>CM067843.1:630472133-632972133 GCA_034509565.1 Triticum monococcum
TGGAAGCCGAGGGAAAGGCCACCAAGAGATTCGGGTGGGTCGGCCTTCTATATTACCTAGTCGCCCATTACGATATTCCTTTACGAGAATAGCCTACTTTCGCTTCTAAAGTGCCTTTTTTTCAACAACTCAATAGAACTTTTTTTTTCATATTATGTTATTTGCACTTTGGATTTTCCTCTCTCGCTCCTGGACTCTTGTTTAGCTTGTTAGAGGGAATGATCCGCCCGGGGATCCGGGTTTTTTCCTTCCTACGATGAAGGTGCCTTAAACCAAATGAATATCTCAAGCACTCAAGTAAGCTGTGGACGCACATTGAGGACGAAGGGAACGCGCTTCTGTCCTTCTGTCATTGGACTGATCATTTCTTTTGGCTTTCTAGGCCATAGATTAGTGAACTTTCTCTTCTAATGAAATAGATCTTTCAAGTTTTCGTATGAGTCTACTAGTCATAGGTTTCTATTTTGTTAGTTCTACCGGAGATAGGTATGGAAGCCACTATGAGTATATATCCAGGTATGCTTCTAACTTCACCTCACGCCATAAACGGAATCCCTATCATGAGCGCAACTGTATTTACAAGTTCAGTAGCCTGAGTGAGCTTTCTCCTCAATATGGATGTGGTTATTGTTCATAAACTCCTTGAAAATCAGACAGACTTATTATCAGTGCTCCAAGCTCCATGTGTTCTAGGGCTAAGACTACGTTGGTGTAGGCTCCCCTTATCCTTCCTCTGGCATTCGCCGATCGATTTCTAAATGAGTGGAATTTCGATTCTCTAACTGCTCAAATAGCAATGGTTTCCTGTTCCGCATTGACCCTAGGATTGGCGGCTTGGCTTAAAGAATATGGGATTCTCTTTCCGGTGGAAAATTGCATCTGAAAATGAGACTGAGACCTACTTTTCGAATTGTCAGAGGCTATGAGATCCACTTTCTTTTGGAAAGGAGAAGGGAGAAGCAGCATTTCAACTGTGTGAGGATGGACTCTAGACCCACTCGTTCTGATTCTGTGATTGCAATTTCTCAAAATGGATCATAAAGTTGATCCTGTTTACTAACTCACTCTCGAAGTAGAAGTACGGGACCAGGTAACCAGAAGATAAGGCCACTCGGCAAGACTGGACTAGTTTAACATGGCTATCTAGTGGAACACTATATATATAGGACTTGTAGAGCTTGAAAAAGCTTGTTTTGTTCTTTTTTTCTCTTTTCTGGGCACTGAACTTCATAGACAGACTTACCAACTGATGAGCCAAAGTAGCAAATTTCTTCTTCCTGGGAGGGGCGGACTCTACGTTGGTAGATCGAACTTTCATTTCTTCCTTCCATTTCATCTGTTCAAGTAGTCTCCTTTTCAAGTAGATACGCTTTGATACCAGACTGGTGTGCATTCTATGCTTACCCAGCGAGCGAAGGAGCGAGCCAATTCCTCTGTTCCGGTAGAGCCAATTCCTTTGAAGAATTGTTTACTTGTCTTTCCTCCAGTGAACAGAGTGGAAGACCAGGTATCTTCGTAGTTGGGTCTGGAATGATTGCTTGCAGGATTTCATATTTTCCAGTGATCAGCTTAGTTGGAAGAGATAGATAGGAGAAGCGAATGCCAGATGCGCTGTGTGCCAATCAATCCAATTTCGTGAGATCAAGTCAAGATAAGAAGGAAAAATTCTTTGGAGTAAAGTCGCCTGGAAGAAAGAATAGGAATTGATCTAGCTATAGTATAGATAGAGTGTCAGATGAAATGCTTGACAAGGCAAGGAAACAGAACTTCCACATCCTCTGTTCACACTACCTGGATTGGAATTGGTTCTATCGAGATATATTGACTTGAAACAGGAATTTCTTGGTAACTGCTGCTTCTTTGAAGCAAGTGCTTTCGGGTTGGCTCTTCTGATATGTGTATTTGCTACCCATATGGAACAATTTCATTGATGAAAGATGGATGGCTATTCTCCACATTTGCCAGCACAGTGCACTTTTTCTTCTATTTCGTGATTCCTTTCTTTCTGTCGCCATTTGAAAATGGATTTCTCCTCCTGGTTTTAGTCACACACGTCTTTTCCACCTAGGAAGGATGCCCCTATGATCATTCCATGCTCCGCCTTCGCTCGAGCGGTCCCCAGGGAAGGAAGCCAATAATGGGAGTGTCAGGGCGGAACTTCATTAATGAAATGATTTGCACTGCCCCACCGTGCCGCAGGGACGAACTTCAATAGCCCATCATAGCACTCTCAGTCAGGGGGTTAGGGAACTCTTGAAGATATCGATAGAATAACATTTCTTTTTCATAAGTTTCAGTGGACGCAGAGCCAACAAGTGCAGTTTTTCAGCGTAAGGTCAGGTTACAGAAAGGCCTATTTTGATAAGCAAGGCATTGCAAACAAATAGGTAGAGCAGAGAGCTAACCTAAGGAACGAGCTTGTTGTAGTTGGTCTAAAGGGGGAAATAAAGGACTGTCCCGCTACTACTTCCTTGATTCCCGGGAAAGGAGGAAGACCGAGGGTAACTAACTCTTCCTTCTGAAAAATCTATATCCCAGCTCATTTTCATCTGGTGGCCCTTTTGGCGTGTTAATTCTTTCGACGGGGCAGCCTTCTTCGTTCGGTAGATCCGGTCGAGGTGGTTTTCATTTACCAGCGCGTAGGTGGTCTAAGTTCCTATGACCGAGTCTTTCTGGCCCCTGTGAACATATTTTCTTAATGTATTAAAGAGGGCCTCTCTAACCGGTGAAAAGTGGTAGGTGTCCACTAACGGCTATTCCTGGCTCGGCTCCGATAACGCAATTCCGGGAGGAGTCGGTAGTTGGGCACTGGATCCCTTCGGACCTGGAGAACGTGTGACACTGGGTCGGGGTTTGGTGAACCAACAGGTCGCTCCTTTAGTTGAAGTATCGGGCCCCTTTTTCGTTGCCTAGGTTACACCTTCGGAATACCCCAGACGGGGATTTCGCTCTATTCCCCCCAATCTTCACTTTACGCCACGCCGACTCTCCGTCGTGGAATTAGACCAAGGGTCGAAGACCCATACCATAGGACCCCGTCTCCCGTATCTTATCTTTCGCGCGTAGGAGATCGAGACACAGCCTTAGGGCTATGGGGAAAGTGGATCGATTGCCCTAGAATTACAACTGCGTACAGGGTCTCTACAAGTCTATAAATAAGTTCCAAAAAATTGATCGGTAGTAGTCCGGTCGCACCCGAACAATAATATTCCAGAGGGAAATGCACCTAAGATCAAATATTTTGAGCCGGCTTCCATGGAAAATTCAGACTTTCTTTTTGATGCTGCGATCACATATAAACATAAACTTTGAAGCTCAATAGCTA
This sequence comes from Triticum monococcum, assembly GCA_034509565.1. Classification (NCBI taxonomy): domain Eukaryota; kingdom Viridiplantae; phylum Streptophyta; class Magnoliopsida; order Poales; family Poaceae; genus Triticum; species Triticum monococcum. The sequence goes on from CM067843.1 coordinate 630,475,459, forward strand.
AATACGTGGCAATTAAATCATGAGCCGGGATCATTAAGAGCATACTGCGAGTAGGAAGTGGAATTAATACAATGAATTCAGAAGCATCAAACCTCTCTTTTTCAAAAAAATCAAAACACATCGAAATGGTACCAGCCGTACTTAATAATAGAAGGATTTGGCAGAAATATGTAAAATTGTCCCTCCTAAAAAAATTATTCCAGAATAAATGGGCAATAGTTAGGAGAGGTGCGCCAGTGGCGAGCAGAAGCAAGGTTATTAGATGCCGAAGGAAAGCCCGGCCAGAACCACACGTGCAAGTTTCCCTGCATGTGGCTCGTCCGTGATAACTTCTTCGGATTTGCGTGAACTAGCGGACCGATCACTAAGTGGTTAGTACCTCCAGCATGAGCGAACCTTTTCAGAACTAGTTAGGAATGGGCGCCACTATCCCAGCCTGGATCCAGCCAGGTTCTATTGATCATGTCCCCTTCCCAACAGTTGTATCTTGTCTTGGGGCGTCTTTCTTTGGCTTTACTATCAAGCCAGACGCGGCGCCCTTTCGCATTATCATCTACCGCCCTTTCTTTCCTCCCGTCCCTTCACGCATGAAGATCGTCGTATGTATGTTCGACTTCGGTTGCCGGTGCAATAGAATTGGCGGGAGTATACTATGGCAGGATCAGTCACCTGGGCAAACCAAAACCCTCCTCCAAGAAGAATTGTGCTATGCCCCCCCCCCGGATATCCCTATAGAGCGAAAGAGTTGCCTGGTGATCCCTAGGTTGCAGCACGTCCGGTCGTTAACTCCTCGCTAGCTGCCGCCGTTTCTAGGACCGACCGACGCCTCACCTGCATGCACAGGTACCTACGTAGTGTAGTGTCGGTCGCACATTCATAATAGCGTTCGGACTCATGTGCCTTCCTGAACCAGGGGAGTTCCCTTGCTCCTGCTGCGTACGATTAGCCGGCCTTGCGGTGGCAAAAGGATTAGGACGTCCCCCCATGCTAAGGTTCCCTGCGGTCCGGCCGCATTAGGTTAGGGAGTTGGGCGATAATAGCTCCTCCGCATCCCAAGCGCGCTGCCCTCCTAGGCGCGCAACACTAAGTAATCCAAGCCAACCCACATTACTAACTAACGGTGGATAATCATCTTTCTTAGAGGTACTAAATACAACTCCATGAATGAGCAAAATGAAGGTTGCGTTAATGATAAAGATCTCTGGGGAAACTGCTAAAAAAGATTGAACATGTGGTTCCGAGTTTCGATAACTTCTTCTACTTTCATTTCCTCCGTCTTCCAAATCACAGAGTTAATTCAAAAGCCTAGGTGTTATTACTGAGCTGCTGCTCTTTTTTCTCTAATTCCCTTCTCAGATCCTCCGACTACTCCTCCTTATCCTACTCACTCGAAGTTTTGTTGGTCATTTATTGTTTTTTTAGCCTCTTTGACAAAGTTAGTAAGAAGAAAAACCTCGATCTTCAGTACACTTCACACCCACACAATCTCTATTTGAAACTAACACTCCATTTCCAGATAGCGAGCGATCGCTCAGCAATGATACCGCGCCGGACGAAGTACCTATCCCCGGGGACCACGCTTTTTTACTTGTTTCCTTTTTTTTCTTTCTATACGAAATTCAGACGATTTCGTTTGTGTTCATGTTGGCGAATGAGGCCGGTCGTCTCCCCTTCCTACGGGTTCCCCAGTGACACATCAACCACGCCCCTTCCTTTTCTCTGATCATAAATAACTTGATCTCTTTCCTTCTAATTCATCCCCTTCTTTCTAATTCAAAAAAGAAAGGGGGGGCGGTAAGGCAGGCTCGCAACTTACAAAGGGCACTCGCTGCTCGCAGGCCTGCTCTTTCTATTATGATTTCTATGTCTATGAAAGCTCCTTTAACTCCAGCCCCATAAGCTATTCTTTCACCTGCACCAGCTCTTGGTCTTTGTCCAGGACAAAGATATCGCAATAGTGGAATAAGGAAGTGCAAGTTGGCGATCGAAGCAAAGGAAAGATCAAGCCGAAGAGGATACCTGGGGCCATCTAAGACGGCTGTAGTAAATAGCTTACACGACTGATCAGGCTCATCAACCTATGGAACCTCATGCTATGTTGCTATGATTCTTTTATCACGAAAGCATGTCGGGCGAAGGAATAAAACGCGTACAACACTAGCAAGAAGAGACTTGCCAAAGAATTCGATGCCTCACAGGATCCTGCAAAAGTGGAGTCCAAAAAAGCACGAGTCGGGTCGGCGGTTTCAGATTCAGATAGTTCAGTTCAATCATCATCTGACACCTTTCGGTGCCATTCCTTTTGAAACTGGCGTTTCTTTTGTCAAAGAATTCGATGCCCCTGCGAAAAACAGAGTCAAGAAAGAGGTAAGGGCCGGGTCAGAGGCGGAACAGACATTCAAAGCAACCGAACCATAGATCCAGCTTTGCAGGACAAGCATAACGAAAGTAAGCATTTGGCCAGACATTCAAATAAACCCTATATCTAGAAATCCATCATCCCTGTCTGAACGGTCTAAGCATCATATCTTTTTCTTTTCACTTCCGCTGCATCGTCCGGACATCAGAAATAGCTGCATTAGCAGCATCTCGCTACAACTCCCTTGGCAACCCTAGCACCAACAGGAACAACTCAGTTCAAGCTAGCAACAACTAACAATTTCTACTTCCTCGAACAAGAGCTTGCTTTTAGTTCACGTTAGCTACATTCGTTTTAATAAAAAGATGGGAAAGGCTAGGTTAGCAGAAGACTATGCTTGTGCAACAAACTTATTGCTTCGGAGAAGCATTTCTTCAATGAATCTTACTCAGTACAGTATTCATAAGGGACCTGTATATAAATATTCTGTTCTAACATTCCTATTTTGGTTGGAAGTTTCTCAAATGAAAGAGCACAACCCTTTCCATCACTTCTCTACATACTGGCATTCGGAGCTAGGAGCAGAGAAGAGAAGTCAATCGGAAGAATCGTAAAAGCCTGGAGCTCAAACATTGCGTTCTACACTTTACTTTTGTTTTGTATCTCTGAAACAGGAGTGAAAATAAATCAGCTCATCCACCGCTAACTAAACAGGGCGAAACTAGCTCTTCTTTGGTTTCCCTGGGTCCAAGTTGGGGCAAAACCTGCTCTTTTCCCGCAAAAAGTCTATCGTACTAGGTGGCGCGACACGCGACATAGGTAGTAAAGTAGTGATTTTGGGCCCAATTCATACTTCTTTTTTGATTGGAATTCTTATCCTAGCTCGGCCTACTCGCGAGATGTTAGCCTTCAGCCTGATTACATAAAGCATAGCACTTCTGATCGATTTGAATATTCCATTCCCTATTTCCTTGAGCGCTTTCACCATTAACCCATGGGTGCCAAGACCATCCCCCGGCTCTTTCTTCTTCTACTTCATATAATAGAACACAAGGATCGAACCTACTTTGCTTTAAGTCTGTTTACTTTTTAACGCCGTCTACGGAGAGACAAGATGAGAGAGGAGAGAGGAAGCTGAACGACAAGAGCTGACGAAGTCCAATCAAGCTGAGGCCTAGAAAGAGTTAAGAAAAAACACCTTCTACCTGCATTCATGGGTGCTCAATGATAGATTCCACATCAAGATAGGCAAAGCGGGATACAGCTCGTTTATTACCTCAAAGAAAACAAGAAACAGGTCTTTTCTAATCACGGAACACGAGAATAGCATGCACGGGAGAAGGATTTAGGGAAAGGTACACGCTGCTTTTTCGGAGTCTATAGGGGAAAGGTACACGATGATTTTTCGGAGTCTATAGGGGAAGATTCCACCAGCCCCAATTGCTTTGGGTGAGAGATCGAACCTCCACTCGTTTCTGGTTTCTGCTTTCTCCCTAGGGAAAGAAGATATGATACTTTTCGAAGAATGCAATCCCCGCATTCCGGCCCTGCTCTGCAAATCAACATCTGAAGATCTACGGGTCACCATAGTCTTCTGATCCACTAATAAGATTCCGCGCTCGAGATGATGTGATCTGAACAAAAAGATAGATACATCCGAGCTGCCCAAGGATATGGTCTGGGTACCGATCTGCTAGGATAAGGGGGAGATCCTAGTACTCAAAAGGCTGGGTAAATTTCGAAATTAAGCGGAGGAAATCCACCAATAAGAGAGTAATAGAAAATACTGTTATCATGAAGAAATTCTTTCAATCCATTAAGAAGATACTTAATTCGTTATACAATAGAGACGGGGAAAAGATGATGATAAAAAACTCCACAATAATAAGAAATCCAAGAAAAAAGATATAACGGATGAGGAAGGAGCTAAAGAACCTATCAACAATGATGCATCTAGTGGCAGTAATGATGCATCTACTTCTACTTCCCCTAACCCTAATGAAAATCTGAATGAAATTCGATAAGAGAAATCAGAGCATGTTTCTAAATTTGTGATAAATACTTATTTATGAGTGAGAAATGCTTCATGCGAGCACCCTTGGCGGCCTGCTTTTGAGACAGGAGGCCATGCTCGTATCTATGCTTTTCATCATTGGTCTGGTCTACTCGTACCCCACCCCACAAGGTACATCTTCGACTACCGTGCTTCTTATCTTGACGCTATACATTCAGTTCAGTCAGTCCCAGAGACTTATCCTTCAGAAAAAGGTAATCCACCCATATTGGACTTTTCTTCACCTGGCCTCGCGGATTCAATACCGAATTCTCTTCGCATACTGGCCTGCTAATTCCGGGATTAGCTGTTCTCAATGACTGGTGGATGCCTCTTTTCTACCTTAGAAATCGTTTTTTTATGTACCTTCTCCCTCTCTACACCTTTTTTCCGCCTCGCCGCCCAGAAAGACCTATAGAAGAAGGAAGAATTCAATCCGTATACTCCAAAGGCCGTAACTATCGCACTTTCCAAGCAACCCTCCAATGAAGAAAGTGCAATTGAAACAATCAAGAACGGAAAAATAATTAGACTCCCTCGTCAATTGTTTGGATTGGAATTAGGCTCCTCTACTCTAGTCGTCCTCTTCTATTTCGGGCAGTAGCTCAGCCCGTTCCGGGCCTTCCTTTACTGAATCTATTAGTAGTTGCACTTTTCGACATATGCCTTTATTTAGGCATTGGTTATAGGCATCCCCTTCTCTTCAAGGAATTTCTGCGCCCGGTTCCTGATCAAGTGTTGGAAAAACCGGAATATGATGCTTTCTACTTCAGCAGTAGGGTTGGCCTGAAGCCAGCCCATAGAATAGATACGGGCGTGTTCTACACAGGAGTTCTTGTAGAACATGTTCCAATCAAACCTCTTTCCCTTCGTCTCCGGTTTTCAATACGAACAAGTGCCATCCTCTTCTCCCATCGTTTGGATGGAATACCCACGTGGAGCTGACCTTCACTTTTCAGAGACAGGGGCAAGCCGATAATTTGTAGCCTCCCTGGTTGTTTTCTGGAAATTTCAGTAGAAGTGAAGCCCTGTAGGAGCTCCCTAAGGACTCTAGCTAAGACCTTTTTGAGACCCTGGGTGACTCGTGTGGACTTATCCCCTCTCGGTAAGCCGAAGACCATATCGTCTGTGTAGCGTGCGTAATAGAAGACTACGGCCCCATCCTCTCGGACCATTACCCTTTCAAGCTTGGCATCCAATATATGGAGATAGCAGTGAATGAGGACAGGTTCAATCGGGCTTCCGAGCGGTATTCCTCGCTTCTGGCACGTGTAACTCTTACCTTTGCTATCTACGTGTGGTTTTCATGAAAACCTATTTTATCAACCTATGGACTCCTTTCAATGACAGAGTCTTTGGAGCAAATTGGTTCAGGATTCTAAGGTTAGAAAAGAGTTACCACTCAAGGGAGGAACAGGATATGTGGAAGGCTATCCTAGTGGCTCAAGACTGACCGGTATACCTGGACCAGTCTATATTGAGCCATATTCATCAATTCGTCAGGCAATTTGGCCTCACACAATGTATCCCTATTCCACCAGACGCTTAATCAACCCTGCAACACAAGAGAACCCTTCTTATCGAAGAGAATTGCGTATTAAACAGATGAGAGAAATAGCCCTAAATATGTGCATCGAGTAAGTCATTACCTTCTATTCGATCTCCAGTATCGCTCATCAAGTACTTGATCAGATTCCTCTTTTTTCTTGCAATTGCAAAGTGGTGGAAAAAATTTGTATTTCGGTCACCATGTCGTAGCCAATTGGCTCTGCCCCGCTGGAGCCATGCTACTTCTTCTTGTTCAAACAGGTTCTCGAGCAGCAGTCAAATTGACTTCCCCTGCTTGAGCATAATGCCCGCCCCTGGTGTGGTGGAAAAAGCCTCGTTTTCTATTCCTTTTAAAGCTGCTGATGCGAGCTACCGAACAAACAAGATTAGTACAAAAAGCCACAACTAGCACTAGCTTTCGTGATTGCTTCTTTCTACCTTTCTCACTCCGGTAATTGCTCCTTCTCCAAAATATCACTACAGACAAGATGAGCTAATAGAAAAAGTTAGGGCAATAGATGATAGTGAATCGCCAGACTCGAACTGGCATAGGCGGATCGGATCAAACGAAATTAGCCTTTCTTGCATCAACAGGAATCGCTTTGATTTCGCAGTTCAAGAGGATGGTGGGGGCAACCTCTCTACATCTGCGGGCCGGTAGGAGGGGGGTTCGCGTCTATACGTGTAGTGTGGTGGTTGGGCCTACCCACCCTATTTGTTCCATGATCTATGGGTCTACTGGAGCTACCCACTTCGATCAATTATCCAAGATTTTGACCGGATACGAAATCACTGGTGCTCGATCTAGTGGTATTTTTATGGGGATTCTTTTTATCGCTGTAGGATTCCTTTTCGGGCGGCTGTAGGACGGACGGCCCCCTATAGGTTGTAGGGTAGGGTGGGTGGTACCGCTCAGATAGCGGCCAATCCTCCTAACTGCGCGCGGGCCGGGCTTAGAGCGCATGAAACTCATCACTACCTCGTAAGGGCGTTGAGACCATAGCATGTTACACAAAAGCGCCGCTTTCTCAGGAGTGTTGTCACACAGCTGCCCGACTAGAAGAGCTACTCGCTCTGTAGTGTTGTCACACAAGATAAGCACGCCGCCCGCCTGCTGGCCGGGCGAATCGAAGTTATCTTCCGGTCAACTGTCCACCCAGTCAAGTGCAAAAAAACACAGTGGAATCACGCAACGCACACTGCTGGTGTGCTTCCTGCCCACGAGGAAAGAAGAGCGACAAGGTTCAGATTTGACTGTTTGCAGCATGGGAGCTGATTACCCAAAAAATCCCTGGGAAAAAAGAAAAGATATCTCGGTAACGAAAACCATAGGAGGCTGTATTGGCAAGATCCAAGGGTTCACAGCAGCCCAAAAGAAAAACCGCCTGGAAGTCCGAGGACCTTTAGTACCGTACCGAACCAGCAGCCTTCGCGCCAAGCGACGACCGCCCTTGTCCCTTTCCTTTTTCCATTCAGCCTACTTCTTAGCTTTGTTCCATCAGTCTAAGGCAAAGCTTAAGTGGTTTGCCTACCTTACCCACTTGATGAAAGGGAATGAACTTCGTTTCCTTGGCGGCTTTATGGATGGATTCAGTCAGAAAAAACTCCTTCCTTTTGAAAAAAGTGACGCTTTGCGTCTTCGCTTCCGAGGGTTAGGGTATAGGCCGTTTCGAGCAAGCTTTCGCTTTTTCTCCCGGCTTTCTACAACTTTCGCTTTAGCTTCCAAAGGCGACCCAATGACCTTTCCGGAATTGGAAGTATTCGTCGCCCTACCCTAAGAAAGAAGTCACTATAAAACTGCTTGCCCTCCAGAAGTACCAAAGGTGCGCGGAGCCCGGTGAAAATGAATATGTTTGCTACTGAAAGAAGCCTGCCTATTGACTAATATTCGTATTTAGAATGAAAGTAGCTATGAAGCCCAATCTACTGTCAATTCAAAAGGGGGCATAGTCATATGGGTGGGGTGTTTGTGGGGAGCTGCCTTGGATATGAGGAATTCCTCCAATCTAAAAAAAAGAACAAAGAAAAAGTCCATGACGAAGATCTTTCTTTTCTATCAATAGATAGGAATGAGTGTTCGTTATAGGGGATAGGATCCATCTGCTCTCTCTCTCTCTCTATTTTCTTTGATGCAATTTAGAGAGAAAGATCAGTGCGAATTAGAAAAAAAGAGAATCGGGAGATGATTCCAAAATAGATACATAGACATCTAAAGTAAAGGGATGTATATATTATTCCTATATATATCATCTATCTATGAAAAAAGTAAACAGAGTTCGTTTTTGGGTTCCCCGAAGCCCCGAATGGATTGGATCATTTCTGCTTCTGCCAACGAAATGAAGGCCTCGCCCCTTCTGAATGCTTCTCCGATCCTGAAGTTCTCGCGAAGAGAATAAGATGCAGCTCCACCTCCCTCTGTCTTTTTCCGCTTTGCTAATCTTCCCCTCTAACGCGGGTCGGGCTTAGGCGGGCGCGGGAGGAAGAAAGAAAGTCGAAGAGCGTCTTCTCCTTTGTCCTTTTTTCAGTGCAACACAGGAAAGCACCCTCTTTTTGTAATCCCTGCAGCTTCCCAGAGGCTTGCTTTTTTTATTGAACGCATGGTGTAGCTAGGACCCCTCCAATCATGTTTGAGCCTATGTTCACCCAGGGCCAAAAAAGGAGAATTCCGGAATGCCTGCCGACGTTCAGATAAGGTGCATATCCCTTACCACTAAAGGAAAGTCTCGACGAAGGGGGGGATATTAGCTGGGTAAGGAAAACGCTTTCGGAGATTGAGATGTCGATTTGTTTTTCATCGAAAAGGAAGAAGGCCGAGGGGATAGCAGCCTTCCTTCGGGCTTTGCCTGCCGATGTTCTAATAAAGAATTCCGGCTCGGCCCGGGAAAGCGCTGGCAACAACAAAAAGAAAGGGGTCCATGTAGCTGCTGCGCCCGCCCACTGAGCAGCAGGTTCGGCATCTACTACAAAAGAGAGAATCCACTTCAGATAACCACGTCTCTGCTAGGCAGCGTGTCGAATGGCCGAGAGCGGACCAAATGGATATATAATCCAAGCCGAGAGTGGAGTTACGTGAATAGCCGTCTGATGGAAAACAACTTTCACGTTCGGTTCAGAGAGCACTTTTTTCGTTGAGAATAAGTCCTTCCCTTTTGTGTGAATTCCCCAGCGGCGAATTAACAACTTGTGGGGCCCTATCTATTCAATCTCTCAAGCCCCAAGAAAACCCCCCTCTCCCTCGGACTCAATCTCTCTTTTGACTCTATATATGTGGGCACCTGATATCGATGAGGGTTCACCCACCCCGGTGACAGCATTCCTTTCTATTGCGCCTAAAATCTCTATTTCTGCAAATATGTCACGTGTTTCTATTGTTGCTTCCTATGGGGGTACATTACAACAAATCTTCTTTTTCTGCAGCATTGCTTCTATGATCTTAGGAGCACTGGCCGCCATGGCCCAAACGAAAGTCAAAAGACCTCTAGCTCATAGTTCGATTGGACATGTAGGTTATATTCGTACTGGTTTCTCATGTGGAACCATAGAAGGAATTCAATCACTACTAATTGGTATATTTATTTATGCATCAATGACGATAGATGCATTCTCCATAGTTCCAGCATTATGGCAAACCCGTGTCAAATATATAGCGGATTTGGGCGCTCTAGCCAAAACGAATCCTATTTCGGCTATGACCTTCTCCATTACAATGTTCTCATACGCAGGAATACCCCCGTTAGCCGGCTTTTGTAGCAAATTCTATTTGTTCTTCGCCGCTTTGGGTTGTGGGGCTTACTTCCTAGCCCCAGTGGGAGTAGTGACTAGCGTTATAGGTCGTTGGGCGGCCGGAAGGTTGCCATGAGTAAGGTTGGGAGACCGGAGGCAGTTTTCCGTGCACCGGACACGTAGCTTACTGAATCAGTTGCAACACAGATGGGAATGCATGCTACGAAAGACAGGGTCGAGTCTGATACATCAACCGTCGACTCCATATCCTTGTACGAGTCCACAATCACTACACGAGATGAACCTGGGTTTGGTGAATGGAAGTTGGCCTTAGGTGTAATAGGACTCCCAGTTACTGCGCGCGATCGTATACTGAGGTGCTCCCCGTCGGTTGTTGGAACGACGCGAGCCGGGCCGGGCCTCGATTCCTTTCAAAAAGATGAAGGGACAGAGGTGACTAATTCCCCATCTCATTTTGGGCGGAAAACGAATCGACATCTCGATGTGATACATCCCTTTCCATTTTCGTTGGGAAAGAACGGCGAAGTCCATCCGAACCCTCCAATGAAGAAATAAGAGGAGAGCAAAGCGCCAATGGCGCGCGAAGCTCATGCGGAAGGGGCACGGAGAAATAAAGAAGTGTGGGGGAGAAGCAGCCGAGCTCATTCCCTTCGCTTCCTGGGCCCAAAGCAGTGCTTTGTTTCCTGGCCAAATCAAGGATTTGGGGCTGATTGCAAAAGATATCTGAATAGAAAGATAGATCCATCCATCTATCCAGATATCTAAAAAAGAATCGATTTCGATTTCATGAAACCTTTGATTCAAAGAACTGCGCTTAGCCCCCCCGCTCATGAAACGGCTCTGCTGCAATGGATGGCAGAGGGTCCGTAGTACCCGAAGCACTGGAGTGATCCAGTAGCCGGGAAGGGGCCTAGAAGTGCCTACTACTACACCACACTACACTTGGTTCTACACATTTACAGAGCTTACCCCTGTCCAGTGTCTGGCAGAACGTTGGGGGCTTCAATCGTCGACTCGTTATCCCCATCTCAGCCCAGGCTAACGGAGCCTGACTTATTCAGGGGAGAGAGTGGAGCCTATCGAAGCACTCTTGAGAGTAAGATCCTTGGCTCCTCTTCATTCTCTACAGGGGTCTCTGCCCACATGGAAGCGGGGCAGAGATGGATAAGATCAAACACGGGAATAAGAAGCATTTGAAATGCCTTTTTGATCATTTTGATAGAGGGGGATGGATAAAGTGGGCAAAACAGACTCACATTTTTCAATCGAAAAGATGGGTTCCTTTTTCGTCTCGACAAAGAAAGAATCATCTTGAAAACGCTCCTAACCCCTTCGTAGGGCCGTGTATAGTAAGTGATCCGAACCTGCCCGGAGCGAGCCCCCCTTAGAGGCAAGTGAAGTTGGTGAGCCGTATGATGGGCAACTATCTCCTGCGGTTCGGAGAGGACTCAGCTGTTAGTTAGTACCCCCTTGGTTTCGGGGTGGACCCTTTCACTCTATTTTATTATATACGCTTAGCGAAAAGAATGTTTTTTGATAGACCTAGGACATGGATTCTATATGAACCAATGGATCGTGACAAGTCATTACTACTAGCAATGACTTCCTCTTTCATTACTTCATCCTTTCCATATCCCTCTCCCTTGTTCGATCTTACTCATCAAATGGCACTCAGTTCATATCTGTAAGTTTGTTCGATCATTGACAAGGTTCAAAGAAAGGGTGGGCCATTCACCATGAAGGCTAAAAGCGAGATAGGCTTTATTGGACATTTTCGCTTACAAAGGCGAAGACAATTCCGCGTTTTCAGCCGATTCTCCGAAATTTAAGACAATTATCCTCACTCAAACTTCAAAAAGTCCTTTTTTTCTGATGTAAATTCTGTCTGTCTCCTTTGTCCTTCCTAACGCTAGTCTAGTCTCCGATTAAAGGATTGATACGGGCGTGCTTCCTTGCAGAGGGTTGTTTTAGACACCTACCCACCAGAAACTTCGCTTTGCCACCCAAGTATAACCAAAGCCTTCCACAAAGGAATATTTACTACTGGGTCCATCACGTGTCCAGATACCGGTGCATCCCTTGCCGTTTCCCCATCGGCTGAAGTTGGATCAAAGTCCCCGGACGCGAATGCTCATTATAGAAAGAACTAGGCCTACTTAGGTAAACAGGCACCCCATCACTACCGTAGTAGTTGAAATCTCTAACTTAGGTGCGTTTGCCCATTACTTCTACCCATCTACGCGATTCTGAGATCCAGCCATTGGAACTGAGAGATCCCCGCTGTTTGCCCTACTCAAGTAGGCTTTCTATTGAATATCCACCCGTGGTAATTGCTTGACTGGTAGAAGCACCAAGCTTTGGTACTATAGTCGTACTCGAGACCCTATTGAGCTGCTTAGTCTTCTCCTTTCTTTGGCTGGTGAAGGGACGGTGGACTTGTTGTTTCATTGGTCTCGCGCTCTGATCTTGATATTGATTGCCAACTCGGATAGAGGAAGTAAGCTGTTCTGTTTGGGCCATCGTTCTCTGTTCTATTGGATTTGACACTTTTTCTGATCTCCCTCTGCCTGTTTTTGAGCTCAATAAAAGAGAAAGTTTCATGCCAGTATGGGCGAAAACCATCAATTTTCACATTCCCCTAATAAATGGGTGTTTTTGAGGTCCTTTTTCCGATCAGTTTCATGCCAGTATGGGGTCAAAGTATACAAAAATCACATTCTCCCCGTAGAACGCTGTTTTTAGAGCTCTCCTTTTTTGGAAACTTTCATTGCGCATAGTATGAAAACCAACAGAAATCCCACTGGCAAGGGTGTTGTGCCGGTTGCCGACCAGGCGATCGACCAGCTTCCGACCAGAAGCGTTGGTCCAGTGAGGTGAGCCACGACCAGAACAGAGCTGTTACAAAGGAAGCCCACTCCCTTATGTTCTGATGGGAAATAAGACTAGGATCTGTAATAGTTGTATCTGCTTTCCTTTGGTTTGCATGGGCACGTGATACATTCCTAGCATGACGTTGGAACAAGCAAGGACCCAGCATGATCCAGAGGGCAAGCCCATCCCGGTAACTTTGTATCCTGACCCAAGCCGGAAGTTTGTCGAACTTGTAGTCTAGGACATTGGTAGGGATCCGCATGGGCACGTTGAACAATCCGATGGCCACCCACAACACGAAACATCGGCCCCGCTCGTAGCGCTTGCCGATCATCCCTATCTCTACCGGGCCCGTATTCCCCGCCTCGCTGATACTTATTCATTTCTTTGAATCGATAAAGATGGGTATCCATGCCTCTTAGTTCCGGGGAGATACTGGTTATGCCAGTGTGGACAAGTTCAAATGGAGCAAACCCGCAAGAGCATGGAGCATAGGATTTGAATTAGCCCAATGCGGATGGCAGCGATCGAGCAACTAAACGAGCGAACTCCAAATAGAAATCTTTTGCGCTTTCCTAATGTGTTCTAACAGGTGTTACAAGCTTCGATAATCTAGCGTGAACTAACCCGAACTATGGTTTCGCTTCCCTAAACTATGTGGTATAATCACTTTAAGTGAAGCATGTCCCGATGATTCCCCGGATAGGAGAAGGCCAGCTGGGTCATTTGTTTGTATAATTACGAGTCAATTCACTCCTGCGGTTTTTGCCCGAGTCAAAAGACAAGCAAGTCCTTTGAGTACACAGCGAACGAAGTGCCAGAATGTGAGCCTAGGGTGAACAGTGGTGCTTCCATGGCAGTTGGATAGTAGATCAGAGAGGCAGGCCAGTAGAATATGGAGTTGTTTTCGTTCTCTTGTTATTCTTTTCTGGCTATAAGTATTTCTGTCTTGGATTCGTTTGGCCATTAGGTTTGAATTGCCTTCTCTTTCTGTCTTCCATTTGAATTCCGTGATTTATCCTGCTATTTGGAGAGTAGTTGATATGGTCTTTCTTGGGTTTGGCTTTCAAAGTGCAGTTCGAAAAGAGTGAGTTGCTGTCAATGGCTGGAATGGAATATATAAATAAGATGGAAAATATGGCTTTCTTTCCATCTACCTATTTGAAGTAGTAAGCTTATCTTTTAGGTGGGAATAGTTTACAATCGAGTTTGAAAGCATTAATGAAGTGAGCCTATTACATCAAGTTCTTTTTTGACCTTTTCATTTGAAAGTAGCCATAGGCAAGGAAGGCTACCTATTGATACGGAAAGAAAGCCATCTCTGGCTATTCTTTTTTAGGGTGGAAAAGAGTGCTCCATATCCATATATGTGCTTGGAGGGAAGGCCACATCTTTAATTGTATTCTTTTTCGAGGTCATCCTCTTCAGCCTGTGTTAGTAGTGCTAGTTTTTCGTTTTTAGTACCTTACGGGTCTATAGAAAGGCTTAGAGGATCCTAAAGTGTCAGTTTATGTTGGAATTGCTTTGCTCTTTTTCAAGCAAATAAGCTTGAAAGAAAGTGCTTTTATTTGAGTGGAAATGAAAGAAGAAATCGTCTATCTAGACAGAGTATGTGTATTATTCGGTCCATGCTTGCCCTTCTAGGCCCTTTAGATCTATATCTATCTTACTATCGAAAAGGGTTTTAGGAGGAGCAGAGCAAGTCGCGTTTACAGCCAGCAGTTCTTATGGGCGTAACTCCCTCTAGTATTCCAATAATCTCCTTTCCTCCAATATGTCACTAGTATTCAAGTATGCGTCTCGTATTAGTATGCCAGGCGTTCGAGAGACCAGAATTCTTTTCATAGCCTTCCCTTCAATATGCCATCTTGTCTTGCGACGCTCTATCCTTCCAAGCGAGCCTGTGCTCGGGGAGCACTCCTTCTATCATTCATAAAATATGCTTATCTCTCCTTGGTCGTAAAGCTTCGCTTTGCTTTCATTTACCGAAAATGCCATTGGAGTTTCCAGCCGGGAGGCGCAGTCTCGTACAAGCAACTTCTCTTCCTCTTTCGAAAAGTAGCAAAGCGGTGTCAGGTTGGAAGCCTGCGGGCCAGTCTGTTCTAGCGCCTCATTCTTTACATCCTTGCATTACTCTCTTCCTTTCCTCCTTGCCCTAACTTGAACTGGCTGAAACTAAAATGGCCGGACTTTCTAATGATGGCACTGGCTTGGCTGGATCGACATGAACTTCTATTAGGACAGCAACTGTTTTGCCCCTTGTCGAACTTTGACTGAGACATAGCCTTGCTGCTGCGGGGCAGCCGACTTATAATTCTAGTTACTGTCCTTCTTGTTCATGTAGTGCCTGCCTCTCTCCAAAACTCCTTCCCGCACTTGATTGAGCAAAACATGCAGCTTCACTAATTGAGTTAGGCACCTGCACTTCCACTGCAACTCTGAGTTCATTCTTCAGACCCAAAAGAAATTGTGTCCCCAGCAGCAGTCCTCCTACATTCAGATCATACAATTTAACCTAGCGGAGCGGATTCAACTACTTAAGATATTCTTCCTCAGAGCTAGTCTGCTCTCTATCATCATCTATCGTCTAAATAAGTAAATAATGACACCGATATAGATCTTGTTGAGGACCCCCATCCAGGCCATAGGAAAGAAAGCCGCTGGAGTGCGATGCTCAAAGCAAAAGTAAGTAATAGGGAAACAAGGTTCTATTAGGCTTGCAGGGCTGCTGCTCTTTGAAAGACGAGGTCTAGTGGAAGAGGCGGGTCGGGCAAGTTGAGTACTCAGATTCGGCGCTTGCTTGACATCTCTCTTTGAATCTGAAACCTGACATGACCATTGATTTCGCCTCCATTGCCGGAAAGGATAACGATGGATCTTTAGCTAGCTCATAGGCAGAGGAAAGGTATACGTTAACAGATAAGGAAAAGTGGATCCGCTACCAAATACGTTGTGGAGCCGTGTTCTCCAGGGAGGTTTGAGGGTTCTTGGGATGGGTTCTATGTTGCTGCCCATTCATTTCCTATTAATAAGGAGATATGTAAAGCCAGTCATTCTATTAAAGAGAACTTCCAGTGGCAGATTTTAGATGGTAATTCGGTGCGATTGTTATAAGACCTTTGGCTCGGTGGGACTGCATTGAATAGAAGGCCTATTCCTATGAACATGTCAGAGCTGTTGGAAGGTTTGTCTCTCTCCCACTATCTCATTCCTAATAGGGATTGGCATCTTAGTTTATTAGCTTTTTTTCTCCCTGATGAGGTGGTGCGAGAAATTTTAGCTGTACCAATTCCTAGAAGCATCTGTTCTGATACTTTGACATGGGGGTCTTCTGTTCACTCTGACGATTAGGATGAAGGAAGTATACAGGGAGGTCTGCCAGCCATTTAATGAGGAAGGTGGTCTTCATTTCTCTTGCGTATGGAAGCTTAAGGTCATTCCCTGCATTCCGTTTTTTTGGTGGAAAGCTTATTGGAATAGACTTCCGTGCAGAGAACGAACTTCTTGTCTCAAGGAATTTGCTCCCATTGTCTCACTGTTTTTTTATGTTTGTGAAGGGGTAGTGGAGGACATAGACCATGTTCTGGTGAAGTGCACAGTAGCTAATCAAGTGTGGATGGTTGGTCTTCCTAAACTCTTTGAGCTGGAGCTTTGGACTCTACGAGGTATTGGGTGCTTGCCCTATTGAGAGTATCTTACATTCTCTCTTCACCAGACAGATAGACAAATAGGCAATCCGATAGAAAGATTATGGCTTCCTTACTATCAGCAAGCTCCCACAGGCGATGAACTGCTTCTGACTTCTTCATTCGGTTTGTAGCCATACCGTATAGAGTGAAAAATGCCTTTTTTTGGAAGTAGCTAGATTCAAGCAAGCATCCTAGCAAAACGATCTTTTGACAATGGGCTCTGCCCAACACTGGGACTGACTGACTTTATACAGAGATAGAAAAGGCTGCAATCCAAGTTTGATAAGGCGGTTAAAGACATTCATTGTGGTTGGTCACGTTGGTGAATTAGATGAACAATCGATATTACCATCTTGGACTGTGAAGTCATCCATCCAGACATACTTCTTAGGTTAAATAGCCAAACATCTGAGTGAGTCAGTCTACCAATGCCTTGTGACTCATGACAGTAGTCCACCAGATCCCTAGTTGCTGTTTTTGTCCTTTTGGATACCACCTATTTTCATATTGAAAAGATTCCAGTACCTTCACCACAAACACAAGGCCTGTTGCTCCCTAAGTTGTAAAGTCGCCCGTTTGGTAATCGGAGTGAATCTATACTTACTCAACTACTAACTCTGAATGTTCTCGCTATCGAAGGATTTCTTTCTTTGCGTATGATGATTGAGGCTCAATTCCTTCCCGAAAGAATAGTAGACTGACAAATGTATCTTACTCGTTCCCTCAACTGCTTGACTGAAAGAACTCTTAGTTCTCATTCTGTTCTTTCTTGTTTTTTCAGGATCCAGGAAAGACTTTCTTTAAAAGAGGAATCCAGATGGATAGACTGTGAAATAGAGTATCTCCTTCGATTGAAACATCAAGGATGAAATAGAGGACTTCTAACCGAATGATTGATGGAATTCAGGTGCGATTCCTAGTATTCAAATAAAAGAATATTAGATTACATATAAGTTATTTGTGTTCCTACTCCATTCTATTCTCTATTTCAATCTCATATGAGGTAGCTGGTCAAAGATAGGCTATGTCGACCCTTTCAAACTGTTTTCCATAAAAAAAGCATAAATCCTCTTATGACATTCACCCAAGCATACAGAGACAGAGGAGAGCTTGCCTGCGGTAAAGGAAGGTTTTTACTACGAAGCATACGAGTCTGCTTTAACCAACAGGGGAGTGGGAAATACACTCCCCTGTTTGTTACAACTGATGCCCCGCCTATAAGCAGGTAGCTTGTGAGCTATCGATCAATTGTGAATGTTCTCATAGAATTGGATCTTATCTTATTCACATAAGTCTTTCATTTCGTACATGTTTCCAAGAAAGAAATTAGGACAACCAATTAAGCATTGGATGAGTCAAAGGCTTCTTCGAGCATTTCCAGATCAACTAGGACAAGACTCAATAAAGTCACCAATGTTGCTGCTTGCTTGACTTTGCTTTTTTGAATCTACTTCTTTGCTTGTCTCGCCAATGAAGATACTGCATCATCTCTATACTTGCTAGATAACCAACACTTTGCTTCCCATTTCTTTTGCAATTAGATCGATCTCCCAATGCTTATATATGTGGTGCCCCATAGTGATGAATGGAGCAAAAGCTAGGAAGAATTAGGAAGCATCAGCCCGGAATGACCCCAAGACTTATTTGCAGGAATCATAGCCAGCCAATAGAATTACTCTTTTAATATAGCAGCGGTGACGCCACGGATCAAGGAAGAAGGTTTTGTCTTATCCCAGCAGCAATGAGAGCCTCTTTCTTCTCCTGATGTGAATACACAAACCCCTATAGCGTCCGACACCACTCACATACCCTAGAAATTCTTGTTGTGGGGCAAGTGAAAGTACTTTGATATGCCCCAGAGGTCTTCGAACCTTGGTATTTCGAATCAGATTGATAGCTTTTTGAATGGCTGCGGTTCCGGGACTCAAGTCTTTAGTTTACAGGTTCTACATTAGGTTCACGAAACGGATACCTATCTACACAGCAAGCTTCTTCAACAGGTCATTGGACATCACCCTCACTTCTTCTAGCAGGAAAGCGCGTTAAGAGGTAAGATCGTACCTCAAGTCAAAGGGCCTCGTTATAGTTGGAGGCAACACAACACACGCTGAACAAACCTCAACTTGCCTATTTTGTGTAACTAGTTGAAACTACTAATTTCCAGTTCATCTTACGATGGTATACGGTGACGGGCCAACCTTCTATACTAGTGTATTCATAGGAGGACGAAGCGGGAATTAGGAAGCCCTACACTTCAACCGGAGCGAACTTCACACTCGAACTTGGATATAGCAAATAGATCAAATAGGCTCAGAGAGATACGGGGCATAATCAAAAAAAAAGAACCGTTGGAGTGGCAATACAGCTAGATAGATAGATAGAAGGTCTGATTCTAAACGAAGTCTGATCTGTCACACCCAGCCATAAACAACCATTCCAGATTCCCAAGATGAAGTGGAAAGAAAAAGGATGCATTCAGGATCTCATACTTCGGCGAATCTAGGGGCTCAGAAGAGTGTCACCAACGACGGTAAATCGGTGGGCCAAACCAAAGAAAGACTATCTCTTTGACGACGTGGTCACGGGGATACGATCCGACAAGAGAGATGCTGAAGAATATGCCCTCCTCAAGGGGTCAAGCACTCGATCAGAACTAAATCATCCTGCGGCACTTGCAGCATGAGCACATAGGGCAAGATGAAGAGAAGGATAAATGCTAAAGAGATCGTCAACTTCACCTTGGCATGCTTCCATCAGTGCCTCAAAACATTTGCTATTCTTATCTCTAGAAGGGTGCTTCTATTGTTGTAGTGTTTATAGCAAAAGAGGACAAAAGTCCAGCCGGACACCGTATAACTCTGGTATCGCGTCGCGGGTGAAAAGGGCCTGAATATTTCCTACCAGCAAGCACCCCCACTAACTCACATGTCATTCTTGCATCTCACTGACACTGGGCCCGAGAAACGGCAGAAAGCAAAAGGTGTGAACCTTGTAATCTTTTCTATACAGAAAAACAGACCCTCTTCGAAGCTGAACGTTGTGGGGCACTGCTGTCAGCAGAACATTTCCTAGTGTGTAAGCGAATTTTAAGGTGATAAAAGGTAGCGAAGTGTTCCAGCGGCCAGCCACGACGCTCGCCCCACCGTCCAGACAGAGAAACCCCTCACCAAGCAGCGGAGCTCAGCATTTCCACCACACTGACGCCTTCGGTCTCCCCCGCGGTTCCCTTTCCCGAGAAGCAGCTGATCTTGGCCGTTGGATCGACGTATAAATAGCCACGGGCACGCAAGGCCGGACCTCTATTTCTTCACATGCCTCCCCTCCCACCTGGGCATGGCGACCTTCTCCATGGAGGTGTTCGACAACGAGGTCGTCCCGTCCACGCTCAGCAGCATCGCGCCCATCCTGCGCGTCGCCGCCGAGATCGAGCCCGAGCGCCCCCGAGTCGCTTACCTCTGTACGTGCATTCGTTTTCGCGGGGATACGTATGGTGCATTTCGCATGCTGTTTTGATGCGTTTGGGTTTGGATTTTGTGGCAGAGCGAGCGCTCCTGGTTCATTTTTTTGGCGTCGGATCAATGACACGTAGGCTGTGTGTACTTGGAAAAGTTTTGTGTTCCCATGTTCAAAAATGTTTGTTCTTATATTTTTTTTGGGGGCACATGCGCGCCTCGATTCGTGGTTTTTGAGGATGTTTTGCTTTTGATTCATAATCATACGAGTCTATGCAGAAAAACAGTTAGTGTGATTTCCTGGAGAACTTTTCTGGCTTTGCCATTTTTCCTTGCTTTGGAGAGCTAATTTTGGAGTATGTTCGTAGGTGTCCGCATTAGATTTTGCTTTCGGCGATCATCCATACGTATCACTTGTTCATTTCGGAGCACCTTTGTGTTTCACACTTGAGGGAGCAGATTAGATGTACTAGATAGTGGTATTTCCGATACTTTCTTCGTTTTGTTGAAATCATGTTGCAATCGGATAGTTATGGTCAATTGGTTTGGCTAGAATAGTTTCACGTATCTCGAATGGGGACTCGGGTAATTGGTTTCTAGTTTCTACTACATCCTGCAAAGTAAATGGAAGTTTCTAGCGTTTTGCTCGCTTTATTTTTCTATTTTTTTTTGGAGAGGCAAATTGGGTTAGCCTTATTTTCTGGACGTCCTTTTGAAATGATTCAATTTTACTAGTTTGGAAAAGAAGCGGGGAAATAGACACGGTGAGAAAGATTGAAAGAAAATAAGATTGAATCTAACCTAAAAGCCAGAGCAAAATAGGGTCTAGGAGCAGGAAGATTGGGGGATTTTTTTATCGGATTTTGCATAACTACCCTCTCGAATCCAAAGATGCCACTACATAATTTTATGTTTTTGCTCTTATGCAACACCACAGGATAATAGCCCCAGTCTCGCGAAGCGCGTGAAGAAGAGCGATGCCCGTGAAATTGAGAGTTTTTATCAGCAGTACTACGAGAACTACGTCCGTGCACTTGACAAAGGGGAACAAGCTGACCGGTAATTCTGAAGCTCCAAACCAGAGCTCTATCTCGTTATAAATCTAATCCTAGCCATGACACACCCTATCCCATGCCAATGTCGCCTTCGGGGCCCAACTTGGGAAGGCCTACCAGACCGCCGGAGTCCTCTTCGAGGTGCTCCGCGCCGTCAACAAGAATGAGAAGGTTGAAGAAGTCAACCCAGAGGTTTCGAGAGTGCCCAACTTCACCACCCGCTCTTAGATTCCAGAATTCGTGGCCTGAGCTTCATTCATTGATTTATTCGGGTGCATTCCTTTCGCACCCCGGTTATGAAATTCCGTACTCATTAAGTGCTGGCCCCCTTCATCGTCAGATTTAGGTTCACCGCTAGCATAGCATTCTCAAATGCAGATTGCTCCCCGCTTGAGCTACCATACTTTGTTGGATTTACGACAGACCCCCCTATCATAGTTGTCCCTATAGATATAGAGATCGCCCTAGTGTTATTAGTACACCTACCCTTAGCTATCAATATCAAAATCCCTACTTGTCTTTGGGTTCAACAATGCACACTAACGGGACGAAATCTACGCCCAGCGGGGCAGCTGTCCTTGTCCTCGGTTCAGTAACGGCAGTAGTGGAAATACCTGTTTCGGTTCCGGGAATCAGATCGGTTCCTTCCTCTGCTAAGGCTTTGGTTTCATCGTATTGACTACGAAAGGTACGGTGTAGGTTCCCACGATCTTTCCTACGATTTCTACGAATAGATGACTACGACTAACGCAAGAGGGATTCCTGCGACTAACGCTAGAGCAAAGGGAAAGGACAATGAAGCAGCAATAAACAGATTGAAGAGCTATTAGTATAGCAAGTATTAATTCAACAATTAGTTAGTTTGGGAAGACTGCTTTGCCTGGATTGATGGCGAGCCTGGAAGCCTTGCTTCTCCACTGGGGGCTAATTCCATAAACAAGTTGTTCTATCTAAAAAATCATTTTAGGAATGAATGAGAATTTCGTTAGATTTCGTATACAAGGTAATGCATCGTACCTCCGTTAAAGGCTCATTTTCTCCAATCTCTGAATTTCCGCGAAACGAATTGGCATATAGAGAATAGGTTTCTGGCATGACCAAAATGAACTTCACAGATCCGATACAAGAAAGGATCGATTCAAACAGCAATTGTTAAGCGTCTCTGGATATTGTAGCAACCTACACGCCTGTCTAACCAATGTAGTTCTGTCGTCAAGTTGCTCTGCTTGTTCGTTCTGATCTTTCCATTTCATGTAAAGCACAGGAACGCGGTGGATCGTACCCCCCTGAAACCTACAGATAGGGAGCTCCCAATAGAAGGGAGTAACCGAAATCAAGCTTGCTCACTGAGCATAAGAACATTGAAAGCAGGCGGACTATCAGCAGCATTGCGATTCTTTATTTGGGCAAAGCCAAGGTATCACTTCGGGAAGAAATGCTGTTTCAAACCACAAATGAGTTGGAATGGTCAATTTGGTTTTTCAACTACTAGTACACTCGCTATGAAATCCTAGATCTTCTTGTGAGCTGTCTCCACACCATTGAGAAATATTTGGATCAATGATAGCAGAGGAAGGCAAGAAAAGCTGCTCAAAGGGGACGGCACGATGATCGAGTTCGTGCTCGGGGAGTGCCATGTCTAGCTAGTTCGTGCAGACACCCGCCCTTTCCAATCAATGGAGAATGGTTACTAGAGCTAGCGCCTGTCCCACTTTAGAACACTAAGAACGTAATAAGCCTAGCCGGGACAAATGCACTCAGTGTTAGTCCGATCACCTCGGCTAAAATCATCTTCCCTTTATTAATGACCAAGGGTATCCATATCATGATATGTAGATACAAGAGGGCAGAGGCATTGATGCGGGTAGGATGCGTGTCTGCTTTCCTGTTGTTTGAAGGAGTAGATACATTCATTTCCTTTTGCCAGAGTGAGAGTGAGAGTTGTGTGGGATGTTGACAATCACTATCTCGTCTAGTGACGAGTGCTAACCTTACATGAATCATGCCAAGCACAGAAGAAAAAGAGGGGCTGGTCTTAACTGAAAGTTGTCCTTGTCCGGCTGAGGAAAGAAAGGGATGACGAGACGGGGACCCAAAGGTTCCCGGTGAGGAGGCCCGATTCAATGTTCGAAACTGTTGTTCTAGTTGTTCCTATATGAGGAAGAAGACTCCTTACGAAAGCTGGTTCAAACCTTTGTTCCTTGTTCCTCGGCCTTAGTTAGCATTTTTTCGAACAGTGAAATACACCTTTGTCATGCGTTGCATGGTGAGAGTGTGAATGGAGATGGGGTGCCACTTTTAAATAGGGGCAATCCCGAATAAGAATTGAAGGAAAAACAGGCAAGCACTCAAGCGTGAGCTGAAATACCGGGTCCTCACATAGGAAAATTAGTATGACAGGCCGATAGATCCAGGGTCCCCAGGTCCAAATTCTTTCCAATCAAGTACGAGTTCAAAACAGAGTTTTCCGGGGCCATCGATTCGTAGTTTTCGAATCTATCGAGTTTCTCCGGATCAGGAGGCTTTACATACAAAGCCGACAACACGGTAACATTACGCTTCTCTTTCTTATTCTTATTCTTATTTATATAATTTGTGCTACTTTCACATGAAGTGAAAGGGACGCTGTTCAGAAGAGCCTTCCTACATTTGCGCCCTGCTAAAAGCTATCGCACCACATGGTGCAGAGACACTCGACAAAAGACAAGCAACAGCCCTTGGCAGCCCCCATGGCTGCTGCCTCTGCGCCATCTTGCACTCGATCCTCCGGCCTTCTGCCTGGATCCAAGGATGACGGAACCTGGGGGAGGTTCAAAATGGCAGGGACTTCAACTGGTGGAGCAGGCAGAGCGGGGGGCGCATCCGCGGGTTGAGCCTGATCCCCCGCTGGATTTGGCAGAACTGGCGGTGCGTCTGCGGGTTGAGCCTGACCCCCTGCAGGATTTGGTAAAACTTTCTCTCCGTCATCTAATAAAACAATTTCAAAACGAAATCCATGGGTAAACAAAAATCAAAGAAAAAGAAAATGCAATTCGTTGGGGGAACGGGTTACACGATGAATCATCCCCCTATTAAGAAACCAAAGTAATAATAATGATACGAAAATCAAAAGGAGAAGGAAAGGCAATTCTAGGCCAATTGGAAAATGAAAAAAGAATTTCCCGAAAAAAAGGATGGGACCTGGAAATGGAAAACAAACCTATTATAATACGAATCCTCTTCTCGGGGATCATAATGTCAAGTTGCTTTCTTACTCGAAAGTACTAAATAGATAGGCGCTTGGGCCAGGTACAATTGAACGAAAAGAAGCAAACTACCGTTGTTTTAGGAGGTATGGGAGGGCGGAGACCGATCGATAGAAGTGTCTTTTCTTGGCTATCCGGATTTATTGGATCATTCCTTCCTGTGACGCCTTTTCCCCCATCCATCTCCTACGCTACGCATGGAGTTAGCACAGTCTATGACTCGGTCCTGGGACTCCTTCTTTCTATGTATAGACATAAGGAGGTTCTGCTTTCTATTTATAGCTACTGGATCGTAGTATTTCCTAAGAAAAAAGGATACGCGAAACGTAGTTCCAATACCTTTGACGTGGTCCACCCTAAGAGCAAGCCAAAATTCTAGGTGAATGAAAGGGCAACTGCAGTTCAGCCTTTGATTGACTTCAACACAACTTACCCTTTAGGGTAATAGGATGCCACTACTTGACCTTTAATCATTCAAGTTGGATAAAAAGATAGGAATAGGGATTTTCTTCTTGATCCAATCGGAACTCTTTAATTGAGGGGTGGCCAAAACACCTTGTACCTTTCCCAATACTTGACCTTCGATGCAATTGTTTACCTTTCTAGTTTTGACGATGGAATGAATCTACTTTTGACTTGTCCTCCATATGCAATAGTTTGATTGTCAGGTTTCAAGAATGCTGGAAGAGAAGGGAAACCTCAGAGGCAGAAGGTAGAAAAACAATTTCATCATCTTATGGAAGGCATTTCCGCTTTGGTAGACAATTGGGGCAGAAGGAACACTCACCGTAGGCAATTCGTAACTCTATAGATGCAAACCTTTGAGGTAGGAATTGACCATTTGGTACTGTCACTAGTTCGGCATACTATAGAAACCCTTTGGTATAGGTAGACGTGAAGCTACATCAAAAATTGTCATTCTATAGATAGCTTAAGTTTGATACCTTCACAAATCCCCATCGTTGACCGAGATGGAGGTAATCTAACCATTGGAATATTTCCTTTCTGAAACCTGCTATCTTTCCACTTCTATCGGCTCACAACTTTTGGATCAATTCTGTGATAAGGCTGGATGGCCAAGGCGCCCTTTCGAGACTAGGACTCTCAGGTGGGTAAGATTCGGAAAACAGAAAACTAACCTGAATTCCTGCTTATCCCTAGGCTGCTGCTCTGTACTTCCTTCCCTCAAGTCGGTATCTTCTTCCATCATGAAAGTCGGTAAGCAATCTAGTCGGCAACAGGGAAATCAGGAACTCAAACTAATAGCTTCCTTGGTCTCTGAACAGAGCACTACACTAGATGAGGGAATCGATGGATGTGCACCTTTTAGGGGAAGAATGCCACAACCCTTCCTTCCGATACTTTGGGCCTTACAAGATTCTAGCACGTGTTGGTGCTGTTCCATATTAACACCGGGAGCTACCTTCAACTTCTCAAGTGCACCCTGTATTTTTCACGTCTCTAAGCTTCGACGTGTTGTTCCCCCGCCCACTGTCTCAGGTATCATCTCGTTTACCATCTGATACTGACAATCCCTCTGTCCCTATGCAAGTTTTGGTGAGTCGTTGGTATAAGTAATAAAGGGAGATCAAGTCCTGGAACAAGGCTTGATTCGCTGGTCCGAGTCGATGGCACTGGACAATACTTGGGAGGACCTCATCGACCTGAAGACTCGTTTTCCTTATGCACCGGCTTGGGGTCAAGCGCTTTCTCAAGGAAGGGGGAATGTTAGCGCTTCTACTTCGAATACTCGTGCCCCGATTACAACACAAGACGACGTCGGCCCACGAGCCAGACCCAGGAAGAATACGAAGTCCAATTTCCTCAACCGTGCACACGGATAAGACGCGAGACAGTTTCTGAGGGATAGAAGTCTTGATCGGGCCAAGCCGGCATAACAGTTAGTAGTTCGCATTACTTTCTCTTCCGAAGCGCGCACATTCGAGTTCAGTATGGATGCACTGAGCGCGACCACTCGCTGGATGATATGGTCAATCATACTCCAGAGTGGGGACAGCATAACAATAACATTCTCTCTTTAGATTCGAGATGTATTGATCGAGACGTGCCTCACTCTAGTGAGGATTTGAGCTCTTCTGCAGACATCACATTCATTCACGAATTGAGCGATCTCGCGCTTCATTCGAGTCCACCAATAAGTTTGCTTCAGGTCTTGATACATCTTCGTGCTCCCAGGGTGGATGGAGAGGAGAGAGTTGTGAGCCTCATTCATGATCACTTTACGAGGTTCCCCTTTGGGCACCACAATTCGATCCTCGAAGAAGAGAGTGTCCTTGTCATCAAGTCGGTAGCACTTGTACTTGGACTGACTCTTTGCAATACCGGTCTTCACCTTTTTCACCATAGCATCAAGAAGTTGGGCTTGGCGAATCTGGTCTTCCAAGGTAGGAGAAACTTGAAGGTTGGCAAGGAAACCCTGAGGAACAACTTGCAGGTTAAGTTTGCGGAAGGCTTCACAAAGCTCGGGTTGATAAGGCTTGAGAATCAGACTGTTGCAATATGCTTTTCTGCTCAAAGCGTCAGCAATCACATTAGCCTTGCCTGGAGTATACTCGATACTCGGATTGTACTCTTGAATCATTTCGACCCATCGAGTCTGCCTGAGGTTGAGATTAGGCTGAGTGAAGATGTACTTGAGACTCTTGTGATCAGTGAAAATGTCCACTTTCCTTCCCAAGAGAAGATGTCTCCAAGTCAACAATGCGTGCACAACTGCCGCCAACTCAAGATCATGAGTGGGGTAGTTCTTCTCATTTGGCTTCAACTGGCGAGAGGTATAAGCAACAACTTTCTTCTCTTGCATCAGTACTGCACCGAGACCTTGGAGAGAGGCATCACAAAAGACCTCGTACGGCTTGGTTTCATCAGGCGGAGTTAGAACTGGAGCAGTGATCAATTTCTCTTTCAAAGCGTTGAAAGCAACATCACACTCCGGAGACCAAACGTACTTGACGTGCTTCTGAAGAAGATTTGAGAGAGGCTTCGTGATCTTGGAGAAGTTTTCAACGAATCTTCGGCAATAACTTGCAAGACCGAGGAAGCTACGGAGTTGCTTCACATTCTGAGGAGGTTCCCAATTAACAATTGCAGACACCTTCTCAGGATCCACGGAAATGCCCTTGGCAGAGATAATATGCCCAAGATAAAGAACCTCATCGAGCCAAAACTCACACTTGGAGAACTTGGCATAGAATTGATGTTCCCTTAGCATGTCAAGAACCAAACGCAAGTGTTTGGCATGATCTTCCTTGTTCTTCGAGAAAACCAGGATATCATCGAGATAGACCAAAACAAAATCGTTGGTGTAGGGGTTGAAGATGAAGTTCATCATGCGAGAGAACGTCGGAGGAGCATTGGCGAGGCCAAAAGACATAACTGTGTATTCATATGACCCATAGCTTGTTCTGAACGCCGTCTTTGGAATATCTTGTTCACGAATGCGAATTTGATGATAACCCATACGGAGATCAAGCTTGGAGAATACTTGGGCACCCTTGAGTTGTTCGAATAGCTCATTAATGTTGGGAAGTGGATATTTGTTCTTGATGGTCTTCTTGTTCAATGGACGATAATCAACACAAAGTCGGTCCGTTCCATCCTTCTTCTTCACAAAAAGAACACCACAACCCCACGGAGAAGTACTAGGCCGAATGAGACCCATCCTTTCTTGCACATCGAGCTGTTTCTTCAACTCCTTCAACTCTTCGGGGCCGAGCTTGTAAGGCCGTTTGCACACCGGTTCCGTACCGGGCTCAAGTTCAATAACGAATTCAACAGGCCGGTTTGGAGGCATGCCTGGGAGTTCTTCAGGGAAGACATCTTGATACTCATAAACAACCGGAATCTACGAAATAGCATCCAATTCACCCTTTTCATTGAGAGAGAATAACCGGATGGTATTATCCCGAGCAGCAAAAACAATCACTTCCTCAGACGAATGAGTCAGTTGAATCTGCTTGGCTGCGCAATCGAGGTGAGCTTTATGTTTAGAGAGCCAGTCCATCCCAAGAATGAGGTCGATATCGGAATTGCCAAGAACCATAGGAGAAGCCAAGAACTTGAAATCACCCATCATGATAGAAATATCCGGAATCTCCTGATTGGCGAGCAAACATTTACCCGGAGATACCACTGCTAACGGACTATGCATCGCTTGGGAAAAGAACTCATGCTTAGATGCAAAAGGCTTTGATATGAAACAATGCGATGCACCTGTGTCAAAAAGAACTTTTGCAGGAATATCATTAACAGGAAGGTTACCCATGATCACATCTGACGAATCCTCTGCTTGAGCTGCATTCACCATATTGACCTTGGCGTGCTTGGGATTATGCTTGACCACAGCTGTACTTGCCGATCTGACAGGAGGAGGAGGAGGAAGACGCCTCTGGTTGAAACACTTGTTGGCGTAGTGACCCTTCTGTTGGCACTTGTTGCACGTGACCTCTGAGAGTGGACGGTGGTATGGAGCACTCGATCTTGGAGCTTGAGACGAAGTCTTGTTCTGAAAGCCTGGGTTGGGTGGGTGGGACGAACCACTGCCACCTTTGCTCTTCTGCTGATACGGCTGACGGAACGGAGGAGGAGGAAGCCAATACTTCTGCTGCTTGGTCACTTGAGTAGAGGACAAAGACGAAGTGTCTCTGACTCGCTTCCTGGAAGCATCACACCTGAGCTGAGCAGCCTCTTGCTTCAGTGCCATGTTGTAGAACTCATCGTATCTCAGCGGCTCGAAGAGGACAAGAGCGAGCTGAATCTCTTCACGAAGACCACCCCTGAACTGATAGATCATGCTCTTCTCATCAGGAACATCCTGCTTGGCAAAACGGGCTAGCTTCTGGAACAACTTGTTGTAGTCATAGACAGACAAAGAGCCTTGCTTCAGATTGCGGAATTCTTCACGTTTGCTTTCAGTCACACTTTGAGGAATGTGATGAGCTCGAAAATCACGACGGAAATCATCCCAAGTGATCAAACGTCCACCTCTGGAATCCCGGTACTGCTGAAACCACTTTGCGGCCTGATCCTTGAGCTGGAAAGACGCGAACTTGACGAAATCTTCAGGTCTGACGTTGCTACATTCAAAATGCTTGCCCAGATCGACTAACCAATCATCAGCATCGGTAGCCTCAACGCAGTTGCTGAACGTCTATGGACCATTTGCGAGGAACTGGTGCAGAGTTGCAAACTGGTTCTGGTTGTTGCCCTGATTCGCTTGACTGCTTTGATTCTGCTCTTGGATGATTTGCATGATCAGCTGAGTATTTGCATTAGTAGCAGCCATCACAGCCTGCCATGCTTCCGGAGGAGGCGGAGGTGGCCGAGGATCTTGATTCTGGTTCTGACTGGTGCTCTTAGCGGGAGCCATCCTGAAGAGGTTGACCACCATTAGCACACAAATAGAGAAATATTGAAGGTGAATCCAACGGAATGAAAAATGCAACATAAAGTCTTCACATCCGAACAAAATGAATGAATGCACTTCTCTTGAAGTGGTCACATAATCCTAAATTGCGAAGCCACGAAGAATCAGGTAGAAGAGGTACATCAACGAGGGATGGAATCAACCTATGACGTCGAAGAAGAAGGAATACCACAACTCGAAATAAAACCAAGGGTTGGCTTGCGGAATAAGCCGGAACAAACACATGATAGAAATTTCGTCCGAAGTGTTCGTGGTAGGACCTACACGGGCTCGACCGTACAGCACCATCATGTACAAGGCAGTGCACATGACATACGAAGCGTCCCCGAGTCAGCATAGCCAAGGACTCTTTAAGACACAACAAGGCCACTGTAAAATCGACCGTGAATAGGCGAACCACTAGACGTCGAACCCCAATTTCATATCACACATCTGTTGGAAAGATATCCTAAGGCTACTTGAATTCCCACCTATGAAATTCCCGAAACTTTCCGGTTATGCAATCAGGTGTTGAGGATACAGGGGAAGCATAATATCTCACCCAAGCTAGCAAATCCTACATCCAGCTGCATCCATCCTTCAACACATAACCAAGAAACCTTCGGAAACCATCTATCTCAACCTTCGAAAAGCATCCGTTATACAAGTTATGGCGATACTCCCGAACTCCCGCCCCAGTACTGGGTGGCGTCGAGGTTATCTCACCAACGAACTGCATAAAAGAGATTTTCGATGTCGCGCACATATCTCAAGTATACCAGAATTGCAACGATAGAATTATGATGACAACACCTCAGAGCTCAACTCCCCGAGACACTTCCACTAAACCCCTGACAGGAGGCACCAAGACAGTATTCTCATCATAAGCCATCGGAACAAAACTAAGATACTCGCGTGATCCTAAATTTTTTTTTGTGAAATTTGAGAAGAGAAGAGTCAAAACTCTACGTCAGGATGCCTTACCAGAGCGATGAGGAGACTGGGAAGTAAAAGAATTCCTAAGCTCTCCGATATATAATTCCTAAGGACTCAAAACATTTTTCTAGACATAACTCGGCTGCTAGAAACGATCAAGCAATGGGGCTCCTAAGGTCGGGGAAGGCTCTGATTACCAACTTGTCACACCCTCGATGCGACTATATCTCCCACATGTCGAGGCACGACTTAGAGGCATAATCGCATTGAAGGCATATGTCGCAAGTGAGGCAATCTTCACACAACCCATGTACATATATAATATAAAGGGGGGAAAATAATAATAGTTGGCTTACACTCGCCACGTCACATCAAAGTACATAAATAGCATCCATCATACAATCACTCATGGCCCGACTACGGCGCCAAAATAGAAAAGAGCCCCAACAAGCGACAAATCCCTGAATCGAACCCCGAATAGGCACCACTACTGATCATCAGGAAACGAAACATAGTATCGCTGAGAGTCCTCGTCGTACTCCCACTTCAGCTCGAACGCGCCCTCCGGAGGAGTATCATCGGTCCCTGCATCTGGTATAATAGTAATCTGTGAGCCACAAGGACTCAGCAATCTCGCACCCTCGCGATCAAGACTATTTAAGCTTAATAGGTAGGAAAGGGGTAATGTGAGTGGAGCTGCAGCAAGCGACTAGCATATGTGGTGGCTAACTTATTCGCAAAGGAGAGCGGGAAGAGAAGGCAAAGCACGAGCGGAAACTAAATAGAGCAGACTATGCAAACATAACTCCAACGCCGTGTCCACTTCCCGGACTCCGCCAAGAAGAGGCCATCACGGCAACACACGCAGTTGATTCATTTTAATTAATTAAGTTCAAGTTATCTACAACCGGACATTAACAAATTCCCATCTGCCCATAACCGCGGGCACGGCTTTCGAAAGATCAATCCCTGCGGGGGGGTCCCAACTTAGCCCATAACAAGCTCTCACGGTCAATGAAGGAATAGACCTCCACCCAGGACCCACCGATCAGACTCGGTATCCCGGTACAACAAGATGATTCGACAGGTCAAAACTAGTCCAGCAACACCGCCCGAATGTGCCGACAAATCCCGATAGGAGCTGCACATATCTCTTTCTCAGGGCACACTCAGATGATACTAGCTACGAGTAAAACCAACCCTCAAGTTACCCCGAGGTGGCCCCGCAGGCAGCTCATTTCGGACCAACACTCAGAGGAGCACTGGCCCGGGGGGGCTAAAATAAAGATGACCCTCGGGCTCCGGAAACCCAAGGGAAAGAAAAGGGTAGGTGGCAAATGGTAAAACCAATGTTGGGCATTGCTGGAAAAGCTTTAATCAAGGCGAACTATCAAGGGGTTCCCATTATAGCCCAACCGCGTAAGGGACGCAACAATCCGGGAACATAACACCGATATGACGGAAACTAGGGCGGCAAGAGTGAAACAAAACACTAGGCGAGAGGCCGAGCCTTCCACCCTTTACCAAGTATATAGATGAATAAAGATAACATAGCAATATCATGATATCCCAACAAGTAAATAAAGGTTCCAACAAGGAACGGCTCCAATCTTCACCTGCAACTAACAACGCTATAAGAAGGGCTGAGCAAAGCGGTAACATAGCCAATCAATGGTTTGCTAGGACAAAGGTGGGTTAGAGGCTCAATCATGGCAATTGGGAGGCTGACAAGCAAGTGGTAGGCATCGTAGCATTGGCAAAGCAAAAGAGCGAGCATACTAGCATAGCAAAGATAGTAGTGATTTCAAGGGTGTGATCATCTTGCCTGCACAGTTGTCAGAATTGACTGGATCCTCAAAAGCAAACTCAACGGGCTCCTCGTTAGCGAACTCGTCTCCCGGCTCTACCCAACAACACAAACAAGCAACAAGGATACGATCAACCACGTGCAAAGGCAACCAATAAGATGCAAAGATGATATGCTATGCGGGATGCGATGCGGGATGCACAAAGCAAGATGTAACAGGAAATGCATGAACCTGGCCTCAACTTGGAAATCCAAGTGTGCCACTGGATAGAGGGGAAGAAATCCCCTGAAAACGATATAAAGATCATGGCAATCGGAGCTACGGTTTAGAAATGGCAAGCGTTTTACTAAACGAACCGATCTGCGATTTACAGCAAGTAGGCTCCTAAATGCAACAAAATGAACATGCTACAGCCACCCAACATGAAAACAAATTGCATGGCAGTGATGTACTCATCAAGCTTATCAAATCATCAGGACTGAGGCATAGGCAAATTCATCCATTAAGGGCTTCAAACAAGCATGGCAAAACTGAATAAGCAAAACAGATTTCAGACTTAGCGAAATTAACGCTAGTCTGGAATTTCAGACCACGATGCTCTCTTCGGAGCAGCAAAACAACATGAAGGAAAACCTCAACATGGCAAGTAAGAGCATGGCATCGAGCTACTCAACAATCTTAACAAAACACCCAACATGACCTGGGGCCAAAAGGGTTCACAAAATACTCTACC
The DNA here is from genome assembly GCA_034509565.1 of Triticum monococcum. NCBI lineage: Eukaryota > Viridiplantae > Streptophyta > Magnoliopsida > Poales > Poaceae > Triticum > Triticum monococcum. The sequence goes on from CM067843.1 coordinate 630,508,377, forward strand.
GAGCACACGAACATCGATGAAACACAATCAGTTTTCAGACTTGGTGAAAACTGGGATATGCTGAAATAATAACTCACGGAGGCATGTAAACGAGCTCGATGCTCTCACTACGGTGCAAGTCATGGCAAGGCAAGCATATATCCATTAAGAAGGCACAAAATGCTAGCTAGACATGGCAAGAACAATGGCATAGCATGCATGGATCACTAGCAATCACTCCGGCAAAATCGCAAAAGAGTTCACGATCTGCCCAAAACAGCAACTATCCAAAAGTTGAGCTCGATTGAGTCAACCTAGGGTGCTCCAACATAACAAGTAAAGACACGGATGGATTAAGCACAACAAGCATAACAAATCACTCTTACTGATCATCCTGAAAAGGGGCACGGATCACTAGGAAACAAGCCGGACATATAGCATCGTGAACTAAAACGGCTCAGACTTAGTGAAAATCACTAAGTCCCTGAAATCGATAATCTCAGGTAGCCCTCTTCGCAAGCTTGCATAAAACAACACACACATCCTAAAAATACATGGAAGGCACCTCTGGAAAGAAGACAACATGCTTAACAATTCATCCCAAAGGGGCACTGGCATATCATGCATAGATTAAATATAGCAAAAATGACAAAAGTGCATGTTGGATTAACGGATCTGCAATTTAACTCAACATGCCTCATTCCAACAGCATTTTGGGCAACAATATGACCTCAAATGCAAATGATGCAATGGAATGAAATGATGTACTCGTCGAGACGAAGATTTTGACATATCATACGTCCAAATCGGAGCTACGGTTGCGGAGATACGAGCAGTCAAACATGGCATGAAAATCTGGAATATTAGGTCAAAAGTCAACCGAGAGTTTGGATCTGAGATCCAGATCGGGCACGGACTTCGAAGTTCGCCGGTTTTTACTGTAGCTCGCCGGAGATGGGGACGAAGGCCGGCGTGGAGGGAGGAGGAAGAGCCGGCGGGGTCCGGGCGTCGGCGGGGGCGGCGTCCAACGGCGGCGCGGCGTGGAGGCGGCGGGGCCGGCGTCCCGCGGCGGCGCGGGCGGCGTGGAGGCGGCGCCGGCCACCGGAGCTACGGGCGGCGGCGGAGGCCGGTGGCCTCGGGCGGCGGGGTCGGCTCGGCCACCTCTAGCCCGGGAGGAAGAGGAAGGGGGCCGGCGCGCGGGCCAGGCGGGCCCGGCGGCGGCGATGTGGGCGCGGCCCACGTGGCGCGCGCGGACTGGATGGGAGACGGCGGCGGCGGACGTTGTCCGGTCGGATCCGGACACGTCCGTCGGTGGGGGGGGGTTGATCTGTTTTTTTTTCGAGGAGGACGGGGAGGAAGACGAGATCCGAAAAATGGGGGCCTTTAAATAGGCATAGAGGGAGCTAGGAGAGTCCAAATGAGGTGCGGTTTTCGCCCACACGATCGTGATCGAACGACCGAGATGATGGAGCTGAGTTTGGTGGGTTTTGGGCCAAAATGGAGGGGTGTTGGGCTGCACACACACGAGGCCTTTTCGGTCCCTCGGTTAACCGTTGGAGTATCAAACGAAGTCCAAATGACCCGAAACTTGACAGGCGGTCTACCGGTAGTAAACCAAGGCCGCATGGCAAGTCTCGGTCCAATCCGGAAATGTTTAATCCCCACACACGAAAGAAAGCTAGAAATGGCCACCGGAGGAGAACGAAGCGCCGGAATGCAAAACGGACAACAGGGAAAATGCTCGAATGCATGAGATGAACATGTATGCGAATGCAATGCACGTGACGACATGATATGAGATGCACGAAAAACAAAACAACACACGGAGGCAAAGACCCGAACCCGAGAATTAAATATAACTTAATGCCGGAAACGACAAGAGTTGGACTACAATTGGGGAAGGTTACATGTGGGGCGTTACACTTAGATAGCTCGAGAAAGTGCGCCACTTCTCCCTTAGAGCCCATCTATCTAAACGGGTATAAAAATAGAGAAATAGGCTCATTAAGTGAAGTGAGAACAGAACTCGATCTTTGCTAGGCGTGAGAAGAAGATATCGGTCCTTTGGCCATCGGGAACAGTGGTAAAGAAATCCTTTGAATGGATCAGTGAGTTCTGGCACGATTGCTGGAACGAACGGAATCTACGGGAACGAGATCTTTCTGTTGGCACGATATCTTTCAGGAACTGCGGTAATCCAATCCTTGAGCTAAGGACGAATGCTTGATTTGCAATCTTTCAAGACGATTTTCTTGTAGCAGATGTGGAATCCAGATTGGCATAACGGGTTCTACGTGAAGTCAGCCGTTCGTCATCATTTGAGGGTTCGGGTCGGGATCATGGCCATAAATCGCTACTTTTTCCACTAGAGCGAATAGCATTCTTCGAAATAGGCATAGGACACTAGAGCGAATAGCATTCTTCGAAATAGGCACACACAGGACTTGAAGCAGAATCAGAGAGTGATCCCTTTCCAACAGACTGATCGAATTCCAGTGATACACTACGCCTGGCACTATTCGTCACATTAGTAGTTAAGTTACTCATTTGTTACGAACAAAGAGACGCTAGAGATTCTATGAACTTCAGATCGATGCCATTCACTAATCTCAATCGTCTTTCTATGGATTTCTGGGCCGATGGGCGATAAACCTTAAAAGTAGCTGCTACGGGCTCTGTGGTGCGTCTCAGAGCCCTTCCCCATGGGGGGTTCCCATTCTGCTAATCTTGCTATCTTCCCCAGGTTTGCTCGTTTCGATTGGAACAAGAAGTCCGTATTGGTATTTCTTGGTATTGGTAGCAGATGTTCAGCGGTAACAAACAGTAGCTGCAAGTAGATCATCTCTCTTTCTTTCGTACAAGTAGATCGTTGGGATGAGATCTGTAGTCTAAGAATCGGTTCATAGGAAAGCACGCTTTGCAGTTGGCATCGGTAGAAGATTTCCGTCTTGTCCCTCGGAGTGGAGCTAGAGTCACTTCCTTTGTTCTAGACATTATACGTTACTCACTGAGGAAGAAGGGAGTAAAGTATCTACACTCGTATTGGATCTGGAGATCTGCCCCGGGATGGAAAGGTATCGATCGACCAAGAACTTGTCGAATTTCTTTGACCTCGGAGCCCGTACAAGCTCTTCTTCCACAACCATATGTGACCTCCCCGAGTTTCGAACCCCTCGCCCTCTAAATGTGGTTCTCCTCCTCCTCGTTGTTGCCGTGGAGAGACCTCACGTCTAGTTGAAATAGATGCAAGTAAAACTTTCTGATAGCTATGTGAGCACGGATCTTTCCATCATAAGAATAGGGCTCTGGCAATAGATCAAAATCACTAGTCCATTCTGATTCGGAAGATAGGGCTGGGCTGGCAGGTTCTAGTTTGTTCGCACAAGAAAGAGAAAGAAGTGCCGGAGGCAGCACTGGACCAAGTAAAGGTGCCGGATACGTCTCAGCTCAGCTTGAAAGGGAATGTGTTTCTGGGGAATCGTACTTTTGATTCTCAGCTAAAGCCCACCCTTGTAAAATAGCATCTACTTATGATCCGCCTAATTTGCAATCTTATGATCCGCCTCACAATATGATAAGAAATAATCCACCCAGGACCAGAAACCAGACAATAGCTTTGTTTCACGACGAATCCAAATAAGTGTATTGTACTTCCTTTACGCTTGATGTAGGATTTACCTATTAATATGAAGTTCACTCTTCTGCTGACTTGAGTCCAGAAGGGAAGCGACTGATTTCCAATTCTTCTTTGCTAGCGCTTGACTCCTGTGGAATTCCATTAACAAGCTTAAAAGAAAGCCTTTTATTTGGTTTTTGAGATACTAGTTATTTATAGGTTAAGTTCGATATTTCACTCTGTGGGCCGGCTAATTAATTCAAGTAATTCCTGGAGGGGAATCAATCGAAGAGATTGCCTGCCCATGCTACAATTCCTTACTCAAAAGGACTAGAGTGCTAAGCTGCCTTCCCGGCACCACCACTATAATGAATGGCTCAAACAAATAGGAGATGAGAATCTAATTGATCCTTTCTAGAATAGAATATAAAGAGAAGCTTGTTCTGCCCATCTATCTAGAGAATGAAAAGGAACTAATGCCACTGATAGGAAATACATAGACCGTACGCCCACTTACCACTCTACCACTTCAATTCAATGACGGACTTCACCGATAACGATACCAAACCTAGCTTGAGAGAGATCGATCACAGGCATGTGGTGAACGATACCGAGAGAAAGAGCACTGAAATGAACCATATCGAGCACAGGTCTCACTCTACAAGTCAAGTTCGATGAGCTCTTAGCGGACCTGTGCCTACTATCTACTAAGTGTGTGCTAGGGAAAGAAAGCAAGCTGAGCAGTTCTCACTCTGTCTGGTGACCAAGAAAGCTTAAAGAATACCGTAAAGTGATCACTGAAACCTCATACCGATTCGCCACGTGAAAGCGGGGTTAAGGTAAGGCAGGAAAGACTGGCGCCGAAAGATATATATGTTTTGAAGAGAGAGATCCGCAGGCAAAAATCTTGAAGGAAGGAACAGACCGTAGCAAAAGCCGAAGAAGATGCGAATCAGGAAAAGGGAGACGAGTTCCAGTTGTTAGAAAGACCTGTGCCCGGAAAAGCAAGTCGGAAGGGGATCCGGATGTTCAGTGCTTAAAGAAAAAAATAGGTGTTGCTCTGTTGTTTGCTTTGAGGTTTCCCCTAGTTGGGGAGACCGAGAAGAAAACCAGTAGGAAGTCGATCCGAAGTCTAGTGTTAAAAGAGATAGTTGCCCGCCTCTTGATGGGGAATTGAAAACATCCCAACGTATCTTTCACTAATTAAGTAGTAGTGAGGCGTCGGTACGTCAGCTGGAGAAGAATGCTTGCTTTTCGTATCACTGGTGTAGTGATTGACACGGTCTTCGCATATTGAACAACCTAAGAGTGGAAACACCTTAATCGCTTCTCCAAGCTTATCTATATATATTTCTCGATGGAAGCGGAAGGAAAGTCTTAAAGAAGGTGACAAGAAGAGAAACTTATTAGTTCGTCGTAGCCAACTTATCATTCCAATGAGAGGTCGAAGTACGATAGAAGTTATTGATACCGATTTAGGCGAGCAGCATAGCCTGGCAGAGCCAGAGGAAGAAGTCCGTCTTGTTAGCGAGTTAGCGAGTAGTTTCCTTTAGACGATTTCCGCGAGCATACTAGCTTTTCACGAACGCAGAGGAGAAAGAAAACCAACAACCAATAGGGTGAGGCAACTAACTACCAATCCTTTTATTGAATAGCCGCGGCGTGGGTAAACATAAAGAAGCCACAGAAGAAATCAAGCCAAAGGCTTCTCACTTTCTAAAGTAGTAAAAAGTGGATCCCCGCTTCGAGGCGCTTGGCGTAGATCTTTGAAAATCGTCAATCGGGTGAGCCAGCTATTATTGAGGGAGGCCAGGTCTACATACGTAATATCAAGTTGCTCTAGTTGCGTGTCTTTCGTACGGAAAGATGGGTGTTTTTATCCAAGCAAGGGAATAGAATAGGTAACAACCCCCCCTCACATCAAGCCTGTACGCTAGCTACCAACATATACTATGGAGTCCATGGCTACCTCCGCGGATGGAAGACCGTAGATTTTTCACTTTCGCTGAAGAGTTGAACTCTGACTGAAAGGACTTGACACATTGCCAAGGCGATTTTATTAGCTAGCTATGGGATAGAGATCTGCGGTAAACGAGCGATAGCCTCTAAAGAGTGCCGAAATAGGATGAAACGGATCAGCTGATTCAACTTAGCATTACCCGACTCGTAACTTCAAGCACAACCATCCATCTCAATCCAAAATTTCCGATCGTCTGTGATCCAAACCCAAACTCTCCTCCGGTTTTGGATAGATAGACAGTGCCTGCTCTCAAACCAACCAAGACAACAGCAAGTTCCTATCGAGAACAAGACGACAGATCAATATGACCAATTTCTATAATATCTCGGGTGAATACGTGAAAAAGTGTTGCTTAGCTCAGTGAAATGGAATAAGGAAGAGAAAGTGTAGTGTGATAAGGGAAGATGCAAGTCAATTTTGAGGTTTTCAAGCAAGGGCTGAGATAGATATACAAACCAGAAGAATTCACATCAGAACCCTTTCCTGCTTCCCCTTTTTACCCATCGGACTCGACTCACATTTTGATCTCCTACGCTTGCTTTCACAGTCCCCCTACGAGCAGCCCGGAATCAATGAAGGAGTTCATTCAGCACCGAGCCGAGTGAGCGTAGATTCAATATGTTGATTGTACCGAACGAAGGATTTGCCTTATCACGAAAGCCACATTCGTTTCGTTTGAGGAAGTCACACGTCCTGTTCCCTATAAATAAGGAGATTCATTCTTTTTTTTCAGAAATCCCCTCTTCTTCCTCCTCAAGCCCCTATCACAAGACCAAGCGGATCTCATCATGTAGAAGACTCAGAGCGGATCTATCTAATGGCATGGCTGGCTGCCGGATGTGATCTATTCTCGTGTCACATCGCTTTCTTTCTTCTCCCTCCATTTTCTTCACTACTACCGCTTCTACACATAAATCAAAGAAGCATTGTGGAATAGTGGCATTTCGTTAATGGCTAAAATGTTCTTGGTGAAAGGGTTGCCGCAACATCGGTAAACTCAGAGCGGTCTCTGAAAGTGAATAGGAGCATAGCGGCATCATCCAAGCCAAACACGTCTCCTCAGTCAAGGGTCTTCTCGCGCAAATAAGATCAAAAACATAACAACTGATTTCGCTTAATGCATGTCACCCGCCCGCTCTCAATACAGCAAGTGACTCTCTCTCACAAGACAGAGAAAGATTACCGATTCATCCAATCCAATCCAATTTGATCAGAAGTGAGTTCATTGTTGTTGTATAGCGAAACCTTTCCTTGACAAAACCATTCTCAACTAATAGAAGCCGAGCTATCTATCCAGATCAGGGTTGAACGAAGCGAATGGAAAAGCCAAAGAAAACATAAATCCATTGCGATTAGAGTCCTTAGGGAGCTCCTACAGGGCTTCACTTCTACTGAAATTTCCAGAAAACAACTAGGGAGGCTACAAATTATCGGCTTGCCCCTGTCTCTGAAAAGTGAAGGTCAGCTCCATGTGGGTATTCCATCCAAACGATGGGAGAAGAGGATGACACTTGTTCGTATTGAAAACCGGAGACGAAGGGAGAGAGGTTTGATTGGAACATGTTCCACAAGAACTCCTGTGTAGAACACGCCCGTATCTATTCTATGGGTTGGCTTCAGGCCAACCCTATTGCTGAAGTAGAAAGCATCATATTGCGGTTTTTCCAACACTTGATCAGGAACCGGGCGCAGAAATTCCTTGAAGAGAAGGGGATGCCTACAACCAATGCCTAAATAAAGGCATATGTCAAAAACTGCAACTACTAATAGATTCAGTAAAGGAAGGCCCGGAACGGGCTGAGCTACTGCCCGAAATAGAAGAGGACGACTAGAGTAGAGGAGCCTAATTCCAATCCAAACAATTGACGAGGGAGTCTAATTATTTTTCTGTTCTTGATTGTTTCAATTGCACTTTCTTCATTGGAGGGTTGCTTGGAAAGTGCGATAGTTACGGCGCTTGGAGTATACGGATTGAATTCTTCCTTCTTCTATAGGTCTTTCTGGGCGGCGAGGTGGAAAAAAGGTGTAGAGAGGGAGAAGGTACATAAAAAACGATTTCTAAGGTAGAAAAGAGGCATCCACCAGTCATTGAGAACAGCTAATCCCGGAATTAGCAGGCCGGTATGCGAAGAGAATTCGGTATTGAATCCGCGAGGCCAGGTGAAGAAAAGTCCAATATGGGTGGATTACCTTTTTCTGAAGGATAAGTCTCTGGGACTGACTGAACTGAATGTACAGCGTCAAGATAAGAAGCACGGTAGTCGAAGATGTACCTTGTGGGGTGGGGTACGAGTAGACCAGACCAATGATGAAAAGCATAGATACGAGCATGGCCTCCCTGTCTCAAAAGCAGGCCACCAAGGGTGCTCGCATGAAGCATTTCTCACTCATAAATAAGTAGTTATCACAAATTTAGAAACATGCTCTGATTTCTCTTATCGAATTTCATTCAGATTTTCCAGTATTCGGAGTTGCTTGGGAAAAGGTCTAGTCAGGGCCGTTTCTGTTCGGAGTTTCGGGTTGATCGGAAAAAAACACCCTAATTAAGACTTTTGTATAGTTTGTGTCAACCTGAGTTTGGTTAAGTGCCCGCCCGCCTAGATAGATACATAAGTGTCAGTTTGAATGAAGTCAAGTGTAAACCGTGTCAACAACGAGAAATTGAAGTGTAAATCTGGATGGTTTGAAGTGGAAACCTTAACATGCAAAAGTGTCTACCTCATTAGAAAAGCAAGTATCTACCGGTGATATATTCATTCGAGTATCAACCGGCGTCAACCAGTTATCAAACTCCAAATATTTCGTTCGTAGGGGCATGAAGAAGTTGCTAAACCAGTTGTAAAGTGGCTCTGATAAAAACCATCATTGCTTTATTTTTTACTTTTCATCTAGTAACGTGCATGAATGGATATGGTGGGTAAGATTTGAAAACGTTTGACATCAACCGGGCTCTACTTTGCTTTTACTTTACTTCACTTGCCAGGTCATTGTTGTCGATATTGAGGTGAGGACTCTCTCTTTATTCTCGTTTTATTTCTCACTAAATGATCTAACAAACGCATGATTTGATTACTAAATATTGAGTCATTGAACGAATATTCGAGTAAATTCACCTTTTTCTATGAAAGCAAGGATTGGGCTGGGTTGCTTATTCGTCATCACGGAGCAACCCGGTACCTTTTCTTAGGCGAGCGACTGAGACGAGAGCTTTCAATTATGCCGTTTTGGTCAAATCCCAGGGCTCTTTCTGATTTGATTAAATACTTCTATGTTGTATGATAATAGAAAGTCAAGATCTCACTCGCTTTTTCTGCTTTGTATTCTCGGCTGTTGCCTTTTTCCACATCGATTGCTATAGGAGTTCCATCCTCAACCTATGTATGCTCAAAGAACTGGATCACGGAACTCTCAGACCTTCGCCCCAAGGCTACGAAAACGTTTCTACTCCCTTTCCCTTCCCAACGTCATATCTTTTTTCGACAAGAAGGAAAGATCACTCTCTATCTAAATGATAGAACCACTGGCACGGTACCTTTCACATTGGTAAGTCAAATCCTGGTGAAGACATCACGAGCAATGACACGACGACATCATCTCCACTTCGTAGCCCATCGGTCTTCATTCATTGAAGCCAGGGCATTGACTGACTTTCAGCGATCGCTATAAGAAAGACATAAAAAAAGTTCTCCTAAACCTGTTCCTTTCTGTTACTACTACTTGGAATTGGAAGTCTAGGAGCAGGACTAACCTTTTTATTTCGTTTAAATAAAGTCGAGATGTAGCTTTCTCTATCTCAAGAAATTATTCCACCTCCATTCATTGGAGAACAAAGCGTTATCTGATTAGATCCTTGCTTCAAACTCAACCGAATCAAGTTGAAAAAATAGATGTGGAAGAGGCAAAGGGAAGAGCGGGGTTGCCGAATTGTTTCTCAGAGCCGGACGAAACATCTATCTCTATTTACAATACCCTTACCCCCAAGAAAACTTTGTCGAAAAAGGTTGTCATCGTAATAGGGATTGCACCTCAACATGGCAGCCCTCAATTCTGCCAATTGTGTGTGACTTGTACTCTTCTAGGCTTCCTCTTTGCCTCAAGTGATTAAACTCATCAACTACACCAACCACATTTCTTACCTCAAACCTCTCTACAATCTCTTGAATTCACTCTTGCCAAGATACTTGTCCCCTATTCACTAAGAAACTGTTGTACCAGCTTTCAGCTCTCCCCCTAAGGTGCATAGCCGAAAGTTCTACCTTGTACCAATCCGTAACTTGGTACACCGAAAAGTAATGTTCACACTTTTGTATCCAAGACCTGTCCCCTTCAAATATTGGAAAAGAAACTCTAGGAGGTTGATGTATTTGCTGCCCATATTGATATTGATTTTGCGGCCTTTGTTCTTGCAGGTATTGGTACGGGTCATGCTGTTGAGTTGGAAGCGGTTGGTTAAGGTAAGTATATATTGGCACTTCTGGTTTCATGGAATTTCCAGCATAGGGCAAAAGTATTGGTTGGGAAAATGGGATATTTGGTATTGAATTGGGTCTTGGTTGTGGTGGTGGAGGTGCAGGATTAGGTCTAATATTATCATGTTTTGACCTGTGAGGAACGCCATAGGTGGCTGGAAACAAGTGTTCGTGCCAAGGTTTTGAGGGGGATAGAGAGGGTTATTTTTGTGATTGGATCTTTTAGTTGCTTTGCTACTAGAGGTCTAGGTGGTCAGGGGTTTAAAGGTCTGGAATAGGTGTGAGTGGTGGTCGTATTCAGTACCAATGGTACGGTAATTGGAGGTTCAGGCGGTTCAGGCCTAGGATAAGAGCTAGAGGCTTGTTGAGGGGTAGCCATGGTTTCAGCTTCACTGGCAACAGCTGGTAGGGACATTTGTTGTGGTGTTCTAGGAAAATGAACCATATTGCCCCTAGTTGTGTTAATCGAGCTATGCTCTTCTTCAACGCTCCGCGCCTTCAAAAGAGTAGTTTTGTTGCTTGCGCTTTAATTTAGGAGTTTCAACTTAACTAGCATATGTGCATTTGGGTTGTTGGCATATGTCGGCTACATACTGGATGCTTTTCCATCATTGTTCGACTTGCACAGAAACAATGGGTCCCTTCTGGTTTCTTTTTCTCCCTCCAAGTTTGTTCTTCACTGTAATGTGTGTCAACTCAACAAGAGTGAGCACACCCTTCCTGCTGGTCTTCTTCAACCTTTGTCTGTTCCATTACAACCTGGGTCTTCTATTTCAATGGATTTTCTTGAGGCACTCCCCAAGTTTTATGGTTATAGCTCAATACTTGTGGTCGTGGACCGTTTCACTGGCTCATTTCATTCCTCTATCTCACCCTTTTAGCTGTATACCCTATCTTGTATCCAGTAGTAAGTCTACTCTTCTTACCCCCTCTCCTCTACCTTTTGTGGCCCATCTATTAGCTTTTTGACCATCTTTGAGTCATAGCGAGACGGCTCTATCTCTTTTCACAAGTACAGCCGTAAGTACAGTTGCGGGCGTCAACGATCAGCAGTACTGAGCTACGGAAAGTCTATCGAATTATAGCTACGGAAAGTCTATTGAAAGGACCTAATCAAAGGCTACTACAGCTATAACTGACCCGCCTATGGAATCTATTGGCTCGGCTGAACCGACATGAAATGAAAGAGAGGAAGGCGGAAGCTATTGGCAAATAGAGGGGGGATGTTCTCCGTGTCTTTTAGCCCTCACTAGATGACAACTTGCTTACTTTTCACTTCTTCTTAAGCTTGGCAGACTAGTTCCTGACTGACTTGATAGTGCGATGAGCTTACTTGCTCTAGTTCTATCCTCGGGATTTACTTACCTGAGTACCTAGCACCGAGGATCGATGTAATTTACTTTCAAAAAGATGTTGTTGATGCTAACACGCATATAAATAGATGTTCCCCACTGCTTGCTCCTCTTACCCGAATGGGGTTATATGCCTTAGTGAAACTCAGGGTAAAGTGGCAGAGGTATGACCTCGGGAAGAAAGAAAGATCGGGCGGGGAAAACGGGGTTCGAACCCGCGACTTCTGGCGTGACAGACCAGCACTCTAACCAACTGAGCTATTTCCCCCTTTCGTAACTACTGTCGATTCAACAGTCACCTACCGGTTACCTTTGTAACTATACCAAAGTAGCCGTACAACAGAATGCCCTTCGCCTTTAGTACTTTTCTTATATATATTATGTTATATACTAAATGTGTCAAAGCAATAGAACTTATTGAAAAAAACAAGCCCATCTTTCTCAAAAAGGAAGAGAGGGTGCGCCCCCCCCCCCCAGAGAGAACCCCATTCTTTCAAGAAAGTTCTAATTAATTATGTAGAAAAAGAAATAAGGAAAATAGGAGTAAGCGAGTAGGGTCAACAAGATTCTAAACGAATACCACAAGTGACGGAACCGACGATGATGAAGAGATAAGGGGCGAAGGAGATTTTGTCTATTATTCCAATTCTTATTTATTGATTATCTAATTTATTTAGATCCATATTCATTTTCATTTGCAAATACAAACTCTCTTTCATTTTCTTTTTACTTTTGCGCTAAGGATAAGGGAACTGAGAAAAAAAGAGCTGGCTTGGCTGGTACATCAAGCATATGACATATTGCTTGTTCGGTGTGGTACACATATCTGTCAATGTCAATCAAGTAAGAAAATGCATTCCCACTGTCTGAGGAAAAGGTGAAGAATTGCAATTTATTGAGCTTGTAAGGCCCGTTGAAGTCCCCGAGAAAGGGTATAAATAGGGCTATAAGTAGGCCGTTTGCTATTGCAATAAGGGCTGCTCGCCTTTCCTTTTGATGGCTTGGCTTCCTATCGCTCCTATGTAGTGGTCGGCCTTAAAAGGAGTCTTCCTACCATACCATCATGCATGCCTATGTTATAGTGCGTTAAGCTTCGCCAGAAGCAAGCAAGATGATGAAGCGAAGCTTCGTAGACAAGGCTCGTTCCGTGCTTGACTTACGAGCTCGTGTAGTAAGGCCTCACCCTACTTCAATAAGGGCTTATGCACTCCACTCGTAAACGAGCGTTAGAGCTTTTTGAGCGAGCGAGCGAAGCCTTCCTGGAGCTTCCCCCTTCCCTCACCCGAGAATTGCATTTCCGCTTCAGCTTCCCCGGTTTAGTTGGTTTGGAGGATTAATTGATTGGATACCCAATCCGCATAATCTTTCAAAGTCACTGCTTCTACGACGATAGGCGTAAAGGCATGATTAGTTCCACGAATCTCACTGCACTGACCATAGTAAACTCCTTCTCGTTGTACCGAGATGGAGGTAAGATTTGAACGACCAGGTACAGCATCACATTTGACACCTGAGGAAGGTACAGCCCAACTATGAGGTACATCAGCGGGTGTTACAATCATACGTAGATGAGTTTTGCCTGGTACAACCACTCTATTGTCAACTTCTAATAAACGTGATTGACCCAATTCTGGATCATCTTCTGGAATCGTATAACTGTCAAAAGTGAGTGACTGTTCATCGGAACTGTTCCGAATACTCATAAGGTTGGGTCGACGCCTGCCTCCCCCCAAACTTGACTTGCAAGTTTCCCCGCAAAAAGCTCTCCACGCCTACTCTTATTTATAAAGAGCACTATTCTTCTTTAGTTAGGTAGTTCTCCCCCCTCTATGAGACCGTAAGACCCCGGTGGAATCGAAGGCCCGCTTACTAATAGGCAAGAGGGGACCCTTTCTCGCCCAGCCCTACCTACATCAGTGAAGCTGGAACCGAGGAAGACAATGTTCAACACACATGAGACAAAATGAAGGTATGGGACGTCCAGTTCACCACGGAAAGGGATGCTAGTCGGCTTTGGCGAAGTTGTAGGCCCCAATAGATCAGATCTCAAGAGTGATTCCTCACCTATCCTGCCAGGGGCCAAGTCGAAGGCTCGAGTATAGATTCCCTATGCTCATGTGAACGGCCGGCCCGTAGATCTAAAAGGATCCATAAAAAAGACCGGAAAGTATGTTTGTCCACGAAAAAAACTCGTTCATGAGACCTCGAATTCCCATGTTCCAGCCTGCATTATGCCAGCAGGTCCCACCCCCAATTTCTTGAGTCACCCTTATCTAAAAAAAGGACGGAGTCACCCTTATGTGCTATAATTAATTAAAGGTAGTATCATATGTACTGTATATTCATGATACTAGTATATGAGACTCTCCACTATACTCATGATTTCTTACAGTGGGAAAAAATTGGAGGCGAAACGATGAACTCATGTTTTCATTCAAACAAAAATATGATGTTAGGTAATGTAAATGTTTTCAAAGAGCACACGGTATACTCACAAAAGCGGTGTGTCCACTAAACTGTGGCCGATGGACCCCCCCCCCCCCACCCCTCTACCACGCGCGCAATCTGAGTTGTGCGCTCTGATTGGCCAGAAACCAAACACCACGGATCGTACGTCTGCACCGTTGGATTCTCCTTGATCGAACGGCGATTCTCATCCCTTTCGATAACACATGTACATGTTTTCAAATAGCCCCTCCCCCAAAAATGTTTTCAAATAGCACATGGTTCACACACGAAAGTCATGTGCCTACCAAACCGTGGCCGATGCCCCCCTCACAGCGCGCGCGATCTGAGTCGTGTGTTCTGATTGGCCAGAACCCAAACCACACAGATCGTACGTCTGCACCGTTGGATGCTCCCAGATCGAACAACAATCCTCATCCCTTTCGACAGGAAATGCAGTCCAGCTAGGAATTGATTTATATGCCAACATGCATGGAAAATGCCAAATAATGTCTTACATATAGCACACGAGACCTGAAATGCGCCAGCAAATCAAACTCGTGGTAAAATTGTGATTGGTTTACGTGCAAAAAATTTAGAGGAGAAACGATGAACTCACATCTTCATTTCAAAATTAGTACGTCTTCATTTCAAAAGAAATTATTCTGTTTGTGCACACGAGCTCTTAGAGGCAACCGTTTGCATAGGCCTTTCCGCATGCGTGGCGACCGGGGATATTTTTCACCCTTTTCACCTAGGCCGCCAACACCCCCCCCCCACCGTCCGCCCGCGTTTCACTCAACTAGTCCACCCAATCTCCTTCGCCAGCTCCCCCTCCCCCAGATCCACAGCAGAACCCTCTACAGCACCGCCATGCTCACCCCGGCCGTGTGCCCACTCTTCGGCGTCAAGCCTACCTCCACTACCATTCCCAACATGCGGCGGCCCGCCCCTAGCCGTCTTCGTTTGCTCGCCAGCCACCCTCGAGCATATCGGTGCAGTGACCCTCGCCTCTCCTGTGGTCCGGCCGTGTTTGCATTAAGAAGCCTGTTAGTTACTGCTCTCCATCGCGGTGAGGCATATTTCCTCGCAATCCCTCTTCCAATTTCGTACTGTATGTTCCCAAATTGGCTATAAATAACGGAGAGCGTATATATGTTCATTATCTACCTTCCTTACTACATATAAGCTGTTTTTTCCAATAAGTTACTACCTATTTACAGATCGCGGGCGCCCGAGTCACACAAACATAACAAATTAGCCGTACATTTTCTAAAGGGATAATTGCATCATTACCCCTACTTGGTTCCTACCCACGGGTTTTGCCCTTACTTTTAGAGCTTGCTCAATTTTGCCCTTACATTCTCCGTCGTGGTTCCTCGAATGCCCTTTGACCGTTTGACCAAAACTTTGAAAATTCATAACTAATACATATGAACTCATAAAAATGCAAATAAGATATCAAAATGTTTAGATAAACATTACCTTTATGTGCATATCATTTCCATTCAGGAAAAAAGCACCCTTTAAACTACCCAAGGTAATTAATGTTATTAACATTATTAAAAATAAAAAAGGTATAAACAATATTTTTTTCATGAATAAAAATTACATGCAAATATAGGTGATGTTTTCTGAACATCCTGATATCTTATTTGCATTTTTCCGAGTTCATATCAATTTGTTCATGAATAAAAATATTGTTTATACCTTTTTATTTTTAATAATGTTAATAACATTAATTACCTTGGGTAGTTTAAAGGGTGCTTTTGTCCTGAATGGAAATGATATGCACATAAAGGTAATGTTTAAATAAACATTTTGATATATTATTTGCATTTTTATGAGTTCATATGTATTAGTCATGAATTTTCAAAGTTTTGGTCAAACGGTCAAAGGGCATTCAAGGGACCTAGACGGAAAATGTAAGGGCAAAACTGAGCAAGCTCGAAAAGTAAGGACAAAACCCGTGTGGGTAGGAACCAACTAGGGGCAAAAATGCAATTGTCGCTTTTCTGAATTATTGCATGGCATGTTTAGAAAGCTTGATACCAAGTTGTTAGTTTTATGCTTATCCTCCTTTCCTGAGTTTCGCATGTGTTCTCTGTAGATGCCGAGTAGCAGCGACAACACTCATTCAGGCCATGTATCTTGATCTGATTCGGACAACCCTAGGTCTTCAGCAGAAGGATGATGACGTATTGTCATGTGGCCATGTCATAATATTGCACGTACCAGGACATCAGGGGCTTATTACAAAGGGCACTGTTTAGCCCGGTTTACATCATAAAGACCGAATACCTTAGGGAGTGTTCGGCGTCGCGAGTTTGGCCTTATATGCATCAGCTCTGAATCATGTCTTTGGTCAAATGTTGGGTTTGCCCGGCTCCTGTGTTTTGCTGCCTTACGTTCTGCTCTATCGGCTAAGGCGGCACCGGGAGAACTACTGCGATTGTGCCCTGGTTCATCCGTACGAGCACCTCAGTAGAGAAAGCCAAAAACTGACTATCATGATATAGCGTGAGACTGGTCAACCACTCGATGACCTAGCAGAATCTTCAGGATTCCTCCACCGTAACGAAGGGCCGTTTCCCGGCCAGGCATGTACCCGCCCCGAATTCGGATGAGCGCGGAGCCACCAGGGGCTACATAGTAGCCCCACTGTCAAACTCCTCTGGCTAAGTGAAAGTGTTAAAGCATTATAGTCGGATTGCCTAGTTCGCTGCGCTATCACCTCCTTAATGGACCAAGACGTTGGATCAAGTGTGAACATGCGTCTTTTGGGAGCACCCCTGCATTATATGCGTGGGGGCTGAAGCCGACGACTGCCATCTTTCAGGTTATATACATATATACATAAACGGCCGCACAGGAGGCATCATAGTACTTTCGGTCAAAAGTATAAATACAGCCTTGATAAACTCAATAAAACATTGTTTTTACAATGGGAATACATGTCACTCAAACATAATATTCTTCGAGCACTGAGCCTCTATCGAGCGAGCGCCTTCAAGAACTTATTCAAAGTAGTGCTCGGCAGCCACTCGGCCTATGGCCGAACCCTGTGCCGCAACAGTGGTGGCATCCATCTCCGCCCAGTATGTTTTGACACGAGCAAGGGCCATCTGCGAGCCTTCTATGCATGCCGACCTCTTTACAGCATTGATGTGTGGCACAACACCAAGGAATTGTTGCACTAAGCTAAAGTGGCTATTCGGCCTTGGCCCTCCCGGCCACAGATGATCCACAACGGACCTCATGGCAAGTCCGGATAATCTATGGAGCTCGGCCCACTCGGTGATTTGCTCATTCAACAGCAGCATACGGGCCGGAGCATGAAACTGTGACCAAAACAGTTTTTCCACTTCGTGATCTTCCCGATCCGTGAAGTACTCGGCCGCATCAGCAGCACTTGCAGCCAAATCCACGTAGGCGTCCGCAGAACTCCATAGCCGGTCCAGAGGTGCATACTTCGGATCCCCGAACTTAGTCTGCAACAAGAAGGGCTTCCCAGATACAATATCTGCAGCTTGATGCAGCTCCTCCTTCGTCGCTCTAATTTTGGAGAGGGCTTCCTTGGCAGCCACCCGGGCCTTTTCCAGGTACATCGCCTTCGCCCGGTTTTCTTCTTCAAGAAGCTGGTAACGGTCAGCAGCATCGTTTAACTCTACAGCCATCTTGGCTATTTTTTCTTTGCTCTCGCAATGCGCGGCCTGTTCGGCCCTTAACTCTTTGGCCGCCTTTAAAGCGGCCGCATTGCTACGCCTTGCTTGCTCCTTGGCTCGGGCAAGCTCCGCCCGAAGGGTCTCCACGGTGGCAGCTCCATCTCCAGTCACAACATATTAAAGATACTGGCATCATGGTGCTCTTATTATGTGACAATCACCAGAAAAATCACCTACCCTGTGCCTCGTCAAGCCGCTTGTTAACAAGCACGATGTCGGCATCTGCCCCACCCAGTTGCCTCCTTAGTTCGGCAAACCCATCAGTCCGGCTAGCCACCGAAGCTTCAACCACCTGCACATAAAGGCGGACTTGGTTATTACCTGGGACTATGATCCTCTGTTTGCCGCCGTTTTCGACGACAACCAGAGTCTCATGGGCTACTATCTACACAATGGACATCTAAAAATGTGCGGTACTGTCAACAATGTACATCATTTCGTGTACCTCAAAACCCGTCAGTAGACTCATAAAGACTTCATGCAACCCGCTTTCAGCAGACGAAATCCTTTCAATCACCGTACCCATCAACGTGCGGTGCTCTTCTGAGATAGCCGCTTGCTCTAGCAGATCCCTCAGTACGTCCGACCGCACACCAGACAGTGCCGAACTCTTTTGATTGCTCTCCTCAAGAGCCGGATATTGAGGACTTCGGGTGGCCATAGGATTACCTTCTGGCCTTGCCGAATCAGGAGAAACCCTCCGCGACGACACCTCGGGGTCGCCCGCCTCATGAGGCGGTGTGGCAGGGGGAGGCGTTTCGCTCTCCATCATCTCTGGAAGAAGATCCCCTGAAGACAAGCTCTGCTGAGAAGGGCTAAGATCCGAACTGCAAGATAAATGCTTCGATTATTTTTCTCAGAAGTAAAGTGAGATATTTTCATTATTAAGTACCCTTTTACTTACAGCTCAGTGGAGGGATGATCCCCTTGAGGACATCGTGCGGCCAGGGTATCCCCCAGGGCAGGACCCTCCAGCAGAGATTTCTTCCCCTGTTTGGAGACCATTGTCTCCGGGTCCTCAGAGGCAGTTCTCTTCCTTCCCTGGGGAGAGGAAGTTTCAGTTCCTCCTCCCCGGCTAACCTCCTTCGTGGAGGCGCTAGCCTCCTTGTGCCCCCCTTTATCTTCTCCTAAGGGCGCTTGATAAGGCGCGATCTCCAGCATCCTGGTTAGCACGGGATTTGGTGAGGTCTCAGGGAGGGGGCCGGACACCTGATCAACTTTGCCTTCGCTATCCAATCCTAGTCAAAGAGCGACATTTTTAGGGCAACGTTGCGATAAATAAACGGATAATGTGTTCGGATGCGGGGCTACTTACTTGGGTATCCGGACGATTGCAGCTCAGACCTGCATCCTCAGTGATGTCCGGACACATTATTTGTGGTCCGAAGAACAATTTGTACATCTCTTCGTGCGTCATGCCGAGGAAATGTTGAATAGCTCGCGGTCCTTCCGGGTTGAATTCCCACATGCGAAGGGGCCGGCGTTTGCAAGGCTGGACTTGACGAACTAGCATAACTTGCACTACCATAACCAGACTGGAATCTCTCTCAAAGAGATCTCGGATACGGCTTTGCAGTATTGGCACGTCCTTGGCTGGACCCCAGCTCAGCCCCTGCTGATCCATGACATCAGTTGTGGTGGGGAGCCTGAGCAAAAGGTGGGGGCAGCTACCCACTTGGCACTTCAGGAAGCTGTGATGTAGAACCACTCTAGCTGCCACAATCCGGACACCTCTGAGAAGCAACCCTCAGGCCATGGAGCGTCAGCGATTTTGCTTATTAAAGCGCCTCCACACGATGTGTGCTGCCCCTCGATCATCTTCGGCTTCACATCAAAGGTCTTGAGCCATAGGCCGAAGTGAGGGGTAATGCGGAGGAAGGCCTCACATACGACAATAAATGTCGAGATGTGAAGAAGGGAATCCGAGGCCAGGTCGTGAAAATCTAGCCCATAATAGAACATAAGACCCCTAACAAAGGGATCTAGAGCAAGGCCTAGTCCTCGGAGGAAGTGGGAGACGAACACGACGCTCTCATTGGGTTCGGGAGTAGGGACGACTTGCCCTCGGGCAGGCAGCCGATGCAAAATTTCGGCGGTCAAATATCTGTCCTCTCTCAACTTCTTGATGTCCTCCTCCGTGACGGAGGAGGGCATCCACCGACCTTGAAGGTTGGATCCGTACATAGTTGAAGGTCCGAAGTGCCTAAACCTGAGCTTTGGGTGTTGGAACTCGAGGCGGGAGGCAGATTCGATTAAGATCGAGAGGAAAAGGCCTTGTCCCCTTTGTAAAGAGGGTGAATATCAAGCGTCCTCCTCGTGGACATTTGGGACTTGCCTAAGATCTAGGAGTCCTACCAATAGGCACGGTTGGGTTACCCACGTCCGTATTGATGAGAATCCCGTAATAAAGGGGACACGATCTCTGCTTCGACAGGACGTGCCAAGGAAACCGCCTCGCGAAACACACTGAGATTGGTTATGAAAACTGATTCAAATAAAGACCTGGCTGTGGTGTGATGTCACACTACAGGGTACGTCAGCAGATTAGATTTATGGGAATATTATTCTCTCTATGGTGGTATGTGGAACTTGTTTTGCAGAGCCGGACACGATCCTCGTGTTCAAAATCTTCTATGAAGTATTCGGAGGAGGAACCCACCTTGCAATGCCGAAGACAATCTACGCGCCGGACTCATCGTCATTGAAGCCTAGTTCAGGGGCTACTGAGGGAGTCCTGGATTAGGGGGTATCTGGACAGCCGGACTATATCCTTTGGCCGGACTGTTGGACTATGAAGATACAAGATTGAAGACTTCGTCCCATGTCCGGATGGGACTCTCCTTGGCGTGGAAGGCAAGCTTGGCGATACGGATATGTAGATCTCCTTCCTTGTAACCGACTCTGTGTAACCCTAGCCCCTCCAGTTTCTATATAAACTGGAGGGTTTAGTCCGTAGGACCAACAACAACAATCATATCATAGGCTAGCTTCTAGGGTTTAGCCTCTTCGATCTCGTGGTAGATCAACTCTTGTAATACTCATATCATCAAGACCAATCAAGCAGGAGTAGGGTTTTACCTCCATCAAGAGGGCCCGAACCTGGGTAAAAACTTCGTGTCCCATGTCTCCTGTTACCATCCGCCTAGACGCACAGTTCGGGACCCCCTACCCGAGATCCGCCGGTTTTGACACCGACAGGCATGCTTACACATTATTAAGGTACATTAAAATGTGCAACAGCCTGGGTTTGCCCACCCTTCTTGGAAGATGGCCTCTTCTTGGACAATGTGCCATTGAAGCCGGGATGTGTGAAGTGCTATGTGACTAAAGTAAAGCCTGGATTCAATGAATTTTCCTTGAAGAATGTCCTAGGAGACTTCAATGAGCAAAGGACCTTGGGAGAAACACTATTACATCACATCCAGTGGCCACGAAAGGAAATAGAGTTCATCGATGAGATTCCTGAAGCCCCGCCTAGAGCAACCACTATCGCCCCTCAACTGGTGATGCTCTCCTTGCCACAACAGCTCTCGTGGGATGTTGCATCAACCTGTGATCAGCCTGCCCGACTTTGTGGCGTACAGGCCATGTCATCCTCCGCCCCCAAGCAGCCAGTGGCAAGGCCTACAACTGTTGATGACGCACCACCGGTTCAGATGCCGGCCGCTGAAGCAGCGGGGGGAGACCCCGCTACAGCACATGCTCAGTAGACCAACCTGGTGGAACAGACTGCTAAGCAGTCTGATGCTTCGGAACCGCCTGCTAAGTAGTCTGTAGGTCCAAAACTGATTGCTCATCAGTTATTCGGTCCGCAGGCGCGTGATCAGCATACCAATGCGTCAGCACTTCCTGCTCAGCAAACCAACGTGTTGGAACGGCCTCCTCAGCACACCAACAAGTTGGCACCACCTGCGCAGAAACCCGACATATCTTGAACGCATGGTCAGTAGTCCGATGCCTCTGCTCCTACAACCCAGCAGTCCGTCACAGCAACACCGCCAGCTCAGCAGTCCGGCATAGATAAACCGTCTACTAAGCAGTTCGTCCAAGCTTCACCATCTGCTCGACAGTCTACCATGCAGGCAACCAGATGTTCTGCGAGAAATTCTTCAAGTACCAAGAAGGAAGTGGCCAAAAAGGCTACACCCACGACCACGAGGAAGCGCAGCGGGAGAGTGAAGAGGAAAGAGAAAGATTGCCTCTTACTTAAAGCACTCATCGCCCAGAACCAAATTAACAGCAGACTGTTCGAATCGGGGAGTAATATTATTTTTGACGCCATGGGTGATGAAGAAGTACATTTGTTGCTTGCTAAAAATAAAGCAGGCGTACTTGAAGCACGCAATTACGTCCATGGCCAACCATTTCTTGTTGGCAAATACTTTGATGTGAGCAGCTCCAGTTGTCGCGAGTTACATGAATATTGCATGGATCAAATGTCAGAAGGTCAACACCATTTGCTAGTCCACTACAACAGAGATCATTTCCGACATGATGCTGGTTCCATCATTGTGAGTTTCGAGTAATTACATCTCTTCTTCAACTTCAACGTGCTCGATGCCACTCTTGTTAGATGCATGATTTTTTAAGTACTTAACAAACTCCGATCAACTTCTCCATACAAGGGTGTAAATGATAAATAGCTAACTACATTTTATTTCTCTCAGGGGATTGAACGCGCAGACAAGACAAAGTGAGAGTGTGTATTTCATAGATCCTGCATTAGCAAATGGCACAACATTACATGAAAAGGACCGACTGGACTGGGCTGTTAACACGGTCGTCCGTATCTTCGAAAACACGTCCCATGCAGAATCATTTCTCTGGCCATATTATGAACAGTACGTCAAGTAAACAACCACGTATACACTGATTGTCTTTCAGATTTCGACATCATTTGTAAGATCATGGCTTTCTTAATATGTAGCAATCACTGGATATTGGTATTCATTGTTCCAAACAAGAACATAGTTTACTAAATCGATTCTCTCAAAGAGTCAACAAACGCTCAGGATCTGACGCATCTTCAGCAATTCTTGAATAGGTATTAAATTCTATGATTTGGTGTTGTCAAAATTCATCATCATTTGCAGTGTGCTCGCATTGTGGGAAACTAAAACAAGGAACCTATTCAAGAGGAAACTACCTCTGCAGCACGAGATCATTTCTCCGGTAACACACCGAAATCCATTATTTTCGGAAACTTTATCCAACAGTCTGCAAATACCTTTCCTTACACTAGTCAAATGTTCAAGCTTCTAAATAAACCTCTTTCTGTTTTGTCCAAAGAAAAAATAATACATCTAACACCGGTTAGGTTGTTCCTAACAGGACAAATACATGACTAATTTTGTACAAAAAATTTCAGTGTCCTCAACAAGAAGCAGGGACCAACCTTTGTGGATACTATGTTTGCAGACACGTGATCTCCATATGGAAATTTTCTGATAGTTGTGACAATCCTCGTGAATTAGTACCAGTAAGTCTATTTAATTAATATCTTCTACTCCACTCATATGGCACATTCTGATCTTAAAAATACTGCAGCTCATCTTAAAACCGAGGACCCCTGAACCGCTCCCGGCTGGTGAATTGCTGATGGTTCGGAGATTTATCAGCAACTTCTTCCTGGATCACTTCATCAATCCCACAGGTGATAATGAAGATTTTAGCATGCGTTCTCCTGAAACATTGAGTAAGAGTTAGCCGCTAAACATATAACGCATGGATCCATTGTTTTCCATCTGATGAGGTCTTCGTATTTCGTACACTATGATTAATTATGCAATGCATATATATGTGGACAAATCATTGGAATTTAGCTACCATATGTTCAATTGCAATTGTTGCGAAATCTAGTGAATGTTCTTCCTATGGACACTATTTGTTCAATTGAATATTGTGGCGAATTTGCTTTTTGCATGCCGATTCAAAATGGGATATTTTTTTTATTTGTTCAAATGAATATTGTGGCGAATTTGCTTTTTGCGTGCCGATTCAAAATGGGATATTTTTGTTTTAACCTGGCAATTGTTCCGCACACGGTTCAACTAAATGAGTGTGTGCGATCCACATCAGAAAGCATACATCAATCATAGCAGAACCGTCGGTGATACACAGCAGATCGCAAACGATTTGCAGTGCTACTATGTGTGCATAGGTTCTCCGGAACCATTTAAGATATCGTGTTATCGCACATGAGAACTGGGAGTAAACCGTGCCCAATGCAAAATACAATCCCAGTCGTATTTTTTCAGGAAACGTGTGGGATCCCAAACAAAAAGCACACGTCACTCTTGCAGCAACCGTTGGTGATACCTAACAAATCACAAACGGTCTGCAGCACTTGTATGTGTGCAAAGGGGCTCCTGAACCGTTTGTGATATACCATTATCGCAGATGGTAATTGTTGGGAAACGTGTGCGATGGAGTCTAGCATGGCAAACGGGTTACACAGAAAACTCATGTGCGATAGGGCACAAATCACACACTGTTCATATGTTGGCCCGTGTGCATTACATACTGTTTCCCAGATGGTTCGTTACGACAGACCATATTGTTTCACTGCGTCACTAGAAACGCTTGATCACCGATACCACACGTGCGAAAGAATTTACTGTGTGCTGCATCACACACGATTACATTTTGGAAGGCCTCTGGATCACTGTTCCATATCCCCGACGGTTTCTGGGTCATGTGGGAAGGACCCACTATCGCACACACTCACTTGGCGACGGTTCCGAAGGCCGTCGCGGAAAGGGGTTAAAAACCGTTTGTTTAGGACCGACGCGCACCAGTGTATGTTGTTATGCGGTTTGACAGATAAAGATCTTCATAGAATATGTAGGAGCCAATATGAGCATCTAGGTTCCGCTATTGGTTATTGACCGGAGATGTGTCTCGGTCATGTCTACATAGTTCTTGAACCCGTAGGGTCCGCACGCTTAACGTTCAATGACGATTTGTATTATGAGTTATGTGATTTGATGAACCAAAGTTTGTTCAGGAGTCCCAGATGAGATCACAGACATAATGAGGAGTCTCGAAATGGTCGAGACGTAAAGATTGATATATTGGAAGGTTATGTTTGGACACTGGAATGGTTTCGGAAAGGTTCGGTAATTTTCCGGAGTACTGGCGGGTTACCGGAACACCCTCCCCCCCCCCCCCGGGGTGGGGAGTTAATGGGCCTTCATGGGCCCTAGTGGAGAGAGGAGGCGGCGACCAGGTGGAGGAGCCCCCCCCAAGCCCAAACTGAATTGGACTAGGGTTGGGGGGAGGCCCCCCTTTCCTTCTTCTCCTCCTCCTCCTCTTTCCCCTTCCCGCCTTCTCCGGAAAGGAAAGGAGGGGGCAGAATGCTACTTGGACCGGGAGTCCAAGTAGGACTCCCCCCCTTGGCGCGCCCCCCTTGGGCCGACCACCTCTCCTCCTCCCCCTTTAAATACGTGGGAGGGGCACCCCAAAGGCACACCAAGTGTTCTCTTAGCCGTGTGCGGTGCCCCCCTCCACGGTTACACACCTCGATCATATCGTTATAGTTCTTAGGCGAAGCCCTGCGCTGGTAACTTCATCATCACCGTCAACACATCGTCATGCTGACGATACTCTCCCTTGTCCTCAACTGGATCCAGAGCTCGAGGGACGCCATCGAGCTGAACGTGTGCTGAACACGGAGGTGCCGTATGTTCGGTGCTTGGATCGGTTGAATCGCGAAGACTTTCGACTACATCAACCGCATTTATAAACGCTTCCGCTTTTAGTCTATGAGGGTACGTGGACACACTCTCCCCTCTCGTTGCTATGCATCACCTAGATAGATCTTGCGTGATCGTAGGATTTTTTTTTAATACTGCGTTCCCCAACAATTTGTCATTCCATATGACGGAAAGGTATCTCTGGGCCCTCTCAGTAATACAGCATCGCAAGAAGCTTGCAAGAAAACTCAGTAAGGATTTAGTTACCAGTTGATGTACTACGAAACGAGTAAAGAGACTTGCCGGTAACGAGATTGAACTAGGTACGGAGATGCCGACGATCGAATCTCGGACAAGTAACATACAGACAGACAAAGGAAACTATGCATGTTGTCATAAAGGTTTGACCGATAAAGATCTTCGTAGAATATGTAGGAACCAATAATGGTTATTGACCAAAGAAGCGTCTCGGTCATGTCTACATCATTATCGAACTCCTAGGGTCCGCACGCTTAATGTTCGTTGACGATATAGTATTATATAAGTTATGTATGTTGGTGACCAAATGTTGTTCGGAGTCCCGGATGAGATCACGGACATGACGAGGAGCTCCAGAATGGTTCGGAGGTAAAGATTGATATATCATATGATAGCTGGGCCAAGGGATAAGGCCCACAGGGCTTTAGGTCGGTGCAAAAGGAAGTTTTGCGGAGGTCGGGGACCAGACGCTAGGGACCCTTGCGTTTGGCCCTGGGCCATACGCCGAGGACCATGGATCCTAGGGCAGACGTCGAGGACCGTGGCGCCTAGTGCTGGAATCTAAGAAGGACTCTTCCTTGCATTCCAAACCGACTTTGGGGAGGCCCTATCCCCAAGTAACGACCCCAAGGCTCAACATATAAATAGAGGAGCAGGGCTAGCCCTTAGAACACAAGTTTCTGAGCCTCCTCTAGTTGATCTAGTTCTAGTTCGTCCTAGTTGACTAATTAGAGCTAGACCTAGCTACCTCTAATGCTCATAATTAGAAGCCCGGTGTGGTTCTAATCTCCTCCCTCTAGTTCATCCTCTGCTATGAATCCGTAGTGCTTGGCGAAGCCCTGCGGAAATAGTTTCACCACAACCGTCACCACGCCATCGTGTTGCCAGAAATCATTTACTACTTCGCTCCTCTTGCTGGATCAAGAAGGCGAGGACATCAGCGAGCTGAACGTGTGCTGAACGCCGAGGCGGCGTACGTTCGGTGCTTGATCGGAATGGATCATAAAGGTGTACGACTACATCAACCGCGTTGATAAACGCGTCCACTTAGTGATCTAAAAGGGTATGTAGATGCTCTCCCCTGTCGTAGCTATGCATCTCCATGGATAGTGTTGGGAACGCAGTAATTTAAAAAAAAATCCTACGCACATGCAAGATCTATCATGGTGATGCATAGCAACGAGAGGGGAAGAGTGTTGTCCACGTACCCTCATAGAACGTAAGCGGAAGCGTTATGACAATGCGGTTGATGTAGTCGTACGTCTTCACGATCCGACCGATCCTTGTACTGAAAGTACGACACCTCCGCGATCTGCACTAGTTCGGCTCGGTGACATCCCACGAACTCTCGATCCAGCAGAGTGTCGAGGGAGAGCTTCGTCAACACGACGGCGTGATGACGGTGATGATGCAGCTACCGGCGCAGGGCTTCGCCTAAGAACTACAACGATATGACCAGGTGGATTATGGTGGATAGGGGCACCGCACACGGCTAAGAGATCAATGATCAACTTGTGTCTCTATGGGGTGCCCCCCTCCCCCGTATATAAAGGAGTGGAGGAGGGGGGAGGGCCGGCCCTCTATGGCGCACCCTAGAGGAGTCATACTCCCTCCGGGAGTAGGATCCCCCCCTTCCCTAGTTGGACTAGGAGAGAAGGAAGGGGGAGAGAGGGAAGAAGGAAAGGGGGTGCCGCCCCCCTTCCTAGTCCAATTCGGACCAGAGGGGGAGGGGGCGCGCGGCCTGCCCAAGCTGCCTCTCTCTCTCTCCATTAAAGCCCATTAGGGCCCATATACTCCCCGGGGGGGTCCGGTAACCCCCTGGTACTCCGGTATATGCCCAACCTCACTCGGAACCTTTCCGATGTCCAAACATAGGCTTCCAATATATCGATCTTTATGTCTCGACCATTGATACGTCTCCAACGTATCTATAATTTTTTATTGTTCCATGCTATTATATTATCTATTTTGGATGTTAATGTGCTTTATTTTACAATTTTATATTATTTTTGGGACTAACCTATTAACCCAAGGCCCAGTGCAAATTGCTGCTTTTTTGCCTATTTCAGTGTTCCACAGAAAAGGAATATCAAATGGAATCCAAACGGAATGAAACCTTCAGGAACGAGATTTTTGGAACAAACATGATCCAGATGACTTGGAGTGGACGTCAAGAAACGAACAAGGAGTCCACGAGGCAGGGGGCGCGCCTACCCCCTTGGGCGCGCCCTCCACCCTCGTGGGCCCCTCGTGGCTCAACTGACCTACTTCTTCTTCCTATATATACTCATATACCCTGAAAACATCCAGGAGCACCACGAGACCCTATTTCCACTGCTGCAACCTTCTATGCCCAAGAGATCCCATCTTGGGGCCTTTTCTAGAGCTCCGCCGGAGGGGGCATCGATCACAGAGGGCCTCTACATCAACTCCATGGCCCCTCCGATGATGTGTGAGTAGTTTACTTCAGACCTTCGGGTCCATAGTTATTAGGTAGATGGCTTCTTCTCTCTTTTGAATCTCAATGCAAAGTTCTCCTCGATCTTCTTGGAGATCTATTTGATGTCACTCTTTTTGCAGTGTGTTTGTCGAGATCCGATGAATTGTGGGTTTACTATTAAGTCTATCTACGAACAATATTTGATTCTTCTTTGAAATCTTTTATGCATGATTGGTTATCTTTGCAAGTCTCTTCGAATTATCAGTTTGGTTTGGCCTACTAGATTGATCTTTCTTGCAATGGGAGAAGTGCTTAGCTTTGGGTTCAATCTTGCGGTGCTCGATCCCAGTGACAGAAAGGGAAACGACACGTATTGTATTGTTGCCATCGAGGATAAAAAGATGGGGTTTATATCACATTGCTTGAGTTTATCCCTCTACATCATGTCATCTTACCTAATGCGTTACTCTGTTCTTATGAACTTAATACTCTAGATGCATGCTGGATAGCGGTCGATATGTGGAGTAATAGTAGTAGATGCAGGCAACAGTTGGTCTACTTGTCACAGACGTGATTCCTATATACATGATCATGCCTAGATATTCTCATAATTATTCACTTTTCTATTAATTGCTCAACAGTAATTTGTTCACCCACCGTAATACTTATGCTATCTTGAGAGAAGCCACTAGTGAAACCTATGGCCCCGGGGTCTATTCTCCATCATATTAATCTTCCGTCAACAAGCTATTTCTATTATCTTTTATTTGCAATCTTTACTTTTAATCTTTATCATAGAAATACCAAAAATATTATCTTATCATCTCTGTCAGATCTCACTCTCGTAAGTGATCGTGAAGGGATTGACATCCCCTTTATCGCATTGGTTGCAAGGTTCTTATTTATTTGTGTAGGTACGAGGGACTTGCGTGTGGCCTCCTACTGGATTGATACCTTGGTTCTCAAAAACTGAGGGAAATACTTACGCTACTTTGCTGCATCACCCTTTCCTCTTCAAGGGAAAACCAACGCAGTGCTCAAGAGGTAGCAAGAAGGATTTTTGGCGCCGTTGCCGGGGAGTCTACGCACAAGTCAAGACATACCAAGTACCCATCACAAACTCTTATCCCTCGCATTACATTATTTGCCATTTGCCTCTCGTTTTCCTCTCCCCCACTTCACCCTTGCCGTTTTATTTGCCCTCTTTTCTGTTCTCCTTCTTCTCGTATGTATCTTTGTTTGTGTTTCCATGTGCCTTCTATTTTCTTACATCTTTGCTTGCTAATAATCTATTGATATGGATCCACTTAAAGTGTTCTACTTGGATCATCTTCGATCCTTATACGCTCGTGCTAAAACCCCAACTAGCCTAGTTGATGGGAAATCTTTAGATGAGCATGCTCATTTTGTGCGTCACCGTTTGTCTGAAAAAGGGAGACTCTTATGGGATCAAATAAACAGATTCTGTGGTATGCTAAGAATCTTTGTGAAATTTTTGATCTTACTTGTTGCTCTAAGAACCCTAAAAAACACCTCCCCTACCTATGTGAGCTCAATGATAATGAATTCTTATCTTCTTATGCAAAGGGTGTTTATAGTTACTATGATATCGAACAAATTGAAGAATTTGTTGCTTTTAAGGGTCCTTATGAAGTTGCTTCTTTGATTGAAAATTATGATATTACTCCCTACGAATCTGAAAATTTTGACATACTTAAATATTGCTATAAAAACTATGCTCATAATGTCTATGTCAAAGAATTTATTGAAAAATGACCGTTGCTTCGGAAGAAAATAATGATATGCATGAATCTATAGATAATTATGATTCTGATGATTTGATTAAAATATCCCTTGATGAACATGATGCTTGCTATTCTTGTGGCCATGATGCCAATATTTATAAAGATGAGTTTGCTATAGTTCCTTATGTTAAACATGAGATCGTTGCTATTGCACCCATACTTGATAGTTCCTTCGATGAAAAGCATGATTGCAATGATGTTATTATAAACTCTCTTAGTGTCAATTGTGTTAATAATATACAAAACCCTAAGCTTGGGGACGCTAGTTTTGATATGTCCACTACTTGTTGCAATGATCATGATTGGGGTGATTCTTCTTTTGATCTTGAAAATTTATTTAAACCCCATGATGAATATGAGATTGATAATAGTGTTTGCAATATTATTGAGTGGGTTTGGAAGAGCGTCAACTATAGATCCCATATATTTGGATAATGTTCAATCTTATGAATTTTTTGATAAAAGTGGGTTTGGAGAGGTCATGACTTTAGTTAATGTTAATCCCACTATTTTGGAAGAGTGTCAACTTTGCATGCATGTGGATCGTGTTGAAAATATTTTATGTAATAGCTATTTTGTTGAATTTTCTTATGATCCCACATGTAATTATTATGAGAGAGGAAAATATGATAGTATAAATTTTCATGTTACTGAATTACCTCTCGTTATGTTGAGATTGCTATTGTTTCTTTCTCCTTCCTTGCATATGCTAGTTTTTGCTTGTCTTGATAATTTGTTTGCTTATATAATACCTATGCATAGGAAGTATGTTAGACTTATATGTGATTTTCATATGTTTCATGATGGTCCCTTCGTGTTTCAATTGCTATCTTTCATGTGAGCATCACTAAAATTATAGATGCCTAGCTAGGGGTGTTAAACGATAGCGCTTGTTGGGAGGCAACCCGATTTTATTTTTGTTCCTTGCTTTTTGGTTCTGTTTAGTAATAAATAATTCATCTAGCCTCTGTTTAGATGTGGTTTTATGCTTTTAATTAGTGTTTGTGCCAAGTAGAACCTTTGGGAAGACTTGGGGAAAGTCTTTGCGATCTTGCTGTAAAAAAACAGAAAATTTAGCGCTCACGATATTTGCTGCCATTTTTTTACTGGAGAGTGCTATTTAGTTAATTATTTTTGCAGATGATTAATAGATAAATTCCTCACGTCCAGAAATTTATTTTAGAATTTTTGGGGTTCCATAAGTATTCGAAACCTACAGATTACTACAGACTGTTCTGTTTTTGACAGATTCTGTTTTTCGTGTGTTGTTTGCTTATTTTGATGAATCTATGGCTAGTAATAGAGTTTATGAACCATAGAAAAGTTGTAATACAGTAGGTTTAATACAAATATAAATAAAGAATGAGTTCATTACAGTACCTTGAAGTGGTGGATTGTTTTCTTTTACTAACGGAGCTCACGAGATTTTCTTTTAAGTTTTGTGTTGTGAAGTTTTCAAGTTTTGGGTAAAGATTCGATGGATTATGGAACAAGGAGAGGAAAGAGACTAAGCTTGGGGATGCCCAAGGCACCCCAAGGTAAAATCCAAGGACAACCTAAAGCCTAAGCTTTTGGATGCCCCGGAAGGCATCCCCTCTTTCGTCTTCGTCCATCGGTAACTTTACTTGGAGCTATATTTTTATTCGCCACATGATATGTGATTTGCTTGGAGCGTCTTGTATGATTTGAGTCTTTCATTTTTAGTTTACCACAATCATCCTTGCTGTACACACCTTTTGGGAGAGAGACACATGAATCGAAATTTATTAGAATACTCTATGTGCTTCACTTATACCTTTTGAGCTAGATAATTTTGCTCTAGTGCTTTGCTTATATCTTTTAGAGCACGGTGGTGGTTTTATTTTATAGAAATTATTGATATCTAATGCTTCACTTATATTATTTTGAGAGTCCCTTATAACAGCATGGTAATTTGCTTTGGTTATGCATTTAGTCCTAATATGATAGGCATCCAAGATCGGTATAATAAAAACTTTCATAAAAAGTGCATTGAGTACTAGGAGAAGTTTGATACTTGATAATTGTTTTGAGATATAAAGGTGGTAATATTAGAGTGTGCTAGTTGAGTAGTTGTGAATTTGAGAAATACTTGCATTGAAGTTTGCAAGTCCCGTAGCATGCACGTATGGTGACCGTTGTGTAACAAAATTGAAACATGAGGTGTTATTTGATTGTCTTCCTTATGAGTGGCGGTCAGGGACGAGCGATGGTCTTTTCCTACCAATCTATCCCCCTAGGAGCATGCGCGTAATGCTTGGTTTTTGATGACTTGTAGATTTTTGCAGTAAGTATGTGAGTTCTGTATGACTAATGTTGAGTCCATAGATTATACGCACCCTCACCCTTCCATCATTGCTAGCCTCTTCGGTACCGTGCATTGCCCTTTCTCACCTTGAGAGTGGGTGCAAACTTCACCGGTGCATCCAAACCCCGTGATATGATACGCTCTATCGCACATAAACCTCCTTATATCTTCCTCAAAACAGCCACCATACCATACCTATTATGGCATTTCCATAGCCATTCCGAGATATATTGCCATGCAACTTTCCACCGTTCCATTTATCATGACACACATCATCATTGTCATATTGCCTTGCATGATCATGTAGTTGACATCATATTTGTGGCAAAGCCACCGTTCATAATTTTTCATACATGGAACTCTTGATTCATTTCCCTTCCCGGTACACCACCGGAGGCATTCATATAGAGTCATACTTTGTTCTAGTATCGAGTTGTAATCATTGAGTTGTAAATAAATACAAGTGTGATGATCATTATTAATAGAGCATTGTCCCAAAAAAAAGAGAAAGGCCAAATAAAAAAAGAAGGCCCAAAAAAGGGCAATGCTACTATAATTTTTTCCACACTTGTGCTTCAAAATAGCACCATGATCTTTATGATAGAGAGTCTCTTGTTTTGTCACTTTCATATACTAGTGGGAATTTTTCATTATCGAACTTGGCTTGTATATTTCAACAATGGGCTTCATCAAATGCCCTAGGTCTTCGCGAGCAAGCAAGTTGGATGCACACCTAATTAGTTTTTTTGTTGAGCTTTCATACATTTATAGCTCTAGTGCATCGGTTGCATGGCAATCCCTACTCCTTGCATTGACATCAATTGATGGGCATCTCCCTAGCCCATTGATTAGCCGCGTCGATGTGAGAATTTTTCCTTTTTTGTCTTCTCCACATAACCCCCATCATCATATTCTATTCCACCCATAGTGTTATATCCATGGATCATGCTCATGTATTGTGTGAAAGTTGAAAAAAGGTTGAGATTACTAAAGTATGAAACAATTGCTTGGCTTGTCATCGGGGTTGTGCATGAAGAGAGCATTCTTGTGTGACGAAAATGGAGCATGGCCAAACTATATGATTTTGTAGGGATGAACATTCTTTTGCCATGTTATTTTGAGAAGACATAATTGCTTAATTAGTATGCTTGAAGTATTATTATTTTAACGTCAATATTAGACTTTTGTCTTGAATCTTTCGAATATGAATATTCATGCCA
The DNA here is from genome assembly GCA_034509565.1 of Triticum monococcum. Taxonomy (NCBI): domain Eukaryota; kingdom Viridiplantae; phylum Streptophyta; class Magnoliopsida; order Poales; family Poaceae; genus Triticum; species Triticum monococcum. The sequence goes on from CM067843.1 coordinate 630,541,726, forward strand.
CAATAAAGAGAATTGCATTGAGAATTATGCTAGGTAGCATTCCACATCAAAAATTATGTTTTTATCATTTACCTACTCGAGGACGAGCAGGAATTAAGCTTGGGGATGCTTGATACGTCTCCAACGTATCTATAATTTTTGCCTATTTCAGTGTTTTGTAGAAAAGGAATATCAAACGGAATGAAACCTTCGTGAACGTGATTTTTGGAACAAACGTGATCCAGAGGACTTGGAGTGGACGTCAAGAAACGAACAAGGAGTCCATGAGGCAGGGGGCGCGCCTACCCCCCTGGGCGCGCCCTCCCCCCTCGTCGGCCCCTCGTGGCTCAACCGACCTACTTCTTCCTCCTATATATACTCATATACCCTAAAGACATCGAGGAGCACCACGAAACCTTATTTCCACCACCGCAACCTTCTGTACCCAAGAGATCCCATTTTGGGGCCTTTTCCGGAGCTCTGTCGGAGGGGGCCTCGATCATGGAGGGCCTCTACATCAACTCCATGGCCCCTCCGATGATGTGTGAGTGTTTACTTCAGACCTTCGGGTCCATAGTTATTAGCTAGATAGCTTCTTCTCTCTCTTTGAATCTCAATACAAAGTTCTCCTCGATCCTCTTGGAGATCTATTCGATGTAACTCTTTTTGCGATGTGTTTGTCGAGATCCGATGAATTGTGGGTTCATGATTAAGTCTATCTATGAACAATATTTGATTCTTCTCTGAAATCTTTTATGCATGATTGGTTATCTTTACAAGTCTCTTCGAATTATCAGTTTGGTTTGGCCTACTAGATTGATCTTTCTTGCAATGGGAGAAGTGCTTAGCTTTGGTTCAATCTTGCGGTGCTTGATCCGAGTGACAGAAAGGGAAACAACACGTATTGTATTGTTGCCATCGAGGATAAAAATATGGGGTTTATATCATATTGCTTGAGTTTATCCCTCTACATCATGTCATCTTATCTAGTGCGTTACTCTGTTCTTATGAACTTAATACTCTAGATGCATGCTCGATAGCGGTCGATGTGTGGAGTAATAGTAGTAGATGCAGGCAGGAGTCGGTCTACTTGTCACGGGCGTGATGCCTATATACATGATCATGCATAGATATTCTCATAATTATTCGCTTTTCTATCAATTGCTCGACAATAATTTGTTCACCCACCATAATACTTATGCTATCTTGAGAGAAGCCACTAGTGAAAGCTATGGCCCCGGGTCTATTCTCCATCATATTAATCTTCCGTCAACAATCTATTTCTATTATCTTTTATTTTGCAATCTTTACTTTTAATATTTATCATAAAAACACCAAAAATATTATCTTATCATCTCTATTAGATCTCACTCCCGTAAGTAACCATGAAGGGATTGACAACCCCTTTATCGCGTTGGTTGCGAGGTTCTTTTTTGTTTGTGTAGGTACGAGGTACTTGCGTGTGGCCTCCTATTGGATTGATACCTTGGTTCTCAAAAACTGAGGGAAATACTTATGATACTTTGCTGCATCACCATTTCCTCTTCAAGGGAAAACCAATGCAGTGCTCAAGAGGTAGCAACCATTTCGAGACTCCTCGTCATGCCCGTAATCACATCAGGGACTCCGAACAACCATTGGTTCATCAAAACACATAAACTCGTAATACCGATCATCACCGAACGTTAAGCGTGTGGACACTACGGGTTCGAGAACTATGTAGACATGACCGAGACACGTCTCCGGTCAATAACCAATAGCGGAACCTGGATGTTCATATTGGCTCCCACATATTCTACGAAGATCTTCATCCGTCAAACCGCATAATGATATACATTTTTCCGTTTGTCATCGGTATGTTACTTGCCCGAGATTCGATCGTCGGTATCTCAATACCTAGTTCAATCTCGTTACCGGCAAGTCTCTTTACTCATTCCATAATGCATCATCCTGCAACTAACTCATTAGTCACATTGCTTGCAAGGCTTATATTGATGTGCATTATCGAGAGGGCCCAGAGATACCTCTCTGACAATCGGAGTGACAAATCCTAATCTCGATCTATGCCAACTCAACAAACACCATCGGAGACACCTATAGAGCACCTTTATAATCACCCAATTACGTTGTGACATTTGGTAGGACACAAAGTGTTCCTCCAGTATTCGGGAGTGCATGATCTCATAGTCATAGGAACATGTATAAGTTATGGAGTAAGCAATAGCAACAAACTAAACAATCATCGTGCTAAGCTAACGGAATGGGTCAAGTCAATCACATCATTCTCTAATGATGTGATCCCGTTAATCAAATGACAACTCATGTCTATGGCTAGGAAACTTAACCATCTTTGATTCAATGAGCTAGTCAAGTAGAGGCATACTAGTTACACTCTGTTTGACTATGTATTCACACATGTACTAAGTTTCCGGTTAATACAATTCTAGCATGAATAATAAACATTTATCATGATATAAGGAAATATAAATAACAACTTTATTATTGCCTCTAGGGCATATTTCCTTCGGTCTCCCACTTGCACTAGAGTCAATAATCTAGATTACACGGTAATGATTCTAACACCCATGGAGTCTTGGTGCTGGTCATGTTTTGCTCGTGAGAGAGGCTTAGTCAACGGGTCTACAACATTCAGATCCGTATGTATCTTGCAAATCTCTATGCCTCCCTCCTTGACTTGATCGCAGATGGAATTGATGCGTCTCTTGATGTGCTTAGTTCTCTTCTGAAATCTGGATTCCTTTGAAAAGGCAATTGCACCAGTATTGTCACAAAAGATTTTCATTGGACCCGATGCACTAGGTATGACACCTAGATCGGATATGAACTCCTTCATCCAGACTCCTTCATTTGTTGCTTCCGTAGCAGCTATGTATTCCGCTTCACACGTAGATCCCGCCACGACGCTCTGCTTGGAACTGCACCAACTAACAGCTCCACCATTTAATAAAAACACGTATCTGCTTTGTGACTTAGAGTCATCTGGATCAGTGTCAAAGCTTGCATCGACATAACCGTTTACGACGAGCTCTTTGTCACCTCCATATACGAGAAACATATCCTTAGTCCTTTTCAGGAATTTCAGGATGTTCTTGACTGCTGTCCAGTGATCCACTCTTGGATTACTTTGGTACCTCCCTGCTAGACTAATAGCAAGGCACACATCAGGTCTGGTACTGTAGGATCGAAAGTATGTCTAGGGGGGGGGTTGTCGGCGTTCTGGGAACGGGGGTCCCCAGACTTGCCTGCCTGCGGCCTGCGGCGTGGCTCAAAGGAGGCCCAGCATGGCCCATCTTCATCAGCACAAGACTCAAGACCCTCGCGAGGGGCCAAGCCTCGCGAGGCGGACGACATGGAGCTTCCTCAGGTGTGGCCTCGTCAGGCTGGCTCACGAGGAGGCGGAGCACCTCGCGAGGTGCCCGTGACGCAAGCCATGACGACTCAGGGCGCCAGGCGGGCGCCAGCGCGCGCAGCGTCCTTCTTTCCTCTTTGGTGCAACGGGGGCAAGTGCAGCCGCGGAGTACTGAGGCATCAGGCAAAGGTTGCCGTTTCGGTGCAACACGACCAAGACCAGGAGGACTACGAGATGGAGGTCACCATGGAGCCCAGGACGGCGTCATCACCAGAGCTTTGCACAGGCGAAGACTGCTTTTGTCAGGATAGTTGATGCTTGGTGTCCCCCTTCAAATTAGCCCGCCATTGTTGGCTCCCTTCCCGCTCGATATTTGGGAAGAGGACCAGGGCCTCTATAAATAGGACCAGCCACCCACGCGGCAAGGGGGCTGGAGGTTCGGTTCGGTGAGGTTAGGTTCATTCGTTCGGTCCAAGTAGAAGAGAGAGAGAGAGAGAGAGAGAGAGAGAGAGGGAGGGTGACTGAACTCCTCCTAGTAGTTCATCGCCCCAGCCAAGAACAGACCCTCGCAAGGCTGTTCTTCCTTGTATTGTTCATCATCACCGGCCCCAGGAGGCAATCCACCAACCACACACTGGAGTAGGGTATTACACCACAACGGTGGCCCGAACCAGTATAAATCTTGTGTCTCTTGCGCAGTTCTTTCAGTAGTTTAGATCTTTGAGAGACGGGGAGGTAGAAGGCGTAATCTCCGCGCGCACCCCAGTGTTCGAACCTTAAGGGTCTGTCGGAACCCGAGATCCGACATTTGGGGCGCCAGGTAGGGGTGCGCCGGAGTTCGTCTTCCACCACTCCGCGCCCCGTCACGTCGTCATCACCATGCCCGGCGACCAGGAGGGCAACCCCGACCCATGGGCTGCGTGGCCCAACCACGCGGAACCGCTCGCCTCAGGCGATCCCGCGCCCCAGGCAGCTCATGGTCCGCAGGGCGCTGCGGGCCACGGGCGATGCGGACAGGCTTCGGCAACTCTTACGTCGCGGCAGGCGCGGTCGGCAGCAAGGGCCTCTAATCACGCCGCTGCCACGACACCCTACACCCGCCGGGAGCAGGCGAACTCGAGGGCCGCGCTCACGGTGGCCCGAGAGCTGCTGCGGTGCAGACTGCTGGAGGGCGGCCACGACGTGCTGCTAGAGCGAGTGGCGGAGCTCCTGGGCTTCGCCGCCTCGGGGGCTCACCCCTTCTCCACCCAGCTCCCATCTCAAGCCCAGGGCGACCCGCCCGGGGGCTCCGCATGTGCCCGCGGACTCCAAGGCTACTCCGACGCCAGCAAAGCTGTCAGCACTGGACCGGCGGCGGCGCTGCCCCCGCCCCCGGCCACGTTGCCACCCCGCGGTAGGCATGACAGGTGGGACCGTCTGGCATGCGGGGCATCACGGCGTGGCACTCGGGATGACAGCGACGGAGGAGTACGTGCCCCTCATGATGGACCAGGGACACCCTCACGAGGACGGACAAGGCTCGCTCCTCGGCCCAAGCTGGGGGGACGAGGCAATGGAAGCTGAGCCTTTCCAGGAGCCCCGGGACGGACCCGCTGGCCGTGCTGGAGGCAACGATTATCGGGCACCGCTAACTCTTTAGGAGCAGGTATACGCTAACCATGAATCGCAGGAGGTGCAGGTCGCCGCGGCAAGCGGCTGCCTCGCTCCTACAGTCTCCTACCCCTCAGGAGGAGGGCGCAGGGGGCTGCAGGAGAGGGGCCGGGATCCGACATCACCACTGCAGCGTTCGGAGCAAGGCATTCTCAGGAGATAGGCCCTCTGCTGCGGAGGTGCCTCTGGGCCTGCCCCTGGCAGAGGACCCGTGGTCGTCGGGGGAACCGCTGGCGACCGCTCTACCCCATCGGGCGGTGTCCTGGGTTCCGGTCGTTGCTAATGGCACTAGAGTGTGGCGCAAGGCGGGGCCCTCGTCTGGCGATATGAAGCAAGGCCAATACCTGTGATGAAGGCCCAGTGCCTGTGAAGCTCGCCGCCCCGTGACACTCTCACGTAATAATGAGTGGGGCTGTACATGCCCCGGAGTCTCAGGGGTGCCGGCCTCAGGCCCTGGGGCTCCCTCCCACGCCCAGTGGACAGCACTTAGCTCCGCGCTGGTGAGAAGACGTCCAAGACTAGATTAGGTGCCGGACGCGGCTTTTTATCTGCTTTTCGTTGCCTTTCCCTTCAGCTGTAGCTTTTCCCTCGCTGGATTTAAGTTGGATTCAAATTTGAGATTTGTGTGTGTTCGGGGAAGGGGTGCTTATTCTCGCTCGAGCCATTTCTCGTGTTCTGGCTACCGCTTCGCCACAGCTGCCTCCCCTCGCGAGCCCCTCGCGAGTCCGGTCAGGCCTGGCTCGTGCGCAACCCAACTTGCTGTTGTTGCTCCCTCTTGGGAGGATCTTCGGGTGCCTGCGGAAGTTGCCCTGTTTGGAAAAGGCCCGTAGCCTGTGAAGCAAGGCGAGTGCCTGTGAAGCTCTCGCGCTCAAGGAAAGGCCCAGAGCCTGTGAAGCAAGGCGAGTGCCTGTGAAGCTCTCGCGCTCAAGGAAAGGCCCAGAGCCTGTGAAGCAAGGCGAGTGTCTGTGAAGCTCCCGCGCTCAAGGAAAGGCCCAGAGCCTGTGAAGCAAGGCGAGTGCCTGTGAAGCTCTTGCGCTCAAGGAAAGGCCCAAAGCCTGTGAAGCAAGGCGAGCGCCTGTGAAGCTCTTGCGTTCAGGAAAAAGCCCAGAGCCTGTGAAGCTCTTGCATTCAGGAAAAGGCCCAGAGCCTGTGAAGCAAGGCGAGTGCCTGTGAAGCTCTCGCGTTCAAGGAAAGGCCCAGAGCCTGTGAAGCAAGGCGAGCGCCTGTGAAGCTCTTGCGTTCAGGAAAGGGCCCAGAACCTGTGAAGAAGGCCAACGCTTGTGAAGCCCCCCGCTCGCGACACTTTCATACCCAACGGATTCAACTAACGAGCACTAAGGGCGGCACGCCCTCCCACAGGCTGCTTCGGGGCTTGCGCGAAACAAAGGTAATCCTGCCAACCGCCCGGCGCGGGCGCTCGTGCTACATGACAACTACTGACACAACAAACACAGTTTCTGCATGAGGGGCTTCCCCTCCCAAAATGCTCTCACGGCCATCAGGTCAAAAACCTGAGTTCTATTCATGCAGGTAAACAAAAAGATATGAGCGATACACACTCAGTCGGACCAATCCCCCAATGCGTCCCTAGAAGCACCTCCCGAGCCTTCGTTGGTGTCGCCAAATTCGCCATCGTCGTCTGCGCCGCCGCCAGCAGCGTCAGGGCCGCTCGCCGCGCCGCCCTCGTCAGCACCCACGATCACGTCTTCGTCATGCGAAGCGAAGGCCCTGACAAGGGCGTCCACGTTGTCTTCCACCCAGTGCGTCAGGTCACCTCGGACGGCCTGGGGAACTGGGGCGATGACAGCGTCGAAATCGAAGCGGGAATCCATGTTCAGGAGATGGCTGAAGACACGGGAGAAGGCGCGCCCGAGCAGCGCGCGGCTCCTCTCTTCCACCAACCTATTGGCCCTCATCGAACGCGCCTCCAGCTGCGTCACCACGGCAGTGAAGAACTGAAGGTTGCCAGCATAATTGGCTGTGTGCGGCTCGCCAACAGCCGCCTCACAGACGTTGCCCAAGGCCGCGCTAGCTCTCTCCCGGAGCGTGGCGAGCATGGGACGGTGCACGTGCTCCAGGACCTGCCGCTGACGTATCTCGTCCGCATTCCGGCACGCGACGCCCTCAGCCTCCTCCACCCGCTGACGAAGACGGAGCACCTCGGCCTGGGAGGTGGCCAACTCCCCTTGCGCTACCTCAAGGGCGGCCCGGGAGGCGTCGGCCAGCCGCGTCGCCTCCTCCCGCTTGACCCTCAAGGCTGCGGTCCTCCCTTCAGCTTCGACCCGGATCAGCTCCAACCTCTTCTCGAACTCGCGCTCGAGGTCTTGGCGCACCATCACCACCCGACGACCGACCTCCTCCAGGACTCAAGCCTCCCGAGCGGTGACATCATCTTCCGCCTGCGTCACCAAGCGCTCCCTTGTCTCCAGCCGCTCGTACTCGCGAGTGCGTTTGGCGGCCTCCAGCGTCAATGCTTCTTCACGCCTCTGGAGCTCGGCTGGGTCGCCGGAGGCCACCCGCATCGACGCAAGGGCCAACTCGCGCAGCTCCACTTGCTCCTCCAGTGAGTGGCACCGGGCCAGGAGCTCGTGAGCCCGCTCCTCTGCCGCCTCTCACCACCGGTCGGCTCTCCGGGCCACCTCGGTGGCCTGGGAACGGGCCACTCGAAAGGCCTCCAGCGACGCCTTCGCCTCTTCATCATCGAGGTCATGCTGACGACGCGCGAGGGCGATGGCGGCCTCCAGCTCGCGTCTCCCTGTAGCCAGGCGCAGGCCCTCGGCCTCTAGGCGAGCGTCTTCGTCAGCAAACTCCTCCCCAAGCAAGTCCACCGCATCGGCCGCTCGTCGAAGGAACCCTTGGCGGCGAGCGCGGCGCTCCCGGGCGCGCTTAAGCACGTCTTCCACACCATCATCCGCCCAAGCGAGCGCCGGGGGCCGCGAATCATCGTACCTCCTCCGGGCAGGGGGCTGGGGGCTGGCGCCCTCATGACGGCTGGGCGCGCCGCATCAGAAGCCCGGCCTAGGGCCAGCCCGTCTCCGGATGAGGGGCGCAGGAGGCGCCTCAACCAGTCGCAGTCCCCAACCAGACGGGAAGCCCACGGCAGACTGGCTAGTCCCTGAGAGGGCCCGTGAAGGAAAATCGCGGGGAATGAAGGGCCATGGTGCGCCTCGAGATGGTCCGCCCCATCAGACGCCCTCACCACAAGGGCAGAACTGCTCGGGGCACTAGAGGACGGTAGAGGGGGCGAAGCCAGAGGAGGCGGCACCTCTGCTACTTCCGCGAGCTCGGCCGGGAGGGGCCTACGGAGCAAGGATCAGTGAAAGCAACAAGAGGGTCAGGAGCTAGGGAGGAAAAAGACTTACTCGTCAGTGGCGAAGTACTTCCTGTGCTTCAGCACGCAACAAGGGAAATCGTCACCCAGGGCCTCCCTTTTCCTTCGGTGGGCCTCAAAGTCCACGCGGAAGCGGCCCAAGAGAAGGGCGCAGGGATCAACCTGTGTCGAGGGCGGAGCATCAGAGCGATCTGCGTCAGGGACACCTGCCTAGCGCGCGCTGTCCACCACCTCGCCAGAAGACGCGGTTGGGGCCTCCGAGGCCTCAGCCCCGGGCGCTGGGAGCGGCTGCTTGCCACCTTTAGCCGCAGCGGCACGGGTCTCAGGAGCTGTCCCCTCGCGAGCGTCACCCGGCGCAGCCGCCTCATCAGGAGCCCCCTCGGCCCCTGGCGCCTCCTGCCTCCCTGCTCCGCCACTTGAGGAGGAGTCGCCTTGGCCGATTGGGAGGGCAGTCACCACATTTGGATTCTCTCGAGGTCCCTGGAGGCCGGCGGGGCGCAGCCCCCACTCATCAAAGACAGGCATCTGCTTCACGAAGTCGACCCTGCTCTGGCAGAGATACAGCAAGGCCCCTCCCTGCCGGACGTTGCCGGGGTTGGGGTCCCCGGCCAAGTTCAAGAGCGTCGACTTCAGCGCCGTAGGAGCCAGGTCTTCTCCCTGGAGCCTCATGTTATCCTTGCGCCCACGGAAGGCCACATCCGGCGAGAGTGGCGCTGTAGGGGAGCGACACGGCACAACAGAAACTCCTTCACAACTTTGGGCGCCGTCACGCCGAGCTTCCTCAGGAGCGTGAAGCGGGTCCAGACGAAGACGAGCCGGGGGTTCTTGAGCGTCTCCTGGCCCCAACCCGAATTGGGGACAGCAGGCGAGGTCGGCTCCGATAGCAGGGGGCTAGGCACCCCTGCGTCCACGTACAACCACCGCTTGCGGAACCCAACCGCGGGCTGGGGGAGTTTGAAGTCAATCCCAGAGGCCTCGGTCTCAGGCTCGGCAGCAAAGCTCGCGCATGCCCAGCATTGGGAGGGGTTGACAAGACGCAGCGAGAAGAAGTGGCGCAGCAAGGCAACCGAAGGAGGGATGCCTACCATGGCTTCGCAAACGAAGGCGAAGACCTAAAGGAGGGTGATGAACTCAGGACTTAGATGCATCAAGTGGATCTGATAATGGGAGAGCACGACATTGAAGAAATCGGAGAAGGGGGGAACCAGACCCGCCCACAAGGCGTCGGTAAAACATGGGACCTTGGTTGCTATCCTGTCAATGGAGAAGTGGGACGCGGGCCAGGCCGTCGTCCTCCCGCACTCATTGAAGACGGTGGCCAGAGCCAAGCTGTCCCTGCCCAGGCACTCTTGGTTGAGTACGGTCGACTGGCCGGCGACGGGGGCCACCGATGGCGGCACACAAGACGGAGGCATGGGTTTCTCCGCTCTCTCCTTCCTCATCGGAGTCATGGCGATGAGAAGGAGGGGGAAGATTCTAGATTGGATTGGAGGCGGGAGCGGGCGTTCGAAGGAAGGAAGAACAGGGGACGCTCGAGCAACAGGAAGGGAAGCGGCTGTGTGCAACCACAAGTCCGCCTAGCAGGGCGCATAATAAGGGGGCGTGGGGGGAACAGTGCCGCCCACGTCCCATCAACCGCCACGCGGCGCCCAAGGCCGCAGGCTGTTAGGGCCCGCGGCGCTTCGCCCCTGCCCTTTCGCCTCTCGGCATGGCCAAGTCCGGGCGCGCCTTGGGCCCGGGGGCTACTGTCGGCGTTCTGGGAACGGGGGTCCCCAGACTTGCCTGCTTGCGGCCTGCGGCGTGGCTCAAACGAGGCCCAGCATGGCCCATCTTCATCAGCACAAGACTCAAGACCCTCGCGAGGGGCCAAGCCTCGCGAGGCGGACGACACGGAGCTTCCTCAGGTGCGGCCTTGTCAGGCTGGCTCGCGAGGAGGCGGAGAGATCAAGGCGGAGCACCTCGCGAGGTGCCCGTGATGCAAGCCATGACAACTCAGGGAGCCAGGCGGGTGCCAGCGCACGCATCGTCCTTCTTTCCTCTTTGGTGCAACGGGGGCAAGCGCAGCCGCGGAGTAGCGAGGCATCAGGCAAAGGTTGCCGTTTCGGTGCAACAAGACCAAGATCAGGAGGACTACGAGACGGGGGTCACCATGGAGCCCAGGACGGCGTCATCACCAGAGCTTTGCACAGGCGAAGACTGCTTTTGTCAGGATAGTTGATGCTTGGTGTCCCCCTTCAAATTAGCCCGCCATTGTTGGCTCCCTTCCCGCTCGAAATTTGGGAAGAGGACCAGGGCCTCTATAAATAGGACCAGCCACCCACGCGGCAAGGGGGCTGGAGGTTCGGTTCGGTGAGGTTAGGTTCATTCGTTCAGTCCAAGTAGAAAAGAGAGAGAGAGAGAGAGAGAGAGAGAGAGAGGAGGGTGACTGAACTCCTCCTAGCAGTTCATTGCCCCAGCCAAGAACAGACCCTCGTGAGGCTATTCTTCCTTGTATTGTTCATCATCACCGGCCCCAGGAGGCAATCCACCAACCACACACTGGAGTAGGGTATTACACCACAATGGTGGCCCGAACCAGTATAAATCTTGTGTCTCTTGCGCAGTTCTTTCAGTAGTTTAGATCTTTGCGATACGGGGAGGTAGAAGGCGTAATCTCCGCGTGCACCCCAGTGTTCGAACCTTAAGGGTCTGCCGGAACCCGAGATCCGACAGGGGTGATTAGACTACTTGACCAAATAAAAAATTAACCTTTTCCCAATTTTAGTTCTTGGCAGATTTTAGCTACTTTAGGACAAGTCAAGCAATCATCACACAATTCACACAAGCATGCAAAGAGTCTATTGGCAGCGGAAAGTAAAGCATGCAACTTGCAAGAATGTAAAGGGAAGGGTTTGGAGAATTCAAACGCAATTGGAGACACAGATGTTTTTTCCCGTGGTTCAGATAGGTGGTGCTATCCTACATCCATGTTGATGGAGACTTCAACCCACGAAGGGTAACGGTTGCGCGAGTCCACGGAGGGCTCCACCCACGAAGGGTCCATGAAGAAGCAACCTTGTCTATCCCACCATGGCCATCGCCCACGAAGGACTTGCCTCACTAGCGGTAGATCTTCACGAAGTAGGCGATCTCCTTGCCCTTACAAACTCCTTGGTTCAACTCCACAATCTTGTCGGAGGCTCCCAAGTGACACCTAGCCAATCTAGGAGACACCACTCTCCAAGAAGTAACAAATGGTGTGTTGATGATGAACTCCTTGCTCTTGTGCTTCAAATGATAGTCTCCCCAACACTCAACTCTCTCTCACAGGATTTGGATTTGGTGGAAAAAAGATTTGAGTGGAAAGCAACTTGGGGAAGGCTAGAGATCAAGATTCATATGGTAGGAATGGAATATCTTGGCCTCAACACATGAGTAGGTGGTTCTCTCTCAGAACATATGAGTTGGAAGTGTAGATGTGTTCTGATGGCTCTCTCCACGAGTGAAGAGGAGGTGGAGGGGTATTTATAGCTTCCACACAAAATCCAACCGTTACACACAATTTACCAATCTCGGTGGGACCGAATCAACAAACTCGGTCGGACCGAAATAGTAAACCTAGTGACCGTTAGAGATTTTCGGTGGGACTGACATGCAACTCGGTAGAACCGATATGGTTAGGGTTATGGCATAACGTAATCTCGGTGAGACCGATTACACAAACTCGGTGAGACCAATTTTGGTAATAAGCTAACTAGAGAGTTGGTCAGGTAAACTCGGTGGGACCGATTTTCTCTTTCGGTGAGACCGAAATGTTACAAAAAGGAAACAGAGAGTTTACATTGCAATCTCGGTGGGACCGATCCGCTCTTTCGGTGAGACCGAAAAGTTATGAAAGGGAAACAGAGAGTTTGCAATCCCATCTCGGTGAGACTGAGATCCCTATCGGTAGAACCGAATTGCTAGGGTTTGGCAATGGCTATGGCAAGTGAAACTCGGTGGCGCCGGGTTGAAAGAATCTGTAGGGCCAAGTTTGGCTTTGAGTTTAGGTCAAATGTGGATATGGGAAAGTAGCTGAGGATTTTGGAGCATATCATTAAGCACATGAAGCAAGAGGCTCATTAAGCAACACCTCGTCCCTCCTTGATAGTATTGGCTTTTCCTAAAGACTCAATGTGATCTTGGATCACTAAAATATAAAATGAAGAGTCTTGAGCCTTTGAGCTTGAGCCAATCCTTTGTCCTTAGCATTTTGAGGGATCCACTTTCAACATCCATGCCATGCCAATCATTGAGCTTTCCTGAAATAATCATCTTGGAATAGCATTAGCTCAATGAGCAATATGTTGTTATGAATTACCAAAACCACCTAGGGATAGTTGCACTTTCAGGTACACAGCATTGCATACATGATAGAGCCTATGGTTGAAGCATAGGGAACACCTTTCATTTTCTATCTATCTTCTTTAGTGGTCGAGCATTGAGTCTGACTCAACTTCACACCTTGTAACACAGGCAAGAACCCTTTCTTTGCTTGATCCATTTTAAACTTCTTCAAAACTTTAGCTAGGTATGTGCTTTGTGAAAGTCCAATTAAGCGTTTTGATCTATCTCTATAGATCTTGATGCCTAATATATAAGCAGCTTCACCGAGGTCTTTCATTGAAAATTTCTTATTCAAGTATCCTTTTATGCTATTCAGAAATTCAGTATCATTTCTGATCAACATATGTCATCTACATATAATATCAGAAAGGCTATAGAGCTCCCACTCACTTTCTTGTAATGCAGGTTTCTCCAAAAGTCTGTATAAAACCATATGCTTTGATCACACTATCAAAGTGTATATTCCAACTCCGAGAGGCTTGCACCAGTCCATAAATGGATCGCTGGAGCTTGCACACTTTGTTAGCACCTTCTGGATCGACAAAACCTTCTGGTTGCATCATATACAACTCTTCTTTAAGATATCCATTAAGGAATGCAGTTTTGACATCCATTTGCCAAATTTCATAATCATAAAATGCGACAAATTGCTAACACGATTCAGACAGACTTAAGCATCGCTACGGGTGAGAAGGTCTCATCATAGTCAACTCCTTGAACTTGTCGAAAACCTTTTGCAACAAGTCGAGCTTTGTAGACAATAACATTACCGTCAACGTCAGTCTTCTTCTTGAAGATCCATTTATTCTCTATGGCCTGCCGATCATCAGGCAAGTCAACCAATGTCCATACTTTGTTCTCATACATGGATCCCATCTCAGATTTCATGGCCTCATGCCATTTTGCGGAATCTGGGCTCATCATCGCTTCCTCATAGTTCATAGGTTCGTCATGGTCAAGTAACATGACTTCCAGAACAGGATTACCATACCACTCTGGTGCGGATCTTACTCTGGTTGACCTACAAGGTTCGGTAGTAACTTGATTAGAAGTTTCATGATCATCATCATTAGCTTCATCACTTACTGGTGTAGGAATCACTGGAACTGATTTCAGTGATGAACTACTTTCCAATAAGGGAGCGAAGGTACAATTACCTCGTCAAGTTCTACTTTCCTCCCACTCACTTCTTTCGAGAGAAACTCCTTCTCTAGAAAGGATCCATTTTTAGCAACGAATATCTTGCCTTCGGATCTGTGATAGAAGGTGTACCCAACAGTCTCCTTTGGGTATCCTATGAAGACACATTTCTCCTATTTGGGTTCGAGCTTATGAGGTTGAAGCTTCTTCACATAAGCATCGCAGCCCCAAACTTTAAGAAACGACAACTTGGGTTTCTTGCCAAACCACAGTTCATAAGGTGTCGTCTCAACGGATTTAGATGGTGCCCTATTTAACGTGAATGCAGCCGTCTCTAAAGCATAACTCCAAAATGATAGCAGTAAATCAGTAAGAGACATCATAGATCGCACCATATCTAGTAAAGTACGATTACGATGTTCGGACACACCATTACTATGTGGTGTTCCGAGTGGCGTGAGTTGCGAAACTATTCCGCATTGTTTCAAATGAATACCAAACTCGTAACTCAAATATTCTCCTCCACGATCAGAACGCAGAAACTTTATTTTCATGTTATGATGATTTTCCACTTCACTCTGAAACTCGTTGAACTTTTCAAATGTTTCAGACTTATGTTTCATTAAGTAGATATACCCATATCTGCTCAAATCATCTGTGAAGGCGAGAAAATAACAATATCCGCCACGAGCCTCAATGTTCATTGGACCACATACATTAGTATGTATGATTTCCAATAACTCTGTTGCTTGCTCCATTGTTCCGGAGAACGGAGTTTTAGTCATCTTGCCCATGAGGCATGGTTCGCAAGTACCAAGTGATTCATAATCAACTGATTCCAGAAGTCCATCAGAATGGAGTTTCTTCATGCGCTTTACACCAATATGACCTAAACGACGGTACCACAAATAAGTTGCACTATCATTATCAACTCTGCATATTTTGGCTTCAATACTATGAACATGTGAATCACTACTATCAAGATTTAGTAAAAATAGACCACTCACCAAGGGTGCATGAACATAAAAGATATTACTCATATAAGTAGAACAACCATCATTCTCTTATTTAAATGAATAACCGTTTCGCATCAAACAAGATCCAGATATAATGTTCATGCTCAACGCTGACACCAAATAACAATTATTTAGGTCTAAAACTAATCTCGAAGGTATATGTAGAGGTAGCATGCTGACGGCGATCACATCTTCCTTGGAACCATTTCCCACGCGCATCGTCACCTCGTCCTTAGCCAATCTTCGCTTAATCCGTAGCCCCTGTTTCGAGTTGCAAATGTTAGCAACTGAACCAGTATCAAATACCTAGGCACTACTGCGAGCATTAGTAAGGTACACATCAATAACATGTATATCAAATATACCTTTCACTTTGCCATCCTTCTTCTCCGCCAAATACTTGGGGCAGTTCCGCTTCCAGTCACTAGTCCCTTTGCAGTAGAAACACTCAGTCTTAGGTTTAGGTCCAGACTTGGGTTTCTTCACTTGACCAGCAACTAGCTTGCTATTCTTCTAGAAGTTCTCCTTCTTCCATTTACCCTTTTTCTTGAAACTGGTGGTCTTGTTGACCATCACCACTTGATGCTCCTTCTTGATTTCTACCTCCGCAGCCTTTAGCATTGTGAAGAGCTTAGGAATCATCTTATCCATCCCTTGCATATTATAGTTCATCACGAAGCTCTTGTAGCTTGGTGGTAGTGATTGAAGAACTCTGTCAATGACACTATCATCAGGAAGATTAACTCCCAGCAGAGTAAAGTGGTTGTGGTACCCAGACATTCTGAGTATATGTTCACTGACAGAACAATTCTCCTCCATTTTGAAGCTGTAGAACTTATTGGAGACTTCATATCTCTCAATCCGGGCATTTGCTTGAAATATTAACTTTAACTCCTAGAACATCTCATATGCTCCATGACATTCAAAGCATCGTTGAAGTCCCAGTTCTAAGCCGTAAAGTATGGCACACTGAACTATCGAGTAGTCATCGGCTTTGCTCTGCCAGGTGTTCACAACATCTGGCGTTGCTCCTGTAGCGGGTTTGTCACCTAGCAGTGCTTCCAGAACGTAATTCTTCTATGCAGCAATGAGGATAATACTCAAGTTATGGACCCAGTCCGTGTAGTTGCTACCATCATCTTTCAACTTAGCTTTCTCTAGGAACGCATTAAAATTCAACGGAACAACATCACGGGCCATCTATCTACAACAACATAGACATGCAAAACTACTATCATGTACTAAGTTCATGATAAATTAAAGTTCAATTAATCAAATTACTTAAGAACTCCCACTTAGATAGACATCTCTAATCATCTAAGTGATCACATGATCCATATCAACTAAACAATGTCTGATCATCACGTGAGATGGAGTAGTTTTAAATGGTGAACATCACTATGTTGATCATATCTACTATATGATTCACGCTCGACCTTTCGCTCTTAGTGTTCCAAGTCCATATCTGCATATGCTAGGCTCGTCAAGTTTAACCCGAGTATTCTGCGTGTGCAAAACTAGCTTGCACCCGTTGTATGTGAACGTAGAGCTTATCACACCTGATCATCACGTGGTATCTCGGCATGATGAACTGTAGCAACGGTGCATACTCAGGTAGAACACTTATACCTTGAAATTTAGTGAGAGATCATTTTATAATGCTACCATCAAACTAAGCAAAATAAGATGCATAAAGGATAAACATCACATGCAATCAATATAAGTGATATATATGGCCATCATCATCTTGTGCCTTTGATCTCCATCTCCAAAGCACCGTCATGATCACCATCGTCATCGGCTTGACACCTTGATCTCCATCGAAGCATCATTGTCGTCTCGCCAACTATTGCTTCTACGACTATCGCTGCCGCTTAGTGATAAAGTAAAGCAATTACATGGCGATTGCATTTCATACAATAAAGCGACAACCATATGGCTCTTGCCAGTTGCCGATAACTGTGTTACAAAACATGATCATCTCATACAATAAAATTTAGTATCGTGTCTTACCATATCACATCACAACATGCCCTGCAAAAACAAGTTAGACGTCATCTACTTTGTTGTTGCAAGTTTTACGTGGCTGCTACGAGCTGAGCAAGAACCGTTCTTACCTACGCATCAAAAACACAACGTGGTATAGTGATTGCTTTTTGATCTTTAGAAAGAACCCTGTTCATTGAATCCGATTCAACTAAAGTTGGAGAAACTGACACCCACCAGCCATTTATGTGCGAAGCACGTCGGTAGAACCAGTCTCGCGTAAGCATACGCGTAATGTCGATATGGTCCGCTTCATCCAGCAATACCGCCGAATCAAGAAACAACCAGTGACGGCAAGAAATATGTATATACCCATGCCCACAACTCCTTTGTGATCTACTCGTGTGTATAACATCTACGCATAGACCTGGCTCAGATGCCATTGTTGGGAACACAGTAATTTTGAAAAAAAATCCTATGCACACGCAAGATCTATCATGGTGATGCATAGCAACGAGAGGGGAAGAGTGTTGTCCACGTACCCTCGTAGACCGTAAGCGGAAACGTTATGACAACACGGTTGATGTAGTCGTACGTCTTCATGATCCGCCCGATCCTTGTACCGAAAGTATGGAACCTCCGCGATCTGCACACGTTTGGCTCGGTGACGTCCCACGATCTCTCGATCCAGCAGAGTGTCGAGGGAAAGCTTCGTCAGCATGACTGCGTAATGAAAGTGATGATGAAGCTACCGGCGCAGGGCTTCGCCTAAGCACTACGACAATATGACCGAGGTGGATTATGGTGGATGAGGGCACCGCACACGGCTAAGAGATCAATGATCAACTTGTGTGTCTATGGGGTGCCCCCCTCCCCCGTATATAAAGGAGTGGAGGAGGGGGAGGGCCGGCCCTCTATGACGCGCCCTAGAGGAGTCCTACTCCCTCCGGGAGTAGGATTCCTCCCCCCTTCCATAGTTGGACTAGGAGAGAAGAAAGGGGGAGAGAGGGAGGACGGAAGTGGGGTGCCCCCCTTCCTAGTCCAATTCGGACCAAAGGGGGAGGGGCACGCGGCCGGGCCTGGCTGCCTCTCTCTCTCTCCACTAAAGCCCATTAGGGCCCATATACTCCCCGGGGGGTTCCGGTAACCCCCCCCCCCCCTAGTACTCCGGTATATGCCCAAACTCACTCGGAACCTTTCCGATGTCCAAACATAGGCTTCAAATATATCGATCTTTATGTCTCGACCATTTCGAGACTCCTCGTCATGCCTGTGATCACATCCGGGACTCCAAACAACCTTTGATTCATCAAAACACATAAACTCATAATACCGATTGTCACCGAACATTAAGCGTGCGGACCCTACGGGTTCGAGAACTATGTAGACATGACCGAGACACGTCTCCAGTCAATAACCAATAGCGGAACCTGGATGTTCATATTGGCTCCCCCATATTCTACGAAGATCTTTATCGGTCAAACCGCATAACGATATATGTTGTTCCCTTTGTCATCGGTATGTTACTTGCCCGAGATTCGATCGCCGGTATCTCAATACCTAGTTAAATCTCGTTACCGGCAAGTCTCTTTACTCGTTCCGTAATGCATCATCCTGCAACTAACTCACTAGTCACATTGCTTGCAAGGCTTATATTGATGTGCATTACCGAGAGGGCCCAGAGATACCTCTCTGACAATCGGAGTGACAAATCCTAATCTTGATCCATGCCAACTCAACAAACACCATAAGAGACACCTGTAGAGCACCTTTATAATCACCCAGTTACGTTGTGACGTTTGGTAGCACACAAAGTGTTCCTCTGGTACTCGGGAGTTGCATGATCTCATAGTCATAGGAACATGTATAAGTTATGGAGAAAGCAATAGCAACAAACTAAACGATCATCGTGCTAAGCTAACGGAATGGGTCAAGTCAATCACATCATTCTCTAATGATGTGATCCTGTTAATCAAATGACAACTCATGTCTATGGCTAGGAAACTTAACCATCTTTGATTCAACGAGCTAGTCAAGTAGAGGCATACTAGTGACACTCTGTTTGTCTATGTATTCACACATGTACTAAGTTTCCGGTTAATAGAATTCTAGCATGAATAATAAACATTTATCATGATATAAGGAAATATAAATAACAACTTTATTATTGCCTCTAGGGCATATTTCCTTCAGATAGATCTTGTGTGTGTAGATTTTTTTTGTTTTCCATGCAACGCTTCCCAACATCTTACCCCTTGATGGGGGTGGCGGATCGGTACCAACATGGGGTAGGTGATCAGGGCGGAGAGTGGGGCGGTTGGTGGGGGACTCCTCCTTAGTGGTCCTGGAGAAGTACGGGTGAAGGAGAGAGGATGCCATGGCGAAGGTGTGGTGGGCATCATCCGGTTCTAAAGGAGAGGGCTCCTGCGAGAAATGTCCCTCTATAGCGGGAAATCGAGCGGGAAAGGGATGGTCCCGCAGGAAAAGGAAAGGGTCCGTCATGGGGTGCATTTTTTGTGTTGGGCCCACATGTTGGAGATAAAATAACGAATTGTCCAGACAACCACATTTCCCGCGAGGGGAGGGGATCAGAGCTGAGAGCGGGGCGGGTGGCCGATCGGTGCGAACACGAGGGGAGGGGATCAGGGCGGAGAGCGGGGCGGTTGGTGGGGGACTCCTCCATGGCCGATTGACAAGAAGTTGGTGTGAAGGAGAGAAGTCCCCATGCCAAAGATGAGGTGTGCCCAACAACGGACTTAATATTTTTGTGGAATGTACGACGTTCAACTGTATGTTACAATGTGGCAATGGCTCTGGAGACAATGGGTCTACCTTTTGGCTTGGATGGGGGTGTCAAAGGCGGTGCACGCCTCTCACCCTTTGATGGGGGTGGCGGATCAGCACAAACATGGGAAAGGGGATCAGGGCAAGAGTGGGGCAGTTGGTGGGAGACTCCTCCTTAGCGGTCCATGGAGAAATACGTTGTGATGGAGAGAGGGCGTCATGGCAAATCTGAGGTGGGCGTCATCCGGTTTTAGAGGAGAGGGCTCCAGCGAGAAATGTCCCTCTACGATGGGAAACCAAACGGGAAGGGGACGACCCGGCAAGGAAAAGGAAAGGATGTGTCGTGGGGTGGGGTTTTTGCGGTGGGCCCGCATGTTAAAGATAACATAACGAATAGTCTGGACAACCCCATTGCTCCCACGCATATGGTCTGGATTTGGGAGAGCTCGTACTGTTCGGAAGATTGAATTTTGGAACAGTTGACAAACTTATGTGCCTCGAGATCTGGTGGGAGATTATTGGATTATAGATGGGCTTAGACCCATATAAGACAATAATCACTGGTTAATCTCTAAGGCTCATTTAGGTGCATGACAAGTGGTGGGAAGTTTAGTCCCATACTGCTAGTGGAGTGAGAGTGAAACCCCTTTATAAGGGTTGCTCTACCATATGCCATTGAAAGCTTGGGAGGAGGAGTTGTACACGCGCACTCTTCCTCCTTCGCCGCCCGCCTCGCCTCGCCTCGCCACACCGGCCTATATAAGTAGGCGCTCGCTAGTGGAGTGACCTAGTTCAGTTCACTCGACGTCGCCTACTATTCCTCTCTTTGTGCTGCTTCTGACGACCACGTGCATGGTTGGTAGGGAGAGCAGGTCGTCAGCCATGGAGTCGATGCAGGGGAAGTTTTTGGGGAGCGTCTTGACGCGACTGCTCCTAATCCGTCCGCCTCTGCTTCCACTACTTTCCCTGCATCGACTCCATGGCTGACGACGAAGCCGCCAAGAAGAAAGCCTCGGCCGATGCCGAGGCTGCCGCTGCCACCGCCGTGTTGGCCTGGCCAACCGGAGCGTATGACTCGTTCATCTCCTATTTGCTCGTTCATGTGCTGGTCGTACATATGTCGTTCATAGGTTTTAATTCTATGTACTGTACGTGCTCACATGCTTATGTATTGGTATGAGATGCATACAGTATTTGACATGTTTACTGTATACTCGTGGATCAGTCATCGGAAAAGTGCTAATATTTCCAACACTCCACACAAAATAAAATATACATTGTGCACCTTACAATTTATAACAGATATTGAGTTGGCCCTCTACACAGAAATAAAAGCTTCTCGGTCAACTTAGAAATGGGCAAAATCACAAGGCTTTTGCGCAAGGATGTATAATATATCTCTTTAGCTATTTTAGTTAGAAAATATGTGATTTCCTAGGTTTTTCATCAAAAAGATATTGCGTACTTACACTCAGTCTTTCAGTTTTATATTGCCAATGTTTGCGCTGTTTGTTTCTCCTCTTCTTTTGGCGGGAGAATTGTTGTTTGATTGTTGCTGATTTGACGTGCTAGATCTCATGATGCAAAGGGTTCCCTAAAAAATTGCTGGAAAGGGGAGTTGTTTTAAGATGGCTGGCGGTAGAAAAGCTCAAGACAGCATATCTGCATATGGGTGGTGCCAACTTTTGCACTTAGTGATTTGGAAGACGGCAATGTGTCGGTGTATTATTCTGCTAATTTCATCTTCTCACCACGCCCAATGTGGAACAGGGTGTGCAATGTTGGGATGCTGATCACATGATCGAAATCCTGTACTGCCATGTGCCACTGAGCAGTCGTCTGATTCTCACGTGCAGTTTTTTCTATTAGACATGTAGTTTTTTTTTTTGCCAAGTCAGCGTAGTCTGATGGTTAATTCTCATGGGAGGAGACGTTCGATTACGCGCATGTGATGATTTCGTCAATTTTAATATGCGATTTAGGCTTACTATCTCCGTCTCGGTAAATAAGTCATTTACGTAGTTCTAGGTCGATGATTTAACTATCTAAATATATATTATATATGACAAAAAATATATATTAAGAAACTATATCCGTGTAGAAATCTAGTGATATATTTTTCATGACATATAACACATATTTAATTTCTCAAATCGATGACCTAGAACTACGCAAATAACTTATTCACCGAGATGGAGGTAGTAGTATTTCAAAGGTGCTCATAGTGCTAAGGTGTGCGTGCTTACATCCATAGAGGTAAGTGTATGTGCGCTTATGTGGCGATCTACGATTGTATTATGTTAAAAAAGTAGATGATAAAGAAAAAATAATGTTATCCACACCCAATCAATTTTTCTTTCGACTCCTGACCTAGCCGCCACCGCCGCAAGGAACCGACAGCCTAAACTACATGCTAGCGGGGTTCCCTCGCCTTCGCTGGCTGCTCTAGCGATGGCTGGAGGGAGGGAAACGCCGGGACTTTACTTTTGCACGTGTCTAGTAGTTTAGTGTCTTAATTAGGTCTTCAGTTGTTCATGATTTCGACTTATGTGGTGGCGATGACGGTGGCAAATATATTTTCTCCATATCTTTCCTACAAGCAATGGTTCTCTCGGCTTTCGGTGTTGAATCTTGGAAGCGGTGTCTATGCCTGCTCAGGGCATCTCCAGCCGTTCGGCCCCCCAGGACGTCTAAATAGAGCGGTCTGGAGGCGTGCCGGCGCTAGTTTGGCCCCTGGAGGCGACCTAGCGCCCAGTCACGCCCCCACGCGCCGGCCCCAGGATGCAGGAATTTTAAACTTGGTCGTTCCCGCTCACAAAAGACGCCGCAAATCCGGCGATCGGACGTAGTCTGCCGTTACAAAAAACTGAGTTCGCGTGCGCAATGAT
This sequence comes from Triticum monococcum, assembly GCA_034509565.1. Classification (NCBI taxonomy): domain Eukaryota; kingdom Viridiplantae; phylum Streptophyta; class Magnoliopsida; order Poales; family Poaceae; genus Triticum; species Triticum monococcum. Next base: position 630,564,235 of record CM067843.1, read on the forward strand.
TCACTCGGCGGGGTCGGCTCCAGGCGTTGGCGGAGTCGGCGTGTGCGGGCTCGGCGGTGCCGGAGCTGCTTCGGTGCTGGGCTGTGTCGGCGCGGCTTCGGCACTGCTGGGCGGCGACGTAGAGGCGTCGTTTGGGCTTGGCGTCCGGGTGGTCGTGGGCGTCGTGGGCGTCGTCGGCGTTGCCGTCGGCAGCTCGTTCAGGATGAGGCCGCGCTGCACCAGGTACCACGCCTTGAGCTTCTCGTCGTTGCTCTGGAGCATGTCCGCCCCGCTCATCAGGAAAGCCATGTCGGTGTTCCTCTTCTTCGCGGCGACGTTCGTCCGGAGCAGGTCGAGTTTGATGGCGTTGTTCTTCATCAGCGACGACCACCGCGCCTTGGTCTTCTCTTCACGCAGGACGGCCCGGGCCTTCGCGTCGGCGAGGCAATGCTCGATGGACTCCTGCACTCGCGCGGTTGCCGCGTCGGCGTTTTTCCCTTTCTTCGCCAACTTGTGGCCGTCCGGCCGCCCCTCTGACGCGTCCGGCTTGTATGTCTCCTTGGCCTTGTCGAGGGCACGCCGGACTTCCGCCCACTTCTCGCACTTGTCAATGCGCTTGTAGACGTGGAGGTGCTTGAAGTCGGCGTCTTGGTTGTCGCCCCGATACATGGCGAACATACGCAACAGCTGATCCTCGACGCTGGCGCCGCTCTCCGGGCGAGCCGCGACCTCCTCGACGATTACATGCCATTTGTTGCACGCCAACTGGACACGGCCCCAATGGTTCGCCATCGCCTTGGAGCCGCGCTGCATGTAGACGCCTTTGAAGTAGGGGTCGACGAGCTTCCGTTCGTCGAACTCGGCCTTGATGCGGTCCCAGTACGTCTCCAAGCTCTGGTTCGCGCCGGTGGTCAGGTCGAGGCAGACGACTTTCCATGCTTCGGCGAGGCATTCCTCCTCCTTGGACGTCCACTTGATGCGTGGTTCACCTGACCTGGTCGCCCGCTTCTTCTTCTGGCGCCCCTTCGCCGGAACAGGAGCCGGCTCATCCTCCTCCTCCTCCTCGGGTTCCTGCGCGTTCTCGCCGTAGACGTAGCCGAGCTCGGCCTCCATGTCGCCGCTGAGATCCACTACCTCATCCTGGGTGGCGAACCCGGGAGAGGCGGCGGCCGCGGTCGATCCTGTCGCGATGATGTCGTCCATGTCGGCTCCCGTGTCGTCGGCGTCGCCGAGGTGCGAGAAGGGCAGAGGTCCACGGTAGAGATGGGGCATCGGCGTGGACGCGTAGGAGGCGGGCGGCGAGTAGTTGTATGGAGGGTACTGCACGCCGACGAAGGCGGGCGAGGGCGTGCGCGTAGCAGGGTGGCCATGAGGGAAGGTCACGTTCGGGTTGAACCCACCGTGCGCGTCGCCGTCGGCGTAGCCGGGCGACGATGAACCCCATGGAGATCCGGCGCCTTGCTGTCCCCAGGGCGCGTACTGGGCGTGGTTGACGACGGGTGCATTCATCCCCGCCTGGTCAATCGATGAGGAAGACGCCGCCAAGCGCGCCGCGTTGTCGCGGGCCTTCTTGGCGATGGCTCTGTTCCGCCTGTCGGCGGTGACTGCTTCGCGCCGCTGGACTTCCACCCTCCACTCGGCGTTCGACATGCCCGGCGGCTTCGATGGCGGCGCCCTCGGCTTCCTCTGCTTCGGCTAGACCACGGCGCCAGTCGCGTTTGCCGCCGCGCGCGGCATGGTGTACTTCTTCGTCGGCATGGCGGCGACTGGAAGGCGAGTGGGAGGGGGTTTGGCGGGAGAAAGGGGGAGAATGACGGGAGGAAGGCGAGCGAACGGGAGAGATGCGAGGGAAAAGCGTCAACAAACGGCGGGAAAATGCCCTCGGGTCGCTTCCAGGGCGGGCCCACGCGCCTTTTTCGCTTGCGCCGGCTCCCCAAACGCCCCCCAGGGCGCCGGGTTCGGACTGGGTCCGCCGGCACTAGTTTTGGCCCGAGCCGGCGAAAAACGGCCTTCTGGGAGCACGACTGGGGCCTTTTTTTGGCGCCGGCACGGCAAAATCGCCTGGGGAAGCCCTGTTGGGGGCGCGGCTGGAGATGCCCTCAAGTCCTTTGGATCTGGACTGGCGCTTCATGCATCTTTGTGTTGGTGAGAGTAATAGTCATCTTCTTCCTATTCTTTGCGTGGTGGTGTTGCAGGCAACTAGTCGCTACGATAGAAAGTCAACCCTTGAGGGATCGGGGTGACACCCCCCCCTCCCCCCCCCCCCCCCCCGGTTTTTTCGGCGGCGATGATTTGCCCCCTTGGTGGTCCATGCTCATTCTCTGTTGCAACGGTGCCTTCTTCCCGTTGTTGCGAAGCTCTCACAAGTTTTATTTAGGAGATGGTTCAGCTTTAGGGTTTTCTATCTACAGATGGCTTCTACGATGGCGGGTCCTTCTCTAGCACGTCGGTGCAGCTGGAAGCACGACGACTTCCGCACCGCAGGATACGTGATCAGGCCGGCTTCGAGGATGGAGCGGCAACTACAGCCTGCCTTCGGCTCGTACTGGAGATTAAGTTTGGTTGGCTATCAGAGAACATTATTACAATTTCCTTGTTTTTTGAGATGTCTTGTATCGTTCGTATAAATCCATAGTCGAATGAGAGAGAAAAATAGATACACACTCAGCGGCCAAGTTAGTGCAAGCAATTGTGACGATGGGCCCATAAAAAAATCATGATATACTATGGACCGTGCTTCTTGGGAAGGTGATGCAGCAGCAGTGTAGCAGTGCAGTGCACGCTGGAGCAGAAGCCTTCAAGACAAATTCTTGAGATTATCTCTGTTCAGAGTAGCGTCCACAATGACCTTCTGGATAGACCCAAAGTTGTGCCGTGGCACCGAACCCGGACAGGAACACTTCTCCCATCCAAAGCGTGCACCTCGACTTCACCAGTCCACCGATGACCGATCTCTTTCGCCAAACCCAACCGAACTTGTCAGTGGACGATGGGGAGGAAAAGGCACAAAAATGTTGGGGGAGGTGCCATGTCCCTGTGCGGAAAAAGGAGGCCGCTTTGGCACGGCTCGAGCTCGACCGGCGAAACGCCCAGGTCAAGCACTCCAGGGGGGGTGACGAGGTCGGGGGCCTACTACTTGCGCAGAGTGTTTGTTGGTGCCTTGGTGTAGACTGGAGACCAGTCGGCGGTCGGTGAAGTTGGCAAAGGCGATCTGATCGGGTACAGTACAGCTCCTTCGCTGGCATATTCGAATCTCCCGTCCCATGTGAACCGCGCGCCTCTTTACAGCAGCAGTTCCTCCTGGGTCCTGGCTCATCGATCCTATCACCGTGATGAATTTCCTTGATTAGGCTGTTCTCGCACCTTGACTGATACGCGTACCTCCGGTCCGTGGATGGATAATGTGCACGGTTTGGTTTGGTTCGGCAGTGTCAAGTCAAGTAGATTTTGTTTGGTCTTCTGTTGTTGGGACAGCGTTGTCTTCTTTCATAAACGTGCATGTTGCTTGCAACGGAGGGAAATTGACGGGAGCAGATTACCAAGACAGGGCATTGTTATTTCTTACTCCAGCTGATGATTAAGATATTTCTTTAGAAACTAGATTAAGCAAAATTATATCTTCCGGTGGGCAATGGGCAGGGTCCTCCCTATGGTGGATAAGGGACGGCCATCTGAAGCTGCAGGACTTTTCCTAGCCATCATCATGCATTGTACAACGAGTTTTGGTGTGCTAACAAGGGAGGGGGCTGTCTCTAGTGGTTGGCCGGAGAAAAGTTTGGATTCATCATTTCAACAGTTGCCGGGCTTTTGGGGCAGACCCTGAGATAATAAGGGCAAAATGAGCGACCCCCTAGTGCATACGTACTTCCCTTCCGAGAAAGGCAACACGAAATTTGGGTCCAGAAAGGGACATCAGAACGGTAAAGAAAATGATCTTCTTTTAGGCCAATTCCATCGCGCGACCCCAAACGGACGGCCGTTTTGTTCGGATTCTGTCCGTTTGAGTAGGGCGATGGGGTTGTATCTGGGCGTGTCCTGAGATGCGCTGGCCGTGCGCCCAGCGCGCGGACGCATCCCGGCTGCATCCTGTCCGCGTGCAATTTTCTTTGCAAGTCCTTAACTTTTTTTCATCATTCATTTTCGGTATATGAAAAATACATCATCACATTTTGACTAGAAAAGTAACACCAAATAAAACAAGAACCACAAAAATACATTTTAAAAGATACCTAATTTTCATAACTGCTTCCTTGAGTTGGGTTAGGGCTTTCTCCATGCACTCATTGTTGATATGTGGAGGAGGCTCGATCTGTCATCCTCCTTTCTTCTTCAAGCCAGAAATCGATGTTGCTTTCCCACACCTAGTCTCGTGTCTAGCCTATAATCTAGCAACCAAGTGCACTTGTCTAATCTACAGCCTCTATGCTAGCTAAAAGTGCACGAATATGTACTAAATTTCGCTTTATCAATATATCGATGTACTCTTTTTCCCAATACCAAAACTTGCATCCATGCTACACAATAAAATTTGAAGTTAGCACAAGTAGTCAAACCTAGAGCACAGACCGAAGCTAAAAAGACCACATACCCCATCGTTTAAGCACTTGATGAACACCCATCCGGAACGTTTCGGCGTTGTAGACATGCGGTGCACGACCATCCTTGGGCAGTGGTCGCACTTAATGAGTGGCAACAATGCGCCGACGAGCTTTTGGGCAAAGCACCGAGCCAGACCGTCCGCCATTCGTGTATCTGCCGGCGGACCACCGACGGTGTAGATCCGAACGGTTAGAGGAGGAGCCACTGTATGCATGTGGCCTTGCGGCCCTGCCAGGGCCTTCCGGCGAGGTGTCCGGCCAGTCCATGGCGCGGCCCGGCCTCCCACAGCCGGGCGAGCTCAAGACCGACCGGATCCGTCCCAAATCCGGCCGGCGGGTGCGCAAACCAGGTGACCGTGGTTGGGTAGCTTGGTGGCGCCGAGAGGAAGGGCCTAGGCGAGCGCGCGTCCGAACTGCACGGCTGCAATGGCAGCGGCGGCAACGAGGGGAAGAGTGGAGGGGGGTGCGGCCGGAGGGAGGGAGGGGGCCGGATAGAAAAAGGCCCGCCCTGTGTCACCGACGGACAGGCCGGGGAAGGACACGCGCAGACGGCCCGCGCGTCCGTGTGATGTCCGTTTTATCTCAAAAGTGGCGTAAACTTTTGCCGGGGATGGGTCGAAAACAGACCCAAAACGGACTTCGCTCCCGTGCGCTAGATCGTCTGATTTATTTGTTTTACTCCAAATAGACAGGAACGGATAGAATAAGATCGCGTGGTGGAATTTGCCTTATGGGCAAGCTAACGTCGTGTAACTAACATCACACTGGACGACGAGCTATGTTAAAACTTGCTTAGATTTTTGCGAGTCATTCTTCGGCTCGGGAGCACCTATGAGTGTGAGACGTGCAGTCGCCGTGCAGCTAGTGATTAGTCAAGTTCTCCTCGATTCGACTGGCAGTAACCATTGGCATTTTCTTTTTTGATATAACTAGCACATATGTCCGTGCGTTGTAATGGGATTTTTTTTTTTGCAAGAAGCATCAAGAGAGGTAATTGATGTGTCCATCAAAATGGTCTCTGCAGCGGTGGGCGACATAGCGAGGAGTTGCGGTGTTCCCACGGGTCATATTTGGCCCGCGAGGTCTTCATAGTGGCGGGGTTGGTCGGTGTGGTGGGCACCACTCAATTCTCGCCTTTCCCCCCCCCCCCCCCCCCCGGGTCCGCCTCCGTGTTTAGGTTATGTTTGCCTCCTCATTTGGTGGATGCACGGTGACCTTTAGGGCATAGTTGTTTCGACCACACTCTCATACGATGGTGTAACTGGATGGATTACTAATTTAGTGAATCCCCTTTCATTGCCATAATCAGCTCATAACCAGGTAGTCTCTGCTTTACCAGGGTTTTTTTTTAAGTATTTAGCGCTTACTTGCCTACATTTTTTTAATCAGAGCAAAACCAACATATTCTCTTTTATTGTCATGTGCCTACAATTTTTTTTAACTAGATGACACCCCGCGCATTGCTGCGGGAATTTGTAGTAGTGTATAGAAGGATTTATGAAATGGTAAATAATGAAACTTATGAAAATAAATATAAATATATACCTATTTGAACGTTTAAACTATATGAAAAGTAAGAATATATTGTAGAGTATCTCCATATTTGCGTAATTAGAAGAATGTGTCGCCAACAGAAACACATTAGTGCCCTTGTTTGTCATCAGAATTGTACATCCCAGGGAGGAGCATACATAGAGATATATTCTCAACTGAAAAAAATAATATATTGTAGAGTATCTCCATAACCATGAAGCACAATATTTCATTATGAGGTACACAATCATACTCCCTCCGTTCTAAATTACTCGTCACACAAATGGATGTATTAAGATGTATTTTAGTTCTAGATACATTCATTTCTACGACGAGTAATTTGCTAGATACATCCATTTGTGTGACGAGTAATTTGAAACAGAGAAAGTATATCTGAAAGTATGGTTGTTCTGCTATATATATATATATATATATATATATATATATATATATATATATATATATATATATATATATATATATATATATATATATATATATAAGGTGTTGTATTTCAACCAAATATTTGTTAGCAAGCATGCATTAGGGCTATAGGCAACATATAGTTATCTTGAATTTCAGAGAGAATACCAGTAGAACCCTACATGCAGTAGGGTAAGAACAAAATTGTGTATCATAGTATTCGCAAAAAAAAATTGTGTACCATAAAATTGTATCACTCGGGTAAAAGAATGAGGACATAAAATTCACAATGGAACAGTACTCTCAGGGAACAGATGACCTGAAAATGAACTCGAATATGCCATATGTTGTGATTCTACAAAACAATGAAACGAGAGTGATAAAAAAGTACAAAATCCATACTAAACTAACAAAACAGTACAAAACGGTTAGATGTTGGATGCAGTTGGGCACAGTATATGGTAGCTTTATTTGTTTATTCTTTCCAGAACACTAAACATCAAAAAAGGAAGAAGAAATAACCACATCATCTGGCGCTTCCAATAATATATCATATCTGATGCATGTTTGGCGATAGTAGTCGAGTAAGAAGAAGTTTGAGGGAGAGAGACTGACTGGTCTTTACCGCGGAGGAGATTGCTGGAGATGGAACAGACCTTTGTGCAAAGGAAAATTCCCTACTACACACAAATCAAGCCTCAAAACAATCTAACTCAAAAATTACATTCATATCTGAGAAGATTAAGTGGAAGGAAAACAACCACCTCTGGCGCAAGTGATGTTGAAGGAGTATAGCGGCGGTGGCATGTTTAGCTCATCCGGTCGACGCGTTGCGGAAGGTCTTGGCTCATCATAACCCACGGCGGCAGGAATCGCACGGCTCTGACAAAAGTAGAGATAGAGGATATGACGACGTCACTCTGAGCCAGCAGCAGTCCGTGACTTGGTCTGCCATGGCGCAGTGTGAAAATAGAGAGGTGGATATAGAGAGAAGAGGAGGAAAAATCCTTGGGGATTTTGCTAGGCAATTGGTGAAGATTTATTCTTTCGGGGAAATGAAGGACCCTTCAGACTTCCGTGATCAGATTAATAGCCAAGACGAAAGGTCAGAAGAGTAGCCTTGAAGAAAGAAAAAAAATATTTTTAATCCCACCGGCTTGGTATTTTAGGTGGCTATAATGGCCCAGGTATATGAGTCGATACATATTAATCCCCGTCATAATTTTGCTGGTTCTCCTCCAGTGTTAATAGCTAGGTAAAGCCCCCGTTAATTATCCTCCTATGTTATTTTTGGCAAGGAAATTATCCTCCCGTGTTAATAGCTAGCTAGATGATCCTATATTCCGCAGACCCAGTGCATGCACCTACTGATTGCCGTTTTATTGGGCATGGCTTGGAGCCTAGGATGGTGGCAGGCAGGAATCGAGCGGTAGACGTTACATTATAATTTTGCTAGTTATGGTAGGAGGTGGACTGCTTTCCCTCAAATAAAAAAAGGGAGATGGACTGTATGAGGTGTGACGTGGCTTGGTGTGAATGGATGATGAGGTGTCTATGCTGCATGTTAAGATAAATCAAGTAGTGGAGGTGAACTTCTTAAATATATAGGATTATAGCCAACCAACATATTCTCTTTTATCATCGAATGGCAAGTGGAATGCACAACAGTTCGTGTCTGGGTTAGGCCACTGGCAGTTACCAAAACGGCGTGTGTTTGTAAGACACGAATACAAATTCAAAACAACCGCTGACTTGAAAGATTAGACTCATGACCTCAATATCTCAAACACGTGCGGATAGCCATTCGAACAAACAGATCCTGCTAAAAAATGGCCAAAATGAATGTTGAAGAACATAATGTAGTGTAACATTCAAAACATCTTCGAAATATGAACAATTTTTAAATCCCAATTATTTTTCTAAAAAATGCAAGCATTGTTTTTGAAAATTTCATTAAATTTGGGAAAATATGAAGAAAACTTGAAATGGTTTTTTAAAATTCACAAACATGTTTTGAAAATATGAACCTCTTTTTAAGAAAACAATTTTTTTTAATTTGTGAAACTGAAAACACGTTTTGAACATTGAAAACAATTTTTTAAATGTGTTTTTCAAACACAAACAATACTTTAAATTTGTGAACACTTCAATAAACATGAATATTTTTTGCATTTGTATCATTTTCTAAAATACAATTTATTTTGAAAATCTCAAACAATAATGGAAAAATGTAAACACTCTTTTAAAAATTTGAACATTTTTTTAGTTTTGAAAAAATGGAACGAGTATAAAAAAATTTAAAGATCCAAATATATTTCAAAATTGGAGCAAAATTTTGAATTCTGCTGATTTTATGAAAATTTAAACAAAAAATGGAATTCTGAAAAAAATGAAAAATATAATCTATATCTATATCTATACCTACTAACAAAGTAAGGTGCGTATCGCCAATTTTTTCATCCGTTCACCATCGAAAAGAACTTTTTTTGCTATACAAGGTGGTACTAAATTTTTATGCCTTTGTTTGCAAAAAAAGAATTTTTGTACATGGGCCGCGCGCACTGGCCCAGCGAAACCAGCCCACTAATTTGTCTGCCCCTGCAGCTGGAAAAACACTATTTCCCGCATGAGGCGACAAATAGTCGAGTTTTGCACAGGACAACCAATATTGGGCTGGCCCATTTTCTTTTGTTTCTGTGTTTTATTCATATTATTATTATTATTGACCCATCTCGTTTTCCCTTCTGTTTTTGTTTTTATTTTCTCATTTATTTCGTAAATAAAAACTTCTCAAAAAAGTTCAGAATTTAAAAACATTTTTTTGAAAATGTTCAGAATTCAATTTTGTTGCTATTTTGTAAAATATTCGGAACATGCAAAACAATTCCCATTTTTGCAAAAAAAAATCAAAATTGTTCGAGATGTCTAAAAAGTAAATGGCATTTCAAAAAATGCATCAATTGTTTTTTTAAAATATTGCTTTAGTTGAATTTTCACAACAAAAATGATATTCATGTATAAAAGATACATATTTATAAAAATCTTATGAAACACATGTTCCCATTTTTAAAAATGTTCACAAATTCAAATAATGTTCACTTTTTGTTGGAGTTTCGCACAGGACAACCAATAGTGGCTGGCCCATTTTTTTTGTTTCTGTGTTTTACTTCCATTTTATTCTCCTTTCCCTATCTCTTTCTTTCCTTCCAAGTTTATTTTTCTTTTCAAATTTATTTATTAAGTTAAAAATTCTCAAAAAAAATTAGACTGAAGAAATAGATTTTTTTGAAAATGTTAAGAATTCCAAAATTTTGTTGCAATTTCAAAAAAATATTCGCAACCTGCAAAAAGTTTCCCATTTCTTGAAAAACAATTGTTCGAGTTTTATTAAATGAAAATGGCATTTCAAAAATGCTCCAAATTCGGAAAATATTCCTTTTTAGTGTAATTTGCACAATTAAAAATAATGCTTTGTATAAAAGATACACATTTTCTAAATGCTCCAAATTCGGAAAATATTCCTTTTTAGTGTAATTTGCACAATTAAAAATGTTCCCGTTTTTAATAAATGTTCACAAAGTCAAATAATGTTAATATTATTATAAAAAAGTTGGTATTTTCATAAAATGTTTGTGAATTGAAAAAGATGTTCCCTTTCATAAATTTTTCATATTTTTTAAAGTGTACATAATTTAAAAAACTGTTCCGGATTTAAAAAATTGTTCATCTCTTCTAGAATATTTAAAAACTTCATACCTTAAAACCCATTGATCGGAAGGATTGAAAGGAAAAGTAGATTGAATAATTCATGGGCCTTATTTGACGCACGGTGACGTAACAAAACTCTTAAATGGCCTCGATTGATAAATGGAAAAATAGCGGATTGATTCTTTCACACGCGGCGAAACCGAGAAGCTAAACGTTCTTTTTTCGTGTGAACATAAGATTTTGCTTGCACATATAATTGTCACGGACTTTAAACACATACTATTTTATCTCCCGTTGTAACGCACGGGCATATGTGCTAGTTATAAAAAAAGAAAAAAGAAAAATAAACTTGGATAATAAAATATAAAAAAGAAGAATAAAAGGAAAAAAACATAAACAGAATAGACAAAAAATGAAAACGGGCGGACCGAATTTTGGCGCCATGTGCGAAATTCTGACTATTTGCCGCCCTATGCGGTAAATGATGAATGGGCAGAAAACAAACGGGCTTGTTTTCCTGGGCCGAAGCATGCGCGGCCCATGTATAAATTTCGGAAGAAAACTGTTTTTCTTTTCTAACAGATGGACCCACAAAAATATAGTACCACATTGGATAGAACAAAAAAAATCGTTGGTGAACGGATGAAAAAATAGTATGCATTTAAAATCAGTGAGAATTATATGTGCAAGCAAAACCCTATGTGCACACGAAAAAAAGAAACGATTAGCTTCTCGGTTTCGCAGCATGTGGAGGAATCAATCCACTATTTTTCCATTCATTGATCGATGGTGTTTAAGAGTTTTGTTATGTCATCGTATGTCGGGGAAGACCCATGAGTTATTCAATCTACTTTTCCCTTCAATCCTTCCAATCGACGGGACTTTAAGGTATGGAGTTTCTGAATATTCTAGGAAACATGAACAATATTTTAAATCTGGAATAGTTTTTTGAAAATAATGTACACTTTTTACAATGCGAACAAAATATGAAAGGAAACATCTTTTTCAATTCACAAATATTTTCTGAAAACATCAAATTTTTTATAAAAAACATTAACATTATTTGACTTTGTGAACATTATTTAAAAAGGGAACATATGTTCAAAATTCGTAAGATTTTTAGAAAATGTGTATCTTTTATATAAAACATTATTTTTAATTATGAAAATTTCAGTACAACAGAATATTTTTAGAATTTGGAGCATTTTTTAAATGCTATTTTCTTTTTAGATGTCTCAAACTATTTTGGAAAAGAATAATAGTTTTTGAAAAAAATGGGAACTTTTTGCAAGTTCCGAATATTTTTTTAAAAATAGCAAAAAAATTGGAATTCTTAACATTTAAAAAAATCTTAAGTCTGAACATTTTTTGAGAATTTTTTATTTGCGAAATAAATTCTAAAAGAAAAATAAACTTGGAAGGGACAAAAAGAGATAGGAAAGAGAATAAAAATAGAAGTAAAACACAGAGATAAAGAAAATTGGGCCAGACCATTATTGGTTGTCTAGTGCGAAACTCCAACTAAAAACATGAAACTTATTTAAATTTATGAACATTTTTTAAAAACAGGAACATGTGTTGAAAATTCAAAATAAAATAAAATGTGTAGCTTTTTTAAACAAACATTATTTTTTATTATGAAAATTTCACAAAAACAAGAATAATTTTTGAATTTGGAGCATTTTTTCAATTCTATTTGATTTTTAGACATCTCTAACAATTTTAAAATCAATATTTTTTTGAAAAAATGGGAAACTCTTTGAAAGTTTGGAATATTTTTTGAAATAGTAACAAAATTTTGGAATTTTGAAAAAAATAATTCTGACAGTTTTTTGAGGATTTTAAATCTAAGAAATAAATTCTAAAAGAAAAATAAACTTGAAAGGGAAAAAAGAGATACGATAATAATAAGAATAAAAATAGAACTAAAACACAGAAAAAAAAGAAAAAATGGCCAAGCCCAATATTGGTTGTCCTGTGGGAAACTCACCTATTTCTCGCCCTGTGTGGAAAAAAAGAATTCTCCCAAGTGCGTGGGTAGAAAAATACGTGGGCTCGCTTTGCTGGGCTATAGTGTACGGCCCACGTACGAAAATTCTTTTTCTAGCAGACAAACATATATAAATTTAGTATCACCTCGGATAGGAACAAAATTATTTTCAGCGATGAACGGATGAAAAAATCAGCGAAACGCACCTTGTTTTATTAATAGGTATCAAAAAAATCGTTGATGATTATGCACCTTGCTTTATTAGTAGGTATAGATTGTAACCGTCGGCATGGTGAAAAGTTATTTCCGCGTCTTTGCAAGTTTGCATCGTCGTCGCCAGTTCGGTCGTTCGGCCTAGGGGCTGTCGGATGTGCGCGCCTATATCTCGCCTTCAAGGAGTCTGGCTTCAGAATCGCGCAGGGGCGAGCGAGCTGGGCCGGCTCACGAGTGCAGGAGGCTACAGGCTCTTTTTCCTGATTTTGTATTTATGCTTTATGTTTTCTTTTTTACTTTTTTTCCTTTGTTTATACTTTAAAATATTTTAAATATATGTTAAAAATGCTCTTTAAAAACATTTGAAAATGTTGAACAAATATTAAAAAAATGTTGAATTAGTATTTGAAAAGTGTTGAACAAATATATGAACAAATATTTGAAAAAATGTTGATCATGTATATAAAAATATTAAATAAGTATTTAAAAAATTTTGAAAAATTATTTAAAAAATGTTGAACAATTATTTGAAAAATGTTGACAAGTATATAAGAATGTAGAACGAAAAACAAAAAGAAACAAACAAAAACCAAACAATGAAAAACGAAAAAGAAACAAAATAAATCAAAGGAAAAGGGAAATGAAAAAAACTGAAGAGACAAATGAAAATCCCGGACAAGAAAAAGAAAATGGTGAACAAGTGTTTGAAAAATGTTAATCAAGCATTTGGAAAATGTTAAATGTCTATAGAAAATGTTGGCCATGTATTAAAAAAATGTTGATCTTAAAAAAAAGTATATAGGAAAACCCATTTTTCAAAACCCGGTAAAATTTGTAGTTGAAAATAGAGAAAACAATGAAACGGGAAAAAGGAAAGAAATAACAGTGGAGAAAACTGGACCATGTCGCCTCAAGTAAGGAACGCAATATCTTTCATAAATAACCCCACAGTAGCACAATGGTTAGCCGCTCTGGTTATTACCCAGGTGACATGGGATCGAATACCCCTGCCCACGCACTCCTAAGTGCAAGCTATCGTCTCACTTAATACAAGAAATAGTTGTCGGATGGTGACTTCTCTCTTCAATCTTCTTCAAACGGCTATAGTACAAATAGAGTGTCCTCTCAGTTTTAGGTTTCCTTCGTCCCAAGCTGCCAGGCGGCACATTCCAAACAATGTTCAAAAATTCTGAAAATGGTTTCGAATTTCAAAAAAAAGTTCCCAAATTTTAACGAATTCATAAATATCCATGAATTTTAAAAATTGTGCCCCAATTTCAAAAAAGTCCGTGAACTCAAAAAATGCTTGCGATTCCAAATAGTTCGCTCATTCGATAAATGTTTGCGAACTTCAAAATTTATTCCCGAATTCCAAAGACTATTCGCCATTCAATTTTTTTCATGATTTTCAAAATTGTTTGTGATTAAAAAAATCACAAGTTAAAAAATTCCACATATATTTTTTATCATGAATTTTAAAATTATGGGTACTTTGAAAAAATCTTCACGACTTTCAAATAAATGCTCGCAAATTTCAAAAAAATATTGACGGATTTCCAATTTTTTTTAAAATTCACAAAATGTTGACAACTTTTAAAAAATAATGGAAAATTGGAAAAATATCCAAGATTTTAGAAGAGGTTCAAAACTGAAATATTATTCATGATTTTTTTTAAATATAATATAAATGTGAATTTGATAAAAGAAAGGAAAGAGAAAATGGAAAAAGGGAAATAAAAAATAAAAAATAAAAAAATCAGAAGAAAAAATAAATGAAAAGGGGGGAAAATGGTTCATCGAAGGTTATAGAACCTCCCGAGAACCGGTGGAAAAATCCCCAGAATGGATTGGCCCATGCGAAGCGCGACGTGCCTGGGAGTAAACCTGATCTTTCCCTGGGCCTGGTCGGCTTCGGGCCTGGGCTTGGCAAATCCCAAGCCCGAGCCCGGCCCGGCCCAGACGAAATCACATGAACAGTGGCACTTTTTTAATGAAATTAATTATATTTATTATACCTTTATTTCGAATAAAAATATATATGGCCACTTCGGGCTTTCAGGTTGGGCTTTGGGCCAGAAAGTGGAGCCCGAGCCCGGCCCGAATGTCGGGCTTCGGCTTTGGGCCGGTTTGTCCATGAACATGTCTACCTGGGAGGGGGTGGGGGGTACACGATTGATTGCTATTCCGCGACCTACACAGGGAATAGGATTTGCCTACTGGAAAAAAGGAGATGGTCGTTCGTCCAGCCTGGGAGAGTTCCAGGATAGGTTCTGTGTATTGGCTAGGTTATATATACAGTTTTGTTTTGTTTCGGCTAACCGAACCTACCAAATGTTGTTCGGCTGTGGAAGGTAAAAACCGGATAATTTGTACCAATGAGAAAAAATGGTTTCGGTCCAGTATCCGGTTCGTCAGTTTTTATGCCCACCCTAAACAATGAAGACCCTGTCCAGGGGACTTGATTGTATTTTCTTCTTTGTGCAACATTTTTTGGCTTTCTATGAGGACAATGTTTCTTGATGGTTCCTGTGCTTTCTAATAAAATTCTCATGAATTTTCATGAAAAAGAATCTACAACAATTAAAAGGTTCACACTTTTTTAAAAAAATAACATTTAAAATCTTCACAATTTTTTTAAAAGTTCACCAAATATTTTCAGAATGATCGCATTTTTCAAATAATGTTCATGTCAAAACAGTGTTATCAAATTTCGAACATTGTTTTTTCTCCTCCACAAGAAAAGCTCTTCTCCTCCCGTCGGCGGCGTCGCCGATCCGTCCCATCTTCGATGGCCTCTAGGCCATGGAGGTGCGCAGGATCTCAGCCCCCCGCCGGCAGGAGGGACCCCGTTCTCGTTCTTGTTAGATTCATCATCTTGGTTGGGGTTGTGTGGCGGCGGTGATGTCCCTTAATAGGAATAATGTCTCCCATGTTCTATCCCCGTCCCGATGGTGCATCTAGCATCATCGGAGGGTGCGTGGAGGTTTGTCTCCGTCGGATCTTGCGGGATTCGGTTGGTGCTGGTCTTCAGTGGATCTATTTAGATCCGGTCTTCGTTCGTCTTTGTTTAGGCATTTACAAGTTTGATCCTTCTGATCTATGATTTTCTTCATCGGCGATGGTTGCTACTCTGGTGCGCTGGTCCTATGAGGCATTATCACGACAACTTCCCGACTGTCTACTACAATAAGGTTTGCCCGGCACCGGCGAGGGAGGGGCGACGACGGCGGCGCGCCTTCGGCTCGCTCTAGTGCTTGTAGTCATTGTTGGGTGGTCCACGAACATGGTTGTAGTTTTTATTACTTCTATTGTTCTTTGTACTGCCATGATTGAAGATAAATAGATTGTAAGTTTCTCGAAAAAAAACATTGTTCAATATTTGAAATAATTTTTTTCGTGTTTTTTAAATGAATGAAAAAATGAAGTGAAGCCCATATATAGGAAACAATAGAACACCAAAACAAGAGGGAAACCACTTGCTATGCTGCAATCCTGGATGCGCCCGAGGGCGGGGGAGTTGGGGTGGATTTGGTGTAATTTAAGGTATGGTCAGACTGCCTGGTTTGACATGGTGGACACTCTTGGGCCTTTCTATATCAGATTCGGCTTGCCTGCTCCCTTTCCATGTTTTCATTCATACTTACACTTCATCCTACGTTTGTTTTTTTTTCTTTTTCCTTCCTAATCTAATCACCCCTTGATTTTAACGAGGTGGGCCCGGGCCGTATTTTGTTCCATTCAAATCAAGTCACGTACGCGGTAGCACGGATGGGCGCACGCGTGGGGCGCAGGCAAGTCACGTCCCTCTATATCCATCTCAGATTTGGATTTGATATGAAAGGGCATCCATCCAGGTATGGTTTTTTTGACTGACTAGTACCCGGGCCATCCACCCGGACGTATAAGGAGGGGTAGGGGTGGGAAGTCCGGTTGTAGACGCTCTTATACAGTAGGTGACCAAACACACCTTTTATCTTTTAAATCCAAGCAATGCTCTCAATTTCTAGCGTCAACGATCACATGCATGACAGTGAATTAAGGACCAAGCAAAACTCCTGGAAAGATAAGCAGCAACTTGTCAGTTGTCACAGGTACACGCATGCAACGAATCATACATATATTCATATACGTGGCGAAATTTCGGCCTCGTGACTTCATTACCCCTTCCTTCATAATCTTGACTTAAACCCAAGAATTCGCTCCCAGTATTTTCATTTCAGCTTTGCTCCTCTGTCATCCACGGATCCACCCATAGGAAGATAGGAAAGAATAACCCCCCATTGCTCTTTGTTGACTTTACATGAACAAGGAAACCAGAAGATAAACATCTAGCCTGGGGAGAAGGAAGGAATCCAGCCATGGCCGACAGCGTCGCCATTGGCGATAGCATAGCGTGCGACGCAGGCCGTCAACCCCTCGGGATTGGGAAAAGTCGGCACGGGGACGTGGTAGGGCCCGACGATCCTATTCCATGCGCTCCCGTGCCCCGTCCAGACTCCGGAGTGTCCCCACACAATAATACACCGCCGACGGATTGTATCCTCCTCCCCTGCTCTGCCGCTGCAGCTATAAATCCCGATCCCGATCCATCGATGAAGATGTGGAAATATCGGGTCGTGGGATCGGTTGCTGCCCTCCTCTTGCTACTCGCCATCGTCGTGCCGTTTACTCAGACCCGGACGCAGAGCGCACGGGACAAGGCTGCCATGGCGGAAGACGCGGGGCCGTTGGTGGGAGGCATCAAGGACTCACCGATGGGGCAGGAGAACGACCTCGACGTCATCGCGCTCGCCCGCTTCGCCGTCTCCGAGCACAACAACAAGGCCGTAAGCCCTCGCTACCCCCCCTGTCTCTGTCATGTCCATCCCTGTGAGTGAGGTCCAACTGAATCTGTGTTCGACAGCGGGCTGTTGGATCCACAAAGCTTTGGTTACAGGCCCTTGTTCACTATTACACCGATCTAAGTTGAGTTCGGCCGCTGTAAATCATATGAATCAGTGTGATTTGATCTGAACCATGATGTCTTTTTTCGCAACAAAAAGAAAAATGAAGTATAGTACTCCGTCCGTTCCAAAATAAATGTCCCGAGCTTAGTACAACTTTGTACTAGAGATACTTATTTTGGGATGGAGGGAGTATTTGGTAGTCGGTTCAACTACAGTGCTCCTCCTATATTTACCTGATTTGTATTTGTATTTGTGCTAATAATTGTCCTAGTACGTTTCTCGCCATGACAATGGAGGTTTTTAGTCCGATTGATAATTTTGGTGCTGCCCCTGTCGCAGAATGCCCTGCTGGAGTTCGAGAATGTGGTGAAGGTGAAGAAGCAAACTGTTGCTGGCACGATGCACTACATTACAATCCGGGTCACTGAAGGTGGGGCCAAGAAGCTCTATGAAGCTAAGGTGTGGGAGAAACCATGGGAGAACTTTAAGAAGCTCGAGGAGTTCAAGCTGGTGGAGGACGTTCCAAGCGCATAACTCATAAGGTAAGATTTCCCTCTGTTTCACACTGAATACCGTCGAATAAAATTGCGTCTATTTCATGCGGCAAAGTATCAAGGTTGATTCTTGTTTCAAGAGCATATCATCTCAGCTGTGTTTGCCCTGGTTGAATCACGCAGGCTGTGAATAACTATGTACATAAGTTTCTTTATTATTGATCATCAGGACACATGATGTTAACCATGAATTACTAGAGATTATTAAGACACATGATGTTTAGAACCTTGTTCGCCATTTGTTTGTAGAGAATTGATTTGTTAATCTAAATAATTTCAGGCGCGTCCCAGCTTTGCAAGGATCTGCAGCTATGGTGTTGATGTAGCTATCTATTGGACATGGTTTAGCGTGTTCTCGTGTAATATCAAGAATAAGTCCGCTTCTTGCAAGTTGTTTTAACCACATCTCTAAATAAAATTCTCAGTATTATTGTATTTTGTTTTTCCTTTGATTGACTTGTTTTACCCTGGGCAGCAATTAGCATCACATTAGCTTGCCCATTATATCTGACCATTAGAGTTTGAGATGGTTTAGCTTAAAAAAAGCATAATTATTGCAGTTGATTTAGCTTTGCCTGATATGGTTTCTCCAGTATAAGAGGGATAGCCGCACTGTGATGTTCGAGCTGTGGCCAGGGATCCAGGAAATAGCAGCGAGCAGAAAAGAAGTAGGAAGTAGGAACTGGCTGCTTATTTGATAACTGCATTAGTGTAGCAATGATACATGCATGAAAGAGGAATGCAAGGAACATTCAGGTTGTTGGTAACTGCTTAAGCTTCGGTGAGGGAGGCAGCTAGGGTTCCCCCTCCTCCCCTCCCACCGCTGCCGGCCTCGCGCCATGCCTCCGTCCCCTTCAGCCCTCCCCCTTCCCCTGTCCAGATCCGCCTCCCCGGGAGGTGGCCGGGGCGGAGCTCGAGCTCCTCACACGCGGGCCCCCTCCTCCCGCGTCTCCCCTTGCCGCTGCCGGCGGACGCCCTCGGCGCTGGCCCGGGTGGTGCCGCCGGCGGCGGACATTCTTGTCCCTACGCGCACGTGCTCCCTTCTCGGGGCAGGGAGGCGATGGCGGTGCAGCCTGGCTTGACTGTGGTCCGGCGGCCCTGCGGCGGCGGCCGACGGCAGGCGTGGTGTCGGCGCCGCTCCTTGGCGGCAGGGCAACGTGGTGGTGCTGGGTGGCCGACGTCGTGCCCGGGCCCAGATCTGGGCCCGTCGGGCTCCAGCTGGGTCCTAGCAGGCCGCCCCCCCGGCGTGGCCTTGTTGTCTGCGGCGCGGTGAGAAGGAGGAGCGGCTCAGATATGGGGCGTCGGTGTCGACGGCGTGCCGGCAACAGCGCGAGGGCGGGAGCTTTACGGGCCCACGAGGGCTCGGCCGGGCCCATGGGCCTGGTGTGCTCCTGCTATTGCGTCCGGACAGCTACCGTCGCGGATGGTGGAGGTGGGGCCCTCCCGTGTGCCGACGGTGCTGATGCCCTAGTCCCGGCTTTGACTCTTCACCGCTCTGTCCTCACTTCGCGGTGCCGTGGTGAGACGGCGTGGGGGGCTCATGACCGCGTTGGCGCAGGGTGGTGGTTGGTTTGGTGGCTGGATCCGGAGCGCTCGAGGTGCGGGTTGGGATCGGGGGAAACCCCTGTCTGCGTGGCCGACACCGGCGCGGTGGCGCTCGTGGGTGCCACCTGACCTTCCGTGAGGGCGTCGGGGGTTACCCTTCCTCTCGCCTCGTCGTGTACCGGGGAAAACCCTTGATAGCAGCGTCGTCATCGTCGCAATCCTTTTGGAGGTGTTGATAGGTGTCGGCGCTCCGGAGTCTTGGAGCCTAGTGGATGATCCCGATGAGCGCAGCGATCGCGAGACTTCTTCGTTTTTGTTGATCTGCCGTTGTCGGCATTTGTTTCTTTTGCTCTTTCTCTGTCGTTTCTTTTGGCGTGACTGTGCTGCTTCCGCCCCAGCACCTATTCCTACATGGTTGGTTGCTTTGTATACAAAGCGGGGGAAACCCCTTTTCGGCAAGGAGGAACGCAAACTATAGTTTGTATGTAAAAAAATGCAACCTTTATTTCTTGCTGTACCCTTTGGCTCAACATAAGGTATACCTGCATTTCGATATTCGATCCTTCATACCGGGTTTGTCTTCATTGCCTATTTAGCTGAAGCTAGGACATAGTCTTCTACTAGACGCCATGTGCAAATGCCATTAGATGATGAAATCGTGCTTCCCTGGCCTCTGAATTCATATCCAGTATCCGAATTTGACAAAGTTAAAGATAAAAGCTGTGACTCCACGCAAAGAAAGAAGAATAAAAGAATGCAATTAAAAAAGTTGTGATTCCCCCGCAAAAAAGAAGAAATGCGTGAGAAAGAGTGGTTTCTGCACTGGAATCGCCTCGAGTATCTGTTTTCTCCTATTCTGGTGCCTATTGACCTAAACAATCTAAACTGTGATTTTTTTTAGCATGTTTGATGCCCTGCCTTTTTTGTATGAATCGGGAACTGTAGAACAAATCGTTTTATGGTGATTTTCATTCATTAAAGTCAAATATGTACAAAAGGACAGAAAAAAAGTACAGCTATCCAACACCAGTTCTAGGGATCACAGAGTGTGAATTAAATCAATGGCCGACATCATAGATGAGTGCCAATCCATTCCTTTAAGGTATCTAGAAGCATCCTGTGCTCCAGCAGTTGAAGGTCTCGCTTAATCAAGAATTTCCTGGAGTCTATATATTCAGCTACACTTTTGATTATTTTTTCTCCTATTTCTCTGTCCAGATATGCCAACGCCCCAGAATAATACTATCCAGTGCGATGTTCTGTGGGAGTGCTGAGATGGCAAAAGAGGCTTCATCTAAAAGTGCAATGAAATTGTTTATATGAGGAATGATTGTGGCCCAACAATTTTGTGCAAAAGTACAATCCCCCCAAAAATGCGTTGCAGTCTCAGTATGTTCATTACACATGCGTAATCATAAAATTCCGGATGAATTGATTTTCTCTGGACTAGTTTTTTGGTATTGATTCCGTCATGTAGTAAGTGAGAAGAAAATTTGTTGCCTCAGTCTGCAATAGCTTTTCCAGTGTCTTCTAAATAGGGACGCAAGCTCCCTAGCGTTTCCGAACACACAACCAAAAAGGTAAGTTTTTGTCCTAATGCTATAATGCAAAATCCACCCTCAAATAAAATCGTGCCCAATGTGTAATTGTTTTGTGTGTTTCATTTTTTAAAAATTCATAAATTTTGAACCGAGCATCAGAATTAAGATTCATTTTCATCATTGGATTTCTGGACGAGCTCTTCAAAACTAAATGACATATTAGTATGTTTTCATGGTTTTTTTTTCTCAGGCAACTTTGGTGCCATGAAGAGGCAACTTTTGTACTATACTTTGGTGCCATGAAGTAGTAAGCCACTTTCAGTTAGGTTGTGTATCATGGTCACCTATCATCCCGACGTCCTTCCCGCGTGGGGTCGACACGGTCGCGAGAGGGGGAGAATCGACCACTGGCACTCCTGTAGGTGTGTGCCCACAAGGCTATTTGTCCACATGTAGGTTGTCTACCATGACTACCTATCAACTATAGTGTTACACCGTTACATGAAACATCTTCTTGCCAGGTTGTTTATCATGAGTACCTATTAACTCAGTGCTCTTATAAAGTTGGCTATCATGACCGGCAAGTTGGCTAGTGTCACCTATGAAGTTGATTTCGACATACCTTTTTCGATAGCAACTTTGATGCCATGGAGAAGCAACTTTTGTACTATAGTAGGCAACTTTCGGTTAGGTTGTGTTTCATGGTCACCTATCATCCTGATGTTTTTTTGAGTTGGCTACGATGACTACCAAATTGTTTAGCATCACCTGTAAGTTGTCTACCATGACCAGCTATCAACTCTGGTGTTATTAGAAGCACTTGCCAGGTTGCCTATCATGATTACCTATCGACTCAATGCTCTTATAAAGTTGGCTATCATGACCGTCAAGTTGCCTAGGGTCACCTATGAAGTTGCTTTTGAAGATTGTTTCCCTCTCAAGCATCTTTGGTACTTATGATGTGTATCATGGTCACATATCATCCTAAAAATGTTTCTTGAGTTGGCTACAATGACTACCAAATTATCTATCATTACCTATAAGTTGCCTATCATGACTACCTATCAACTTTGATGCTACATGAAAGCACCTTGTATCAACTTAATTATATGACCCGTTGCGTCAATTGGTGCAGAGACCAACTGTAGCCCAAAAGTTAAGTGAACTGTTTGAAGGATTTTTTTCATCAACTGCCTTGACTATGATCATTTCATAACTTTCTTTGTCAAGATAAGTCGTGTTGCCGCTTTCTTTGTCGAGACATAAGTTGTTTTCTTGAGCAGGTGAATGGCCTCTGAGAGTTCTTTTGATGCTCGGGCCTTAGCTCATCTCATAACTGCGACGGAAAATAACAACTGAGAAATAGGTTATGTTCGTATCACACTTGTATTTTCCTTGTAAGCAAAAACCGATGTCGACCGGGAAGTTAAGCAAGCCATGGACAACACGTTGAGTAGATGTTCCTTCTACGAAATCATCCCCAAAGGGCGATTGAGAAGGTAAATTGACTCATAGGCTTTATCTTTTCATGTTGCAACCAGATTCATAGAAAACTCGACGACATCTCTCCATGCAAATGATGTGAACCATCAAACTAACAATCCCCACCTGGGATGACATGAGCAAAAGGAAACCAGACGAACCAACCAAACGATTGAGTGGCCAGGAATGAAAAAACACGCTATCTGGCTAGCCGCAAGGGTCAAATTTCGGGCAACGCTCAAACTTTTTGGAGAAAGATATCTCCCTACTATGTTCGATCCAACCGCAGCAGTCCAAGGCAGGGGGGACATGAAAAGACACATTATTCGGCCAGCCGCGAGGGGCAAAGTCTTGGCATCTCTCAGACTTTTTTGGAGAACAACTACTCTCTACTGTATTCGGCCTAGCCGCAACGGTCCTAGGATTGGCAGCCATAGAAAAACACGATATTCGGCTAGCCGCAATGATCAAAGTTCGGGCAACACTTAGACTTTTTGGAGAACGACATCTCCCTATTGTGCTCGGGCCAGCCGCAGCGGTCCAAGGCCGGGCAGACATGATAAATGTTGGGGAACGTAGTAATTTCAAAATTTTCCTACGCACACGCAAGATCATGGTGATGCATAGCAACGAGAGGGAAGAGTGTTGTCTACGTACCCTCGTAGACCGTAAGCGGAAGCGTTATGACAAAGCGGTTGATGTAGTCGTATGTCTTCACGATCGACCGATCTAGCACCGAAGGTTGCGAAACATCCGCGATCTGCACATGTTCGGCTCGCTGACGTCCCACGAACTCACGATCCAGTAGAGCTTCGAGGGAGAGCTTCGTCAGCACGACGGCGTGATGACGGTGATGATGTTGCTACCGAAACAGGGCTTCGCCTAAGCACCACTACGATATAACCGAGGTGGATTATGGTGGAGGGGGGCACCGCACACGGCTAAAAGATCAATGATCAATTTGTGTGTCTATGGGGTGCCCCCTTCCCCCGTATATAAAGGAGTGGAGGAGGGGGAGGGGGCCAGCCTCCTAGGCGCGCCCCAAGGGGAGTCCTACTCCCATCGGGAGTAGGATTCCCCCCACTTCCCTAGTTGGACTAGGAGTGGAAGGAAGGGGGAGGAAGGAGGAAGGAAAGGGGGGCCCGCCCCCTCCTTTGCTCCATTCCCCTCTCTCCCACTAAGGCCCAATAAGGCCCATATACCTCCCGGGGGGTTTCGGTAACCTCCCGGTACTCCAGTATATGCCCGATCTCATCCGGAACCATTAAGATGTCCAAATATAGCCGTCCAATATATCGATCTTTATGTCTCGACCATTTCGAGACTCCTCGTCATGTCCATGTTCATATCCGGGACTCCAAACTACCTTCGATACATCAAAAGACATAAACTCATAATACCGATCGTCACCGAATGTTAAGCGTGCGGACCCTACGGGTTCGAGAACTATGTAGACATGAACGAGACACGTCTCCGGTCAATAACCAATAGCGGAACCTTGAAAGTGCGTTATATCGACTAGAGGGGGGGGGGTGAATAGGCGATTTTTATGAAAGTCTTCAAAACGTGGAAGTTATGAAGACAAACAGAGTGAACAAGCCTATCACTATGCAGCGGAAGGTAGATTACACAACGCAAGCCATAGTCAAATATACAATACAGTGAAAGCACAGAGACAAATAGCTTCAGTGTAATGAGGATCAGGTTGGAAGAAGTTATGAAGCCAAACAGATCATACAGTCAGGTTGTGAAGACAGAAGATAAAGCAAGCATGCAATAGCTTCACAATGTGTACTGGTAAGTAAAGGGAGGTGAAGATGAAACCAGTGACACGATGAAGACAATGATATGTTGGACCAGTTCCAGTTGCTGTGACAACTGTACGTCTGGTTGGAGCGGCTAGGTATTTAAACCAAAGGACACACAGTCCCGGACACCCAGTCCTGAACACGCAGCTCAGGACACCCAGTCCTCACCGTTTTCTCCTTGAGCTAAGGTCACACAGACCCCGCCCAATCACTCTGGTAAGTCTTCAAGGTAGACTCCCAAACCTTCACAGACTTCGTTCACCGGCAATCCACAATTCCTCTTGGATGCTCAGAACGCGACGCCTAACCGTCTGGAGGATGCACAGTCCTCAAGTGTAATAAGTCTTCAGATCACTCAGACAAGAAGACTTAAGTGATGCCCAATTACTCTGGCTCTGGGTGGTTAGGGCTTTTCTCCTCACTAAGGATTTTCTCTCAAAGGCTTCGAGGTGGGTTGCTCTCAAACGACAAAAGCCGTGCACTGAAATCTGAGCAGCCAACCGTTTATGGTTGTGGGGGTGGACTATTTATAGCCACTTGGCAACCCGACCTGATTTGTCCGAAATGACCCCGGGTCACTAAGGAACTGACACGTGTACTAACGGTCGGATTTCGAACTCTCACGGAAACTTTACTTGGGCTGCAAGTAAAGCTGACTTGTCTGACTCTGGACAAGATTTTCTCTCATTGTCTTCACTCGAAGACATAGGATTTGAATTAGGCATCACTTCAGTCATCCTGACTGGTTCTCTTGGACCCCACTTAACAGTACGGTGGTTCCTATGACACAACATGAATAAAGTAAAACTACAAAGGATCTAAGTCTTCGAGTTCCAGAGGCTTCATGGGGAGTCTTCATATGTCATTGTCTTCGACATGAATGTCTTCATGAACCACCATTGTCTTCAATGTCTTCATACATTTTTGGGGGTCATCTCTGGTAGCTAAACCGAATCAATGAGGGACTTCTACCTGTGTTATCCTGCAATTCTCACAAACACATTAGTCCCTCAACTAGGTTTGTCGTCAATACTCCAAAACCAACTAGGGGTGGCACTAGATGCACTTACAATCTCCCCCTTTTTGGTGATTGATGACAAACTGGTTGAAGTTTTCAACGGGGAATATTATTTGTGAAATTGTAAAGGAATTGTCTTCATAAGCTGCAAGGGCTCCCCCTGAAGATGTGCATATAAGTGATTTGCTTCTGGAACGCAAATGCACATAGCAGGTTGTATTTGTGGGAATCCACTTCAACTTATGATGACAATCCATCATGCACGTAAAGATATATGAAGATAATGATATGCATAATGAAAAATGGACGTCCGCGAAATGATAAGAGTGCGGAAATTATCGTCGTACATGCGGAATTTATCTTCGCAAAAAAAACATAGTGGCAAACATAGTAGCAGACGACCATCAAGTTTAAGTGTTACAACTCAAAGAACCAAATGTAGCAAAACGAGAGTTGTAAGCACAAAGAAAAATATAATAAAGCACCCGCCCTTTTTATTGACCCGCTTGAAGACTATAAACATCATATGCTTCTCCCCCTTTTGTCAGTGATGACCAAAAAGGTTTGAAGACATATAGTTTTCTATGCGTTCCCAGGCGCAGCAGGGTCGGTGGAGGCGTTTGGTGGTGCAGGCGAGCTTGGTGCAGTGACTACGCGCGCTGAAGACATTGGTGGTGATGTAGCGTCGTCTTCTTCCTCAATGATTTTTCCCGTCACGGTGGCAGCAGAGGAAGAGAACTCGGATTCTTCAAGTGACGGAGTCCCACGCAACACAGCTCTTCTGGGGGGTGTGGAGTCAAACTTGAATCGCTCCTTGAAGCCATCTTCTTGCAATTCAGCTTCAGTGCACATCATTGTGAGGCCTTTCCAAGTGCAGCGACAGGTTTCATGTGCGACGAAGGCGTTCTTGGTAGCCAGATTCCTGATGCGATCGACGTCTTGCATGATACTGCGCATCTGCCTCTTGAGCCAGTCGTGATGCCTATCTTGCTTTTGATGCAGAGCCACAAGAAGTTCACGATCAGTGAGTGTACGAGCGCGTTTCTTGGGTCTCTGTGCAGCCTCGCTGTCAGTGGCTTCAGTGGATGCAGGGGCACGTGTGGTGCCAGCCATTGGATAGACTCTGGAAATGGCTTCAACACCTTCATCATGTTGAGTGAAGCTTTGGTGTTCTGCATTCTGAAGACTTAGTGGCTGTTTGGCAGGCTCAGGATAAATCGCTTCAGCAGAGGTGTCCACATCAGGTAAGAAGATTCTGTGGTTGCGGGCTGAGGGTTGATATGATATTGCAGAGTGGAGCTTGATTAGCCTCATAACCCATGGAGCATAAATCTTCAGACCAAAGAGATCTGAGCCAGACGCAGCAAGTTGACGTATGAAGAGATCCTGGGCATTGAAGCATTTGCCGTGCAGGATGCAGAAGATGAGAGTCTTCATGGCACCTTCAACCTTGGCATATCGAGAGTGCCCCTTAATGGGCCATAGAGTCCGCCTGATGATGTGATAGATAGTTCTAGGCAGGTACTCTAAGTCTTCAACGAAGAACTCCATCGGGTAAGGTGCGTCAGAAGGCAATGGCTTCATCATTGAGAGCATCTGACTCATATTTGGCTTAGGTCGCTGAAATATGCTCTCAACTGCTTCAACATGGAGTTGGCAGCCTTCTTCGAAGAGTTCGCCTGGAGTGGGTAGGCCGGTGAGCTCAATGATATCAAATGCATTGGCTTCATGATGGACGTTGCTGGTCATCCACTCCAGGACCCAAGTCTTCGGATCTCTGTTGTAGCCCTTGAGGTGCAATGTGGCATAGAACTGAAGCAGAAGCTCTTCGTTCCAGTGCTCTTCATCCGTGACAAACGGCAGCAGGCCAACTTGCTTGAAGCAGTCCAGGGCTTCTTCCAGACCAGGCAGACCAGCAAAAGCTTCAACTTCAAGGCGCTGATGTGGAAAGATACGGCTCTGGTTGTAGAGGACGCAGGAGTAGTAGCTACGCTGTGGGTAGCTCCAGAACCTATCTGACACAATCTTTTCCCTTGAGTAAGGGTTCTTGGAGCGGTTGAAGAAGGTGTTATCTGCCCTGAAGCTATTGACATTGAAGGAGCCAGGAGCAGTGACTGGACCTGGGAATCTTGGCAGTCGTGGGATTGGCTTCTGTACCTGAGGCCTCTGCGCAACATGATAATTGAACTGTGGTCCGGCAGCAGACACAGGCACAGAAGGGTCAGAGGCAGTGGCTTCAGTATCTCTTGAAGCTGTTGGTTGGTCGGGCTCCACAAATGCTTCAGTATTATGTGTGGCAGCCGCAGTGGTGTCAGCCTCCTTGAGAACTTCTTCTTGCTGGTGTGGGGGAGATGGAGCTTGAGGTTCTTCATGCTCTTCTGCATGTTCTTCGGCTGATGCAGCCGGAATGTCGTCAGCAGTCTGAGCCCTTGGCCCTTTGCGAAGCCTACGGAATGCAGGCGACGCCGGTGGAGTTGCAGTGGGCTGGGGCTCATCCTCTTCCTCCTGTGGGCGATCTGCCCATGATGCATCTTGTGTGATTGGCGTCAGGGGACGACCAATGCTGAGCAGTTCACTCGTTTCGAGCTGAGGAAGGACTGCATCATCTTGTACATTGTCTTGGAGACCAATGTCTTCAGCAGCGGTGGGGTCGGCTGCTGGAATGTCTTCAGCATGCAGAGCCTCTGTGAGAGCAGGCTCATGCACGGTCATCTGACGATCTTCATGAGGAAAGCGAACGGAAAGGGGTTTGACTATCAAGGGCTCTGTGGGAGCAGCCCGAGACTTCTTGGTCTTGCGCTTCTTGATGGTGGGGTCTGAAGGAGAGGCTTCAGGGTGTTTCCTCTTCCTTGCTTTAGCTTCGGCTATCCTTGTCTTCTTAAGCTCTGAAGCGGTTGAGCGCTTTGGCTTCGAGCTAGGCTTGGCGGTGGGGAAGACAGTCGGAACAGCTTCTTGGCGTGGGGCCTCTTCTTCAGCCACAGTGGGCGTCTTCTTTTTCTTAGCGGCCATCCTGGGGTCGATGCCGGGACGCCCAAGTGCCTTTCGCTTCTCGGCCTCATTGTAGGCCTGCACACAGAGATCAGCCAAATTCTTCATGCGCTCGCGTGAACCCTGAGCCTCTGCACGTTTCTGCATAAAGTTTTCCTTCAACTCATGCAACATGACTTTGAAGTCTTTGACTTCTTGGACGCTGAGCGTGGCCATGTTCTGCTTGAACTGAGCCTTTTCAAAATCTATCTTTTGCTTCAGTTCCATGATGCGCTGGGCAATTGCGAGTTCTGAAGCAATAGCTCCTTGAAAGGCGACGCTGAGGCCAATGGGCAGCTGCAGATTATTGAAGCTGATGTTGGGTGTATCAAACCACTCATCAATGAAGTTGTGGATGATTGCTGCATCGAACAGAGGCAGATTGTTGAAGATTTCAGCCTCCTCCTTGCTCTTGATTAGCTGCTCAAGAGCGTCATCGGCAAGATCGTTGTCACTCGACAGATCAATGGCTTCGCAGCGCAGAACGGCAGCGGCAGTGAGTTCTTTGCTGGTGTGTGGCTGTGATTTCTTTGCTTCTTGAGGCTTGGAGACTCTTGATAAGCCTTCAGACTGCACACTGGCTTCAGGAGGTGCAGTGGCCAATGGCTTCGCTCTGGAGATCTTGGGAGAAGCGGCTGGCTTGGAAGCTTTTGGCTTCTTCTTCATCTGCTTCGGCTCCGGGGCAGCAGGAGCATCATCAGACTCAGTGTCTGCTGGAGGGTCGTTCACGGCAGTCCCTTGGACTATAATGTGAGTGATGAGGCCTTCGAGATTGGCAAATGGCCCGATGACATTGGGATTAGCGTCGCGTGTGCCATCTGCCCTTGGTTTGGAGGGACCAGGGTTGAAGTCCAACCCAAACTCCTTCTTGTTTTGCTTCGCAGAGTTCTGGGCAAATTGAAAGTTGCGCTTGAACAGAGTGTCATCGCGACACCAGAGAAGGGATGATGGATGTGCATCAGCTGGCTGTTGTCCCCTGACCATGCATGGAAAGAAGCCTTGAGCAATGGCTTCGTCTCTGGTTCGGGGTACGAGATTCTTGTACAAGGCATCTCCCCACGGCCTCTTGATGGCGCACTTCTCTGCATATTCCTTGGTGACGAAGCGGTATTGGAACCACTGCTCTGCCCAATATCTTCGAATCCATTGGATTCGTGTCTTGCGCTAACCATAGCTTTCTTCAGGATCTGTTTGGTACATTTCTGCCAAATCTTCAGGCAGATCTTTAGATGTGTCACCACGTCTCTGTCTGCCTCCCTTCCTTGATTGCTTTTCAGTTGCCATGAAGCTTAACTTGGAAGGCTTCAAGAGATTCAGAGGCTTCAAAGGATTCAAAGGCTTCCTTTTGCTTGACCAACAAGAACTTGCTTCGGGTGAATTGATGTGACGCTGTAGGAACTCTGCAAATGAATGCAGACTATGAGAACCAAAAGATTCTCCCACGGACATGTACCTGTGACAGCATTAAGGTGCGAGGGAAGGGGAAGAGGTCATATGCATTCTCAGAAGATTTTGAAGATAAATCAGTTTAGAAGATATTGACCTCATCATGCGAAGACATTCACTTTATAGAAAAGAAGTTGGTTCCAGATTTGTACGAACCCATAGATCAGTACAAGTGAGGAATCTAACTACTTCATGAAGAACAAGTGAATATACTAGGCAAGTTATGAGATTCAGACAAGAGGAATGAAACTTGAGTGAATGGAAACCTCTTTTGGCAGAAAGTGATGAAGCAATAGGATCAAAAGAGGCTGTAAAAAGGCTTGTTATTTACCAGACTTGGAACTGCTAGACGAGATGAGAGGTGAGGCCGAGCAGTTCGATCCTCCGTGCCCTAACTTGGCGACGGAAGACACCTAGGGCGACGGCGGAGAGATTGATGTCCGCTGTCGGCGTGAGAACGGCGTCGGAGAGGTCGCGGCAGTGAAGCACTTCGTCGCCGGCGTCGTTGAGAGTTAGCGGTGGCGCTAGGGTTTGTGCGAGGGAGGAAGAAGAGATAATGACCGCAGTGAAACGTGTATTTATAGGGATATGGGCGGCACTGCGCTATTACTCAGGTGCCCCTGGCGATTCGCATCTGATCAGTACGTGGCCAGCATGCGGAATTGTGGGGGCAGTTTCACCCCACGCACGCCTGGTTTGTCGGGAGTCGTTCCTACTTCTCCGGAATTCTAGTTGATGGATAAACATTGAAAGCTGTTTTAAAGTTTGTCTCTGTGTCTTCTTCTGACAAGGATGCAGTGAAGACATTCGACAGTTTCAATAGAGTGCATATGACTTGGAGAGAGAGAGAGTTTGAGGTAGGAAGCATGGAGAGGTTAGGGTACGATCACATTCACTTAGTTCAAAAGATTCAAACAAGAAGACATAGCTATAAGTGAATGCTGTAGAGGACGGAACACCAGTGCATATATAATCAACATAGTGAAGATAATCATGAAGACATGTTGAGATTGAAGCCAAACCAAATGTGAAGACATAGCAAATGTAATGCCATGAGTGAAACACTTCAAGCAGAAAATTTTTGGTGGTGGCGCTACCCACCGTATAGGAGGTATTGGACCCAGACACGGCGCACAATTATCGTGGCGCTCCGAGGTCAAATTCCACGTTAATGTATTCACACTTATAATGTATGTCTTCATTGATTGAAGATATACGTTACTTTGTGTGTTGCACATCTAAGTCATCATCATGCATAAGTGTTAGGATGTGTGCCTGATCACAGGACATTTGAGGATCCAAGATATTTAGCTCACACCGTAACTTGCAAAATCTCTTCTCATCCAAGGGCTTGGTGAAGATATCTGCCAATTGCTCTTCAGTGTTGACGTGTATGATATCAATGTCTTCCTTTGTAACATGATCTCTGAGAAAATGATGACGAATTTCAATGTGCTTTGTATTCGAGTGCTAAACTGGGTTGTTGGCGATCTTGATGGCGCTTTCGTTGTCGCAGTAAAGTGGCACTTGCTTCAGATGAATGCCATAATCCTTGAGGGTTTGCTTCATCCATAGAAGCTGAGCGCAGCAGGATCCAGGAGCAATGTATTCAGATTCAGCAGTGGAGAGAGATACACAGTTCTGCTTCTTTAAAGACCAACAGACAAGAGATCGGCCCAGAAAGTGACATGTGCCTGATGTGGATTTCCGATCAACCTTGTCACCAGCGTAATCAGCGTCCGAAAATCCAACCAGATCAAACTCTGAGCCCTTTGGATACCATAACCCTAGAGTTGGTGTGTGAGCCAAATATCGAAGAATTCGCTTCACTGCTAAGTGATGCGACTCCTTTGGTGCCGCTTGAAACCGAGCACACATGCA
The DNA here is from genome assembly GCA_034509565.1 of Triticum monococcum. Taxonomy (NCBI): domain Eukaryota; kingdom Viridiplantae; phylum Streptophyta; class Magnoliopsida; order Poales; family Poaceae; genus Triticum; species Triticum monococcum. Next base: position 630,595,927 of record CM067843.1, read on the forward strand.
AACACTAAACATAATATCTGGCCTAGATGCACATAAGTAGAGCAAAGAACTAATCATGGAGCGGTATACCTTTTGATCGAACTCTTTACCATTGTCGTCAGGACCCAGATGATGTTTGGCTGGCATTGGTGTTGTGAAGCCTTTACAGTCTTGCATACCAAACTTTTTCAGGCAGTCTTTGAGATATTTCTCTTGAGATATGAAGATGCCATTGCGTTGTTGCCGTATCTGAAGACTGAGGAAGAATTTCAGCTCCCCCATCATAGACATATGATATTGCTCTTGCATCATATATCCGAACTCCTCACTGTACTTCTGATTGGTGCAGCCGAAGATAATGTCATCCACGTATATTTGGCACACAAACAGTTCACCATCATATGTCTTTGTGAAGAGAGTGGGATCCAGGGAACCAGGTATGAAGCCTTTGCTCTTCAGGAAGTATTTGAGCGTATCATACCAGGCCCGAGGGGCTTGTTTGAGGCCATATAGTGCCTTTTTGAGCTTGTACACCATGTCAAGATGTTTTGGATCTTCAAACCCAGGTGGTTGCGCAACATACACTTCTTCTTCAATTTTGCCATTGAGGAAGGCACTTTTTACATCCATTTGATACAGGATTATGTTGTGATGATTTGCATAGGCCAGCAGTATACGGATGGCTTCAAGTCTGGCCACAGGAGCAAATGTTTCATCGAAGTCGATGCCTTCCACTTGAGTATATCCTTGAGCAACGAGACGAGCCTTGTTTCTGACGACTTGGCCATGCTCATCTTGCTTGTTGCGGTATATCCATTTGGTGCCTATTATGTTATGCTTCCGTGGATCAGGACGCTTAACCAACTCCCATACATTGTTCAACTCAAATTGTTGAAGCTCTTCTTGCATAGCTTGAATCCATTCAGGTTCCATGAAGGCTTCATCAATTTTCTTGGGTTCAGTGATTGAAACGAATGCGAAGTGTCCGCAGAAGTTTGTCAGTTGAGTTGCCCTTGAATGAGTCAGTGGACCAGGTGCATTGATGCTATCAATTATTCTGTCAATCTGCACTTCATTGGCAACACGAGGATGTAGGGGTCGAAGACTTTGCTCTTGCTGATCTACGTTATCATGGGGAGGTATGTCTTCAGGCTGAGCATTGTCTTCATGTGGATCAGGTGCTGAGATGATAAGTTCTTCTTCAGGACGAGCTTCAGAAGGTATAATTTCTCCAGTTCCCATTAGCTTGATTGATTCACTAGCTGGAACTTCATCTAGCACATCTGGTAGTTGCTCTCTTTGTGACCCATTGGTCTCATCGAACCGCACATCCACTGTTTCAACCACTTTGTAGTGAAAGAGATTGAAGACTCTGTAGGAGTGCGAATCCTTTCCATATCCAAGCATGAAGCCCTCATGTGCTTTTGGAGCAAATTTTGAGGTGTGGTGAGGGTCCTTGATCCAGCATCTTGATCCAAATACTCTGAAGTAACTTACATTTGGCTTCTTGCCAGTCAGAAGTTCATAAGATGTCTTGTTCAGCAGCTTGTGAAGATATACACGGTTGATAGTATGGCATGCAGTGTCAATGGCTTCAGTCCAGAATTTTCTTGGTGTCTTGTACTCATCTAACATTGTTCTGGCCATCTCAATGAGTGTTCTGTTCTTGCGTTCGACGATGCCATTCTGTTGTGGCGTGTATGGAGCTGAGAATTCATGAGTGATGCCCAATGTATCAAGATATGTGTCAAGGCCGGTGTTCTTGAATTCTGTGCCATTGTCACTTCTGATGTGCTTTATCTTGGCGCCATAATTGTTCATTGCCCGATTTGCGAAGCGTCTGAAGACATCCTGCACTTCAGTCTTGTAAAGGATTATGTGCACCCAAGTATATCTAGAGTAATCATCAACAATGACGAAGCCATAGAGGCAAGCAGTAGTGGAGAAAGTTGAGTAGTGAGTGGGACCGAAGAGATCCATGTGAAGCAGTTCGAAGGGTTGAGTAGTGGTCATGATTGTCTTCGAAGGATGTTTTGCCCTTGTCATCTTCCCAGCTTCACAGGCACCGCATAAGTGATCTTTCTTGAACTTGACGCCCTCGATGCCTATGACATGCTTCTTCTTCGCAAGGGTGTGGAGGTTCCTCATGCCAGCATGCCCAAGTCTTCGATGCCAAAGCCAGCATTCGGAAGCCTTTGCGAGAAGACAAACTGCAAGCTGTGGCCCTGCTGAGAAATCTACCACGTACAAATCATCTTTTCGATACCCTTCAAACACTAGAGACTTGTCAGATTCCATTAGTACCAGACAACGATATTTTCCAAAGATTACAATCATGTTTAAATCGCAAAGCATTGAGACAGACATTAAGTTGAAGCCAAGGGATTCAACAAACATGACTTTATCCATGTGTTGATCCTTTGAGATTGCAACTCTACCTAGACCCAGTACCTTACTTTTACCAGTGTCAGCGAATGTGATGTGGCTCTTGTCAGATGGACGTAAGGTTGAGTCCATTAAGAGACTTCTTTTGCCAGTCATGTGATTTGTACACCCGCTGTCAATAATCCATTCTGAAGACTCTGAAGTCACTGGTGTCGTACCCTACAGTGCAGTTAGGGGGATAGGCTTCACCAAGAGTGTTGTGAAGCAAAAACATTTGACGAACCAGTGGATTATGAAAACTGAGATCCAGGTTAGGACAAGCAGGGAGAGTAGCATGCGATTCAGATATGAAATACATAGTGATGCCATTCGGGCATTTGATCTTGCACCCCACGAGTTTTTTAAGGTCCCCAGCAATAGCATCAGAAGATTTTGGTTTTGTGCTGGAGACCTTTCCCTGCAAAAGAGAGTTAAGCTTTCTTAACCACCCACATCTTCAAGGGTGGCTTAGAAGCAATAAGTCTAAGTGCAGCATCTGAGAATTTTGGCTTTGGAGCCCTAGCAAACAGTCTAGCAGGTGGGCAACAGTACTCATAAGAATAGGCAGAATAGTTTTTGGTCATATGAGAATGACGGTTTGAAGAACCGCTCTCATATGCCTGAGCATGGTTTCCCTGCAAAACATTTGTGTTAGTGCGACTCAGATGAGTCCTCTGCCTGTATGAAGCCTTTGGACCATATGAAGCCTTTGGTCTGAGGTTTGTCTTCTTCATGTGAGGTGTCATGAGGACATTCACAGGAAGATTCTCAAGACACGTTTTTGGAACCCAGATCTTCTTCATACGTGGTCCATTCCTGTAGTTAGTACCAATGTACCTGGCAAATACTTCACCATTCTGATTCCTAAACAGTTTATAGTTTGCATCAAAGGATTCATCAATGATAATTGGATTAGCACAAGTGAAGCCAGATAGATTGGATGGATCTGATGAGGATTCCTTTGCAGCAACCCATGTGGTTTTGGGGTACTGCTCAGGTTTCCAGTAAGAGCCATCTGCATTAATTTTCCTTACGAACCCAACACCCTCTTTGCTGGGGTTTCGGTTCAGAATCTACTTCTTGAGGACATCACATAGTGTCTGATGTCCTTTGAGACTTTTGTACATCCCTGTTTCAAGCAATGTCTTCAACCTAGCATTTTCATCAGCAATAGCAGTGGTATCCTCAGCAGAGGGGTTAGTTACCACTTCAACAGTTGAAGATATTGCAACAGCAGTAGCAGTGGAACATTCAGCAACAGAAATAGCATTATCACGCTCAATGCATTTAAGGCATGGTGGTTCAAATTCTTCCTGAGCAGAACTGATCTGTTCGGCTCGAAGTGACTCGTTTTCCTTTTGAAGATCTTCATGATCCGCTCTCAACTTCTCAAGATCTTGCTTCTTCTGAAGATAATCATAGGAAAGCTTTTCATGAGTAGTTGAGAGAGTCTCAAGACGATCTTCGAGTTCCTGATACTTAACATGAAGATTTTTTATGTCTTCAATTAAGGATTCAGAACGAGTCATTTTAGCACCCAACAGATCATCGCTTCTGTCTAACAATTTTTGAATATGTTCCATGGCCTTTTGTTGTTCAGTTGCAATTTTAGCAAGTGTTTTGTAACTGGGTTTTGAATCACAATCAGAGTCATCGTCACTCGATGTTCGATAGTGAGTAGTGCGTGTGTTTACCTTGGCACCACGTGCCATGAAGCAGTAGGTGGGAGTAGAGTCGTCCTTGTCATTTGCATCGGTGATGGTGATGGAGTCATTGTCTTCAGTGTTGAAGATGGACTTGGCGACATAGGCTGTAGCCAAACTTGCAATGCCTGAATCAGACTCCTCCTCAGACTCCACCTCTGCCTCCTCAGAAGCGGACTCCTCCTCTGAATCCATTTCCTTGCCAACAAACGCACGAGCCTTGCCAGATGAACTCTTCTTGTGTAATGAAGACTTTGAGGAAGACTTGGACGAAGACTTTGAGTATTTCTTCGTCTTCTTATCGTCAGAGTCATATTCCTTGCTCTTCTTCTTCTTTCTGTTCTCATTGTCCCACTGTGGGCATTCAGAGATGAAGTGTCCAGTTTTCTTGCATTTGTGACAAGTTTTCCTCTTGTAGTCATGCGCAGAAGCTTCATCATTCCTTGAGCTTGATCGTGAAGACTTTCTGAAGCCTTTCTTCTTGGTGAATTTCTGGAACTTCTTCACAAGCATAGCAAGTTCTCTTCCAATGTCTTCAGGATCATCAGAACTGCTGTCAGATTCTTCTTCAGATGATGACACAGCTTTTGCCTTCAAGGCACGAGTTCGCCCATAGTTTGGACCGTAGATATCTCTTTTCTCAGAAAGCTGAAACTCATGTGTGTTGAGCCTCTCAAGTATGTCAGACGGATCGAGTGTCTTGAAGTCTGGACGTTCTTGAATCATCAGGGCTAGGATGTCAAATGAACTGTCAAGTGATCTTAGCAGCGTCTTGACGATTTCATGTTTGGTGATCTCAGTGGCGCCGAGGGCTTGAAGCTCATTCGTGATGTCAGTGAGCCGGTCAAATGTGTGCTGGACATTCTCATTGTCATTTCGCTTGAAGCGGTTGAAGAGATTGCGAAGAACACTGATTCTCTGATCTCTCTGGGTTGAGATGCCTTCATTGACCTTGGAGAGCCAGTCCCAGACCAGCTTGGATGTCTTCAAGGCACTCACACGGCCGTACTGTCCCTTGGTCAGATGACCACAGATAATATTCTTGGCAGTGGAGTCCAGTTGAGTGAACTTCTTGACATCAGCCGCAGTGACACCTTCTCCAGCCTTGGGAACGCCGTTTTCGACGACATACCATAGGTCGACGTCAATGGCTTCAAGATGCATGCGCATCTTATTCTTCCAGTAGGGATATTCAGTTCTATCGAAGACAGGGCACGCAGCGGAGACTTTAATTATCCCTACAGTCGACATAGCTAAAACTCCAGGTGGTTAAACCGAATCACACAGAACAAGGGAGCACCTTGCTCTGATACCAATTGAAAGTGCGTTATATCGACTAGAGGGGGGGTGAATAGGCGATTTTTATGAAAGTCTTCAAAACGTGGAAGTTATGAAGACAAACAGAGTGAACAAGCCTATCACTATGCAGCGGAAGGTAGATTACACAACGCAAGCCATAGTCAAATATACAATACAGTGAAAGCACAGAGACAAATAGCTTCAGTGTAATGAGGATCAGGTTGGAAGAAGTTATGAAGCCAAACAGATCATACAGTCAGGTTGTGAAGACAGAAGATAAAGCAAGCATGCAATAGCTTCACAATGTGTACTGGTAAGTAAAGGGAGGTGAAGATGAAACCAGTGACACGATGAAGACAATGATATGTTGGACCAGTTCCAGTTGCTGTGACAACTGTACGTCTGGTTGGAGCGGCTAGGTATTTAAACCAAAGGACACATAGTCCCGGACACCCAGTCCTGAACACGCAGCTCAGGACACCCAGTCCTCACCGTTTTCTCCTTGAGCTAAGGTCACACAGACCCCGCCCAATCACTCTGGTAAGTCTTCAAGGTAGACTCCCAAACCTTCACAGACTTCGTTCACCGGCAATCCACAATTCCTCTTGGATGCTCAGAACGCGACGCCTAACCGTCTGGAGGATGCACAGTCCTCAAGTGTAATAAGTCTTCAGATCACTCAGACAAGAAGACTTAAGTGATGCCCAATTACTCTGGCTCTGGGTGGTTAGGGCTTTTCTCCTCACTAAGGATTTTCTCTCAAAGGCTTCGAGGTGGGTTGCTCTCAAACGACAAAAGCCGTGCACTGAAATCTGAGCAGCCAACCGTTTATGGTTGTGGGGGTGGACTATTTATAGCCACTTGGCAACCCGACCTGATTTGTCCGAAATGACCCCGGGTCACTAAGGAACTGACACGTGTACTAACGGTCGGATTTCGAACTCTCACGACAACTTTACTTGGGCTGCAAGTAAAGCTGACTTGTCTGACTCTAGACAAGATTTTCTCTCATTGTCTTCACTCGAAGACATAGGATTTGAATTAGGCATCACTTCAGTCATCCTGACTGGTTCTCTTGGACCCCACTTAACAGTACGGTGGTTCCTATGACACAACATGAATAAAGTAAAACTACGAAGGATCTAAGTCTTCGAGTTCCAGAGGCTTCATGGGGAGTCTTCATATGTCATTGTCTTCGACATGAATGTCTTCATGAACCACCATTGTCTTCAATGTCTTCATACATTTTTGGGGGTCATCTCTGGTAGCTAAACCGAATCAATGAGGGACTTCTACCTGTGTTATCCTGCAATTCTCACAAACACATTAGTCCCTCAACTAGGTTTGTCGTCAATACTCCAAAACCAACTAGGGGTGGCACTAGATGCACTTACAAACCTGGATGCTCATATTGGTTCCTACATATTCTACGAAGATCCTTATCGGTCAAACCGCATAACGATATATGTTGTTCCCTTTGTCATCACTATGTTACTTGCCCGACATTCGATCGTCGGTATATTAATACCTAGTTCAATCTCGTTACTGGCAAGTCTCTTTACTTGTTCTGTAATGCATTATACCGCAACTAACTCATTAGTCACATTGCTTGCAAGGGTTATAGTGATGTGCATTACCGAGAGGGCCCAGGGATACCTCTCCGACAATCGGAGTGACAAATCCTAATATCGATCTATGCCAAATCAACTAACACCATCGGAGACACCTGTAGAGCACCTTTATAATCACCCAGTTACGTTGTGACGTTTGGTAGCACAGAAAGTGTTCCTTCGATATTCGGGAGTTGCATGATCTCATAGTCATAGGAACATGTATAAGTTATGGAGAAAGCAATAACAACAAACTAAACGATCATTGTGCTAAGCTAACTGATGGGCCAAGTCAATCACATCATTCTCTAATGATGTGATCCCGTTAATCAAATGACAACTCATGTCTATGGTTAGGAAACATAACCATCATTGATTCAACGAGCTAGTCAAGTAGAGGCAAACTAGTGACACTCTGTTTGTCTATGTATTCACACATGTACTAAGTTTCCGGTTAATACAATTCTAGTATGAATAATAAACATTTATCATGATATAAGGAAATATAAATAACAACTTTATTATTGCCTCTAGGGCATATTTCCTTCAGTCTCCCATTTGCACCAGAGTCAATAATCTAGATTACATTGTAATGATTCTAACACCCATGGAGTCTTGGTGCTGATCATGTTTTGCTCGTGAGAGAGGCTTGGTCAACGGGTCTGCAATATTCAGATCCGTATGTATCTTGCAAATCTCCATGTCTCCCTCCTTGACTTGATTGCGGATGGAATTGAAGCGTCTCTTGATGTGCTTGGTTCTTTTGTGAAATCTGGATTCCTTTGCCAAGGCAATTGCACCAGTATTGTCACAAAAGATTTTCATTGGACCCGATGCACTAGGTATGACACCTAGATCGGATATGAACTCCTTCATCCAGACTCCTTCATTTGCTGCTTCCAAAGCAGCTATGTATTCCGCTTCACATGTAGATCCCGCCACGATGCTCTGCTTGGAACTGCACCAACTGACAGCTCCATGATACGTCTCCAACGCATCTATAATTTTTTATTGTTCCATGCTATTATATTATCAACCTTGGATGTTTTATATGCATTAATATGCTATTTTATATGATTTTTGGGACTAACCTATTAACCTAGAGCCCAGTGCCAGTTTCTGTTTTTTTTCTTGTTTTAGAGTATCGTAGAAAAGGAAAATCAAACGGAGTCCAATTGACCTGAAACTTCACGTAACTTATTTTTGGACCATAAGAAGCCCACGGAGTATCGGAGATGGACCAGGAGAATCCCGGGCTGCCCACGAGGGTGGGGGGCGTACCCCCTGCCTCGTGGACAGCTCGGAGATCCACCGACGTACTTCTTCCTCCTATATATACCCATATACCCTAAAAACTTCGCGGAGCACAATAGATCGGGAGTTCTGCCGCCAGAAGCCTCCGTAGCCACCGAAAACCAATCTAGACCCGTTCCGGCACCCTGCCGAAGGGGGAATCCCTCTCCGGTGGCCATCTTCATCATCCCGGTGCTCTCCATGACGAGGAGGGAGTAATTCTCCCTCGAGGATGAGGGTATGTACCAGTAGCTATGTGTTTGATCTCTCTCTCTCTCTCTCTCTCTCGTGTTCTTGAGGTGGTACGGTCTTGATGTATCGCGAGTTTTGCTATTATATTTGGATCCTATGATGTTTCTCCCCCTCTACTCTCTTGTAATGGATTGAGTTTTCCCTTTGAAGTTATCTTATCGGATTGAGTCTTTAAGGATTTGAGAACACTTGATGTATGTCTTGCGTGGGATACCCGTGGTGACAATGGGGTATTCTATTGATCCACTTGATGTATGTTTTGGTGATCAACTTACGGGTTCCGCCCATGAACCTATGCATAGGGGTTGGCACACGTTTTCGCCTTGACTCTCTGGTAGAAACTTTGGGGCACTCTTTGAAGTACTTTGTGTTGGTTTGAATAGATGAATCTGAGATTGTGTGATGCATATCATATAATCATACCCACGGATACTTGAGGTGACATTGGAGTATCTAGGTGACATTAGGGTTTTGGTTGATTTGTGTCTTAAGGTGTTATTCTAGTACGAACTCTATCATAGATCGAACGGAAAGAATAGCTTCATGTTATTTCACTACGGACTCTTGAATAGGTCGATCAGAAAGGATAACTTTGAGGTGGTTTCGTACCCTACCATAATCTATTCGTTTGTTCTCCGCTATTAGTGACTTTGGAGACTCTTTGTTGCATGTTGAGGGATTGTTATGTGATCCAATTATGTTATTATTGTTGAGAGAACTTGCACTAGTGAAAGTATGAACCCTAGGCCTTATTTCAACGCATTGCAATACCGTTTGTGCTCACTTTTATCATTAGTTACCTTGCTGTTTTTATATTTTCAGATTACAAAAACCTTTATCTACCATCCATATACTACTTGTATCACCATCTCTTCGCCGAACTAGTGCACCTATACAATTTACCATTGTATTGGGTGTGTTGGGGACACAAGAGACTCTTTGTTATTTGGTTGCAGGGTTGTTTGAGAGATACCATCTTCATCCTACGCCTCTCACGGATTGATAAACCTTAGGTCATCCACTTGAGGGAAATTTGCTACTGTCCTACAAACCTCTGCACTTGGAGGCCCAACAACGTCTACAAGAAGAAGGTTGTGTAGTAGACATCAAGCTCTTTTCTGGCGCTGTTGCCGGGGAGGTTAGCGCTTGAAGGTATATCTTTAGATCTTGCAATCAAATCTTTTAGTTTCTTGTTTTATCACTAGTTTAGTTTATAAAAGAAAATAATAATAAAATGGAATTGAGGGTACCTCATATGCTTCATCTTTTTAATGTCTTTCATGAAAATAAGGATTCCGATAATTGTGCTCATGTGCTAGAAGAAGAATGCATTAGAATGTTTGGCACTAAATACTTGAATGACGAGCATGATTGCAATGTTGTTAGTATGAATTCCTTGAATATCCATGATGCTAATGATATGCAAAGCCACAAGCTTGGGGATGCTATGTTTGATGAAGATGATATTTTTTGTCCCCCAAGTTTTGATATGCAAATTTGTTATGATGATAGCATGCCTCCTACTTATGATGATTATACTAATGAAAGTGGGTTTGGAAGAGTGTCAACTTTAGGAAGTAATGATCCCACTATTTTGGAGGATGTTGAATCTTATTATGATAATTATGAAAGTGGATTTGGAGAGGCCATGACTTTATTTAGTGATGATTCCACTATCTTGGAAGAGGTTTCAATCGATTATGATGAGAACAAATGTGCTACTTATGATGATTATTGTGATGATACTTATGCTATAAAAAGTAGTGATGATTATATTTATAAAACTTGTCATGATTATGATTACCATTTTTCTAAACATTACTCTTTTAATGTGGAAACAATTTATAGTATTCGAGTCTCTTATGATACTCCCACCATTCCGAATGAGAACTTTTTGCTTATGTGGAGAGTAATAAAATTTCTATGCTTGTAGATCATGAAAAGAATGCTTTAGGTGCTGGTTATATTGTTGAATTCATTCATGATGCTACTGAAAATTATTATGAGGGAGGAACATATGCTTGCAGGAATTGCAATAACATGAAGTTCCCTCTCTATGTGCTTAAAGTTTTAAAGTTATGCTTGTTTTGCCCTCCTATGATAGTTGATTATTGTTCCCACAAGTTGTTTGCTCACAAAATCCCGATGCATAGGAAGTGGGTTAGACTTAAATGTGCTAGTCATATTCTTCATGATGCTCTCTTTATGTTTCAATTCTTATCCTTTATGTGAGCATCATTGAAATCATCATGCCTAGCTAGGGGCGTTAAACGATAGCGCTTGTTGGGAGGCAACCCAACTTTATTTTTGTTCCTTGCTTTTTGCTCCTATTTAGTAATAAATAATTTATCTAGGCTCTGTTATGATTGAGTTTTTTATGTTTTAATTAATGTTTGTGCCAAGTAGAACCGTTGGGAAGACTTGGGGAAAATCTTGTTGATCTTGCTGTAAAAAACAGAAACTTTAGCGCTCACGAGAATTTCTGCCATTTTTTATTGGAGAGTGATATTTAGTTAATTATTTTTGAAGATGATTAATAGATAAATTCCTCACGTCCAGAAATTTATTTTAGAATTTTTGGGGTTCCAGAAGTTTGCATTAGTTACAGATTACTACAGACTGTTCTGTTTTTGACAGATTCTATTTTTCGTGTGTTGTTTGCTTATTTTGATGAATCTATGGCTAGTAAAATAGTTTATAAACCATAGAGAAGTTGGAATACAGTAGTTATTACACCAATATAAATAAATAATGAGTTCACAACAGTACCTAAGTGGTGATTTATTTTCTTATACTAATGGAGCTTACGAGTTTTCTGTTAAGTTTTGTGTTGTGAAGTTTTCAAGTTTTGGGTAAAGATTCGATGGACTATGGAATAAGGAGTGGCAAGGGCCCAAGCTTGGGGATGCCCAAGGTGCCCCAAGGTAATATTGAAGGACAACCAAGAGCCTAAGATTGGGGTTGCCCCGGAAGGCATCCCCTCTTTCGTCTTCGTTCATCGGTAACTTTACTTGGAGCTATATTTTTATTTACCACATGATATGTGTTTTGCTTGGAGCGTCAATTTATTTTGTTAGGATTTGCTTTCTATTTGAATAAAATACCAATATCTAAAATTATTAAATGGAAGAGTCTTCACATAGTTGCATAATTATTCGACTACTCATTGATCTTCACTCATATCTTTCGGAGTAGTTTGTCGTTTGCTCTAGTGCTTCATTTATATCTTTTAGAGCACGATGGTGGTTTTATTTTGAAGAAATAGATGAACTCTCATGCTTCACTTATATTATTTTGAGAGTCTTTAGAACAGCATGGTATTTTGCTTTGGTTATGAATTTAGTCCTAATATGATGGGCATCCAAGAGGGATATAATAAAAACTTTCATATAAAGTGCATTGAATACTATGAGAAGTTTGATACTTGATGATTGTTTTGAGATATGGAGATGGTGATATTAGAGTCATGCTAGTTGAGTAGTTGTGAATTTGAGAAATACTTGTGTTGAAGTTTGTGATTCCCGTAGCATGTACGTATGGTGAACCGTTATGTGACGAAGTCGGAGCATGATTTATTTATTGATTGTCTTCCTTATGAGTGGCGGTCGGGGACGAGCGATGGTCTTTTCATACCAATCTATCCCCCTAGGAGTATGCGTGTAACGCCCCATATGTAACCTTCCCGAATTGTACTCCAACTCTTGCCGTTTCCGGCATTAAGTTATATTTAATTCTCGGGTTCGGGTCTTTGTCTCCGTGTGTTGTTTTGTTTTTCGTGCATCTCATATCATGTCATCACGTGCATTGCATTTTCATACATGTTCATCTCATGCATTCGAGCATTTTCCCCGTTGTCCATTTTGCATTCCGGCGCTTTGTTCTCCTCCGGTGGCCAATTCTAGCTTTCTTTCATGTGTGGGGATTAAACATTTCCGGATTGGGCCGAGACTTGCCATGCGGCCTTGGTTTACTACCGGTAGACCGCCTGTCAAGTTTCGGGTCATTTGGACTTCGTTTGATACTCCAAAGGTTAACCGAGGGACCGAAAAGGCCTCGTGTGTGTGCAGCCTAACACCCCTCCATTTTGGCCCAAAACCCACCAAACTCTGCTCCAACGTCTCGGTCGTTCGATCACGATCGTGTGGGCGAAAACCGCACCCCATTTGGACTCTCCTAGCTCCCTCTATGCCTATTTAAACACCCCCCATTTCGGATCTCGTCTTCCTTCCCGTCCTCCTCCTAAAAAAAATAGATCAACCCCCCCCCCCTGACGGACGTGTCCGGATCCGTCCGGACAGCGTCCGCCCGATCCGCCTCACCGAATCCCGCATCGCCACGTGGGCCGCGCCCCACATCGCCGCCGCCGGGGCCCGCTAGGCCCGCGGGGAGCCCCCCCGGCCCGGGCGCCCGCGCCCCCGTGCCCTCCTCCAGCGCCACCGCCTTCCCTGGCTCCGGCGGGCGCCGCCGCCCGCGGTCGCTGGCCGCCGCCCCTCGCGGTCGCCCGCCGCCGCCCCTCGCCCCGGCTTCTTCTCCTCTCCCTCGCCGGCCTCCCCACCGGCGAAACTCCGGCAGCTACAGGAGCTCCGGCGTGAACAGTGCCCGGCCGCCTCGGGATCCGTGCCGCCAGATCTGGATCTGAGAAACCCTAACTCAGTTGACTTTCCCTCCTCCTCCCAGATTTTTATGCCATGTTTGACCTGCCATATCTTTGCATCCGTAACTCCGATTTGGGCATATGATATGTCAAAATCTTCGTCTCGACGAGTACATCATTTCATTCCATTGCATCATTTGCATTTGAGGTCATCTTGTTACCCAAAATGCTGTTGGAAGGAGGCATCATGAGTTAAATTGCAGATCCGTTAGTTCATCATGCACTTTTGTCATTTTTGCCATGTTTAATCCGTGCATGATATGCCTGTGCCCCTTTGGGATAAATTGTTAAGCATGTTGTTCTTTCCAGAGGTGCCTCCCATGCATTTTTGGGATGTGTGTGTTGTCTTGTGCAAGCTTGTGAAGAGGGCTACCTGAGTTTACTGATTTCAGGGACTTAGTGATAATCACTAAGTCTGGGATGTTTTAGTTCACCATGCTATATGTCCAGCTTGTTTCCTAGTGATCCGTGCCTCTTTTGAGGATGATCAGTAAGAGTGGTTTGTTATGCTTGTTGTGCTTAATCCATCCATGTCTTTACTTGTTATGTTGGAGCCCCCTAGGTTGACTCAATCGAGCTCATCTTTTGCATAATTGTTGTTTTGGGCAGATCGTGAACTCTTTTGCGATTTTGCCGGAGTTATTGCTAGTGATCCATGCATGCTATGCCATTGTTCTTGCCATGTCTAGCTAGCATTTTGTGCCTTCTTTATGTATATATGCTTTCCTTGCCATGATTTGCACCATAGTGAGAGCATCGAGCTCGTTTACATGCCTCCGTGAGTTATTATTTCAGAATGTCCCAGTTTTCACTAAGTCTGAAAACTGATTGTGTTTCATCGATGTTCGTGTGCTCGGTAGAGTATTTTGTGAACCCTTTTGGCCCCAGGTCATTTTGGGTGTTTTGTTAAGCTTGTTGAGTAGCTCCATGCCATGCTCTTACTTGCCATGTTCAGGTTTTGCATCATGTTGTTTTGCTGCTCCGAAGAGAGCATCGTGGTCTGAAATTTCAGACTAGCGTTAATTTCGCTAAGTCTGAAATCTGTTTTGCTTATTCAGTTTTGCCATGCTTGTTTGAAGCCCTTAGTGGATGAATTTGCCTATGCCTCAGTCCTGGTGATTTGTTAAGCTTCTTGAGTACATCACTGCCACGCAATTTGTTTTCATGTTTGGTGGCTGTAGCATGTTCATTTTGTTGCATTTAGGAGCCTACTTGCTGTAAATCGCAGATCGGTTCGTTTAGTAAAACGCTTGCCATATCTAAACCGTAGCTCCGATTGCCATGATCTTTATATAGTTTTCAGAGGATTTCTTCCCCTCTATCCAGTGGCACACTTGGTTTTCCAAGTTGAGGCCAGATTCATGCATTTCCTGTTACATCTTGCATTTTGCATCTCGCATCGCATCCCGCATAGCATATCATCTTTGCATGTTATTGGTTGCCCTTGCACGTGGTTGATTGTATCCTTGTTGCTTGTTTGTGTTGTTGGGTAGAGCCGGGAGACGAGTTCGCTAACGAGGTGCCCGTTGAGTTTTCTTTTGAGGATCCAGTCAATTCTGACAACTGTGCAGGCAAGATGATCACACCCTTGAAATCACTACTATCTTTGCTATGCTAGTTTGCTCGCTCTTTTGCTTTGCCAATGCTACAATGCCTACCACTTGCTTGTCAGCCTCCCAATTGCCATGATTGAGCCTCTAACCCACCTTTGTCCTAGCAAACCATTGATTGGCTATGTTACCGCTTTGCTCAAGCCCCTTCTTATAGCGTTGTTAGTTGCAGGTGAAGATTGGAGCCGTTCCTTGTTGGAACACTTATTTACTTGTTGGGATATCATTATATGACTATGTTATCTTTATTCATCTATATACTTGGTAAAGGGTGGAAGGCTTGGCCTCTCGCCTAGTGTTTTGTTCCACTCTTGCCGCCCTAGTTTCCGTCATATCGGTGTTATGTTCCCGGATTGTTGCGTCCCTTATGCGGTTAGGCTATAATGGGAACCCCTTGATAGTTCGCCTTGATTAAAGCTTTTCCAGCAATGCCCAACATTGGTTTTACCATTTGCCACCTACCCCTTTTTCCCTTGGGTTTCCAGAGCCCGAGGGTCATCTTTATTTTAGCCCCCCACGGACCAGTGCTCCTCTGAGTGTTGATCCGACCGAGTAGACTGCGGGGCCACCTCGGGGCAACTTGAGGGTTGGTTTTACTTGTAGGATGTCTCATCTGAGTGTGCCCTGAGAACGAGATATGTGCAGCTCCTATCGGGATTTGTCGGCGCATTCGGGCGGTGTTGCTGGACTAGTTTTGACCTGTCGAATCATCTTGTTGTACCGGGATACCGAGTCTGATCGGTGGGTCCTGGGTGGAGGTCTATTCCTTCGTTGACTGTGAGAGCTTGTTATGGGCTAAGTTGGGACCCCCCTGCAGGGATTGATCTTTCGAGAGCCGTGCCCGCGGTTATGGGCAGATGGGAATTTGTTAATGTCCGGTTGTAGATAACTTGAACCTTAAATAATTAAAATGAATCAACTGCGTGTGTTGCCGTGATGGCCTCTTCTCGGCGGAGTCCGGGAAGTGGACACGGCGTTGGAGTTATGTTTGCGTAGGCTGCTCTATATAGTTTCCGCTCGTGCTTTGCCTCCTCTTCTCGCTCTCTTTTGCGAATAAGGTAGCCACCATATATGCTAGTCGCTTGCTGCAGCTCCACTTTACATTACCCCTTTCCTACCTATTAAGCTTAAATAGTCTTGATCGCGAGGGTGCGAGATTGCTGAGTCCTTTGTGGCTCACAGATTACTATTACACCGGATGCAGGGACAGATGATACCTCTCCGGATGGCGCGCTCGAGCTGAAGTGGGAGTACGACGAGGACTCTCAACGTTATTATGTGTCTTTTCCTGATGATCAGTAGTGGTGCCTATTCGGGATTAGATTCAGGGCCTAGTCGCTTGTTGGGGGTCTTTTCTATTTTGGCACCGTAGTCGGGCCATGAGTGATTGTATGATGGATGTTATTTATGTACTTTGATGTGACGTGGCGAGTGTAAGCCAACTAAGATATTATTCCCCTTTATATTATATATGTACATGGGTTGTGTAATGATTCCCGACTTGCGACATTGCTTTCAATGCGCCTATGTCTCTAAGTCATGCCTCGACACATGGGAGACATAGCCGCATCGAGGGTGTTACAAGTTGGTAATCAGAGCCTTCCCCGACCTTAGGAGCCCCATTGCTTGATCGTTTTTAGCAGCCGAGTTGTGTCTAGAAAAATGTTTTGAGTCCTTAGGAATTATATATCGGAGAGCTTAGGAATTCTTTTTACTTCCCAGTCTCCTCATCGCTCTGGTAAGGCATCCTGACGTAGAGTTTTGACTCTTCTCTTCTCAAATTTCACAAAAAAAAAATTTAGGATCACGCGAGTATCTTAGTTTTGTTCCGATGGCTTATGATGAGAATACTGTCTTGGTGCCTCCTGTCAGGGGTTTAGTGGAAGTGTCCCGGGGAGTTGAGCTTTGAGGTGTTGTCATCATAATTCTATCGTTGCAATTCTGGCATACTTGAGATATGTGCGCGACATCGAAAATCTCCTTTATGCAGTTCGTTGGTGAGATAACCTTGACGCCACCCAGTACTGGGGCGGGAGTTCGGGAGTATCGCCATAACTTGTATAACGGATGCTTTTCGAAGGTTGAGATAGATGGTTTTCGAAGGTTTCTTGGTTATGTGTTGAAGTATGGATGCAGCTGGATGTAGGATTTGCTAGCTTGGGTGAGATATTATGCTTCCCCTGTATCCCCAACACCTGATTGCATAACCGGAAAGTTTCGGGAGTTTCATAGGTGGGAATTCAAGTAGCCTTAGGATATCTTTCCAACAGATGTGTGATATGAAATTGGGGTTCGACGTCTAGTGGTTCGCCTATTCACGGTCGATTTTACAGTGGTCTCGTTGTGTCTTAAAGAGTCCTTGGCTATGCTGACTCGGGGACGCTTCGTATGTCATGTGCACTGCCTTGTACATGATGGTACTGTACGGTTGAGCCCGTGTAGGTCCTACCACGAACACTTCGGACGAAATTTCTATCATGTGTTTGTTCCGGCTTATTCTGCAAGCCAACCCTTGGTTTTATTTCGAGTTGTGGTATTCGTTCTTCTTCGACGTCATATGTTGATTCCATCCCTCGTTGATGTACCTCTTCTACCTGATTCTTCATGGCTTTGCAATTTAGGAATATGTGACCACTTCAAGAGAAGTGCATTCGTTCATTTTGTTCGGATGTGAAGACTTTATGTTGCAATTTTCATTCCGTTGGATTCACCTTCAATATTTCTCTATTTGTGTGCTAATGGCGGTCAACCTCTTCAGGATGGCTCCCGCTAAGAGCACCAGTCAGAACCGGAATCAAGATCCTCCGCCACCTCCGCCTCCTCCGGAAGCATGGCAAGCTGTGATGGCTGCTACTAATGCAAATACTCAGCTGATCATGCAAATCATCCAAGAGCGGAATCAAAGCAGTCAAGGAAATCAAGGCAACAACCAAAACCAATTTGCAACTCTGAATCAGTTCCTCGCAAATGGTCCAAAGACGTTCAGTAACTGCGTTGAGGCTACCGATGTTGATGATTGGTTAGTCGATCTGGGCAAGCATTTTGAATGTAGCAACGTCAGACCTGAAGATTTCATCAAGTTCGCGTCTTTCCAGCTCAAGGATCAGGCAGCAGAGTGGTTTCAGCAGTACCGGGATTCCAGAGGTGGACGTTTGATCACTTGGGATGATTTCCGTCGTGATTTTCGAGCTCATCACATTCCTCAAAGTGTGACTGAAAGCAAACGTGAAGAATTCCGCAATCTGAAGCAAGGCTCTTTGTCTGTCTATGACTACAACAAGTTGTTCCAGAAGCTCGCCCGTTTTGCCAAGCAGGATGTTCCTGATGAGAAGAGCATGATCTATCAGTTCAGGGGTGGTCTTCGTGAAGAAATTCAGCTCGCTCTTGTCCTCTTCGAGCCGCTGAGATACGATGAGTTCTACAACATGGCACTGAAGCAAGAGGCTGCTCAGCTAAGGTGTGATGCTTCCAGGAAGCGAGTCAGAGACACTACGTCTTCTTCCTCTACTCAAGTGGCCAAGCAGCAGAAGTATTGGCTTCCTCCTCCTCCGTTCCATCAGCCGTATCAGCAGAAGAGCAAAGGTGGCAGTGGTTCATCCCACCCACCCAACCCAGGCTTTCAGAACAAGACTTCGTCTCAAGCTTCAAGATTGAGTGCTCCGTACCACCGTCCGCTCTTAGAGGTCACGTGCAACAAGTGCCAACAGAAGGGTCACCATGCCAACAAGTGTTTCAACCAGAGGCGTCTTCCTCCTCCTCCTCCTGTCAGATCGGCAAGTACAGCTGTGGTCAAGCATAACCCCAAGTCCGCCAAGGTCAACTTGATGAACGCAGCTCAGGCAGAGGATTCGTCAGATGTGATCATGGGTAACCTTCCTGTTAAGGATGTTCCCGCAAAAGTACTTTTTGATACTGGTGCATCGCATTCTTTCTTGTCATGCCCGTTTGCATCGAAGCACAATGTGGATACTGAGATTATGCCCAAAGCCATGCAAGTTGTTTCTCCAGGCAAGCTGTTGACTTCAAGTTTGGTTGCTCCCGATATTTCTATCACATTGGGCGATTACAAGTTTCTCTCTTCTCCGGTGGTTCTTGGTAATTCTGATATCGACCTCATTCTTGGGATGGACTAGCTCTCTAAACACAAGGCTCACCTCGATTGTGCAGCCAGGCAGATTCAACTGACTCATTCATCTGAAGATGTCATTGTCTTTGCTGCTCGGGATAATACCATCCACTTGTTCTCTCTCAATGAAAAGGGTGAATTGGATGCTATTTCGCAGATTCCGGTTGTTTGTGAGTATCAAAATGTCTTCCCTGAAGAACTCCCAGGCATGCCTCCAAACCAACCGGTTGAATTTGTTATTGAACTTGAGCCTGGTATGAAACCTGTGTGCAAACGTCCCTACAAGCTCGGTCCCGAAGAGTTGAAGGAGTTGAAGAAACAACTCGATGTGCAAGAAAGAATGGGTCTCATTCGGCCTAGTACTTCTCCGTGGGGTTGTGGTGTTCTTTTTGTGAAGAAGAAGGATGGAACGGACCGACTTTGTGTTGATTATCGTCCATTGAACAAGAAGACCATCAAGAACAAATACCCACTTCCCAACATTAATGAGCTGTTTGAACAACTCAAGGGTGCCCAAGTATTCTCCAAGCTTGACCTCCGTATGGGATATCATCAAATTCGCATTCGTGAGCAAGATATTCCAAAGACGGCGTTCAGAACAAGCTATGGGTCATATGAATACACTGTTATGTCTTTTGGCCTCGCCAACGCTCCTCCGACGTTCTCTCGCATGATGAACTTCATCTTCAACCCCTACACCAACGACTTCGTTTTGGTCTATCTCGACGACATCCTGGTTTTCTCGAAGAACAAGGAAGATCATGCCAAACACTTGCGTTTGGTTCTTGACAAGCTAAGGGAACATCAATTCTACGCCAAGTTCTCCAAGTGTGAGTTTTGGCTCGATGAGGTTCTTTATCTTGGTCATATTATCTCTGCCAAGGGCATTTCCGTGGATCCTGAGAAGGTGTCTGCAATCGTTAATTGGGAACCTCCTCAGAATGTGAAGCAACTCCGTAGCTTCCTCGGTCTCGCAAGCTACTGCCGAAGATTCGTTGAAAACTTCTCCAAGATCGCGAAGCCTCTCTCAAATCTTCTTCAGAAGCACGTCAAGTACGTTTGGTCTCCGGAGTGTGATATCGCTTTCAACGCTTTGAAAGAGAAATTGATCACTGCTCCAGTTCTAACTCCGCCTGATGAAACCAAGCCGTACGAGGTCTTTTGTGATGCCTCTCTCCAAGGTCTAGGTGCAGTACTGATGCAAGAGAAGAAAGTTGTTGCTTATACCTCTCGCCAGTTGAAGCCTAATGAGAAGAACTACCCCACTCATGATCTCGAGTTGGCGGCAGTTGTGCACGCATTGTTGACTTGGAGACATCTTCTCTTGGGAAGGAAAGTGGACATCTTCACTCATCACAAGAGTCTCAAGTACATCTTCACTCAGCCTAATCTCAACCTCAGGTAGACTCGATGGGTCGAAATGATTCAAGAGTACAATCCGAGTATCGAGTATACTCCAGGCAAGGCTAATGTGATTGCTGACGCTTTGAGCAGAAAAGCATATTGCAACAGTCTGATTCTCAAGCCTTATCAACCCGAGCTTTGTGAAGCTTTCCGCAAACTTAATCTGCAAGTTGTTCCTCAAGGTTTCCTCGCCAACCTTCAAGTTTCTCCTACCTTGGAAGACCAGATTCGCCAAGCCCAGCTTCTTGATGCTATGGTGAAAAAGGTGAAGATTGGTATTGCAAAGAGTCAGTCCAAGTACAAGTGCTACCAACTTGATGACAAGGACACTCTCTTCTTTGAGGATCGAATTGTTGTGCCCAAAGGTGAACTTCGTAAAGTGATCATGAATGAGGCTCACAACTCTCTCCTCTCCATCCACCCTGGGAGCACGAAGATGTATCAAGATCTCAAGCAAACTTATTGGTGGACTCGAATGAAGCGCGAGATCGCTCAATTCGTGAATGAATGTGATGTCTGCAGAAGAGTGAAAGCAGAACACCAGAGGCCAGCAGGTCTCCTCCAACCTCTTGCCATTCCAGAATGGAAGTTTGACCACATTGAAATGGACTTCGTGACTGGGTTTCCAAAGTCCAAGCATGGCAATGATGCTATATTCGTTGTCATCGACAAGCTCACCAAAGTGGCTCATTTCCTGCCTATCAAAGAGTCAATCACTGCAGCTCAATTGGCGGAGCTCTATACCTCTCGAATTGTCTCTCTACACGGTATTCCTCAGGTGCTATCTTCAGACCGTGGCAGCATCTTTACCTCCAAGTTCTGGGATTCTTTTCAGAAGGCCATGGGCACCAACATTCGCTTCAGCACTGCTTTCCATCCTCAAACAAGCGGTCAAGTCGAGCGTGTCAACCAGATTCTTGAAGATATGCTCAGGGCTTGTGTTATCTCCTTCGGCATGAAGTGGGAGGATTGTCTTCCTTATGCTGAATTCTCGTACAACAACAGTTTCCAAGCAAGTTCCGGCAAGGCCCCGTTTGAAATTGTGTATGGTTGGAAGTGTCGTACACCTCTCAACTGGTCTGAAACCGGTGAACGTCAGCTGCTGGGTAATGACCTGATCACAGAGGCAGAAGAAATGTGCAAGGTCATTCGTGATAACCTCAAAGCAGCCCAATCTCGTCAAAAGAGCTACTATGACAGCAAGCACCGTGATTTGGCTTTCGAGATCGGAGATCATGTCTACCTCCGCGTCTCTCCTATGAAAGGGACTCGTCGCTTCGGTATCAAAGGGAAGCTTGCCCCCAGATATGTCGGGCCTTTCAAGATTGTCAGCAAGAGAGGCGACCTCGCCTATCAACTCGAGCTTCCTGCAAACTTTGCCAATGTTCATGATGTGTTCCACGTCTCGCAACTCCGAAAGTGCTTCAAGACGCCTGAGCGCACCGTCAACTTCGAGGACATTGAGCTCCAAGAAGATCTCTCCTACCGTGAGCACCCAGTTGCAATCCTTGAAGAGACTGAACGCAAAACTCGCAACAAGTCAATCAAATTTCTCAAAATCAAGTGGTCACACCATTCCGACCGTGAAGCTACCTGGGAACGCGAGGATCACCTCCGTTCTGAGTACCCGGAGTTCTTTCAATCCTAGATCTCGGGACGAGATCTTTTCGTAGTGGTGGAGTGTTGTAACGCCCCATATGTAACCTTCCCGAATTGTACTCCAACTCTTGCCGTTTCCGGCATTAAGTTATATTTAATTCTCGGGTTCGGGTCTTTGTCTCCGTGTGTTGTTTTTTTTTCGTGCATCTCATATCATGTCATCACGTGCATTGCATTTGCATACATGTTCATCTCATGCATTCGAGCATTTTCCCCGTTGTCCGTTTTGCATTCCGGCGCTTCGTTCTCCTCCGGTGGCCAATTCTAGCTTTCTTTCGTGTGTGGGGATTAAACATTTCCGGATTGGGCCGAGACTTGCCATGCGGCCTTGGTTTACTACCGGTAGACCGCCTGTCAAGTTTCGGGTCATTTGGACTTCGTTTGATACTCCAACGGTTAACCGAGGGACCGAAAAGGCCTCGTGTGTGTGCAGCCCAACACCCCTCCATTTTGGCCCAAAACCCACCAAACTCTGCTCCAACGTCTCGGTCGTTCGATCACGATCGTGTGGGCAAAAACCGCACCCCATTTGGACTCTCCTAGCTCCCTCTATGCCTATTTAAACACCCCCCATTTCGGATCTCGTCTTCCTCCCCGTCCTCCTCCTAAAAAAACAGATCACCCCCCCCACCGACGGACGTGTCCGGATCCGTCCGGACAGCGTCCGCCCGATCCGCCTCGCCGAATCCCGCGCCGCCACGTGGGCCGCGCCCCACATCGCCGCCGCCGGGGCCCGCTAGGCCCGCGGGGAGCCCCCCGGCCCGGGCGCCCGCGCCCCCGTGCCCTCCTCCAGCGCCGCCGCCTTCCCCGGCTCCGGCGGGCGCCGCCGCCCGCGGTCGCCGCCCGCCGCCCCTTGCCCCGGCTTCTTCTCCTCTCCCTCGCCGGCCTCCCCACCGGCGAAACTCCGGCAGCTACAGGAGCTCCGGCGTGAACAGTGCCCGGCCGCCTCGGGATCCGTGCCGCCAGATCTGGATCTGAGAAACCCTAACTCGGTTGACTTTCCCTCCTCCTCCCAGATTTTTATGCCATGTTTGACCTACCATATCTTTGCATCCGTAGCTCCAATTTGGGCATACGATATGTCAAAATCTTCGTCTCGACGAGTACATCATTTCATTCCATTGCATCATTTGCATTTGAGGTCATCTTGTTACCCAAAATGCTGTTGGAAGGAGGCATCATGAGTTAAATTGCAGATCCGTTAGTTCATCATGCACTTTTGTCATTTTTGCCATGTTTAATCCGTGCATGATATGCCTGTGCCCCTTTGGGATAAATTGTTAAGCATGTTGTCTTCTTTCCAGAGGTACCTCCCATGCATTTTTAGGATGTGCGTGTTGTCTTGTGCAAGCTTGTGAAGAGGGCTACCTGAGTTTACTGATTTCAGGGACTTAGTGATAATCACTAAGTCTGGGATGTTTTAGTTCACGATGCTATATGTCCAGCTTGTTTCCTAGTGATCCGTGCCTCTTTTGAGGATGATCAGTAAGAGTGGTTTGTTATGCTTGTTGTGCTTAATCCATCCATGTCTTTACTTGTTATGTTGGAGCCTCCTAGGTTGACTCAATCGAGCTCAACTTTTGCATAGTTGTTGTTTTGGGCAGATCGTGAACTCTTTTGCGATTTTGCCGGAGTTATTGCTAGTGATCCATGCATGATATGCCATTGTTCTTGCCATGTCTAGCTAGCATTTTGTGCCTTCTTTATGGATATATGCTTGTCTTGCCATGACTTGCTCCGTAGTGAGAGCATCGAGCTCGTTTACATGCCTCCGTGAGTTATTATTTCAGCATGTCCCAGTTTTCACAGTCTGAAAACTGATTGTGTTTCATCGATGTTCGTGTGCTCGGTAGAGTATTTTGTGAACCCTTTTGGCCCCAGGTCATTTTGGGTGTTTTGTTAAGCTTGTTGAGTAGCTCCATGCCATGCTCTTACTTGCCATGTTCAGGTTTTGCATCATGTTGTTTTGCTGCTCCGAAGAGAGCATCGTGGTCTGAAATTTCAGACTAGCGTTAATTTTGCTAAGTCTGAAATCTGTTTTGCTTATTCAGTTTTGCCATGCTTGTTTGAAGCCCTTAGTTGATGAATTTGCCTATGCCTCAGTCCTGGTGATTTGTTAAGCTTCTTGAGTACATCACTGCCATGCAATTTGTTTTCATGTTTGGTGGCTGTAGCATGTTCATTTTGTTGCATTTAGGAGCCTACTTGCTGTAAATCGCAGATCGGTTCGTTTAGTAAAACGCTTGCCATTTCTAAACCGTAGCTCCGATTGCCACGATCTTTATATCGTTTTCAGGGGATTTCTTCCCCTCTATCCAGTGGCACACTTGGTTTTCCAAGTTGAGGCCAGGTTCATGCATTTCCTGTTACATCTTGCATTTTGCATCCCGCATCGCATCCCGCATAGCATATCATCTTTGCATGTTATTGGTTGCCCTTGCACGTGGTTGATTGTATCCTTGTTGCTTGTTTGTGTTGTTGGGTAGAGCCGGGAGACGAGTTCGCTAACGAGGTGCCCGTTGAGTTTGCTTTTGAGGATCCAGTCAATTCTGACAACTGCGCAGGCAAGATGATCACACCCTTGAAATCACTACTATCTTTGCTATGCTAGTTTGCTCGCTCTTTTGCTTTGCCAATGCTACGATGCCTACCACTTGCTTGTCAGCCTCCCAATTGCCATGATTGAGCCTCTAACCCACCTTTGTCCTAGCAAACCATTGATTGGCTATGTTACCGCTTTGCTCAAGCCCCTTCTTATAGCGTTGTTAGTTGCAGGTGAAGATTGGAGCCGTTCCTTGTTGAAACACTTATTTACTTGTTGGGATATCATTATATGACTATGTTATCTTTATTCATCTATATACTTGGTAAAGGGTGGAAGGCTCGGCCTCTCGCCTAGTGTTTTCTTCCACTCTTGCCGCCCTAGTTTCCGTCATATCGGTGTTATGTTCCCGGATTGTTGCATCCCTTACGCGGTTGGGCTATAATGGGAACCCCTTGATAGTTCGCCTTGATTAAAGCTTTTCCAGCAATGCCCAACATTGGTTTTACCATTTGCCACCTACCCCTTTTTCCCTTGGGTTTCCGGAGCCCGAGGGTCATCTTTATTTTAGCCCCCCACGGACCAGTGCTCCTCTGAGTGTTGGTCCGACCGAGTAGACTGCGGGGCCACCTCGGGGCAACTTGAGGGTTGGTTTTACTCGTAGGATGTCTCATCTGAGTGTGCCCTGAGAACGAGATATGTGCAGCTCCTATCGGGATTTGTCGGCGCATTCGGGCGGTGTTGCTGGACTAGTTTTGACCTGTCGAATCATCTTGTTGTACCGGGATACCCAGTCTGATCGGTGGGTCCTGGGTGGAGGTCTATTCCTTCGTTGACCGTGAGAGCTTGTTATGGGCTAAGTTGGGACCCCCCTGCAGGGATTGATCTTTCGAGAGCCGTGCCCGCGGTTATGGGCAGATGGGAATTTGTTAATGTCCGGTTGTAGATAACTTGAACCTTAAATAATTAAAATGAATCAACTGCGTGTGTTGCCGTGATGGCCTCTTCTCGGCGGAGTCCGGGAAGTGGACACGGCGTTGGAGTTATGTTTGCGTAGGCTGCTCTATATAGTTTCCGCTCGTGCTTTGCCTCCTCTTCTCGCTCTCTTTTGCGAATAAGGTAGCCACCATATATGCTAGTCGCTTGCTGCAGCTCCACTTTACATTACCCCTTTCCTACCTATTAAGCTTAAATAGTCTTGATCGCGAGGGTGCGAGATTGCTGAGTCCTTTGTGGCTCACAGATTACTATTACACCGGATGCAGGGACAGATGATACCTCTCCGGATGGCGCGCTCGAGCTGAAGTGGGAGTACGACGAGGACTCTCAGCGTTATTATGTGTCTTTTCCTGATGATCAGTAGTGGTGCCTATTCGGGATTAGATTCAGGGCCTAGTCGCTTGTTGGGGGTCTTTTCTATTTTGGCGCCGTAGTCGGGCCATGAGTGATTGTATGATGGATGTTATTTATGTACTTTGATGTGACATGGCGAGTGTAAGCCAACTATGATATTATTCCCCTTTATATTATATATGTACATGGGTTGTGTAATGATTCCCGACTTGCGACATTGCTTTCAATGCGCCTATGTCTCTAAGTCGTGCCTCGACACGTGGGAGACATAGCCGCATCGAGGGTGTTACAATGCGCATAGTACTTTGTTTCGATAACTAATAGATTTTTGCAATAAGTATGTGAGTTCTTTATGACTAATGTTGAGTCCATGGATTATACGCACTCTCACCCTTCCACCATTGCTAGCCTCTCTAGTACCGCGCAACTTTCGCCGGTACCATAACCCACCATATACCTTCCTCAAAACAGCCACCATACCTACCTATTATGGCATTTCCATAGCCATTCCGAGATATATTGCCATGCAACTCTCCACCATTCTGTTTATTATGACACGCTCCATCATTGTCATATTGCTATGCATGATCATGCAGTTGACATTGTATTTGTGGCAAAGCCACCATTCATAATTCTTTCATACATGTCACTCATGCATCATTGCTATCCCGGTACACCGCCTGAGGCATTCATATAGAGTCATACTTTGTTCTAGTATTGAGTTGTAATCATTGAGTTCTAAATAAATAGAAGTGTGATGATCATCAATAATAGAGCATTGTCCAAAAAAGGCCAAATAAAAAATAAAGGCCCAATAAAAAAAGGACAAATAAAATAAATAAATAAATAAATAAAAGGGACAATGCTACTATCCTTTTTTCCACACTTGTGCTTCAAAGTAGCATCATGATCTTCATGACAAAGAGTCTCATATGTTGTCACTTTCATATACTAGTGGGAATCTTTCATTATAGAACTTGGCTTGTATATTCCAACAATGGGCCTCCTCAAGTGCCCTAGGTCTTCGTGAGCAAGCAAGTTGGATGCACACCCACTTAGTTTCTTTTGTTGAGCTTTCATACACTTATAGCTCTAGTGCATCCGTTGCATGGCAATCCCTACTCACTCACATTGATATCTATTAATGGGCATCTCCATAGCCCGTTGATACGCCTAGTTGATGTGAGACTATCTTCTCCCTTTTTGTCTTCTCCACAACCACCCTTCTATTTCACCTATAGTGTTATATCCATGGCTCACGCTCATGTATTGCGTGAAGATTGAAAAAGTTTGAGAACATCAAAAGTATGAAACAATTGATTGGCTTGTCATCGGGGTTGTGCATGATTTAAATATTTTGTGTGGTGAAGATGGAGCATAGCTAGACTATATGATTTTGTAGGGATAGCTTTCTTTGGCCATGTTATTTTGAGAAGACATGATTGCTTAGTTAGTATGCTTGAAGTATTATTATTTTTATGTCAATATTAAACTTTTGTCTTGAATCTTATGGATCTGAACATTAACGCCACAATAAAGAAGAATTACTTAGAGAAATATATTAGGTAGCCTTCCACATCAAAAATTCTATTTTTATCATTTACCTACTCGAGGACGAGCAGGAATTAAGCTTGGGGATGCTGATACATCTCCAACGTATCTATAATTTTTGATTGTTCCATGCTATTATATTATCAACCTTGGATGTTTTGTATGCATTTATATGATATTTTATATGATTTTTGGGACTAACCTATTAACCTAGAGCCTAGTGCCAGTTTTTGTTTTTCCCTTGTTTTAGAGTATCACAGAAAAGGAAAATCAAACGGAGTCCAATTGACCTGAAACTTCACGGAACTTTTTTTTGGACCAGAAGAAGCCCACGGAGTATCGGAGATGGACCAGGAGAGTCCCGGGCTGCCCACGAGGGTGGGGGCGCGTGGACAGCCCGGAGATCCACCGACGTACTTCTTCCTCCTATATATACCCATATACCCTAAAAACTTCGGGGAGCATAATAGATCGGGAGTTCCGCCGCCAGAAGCCTCTGTAGCCACCGAAAACCAATCTAGACCCGTTCCGGCACCCTGCCGGAGGGGGAATCCCTCTCCGGTGGCCATCTTCATCATCCCGGTGCTCTCCATGACGAGGAGGGAGTAGTTCTCCCTCGGGGCTAAGGGTATGTACCAGTAGCTATGTGTTTGATCTCTCTCTCTCTTTCTCTCGTGTTCTTGAGGTGGTACGATCTTGATGTATCGCGAGCTTTGCTATTATATTTGGATCCTATGATGATTCTCCCCCTCTACTCTCTTCTAATGAATTGAGTTTTCCCTTTGAAGTTATCTTATCGGATTGAGTCTTTAAGGATTTGAGAACACTTGATGTATGTATTGCGTGGGATACCCGTGGTGACAACGGGGTATTCTATTGATCCACTTGATGTATGTTTTGGTGATCAACTTGCGGGTTCCGCCCATGAACCTATGCATAGGGGTTGGCACACGTTTTCGCCTTGACTCTCCGGTAGAAACTTTGGGGCACTCTTTGAAGTACTGTGTGTTGGTTTGAATAGATGAATCTGAGATTGTGTGATGCATATCGTATAATCGTACCCACGGATACTTGAGGTGACATTGGACTACCTAGGTGATATTAGGGTTTTGGTTGATTTGTGTCTTAAGGTGTTATTCTAGTACGAACTCTATGATAGATCGAACGAAAAGAATAGCTTCATGTTATTTCACTACAGACTCTTGAATAGATCGATCAAAAAGGATAACTTTGAGGTGGTTTCGTACCCTACCATAACCTCTTCGTTTGTTCTCAGCTATTAGTGACTTTGGAGTGACTCTTTGTTTCATGTTGAGGGATAGTTATGTGATCCAATTATGTTATTATTGTTGAAAGAACTTGCACTAGTGAAAGTATGAACCCTAGGCCTTGTTTCCATGCATTGCAATACCGTTTGTGCTCACTTTTATCATTAGTTGCCTTGCTTTTTTATATTTTCAGATTACAAAAACCTTTATCTACCATCCATATACTACTTGTATCACCATCTCTTTGCCGAACTAGTGCACCTATACATTTACCATTGTATTGGGTGTGTTGGGGACACAAGAGACTCTTTGTTATTTGGTTGCAGGGTTGTTTGAGAGAGACCATCTTCATCCTATGCCTCTCACGGATTGATAAACCTTAGGTCATCCACTTGAGGGAAATTTGCTACTGTCCTACAAACCTCTGCACTTGGAGGCCCTACAGCGTCTACAAGAAGAAGGTTGTGTAGTAGACATCACTCCACCATTTAATAAAAACACATATCCGGTTTGTGACTTAGAGTCATCCGGATTAGTGTCAAAGCTTGCATCGACGTAACCGTTTACGACGAGCTCTTTGTCACCTCCATATACGAGAAACATATCCTTAGTCCTTTTCAGGTATTTCAGGATATTCTTGACCGCTGTCCAGTGATCCACTCCTGGATTACTTTGGTACCTCCCTGCTAAACTGATAGTAAGGCACACTGTTGGGGAACGCAGTAATTTTAAAAAAAATTCTACGCACACGCAAGATCTATCTAGGTGATGCATAGCAATGAGAGGGGAGAGTATTGTCCACATACCGTCGTAGACCGAAAGCGGAAGCGTTATGACAACGCGGTTGATGTAGTCGTACGTCTTCACGATCCGACCGATCCTAGCACTGAAAGTACGGCACCTCCGCAATCTGCACACATTCAGCTCGGTGAAGTCCCTCGTACTCTTGATCCAGTTGAGGCCAAGGGAGAGTTTCGTCAACACAACGGTGTGGTGACGGTGATGGTTAAGCTACCGATGCAGGGCTTCGCCTAAGCACTGCAACGATATGACCGAGGTGGAAATCTGTAGAAAGGGGCACGGCACACGGCTAAGACAACTGTCAACTTGTGTGTCTATGGGGTGCCCCCTGAAGGAAATATGCCCTAGAGGCAATAATAAAGTTATTATTTATTTCCTTGTATCATGATAAATGTTTATTATTCATGCTAGAATTGTATTAACCGGAAACACAATACATGTGTGAATACATAGACAAACAGAGTGTCACTAGTATGCCTCTACTTGACTAGCTCGTTGATCAAAGATGGTTATGTTTCCTAACCATAGACATGAGTTGTTATTTGGTTAACGGGATCACATCATTAGGAGAATGATGTGATTGACTTGACCCATTCCATTAGCTTAGCACTTGATCGTTATGTTTGTTGCTATTGCTTTCTTCATAACTTATATATGTTCCTATGACTATGAGATTATGCAACTCATGTTCACCGGAGGAACACTTTGTGTGATACCAAATGTCACAACGTAACTGAGTGATTATAAAGGTGCTCTACAAGTGTCTCCGAAGGTATTTGTTGGGTTGGCGTATTTCGAGATTAGGATTTGTCACTCCGATTGTCGGAGAGGTATCTTTGGGCCCTCTCGGTAATGCACATCACTCAAGCCTTGCAAGCATTGCAACTAATAAGTTAGTTGCAGGATTATGTATTACGGAACGAGTAAAGAGACTTGTCGGTAATGAGATTGAACTAGGTATTGAGATACCGACGATCGAATCTCGGGCAAGTAACATACCGATGACAAAGGGAACAACGTATATTGTTATGCGGTCTGACCGATAAAGATCTTCGTAGAATATGTAGGAGCCAATATGAGCATCCAGGTTCCGCTATTGGTTATTGACCGTAGACGTGTCTCGGTCATGTCTACATAGTTCTCGAACCCGTAGGGTCCGCACGCTTAAAGTTCGGTGACGATCGTAATTAGGGTTTTTGTGTTTTGATGTACCAAAGGTTGTTCGGTTTCCCGGATGTGATCACGGACATGACGAGGAGTCTCGAAATGGTCGAGACATAAAGATTGATATATTGGAAGCCTACATTTGGATATCGGAAACGTTCCAGGTGAAATCGGGATTTTACCGGAGTACCGGGGGGTTACCGGAACCCCCCGGGGGGTTATTGGGCCTACATGGGCCCTAAGGGAGAAGAGGAGGGCCGGCCAGGGCAGGCCGTGCACCCCCTCCCCCCTAGTCCGAATAGGACAAGGAAGAGGGGGCGGCGCCCCCCTTTCCTCTTTCTCCCTCCCTCCTTCCTTTTCCAACAAGGCAAGAGGGGGGAGTCCTACTCCCGGTGGGAGTAGGACTCCTCCAGGCGCACCCCTTGGGCCGGCCGCACATCCCCCTCTCCCTCCTTTATATACGGGGGTAAGGGGGCACCCCATGACACACAAGTTGATCTTCGTGATCGTTCCTTAGCCGTGTGCGGTGCCCCCTTCCACCATATTCCACCTCGGTCATATCTTAGCGGTGCTTAGGTGAAGCCCTGCGTCGGTAGAACATCATCACCGTCATCATGCCGTCGTGCTGATGAAACTCTCTCTCAACACTTTTCTGGATTGGAGCTCGAGGGACGTCACCGAGTTGAACGTGTGCAGAACTCGGAGGTGCCATACGTTCGGTACTTGGATCGGTCGGATCGGGAAGACGTACGACTACTTCCTCTACGTTGTGTCAACGCTTCCGTTGCCGGTCTACGAGGGTACGTAGACAACACTCTCCCCTCTCATTGCTATGCATCACCATGATCTTGCGTGTGCGTAGGATTTTTTTTGAAATTACTACGTTCCCCAACAGTGGCATCCGAGCCTAGGTTTTATGCGTTGATGTTATGCACGAGTAGAACACAAGCGAGTTGTGGGCGATATAAGTGTAACACCCTCGATGCGGCTATATCTCCCACGTGTCGAAGCACGACTTAGAGGCATAACCGCATTGAAAGCAATGTCGCAAGTGAAGTAATCTTCACACGACCCATGTAATACATAAGGGAAAGAGATACATAGTTGGCTTACAATCGCCACTTCACACAATTACATGAATAAAGCATTACATCATCCAGATACAAACAAGGTCCGACTACAGAACCAAAATAAAAGAAGACTACCCCAATGCTACACAGATCCCCGATCGACCCCAACTGGGCTCCACTACTGATCAACTAGAATGAAACAACACAAAGGACAAGATCTTCATCGAGATCCTCCTTGAGCTTGGTTGCGTCACCTGCTCGGTAACATCGGCACCTGCAAGCTGGTTTTGGAAGTATTTGTGAGTCACGGGGTCTCAGCAATCTTACACCCTCGCGATCAAGACTATTTAAGCTTATGGGTAAGGTAAAGGTATGAGGTGGAGCTGCAGCAAGCTTCTAGCATATTTGGTGGCTAACAACACAAATGAGAGCGAGAAGAGAAGGCAAAAGCACGGTCGAACAACTATGATCAAGTAGTGATCCTAGAACAGCCTACGTCAAACATAACTCCAACACCGTGTTCACTTCTCGGACTCCGCCGAGAAGAGACCATCACGGTTACACACACAGTTGATGTATTTTATTTAAGGTCATCTTCAGGTTTTCTACAACCGGACATTAACAAATTCCCATATGCCCATAACCGCGGGCACGGCTTTCGAAAGTTCAAATCCCTGCAGGGGTGTCCCAACTTAGCCCATCACAAGCTCTCACGGTCAACAAAGGATATTCCTTCTAGCGGGAAGACCCGATCAGACTCGGAATCCCGGTTACAAGACATTTCGACAATGGTAAAACAAGACCAGCAAAGCCACCCGAATGTGCCGACAAATCCCGATAGGAGCTGCACATATCTCGTTCTCAGGGCACACCGAATGAGCAAGACGTCGGGTGGGCCAGCCCAGAGTTGCCCCTAGTAGCTCCGGACATCGCTTAGTTGGACCAACACTTAGAGAAGCACTGGCCCAGGGGGTTAAAATAAAGATGACCCTTGAGTCTGCAAAACCCAAGGGAAAGAAAAGGCTAGGTGGCGAATGGTAAAACCAATGTTGGGCCTTGCTGGAGGAGTTTTATTCAAGGCGAACTGTCAAGGGGTTCCCATTATAACCCAACCGCGTAAGGAACGCAAAATCCGAGAACATAACACCGATATGATGGAAACTAGGGCGGCAAGAGTGGAACAAAACACCAGGCACAAGGCCGAGCCTTCCGCCCTTTACCAAGTATATAGATGCATTAATTAAATAAGAGATATTGTGATATCCCAACAAAATATCCATGTTCCAAACATGGAACAAGCTCCAATCTTCACCTGCAACTAACAACGCTATAAGAGGGGCTGAGCATAGCGGTAACATAGCCAAACAACGGTTTGCTAGGACAAGGTGGGTTAGAGGCTTGGTTCAACAATGTGGGAGGCATGATAATCAAGTGGTAGGTATCGCAGCATAGGCATAGCAAAAGAGCGAGCAACTAGCAAGCAAAGATAGAAGTGATTTTGAGGGCATGGTCATCTTGCCTGAAATCCCGCAAGGAAGAAGAACGAGTCCATGAAGAAGATAAACGGACGTAGTCGAACGACTCCTCACAACACGACGTTATCGAAACCAACCCGAAGAAGTAACACCGGAAAGGAGCAAACAATATAGTAAACAACCACCACATAAGCATGGCACGGTGCACAAACAAGTATGATGCATGTCCGGTTTAATGAGGCATGGCATGGCAAAGTGCACAAACAACCCTACAAATTAAGCGGAGCTCAATATGCAACTCCGTTGCATATTGACGAAACACCACATGACTTATTTAGTTCCCTCTCGTTTACGTACCCAACAAGATTAAATGTTGTTTAGCATGGCAAGAGGGTTAAGCAAAGCAAAACTACCTATCTAGGCAAGTTTAAATGAGGCCGGAACAACAAGCAACAAGTCCGAAAAAATCCCCATGTGCATATTTTGGTTATGGTATTGTTCTGCCATAAACACAATTTTAGAGTTATTAAACATGCAAGATGATGCCACCATCTTTAACTAGGCATTTTTTACCCCATTTACATATAAAGATTATTTAAATCTGAGCTACGGTTGATTAGTTATGAATTAAAGCATTTTAGCATGTTAATAGAGAAAAATAAAGCAACCATCATTTTAAACATGTCAAACATGATTGAAAGTTGGATATTATTAAACTAGATGAAAGTCTAGTCATGATACATATATGACATGTTTTATTTGGATGCATGGTTCAAAAGTTATTAGCAGTTTAACATAGGGGCAGTTTTGTAAATATGCAGTGCACTGGTTAAATAGAAAAATCGTTCAGCGAAAAAAAACGTGTCTCGGGCCGAATCTGTCTAGCCCAAACAACAATAATAAAAAAAAGAGGCGCTGGGGAGGTCTCACCCATGGGCTTTGGCCCGGTTCATGTTGGGGAACGTTGCAGAAAACAAAAAATTTCCTATGTTTCACCAAGATCAATCTATGGAGTCAACTAGCAACGAGAGGAGAGTGCATCTACATACCCTTGTAGATCGCGAGCGGAAGCGTTCAAGAGAACGGGGATGATGGAGTCGTACTCGCCGTGATCCAAATCACCGATGACCAAGTGCCGAACGGACGGCACCTCCGCGTTCAACACACGTACGGAGCGGATGACGTCTCCTCCTTCTTGATCCAGCAAGTGGGGAGGAGAGGTTGATGAAGATCCAGCAGCACGTCGGCATGGTGGTGGATGCAGCAATGATCGCAGCAGGGCTTCGCCGAGCTTCTGCGAGAGGGAGAGGTGTAGCAGGGGAGAGGGAGGCGCCAAGACTTGAGGTGCCGCTGCCCCTCCCTCCCCCCTTTATATAGGCCCCCCCGGGGGGGGCTCCAGCCCTGGAGATGGGATCTCCCAAGGGGGGCGGCGGCCAAGGGGTGGAGTGCCCCCCAAGGCAAGTGGAGGCGCCCCCACCCTAGGGTTTCCAACCCTAGGCGCAGGGGGGCCCAAGGGGGGGGGCGCACCAGCCCACTATGGGCTGGTTCCCCTCCCCACTTCAGCCCATGGGGCCCTCCGGGATGGGTGGCCCCACCCGGTGGACCCCCGGGACCCATCCGGTGGTCCCGGTACAATACCGGTGACCCTGAATCTTTCCCGATGGCCGAAACTACACTTCCTATATATAATTCTTCACCTTCGGACCATTCCGGAACTCCTCATGACATCCAGGATCTCATCCGGGACTCCGAACAACTTTCGGATTACTGCATACTCATATCTCTACAACCCTAGCGTCACCGAACCTTAAGTGTGTAGACCCTACGGGTTCGGGAGACACGTAGACATGACCGAGACGGCTCTCCGGCCAATAACCAACAGCGGGATCTGGATACCCATGTTGGCTCCCACATGCTCCTCGATGATCTCATCGGATGAACCACGATGTCGAGGATTCAAGCAACCCCGTATACAATTCCCTTTGTCAATCGGTACGTTACTTGCCCGAGACTCGATCGTTGGTATCCCAATACCTTGTTCAGTCTCGTTACCGGCAAGTCACTTTACTCGTACCGTAATGCATGATCCCGTGATCAACCACTTGATCACATTGAGCTCATTATGATGATGCATTACCGAGTGGGCCCAAGAGATACCTCTCCGTCATACGGAGTGACAAATCCCAGTCTCGATTCGTGCCAACCCAACAGACACTTTCGGAAACACCTGTAATGTACCTTTATAGTCACCCAGTTACGTTGTGACGTTTGGCACACCCAAAGCACTCCTACGGTATCCGGGAGTTGCACAATCTCATGGTCTAAGGAAATGATACTTGACATTCAGAAAAGCTACAACAAACGAACTACACGATCTTTGAGCTAAGCTTAGGATTGGGTCTTGTACATCACATCATTCTCCTAATGATGTGATCCCGTTATCAATGACATCCCCATGTCCATAGCCAGGAAACCATGACTATCTGTTGATCAACGAGCTAGTCAACTAGAGGCTCACTAGGGACACATTGTGGTCTATGTATTCACACATGTATTACGATTTCTGGATAATACAATTATAGCATGAATAATAGACAATTATCATGAACAAGGAAATATAATAATCATTTTATTATTGCCTCTAGGGCATATTTCCAATAGTCTCCCACTTGCACTAGAGTCAATCATCTAGTTACATTGTGATGAATCGAACACCCATGGAATTCTGGTGTTGATCATGTTTTGCTCTAGGGAGAGGTTTAGTCAACGGATCTGCGACATTCAGATCCGTATGTACTTTACAAATATCTATGTCCCCATCTTGAACATTTTCACGAATGGAGTTGAAGCGACGCTTGATGTGCCTGGTCTTCTTGTGAAACCTGAGCTCCTTGGCAAGTGCAATAGCTCTAGTGTTGTCACAGAAGAGTTTGATCGGCCCCGACGCATTGGGTATGACTCCTAGGTCGGTGATGAATTCCTTCACCCAAATTGCTTCATGCGCTGCCTCCGAGGCTGCCATGTATTCTGCTTCACATGTAGATCCCGCCACGACGCTCTGCTTGCAGCTGCACCAGCTTACTGCTCCACCATTCAACGTATACACGTATCCGATTTGTGACTTAGAGTCATCCAGATCTGTGTCGAAGCTAGCGTCGACGTAACCCTTTACGACGAGCTCTTCGTCACCTCCATAAATGAGAAACATGTCCTTAGTCCTTTTCAGGTACTTCAGGATATTCTTGACCGTTGTCCAGTGTTCCTTGCCGGGATTGCTTTGGTACCTTCCTACCAAACTTACGGCAAGGTTTACATCAGGTCTGGTACACAGCATGGCATACATAATAGACCCTATGGCTGAGGCATAGGGGATGACACTCATCTCTTCTATATCTTCTGCCATGGTCGGACATTGAGCTGAGCTCAATTTCACACCTTGCAACACAGGCAAGAACCCCTTCTTAGACTGATCCATATTGAACTTCTTCAATATCTTATCAAGGTATGTGCTTTGTGAAAGACCTATGAGGCGTCTTGATCTATCTCTATAGATCTTGATGCCTAATATATAAGCAGCTTCTCCAAGGTCCTTCATTAAAAAACTCTTATTCAAGTAGGCCTTAATGCTGTCCAAAAGTTCTATATCATTTCCCATCAAAAGTATGTCATCTACATATAATATGAGAAATGCTACAGAGCTCCCACTCACTTTCTTGTAAACGCAGGCTTCTCCATAAGTCTGCATAAACCCAAACGCTTTGATCATCTCATCAAAGCGAATGTTCCAACTCCGAGATGCTTGCACCAACCCATAAATCGAGCGTTGGAGCTTGCACACCTTGTCAGCATTCTTAGGATCGACAAAACCTTCCGGCTGCATCATATACAATTCTTCCTTAAGGAAACCATTAAGGAATGCCGTTTTGACGTCCATTTGCCATATCTCATAATCATAGAATGCGGCAATTGCTAACATGATTCGGACGGAGTTCAGCTTCGCTACGGGTGAGAAAGTCTCGTAGTCAACCCCTTGAACCTGTCGATAACCCTTAGCGACAAGCCGAGCTTTATAGATGGTCACATTACCATCCGCGTCTGTCTTCTTCTTAAAGATCCATTTATTTTCTATGGCTCGTCGATCAACGGGCAAGTCAGTCAATGTCCATACTTCATTTTCATACATGGATCCTATCTCGGATTTCATGGCTTCCAGCCATTTGTCGGAATCTGGGCCCGCCATCGCTTCTTCATAGTTCGAAGGTTCACTGTTGTCTAACAACATGATTTCCAAGACAGGGTTACCATACCACTCTGGTGCGGAACGTGTCCTTGTGGACCTACGAAGTTTAGTAGCAACTTGATCTGAAGTTTCATGATCATCATCATCAACTTCCTCTCTAGTCGGTGCAAGCACCTTAGGAACATTTTCTTGAGCTGCGCCACTTACCGGTTCAAGAGGTAATACCTCATCAAGTTCTACCTTCCTTCCACTAATTTCTTTCGAGAGAAACTCTTTTTCTAGAAAGGACCCATTCTCGGCAACAAAGATCTTGCCTTCGGATCTGAGGTAGAAGGTATACCCAACAGTTTCTTTAGGGTATCCTATGAAGACGCATTTTTCCGACTTGGGTTCGAGCTTTTCAGGTTGAAGTTTCTTGACATAAGCATCACATCCCCAAACTTTTAGAAATGACAGCTTAGGTTTCTTCCCAAACCATAATTCATACGGTGTCGTCTCAACGGATTTCGACGGAGCCCTATTTAAAGTGAATGCGGCAGTCTCTAAAGCATAGCCCCAAAATGGTAGCGGTAAATCGGTAAGAGACATCATAGATCGCACCAATTCTAATAGAGTGCGATTACGACGTTCGGACACATCATTACGCTAAGGTGTTCCTGGCGGCGTGAGTTGTGAAACTATTCCACATTTTCTTAAGTGTGTGCCAAATTCGTGACTCAAGTATTCTCCCCCACGATCTGATCGCAAGAACTTGATTTTCCTGTCATGTTGATTCTCAACCTCACTCTGAAATTCCTTGAACTTTTCAAAGGTCTCAGACTTGTGTTTCATTAAATAGACATACCCATATCTACTCAAGTCATCAGTGAGGGTGAGAACATAATGATAGCCATCGCGAGCCTCAACACTCATTGGACCGCACACATCAGTATGTATGATTTCCAATAAGTTCGTTGCTCGCTCCATTGTTCCTGAGAACGGAGTCTTGGTCATTTTACCCATGAGGCATGGTTCACACGTGTCAAATGATTCGTAATCAAGAGACTCTAAAAGTCCATCTGCATGGAGCTTCTTCATGCGTTTGACACCTATGTGACCAAGGCGGCAGTGCCACAAGTATGTGGGACTATCATTATCAACCTTACATCTTTTATTCACACTATGAATATGTGTAGCATTATGCTCGAGATTCATTAAGAATAAACCATTCACCATCGGAGCATGACCATAAAACATATCTCTCATGTAAATAGAACAACCATTATTCTCGGATTTAAATGAGTAGCCATCTCGAATTAAATGAGATCCTGATACAATGTTCATGCTCAAAGCTGGCACTAAATAACAATTATTGAGGTTTAAAACTAATCCCGTAGGTAAATGTAGAGGTAGCGTGCCGACGGCGATCACATCAACCTTGGAACCATTCCCGACGCGCATCGTCACCTCGTCCTTCGTCAGTCTCCGCTTATTCCGCAGCTCCTACTTTGAGTTACAAATGTGAGCAACCGCACCGGTATCAAATACCCAGGAGCTACTACGAGTACTGGTAAGGTACACATCAATTACATGTATATCACATATACCTTTTGTGATGCCGGCCTTCTTGTCCGCTAAGTATTTGGGGCAGTTCCGCTTCCAGTGACCACTTCCCCTGCAATAAAAGCACTCAGTCTCGGGCTTGGGTCCATTCTTTGGCTTCTTCCCGGCAGCTTGCTTACCGGGTGCGGCAACTCCCTTGCCGTCCTTCTTGAAGTTCTTCTTACCCTTGCCTTTCTTGAACTTAGTGGTTTTATTCACCATCAACACTTGATGTTCCTTTTTGACTTCTACCTCTGCTGATTTCAGCATTGAATATACCTCAGGAATGGTCTTTTCCATCCCCTGCATATTGAAGTTCATCACAAAGCTCTTGTAGCTTGGTGGAAGCGACTGAAGGATTCTGTCAATGACCGCGTCATCCGGGAGATTAACTCCCAGCTGAGTCAAGCGGTTATGCAACCCAGACATTGTGAGTATGTGCTCACTGACAGAACTATTTTCCTCCATCTTACAGCTGAAGAACTTGTCGGAGACTTCATATCTCTCGACCCGGGCATGAGCTTAGAAAACCATTTTTAGCTCTTCGAACATCTCATATGCTCCGTGTCGCTCAAAATGCTTTTGGAGCCCCGGTTCTAAGCTGTAAAGCATGCCGCACTGAACGAGGGAGTAATCATTAGCACGTGTCTGCCAAGTGTTCATAACGTCTTGGTTCTGTGGGACGGGTGCGTCACCTAGCGGTGCTTCTAGGACATAATCTTTCTTGGCAGCTATGAGGATGATCCTCAGGTTCCGGACCCAGTCCGTATAGTTGCTGCCATCATCTTTCAGCTTGGTTTTCTCTAGGAACACGTTGAAGTTGAGGACAACGTTTGCCATTTGATCTACAAGACATATTGTAAAGATTTTAGACTAAGTTCATGATAATGAAGTTCATCTAATCAAATT
This sequence comes from Triticum monococcum, assembly GCA_034509565.1. Taxonomy (NCBI): domain Eukaryota; kingdom Viridiplantae; phylum Streptophyta; class Magnoliopsida; order Poales; family Poaceae; genus Triticum; species Triticum monococcum. Next base: position 630,635,894 of record CM067843.1, read on the forward strand.
ATTCAATGAACTCCCACTCAGATAGACATCCCTCCAGTCATCTAAGTATAACATGATCCGAGTTAACTAGGCCGTGTCTGATCATCACGTGAGACGGACTAGTCAACATCGGTGAACATCTTCATGTTGATCGTATCTTCTATACGACTCATGTTCGACCTTTCGGTCTTCTGTGTTCCGAGGCCATGTCTGTACATGCTAGGCTCGTCAAGTCAACCTAAGTGTATGCATGTGTAAATCTATCTTACACCCGTTGTATGTGAATATTGGAATCTATCACACCCGATCATCACGTGGTGCTTCGAAACAACAAACTGTCGCAACGGTGCACAGTTAGGGGGAACACTTTCTTGAAATTATTATGAGGGATCATCTTATTTACTACCGTCGTTCTAAGTAAACAAGATGCAAAAACATGATAAACATCACATGCAATCAAATAATAGTGACATGATATGGCCAATATCATATAGCTCCTTTGATCTCCATCTTGGGGCTCCATGATCATCTTGTCACCGACATGACACCATGATCTCCATCATCATGATCTCCATCATCGTGTCTCCATGAAGTTGCTCGCCAACTATTACTTCTACTACTATGGCTAACACGTTTAGAAATAAAGTAAAGTAATTTACATGGCGTTTCTCAATGACACGCAGGTCATACAAAAATAAAGACAACTCCTATGGCTCATGCCGGTTGTCATACTCATCGACATGCAAGTCATGATTCCTATTACAAGAACATGATCTCATACATCACATATATATCATTCATCATTCATCACAACTTTGGCCATATCATATCACATGACACTTGCTGCAAAAACAAGTTAGACGTCCTCTAATTGTTGTTGCAAGTTTTAAGTGGCTGCAATAGGGTTCTAGCAAGAACATTTACTTACCTACGTAAAAGCCACAACGTGATTTGTCAACTTCTATTTACCCTTCATAAGGACCCTTTTCGTCGAATCCGCTCCAACTAAAGTGGGAGAGACAGACACCCGCTAGCCACCTTATGCAACTAGTGCATGTCAGTCGGTGGAACCTGTCTCACGTAAGCGTACGTGTAAGGTTGGTCCGGGCCGCTTCATCCCACAATACCGCTGAATCAAAATAAGACTAGTAGCGGCAAGAAAGTTGACAACATCTACGCCCACAAAAAATTGTGTTCTACTCGTGCAAAGAGAACTACGCATAAACCTGGCTCTGATACCACTGTTGGGGAACGTTGCAGAAAACAAAAAATTTTCTATGGAGTCAACTAGCAATGAGAGGAGAGTGCATCTACATACCCTTGTAGATCGCGAGCGGAAGCGTTCAAGAGAACGGGGATGATGGAGTCGTACTCGCCGTGATCTAAATCACCGATGACTAAGTGCCGAACGGACGGCACCTCGTGTTCAACACACGTACGGAGCAGATGACGTCTCCTCCTTCTTGATCCAGCAAGGGGGGAGGAGAGGTTGATGAAGATCCAGCAGCACGACGGTGTGGTGGTGGATGCAGCAATGATCGCAACAGGGCTTTGCCGAGCTTCTGCGAGAGGGAGAGGTGTAGCAGGGGAGAGGGAGGCGCCAAGACTTGAGGTGCCGCTGCCCCTCCCTCCCCCCCTTTATATAGGCCCCCTGGGGGCGCCGGCCCTAGAGATGGGATCTCCCAAGGGGGGGGGCGGCCAAGGGGTGGAGTGCCCCCCAAGGCAAGTGGAGGCGCCCCCACCCTAGGGTTTCCAACCCTAGGCGCATGGGGGCCAAGGGGGGGCGCACCAGCCCACTATGGGCTGGTTCCCCTCCCCACTTCAGCCCATGGGGCCCTCTGGAATGGGTGGCCCCACCCGGTGGACCCCCGGGACCCATCCGGTGGTCCCGGTACAATACCGGTGACCCCGAATCTTTCCCGATGGCCGAAACTACACTTCCTATATATAATTCTTCACCTCCGGACCATTCCGGAACTCCTTGTGACACCAGGATCTCATCCGGGACTCCGAACAACTTTCAGATTACTGCATACTCATATCTCTACAACCCTAGCGTCACCGAACCTTAAGTGTGTAGACCCTACGGGTTCGGGAGACACGTAGACATGACTGAGACGGCTCTCCGGCCAATAACCAACAGCGGGATCTGGATACCCATGTTGGCTCCCACATGCTCCTCGATGATCTCATCGGATGAACCGTGATGTCGAGGATTCAAGCAACCCCGTATACAATTCCCTTTGTCAATCGGTACGTTACTTGCCCGAGACTCGATCGTCGGTATCCCAATACCTTGTTCAGTCTCGTTACCGGCAAGTCACTTTAGTCGTACCGTAATGCATGATCCCGTGATCAACCACTTGATCACATTGAGCTCATTATGATGATGCATTACCGAGTGGGCCCAAGAGATACCTCTCCGTCATACGGAGTGACAAATCCCAGTCTTGATTCGTGACAACCCAACAGACACTTTCGGGGACACCTGTAATGTACCTTTATAGTCACCCAGTTACGTTGTGACGTTTGGCACACCCAAAGCACTCCTACGGTATCCGGGAGTTGCACAATCTCATGGTCTAAGGAAATGATACTTGACATTCAGAAAAGCTACAGCAAACGAACTACACGATCTTTGAGCTAAGCTTAGGATTGGGTCTTGTCCATCACATCATTCTCCTAATGATGTGATCCCGTTATCAATGACATCCCCATGTCCATAGCCAGGAAACCATGACTATCTGTTGATCAACGAGCTAGTCAACTAGAGGCTCACTAGGGACACATTGTGGTCTATGTATTCACACATGTATTACGATTTCCGGATAATACAATTATAGCATGAATAATAGACAATTATCATGAACAAGGAAATATAATAATCATTTTATTATTGCCTCTAGGGCATATTTCCAACAGTTCAGTGGAAGAAGGCTGGCTGGGTGAGGAGGGGTGCGCTGGGCCGGCAAAGAAGCAAGCTGGGCCTGGCGCTTGCCTCGCTTGGTCAACGCGAGCCGACCTACTCGTTGCTGTTACTCGATGCAGCCGGCGGCGACGGGGATGGAAGCAGAGGTGCGTTACAGGGGCTGGGACCAGTGGGCGCGGCGGATTCGGGCAGTACGAGGGTCGGGGCGCTGGTTCCCGGCGACGAGAAACTCCGGCGATGGCACTGCTCGAAGAAGAAGGCGATGCCATGTGCGGCAGCGGTTCCTTGTGGAAGAAAAATAGGGAGGAGACATTCAGAGAAGAAGATAACAGAGAAGGGGAAACAATTCAGGCATGGCCTTGGTGCTGGTATTGGTCCCGGCGACGGGGTCCTTGCAGGTGCGGGCGGTGGACGGAGAAGCTCCGGTGGTGGCGCTCGCCGGCGCGGTGCCGGAGACGGCAGGGGAGCAAGGTCGCTCGGGCCGACGCTGGAGCAGCGGGAGCTCGTGGATAGAGCTCTCCCTGAAACGAGGCGGATGCGAGGGCCGATGGGAAGTGAGAGGAAGGCAGCGGCGACGGGGACGACCCTGGATGTTCCTGTCGAAGAAAAAGGAGAGGGTTCAGAGAAAGCAGAGACAGGGAAGAGATAGAGGGGAGAGAGGATGAGCGACGGTGAGGAGATGGTGCCTGGCGTCCACGGCGGCGTCCTCCTAGACGGCTGGATCGAGGGGCGTGGGCACTCAGGCACGAGGTGGTGTAGGAGTGGCCGCTGGAGCATGCTTGGGGAGGAGCAGGGCACGCGACTCGGCGCTCCTCTCAATCCAGATCGAGGCAGGGAGGAGCTTCGCTCTTGATTGGCCACACACGGAAAACCAAGTGGAGTTAGGTGGGGGTGGCGGCGCTGCGAGGGGATTGATGGGACAAACTCCCTAAAAGTTAGGGTTGGTCATTATATATGGCATATGGATTTTTGGATAGGGGCTACTTCGTCCCTACGATCGCAATCGGACGATTGCGGATAAAATAGCTAGGGAGCCCAATTAACAAAACGGAGATGTTTTGTAGATGTTTGGGGATGATCCAGACCAAACGGTGACGACTCCCCGGGTCGGGTTCGGGACAACTTCCGGACGCGCGCGAGGGGTTCGATGCACTGTGCAGAGATGGTAGGCATGGGCCTGGGTGAACTGTGGTGAGGCTGAGAGGAGAGACGAGAGAGAGAGGGCCCGGCAGCAGTTTCTGAAGACCGAAAACGTCCGACGATAGACCGGCTATACTGCCGCTATAGCTATTCGTTGGGGCGTCAAACGAACTCCGAATGCGATGAAACTTGACAGGCGGTCTATCTACACTATAGTAAGACAACACGCCAACTTTCATCCCATTCCGAGAACATTTCCTGTCCACTTATAAAATAAAATTTCGGAGGTGCCGCGGGCGCGTGCGAGTGTGGTCGGGCTCAGAATGGACAACGGAAAGAACAGGGAGACCGGAACGGATGCAAGTTTTGAAAACATGATGATGTAATGCACATGATGACATGGCAAAATGCAACACGCAAGCAAAAGACAAGGCAACAACAGCGAATAACTGGAAGACACCTAGCGCAACGGTCTCGGGGCGTCACAATAAGTCATACTGCTTACCAGCATGTCATACTTTGGTTCGGCGGTATTGTTGGATGAAGCGCCCCAGACCGACATTATGCGTACGCTTATGCGAGACTGGTTCTACCGACGTGCTTTGCACACAGGTGGCTGGTGGGTGTCAGTTTCTCCAACTTTAGTTGAACCAAGTGTGGCTACGCCCGGTCCTTGCAAAGCTTAAAACAACACCAACTTGACAAACTATCGTTGTGGTTTTGATGCGTAGGTAAGAACAGTTCTTGCTAAGCCCGTAGCAGCCACGTAAAACTTGCAACAACAAAGTAGAGGACGTCCAACTTGTTTTTGCAGGGCATGTTGTGATGTGATATGCTCAAGACATGATGCTAAATTTTATTGTATGAGATGATCATGTTTTGTAACCGAGTTATCGGCAACTGGCAGGAGCCATATGGTTGTCGCTTTATTGTATGCAATACAATCACGCTGTAATGCTTTACTTTATCACTAAACGGTAGCGATAGTCGTGGAAGCATAAGATTGGCGAGACGACAACGATGCTATGATGGAGATCAAGGTGTCGTGCTGGTGAAGATGGTGATCATGACGGTACTTCGGAGATGGAGATCACAAGTACAAGATGATGATGGCCATATCATATCACTTATATTCATTGCATGTGATGTTTATCTTCTATGCATCTTATCTTGCTTTGATTGATGGTAGCATTATAAGATGACCCCTCACTAAATTATCAAAGTATAAGTGTTCTCCCTGAGTATGCACCGTTGCGAAAGTTCTTCGTGCTGAGGCACCACGTGATGATCGGGTGTGATAAGCTCTACGTCCATCTACAACGGGTGCAAGCCAGTTTTGCACACGCAGAATACTCAGGTTAAACTTGACGAGCCTAGCATATGCAGATATGGCCTCGGAACACAGAGACCGAAAGGTCAAGCGTGAATCATATAGTAGATATGATCAACATAACGATTTTCACCATTGAAAACTACTCCATCTCACGTGATGATCGGTTATGGTTTAGTTGATTTGGATCACGTGATCACTTAGAGGATTAGATGGATGTCTATCTAAGTGGGAGTTCTTAAGTAATTTGATTAACTGAACTTAAACTTATCATGAACTTAGTACCTGATAGTATCTTGCTTGTCTATGTTTGATTGTAGATAGATGGCTCGTGCTGTTGTTCCATTGATTTTTAATGCGTTCCTTGAGAAAGCAAAATTGAAAGATGATGGTAGCAATTACATGGACTGGGTCCGTAACTTGAGGATTATCCTCATTGCTGCACAAAAGAATTTCTTCCTGGAAGCACCGCTAAGTGCCAAGCCTGCTGCAGGAGCAACACCAGATGTTATGAATGTCTGGCAGAGCAAAGCTGATGACTACTCGATAGTTCAGTGTGCCATGCTTTACGGCTTAGAACCGGGTCTTCAACGACGTTTTGAACGTCATGGAGCATATGAGATGTTCCAGGAGTTGAAGTTAATATTTCAAGCAAATGCCCGGATTGAGAGATATGAAGTCTCCAATAAGTTCTATAGCTGCAAGATGGAGGAGAATAGTTCTGTCAGTGAACATATACTCAAAATGTCTGGGTATCATATGCAAGGGATGAATTAGACTATTCCTGAGCTCTTCGCGATGCTAAAAGCCGCGGAGGTAGAAATCAAGAAGGAGCATCAAGTGTTGATGGTCAATAAGACTACCAGTTTCAAGAAAAAGGGCAAAGGTAAAAAGAAAGGGAACTTCAAGAAGAACAACAAACAAGTTGCTGCTCAGGAGAAGAAACCCAAGTCTGGACCTAAGCCTGAGACTGAGTGCTTCCACTGCAAGCAGACTGGTCACTGGAAGCGGAACTGCCCCAAGTATTTGGCGGATAAGAAGGATGGCAAAGTGAACAAAGGTATATGTGATATACATGTTATTGATGTGTACCTTACTAATGCTCGCAGTAGCACCTGGGTATTTGATACTGGTTCTGTTGCTAACATTTGCAACTCAAAACAGGGTCTATGGATTAAGCGAAGATTGGCTAAGGACGAGGTGACGATGCGCGTGGGAAATGGTTCCAAAGTCGATGTGATCGCGGTCGGCACGCTACCTCTACATCTACCTTCGGGATTAGTATTAGACCTAAATAATTGTTATTTGGTGCCAGCGTTGAGCATGAACATTATATCTGGATCTTGTTTGATGCGAGACGGATATTCATTTAAATCAGAGAATAATGGTTGTTCTATTTATATGAGTAATATCTTTTATGGTCATGCACCCTTGAAGAGTGGTCTATTTTTGATGAATCTCGATAGTAGTGATACACATATTCATAATGTTGAATCAAAAGATGCAGAGTTGATAATGATAGTGCAACATATTTGTGGCACTGCCGTTTAGGTCATATCGGTGTAAAGCGCATGAAGAAACTCCATACTGATGGACTTTTGGAACCACTTGATTATGAATCACTTGGTACTTGCGAACCGTGCCTCATGGGTAAGATGACTAAAACGCCATTCTCCGGTACTATGGAGAGAGCAACGGATTTGTTGGAAAAGTCCATCAAATAATTGGTCCAATGAATGTTGAGGCTCGTGGCGGATATCGTTATTTTCTCACCTTCACAGATGATTTAAGCAGATATGGGTATGTCTACTTAATGAAACATAAGTCTAAAACATTTGAAAAGTTCAAAGAATTTCAGAGTGAAGTTGAAAATCATCGTAACAAGAAAATAAAGTTTCTACGATCTGATCGTGGAGGAGAATATTTGAGTTACGAGTTTGGTCTACATTTGAAACAATGCGGAATAGTTTAGCAACTCACGCCACCCGGAACACCACAGCGTAATGGTGTGTCCGAATGTCGTAATCGTACTTTATTAGATATGGTGTGATCTATGATGTCTCTTACTGATTTACCGCTATCGTTTTGGGGTTATGCTTTAGAGACGGCTGCATTCACGTTAAATAGGACACCATCGAAATCCTTTGAGACGACGCCTTATGAACTGTGGTTTGGCAAGAAACCAAAGTTGTCATTTCTGAAAGTTTGGGGCTGCGATGCTTATGTGAAAAAGCTTCAACCTGATAAGCTCGAACCCAAATCGGAGAAATGTGTCTTCATAGGATACCCAAAGGAGACTGTTGGGTACACCTTCTATCACAGATCCGAAGGCAGGACTTTTTTTGCTAAATTCAGAGTTTTTCTAGAGAAGGAGTTTCTCTCGAAAGAAGTGAGTGGGAGAAAAGTAGAACTTGATGACGTAACTGTACCTGCTCCCTTATTGAAAAGTAGTACATCACAGAAACCGGTTTCTGTGACACCTACACCAATTAGTAAGGAAGCTAATGATAATGATCATGAAACTTTAGATCAAGTTACTACCGAACCTCGTAGATCAACCAGAGTAAGATCCGCACCAGAGTGTTACGGTAATCCTATTCTGGAAGTCATGCTACTAGATCATGATGAACCTACGAACTATGAAGAAGCGATGGTGAGCCCAGATTCCGCAAAATGGCTAGAAGCCATGAAATCTGAGATGGGATCCATGTATGAGAACAAAGTGTGGACTTTGGTTGACTTGCCCGTTGATCGACAAGCAATTGAGAATAAATGGATCTTCAAGAAGAAGACTGACACTGACGGTAATGTTACTGTCTACAAAGCTCGACGTTGCGAAAGGTTTTCGACAAGTTCAAGGGATTGACTACGATGAGACCTTCTCACTTGTAGCGATGCTTAAGTCTGTACGAATCATGTTAGCAATTGCCGCATTTTATGATTATGAAATTTGGCAAATGGATGTCAAAATTGCATTCCTGAATGGATTTCTGGAAGAAGAGTTGTATATGATGCAACCAGAAGGTTTTGTCGATCCAAAGGGTGCTAACAAAGTGTGCAAGCTCCAGCGATCCACTTATGGACTGATGCAAGCCTCTCGGAGTTGGAATAAACGCTTTGATAGTGTGATCAAAGCATTTGGTTTTATACAGACTTTTGGAGAAGCCTGTATTTACAAGAAAGTGAGTGGGAGCTCTGTAGCATTTCTGATATTATATGTGGATGACATATTATTGATTGGAAATAATATAGAATTTCTGGATAGCATAAAGGGATACTTGAATAAGAGTTTTTCAACGAAAGACCTTGGTGAAGCTGCTTACATATTGGGCATTAAGATCTATAGAGATAGATCAAGACGCTTAATTGGACTTTCACAAAGCACATACCTTGACAAAGTTTTGAAGAAGTTCAAAATGGATCAAGCAAAGAAAGGGTTCTTGCCTGTGTTACAAGGTGTGAAGTTGAGTAAGACTCAATGTCCGACCACTGCAGTAGAGAGAAAATCTAAGATGTTCCCTATGCTTCAGCCATAGGCTCTATCATGTATGCAATGCCGTGTACTAGACCTGATGTGTGCCTTGCTATAAGTCTAGCAGGGAGGTATTGAAGGAAATATGCCATAGAGGCAATAATAAAGTTATTATTTATTTCCTTATTTTATGATAAATGTTTATTATTCATGCTAGAATTGTATTAACCGGAAACATAATACATGTGTGAATACATAGACAAACAGAGTGTCACTAGTATGCCTCTACTTGACTAGCTCGTTGAATCAAAGTTGGTTAAGTTTCCTAGCCATAGACATGAGTTGTCATTCGATTAACGGGGTCACATCATTAGAGAATGATGTGATTGATTTGACCCATTCCGTTAGCATAGCATTTGATCGTTTAGCTTGTTGCTATTGCTTTCTTCATGACTTATATATGTTTCTATGACTGTGAGATTATGCAACTCCCGTTTACCGGAGGAACACTTTGTGTGCTACCAAACGTCATAACATAACTGGGTGAATATAAAGGTGCTCTACAGGTGTCTCCGAAGGTACTTGTTGGGTTGGCGTATTTCGAGATTAGAATTTGTCACTCCAATTGTCGGAGAGGTATCTCTGGGCCCACTCGGTAATGCACATCACTATAAGCCTTGCAAGCATTGCAACTAATGAGTAGTTGCGGGATGATGTGTTACGGAACGAGTAAAGAGACTTGCCGGTAACGAGATTAAACTAGGTATTGAGATACCGACGATCGAATCTCGGGCAAGTAACATACCGATGACAAAGGGAACAACGTATGTAGTTATGCGGTCTGACCGATAAAGATCTTCGTAGAATATGTGGGAGCCAATATGAGCATCCAGGTTCCGCTATTGGTTATTGACCGAAGACGTGTCTCGGTCATGTCTACATAGTTCTCGAACCCGTAGGGTCCGCACGCTTAAAGTTCGATGACGGCTATATTATGAGTTTATGTGTTTTGATGTATCGAAAGAGTTCGGAGTCCCGGATGAGATCGGGGACATGACGAGGAGTCTCGAAATGGTCGAGACATAAAGATCGATATATTGGACGACTATATTCGGACATTGGAAAGGTTCCGAGTGATTCGGGTATTTTCGAGAGTGCCGGGGAGTTACGGGAATTCGTATTGGGCCTTAATGGGCCATACGGGAAAGGAGGGAAAGGCCTCAAAGGGTGGCCGCACCCCTCCCCATGGGCTGGTCCGAATTGGACTAGGGAGGGGGGTGGGGCGCCCCCTTCCTTCCTTCTCCTTTTCCCTTCCCTTTCCTTCCCTCCTACTCCTACTCCTACTACTTGGAAGGGCTCCTAGTTCTACTAGGAAAGGGGGAATCCTACTCCCGGTGGGAGTAGGACTCCCCTAGGGCGCGCCATAGAGAGGGTCGGCCCTCCCCCTCCTCCACTCCTTTATATACGGGGGCAGGGGCACCCCAAAGACACAACAATTGATCTCTTGATCTCTTAGCCGTGTGCGGTGCCCCCCTCCACCATAATCCACCTCGATCATATCGTAGCGGTGCTTAGGTGAAGCCCTTCGTTGGTAGAACATCATCATCATCACCACGCCGTCGTGCTGACGAAACTCTCCCTCAACACTCGGCTGGATCGGAGTTCGAGGGACGTCATCGAGTTGAACGTGTGCAGAACTCGGAGGTGCCGTGCGTTCGGTACTTGATCGCTCGGATCGTGAAGACGTACGACTACATCAACCGCGTTGTGCTAACGCTTCCGCTTTCGGTCTACGAGGGTACGTGGACAACACTCTGCGCTGTCGTTGCTATGCATCACCATGATCTTGAGTGTGCGTAGGAATTTTTTTTAAATTACTACGTTCCCCAACAGGTACCAAAGTAATCCAGGAGTGGATCACTGGACAGCGGTCAAGAACATCCTGAAGTACCTGAAAAGAACTACGGATATGTTTCTTGTATATGGAGGTGACAAAGAGCTCATCGTAAATGGTTACGTTGATGCCAGCTTTGACACTGACCCGGACGATTCTAAATCGCAAACCGGATACGTGTTTACATTAAATGGTGGAGCTGTCAGTTGGTGCAGTTCTAAACAAAGCGTCGTGGCGGGATCTACATGTGAAGTGGAGTACATAGCTGCTTCGAAAGCAGCAAATGAAGGAGTCTGGATGAATGAGTTCATATCCTATCTAGGTGTCATACCTAGTGCATCGGGTCCAATGAAAATCTTTTGTGACAATACTGGTGCAATTGCCTTGGCAAAGGAATCCAGATTTCACAAGAGAACCAAGCACATCAAGAGGCGCTTCAATTCCATTCGGGATTTAGTCCAAGTGGGAGACATAGAAATTTGCAAGATACATACGGATCTGAATGTTGCAGACCCGCTGACTAAGCCTCTTCCATGAGCAAAACATGATGAGCACCAAGGCGCCATGGGTGTTAGAATCATTACTGTGTAATCTAGATTATTGACTCTAGTGCAAGTGGGAGACTGAAGGAAATATGCCCTAGAGGCAATAATAAAGTTATTATTTATTTCCTTGTCTCATGATAAATGTTTATTATTCATGCTAGAATTGTATTAACCGGAAACATAATACATGTGTGAATACATAGACAAACAGAGTGTCACTAGTATGCCTCTACTTGACTAGCTCGTTGATCAAAGATGGTTATGTTTCCTAACCATAGACATGAGTTGTTATTTGGTTAACGGGATCACATCATTAGGAGAATGATGTGATTGACTTGACCCATTCCATTAGCTTAGTACTTGATCTTTTAGTTTGTTGCTATTGCTTTCTTCATAACTTATATATGTTCCTATGACTATGAGATTATGCAACTCCCGTTTACCAGAGGAACACTTTGTGTGCTACCAAACATCACAATGTAACTGGGTGATTACAAAGGTGCTCTACAGGTGTCTCCGAAGGTATTTGTTGGGTTAGCGTATTTCGAGATTAGGATTTGTCACTCCGATTGTCGGAGAGGTATCTCTGGGCCCTCTCGGAAATGCACATCACTCAAGCCTTGCAAGCATTGCAACTAATAAGTTAGTTGCGGGATGATGTATTACGGAACGAGTAAAGAGACTTGCCGGTAACGAGATTGAACTAGGTATTGAGATACCGACGATCGAATCTCGGGCAAGTAACATACCGATGACAAAGGGAACAACATATATTGTTATGTGGTCTGACCGATAAAGATCTTCGTAGAATATGTAGGAGCCAATATGAGCATCCAGGTTACGCTATTGGTTATTGACCGGAGACGTGTCTCGGTCATGTCTACATAGTTCTCGAACCCGTAGGGTCCGCACGCTTGAAGTTCGGTGACGATCATAATTAGGGTTTTTGTGTTTTGATGTACCTAAGGTTGTTCGGTGTCCCGTATGTGATCACGGACATGATGAGGAGTCTCGAAATGGTCGAGACATAAAGATTGATATATTGGAAGCCTACATTTGGATATCGGAAACGTTCCGGGTGAAATCGGGATTTTACCAGAGTACCGGGGGGTTACCGGAACCCCCCCGGGGGTTATTGGGCCTACATGGGCCCTAAGGGAGAAGAGGAGGGCCGGCCAGGGCAGGCCGCGCGCCCCCTCACCCCCTAGTTCGAATAGGACAAGGAAGGGGGGGTGGCGCCCCCCTTTCCTCTTTCTCCCTTCCCCCTTCCTTTTCCAACAAGGCAAGAGGGGGAGTCCTACTCCTGGTGGGAGTAGGACTCCTCCACGCACACCCCTTGGGCCGGCCGCACCTCCCCCTCTCCCTCCTTTATATACAGGGGCAAGGGGGCACACCATGACACACAAGTTGATCTTCGTGATCGCTCCTTAGCCGTGTGTGGTGCCCCCTTCCACCATATTCCACCTCGGTCATATCGTAGCGGTGCTTAGGCGAAGCCCTGTGTCGGTAGAACATCATCACCGTCATCACGTCGTCGTGCTGACGAAACTCTCCCTCAACACTTTGCTAGATCAGAGCTCGAGGGACGTCACCGAGTTGAACATGTGCAGAACTCGGAGGTGCCGTACGTTCGGTACTTGGATCGGTCGGATCGGGAAGACGTACGACTACTTCCTCTATGTTGTGTCAACGCTTCCGTTGCCGGTCTACGAGGGTACGTAGATAACACTCTCCCCTCTCGTTGCTATGCATCACCATGATCTTGCGTGTGCGTAGGAATTTTTTTGAAATTACTACGTTCCCCAACACCCCCTCCCCCGTATATAAATGAGTGGAGGAGGGGAGGGCCGGCCTTCTCTATGGCGCGCCCCAAGGGGGATTCCTACTCCTAGTAGGAGTAGGTTTCCCCCCTTCCCTAGTTGGAGTAGGAGAAGAAGGAAGGGAAGAGGGAGAGAAGGAAAGAGGGGGGCGCCGCCCCCTCCCTAGTCCAATTCAGACCAACCCATGGGGGGGCGCAGCCACCCCTTGAGGCCCTTCTCTCCTTTCCCGTATGGCCCATTAAGGCCCATTACTTCCCTGGTGAATTCCCGTAACTCTCCGGTACTCCAAAAAATACCCGAATCACTCGGAACCTTTCCGATGTCCGAATATAGCCTTCCAATATATCGATCTTGACGTCTCTACCAGTTCGAGACTCCTCGTCATGTCTGTGATCTCATCCGGGACTCTGAACAACCTTCGGTACATCAAATCACATAACTCATAATACAAATCGTCATCGAACATTAAGCGTGCGGACCCTACAGGTTCGAGAACTATGTAGACATGACCGAGACACATCTCCGGTCAATAACCAATAGCGGAACCTGGATGCTCATATTGGCTCCTACATATTCTACAAAGATCTTTATCGGTCAAACCGCATAACAACATACGTTGTTCCCTTTGTCATCGGTATGTTACTTGCCCAAAATTCGATCGTCGGTATCATCATACCTAGTTCAATCTCATCATCGGCAAGTCTCTTTACTCGTTCCGTAATGCATCATCCCGCAACTAACTCATTAGTCACATTGCTTGCAAGGCTCATAGTGATGTACATTACCGAGAGGGCCCAGAGACACCTCTCCGATAGACGGAGTGACAAATCCTAATCTCGATCTACGCCAACTCAACAAACACCATCGGAGACACCTGTAGAGCATCTTTATAATCACCCAGCTACGTTGTGACGTTTGATAGCACACAAGGTGTTCCTACGGTATTCGGGAGTTGCATAATCTAATAGTCAGAGGAACATGTATAAGTCATGAAGAAAGCAGTAGCAATAAAACTGAACGATCATTATGCTAAGCTAACGGATGGGTCTTGTCCATCACATCATTCTCTAATGATGTGATCCAGTTCATCAAATGACAACACATGTCCATGGCTAGGAAACTTAACCATCTTTGATTAATGAGCTTGTCAAGTAGAGGCATACTAGGGACACTCTGTTTGTCTATGTATTCACACACATCAGGTCTGGTACATAACATTGCATACAAAATAGAGTCTATGGCTGAAGCTTAGGGAATACCTTTCATTTTCTCTCTATCTTCTGCAGTGGTCGGGCATTGAGTGTGACTCAACTTCACACCTTGTAATATAGGCAAGAACCCTTTCTTTGCTTGATCCATTTTGAACTTCCTCAAAAGTTTATCAAGGTATGTGCTTTGTGAAAGTCCAATTAAGCGTCTTGATCTGTCTCTATAGATCTTGATGCCCAATATATAAGCAGCTTCACCGAGGTCTTTCATTGAAAAATTCTTATTCAAGTATCCTTTTATGCTATTCAGAAATTCAGTATCATTTCCGATCAACAATATGTCATCTACATATAATATCAGAAATGCGACGGAGCTCCCACTCACTTTCTTGTAAATACAGGCTTCTCCAAAAGTCTGTATAAAACCATATGCTTTGATCACACTATCAAAGCGTATATTCCAACCCCGAGAGGCTTGCACCAGTCCATAAATGGATCGCTGGAGCTTGCACACTTTGTTAGCACCTTTTGGATCGACAAAACCTTCTGGTTGCATCATATACAACTCTTCTTTAAGATATCCATTAAGGAATGCCGTTTTGACATCCATTTGCCAAATTTCATAATCATAAAATGCGGCAATTGCTAACATGATTCGGATGGACTTAAGCATCACTACGGGTGAGAAGGTCTCATCATAGTCAACTCCTTGAACTTGTCAAAAACCTTTTGCAACAAGTCGAACTTTGTAGACAGTAATATTACCGTCAGCGTCAGTCTTCTTCTTGAAGATCCATTTATTCTCTATGGCCTGCCGATCATTGGCAAGTCAACCAAAGTCCGTACTTTGTTCTCATACATGGATCCCATCTTAGATTTTGTGGCCTCAAGCCATTTTGCGGAATCTGGGCTCATCATCGCTTCATCATAGCTCGTCGGTTCGTCAGGGTCAAGTAACATGACTTCCAGAACAGGATTATAGTACCACTCTAGTGCGGATCTTACTCTGGTTGACCTACGAGGTTCGGTAGTAACTTGATCAGAAGTTTCATGATCATCATCATTAGCTTCCTCACTTACTAGTGTAGGAATCACTGGAACTGATTTCAGTGATGAACTACTCTCCAATAAGGGAGAAGGTACAATTACCTCGTGAAGTTCTACTTTCCTCCCACTCACTTCTTTCGAGAGAAACCCCTTCTCTAGAAAGGATCCATTCTTAGCAACGAATATCTTGCCTTCGGATCTTGTGATAGAAGGTGTACCCAACAGTCTCCTTTGGGTATCCTATGAAGATACATTTCTCCGATTTGGATTCGAGCTTATCAGGTTGAAGCTTTTTCACATAAGCATCGCAGCCCCAAACTTTAAGAAACGACAATTTGGGTTTCTTGCCAAACCACAGCTCATAAGGTGTCGTCCCGACGGATTTAGATGGTGCCCTATTTAAAGTGAATGCAGCCGTCTCTAAAGCATAATCCCAAAACGATAGCGGTAAATCAGCGAGAGACATCATAGATTGCACCATATCTATTAAAGTGCGGTTACAATGTTCGGACACACCATTACGTTGTGGTGTTCCAGGTGGCGTGAGTTGCGATACTATTCCGCATTATTTCAAATGAAGTCCAAACTCATAACTCAAATATTCACCTCCACTATCAGATCGCAGAAACTTGATTTTCTTGTTACGATGATTTTCTACTTCACTCTGAATTTTTTTTGAACTTTTCAAATGTTTCAGACTTATGTTTCATTAAGTAGATATACCCATATATGCTCAAATCATCTGTGAAGGTGGGAAAATAACGACATCCTCCGTGAGCTTCAATGTTCATTGGACCACATACATCAGTATGTATGATTTCCAATAAATTTGTTGCTCACTCCATTGTCCCAAGAACGGAGTTTTAGTCCATCTTGCCCATGAGGCATGATTCGCAAGTATCAAATGATTCATAATCAAGTGATTCCAGAAGTCCATCAGAATGGAGTTTCTTCATGCGCTTTACACCAATATGACCTAAACGACAGTGCCACAAATAAGTTGCACTATCATTATCAACTCTGCATCTTTTGGCATCAATACTATGAACATGTGTATCACTACTATCAAGATTTAGTAAAAATAGACCACTCATCAAGGGTGCATGACCATAAAAGATAGGGCCATTTGCATTTCTGTCCCTAACTCGAACCACCTAATCAGATATACCCCTAATTCGAAAGCCTGCTCAAAAATGCCCCCCGCCGTTAGGTGCCCTTACAGAAATGCCCTTCCGTGCCGTTACCGTCCGGTCAAAGAGCTTTGACCGCTATCTGGCCGTTTCTTTGACATTTTTGCCCCTGTGTCCATGTGCCACTTACTGGTGGGTCCCACTCTCAAAAAATAAAATGAAAAACACTTTCTCTCACCCTCTCTCTCTCACACACACACACTTACATGTGGGGCCAGTCTAAAAAAAGAAAGGAAAAAGGACTTTTCAAACAGATATTGGGACCACATGTCATTGCCTTATTAATATTTTCCAGAAATATTTTGTTTTAATTAGTGCTTTAATTAATTCTTAACTGTGGATTGGGTCAACGGTGGCCGGCGGTGACCAAATCTCGTGGCGGAGGCACGCCGGGATGCTGCGAGGAGGACGGCCGAGGGAACGAGGCTATAGGCGTGGCTCTACCGCATCCAGGGATGTGGTCGTCGGACCATATGGTCCCCGGAGCAAACAGCAGCGACCATTCCCACGGGGGCTCTGGGCGACGCAAGTGGGGCAGCAACCATGCGAAGGGTAGAGAGAGGGGAACAGTTTGTGTGACAATATGGAGCACACTTGGAGCACGACGGCGACGCCGCTGGGGCTTGGGGATGACCGAAGCGGTGACTTCGATGATGGCGGCCATGGAAGAGCCCGAAGCTCATGGGGAAGACGACCCGAGGTCATGGAGCTTGCTATGGAGGACTCCCAAGTCTTCTGTGGTGCATAAGGATGCCATAGGAGCCGTCGGGATCAGCCGACATGCTTCAAAGGAGTCGAATCGAAGGCGACGGTCCGAGCTCAGAGGCCGGGAAGATGCATTGTGGCGCTCTATGCTGGACATCTCTGGTCAAAATCGTCAGCTGGTTGGACAAGGTCATGGCATATGAGCTTCCTGGCGAGGTAGCGGCGCTTCAAGTTGCCGTTGGCCACGTCCTTGACTGACGCCGGCGACAGGGCACTCACTGGCGTGCTTGTGTGAGAGGGCGGGAGTGGAACGAGGGCGGGTGATGGAGAGAGCATGAGGTACAAAGGACTACGGCTTCAGGGGAGGCCAGCGACAGAGGTGGTGGCCGTTCAGTACTCTCACCGGAGTTGAGATGTAGTGGCCGTCGGCCCGTCGTTCGGCAGGAGAGAGAGAGGTGAGAGAGATAGGGTTTCCTTTTTATTTTTTCTATGAATGAGGGGGACCACATGTAAGTGTGTGTGAGAGAGTGGGGGTGAGAGAAAGTGTTTTTCATTTTATTTTTTGAGAGTGGGACCCACCAGTAAGTGGCACATGGACACAGGGGCAAAAATGTCAAAGAAACGGTCAGATAGCGGTCAAAGCCCTTTGACTGGACGGAAACTGCACGGAAGGGCATTTCTATAATGGCACCTAACGGTAGAGGGGAAAATTTGAGCAGACTTCGAAATTAGGGGCAAATCCGAGTAGTGGGTTCGAGTTAGAGACACAGATGTAAAAGACCCTAAAAGATATTACTCATATAAATAGAACAACCATTATTCTCTGATTTAAATGAATAATCGTCTCGCATCAAACAAGATCCAGATATAATGTTCATGCTCAACGCTGGCACCAAATAACAATTATTTAGGTCTAAAACTAATCCCTAAGGTAGATGTAGAGGTAGTGTGCCGATGACGACCACATCGACTTTGGAACCATTTCCCACGCGCATCGTCACCTCATCCTTAGCCAATCTTCGCTTAATCCATAGCCCCTGTTTCGAGTTGCAAATGTTAGCAACTGAACCAGTATCAAATACCCAGGCACTACTGCGAGCATTAGTAAGGTACACATCAATAACATGTATATCAAATATACCTTTCACTTTGCCATCCTTTTTCTCCGCCAAATACTTGGGGCAGTTCCGCTTCCAGTGACCAGTTCCTTTGTAGTAGAAGCACTCAGTCTCAGGCTTAGGTCCAGACTTGGGTTTCTTCAGGCTTAGGTCCAGACTTGGGTTTCTTCACTTGAGCAGCAACTGGCTTGTTCTTCTTCTTGAATTTCCCCTTCTCCCATTTACCCTTTTTCTTGAAACTGATGGTCTTGTTGACCATCAACACTTGATGCTCCTTCTTGATTTCTACCTCCACAGCCTTTAGTATTGCGAAGAGCTCAAGAATCGTCTTATCATCCCTTGCATATTATAGTTCATCACGAAGTTCTTGTAGCTTGGTGGCAGTGGTTGAAGAACTCTGTCAATGACACTATCATCAGGAAGATTAACTCCCAGTTGAGTCAAGTGGTGGTGGTACCCAGACATTCTGAGTATATGTTCACTGACAGAACTATTCTCCTCCATCTTGCAGCTGTAGAACTTATTGGAGACTTCATATCTCTCAATCCAGGCATTTGCTTGAAATATTAACTTCAACTCCTGGAACATCTCATATGCTCCATGACATTCAAAACGTCGTTGAAGTCCCGGTTCTAAGCCGTAAAGCATGGCACACTGAACTATTGAGTAGTCATCAACTTTGCTCTGCTAGGTGTCCACAACATCTGGCATTGCTCCTGCAGCGGGTTTGTCACCTAGCGGTGCTTCCATGACATAATTCTTCTGTACAGCAATGAGGATAATCCTCAAGTTACGGACCCAGTCTGTGTAGTTGCTATCATCATCTTTCAACTTAGCTTTCTCTAGGAACGCATTAAAATTCAACGGAGCAATAGCACGGGCCATCTATCTACAACAACATAGACATGCAAAATACTATCAGGTACTAAGTTCATGATAAATTAAAGTTCAATTAATCAAATTACTTAAGAACTCCCACTTAGATAGATATCTCTCTAATCATCTAAGTGATCACGTGATCCATATCAACTAAACCATGTCCGATCATCACGTGAGATGGAGTAGTTTTCAATGGTGAACATCACTATGTTGATCATATTTACTATATGATTCACGCTCGACCTTTCGGTCTCAGTGTTCCGAGGCCATATCTGCATATGCTGGGCTCGTCAAGTTTAACCCGAGTATTCCGCATGTACAAAACTGGCTTGCACCCATTGTATGTGAACATAGAGCTTATCACACCCGATCATCACGTGGTGTCTCGGCACGACGAACTGTAGCAACGGTGCATACTCAGGGAGAACACTTATACCTTGAAATTTAATGAGAGATCATCTTATAATGCTACCGCCGAACTAAGCAAAATAAGATGCATAAAGGATAAACATCACATGCAATCAATATAAGTGATATGATATGGCCATCATCATCTTGTGCCTTTGATCTCCATCTTCAAAGCACCGTCATGAATACCATCGTCACCGGCTTAACACCTTGATCTCCATCGAAGCATCGTTGTTGTCTCGCCAACTATTGCTTCTACGACTATCGCTACCACTTAGTGATAAAGTAAAGCAATTACATGGCGATTGCATTTCATACAATAAAGCGGCAACCATACGGCTCCTGCCAGTTGCCGATAACTGTGTTACAAAACATGATCATCTCATACAATAAAATTTAGCATCATGTCTTGACCATATCACATCACAACATGCCCGACAAAAATAAGTTAGACGTCCTCTAGTTTGTAGTTGCAAGTTTTACGTGGCTGCTACGGGCTGAGCAAAAACCATTCTTACCTACGCATCAAAAACCACAACGCGGTATAGTGATTGCTTTTTGATCTTCAGAAAGAACCCTGTTCATTGAATCCGATTCAACTAAAGTTGGAGAAACTGACACCCACCAACCACCTGTGTGCAAAACACGTCGGTAGAACCAGTCTCGCGTAAGCGTATGCGTAATGTCGGTCTGGGCCGCTTCATCCAACAATACCGCCGAATCAAGAATCAACTAGTGATGGAAAGCAATATGTTTATACCCACGCCCACAACTCCTTTGTGTTCTACTCGTGCATATAACATCTACGCATAAACCTAGCTCGGATGCCACTGTTGGGGAACGTAGTAATTTCAAAATTTTCCTATGCACACGCAAGATCATGGCGATGCATAGCAATGAGAGGAAAGAGTGTTGTCTACGTACCCTCGTAGACCGTAAGCGAAAGCGTTATGACGTGGTTGATGTAGTCGTACGTCTTCACGATCGACCGACCTAGCACCGAAGGTACGGCACCTCCGCGATCTGCACACGTTCGGCTCGGTGACGTCCCACGAACTCATGATCCAGTAGAGCTCCGTCAGCACGACGGCGTGATGACGGTGATGATGTTGCTATCGAAATAGGGCTTCGCCTAAGCACCGCTACGATATAACCGAGGTGGATTATGGTGGAGGGGGGCACCGCACATGGCTAAAAGATCAATGATCAACTTGTATGTATATGGGGTGCCCCTTCCCCCGTATATAAAGGAGTGGAGGAGGGGGAGGGGGCCGGCCTCCTAGGCGCGCCCCAAGGGGAGTCCTACTCCCACCGGGAGTAGGACTCCCCCCTTCCCTAGTTGGACTAGGAGTGGAAGGAAGGCGGGGGAAGGAGGAAGGAAAAGGGGGGCCTCCCAATTCGGATTGGGCTTGGGGGGAGGGGCACCCCCTCCTTTGCTCCTTTCCCCTCTCTCCCACTAAGGCCCAATAAGGCCCATATACCTCGGGGGGGGGTCCGGTATCCTCCCGGTACTCCGGTATATGCCTGATCTCATCCGGAACCATTCCGATGTCCAAATATAGTCGTCCAATATATCGATCTTTATGTCTTGAACATTTCGAGACTCCTAGTCATGTCCATGATCATATCCGGGACTCACCTTCGGTACATCAAAATACATAAACTCATAATACCGATCGTCACCGAACGTTAAGCGTGCGGACCCTATGGGTTCGAGAACTATGTAGACATGACCGAGACACGTCTTCGGTCAATAACCAATAGCGGAACCTGGATGCTCATATTGGTTCCTACATATTCTACGAAGATCTTTATCGGTCATACCGCATAACGATATATGTTGTTCCCTTTATCATCGGTATGTTACTTGCCCAAGATTCGATCGTCAGTATCTTAATACCTAGTTCAATCTCGTTACCGGCAAGTCTCTTACTCATTCCGTAATGCATTATCCCGCAACTAACTCATTAGTCACATTGCTTGCAAGGCTTACAGTGATGTGCATTACCGAGAGGGCTCAGAGATACCTCTCCGACAATTGGAGTGACAAATCCTAATCTCGATCTATGCCAACTCAACAAACACCACCGGAGACACCTGTAGAGCACCTTTATAATCACCCAGTTACGTTGTGACGTTTGGTAGCACACAAAGTGTTCATCCGGTATTCGGAAGTTGCATGATCTCATAGTCATAGGAATATGTATAAGTTATGGAGAAAGCAATAGCAACAAACTAAACGATTATCGTGCTAAGCTAGCGGATGGGTCAAGTCAATCACATCATTCACTAATGATGTGATCCCGTTAATCAAATAAAAAATCATGTCTATGGTTAGGAAGCATAACCATCATTGATTCAATGAGCCAGTCAAGTAGAGGCAAACTAGTGGCACTCTGTTTGTCTATGTATTCACACATGTATTAAGTTTCTGGTTAATACAATTGTAACATGAATAATAAACATTTATCATGATATAAGGAAATATAAATAACAACTTTATTATTACTTCTAGGGCATATTTCCTTCAGTAAAACAAGTTATCCGGCCAGCCACAAGAGTCAAAATCAGGAAAACACTCGGACATTTATGTTCTTGTCCATACTCGGATGCGTGTTAATCGAACTATTTGAAGGATATTCTTCGGCAACTGTATGCAAATTATTATGTTTGTATTGTGTTGGTATTTTTCTTGACAATGATCATTCACATAGCTTTCTTTGTCGAGACATAAGCCTTCTCCTTGCTTTCTGAAAGTGCAATTTATCGACCGGAGGGACGTGAGCGAGCAGCTGTATCTCACTAATGGGCCGGTCCACCCACACAAAATGATCAAAGTGAGGCTGTATGCGACAACTTTATACTTCTTGCTATAAGCGACGCATAGTCGCGTCCATTTGCATGAAATCAGAAGTTAAGGGTTACCCGTTGCAAATGTCTCCCACCTTCTCACGCGCTGATAAGTGGCGCACTGCATGTGCACCACTTGTCGCATCCTGTGAGGTTTTTCATAAATTTTTTATTTAAAATATTTTATATCTTGAACCTTGCGTCTAAATCCCAAACCGTTTTCAGCTTGAATTTCTTGTGTCAAGATCTTTGAAACTAGTTCCTATGTATAATAGGTTTTGCTGAACTCTTTTCCATGAGAAGTTTGAAAAAAGGAAGAAATACCAGACCAGAAGCACGACTTTTTCCCCCACTTTTTGTCTTTTCGAAAGGCACAGTTATGGTTCTCGTGGAAGCAACAAAGTCGTGTCTATGCTTCTCATGGAAGCAAAAAATTCGTGCTGAACAAAAAAGTTCATGAATTTTTTGTCTTTTTCAGAGGCACAATTGTGCTTCTTACAGAAGCAAAAGAAATACGCGCAAAAAAGAAAATTCACAATTTCCCCATTTTCGAGAGGCATAGTTGTGCTTCTCGTGAAAGCAAATCTGTTTTCATGGAAGCAAATTTGTGCATGTCTTCCACGAGAAACACAACCGTGCGTCCCTTAAAGGCACAACTGTGCTTCTCGTGGCAGCAAATTTGTGCTCCATGATAAGAAAATCCATGCTTCTCATGGAAGAAAAAAAGCCAAAAAAATCATGATTATTTTTCCTTTTTGAGAGGCACAACTATACATCTCACAAAAGCAAATTTATGTCTCCATGAAAAGAAAATCGGTGCTTCTCGTGGAAGTACAATTTTTTTCACACAGAAAAAATTTCATGATTTTTCTCTCGAGGACCTGGGGAAAACCCAACGAAAACCAAAAAGGAAAAAAAACCCAAAAAATCCATCTAACCTGTGGCGGTGGTTGGTCACATTACTTGACTTGTTGTAAGGGAACAAAAGATGATCGTAGAAGGTCCCCCGCAAAAGATAAGAGCTTTGCTAGACACACCGGAGGATTTTACATACAGTTTTGCTAAAGTACATCTAGATGTGCCACAAGTATTGCACATCTAAGTCCTATGTCATTGGTCTTACGTTGAGATTCGTGTAGATATTTCTTTTTTCTATTTTCTTTTCTTCTTTATGCTTGACTCACTCACTTAGATGTGCAATAACTAGAGCACATCTAGATGTGCCCTAGACACACTATTTTCAACGTTGAAAACACATACAAAACTAAGATAGTCTGTAGCTCTTCAATCAATCAATTCTGCTTTTGAAATAAAATGTGTGCCATACATCTGAAGGGACAAGTACATATTACTCAATAGAAGATCTGTCCGATTTACTAACTGACTTAGCTAGTCAGTTAAAGCTAAGGCACCGTGTCACCATTACACGCAGGCAACAAGGGAGCACAAGCAAATGAAGCCAACAAAATAACACCATACCAGAAATATTGTACAAGGACAGGCGCAGAGGATGAACCACCATATCTGAACAGAATTCGAGAGCCGGATCACCGGAAATAGAGACAAAGGCGACCTCATTGGAGAAATCAACAACCACTGATCAGCGCTAGCACACGCACAAACCCAAAGCATCCTGAGGAAGACACACATCAGTATGTTTGTGCACAAGCAGGCTACAAAACGAGGCGAGGTGAAATTAAACAGAACCTAGTCACGATCCTCCATGGGAAGGGGGAATCAGGAAGTGGTTTTCTTCTGCTCATCGACGAGCAGGGGAGGGCCACGGCCTCCCTCGCTGACAACAACTACCCATGTCTAGAGAAGCAGATCCTCCTATTTCCATACAGCCAATGCTGATATCTGGTCAATCATTATCATCACATAAAAGTTTACAAATCCATAGATCAGTCATCACCAACACACAAATCCACAGATTGTATCATCACCAACACACAAGAATATAAGAATATACTTGCAGAGTTGGAGTGAGTGCCACTTCGGGTTGTAGAGGAGGAGCCTGGGTTGGCTGGAAGGAGCAGCAGCGGGGTCGATGGGTGTGTGTGTGTGTGGGTGGGTGGGTGGGTGGGGGGGGGGGGGGGGGGTGGGGGGGGGTGAGGGGCCGTAGGGGAGTAGCAGCGCCATGCCTTGCAAGGAGCAACAGCATCCGCGAAGCGGGTCTCATGAGGACGACTTTTTCCAGTGGCCGGTGCCAGAGGAGCCGGCGGCGGTAGCAGCGGCAACCCTAGGTGGAGGATGCGTGTGAGAACAAGAAAAGGATACCCTCCCTCCCTCCCTCCCTCCCTCCCTCTCTCTCTCTCTCTCTCTCTCTCTCTCTCTCTCTGTTGACCAACAGCGAATGGGCATACGACGCGTGGGGCAACAGGATAGACAATGAGCGCTTCCTTTTTTTCCCGGCGCGTTTTTCTCTTTTTTCTGTCAGGGACACGTGGCATAGCTCTTTGCTCGCCAAACAAGTCGCAGTTAATGGGTGTAATGCTTCTTTCATCCATGAAGAGGGGTCCAGCACCAGCAGTGATGTTGTCCGCGATGCTGCCAGTGTGCTAGTGGTGGCCGAGAATTTTTTCCTCGGTCCTACGGTGGATGCTCACACTGCTGAGACTCTGGCGTTGAAACAAGGCCTTGTGCTTGCTCGGGGCCTCAGAATTCACCACCTTATTGTCCAATCGGACTACTTGTAACTGGTGGAATGTATGAACAATGGATATGGCTCCCCGTCTATTGCGGCACTGATTATCGACTGTTTTGATGTTTGTAGGGAGTTTTGGGAGGGTCTCTTTTGTGCATTGTGCGCATGAAGCTAACCGCGTGGCTCATGAACTTGATTAGCTAGGATAATCTAGTTTGATGCAACGAGGAATATAAGCACAAGCAAGACATTGCAGATAAGAATAAAGACTTCCTGTGGATCTCTTCTAAAATGGGCAGAAAGATTTTCAATAAGTATTACCACATAGGGCAAGCTTAACCAATATACCTTATTAAACTAGTTCAACCACTACTTTAACTTGCATTTTTTTTGTTCTATCATGCCAACAGAAGAAATAGAGTAGAACAGGTCATGCTGAAATTTGGCTTACATCAGTAAAAGCTTGACCTATGAATTTTATTTTTCAGTCCCGTCTTCCACTTTCACACTCCTTTTCTTCTGATATTGATTCTTCCTCATCAGTTTCAGATGATAGTACTTCCGATGATAGTTGGACTTCCGCCCGAGCTCAACAAGCTTGATAGCCTCCTTCACCCTCGATGCATTTACCAATGCATTCACTACATCCTGCAGCACACCACACTCGACTCCACAGCACTTTTTACTAGCAAAGATTTCATAACAGTACCTCAGTGCACAATCCAGCTCTCCAGCCTGCACAAGGTGTGGCACGAGAGTCTCATATGTCCCCTTATTTGGGACACACTCCTTCATCAAATTATCATACACCTTCTTGGCCTCCTGGAACCTCCCAGCTTTGCAATATCCTAGAATCAACTGATTGTAGGATACTATATTGGGTTTTGGCCCGTCCTTCTCCAACCTCTCAAGCACAGCAGCTGCATCATCAATCCTACCTTGTGCAACCAAACCCCGCAGCTTTGCATTGTAGCACTTTGCGTCTGGCTCCAAATTCCTCTCCTTAATCATTTCCCATACCGCCTCGGCTTCATCATTACGGCCACTGTTGTGAAACCCATCCAAGAGCGAGTTGAAAGTAATAATGTCAGGTGAAACACCGTGCTTCTTCATGAGATGGACAGCATAAAGAGCGGCTGAGAGGTTGGACTTCTGGCACAATGTGCGGATGAGCGCGTTGTAAGAGTATAGGTCGGGCACAATGGAGGGGTGTGTGGCTGGGATCTCCTGGAATGCAGCAGTGAGCGCGCCAACATCTCCGGCTTCGGCGTACGCGGCAAGGACGGCGTTGAATGTCCTCGTAGACTTATGCCGCGCGGGGAGTTGATGGAAGGTTGCGACCGCGTGGGATGGCATGGAGGCACTGCCGTAGAGGCGGATGAGGCGCGCGGCAAATCCCTCGCTCGAGGTCTCGAGGAAGGGCTTCTGCGCGTCGATGATGGCCTCGATGCCGTCTTTGCGGCCCAAGGAAGTGAGGCGGCTCACCGCTACATCGTACGCGCGCTGCCCGTCGCGGAAGCGCGACGATGCGGACGAGGCTTCGACGAACTTGGAGACCAGCTTATCAGGGTCCCGCTCCCTGATGAGGGCCTTGACGACACCGCTAAGGGGCTTCCCTAGTTCGTGGCCCGCGTCGGACTCAGCTTCGCCGGCGGGATGTGCGCCGAGGGGCTTCGGGAGCTTCTGATTCGCGATGGAGTCAGCATCGGCGGCGGGCGGCGCGCGCTTGGTCTTGGGATTGCGCTTGGGTGGTTTTACGGCTGGCGTGGAGGGGGAGACGATGCGGGAGAGGCTTTTTACCCAGGTGGAGGCGGCGGCGACGGCGGCGGCGGCGGCGGCCGCGAGGGAGGACATGGGTGGGCGGCGGATGGTGGGGAATGGGGCGAGAGGAGTGGAGTGGGCGAAGGAGGGGTTTCCCAGCTCATCGATGCAATGCTTCTTAATTAGGCCGTCAAAATGTTAGCCCGTTAACCGTCTCCCAGCCCAGCCCAGCCAAAGAAAGCCTCGGATGCCCAAAATGTCTCGGTCGACCGAACCACCCCGGCAAAATGGGCGCGGCTATAAGTCGCTTATAGCGAGACATATCCAGCTATCGCCTACGGCCGGCCTTGCTCAATCGCTTGCGTGGGTGGACCGGCCCGTTAATACGATACGGCGCTTCTTCCGGAGCCTCCAAGGGGTCATTTGGGGGGAGGTCCTATACGGGGGAGCTCCTAACCGGCGCTCTCAGCGCCGGTTCTGATTACTGGCGCTCGAAGGTGGTGGTTCTTGGGCCGGCCCAGCAACACTTTGTTCGCTCGCTCTCAGACAGCGCCAAAAAATAAAACAATAAAGTTGTAATCTGGTGGATTGAACTCGCGCCGTGACTACAACATTCGAGCACGGCTAACCACCACACCAACTAGGTACTGGCGACTAAATACAGGACAAACATTTTAATAGCAGAGTTATATCGTTTACTGGTTTCTCAAAAAAAGGTATATCATTTACTGTAGCGCCTTGATTTTTGAATTATTTCAAAACATTTTAGCAAATGTGTTTTTCAATGTAAACAAAAAATTTAAAGTTCACATATTAAAAAAAACGTTCGTGTATTAAAATAAAAAGCACAAATACGAAAAAGTTAATGTATTCAAAAAAGTTCAAAAATACAAAAAGTCATTAAAAATTAAAAAGTACACTAATTTGGGAAACAGTTCATGCATTTGAAAAGGAGTTCATCGTTTTTAAAAAATGTTCATGCACTTTTTTGGAAAAAATATTGGTGGTCGAATTTCAAAAAAATCATGAAAAAAGTTCATCAAATTTGAAAAAAGTTCATAAAAAATGAAAAATTTCATCGAGTTACCAAAAATTTCATCGATTTTGAAAAAAGTTCATCAAATTTGAAAAATAATTCATCAACTTGAAAAAAGTTCATCGAGTTACAAAAAAGTTCATCGACTTTGAAAAAAGTTCATCAAATATAAAAACAGTTCATCAACTTCGAAAAAAGTTCATCGAGTTACAAAAAAGTTCATCGACTTTGAAAAAAGTTCATCAAATATGAAAAATAGTTCATCAATTTCGAAAAAAGTGCATCAAGTTTGAGAAAAGTCCATCAAATTTGAAAAAAGATCATCAAAAATGAAAAAGTTCGTCGAGTTAACAAAAAGTTCATCGATTTTGAAAAAAGTTGATCAAATTTGGAAAACAGTTCATCAACTTCGATAAAGGTTCATCGAGTTACAGAAAAGTTCATCGACTTTGAAAAAAGTTCATCAAATATGAAAAACAGTTCATCAACTTCGAAAAAAGTTCATCGACATGGAAAAAAGTTCATCAAATATGAAAAATAGTTCATCAATTTCGAAAAAAGTGCATCAAGTTTGAGAAAAGTTCATCAAATTTGAAAAACTTCACTAAATTTGAAAAAAGTTCATCAAATATAATAAAATACGTTCACGCAATTTAAAACAAAAAAATTAAAAAGTTCACCACTTTTGACAAATAGTTCATGAATTTTAAAAAATATTCACGCATTTAGTTAAAAGAACAAAGAACAAAACAAAAACTGTTCCGAGAAAAATAAAAAATAAAAAGAAGAAGAAGAAAACGAAGAGAACTGTTGCTAAAAAAAAGAAAAAAGGAAAGAACAAATGAAGTAAAAAGCAGTTACCGAACACATATGGTAGTGGTGGCCAGTTGGTTCACCTTAGCGTACGATAAGCCTGGCGACCATGGTTCGAATCACGCCACCGCTCAATTTTTGCGTTTTAACAAAAAAAAAGTAGAACGGGCCGGCCCAGCGAGGCGGAGGGGTGTGCGCCCGTTTGCGAAACCTGAAGAAACGGGCGCAGCGGGCGCCGTTTAGGATTTGCCCCTATACGGCGCAGGCGCCCGAACCTGGAAATGGCGCCTACAGCAGGCCTTCTGTGGGTTATTTTAAGCTCGGCCCAAAAATAGATACGTTAACATAAAAACCACGCCAAAAATATGGCAGTATGGGGATTCAATCTCGCACCACACATCCTTGTAATTGCTTAGCTTAACCACTAGACCTTCAGAATGCTAGTGAACAAAAACAGCACGAATTGTATTAAAACTATTGCAGCCGCGCTATTTATTACTCAGCCATTTACTATACAACTGCGATTTTTTGAGTTATTTGAAAACAATTTGGATAATGTCTATTTTCTTTAGTGAAAAAAGTTCACTAAATTTCAAAAAAGTTCACAAATTTTGAGAAAGTTCATCGATTTTGAAAAAAAACTCGTCAATTTTTTTAAAGATCATCGAATTTAAAAAACATCAATTTGGAAAAAATTCATCGGATTTGCAAAAAGTTCATCGATTTTTGAAAGGAAGTTCATCGATTTTTTTATAAAAAAATCACTGATTTAGAAAAGAAAACATCAAGTTTGAAAAAAAGTTCATTTGATTTGAAAAAGTTCATTGTATTTAAAAAAATTATCAGTTTTGAAGAAAAGTTCACAAACTAAAAAGCAGCGGATTCAACAACAAAAAGAAAAAAGAAAAAAGTAGAGAAAGAACAAAACAATCTGACAAACAAATAAAAGAGAAAACCAAAGAAACAATGCACAAGCGGGTTAGTGGCTGCCGGTTTGCAAAAAAACAGTAATAATGGGCGACTACAGCGTCAAATAGGAATCACCCATTTGGGGTGGGCAGAGAGCGCGCCAGCCGCCGCCACATGTCGTGCTCTGGGCGTCCCCTCCAGATTTGTTTTTATTTTTTCGCACGTATATTCAGTTTTTTAAATGGTTTTTTAGGGGGGTTGGCTTTTTGGTTTTCCACCAGTCTTTCTTAACATTTGAGAAAAAAATCGAAAATAATTGCATGAAAAAACATGTATTTTTTTAATTCCACGAGCGAAAACAGAATTTTATTTTTATTTTTTGCTTTCGCGAAAGGCATGGAAGCGAAAAAAAATTGTTTTGTTTTTTGCTTCCGTGAGAGGCACGACCATGCCTCTCGGAAAGGGAAAAGAATATGTGTTTTTCCTTCTGAGAGAGGTATGATTTTGCTTCCGCGGAAGGCATGGATTTGCTTTCGCGGGTCGTGACACTCAGAAATAAAAAAAACTGTTTTTTTTCTTCCACGATAGGCACGGGTTTACTATGATTTGCTTCCACGAAAGGTACAGTCGTGCCTTTTTCGGAAAGAAAAAAATATGCTTCCGGTTTGGTTTTTACGTCTAGTTTTTTTTGGAAAAAAATCGTCAAAACCTATTAACATGGGATCTAGTTTTGAAAATCTCGGCACGAGTAATCCAATGGTGAAAACGGTTCGAGATTTGGAGGCACGATTTAAAAGATAAATCTTTTTTAATAAATGGATCTAAGAAAAAAGAGAAAAATATCATTTTGCGACAACTGGTGCACATACAGTGTGCCACTTGTCGCAGCCTGAAAATATAGGAGTAACATTTGCAAAGAGTGCTCCTTAATTAGTGATTTCGGCTCACGCCCCTCTTATTTGTCCTCTTGCTTTTAGCAGGCAAATGGGAGAGCAACTAACAAGAGGTTGTCTTTTGCAAAAATGCTACATATACGGAGCTCCAATGGACTCCTTCCAACTTAATACGAAACGCCCCCTGAATTTTATGGAGTGGGCCCACTTCACCCCTAGGTCCCAATCACATCTGCCCATGTCAGCAAGTGTGTAACGTATGTAAAAGGGTTTGTTTAGGACACATCTAGATATGCCCTAGTTATTGCACATCTAAGTGGCTCAATCAAACTAGGAAGGAAAAGAAAAAAGAGGAAAGAAAATGTTTGCACAAATCTCCGCGTAAAATTAAGGATATAGGACTTAGATGTGCAATACTTAGGGCACATTTAGATGTGCTTTAGCAAAACTGTAATGAATTTGCTTATGAATGCATATTTCCTTTGAAAAATTCTATTGGATTGGTAGATATCTTGCTAGATTTTCTTAAGATTCAGGAGCCCAAGAGGACTGCATTGTTTTCTCCAGTTTGGAAATGAAGTATGTTGTGGGGAGTGGATGTACTACAAACTGATCTAAAATTATCTTCGAGTTTGTCTTTTCGTCTATCTGGACGTAGTCGATGAAACTTCGGTGTAAATTCCTACCGTCTTCTTGGGACGATGAGGTTAGAGTTTCTCGTTATGTGACGAGATTTGGTATATGATGCTTTAGGGAGCGGGTCCTTAGGGGCATTGACGTTAGGGTTCAAATTTGTGATTTTTTTAAAAAAAATCAATGAACTTTTTTTAAATCGATGAACATTTTTTTGTGAACTTATTTCCAAAATCGATGAACTTGCGTGTAAATTTGCCGGCTCGGGTCGGTCTTGCGTCCGAGGCTTTATTTGTGGTTGGGTTGGACCGGACTGGGCTGAGAGCCTGGGAGACAGTGAACGGGCTGACATTTTGACGGCGTAATTAAGAAGCGGAGCATCATCGATGAGCTGGCAAAGCCCTCCTTCGCCCATTCCACTCCTCTCGCCCCATCCTTGTCTAAAAAAAAGAGGGGAAAAAAAAACTCCTCTCGCCCCATTCGGCCATACCCTACCATCCGCCGATTTTTTGTCGAAAGAGACCCTATGCCGACTGGAATTGCCAAAAAAGACCCCCTGCGGACGAAATTGACAAAAGAGACCCCCTCATTAGTGGCGGCAGGCGCGGCAGGCGACACGTGTCATCTGCCGCCACGCCATGAGGCGGCGGGCCCGGCCGCCACAACAGGAGGCGGCAGCCCGGTGAATAATGGTGTGTGCACAGTGCGTCGTGCCGCGACGGAACGGGCCGCGCCAGGTGGGCCCGGCCGCCACCGGGTGAGGCGGCCGCTCCTTCCGCTATCGCTACCCGACCAACAAGGCCTGCTGGGCGCGCGACGAGACAGCGGGCCCGGCCGCCGCTAGGTGAGGCGGCAACGCTGCTTTCAGGCGCTGATTCCCGTGCGCGAACACTTTTTCAGGCGCTGATTCCCGTGCGTCACTTTTGTTGCTTTGCCAGGACGAATTTCACGGGCTCGCTGTTGCTAACTGGGCTGATTCCCACGCGCGGAGGACGACGAATTTCACGCGCGGGAATCACTTTGGCTTTTGCTTCTTTTGTGTTAGCGGATGCGACGGCACTGCGAGAATCACGCTGATTATTGCTTCAGCGGATGCGACGGCGCTGCGGGAATCACTCACTCGCTGCGGGAATCCGAGGCTGCGGGCACCTGTTGTGACGACACTACAGGGATCCTCTTTCTTTATATAGTATGCTTCTGCTCCGTGCGCAAGCACACTGGCATCCTCTTCTACCTTTTGAGTGTGTAAGAACAGAGAGAAAGAAAAACTCAGTAGGCACTTTCACTTGTGATTTAGGGCGATTTGGAGTTGGATTTTGAATATGTTGAAGTTGAAGAAAAGATAGACGAAGGTAAGATCTATCCATTTTTATTGGTTTCGTTTGCATGCATGATGTTTTTACTCTTTTTGTTTAGTTCATAACTATGTGTTATCTATTTTGTTAGGCATTATTTCATCACTTTTTGGAGTCATTTAGAGCTTCAGGAGTACGATTTGCCTAGCGAAGTGAACTACAAAGTTGAAGATCAAGGTATGAGCTTTACAATAAATTGATTTTTTTGTGCATGCAAGGTGGTAATTAGTTAGTCTTTTAGCTCATCATTAGCTATGCAATGTTAGTGATTAGAGGTTAGAACTAATTTCAGACAACAGATGGAGCATTTATAATATATTTTTTAGAAGAGTAGGTTGAAGATGTTGTATCAATGTTAGGTGCGTCCATTAATTAGTATTGACATGCAAGAAATCTTAATATGGTAATTAAGAAACACTTGTACTGTAATTGTTCATTGCATGTGGTATGTTATTTCATGTGGTATGTTTATTAATAAGTCTATAGTTAGGAGGCTGTAGGTCTACTTTGTTATGTCGAAATAATCTAAATTTTATATGTTACGAATATGTGCTAATGTACTTGATGATGTATGTAATTAGGTAAAATAATTAATCTTAGTAGCAAACAAGGAGGAGATGACGTGATTGAAGAAATTGTGTTTCCATCTTCGCTGTCCCTTTTGAGGTGATGACCAGATACATGCAAGTGCTATTTTCATACTTATGATAGCAGAAAGAAAAATCCGTGTGTAATATTGATGTTCATATGATAATAGGTTGACTCTGTTCATATAGTATTGGTGACGGATATTTATTCGAACTATTTAGACGCTTAATTGCATTTGCAAGCACATCCATATTGGACCTAAGGTATAAAATGACGCCGTAATTTTGTTAATATTTTTTATATTGATGTACTGTCATGCCGCTGCAAATATTATTATTTGTAAATAAATGAATTTTATCGTATGATATGAAAAACATTATATCATGCCGGAAGAAATTAGATATTTTACTCATATGATATTAAAATGTTATTATCGTAATATTATGTTTAGTGGTTGTTTGGATAGCGAGTACTTACCCTCAGTTTTGTCATGACCTGTTGTAAGAAAATTATGTAGAAAACCATATTTTACTAATAGTCGTTTTTCCAGAAGCTAAGTTTTTGCATGTTACGAGAATTATTTTAGGATATTTTTGGGGTAGTTAGAGAAAAGCAAATAGAGTTTTAGTTTGTTACACTCGTAGACAAGTTTGAGAAAAATAGATCTTTAAATACCCGTTACCAAACAACCCCTTAAAGTCTAAGCAAATGATTCTAAAAACAAACCGAATAATTATAACGAAAATACGGTTATTATTTTAGTCGTAAGATATGTAAATGTTGTCATCGTTACTAAATGTTCAGTTACTAATTATTTGAAATGTAAACATGTATGTTGGTTAGGTACTATGGAAAATTTAGTAGTGTACTATGGGAACGTCTTACGCGACGGTCCATTCGGGGTGGATGTGTCCTTGTGCGAGTCGACTATAGTTGTGGTGAGAGACATGGTCAACGTGGGTTACACAGCTGTTAGAAGGTGCATCCGAGCGGTGTTTGGCCCAGTGATGCAGGAAAAAAATGACAATGGAGGCCTTCGCCGTTGACGGAGGAAATGATGGGACAGTTGCCCGTTGGGGTTTGCGGCCTGTCACAGGTGATCGGTCGTGGGGGTCGTACATGAGGTTTGCAAGCAATCCCAATAACTCAATGTATGGTCAGCCGATAGTGTATGTGGAGTTCATTTCAGTCATTGATGTTGCCGGATGCAGTAGCAGGGGTGGTGAGGTCGAGTTGGCCATCACATCAGCCCCTAGCATCGGCCCATCGGAACCGACGGGCGGCCAACCTATGTATGACACGGGATATTGGTCGGCGGCCGTTGACATGAGCGACCATGTGGAGGGATTGCCGGAGGCGCTAGATGATGATGATCATTCTTCCGCGTCTTCGGAGTCAAGCGGAGAAGAAGATGTTCCTTCTCAGAGGGCGGTCGCGGCGGCACTGCAACCTGGGTTTTTACAGGATATGAGCATCACCAACGAATTTCACTCTGCTTCTGGCCTAGGAGCGGGAAGCCTGGAGGTTGGGCAAGTTTTCCCAGATAAGAAGTCTGCTTACCAGGCAATGGGTAGCTATGCAATCGGCATCCACCGCTAGCATAGAGTGAAGCAGTCTGATAAAAAAGAGTTGAAGGTCATATGCATCCACACCGCGAAAGGTTGCCGCGGAAGAGTTCTCGCTAGACTGAAGCCTGGGGTATGTCAGTCATGGCATATCACAAAAATAGTGGAGCATACCTGTGAGCAAACTGGGACTCTTTCAGATCACTGCAATGTGACAGCAAAATTTGTGGCACAGACGATGGAAACAATTGTGCAGGAAAGTCTCAACATTAGTGTTAGGGCTCTGCAAAAAGATGCAGAGGATCTAATTGGATTCCCTGTTAGCTACAGCAAGGCTAGGCGTGCGAAGGAAAATATATTCAAGAACTTGTATGGTACCTATGAGGAGGCATATTCTTATGCCCCTAGAATGCTTCATCAAATAGCAAGTGCTAATAGAGGGACTCAAGTTTGACGGAGAGAACGTCCAAACCCAATGAACCCGGGTGAGCTAATCCTGGACCGCTTATTCTGGGCATTCGCCTAGACTATACAAGCCTTCAGGCACTGTCGCCCGGTATTATTTGTTGATGGTACCTTTCTCACTGGAAAGTACAAGGGCACACTATTGGTGGCGATTGCAGCGGATGCAAATAATCAGCTTCTTCCTATTGCATATGCATTGGTCGAGAGCGAGAACAAAGATAGCTGGTTGTGGTTCCTGAGCTACGTGAAGATTGGTGTCGTGAAAGAGCGTAAAGGTGTTTGCATCATTTCTGATCGCAACACTGGATTATTAAGCGCTCTTGAAATAATTAAGGCGTCGGAAGAAGAGTGGGGCTGGCCCGATCTAGAGGAAAGGTGGTGCATGAGGCATTTGGCAGCAAACTTTTACTCCAAATTCAAAAACAAGGCTTGGTTCAAGTTATTCAAGAGGATGTGCATGCAAAAAACTGAAGCCAAAATGAATGCGATATGGGCAGGTATCAATGGTGAGATCGACCGCGCGGCCTTGCCGCAGAGAGAAGACCGGAGGGGTCGTAGGACGGCCATAAATTTGAGCCAGTGGATCACCGAGAATTGCCCTCATTTGGAGAAGTGGGCGCAGGCTCACGACACCGGGGCTCGGTATGGAATAATGACCAGCAACATGTCAGAGGTGTACAATGGTGTTCTTAAAGGGGTGCGAGCACTGCCTATCACAGCCCTAATTGAAGAAACTTGGAACTGGACCCTGTCATACTTTGCAGACAGGGTCACCGTCGCCAAAGCACAAGTTGAATTGAACAAGCCATGGTCCAAGAAGATGCAAAGACATCTGGACGAGAAAGCAAAGAAGTCCCAAAGTCATGGCTGCAGGAAAGTGGACACACTTAGGAATAAGTGGGAGGTCAATGTGCGAGCCAAGTACGTCAAGGGTCACCATAGAGGATCAAAAAAAGCAAGCTGTCACCCTTGGCTCAACCTCCTGTGAATGCACTTGTAACAAGTCCAAGCTTGAGGGCTACCCTTGCAGTCATGTGCTCCGGGCGGCTGCTGTTCAAAAAATTAGCGTCGAGCCATACATATCGCCGTACTTCAACATGTACAATCTGTACAACACTTGGAACGGTGAGTTCTGGGCTTGGGGCATTGATATGTACTATAAAATGTTGTGGCCAGATGGGCCGAAATGGGTTCCAAACGCCGACTTGATGAGAACCGCAAAGGGATGACGTCAGTCTAGGCGTCATCACAATGACATGGACTATAGCCAGATGGGAGAACCAAGGCGATGCCGCGTTTGCAGGTATCCTGGACATTCACGCAAAGACTGCCCGTATCGAGCCAACAACAACGCATGATGTTGATATATATGTACTCGCCATGTCTATTTATATTTCTACTCGTTATGTGTACTTATATTAATTTTAAACTGATTCTCTTTGTATTATTGTACTCCTGATGTTAACTTCAGATAATTAATGTAAATCGTATCTCTTTGTATTTTTAAAGTTAATTTTGATTTGCATTTGTATTTCTGTCTTCCTCGTAATTTATATTTGTATGTTTGTGTGCAGATTATGGGTGAAGTGCCAGTGCTTTTGCAGGGGCTCCATGACGCTGGCCACCGTTGCCACCTATTTTTGAAACCAAATACTAAGCATGATTATCGGCCTTTCAGACTTCGAACCATAAAGAAAACATGGCCAATACACAATCATTTCCTTACTCACCTTGACGCTTATGGACTACAAGGTTTTGCTAGGCTCACATCATGCTACGACCAAGTACGTTCGGACCCATCCCTTTTGACATCCCTCGTTGACCGGTGGAGACCTGAAACCCACACCTTTCACTTTCGTTTTGGGGAGCTTGCACCTACACTGAAAGATGTTTCTATGATCACTGCTCTACCAATTAGAGGTGAGCCGGTAGTCTCTCCACAAGTGTCTCCATCTTGGGCATTAGATATAGCAGCCCGTCTTGGGATGGAAATGCCAGAATCACAACGTTC
Source organism: Triticum monococcum (assembly GCA_034509565.1). Classification (NCBI taxonomy): domain Eukaryota; kingdom Viridiplantae; phylum Streptophyta; class Magnoliopsida; order Poales; family Poaceae; genus Triticum; species Triticum monococcum. Next base: position 630,673,084 of record CM067843.1, read on the forward strand.
TGGTAACCCTCGGGGTATCCCACTCGTCTGGCTTCGTGATAACTTTCTTAATTTATCTAGCTTTGCCAATGAGAAGACGAGAAAAAGACATCTGTTTGCGTATTTGTTGTGGCTCCTCGGGAATCTATTTCCAAATTCACATGGGGACGTTGTTGTCCCTGGTCTCATCTACATTGCAGAGAATATGGTAGATGAACCTTTACCCGAGCAGCCAAAATACAGCTTCGGTTCTGCCATGCTATCTCCTACATACAGAGGCTTGTGTGATGCCACGCAAAAAACCTCTTTCGCACAAAAAGCTCCATTACTTTGTGTCGCCTATGAGTTTCTACAGTTGTGGTCCTGGGAATACCTCCCTGTAGGACGACCTCGTATAGTACAACCCGTATATCCATACGACTTTAGCGAGGGTGCTAGCGCAACTATGGCCACCAGGTGGACAAAGGCACGGAAACGTTGGTCTCCAGATATTGCGAAAAATTGTTACCCTATGTACCACCAGCAGTTTGAGATACTTGATGAGGCAGAAGTCACATGGAACCCGTGGACTCAGGACCAGCTAAAAATGGTCTTTGATGCTCGACACTTCACACCAGGCATGTTGATTGATAGTGCATTCTGGCTGACTCGCTGCAACTTATTGTTCCTGTGGTGTATTGAGCCTTACAACCCAGAGCGTGTAATCAGACAGTTCGGTCTCTATCAAGAAATTCCACCACCTTTTCCCAGACGTATCGACGAGGAAACACATAAGTAAGATGTGACATCCCTAAATAGTTAGTGTCATTTTTAATTTACTAAACTCACACTTTGTTACATAATTTGCAGGCTAACCAATATGGGCAGGGGTTGGAGTTTATACGATTGGAGGGAAGAGAACATTGAATGGGTACACAAGTGGGAAAATGAAGCGCTAGCAGATATAGTGCATCAACTTAGGTATATTTTATGTACATTATTTTTTTACAATGATCATACGATGCGTGAAGATGCTTTGCTTTCATCACAACGGTTTATGTAATTATTTAATTTTGTAAACCGTACGATGGAAGTACAGATCAAGCGTACAAGCAGTGGTACTGCATGAACACACGTGCTAGCCTGGCCAGTCAGCCAACTACTATACCAACACATCTCACACAAGAGGAGCAGGCGCGGAGACATGTTGAGCTGCATGCAGTTTACTATCGTGACCAGATGGTAATCACTTGTAACTTTTTTAGGTCCATCATTTCATAATCATTTGAACTAAATAACATCCAAATATTGTTCAGCTTGAAAATGTCAACAAAGTAGGGCAGATGGCTATGGATAGCATGCCGGCCCAGGGCCCATATCGCAAGACATTCCAGAAACGTTTGCAACAATTCGTGGCAAAGAAGTTCAGATGCGGTAGAGGCGACGACGTTGTCACTGGAGTATACATGCTGGTAGCGAGGTCAGCCAGACCGAGTGCGGCGCCGTCGTCCAGACCGAGCGAGGCGCGTACGAGCCATGAGCAATGGGGGGAGGGTTCGAGTACTAGAACGACATTGCCACGACATGACTCATCTCTGCCACTACATCGCTTTTCTTCGATGCAGCTTCGTCAGGGGCAGACATCTCAGGACCATGGCACGGGCTTGGATTCGATGCCTGAGCAGTTTCTTTTCCCTAACCCATATGCGTACACAGGATATGATGCATACACCCAAGATGAGGGATCTCAGCCGTATCTCTCCACGCGAGGGATCCCCATGCCCGAGGAGACTCGTGTACCAGATTTAAACCAGCACCACGTACAATGGCCAGACAGTATAGGAGAGGGATATGCTCAGATAGTCATGTTTACATTTCAATGCATTTACAATGATATCATATATTATCCTCTAACAGTTTGTTTAAAATGTTTCTATGTGAAGGACACACCTGATGTTAATTGGGGCGATGAGAACACCCAATGCGGCGTCAACACAGGCCTCCGGGGAGCATCACATGATCATGGCGTCAACACAGGCCTCCGGGGAGCATCACATGATCTTGGCGACCCGGTTACATCATTAGTTACAGAGTTCTTCGGAGGGGACATTATTGGCCCATCTTTTATCCCCGCGGAGTCACAACCATACGCCTACAATTACGCTTCAGGTTCGCAACAAGGATTCGCGACTCCACCACCTACGCAGAACTCGCAGACACATGAAGCCGAATTGGAGTACGGCCGCGGTCTTCGTGTGACCCGGCCACCTAATCGCTTATCGCCTTCCGGTCGTAAGGAAAGGCCAGGTGGTCGTCGTAAAGTAGGGTGATTCATCTATGCACGTGCGCGACCCATTGTATCTACATATGTCTATATCATACTTTTCGATTTGAACATCTATGTATGCTGAAATAAAAATGCACCAGTCAGGAACAATTTTTCCCGCCTATATCTCCCGCTCCACTCTTTTGCTTATGTTAGGCCGAAATGAATTTTTTTTAAAATTTTGGCTGATGAATACTGTGCAACCATTGCCCGTCTTAGACATTGAAAAAATATATTTTCAGGCAACGCTTTCCCCTCAATATTTTCCCGCCAACGCTTTTCCTCCATATGTTCCGCCACCCATTTCCCGCCAACCCCTTCCCACCATATCTTCTTGCCACCCGTTTCCCGCCATATGTTCCCGCCAACCCTTTCCCTCCATACCGCAGTCGTTCTTTCCCGCCATTTTCTTCTCTTTACCTATAAAACCCCCTTCAGACGGAGGTGGATAAGCATTCGAGTGTAGTGTAGTCGAGATGTCCCATTATCCTTTCGATCGTAGTTTTCACCCTGGGATGAGCAGCACTCTTCTGAGGCTAGCTACCGATTTCAGGATGGACAATAGGATAGTTCCATGGGACGAACTCACCGGTAGTGACACCATAATGAATGAGTTGGCTCACCAATTACGTAGGTTTGGGTGGCCTGAAAGGACCTATGAGGAGGTACGTAAAGAACTTCTTAGGTTGGATGCAAGGTGGAAGAAGGTTGTGGAGCCGAAGAGTGAAACTTTTAGAAGGACTGCAGAAAAGCATCCATTTTTATGGACTGAGGAGAGCGAGGACGAAGATGATATCTTCGTGCCGTCGCTTCCGGGTTCTGCATCGTTAAATGGAAGAGTTCTGCATCGTCCAAGGGCAAGAGTACTGCATCCTCGAAGGGCAAGAGTTCTTCATCTTCCAAGGGTAAGAGTTCTGCATCCTCGAAGGGCAAGAGTTCTGTATCGACGGAGGATGACGATGATGCCTTCATGTAGTTTTTAAGCTGTATTCCAGTTGTACCGTTTAATTCAGATGTACTTGCATTATTAGTTTGTACTTTTTTATTGTAAGGCATTATGTTCTATCTTAATTTCATTTTATAGTTGTTGCACGATGTTCGATAATTAGTGGAGGGAAAGAAAATGCCACTACTTTATTCTAAAACTATATATTTTTTCCATCACGACAAGGTACAACATGACGGACCTAAAAAAGTTACAAGTGATTACCATCTAGTCACGATAGTAAGCTGCATGCAGCTCAACATGTCTCCGCGCCTGCTCCTCTTGTGTGAGATGTGTTGGTATAGTAGCTGGCTGACTGGCCAGGCTAGCACGTGTGTTCATGCAGTACCATTGCTTGTACGCTTGATCTGTACTTCCATCGTACGGTTTACAAAATTAAATAATTTCATAAACCGTTATGATGAAAGCAAAGCATCTTCACACATCGTATGATCATCGTAAAAAAATAATGTACATAAAATATACCTAAGTTGATGCACTATATCTGCTAGCGCTTCATTTTTCCACTTGTGTACCCATTCAATGTTCTCTTCCCTCCAATCGTATAAACTCCAACCCCTGCCCATATTGGTTAGCCTGCAAATTATGTAACAAAGTGTGAGTTTTGTAAATTAAAAATGACACTAACTATTTAGAGATGTCACATCTTACTTATGTGTTTCCTCGTCGATACGTCTGGAAAAAGATGGTGGAATTTCTTGATAGAGACCAAGCTGTCTCATTACATGCTCTGGGTTGTAAGGCTCAACACACCACAGGAACAATAAGTTACAACGAGTCACCCAAAATGCACTATCGATCAACATGCCTGGTGTGAAGTGTCGAGCATCAAAGACCATTTTTAGCTGGTCCTGAGTCCACGGGTTCTTGATAGAGACCCCCCGCCGCCGCCTTCCCATGCCCTCCCCCGCCGCCGCCGCCGCCGCCGTCCGGGCAAACAGCCTCTCCCGCATCTTTTCCTCACCCTCGCAAAGAGTAAAACAACCCAAACGCAATCGCAAGATAGGGCGCGGCCACGCCCTCCGTCTCCCATTCCGCTCCACTCCTCTCGCCCCCATTCGGCCCCCTTCCCATGGCCTCCCCCGCCGCGGCGGCTGCTGCCGCCGCCGTCGCCACCGCCTCCAGCCGGGCAAACGGCCTCTTCAGCATCTTCTCCCCCTCCCCGCCAACCGAAAAACCACCCAAAGCCGAGCCCGACGCGGACCAGATCCTCCGGAAGCCCCTTCGCCGTATCCGCAAGGCCCTCATCAGGCAGCGGGACCCTGACAAGCTGGTCTCCATGTTCGTCCAAGCTTCCTCCGCATCGCCGCGCTTCCGCGACCAACACCACCTGTACGATGTAGCGGTGAGCCGCCTCACTTCCTTCGGCCGCCCAGACGGCATCCAGGCCATCATCGACGCGCAGAAGCCCTTCCTCGAGACCTCAACCGCGGAATTCGCCGCGCGCGTCATCCGCCTCTACGGCCGCGCCTCCATGCCAACCCAAGCGGCCGCAACCTTCCATCAACTTCCTGCGCGGCATAAGTCCACCATGACATTCAACGCCGTCCTTGCCGCTTACGCCAAAGCCGGAGATCTTGACGCGCTCACTGCTGCATTCCAGGAGATCCCAGCCGTCCACCCCTCCATTGTTCCCGACGTATACTCTTACAACGCACTCATCCGCACATTGTGCCACAAGTGCGACCTCTCAGCCGCTCTTGATGCTGTTCATCTCATGAGAAGCACAGTGTTTCACCTGACATTATTTCTTTCAACTCGCTCTTGGATGGGTTTCACAACAGTGGCCGTAATGATGAAGCCGAGGCAGTATGGGAAATGATTAAGGAGAGTCATTTGGAGCCAGACGCAAAGTGCTACAATGCAAAGCTGCGGGGTTTGGTTGCACAAGGTAGGATTGATGATGCAGCTGCTGTGCTTGAGAGGTTGGAGAAGGACGGGCCAAAACCCAATATAGTATCCTACAATGAGTTGATTCGAGGATATTGCCAAGCAGGGAGGTTCCAGGAGGCCAAGAAGGTGTATGATAATTTGATGAAGAATCAGTGTGCCCCAAATAAGGTGACATATGAGACTCTCATGCCACACCTTCTGCAGGCTGGAGAGCTGGATTGTGCACTGAGGTACTGTTATGAAATCTTTGGCAGTAAAAGGTTCTTTGGAGTCAAGTGGGGTGTGCTGCAGGATGTAGTGAATGCATTGGTAGATGCATCGAGGTTGGTGGAGGCCACCAAGCTTGTTGAGCTCGACTGGCAGAAGTACTACCATCGGAAGGGTTTGAGGATGCCACCTAGTGCTGGAACTGATGAGGAAGAATCAATATCAGGAGAAAAGGAGTGTGAAAGTGGAAGATAAGACTGAAAAGTAAAATTCATAGGTCAGTCTTCTACTGATGTAAGCCTAATTTCACCATGACCTGTTTTACTCTATTTCTTCTGTTGGCATGATGGAACAAAAACAATGCTAGTTAAAGTAGTGGTTAAACTAATTTAATATGGTATTGGTTAAGCTTGCCGAAGGGGAGCCTTGGCGCAGTGGTAAAGATGCTGCCTTGTGACCATGAGGTCACGGGTTCATGTCCTGGAAACAGCCTCTTACAAAAATGTAAGGAAAGACTGCATACAATAGACCCAAAGTGGTCGGACCCTTCCTTGGACCCTGCGCAAGCGGGAACTACATGCACAGGGCTGCCCTTTTTATTGGTTAAGCTTGCCCTGTCCGGTAATACTTACTGAAAATCTTTCTATCCATTTTAGAAGAGATCCACAGGAAGCCTTTATTCTTATCTTCAATGCCTTGCTTGTGCTTATATTCCTCGTTGCATCAAACTAGATTATCCCAGCTAATTAAGTTCATGAGGCACGCAGTTAGCTTCGTGCAGAATTTACAAAAGAGACCCTCCCGAACTCCCTACAAACATCAAAACAGTCATCGATAAATGAGTGCCGCAATTGATGGAGAACCATATCCATTGTTCATACATTCCACCAGTTGCAATCCAATTGGGAATAAGGTGGTGAATCCTGAGGCCCCGAGCAAGCACAAGGCCTCTTTTCAACGCCAAAGCCTCAGCAGTGTGAGCGTCCACCGCAGGACCGATGAAGAAATTCTTGGCCACCACTAGCACACTGGCAGCATCGCGGATCACAGCGCCGCTGGTACTGGACCCCTCTTCATGGATGAAAGAAGCATTACACCCATTAAGAGCGACTTGTTGGGCGAGCAAATAGCTACGCCACGTGTCCCCCACAGAAAAAAGAGAAAAAAGAGAGAAAGAAACGCGTTGGGAAAAAAGTAAGCGCTCGTTGTCTATCATGTTGGCCTACGTGTCGTATGCCCATTTGCTGTTGGTCAACCGAGAGAGTATCCTTTTCTTGTTCTCACACGCATCTTCCTCCCTTACTCCCCAAAGTGGCGGCTGCTGCCAGCACCTCATCTAGGCTCCTCTGGCACCGGCCACCGGAGAAATTGTCCTCTTAATCCGCTTCTCCCTCGGCATTCTCCTCTTGGCGACTAGGCGGACACCTGCTGCTCCTTGCAAGGCATGGCGCTGCTACTCCCCTACGGCCCCTCATCAATGCAGCAAGGTGTGGTGCTGCTTGTCCAACCCGAGCTGAGTAGCTCCCCCCCCCCCCCCCCCCTTTTTATGTGATGATAATGATTGACCAGATATCAGTAGTGGTTGTATGAAAATATGAGGATTTGCTTCTCGAGACATGGGTGGTTGTTGTCGGCGAGGGGCGTCGTGGCCCTCCACTGCTCGTCAACGAGCAGCAGAAAGCCACTTCCTCATTCCCACTTCCCATGGAGGATCGTGACTAGCTTCTGTTTGATTTCACCTCGCCTCGTTTTGTAGCCTGCTTGTGCACAAATGTACTGATGTGTGTCTTCCTCAGGTTGATTTGGGTTCGCGCGTGTGCTAGCACTGACCAGTGGTTGTTGGTTTCTCCAACGCTGTCGCCTTTGTCTCTATTTGATTATCTTCAGATATGGTGGTTCATCCTCTGCGCCTGTCCTTGTACAATATTTCTGGTATGGTGTTATTTTGTTGGCTTCCTTTGCTTGTGTTCCCTTGCTGCCTGCGTGTAATAGTGGCACGGAGTCTTAGCTTTAACTGACTAGCTAAGTCAGTTAGAAAATCGGAGAGATCTTCTATTGAGTAATATGTACTTGTCCCTTCAGATATATGGCACACATTTGATTTCAAAAGCAGAATTGATTGATTGAGGAGCTGCAGACTATCTCAGTTGGTATATGCTTTCAGCGTCGAAAATAATTTAGCCTCGTTTATGCTTTTTTGCTTAGGTGATTCCTGCCATGATAATGAATTTGCATATGAATGCATATTTTCCTTGGAAAATTCTATTGGATGGGTAGATATCTTGCTAGATTTTCTTAAGATTCGGGAGCCCAAGAACAATGTACTGTTTCCTCCAATTTGGAAATGAAGTATGCTGTGGGGAGTGAATGTACTACAAACTGATCTAAAATAAAGAAAGAGCATTATTGGGTGACAATGAGATTCTTGACGGAGACTCCGTGCAGATTGTCTTTCCTTTCCATTTGTTTCTTATTCTTGTCATCTAACGCAGATAAATGGATTATGCTTTCGTGCTGAATTAACGTGGAAGGTCGAGATGACTGCACCTACATAAATGTTTTTTTGTTATGTTTATTAATGTATGGATGCCTGACCCTAAATATGTTTGGTTAAAATGTTTTCCTATGAGAAAGTTGGTCTGAAATATTTGAGCTCGTATTCTATTTTACAGGATACTGGTTGCATAGTTGATTCAGTTTCATTAGTTCAGAACAAGTGCTTGTATCTATCTTATTTTTTAGGTTACTCGTATTGCATATTTATTGATTTGGTGCAGGCTCGTACACTAGATTTTATTTCAAGTGTATAAAATATTTTTTTAACAAGAGGGTATGTATTCTGGACACAATCTATCCATCTAGGTTTTATATTTGAGTTATGAGCAATTGTCATATTTATATTGTTCTTTTCACTCTCCATGCACAAATTTTATTTAATTTATCAGGATCATTGTTGTCCTGAAATTTACTCTGAGCTTTGTCGTTTTGTCAGGTAATCACGCTGATTGCGTGAGATGTTGAAGTGACATGCGTCTGTGTGCTATGTTGTCAAGGTAATAAACTGCACACCTCCAAGATTTATCTATGGCCTAATTTTCTCCGGTCAGAAAGCAACATAACCTTGCTTTTTTTTAAGCTGTAAACAAATGTAACCTAACCTAAACTTGCATCCTTTTCCTGTGTGGATCAAATGTGCATGCTCAAGCTTTAGACTCTTAAGTAACACAGAAGAAACATACTAATAACCTTGTTAAGTTAATTCTACTTGCTATGCATGCCTTGTGACCATCAAGTTATGGTTGGTCTTGTGGTGAGTGCAGCCTGTTGTACACTTGGCTCAGGAGATAGCAGCCATTGAGCAAGTTGTATGAGAGAACTGCATTTGCTTTGGTTGTAAATGGGTAAATTTGATCAATACTTGTGTATCTTCTCTCAATTTCTGGTCAGGTACACACACTGCTAGCTTGTAAGGATTTCAACATTGGGACTTCATACTGCAAATGAACTCGAGAGCAAACCATGTGCCAAGGCTAGTCTGTCAAGGTAGTGGAAAAATAGTGAGAGATGTGCTAAGGCTAGGGCTTCCTTTTCTGTTAGACTTAATGATCATAATGGTCCTTTGTTTGTTAGTGGTAAAGGGCTCAAGCAGGGGGACCCTCTTTCGCCCATACTCCCTCTATTCCACAATGTAGTGCTTCCTCTATCCCCGTGCTTCAACTTTGACCGTAAATTTAACTATCAAGACCGACTGCGGCGGGAGCAGAAATTATATCAGTGAATTCATATTCGAAAGAAGTTTTCAATTATATAATTTTTTCTCCCGTCGCAGTTGGTCTCGTTGATTAAATTTATGGTCAAAGTTGGACCTCGGAAAGCGCGGGCGCACTATATTTTGGAATGGAGGGAGTATTATTTAACTTGGTGCCTGATGTGTTCTCTAAGATTCTGCAAAAAGCTGCTCTTAAAAAGAATATTTCTGGGGTTTTCCCCCATGTGATTTCTGGGGGGGTTATCAGTCTGCAATATGCTGACGATACCTTGCTGTTTTTGGAGCCTAGTTTAAATAATGCTAGAAATGTTAAGTGTCTTCTCTCTTGTTTTGAGGGTTTGTCTGGTATGAAGATTTAACTTCAACAAATGTGATTTGCTAACTGTTAATGTGGAGGAAGAGATTGCTAAGAGTTTGGCCCAGATTTTTTGCTGCAAGAAAGGGGATTTCCCTTTGAAATATTTGGGGGTTCCCTTACATTTTGCTAAGCTTAGAAGAGAAGATATCCTGTTAGAGTTGTGTCGAATATTATTGTACAAGTTAGGTTACAGTTGGACTTGGAGTCTTACGGTGTGTAGACAGAGTAGGAGTCGTGTCCAAGTAGGACACTTGATCCTAGGCCTCTCATATATAGCGGGGGTAGACACACGATGTAACATATGCCAACATAATAGCACGGGCACGCGGGGGAGCCGGCGGCGTGTGCCAGTGCCCGGGCGGCCGGGGTGCGGTATTGTGACGGTGTCATGGGGAGGAACGCCCGTAGTCAAGCCCCGGGGATGTAGCCATGTCGGTGAACCTCGTTAACAAATCTCGGTGTCGTGCTCGTGTGATTGCTTGGTCCTCGGATGATCGACAGTATGCCTCGGATTTATTTTAACATATCCAGCCTATTATTAATAAAATTATCAAAAGAATTTGTGGATGGAATGGGAGGCTGCGTGGCTATGAAGCTAAGTTGGTGCTTATTCGTACTTGCATTGCCAGCATCCCTACATATCTTATGACCATTATTAAATTTCCTAAGTGGGCAATCAAAGCTATTACCTCCCAGATGGCTCACTTTTTGTGGGGGAATATGGGGGACATTCATAAATATCACTTGGCCAATTGGGGACTTGTGTCCCAGAGGAAACAATATGGTGGCCTGGGAGTTCCTAACTTGAGAGAAGTTAGTATGTCCTTGCTAGCCTCTTGGGCTAGAAGAATTGGGTGTCCTTAGTGGACTATAATTATCAAAGGTGGGTTCCCCATTTTGGAAAGGGTTGACTTGGGCTTTAGCTGGGGTGAGGCCTTTCTATAAATGGATTGTTGGTAATGGTAATCAGGTATTTTTCTGGCATGATGTTTGGGTTGGGGATGTCTCCTTAAAAACCCAATTCTGGGATATCTGTGACTTATTTCAAGAACAGAATGCAACTGTTGAGCAGGTGTGGGATGGGGTCTCCCTGAAACTAACCTTTTGTAGATGTGTTGATGAATCTTTTTTGGAGCAATGGGACTTGCTGGTACATTTGTTGCAGGCGTCTCTCTAATACTGCGGATATTCCTGTATGGAGGATGGATAGCTCTGCCTCTTATACTACTAAATCTTTTTATGCCCAGATCAATTGGGGAGGGGATGACACTCCTGTGTGGGATAAGTTCGGGAAAATTAAAGTTCCAAATAGATACCTTGTAGTATTTGTTTGGCTGGTTATTCATAATAAGATTCTGACTCGTGATAATTTGAGTAAAAGGCAAGTAGTTGAAGATCTTTCTTGCTTATTTTGTAGTGAACCAGAATCTGTCAACCATTTACTGTGTGGGTGCATTGTGGCAGAACACACTTTGCAGAGTGTTTCTGAGGTTTTTGATCTTAGTGCCCCCAATTGAGTTTCTGATCTTGCCTGTTTGTGGGACTGTAATAATAAAAAAAGTATTTCTAGCATTGTTGCTGTTGCTACTTTGTGGAGTTTATGGACAACACGTAATGATGTATGTTTTCAGGGAGTATCTTGGAAAGACACCCGGATTGTTCTGGGAAAGATAAGCAGCTACTTCATCAATGGCTGATTCTGTGCTCGGAGGGACAACTATTGATGATGAAGCATTGCTTGCAACTGCTGGACAAAAGAAGAGGAGAGCTCCTGAGGATCGCCTGGCAAGGGGGAGCAAGATCGTCCCTTGGCGCGACGGACTTGGGCTCTGTCTGAGAGCTCGTTCTCATTAGCTGTTCGATCTAGGTGGTACGGTAGTAGTTTTAGTCTATCTGCTGGGATTTTGGGGACCCCTTTTCATTATTTATTTTTGCGAAAGAAAAAGGATTTTTGGGACCCTTTTCGAACAAAAAAAGATTTAGCATCCTGCAACCTGTCAACAGTTTAAGATTTTAGGCACTTTTTGATTAGCTGCCTTGGGCTGCAAAATGACCATGAACAAGAGCACACGACATTTAGTTGTTCCCGTACTTGTAATGGATGTGAACTCCAATAACGTAGTAACTGTACGTCTACGCTTATGCGTATTTGAGAAAAAAAAAGGAAATATGTTAACATGGTCCATGAAAACAGTTATTTTTTCTGGCGGGGTGCCGTGCAACGCAAACAGTGAAAAATCTGATTCCGCGCCTGAATCTCGTAAAATATGTGACTGCGTCACAGGTCAGACGCCGCACTAACAAAAATCGTACACTTACGGAAAACTACTACAGGCTGGTTCTACGGACGGATTTGTCCTTCTCTCCACCGTAGATTCTCCTCCTCGTGATTTTAACTGACCCCACTTCCTGATTTTAATTGGGCCAACATCAGCCCGTAACCTCCTTTCTGTAGTAATTATTGCACAGCGCAAGTGCAGATGCAGATTTTTTTTTAGAAAAAGGAGGAGGATCATCCCCGGCCGTGCCGTGCAGATGGAGATGCCATTCATAGATCCGACGGCCACCATGCGCGACCGACTCCAGAGGAACAGAACAGAATAGTCTGCATCCTGAGAAGATGACGCCTCAACCGATTTTGTACCCCTCTCGATGCAAACAAGAAACCTGGGATGATCATCGTGGAGACGACAACGTGGACGATTCGCTACCAGGATACTTCCATCCGGGTCTCCTGCGTACACGTGAGTAACAGTACGACTTATGAAGGACCACGCTCGTCCGACATTAAAACCAGCGTCGCCGTCGATTCATAGGGCCTACCATGAGCTCAAGCACGGATGAACCAGGAAATGGAATGGTTGTGAAGTATACTAGGCGCGCGGTGGTAGGTAGCCAGGCAGGAGTGTGTCCATACACATAAATACACAGGCATGCTGACCAAGCTGAACCAGGAAAGTTCACAGTCCACCGGAGCTCCCGTACCTACCACCACTCCCACTCCGGGCGAGAAGAGCCCAAGAGTCAGGCATGGACACGGCCGCCTTGCTCCCAGTGGCGCTGGCCCTCATGGCCATCCCCGTCACGGCGCTCCTCCTCAGCCGGCTCCGCTTCGGCAGGCTGCCCCCGGGGCCGCGCCCGTGGCCGGTGCTGGGCAACCTCTTCCAAATCCAGCCCGTGCGCTGCCGGTGCTTCGCCGAGTGGGCGGCGCGGTACGGGCCCATCATCACGGTCTGGTTCGGCTCGACGCCGATGGTGGTGGTGTCCACGCCGGAGCTGGCGCAGGAGGTGCTCAGGACCCACGACCAGCACCTGGCCGACCGCTCCCGGAACCGCTCCTCGGAGCGCTTCAGCCGCGGCGGCATGGACCTCATCTGGGCCGACTACGGCCCGCACTACATCAAGGTGCGCAAGCTCTGCAACCTCGAGCTCTTCACGCCCCGCCGCCTCGAGGCGCTCCGCCCCGTCCGCGAGGACGAGGTCACCGCCATGGTCGAGTCCGTGCACGCGGCCGGCAAGGGAGGCAGGCCCGTGGCGGTGCGGGAGTTCCTCGCTATGGTCGGCTTCAACAACATCACGCGGCTCGCCTTCGGGAAGCGGTTCCTGACCGCGGCCGGCGAGCTGGACGAGCAAGGGCGCGAGTTCAAGGAGATCGTCAACAACGGGATCAAGATCGGCGCGTCGCTGTCCATCGCCGAGCACATCCGGTGGCTCCGCTGGCTCACGCCGGTGGACGAGGTGGCCTATCAAGCCCACGGCGACCGGCGCGACCGGCTCACCGTCAAGATCATGGAGGAGCACGCCAGGGCCCTCGAGCGGAGCGGCGCCAGCAAGCAGCATTTCGTCGACGCGCTCTTCACGCTCCGGGACAAGTACGACCTCAGCGACGACACCGTCATTGGCCTCCTCTGGGTGGGTAATCAATCAATTGAATTAATGCCGCCATCCATATTAGCAGTAATCGCAAGACCACAGCAACTGTTTTATATTATTAGTGATCGTGATTTGATTTGATTCGCTCACCTAATTAGCCACTCACTCACATGTGTGCACGCGATGGAGCAGGACATGATCACCGCCGGCACGGACACGACGGTGATAACCGTGGAGTGGGCGGTAGCGGAGCTGGTGAGGAACCCAACGGTGCAGCACAAGGTGCAGGAGGAGCTGGACCGGGTGGTCGGCCGCGACCGGGTGCTGTCGGAGACGGACTTCCCCGACCTGCCCTACCTGCAGGCCGTCGTCAAGGAGTCGCTCCGGCTGCACCCGCCGACGCCGCTGATGCTGCCGCACAGGGCCAGCGCCGCCGTGAAGGTCGCCGGCTACGACATCCCCAAGGGAGCCAGCGTCACGGTGAACGTGTGGGCGATCGCGCGCGACCCCGAGGCGTGGGACAGCCCGCTCGAGTTCCGGCCCGAGCGCTTCCTCCACGACAACATCGACATCAAGGGCTGCGACTACCGCGTGCTTCCGTTCGGCGCCGGCCGCCGGGTGTGCCCCGGCGCGCAGCTCGGGATCAACCTCGTGGCGTCCATGATCGGCCACCTCCTGCACCACTTCACCTGGGCGCTGCCGGACGGGACCCGGCCGGAGGACATCGACATGATGGAGTCCCCCGGGCTCATCACCTTCATGCGCACGCCGCTGCAGGTCGTCGCCACGCCGCGCCTCGAAAAGGAGGAGCTCTACAAGCGGGTGGCCGCCGAGATGTGAGCGACCTGGGACTCCTGGTGGTTCAGAGTTCATGCTTCAAATTAAGTGTTGACGTGTCTTTTTTCGAGTTCTTCGTAGCTACTATCAGTACCTATGCATTTATTTTGTTGTTAATCCATGAATATACTCGTGGTACAATATGATTTCTTTTTTGCGATAGAACTTGTATTACTCAATCACCAGGATTACAGTCAGGGAGACACAAGTTTTCAACGTCCTCAGGACCAGAGCATATAGCCAAACAACACTACGATTGCCATGTCTCCAGAAAGGTCTTGCCTCTTCTTCTTCCTCCACGCATTCACCATCTCCAAACAATCCACTTCAAGGTGAATAGGGCCATCGCACCAATTCAGGGATAGATCCATACCTTCCCTAGCTGCAATCAACTCAGCTTCTAGACCACTCAAACATCGATTCTGTTAACGTACATAGAATAGTATCAGTCATATCTCATGTAATTATGATGGAGATATTACGTAGTAATTGTAATCTGCTGTGTATGGTAGTCTACGATCTGATTAATATCAGATTGATTGTATCCTTGTTGTACAAGGTCTATCAGATTAAATAGAGGTGCAGCCCATGGGGCAATTCACGGCAAACATATTGTTGTCTAACGTGGTATCAGAGCCTTGATCCCATCTCTCCACGACATGGCTGGCACCACCTCCGGCGCACTCGTCACCACCACCGCCGGCCCGCTCGTCTCCGGCCACACCGCTACCATGCCGTCGCTCGCAGGCCTCATCACCGTCCGGCTCACCCGCGCCAACTTCCTGCTATGGAAGGCGCAGGTTGTCCCAAACCTCACCGGCGCCGGCCTGTTAGGCTACCTCGACGGCTCCGTCCCAGAGCCGCCGAAGACGATCACCGAGGGCACCGGCGATGCTGCGCGCTCCGTGCCCAACCCTGAGTACGAGCCATGGAGGAGGACCGACCAGGCCGTGCTCGACGCGCTCCTGTCCTCCATGACGGAGGAAGTGCTCGCCCAGATGACGCGAGCGACCTCCGCGGCGGCCGTTTGGACTGCCCTCGGCGCTATGTTCGCTGCGCAGAATCGGGCCAGTGTGCGCCAACTCCGTACACAGCTGTCGCAGACGAAGAAGAAGGACATGTCGGCGGCAGAATTCTTCCACAAGATGACAGGCTATGCCGACGCACTGGCCACCGTCGGCGAGGTACTGTCCGATGACGAGATCATCGGGCACATAATCGGTGGGCTGGGTCAGGAATATGACCCCCTCATGACTGCGCTCTCCATCTTCACAGGAGAAGTAAGCCTCTCTGATTTTTATGCCTACCTTCTCAGCTTCGAGGCGCGTCAGGAGCAGCATGCCGCGAACAGCGGCGACTTCTCTTCATCAGCCAACAACGTCGTGAGCCACGACAATGGCTCCGGTTCCTGCGACGGCAACCGGAACAGCAATGGTGGCCATGGTGGCCATGGAAACAGGAGTGGTGGCAATGGTGGCCGCTATGGTTCCAATGGCAACCGTGGCAACAAGGGTGGCCGTCACAACGGCGGCGGCGGCAGAAACCGTCGTCCTCCAAGGTGCCAAATATGCCGCGAGGAGGGGCACTACGCCACCGATTGTCGCGATCGCTACAACGACCGCAGCAGCAACACATACGGCCACCACGACAACAATTGGTACCTCGACACCGGTGCCATTGACCACCTCACCAGCGACCTCGACCGCTTGACGATGCACGAGCGCTATGGTGGAAAGGGTCAAGTTCAAGTTGCAAATGGTGCAGGTTTGGAAATTTCTCATATTGGTCATACAAAACTTGCTGGCTCTAGTGATCCCATCCACCTTAAAAATGTTCTGCACGTCCCTGAAATTCACAAACATCTTCTTTCTGTTTATCGTCTTGTTTCGGATAACCAAGTGTCTGTGGAATTTCACCGTTCTTTCTTTTGTGTGAAGGACAAAATCACGAGGAGGGTCCTTCTTCTCGGTAGAAGTCGGGTCCTTCTTCTCGGTAGAAGTCGCAATGGCCTCTACCCCATCCCATATGGTCGGCCGTCGTCGTCATCATCACATCGAGCTCTCTCCGGAGTCCGTTCTTCATCGAGTCAGTGGCATCATCGTTTGAGTCACCCATCAAATAATGTAGTTGAGTCCGTCGTTCGGTCAAATAAACTCCCTTGTTCGTCGAGTCATGATACTTTCGTTTGTGACGCATGTCAACGCGCCAAAAGTCATCAATTACCTTACCATAATTCATCCCGTGTTTCTTCGAAACCACTTGAGCTTATTCATACCGATGTGTGGGGTCCTGCCCTCACCTCCTCTGGAGGTTTTAAGTTTTATGTTAGCTTTGTTTATGACTTTAGCCGTTTTACGTGGATTTATCTTCTTAAACATAAATCTGATGTCGAACAAGTTTTCTATAATTTTCAGGCCCATGTCGAACGACTCCTCAATGCAAAAATCCGTGCGGTTCAATCTGATTGGGGGGAGGGGGGGTGAATACCACCGCTTGCATAAATTTTTTCAGCGAGTCGGTATTTCTCATCGCATATCCTGTCCACATACATCCCAACAAAATGGTATAGCTGAACGGAAGCACCGGCACTTGGTTGAAACCGGGCTTGCCCTCCTCGCTCACTCCAATCTTCCTTTGCGTTATTGGGATGAAGCTTTTCTTACCGCATGTTATTTGATTAACCGCATGCCCAGCCGGACCCTTCAAAATATGCCACCACTCACACGTCTTCTTCACATCACGCCCGATTACTCTTTTCTTCGTATATTTGGATGTGCGTGTTGGCCTAGTCTTCGTAAATACAACTCCCGAAAACTTGAGTTCCGCTTCAAGATGTGCGTTTTTCTCGGATATAGTCCGTTTCATAAAGGTTATAAGTGTCTTGACAAGTCCACTAGTCGCATCTATATCTCCCGCGATGTCGTCTTTGATGAAAATGTTTTTCCCTTTGCGACTAGTGCGTGTCCCGACTTGTCTCGCTTAAATCCTCCCGTATCGTTTCCTTCCAATGAGCCAGTAGTTCAGGATGCTAATGTGAGAAACTACAACTTGTCGTTTTTGTTTCCTGACTTGTGTCCTGCAGATACAGAGGAACGACATGTATCTACGAGCGCTGTACAGGGCCATAGCGACGTGCATGCTACAACGCCATGCACCCAGCCATCATGTGCCACACGTCCAGCAGCAGGCCCCGGCTGTGGTGCTTCTCCATCAGGTGGGCCGACTCCAACCTCTACCACGTCTACGCCATGTACTGACCAGATAGACGAGCCGGCCTCACCATCAGCGCGTACATCGCCTGCACTTGACGCCTCTGCGCGCGTCGATGCCGGACCAGACGCGCCGGCGTCTTCAGCGGGCGCTCCTCCATCACCACCAGCCTCGCCAACGGCTTCTCCGATGAGTGCCTCTGCATCACCACCGGCCTCACCGTCGGTCTCTCTGGCGGCCGCTCCTCCATCACCTCCTGCCTTGCAGCCGGCTCGGTCTACGGCTTCACCGTTGAGCGGACACGCACGCGTCTTCAGAACAACATACAACGCCCGAAAATCCCCACTGATGACACTGTCCGGTACAACCCGTATCGTCATGGTTTCAGTGCTGTTGTGGCCGCTCCAGCTATGTACCGACAGGCGCTCGTTGATCCTGCATGGAAAGCCGCTATGCAAGAGGAGTTTTCAGCCCTCCAGCACGCCGCGACGTGGTCGCTTGTTCCACGTCCTTTCGGCACCAACATTGTCAGCTGTAAGTGGATTTTCAAAGTCAAGCAACATTCTGATGGCTCTCTTGACAAGTACAAAGCCCGCCTGGTCGCTCGCGGGTTCACTCAGCAGTATGGTGTTGACTATCTCGACACGTTTAGTCCAGTTGTCAAACCAGCTACTGTTCACCTTATGCTCTCACTCACTGTTTCGTAGGGCTGGTGTTTGCGACAACTTGATGTGAGCAATGCATTCCTCCATGGTCTTCTTGATGAGGAGGTGTATATGCAGCAGCCACCGGGCTTTGAGGATCCTCGCTACCCTCATCATGTGTGCAAGCTTCGGAAGTCAATCTATGGGCTGAAACAGTCTCCCCGAGCTTGGTATTCCCGCCTCAGTGATCGACTACATCAACTTGGTTTCCAGTCCTCTAAGGCTGACACTTCCCTCTTCATTTTTCGGAGAGGGCGTGTGGTCATTTACATGCTTGTTTATGTTGATGATATTGTCATTGCTAGCTCCTGTTCTAAAGCGGTGGATCGACTGCTTCGCACTCTTGCCGGGTCTTTTCCTATCAAGGATCTAGGTCGTCTCGCTTACTTCCTTGGGATTGAAGCCGCCTACAATTCAGGGGGAATGGTGCTCTCTCAGCGTAAGTATGCCGATGACCTACTTCACCGTGCACATATGGAGAATTGCAAGGCGGTTTCTACTCCCATGTCCGTCACTGATAAGTTGGCAGCAGCTCTTGGCACTCCTCTCAATGGTGATGATGCCTTCAGCTATCGCAGTATTGTCGGAGGGTTGCAGTATCTCACGCTTACCCGCCCAGATATTTCTTTTGCTGTAAACAAAGTGTGCCAATATCTGTCCAAACCCACTGATGTGCATTGGGAGGCTGTCAAGCGCATACTAAGATATGTTAAAGGTACTGTGGCTACCGGTCTCCAGATTCGTCAATCACACTCCACACTTCTGAGTGTTTTCACTGATGCTGACTGGGCGGGATGTGCCGATGACAGACGCTCCACAGGTGGTTTTGTGGTCTTCCTAGGACCCAATCTGAATTCTTGGAGTGCTAGAAAACAGCCAACAGTGTCACGATCTAGTACCGAGGTGGAGTACAAGGCCCTTGCAAATGGTGTAGCTGAAGTCACATGGGTGCAGTCTGTGCTTAGAGACCTGGGAGTACCTCTGCCGCGACCACCAGTTTTATGGTGTGATAATTTAGGTGCCACATACTTAACTGCAAATCCAGTGTTCCATGCAAGGACGAAGCATATTGAGGTGGATTTCCACTTCGTCAGAGAAAAAGTGGCACAAGGAGCATTGAATGTATGTTTTGTGTCTTCTGGTGATCAAGTAGCAGATGCCTTCACTAAACCTGCTACAAAGATCATGCTGGAGAAATTACGACACAATCTCAACCTTGTGGCCGGTTGAGATTGAGGGGGAATGTTAACGTACATAGAATAGTATCAGTCATATCTCATGTAATTATGATGGAGATATTACGTAGCAATTGTAATCTGCTGTGTATGGTAGTCTACGATCTGATTAGTATCAGATTGATTGTATCCTTGTTGTACAAGGTCTATCAGATTAAATAGAGGTGCAGCCCATGGGGCAATTCACGGCAAACATATTGTTGTCTAACGGATTCAAATTCTGCCAGGGAAGTCGTGGAACATAAGAGAACAAAACATAGATGAAAGAAGAAGAAGATGAACAGTGAAGGGAAGTCATGGAACAGTGTGTGCAACAGAATGGGAGCTGTAGGATACACATAGGTAGGCAGACATATAACAAGGACCTGCGGACGTATTCATATAAAATATACATGTACATTGTCCCGTATTCAGACACTTCAAGAATTTTCATCTATTTTTCAATCATTTTCTGTCCAAACATGTGCACATATCATGGCGCAGATCGACGACGACGGGAGTTTGCGCAGGTGCGTGTCCCCGCACCTGCGTGCCCCTGCGAATTTTCGCAGCAGCTAGTTCAGATCAAGTTCATCTCTTCTAAAGATCAACTTACAAACATCTTCATAAACCATTGCCCATTACCTTTGTTTGAGATTTGCCGGCACAATATCAACCTGCAGGACACGGTTGAGATTGAGGGAGCATGTTAGACCTAGTATTTATACTAGTTTGTAGGTTCTGGCATATACCCTATATTTGTACATGTAACACCTTATAAATACATGTGCAACGCCGCCCCTAGATGGTTGAGCCATTTCCCTAAACGAACCCTAAGTCTAACAATCTTCAAGGACACTAGATGCAGAGCCTAGGATATGAGAATCATTCGTTTCAACAAAACAGTTTATGGGTATTTGAGCGTTAAAATCTCAGGCCTCTTTTGGTTCATAGGATAGGATTATCGTAGGAATAGAAATTTTGTAGGAAATGAGATGACATGTATCTCAAATCCTATGAGTAGGAATAGGAAACAAGATGTCATTTGGTTGACACCAAAGGAATTTTTCCATTGAGTCTAGGCTCATTTTTATTTTCCTATGAAATGTGAAGGATAGAAACCAATCCTATGTAGAAATAGGAATCCATTCCTATGAACCAAAGGGATCTAAAGGAAAAAAATCCTATAAGAATCATATCCTTTAGAATTCCTATGAAATTCCTTCAAACCAAACCAAAGGAGGCCTCAGAGAATATTTACATAAGACTGTTTAATTCCAGTGTGAAGACGATAAGCACAATTCAGATATTTGCCACTTGATTGATTGATGATATAGAAATGCCACTAGATACAAGTACCATGGATGTTCGGGAACTAGAGCTTTATTTGTGACCACGAGTATCCCACCAAATGCTGGTGGGTTCTTGGTTTACATGCGTGCAACATGTCCCGTCACTTCATTCTGTAGCCTGTGAGGAGCGGGATATGTGGATCGATCTAATATAGCTCTCTGAAGTAGTAGCTTATACAAATCTCAGTTACATGAATTGGAGTTCTTGCAATAGGGAAAACTAGATGAACTAGATAACTAGGGTTGCCGCCGCCGGTTCTGCCGTGATCCTCTGGATGGTGAGTCCTTAGTCCGTGGTAGGTTTTGTAGGTGAGCCCGGGCCTCAGTTGGCCCATTCCGGCCCAACGTTGCGCGGGTTGGGCCTCCTGTCTCGTTGGTGTCGAGAGGCAACGATGGAGTCGCTGCCTGGTGGAGCCAGCCTGCCTGGGCTGCTAACATCCCCCTCTCCTTGAGACACGGCTTGCCCCCAAGCCGTCGAGTGAGGAAAGAGATCCTCCAGGGCCGCCCTGTCTTCCCAATTATCGCCTAGGTTTGTCGGACTAGACCAGCGGACCAGGACCTGTTCAACCACCGAGCCACGCCTCTTTTGCCATCTGGTTCGAAGGATCTTGACAGGAGTTGCAAGATCATTTGTACTGATTGGAAGGAGTTTACTGGTGTACCTGGGAGGAGTGATGACCCACAAGTATAGGAGATCTATCGTAGTCCTTTCGATAAGTAAGAGTGTTGAACCCAATGAGGAGCAGAAGAAAATGACAAGCGGTTTTCAGCAAGGTATTCTCTGCAAGCACTGAAATTATCGGTAACAGATAGTTGTGTGATAAGATAATTCGTAACGGGTAACAAGTAACAAGAGTAACTAAGGTGTAGCAAGGTGGACCAATCCTTTTTGTAGCAAAGGACAAGCTTGGACGAACTCTATATAAAGCAAAGCGCTCCCACGGACACATGGGAATTGTTGTCAAGTTAGTTTTCATCATGCTCATATGATTCACGTTCGCTACTTTGATAATTTGATATGTCAGTGGACCGGTGCTTGGGTGTTGTCCTTCCTTGGACAAGCCTCCCACTTATGATTAACCCCTCTCGCAAGCATCCACAACTACAAAAGAAGAATTAAGGTAAACCTAACCATAGAATAAAACATATAGATCCAAATCAACCCCTTACGAAGCAACGCACAAACTAGGATTTAAGTTTCTGTCACTCTAGCAACCCATCATCTACTTATTACTTCCCAATGCCTCCCCCTAGGCCCAAATCATGGTGAAGTGTCACGTAGTCGACGTTCACATAACACCACTAGAGGAAAGGTAACATACATCTCATCAAAATATCGAACGAATACCAAATTCACATGACTACTTATAACAAGACTTTTCCCGTGTCCCCAGGAACAAACATAAATACTCACAAAGCATATTCATGTTCATAATCAGAGGAGTATTAATTATCATTAAGGATCTGAACATATGATCTTCCACCGAATAAACCAACTAGCATCCACTACAAGGAGTAATCAACACTACTAGCAACCCACAGGTACCAATCTAAGGTTTTGAGACAAAGATCAGATACAAGAGATGAACTAGGGTTTGAGAGGATATGGTGCTGGTGAAGATGTTGATGGAGACTGCTCCCCTCTCGATGAGAGGATCGTTGGTGATGACGATGGCATCTATTTTCCCCTCCCGGAGGGAAGTTTCCTCGGCAGAACAGCTCCGTCGGAGCCCTAGATTGGTTTTGCCCAGGTTCCGCCTCGAGACAGCGGCGCTTCGTCTCGAAAGCTTCCTTATGTTTTTTTCTAGGTCAAAACACACCATATAGCAGAAGATGGGCATATGGGGCCTGCCAGGTGGCCCACAAGGCAGGGGCGCGCCCTCCACCCTTGTGGATGGCAACTGGCCCCCCTTTGGTGCTTTCTTCGCCCAATATTTTTATATATTCCAAAACAATTCTCCGTGAAGTTTCAGGACTTTTGGAGTTGTGCAGAATAGGTATTTAATATTTGCTCCTTTTCCAATCCAGAATTGCAGTTGCCGGCATTCTCCCTCTTCATGTAAACCTTATAAAATAAGAGAGAAAAGGCATACGTATTGTGATATAATGTGTAATAACAGCCCATAATGCAATAAATATCAACATAAAAGCATGATGCAAAATGGACGTATCAACTCCCCCAAGCTTAGACCTAGCTTGTCCTCAAGCAAAAGCCGATATCGAAAAATATGTCCACATGTTTAGAGATAGAGGTGTCGATAAAATAAAATGCGGACATGAGGGCATCATGATCATCTTTAGAATAGCAGCATATATTGTCATATAATTTCTTATGCTAAAGTAGCAACTCGTTCACAAGGTAAAGTGTGAATCAGAAACTTTATTGAAAACTAACAAACTATGATCTCAGTCATTGAAGCAATTGCAATTTATCATAACATCGGAAAGAGTCAATATAAGAGCTTTTCAGCAAGTCCACATACTCACCTATCATTTAATCTTTCACAATTGCTAACACTCACACGATACTTATGGGTACAAAGTTTCAATCGGACACAAAGAAAGATAGGGGCTTATAGTTTCGCCTACCAACCTTTTACCTCAAGGGTAATGTCAACAATAATAGTTGATGATAACCTACATCCAAGTGGATATATATATATATATATATATGTATATATATATCCAGATCTCTCCAACACATAGTGCTTGCCAAACGAAAAAGTGTAAAAAGGAAAGGTGAAGATCACCATGACTCTTGTATAAGGGTAGAAGATAAAAATAAAAGATAGGCCCTTTGCAGAGGGAAGCAGAGGTTGTCATGCGCTTTTATGGTTAGATGCACAAAATATTAATGCAAAAGAACGTCACTTTATATTGCTGCTTGTGATAAAGAACTTTATTATGCAGTCCGTTGCTTTTATTTCTTCCATATCACAAGTTCGTATAAAGCTTATTTTCTTCACACTAATGGATCATACATATTTAGAGAGCAATTTTTATTGCTTGCACCAATGACAACTTACTTGAAGGATCTTACTCAATCCATAGGTAGGTATTGTGGACTCTCATGGCAAAACTTGTTTAAGGGATGTTTGAAAGCACAAGTAGTATCTCTACTTGGTGCAAAGAATTTGGCTAGCATGAGAGGGAAAAGCAAGATCAACATGTTGGAGGATCCATGACAATATAACTTCTGTTCGGATATAAGAAAACATAACCCATTATGTTGTCTTCCTTGTCCAACATCAACCTTTTAGCATGTCATATTTTAATGAGTGCCCACAATTACAAAAGATTTCCAAGATAGTATATTTATATGTGAAGCCTCTCTTTCTTTATTACTCCCTATTAATTGCAACAATGACCACAACTATGTTTGTCAACTCCCAACAAATTTTATTCATCATACTCTTTATATGTGAAGTCATTACTCTCCATAAAATCAATATATTATCTTTCTATTTCTTTTTATTCTTTCTTTTATTCCCTCAAGACGATAGCAATAAAGCAAAGCCCTCAACTCAAAACTACTCTTCATTATATGACTTCAGGACTCGATTACATAGATAGAACATAAAGCAAAACTCAAAGCTAGATCATACTAAAAACTTTATTCTACTAGATCAAGATATAACCAAAAGGATCGAACTAAGGAAAACGATAAAGGTAAAGGTGTGATGGTGATACGATACCAGGTCACCTCCCCCAAGCTTGGCAGTTGCCATGGGGAGTGCCCATACCCATGTATTTATGTCTCTTTCTTCGGAGGTGGTGATGATGGAGTTGTTGATGTAGTAGTGCCACACTTCGAGCGTAGGAGATACTCCAGTCTACGAATGATGCTCTGGAGGGTGGTGATATGCTCTTGCAACAGAATGTTTTCACGAGTGAGATATTTATTTTGCACATGAACTATTTCAATGATCTTGAAAGCTTCAATTTCAGTAGGGGTAAGATGGTTGTAGTATGGCTGAAGGATGTCTTCTTTTTCTACCGCTGGAACTTGATCTCCCGCGGCCTTCTTGATCTTATCATCCTCGTTGATTCCCCAAGTTCTCTCTTCATCTCTATCTTCATCAGCCAAGCATCGTCATCCCCATTGCCGGAGGAGGGGGAAGACATGATGCCTGGCCTTGAAAAACTATGGCAGAAAACAGCTCAAAATGAAAACAGGGGATTTTGCCGTGGTACAGTGGTCAAAACCTTCAGGAGATTATATAATGAATTTTTACTAACCAAAAGAAGTATCGTGCAAGAAAACGGAGTCCGAAGGGCACACGAGGTGGCCACAAGGCAAGGGGGCACGCCCTCCACCCTTGTGGTCTCCTCGTGCGTCTTTCGGACTACTTTTAGTTTTCTAATTTTTTAAATATTCCAAAACGGGGAAAATTACCATTAGAATAGTTTTGGAGTCGATTTAGTTACCGTACCACATACCTATTCCTTTTCGGAGTCTAAAAAGTTCTGGAAAGTGTCCCTTATGTACTCCTCCGGTGTTACAGTGTCAATTATGTTGGTCTCAACATTTATGGGAGTACCTGAGATATAATGTTTGATTCTTTGACCGTTTACCACCTTAGGATTTGTGCCTTCGGTGTTGTTGATTTTGATGGCACCGGAACGATAGACCTCCTTGATAATGTAAGGACCTTCCCATTTAGAGAGAAGCTTTGTGACGCCCGGGTAATTAAGCTACAGTAATCCTCACTAATGATGCCACGTCACCTCTGTCACTGTAGTTGATCTCGGGTTAAATCAAAACTGTTTCGATATTGAATTCAAAATTATGATGGTAATAAAAGTTTTTTTTAAAAAGAAATAATAATAATAAAACAAAAATGTTCGGTGGTTGCCAAATATTACAAAGATAATTATGGTGTATGGTTCACAATTTTATAAAATGCCTAAGTGTTTATAGATAAATAAAAGCAGAAAAGAAAATAAATAAAAAGAAAACAGAAATCAAGCAACAAAAAAAAAGGGCAAAGCAACCCCCCCCCCTCACTGGGCCAAGTGGCCCAGCTGGCCTGAGCCGCCCGAACGGGCCGGCCCACCCCACGGCCCAGCCGGCCCCCCCCACGCCTCCCTTATTCCCCCCCACTAACCCTAACCCCACCCCGTCGCCCCACTTCCCCCCCCACGCCGCCTCCCTCGCCCCCGAGCTGGATCGGGAGGAGAGCCCGATCCCCTCGCGGCCGATCCCCGCGCCCCTCCACTCCCGACGCCGGCGCCCACCCCCGCCGACCCCGCCGCCTCATCCCTGCGCCCCGTCACCGGCCGGCGCCGCCCGTCTCCGCCGGCGCCTCCTCATCGCCTCCCCACACCGCCTCCTCAACCCCCCCCCCCCGACCGACCTCCGGGCGCCTCTGCTTCCTCCCGGCGCCGCCCCGCCATCGCCGACTCGCCCCCGTCCTCCTCCTCGCCCCGTGCGGAGGCCGCAGTTCCTACACCGCGCCCTCGACCCCGCGTCGGACGCCGCCGTCCTCTCCGTCGCCGGTGCCGCCCCGCCGGACCTCCTCGAGCCCACTGCCAGCGCCCTACGGCCCCGCAGTGAGCACCTCCCTCGCTCTCCCCATCCATGTCGCCCGTCCCGGCCACAGCCGCACCCATGGCCCCTCGCGCGCCTCGCACCCGCGCCGCCTTCCCTGGCCTCGCCGAGGCCACCTCCACCTCCTTCGGACCGCGCTCGCCACGCCCCGACCGGCCGCCGTGGCTCCCGCCGCGTGCCTTGTCTCACCTTCCCTCCGTGTGAGCTGCTCCGACCAGCCCCGCCACTACCTCCACCACTGCGCTACCCGCGGCCCTCTGCCGCCTTTCCTGGCCGGCGTCGTGGGCGCCAGCGGCTTCGTCCATGGCCTCGCCCGAGCAGCCTCTGGGCTCACCTCATGCCAGGCGCCCCTGCGCCCGTTAGCCCGCACGCCCACAAGCCCTTGCGCCCGCTTAGGCCCCTGGGGCCAATGACAGTCGGGGCCCAAACCCCCCAGAACGCTTTATAAAAAAAAGGGGAATTAAAATCAATAATAATAAAAATAATTAATTAATTAATTAATTAATTAAGGAATTAATTAAGTTAATTAATCATAATTAGATTAATCAAATTAACTAATTAGTCTAATTAAACAGTAATTAGTTTAACTACACCCTAATTAACCTAACAGAGTATGACAGGTGGGTCCCGCTGGACCCACACGTCAGTTTGACCAGTCAACGCCCCTGTTGACTGCTGACGTCATGCTGACGTCATGATGACATCATCAGACACTATTCTGGATAATGTTGATTAAATTAATTAAATAAATCCAAAAATGATTTAAATCTTTTAAAATTAATATAAAATAAACCGTAGCTCGGATCGAAAAACTTTGTACATGAAAGTTGCTCAGAACGACGAGACGAATCCGGATACGCAGTCCGTTCGTCCGCCACGCATCCCTAGCATAGCAAACACGCGACTTTCCCCCTCCGGCTCCTCTGCCCGAAAACGCGAAACACCGGGGATATTTTCCCGGATGTTATCCCCCTTCACCGGTATCACCTACTACCGCGTTAGGGCACCCCTAACACCGTTACTTGTCTTGACATGCATCGTTATGCATCTGTTTGCATTGTATTCATTGTTTCTTCCCCCCTCTTCTCTCGATAGACACCGAGATCGACGCCGCTGCTTCCCAGTACGACTACGGAGTTGACGACCCCTCTCTCTTGCCAGAGCAACCAGGCAAGCCCCCCCCTTGATCACCAGATATCGCCTACTCTTCTCTATACTGCTTGCATTAGAGTAGTGTAGCTTGTTACTGCTTTCCGTTAACCCTATTGTGATGCATAGCCTGTCCTTGCTACTACTGTTGATACCTTACCTGCAATCCTAAATGCTTAGTATAGGATGCTAGTTTATCATCAGTGGCCCTACATTCTTGTCTGTCTGCCATGCTATACTATCGGGCCGTGATCACTCGGGAGGTGATCACGGGCGTAGGCTATATACTTTACACTGTTACTTTACATGTGGTACTGTTCGGAGATGGGGGCTGAAGGGGCAGGTGGCTCCATCCCGGTAGAGGTGGGCCTGGGTTCCCGACGGCCCCCGACTGTTACTTGAGGCGGAGCGACCGGGCAGGTTCCGACCACCTAGGAGAGAGGTGGGCCTGGCCCTGGTCGGCGTTCGCGGATACTTAACACGCTTAACGAGATCTGGGTATTTGATCTGAGTCTGGCCATTTGGTCTATACGCACTAACCATCTACGTGGGAGTAGTTATGGGTATCCCGGCGTCGTGGTATCAGCCGAAGCCTTCTTGACGTCAGCGACGGAGCGGCGCGCGCTGGATTGGACTGGAACGCCACTAGGCTAGGTCTTCTTCCGGCCGCCCTCGCAACGTGCAGGTGTGCTAAGGGCGATGGGCCCAGACCCCTGGGCGCTTAGGTTTAGACCGGCGTGCTGACCTCTCTGTTGGTCTAGGTGGGGCTACGACGTGTTGATCTTCCGAGGCCGGGCATGACCCAGGAAAGTGTGTCCGGCCAAATGGGATCGAGCGTGTTGGGGTATGTGGTGCACCCCTGCAGGGAAGTTTATCTATTCGAATAGCCGTGTCCCTCGGTAAAAGGACGACCCGGAGTTGTACCTTGACCTTATGACAACTAGAACCGGATACTTAATAAAACACACCCTTCCAAGTGCCAGATACAATCGGTGATCGCTCTCTCACAGGGCGATGAGGGGAGGATCATCGGTTAGGTTTATGCTATTCGATGCTACTTGGAGGTCTTCAGTCTACGCTCTTCTACATGTTGCAAGACGGAGGCTGCCAGAAGCGTAGTCTTCGAAAGGATTAGTTATCCCCCTCTTATTCTGGCTTTCTGCAGTTCAGTCCACATATGATACCCTTACTCCATTTGATACCCATGCATATGTAGAGTAGCTCCTTGCTTGCGAGTACTTTGGATGAGTACTCACGGTTGCTTTCTCCTTCTTTTCCCTCTATCCCTTCTACCTGGTTGTCGCAACCAGATGTTGGAGCCCAGGATCCAGACGCCACCGTCGACGACGACTCCTACTACACCGGAGGTGCCTACTACTACGTGCTGCCCGCTGACGACGACCAGGAGTAGCTTAGGAGGATCCCAGGCAGGAGGCCTGCGCCTCTTTCGATCTGTATCCCATTTTGTGCTAGCCTTCATAAGGCAACTTGTTTAACTTATGTCTGTACTCAGATATTGTTGCTTCCGCTGACTCGTCTATGATCGAGCTTTTGTATTCGAGCCCTCGAGGCCCCTGGCTTGTAATATGATGCTTGTATGACTATTTTTTTATTTGTAGAGTTGTGTTGTGATATCTTCCCGTGAGTCCCTGATCTTGATCGTACACATTTGCGTGTATGATTAGTGTACGGTCGAATGAAGGGGCGTCACAAGTTGGTATCAGAGCCGACTGCCTGTAGGAATCCCCCTTCCACACTTCTTGGCCGAAGTCGAGTCTAGACATTGCAAAACTTTTTACTAACCTGGCTGTGTGCCTTACGGGCCCACGTCGCCATCGGGTGATATTAGGATCTTTTACTCCTCGATCCTTACTCGGGGACTCTGATCTCTCTTCTCCTCGGGTTAAACGAATTTACTAACTCTGACACTAGGATCCCGTTACGACATTCACCCCAAAGTTGGATAAGCCCTAGTTATTCTTTAGAGTAGTGTTTGAACATTGTCCACCTTGTCATTTGACTCCTGTGAAAACATCTTTGTTTTCAGATGGAACCCACGAGGCAGGTCGTGCGCCACACGACGGCCATTGGTGCCTCAGGATCACCTGCTGTGTTGGTTGAGATGATGACCTATCTGGGTTATCGCTGGCACCCTGAGTACACCGTCTATGAGGAGTATCAGGACTTCAACCAGGAGCAGTACCGTGCCGTTGTCCACCTCTACTCTCGGGAGTATGACTCCACTACTGTGCTGCACACTGCTCATGGTGTTGGAGTGACTATCGATATGGCGGTTCACGATGCTGCTTATGCTGCTCTGACACGTCTTCGTGGCGAGTATCAGGAGTTGGACACCTCCCCCTTCAGGCACATTGCTATTGCATCCGATGTTGGTGCGGAGGGTTACTACACTGCTGCCTACTCCACTGTCACCCGCGAGCCCTACTACCATCAGAACCTGGTTCTGCATGCTGATGGGCTGGATAGAGCTAACCGAGCTCTTCGACACGAGTTGTACACCACCCGTCAGCACCTGTATCGTGCTCTGACACTGTTGCACCCCTTTGTCCGATCTGGTGATCTGACGCGTTCTGCGATCTACCCCGCCAGGACCGTGATGCCCCAGGGCGTCGGCTGGCCAGATGTGGGAGGCTACTCTCCTGCACTTGGTCCTCTCCTTCCACCTGCGCATCGGGTTCCGCACCAGAGTATCCGCGGACCCCAGGCTACTCGCGTGGAGGTCTTCCCTTCGCGTCACTACCAGCTGTCGGGCTACACCTACCTCCGCAGTACCGCATGGGACTGACGTAGACTTGCTTATTAGAGTTAGATGCATTCGCCGCGAGCCTGTGTGCCGCCTATGATGTCTTAGTCTATGTACTGAACACTGTGTAACGAACTCTATGCATGATCTCTTTTGTAAGATATGCCGACTACTATGTGGTATCTATCGTGCTGCTTTCGTTGTGCATGTTTCATCATGAATGATGCTTGTTTTTACAATTCCTCAATGCTGAACTACCCCTGTTAAACATTGGCAGGATGGTTAGACCAGGTGGTCGTGGTCGTGGTGGCAACGCCCCACCACCGCCTGAGTACATGGCTGGTATGATCCAACAGTTTGAGCTGAATCGTCAGTTCATGGAGAATGTGATGGCTCAGTTTCCACGCCCCAATATGAACCAGCAGCCAACCCCAGTAACTCTGCAGGATTTCATGCGCCTGAACCCAACAGTGTACCGCAGCTCAACCCAGCCTCTGGATGCTGATGACTGGCTCCGTGACATCACCTATGAGATGGAGTCTGCTGATGTAGCCCCTGCCAGCTATGTCACCTTTGCTTCCTTCTTCCTGAAGGGACCCGCAGCTCAATGGTGGGACAGCCACAGGCGTACGCTGCCAGCTGGAACAATCATCACCTGGCCAGACTTCCAAGCTGCCTTCCGTGCTCGCTTCATTCCTCAGGGAGTTATGGACCGGAAGAAGCGTGAGTTCCGCAACCTCACCCAAGGCAACAAAACTGTGGAAGCTTATCAGCGGGAGTTTCTGGACTTGTCCCGCTATGCTGAAGAAGACATTGCAACTGATGCACGCAGACAGGAGAAGTTCCGTGATGGCCTTCAAGCTGACATCAAGCTCGCACTTCTAGTGCATGACTTTACTGATTTCGCCACCTTGGTGAACAAGGCCATCAACGTCGAAACTGGTCTGCAGGAATACCAGAGCTCTCACAGGCGCAACCGTGACACGGGCTCATCTTCGGGCCCGTCCTCGCAGAAGCGCAAGATATGGATTCCCAATAGCTTGTACCAGCCGGATGCACCTACCCCAAGGCAGACCTATGCTGCACCTCGTCTGCCTACTCCTCCGACTAGGCGGCCAAGACTCCCAGCTCCACCACCACAAGCTCCTGTTCCCACTCCCAATAATGGATTGTGCTTCAGGTGTGGACAACCAGGACATCGTGCTAGGGAATGCAACCAGAACCCGAATCAACTGGCCCTTCCAGCAACTGGCCGTGGAAGCAACCAGCCCCGCAGCAACAATGCCAAGTCTTATGGTCGTGTTCATGCCAACCACGTTGATCTGAGCGAAGCTCAGGACCAGCCTGCTACTGTTATGGGTACCCTCCTCGTAAATTCAGTACCAGCATCCGTTTTATTTGATACAGGTGCATCTCATTCATTCATGTCAGAAGGTTTTGCATGCTTGCACGACATTAAATGTGAGAACATGGATGCTTCACTATTAGTACACACCCCTGCGGGCCAATGCCGAACCTCCATGATTTGCAATGACGTCCCTGTAGAAATCGAAGGACTGGAATTCCTTGTCTCCCCCATCGTACTGAAGTCCTGTAGCATTGATCTCATTCTGGGGATGAATTGGTTAAAAGCGCATACTGCTTCTATAGTTTGCGCCACTAAGGTCGTCCATTTGCTACACCCTTCTGATGAAATAATAGCTTATCAAGCTCATCTAGTTCAGAACGCCGAGGCACGGCTTTATGCCTTGAATGCGTTGAACGCTGCACCACTCGAGGGCATTGAAAACATTCTCGTCGTTCGTGAATTCCAAGATGTCTTCCCAGAAGAACTTCCAGGGATTCCCCCTGCTAGAGCTGTCGAATTCATCATCGACTTGAAACCCGGCACCACCCCTATAGCTAAACGACCCTATAAGATGCCGCCGCATGAACTCATTGAGCTTAAGGAGGAAATCGACAAATCTCTTGTCAACGGTTTCATTCGTCCAAGTTGCTCTCCTTGGGGAGCACCTTCTCTCTTTGTTAAGAAGAAGGATGGGACAAACCGGTTAGTCCAAGACTACCGTCCTATAAACCAAGCTACCATTCAGAATAAATACCCTCTTCCTCGGATCAATGATCTTTATGATCAACTGGCTGGTTCGTCAGTGTTCTCTAAACTCGACTTGAGGTTGGGTTACCACCAGATCCGTGTTCGTGAAGAGGACATTCCAAAAACCGCCTTCGTTACTCGGTATGGATCATACGAGTACACCGTCATGTCATTCGGCTTAACGAATGCTCCAGCCACCTTCTCTCGTCTGATGAATTATATATTCATGGATTACCTCGACAAGTTCGTCGTGGTTTATTTGGACGATATCCTTGTATTTTCCAAGAACAAGGAGGAGCATGCTGAACATCTTCGTCTTGTGCTAGAGAAGCTTCGAGAACATCAGCTGTATGCTAAGTATTCCAAGTGTGAATTCTGGCTTCCCGAAGTAACCTATCTTGGGCATGTCATCTCCAAAGATGGTATTGCCGTCAACCCTGAACGAGTTCAGGCTATTCTCGATTGGACTCCCCCGAAGAATGTGAAGCAAGTCCGAAGTTTTCTCGGTCTCGCCAGCTATTGCCGTCGATTCGTCGAGAACTTCTCCAAGATTGCCAGGCCTCTGACTAATTTATTGCATAAGGGTGTCAAGTTCTACTGGACAGACAAGTGTCAGGAAAGTTTCCAGGCGCTCAAGGACAAATTGACTTCTGCCCCTGTGCTTGCACCACCTGATACTAAGAAGGACTTCGTCATTTACTGCGACGCTTCCCGTCAAGGATTAGGCTGTGTCCTAATGCAAGAGCGCAGAGTGATTGCTTATGCCTCTCGTCAATTGCGCCCTCACGAAGAAAACTACCCAGTTCACGACCTCGAGCTTGCTGCTGTCATTCATGCACTGAAGCAGTGGCGACATTACCTTCTCGGTAATCGTTGCGAGATCTTCACCGACCATCAAAGTCTGAAGTATCTGTTTACTCAGCCAGATTTGAACCTACGTCAGCAAAGATGGATGGAGACTGTTGCAGACTTTGACGTGGATATATCATATACCCCCGGCAAGGCTAATGTGATGGCTGATGCCTTGAGCCGCAAGTCTTACTGCAACCACCTCCAGGTTCATAAAGTTCAGCCCTCGCTTACCGAAGAATTTAGAAGGCTGAACCTCCATATTGTTCCTCCGGGATCACTCGCTCCCCCTCCCAAAGGTTTCCCCAAACAGAACCTCCATGTTGTTTCCAAGGGTTCTCTCAATACCCTGGTTGCGAAACCAGATCTTGTGGACACCATCAAATGGATACAAAAGTGTGACGATGAAGTCCTCAAGATTAAGCGCGACCTCAAAAAAGGAAAGCCCTCATTCTTCACGATCGCCGACGATGGCGCCTTGTATTTCAAAGGCCGCTTAGTGGTACCATGTTCGAAGAAAAACCTGGATAAGACTAAAAGGGTTATGCAAGAAGCCCATGATACGCCTCTGTCCATCCATCCTGGTAGTACAAAGATGTACCAGGATATTCGTCAAAGATTCTGGTGGTCTAATATGAAGCAGGACATTGCTCGTTATGTTGCTGAGTGTGACGTTTGTCGCCGAATCAAAGCAGAGCATCAAAGGCCTGCTGGAACTCTGCAACCTATCTCTATTCCTGAATGGAAATGGGACCATGTTGAGATGGACTTCGTCACTGGTTTTCCCAAATCGCAGAAAGGTAATGATGCTATTCTTGTCGTCATTGACCGGCTTTCCAAAGTTGCCCATTTTCTGGCGGTCAAAGAGACAATCACTGCTAGTCAGCTTGCTACTCTCTACATGGCCAGAATTGTTTCACTCCACGGTATCCCACTGGTTATCAGTTCAGACCGTGGCAGCTTATTCACTTCAAGGTTTTGGGCGAGTTTCCAAGAAGCTATGGGAACTCATCTGTCGTTCAGTACTGCGTTTCATCCTCAGTCGCAAGGACAGGTTGAACGTGTCAACCAAGTTCTCGAAGACATGCTTCGAGCTTGTGTAATCTCATTCGGCAAGAAATGGGAGGAATCTCTTCCATATGCCGAGTTCTCTTATAATAATAGCTATCAAGCTAGTCTGAAGATGTCCCCCTTCGAAGTGTTATATGGACGAAAGTGCCGAACCCCTCTGAACTGGTCAGAAACTGGGGAACGCCCACTCTTCGGTCCGGATATTATCCAACAGGCCGAAGAACAAGTTCGCATTATTCGCGAGCATCTCAAGGCTGCTCAGTCACGTCAGAAAAGTCAGTATGACCGTCATCACCAAGACATGGTCTATCAACCTGGCGAAAAGGCTTATCTTCGAGTTACACCAATGAAGGGTGCTCACCGCTTCGGGATCAAAGGGAAGCTAGCTCCCCGCTATATCGGCCCATTCACTATTCTGGAAAGGCGTGGAAAAGTGGCATATCAACTGGAGCTTCCGTCGAACCTTTCTCAGGTTCACGATGTGTTCCACGTGTCACAACTCCGACGCTGCTTCAAGGACCCAATCCGCGCAGTGGATCATGAAGTGCTCGAATTGCAACAGGACCTCTCCTATAAGGAGCATCCGGTCCGCATTCTTGACCAAGCTGAACGCCGCACGCGTCAGAAGGCGATCAAATTCCTCAAGGTCCAGTGGTCGAATCACTCTGAAGACGAAGCCACCTGGGAACGCGAGGATCGCCTGCGTGATGAATACCCCGCATTATTCCCTTCTACCTCCTAAATCTCGGGACGAGATTTCTTGTAGTGGAGGAGATTTGTGACGCCCGGGTAATTAAGCTACAGTAATCCTCACTAATGATGCCACGTCACCTCTGTCACTGTAGTTGATCTCGGGTTAAATCAAAACTGTTTCGATATTGAATTCAAAATTATGATGGTAATAAAAGTTTTTTTTAAAAAGAAATAATAATAATAAAACAAAAATGTTCGGTGGTTGCCAAATATTACAAAGATAATTATGGTGTATGGTTCACAATTTTATAAAATGCCTAAGTGTTTATAGATAAATAAAAGCAGAAAAGAAAATAAATAAAAAGAAAACAGAAATCAAGCAACAAAAAAAAAGGGCAAAGCAACCCCCCCCCCCTCACTGGGCCAAGTGGCCCAGCTGGCCTGAGCCGCCCGAACGGGCCGGCCCACCCCACGGCCCAGCCGGACCCCCCACGCCTCCCTTATTCCCCCCCACTAACCCTAACCCCACCCCGTCGCCCCACTTCCCCCCCCACGCCGCCTCCCTCGCCCCCGAGCTGGATCGGGAGGAGAGCCCGATCCCCTCGCGGCCGATCCCCGCGCCCCTCCACTCCCGACGCCGGCGCCCACCCCCGCCGACCCCGCCGCCTCATCCCTGCGCCCCGTCACCGGCCGGCGCCGCCCGTCTCCGCCGGCGCCTCCTCATCGCCTCCCCACACCGCCTCCTCAACCCCCCCCCCGACCGACCTCCGGGCGCCTCTGCTTCCTCCCGGCGCCGCCCCGCCATCGCCGACTCGCCCCCGTCCTCCTCCTCGCCCCGTGCGGAGGCCGCAGTTCCTACACCGCGCCCTCGACCCCGCGTCGGACGCCGCCGTCCTCTCCGTCGCCGGTGCCGCCCCGCCGGACCTCCCCGAGCCCACTGCCAGCGCCCTACGGCCCCGCAGTGAGCACCTCCCTCGCTCTCCCCATCCATGTCGCCCGTCCCGGCCACAGCCGCACCCATGGCCCCTCGCGCGCCTCGCACCCGCGCCGCCTTCCTTGGCCTCGCCGAGGCCACCTCCACCTCCTTCGGACCGCGCTCGCCACGCCCCGACCGGCCGCCGTGGCTCCCGCCGCGTGCCTTGTCTCACCTTCCCTCCGTGTGAGCTGCTCCGACCAGCCCCGCCACTACCTCCACCACTGCGCTACCCGCGGCCCTCCGCCGCCTTTCCTGGCCGGCGTCGTGGGCGCCGGCGGCTTCGTCCATGGCCTCGCCCGAGCAGCCTCTGGGCTCACCTCATGCCAGGCGCCCCTGCGCCCGTTAGCCCGCACGCCCACAAGCCCTTGCGCCCGCTTAGGCCCCTGGGGCCAATGACAGTCGGGGCCCAAACCCCCCAGAACGCTTTATAAAAAAAAAGGGGAATTAAAATCAATAATAATAAAAATAATTAATTAATTAATTAATTAATTAAGGAATTAATTAAGTTAATTAATCATAATTAGATTAATCAAATTAACTAATTAGTCTAATTAAACAGTAATTAGTTTAACTACACCCTAATTAACCTAACAGAGTATGACAGGTGGGTCCCGCTGGACCCACACGTCAGTTTGACCAGTCAACGCCCCTGTTGACTGCTGACGTCATGCTGACGTCATGATGACATCATCAGACACTATTCTGGATAATGTTGATTAAATTAATTAAATAAATCCAAAAATGATTTAAATCTTTTAAAATTAATATAAAATAAACCGTAGCTCGGATCGAAAAACTTTGTACATGAAAGTTGCTCAGAACGACGAGACGAATCCGGATACGCAGTCCGTTCGTCCGCCACGCATCCCTAGCATAGCAAACACGCGACTTTCCCCCTCCGGCTCCTCTGCCCGAAAACGCGAAACACCGGGGATATTTTCCCGGATGTTATCCCCCTTCACCGGTATCACCTACTACCGCGTTAGGGCACCCCTAACACCGTTACTTGTCTTGACATGCATCGTTATGCATCTGTTTGCATTGTATTCATTGTTTCTTCCCCCCTCTTCTCTCGATAGACACCGAGATCGACGCCGCTGCTTCCCAGTACGACTACGGAGTTGACGACCCCTCTCTCTTGCCAGAGCAACCAGGCAAGCCCCCCCCTTGATCACCAGATATCGCCTACTCTTCTCTATACTGCTTGCATTAGAGTAGTGTAGCTTGTTACTGCTTTCCGTTAACCCTATTGTGATGCATAGCCTGTCCTTGCTACTACTGTTGATACCTTACCTGCAATCCTAAATGCTTAGTATAGGATGCTAGTTTATCATCAGTGGCCCTACATTCTTGTCTGTCTGCCATGCTATACTATCGGGCCGTGATCACTCGGGAGGTGATCACGGGCGTAGGCTATATACTTTACACTGTTACTTTACATGTGGTACTGTTCGGAGATGGGGGCTGAAGGGGCAGGTGGCTCCATCCCGGTAGAGGTGGGCCTGGGTTCCCGACGGCCCCCGACTGTTACTTGAGGCGAAGCGACCGGGCAGGTTCCGACCACCTAGGAGAGAGGTGGGCCTGGCCCTGGTCGGCGTTCGCGGATACTTAACACGCTTAACGAGATCTGGGTATTTGATCTGAGTCTGGCCATTTGGTCTATACGCACTAACCATCTACGTGGGAGTAGTTATGGGTATCCCGGCGTCGTGGTATCAGCCGAAGCCTTCTTGACGTCAGCGACGGAGCGGCGCGCGCTGGATTGGACTGGAACGCCACTAGGCTAGGTCTTCTTCCGGCCGCCCTCGCAACGTGCAGGTGTGCTAAGGGCGATGGGCCCAGACCCCTGGGCGCTTAGGTTTAGACCGGCGTGCTGACCTCTCTGTTGGTCTAGGTGGGGCTACGACGTGTTGATCTTCCGAGGCCGGGCATGACCCAGGAAAGTGTGTCCGGCCAAATGGGATCGAGCGTGTTGGGGTATGTGGTGCACCCCTGCAGGGAAGTTTATCTATTCGAATAGCCGTGTCCCTCGGTAAAAGGACGACCCGGAGTTGTACCTTGACCTTATGACAACTAGAACCGGATACTTAATAAAACACACCCTTCCAAGTGCCAGATACAATCGGTGATCGCTCTCTCACAGGGCGATGAGGGGAGGATCATCGGTTAGGTTTATGCTATTCGATGCTACTTGGAGGTCTTCAGTCTACGCTCTTCTACATGTTGCAAGACGGAGGCTGCCAGAAGCGTAGTCTTCGAAAGGATTAGTTATCCCCCTCTTATTCTGGCTTTCTGCAGTTCAGTCCACATATGATACCCTTACTCCATTTGATACCCATGCATATGTAGAGTAGCTCCTTGCTTGCGAGTACTTTGGATGAGTACTCACGGTTGCTTTCTCCTTCTTTTCCCTCTATCCCTTCTACCTGGTTGTCGCAACCAGATGTTGGAGCCCAGGATCCAGACGCCACCGTCGACGACGACTCCTACTACACCGGAGGTGCCTACTACTACGTGCTGCCCGCTGACGACGACCAGGAGTAGCTTAGGAGGATCCCAGGCAGGAGGCCTGCGCCTCTTTCGATCTGTATCCCATTTTGTGCTAGCCTTCATAAGGCAACTTGTTTAACTTATGTCTGTACTCAGATATTGTTGCTTCCGCTGACTCGTCTATGATCGAGCTTTTGTATTCGAGCCCTCGAGGCCCCTGGCTTGTAATATGATGCTTGTATGACTATTTTTTTATTTGTAGAGTTGTGTTGTGATATCTTCCCGTGAGTCCCTGATCTTGATCGTACACATTTGCGTGTATGATTAGTGTACGGTCGAATGAAGGGGCGTCACAAGCTTTCCTGCAAAAAATCTTAAACAAGAGTTGTATAGCAAAACATGATCACCTACATTAAACTCACGCTTTTGTATTCTCTTGTCATGCCATCTTTTAACCTTTTCTTTAAACAACTTGGCATTCTCATAGGCTTGGGTTCTCCATTCATCAGGTGAGCTAATGTCGAATAACCTCTTCTCACCGGCAAGTTTGATTTGAAATCATAGTTGAGCTCTTTGATTGCCCAATAAGCTTTATGTTCTAGTTCGAGAGGTAAGCGACATGCTTTTCCATAAACCATTTTATACAGAGACATACCCATAGGGTTCTTATAAGCACTTCTATAAGCCTATAATGCATCATCAAGTTTCTTAGACCAATTCTTTCTAGATCTATTAACAGTCTTTTGCAAAATCAATTTAATCTCTCTATTGCTCAATTCTACTTGACCACTAGACCGAGGACGATATGGAGATGCAATTGTATGGTTAACATCATACTTAGCAAGCATTTTACGGAAAGCACCATGAATAAAATGTGAACCACCATCAGTCATTAAATATCCAGGGACTCCAAATCTCGAAAAAAACTTCTTTAACCATTTTAATAGAAGTGTTATGATCAACACTACTAGTTGGAATAGCTTCTACCCACTTAGTAATGTAATCAACAACAACTAAAATATGTGTATACCCATTAGAGGAAGGAAAAGGTCCCAGATAATCAAAGCCCCAAACATCAAATGGTTCAATAACAAGTGAATAATTCATAGGCATTTCCTGACGTCTACTAATATTACCAATTCTTTGGCATTCATCACCATACAAGACAAACTTACGAGCATCCTTGAAGAGAGTAGGCCAATAAAACCCGATTGCAATACCTTGTGTGAAGTTCTATCTCCAGCATGGTGTCCTCCATAGGACTCGGATTGGCACTTGCGTAGGATCTGTTCCTGTTCATGCTCAGGTACACAACGTCTAATAACACCATCTACTCCTTTATAAAGGCGTGGGTCATCCCAAAAGTAATGTCTTAAATCATAGAAAAATGGTTTCTTTTGCTGGTATGTGAAACTAGGTGGTATAAATTTAGCAACAATGTAATTAGCATAATCAGCATACCATGGAGTATTACAAGAAGCATTTATGACATCTAATTGTTCATCAAGAAAGCTATCATCAATAGGCAATGGGTCATCAAGAACATTTTCTAACCTAGACAAGTTGTCAGCAACGGGGTTCTCAACTCCCTTTCTATCAATAATATGCAAATCAAATTCTTGTAACAAGAGAACCCATCTAATAAGTCTAGGTTTAACACCTTTCTTTTCCATAATATATTTAATAGCAGCATGATCAGTGTGAATAGTTACTTTGGAATCAACAATATAAGATCTGAACTTATCACAAGCAAAAACAACTGCTAAAAATTCATTTTCAGTAGTAGCATAGTTTCTCTAGGCACTGTCTAGAGTTTTACTAGCATAATGGATAACATTTAATTTCTTATCAACTCTTTGTCCTAGAACAGCACCAACAACATAATCACTAGCACCACACATAATTTCAAAGGGTAAATTCCAATCAGGTGGCTGAACAATAGGTGTAGAAATCAAGGCTTTCTTAAGTATTTCAAATGCTTCTACACAATCATCATCAAAAACAAGGGGAACATATTTTTGCAAGAGATTGGTGAGAGGCCTATAAATTTTAGAGAAGTCTTTAATAAACCTCCTATAGAAACCAGCATGACCAAGGAAACTTCGTATACCTTTGATATCTTTAGGACACGACACCTTTTCAATAGCATCTACTTTAGCTTTATCAACTTCAATACCTCTTTGAGAAATTTTATGCCCCAAGACAATACCTTCATTAACCGTAAAGTGACACTTCTCCCAATTCAAGACAAGATTAGTTTCTTCACATATTTGCAAAACTCGATCAAGATTGCTTAAGCAATCATCAAAAGAAGTTCCGTAAACAAAAAAATCATCCATGAAAACCTCAAAAATCTTTCAGAAAAGTGTTAGAGAATATAGAGTCATACATCTTTGAAAGGTAGCAGGTGCATTGCATAAACCAAAAGGCATACGTCTATAAGCAAAAGTACCGAAAGGGCAAGTAAAAGTGGTCTTTTCCTGATCATCTTTTGACACATGTATTTCAGAAAAACCAGAATAACCATCTAGAAAGCAAAAATGTGTATGGTTGGATAGTATTTCTAGCATTTGATCAATAAAAGGTAAAGGGTAATGATCCTTTCTAGTAACTTTGTTTAATTTACCGAAATCAATTACCGTTCTATAACCTGTAACAATTCTTTGTGGAATCAATTCATTCTTATCATTAGGAACAACAGTAATACCTCCCTTCTTAGGGACACAATGACTGAGACTTACCCATCTACTATCAACAATAGGATAAATTATACCTACCTCCAGAAGCTTTAGTATTTCATTTCTTACCACTTCTTTCATATTGGGATTTAACCTTCGTTGGTGATCAACAACTGGTTTAGCATCAGGCTCCAAATTAATTTTGTGCTGACATAGAGTGGGACTAATGCCCTTAAGATCATCAAGAGTATATGCAATAGCGGCACGGTGCTTCTTCAGAGTTTTCAACAATTTCTTTTCTTCATGCTCTGGAAGGTTAGCACTAATAATGACATGACATATCTTCTTTTCATCAAGATAAGCATATTTCAAAGTATCAGTTAATTGTTTAAGCTCAAAAACGGGGTAACCCTTGGGTGGAGGAGGATCCCCGAGGATTTCAACAGGCAAATTGTGTTTCAGAACAGGCCCTTGATTAAAGAATATTTCATCTATTTCCCTTCTTTCATTCATAAACATGTCATTTTCATGGTCTAGCAAATATTGTTCTAAAGGATCAGTAGGAGGCACGACAATAGAAGCAAGACCAATAATTTCATCCTTACTAGGCAATTCCTTATCATGGGGTTGTCTACGAAATTTAGAGAAATTAAAATCATGAGACATATCGCCTAGACCAACAGTAACAATATCTTTCTCGCAGTCTATCTTAGCATTAACAGTATTCAAGAAAGGTCTACCAAATATAATGGGACAAAAATCATCTTGTGAGGAAGCAAGAACAAGAAAATTAGTAGGGTATTTAATTTTCTCACACAAGACTTCAACATCTCTAACAATCCCAATTGGTGATATAGTATCTCTATTAGCAAGCTTAATAGTAACATCAATATCTTCTATCTCAGCAGGTGCAATATCATTAATAATTTCTTGATATAAGGAAAAAGGAATTGCACTCACACTAGCACCCACATCACATAAGCCATGATAACAATGATATACTATTTTAAGAGAAACAACATGCATGCCAACAACAGGTCTATGTTTATCTTTCATATCAGGTTTAGCAACTCTAGCAGCTTCATCACAGAAATAAATAACATGCCCATCAATATTATCGACCAAGAGATCGTTAACCATAGAAATACTAGGTTCAACTTTAATTTGTTCAGGGGGTGTAGGTGTTCTAGTATAACTCTTACAAACCACAATTAAAGCTTTAGCATGATACTTTATTCTAACAGGAAAAGGTGGTTTCTCAATATAAGCAGTGGGAACAATAGGATCAAGAATATAAGTAATAGTTTCTTATTCAACTTTAATAGGTTCTACTACTTTCACTTCAATGGGAGGATGATATTTAAACCAATTCTCCTTAGGTAGTTCAACACGAGTAGCAAATGATTCACAAAAATATGCTACTATCTTAGCGTCAAGTCCATGTTTAGTGGTAAATTCACGAAAAGCATCGGTATCCATAAAAGATTTAACACAATCAAACTTAAGGTTTATACCCGACTCATTACCTTCGCCGAGTTCCCAATCTTTAGAGTTGTGTTTAATCCTCTCCAATAAATCTCATTTGAATTCAATAGTCTTCTTCATAAAAGAACTAGTACAAGAAGTATCGAGCATGGATCGATCATTATGAGAAAGCCGAGCATACATTTTTTGAATAATAATTTCTCTTGAGAGCTCATAATTGGGGCATGAATATAACATTGACTTAAGCCTCCCCAAGCTTGAGCGGTACTTTCTCCTTCACGAGTATATATATATATATATATATATATATATATATATATATATATATATATATATATATATATATATAGACGGTCTATTCTACTAATATTAGCAGAATAACTATTCTGCACACCACTTCCGCACTGCGTGCTGAACGCAAGTGCACGTCATTCTTTGAACCAAGTGTGCTGCAGTACTCACACGTGAACTTCTCGTCGGAAAAAACTGCACGTGTTATTTTTTTGATACTGTTTTTGCTCTAATTTTTTAACCGTTTATTGGAATGAGGCGTGTAATGTACCATTGAAAAGCTATGGATTAGGCGCAACTTCGACATGTTGAACACTTTTCGAGATTCCACACGGTTTAAGAGCAGTTTTGAAAATGGTGCGGCGGATGACGAGTGGCAGCGAGTGTTTTTTCGCGTTTTTTCTAAACCGCTTGTCAGAATGAAGCAAATGATACGCCGTCGGATAGATATCGTTGAGGCACATATTTTTCATATATAAATCTTTCTCTAATTCGTTACGGTTTAAAAGCAGTTTCAAATTTAGTAAATCGCGGAATTCTGTTCTTCTAGTTTTTTAAAATTTTCGGTACTGTTTTCGCTGCAGTTTTTGAACCATTTGTCGAAACGAGGCGTGTTATACCCCGTTGGAAAGCTACGAACGAGGCGCAACTTTCATATGTTGAAATATTTTTGAGATTCCTTACGGTTTTAAGTTAATTTTGAAAATCGTGTGGTGGACGACGAGTGGCAGCGGCCGTTTTTCGCGATTTTTTTACAAACCGCTGACCGGAATGATTCAAATTATATGGCGTTGGAAAGATATCTATGAGGCGCAACTTTTTCATGTAGAACATGCTCTCTAATTACTTATGGTTTAAGAGTAATTTTAAAAATACCAAAACGCAAACACTATTTTTCCCGCGACCAAAATCGTCGTGTTTTCTGCATGAGACACATGAACGCACTGCTTCAGACCAGAAACCGCACTGCATCAGACAATTAAGTGAACTTCATGGTTTCTTTCGTCATTTTATAAAAAATAGTTTTCTTTGACTTTTTTTCTAACAAGTGGACCACAGGGATCGAGCAAGTGAACTACATCCAATATAAGAAGCGAGCTTCTTTTGAGATGTTTTTGTTTCTGTATTACTAACTGAACCACATATGCATTTAATAGCGACTACTTCAGGTCGAAAAACACACTTCATCAAATGGGCAAATGAACTGCATGATTTATTTTTCGCTTTTGTAGTTTTTGGGTCTTTTGGTAGCGACATCTACACAGACAGAGAAAGCGAGCCACATGGTTGAGAAAAACGAACCCCAACACAATTCCAGATGCGCTGCTTCTTTTAACAAACTCATATACATGTGCCTGAAAAAACAACACAACCACCACTCAAAAACAAAAGTTTTATTTACAAGTAAACTGCATTTGTTTGTTTAACTCCCAAACGTCCTGTTTTTTGTGCAGAACAAACTCACACACATATCAACCCACTCTCACACGCACACACATCAAACCGCGAGCACAACCGGCACACCTACACAACCTGAGCTGCACGGGACGAGACACCAAACCACGTGCCTATGCAAATCGAGCTGCACGGGAGGAGCTGCCGGAACTGGACCGTAGACAAAACTGTGGAGATATCTTTTTTCGTCATCCCACGATGAGCCCGTGAAATGCAAAAGTTTCTATACCACACAGTGAGCCAAAAACTGTAGTGCACTGACAAAAATTCCATCCAAAACAAAGTAAGAAGTCAACCGCACACCGCCCTGAGTTTACAAATAAATTGCATATATGTTTCTAAATTTTTTATACAAAACCAAAATCCTTGAGCAGTCCGGCGTGATG
Source organism: Triticum monococcum (assembly GCA_034509565.1). Lineage (NCBI taxonomy): Eukaryota > Viridiplantae > Streptophyta > Magnoliopsida > Poales > Poaceae > Triticum > Triticum monococcum. Next base: position 630,717,724 of record CM067843.1, read on the forward strand.
AACTTTCCCTAAAAATGGAAAACAAAGGGAAAAAAGAACTGCAAGCACAAGGAAACAAGCTGCATCGACACCCTCCCGCACTAGAGATGATGAAGGGGAGGAGCAGCTTGGATCCGCTCAAGTGATCAATCTCAGCAGACCGGAGTGGGGCGACGCCCTGCTTGCCGACGGGCGCCATCTCAACCCCCTGTGGCCGCCACACGGGGGAGCAGGTCGAGGCGGTGGAGAAGGAAGGCAGTTGATTGGTTCCGGATGCCATGGCGCAGCGGGAGGTCGCAGGAAGGAGCCAGGTGGTGGAGCACCTCGGTGGCCGTGCCTTTTTCTTCGCCGACGGAGTAGAAGGAAGGGGGAGGAGGGGGTACTCGAGAGGAAGGCGAAGGGAAGGTGGGCGCGGGGGCAGCCCCGGCCAGATCCAGATGGGCTGGTGCGGGGGAGGCGGCTCATCTGCTCGCCGGTGCAGGATTCGGCGCCCGACGGATCCGGCCGAGGCGGCGCGCTGGTTGGGGTGGGGCGGCCGATGAGCGTGGCACGTGGTGGTGGCCGGGGCGGCGCGGCTCGGGGTGGTGGCCGAGGTGTGGTGGCGCGCCGGAGGAGGTAGGATGGTGGCGCGCCGGAGAGGGGGTGGGGGTGGTGGTGCAACGGAGAGGGGGGCGGGGTGGTGTGGCGCGGCGGGAGTGGGGGCAGTGGGGCGCTAGAGGGGTGGGGTTGGTGGGGCGTCGGATGGTGTTGGTGGTGGAGGTGAAGAAGATGGGTTGCTGCGGGGGTAGAAAGTGGGGGTTTAGGGGTTGGGCTAGTGCAGTTTTCTCGGGTTGACCTGCGGTTCCGGTCAGGTGGATCAAGTAGTACAAAAGTGTTAGCAGAATAAGAGATTCGTGGTGTAGAATAAGACTCTTAAGGGGTGTTATTAGAATAGACCTACCCTATATATATATATAACTCCCATCACGATGAACCAAATGCATATGATAAATCTTCTGATGAAATTCCAATTTCAATCGGTTGTCGTTCCATGATCCAACATCATCACATAGGCTATTGAAGGAAATATGCCCTAGAGGCAATAATAAAGTTGTTATTTATATTTCCTTATATCATGATAAATGTTTATTATTCATGCTAGAATTGTACTAACTGGAAACTTGGTACACGTGTGAATACATAGACAAAACAAAGTGTCCATAGTATGCCTCTACTTGACTAGCTCGTTAGTCAAAGATGGTTAAGTTTCCTTACCATAGACATTTGTTTTCATTTGATGAACGGGATCAAATCATTAGGAGAATGATGTGATGGACAAGACACATCCGTTAGCTTAGCATAATGATCGTTAAGTTTTATTGCTATTGCTTTCTTCATGACTTATACATATTCCCTTGACTATGATGTTATGCAACTCCCGAATACCGGAGGAACACCTTGTGTGCTATCAAACATCACAACATAACTGGGTGATTATAAAGATGCTCTACAGGTGTCTCCGAAGGTGTTTGTTGGGTTGGCATAGATCGAGATTAGGATTTGTCACTCTGAGTATCAGAGAGGTATCTCTAGGCCCTCTCGGTAATGCACATCGTGATAAGCCTTGCAAGCAATGTGACTAATGAGTTAGTTACGGGATGACGCATTACGGAACAAGTAAAGAGACTCGCCGGTAACGAGATTGAACTAGGTATGAGGATACCGACGATCGAATCTCGGGCAAGTAACATACCGATGACAAAGGGAATAACATATGTTGTCATTACGGTATGACCGATAAAGATCTTCATAGAATATGTGGGAACCAATATGAGCATCCAGGTTTCGCTATTGGTTATTGACCGGAGAGGTGTCTAGGTCATGTCTACATAGTTCTCGAACTCGTAGGGTCCGCACACTTAACGTTCGATGACGATTTTGTATTATATGAGTTATGTGATTTGGTGATCGAATCTTTGTTCGGAGTCCCGGATGAGATCAAGGACATGACAAGGAGTCTCTAAATGGTCGAGAGGTAAAGATTCATATATAGGACGATAGTATTCAGACAATGAAAGCGTTCTGGGGGTACCGGGTACGTATCGGGTCACCGGAAGGGGTTCCGGGCAACCCCCTACAAGCTATATGGGCCTAATGGGCCAAGAGTTGGATAGACCAGCCCCAAAAGGGGCTGGTGCACCCCCTATAGGATGAATAGGAGGAGAAGGAAAGGAAGAGAAGGGAGAAGGAAAGGGGATGATTCGGCCTCTCCCTTTCCTTCCCCTCCACCCTCTCTTTCCTTCCACCTCCGATGGATATGGAAGGGGGGATGCCGACTTGGAGGAGGCGCCCATGTAGGATTAATCCTACTTGCGGGTGCCCCTTGAAGCCCTCTCCCTCTCTCACCTATATATATGTGGGGAGGGCACAGCTAGAACACACAACATTGATTCCTAGCCGTGTGCGGCGACCCCTCCGCAGTTTACGCCTCTGGTCATATTGTCGTAGTGCTAATGTGTCTCCAACGTATCTATAATTTTTTATTATTCCCTGCTGTTTTATTACCAATCTTGGATGTTTTATAATCATTTTATAGTAATTTTATATCATTTTTTGGTACTAACCTATTGACACAGTGCCAAGTGCCAGTTGCTGTTTTTTCCATGTTTTTTACATCGCAGAAAATCAATATCAAACGGAGTCCAAATGCCATGAAACTTTACAAAGATTTTTTATGGACCATATGGAAGATATTGGGCCCTAGTTGCACCTGGGGGGAGTCCCTAGGATGGGACAACCCACCAGGGCACGCCAGGCGGCCCAGGCGTGCCCTGGTGGGTTGTGCCCACCTCGGGTGCCCCCCAGACCGCCTTTTTGCTCTATAAATACCTCAATATTCCCAAAACCCTAGGGGATTCGACGAAATATTCATCCAGATGCCGCAGAGTCAAGAACCACCAGATCCAATCTAGACAACATCACAGAGGGGTTCACCACTTCCATTGGTGCCTCTCCGATGATGCATGAGTAGTTCTTTGTAGAACTTCGGGTTCGTAGTTAGTATCTAGATGGCTTAATCTCTATATTGATTCTCAATACAATGGTCCCTTGGAGATCCATATGACGTAACTCTTTTGCGGTGTGTTTGTTGGGATCGATGAACTTTGAGTTTATGATCAGATCTATCTTTTTATATCCATGAAAGTATTTGAGTTTCTTTGATCTCTTTTATGCATGATCTCTTATAGCCTTGTATTTATTCTCTGATATTTAGGTTTTGTCTGGCCAACTTGATCTATTTATCTTGCAATGGGAAGAGGTGCCCGGAAGTGGGTTCGATCTTACGGTACTTGATCCTAGTGACAGGAAGGGAACTGACACGTATGTATCGTTGCTACTAAGGATAACAAGATGGGATATATAATCTACCACCATAGATAAACGGATCTCTTCTACATCATGTCATCGTTCTTATTGCATTACTCCGTTTTCCCATGAACTTAATACACTAGATGCATGCTGGATAGCGGTCGATGTGTGGAGTAATAGTAGTAGATGCAGGCAGGAGTCGGTCTACTAATCTTGGACGTGATGCCTATGTAATGATCATTGCCTAGATATCGTCATAATTATTTGAGGTTCTATCAATTGACCAACAGTAATTTGTTTACCCACCGTTTGCTATTTTTCTCGAGAGAAGCCACTAGTGAAACCTACGGCCCCCGGGTCGTCTTTCTCATATATTTGCCTTTGCGGTCTACCTTTTTATTTTCAGATCTACTAAACAAAAAATACAAAAATACTTTGCTGCACTTTATTTTATTTGCTATCTATTATTTCAATCTATCACAAATTTATCTCCCGTCCACGCACCGTTTCTGGCGCCGTTACCCGAAAGGGATTGACAACCCCTTTAACACGTCGGGTTGTGAGGTGTTGTTATTTGTGTGCAGGGGTTGTTTACGCTGTGTTGCTTGGTTCTCTTACTGTTTAGATAACCTTGGTTTCATATTTGAGGGAAATACCTACTACCGCTGTGCTGCATCATCCCTTCCTCTTTGGGGAAATACCGACGTAGCTTCAAGTGACATCAAAAGGAATTTCTGGCGCCGTTGCCAGGGAGAATATTCATCATAACTAGGTTCCTAATCACAAATCTCATTTCCTTGCAATTTGCATTATTTGCCATTTGCCTCTCTTTTTCCTCCCCCCACTTCATAAAAATTTGTCGTTTTATTTGCCTCTCTTTTCCGTTCGTCGTTTTCTTGCCGGATCTGTTTTTGTGTGCTTTCTTGTTTGCGAAATCATGATACCTCAAAGAAAATATTATCATGTTCCTTACCCAAATATTTTGCTTGAAATTGAGAAAAGTACTAAGGAATATATGACTACACAATTTGAGCATAATAAGTATTTTACTAAAGAACTTAAGGATCACTCCGTTGTGCTTGATGCTATTACAAAATAGCTTGGTGATATCAGGAGAGAAGTTTGCAATCTCCAATCTAAGTATGCTTTTGCCTAAATTTGCTAGGAAAAATATACGATGCGCAAGCCACCTTAGTAAATCAAATGGCCGCTAAACCAATCTCGCTAGAGGATAAAAGTGATGAAGATCTAAAAATGATTGGTGTCTCTTCTATTGATTCTTTGTCTAGTAAAGTTAAGAATGATGAAAAAGAGACTGGAGAAGAGTCAACTTTAGGTAGAAGGCGTTCCAATATTTTAGAGGGTGAATCTTGTTGAGAAAAATGATGAAAGTGGGTTTGGATAGGTCAAAACTTTAGCTAGTGATGCACCCATTCTTTTGGATTACAAATACTTTAATTATGATAGTTGCTCTTTGATTGATTGTATTTCTTTGTTGCAATCCATTATGAATTCACCCCATGCTTATGAACAAAATAAAGCTTTTACTAAACATATTGTTGATGCTATGATGAAAGCTCTTGAAGAAAAAATGGAATTAGAAGTTTCAATTCCTAGAAAATTGTATGATGAATGGGAACCTACTATCAAAGTCAAGATTAAAAATTATGAGTGTGTTGCTTTGTGTTACTTGGGTGCTAGTGTTTCTACAATTCCAAAATCTTTATGTGATGTGCTTGGTCTTACTGATCTTGAAGAATGTGCTTTGAATTTGCACTTGGCGGATTCTACTATTAAAAATCCTATGGGAAGAATTAATGATGTTCTTATCCTTGCAAATAGGAATTATGTGCCCATAGATTTTATTGTTCTTGATATTGATTGCAATCCGTCTTGTCCAATTATTCTTGGTAGACCATTTTTACGCACTATCAGTGCCGTGATTGATATGAAAGAAGGCAATATTAAGTTCCAATTGTTGGAAATATGCCCTAGAGGCAATAATAAAAGCATTATTATTATATTTCCTTGTTCATGATAATTGTCTTTTATTCATGCTATAATTGTGTTATCCGGAAATCGTGATACATGTGTGAATAATAGACACCAACATGTCCCTAGTAAGCCTCTAGTTGACTAGCTCGTTGATCAACAGATAGTCATGGTTTCCTGACTATGGACATTAGATGTCATTGATAACGAGATCACATCATTAGGAGAATGATGTGATGGACAAGACCCAATCCTAAACATAGCACAAGATCGTATAGTTCGTTTGCTAGAGTTTTCCAATGTCAAGTATCTTTTCCTTAGACCACGAGATCGTGTAACTCCCGGATACCGTAGGAGTAATTTGGGTATACCAAACGTCACAACGTAACTGGGTGACTATAAAGTTATACTACGGGTATCTCCGAAAGTGTCTGTTGGGTTGACACGGATCAAGACTTGGATTTGTCACTCCGTATGACGGAGAGGTATCATTGGGCCCACTCGGTGATGCATCATCATTATGAGCTCAAGTGACCAAGTGTCTGGTCACGGGATCATGCATTACGGTACGAGTAAAGTGACTTGCTGGTAACGAGATTGAACGAGGTATTGGGATACCGATGATCGAATCTCGGGCAAGTAACATACCGATTGACAAAGGGAATTGTATACGGGGTTTCTTGAATCCTCGACATCGTGGTTCATCCGATGAGATCATCGAGGAGCATGTGGGAGCTAACATGGGTATCCATATCCCGCTGTTGGTTATTGACCGGAGAGCAATCTCGGTCATGTCTACATGTCTCCCGAACCCGTAGGGTCTACACACTTAAGGTTCGGTGACACTAGGGTTGTAGGGATATGTATATGCAGTAACCCGAATGTTGTTCGGAGTCTCGGATGAGATCCCGGACGTCATGAGGAGTTTCAGAATGGTCCGGAGGTAAATAATTATATATAGGAAGTGCTATTTCGGCCATCGGGACAAGTTTCGGGGTCACCAGTATTGTACCGGGACCACCGGAAGGGTCCCGGGGGTCCACTGGGTGGGTCCACCTATCCCGGAGGGCCCCATGGGCTGAAGTGGGAAGGGATCCAGCCCAAAGTGGGCTGGGGCGCCACTTCCCCCTAGGGCCCATGCGCCTAGGGTGGGGAAACCCTAAAGGGGGGCGCCCCCTTGCTTGGGGGGCAAGCCCCCCACCCCTTGGCCGCCCCCTAGGAGATTGCATCTCCTAGGGCCGGCGCCCCCCTATATATAGTGGTGGGGAGGAAGGGCCATCACACCCATGCCCTGGCGCCTCCCTCTCCCTCTCCAACACCTCCTCCTCCATAGAGCTTGGCGAAGCCCTGCCGGAGTACTGCAGCTCCATCACCACCACGCCGTCGTGCTGCTGCTGGAGCCATCTTCCTCAACCTCTCCTTCCCCCTTGCTGGATCAAGAAGGAGGAGACGTTACGCTGACCGTACGTGTGTTGAACGCGGAGGTGCCGTCCGTTCGGCGCTAGGATCTCCGGTGATTCGGATCATGTCGAGTACGACTCCCTCATCCCCGTTCTTTGAACGCTTCCGCTCGCGACCTACAAGGTACGTAGATGCATCCAATCACTCGTTGCTAGATGAACTCATAGATGGATCTTGGTGAAACCGTAGGAAATTTTTTGTTTTCTACAATGTTCCCCAACAGTGGCATGATGAGCTAGGTCTATGTGTAGTTCTCTTTGCACGAGTAGAACACAATTTGTTGTGGGCGTAGATGTTGTCAACTTTCTTGCCGCTACTAGTCTTATTTTGCTTCAGCGCTATTGTGGGATGAAGCGGCCGGACCAACCTTACACGTACGCTTACGTGAGACCGGTTCCACCGACTAACATGCACTAGTTGCATAAGGTGGCTGGCGGGTGTTTGTATCTCCCACTTTAGTTGGAGCGGATTCGATGAAAAGGGTCCTTATGAAGGGTAAATAGAAGTTGACAAATCACGTTGTGGCTTTCACGTAGGTAAGAAAACGTTCTTGCTAGAACCCTATTGCAGCCACATAAAACTTGCAACAACAATTAGAGGACGTCTAACTTATTTTTGCAGCAAGTGTTTTGTGATGTGATATGGCCAAAGTTGTGATGAATGATGAATGATATATATGTGATGTATGAGATGTTCATGCTATTGTAATAGGAATCACGACTTGCATGTCGATGAGTATGACAACCGGCAGGAGCCATAGGAGTTGTCTTTATTTTTTGTATGACCTGCGTGTCATTGAGAAACGCCATGTAAATTACTTTACTTTATTGCTAAACGTGTTAGCCATAGTAGTAGAAGTAATAGTTGGCGAGCAACTTCATGGAGACATGATGATGGAGATCATAATGATGGAGATCATGGTGTCATGCCGGTGACAAGATGATCATGAAGCCCCAAGATGGAGATCAAAGGAGCTATGTGATATTGGTCATATCATGTCACTATTATTATTTGATTGCATGTGATTTTTATCATGTTTTTGCATCTTGTTTACTTAGAACGACGGTAGTAAATAAGATGATCCCTCATAATAATTTCAAGAAAGTGTTCCCCCTAACTATGCACCGTTGCGACAGTTCGTTGTTTCGAAGCACCACGTGATGATCGGGTGTGATAGATTCTAACGTTCACATACAACGGGTGTAGGACAGATTTACACATGCAAACACTTAGGTTGACTTGACGAGCCTAGCATGTACAGACATGGCCTCGGAACACAGAAGACCGGAAGGTCGAGCATGAGTCGTATAGAAGATACGATCAACATGAAGATGTTCACCGATGTTGACTAGTCCGTCTCACGTGATGATCGAACACGACCTAGTTAACTTGGATCATGTTATACTTAGATGACTGGAGGGATGTCTATCTGAGTGGGAGTTCATTGAATAATCTGATTAGATGAATTTAATTATCATGAACTTAGTCTAAAATATTTACAATATTTCTTGTAGATCAAATGGCCAACGTAGTCCTCAACTTCAACGCGTTCCTAGAGAAAACCAAGCTGAAAGACGATGGCAGCAACTACACGGACTGGGTCCGGAACCTGAGGATCATCCTCATAGCTGCCAAGAAAGATTATGTCCTACAAGCACCGCTAGGTGACGCACCTGTTCTCCCTGCAGAACAAGACGTTATGAATGCTTGGCAGGCACGTACCGATGACTACTCCCTCGTTCAGTGCGGCATGCTTTACAGCTTAGAGCCGGGGCTCCAAAACATTTTGAGAGACACGGAGCATATGAGATGTTCGAAGAGCTGAAAATGGTTTTCCAAGCTCATGCCCGGGTCGAGAGATATCAAGTCTCCGACAAGTTCTTCAGCTGTAAGATGGAGGAAAACAGTTCTGTCAGTGAGCACATACTCACTATGTCTGGGTTGCATAACCGCTTGACTCAGCTGGGAGTTAATCTCCCGGATGACGCGGTCATTGACAATATCCTTCAGTCGCTTCCAGCGAGCTACAAGAGCTTTGTGATGAACTTCAATATGCAGGGGATGGAAAAGACCATTCCTGAAGTATTTGCAATGCTGAAATCAGCAGAGGTAGAGGTCAAAAAGGAACATCAAGTGTTGATGGTGAATAAAACCACTAAGTTCAAGAAAGGCAAGGGTAAGAAAACCTTCAAGAAGGACGGCAAGGGAGTTGCCGCGCCCGGCAAGCAAGCTGCCGGGAAGAAGCCAAAGAATGGACCCAAGCCCGAGACTGAGTGTTTTTATTGCAAGGGAAGTGGTCACTGGAAGTGGAACTGCCCCAAATACTTAGCGGACAAGAAGGCCGGCATCACGAAAGGTATATGTGATATACATGTAATTGATGTGTACCTTACCAGTACTCGTAGTAGCTCTTGGGTATTTGATACCGGTGCAGTTGCTCATATTTGTAACTCAAAGCAGGAGCTGCGGAATAAGCGGAGATTGGTGAAGGACGAGGTGACGATGCGCGTCGGGAATGGTTCCAAGGTCGATGTGATCGCCGTCGGTACGCTACCTCTACATTTACCTACAGGATTAGTTTTGAACCTCAATAATTGTTATTTAGTGCCAAGTTTGAGCATGAAAAATGTATCAGGATCTCGTTTAATACGAGATGGCTACTCATTTAAATCTGAGAATAATGGTTATTCTATTTATATGAGAGATATGTTTTATGGTCATGCTCCGATGGTGAATGGTTTATTCTTAATGAATCTCGAGCGTAATGCTACACATATTCATAGTGTGAATACCAAAAGATGTAAGATTGATAATGATAGTCCCACATACTTGTGGCACTGCCGCCTTGGTCACATAGGTGTCAAACGCATGAAGAAGCTCCATGCAGATGGACTTTTGGAGTCTCTTGGTTACGAATCATTTGACACGTGCGAACCATGCCTCATGGGTAAAATGACCAAGACTCCGTTCTCAGGAACAATGGAGCGAGCAACCAACTTATTGGAAATCATACATACTGATGTGTGCGGTCCAATGAGTGTTGAGGCTCGCGGTGGCTATCGTTATGTTCTCACCCTCACTGATGACTTGAGTAGATATGGGTATATCTATTTAATGAAACACAAGTCTGAGACCTTTGAGAAGTTCAAGGAATTTCAGAGTGAGGTTGAAAATCAACATGACAGGAAAATCAAGTTCCTGCGCTCAGATCGTGGAGGAGAATACTTGAGTCACGAATTTGGCACACACTTAAGAAAATGTGGAATAGTTTCACAACTCACGCCGCCTGGAACACCTCAGCGTAATGGTGTGTCCGAACGTCGTAATCGCACTCTATTAGATATGGTGCGATCTATGATGTCTCTTACCGATTTACCGCTATCTTTTTGGGGCTATGCTTTAGAGACTGCCGCATTCACTTTAAATAGGGATCTGTCGAAACCCGTTGAGACAACACCGTATGAATTATGGTTTGGGAAGAAACCTAAGTTGTCGTTTCTAAAAGTTTGGGGATGCGATGCTTATGTCAAGAAACTTCAACCTGAAAAGCTCGAACCCAAGTCGGAAAAATGCGTCTTCATAGGATACCCTAAAGAAACTATTGGGTATACCTTCTACCTCAGATCCGAAGGCAAGATCTTTGTTGCCAAGAATGGATCCTTTCTAGAGAAAGAGTTTCTCTCGAAAGAAGTAAGTGGGAGGAAAGTAGAACTTGATGAAGTATTACCTCTTGAACCGGAAAATGACGCAACTCAAGAAAATGTTCCTGAGGTGCCTGCACCGACTAGAGAGGAAATTAATGATAATGATCATGAAACTTCAGGTCAAGTTGCTACTGAACTTTGTAGGTCCACAAGGACACGTTCCACACTAGAGTGGTACGGCAACCCTGTCTTGGAAATCATGTTGTTGGACAATGGTGAACCTTTGAACTATGAAGAAGCTATGGCGGGCCTGGATTCCAACAAATGGCTAGAAGCCATGAAATCCGAGATAGGATCCATGTATGAAAACGAAGTATGGACTTTGACTGACTTGCCCATTGAGCGGCGAGCCATAGAAAATAAATGGATCTTTAAGAAGAAGACAGAAGCAGATGGTAATGTGACCATCTATAAAGCTCGGCTTGTCGCTAAGGGTTATCGACAAGTTCAAGGGGTTGACTACGATGAGACTTTCTCACCAGTAGCGAAGCTAAAGTCCGTCCGAATCATGTTAGCAATTGCCGCATTCTATGATTATGAGATATGGCAAATGGACGTGAAAACGGCATTCCTTAATGGTTTCCTTAAGGAAGAATTGTATATGATGCAGCCGGAAGGTTTTGTCGATCCTAAGAATGCTAACAAGGTATGCAAGCTCCAACGCTCGATTTATGGGCTGGTGCAAGCATCTCGGAGTTGGAACATTCGCTTTGATGAGATGATCAAAGCGTTTGGGTTTACGCAGAATTATGGAGAAGCCTGCGTTTACAAGAAAGTGAGTGGGAGCTCTTTAGCATTTCTCATATTATATGTAGATGACATACTTCTGATGGGAAATGATATAGAACTCTTGGACAGCATTAAGGCCTACTTGAATAAGAGTTTTTCAATGAAGGACCTTGGAGAAGCTGCTTATATATTAGGCATCAAGATCTATAGAGATAGATCAAGACGCCTCATAGGTCTTTCACAAAGCACATACCTTGATAAGATATTGAAGAAGTTCAATATGGATCAGTCTAAGAAGGGGTTCTTGCCTGTGTTACAAGGTGTGAAATTGAGCTCAGCTCAATGTCCGACCACGGCAGAAGATATAGAAGAGATGAGTGTCATCCCCTATGCCTCAGCCATAGGTTCTATTATGTATGCCATGTTGTGTACCAGACCTGATGTAAACCTTGCCGTAAGTTTGGTAGGTAGGTACCAAAGTAATCCACTGGAAAGCGGTCAAGAATATCCTGAAGTACCTGAAAAGGACTAAGGAAATGTTTCTCGTCTATGGAGGTGACGAAGAGCTCGTCGTAAAGGGTTACGTCGAAGCTAGCTTTGACACAGATCTGGATGACTCAAAGTCACAAACCGGATACGTGTATATTTTGAATGGTGGGGCAGTAAGCTGGTGCAGTTGCAAGCAGAGCGTCGTGGCGGGATCTACATGTGAAGCGGAGTACATGGCAGCCTCGGAGGCAGCACATGAAGCAATTTGGGTGAAGGAGTTCATCACCGACCTAGGAGTCATACCCAATGCGTCGGGGCCAATCAAACTCTTCTGTGACAACACTGGAGCTATTGCACTTGCCAAGGAGCCCAGGTTTCACAAGAAGACCAGGCACATCAAGCGCCGCTTCAACTCCATTCGTGAAAATGTTCAAGATGGAGACATAGATATTTGTAAAGTACATACGGACCTGAATGTAGCAGATTCGTTGACTAAACCTCTCCCTAGAGCAAAACATGATCAACACCTGAATTCCATGGGTGTTCGATTCATCACAATGTAACCAGATTATTGACTCTAGTGCAAGTGGGAGACTGTTGGAAATATGCCCTAGAGGAAATAATAAAAGCATTATTATTATATTTCCTTGTTCATGATAATTGTCTTTTATTCATGCTATAATTTTGTTATCCAGAAATCGTAATACATGTGTGAAAAATAGACACCAACATGTCCCTAGTAAGCCTCTAGTTGACTAGCTCGTTGATCAACAGATAGTCATGGTTTCCTGACTATGGACATTAGATGTCATTGATAACGAAATCACATCATTAGGAGAATGATGTGATGGACAAGACCCAATCCTAAACATAGCACAAGATCGTATAGTTCGTTTGCTAGAGTTTTCCAATGTCAAGTATCTTTTCCTTAGACCATCAGATCGTGTAACTCCCGGATACCGTAGGAGTACTTTGGGTATACCAAACGTCACAACGTAACTAGGTGACTATAAAGGTATACTACGGGTATCTCCGAAAGTGTCTGTTGGGTTGACACGGATCAAGACTGGGATTTTTCACTCCGTATGACGGAGAGGTATCACTGGGCCCACTCGGTGATGCATCATCATTATGAGCTCAAGTGACCAAGTGTCTGGTCACGGGATCATGCATTACGGTACAAGTAAAGTGACTTGCCAGTAACGAGATTGAACGAGGTATTGGTATACCGACGATCGAATCTCGGGCAAGTAACATACCGATTGACAAAGGGAATTGTATACGGGGTTGCTTGAATCCTCGACATCGTGGTTCATCCGATGAGATCATCGAGGAGCATGTGGGAGCCAACATGGGTATCCAGATCCCGCTGTTGGTTATGGACCGGAGAGCAATCTCGGTCATGTCTACATGTCTCCCGAACCCGTAGGGTCTACACACTTAAGGTTCGGTGACGCTAGGGTTGTAGGGATATGTATATGCAGTAACCCGAATGTTGTTCGGAGTCCCGGATGAGATCCCGGACGTCACGAGGAGTTTCGGAATGGTCCGGAGGTAAAGAATTATATATAGGAAGTGCTATTTCGGTCATCGGGACAAGTTTCGGGGTCACCGGTATTGTACCGGGACCACCGGAAGGGTCCCGGGGGTCCACCTATCCCGGAGGGCCCCATGGTCTGAAGTGGGAAGGGATCCAGCCCAAAGTGGGCTGGGGCGCCACTTCCCCCTAGGGTCCATGCGCCTAGGGTGGGGAAACCCTAAAGGGGGGCGCCCCCTTGCTTGGGGGACAAGCCCCCACCCCTTGGCCGCCGCCCCCCTAGGAGATTGCATCTCCTAGGGTCGGCGCCCCCTAGGCCCCCTATATATAGTGGGGGGGGGGAGGAAGGGCCATCACACCCATGCCCTGGCGCCTCCCTCTCCCTCTCCAACACCTCCTCCTCCTCCATAGAGCTTGGCGAAGCCCTACCGGAGTACTGCAGCTCCATCACCACCACGCCGTCGTGCTGCTACTGGAGCCATCTTCCTCAACCTCTCCTTCCCCCTTGCTGGATCAAGAAGGAGGAGATGTTACGCTGACCGTACGTGTGTTGAACGTGGAGGTGCCGTCCGTTCGACGCTAGGATCTCCGGTGATTCGGATCACATCGAGTACGACTCCCTCATCCCTGTTCTTTGAACGCTTCCGCTCGCGATCTACAAGGTACGTAGATGCATCCAATCACTTGTTGCTAGATGAACTCATAGATGGATCTTGGTGAAACCGTAGGAAATTTTTTGTTTTCTGCAACGTTCCCCAACACCAATTTCCTTTGAGGAAGGATATGGAACACTTTCCTAGAACTAGAATTAAGCCACCATATGAATCAATCATGAGGGTATCTTATGGATCTCGAACCAAAGATGACAAAACTTAGATCCTTGCTCTATGCATAGCTAAGGACGTAAAACTATAGCGCTTGTTGGGAGGCAACCCAATGAATAAAATTTAGGGTTTTTATCATTTATGCCATCGGTTGTCTCCCACTACTCAGTTTTGCCACTAGGAATTTCAACTGCTCAAAAATGCCATCGCTGTGTTAGACATATGTTTAAAAATGCCACTGGACACCATTATTGTGATCTCAAATCTCTTTTGCCATGTTATAATGACATAAATACCTATGAACCAGCATGCCAGCTCTCCTTCTATCTTACTACAATAAAGTGTGGGGCCCACTTGATCCCAACGACGTTCTTATTTTTCTATAAAATTATTCGCTTGGTTACTCCGGACAAGTGGGGCCACACTTATCATTGTGAGATAGAGAGAACTGACATGTGGGTCTAGGCTTATTTTGTCATATAACATGGTCAATGAGTTTGATGTGAAAATAACGATGTCTAATGGCATTTTGAGGAAACATCTAACGGAACGATGGCATTTTTGAGCAAACATCTCATGGATCGATGGCATTTTTGAGTAGTTGTAACTTCTAATGGCAAAACTGAGTAGTGGGACACAACTAGTGGCAAAAATGATAAAAACCCTAAAATTTATTTTGCTTTTTTTCTTCCTGTTTTGAGTGTTAGCACAATTATGTTGCTTTTATGATTGTGTTTTTTGTGTTTTTATTAGTGTTTGTGCCAAGTGAAGCCTTTAGGATCTTTTTGGGCAATAGTTGTTTGATCATGCTAAAAAACAGAAACTTTACGCTCATGAAATTAATTTTCATTTTTTATCACAGAGCGATAAAATACCCATTCCAACTGCAGTAGATCATTATACAATTTTCTCAGGTCGACCTAATTTTTCAGAGTTTTTTGAGTTACAGAAGTATTCGAAATAGTCAGATTGCTACAGATGTTTTGACAGATTCTGTTTCCTTTGTGTTGTGTGCTTATTTTGATGGCTCTATGGTTTTCTTTGATGAGTTTTTGCCATAGAAAAGTTGGAATACAGTAGATATAATACAAAAACAAAATATGAATTGGTTTGATACAACACTTATAGTAGTGATTTATTATTCTTATACTAACGTATCTCACGAAGGCTTTGTTGAGTTTTGTGTGATTTAAGTTCTCAAGTTTTGGGTTATCTTACGATGGATGAAGGAAGGATGTAAGAGCCTAAGCTTGGGGATGCCCCGGCATCCCAAGCTATTATCCAAGAATGAGCAACCAACTAAGCTTGGGGATGCCCCTGAGGGAGTCCTAGATTAGGGGGTATCTGGACAGCCGGACTATATCTTTTGTCCGGACTGTTGGGCTATGAAGGTACAAGATTGAAGACTTCATCTCGTGTCCGGATGGGACTCTACTTGGCGTGGAAGGCAAGCTAGGCAATACGGATATGTATATCTCCTCCTTTGTAACCGGCCTTGTGTAACCCTAGCCCCTCCGGTGTCTATATAAACCGGAGGGTTTTAGTCCGTAGGACAACAGACAATCATACCATAGGCTAGCTTCTAGGGTTTAGCCTCTCTGATCTCGTGGTAGATCTACTCTTGTACTGCCCATATCATCAATATTAATCAAGAAGAACATAGGGTTTTACCTCCATCAAGAGGGCCCGAACCTGGGTAAAACATTGTGTCCCCTGCCTCCTGTTACCATCCGCCTTAGACGCACAGTTCGGGACCCCCTACCCGAGATCCGCCGGTTTTGACACCGACATTGGTGCTTTCATTGAGAGTTCCTCTGTGCCGTCGCCAGAAGGAAGGATGTCTCGTCTTTAAAGACGGTACTACTATTGGGGGAGCTTTGGCTGTCGGCCAAACTCTCCGGCTAGGCGGGTTCATCATGACCGCCTGTTCGGCCGCCGCGCCGACGATGAATTCTCGGGTCATCGAAAACAGCCTCCACGTCAAATCGGCACTCGCCAAACAGATGGATCCAATGGAGCTCTCCTCCTTAAACGAGCTCTTGGATCGCATCGTCGCCTTGGGAGTCGCTACGGA
This sequence comes from Triticum monococcum, assembly GCA_034509565.1. NCBI lineage: Eukaryota > Viridiplantae > Streptophyta > Magnoliopsida > Poales > Poaceae > Triticum > Triticum monococcum. Next base: position 630,733,861 of record CM067843.1, read on the forward strand.
CTATGATCGGATTGGGCTTAAACCCGATCAAAGGGAGATTAACTCTCCACCGGTCACCCATCATATTGTATTGGTGGAGGAACAATGCAACGACCTTTCCTCTATCCTGAGGACCAACTATGTCCAGATTTCCGAGCTCTCCGATCCGGACGCCCGTTCACGGGAGGACAACATCCAATACCTGAACTTAGAGTCAGACAACGGACCAGGATTAGCGGGTAACATCCCGGAACCGAAACTTCCAAAATTGGAAACTCCTCGGCCCCTGGATCCCAGATCGGGTAGGGGTTTGGATTCAATTCCACCCACCCACCCAAACACAAGCGACCTTTCCCATATCAGGCAAGAGCCCCAGGAAACAGTACATCATTACTGGGCCAGATTCCTCCTTGCGATGAACAAGGTTAAGGACTATCACGAGGAAGACGCAATCTTATTTTTCTGCAATAATTGCACGGACAAGGGAATCCTTAACACCATAAATCGCCGTGAGATAACACGCTTTGCCGACTTGGCGTCCATAGTACGAAAGTATTGTGCGATGGAAAGTGCCTGGAAAACCGAAAGAAACTTTTGGGATAATCCGGCCCTGAACACAAACCCAGTCCGAAATAAAAGGGTGCATTATCACAATACACCCGGGTTAACTACCAAAAAGCAAAAACCCTCTACAGGGCAAGGAACCGTACTGGAGGGATGGCTCAACAGACCCTGCAAAATTCATAGCACGGCGGCAGGGCCGGTCCCGAGATTTTGGGGGCCCGGGGCGGAGCAAAAACTCGGGGCCCTTTGTATATACAATACAATAATAATAGTGGATATATGTATATATAAAATCTTACCAATGAACACGTGAATGCATAAAAACAGTATACAGATGAGATAATTATACATGTTATCTTTTAAAAAGGTATAACATTCCATGATGCAAAATCACTTATGATGGGGTCGATTTCAATCTAGTCCAATAATTTCTTCTCGATGCATAGCGTTGCCATACCATTTAAACTCTCTTGATTAATTGTTGATCTTAATTAGCTAATTATATCTTTGTAGACCTGCTCCAACCGATGCGACAATTATATGCACTGTGAATAAGATGATAAGCAATAGAGGTATTAGGATAAAACAAACCCGACTTCCCTAGCGGACTCTAAAATCACAAAGTAGACATTACACCATATGACGAAGTGAATTTTGTAATCTTTAACTCAGAACAAAAAAAGCAAAATAGTATGTTCATCAACACTAGCAAATTACGCATGTACACCCATTGAAATAATTGAATTATCGAGGCCACTTACATTTTTAACACCGATATTGATGTAATATTTTCCTCTTGTTAAGATTCAGAATTACCATCACTTTGTTTCTCTTCCTCCATAATAATCACCAATTCACCGTTTGAAATCAACGAAGAACCAATATTACTCTTGAAATTTTTATCAAGAGCACCTCTCTAATTGTATCAACTCATTCACATATTGCATCTTTCTTCACAGTGCTGGAAATAAATAAATAATGGTAACAAAGGTTGGTCGGTGTCAGCTATGCACTATGGATGCAAAGGATAAATTACTTAATTTAGTACTAAACGTATAGGGGGTAGAGATTAGGGGATACCTTGGATGGATTGGATCTGCTTTGGACCTTTGGTGGTGCTAGGGAGTTCACCGATGAGCCTATGACCAACGATGTGCGCTCGGCGAATCGATGATGTATGTGTGCATGTCCAGCGCCTGAAGGTGGGAGAGAAAGCAGCGTCGGTTCTCCGTAATAGAGATCGGCATCGGCGACACGGTGAACTGGCGATCAAATTAGGAACGAAATTAATAGAGAAAAGGACGGCGTAGATCTGGGGATTGCTACACGATGGAATAGGAAAGGACGACAGTTGACCAAGAATCGCTACGTCGCTTGCATCCACGCCCGGCTACCTCCGTAAGCCACGGCCCATAGTTTGCAATACTAGCCCGTGAGCTACCTGGGAGGGGCCCCTGAATTTTGGGGGCCCGGGGCGGTCGCCCCCCTGCCCCCCCTCAGGGCCGGGCCTGCATGGCGGATATAATACCAACGCACAGCCTTAGAGCATGTTGGATACTCCGGCAGGTGGCCAAAAGTGGTGAGGATCTTCTTATCCCACATACCACAGAGCACCATCCAGTGGATAACAATACGGTGTTAACAGTGTTCGAGACCTTTGCGTCAAATAATAGGCGCAAGCGAACACTCCGCAGCATGGCCGAAATCTGCCACATAGCAACAACAAATCCATGGAGTGACACGGCTATTACCTTCAATGCCAGTGATGAACCCAAATTCCGAACAGCCCGAGTACCAGCCGCACTGGTCCTCAGTCCAATCGTGGACGGCTTTCGACTCACTAAAGTACTCATGGACGGCGGCAGCAGACTAAACCTCATCTATGAGGAAACCCTTCAAAAGATGGAAATAGACTGGAACCGCATGGAGCAAAGTAGCACAACCTTTAGAGGAATTATCCCCAGTCGGGAAGCACGCTGTGCTGGGAAAATCACACTAGATATGGTATTCGGCACGCCGGACAATTACAGGTCCGAAGAAATTACATTCCAAGTGGCCCCTTTCAGCAGTGGCTATCACGCTCTTTTAGGACGGGAGGCGTTCACAATCTTCCAAGCCGTACCCCATTATGGGTACATGAAGCTTAAAATGCACGGGCCCAACAGAATCATCACTCTCGCCAGTGATCCGAACACAGCACTCCGCGCCGAAAACAAAATAGCGGCATTGGCCCTCGAGGCATTATCCGAAGCCCTCTCGGCCGAGGAGTTAACCACACTACGCTCCACATTGGACAGGGACGATGTGATACTCGACAAGAGATCCAAGTCCACCTCTTTTAAACCCACGGATGAAATAGTCAAATTCCAAGTCCACCCAATGGACCCTACCAAAACAGCCTCCATCATGGCACAGTTAAACCCCGCTGTGGACGCCGCACTACGAGAGTTCCTGCGCGAGAATTGGGACATATTCGCCTGGCATCCCTCAGACATGCCAGGAATCCCACGCAGGCTGGCCGAGCATAGCCTCAATATCCTAAAGGGATTCAAGCCGGTCAAGCAAGCTCTTTGGCGTTTCTCCGAACCTAAGAGACAGGCCATGGGAGAAGAACTAGCCAAGTTATTGGAGGCCAGATTCATCAGAGAAATAAAACATCCGGACTGGCTAGCAAACCTGGTGATGGTACCAAAGAAGGACAAATCCTGGCGCCTTTGCGTCAATTTCAAAGACCTCAATAAAGCTTGCCCAAAGGATCCCTTCCCCCTCCCACGCATCGATCAAATCATTAACGCTACTGCAGGACACGAGTCATTGTGTTTCCTCGACGCTTACTCCGGTTACCACCAAATCAAGATGGCGGAGTCTGACCAAGCCGCAACGACATTCATCACACCATACAGCCCCTTTTTTTCAACACAATGCCTTTTGGGCTCAAAAACGCCGGCGCAACATATCAGCCGGAAAGCTCCTGGGATTCATTGTCTCCAGTAGAGGTATTGAAGCTAATCCGGCCAAAATCCGAGCTTTGTCACAGTTGGCTACCCCAACAAACCTCAAACAAATCCTGAAGTTAACTGGATGCGTGGCGGCTCTAAGCCGCTTTATCTCTCGCTTAGGAGAAAAGGCTTTACCCCTTTATCGCCTCCTTCGGCGCACCGAACACTTTGAGTGGACGGGCGCGGCCACAGCCGTATTGGAAGAAATAAAGGCCATTCTGGCAACCAACCCGATCCTGGCCGCGCCAAACATCGGCGAACCAATGCTGTTGTACATTGCGGCAACTCATCAAGTTGTAAGCGCGGTGCTCATTGTCGAACGGGAAGCGGACGGACACAAATTTCCTCTTCAAAAGCCAGTATACTATGTATCCACTCTCCTCACTCCATGCAAATCACAGTACCCACATTACCAAAAGATAGCATATGCGGTATTCATGGCATCGCGGAAACTGCGACACTACTTTCAAGAGTGTTCGATTACAGTAGCCTCGGAAGTGCCACTTAATGATATTATCAACAACCGCGACGCTACGGGCCGGATTGCCAAATGGGCCATTGAGCTCCTCCCATTCGACATAACATACAAACCTCACCGATCCATTAAATCGCAAGTACTGGCCGACTTCATCGCCGAATGGACGGAGGCCGAACTCCCTAAAGAGTACGGAGCATACTCCAATTGGATCATGCACTTCGATGGTTCTAAAATGCTGGCTGGTCTAGGGGCTGGCGTCGTCCTGACGTCCCCAACCGGAGATACCGCTCGATACATACTGCAAATATTGTATACAGACTCCAACAATGCAGCCGAATACGAAGCTCTGTTGTATGGTCTTCGGATGGCAGTCTCCATGGGCATTCAACGCCTGGAGGTGCGTGAGGATTCAAACCTCGCAATATCCCAAATAAACGGAGATTTTGATGCCAAGGATCTGAAAATGGCGGCCTATCGAAACGCCGTCCTAAAAATGTCAGCTCGGATCGAGGGACTCGAATTTCACCATGTGGCTCGGGAAAACAATCAGGCGGCGGCTATCCTCGCCCGCATCGGCGCAAAATGCGACTTGGTCCCCCCAAACATATTTTTGGAAAGGCTTTTCAAGCCATCCGTAGTATGGGAAGGGGACACCGGTAACAGCAGTCCGGACCTGGCCAAAATACCCGATACCGAACTCTCTGACACAATCGGAGGCTCCGCCACCGAAATAACACCTTCAGCCCATGAAATAATGGCCATTATTGCCCTGTGGATAGAACCATTCCTGGCCTACCTAACTAGATAGGAACTTCCGGAGGACCAAAATGAGGCACGCTGCATAGTGCGGCGATCCAAGGCCTACATGGTCCACGAGGGAGAATTGTACAAGAAAAGCACTACCGGAGTCCTTCAAAGGTGCATCTCTGAAGAGGATGGGTGGAACCTTTTGGCAGAAATTCACGCCGGACTCGGCGGTCATCACGCCGGAACCCGGGCTCTTGTAAGCAAGGCCTTCCGTACAGGATTCTATTGGGCAACGGCCCGGGCAGATGCACATGACTTGGTCCAACGTTGCGCCGGTTGCCAGCTCTTTGCAAATCAAAGCCACATGCCACCCACCGCCCTCCAAACAATCCCCATTACATGGCCCTTTGCGGTCTGGGGGCTTGACATGGTTGGACCCCTTAAAGGGGGAACCCACAAGAAAAAAATACTTATTGGTCATGGTGGATAAATTCACCAAATGGATAGAGGCCAAACCCGTTAAAACAGCTGAATCCGGACCGGTGATAGATTTCATATCCGGGGTTGTACACCGTTATGGCGTCCCCCACAACATCATCACTGATAATGGCACAAACTTCACGGCCGACGAGGTAAAACTCTGGTGCAGCAAAATGGGCATCAAGCTCGATTATGCCTCAGTCTATCACCCACAAACCAACGGTCAAGTCGAGCGAGCAAATGGTCTTATAATGAGCGGCATTAAACCTAGATTAGTGCGTTCCTTAATGGAGTGTAACACGCACTGGGTAGAGGAGCTCGACTCCGTACTCTGGGGTTGCGGACCACGCCGAATCGTAGTACCAGATATACACCCTTCTTTATGGTGTACGGCGTAGAGGCAGTCTTGCCCTGTGACATAATTCATGACTCACCTAGAGTGCGCATGTACGAAGAAAGAGAAGCCGGGCTCGATCGGCAGGACAGTCTGGACACCTTGGAGGAGGAGCGCGACGTAGCCAAAGCCCGTTCCGCATTTTATCAGCAACAGGCTCGCAGATACCAAAGCAGAGAAGTACGGGCCAAAACTTATAACATTGGCGAACTAGTTCTACGCCTGCCGGATAAGAAAAAGAACAAGCTCGAGCCCAAATGGGAAGGTCCCTTCATTATTGACCAAGTTCTGACCGGTGGAGCGTACCGACTGCGGGATGCATGGACTAGTCGACTCGAGCCGAACCCATGGAACGCGGCCAGGCTCCGAAGATTCTACGCCTAGCACCAGACTCTATGTTAGTCCCCTCCCTTTGTCCATTTTTTCACAAATACATTATCTGTCTTGTTTTCCTTTCTTTCTTTCTTTTCTTATTTCTCTAGGCCTTCAAGGGTCACCTTGTGTCTTGTTTCCACATTACAGATGTGCTAGCCGCACTCTTCATACCTGGGGGCTTCTTTCACAGAAGCTTAAATTATTTATCCGGGCTTCATGCCCAACACATGTGTTATACTTCCGCATGTACCTTTTTTCACCATTATATGCATCGATATGACTTAAGTTTTGGCCAAGCTGGGTTGCCTGGCTCTTTTATTTATGCCCTGCATTCCCGTTAATTCGGCTAGGGCATAAGGGGAGCACCTCTGCGATTGTTAATGCTGGGTCAGCCGGATGTGTACCTCAGACTGGGTGAAGCCGAAAGCTAGCGTTCTTAAGGGAATATTCAGTCGGTGAACAAAAGATGATTTTTATTTTTCATATCTGCCACCAGATGTTTTTCCTGCGTTTCCTATCGCAGTCCGGACATGCACTTTAGGGCATGCTTGCCCAGGGAAAGGAACCCTTAACGGAACTATTCTCCCGGGAAGATGTTTCTTACTACCCATGTAATATAACATAACTAGTTGGGCACTTGTCTGATAAAGCACTAATGAACCCTACGCCTAGTCTCCACGCATACCTCGGTTAACTAAGCGGGTATTCAGATACACTTTGGACTATTGGGCCCGGAGGCTGAAGCGAAAAGGTCCGCAACGACAAATGATCTACAATCCGGCTAGAAGGCATTATACATGTCACTTCAATTACATAGTCATGTAGACTGACTAAATTCTTCTTCTATACCATCCAACAGGCGGTCTAGCTTACAATCATGTTGGGAATACTTTGCGGCTAATTCTACTTGCCCACAAACTAAGCTAACGGGAATTTCTTTTCCGCCGGGCCCACAGGTCCGACCTTGGCCATGTTATTTGGGTCTGCTTTGGTATACCACGTCTTCACCATGGCCCAGGCTTCTCGGGCACATTGTCGGCAGGCGGATATCTTCCATAATCGGAAGCGCCGCCGCGCTCCTTTGAGCTTCTCTGCAAGCTCCGCAACACCCTCTGGCAGGGAGACGGACGGCCACAAAGCCTGGGCAACACCCTGCATCACCTGCCGAACTTGTTTGGGCAGATTTGACAGCTCGGACAGAAGATCACCCGCAGACCCGGGCATTTCCTCCGCGGGACGACCCGTCAACATACCTACAGACATAACACTGTTAGTTGGCTTCTTCGCCGAATACCTTTAAAGGATTCGTTCAAGCACTTACTAAAAATGTCGCGTCGAAGCCTCTTATTCTCCTTCTGGGAGTCGGCAAGCTGGCCCCGAACGTCTTTTAGTTTCATGTTCAGCCTTATATCGGTGTCTTGGAGATTGTTTTTCTCCCGCCTAACCTCAGTCAGCACGTTTTTGCCAGCTTCTAGCTACCGCATAACATGCTGGTCCCCCGGACTTTCTCCGGATTCATCTGCAAAATCTATTGTTAGATCGGCAGCCACGCCGCGCACTATATGGTAACCATCATTCTTTAAAATGTTACCAGCGGGAGGCTTTTTCTGTTCCTGCAATGCGGCAACAGCGGCCCGCAGTTGGGTCTTGCATTCCTCCAGCTCCTGGGACAACCTAGTATTCTTCTCTATAAGAACCTGCACAATAAAGATGATCCTTAAATCAGTTCTGCTAACTGTTTCAAGTCTCAGGGGCTACTGATACATATAAATCGTTAGATTCACTCACTCGTACATCCTTTATATATTGATCTGTGGCTCTGGCTAGACCATCTTGAGTGGCACGGAGGTACGCCTCTCCAGAATTAAAGGCATCAAACGCCTCTGGTGAGAAACAAGCGTCACGGAGTACGGCCCGATGGCGCCTATGATTCATGGCGCTTTCCACTTCTGAGTTTGTAGCAGATAACCTATCCGCATCCTCTGTAGGGGGATTATCCAGCGCCTGCCCCATATCAGCTTCTGCCTCCGTGTCCGGTCCTGGTGCCCGACTGATGGAAGCGTGATCAGCGACATCGCCGGACATATTCCGGCAAGCATTTTTTCTGTTGAAGAAACACAGGCGTCATTATATTTTGAGAAACACGACAACCACAGAGCGGGGTTTTTTGTACCATTGCGCCGGCGTCTCTGTCCTAACCGCCTTCCTTTTTGGCCTACCCGGCCTCGGTGCCTCCTGTTGGCGCGTTGCTGCAGGGCGTCCCGAATGCCTTCCCTGTAAAAAAGGCCATGTGAATATGGTGGGTGAAGTGTCTAAAAGGGGATCCTACTTTTTTGAGTTGGGACTTTTCCGTTTTTCTTACGTGCGATGCAGGGAGCAGTCCGGGATAGTCGGCCGTAATGGCCACCATGACATCGTTGCAGCTTAACTGATAGAACTGCCAGTTTATCAGCTCCACGGAGATAACTAGATCTTCTTCGAGTCCGGAGTCGAGGGCCCGGTTCGGGTCCTCCGGCTGTGGAGAAGGGCTGCTAACCTCCCTTATGGCCTTTCGTAGTTCCTGCCGTGAATTGGCAAGGTGAATACTTACAACGAAAAACGCGGGAAGATGAAAGTAAGGGGATATAGCTTACCCAGCTTGGAGGATTGTACATGGAGAATCCGTCCCGTGGCTTGATGTGGGTGAACTCCTCCTCCTCTCCCTTGAACAGTTCAGACAGAATTTTGGCTAATGCGGCAGCGTCGCCCGGACCCTTACGCCCGTAGCGGGCGGCGTCATCCTCCTTGTTGAAACACCACAAGGGGTGCCCACGATATTGAAGTGGTTGCACTCCCCACATTATGCAGATTGATATAACTTCAGTTATTATCAATCCTGACTGAGCCAGTGCCTTAATCCGGTTCATCAGATAGAGGACTTCTCTGTCGTCTTCCACTTGGGGGCTCCGTGGGCGCCAACTTTGGCGCTTCTTCAGAGGAGCATTGTTGAACTCAGGAAGACCCCGCCGAACAGGGTCCGGAAGGGGAACGTCCTCCATATAAAACCATTCTGAAGGCCAGTCTTCGGACGGCTTCTTCGGGGTACCAGACAGATATCCGGTATTGGCGATGCGCCATACTTTGGCTCCGCCCACTTGATAAAGTGATTCCCTCTTTGTGCGAGGGACAAGGAAAAATAGCCTTTTCCACAGCTCGAAGTGAGCCTCGCAGCCCAGGAATAACTCGCAGACAACAACGTAGCCGGCGATGTGTAGGATGGAGGCAGGGGTGAGATTGTGTAGTTGGAGGCCGTAGAACTCCAGGAGCCCGCGGAGGAACGGATGAATTGGAAATCCGAGTCCCCTTAGTAAGTAAGGAACAAGGCAAACCCGTTCCCCCATGGAGGGACAGGGAAAGTTCTCCGCTTACTCCCCACCATTGTAGGTGGCGAGCCCGGCTCGAACGGGCACCATGTATGCCGGAGGAAGAAATCCTTTGGTCTGTAGTTCGACCAATCGACTATGTGGGACTGAACACCTCTCCCAATCACCAAGCTTAGGCTACGGGGGCGGGAGGAGGAGCTGCGGAGGTCGGCCATGCTGGAATGGATCTTCCCGAAACACGCTCTGATGGATTCTCGCTGAGGGGAGGATGGTGTGGATAGGATCTAAGAATCCCAATCCCTTTAATAGACAAATTATTTATCTGGCTAGGGGGGTGAATGTAAAAATGCCCTGGCGCCTCGTATTCATTCGATGCATGAGAAATTGCCCTTATTGGGCGCAGAAGCCAAGAGGATCAACATTTATGGGGCCGGATACTATTTACAAACACTTGGAAATTGGAGAAGATCCCGCCTTGCAATGTCGAAGACAATACTGCGCGCCGGACTCGTCGTCGTTGAGGCCTGGTTCGGGGGCTACTGAGGGAGTCCTGGATTAGGGGGTATCCGGACAGCCGGACTATATCTTTCGTCCGGACTGTTGGGCTATGAAGGTACAAGATTGAAGACTTCATCTCGTGTCCGGATGGGACTCTACTTGGCGTGGAAGGCAAGCTAGGCAATACAGATATGTATATCTCCTCCTTTGTAACTGACCTTTTGTAACCCTAGCCCCTCCGGTGTCTATATAAACCAGAGGGTTTTAGTCCGTAGGACAACAGGCAATCATACCATAGGCTAGCTTCTAGGGTTTAGCCTCTCTAATCTCGTGGTAGATCTACTCTTGTACTACCCATATCATCAATATTAATCAAGCAGGACGTAGGGTTTTACCACCACCAAGAGGGCCCGAACCTGGGTAAAACATTGTGTCCCCTGCCTCCTGTTACCATCCGCCTTAGATGCACAGTTCGGGACACCCTACCCGAGATCCGGCGGTTTTGACACCGACAGCCCCCAAGTGGCATCCCCGCTTTCTTCCAACAACTATCGGTATTTTACTCAAGACTATATTTTTATTCGTCACATGATATGTGTTTTTCTTGGAGTGTCTTTAATGATATGTGTCTTTGCTTGTTTTATTTTGTGTTTTAAGTTATCAATCCTTGCTGGACACACCTATTTGAGAGAGCCAAAATTATGTCATGATTTGTTAGAATTGCTCTCTATGCTTCACTTAATTTTTTTACGAGGAATGGACTTGCTCTAGTGCTTCACTTATATCTTCTTGAGCACGGTGTGCATTGTTATTTTTGAAGAAATTCTCTCTTGCTTCACTTAGATTTATTTGAGAGTTAGTAAAATTTTGAAGAAATTCTCTCTTGCTTCACTTAAATTATGTTGAGAGAAAGAAAATTTGTTATGCTCATGACCTTCACTTATATTTGTTTGAGCTTATGAAAAGCAACACATGAAAATTAGTCCCAAAGTGATAGATATCCAAGAAGGATAAATAAAAAATGTCATGAAGATCATTGGACAAAATAAGCTTGATTCTTAGTAATAGTTTTGAGATATGATGATGTGATATGTGAGTCATCTTGATGAGTAATTATGCTTTAGTAGGAATATTGGTGTTAAGGTTTGTGATTCCCTATGCATGCACGGAAGTCAATAATCATGCAATGAAAATTATATCCTACTTATGGTGCATTATTCAATGTTATTTATGGTTAATGCTTGCTTATGAGATTATTCGTTTCTTAGTTGGTCGCTTCCCAATCTTTTGCTAATGTTCATTTTGCACTAAGTATGATCACTACTTGTGCATCCAAAAACCTTTAACCCAGTTTTGCCACATGAGTCCACTATATCTACCTATATGCGATATTCTTTTGTCGTTCTAAGAAAATTTGCATGTGCCATCTCTAATTTTCAAAATAAACTTCTCTTTTGTGTGTTTGTTTCGCTCGCGGAGCGGTGATGGGTGGCTAATATTTTCCATGCTAGATGTGTTATTCTCAAGATGAGTGTTTATTCACTTCTCATTGCACGAGAGTAAGGCAAAGGTATTAGGGATGCCCAGTCCCGAAATGCAAAAAAATTTGAATTTACTTTATGTTGTCAAATAATAAATTGCTTGGAAAGTGTTGGTATGGAGGGCAACCATGAATACAACTAGCCATGGAAAGTGAAAGTTATGGTGGAAAAAGGAATAAACTTTATTTTCTGTTTGGGAACCACCTATGATATATCTATGCATGGAAAGTATTGGGAACTCTAAGTTGTTTTCGTTGGTGGGATGGATACACCTCCCAAAATGTTTTTATCTCTAAGTTTTTCGCTTTGAGCTCTACAAATCCCTACTTCCCTCTGCGAAGGGACTTTCTTTTACTTTATGCAATTTTTATTTGGAGTCTCCATCTTCTCTTATAAAAGCACCAACCAGGAGGCAATATACTCATGCTTAAGTACCGGGTGTAGTTAATATTCGAGTGTGTTTCATGAATGGATCAATGTTTGAGCATGACGGGCTAGGGATAACTTATTTTAGCGTTGATATTTTGAAAGACATGGTTGCTTGTTGATATGCTTGAGTGTCTAAATTATTATGTCAAAACTAGACTATTGCTTTGAATCACATAAAAGTCCAAATTACCATGCTATAAAGAAAAGAATATGTTATGACATGATGAACAACACTCCACATCAAAAATTCCATTTTATCACTTACCTACTCGAGGACGAGTAGGAGTTAAGCTTGGGGATGCTGATACGTCTCCAACGTATCTATAATGTTTGATTATTCCATGCTGTCTTATTATCAATCTTCGATGTTTTATAATCATTTTATATCATCTTTTGGTACTAACCTATTGACATAGTGCCAAATGCTAGTTGCTGTTTTTTCCATGTTTTTTACGTCACAGAAAATCAATATCAAATGGAGTCCAAATGCCACGAAACTTTACGAAGAATTTCTATGGACCAGATGGAAGATATTCGGCCCAGGTTGCACCAGGGGGAGTCCCAAGGAGGGAACAACCCACCAGAGCGCGCCAGGAGGCCCAGGGGCGCCCTGGTGGGTTGTGCCCACCTCGGGTGCCCCCCAGACCGCCTCTTTGCTCTATAAATACCCCAATATTCCCAAAAACCTAGGGGAGTCCATGAAATATTCATCCAGCCACCGCAGAGTCCAGAACCACCAGATCCAATCTAGACACCATCACAGAGGGGTTCACCACTTCCATTGGCGCCTCTCTGATGATGCGTGAGTAGTTCTTTGTAGACCTTCGGGTCCGTAATTAGTAGATAGATGGATTCATCTCTCTCTCTCTCTTGATTCTCAATACAATGGTCTCTTGGAGATCCATATTATGTAACTCTTTTGCGGTGTGTTTGTTGGGATCGATGAACTTTGAGTTTATGATCATATCTATCTTTTTATATCCATGAAAGTATTTGAGTTTCTTTGATCTCTTTTATGCATGATCTCTTATAGCCTCATATTTCTTCTCCGATATTTGGGTTTTGTCTGGCCAACTTGATCTATTTATCTTGCAATGGGAAGAGGTGCCCGGTAGTGGGTTCGATCTTACGGTGCTTGATCCCAGTGACATAAAGGGAACCGACACGTATGTATCATTGCTACCAAGGATAAAAAGATGGGATCTATATCTATCGCCATAGATAAACGGATCTCGTCTACATCATGTCATCGTTCTTATTGTATTACTCCGTTTTTCCATGAAGTTAATACACTAGATGCATGTTGGATAGCGGTCGATGTGTGGAGTAATAGTAGTAGATGCAGGCAGGAGTCGGTCTACTAATCTTGGACATGATGCCTATGTAATGATCATTGCTTGGATATCATCATAATTATTTCAGGTTCTATCAATTTCCCAACAGTAATTTGTTTACCCATCATTTGCTATTTTTCTCGAGAGAAGCCACTAGTGAAACCTATGGCCCTTGGGTCTTCTTTCTCATATATTTGCCTTTGTGATCTACCTTTTTATTTGATTTTATTTTCAGATCTACTAAACCAAAAATACAAAAATACTTTGCTACACTTTATTTTATTTGCTATCTATTATTTCAATCTATCACAAATTTATCTCCCGTCCACGCACCGTTTCTTGCGGCGTTACCCGAAAGAGATTGACAACCCCTTTAACGCATCGCGTTGCAAGGTGTTGTTATTTGTGTGCAGGAGCTGTTTACGTCGTGTTGCTTGGTTCTCCTACTGGTTCGATAATCTTGGTTTCATATCTGACGGAAATACCTACTGCCGTTGTGCTGCATCATCCCTTCCTCTTTGGGGAAATACCGACGTAGCTTCAAGTGACATCAAGTGCTTAGGCGAAGCCCTACACGGATCACATCACCATCACCGTAACCACGCCGTCGTGCTGACGGAACTCTCCCTCGACACTTTGCTGGATCAAGAGTTCGAGGGACGTCATCGAGTTGTACGTGTGCAGAACTCGGAGGTGTCGTACGTTCAGTGCTTGATCGGTTGGATCGCAAAGACGTTCGACTACATTAATCATGACCCATAAGTATAGGGGATCAATTGTAGCTCTTTTCGATAAGTAAGAGTGTCGAACCCAACGAGGAGCAGAAGGAAATGACAAGTGCTTTTCAGTAAGGTATTGTCTGCAAGTGCTGAAATTGTAAGTAACGAGTAGTTTGATAGCAAGATAATTTGTAACGAGCAAGTAACAATAGTAGTAATAAAAGTGCAGCAAGGTAGCCCAATCCTTTTGAGGCAAGGGACAGGCCAAAACGGTCTCTTATGATAAGCAAAGCGTTCTTGAGGGTACACGGGAATTTCATCTAGTCACTTTCATCATGTTGGTTTGATTTGTGTTCATTACTTCGATAATTTGATATGTGGGTGGACCGGTGCTTAGGTGTTGTTCTTACTTGAACAAACCTCCTACTTATCATTAACCCTCCCGCAAGCATCCGCAACTATGAGAAAAGTATTAAGAATAAATTCTAACCATAGCATTAAACTTTTGGATCCAATCGGTCCCTTACGAAATAGCGCATAAACTGGGGTTTAAGCTTCTGTCACTCTCGCAACCCAACATCTAATTGCTACTCCACAATGCATTCCCTTAGGCCCAAATATGGTGAAGTGTCATGTAGTCGACGTTCACATGACACCACTAACGGAATAACAACATACATATTATCAGAATATCGAACACATATCAAGTTCACATGATTAGTTGCAACATGATTTCTCTCGTGACCTCAAGAACAAAAGTAACTACTCACAAATGATAAACATGTTCATGATCAAAGGAGTATTAAATAGCATAATGGATCTGAACATATAATCTTCCACCAAATAAACCATATAGTAATCAACTACAAGATGTAATCAACACTACTAGTCACCCACAATCACCAATCTATAGTTCCGTTAAAAAGATTGAACACAAGAGATGAACTAGGGTTTGAGAGGAGATGGTGCTATTGAAGATGTTTATGGAGATTGCCCTCCCCAAGATGGGAGAGTTGTTGGTGATGATGATGACGATGATTTCCCCCTTCGAGAGGGAAGTTCCCCCGGTGGAATCGCTCCGCCGGAGGGCAAAAGTGCTCCTGCCCAAGTTCCACCTCGAGGCGGCGACGCTTCATCCCGAAAGTCCTCCTATTATTTTTTCTAGGTCAAAATGACTTATATACCAGAAGATGGGCACCGGAGGTGGGCAGAGGAGGCCACAACCCACCAGGGCGTGCTTTGGGGGGCCTGGCGCCCAGGTGGGTTGTGCCCACCTGGAGGCCCCCCTCTGGTGTTTATTGGCTCTAGTATTTATTAAATAATCCATAAGAAAATGTCTGTGAATTTTCAGCTCATTTGGAGTTGTGCAGAATAGGTGGCCTGACGCAGCTTTTCCAGGTCCAGATTTCCAGCTTCCGGAATTCCCCCTCTTGGTGTGTTCCTTGCAAATTATGAGAGAAAAGTCATTATAATTACTCCAAAAAGCATTATTATGGATAAAAACATTATAAAGAACAGTAAGAAAACATTATGCAAAATGGACATATCAATCAACCGCGTTAAGCTAATGCTTCCGCTTTCGATATACGAGGCTATGTGGACGCACTCTCCCCCTCTCGTTGCTATGAGTCTCCTAGATAGATCTTGCATGAGTGTAGGATTTTTTTTTTGAAATTGCATGCTACCTTCCCCAACAGTGGCATCCGAGCCAGGTGTATGCGTAGATGATATACACAAGTAAAACACAAAGAGTTCTGGGCGATCACAGTCATACTTCTTACCACCAACGTCTTATTTTGTTTCGGCAGTATTGTTGGATGAAGCGGCCCAGACCAACCTTACATGACCACGTTCATGAGACCGGTTCCACCCACATACATGCAACTTTTTTTTGCATAAAGGTGGCTGGCGGGTGTCTATTTCTCCAACTTTAGTTGAATCGAATTTGACTACGACCGGTCCTTGTTGAAGGTTTGAACATCACATTTGACAAAAAATCATTGTGGTTTTGATGCGTAAGTAAGAATGTTTCTTGCTAGAAGCCCGTAGCAGCCACATAAAACTTGCAACAACAAAGTAAAGGACGTCTAACTTGTTTTTGTAGGGCATGTTGTGATGTGATATGGACAAGACATGATGTGATATAAGTTACTGTATGAGATGATCATGTTTTGTAAAAGTTATCGGGAACTGGCAGGAGCCTTATGGTGTTGGAAATATGCCCTAGAGGCAATAATAAAATAGTTATTATTATATTTCCTTGTTCATGATAATTGTCTATTGTTCATGCTATAATTGTATTAACCGGAAACCA
Organism: Triticum monococcum; assembly: GCA_034509565.1. Classification (NCBI taxonomy): domain Eukaryota; kingdom Viridiplantae; phylum Streptophyta; class Magnoliopsida; order Poales; family Poaceae; genus Triticum; species Triticum monococcum. The sequence continues at coordinate 630,750,074 of CM067843.1, forward strand.
TAATACATGTGTGAATACATAGATCACAACATGTCCCTAGTGAGCCTCTAGTTTACTAGCTTGTTGATCAATAGATGGTTGTGGTTTCCTGACCATGGACATTGGATGTCATTGACAATGGGATCACATCATTAGGAGAATGATGTGATGGACAAGACCCAATCCTAAGCATAGCACAACATCGTGTAGTTCGTTTGTTAGAGCTTTTCTAATGTCAAGTATCATTTCCTTAGACCATGAGATTGTGCAACTCCCAGATACAGTAGGAATTCTTTGGGTGTATCAAACGTCACAACATAACTGGGTGTCTATAAAGGTGCACTACAGGTATCTCCGAAAGTGTCTGTTGGGTTGGCACAAATCGAGACTGGGATTTGTCACTCCGAATGACGGCAGGGTATCTCTAGGCCCACTCGGTAATGCATTATCATAATGAGCTCAATGTGACTAAGGAGTTAGCCATGGTATCATGTGTTATGGAACGAGTAAAGAGACTTGCTGGTAACGAGATTGAACAAGGTATGGGATATCGATGATCGAATCTCGAGCAAGTAACATACCGATGGACAAAGGGAATTGTATACGGGATTGATTGAATCCCCGACATCGTAGTTCATCCGATGAGATCATCCTGGAACATGTGGGAGCCAACATGGGTATCCAGATCCCACTGTTGGTTATTGGCCCGAGAGATATCTCGGTCATGTCTGCATGGTTCCTGATACGGCTCCAACGTATCTATAATTTGTGATTCTTCCATGCTATTATATTATTTGTTTTGGATGTTAATGGGATTTATTTTACACTTTTGTATTATTTTTGGGACTAACCTACTAACCCAAGGCCCAGTGCAAATTGCCATTTTTTGCCTATTTCAGTGTTTCGCAGAAAAGGAATATCAAACGGAATCCAAATGGAATGAAACCTTCCGGAGAGTTATTTTTGGAACAAACGTGTTCCAGAGGACTTGGAGTGGACTTCAACAAACAAACGAGGAGTCCACGAGGCAGGGGGGCGCACCCTCCCCCCTCGTGGGCCCCTTGTGGCTCAACCGACCTTCTTCGGCCTCATATATATACTCATATACCCTGAAAACAACCAGGAGCACCACGAAACCCTATTTCCACCGCCGCAACCTTCTGTACCCAAGAGATCCCATCTTGGGGCCTTTTCCGGAGCTCCGTCGGAGGGGGCATTGATCACGGAGGGCCTCTACATCAACTTCATGGCCTCTCCAGTGATGTGTGAGTAGTTTACTTCAGACCTTCGGGTCCATAGTTATTAGCTAGATGGCTTCTTCTCTCTCTTTGAATCTCAATACAAAGTTCTCCTCGATCTTCTTGGAGATCTATTCGATGTAACTCTTTTTGCGGTGTGTTTGTCAAGATCCGATGAATTGTGAGTTTATGATCAAGTCTATCTATGAACAATATTTGATTCTTCTCTGAAATCTTTTATGTATGATTGGTTATCTTTGCAAGTCTCTTCGAATTATCAGTTTGGTTTGTCCTACTAGATTGTTCTTTCTTGCAATGGGAGAAGTGCTTAGCTTTGGGTTCAATCTTGCGGTGCTCGATCACAGTGACAGAAAGGGAAACGGCACGCATTGTATTGTTGCCATCGAGGATAAAAAGATGGGGTTTATATCATATTGCTTGAGTTTATCCCTCTACATCATGTCATCGTACCTAATGTGTTACTCTGTTCTTATGACTTAATACTCTAGATGCATGCTGGATAACAGTCGACATGTGGAGCAATAGCAGTAGATGCAGGCAGGAGTCGGTCTACTTGTCACGGACGTGATGCCTATATACATGATCATGCCTAGATATTCTCATAATTATTCGCTTTTCTATCAATTGCTCGATAGTAATTTGTTCACCGTCCGTAATACTTACGCTATCTTGAGAGAAGCCACTAGTGAAACCTATGGCCCCCTGGTCTATCTTTTATCATATAAGTTTCCAATCTATTTTATCTTGCAATCTTTATATTTCAATCTTTATCATAAAGATACCAAAAATATTATCTTATCATCTCTATCAGATCTCACTCTCGTAAGTGACCGCGAAGGGATTGACAACCCCTTTGTCGCGTTGGTTGCGAGGTTCTTATTTGTTTGTGTAGGTACAAGGGACTTACGTGTGGCCTCCTACTGGATCGATACCTTGGTTCTCAAAAACCGAGGAAAATACTTATGCTACTTTGCTGCATCACCCTTTCCACTTCAAGGGAAAACCTACACAGTGCTCAAGAGGTAGCAAGAAGGATTTCTAGCACCATTGTCGGGGAGATCTACATCAAGTCAAGACATACCAAGTACCCATCACAAACTCTTATCCCTCGCATTACATTATTTTCCATTTGCCTCTCGTTTTCCTCTCCCCCACTTCACCCTTGCCGTTTTATTCGCCCTTCTTCTATTCATCTTTCCATTTGCTTTGATGTCTTACTTAGCTCATTTGCTCGTTTGGTTGGAATAGTTGTTTATTTATTCCTAAACAGAGAACCTAAGATCTATGGATCCTCATCCGCTTGCTAATATTTTTAAGAGATCCAATTATGATGAACCAATTGTTAGTGAGTTTTGTGCACTAGATTATCTTTATGAAGTTTTGCTTAAAATTCATGAATCTAAAAATTGTGATGAAGTACTTTATGGAGTGATTCACGATGGATCTTTGAATAGAAAGCATGATTGCAATGATGATAGTATAAATTCTATTAATGTCAATTGTGCTTATAATATGCAACACCCTAAGCTTGGGGATGCTAGTTTTGCTATGTCTACTACTTGTTGCAATGATCATGATTGGGGTGATTCTTCTTATGATCTTGAAAATTTATTTAAGTCCCATGATGAATATGAGATTGATTATAATGTTTGCAATAATATTGAAAGTGGGTTTGGAAGAGTGTCAACTTTAGATCCCACATATTTGGAGAATGTTCAATCTTATGAAGTTTTTTATAAAAGTAGGTTTGGAGAGGTCATGACTTTAGTTAATGTTAATCCCACTATTTTGGAAGAGTGTCAACTTTGCATACATGTGGCTCGTGTTAAGAATATGTTTTGTGATAGCTATATTGTTGAATTTGCTTATGATCCTACATGTAATTATTATGAGAGAGGAAATTATGGTTGTAGAAATTTTCATGTTACTAAATTACCTCTCGTTATGTTGAGATTGCTATTGTTTCTTTCCGCTTCCTTGCATATGCTAGTTTTTGCTTGCCTTGATAATTTCTTTGCCTATAAGATGCCTATGCATAGGAAGTATGTTAGACTTAAGATGCCTATGCATAGGAAGTACGTTAGACTTATATGTTTTTGTCACGTGTTCTATGATGCTCTCTTTGTGCTTCAATTCTTGTCTTTCATGTGAGCATCATTGAAATCTTTTGCCTAGCTAAAAGGCTTTAAAGAAAAGCGCTTGTTGGGAGACAACCCAATATTATTCCTTGCTATTATTCAATAAATAATTGATCTAGCCTTTGCTTAGATTTGGTTTTATGCTTTTAATTAGTGTTTGTGCCAAGTAAAACCTTTGGGAAGACTTGGGGAAAGTCTTTGCGATCTTGCTGTAAAAACAGAAACTTTAGTGCTCACGAGATTTGCTGCCATTTTTTACTGGAGAGTGCTATTTAGTTAATTATTTTTGCAGATGATGAATAGATAAATTTCTCACGTCCATAAATTTATTTTATAATTTTTGGGGTTCCATAAGTATTCGAAACCTACAGATTACTACAGACTGTTCTGTTTTTGACAGATTCTGTTTTTCGTGTGTTGTTTGCTTATTTTGATGAATCTATGGCTATGATTTGAGTGTATGAACCATAGAAAAGTTGGAATACAGTAGGTTTAACACCAATATAAATAAATAATGAGTTCATTACAGTACCTTGAAGTGGTGGTTTGTTTTCTTTTACTAACGGAGCTCACGAGATTCTCTTTTAAGTTTTGTGTTGTGAAGTTTTCAAGTTTTGGGTAAAGATTTGATGGATTATGGAACAAGGAGTGGCAAGAGCCTAAGATTGGGGATGACCAAGGCAACACAAGGTAAAATTCAAGGACAACCAAAAGCCTAAGCTTGGGGATGCCCCGGAAGGCATCCCCTCTTTCGTCTTCGTCCATCGGTAACTTTACTTGGAGCTATATTTTATTCACCACATGATATGTGTTTTGCTTGGAGCGTCTTGTATGATTTGAGTCTTTTCCTTTTAGTTTACCACAATCATACTTTCTGTGCACACCTTTTGTGAGAGACACACATGAATCGGAATTTATTAGAATACTCTATGTGCTTCACTTATATCTTTTGAGCTAGATAATTTGCTCTAGTGCTTCGCTTATATCTTTTAGAGCACGGTGGTGGTTTTATTTTATAGAAATTATTGATCTCTCATGCCTCACTTATATTATTTTTATAGTCCTTTAAAACATCATGGTAATTTGCTTTGGTTATGAATTTAGTCCTAATATGATAGGCATCCAAGATCAGTATAATAAAAACTATCATAAAAAGTGCATTGAATACTATGAGAAGTTTGATGCTTGATGATTGTTTTGAGATATGGAGATGGTGATATTAGAGTCATGCTAGTTGAGTAGTTGTGAATTTTATAAATACTTGTTCTAAAGTGTGTGATTCCCGTAGCATGCACGTATGGTGAACCGTTATGTGATGAAGTCGGAGCATGATTTATTTATTGATTGTCTTCCTAATGAGTGGCGGTCGGGGACGAGCGATGGTCTTTTCCTACCAATCTATCCCCCTAGGAGCATGCACGTAGTACTTTGTTTCGATAACTAATAAATTTTTACAATAAGTATATGAGTTCTTTATGACTAATGATGAGTCCATGGGTTATACACACTCTCACCCTTCCACCATTCCTAGCCTCTCTAGTACCGCGCAACTTTCGCCGGTACCATTAACCCACCATATACCTTCCTCAAGACAGCCACAATACCTACCTATTATGGCATTTCCATAGCCATTCCGAGATATATTGCCATGCAACTTTCCACCATTCCATTTGTTATGACACGCTTCGTCATTCTCATATTGCTTTGCATGATCATGTAGTTGACATCGTATTTGTGGCAAAGCCACCGTTCGTAATTTTTCATACATGTCACTCTTGATTCATTGCATATCCCGGTACACCGCCGGAGGCATTCACATAGAGTCATATTTTGTTCTAAGTATCGAGTTGTAATTCTTAAGTTGTAAGTAAATAAAGTGTGATGCTCATCATTATTAGAGCATTGTCCCAAGTGAGGAAAGGATGATGGAGACTATGATTCCCCCACAAGTCGGGATGAGACTCCGGACGAAAAAAAGAGGCCATAAAAAAAGAGAAGAAGGCCCGAATAAAAAAATGAGAGAAAAAAAGAGAAGGGACAATGTTACTATCCTTTTTCCACACTTGTGCTTCAAAGTAGCACCATGATCTTTATGATAGAGAGTCTCATATGTTATCACTTTCATATACTAGTGGGAATTTTACATTATAAAACTTGGCTTGTATGTTCCAATGATGGGCTTCCTCAAAATGCCCTAGGTCTTCGTGAGCGAGAAAGTTGGATGCACACCCACTTAGTTTCTTTTTGAGCTTTCATACACTTATAGCTCTAGTGCATCCGTTGCATGGCAATCCCTACTCACTCACATTGATATCTATTGATGGGCATATCCATAGCCCATTGATACGCCTAATTGATGTGAGACTATCTTCTCCTTTTTGTCTTCTCCACAACCACCATTCTATTCCACATATAGTGCTATGTCCATGGCTCACGCTCATGTATTGCGTGAAGATTGAAAAAGTTTGAGAACATCAAAAGTATGAAACAATTGCTTGGCTTGTCTTCGGGGTTGTGCATGATCTAAATATTTTGTGTGGTGAAGATAGAGCATAGCCAGACTATATGATTTTGTAGGGCTAACTTTCTTTGGCCATGTTATTTTGAGAAGACATAATTGCTTAGTTAGTACACTTGTAGTATTATTATTTTTATGTCAATATTAAACTTTTGTCTTGAATCTTTCGGATCTGAATATTCATGCCACAATAAAGAGAATTACATTGAGAATTATGTTAGGTAGTATTCACATAAAAAATTCTGTTTTTATCATTTACCTACTCGAGGACGAGCATGAATTAAGCTTGGGGATGCTTGATACGTCTCCTACGTATTTATAATTTTTGATTGTTCCATGCTATTATATTATCTGTTTTGGATGTTAATGGGCTTTATTTTTCACTTTTATATTATTTTTGGGACTAACCTACTAACCCAAGGCCCAGTGCAAATTATTATTTTTGCCCATTTCAGTGTTTCGCAGAAAAGGAATATCAAACGGAATCCAAATGGAATGAAACCTTCGGGAGAGTTATTTTTGGAACAAACATGATCTAGAGGACTTGGAGTGGACGTCAAGAAACAAACGAGGAGTCCACGAGGCAGGGGAGTGCTCCTACCCCCCTAGGCGTGCCCTCCCCCCCTCGTGGGCCCCTCGTGGCTCAACCGACCTACTTCTTCCTCCTATATATACTCATATACCCTGAAAACAACCAGGAGCACCACGAAACCATATTTCCACTGCCACAACCTTCTGTACCCAAGAGATCCCATCTTGGGGCCTTTTTCGGAGCTCCGCCGGAGGGGGCATTGATCATGGAGGGCCTCTCCGGTGATGTGTGAGTAGTTTACTTCAGACCTTCGGGTCCATAGTTATTAGCTAGATGGCTTATTCTCTCTCTCTCTCTTTGAATCTCAATACAAAGTTCTCCTCGATCTTCTTTGAGCATAATAAGTATTTTACTAAAGAACTTAAGGATCACTCCGTTGTGCTTGATGCTATTACAAAATAGCTTGGTGATATCAGGAGAGAAGTTTGCAATCTCCAATCTAAGTATGCTTTTGCCTAAATTTGCTAGGAAAAATATACGATGCGCAAGCCACCTTAGTAAATCAAATGGCCGCTAAACCAATCTCGCTAGAGGATAAAAGTGATGAAGATCTAAAAATGATTGGTGTCTCTTCTATTGATTCTTTGTCTAGTAAAGTTAAGAATGATGAAAAAGAGACTGGAGAAGAGTCAACTTTAGGTAGAAGGCGTTCCAATATTTTAGAGGGTGAATCTTGTTGAGAAAAATGATGAAAGTGGGTTTGGATAGGTCAAAACTTTAGCTAGTGATGCACCCATTCTTTTGGATTACAAATACTTTAATTATGATAGTTGCTCTTTGATTGATTGTATTTCTTTGTTGCAATCCATTATGAATTCACCCCATGCTTATGAACAAAATAAAGCTTTTACTAAACATATTGTTGATGCTATGATGAAAGCTCTTGAAGAAAAAAATGGAATTAGAAGTTTCAATTCCTAGAAAATTGCATGATGAATGGGAACCTACTATCAAAGTCAAGATTAAAAATTATGAGTGTGTTGCTTTGTGTTACTTGGGTGCTAGTGTTTCTACAATTCCGAAATCTTTATGTGATGTGCTTGGTCTTACTGATCTTGAAGAATGTGCTTTGAATTTGCACTTGGCGGATTCTACTATTAAAAATCCTATGGGAAGAATTAATGATGTTCTTATTCTTGCAAATAGGAATTATGTGCCCATAGATTTTATTGTTCTTGATATTGATTGCAATCCGTCTTGTCCAATTATTCTTGGTAGACCATTTTTACGCACTATCAGTGCCGTGATTGATATGAAAGAAGGCAATATTAAGTCCCAATTGTTGGAAATATGCCCTAGAGGCAATAATAAAAGCATTATTATTATATTTCCTTGTTCATGATAATTGTCTTTTATTCATGCTATAATTGTGTTATCCGGAAATCGTGATACATGTGTGAATAATAGACACCAACATGTCCCTAGTAAGCCTCTAGTTGACTAGCTCGTTGATCAACAGATAGTCATGGTTTCCTGACTATGGACATTAGATGTCATTGATAACGAGATCACATCATTAGGAGAATGATGTGATGGACAAGACCCAATCCTAAACATAGCACAAGATCGTATAGTTCGTTTCCTAGAGTTTTCCAATGTCAAGTATCTTTTCCTTAGACCACGAGATCATGTAACTCCCGGATACCGAAGGAGTAATTTGGGTATACCAAACGTCACAACGTAACTGGGTGACTATAAAGTTATACTACGGGTATCTCCGAAAGTGTCTGTTGGGTTGACACGGATCAAGACTTGGATTTTTCACTCCGTATGACGGAGAGGTATCACTGGGCCCACTCGGTGATGCATCATCATTATGAGCTCAAGTGACCAAGTGTCTGGTCACGGGATCATGCATTACGGTACGAGTAAAGTGACTTGCTGGTAACGAGATTGAACGAGGTATTGGGATACCGATGATCGAATCTCGGGCAAGTAACATACCGATTGACAAAGGGAATTGTATACGGGGTTGCTTGAATCCTCGACATCGTGGTTCATCCGATGAGATCATCAAGGAGCATGTGGGAGCTAACATGGGTATCCATATCCCGCTGTTGGTTATTGACCGGAGAGCAATCTCGGTCATGTCTACATGTCTCCCGAACCCGTAGGGTCTACACACTTAAGGTTCGGTGACACTAGGGTTGTAGGGATATGTATATGCAGTAACCCGAATGTTGTTCGGAGTCCCAGATGAGATCCCGGACGTCATGAGGAGTTTCGGAATGGTCCGGAGGTAAATAATTATATATAGGAAGTGCTATTTCGGCCATCGGGACAAGTTTCGGGGTCACCGGTATTGTACCGGGACCACCGGAAGGGTCCCGGGGGTCCACTGTGTGGGTCCACCTATCCCGGAGGGCCCCATGGGCTGAAGTGGGAAGGGATCCAGCCCAAAGTGGGCTGGGGCGTGACTTCCCCCTAGGGCCCATGCGCCTAGGGTGGGGAAACCCTAAAGGGGGGCGCCCCCTTGCTTGGGGGGCAAGCCCCCCACCCCTTGGCCGCCCCCCAGGAGATTGCATCTCCTAGGGCCGGCACCCCCCTATATATAGTGGTGGGAAGGAAGGGCCATCACACCCATGCCCTGGCGCCTCCCTCTCCCTCTCCAACACCTCCTCCTCCATAGAGCTTGGCGAAGCCCTGCCGGAGTACTGCAGCTCCATCACCACCACGCCGTCGTGCTGCTGCTGGAGCCATCTTCCTCAACCTCTCCTTCCCCCTTGCTGGATCAAGAAGGAGGAGACGTTACGCTGACCGTACGTGTGTTGAACGCGGAGGTGCCGTCCGTTCGGCGCTAGGATCTCCGGTGATTCGGATCATGTCGAGTACGACTCCCTCATCCCCGTTCTTTGAACGCTTCCGCTCGCGACCTACAAGGTACGTAGATGCATCCAATCACTCGTTGCTAGATGAACTCATAGATGGATCTTGGTGAAACCGTAGGAAATTTTTTGTTTTCTACAACGTTCCCCAACAGTGGCATGATGAGCTAGGTCTATGCGTAGTTCTCTTTGCACGAGTAGAACACAATTTGTTGTGGGCGTAGATGTTGTCAACTTTCTTGCCGCTACTAGTCTTATTTTGCTTCAGCGCTATTGTGGGATGAAGCGGCCGGACCAACCTTACACGTACGCTTACGTGAGACCGGTTCCACCGACTAACATGCACTAGTTGCATAAGGTGGCTGGCGGGTTTCTGTATCTCCCACTTTAGTTGGAGCGGATTCGATGAAAAGGGTCCTTATGAAGGGTAAATAGAAGTTGACAAATCACGTTGTGGCTTTCACGTAGGTAAGAAAACGTTCTTGCTAGAACCCTATTGCAGCCACGTAAAACTTGCAACAACAATTAGAGGACGTCTAACTTGTTTTTGCAGCAAGTGTTTTCTGATGTGATATGGCCAAAGTTGTGATGAATGATGAATGATATATATGTGATGTATGAGATGTTCATGCTATTGTAATAGGAATCACGACTTGCATGTCGATGAGTATGACAACCGGTAGGAGCCATAGGAGTTGTCTTTATTTTTTGTATGACCTGCGTGTCATTGAGAAACGCCATGTAAATTACTTTACTTTATTGCTAAACGCGTTAGCCATAGTAGTAGAAGTAATAGTTGGCGAGCAACTTCATGGAGACATGATGATGGAGATCATAATGATGGAGATCATGGTGTCATGCCGGTGACAAGATGATCATGAAGCCCCAAGATGGAGATCAAAGGAGCTATGTGATATTGGCCATATCATGTCACTATTATTATTTGATTGCATGTGATGTTTATCATGTTTTTGCATCTTGTTTACTTAGAACGACGGTAGTAAATAAGATGATCCCTCATAATAATTTCAAGAAAGTGTTCCCCCTAACTGTGCACCGTTGCGACAGTTCGTTGTTTCGAAGCACCACGTGATGATCGGGTGTGATAGATTCTAACGTTCACATACAACGGGTGTAGGACAGATTTACACATGCAAACACTTAGGTTGACTTGACGAGCCTAGCATGTACAGACATGGCCTCGGAACACAGAAGACCGGAAGGTCGAGCATGAGTCGTATAGAAGATACGATCAACATGAAGATGTTCACCGATGTTGACTAGTCCGTCTCACGTGATGATCGAACACGGCCTAGTTAACTTGGATCATGTTATACTTAGATGACTGGAGGGATGTCTATCTGAGTGGGAGTTCATTGAATAATTTGATTAGATGAATTTAATTATCATGAACTTAGTCTAAAATATTTACAATATTTCTTGTAGATCAATTGGCCAACGTAGTCCTCAACTTCAACGCGTTCCTAGAGAAAACCAATCTGAAAGACGATGGCAGCAACTACACGGACTGGGTCCGGAACCTGAGGATCATCCTCATAGCTGCCAAGAAAGATTATGTCCTACAAGCACCACTAGGTGACGCACCTGTTCTCCCTGCAGAACAAGACGTTATGAATGCTTGGCAGTCACGTACCGATGACTACTCCCTCGTTCAGTGCGGCATGCTTTACAGCTTAGAGCCGGGGCTCCAAAACGTTTTGAGAGACACGGAGCATATGAGATGTTCGAAGAGCTGAAAATGGTTTTCCAAGCTCATGCCCGGGTCGAGAGATATCAAGTCTTCGACAAGTTCTTCAGCTGTAAGATGGAGGAAAACAGTTCTGTCAGTGAGCACATACTCACTATGTCTGGGTTGCATAACCGCTTGACTCAGCTGGGAGTTAATCTCCCGGATGACGCGGTCATTGACAATATCCTTCAGTCGCTTCTAGCGAGCTACAAGAGCTTTGTGATGAACTTCAATATGCAGGGGATGGAAAAGACCATTCCTGAAGTATTTGCAATGCTGAAATCAGCAGAGGTAGAGGTCAAAAAGGAACATCAAGTGTTGATGGTGAATAAAACCACTAAGTTCAAGAAAGGCAAGGGTAAGAAAACCTTCAAGAAGGACGGCAAGGGAGTTGCCGCGCCCGGCAAGCAAGCTGCCGGGAAGAAGCCAAAGAATGGACCCAAGCCCGAGACTGAGTGTTTTTATTGCAAGGGAAGTGGTCACTGGAAGTGGAACTGCCCCAAATACTTAGCGGACAAGAAGGCCGGCATCACGAAAGGTATATGTGATATACATGTAATTGATGTGTACCTTACCAGTACTCGTAGTAGCTCTTGGGTATTTGATACCGGTGCAGTTGCTCATATTTGTAACTCAAAGCAGGAGCTGCGGAATAAGCGGAGACTAGCGAAGGACGAGGTGACGATGCGCGTCGGGAATGGTTCCAAGGTCGATGTGATCGCCGTCGGAACGCTGCCTCTACATTTACCTACAGGATTAGTTTTGAACCTCAATAATTGTTATTTAGTGCCAAGTTTGAGCATGAAAAATGTATCAGGATCTCGTTTAATACGAGATGGCTACTCATTTAAATCTGAGAATAATGGTTATTCTATTTATATGAGAGATATGTTTTATGGTCATGCTCCGATGGTGAATGGTTTATTCTTAATGAATCTCGAGCGTAATGCTACACATATTCATAGTGTGAATACCAAAAGATGTAAGATTGATAATGATAGTCCCACATACTTGTGGCACTGCCGCCTTGGTCACATAGGTGTCAAACGCATGAAGAAGCTCCATGCAGATGGACTTTTGGAGTCTCTTGATTACGAATCATTTGACACGTGCGAACCATGCCTCATGGGTAAAATGACCAAGACTCCGTTCTCAGGAACAATGGAGCGAGCAACCAACTTATTGGAAATCATACATACTGATGTGTGCGGTCCAATGAGTGTTGAGGCTCGCGGTGGCTATCGTTATGTTCTCACCATCACTGATGACTTGAGTAGATATGGGTATATCTATTTAATGAAACACAAGTCTGAGACCTTTGAGAAGTTCAAGCAATTTCAGAGTGAGGTTGAAAATCAACATGACAGGAAAATCAAGTTCCTGCGCTCAGATCGTGGAGGAGAATACTTGAGTCACGAATTTGGCACACACTTAAGAAAATGTGGAATAGTTTCACAACTCACGCCGCCTGGAACACCTCAGCGTAATGGTGTGTCCGAACGTCGTAATCGCACTCTATTAGATATGGTGCGATCTATGATGTCTCTTACCGATTTACCGCTATCTTTTTGGGGCTATGCTTTAGAGACTGCCGCATTCACTTTAAATAGGGCTCTGTCGAAACCCGTTGAGACAACACCGTATGAATTATGGTTTGGGAAGAAACCTAAGTTGTCGTTTCTAAAAGTTTGGGGATGCGATGCTTATGTCAAGAAACTTCAACCTGAAAAGCTCGAACCCAAGTCGGAAAAATGCGTCTTCATAGGATACCCTAAAGAAACTATTGGGTATACCTTCTACCTCAGATCCGAAGGCAAGATCTTTGTTGCCAAGAATGGATCCTTTCTAGAGAAAGAGTTTCTCTCGAAAGAAGTAAGTGGGAGGAAAGTAGAACTTGATGAAGTATTACCTCTTGAACCGGAAAATGACGCAACTCAAGAAAATGTTCCTGAGGTGCCTGCACCGACTAGAGAGGAAATTAATGATAATGATCATGAAACTTCAGGTCAAGTTGCTACTGAACTTCGTAGGTCCACAAGGACACGTTCCACACTAGAGTGGTACGGCAACCCTGTCTTGGAAATCATGTTGTTGGACAATGGTGAACCTTCGAACTATGAAGAAGCTATGGCGAGCCCGGATTCCAACAAATGGCTAGAAGCCATGAAATCCGAGATAGGATCCATGTATGAAAACGAAGTATGGACTTTGACTGACTTGCCCATTGAGCGGCGAGCCATAGAAAATAAATGGATCTTTAAGAAGAAGACAGAAGCAGATGGTAATGTGACCATCTATAAAGCTCGGCTTGTCGCTAAGGGTTATCGACAAGTTCAAGGGGTTGACTACGATGAGACTTTCTCACCGGTAGCGAGGCTAAAGTCCGTCCGAATCATGTTAGCAATTGCCGCATTCTATGATTATGAGATATGGCAAATGGACGTCAAAACGGCATTCCTTAATGGTTTCCTTAAGGAAGAATTGTATATGATGCAGCCGGAAGGTTTTGTCGATCCTAAGAATGCTAACAAGGTATGCAAGCTCCAACGCTCGATTTATGGGCTGGTGCAAGCATCTCGGAGTTGGAACATTCGCTTTGATGAGATGATCAAAGCGTTTGGGTTTACGCAGACTTATGGAGAAGCCTGCGTTTACAAGAAAGTGAGTGGGAGCTCTGTAGCATTTCTCATATTATATGTAGATGACATACTTCTGATGGGAAATGATATAGAACTCTTGGACAACATTAAGGCCTACTTGAATAAGAGTTTTTCAATGAAGGACCTTGGAGAAGCTGCTTATATATTAGGCATCAAGATCTATAGAGATAGATCAAGACGCCTCATAGGTCTTTCACAAAGCACATACCTTGATAAGATATTGAAGAAGTTCAATATGGATCAGTCTAAGAAGGGGTTCTTGCCTGTGTTACAAGGTGTAAAATTGAGCTCAGCTCAATGTCCGACCACGGCAGAAGATATAGAAGAGATGAGTGTCATCCCCTATGCCTCAGCCATAGGTTCTATTATGTATGCCATGCTGTGTACCAGACCTGATGTAAACCTTGCCGTAAGTTTGGTAGGTAGGTACCAAAGTAATCCCGGCAAGGAACACTGGACAGCGGTCAAGAATATCCTGAAGTACCTGAAAATGACTAAGGAAATGTTTCTCGTCTATGGAGGTGACGAAGAGCTCGTCGTAAAGGGTTACGCCGACGCTAGCTTCGACACAGATCTGGATGACTCAAAGTCACAAACCGGATACGTGTATATTTTGAATGGTGGGGCAGTAAGCTGGTGCAGTTGCAAGCAGAGCGTCGTGGCGGGATCTACATGTGAAGCGCAGTACATGGCAGCCTCGGAGGCAGCACATGAAGCAATTTTGGTGAAGGAGTTCATCACCGACCTAGGAGTCATACCCAATGCGTCGGGGCCAATCAAACTCTTCTGTGACAACACTGGAGCTATTGCACTTGCCAAGGAGCCCAGGTTTCACAAGAAGACCAGGCACATCAAGCGTCGCTTCAACTCCATTCGTGAAAATGTTCAAGATGGAGACATAGATATTTGTAAAGTACATACGGACCTGAATGTAGCAGATCCGTTGACTAAACCTCTCCCTAGAGCAAAACATGATCAACACCTGAATTCCATGGGTGTTCGATTCATCACAATGTAACCAGATTATTGACTAGTGCAAGTGGGAGACTGTTGGAAATATGCCCTAGAGGAAATAATAAAAGCATTATTATTATATTTCCTTGTTCATGATAATTGTCTTTTATTCATGCTATAATTTTGTTATCCAGAAATCGTAATACATGTGTGAATAATAGACACCAACATGTCCCTAGTAAGCCTCTAGTTGACTAGCTCGTTGATCAACAGATAGTCATGGTTTCCTGACTATGGACATTAGATGTCATTGATAACGAGATCACATCATTAGGAGAATGATGTGATGGACAAGACCCAATCCTAAACATAGCACAAGATCGTATAGTTCGTTTGCTAGAGTTTTCCAATGTCAAGTATCTTTTCCTTAGACCATGAGATCGTGTAACTCCCGGATACCGTAGGAGTACTTTGGGTATACCAAACGTCATAACGTAACTGGGTGACTATAAAGGTATACTACGGGTATCTCCGAAAGTGTCTGTTGGGTTGACACGGATCAAGACTGGGATTTGTCACTCCGTATGACGGAGAGGTATCACTGGGCCCACTTGGTGATGCATCATCATTATGAGCTCAAGTGACCAAGTGTCTGGTCACGGGATCATGCATTACGGTACAAGTAAAGTGACTTGCCAGTAACGAGATTGAACGAGGTATTGGGATACCGACGATCGAATCTCGGGCAAGTAACATACCGATTGACAAAGGGAATTGTATACGGGGTTGCTTGAATCCTCGACATCGTGGTTCATCCGATGAGATCATCGAGGAGCATGTGGGAGCCAACATGGGTATCCAGATCCCGCTGTTGGTTATGGACCGGAGAGCAATCTCGGTCATGTCTACATGTCTCCCGAACCCGTAGGGTCTACACACTTAAGGTTCGGTGACGCTAGGGTTGTAGGGATATGTATATGCAGTAACCCGAATGTTGTTCGGAGTCCCGGATGAGATCCCGGACGTCACGAGGAGTTTCAGAATGGTCCGGAGGTAAAGAATTATATATAGGAAGTGCTATTTCGGCCATCGGGACAAGTTTCGGGGTCACCGGTATTGTACCGGGACCACCGGAAGGGTCCCGGGGGTCCACCGGGTGGGGCCACCTATCCCGGAGGGCCCCATGGGCTGAAGTGGGAAGGGATCCAGCCCAAAGTGGGCTGGGGCGCCACTTCCCCCTAGGGTCCATGCGCCTAGGGTGGGGAAACCCTAAAGGGGGGCGCCCCCTTGCTTGGGGGACAAGCCCCCACCCCTTGGCCGCCGCCCCCCCTAGGAGATTGCATCTCCTAGGGCCGGCGCCCCTAGGCCCCCTATATATAGTGGCGGGGGGGAGGAAGGGCCATCACACCCATGCGCTGGCGCCTCCCTCTCCCTCTCCAACACCTCCTCCTCCTCCATAGAGCTTGGTGAAGCCCTACCGGAGTATTGCAGCTCCATCACCACCACGCCGTCGTGCTGCTACTGGAGCCATCTTCCTCAACCTCTCCTTCCCCCTTGCTGGATCAAGAAGGAGGAGATGTTATGCTGACCGTACGTGTGTTGAACGTGGAGGTGCCGTCCGTTCGGCGCTAGGATCTCCGGTGATTCGGATCACATCGAGTACGACTCCCTCATCCCCGTTCTTTGAACGCTTCCGCTCGCGATCTACAAGGTACGTAGATGCATCCAATCACTCGTTGCTAGATGAACTCATAGATGGATCTTGGTGAAACCGTAGGAAAATTTTTGTTTTCTGCAACGTTCCCCAACACCAATTTCCTTTGAGGAAGGATATGGAACACTTTCCTAGAACTAGAATTAAGCCACCATATGAATCAATCATGAGGGTATCTTATGGATCTCGAACCAAAGATGACAAAACTTAGATCCTTGCTCTATGCATAGCTAAGGACGTAAAACTATAGCGCTTGTTGGGAGGCAACCCAATGAATAAAATTTAGGGTTTTTATCATTTATGCCATCGGTTGTCTCCCACTACTCAGTTTTGCCACTAGGAATTTCAACTGCTCAAAAATGCCATCGCTGTGTTAGACATATGTTTAAAAATGCCACTGGACACCATTATTGTGATCTCAAATCTCTTTTGCCATGTTATAATGACATAAATACCTATGAACCAGCATGCCAGCTCTCCTTCTATCTTACTACAATAAAGTGTGGGGCCCACTTGATCCCAACGACGTTCTTATTTTTCTATAAAATTATTCGCTTGGTTACTCCGGACAAGTGGGGCCACACTTATCATTGTGAGATAGAGAGAACTGACATGTGGGTCTAGGCTTATTTTGTCGTATAACATGGCCAATGAGTTTGATGTGAAAATAACGATGTCTAATGGCATTTTGAGGAAACATCTAACGGAACGATGGCATTTTTGAGCAAACATCTCATGGATCGATGGCATTTTTGAGTAGTTGTAACTTCTAATGGCAAAACTGAGTAGTGGGACACAACTAGTGGCAAAAATGATAAAAACCCTAAAATTTATTTTGCTTTTTTTCTTCCTGTTTTGAGTGTTAGCACAATTATGTTGCTTTTATGATTGTGTTTTTTTGTGTTTTTATTAGTGTTTGTGCCAAGTGAAGCCTTTAGGATCTTCTTGGGCAATAGTTGTTTGATCATGCTAAAAAAACAGAAACTTTACGCTCATGAAATTAATTTTCATTTTTTATCACAGAGCGATAAAATACCCATTCTAACTGCAGTAGATCATTATACAATTTTCTCAGGTCGACCTAATTTTTCAGAGTTTTTTGAGTTACAGAAGTATTCGAAATAGTCAGATTGCTACAGATGTTTTGACAGATTCTGTTTCCTTTGTGTTGTGTGCTTATTTTGATGGCTCTATGGTTTTCTTTGATGAGTTTTTGCCATAGAAAAGTTGGAATACAGTAGATATAATACAAAAACAAAATATGAATTGGTTTGATACAACACTTATAGTAGTGATTTATTATTCTTATACTAACGTATCTCACGAAGGCTTTGTTGAGTTTTGTGTGATTTAAGTTCTCAAGTTTTGGGTTATCTTACGATGGATGAAGGAAGGATGTAAGAGCCTAAGCTTGGGGATGCCCCGGCATCCCAAGCTATTATCCAAGAATGAGCAACCAACTAAGCTTGGGGATGCCCCTGAGGGAGTCCTAGATTAGGGGGTATCTGGACAACCGGACTATATCTTTCGTCCGGACTGTTGGGCTATGAAGATACAAGATTGAAGACTTCATCTCGTGTCCGGATGGGACTCTACTTGGCGTGGAAGGCAAGCTAGGCAATACGGATATGTATATCTCCTCCTTTGTAACCGGCCTTGTGTAACCCTAGCCCCTCCGGTGTCTATATAAACCGGAGGGTTTTAGTCCGTAGGACAACAGACAATCATACCATAGGCTAGCTTCTAGGGTTTAGCCTCTCTGATCTCGTGGTAGATCTACTCTTCTACTACCCATATCATCAATATTAATCAAGCAGGACATAGGGTTTTACCTCCATCAAGAGGGCCCGAACCTGGGTAAAACATTGTGTCCCCTGCCTCCTGTTACCATCCGCCTTAGACGCACAGTTCGGGACCCCCTACCCGAGATCCGCCGGTTTTGACACCGACATTGGTGCTTTCATTGAGAGTTCCTCTGTGCCGTTGCCAGAAGGAAGGATGTCTCGTCTTTAAAGACGGTACTACTATTGGGGGAGCTTTGGCTGTCGGCCAAACTCTCCGGCTAGGCGGGTTCATCATGACCGCCTGTTCCGCCGCCGCGCCGACGATGAATTCTCGGGTCATCGAAAACAGCCTCCACGTCAAATCGGCACTCGCCGAACAGATGGATCCAATGGAGCTCTCCTCCTTAAACGAGCTCTTGGATCGCATCGCCGCCTTGGGAGTCGCTACGGACTATGATCGGATTGGGCTTAAACCCGATCAAAGGGAGATTAACTCTCCACCGGTCACCCATCATATTGTATTGGTGGAGGAACAATGCAACGACCTTTCCTCTATCCTGAGGACCAACTATGTCCAGATTTCCGAGCTCTCCGATCCGGACGCCCGTTCACGGGAGGACAAAATCCAATACCTGAACTTAGAGTCAGACAACGGACCAGGATTAGCGGGTAACATCCCGGAACCGAAACTTCCAAAATTGGAAACTCCTCGGCCCCTGGATCCCAGATCGGGTAGGGGTTTGGGTTCAATTCCACCCACCCACCCAAACACAAGCGACCTTTCCCATATCAGGCAAGAGCCCCAGGAAACAGTACATCATTACTGGGCCAGATTCCTCCTTGCGATGAACAAGGTTAAGGACTATCACGAGGAAGACGCAATCTTATTTTGCTGCAATAATTGCACGGACAAGGGAATCCTTAACGCCATAAATCTCCATGAGATAACACGCTTTGCCGACTTGGCGTCCATAGTATGAAAGTATTGTGCAATGGAAAGTGCCTGGAAAACCGAAAGAAACTTTTGGGATAATCCGGCCCTGAACACAAACCCAGTCCGAAATAAAAGGGTGCATTATCACAATACACCCGGGTTAACTACCAAAAAGCAAAAACCCTCTACAGGGCAAGGAACCGTATTGGAGGGATGGCTCAACAGACCCTGCAAAATTCATAGCACGGCGGCAGGGCCGGTCCCGAGATTTTGGGGGCCCGGGGCGGAGCAAAAACTCAGGGCCCTTTGTATATACAATACAATAATAATAGTGGATATATGTATATATAAAATCTTACCAATGAACACGTGAATGCATAAAAACAGTATACAGATGAGATAATTATACATGTTATCTTTTAAAAAGGTATAACATTCCATGATGCAAAATCACTTATGATGGGGTCGATTTCAATCTAGTCCAATAATTTCTTCTCGATGCATAGCGTTGCCATACCATTTAAACTCTCTTGATTAATTGTTGATCTTAATTAGCTAATTATATCTTTGTAGACCTGCTCCAACCGATGCGACAATTATATGCACTGTGAATAAGATGATAAGCAATAGAGGTATTAGGATAAAACAAACCTGACTTCCCTAGCGGACTCTAAAATCACAAAGTAGACATTACAGCATATGACGAAGTGAATTTTGTAATCTTTAACTCAGAACAAAAAAAGCAAAATAGTATGTTCATCAACACTAGCAAATTACGCATGTACACCCATTGAAATAATTGAATTATCGAGGCCACTTACATTTTTAACACCGATATTGATGTAATATTTTCCTCTTGTTAAGATTCAGAATTACCGTCACTTTGTTTCTCTTCCTCCACAATAATCACCAATTCACCGTTTGAAATCAACGAAGAACCAATATTACTCTTGAAATTTTTATCAAGAGCACCTCTTTAATTGTATCAACTCATTCACATATTGCATCTTTCTTCACCGTGCTGGAAATAAATAAATAATGGTAACAAAGGTTGGTCGGTGTCAGCTATGCACTATGGATGCAAAGGATAAATTACTTAATTTAGTACTAAACGTACAGGGGGTAGAGATTAGGGGATACCTTGGATGGATTGGATCTGCTTTGGACCTTTGGTGGTGGTAGGGAGTTCACCGATGAGCCTATGACCAACGATGTGCGCTCGGCGAATCGATGATGTCTGTGTGCATGTCCAGCGCCTGAAGGTGGGAGAGAAAGCAGCGTCGGTTCTCCGGAATAGAGATCGGCATCGGAGACACGGTGAACTGGCGATCAAATTAGGAACGAAATTAATAGAGAAAAGGACGGCGTAGATCTGGGGATTGCTACACGATGGAATAGGAAAGGACGACAGTTGACCAAGAATCGCTACGTCGCTTGCATCCACGCCCGGCTACCTCCGTAAGCCACGGCCCATAGTTTGCAATACTAGCCCGTGAGCTACCTGGGAGGGGCCCCTGAATTTTGGGGGCCCAGGGCGGTCGCCCCCTGCCCCCCTCAGGGCCGGGCCTGCATGGCGGATATAATACCAACGCACAGCCTTAGAGCATGTTGGATACTCCGGCAGGTGGCCAAAAGTGGTGAGGATCTTCTTATCCCACATACCACAGAGCACCATCCAGTGGATAACAATACGGTGTTAACAGTGTTCGAGACCTTTGCGTCAAATAATAGGCGCAAGCGAACACTCCGCAGCATGGCCGAAATCTGCCACATAGCAGCAACAAATCCATGGAGTGACACGGCTATTACCTTCAATGCCAGTGATGAACCCAAATTCCGAAAAGCCCGAGTACCAGCCGCACTGGTCCTCAGTCCAATCGTGGACGGATTTCGACTCACTAAAGTACTCATGGACGGCGGCAGCGGACTAAACCTCATCTATGAGGAAACCCTTCAAAAGATGGAAATAGACTGGAACCGCATGGAGCAAAGTAGCACAACCTTTAGAGGAATTATCCCCAGTCAGGAAGCACGCTGTGCTGGGAAAATCACACTAGATATGGTATTCGGCACGCCGGACAATTACAGGTCCGAAGAAATTAGATTCCAAGTGGCCCCTTTCAGCAGTGGCTATCACGCTCTTTTAGGACGGGAGGCGTTCACAATCTTCCAAGCCGTACCCCATTATGGGTACATGAAGCTTAAAATGCACGGGCCCAACAGAATCATCACTCTCGCCAGTGATCCGGACACAGCACTCCGCGCCGAAAACAAAATAGCAGCATTGGCCCTCGAGGCATTATCCGCAGCCCTCTCGGCCGAGGAGTTAACCACACTACGCTCCACAGTGGACAGGGACGATGTGATACTCGACAAGAGATCCAAGTCCACCTCTTTTAAACCCACGGATGAAATAGTCAAATTCCAAGTCCACCCAATGGACCCTACCAAAACAGCCTCCATCAGGGCACAGTTAAACCCCGCTGTGGATGCCGCACTACGAGAGTTCCTGCGCGAGAATTGGGACATATTCGCCTGGCATCCCTCAGACATGCCAGGAATCCCACGCAGGCTGGCCGAGCATAGCCTCAATATCCTAAAGGGATTCAAGCCGGTCAAGCAAGCTCTTTGGCATTTCTCCGAACCTAAGAGACAGGCCATGGGAGAAGAACTAGCCAAGTTATTGGAGGCCAGATTCATCAGAGAAATAAAACATCCGGACTGGCTAGCAAACCTGGTGATGGTACCAAAGAAGGAAAAATCCTGGCGCCTTTGCGTCGATTTCAAAGACCTCAATAAAGCTTGCCCAAAGGATCCCTTCCCCCTCCCACGCATCGATCAAATCATTAACGCTACTGCAGGACACGAGTCATTGTGTTTCCTCGACGCTTACTCCGGTTACCACCAAATCAAGATGGCGGAGTCTGACCAAGCCGCAACGACATTCATCACACCATACGACCCCTTTTTTTCAACACAATGCCTTTTGGGCTCAAAAACGCCGGCGCAACATATCAGCGCATGATTCAGACATGTTTGGAGAAACAAATTGGCAAAACAGTAGAGGCATACGTAGACGATGTGGTCGTCAAAACCAAACACGTCGACTCTTTGATAGATGACTTGAGGCTCACATTCGACAACCTCCAAACATATGACATCAAGCTCAACCCGGAAAAATGCGTTTTCGGCGTACCAGCCAGAAAGCTCTTGGGATTCATTGTCTCCAGTAGAGGTATTGAAGCTAATCCGGCCAAAATCCGAGCTTTGTCACAGTTGGCTACCCCAACAAACCTCAAACAAATCCTGAAGTTAACTGGATGCGTGGCGGCTCTAAGCCGCTTTATCTCCCGCTTAGGAGAAAAGGCTTTACCCCTTTATCGCCTCCTTCGGCGCACCGAACACTTCGAGTGGACGGGCGCGGCCACAGCCGTATTGGAAGAAATAAAGGCCATTCTGGCAACCAACCCGATCTTGGCCGCGCCAAACATCGGCGAACCAATGTTGTTGTACATTGCGGCAACTCATCAAGTTGTAAGCGCGATGCTCATTGTCGAACGGGAAGCGGACGGAGACAAATTTCCTCTTCAAAAGCCAGTATACTATGTATCCACTCTCCTCACTCCATGCAAATCACGGTACCCACATTACCAAAAGATAGCATATGCGGTATTCATGGCATCGCGGAAACTGGGACACTACTTTCAAGAGTGTTCGATTACAGTAGCCTCGGAAGTGCCACTTAATGATATTATCAACAACCGCGACGCTACGGGCCGGATTGCCAAATGGGCCATTGAGCTCCTCCCATTCGACATAACATACAAACCTCACCGATCCATTAAATCGCAAGTACTGGCCGACTTCGTCGCCGAATGGACGGAGGCCGAACTCCCTAAAGAGTACGGAGCATACTCCAATTGGATCATGCACTTCGATGGTTCTAAAATGCTGGCTGGTCTAGGGGCTGGCGTCGTCCTGACGTCCCCAACCGGAGATACCGCTCGATACATACTGCAAATATTGTATACAGACTCCAACAATGCAGCCGAATACGAAGCTCTGTTGTATGGTCTTCGGATGGCAGTCTCCATGGGCATTCAACGCCTGGAGGTGCGTGAGGATTCAAACCTCGCAATATCCCAAATAAACGGAGATTTTGATGCCAAGGATCTGAAAATGGTGGCCTATCAAAACGCCGTCCTAAAAATGTCAGCTCGGATCGAGGGACTCGAATTTCACCATGTGGCTCGGGAAAACAATCAGGCGGCGGCTATCCTCGCCCGCATCGGCGCAAAACGCGACTTGGTCCCCCCAAACATATTTTTAAAAAGGCTTTTCAAGCCATCCGTAGTATGGGAAGGGGACACTGGTAACAGCAGTCCGGACCTGGCCAAAATACCCGATACCGAACTCTCTGACACAATCGGAGGCTCCGCCACCGAAATAACACCTTCAGCCCATGAAATAATGGCCATTATTGCCCTGTGGATAGAACCATTCCTGGCCTACCTAACTAGATAGGAACTTCCGGAGGACCAAAATGAGGCACGCTGCATAGTGCGGCGATCCAAGGCCTACATGGTCCACGAGGGAGAATTGTACAAGAAAAGCACTACCGGAGTCCTTCAAAGGTGCATCTCTGAAGAGGATGGGTGGAACCTTTTGGCAGAAATTCACGCCGGACTCGGCGGTCATCACGCCGGAACCCGGGCTCTTGTAAGCAAGGCCTTCCATACAGGATTCTATTGGCCAACGGCCCGGGCAGATGCACATGACTTGGTCCAACGTTGCGCCGGTTGCCAGCTCTTTGCAAATCAAAGCCACATGCCACCCACCGCCCTCCAAACAATCCCCATTACATGGCCCTTTGCGGTCTGGGGGCTTGACATGGTTGGACCCCTTAAAGGGGGAACCCACAAGAAAAAATACTTATTGGTCATGGTGGATAAATTCACCAAATGGATAGAGGCCAAACCCGTTAAAACAGCTGAATCTGGACCGGTGATAGATTTTATATCCAGGGTTGTACACCGTTATGGCGTCCCCCACAACATCATCACTGATAATGGCACAAACTTCACGGCGGACGAGGTAAAACTCTGGTGCAGCAAAATGGGCATCAAGCTCGATTATGCCTCAGTCTATCACCCACAAACCAACGGTCAAGTCGAGCGAGCAAATGGTCTTATAATGAGCGGCATTAAACCTAGATTAGTGCGTTCCTTAATGGAGTGTAACACGCACTGGGTAGAGGAGCTCGACTCCGTACTCTGGGGTTGCGGACCACGCCGAATCGTAGTACCAGATATACACCCTTCTTTATGGTGTACGGCGTAGAGGCAGTCTTGCCCTGTGACATAATTCATGACTCACCTAGAGTGCGCATGTACGAAGAAAGAGAAGCCGGGCTCGATCGGCAGGACAGTCTGGACACCTTGGAGGAGGAGCGCGACGTAGCCAAAGCCCGTTCCGCATTTTATCAGCAACAGGCTCGCAGATACCAAAGCAGAGAAGTACGGGCCAAAACTTATAACATTGGCAAACTAGTTCTACGCCTGCCGGATAAGAAAAAGAACAAGCTCGAGCCCAAATGGGAAGGTCCCTTCATTATTGACCAAGTTCTGACCGGTGGAGCGTACCGACTGCGGGATGCGTGGACTAGTCGACTCGAGCCGAACCCATGGAACGCGGCCAGGCTCCGAAGATTCTACGCCTAGCACCAGACTCTATGTTAGTCCCCTCCCTTTGTCCATTTTTTCACAAATACATTATCTGTCTTGTTTTCCTTTCTTTCTTTCTTTTCTTATTTCTCTAGGCCTTCAAGGGTCACCTTGTGCCTTGTTTCCACATTACAGATGCGCTAGCCGCACTCTTCATACCTGGGGGCTTCTTTCACAGAAGCTTAAATTATTTATCCGGGCTTCATGCCCAACACATGTGTTATACTTCCGCATGTACCTTTTTTCACCATTATATGCATCGATATGACTTAAGTTTTGGCCAAGCTGGGTTGCCTGGCTCTTGTATTTATGCCCTGCATTCCCGTTAATTCGGCTAGGGCATAAGGGGAGCACCTCTGTGATTGTTAATGCTGGGTCAGCCGGATGTGTACCTCAGACTGGGTGAAGCCGAAAGCTAGCGTTCTTAAGGTAATATTCAGTCGGTGAACAAAAGATGATTTTTATTTTTCATATCTGCCCCAAGATGTTTTTCCTGCGTTTCCTATCACAGTCCGGACATGCACTTTAGGGCATGCTTGCCCAGGGAAAGGAACCCTTAACGGAACTATTCTCCCTGGAAGATGTTTCTTACTACCCATGTAATATAACATAACTAGTTGGGCACTTGTCTGATAAAGCACTAATGAACCCTACGCCTAGTCTCCACGCATACCTCGGTTAGCTAAGCGGGTATTCAGATACACTTCGGACTATTGGGCCCGGAGGCAGAAGCGAAAAGGTCCGCAACGACAAATGATCTACAATCCGGCTAGAAGGCATTATACATGTCACTTCAATTACATAGTCATGTAGACTGACTAAATTCTTCTTCTATACCATCCAACAGGCGGTCTAGCTTACAATCATGTTGGGAATACTTTGCGGCTAATTCTACTTGCCCATAAACTAAGCTAACGGGAATTTCTTTTCCGTCGGGCCCACAGGTCCGACCTCGGCCATGTTATTTGGGTCTGCTTTGGTATACCACGTCTTCACCATGGCCTAGGCTTCTCGGGCACATTGTCGGCAGGCAGATATCTTCCATAATCGGAAGCGCCGCCGCGCTCCTTTGAGCTTCTCTGCAAGCTCCGCAACACCCTGTGACAGGGAGACGGACGGCCACAAAGCCTGGGCAACACCCTGCATCACCTGCCGAACTTGTTTGGGCAGATTTGACAGCTCGGACAGAAGATCACCCGTAGACCCGGGCATTTCCTCCGCGGGACGACCCGTCAACATACCTACAGACATAACACTGTTAGTCGGCTTCTTCGCCGAATACCTTTAAAGGATTCGTTCAAGCACTTACTAAAAATGTCGCGTCGAAGCCTCTTATTCTCCTTCTGGGAGTCGGCAAGCTGGCCCCGAACGTCTTTTAGTTTCATGTTCAGCCTTATATTGGTGTCTTGGAGATTGTTTTTCTCCCGCCTAACCTCAGTCAGCACGTGTTTGCCAGCTTCTAGCTACCGCATAACATGCTGGTCCCCCGGACTTTCTCCGGATTCATCTGCAAAATCTATTGTTAGATCGGCAGCCACGCCGCGCACTATATGGTAACCATCATTCTTTAAAATGTTACCAGCGGGAGGCTTTTTCTGTTCCTGCAATGCGGCAACAGCGGCCCGCAGTTGGGTCTTGCATTCCTCTAGCTCCTGGGACAACCTAGTATTCTTCTCTATAAGAACCTGCACAATAAAGATGATCCTTAAATCAGTTCTGCTAACTGTTTCAAGTCTCAGGGGCTACTGATACATATAAATTGTTAGATTCACTCACTCGTACATCCTTTATATATTGATCCGTGGCTCTGGCTAGACCATCTTGAGTGGCACGGAGGTACGCCTCTCCAGAATTAAAGGCATCAAACGCCTCTGGTGAGAAACAAGCGTCACGGAGTACGGCCCGACGGCGCCTATGATTCATGGCGCTTTCCACTTCTGAGTTTGTAGCAGATAACCTATCCGCATCCTCTGTAGGGGGATTATCCAGCGCCTGCCCCATATCAGCTTCTGCCTCCGTGTCCGGTCCTGGTGCCCGACTAGTGGAAGCGTGATCAGCGACATCGCCGGACATATTCCGGGAAGCATTTTTTCTGTTGAAGAAACACAGGCGTCATTATATTTTGAGATAGACGACAACCATAGAGCGGGGTTTTTTTTGTACCATTGCGCCAGCATCTCTGTCCTAACCGCCTTCCTTTTTGGCCTACCCGGCCTCGGTGCCTCCTGTTGGCGCGTTGCTGCAGGGCGTCCCGAATGCCTTCCCTGTAAAAAAGGCCATGTGAATATGGTGGGTGAAGTGTCTAAAAGGGGATCCTACTTTTTTGAGTTGGGACTTTTCCGTTTTTCTTACGTGCGATGCAGGGAGCAGTCCGGGATAGTCGGCCGTAATGGCCACCATGACATCGTTGCAGCTTAACTGATAGAACTGCCAATTTATCAGCTCCACGGACATAACTAGATCTTCTTCGAGTCCGGAGTCGAGGGCCCGGTTCGGGTCCTCCGGCTGTGGAGAAGGGCTGCTAACCTCCCTTATGGCCTTTCGTAGTTCCTGCCGTGAATTGGCAAGGTGAATACTTACAACGAAAAACGCGGGAAGATGAAAGTAAGGGGATATAGCTTACCCAGCTTGGAGGATTGTACATGGAGAATCTGTCCCGTGGCTTGATGCGGGTGAACTCCTCCTCCTCTCCCTTGAACAGTTCGGACAGAATTTTGGCTAATGCGGCAGCGTCGCCCGGACCCTTACGCCCGTAGCGGGCGGCGTCATCCTCCTTGTTGAAACACCACAAGGGGTGCCCACGATATTGAAGTGGTTGCACTCCCCACATTATGCAGATTGATATAACTTCAGTTATTATCAATCCTGACTAAGCCAGTACCTTAATCCGGTTCATCAGATAGAGGACTTCTCTGTCGTCTTCCACTTGGGGGCTCCGTGGGCGCCAACTTTGGCGCTTCTTCAGAGGAGCATTGTTGAACTCAGGAAGACCCCGCCGAACAGGGTCCGGAAGGGGAACGTCCTCCATATAAAACCATTCTAAAGGCCAGTCTTCGGACGGCTTCTTCGGGGTACCAGACAGATATCCGGTATTGGTGATGCGCCATACTTTGGCTCCGCCCACTTGATAAAGTGATTCCCTCTATGTGCGAGGGACAAGGCAAAATAGCCTTTTGCACAGCTCGAAGTGAGCCTCGCAGCCCAGGAATAACTCGCAGACAACAACGTAGCCGGCGATGTGTAGGATGGAGGCAGGGGTGAGATTGTGTAGTTGGAGGCCGTAGAACTCCAGGAGCCCGCGGAGGAACGGATGAATTGGAAATCCGAGTCCCCTTAGTAAGTAAGGAACAAGGCAAACCCGTTCCCCCATGGAGGGACAGGGAAAGTTCTCCGCTTGCTCCCCACCATTGTAGGTGGCGAGCCCGGCTCGAACGGGCACCATGTATGCTGGAGGAAGAAATCCTTTGGTCTGTAGTTCGACCAATCGACTATGTGGGACTGAACACCTCTCCCAATCACCAAGCTTAGGCTACGGGGGCGGGAGGAGGAGCTGCGGAGGTCGGCCATGCTGGAATGGATCTTCCCGAAACACGCTCTGATGGATTCTCGCTAAGGGGAGGATGGTGTGGATCGGATCTAAGAATCCCAATCCCTTTAATAGACAAATTATTTATCTGGCTAGGGGGGTGAATGTAAAAATGCCCTGGCGCCTCGTATTCATTCGATGCATGAGAAATTGCCCTTATTGGGCGCAGAAGCCAAGAGGATCAACATTTATGGGGCCGGATACTATTTACAAACACTTGGAAATTGGAGAAGAACCCGCCTTGCAATGTCGAAGACAATACTGCGCGCCGGACTCGTCGTCATTGAGGCCTGGTTCGGGGGCTACTGAGGGAGTCCTGGATTATGGGGTATCCAGACAGCCGGACTATATCTTTCGTCCAGACTGTTGGGCTATGAAGGTACAAGATTGAAGACTTCATCTCGTGTCCGGATGGGACTCTACTTGGCGTGGAAGGCAAGCTAGGCAATACAGATATGTATATCTCCTCCTTTGTAACCGACCTTTTGTAACCCTAGCCCCTCCGGTGTCTATATAAACCAGAGGGTTTTAGTCCGTAGGACAACAGGCAATCATACCATAGGCTAGCTTCTAGGGTTTAGCCTCTCTAATCTCGTGGTAGATATACTCTTGTACTACCCATATCATCAATATTAATCAAGCAGGACGTAGGGTTTTACCACCACCAAGAGGGCCCGAACCTGGGTAAAACATTGTGTCCCCTGCCTCCTGTTACCATCCGCCTTAGATGCACAGTTCGGGACACCCTACCCGAGAGCCGGCGGTTTTGACACCGACAGCCCCCAAGTGGCATCCCCGCTTTCTTCCAACAACTATCGGTATTTTACTCAAGACTATATTTTTATTCGTCACATGATATGTGTTTTTCTTGGAGTGTCTTTAATGATATGTGTCTTTGCTTGTTTTATTTTGTGTTTTAAGTTATCAATCCTTGCTGGACACACCTATTTGAGAGAGCCAAAATTATGTCATGATTTGTTAGAATTGCTCTCTATGCTTCACTTAGTTTTTTTACGAGGAATGGACTTGCTCTAGTGCTTCACTTATATCTTCTTGAGCACGGTGTGCATTGTTATTTTTGAAGAAATGCTCTCTTGCTTCACTTAGATTTATTTGAGAGTTAGTAAAATTTTGAAGAAATTCTCTCTTGCTTCACTTAAATTATGTTGAGAGAAAGAAATTTGTTATGCTCATGACCTTCACTTATATTTGTTTGAGCTTATGAAAAGCAACACATGAAAATTAGTCCCAAAGTGATAGATATCCAAGAAGGATAAATAAAAAATGTCATGAAGATCATTGGACAAAATAAGCTTGATTCTTAGTAATAGTTTTGAGATATGATGATGTGATATGTGAGTCATCTTGATGAGTAATTATGCTTTAGTAGGAATATTGGTGTTAAGGTTTGTGATTCCCTATGCATGCACGGAAGTCAATAATCATGCAATGAAAATTATATCCTACTTATGGTGCATTATTCAATGTTATTTATGGTTAATGCTTGCTTATGAGATTATTCGTTTCTTAGTTGGTCGCTTCCCAATCTTTTGCTAATGTTCATTTTGCACTAAGTATGATCACTACTTGTGCATCCAAAAACCTTTAACCCAGTTTTGCCACATGAGTCCACTATATCTACCTATATGCGATATTCTTTTGCCGTTCTAAGAAAATTTGCATGTGCCATCTCTAATTTTCAAAATAAACTTCTCTTTTGTGTGTTTGTTTCGCTCGCGGAGCGGTGATGGGTGGCTAATATTTTCCATGCTAGATGTGTTATTCTCAAGATGAGTGTTTATTCACTTCTCATTGCACGAGAGTAAGGCAAAGGTATTAGGGATGCCCAGTCCCGAAATGCAAAAAAAATTGAATTTACTTTATGTTGTCAAATAATAAATTGCTTGGAAAGTGTTGGTATGGAGGGCAACCATGAATACAACTAGCCATGGAAAGTGAAAGTTATGGTGGAAAAAGGAATAAACTTTATTTTCTGTTTGGGAACCGCCTATGATATATCTATGCATGGAAAGTATTGGGAACTCTAAGTTGTTTTCGTTGGTGGGATGGAAACACCTCCCAAAATGTTTTTATCTCTAAGTTTTTCGCTTTGAGCTCTGGCACCTCTACAAATCCCTACTTCCCTCTGCGAAGGGACTTTCTTTTACTTTATGCAATTTTTATTTGGAGTCTCCATCTTCTCTTATAAAAGCACCAACCAGGAGGCAATATACTCATGCTTAAGTACCGGGTGTAGTTAATATTCGAGTGTGTTTCATGAATGGATCAATGTTTGAGCATGACCGGCTAGGGATAACTTATTTTAGCGTTGATATTTTGAAAGACATGGTTGCTTGTTGATATGCTTGAGTATCTAAATTATTATGTCAAAACTAGACTATTGCTTTGAATCACATAAAAGTCCAAATTACCATGCTATAAAGAAAAGAATATGTTATGACATGATGAACAACACTCCACATCAAAAATTCCATTTTATCACTTACCTACTCGAGGATGAGTAGGAGTTAAGCTTGGGGATGCTGATACGTCTCCAACGTATCTATAATGCTTGATTATTCCATGTTGTCTTATTATCAATCTTGGATGTTTTATAATCATTTTATATCATCTTTTGGTACTAACCTATTGACATAGTGCCAAATGCTAGTTGCTGTTTTTTCCATGTTTTTTACGTCACAGAAAATCAATATCAAATGGAGTCCAAATGCCACGAAACTTTACGAAGAATTTCTATGGACCAGATGGAAGATATTCGGCCCAGGTTGCACCAGGGGGAGTCCCAAGGAGGGAACAACCCACCAGAGCGCGCCAGGAGGCCCAGGGGCGCCCTGGTGGGTTGTGCCCACCTCGGGTGCCCCCCAGACCGCCTCTTTGCTCTATAAATACCCCAATATTCCCAAAAACCTAGGGGAGTCCATGAAATATTCATCCAGCCACCGCAGAGTCCAGAACCACCAGATCCAATCTAGACACCATCACAGAGGGGTTCACCACTTCCATTGGCGCCTCTCCGATGATGCGTGAGTAGTTCTTTGTAGACCTTCGGGTCCGTAATTAGTAGATAGATGGATTCATCTCTCTCTCTCTCTCTTGATTCTCAATACAATGGTCTCTTGGAGATCCATATGATGTAACTCTTTTGCGGTGTGTTTGTTGGGATCGATGAACTTTGAGTTTATGATCATATCTATCTTTTTATATCCATGAAAGTATTTGAGTTTCTTTGATCTCTTTTATGCATGATCTCTTATAGCCTCATATTTCTTCTCCGATATTTGGGTTTTGTCTGGCCAACTTGATCTATTTATCTTGCAATGGGAAGAGGTGCCCGGTAGTGGGTTCGATCTTACGGTGCTTGATCCCAGTGACATAAAGGGAACCGACACGTATGTATCATTGCTACCAAGGATAAAAAGATGGGATCTATATCTATCGCCATAGATAAACGGATCTCGTCTACATCATGTCATCGTTCTTATTGTATTACTCCATTTTTCCATGAAGTTAATACACTAGATGCATGTTGGATAGCGGTCGATGTGTGGAGTAATAGTAGTAGATGCAGGCAGGAGTCGGTCTACTAATCTTGGACATGATGCCTATGTAATGATCATTGCCTGGATATCATCATAATTATTTCAGGTTCTATCAATTTCCCAACAGTAATTTGTTTACCCATCATTTGCTATTTTTCTCGAGAGAAGCCACTAGTGAAACCTATGGCCCTTGGGTCTTCTTTCTCATATATTTGCCTTTGTGATCTACCTTTTTATTTGATTTTATTTTCAGATCTACTAAACCAAAAATACAAAAATACTTTGCTACACTTTATTTTATTTGCTATCTATTATTTCAATCTATCACAAATTTATCTCCCGTCCACGCACCGTTTCTTGCGGCGTTACCCGAAAGAGATTGACAACCCCTTTAACGCATCGCGTTGCAAGGTGTTGTTATTTGTGTGCAGGAGCTGTTTACGTCGTGTTGCTTGGTTCTCCTACTGGTTCGATAATCTTGGTTTCATATCTGACGGAAATACCTACTGCCGTTGTGCTGCATCATCCCTTCCTCTTTGGGGAAATACCGACGTAGCTTCAAGCGACATCAAGTGCTTAGGCGAAGCCCTACGCGGATCACATCACCATCACCGTAACCACGCCGTCGTGCTGACGGAACTCTCCCTCGACACTTTGTTGGATCAAGAGTTCGAGGGACGTCATCGAGTTGTACGTGTGCAGAACTCGGAGGTGTCGTATGTTCGGTGCTTGATCGGTTGGATCGCAAAGACGTTCGACTACATTAATCATGACCCATAAGTATAGGGGATCAATTGTAGCTCTTTTCGATAAGTAAGAGTGTCGAACCCAACGAGGAGCAGAAGGAAATGACAAGTGCTTTTCAGTAAGGTATTGTCTGCAAGTGCTGAAATTGTAAGTAACGAGTAGTTTGATAGCAAGATAATTTGTAACGAGCAAGTAACAATAGTAGTAATAAAAGTGCAGCAAGGTAGCCCAATCCTTTTGAGGCAAGGGACAGGCCAAAACGGTCTCTTATGATAAGCAAAGCGTTCTTGAGGGTACACGGGAATTTCATCTAGTCACTTTCATCATGTTGGTTTGATTTGTGTTCATTACTTCGATAATTTGATATGTGGGTGGACCGGTGCTTAGGTGTTGTTCTTACTTGAACAAACCTCCTACTTATCATTAACCCTCCCGCAAGCATCCGCAACTATGAGAAAAGTATTAAGAATAAATTCTAACCATAGCATTAAACTTTTGGATCCAATCGGTCCCTTACGAAATAGCGCATAAACTGGGGTTTAAGCTTCTGTCACTCTCGCAACCCAACATCTAATTGCTACTCCACAATGCATTCCCTTAGGCCCAAATATGGTGAAGTGTCATGTAGTCGACGTTCACATGACACCACTAACGGAATAACAACATACATATTATCAGAATATCGAACACATATCAAGTTCACATGATTAGTTGCAACATGATTTCTCTCGTGACCTCAAGAACAAAAGTAACTACTCACAAATGATAAACATGTTCATGATCAAAGGAGTATTAAATAGCATAATGGATCTGAACATATAATCTTCCACCAAATAAACCATATAGTAATCAACTACAAGATGTAATCAACACTACTAGTCACCCACAATCACCAATCTATAGTTCCGTTAAAAAGATTGAACACAAGAGATGAACTAGGGTTTGAGAGGAGATGGTGCTATTGAAGATGTTTATGGAGATTGCCCTCCCCAAGATGGGAGAGTTGTTGGTGATGATGATGACGATGATTTCCCCCTCCGAGAGGGAAGTTCCCCCGGTGGAATCGCTCCGCCGGAGGGCAAAAGTGCTCCTGCCCAAGTTCCACCTCGAGGCGGCGACGCTTCATCCCGAAAGTCCACCTATTATTTTTTCTAGGTCAAAATGACTTATATACCAGAAGATGGGCACCGGAGGTGGGCAGAGGAGGCCACAACCCACCAGGGCGCGCTTTGGGGGGCCTGGCGCCCAGGTGGGTTGTGCCCAC
Organism: Triticum monococcum; assembly: GCA_034509565.1. Lineage (NCBI taxonomy): Eukaryota > Viridiplantae > Streptophyta > Magnoliopsida > Poales > Poaceae > Triticum > Triticum monococcum. The sequence continues at coordinate 630,784,061 of CM067843.1, forward strand.
CTGGAGGCCCCCCTCTGGTGTTTATTGGCTCTAGTATTTATTAAATAATACATAAGAAAATGTCTGTGAATTTTCAGCTCATTTGGAGTTGTGCAGAATAGGTGGCCTGACGTAGCTTTTCCAGGTCCAGATTTCCAGCTTCCGGAATTCCCCCTCTTGGTGTGTTCCTTGCAAATTATGAGAGAAAAGGCATTATAATTACTCCAAAAAGCATTATTATGGATAAAAACATTATAAAGAACAGTAAGAAAACATTATGCAAAATGGACGTATCAATCAACCGCGTTAAGCTAATGCTTCCGCTTTCGATATACGAGGCTATGTGGACGCACTCTCCCCCTCTCGTTGCTATGAGTCTCCTAGATAGATCTTGCATGAGCGTAGGATTTTTTTTGAAATTGCATGCTACCTTCCCCAACAGTGGCATCCGAGCCAGGTGTATGCGTAGATGATATGCACAAGTAAAACACAAAGAGTTGTGGGCGATCATAGTCATACTGCTTACCACCAATGTCTTATTTTGTTTCGGCAGTATTGTTGGATGAAGCGGCCCAGACCAACCTTACATGGCCACGTTCACGAGACCGGTTCCACCCACATACATGCAACTTTTTTTGCATAAAGGTGGCTGGCGGGTGTCTGTTTCTCCAACTTTAGTTGAATCGAATTTGACTACGACCGGTCCTTGTTGAAGGTTTGAAAATCACATTTGACAAAAAATCATTGTGGTTTTGATGCGTAAGTAAGAATGTTTCTTGCTAGAAGCCCGTAGCAGCCACGTAAAACTTGCAACAACAAAGTAAAGGACGTCTAACTTGTTTTTGCAGGGCATGTTGTGATGTGATATGGACAAGACATGATGTGATATAAGTTACTGTATGAGATGATCATGTTTTGTAAAAGTTATCGGCAACTGGTAGGAGCCTTATGGTGTTGGAAATATGCCCTAGAGGCAATAATAAAATAGTTATTATTATATTTCCTTGTTCATGATAATTGTCTATTGTTCATGCTATAATTGTATTAACCGGAAACCATAATACATGTGTGAATACATAGATCACAACATGTCCCTAGTGAGCCTCTAGTTTACTAGCTTGTTGATCAATAGATGGTTGTGGTTTCCTGACCATGGACATTGGATGTCATTGACAATGGGATCACATCATTAGGAGAATGATGTGATGGACAAGACCCAATCCTAAGCATAGCACAACATCATGTAGTTCGTTTGTTAGAGCTTTTCTAATGTCAAGTATCATTTCCTTAGACCATGAGATTGTGCAACTCCCGGATACCGTAGGAATTCTTTGGGTGTATCAAACGTCACAACATAACTGGGTGGCTATAAAGGTGCACTACAGGTATCTCCGAAAGTGTCTGTTGGGTTGGCACAAATCGAGACTGGGATTTGTCACTCCGAATGACGGCAGGGTATCTCTAGGCCCACTCGGTAATGCATTATCATAATGAGCTCAATGTGACTAAGGAGTTAGCCATGGTATCATGTGTTATGGAATGAGTAAAGAGACTTGCTGGTAACGAGATTGAACAAGGTATGGGATATCGATGATCGAATCTCGAGCAAGTAACATACCGATGGACAAAGGGAATTGTATACGGGATTGATTGAATCCCCGACATCGTAGTTCATCCGATGAGATCATCCTGGAACATGTGGGAGCCAACATGGGTATACAGATCCCGCTGTTGGTTATTGGCCCGAGAGATATCTCGGTCATGTCTGCATGGTTCCTGATACGGCTCCAACGTATCTATAATTTGTGATTCTTCCATGCTATTATATTATTTGTTTTGGATGTTAATGGGATTTATTTTACACTTTTGTATTATTTTTGGGACTAACCTACTAACCCAAGGCCCAATGCAAATTGCCATTTTTTTGCCTATTTCAGTGTTTCGCAGAAAAGGAATATCAAACGGAATCCAAATGGAATGAAACCTTCTGGAGAGTTATTTTTGGAACAAACGTGATCCAGAGGACTTGGAGTGGACGTCAACAAACAAACGAGGAGTCCATGAGGCAGGGGGGCGCACCCTCCCCCCTCGTGGGCCCCTTGTGGCTCAACCGACCTTCTTCGGCCTCCTATATATACTCATATACCCTGAAAACAACCAGGAGCACCACGAAACCCTATTTCCACCGCCGCAACCTTCTGTACCCAAGAGATCCCATCTTGGGGCCTTTTCCGGAGCTCCGCCGGAGGGGGCATTGATCACGGAGGGCCTCTACATCAACTTCATGACCTCTCTAGTGATGTGTGAGTAGTTTACTTCAGACCTTCGGGTCCATAGTTATTAGCTAGATGGCTTCTTCTCTCTCTTTGAATCTCAATACAAAGTTCTCCTCGATCTTCTTGGAGATCTATTCGATGTAACTCTTTTTGCGGTGTGTTTGTCAAGATCCGATGAATTGTGAGTTTATGATCAAGTCTATCTATGAACAATATTTGATTCTTCTCTGAAATATTTTATGTATGATTGGTTATCTTTGCAAGTCTCTTCGAATTATCAGTTTGGTTTGTCCTACTAGATTGTTCTTTCTTGCAATGGGAGAAGTGCTTAGCTTTGGGTTCAATCTTGCGGTGCTCGATCACAGTGACAGAAAGGGAAACGGCACGCATTGTATTGTTGCCATCGAGGATAAAAAGATGGGGTTTATATCATATTGCTTGAGTTTATCCCTCTACATCATGTCATCGTACCTAATGTGTTACTCTGTTCTTATGACTTAATACTCTAGATGCATGCTGGATAACAGTCGACATGTGGAGCAATAGCAGTAGATGCAGGCAGGAGTCGGTCTACTTGTCACGGACGTGATGCCTATATACATGATCATGCCTAGATATTCTCATAATTATTCGCTTTTCTATCAATTGCTCGATAGTAATTTGTTCACCGTCCATAATACTTACGCTATCTTGAGAGAAGCCACTAGTGAAACCTATGCCCCCCTGGTCTATCTTTTATCATATAAGTTTCCAATCTATTTTATCTTGCAATCTTTATATTTCAATCTTTATCATAAAGATACCAAAAATATTATCTTATCATCTCTATCAGATCTCACTCTCGTAAGTGACCGCGAAGGGATTGACAACCCCTTTGTCGCGTTGGTTGCGAGGTTCTTATTTGTTTGTGTAGGTACAAGGGACTTGCGTGTGGCCTCCTACTGGATTGATACCTTGGTTCTCAAAAACCGAGGAAAATACTTATGCTACTTTGCTGCATCACCCTTTCCACTTCAGGGGAAAACCTACACAGTGCTCAAGAGGTAGCAAGAAGGATTTCTAGCACCATTGTCGGGGAGATCTACATCAAGTCAAGACATACCAAGTACCCATCACAAACTCTTATCCCTCGCATTACATTATTTTCCATTTGCCTCTCGTTTTCCTCTCCCCCACTTCACCCTTGCCGTTTTATTCGCCCTTCTTCTATTCATCTTTCCATTTGCTTTGATGTCTTACTTAGCTCATTTGCTCGTTTGGTTGGAATAGTTGTTTATTTATTCCTAAACAGAGAACCTAAGATCTATGGATCCTCATCCGCTTGCTAATATTTTTAAGAGATCCAATTATGATGAACCAATTGTTAGTGAGTTTTGTGCACTAGATTATCTTTATGAAGTTTTGCTTAAAATTCATGAATCTAAAAATTGTGATGAAGTACTTTATGGAGTGATTCACGATGGATCTTTGAATAGAAAGCATGATTGCAATGATGATAGTATAAATTATATTAATGTCAATTGTGCTTATAATATGCAACACCCTAAGCTTGGGGATGCTAGTTTTGCTATGTCTACTACTTGTTGTAATGATCATGATTGGGGTGATTCTTCTTATGATCTTGAAAATTTATTTAAGTCCCATGATGAATATGAGATTGATTATAATGTTTGCAATAATATTGAAAGTGGGTTTGGAAGAGTGTCAACTTTAGATCCCACATATTTGGAGAATGTTCAATCTTATGAAGTTTTTTATAAAAGTAGGTTTGGAGAGGTCATGACTTTAGTTAATGTTAATCCCACTATTTTGGAAGAGTGTCAACTTTGCATACATGTGGCTCGTGTTAAGAATATGTTTTGTGATAGCTATATTGTTGAATTTGCTTATGATCCTACATGTAATTATTATGAGAGAGGAAATTATGGTTGTAGAAATTTTCATGTTACTAAATTACCTCTCGTTATGTTGAGATTGCTATTGTTTCTTTCCGCTTCCTTGCATATGCTAGTTTTTGCTTGCCTTGATAATTTCTTTGCCTATAAGATGCCTATGCATAGGAAGTATGTTAGACTTAATATGCCTATGCATAGGAAGTATGTTAGACTTATATGTTTTTGTCACGTGTTCTATGATGCTCTCTTTGTGCTTCAATTCTTGTCTTTCATGTGAGCATCATTGAAATCTTTTGCCTAGCTAAAAGGCTTTAAAGAAAAGCGCTTGTTGGGAGACAACCCAATATTATTCCTTGCTATTATTCAATATATAATTGATCTAGCCTTTGCTTAGATTTGGTTTTATGCTTTTAATTAGTGTTTGTGCCAAGTAAAACCTTTGGGAAGACTTGGGGAAAGTCTTTGCGATCTTGCTGTAAAAACAGAAACTTTAGTGCTCACGAGATTTGCTGCCATTTTTTTACTGGAGAGTGCTATTTAGTTAATTATTTTTGCAGATGATGAATAGATAAATTTCTCACGTCCATAAATTTATTTTATAATTTTTGGGGTTCCATAAGTATTCGAAACCTACAGATTACTACAGACTGTTCTGTTTTTGACAGATTCTGTTTTTCGTGTGTTGTTTGCTTATTTTGATGAATCTATGGCTATGATTTGAGTGTATGAACCATAGAAAAGTTGGAATACAGTAGGTTTAACACCAATATAAATAAATAATGAGTTCATTACAGTACCTTGAAGTGGTGGTTTGTTTTCTTTTACTAACGGAGCTCACGAGATTCTCTTTTAAGTTTTGTGTTGTGAAGTTTTCAAGTTTTGGGTAAAGATTTGATGGATTATGGAACAAGGAGTGGCAAGAGCCAAAGATTGGGGATGACCAAGGCAACACAAGGTAAAATTCAAGGACAACCAAAAGCCTAAGCTTGGGGATGCCCCGGAAGGCATCCCCTCTTTCGTCTTCGTCCATCGGTAACTTTACTTGGAGCTATATTTTATTCACCACATGATATGTGTTTTGCTTGGAGCGTCTTGTATGATTTGAGTCTTTTCCTTTTAGTTTACCACAATCATACTTTCTGTGCACACCTTTTGTGAGAGACACACATGAATCGGAATTTATTAGAATACTCTATGTGCTTCACTTATATCTTTTGAGCTAGATAATTTGCTCTAGTGCTTCGCTTATATCTTTTAGAGCACGGTGGTGGTTTTATTTTATAGAAATTATTGATCTCTCATGCCTCACTTATATTATTTTTATAGTCCTTTAAAACATCATGGTAATTTGCTTTGGTTATGAATTTAGTCCTAATATGATAGGCATCCAAGATCAGTATAATAAAAACTATCATAAAAAGTGCATTGAATACTATGAGAAGTTTGATGCTTGATGATTGTTTTGAGATATGGAGATGGTGATATTAGAGTCATGCTAGTTGAGTAGTTGTGAATTTTATAAATACTTGTTCTAAAGTTTGTGATTCCCGTAGCATGCACGTATGGTGAACCGTTATGTGATGAAGTCGGAGCATGATTTATTTATTGATTGTCTTCCTAATGAGTGGCGGTCGGGGACGAGCGATGGTCTTTTCCTACCAATCTATCCCCCTAGGAGCATGCACGTAGTACTTTGTTTCGATAACTAATAAATTTTTACAATAAGTATATGAGTTCTTTATGACTAATGATGAGTCCATGGGTTATACACACTCTCACCCTTCCACCATTCCTAGCCTCTCTAGTACCGCGCAACTTTCGCCGGTACCATTAACCCACCATATACCTTCCTCAAGACAGCCACAATACCTACCTATTATGGCATTTCCATAGCCATTCCGAGATATATTGCCATGCAACTTTCCACCATTCCATTTGTTATGACACGCTTCTGTTAGGGAACGCAGTAATTTCAAAAAATTTCCTACGCACACGCAAGATCATGGTGATGCATAGCAACGAGAGGGGAGAGTGTTGTCTACGTACCAACGCAGACCGACTGCGGAAGCGATCACACAACGTAGAGGAAGTAGTCGTACGTCTTCTTCCGATCCGACCGATCCAAGCACCGTTACTCCGGCACCTCCGAGTTCTTAGCACACGTTCAGCTCGATGACGATCCCCGGGCTCCGATCCAGCAAAGCTTCGGGGATGAGTTCCGTCAGCACGACGGCGTGATGACGATCTTGATGTTCTACCGACGCAGGGCTTCGCCTAAGCACTACAACGGTACGATCGAGGTGGAATTTGGTGGCAGGGGGCACCGCACACGGCTAAGGAAAGATCTCAAGGATCAAGTTGTGTGTTCTGGGGTGCCCCCTGCCCCCGTATATAAAGGAGCAGGGGAGGAGGGACTGGCCGGCCAAGGTGGGGGGGCGCAGGAGAGTCCTACTCCCACCGGGAGTAGGACTCCCCCTCCAATCCTAGTCCAACTAGGATTCCCGGAAGGGGGAAAGAGGAGGAGGTGGCCGGCCCCCCTTTTCCTACTCCTAGTAGGACTAGGGGAGGGGGGAGGGCGCGCAGCCCATAGGGCAGCTCCTTCTCCTTTCCACTAAGGCCCATTATGGCCCATCTAGCTCCCGGGGGGTTCCGGTAACCCTCCCGGTATTCCGGTAAAATCCCGATTTCACCCGGAACACTTCCGATGTCCAAACATAGGCTTCCAATATATCAATCTTTACGTATCGACCATTTCGAGACTCCTCGTCATGTCCGTGATCACATCCGGGACTCCGAACAACCTTCGGTACATCAAAATGCATAAACTCATAATAACTGTCATCGTAACGTTAAGCATGCGGACCCTACGGTTCGAGAACAATGTAGACATGACCGAGACACGTCTCCGGTCAATAACCAATAGCGGGACCTGGATGCCCATATTGGCTCCCACATATTCTACGAAGATCTTTATCGGTCAGACCGCATAACAACATACGTTGTTCCCTTTGTCATCGGTATGTTACTTGCCCGAGATTCGATCGTCGGTATCCAATACCTAGTTCAATCTCGTTATTGGCAAGTCTCTTTACTCGTTCCGTAATACATCATCTCACAACTAACATATTAGTTGCAGTGCTTGCAAGGCTTATGTGATGTGCATTACCGAGAGGGCCCAGAGATACCTCTCCGACAATCGGAGTGACAAACCCTAATCTCGAAATACGCCAACCCAACATCTACCATTGGAGACACCTGTAATACTCCTTTATAATCACCCAGTTACGTTGTGACGTTTGGTAGTACCCAAGGTGTTCCTCTGGTAAACGGGAGTTGCATAATCTCATAGTTATAGGAACATGTATAAGTCATGAAGAAAGCAATAGCAACATACTAAACGATCGGGTGCTAAGCTAATGGAATGGGTCATGTCAATCAGATCATTCAACTAATGATGTGACCTCGTTAATCAAATAACAACTCTTTGTTCGTGGTTAGGAAACATAACCATCTTTGATTAACGAGCTAGTCAAGTAGAGGCATACTAGTGACACTCTGTTGGTCTATGTATTCACACATGTATTATGTTTCCGGTTAATACAATTCTAGCATGAATAATAAACATTTATCATGATATAAGGAAATAAATAATAACTTTATTATTGCCTCTAGGGCATATTTCCTTCAGTCTCCCACTTGCACTAGAGTCAATAATCTAGTTCACATCGCCATGTGATTTAACAGCAATAGTTCACATCACCATGTGATTAACACCCATAGTTCACATCGTCATGTGATCAACACTCAAAAGGTTTACTAGATTCAGTAATCTAGTTCACATATCTATGTGATTAACACCCAAAGAGTACTAAGGTGTGATCATGTTTTGCTTGTGAGATAATTTTAGTCAACGGGTCTGTCACATTCAGATCCGTAAGTATTTTGCAAGTTCTATGTCTACAATGCTCTATACGGAGCTACTCTAGCTAATTGCTCCCACTTTTAATATGTATCCAGATTGAGACTTTAGATTCATCTGGATCAGTGTCAAAAACTTGCATCGACGTAACCCTTTACGACGAACCTTTTTGTCACGTCCATAATCGAGAAACATATCCTTATTTCACTAAGGATAATTCTGACCGCTGTCCAGTGATCTACTCCTAGATCACTATTGTACTCCCTTGCCAAATCAGTGCAGGGTATACAATAGATCTGGTATACAGCATGACATACTTTATAGAACCTATGAATGAGGCATAGGGAATGACTTTCATTCTCTTTCTATCTTTTGCCGTGGTCGGGCTTTGAGTCTTTACTCAACTTCACACCTTGTAACACAGGCAAGAAACCTTTTCTTTGGCTGTTCCATTTTTGAACTACTTCAAAATCTTGTCAAGGTATGTACTTATTGAAAAACTTATCAAGCGTCTTGATCTATCTCTATAGATCTTGAAGCTCAATATGTAAGTAGCTTTACCGAAGTCTTTCCTTGAAAAAAAAACTCCTTTCAAACACTCCTTTATGCTTTACAGAATGATTCTACATTATTTCCGATCAACTTTATCAGAAATGCTGTAGTGCTCCCACTCACTTTATTGTAAATACAGGCTTCACCGCAAGTCTGTATAAAACTATATGCTTCGATCAACTCATCAAAGCGTATATTCCAACTCCGAGATGTTTGCACCAGTCCACAGATAGATCGCTGGAGCTTGCATATTTAGTTAACACCTTTAGGATCGACAAAACCTTCTAGTTGCATCGTATACAGCTCTTCTTTAGCAAATCCATTAAGGAATGCAGTTTTGTTTATCCATTTGCCAGATTTCTTAAAATGCGGCAATTGCTAACATGATTCGGACAGATTTAAGCATAGATACGAGTGAGAAAATCTCATCGTAGTCAACACCTTGAACTTGTCGAAAACCTTTTGCGACAATTCTAGCTTTGTAGATATTAACACTACTATCAGCGTCCGTCTTCCTCTTGAAGATCCATTTATTTTCTATGGCTTGCCGATCATCGGGCAAGTCAATCAAAGTCCATACTTTGTTCTCATACATGGATCATATCTCAGATTTTATGGCTTCAAGCCACTTTGCGGAATCTGGGCTCACCATCGCTTCTTCATAGTTCGTAGGATCATCATGATCTAGTAGCATGACTTCCAGAACAGGATTACCGTACCACTCTGGTGCGGATCTCACTCTGGTTGATCTACGTGGTTCAGTAGTATCTTGTCCTGAAGCTTCATGATCATCATCATTAGCTTCCTCACTAATTGGCATAGGTGTCGCAGAAACAGTTTTCTGTGATGTACTAATTTCCAATAAGGGAGCAGGTACAGTTACCTCGTCAAGTTCTACTTTCCTCCCACTCACTTCTTTCGAGAGAAACTCCTTCTCCAGAAAGTTTCCGAATTTTAGCAACAAAAGTTTTTGCCTTCGGATCTGTGATAGAAGGTGTATCCAATAGTTTCCTTTGGATATCTTATGAAGACGCACTTCTCCGATTTGAGTTTGAGCTTATCAGGATGAAACTTTTTCACATAAGCATCACAACCCCAAACTTTTAAGAAACGACAACTTTGGTTTCTTGCTAAACCATAGTTCATATAGTGTCGTCTCAACGGATTTAGATGGTGCCCTATTTAACGTGAATGCAGCTGTCTCTAATGCATAACCCCAAAACGATAGTGGTAAATCGGCAAGAGACATCATAGATTGCACCATATCTAATAAAGTACGGTTATGACGTCCGGACACACCATTACATTGTGGTGTTCCAGATGGCGTGAGTAGTGAAACTATTTCACATTGTTTTTAACTGAAGACCAAACTCGTAACTCAAATATTTGTCTCCGCGATCAGATCGTAGAAACTTTATTTTCTTGTCACGATGATTTTTCACTTCACTCTGAAATTCTTTGAACCTTTCAAATGTTTCAGACTTATGTTTCATCAAGTAGATATACTCATATCTGCTCAAATCATTTGTGAAGATCAGAAAATAATGATACCTGTCGTGAGCCTCAATATTCATCGGACCACATACATCAGTATGTATGATTTCCAACAAATCTGTTGCTCGCTCCATTGTTCCGGAGAACGGCGTTTTTGTCATCTTGCCCAAAAGGCATGGCTCGCAAGCATCAAGTGATTCATAATCAAGTGATTCCGAAATCCCATCAGCATGGAGTTTCTTCATGCGCTTTACACCAATATGACCTAAACGGCAGTGCCACAAATAAGTTGCACTATCATTATTAACTTTGCATCTTTTGGTTTCAATATGTGTATCACTACGATCGAGATCCAACGAACTTGTTTCATTGGGTGTATGATCATCGAAGGTTTTATTCATGTAAACAGAACAACAATTATTCTCTGACTTTAATGAATAACCATATTGCAGTAAACATGATCAAATCATATTCATGCTCAATGCAAACACCAAATAACACTTATTTAGGTTCAACACTAATCCCGAAATTATGGGGAGTGTGCGATGATGATCATATCAATCTTGGAACCACTTCCAACACACATCGTCACTTCACCCTTAACTAGTCTCCGTTTATTCTGCAACTCCCGTTTCGAGTTACTAATCTTAGCAACTGAACTAGTATCAAATACTAAGGGTTTGCTATAAACACTAGTAAAGTACACATCAATAACATGTATATCAAATATACTTATGTTCACTTTGCCATCCTTCTTATCCGCCAATCACTTGGGGTAGTTCCGCTTCTAGTGACCAGTCCCTTTGCAGTAGAAGCACTTAGTCTCAGGCTTAGGACCAGACTTGAGTTTCTTCACATGAGTAGCAACTTGCTTGCCGTTCTTTTGAAGTTCCCCTTCTTCCCTTTGCCCTTTTCTTGAAACTAGTGATCTTGTAAACCATCAACACTTGATGTTTTTCTTGATTTCTACCTTCGTTGATTTCAGCATCACGAAGAGCTTGGGAGTTGTTTCCGTTATCCCTCGCATATCATAGTTCATCACGAAGTTCTACTAACTTGGTGATGGTGACTAGAGAATTCTGTCAATCACTATCTTATCTGGAAGATTAACTCCCACTTGATTCAAGCGATTATAGTACCCAGACAATCTGAGCATATGCTCACTAGTTGAGCGATTCTCCTCCATCTTTTAGCTATAGAACTTGTTGGAGACTTCATATCTCTCAACTCGGGTATTTTGCTTGAAATATTAACTTCAATTCCTGGAACATCTCATATGGTCCATGACGTTCAAAACGTCTTTGAAGTCCCGATTCTAAGCCATTAAGCATGGTGCACTAAACTATTAAGTAGTCATCATATTGAGCTAGCCAAACGTTCATAACGTACGCATCTGCTCCTGCAATAGGTCTGTCACCTAGCGGTGCATCAAGGACATAATTCTTCTGTGCAGCAATGAGGATAAACCTCAGATCACGGATCCAATCCGCATCATTGCTACTAACATCTTTCAACACAATTTTCTCTAGGATCATATCAAAATAAACACATGGAAGCAACAACGCGGGCTATTGATCTACAACATGATTTGCAAAATACTACCAGGACTAAGTTCATGATAAATTTAAGTTCAGTTAATTTACTTAAGAACTCCCACTTAGATAGACATCCCTCTAATCCTCTAAGTGATCACGTGATCCAAATTAACTAAACCATAACCGATCATCACGTGAGATGGAGTAGTTTTCAATGGTGAACATCAATATGTTGATCATATCTACTATATGATTCACGCTCGACCTTTCGGTCTCCGTGTTCCGAGGTCATATCTTATATGCATAGCTCGTCAAGTATAACCTGAGTATTCCGCGTGTGCAACTGTTTTGCACCCGTTGTATTTGAACGTAGAGCCTATCACACCCGATCATCACGTGGTGTCTCAGCACGAAGAACTTTTGCAACGGTGCATACTCAGGGAGAACACTTCTTGATAATTTAGTGAGAGATCATCTTATAATGCTACCGTCAATCAAAGCAAGATAAGATGCATAAAAAGATAAACATCACATGCAATCAATATAAGTGATATGATATGGCCATCATCATCTTGTGCTTGTGATCTTCATCTCCGAAGCACCGTCATGATCACCATCGTCACCGGCGCGCCACCTTGATCTCCATCGTAGCAACGTTGTCGTCTCGCCAATCTTATGCTTCCACGACTATTACTACCGTTTAGTAATCTAGTAAAGCATTACATCGCGATTGCATTGCATACAATAAAGCGACAACCATATGGCTCCTGCCAGTTGCCGATAACTCGGTTACAAAACATGATCATCTCATACAATAAAATCAGCATCATGCCTTGACCATATCACATCACAACATGCCCTGCAAAAACAAGTTAGACGTCTTCTACTTTGTTGTTGCAAGTTTTACGTGGCTGCTACGGGCTTAAGTAAGAACTCATCTCACCTACGCATCAAAACCACAACGATAGTTCGTCAAATAGACTCCGTTTTAACCTTCTCAAGGACCGGGCGTAGTCACACTTGGTTCAACTAAAGTTGGAGAGATAGTCTTCCGCAAGCCATCTATGTGCAAAGCACGTCGAGGGAACCGGTCTCGCATAAGAGTATGCGTAAGGTTGGTCCGGATCATCTCAACCAACAATACCGCCGAACCAAAGTATGACATGCTGGTAGGCAGTATGACTTGTATCGCCCACAACTCACTTGTGTTCTACTCGTGCATATAACATCAAACCATAAAACCTAGGCTCGGATGCCACTGTTAGGGAACGCAGTAATTTCAAAAATTTTCCTACGCACACGCAAGATCATGGTGATGCATAGCAACGAGAGGGGAGAGTGTTGTCTACGTACCAACGCAGACCGACTGCGGAAGCGATCACACAACGTAGAGGAAGTAGTCGTACGTCTTCTTCCGATCCGACCGATCCAAGCACCGTTACTCCGGCACCTCCGAGTTCTTAGCACACGTTCAGCTCGATGACGATCCCCGGGCTCCGATCCAGCAAAGCTTCGGGGATGAGTTCCGTCAGCACGACGGCGTGATGACGATCTTGATGTTCTACCGACGCAGGGCTTCGCCTAAGCACTACAACGGTACGATCGAGGTGGAATTTGGTGGCAGGGGGCACCGCACACGGCTAAGGAAAGATCTCAAGGATCAAGTTGTGTGTTCTGGGGTGCCCCCTGCCCCCGTATATAAAGGAGCAGGGGAGGAGGGACTGGCCGGCCAAGGTGGGGGGGCGCAGGAGAGTCCTACTCCCACTGGGAGTAGGACTCCCCCTCCAATCCTAGTCCAACTAGGATTCCCGGAAGGGGGAAAGAGGAGGAGGTGGCCGGCCCCCCTTTTCCTACTCCTAGTAGGACTAGGGGAGGGGGGAGGGCGCGCAGCCCATAGGGCAGCTCCTTCTCCTTTCCACTAAGGCCCATTATGGCCCATCTAGCTCCCGGGGGGTTCCGGTAACCCTCCCGGTATTCCGGTAAAATCCCGATTTCACCCGGAACACTTCCGATGTCCAAACATAGGCTTCCAATATATCAATCTTTACGTATCGACCATTTCGAGACTCCTCGTCATGTCCGTGATCACATCCGGGACTCCGAACAACCTTCGGTACATCAAAATGCATAAACTCATAATAACTGTCATCGTAACGTTAAGCGTGCGGACCCTACGGTTCGAGAACAATGTAGACATGACCGAGACACGTCTCCGGTCAATAACCAATAGCGGGACCTGGATGCCCATATTGGCTCCCACATATTCTACGAAGATCTTTATCGGTCAGACCGCATAACAACATACGTTGTTCCCTTTGTCATCGGTATGTTACTTGCCCGAGATTCGATCGTCGGTATCCAATACCTAGTTCAATCTCGTTACTGGCAAGTCTCTTTACTCGTTCCGTAATACATCATCTCACAACTAACATATTAGTTGCAGTGCTTGCAAGGCTTATGTGATGTGCATTACCGAGAGGGCCCAGAGATACCTCTCCGACAATCGGAGTGACAAACCCTAATCTCGAAATACGCCAACCCAACATCTACCATTGGAGACACCTGTAATACTCCTTTATAATCACCCAGTTACGTTGTGACGTTTGGTAGTACCCAAGGTGTTCCTCTGGTAAACGGGAGTTGCATAATCTCATAGTTATAGGAACATGTATAAGTCATGAAGAAAGCAATAGCAACATACTAAACGATCGGGTGCTAAGCTAATGGAATGGGTCATGTCAATCAGATCATTCAACTAATGATGTGACCTCGTTAATCAAATAACAACTCTTTGTTCGTGGTTAGGAAACATAACCATCTTTGATTAACGAGCTAGTCAAGTAGAGGCATACTAGTGACACTCTGTTGGTCTATGTATTCACACATGTATTATGTTTCCGGTTAATACAATTCTAGCATGAATAATAAACATTTATCATGATATAAGGAAATAAATAATAACTTTATTATTGCCTCTAGGGCATATTTCCTTCAGCTTCGTCATTCTCATATTGCTTTGCATGATCATGTAGTTGACATCGTATTTGTGGCAAAGCCACCGTTCGTAATTTTTCATACATGTCACTCTTGATTCATTGCATATCCCGGTACACCGCCGGAGGCATTCACATAGAGTCATATTTTGTTCTAAGTATTGAGTTGTAATTCTTAAGTTGTAAGTAATAAAGTGTGATGCTCATCATTATTAGAGCATTGTCCCAAGTGAGGAAAGGATGATGGAGACTATGATTCCCCCACAAGTCGGGATGAGACTCCGGACGAAAAAAAGAGGCCATAAAAAAAAGAGAAGAAGGCCCGAATAAAAAAATGAGAGAAAAAAAGAGAAGGGACAATGTTACTATCCTTTTTCCACACTTGTGCTTCAAAGTAGCACCATGATCTTTATGATAGAGAGTCTCATATGTTATCACTTTCATATACTAGTGGGAATTTTACATTATAAAACTTGGCTTGTATGTTCCAATGATGGGCTTCCTCAAAATGCCCTAGGTCTTCCTGAGCGAGCAAGTTGGATGCACACCCACTTAGTTTCTTTTTGAGCTTTCATACACTCATAGCTCTAGTGCATCCGTTGCATGGCAATCCCTACTCACTCACATTGATATCTATTGATGGGCATCTCCATAGCCCATTGATACGCCTAATTGATGTGAGACTATCTTCTCCTTTTTGTCTTCTCCACAACCACCATTCTATTCCACATATAGTGCTATGTCCATGGCTCACGCTCATGTATTGCGTGAAGATTGAAAAAGTTTGAGAACATCAAAAGTATGAAACAATTGCTTGGCTTGTCTTCGGGGTTGTGCATGATCTAAATATTTTGTGTGGTGAAGATAGAGCATAGCCAGACTATATGATTTTGTAGGGCTAACTTTCTTTGGCCATGTTATTTTGAGAAGACATAATTGCAGTACACTTGTAGTATTATTATTTTTATGTCAATATTAAACTTTTGTCTTGAATCTTTCGGATCTGAATATTCATGCCACAATAAAGAGAATTACATTGAGAATTATGTTAGGTAGTATTCACATAAAAAATTCTGTTTTTATCATTTACCTACTCGAGGACGAGCATGAATTAAGCTTGGGGATGCTTGATACCTCTCCTACGTATCTATAATTTTTGATTGTTCCATGCTATTATATTATCTGTTTTGGATGTTAATGGGCTTTATTTTTCACTTTTATATTATTTTTGGGACTAACCTACTAACCCAAGGCCCAGTGCAAATTATTATTTTTGCCTATTTCAGTGTTTCGCAGAAAAGGAATATCAAACGGAATCCAAATGGAATGAAACCTTCGGGAGAGTTATTTTTGGAACAAACATGATCTAGAGGACTTGGAGTGGACGTCAAGAAACAAACGAGGAGTCCACGAGGCAGGGGAGTGCTCCTACCCCCCTAGGCGTGCCCTCCCCCCTCGTGGGCCCCTCGTGGCTCAGCCGACCTACTTCTTTCTCCTATATATACTCATATACCCTGAAAACAACCAGGAGCACCACGAAACCATATTTCCACCGCCACAACCTTCTGTACCCAAGAGATCCCATCTTGGGGCCTTTTTCGGAGCTCCGCCGGAGGGGGCATTGATCATGGAGGGCCTCTACATCAACTCCATGGCCTCTCCGGTGATGTGTGAGTAGTTTACTTCAGACCTTCGGGTCCATAGTTATTAGCTAGATGGCTTATTCTCTCTCTCTCTCTTTGAATCTCAATACAAAGTTCTCCTCGATCTTCTTGGAGATCTATTCGATGTAACTCTTTTTGCGGTGTGTTTGTCGATATCCGATGAATTGTGGGTTTATGATCAAGTCTATCTATGAACAATATTTCATTCTTCTCTGAAATCTTTTGTGTATAATTGGTTATCTTTGCAAGTCTCTTCGAATTATCAGTTTGGTTTGGCCCACTAGATTGATTTTTCTTGCAATGGGAGAAGTGCTTAGCTTTGGGTTCAATCTTGCGGTGCTCGATCCTAGTGACAGAAAGGGAAACGACACGTATTGTATTGTTGCCATCGAGGATAAAAAGATGGGGTTCATATCATATTGCTTGAGTTTATCCCTCTACATCATGTCATCTTACCTAATGCGTTACTCTGTTCTTATGAACGTAATACTCTAGATGCATGCTGGATAGCGGTCGATGTGTGGAGTATTAGTAGTAGATGCAGGCAGGAGTCGGTCTACTTGTCACGGACGTGATGCCTATATACATGATCATGCCTAGATATTCTCATAATTATTCGCTTTTCTATCAATTGCTCGACAGTAATTTGTTCACCCTCCGTAATACTTATGCTATCTTGAGAGAAGCCACTAGTGAAACCTATGGCCCCGGGTCTATCTTTTATCATATAAGTTTCCAATCTATTTTATCTTGCAATCTTTATATTTCAATCTTTATCATAAAAGTACCAAAAATATTATCTTATCATCTCTATCAGATCTCACTCTCGTAAGTGACTGTGAAGGGATTGACAACCCCTTTACCGCGTTGGTTGCGAGGTTCTTATTTGTTTGTGTAGGTACGAAGGACTAGCGTGTGGCCTCCTACTAGATTGATACCTTGGTTCTCAAAAACTGAGGGAAATACTTACGCTACTTTGCTACATCACCCTTTCCTCTTCAAGGGAAAACCAACGCAGTGCTCTAGAGGTAGCAGTTCCCGAACCCGTAGGGTTTACACACTTAAGGTTCGGTGATGCTAGAGTTGTTATGGGAAATTGTATGTGGTTACCGAAGGTTGTTTGGAGTTCCGGATGAGATCCAAGACATCACGAGGAGTTCCAAAATGGTCTAGAGGTGAAGATTTATATATGGGAAGTCCAGTTTCAGTCGCCGGAATGGTTTCGGGGGTTATCGGTATTGTACCGGGACCACCAGGTGGGGCCACCTCCCCGGAGGACTTAATGGGCTGAATATGGGAGGGAACCAGCCCCCTAGTGGGTTGGTGCACCCCCAAGGGCCCAAGGCTCCTAGGGTTGGAAACCCTAGGAGGAGGGGGCGCCTCCCACCTACTTGGGGGGCAAGTTACCCCCTCCTAGCCGCCGCCCCCCTCTAGATGCATCTAGGGGGGACGGCCCCCTCTTCCCTTCCCCCTATAAATAGTGCGGGGGTTGGAGGGAAGTCGCACCCCTTACCCTGCACAGCCCTCCACCCTCCAACACCTCCTCCTCCTCCTCCATAGTGCTTGGTGAAGCCCTGCTGGAGAACCGCAAGCTCCACCACCACACCGTCATGCTACCGGAGCTCTCCCTCAACTTCTCCTCTCCCCTTGCTGGATCAAGAAGGAGGAGACGTCCCCCGTATGTACGTGTGTTGAACGTGGAGGCGCCGTCTGTTAGGCGCTTGGATCGGATCTTCCGCAATTTGAATCGCCGCGAGTATGACTCCATCAACTGCGTTCTTGTAACGCTTCCGCTTAGCGATCTTCAAGGGTATGAAGATGCACTCCCTATCTCTCATTGCTAGCATCTACTAGATTGATCTTGTTGACACGTAGGAAAATTTTGAATTATTACTATGTTCCCCAACAGTGGCATCATGAGCTTGGTCTATGCGTAGATTCTATGCACGAGTAGAACAGAAAGTAGTTGTGGGCGATGATTTGTTTAATTTGCTTACCGTTAGTAGTCTTATCTTGATTCGGAGGCATCATGGGATGAAGCGGCCCGGACCGACCTTACACGTACGCTTACGTGAGACAGTTTCCACCGACTAACATGCACTTGATGCATAAGGTGGCTAGCGGGTGTATGTCTCTCCCACTTTAGTCGGATCGGATTCGATGAAGAGGGTCCTTATGAAGGGTAAATAGCAATTGGCATATCACCATTGTGGCTTTTGCGTAGGTAAGAAACGTTCTTGCTAGAAACCCATAGCAGCCACATAAAACATGCAACAACAATTAGAGGACGTCTAACTTGTTTTTGCAGGGTATGCTATGTGATGTGATATGGCCAAAAGGATGTGATGAATGATATATGTGATGTATGAGATTGATCATGTTCTTGTAATAGGAATCACGACTTGCATGTCGATGAGTATGACAACCAGCAGGAGCCATAGGAGTTGTCTTAATTTATTGTATGACCCGTGAGTCAATGTAAACGTCATGTAATTACTTTACTTTATTACCAACCATTAGCCATAGTAGTAGAAGTAATAGTTGGCGAGACAACTTCATGAAGACACGATGATGGAGATCATGGTGTCATGCCGGTGACAAAGGTGATCATGCCGCACCTCGAAGATGGAGATCAAAGGCGCAAGATGATATTGGCCATATCATGTCACTTTATGATTTTCATGTGATGTTTGTCATGTTTGCATCTTATTTTCTTAGAACGACGGTAGCATAAATAAGATGATCCCTCATTAAAATTTCAAGAGATGTGTTCCCCCTAACTGTGCACTATTGCGAAGGTTCATTCTTTTGAAGCACCACGTGATGATCGGGTGTGATAGATTCTAACGTTCGTATACAACGGGTGTAAGCCAGATTCATACGTGCGAAACACTTAGGTTGACTTGACGAGCCTAGCATGTATAGACATGGCCTCAGAACATGAGAGACCGAAAGGTCAAACATGAGTCGTATAGTAGATGCGATCAACATGGAGATGTTCACTGTTGATGACTAGTCTGTCTCACGCGATGATCGGACACGACATAGCCGATTCAGATCATGTATCACTTAGATGACTAGAGGGATGTCTATCTGAGTGGTAGTTCATTAAATAATTTGATTAATTGAACTCATTATCATGAACATAGTCTAAATTGTCTTTGCAAATTATGTTGTAGATCAATAGCTCGCGTTTCAGCTCCTTGTTTTAATACGTTCCTAGAGAAAGACTAAGTTGGAAGATATTGTGAGCAATTGTGCGGACTAGGGACGTAGTCTGAGGATTGTGCTCACTACTACACAGAAGGCTTCTATCCTTGATGCACCGCTCGGTGTGCCAACCCCTCTAGAGTCGTCTATGGATGTTGTGAACATCTGGCAGACACGTTCTGATGACTACTTGATAGTTTAGTGCGCCACACTTTATGGCTTAGAATCAGGGCTCCAAAGGCGTTTTGAATGCCATGGAACATATGAGATGTTCCAAGAGCTAAAATTGATATTTCAGGCTCATGCCTGTGTTGAGAGGTTTGAGACCTCTGACAAGATCTGTGCCTATAAGATGGGGGAGAATAGCTCAGCCAGTGAGCATGTGCTCAGAATGTCTGGGTACTTCAATCGCTTGAATCAAGTGGGAGTTAATCTTCCAGATAAGAGAGTGATTGACAAAAGTACTCCAGTCACTATCACCAAGCTGCTAGTGTTTCGTCATGAACTATAACATGCAAGGGAAGATGATCCCAGAGCTGTTCGTCGTGCTTAAGGCCGTAAAGGTAGAAATCAAGAAGGAGCATCAAGTGTTGATGGTTAACAAGACCACTGGTTTCAAAGAAGGGCAAGGGCAAGAAGGGAAACTTCATGAATGGCAAGCCAGTTGCCGCTCCAGTGAAGAAACCCAAGAACCCAAACCCGAGATGAAGTGCTTCTATTAGGGGAACAGTCACTGGTAGTGGAACTGCCTCAAATACTTGGTAGATAAGAAGGCTGGCAACTTCAACAAAAGTATATTCGATATATGTGTTATTGATGTGTACCTTACTAGTACTCCTAGTAACACCTGGGTATTAGATACTGGTTCATTTGCTAATATTGGTAACTCGAAAAAAAAAGCTACGGAATAAACAGAGACTAGCTAAGGGCGAGGTGACGATGCGTGTTGGAAGTGTTTCCATGGTTGATGTGATCACCATCACACGCTCCCTCTACCTTCAGGATTAGTGTTGAACCTAGATAAATGTTGTTTGCATTGGTGTCTGCGTTGAGCATGAACATGATTGGATCATGTTTATTGCAATACGATTATTCATTTAAGTCAGAGAACAATGGTTATTATGTTTAAATGAATAACACCTTCTATGGTCATGCACCTAATGTAAATGGTTTATTGAATCTCGGTCGTAGTGATACACATGTTTATAACATTGATACCAAAAGATGTAGAGTTGATGATGATAGTACCACTTTCTTGTGGCACTACCGCTGAGGTCACATTGGTGTAAATCGCATGAAGAACCTCCATGCTGATGGACTTTTGAAGTCACTTGATACATGCGAACCATGCCTCATTGGCAAGATGACTAAAACCCCATTCTTTGGAACAATGGAACGGGCAATTGACTTGTTGGAAATCATACATGCTGATGTGTGCGGTCCGATGAGTGTTGACGCGTGCAGTGGATATCGTTATTTTCTCACCTTCACTAATGGATTGAGTAAATATGGGTAAATTTACTTAATGAAGCATAAGTCTGAAACATTTGAAAAGTTCAAGCATTTCAGAGTGAAGTTGAGAATCATCGTAACAAGAAGATCAAGTTCCTACAATCTGACCAAGGGGAGAGTATATGAGTTATGAGTTTGGTAATCACTTAAGACAAGGTGGAATAGTTTCATAGTTGACGCTGATGTCTACTACGCAACTTCATTCTTGTAGACACGTGTTGGGCCTCCAAGCGCAGAGTTTTGTAGGACAGTAGCAATTTTCCTTCAAGTGGATGACCTAAGGTTTATCAATCCGTGAGAGGTGTAGGATGAAGATGGTCTCCCTCAAACGACCCTGCAACCAAATACAAGAAATCTCTTGTGTCCCCAACACACCCAATACAATGGCAAATTGTATAGGTGCACTAGTTCGGAGAAGAGATGGTGATAAAATTGTAATATGGATGGTAGAAATATGTTTTTATAATCTGAATAAATGAAAACAGCAAGGTATCAAATAGTAAACGGGCACAAAACGGTATTGCAATGCTTAAAAATGAGGCATAGGGTCTGAACTTTCGCTAGTGCAGCCTCTGAACAATGCTAACATAGTTGGATCATATGATTATCCCTCAAAGTGCAATAAAGAATCACTCCCGAGTTCCTATTAGCGGAGAACAAAAGATATAAATTGTTTGCAGGGTACGAAACCACCTCAAAGCTATTCTTTCCATTTGATCTATTCAAGAGTTCATACTAAAATAACACAAAGCTATTCTTTCCATTCGATCTATCCTAGAGTTCATACTAAAATAACACCAAAGCAAATTCATATTCATAATACTCAATCCACACAAAGAACCACAAGGAGACCCCAAAGTTTCTATCGGAGAAAAGATAATAAAAACGTGCATCAACCCCTATGCATAAATTACCCCAATGTCACCTCGGCAATCCGCAAGTTGAGTGCCATAACATACATCAAGCGAATCAATATGATACCCCCTTGTCACCTCAAGTATTCATACTGCAAGACATACATCATGTGTTCTCATATCTGAATATTCAATCCGATAAGAAAAACTTCAAAGGGTAAATATTCAATTCATCACAACAAGAGTATAGAGGGGAGAAACATCATATGATCTATCTATGTTAACAAAGCCCATGATATAGATCACGAGAGAGAGAGGGATTAAACACATAGCTACTGGTACAAACCCTCAACCCCGAGGGTGGACTACTCCCTCCTCATCGTGGTGGCCGTCAGGATGATGAAGATGGCCACCGGTGATGATCTCCCCCTTTGGCAGGGTGCCAGAAAGGGTCTAGATTGGTTTTCGGTGGCTACAGAACCTTGCGGTGGCGGAACTTCTGATCTAGGTTAACCGCGAGGGGTTTCGGAATATTTGGGAATTTATAGTGCAAAGAAGGGGTACGGGCGGCCACCGAGGTGAGCACAACCCGCCAGGGCGCACCCTAGTGGGTTGTGCCCTCCTCAGGGCACCCCTAGGTGCAGCTCTGGCCCATTGTAAGTGTTCTGGTCCAAATCCTCAAAAACTTTCGCGGAGTTTGGACTCCGTTTTATATTCATTTTCTGCGATGTAAAAAACAAGCAAAAAACTACAACCGGCACTAGGTCAATAGGTTAGTCCCAAAAATGATATAAAGTTGCTATAAAATGGTTGTAAAACATCCAAGAATGATAATATATTGGCATGAATACTTAATAAATTATAGATACATTGGAGACATATCAGATGCCACCTGGAACACCATAGCGTAATGGTGTGTCCGAACGTTGTAATCGCGCCCTATTGGATATGGTGCAATCTATGATGTCTCTTACTGATCTACCGCTATCATTTTGGGGTTATGCTTTAGAGGCTGCCGCATTCACTTTAAATAGGGCTCCATAGAAATCCATGGACATGACACCGTATGAACTATGGTTTGGCAAGAAACCTAAGTTGTTGTTTCTTAAGGTTTGGGGCTGTGATGCCTATGTTGATAGGCTTATGCCAGAATGGCTCGAACCCAAAGCGGGACGATTGTGTCTTCATAGAATACCCAAAGAAGACGACTGGGTATACCTTCTATCTCAGATCTGAGGGCAAAGTGTTTGTTGCTAAAACATGTCCTTTCTCGAGAAAGAGTTTCTCTTGAAAGAATTGAGTGGGAGGAAGATAGAACTTGATGAGGTTGTTGAACCTTCACTTCAACCAGAGAGTAGCGCAGCACAGAAAGATGTTTCTGTGGCACCTATATCAGTTGAAGAGAAAGCTAATGATGATTATCATGGAGCTTCAGATCAAGTTACTATCGAACCTCATAGGTCGACAAGCGTGCGTACAACTTCTGAGTAGTAACCTTGTCTTAAAGGTCATGTTGTTGGACAACGGTGAACCTACGAGCTATGGAGAACCGATGGTGGGCCCGGATTCCAACAAATGGCTAGGAGCCATGAAATCCGAGATAGGATCCATGTATGAGAACAAAGTATGGACTTTGGCGGACTTGCCCGAAGATCGGCAAGCCATTGAGAATAAATGGATCTTTAAGAAGAAGACAGACGCTGACGGTAATATCACCATTTATGAAGCTTGACTTGTCTCAAAGAAGTTTCCGACAAGTTCAAGGAGATGACTGTGATGAGACTCTCTCAACACTACAAAAAAAAGACACATCCGTGACATTTTGGGCCGAACGGAAATCTTTTCTGTCATACTTATGACACTTCTCTGACGATAATTGTGACAAAACCGGGTATCATCATAGATGTGGTGGGGTCCTACTTCTATGACAAAAAATCATGACATAAAATGGGCTTTTCGTCCTAGGCGGGATGGAGACGCAGCTGCATGACATTCTTTGGGCCGTCCATGATGGAAAAACCGTGGTAGAAGCGAGGGCGAGGAAAATATGGGGGTTTTCCTGGTTACAGTGGGTGGTCGGGGCCGAGCGATGCACGTTTCTCTCGTACACGCACACGCGTGGGTGCGAGGCGTTGGGCTCTAACTGAACCCGAGCGAGGTGTTGGGCTCTAACTGAATCCGAGCGATTCCACTGCAGGCTACGCATTACTGAACCCGAGCAATCGATCGATGGCTGTTAACTGAACCCGATCGAGCGATTCCTTCGCTACTGCTGCTAACTGAAGCCGATCGATGCTGCCTTTGGATGAATAGTGAGTGTTGCGGGGTGGGGGGGGGGGTGGATGAACAGTTCCTGGTGGGGGTGGATGAACAGGCCCCGCGGTGTTGCCTCTGGATGAACAGGACCCCGATCAATCGAGCCGGTTGGGGTTGGATGAACAGGACCCCGTGGAGGGCAGGATGAACATGACCACCCCGTGGAGGGCAGGATGAACAGTAGACGGTGGAGGGCTGGATGAACAGTAGCCCGTGGAGGGGTGGTTGAACAGGAGACCGTGGAGAGGGCTGGTTGAACAATAGCCGGTGGAGTAGCGTGCAGTGGAGGCTGGATGAACAGGAGCCCGTGGATGAACAGTCGCAGGTGGAGGCTGGAGGAGGTCGACGGTGGATGAACAGTAGCCCGTGGAGGCTGGAGGGGGTCGACGGTGGAGATGAACAATATCCCGCGGAGTCTCGTTTTGTGGTACGCCACACCCCTCCTGATGAACAGGACCCCCGTTTCAACCGTAGCGCTCCAACACAAGTCCGTTTCCTCCATTTTGCGCTATGCTACACCCCTCCCGATCAACAGGACCCTCGTTTCGACTGTAGGAGGTCCATTTCCTCTGTTTTGTGGTACGCCAGACCCCTCCCGATGAATAGGATCCCATTTCGAATGTGGCCGGTCGAACACAAGGCCGTTTCCTCCGTTCTACGGTATGCCAGGCCTCGTTTCCATCGGCTGTTCTGCCCAAGCCCTCCCGATGAACACGACGACGCATTCCGTTCCGACCCAGCCGGTTGGCTCCCCATGAACACAACGACGAAGCCGTTTCTCCATTCCGACCCAGCCATGTACACGAGCCCTGGTCGTACGAACGCGTGAGTAGGCGTTCGAGACCCCGCCCGGCTTCGACCTAATGGCCCACATGTCAGCCAGTCCATTTGTTTTTAGTCCATTTGGTGGGCTGGGTGAAACAATGATGTAGCATCTATGCAACCCGTTTATATATATGGCAGAATTTAAATCCCATTTGCATTTTTCTCGAAATCCACGGACTTGCTGGGCTGGGTGAAAAATATCATGTCGGGCTAGACAGAGAAATGTTATAAAAACATAAACACATGATTGCACGTCTATTATTGCGTTGGTTAGTAAATTTTTTTGCAAGCTTATGTACGCAATCACTAGGAGTTAACTTGCCAAGTTATATATAAACAATTATTATTATTATTTTGTAAGAATTTTCAACTTACGAAATAAAATATTATTTAAATTTGATGAGTTAATAGTACGTGGGGTATTATTATTTTTTTAGGCTAGACGTGGGACAGTTGAGTTGGTTCTAGGGAAAAGTACTGGGAGAAAACTCAGTTTACATCGAAAAAGAAAGTGGGAGAAAATTCAGATATAGGATTAATGAAAACGAAAAATAAAGGAAGTGGGAAGGTCTATAAAATGGTTGGACGAATGACAGGTTTAACGGAAACTTATGTTGTTTCTCTTATATATATATGTAATAAAATAAGAGAAAGGTCTAGTCCTACAACCTTGTGCTTTCTCGTCCTGTAGGTACTGCTTGAACTCGGCGAGGCAGAGCTTCACCGAGTCCGGATCGTTGGTGTACATCACATTCAACTTGGTGCAGCCATAGGACTGAACGGTGAACTCAAAGGGGAATTCCTTGCTGAAGTCCATATCCAGCAGGCTCACCCCTCGGATCGCCATTGGAGTCTTTTCAAGTGAACGAGTGTGTAGGCGGCAGCAGCTGTTCGTTTTTCAGCTCTTGGAGAACTGGATTCAACAGTAAACTGAGTGTGTACATGCGACAACAGTTACTACCCCTCCCTCATCCGCTGCACGCCCAGCAGAAGATGCACCCTCAGCGCATTCAAACGCCCCCATTAAGAAACCTTCTCCGGCCACACGTCGGTTCACGAGCGGGTCTGTATTGGTACTGTAATAACAAGAGTTAGTGGTCACTTTACTTAAATTTAATTAGCTTTAATAGAAATTTATACTCAAAACAAGCAATGCATTGACTCGTTCTATCAGTGCCACAGGATCAACATGCACACCAATTAGAATTATTATTCTCAGGACGCACATGATCAGCACACTTGTCGCACTTTCACAAAGATAATACTACCAAGTTTGAACTGTTTGTTATGGTTGTTTTCCTCTGCATCATCATGCCGTGTTTTCCAGCTTGCAAGATTCAGAACCAACAAATAAGATCCAAATAATAAGTACAACAAAGATGCCTACATATCTCATTGATTCCCAGCTTGCAAGATTCAGAACCAACAAATAAGATCCAAATAATAAGTACAACAAAGATGCCTACACATCTCATTGATTCCCAGCTTGCAAGATTCAGAACCAACAAATAAGATTCAAATAATAAGTACAACAAAGATGCCGGCACATCTCATTGATTCCCAGCTTGCAAGATTCAGAACCAACCCATTAGAGCCTTTTGATAAAGTGAATATCGGGATTAAATACATCTTGGCTAGCCATGTCATACAATTGAAGAACTTGGCGAATGCTCTTGACCGTCACAACATCTGTAGTTGAGTATTTCTATTTGCACAACACAAACAAAAAGAACATGATTTCACTTTAATAGTGGCCTCCTTGAACTCAACCCGCAACTCCACTCGGATGAGGCCTGCCTCGAGTTCCATGATTCAATTCATGCGCCTTTTTCTGCTGTTCACCTAAAATGAAGCAAAGATTGCATCATTCAGCTAGCCAGAAGTACTTGCTCTCTTAAGCACTTGCGTTGGTTTTCCCTTGAAGAGGAAAGGGTGGTGCAACAAAGTAGCATAAGTATTTCCCCCAGTTTTTGAGAACCAATGTATCAATCTAGTAGGAGGCTACGCGCGAGTACCTCACACCTACACAAAACAAATAAATCCTCGAAACCAACGCGATAAGGGGTTGCAAATCCCTACACGGTCACTTACGAGAGTGAGATCTGATAGATATGATAAGATAATATTTTTGGTATTTTTATGATAAAGATGCAAAGTAAAATAAAATCAATGAAAATAACTAAGTATTGGAAGATTAATATGATGAAGATAGACCCGGGGGCCATAGGTTTCACTAGTGGCTTCTCTCAAGAGCATAGGTATTTTACGGTGGGTGAACAAATTACTGTTGAGCAATTGACAGAATTGAGCATCGTTATGAGAATATCTAGGCATGATCATGTATATAGGCATCACGTCCAAGACAAGTTGACCGACTCCTGCCTGCATCTACTACAATTACTCCACACATCGACCGCTATCTAGCATGCATCTAGAGTATTAAGTTCAAGAGAACAGAGTAACGCTTTAAGCAAGATGACATGATGTAGAGGGATAAACTCATGCAATATGATGAAAACCCCATCTTGTTATCCTCGATGGCAACAATACAATACGTGCCTTGCTGCCCCTACTGTCACTGTGAAAGGACACCGCAAGATTGAACCCAAAGCTAAGCACTTCTCCCATTGCAAGAAAGATCAATCTAGTAGGCCAAACCAAACTGATAATTCGAAGAGACTTGCAAAGATAACCAATCATACATAAAAGAATTCAGAGAAGATTCAAATATTGTTGATAGATAAACTTGATCGTAAACCCACAATTCATCGGTCTCAACAAATACACCGCAAAAGAAGATTACATCGAATAGATCTCCATAAGAGAGGGGGAGAACTTTGTATTGAGATCCAAAAAGAGAGAAGAAGCCATGTAGCTAATAACTATGGACCCGTAGGTCTGAGGTAAACTACTCACACTTCATCGGAGAGGCTATGGTGTTGATGGAGAAGCCCTCCGTGATTGATGCCCCCTCTGGTGGAGCTCCGGAACAGGCCCCAAGATGGGATCTCGTGGATACAGAAAGTTACGGCGGTGGAATTAGGGTTTTGGCTCCGTATCTGATCGTTTGGGGGTACATAGGTATATATAGGAGGAAGAAGTACGTCGATGGAGCAACAGGGGGCCCATGAGGGTGGATGGCGCGCTTGGGGGGGGGGGGGGTAGGTGCGCCCCCTACCTCATGGCCTCCATGTTGGTTGCTTGACATAGGGTCCAAGTCTCCTGGATCATGTTCGGCGAGAAAATCACGTTCCCGAAGGTTTCATTCCATTTGGACTCCGTTTGATATTCCTTTTCTTGGAAACCCTAAAATAGGCAAAAAACAACAATTCTGGGATGGGCCTTCGGTTAGTAGGTTAGTCCCAAAAATAATATAAAAATGGATAATAAAGCCCAATAATGTCCAAAACAGTAGATAATATAGCATGGAGGAATCAAAAAATATAGATACGTTGGAGACGTATCAGCTGGCAGGTTCTTCTTTAGTAGTTGCACTAAAATTGAGGAACATTAAGGTTGGTTGTCCGGCTCATGTAAGGTGCAACTATAATTTTCTTATCCTTTTGTGCAGTCCATTGTGGTGACAATGACGGCTCATCTTGCAAAGGCTAATACAATGTTGCACGAGATTACTAGCAGAACTTGACGGAGATTTTGGAAACTCCAATCACCATTTTGTGCAGTTCCACCAAAATTGAGAGATGTTGCCCACGTGACATTTTAGTTGAACTGCACAAGACACTCATTCCAAAAAAAGTGTTTTGTGCAGTTCACCAAAAGGTCACAATAGAAACAAGGTGAAATGGATATCCCTATCTGCACAAAAGATAGAAAGTAAACAGTTGCTGGTCAATAAGAATATACGAAACATATACAAAATGAAAAGAAGCATCTTAATTATGTTCATGGCAATCACGCAAGGACAATAGGAATTTTAAAACGTCAGAATTGCTTCATGTTACCAGAAGCATTACGATCAACAATGAGATTCCTCAAATATGGGATTACTTTAATGGTGGCATTGCTTGTTTACCAGATACAGTAAATCAACAGCAGCTAAAGAGTTGGTTTAAGGGCATGGGACCGTGGGGACACCAGGACACTCAGCAGCGTAAAGGAGCAACTTACTTATCATACTGGGGAAAACAGCAGGAGTGCCATTTGTAACACAGTTTAATTGCATCTTATCCCTTGAGGCATTATATTAACAATAACACTGGTTAGACATGTCTCTAAGGTAACAGTGTGACCGCTTCATTTTACATGCGCCCTTACATTAACAACAACAAAAGGTTGGTATAAGGACATGCGACAGTGGACGCATCAGCACAATGTACCTATAAGGAGGCATAAAGTGGTGATGTCGAGTTTGTTCATGCTATGTGAGGGCAGCAAATCTAATCCTGGAGACCTTTTATTATGTGAGGGTAGCAAACCTAATCCTGGATACCTTGTACTATGTGAGGGTAGCAAATCTAATCCCGGAGACCTTTTACTATGTGAGGGCAGCAAATCTAATCCTGGAGACCTTTTACTATGTGAGGGCAGCAGATCTAATCCTGAGACCTTTTACTATATGAGGGCAGCAATTCTAATCCTGGAGACCTTTTACTATGTGAGGGCAACAAATCTAATCCTGGACATACTCTGTTGACTTGTCCACCAGCCGCCACTTTCTATCCTTTTTTCAACCAATAATAGATATGTTCCTTATCCAGTTTGTACTGTGTTTTCCCATTATTTCCCTTTTCAACCAAGAGACCGATTGGGTATCCGGTCTCTACTACTTTCACCATATTATTTTCTCTTTGAATCAAGTCCTAGATTCATGCTACAACTTCCCCCCTTTCTTCGTTGTTTGAACAAAGCCCTAGATTCGAATGCATGAAGTAGCTTTACCTCTAATAATACTAAAAATTTAGGTGGCTTTGGAAGAGCTAATGGGAGTAGAAAAAGTTGCACATGCAGACACGTGGGAGCTGGGGCAGTAGAGCAAGGCCGCTTTCGAAGAACTTATACCTTAGGGTCGTCGGGCTGTCGGCGGCGGCAGGCCGGAGCACAAGGTTATGAAGATTTCTGCCTCCACGTCGCTGTCAAGCGGCTAACCAGCCGCCGATTTTTATCTCACCAAGCTTGGCGTCGATTGAGTGGAGGAGCAGTGGCCTTCCTGCGACCAGAGCGGTGGCGACCTACCATGTAATACTCTTCCTCGCTGCCGACTGCGCCCGCGCATGCGCGCCGGCTTCGTGGTCATGGCGGCGGAGGGCGGCCGGGGGGAGCCGGCGATCTCCTTCGTCTGCTCCTACGAGAGTACGTCCAAGAGAGCTATGGAGCACGCCTGGAGCGGAGCCCTCGATGTCCTTCGTCTGCTCCTACGACAGTACGTCCAAGAGAGCTTTGGAGTGCCCGGAGGCCATGGTTGGAGTAGTGCCAATAGAAGGAAGGGATCGGAGGAGAATGAGTGTGGGTCTTTGGCTATGGCTGGGAGCTGGGGCTCAAGTTAATATAGCGGGTGAATGGCAATGAGCCGCGGCAGAAGGATGGACGGCTGGCACTGGAGTAGGTTCGTTGGCAGCCGTGGTATCATTAACATGGAGCAGTCGCTTGCACCGGGATGCCGCGCGGGTGGCGCTCTCTCGGCCATTGCGCTACTGCAATGCCGACACCAGTGAGAGGTCGCATCGGGCGTGAATGCGGACGCTGCTTCAGTGACTTAAACCACAGGTGCGTTGTCTCATTGACATGTGGGCCCAACAGGCATTAGGCCCGCATGTCAGTGACGCACCAATTGCACCTGCAGTTAAGGCCGATGAATGCGGCATTGACGTTCTGTAGAGACGGCGATCGTTTCAGGAGGGAAGCGCGCAGTTGCGATGGAAGGGGTTTCAGTAGGCCAGGACGGTCAGACGCTCGCGTGGTGGTAAAATGTGAACTCATGGATGACAAGCCTTTGAAGCGTATGCGGCACGTATTGACAACCAGGTGTCCATGCAACCGCTCTTGTCGCCAGCTAGCATTCGACGACCACCATTAGACACCACACAACCATACATAACTTACGAATAATGGACGAATCGATCAGACACACACTCGTGTGTAGTGGCACTATGATCGGTTGCTCACGAGAGTACATACTCCGTACCATAGTATCCTCCCTAGCTAGGCTGTTTTAAAAATTGTCGTTGTGATGGATGATATACATGAGCAAGCGCCGAGTCACGAGTATGACCGTTGGTGTTGCGCCAGGTGAATACATGCTCGGTGTTCGCGGAGGCCTCCAGCAAACGTCTAAACAGTAATGTCACATACGCATAATTTTGGTTTTTATTTATTTCTCCACTGATAGGTAGGCCCGCATAGATAGATAGATAAAGAACACGAGCTGATGAGGCGCATGCGGACTATTTGACTGGTCAACCAGACAAATATGGAGCTATACGCTGAGCCAGTGACCGTATAATCACCATATCTCGTATACAATGATCAAGTGAGCTATCAAGACAAGTTCAATGACCGCCAATGCATTTTACTCGGTAATAAATGACCAGGATTGAAGGGGAATCCAAATTTCCTTCGTCTTCTGTCCTTGAGCTCTTGACAAACCAATGCACTTTATGGTTGTCCGGCCACTCCACCCCAGAGCTATCACCAAGCGTCGTTCATGCCACCGCGCCGCACACTAACCGGTAAGGAAGCGATGGCATCCCGATGCGCCGAGTTCCTCACCGCCCACGACCGCACACCTATGTGGGCGGAATTCAAAGCTGCCAAGGCCGAATGGGCGGTAGAGCAAGAGGTGGCCAAAGCCGCACAGAGGGAGCGGAAAAGTCTGAAAGCACTCAAGAAAAGAGAGGCCCGCCGCCGAGGACGCACGCGCTGCTGCAGAGAGGTTGGCGGAGATCCAAGCACGGTGGGGTGTCACCGACAAAGCCGGGAAGGAGAACGACGACGTCTGGCCAGCATGTGAGAAGTAGTAGTATAGTAGTTATTGTGTGTGTCTGTGTCGCCCGTACGTTTGTTTAATTAATTACGAGCATGTAACAGTACTACTAGCTACTACTGTGGTTTTTAGAGCAAATTACCAGTACATTAGCCTAGACTCAATGGAAAAATTCCTATCCTATGCATCAAATGGCATCTCTTTCTCTACAGGAATTGAGATGCATGTCATCTCACTTCCTATGATTTTCATATTCCTATAAAATTCCTATCCTATGAACCAAAGGAGGCCTCGGCTGGAGTAACTACTGTAGCTAGCAGTACTGCTGGTACAGTAGTTTTCTTCAAGAAGCGGAATTCAACGAAGTCATGATGGTTCCTTCGTCCGAGCAACTTCAAAGTGGGTAAGGTTGGGCCTGTGATTTGATGGCTCATTAGTAATTGCTGCGGCGCAACGATCGGGGTCAGTCTCCCTTGGAGTTCTGTAGGCATGGCAAGTGGACTAGGATGGTCGACGTCCCACATGTCGGCGAGTGGAAGTATTCTTTCTGATATCGAGGAGCAAGGAAACCGCGTGGTATAGTATCACTGGTGATTTATATTTATTTTCTATTTCTAATGAATGCTAGCGTTTCAACTCTTACAACGAAGGAGTGCCAAACACACGGCACGTGCTGGATGTCACCGACGTCAACGAAAGAAGTGGGACATGAACAGCGTGGTAGAGCGTCTCCACTTCTGGGTCGGAGACCACACGCAGTAGTACTACTGTACTAGTGGTATGAATGATACAAAGTGCGACCCAAAGAGAAAGACATGTCTAGTTGCAAGGTCTCGGGGCATACACGTAAACAAATATAAAACCTAATATGTGCCTCCAATTAATATAGTAGTAGTAGAGTACTTAGTCACGTACTCCATAACATCACCGGGCATTGCACGTACAACATTTAGTGGTAGTAAGAGACAAATGCCTATATGCCATGCATGTTCATACTATTTGTGCCTTTCTACTTCACTTACTGCGCTACATTACACAGGTTCGCACGTCCACTCCTGGGTACATGTCCGTCTCATAGTTCCAGTCCCATGTGTTCTTCATATAGATGGAACGATCCTTGCATGACACGTGCACCTTGATGGTAGATGTGTCACGTGTTGGCAAAAGGATGAACAAAGCTCACGTAAAAAAATTGAGTGGAAGAACATAGATTGCCGACGACCGAGAAGGAGCAAGGAACCTCGGGGTGGAGCGTCTGCACTCATAATATTTTATATTATTCAGCGATATAAAATCAATCAATCATCTCCACAGTGGACTGGAAGAGTACGAAACACGGCAAACCAGTGTAGTTACATCATACTAGTACATGGCTAACCCACGCTATCACCATATTTCTTGGCTTCCGCGCGACACCTATGTCTAGTAATCCAGCAGCCCGTATCGATTCTCCCTCCTCGTCTCTCTCAAAGCGCGGCGGGCTAGCATTTTTGCCGTCTATTGAGGTCGGTTAACTCATCACATGTTAGCGACATGACAAGAGCATTCTAAAAAAATTCCTTTCATGTCCCGTTTTCAAAAAGAAAAAAAATCCTTTCATGTATGAATTTGACTGTATGCTTTGAGCAACTTGCATGTCCTATATTGCTCCTGTTTGGATACTCTAAGGGTTCCTTTGATTCAAAGGATTTGCATAGGAATTTTGGAGGATTAGAATCCTTAGGAAATTTTCCTATATTGGTTGTTTGATTCATATGATTGAATCCTATAGGATTTTGTCCTAAGGAATATTTTGTACTACTTCCCATAGGATTTCTAGCATCCATTCAAACCTATTTGAAAGAATCCTTCATTTTTCCAATGATGCAATCAAACAACCTAAACTCCTATAGGATTGAGATGAGCATGACATTTCAATCCTATGTTTTTCCTATTCCCATGTTTTTACAATCCTGCAAATCAAACAGGCCCTAACTTAGCTAGAGGTTAGACTAACTCATGACTAACCCTGAACTAACTGTAGCCAAAGAGGTGTTTGGGTGACAAGGTTAGATTGACAATAAATGCACTTGATGGAGAGAGAGAAGTGATTTTTCAGTGGTCCCAATGAGAACTATCTCCAGTTAGCACCTCTTGAGTCGTAATCAAGCATGTCTGTTAAGTCCTCGACAGTGGCTATAAAGTGGGTGGTGGGTGTCGTGGATCTAAGACTGACAATAGAATGGGGGTAGGTATGTAGAGGCAATATCCTAGCTATGGAGAAGTTGTACACACAAGTTTTACGAGTTCAGGCCCTTTCGCGGTGGAAGTAATAGCCCTACGTCTCGGTGCCTAGAGGTGGTCGATTGGATTATGCGTGTGTGTGTTACAGGGGCTGCGAACCGTTGTGCCAGTGGAGGGGGGTGGCTTATATAGCATGCGCCCAGACCCCAACCAGCCCACATTACAAGGGGTTTAAGGTACATAAAGAGATGGCGTTATTGGTAATGCTAGTAATAAAGTGACATAAATGAACATTAAGTCTATGGCGTGAACGCCCGACAATTGATGTGTAGAGTGACTTTAGATATTCTATCTGTCGAGTGCTAATTCTTGCGGTCGAGTGTCTTCGGGTCTTCTGAGTGGAATGCTTCCGGCCGAGTGGATGAGGCTATCCCTCGAATGCTTCTAGTTTTAGGGTGATGTCCTAGGGGAGGGTGTCTAGGTCAAGCCTATGACCCTACCCTAGGTACATAGCTTCATCATTAGCCCCCGAATGGTTCAGGGTTCGAGTGGAGAAGGAGTTGAGAATACCTCCGACTCAATTTTCGCGGTTCGGAGGCGTCTTACTAAGATCAAATGAACAATCATAATGACTTCCACTTCTTTTTCGGTCGCCTTGATCCATTCTCAGTTTGTCGAGTGAACCTCTGCTGAAAATCTTCGAGTGTTGATATGGAAAAAATCTTCCGTCTGACAGGTTGCTCTGCTGCCCGCGGATCTGGCGGGATTCAAATTTTGGGAAGTGCGCAGGGCAGAGGAGGCCGTAGTAATCAGGATGGATTAGGTAGGGTCGCCTCGATCTCTGTGCCACCTTTTTTGCCACGTATCACGCGCATGACTGTTGCGGGATTTGACAGGATCGCCCGGGCACGCAAGTCAGCCACTCGGAAATGACCCCATATAAGGCGCCGGATCGGGTTTTTTGCATAGTGCGTTCCCATTCTTCCCCTTTCTCCTTTGTTTCTCCACCGCATCCGGCTCCTCCACTCTCGACACCGCCGCTCCGCCACCATGGGGAAGGAAAAGACGACGGCGCTGGAACTCGCGAAGAAGGCAACGGGGGCGGCGAAAGGCAAGAAGACGAATCGGGGGTCGTCGTCACGGTCGGGGCTACCGTCGGGTTGGATCTAGGGCGATTGGATCCGATCCTCGCTTGGGCAGGAAGATTTGGATGAGCTAGCTGAGTCTAGGCTGATCGTCCATGGAGCTACGCGGTTGCCGGAGGGGGAGACGGAGCCGCAGCCGAGACCGGGTGAGTGTGTTCTGCTCGCCACCTATGTCGACCGTGGTTTCTCGCTTCCTTCGCATCCTTTTTTCCGGGGTTTCTTGAATTTCTTCGGGGCCCAACTCCATCATTTATCTCCCAACACCATCACATATCTTGCCGCATTCGTGTCCATGTGCGAGAACTTTTTGGGGTGTTGACCACACTGGGGTCATTTCAAGCACATTTTCACTATCCGCTCCCAGTAGGTGAAGAAAGCGAATTCGAGTGATGAGAAAACACACGTTATTCAGATGTGTGGGGGGGTCTGGGTATCCAGAAGAGGAAGCGGAGTTCTTTCCCTTCGATGACCCTTCCTGAGTCGGGCAGAGGCTAGCAGTCGACCTGGTTCTACTACCAGGATATCGTGAATCCAGGCCAGTCGACTGGACTTCCCCCTTTTTCTTTCGATCGTGTTCAGACCCCTTCCTCGCTGAAAGTGACTGCCACGGAGAAGGTGGAGACAGCCATGCTGGTCGAGAGGGTGGTCCAGTTGATCAACCAAGGCGTCACCGACATGGATTTGTTGGAGGTATTCCTTAGTCGGCGCATCTAGCCGCTCCAGGCTCGTGACCACTCTATGTGGATGTATTCTGGAGCCGGCGACACCGCTCGGGTTCATCTGGAGGAGGTGCCGGCCAAAATAGTGTCCCAGTGGCTGAGGAGTATTACAGGAAACAAGGACAACCCCAGGGGAGCCAGGAGAGTCGAACCCTTCAGCGACAGTAATCAGCCCAACAAGGTTCGACCTCTACAACCGATTGCATTTGGGTACATTTTCCGACTATTCTTGAATCCGACTGACTTCTGCTCGACTTCTTGTCTTGTAGGTTTATACCGAGATGTACTCGATGCCCAATGGTGAACAAGCTCTGGAGCAGGATCATGAGGGCGAGGACAGCGTGGAGGAGAGTGGTGATTGGGAGTCGCCGGGCGACGAGGAAGGAGAGGAGAGCGACGAGTCGGACGATGAGGAGGTCGTCGACTCACCGCCTCGTGCTGAACGTCGATCCAAGCAGCATCATGATCCAGCGAGAAGGCGCGGCAAGACTGTGGCCTCGAGCGCTCAAACGCAGAAGCGTGCTCGGTCTCCAACTCCGGAGCTGGCGGAGAAAATCATCAAGCAGCCCAAGATCAACCCCTCAAAGGCTCGAAAGACCTTGCCAAAGATTAAGATGGATGTTCTTGTTGCCTCTGGGTAAATGTTCTTTCCGTGTTTTCTTGCACCGACTGATTCTTCTATTCTGACCGAATGGATTGTAAACTTTTCCAGCCCAGCCTCCGCCGCGACTGATATGGACATTGACAAGATCCCATACGACGAGGAAATCGATGACGCGGCTACCTCCAAAGCTAGTAAGTATGCTCGACTCGAATTTATCTTGTCGATTGGATTGTTCATCGATTGCATCTCTGATGTTTTCTGTTTGTTGCAGCTCTACGAGGGAAAGGAGGAGGAGGGTCAAGGGACCGAGTGGGAAAGCGCCTGAGGTTCAGGTTCCTCAGTCGACACTGATGCCTGGGACGGCGGTCGAGCGATCCACCGATCCGGCTCGGACCAACGTCACTTTCGCTAACCTACTGTCAACTGATCACCCATCAAGGTCGGCTGCTCAGACCCCTGCTGCTCCAGTACAACTCCACGCGTCAGACCCAATGGATGCTTCGACTGCCCTGCCACCATCGCTTTTTACTGCGTACCAAACTCCTGACGACCCGTCGAGTGCTGCCAAGGAAGCTCTTCTTCAGCTGAATCTTGTGATGGGGCAGATGAA
This sequence comes from Triticum monococcum, assembly GCA_034509565.1. NCBI lineage: Eukaryota > Viridiplantae > Streptophyta > Magnoliopsida > Poales > Poaceae > Triticum > Triticum monococcum. The sequence continues at coordinate 630,821,326 of CM067843.1, forward strand.
AGTGGTGCACGAGGCGAGTCAGGTGGCCTACAATGCTAGTGCTGCTCTGCAAACCAATGTCCAGGTTAGTTGATTTCTGACTGATCTTATTTCTCATCCGATCACCCACTGTGGTGTGTCTGTCTTCCACTTGAGTCGAATTGGATTGAGTCGAGTGTTTGTTTTTTAAACGACTTGCGCTGGGCAGACCATGCCGAGTGTTTAAACCAAACCAGTGGGGGCACGCTAAGTGCACCCATTGGGTGTAGTCCCCGAGACCGCGGTCGACTGTTGATAGTCGACCGAGGCCTGAGAATCTACCCTCTTTTTTTACGACTCGCACTGGGCAGACCATGCTGAGTGTTGAATCAAACTAGTGGGGGCACGCTAAGTGCACCCACTGGGTGTAGTCCCCAAGACTACCGTTGAATGTTTGATTCAGCGGTAGTCTTAGAACAACTTTCACTGTGATTGTCTTTTGTTTCTGTCGACCGATATGTCTTATACGCTGACTGCAGAAATCTTGTGATCTTGGGGCTCAACTTTCTAAACTGAACAAGAAGCACATCAGCCTCAATATTGATCTGGAACTAGCCAAGAAGAACCTCCAGACCGCTCGTGACGAAGCAGCTATCCTGGGAGGTAACCAAATGTCAACTGTCCATCTTACGACTCGTACTTTTCCATGTGTTTTTAGTCACTTTGAACCGAGTGATTTGACTCGAACAGATGTGCGTAATGAAAACCGTCAACTTCAAGCTCATGTGAAGAATGTTGTTTCTTTAGAGAAAATGAAGTGGGCTCTGGAGAAGAAGGATCTGGATCTCGTTGCTGCCCAGAAGGAGGCGCGAGAGAAAACGGTGCTTGCTGACAAGAAGCTGGCTTTAGTCGGCAAGTTAGCAGAAAAGAACTCCAAACTGAAGACCGCTGTCTCTGATGCCAATCGGGAGGTCGAGCAACTAAAGAAAGACAAGGACATGCTGACTGATGAGATTGGAAACCTCAAGGACAAGAGTGGCGAGTTAGAATCTTATCTGGGCCAGCTTGCTGCAAAACTGGTCTTAAAGCTTGAAGGTATTGTTGTTCAACTTACTTGTAGCTGTCGATTGATAAGTCTTACCATATTGTCGACTCACTATTTACTCGACTATGCAGAACTTTGTCAGGACTTTGAAGCAGAAACTGGGCGGGTCGAGACAGGTCCCATAAATTGTCCAGTCAAAGATGATGTCGCAATGAATGTGCTGCGGTTGGAATCTCGCATGGACAGCGCAGTTGCTTATCTTGCCCGTCTGAAGGCGATGATTTGTTGGGGACCCTGACTCATAGGTCGTGATCACCGAATGCACGTGTACAGTGATCCCAGAGATCAATGCTCACTGAACACACAGAAGCTGAATAACAAGAGTCTTACATCCATACATACCGTCTTACATAAATTATGACCATTATGGTCAAGTCTTGAGTATAACTTCGTAGCGGAAATCTTCGTCGATAACTTGGACCCATGCCATCTGCCTTAACCCTACAGGCATTCTGACTGGGAAGCGTCCTAACTCGCATGTTCGTCACCGAAGTATTCTTCTTCATATCATGTTCTTTCATGCCTGGCCAATAAAATAACCAGTGGCAAGCCAATGAGTACTTTGAATGTACTCGCAAGAAACCCATGTTTTGGTTCAAGATACAACAATGCATGATGTAGGTAAATTTTTGCGGAAGGCTAGTTTTGAGTGCAATGACATGTTCAACAACTTGTAAGACATGCATCAGGAGAATTCAAGTAACCATGAGGACATGTTACAAATATCAACAAAAATAGAGTGGGCATCAACCCAACTCAATCATGTCAAGTCCTTTGACTTGACCCAAGTAGATCTTCCCACTTATCCAAACACACACTGGTTTGTAAGCATGTGGACGTAGCCCAAGAGCGGTTACCCAACTGTCCTTGACTGTGGACACGGCAATTCAAATAGTTTTACACTCTGCAGAGGTTGCACACTTTACCCACAAGATCCGGGGAACTTCCGTGTCATCCACGACCCGCGGTACCTCAAGTATCCGGGGTAAGCACCCGATCACTATCTTTCCCTAGACGACACTAACATGGAGTCCACTCGATTGGTAGTAACCCCCGTGCCCAACATTTCACAACTTAAAATTGTGGAGCCTCGCTCCCTGTTGGGGAACGTAGTAATTTCGAAAATTTTCCTACGCACACGCAAGATCATGGTGATGCATAGCAACGAGAGGGGAGAGTGTTGTCTACGTACCAACGCAGACCGACTGCGGAAGCGATCACACAACATAGAGGAAGTAGTCGTACGTCTTCTTCCCGATCCGACCGATCCAAGCACCGTTACTCCGGCACCTCCGAGTTCTTAGCACACGTTCAGCTCGATGACGTTCCTCGGGCTCCGATCCAGCAAAGCATCGAGGAAGAGTTCCGTCAGCACGACGGCGTGATGACGATCTTGATGTACTACCGACGCAGGGCTTCGCCTAAGCACTACAACGGTACGATCGAGGTGGAATTTGGTGGCAGGGGGCACCGCACACGGCTAAGGAACGATCTCAAGGATCAAGTTGTGTGTCTTGGGGTGCCCCCTGCCCCCGTATATAAAGGTTGGAGGAGGGGAGCCGGCCGGCCAAGGGAGAGGAGGCGCAGGGGAGTCCTACTCCCACCGGGAGTAGGACTCCTCCCCCCAATCCTAATCCTATTAGGACTCCCGGGGGGAAAATGAGAGAGAAGGGGGGCCGGCCCCTATCCTAGTCCTACTAGGACTTTGGAAAGGGGGGCGCCGGCCAGCTTGTGGGCTTTCCATTTTTCTCCTTTTCCACTAAGGCCCAATAGGCCCATTAGTCTCCCGGGGGTTTCCGGTAACCCTCCCGGTATTCCGGTAAAATCCCGATTTCACCCGGAACACTTCCGATGTCCAAACATAGGCTTCCAATATATCAATCTTTACGTCTCGACCATTTCGAGACTCCTCGTCATGTCCGTGATCTCATCCGGGACTCCGAACAACCTTCGGTACATCAAAATGCATAAACTCATAATAACTGTCATCATAACGTTAAGCGTGCGGACCCTACGGTTCGAGAACAATGTAGACATGACCGAGACACGTCTCCGGTCAATAACCAATAGCGGGACCTGGATGCCCATATTGGCTCCTACATATTCTACGAAGATCTTTATCGGTCAGACCGCATAACAACATACGTTGTTCCCTTTGTCATCGGTATGTTACTTGCCCGAGATTCGATCGTCGGTATCCAATACCTAGTTCAATCTCGTTACCGGCAAGTCTCTTTACTCGTTCCGTAATACATCATCTCACAACTAACATATTAGTTGCAGTGCTTGCAAGGCTTATGTGATGTGCATTACCGAGAGGGCCCAAAGATACCTCTCCGACAATCGGAGTGACAAACCCTAATCTCGAAATACGCCAACCCAACATCTACCATTGGAGACACCTGTAGTACTCCTTTATAATCACCCAGTTACGTTGTGACGTTTGGTAGTACCCAAAGTGTTCCTCCGGTAAACGGGAGTTGCATAATCTCATAGTTATAGGAACATGTATAAGTCATGAAGAAAACAATAGCAACATACTAAACGATCGGGTGCTATGCTAATGGAATGGGTCATGTCAATCAGATCATTCTACTAATGATGTGACCTCGTTAATCAAATAACAACTCTTTGTTCATGGTTAGGAAACATAACCATCTTTGATTAACGAGCTAGTCAAGTAGAGGCATACTAGTGACACTCTGTTTGTCTATGTATTCACACATGTATTATGTTTCCGGTTAATACAATTCTAGCATGAATAATAAACATTTATCATGATATAAGGAAATAAATAATAACTTTATTATTGCCTCTAGGGCATATTTCCTTCAGTCTCCCACTTGCACTAGAGTCAATAATCTAGATCACATCACCATGTGATTAACATCGATAGTTCACATCGCCATGTGACCAACACCCAAAGGGTTTACTAGATTCAGTAATCTAGTTCACATCGCTATGTGATTAACACCCAAAGAGTAATAAGGTGTGATCATGTTTTGCTTGTGAGATAATTTTAGTCAACGGGTCTGTCACATTCAGACCCGTAAGTATTTTGCAAGTTCTATGTCTACAATGCTCTACACGGAGCTACTCTAGCTAATTGCTCCCACTTTCAATATGTATCTAGACCGAGACTTAGAGTCATCTAGATTAGTGTCAAAACTTGCATCGGCGTAACCCTTTACGACGAAACTTTTTTTTATCACGTCCATAATCGAGAAACATATCCTTATTTCACTAAGGATAATTCTGACCGCTGTCCAGTGATCTACTCCTAGATCACTATTGTACTCTCTTGCCAAATTAGTGCAGGGTATACAATAGATCTGGTATACAGCATGACATACTTTATAGAACCTATGGCCAAGGCATAGGGAATGACTTTCATTCTCTTTCTATCTTCTGCCGTGGTCGGGTTTTGAGTCTTACTCAACTTCACACCTTGTAATACAGGCAAGAACTCTTTCTTTGACTGCTCCATTTTGAACTACTTCAAAATCTTGTCAAGGTATGTACTCATTGAAAAAACTTATCAAGCGTCTTGATCTATCTCTATAGATCTTGAAGCTCAATATGTAAGCAGCTTCACCGAAGTCTTTCTTTGAAAAACTCCTTTCAAACACTCCTTTATGCTTTACAGAATAATTCTACATTATTTCCGATCAACAATATGTCATTCACATATACTTATCAGAAATGCTGTAGTGCTCCCACTCACTTTCTTGTAAATACAGGCTTTACCGCAAGTCTGTATAAAACTATATGCTTTGATCAACTCATCAAAGCGTATATTCCAACTCCGAGATGCTTGCACCAGTCCACAGATGGATCGCTGGAGCTTGCACATTTTGTTAGCACCTTTCGGATTGACAAAACCTTCTGTTGCATCATATACAACTCTTCTTTAATAAATCCATTAAGGAATGCAGTTTTGTTTATCCATTTGCCAGATTTCATAAAATGCGGCAATTGCTAACATGATTCGGACAGACTTAAGCATAGATACGAGTGAGAAAAACTCATCGTAGTCAACACTTTGAACTTGTCGAAAACCTTTTTCGACAATTCTAGCTTTGTAGATAGTAACACTACTATCAGCGTCCGTCTTCCTCTTGAAGATCCATTTATTTTCTATGGCTTGTCGATCATCGGGCAAGTCAACCAAAGTCCATACTTTGTTCTCATACATGGATCATATCTCAGATTTCATGGCTTCAAGCCACTTTACGGAATCTGGGCCCACCATCACTTCTTCATAGTTCGTAGGATCATCATGATCTAGTAGCATGACTTCCAGAACAGGATTACCGTACCACTCTGGCGCGGATCTTTACTCTGGTTGATCTACGAGGTTCAGTAGTCTCTTGTTCTGAAGTTTCATGATCATCATCATTAGCTTCCTCACTAACTGGTGTAGGTGTCACAGAAACATTTTTCTGTGATGTACTACTTTCCAATAAGGGAGTAGGTACAGTTACCTCGTCAAGTTCTACTTTCCTCCCACTCACTTCTTTCGAGAGAAACTCCTTCTCCAGAAAGTTTCCGAATTTAGCAAAAAAAGTCTTGCCTTCGGATCTGTGATAGAAGGTGTATCCAACAGTTTCCTTTGGATATCCTATGAAGATGCACTTCTCCGATTTGAGTTTTGAGCTTATCAGGATGAAACTTTTCATATAAGCATCGCAACCCCAAACTTTAAGAAACGACAACTTTGGTTTCTTGCCAAACCATAGTTCATAAGGCGTCGTCTCGACGGATATAGATGGTGCCCCTTTTTAACGTGAATGCAGCTGTCTCTAATGCATGACCCCAAAAACAATAGTGGTAAATCGGTAAGAGACATCATAGATTGCACTATATCCAATAAAGTACGGTTATGACGTTCGGACACACCATTATGATGTGGTGTTCCAGGTGGCGTGAGTAGTGAAGCTATTTCACATTGTTTTAACTGAAGACCAAACTCGTAACTCTAATATTTGTCTCTGCGATCAGATCGTAGAAACTTTATTTTCTTGTCACGATGTTTTTCACTTCACTCTGAAATTCTTTGAACTTTTCAAATGTTTCAGGCTTATGTTTCATCAAGTAGATATACTCATATCTGCTCAAATCATTTGTGAAGATCAGAAAATAATGAAACCTGTCGCGAGCCTCAATATTCATCGGACCACATACATCAGTATGTATGATTTCCAACAAATCTGTTGCTCGCTCCATTGTTCCGAAGAACAGAGTCTTAGTCATCTTGCCCATGAGGCATGGTTCGCAAGCATCAACTGATTCATAATCAAGTGATTCTAAAAGCCCATCATCATGGAGTTTCTTCATGTGCTTTATACCAATATGACTTAAACAGTAGTGCCACAAATAAGTTGCACTATCATTATTAACTTTGCATCTTTTGGTTTCAATATTATGAATATGTGTATTATTAATATCGAGATCCAATGAACTACTTTCATTGGGTGTGTAACCATATTAGGTTTTATTCATGTAAACAGAACAACAATTTATTCTCTTACTTAAATGAATAACCGTATTACAATAAACATGATCAAATCATATTCATGTTCGACGCAAACACCAAATAACACTTATTTAGGTTCAACACTAATCCCGAAATTATAGGGAGTGTGCGATGATGATCATATCAATCTTGGAACCACTTCCAACATACATCGCCACTTCACCCTTAACTAGTCTCTGTTTATTCTGCAACTCCCGTTTCGAGTTACTACTCTTAGCAACTGAACTAGCATCAAATACTAAGGGGTTGCAATAAACACTAGTTAAGTACACATCAATAACATGTATATCAAATATACTTATGTTCACTTTGCCATCCTTCTTATCCGCCAATCACTTGGGGTAGTTCCGCTTCCAGTGACCAGTCCCTTTGCAGTAGAAGCACTTAGTCTCAGGCTTAGGATCAGACTTGGGCTTCTTCACTTGAGCAGCAACTTGCTTGCCGTTCTTCTTGAAGTTCCCCTTCTTCCCTCTGCCCTTTTCTTGAAACTAGTGGTCTTGTCAACCATCAACACTTGATGTTTTTCTTGATTTCTACCTTCGTTGATTTCAGCATCACGAAGAGCTTGGGAGTTGTTTCCGTTATCCCTTGCATATTATAGTTCATCACGAAGTTCTGCTAACTTGGTGATGGTGACTAGAGAATTCTGTCAATCACTATCTTATCTGGAAGATTAACTCCCACTTGATTCAAGCGATTGTAGTACCCAGACAATCTGAGCACATGCTCACTAGTTGAGCGATTCTCCTCCATCTTTTAGCTATAGAACTTGTTGGAGACTTCATATCTCTCAACTCGGGTATTTGCTTGAAATATTAACTTCAACTCCTGGAACATCTCATATGGTCCATGACGTTCAAAACGTCTTTGAAGTCCCGATTCTAAGCCATTAAGCATGGTGCACTAAACTATCAAGTAGTCATCATATTGAGCTAGCCAAAGGTTCATAACGTCTGCATCTGCTCCTGCAATAGGTCTGTCACCTAGCGGTGCATCAAGGACATAATTCTTCTGTGCAGCAATGAGGATAAACCTCAGATCACGGATCCAATCCGCATCATTGCTACTAACATCTTTCAACACAATTTTCTCTAGGAACATATCAAAAATAAACACAGGGAAGCAACAACGCGAGCTATTGATCTACAACATAATTTACAAAATACTACCAGGACTAAGTTCATGATAAATTTAAGTTCAATTTAATCATATTACTTAAGAACTCCCACTTAGATAGACATCCCTCTAATCCTCTAAGTGATCATGTGATCCAAATCAACTAAACCATAACCGATCATCACGTGAGATGGAGTAGTTTTCAATGGTGAACATCGTTATGTTGATCATATCTACTATATGATTCACGCTCGACCTTTCGGTCTCCGTGTTCCGAGGCCATATCTGCATATGCTAGGCTCGTCAAGTTTAACCTGAGTATTCTGCGTGTGCAAAACTGGCTTGCACCTGTTGTAGATGGACGTAGAGCTTATCACACCCGATCATCACGTGGTGTCTGGGCATGACGAACTTTGGCAACGGTGCATACTCAGGGAGAACACTTCTTGATAATTTAGTGAGAGATCATCTTATAATGCTACCGTCAATCAAAGCAAGATAAGATGCATAAAAGGATAAACATCACATGCAATCAATATAAGTGATATGATATGGCCATCATCATCTTGTGCTTGTGATCTCCATCTCCGAAGCACCGTCATGATCACCATCGTCACCGGCGCGACACCTTGATCTCCATCGTAGCATCGTTGTCGTCTTGCCAATCTTATGCTTCCACGACTATCACTACCGCTTAGTAATAAAGTAAAGCATTACATCGCGATTGTATTGCATACAATAAAGCGACAACCATATGGCTCCTGCCAGTTGCCGATAACTTGGTTACAAAACATGATCATCTCATACAATAAAATCAGCATCATGCCTTGACCATATCACATCACAACATGCCCTGCAAAAACAAGTTAGACGTCCTCTACTTTGTTGTTGCAAGTTTTACGTGGCTGCTACGGGCTTAAGTAAGAACTCATCTCACCTACGCATCAAAACCACAACGATAGTTCGTCAAATAGACTCAGTTTTAACCTTCTCAAGGACCGGGCGTAGCCACACTTGGTTCAACTAAAGTTGGAGAGGCAGTCTTCCGCAAGCCATCTGTGTGCAAAGCACGTTGAGGGAACCGGTCTCGCGTAAGAGTACGCGTAAGGTTGGTCCGGATCGTCTCACCCAACAATACCGCTGAACCAAAGTATGACATGCTGGTAGGCAGTATGACTTGTATCGCCCACAACTCACTTGTGTTCTACTCGTGCATATAACATCAAACCATAAAACCTAGGCTCGGATGCCACTGTTGGGGAACGTAGTAATTTCGAAAATTTTCCTACGCACACGCAAGATCATGGTGATGCATAGCAACGAGAGGGGAGAGTGTTGTCTACGTACCAACGCAGACCGACTGCGGAAGCGATCACACAACATAGAGGAAGTAGTCGTACGTCTTCTTCCCGATCCGACCGATCCAAGCACCGTTACTCCGGCACCTTCGAGTTCTTAGCACACGTTCAGCTCGATGACGTTCCTCGGGCTCCGATCCAGCAAAGCGTCGAGGAAGAGTTCCGTCAGCACGACGGCGTGATGACGATCTTGATGTACTACCGACGCAGGGCTTCGCCTAAGCACTACAACGGTACGATCGAGGTGGAATTTGGTGGCAGGGGGCACCGCACACGGCTAAGGAACGATCTCAAGGATCAAGTTGTGTGTCTTGGGGTGCCCCCTGCCCCCGTATATAAAGGTTGGAGGAGGGGAGCCGGCCGGCCAAGGGAGAGGCGGCGCAGGGGAGTCCTACTCCCACCGGGAGTAGGACTCCTCCCCCCAATCCTAATCCTATTAGGACTCCCGGGGGGAAAAGGAGAGAGAAGGGGGGCCGGCCCCTATCCTAGTCCTACTAGGACTTTGGGAAGGGGGGCACCGGCCAGCTTGTGGGCTTTCCCTTTTTCTCCTTTTCCACTAAGGCCCAATAGGCCCATTAGTCTCCCGGGGGTTTCCGGTAACCCTCCCGGTATTCCGGTAAAATCCCGATTTCACCCGGAACACTTCCGATGTCCAAACATAGGCTTCCAATATATCAATCTTTACGTCTCGACCATTTCGAGACTCCTCGTCATGTCCGTGATCTCATCCGGGACTCCGAACAACCTTCGGTACATCAAAATGCATAAACTCATAATAACTGTCATCGTAACGTTAAGCGTGCGGACCCTACGGTTTGAGAACAATGTAGACATGACCGAGACACGTCTCCGGTCAATAACCAATAGCAGGACCTGGATGCCCATATTGGCTCCTACATATTCTACGAAGATCTTTATCGGGCAGACCGCATAACAACATACGTTGTTCCCTTTGTCATCGGTATGTTACTTGCCCGAGATTCGATCGTCGGTATCCAATACCTAGTTCAATCTCGTTACCGGCAAGTCTCTTTACTCGTTCCGTAATACATCATCTCACAACTAACATATTAGTTGCAGTGCTTGCAAGGCTTATGTGATGTGCATTACCGAGAGGTCCCAGAGATACCTCTCCGACAATCGGAGTGACAAACCCTAATCTCGAAATACGCCAACCCAACATCTACCATTGGAGACACCTGTAGTACTCCTTTATAATCACCCAGTTACATTGTGACGTTTGGTAGTACCCAAAGTGTTCCTCCGGTAAACGGGAGTTGCATAATCTCATAGTTATAGGAACATGTATAAGTCATGAAGAAAACAATAGCAACATACTAAACGATCGGGTGCTATGCTAATGGAATGGGTCATGTCAATCAGATCATTCTACTAATGATGTGACCTCGTTAATCAAATAACAACTCTTTGTTCATGGTTAGGAAACATAACCATCTTTGATTAACGAGCTAGTCAAGTAGAGGCATACTAGTGACACTCTGTTTGTCTATGTATTCACACATGTATTATGTTTCCGGTTAATACAATTCTAGCATGAATAATAGACATTTATCATGATATAAGGAAATAAATAATAACTTTATTATTGCCTCTAGGTCATATTTCCTTCACTCCCATATTCATCACATACGACTGGCATGGTGTACCAACGGTGTGTCCGGTGCCCATAAAAATGTTCTTGGCCTCCCTACCTGGCACGACCCCGTCCCGAGAGAGAGCACCAACTCTCCCCCGTCACTAGTAACACGGGCTCCAATCTAGTATCGGCCTAGGTAATCAATAATGCCCTTTCCCATATAAGGGTAGAGTGGTTGCGCATGTAAGGCTAGAATAACGGTCGCAACTTAAACCAATCCATTTTTGAAAGCAACACACACACTTGCCTCGGTACACCACTTCATCATCAAGTGGTTACCCATCTCATTATCTCCCTCGGGCATAAGTGGCACCCGATGGGGTTTTCGAAAAGTCCTTTGAACGTACTTTGTCTCCATCACCATGCATATTCCCGTCCCTTTTTGCGTAGCAACTACTTTAGCATCCTATCTACTCCCACCGGCATAACACTCATAAGGAGGTAGGGTCATGCACAATGCAAGTATCAACGAGGAAGTAACGGAGGCAAACCAGCAAAGTGGTTCCACCTCATCATGATTCTGTTGCAACAACAATATGGTGCTGAGGCATTGGTGGTGGTCACGGTTGAGTATTGGCCAAGGTCTTATTGATCTAGGGCCAAAGCCCAAGGTCAGGATCCGACCATGTTGTGGCTTGGTAGGGCGTAAGGGTTTCAAGGATTCTAGTGTGCGAGTGAATGTTTATCATCCCATCCTTGAGTACAGTTTCTGAGTTGCCAATTGTCCTATATCCTCAATTTGGTCTTTCCTATGGCATCGTCAGTTCTGGTGCTATTTTAGGATGATAATGTGCTCGTTCACTATGCCCATTAGTTCCATAATGAACCCAGTGATAAGCAAGGCCTTCTGTAGCTTAACTTGTTTTCTTGCAATTCTGTGGGTTAAGCACATGGTTGAGGATTCGAGATGGGGTGTCTTGTGAGGTCTCAAAGGGTCTAGGAATGGCTTTCTAATCTTGAGGGTTAAACATAACTCTACGGGGTAGCACTCGGTCATGGACGTTGTAGCAAAAGTCTTCATTGCTAGTTGGCTGCCGAGGTGGAATTCTTGGTGCATCTTGTCTTGCTAGTCTTCAGTTGATGAGAGAGATGAGAGGAAGAAGTAGCATAGAGGAGGGGGATGCCTAAAGGGGGTTCTATAGTGCAAGTGCAAACAAGCAAGTGCCGAAAGGGCCAAACACAAACAATAATATAAGGCATGTGATATAGCCACGTACTAGTTGCCTAGGGCAAAAGTGCAACTGATATCAAAACTCAAACAAATAAAAACAAGCAACACACAATCGTGGTTCTATTCGAACCGTCATACGGACTCGACTGCGCATAGGGGGGAGGGGTACACGACTCATCCTTCCCTAGGGGTTCTCAGACTCAGTAGTCATGCCTTGTGCCTCATGCAGTCTTCTGAGTTCTCCTCAGGTGTTGCTACGTCTCTTGTTCGATGAAACATTCTGGGTTGAGCCTGAAGAATCTTCAACAACTTCTCTCCTGATGAGGTGATGGGGTGAAGGTGGCTCCTCGTAGCTGGCATTGACTTGATCTTCTCTTGTCTTCTTAATCATGACAATCACTTTTGCCTTTTTAAGGTGTTGGCGGTTCCAGGTGGCACTCCTTTATGCAATTACATTAACAAGGCATAAAAGAGGCCCAATCAGTCGGACACATTGTTGACAATATCGTCACCGAGAGCGGGGGATGAAGAGAACCATTTTCCTGCTCACTATAGTGAGGCGGACCAAATGGCTAGGTTCACATCGACCGGTGGTTGCCGATGCAACAACGATAAGGACATGGTTGCTCTATTAGCGATGTATATCATAATCGTGCATTTCCTATGCCCTGATCATCATAGGCTAAGTTCGCATCATCTTGGGGCAAATTCAAAGGTGTCACCATCTTCCGAGTCTTGGTTTCCTCAATCATTGAGAAGGTATTTTCCATCTTGTCATGGTGTTGGCAAGCTCGTGTTCAGAAGGTGTGGGTGAATGTCTGGCAAGACGTATTCCTTCTAGATTATCCACGAGGATTACAAGGAATCTAGTGGTCAGGGGCATAAGGGTTCTAGCGACCATTTGCAGTAGTTTTGATGGGGAAGAGATCGATAGGGAAAATATACCTTAGTTTTTCTGAAAAACTCAGAGGCGAAGAGGAGTATATATAGTTTTGAAAACTAGTAATAGTTTGGAAATAGTTTTACCCTAACTAACGGCCATGCTAACTAAGGCTTCCTACAGTCAGGATGGCTCTGACACCAGCTCCGTTGGGGACCCCGACTCATAGGTCGTGATCACCGAATGCACGTGTACAGTGATCCCAGAGATCAATGCTCACTGAAGACACAGAAGTTGAATAACAAGAGTCTTACATCCATACATACTGTCTTACATAAATTATGACCATTATGGTCAAGTCTTGAGTATAACTTCTCAGCGGAAATCTGCGTCGATAACTTGGACCCATGCCATCTGCCTTAACCCTACAGGCATTTTGACTAGGAAGCGTCCTAGCTCGCATGTTCGTCACCGAAATATTCTTCTTCATATCATGTTCTTTCATGCCTGGCCAATAAAATAACCAGTGGCAAGCCAATGAGTACTTTGAATGTACTCGCAAGCAACCCATGTTTTGGTTCAAGATACAACAATGCATGATGTAGGTAAATTTTTGCGGAAGGCTAGATTTGAGTACAATGACATGTTCAACAACTTGTAAGACATGCATCAGGAGAATTCAAGTAACCATGAGGACAGGTTACAGATATCAACATAAATAGAGTGGGCATCAACCCAACTCAATCATGTCAAGTCCTTTGACTTGACCCAAGTAGATCTTCCCACTTATCCAAACACACACACTGGTTTGTGAACATGTGGATGTAGCCCAAGAGCGGTTACCGAACTGTCCTTGACCGTGGACACGGCTATTCGAATAGTTTTACGCTCTGCAGAGGTTGCACACTTCACCCACAAGATCCGGGGAACTTCCGTGTCATCCACGACCCGTGGTACCTCAAGTACTCGGGGTAAGCACCCGATCACTATCTTTCCCTAGACAACACTAACATGGAGTCCACTCGATTGTGGAGCCTAACATGGTAGTAACCCCCGTGCCCAACATTTCACAACTTAAAATTGTGGAGCCTCACTCCCATATTCATCACATACCACTGGCACGGGGTACCAACGGTGTGTCCGGTGCCCCATAAAATGTTCTTGGCCGCCCTACCTGGCACGACCCCGTCCCGAGAGAGAGCACCAACTCTCCCCTGTCACTAGTAATGCGGGCTCCAAGCTAGTATCGGCCTAGGTAATCAATAATGCCCTTTCCCATACAAGGGTAGAGTGGTTGCGCATGTAAGGCTGGAATAACGGTCGCAACTTAAACCAATCCATTTTTGATAGCAACACACACACACTTGCCTCGGTACACCACTTTGTCATCAAGCGGTTACCCATCTCATTATCTCCCTCGGGCATAAGTGGCACCCGACGGGGTTTTCGAAAAGTCCTTTGAAAGTACTTTGTCTCCATCACCATGCATATTCCCGTCCCTTTTTGCGTAGAAACTACTTTAGCATCCTATCTACTCCCACCGGCATAACCCTCACAAGGAGGTAGGGTCATGCACAATGCAAGTATCAAGGAGGAAGTAACGGAAGCAAACCATCAAAGTGATTCCACCTCATCATGATTCCGTTGCAACAACAATATGGTGCTATATGTCATGCATAAAAAGGGTTTCACGGACATGGTCAAAGGGCTGCTTGCCTGGTTCATCAGAGTCTTCAAGTCGTCTGGTCCTTCTCCAAGTACTCCGTCTACTTCGTCAACTAACGTCGGAAACAATCATAATAAGCAACACAATAAGGCAAAAATAAAAGTGCTCTAAAAATATGAAGTTGACTTTTCTAGGATACCTCTGGTCATATGATGAATGACGAGTGATTTCATTGGAAGTGGATCAATCGATATTTCTAAACATTTCGATATGATGGAATCAAGGGGTTTATGGATTTGCAATAAGTGTACAGAAGAATTATTTTGAAAAATGAGCAAGGGCACCCATTTAGCAAGGAATACTTTTAGGAGCATCTAGGAGTTGGTTTCTCTGGATTTGGAGTTCAAAGGAATTTCCTAGGGATTTGCAAAGCTGGTTATATATGGATAATTGGACCAATATTTTTTGTGGTACAGAAAGCACTGGGAAAAATGTTCAAAAACTAAGATATGAGCATATAAGTATCTAGGAATTTGAATCATGGCATTTGGATCAATTTTGAGCCCTCTGTGATTTTCTAATGTTTATGACAGAAATGGAAAATAGGATTTGCTAATTATTTGTGAAGAAAGTTTTTCTGGAAAAATGTTCAAGTTGCACCATATGATAGAGCATGAATTTATGAACTACTAGAAATTTGAATCATCCAATTTGGAGCTCTGTTGAATTATCTATGTATTTTTAAGTTGACTGCAAAAGAAAAAGGAAACAAGGCTTTAACCTTATCCTTCGCACAGGGCGACAGATAGTATGTGGGCTGGCCCAGCTGCACAGCCGCACGGGGCGACATCGGTGACGTCGAAGGCGCCTTCCCCCGAGTACGCCTTCGCTGTGGGTTCACGGGAAAATTTGGACCCGTCTTCACTTAAACGGCGGTCCCGCCCACTGGGTCGCCGACGCGTGGGCCCAGCGCTCAGGCCATCACCTACCTCCCGCTCGAACAGAGCAGAGGCAGCGGAGGTGAGGCCGAGCGGGCGCCAGCGCTCTCCCGGGCGGCACGGCCACCTCCGGCGGCGCCCAACACACCGACAGACTCAGCGTGATGCTACGCAACCGTCCATGTTCTGAACGCATGGGCCGATGCTCGGAGTTGAGCAGGGCTTCGGGTGCAGCAGATGGTGGTGGCGGGCTTGGTGGTGGCGCCCGTTTCGGTTGCGGAGGAGGGGTCCTGGGGTGTTGGGGAGGTCTGTGGAGGCTTGGGAGGGGTGCCGCAGACTATTTTAGAGGAGGAAGGGAGGCCGGGGCGGCTCGAATTTGAGCGGGGGTCCCAGGCGGCAATGGCGGCAGAGGAGGAAGAAGGCACGGGAGGAGGTGTGGGTCGGTCTGGGAGGTGTATGGGAGAGAGAGAGAGCAAGGGGCGTCCAAAGAGGGGCTCGACGAGGCTCTATATGGCAAAGCCATGGTGCACCGTGAGCCGCGCTCGCGGGTGCCCGCGGAATCGGTCCTGGGGACCGTTGGGAGGGGCCAGGCTGGGTCAGTGGCGCTCGTGGAGTCCGTCCAGGAGCGAGGGAGGTTGGAGGGGGAGCGGGGCGAGGTCAGAGGCGGGCCAGCCGCGTGGCCAGGGAGTGGCCGAGTCGGGCGGTGCTCGGGCACGCGACGACGGGCTCAAAGGAGAGAGAAGGAGGAGGGGGTCGACCGTGTAGCGTGTCACGCACGCCGAGGCGGCATCGGGGGACATGTTCCCGGCGCCCAAGGTCGACGGGGGCATTGGGCAGAGGGCGGCTACAGTGCCCTGGTGCACTGTAGCGTGCTCCAGAGCGTGGCCATTGCATGCCATGGCATGCAAATGGCTTCCTGCGCGTGGCCAAGCCTGTCCACTAGCTCCTGGGAGTTTCTGATATGCTCCATAAAGCTTAATAGTTAAGGCAAGTCCATAAGAAAGAAGGGGGAGGGAAAAGAGGTGCTGCCATGGTGAAAAGGGAGGGGTAAACCAGGGTTTTTCGCTCCTCAATTATTGAACCAGGGTTGGAGCTTTTTACTGGAGGTAGAAGGGAACTAGGAGGGGCTGTGGTAAAAAGATAGGGTCATGGAGATTAGTGGAAGTGGTCAAAAATGGAATTTTGGTAAGGTGGCAGACGGTGTTTGTTGTTGGTTTGGGCAGGTAAACGAATTCCATTTGGCATGAGACTCCACAGGGTGAAATGGCACATACAATTAGGGCCTTCCACCAACTTTGAGCTCATTTGGGCAAAGTTCACAATGTAACTTTTGTAAACCCTAGAAATCAATAGAAATGGACTTTTCAAGATTTAGTCATGCAAAGCTATTCTCCTTGATGCACCACTTGGTGTAGTGTCATAATTTAAGGTTATGAACATGTCTGCAAAAGTTGGGGTCAAAATGAGAAAGTTGCCAATGTAGAGTTGTTCAAATTTGGTTCTGGATAGGAAGGGTTTTGGGGCTCTTTGATCAAGTTAACTTGTTCTCCAACTTGTGACACTTGGTCTAGATGCATTATTACACCATTTGAGCATGTGCACCAAGTGTGAGAGCATTTGGACATATTTGGCAGTGCAAAGCTGTTCAAACTTGAAAAAGGACAGAAGTGGTTTTGAGAGGGTTTCATGGGGTTATACTGTTCTCCATGACATGAGACTTGGCAAGATCATCAAAAATGTCATATGTGTCATGCTAGAATTTTCTTGGAATTATTTGAAAATATTTATTATAGAAATATTTCAAATATTTGAAATGAGCTGAAATGGTTCTGGAGGGTTTTGTCCAATATTTTGATCATGACCATATGTTGAAACTCATATATATGGAAACTATATGTCCACTGAGTTACCCTGATTTTTCTCAAACATTTTTGAAGTTGTAAAATAATTTTAACCTATTAAAGACCATTTCTGGCCTTCAGAAAAAGCCTTTAAATAAAATAGGAAAATAACTTTTAAAATTATATTTTTGTGGTTTCTAGGTATCCTATATCAAGTAGGAGTCAAATATATTTTTGTAAAGATTTTTACTGCCCTCAATTAAGTACTTGCAGTGCAAACCTCAATTTTGGGGTTTTTGAAAAAAACTAATTTTTGAAAATACTATTTTGCCAAAAAAATTGTAAGAAATTATTTTTATGTCCTATACACATGGCATGATCATTGGGAAAGGTTTTTGGATCAAGGAGAAGGAGTATAAGAGTTGGAGAATTTATTTGATTTTTAGAGCACTTGCAAACAGCAGTCAAACATTCAATCAAAGCAAAGACAAGACACTCAAAAGTTTTTGTCAAACCACATTTTAGCATGACTAATAGCTTAAGTGTAGTGGCATGATAAACAGGGTGTGACAGGCCTACCCCCCTTACAAGAATCTCGTCCCCGAGATTCCCAAGCTAGGCGTGTAAAGGAATAAGAAAACTTCGATCTGGGGTAGTCTTCACTTCTTCATGTTGCTTCTGCTTCCGAGTAGTGCTCCTTTGATCCTTGAGGTACTATATGGCGTGGCTTCATCTATAACGTTCTTTTTGACCCAGGTTGCAATTGGGGTCTCTTGCATAGGTCATAATGAGCTGGAGGTCGATGCTTGGGTGATCGATGTCCTTGTAGGGATCGGGTTCGTTAGGAAGTTGGAAGCACTTCCAAAGCTGTGACTTGTGGAATGTGCACAGTGGGTGACTCAAGTGGTAATTCTAGCTGGTAGCCATCTACTCTTCGTCTCACAGTGATCTCGGAGGGGGCCGGTAAATCTTGGTGTGAACTTCCTTTTGACATGGAAATGATTGGTTCCTTCTAGAGGACTGGCTTGTCTATACACATGGTCTTCGACGCGGAAGTTGTCTTCTTTATGACGACGGTTGGTGTAGTTCTTCCTCCTTGACATGGCGGTCCTCAAATGTTCTCTGATCAGTTGAATGACTCTTCTTCCGTCTTCGGGTAGACAAGTATGTCATTAAATAAAGATGACAACTAACTTGTCCAAGCACTCCACAAAGTTTATGGGGTACGTAAAGTGGGCTGAGGCATTGGTGGTGGTCACGGTTGAGTATTTGCCAAGGTCTTATTGATCTAGAGCCAAAGCCCAAGGTCAGGATCTGACCATGTTGTGGTTTGGTAGGGCGTAAGGGTTTCAAGGATTCTAGTGTGCGAGTTAATATTTATCATCCCATCCTTGAGTACAGTTTCTGAGATGCCAATTGTCCTATATCCTCAATTTGGTCTTTCCTATGGCATCGTCAGTTCTGGTGCTATTTTAGGATGATAATGTGCTCGTTCACTATGCCCATTAGTTCCATAATGAACCCAGTGATAAGCAAGGCCTCCTGTAGCTTAACTTGTTTTCTTGCAATTCTGTGGGTTAAGCACATGGTTAAGGATTCGAGATGGGGTGTCTTGTGAGGTCTCAAAGGGTCTAGGAATGGCTTTCTAATCTTGAGGGTTAAACATAACTCTACGGGGTAGCACTCGGTCATGGAGGTTGTAGCAAAAAGTCTTCATTGCTAGTTGGCTGCCGAGGTGGAATTCTTGGTGCATCTTGTCTTGCTAGTCTTCAGTTGATGAGAGAGATGAGAGGAAGAAGTAGCATAGAGGAGGGGGATGCCTAAAGGGGGGTTCTATAGTGCAAGTGCAAACAAGCAAGTGCCGAAAGGGCCAAACACAAACAATAAAATAAGGCAGGTGATATAGCCACGTACTAGTTGCCTAGGGCAAAAGGGCGACTGATATCAAAACTCAAACAAATAAAAACAAGCAACACACAATCGTGGTTCTATTCGAACCATCATACGGACTCGACTGCGCATAGGGGGGGGGGGGTACACGACTCATCCTTCCCTAGGGGTTCTCGGACTCAGTAGTCGTGCCTTGTGCCTCGTGCAGTCTTCTATGTTCTCCTGGGGTGTTGCTACGTCTCTTGTTCGATGAAACATTCTGGGTTGAGCCTGAAGAATCTTCAACAACTTCTCTCCAGATGAGGTGATGGGGTGAAGGTGGCTCCTCGTAGCTGGCATTGACTTGATCTTCTCTTGTCTTCTTAATCATGATGATCACTTTTGCCTTTTTAAGGTGTTGGCGGTTCCAGGTGGTACTCCTTTATGCAATGACATTAACAAGGCATAACAGAGGACCAATCTGTCGGACACATTGTTGACAATATCGTCATCGAGAGCGGGGGATGAAGAGAACCATTTTCCTGCTCACTATAGTGAGGCGAACCAAATGGCTAGGTTCACATCGACCGGTGGTTGCCGATGCAACAACGATAAGGACATGGTTGCTCTATTAGCGATGTATATCATAATCTTGCATTTCCTATGCCCTGATCATCATAGGCTAAGTTCGCATCATCTTGGGGAAAATTCAAAGGTGTCACCATCTTCCGAGTCTTGGTTTCCTCAATCATTGAGAAGGTATTTTCCATCTTGTCATGGTGTTGCCAAGCTCATGTTCATAAGGTGTGGGTGAATGTCTGGCAAGACGTATTCCTTCTAGATTATCCACGAGGATTACAAGGAATCCAGTAGTCAGGGGCATAAGGGTTCTAGCGACCATTTGCAGTAGTTTTGATGGGGAAGAGATCGATAGGGAAAATATACCTTAGTTTTTCTGAAAAAATCAGAGGCGAAGAGGAGTATATATACTTTTGAAAACTAGTAATAATTTGGAAATAGTTTTACCCTAACTAACGGCCATGCTAACTACGGCTTCCTACAGTCAGGATGGCTCTGACACCAGCTCTGTTGGGGACCCCGACTCATAGGTCGTGATCACCGAATGCATGTGTACAGTGATCCCAGAGATCAATGCTCACTGAAGACACAGAAGCTGAATAAAAAGAGTCTTACATCCATACATACCGGCTTACATAAATTATGACCATTATGGTCAAGTATTGAGTATAACTTCGCAGCGGAAATCTTCGTCGATAACTTGGACCCATGCCATCTGCCTTAACCCTACAGGCATTCTGACTGGGAAGCGTCCTAGCTCGCATGTTCGTCACCAAAGTATTCTTCTTCATATCATGTTCTTTCATGCCTGGCCAATAAAATAACCAGTGGCAAGCCAATGAGTACTTTGAATGTACTCGCAAGCAACCCATGTTTTGGTTCAAGATACAACAATGCATGATGTAGGTAAATTTTTGCGGAAGGCTAGTTTTGAGTGCAATGACATGTTCAACAACTTGTAAGACATGCATCAGGAGAATTCAAGTAACCATGAGGACAAGTTACAGATATCAACATAAATAGAGTGGGCATCAACCCAACTCAATCATGTCAAGTCCTTTGACTTGACCCAAGTAGATCTTCCCACTTATCCAAACACACACACTGGTTTGTAAACATGTGGACGTAGCCCAAGAGCGGTTACCCAACTGTCCTTGACCGTGGACACCGCTATTCGAATAGTTTTACACTTTGCAGAGGTTGCACACTTTACCCACAAGATCCGGGGAACTTCCGTGTCGTCCACGACCCGCGGTACCTCAAGTACTCGGGGTAAGCACCCGATCACTATCTTTCCTTAGATGACACTAACATGGAGTCCACTCGATTGGTAGTAACCCCTGTGCCCAAAATTTCACAACTTAAAATTGTGGAGCCTCGCTCCCATATTCATCACATACCACTGGCACGGGGTACCAACGGTGTGTCCGGTGCCCCATAAAATGTTCTTGGCCGCCCTACCTGGCACGACCCCGTCCCGAGAGAGAGCACCAACTCTCCCCCATCACTAGTAATGCGGGCTCCAAGCTAGTATCGGCCTGGGTAATCAATAATGCCCTTTCCCATATAAGGGTAGAGTGGTTGCGCATGTAAGGCTGGAATAACGGTCGCAACTTAAACCAATCCATTTTTGAAAGCAACACACACACTTGCCTCGGTACACCACTTCGTCATCAAGCGGTTACCCATCTCATTATCTCCCTCGGGCATAAGTGGCACCCGACTGGGTTTTCGAAAAGTCCTTTGAAAGTACTTTGTCTCCATCACCATGCATATTCCCGTCCCTTTTTGCGTAGCAACTACTTTAGCATCCTATCTACTCCCACCGGCATAACCCTCATAAGGAGGTAGGGTCATGCACAATGCAAGTATCAACGAGGAAGTAACGGAAGCAAACCATCAAAGTGGTTCCACCTCATCATGATTCCGTTGCAACAACAATATGGTGCTATATGTCATGCATAAAAAGGGTTTCACAGACATGGTCAAAGGGCCGCTTGCCTGGTTCATCAGAGTCTTCAAGTTGTCTGGTCCTTCTCCAAGTACTCCGTCTACTTCGTCAACTAACGTCGGAAACAATCATAATAAGCAACACAACAAGGCAAAAATAAAAGTGCTCTAAAAATATGAAGTTGACTTTTCTAGGATACCTCTGGTCATATGAGGAATGACTAGAGTGATTTCATTGGAAGTGGATCAATGGATATTTCTAAACATTTCGATATGATGGAATCAAGGGGTTTATGGATTTGCAAGAAGTGTATAGAAGAATTATTTTGAAAAATGAGCAAGGGCACCCATTTAACAAGGAATACTTTTAGGAGCATCTAGGAGTTGGTTTCTCCGGATTTGGAGTTCAAAGGAATTTCCTAGGGATTTGCAAAGTTGGTTATATATGGATAATTGGACCAATATTTTATGTGGTACAGAAAGCATTGGGAAAAATGTTCAAAAACTAAGATATGAGCATATAAGTATCTAGGGATTTGAATCATGGCATTTGGATCAAATTTGAGCCCTCTGTGATTTTCTAAAGTTTATCACAGAAATGGAAAAATAGGATTTGCTAATTATTTGTGAAGAAAGTTTTTCTGGAAAAATGTTCAAGTTGCACCATATGATAGAGCAAGAATTTATGAACTACTAGAAATTTGAATCATCCAATTTGGAGCTCTGTTGAATTATCTATGTATTTTTTTAAGTTGACTGGAAAAGAAAAAGGAAACAAGGCTTTAACCTTATCCTCCGCACAGGGCGACAAATAGTATGTGGGCCGGCCCAGCTGCACAGTCGCACGGGGCGACATCGGTGACGTTGAAGGCGCCTTCCCCTGAGTATGCCTTCGTTGTGGGTTCACGAGAAAATTTGGACCCGTCTTCACTTAAACGGCGGGGCCCGCCCACTGGGTCACCGATGCATGGGCCCAGCGCTCAGGCCATCGCCTACCTCCCGCTCGAACAGAGCAGAGGCAGCAGAGGTGAGGCCGAGCGGGCGCCGGCGCTCTCCCGGGTGGCACGGCCACCTCCGACGGCGCGATGCTACGCACCCGTCCATGTTCTGAACGCATGGGCCGATGCTCCGAGTTGAGCAGGGCTTCGGGTGCAGCAGATGGCGGTGGCGGGCTTGGTGGTGGCGCCCATTTAGGTTTCGGAGGAGGGGTCCTGGGGTGTTGGGGAGGTCCGTGGAGGCTTGGGGGGTGCCGCGGACTGGTTTAGAGGAGGAAGGGAGGCCGGGGCGGCTCGAATTTGAGCGGGGGTCCGAGGCGGCAATGGCGGTAGAGGAGGAAGAAGGCACGAGAGGAGGTGTGGGTCGGTCTGGGAGGTGTATGGGACAGAGAGAGAGAGCAAGGGGCATCCAAAGAGGGGCTCGACGAGGCTCTATATGTCAAAGCCATGGTGCACCGCGAGCCGCGCTCGCAGGTGCCCGCAGAATCGGTCCTGGGGACCGTTGGGAGGGGCCAGGCTGGGTCAGTGGCGCTCGTGGAGTCCGTCCAGGAGCGAGGGAGATTAGAGGGGGAGCGGGGCGAGGTCAGAGGCGGGGTAGCCGCGTGGCCAGGGAGTGGCCGAGTCGGGCGGTGCTCGGGCACGTGACGACGGGCTCAAAGGAGAGAGAAGGAGGAGGGGGCCGACTGTGTAGCGTGTCACGCACGCCGAGGCGGCATCAGGGGACAAGTTCCCGACGCCCAAGGTCAACGGGAGCATCGGGCAGAGGGCGGCTATAGTGCCCTGGTGCACTGTAGCGCGCTCCAGAGCGCGACCATTGCATGCCATGGCATGCAAATGGCTTCCTGCGCGTGGCCAAGCCTGTCCACTAGCTCCTGGGAGTTTCTGATATGCTCCATAAAACTTAATAGTTAAGTCAAGTCCATAAGAAAGAAGGGGGAGGGAAAAGAGGTGCTGCCATGGTGAAAAGGGAGGGGTAAACCAGGGTTTTTCGCTCCTCAATTATGAACCAGGGTTGGAGCTTTTTACTGGAGGTAGAAGGGAACTAGGAGGGGCTGTGGTAAAAAGGTAGGGTCATGGAGATTAGTGGAAGTGGTCAAAAATGGAATTTTGGTAAGGTGGCAGATGGTGTTTGTTGTTGGTTTGGGCAAGTAAACGAATTCCATTATGCATGAGACTCCACAGGGTGAAATGGCACATACAATTAGGGCCTTCCACCAACTTTGAGCTCATTTGGGCAAAGTTCACAATGTAACTTTTGTAAATCCTAGAAATCAACAGAAATGGACTTTTCAAGATTTAGTCATGCAAAGCTATTCTCCTTGATGCACCACTTGGTGTAGTGTCATAATTTAAGGTTATGAACATGTCCGCAAAAGTTGGGGTCAAAATGAGAAATTTACCAATGTAGAGTTGTTCAAATTTGGTTCTGGACAGGAAGGGTTTTGGGGCTCTTTGATCAAGTTAACTTGTTCTCCAACTTGTGCCACTTGGTCTAGATGCATTATTACACCATTTGAGTATGTGCACCAAGTGTGAGAGAATTTGGACATATTTGGGAGTGCAAAGCTGTTCAAACTTGAAAAAGGACAGAAGTGGTTTTGAGAGGGTTTCATGGGGTTATACTGTTCTCCATGACACGAGACTTGGCAAGATCATCAAAAATGTCATATGTGTCATGCTAGAATTTTCTTGGAATTATTTGAAAATATTTCTTATAGAAATATTTCAAATATTTGAAATGAGCTGAAATGGTTCTGGAGGGTTTTGTCCAATATTTTTATCATGACCATATGTTGAAACTCATATATATGGAAACTATATGTCCACAGAGGTACCGTGATTTTTCTCAAACATTTTTGAAGTTGTAAAATAATTTTAACCTATTAAAGACCATTTCTGGCCTTAAGAAAAAGCCTTTAAATAAAATAGGAAAATAACTTTTAAAATTATATTTTTGTGGTTTCTAGGTATCCTATATCTAGTAGGAGTCAAATATATTTTTGTAAAGATTTTTACTGCCCTCAATTAAGTACTTGCAGTGCAAACCTCAATTTTGGGGTTTTTGAAAAAAAACTAATTTTTGAAAATACTATTTTGCCAAATTATTTTTTGTAAGAAATTATTTTTATGTCCTATACACATGGCATGATCATTGGGAAAGGTTTTTGGATCAAGGAGAAGGAGTATAAGAGTTGGAGAATTTATTTGATTTTTAGAGCACTTGCAAACAGAAGTCAAACATTCAATCAAAGCAAAGGCAAAAACACTCAAAAGTTTTTGTCAAACCACATTTTAGCATGAGTAATAGCTTAAGTGTAGTGGCATGGAAAACAGGGTGTGACAGGCCTACCCCCCTTACAAGAATCTCGTCCCCGAGATTCCCAAGCTAGGCGTGTAAAGGAATAAGAAAACTTCGATATGGGGTAGTCTTCACTTCTTCATGTTGCTTCTGCTTCCGAGTAGTGCTCCTTTGATCCTTGAGGTACTATATGGCGTGGCTTCATGTATAACGTTCTTTTTGACCCAGGTTGGAATTGGGGTCTCTTGCATAGGTCATAATGAGCTGGAGGTCGATGCCTGGGTGATCGATGTCCTTGTAGGGATCGGGTTCGTTAGGAAGTTGGAAGCACTTCCAAAGCTGTGACTTGTGGAAAATGTTGTGCACAGTGGGTGACTCAAGTGGTAATTCTAGCTGGTAGCCGTCTACTCTTCATCTCACAGTGATCTCGGAGGGGGCCGATAAATCTTGGTGTGAGCTTCCTTTTGACATGGAAATGATTGGTTCCTTCTAGAGGACTGGCTTGTCTATACACATGGTCTTCGACGCGGAAGTTTTCTTCTTTACGACGACGGTTGGTGTAGTTCTTCCTCCTTGACATGGTGGTCCTCAAATGTTCTCTGATCAGTTGAATGACTCTTCTTCTGTCCTCGGGTAGACAAGTATGTCATTAAATAAAGATGACAACTAACTTGTCCAAGCACTCCACAAAGTTTATGGGGTATGTAAAGTGGGCTGAGGCATTGGTGGTGGTCACGGTTCAGTATTTGCCAAGGTCTTATTGATCTAGAGCCAAAGCCCAAGGTCAGGATCCGACCATGTTGTGGCTTGGTAGGGCGTAAGCGTTTCAAGGATTCTAGTGTGCGAGTGAATGTTTATTATCCCATCCTTGAGTACAGTTTCTGAGATGCCAATTGTCCTATATACTCAATTTGGTCTTTCCTATGGCATCGTCAGTTCTGGTGCTATTTTAGGATGATAATGTGCTCGTTCACTATGCCCATTAGTTCCACAATGAACCCAGTGATAAGCAAGGCCTTCTGTAGCTTAACTTGTTTTCTTGCAATTCTGTGGGTTAAGCACATGGTTAAGGATTCGATATGGGGTATCTTGTGAGGTCTCAAAGGGTCTAGGAATGGCTTTCTAATCTTGAGGGTTAAACATAACTCTACGGGGTAGCACTCGGTCATGGAGGTTGTAGCAAAAGTCTTCATTGCTAGTTGGCTGCCGAGGTGGAATTCTTGGTGCATCTTGTCTTGCTAGCCTTCAGTTGATGAGAGAGATGAGAGGAAGAAGTAGCATAGAGGAGGGGGATGCCTAAAGGGGGTTCTATAGTGCAAGTGCAAACAAGCAAGTGCTGAAAGGGCCAAACACAAACAGTAAAATAAGGCAGGTGATATAGCCACGTACTAGTTGCCTAGGGAAAAAGGGCGACTGATATCAAAACTCAAACAAATAAAAACAAGCAACACACAATCGTGGTTCTATTCGAACCATCATACGGACTCGACTGCGTATCGGGGGGGGGGTACACGACTCATCTTTCCCTAGGGGTTCTCGGACTCAGTAGTCGTGCCTTGTGCCTCATGCAGTCTTCTGAGTTCTCCTCAGGTGTTGCTACGTCTCTTGTTTGATGAAACATTCTAGGTTGAGCCTGAAGAATCTTCAACAACTTCTCTCCTGATGAGGTGATGGGGTGAAGTTGGCTCCTCGTAGCTGGCATTGACTTGATCTTCTCTTGTCTTCTTAATCATGACGATCACTTTTGCCTTTTTAAGGTGTTGGCGGTTCCAGGTGGCACTCCTTTATGCAATGACATTAACAAGGCATAACAGAGGCCCAATCTGTCGGACACATTGTTGACAATATCGTCACTAAGAGCGGGGGATGAAGAGAACCATTTTCCTGCTCACTATAGTGTGGCGGACCAAATGGCTAGGTTCACATCGACCGGTGGTTGCCGATGCAATAATGATAAGGACGTGGTTGCTCTATTAGCGATGTATATCATAATCTTGCATTTCCTATGCCCTGATCATCATACACTAAGTTCGCATCATCTTGGGGAAAATTCAAAGGTGTCACCATCTTCCAAGTCTTGGTTTCCTCAATCATTGAGAAGGTATTTTCCATCTTGTCATGGTGTTGCCAAGCTCGTGTTCAGAAGGTGTGGGTGAATGTCTGGCCAGACGTCTTCCTTCTAGATTATCCACGAGGATTACAAGGAATCCAGTGGTCAGGGGCATAAGGGTTCTAGCGACCATTTGCAGTAGTTTTGATGGGGAAGAGATCGATAGGGAAAATATACCTTAGTTTTTCTGAAAAACTCAGAGGCGAAGAGGAGTATATATAGTTTTGAAAACTAGTAATAGTTTGGAAATAGTTTTACCCTAACTAACGGCCATGCTAACTAAGGCTTCCTACAGTCAGGATGGCTCTGACACCAGCTCCGTTGGGGACCCCGACTCATAGGTCGTGATCACCGAATGCACGTGTACAGTGATCCCAGAGATCAATGCTCACTGAACACACAGAAGCTGAATAACAAGAGTCTTACATCCATACATACCGTCTTACATAAATTATGACCATTATGGTCAAGTCTTGAGTATAACTTCGCAGTGGAAATCTTCGTCGATAACTTGGACCCATGCCATCTGCCTTAACCCTATAGGCATTCTGAGGAGAAATGGTAATTCTAGCTGGTAACTGTCTACTCTTCGTCTCGCAGTGATCTCGGAGGGGGCTGGTAAATCTTGGTGTGAGCTTCCTTTTGACATGGAAATGATTGGTTCCTTCTAGAGGACTGGCTTGTCTAGACACATGGTCTTTGATGCGGAAGTTTTCTTCTTTACGACGATGGTTGGTGTAGTTCTTCCTCCTTGACATGGAGGTCCTCAAATGTTCTCTGATCAGTTGAATGACTCTTCTTCTGTCTTCGGGTAGACAAGTATGTCATTAAATAAAGATGACAACTAACTTTTCCAAGCACTCCACAAAGTTTATGGGGTACGTAAAGTGGGATGAGGCATTGGTGGTGGTCACGATTGAGTATTGGCCAGGGTGCAAGAATGGAAGAAATCATTTGCTCGCTGTGGCGCTGATGTCACTCTGTCATTGGTTCAAGTGCACTGCAAGGATGTCAAAGAAGACAAGCTGGTGGGGCTCAAGGTTGCCAACACCAAAAAGCACACTTTCCAGTCCTTCAAGGATACTTTCCTTGACGCCACCACTCGCATCGCAGACAACATAGACCTTGACAGTTTCTGCGATCCAGCCAGTCCTTCTCCTGACGAGTGATCAGAAAACATTATGCTTCACCTTTATTTGCCTCGGAATGCCGAGTGATCGTGTAATTGTTAAACTCCTTCGGGCTTGATGCCCGAGAACTTTAATCCGTGGTCTGGAACCTTAGGATTTATCTGAACTTGGTTTATCTCTGAATATGCTTGTGTTTTCCTTTGATTGGAACTTGTTCTTCTCTCGGAATAGTCTTTGAACTTGTGCTGCAGCTCTAAGGGGAAGGTAACAGTCGATCTGCACCTCGCCGTCCTTGCGGATCAGGATGGAGCGCACATTGTACTAGTGGCGTAGTTCTGAGGAGAAGGTCGCAGTCAACCTGCACCTCGTCATCCTTGCGGATCAGGAAGGAGCGCACGTTGTACTTGTGGCGTAGTTCTGAGGAGAAGGTCGCAGTTGACCTGGACCTCGTCGTCCTTGCAGATCAGGATGGAGCACACATTGTACTTGTGGTGTAGTCCTAAGGAGAAGGTCGCAGTAGACCTGCACTTCGTCGTCCTTGCGGATCAGGATGGAGCGCACGTTGTACTTGTGGCGTAGCTCTGAAGAGAAGGTCGCAGCCGACCTGCACTTCGTTGTCCTTACGGATTAGGATGGAGCGCATGTTATACTTGTGGCGTAGCTCTGAAGAGAAGGTCGCAGTCGACCTGCACTTCCTCGTCCTTGCGGATCAGGATGGAGTGCACATTGTACTTGTGGCGTAGCTCTGAAGAGAATGTCGCAGTTGACCTGCACTTCGTCGTCCTTGCGGATCAGGATGGAGCGCATGTTGTACTTGTGGCGTAGTTCTAAGGAGGAGGTCGCAGTCGACCTGCACCTCATCGTCCTTGTGGATCGGGATGTGTTTTAATCTTAGGCGAGTACTGGACTGCAGCTAAGCCTCCGAGTGAGAGGGTTGCTCACCACTCGGTAGGATTTTTTAAACGTAGGCGAGTATTGGACTACAGCTAAGCCCCCGAGTGAGAGGGTTGCTCACCATTCGGTAGGATTTTCTTTAAACTTAGGCGAGTACTGGACTGCAGCTAAGCCCCCGAGTGAGAGGGTTGCTCACCACTTGGTAGGATTTTCTTTAAACTTAGGCGAGTACTAGACTACAGCTAAGCCCCTGAGTGAGAGGATTGCTCACCACTCGGTAGGATTTTCTTTAAACTTAGGCGAGTACTGGACTACAACTAAGGCCCCGAGTGAGAGGGTTTCTCACCACTCGGTAGGATTTTCTTTGAACTTAGGCGAGTAGTGGACTGCAGCTAAGCCCTCGTGTGAGAGGGTTGCTCACCACTTGGTAGGATTTTCTTTAAACTTAGGCGATTACTGGACTACAACTAAGCCCCCAAGTGAGAGGGTTGCTCACCACTCGGTAGGATTTTATTTAAATTTTGGCGAGTACTGGACTGCAGCTAAGCCCCCGAGTGAGAGGGTTGCTCACCATTCGGTAGGATTTTCTTTAAACTTAGGCAAGTACTGGACTGCAGCTAAGCCCCTGAGTGAGAGAGTTGCTCACCACTCGGTAGGATTTTTCAAACTTAGGCGAGTACTGGACTGCAGCTAAGCCCCCGAGTGAGAGGATTTCTCATCACTCGGTAGGATTTTTCAAACTTAGGCGAGTGCTGGACTGTAGCTAAGCCCCCGAGTGAGAGGGTTTCTCACCACTTGATAGGATTTTTCAAACTTAGGCGAGTACTGGACTGTAGCTAAGCCCCCGAGTGAGAGGATTGCTCACCACTCGGTAGGTTTTTTCAAACTTAGGCGAAACGGATTCGTAGCTAAGCCTCTGAGTGAGAGGCTTGCTCCTCACTCGGTCAGATTTTTCTTTTTTTTGAAACTTAGGCGAAGCGGATTCACATCTAAGACACCCACTAGGGGACTTAGAACATATAAAAAAGTAATAACAATCATTTAGGAGACTGTAAAATTGTGTCTTTGATAATCAAACTAGAAGGTATTTCTTATTACATCTCAACACTCTGAATGCTTAAGTGTAAAAGGGGCAGAGCAGCTCCGCATTCGAAGCGTGTGGCTCGTCTTTCTTGTGCTCGACATTGTAAAGGTGGTATGTGATACATCTCCATCGTATCTACTTTTCCAAACACTTTTGCCCTTGTTTTGGACTCTATCTTGTATGATTTGAATGGAACTAACCCGGACTGACGCTGTTTTCAGCAGAATTACCATGGTGTTGTTTTATGTGCAGAAAACAAATATTCTCAGAATAACCTGAAACTCCACGGGAGGTCTTAGAAAAAATAATAAAAAATCCTCGCCAAATATGAAGACCAGGGGGCCCACACCCTTCTCACGAGGGTGGGGGGCGCGCCCCCTACCTCGTGGGCCCCCTGGAAACCCTTCGACGCTAACTCCAACTATATATATTTGCTTTCGGAGAAAAAAATAAGAGAGAAGAAATCATCGCGTTTTACGATACGGAGCTGCCGCCAAGCCCTAAAACCTCTCGGGAGGGCTGATCTGGAGTCCGTTCGGGGCTCCGGAGAGGGGGATTCGTCATCGTCGTCATCATCAACTATCCTCCATCACCAATTTCATGATGCTCACCGCCGTGCGTGAGTAATTGCATCGTAGGCTTGCTGGACGGTGATGGATTGGATGAGATTTATCATGTAATCGAGTTAGTTTTGTTAGGGTTTGATCCCTAGTATCCATTATGTTCTGAGATTGATGTTGCTATGACTTTGCTATGCTTAATTCTTGTCACTAGGGCCCGAGTGCCATGATTTCAGATCTGAACCTATTATGTTTTCATGAATATATGTGAGTTCTAGATCCTATCTTGCAAGTATATAGTCACCTACTATGTTTTATGATCCGGCAACCCCGAAGTGACAATAATCGGGACCACTCCCGGTGATGAACATAGTTTGAGGAGTTCATGTATTCACTATGTGCTAATGCTTTGTTCCGGTTCTCTATTAAAAGGAGGCCTTAATATCCCTAAGTTTCCAATAGGACCCCGCTGCCACGGGAGGGTAGGACAAAAGATGTCATGCAAGTTCTTTTCCATAAGCACATATGACTATATACGGAATACATGCCTACATTACATTGATGAATTGGAGCTAGTTCTATGTCACCCTATGTTATGACTGTTAAATGATGAACCGCATCCGGCATAATTATCCATCACTGATCCGCTGCCTACGAGTTTTCCATATACTGGTTTAAGCTTATTTACTTTTCCGTTGCTACTGTTACAATCACTACAAAATACCAAAAATATTACTTTTGCTGTCTTTACTTTTGTTGCCGCTACCACCACTATCATATTACTTTGCTACTAAACACTTTGCTGCAGATACTAAGTTTCCAGGTGTGGTTGAATTGACAACTCAGCTGCTAATACTTGAGAATATTCTTTGGCTCCCCTTGTGTCGAATCAATAAATTTGGGTTGAATACTCTACCCTCGAAAGTTGTTGCGACCCCCTATACTTGTGGGTTATCAAGACCTTTTTCTGGCGCCGTTGCCGGGGAGCATAGCTCTATTCTTTGAGTCGCTTGGGATTTATATCTGCTGGACACTATGAAGAACTTGAGAGATCCAAAAACCAAGATCTATCCCTTAACTACGAGGGGAGGTAAGGAACTGCCATCTAGCTCTGCACTTGATTCACGTTCTGTTATGAGTAAGTTTGCAACCCCTACACCTGCTTCTGCTATTCGTTCTGATATGTCGCATGTTATTGATGACGCCATTCTGCTATGCATGATACTTATGATGAAACTGCTTCTATGTCTGATACTACTGTGCCCCTTGGTGAATTTCTTGATGAACAAATTGCTAGGGCTAGAGAAAATGAAATTATTGAATCTGAATACGATGATGATAGTGATGATGAAAACATGCCTGTTATTACTAAAGGTTATCTTTGATACGGAATCTTCTGCTGCTATTTTCGCTTGCAAGGATAGATATGAGCTTAAGAGGTTATTAATTAAATGGAACAAAGAATCACTAAGAGATAGAATGAGACATGACTCTGCTTTTGCTACTTCACCTATATGTGTTCCTGATAAAGATTATGAATTCTCTGTTGATCCGGATATAATTACTTTGGTTGAATCTGATCCGTTTTATGGCTATGAATCTGAAACTATTGTGGCACATCTTACTAAGTTAAATGATATAGCTGCCCTGTTCACTAATAATGAGAGATCATGTTACCTCTATTTACTCAAAATATTTCCGTTCTCATTAAAGGGTGATGCTAAGATATGGTTTAATTCTCTTGATCCTGGTTGTGTACGTAGTCCCCAGGATATGATTTATTACTTCTCTGCTAAATATTTCCCTGCTCATAAGAAACAAGCTGCTTTGAGGGAAATATACAACTTTGTGCAAATTAAAGAAGAGAGTCTCCCACAAGCTTGGGGGAGGCTTCTCAATTTACTTAATGCTTTGCCTGATCATCCTCTTAAGAAACCTGAAATACTTGATATCTTTTATAATGGACTAACCGATGCTTCTAGAGATTACCTGGATAGTTGTGTTGGTTCTCTTTTCAGGGAAAGAACACCAGATGAAGCTAAAATTCTATTGAATAATATGTTGACAAAGGAAAATAATTGGGAACCTCCTGAGCCAGCTCCTGCTCCAATTACTGAGCCTATCCCTAAACCAACTCCGAAGAAGAGAGGTGTTTTATTTCTCAGTCCCGAAGATATGCAAGAGGCAAAGAAATCTATGAAAGAAAAAGGTATTAAAGGTGAAGACGTTAAGAATTCACCACCTGTTGAAGAAACATATGATCTCAATTATTTAGTTACTGAAGAACCTCTTGATCCCGATATCCCGACACAGGTCGTAAAGGTAAATTCTTTCTATAGATATGATAAAGTTGAAGTCCCTCCTACTAAAATTGCTAGTCAGTGCTTGGATGAGTTTGATAACTTTATGTTTAAGCAAGACGACTTCAATGCTTATTTTGGTAGATAATTAAAAGAAAATGCTTATATGATTAGACGCTTGGGTGATTATATGGCTGATATTAAAGGTGAACTTAAACTTGTTAGCAAACATGCTTATATGGTTACCACTCAAGTAGAACAAGTACTTAAGGCTCAAAAAGAAGTGCTTGATGAAATGAATAGTAAGAAAAATGATTATGCTGTTGGAGTGGCTACTAGAACTGGTAGAATGACTCAGGAACCTTTGTATCCTGAAGGCCACCCTAAGAGAATTGAGCAAGATTCTCAAAGAAATAATATTGATGTTCCTAGTTCTTCTAAAAAGAAGAAGAAGAAAAATGATAGAACTGTGCAAACTTCTAGTGAACCTATTGCTGAACCACCTGATAATACAAATGATATATCTATGTCTGATGCTAAAACACAATCTGGTAATGAACATGAACCTAGTAAAAATATTAATGATGATGTTCATGATGATGCCCAACCTAGTAATGACAATGATGTAGAAATTGAACCTGTTGTTGATCTTGATAACCCACAGTGAAAGAATCAACGTTATGATAAAATAGACTTTGTTGCTAGGAAACATGGTAAAGAAAGGGAACCTTGGGTTCAGAAACCCATGCCCT
Source organism: Triticum monococcum (assembly GCA_034509565.1). Classification (NCBI taxonomy): domain Eukaryota; kingdom Viridiplantae; phylum Streptophyta; class Magnoliopsida; order Poales; family Poaceae; genus Triticum; species Triticum monococcum. Next base: position 630,855,074 of record CM067843.1, read on the forward strand.
TTCCTCCGAAACCATCCAAGAAAAAGGATGATGAGGATTTTGAGCGCTTTGCTGAAATGATTAGGTCTATCTTTTTGCGTATGCGATTAACTGATGTGCTCAAAACAAATCCTTATGATAAATATATGAAAGATATCATTACTAATAAAAGAGAGATACCAGAAGCTGAGATTTCCATCATGCTTGCTAATTATACTTTTAAGGGTGGAATACCAAAGAAACTTGGAGACCGCGGAGTACCCACTATACCTTGCTCCATCAAAAGAAATTATATTAAAACTGCTTTATGTGATATTGGAGCCGGTGTTAGTGTTATGCCTCTCTCTTTATATCGTAGGCTTGACTTGAATAAGCTGACACCTACTGAAATATCTTTGCAAATGGTTGATAAATCAACTGCTATACCTGTCGGTATTTGTGAGGATGTGCCTGTTGTGGTTGCAAACGTTACTATTTTAACGGACTTTGTTATACTTGATATTCCCGAGGATGATAGCATGTCTATTATTCTTGGAAGACCTTTTCTTAATACTGCAGGGGCTGTTATTGATTGCAACAAAGGCAATGTCACTTTTCATGTTAATGGTAATGAGCATACGGTAAACTTTCCGAGGAAACAACCTCAAGTTCATAGTATCAACTCCATTGGAAAAATTCCATCGATTATATTTGGAGGTTTTGAATTTCCTCTTCCTACTGTCAAGAAGAAATATGATATACTTATTATAGGGGATGTGCATATCCCCGTTGAGGTAACTTAGTGTTATTCGAAATTTCTCCGGTTTCATGATTATCGGAATGAGTTTGTTAACAAGACTTGATCAACCTTGTTAGTGGATTCTTTTTTATGAGCATGAGATGGATGAAACTGGAAGCACAAACTTCTCTACCCCACTTTTACTTTCCGCTATTTATATTAAATAAAGTAAAAATAGTATTTTTCTGTCTGTTTCCTGAGTTATCCGTGCAATATAAAAATATCCCGAAAATAAAAGTCCTCAGAATGCCATGCCAATTTAATATGATTTTTTCGGGACTATTTGAGGATTACTGTGCAAAAATTACCGTGGGAGGAGCTGCCACCTGGCCACGAGGGTGGTGGGTGCCCCCCCCCCTATAGGGCGCGCCCCCTGCCTCGTGGGCCCATGGTGGCCCTCCTCCACTTATACCAGCACCCATCTTCTTCCTCTATCTCACACAAACCCGAAGAACTAACTCAAGCACGAGTTCCAACCACTTTTGCTATGATTTTCGATCTCCTTGCTCAAAGCACCTCCCGCAAAACTGCTTGGGGAGATTGTTCCTTGGTATGTGACTCCTCCATTGGTCCAATTAGATTTTGTTCTAGTGCTTTATTCATTGAAAATTTGTGCTGCATAGGTGACCATGTTCTTGAGCTTGCATGTCAAATTTATATGGTTCCAAGTAGTTCTAATGCTTGATATAGGCTCTAGGCACTTGTATGAGTAGTTACTATCAGTTTTATTGAGTTTGGTTTACTTTTATTTTGAAGTTACTAAAAAATTCAGATTGTTTCAGAAAAATGATGAGGAGATTATTGAGGGCTCATCAAGCCAAAGCTCAAAGGAAAAGGCACCTAAGCCTAAGTATAATTTGCCACACACCGCGGAGATTCGGGCGTGTGAATGGCCTTCTGAAGATTTCTTGAGAGCAGCCAGTATCTATGAAGATTTTCATGAATTGGCTCACAATGCAGGCCTCACCGCTTTCCTCCATGACCAATGCGATCAGTATCTCTTACTCACAAATACCTTTGTGCAAAACTTTTATTTTCATCCTAGGAACTCACCACATACGGTGGAATTTCATTTATATGATGAGCCTAAGGAGATGTCGCTTTAGGATTTCTGTCAGATTTGTTTAGTCCCTTTTGAGGGCAAGATAGAAGAACCACATCATGATGATGTGGCTGGGTTTATTGATAATATCACTGCAGGAGAAACCAGGAAGGTTCCCGATGCACGAATCACTAGGCATACATTTTCCTGTTTTGCGTTACTTTGCATTATTTGCTAGTCGTTGTTTAATTGGATGCGGAAATTCTGGAAACCTTAGTATCCCTGATTTAATTATTCTGCTCCAAGGTTTATATAGTGATAACACTTTTAGTTTGGGCGGTATTATTGCTAGACGGTTAAATATGAACCGTACTAAGGGCCCCATCTTTGGAGGCATTTATGCCACACGCCTAGTAGCACATTTTAACATACCTATTAGGCATGCTGAGAAGGAAGAAAAAGTGCTACCCCATGTTTATCTAGATCATAAAAGTATGGTGGCACATGATTTTATTGTTAAAAATAGGACAGGGGAGCTTAGATATCAATTGTTCTTTAATAAACATCATCCTGAGACTATTACCTTGCCTGCTCCTTCTTTGTTTGATTTGACTGTAGGCACCTACCTTGTTCCGTTGATGGCTATTCATGCCTACCGGAACCCTGCACCAGTCGAGGAGCTAGAACAGGAACCACAAGATGAGCCTCCGCGACAATCTGTTTATTCTTGGGATCCAGAGATGACTGTCAGCCAGTGGCAGTCAGAGTCTTCTTCTTCATCACAGTACGACCCCAACAACTATTATTATGGATATCCGCCAGGCCAGCCGTGGCCATAGACCAACTTAGGCCAAAAGCCTAAGCTTGGGGGAGCACGTATTTCTCACCGACATTACATTTATGTTCACACACACTCATTGCTAGATGTCGGTGCTCATACTTTTTCACTGTAATATCCATGCTAGTTTATTTTCCTTTTTCCTGCTTTCTTCTTGTGTGTTTAGTAAACCTTAAGAAAAACCAAAAATTAGTGGTAGTTTATTTTTCCGTTGCAGTAGTAATAATTAAAAAGAAAACCCAAAAATATTTCCCGTTCTTCTTCTGCTTGTTGGGATCTTTCCCATGTAAATAGTTTTATTTCTTTTCTTTTCTTCGGGAGTCAGTAGGAGAAGACCATAATTAAACTGTTGAAGTGGCTCTTATATGCATTATTGTTGAATTAACCAAAGAGCCCATATTGCCATGTCGTCTCCTGTTTATTGAATGCTCGCAGATTCCAGCTTAGTCCAATGCACGTGCACTCTTATTATTATTCACACCGTTCGGTCGTGCAAGTGAAAGGCAATTATGATGATATGTGATGGACTGACTGAGATGAGAAAAGCTGGTATGAACTCGACCTCTTTTCTTTTTGTAAATATGATGAGCCCGTCATTCTTGATTCGGCTTATTATGAATAAACATGTTTGCAATGACAATTAGAGATCATAGTTGCTTGTGCCATGCTTGATTAGCTATGAGTTATAATGATTTACCTTGTATGCCAACATGCTATTGAGATGATTATGATGTGGTATGATGGGGTGGTATCCTCTTTTTAATGATTTAAGTGACTTGACTTGGCACATGTTCACGCATGTAGTTGAAACAAAATCAACATAGCCTTCACGATATTTATGTTCATGGTGGATTATATCCTACTCATGCTTGCATCCAATGTTTATTAATTTTAATGCATGTACATGGCTCTTGTCGCTCTCTAGTTGGTCACTTCCCAGTCTTTTGCTAGCCTTGACCTGTACTAAGCGGGAATACTGCTTGTGCATCCAATCCCTTAAACCCCAAAGTTATTCCAGATGAGTCCACTATACCTTCCTATATGCGGTATCTACCTGTCGTTCCAAGTAAATTTGTATGTGCCAAACTCTAAACCTTCAAATAAATATTCTGTTTCGTATGCTCGAATAGCTCATGTATCAACAAAGGTTGTCCTTATCTTCTGTGTTAGGAGGGTTATTCTCAAGAGGAGTGGACTCTGCTCCTCACTCACGAGAAAATGGCTGGTCACCGGGATGCCCAGTCCCATGCTTTATGCAAACTAAATCAAAATTAATTGCAAACAGAACTCCCCCTGGGACCTGATGTATGTTGGAGGCACTCGTTATTTCAAGCAAGCCATGGATTGATGCTTGTTGGTGGAGGGGGAGTATAAACTTTACCATTCTGTTTGGGAACCGCCTATAATGTGTTTAGCATGGAAGATATCGCCATCTCTTAGTTGTTACGTTGACAATGAAAGTATACCGCTCAAAATAAAATTTACCTCTATTTCAAAACTGAGCTCTGGCACCTCTACAAATCCCTGCTTCCCTCTGTGAAGGGCCTATCCATTTACTTTTATGTTGAGTCATCACCCTCTTATTAAAAAGCACTAGCTGGAGAGCACAGCCGTCATTTGCATTCATCACTATTAATCTATGTTGGGTATGACTATGATTGGATCTCTTTTACCATGAATTACAATGTCTAGTCAGTCCTTGATCTTTAAAGGTGCTCTGCATTTATGTTTTGCGGTCTTAGAAAGGGCTAGCAAGATACCATCTTGTTATATCATATTATGATTGTTTTGAGAAATTGTTGTCATCCGAGATTTATTATTATGACTTACTAGTTGATTATGCTATTGATATGAGTAATTCTGAGACCTGAGAATTATAGCAAATGTGGTTAGTCATGATTTATGCTGAAAACTTGAATGCTGGCTTGACATAGTTACAACAACAAGAGCAAACAGAGTTTGTAAAAGTTTTTCTTTCTTTCTTTCAGTTTGTCAACTGAATTGCTTGAGGACAAGCAAGGGTTTAAGCTTGGGGGAGTTGATACGTCTCCGTCGTATCTACTTTTCCAAACACTTTTGCCCTTGTTTTGGACTCTATCTTGTATGATTTGAATGGAACTAACCCGGACTGGCGTTGTTTTCAGCAGAATTACCATGGTACTATTTTATGTGCAGAAAACAAATATTCTCGGAATGACCTGAAACTCCACGGGAGGTCTTAGAAAAAATAATAAAAAATCCTCGCCAAATATGAAGACCAGGGGGCCCACACCCTTCTCACGAGGGTGGGGGGAGCCCCCCTAGGGCGCGCCCCCTACCTCGTGGGCCCCCTGGAAACCCTCCGACGCCAACTCCAACTATATATATTTGCTTTCAGAGAAAAAAAATAAGAGAGACGAAATCATCGTGTTTTACGATACGGAGCCGCCGCCAAGCCCTAAAACCTCTCGGGAGGGCTTATCTGGAGTCCGTTTGGGGCTCCGAAGCGGGGGATTCGTCGCCGTCGTCATCATCAACCATCCTCCATCACCAATTTCATGATGCTCACCGCCGTGCGTGAGTAATTGCATCGTAGGCTTGCTGGACGGTGATGGGTTGGATGAGATTTATCATGTAATCGAGTTAGTTTTGTTAGGGTTTGATCCCTAGTATCCATTATGTTCTGAGATTGATGTTGCTATGACTTTGCTATGCTTAATGCTTGTCACTAGGGCCCGAGTGCCAAGATTTCAGATCTGAACCTATTATGTTTTCATGAATATATGTGAGTTCTAGATCCTATCTTGCAAGTCTATAGTCATCTACTATGTGTTATGATCCGGCAACCCCGAAGTGACAATAATCGGGACCACTCCCGGTGATGACCATAGTTTGAGGAGTTCATGTATTCACTATTTGCTAATGCTTTGTTTCGGTTCTCTATTAAAAGGAGGCCTTAATATCCCTAAGTTTCCAATAGGACCCCGCTGCCACGGGAGGGTAGGACAAAAGATGTCATGCAAGTTCTTTTCCATAAGCACGTATGACTATATATAGAATACATGCCTACATTACATTGATGAATTAGAGCTAGTTCTGTGTCACCCTATGTTATGACTGTTACATGATGAACCGCATCCGGCATAATTATCCATCACTAATCCGGTGCCTACGAGTTTTCCATATACTGGTTTACGCTTATTTACTTGTCCGTTGCTACTGTTACAATCACTACAAAATACCAAAAATATTACTTATGTTGTCTTTACTTTTCTTGCCGCTACCACCACTATCATATTACTTTGCTACTAAACACTTTGCTGTAGATACTAAGTTTCTAGGTGTGGTTGAATTGACAACTCAGCTGCTAATACTTGAGAATATTCTTTGGCTCCCCTTGTGCCGAATCAATAAATTTGGGTTGAATACTCTACCCTCGAAAGCTGTTGCGATCCCCTATACTTGTGGGTTATCAATATGCTCCATCGTGGAGCACTCTGGTGACAATGAAAGGGCCTTCCCAAGTAGGAGCAAGCTTGTGTGGTTTCTGCTGATCCACTCGGAGAACCAAGTCTCCCTCTTGAATGTTGGGGAACGCAGTAATTTCAAAATTTTCCTACGCACACGCAAGATCATGGTGATGCACAGCAACGAGAGGGGAGAGTGTTGTCTACGTACCAACGCAGACCGACTGCGGAAGCGATCACACAACGTAGAGGAAGTAGTCGTACGTCTTCTTCCCGATCCAACCGATCCAAGCACCGTTACTCCGGCACCTCCGAGTTCTTGGCACACGTTCAGCTCGATGACGTTCCTCGGGCTCCGATCCAGCAAAGCGTCGAGGAAGAGTTCCGTCAGCACGACGGCGTGGTGACGATCTTGATGTACTACCGACGCAGGGCTTCGCCTAAGCACTGTAACGGTATGATCGAGGTGGAATTTGGTGGCAGGGGGCACCGCACACGGCTAAGGAACGATCTCAAGGATCAACTTGTCTGTCTATGGGGTGCCCCTGCCTCCGTATATAAAGGTTGGAGGGAGGAGGGCTGGCCGGCCAAGGAGGTGTAGGCGCAGGAGGAGTCCTACTCCCACCGGGAGTAGGACTCCCCCCTCCAATCCTATTCCAACTAGGACTCCTTGGGAAAAAGGGAGAGGGAAAGAGAGAGAGGGGGCCGGCCCACCTTTCCTAGTCCTAATAGGACTTGGGGAAGGGGGGGGGCGCCGGCTAGGAGTGGGCTGCCTCTTCTCTCTTTTCCACTAAAGCCCAATAGGCCCATTTGCCTCCCGGGGGGTTCCGGTAACCCTCCCGGTATTCCGGTAAAATCCCGATTTCACCCGGAACACTTCCGATGTCCAAACATAGGCTTCCAATATATCAATCTTTACGTCTCGACCATTTCGAGACTCCTCGTCATGTCCGTGATCTCATCCGGGACTCCGAACAACCTTCGGTACATCAAAATGCATAAACTCATAATAACTGTCATCGTAACGTTAAGCGTGCGGACCCTACGGTTCGAGAACAATGTAGACATGACCGAGACACGTCTCAGGTCAATAACCAATAGCGGGACCTGGATGCCCATATTGGCTCCCACATATTCTACGAAGATCTTTATCGGTCAGACCGCATAACAACATACGTTGTTCCCTTTGTCATCGGTATGTTACTTGCCCGAGATTCGATCGTCGGTATCCAATACCTAGTTCAATCTCGTTACCGGCAAGTCTCTTTACTCGTTCCGTAATACATCATGTCACAACTAACTATTTAGTTGCAGTGCTTGCAAGGCTTATGTGATGTGTATTACCGAGAGGGCCCAGAGATACCTCTCCGACAATCGGAGTGACAAACCCTAATCTCGAAATACGCCAACCCAACATCTGCCATTGGAGACACCTGTAGTACTCCTTTATAATCACCCAGTTACGTTGTGACGTTTGGTAGTACCCAAAGTGTTCCTCTGGTAAACGGGAGTTGCATAATCTCATAGTTATAGGAACATGTATAAGTCATGAAGATAGCAATAGCAACATACTAAACGATCGGGTGCTAAGCTAATGGAATGGGTCATGTCAATCAGATCATTCAACTAATGATGTGACCTCGTTAATCAAATAACAACTCTTTGTTCATGGTTAGGAAACATAACCATCTTTGATTAACGAGCTAGTCAAGTAGAGGCATACTAGTGACACTCTGTTTGTCTATGTATTCACACATGTATTATGTTTCTGGTTAATACAATTCTAGCATGAATAATAAACATTTATCATGATATAAGGAAATAAATAATAACTTTATTATTGCCTCTAGGGCATATTTCCTTCAGTCTCCCACTTGCACTAGAGTCAATAATCTAGATTACACTGTAATGATTCTAACACCCATGGAGCCTTGGTGCTGATCATGTTTTGCTCGTGGAAGAGGCTTAGTCAACGGGTCTGCAACATTCAGATCCGTATGTATCTTGCAAATCTCTATGTCTCCCACCTGGACTAAATCCCGGATGGAGTTGAAGCGTCTCTTGATGTGTTTGGTTCTTTTGTGAAATCTGGATTCCTTTGCCAAGGCAATTGCACCAGTATTGTCACAGAAGATTTTCATTGGACCCGATGCACTAGGTATGACACCTAGATCGGATATGAACTCCTTCATCCAGACTCCTTCGTTCGCTGCTTCCGAAGCAGCTATGTACTCCGCTTCACATGTAGATCCCGCTACGACGCTTTGTTTAGAACTGCACCAACTGACAGCTCCACCGTTTAAAGTAAACACGTATCCGGTTTGTGATTTAGAATCGTCCGGATCAGTGTCAAAGCTTGCATCAACGTAACCTCTTACGGTGAGCTCTTTGTCACCTCCATATACGAGAAACATATCCTTAGTCCTTTTCAGGTATTTCAGGATGTTCTTGACCGCTGTCCAGTGATCCATCCCTGGATTACTTTGGTACCTCCCTGCTAAACTTATGGCAAGGCACACATCAGGTCTGGTACACAGCATTGCATACATGATAGAGCCTATGGCTGAAGCATAGGGAACATCTTTCATATTCTTTCTATCTTCTGCAGTGGTCGGGCATTGAGTCTGGCTCAACTTCACACCTTGCAATACAGGCAAGAACCCTTTCTTTGCTTGATCCATTTTGAACTTCTTCAAAATCTTGTCAAGGTATGTGCTTTGTGAAAGTCCAATTAAGCGTTTTGATCTATCTCTATAGATCTTTATGCCTAATATGTAAGCAGCTTCCCCAAGGTCTTTCATCGAAAAACTTTTATTCAAGTATCCCTTTATGCTATCCAGAAATTCTATATCATTTCCAATGAGTAATATGTCATCCACATATAATATCAGAAATGCTACAGAGCTCCCACTCACTTTCTTGTAAATACAGGCTTCTCCAAAAGTCTGTATAAACCCAAATGCTTTGATCACACTATCAAAGCGTTTATTCCAACTCCGAGATGCTTGCACCAGTCCATAGATGGATCGCTGGAGTTTGCACACTTTGTTAGCTCCCTTTGGATCGACAAAACCTTCTGGTTGCATCATATACAACTCTTCTTCTAGAAATCCATTCAGGAATGCGGTTTTTACATCCATTTGCCAAATTTCATAATCATAAAATGCGGCAATTGCTAACATGATTCTGACAGACTTAAGCATCGCTACGGGTGAGAAAGTCTCATCGTAGTCAACTCCTTGAACTTGTCGAAAACCTTTCGCGACAAGTCGAGCTTTGTAGATAGTAACATTACCATCAGCGTCAGTCTTTTTCTTAAAGATCCATTTATTCTCAATTGCTTGCCGATCATCGGGCAAGTCAACCAAAGTCCATACTTTGTTCTCATACATGGATCCCATCTCAGATTTCATGGCTTCAAGCCACTTTGCGGAATCTGGGCTCACCATCGCTTCTTCATAGTTCATAGGTTCATCATGATCTAGTAGCATGACTTCCAGAACAGGATTACCGTACCACTCTGGTGCGGATCTTGCTCTGGTTGATCTACGAGGTACAGTAGTATCTTGATCTAAAGTTTCATGATCATCATCATTAACTTCCTCTCTTATTGGTGTAGTTCTCACAGAAACAGTTTTCTGTGATGTACTATTTCCCAATAATGGAGTAGGTATAGTTACCTCGTCAAGTTCTACTTTCCTCCCACTCACTTCTTTCGAGAGAAACTCCTTCTCAAGAAAGTTTCCGAATTTAGCAACAAAAGTCTTGCCTTCGGATCTGTGATAGAAGGTGTATCCAATAGTTTCCTTTGGATATCCTATGAAGACACATTTCTCCGATTTGGGTTCGAGCTTATCGGGTTGAAGCTTTTTCACATAAGCATCGCAGCCCCAAACTTTAAGAAACGACAACTTTGGTTTCTTGCCAAACCATAGTTCATAAGGCGTCGTCTCAACGGATTTAGATGGTGCCCTATTTAACGTGAATGCGGCCGTCTCTAAAGCATAACCCCAAAATGATAGCGGTAAATCAGTAAGAGACATCATAGATCGCACCATATCTAGTAAAGTACGATTACGACGTTCGGACACACCATTACGTTGTGGTGTTCCGGGTGGCGTGAGTTGCGAAACTATTCCACAATTTTTCAAATGTACACCAAACTCGTAACTCAAATATTCTCCTCCACGATCAGATCGTAAGAACTTTATTTTCTTGTTACGATGATTTTCAACTTCACTCTGAAATTCCTTGAACTTTTCAAATGTTTCAGACTTATGTTTCATTAAGTAGATATACCCATATCTGCTTAAATCATCTGTGAAGGTGAGAAAATAACGATATCCGCCACGAGCCTCAATATTCATCGGACCACATACATCGGTATGTATGATTTCCAATAAATCTGCTGCTCTCTCCATAGTGCCGGAGAACGGTGTTTTAGTCATCTTGCCCATGAGGCACGGTTCGCAAACACCAAGTGATTCATAATCAAGTGGTTCCAAAAGCCCATCAGTATGGAGTTTCTTCATGCGCTTTACACCGATATGACCTAAACGGCAGTGCCACAAATAAGTTGCACTATCATTATCAACTCTGCATCTTTTGGCTTCAACATTATGAATATGTGTATTACTACTATCGAGATTTAATAAGAATAGACCACTTTTCAAGGGTGCATGACCATAAAAGATATTACTCATATAAATAGAACAACCATTATTCTCTGATTTAAATGAATAACCGTCTCGCATCAAACAAGATCCAGATATAATGTTCATGCTCAACGCTGGCACCAAATAACAATTATTTAGGTCTAATATTAATCCCGAAGGTAGATGTAGAGGTAGCGTGCCGACCGCGATCACATCGACTTTGGAACCGTTTCCCACGCGCATCGTCACCTCGTCCTTTGCTAGTGTCCGCTTATTCTGTAGTCCCTGTTTCGAGTTGCAAATATTAGCAACAGAACCAGTATCAAATACCCAGGTGCTACTGCGAGCATTAGTAAGGTACACATCAATAACATGTATATCACATATACCTTTGTTCACCTTGCCATCCTTCTTATCCGCCAAATACTTGGGGCAGTTCCGCTTCCAGTGACCAGTCTGCTTGCAGTAGAAGCACTCAGTTTCAGGCTTAGGTCCAGGCTTGGGTTTCTTCTCTTGAGCAGCAACTTGCTTGCCGATCTTCTTGGAGTTCCCTTTCTTCTTCCCTTTGCCCTTTTTCTTGAAACTAGTGGTTTTGTTAACCATCAACACTTGATGCTCCTTTTTGATTTCTACCTCCGCAGCTTTCAGCATAGCGAAGAGCTCAGGAATAGTCTTGTTCATCCCTTGCATATTATAGTTCATCACAAAGCTCTTGTAGCTTGGTGGCAGTGATTGGAGAATTCTGTCAATGACGCAATCATCCGGAAGTGTAACTCCCAATTGAATCAAGTGATTATTATACCCAGACATTTTGAGTATATGCTCACTGACAGAACTGTTCTCCTCCATCTTGCAGCTATAGAACTTATTGGAGACTTCATATCTCTCAATCCGGGCATTTGCTTGAAATATTAACTTCAACTCCTGGAACATCTCATATGCTCCATGACGTTCAAAACGTCGTTGAAGTCCCGGTTCTAAGCCGTAAAGCATGGCACACTGAACTATTGAGTAGTCATCAGCTTTGCTCTGCCAGACGTTCATAACTTCTGGCGTTGCTCTTGCAGCAGGCCTGGCACTCAGCGGTGCTTCCAGGACGTAATTCTTCTGTGCAGCAATGAGGATAATCCTCAGGTTACGGACCCAGTCCGTGTAATTGCTACCATCATCTTTCAACTTAGCTTTCTCAAGGAACGCATTAAAATTCAACGGAACAACAGCACGAGCCATCTATCTACAATCAACATAGACAAGCAAGATACTATCAGGTACTAAGTTCATGATAAATTTTAAGTTCAGTTAATTTACTTAAGAACTCCCACTTAGATAGACATCCCTCTAATCCTCTAGGTGATCACGTGATCCAAATCAACTAAACCATAACCGATCATCACGTGAGATGGAGTAGTTTTCAATGGTGAACATCAATATGTTGATCATATCTACTATATGATTCACGCTCGACCTTTCGGTCTCCGTGTTCCGAGGTCATATCTTATATGCATAGCTCGTCAAGTATAACCTGAGTATTCCGCGTGTGCAACTGTTTTGCACCCGTTGTATTTGAACGTAGAGCCTATCACACCCGATCATCACGTGGTGTCTCAGCACGAAGAACTTTTGCAACGGTGCATACTCAGGGAGAACACTTCTTGATAATTTAGTGAGAGATCATCTTATAATGCTACCGTCAATCAAAGCAAGATAAGATGCAAAAAAAGATAAACATCACATGCAATCAATATAAGTGATATGATATGGCCATCATCATCTTGTGCTTGTGATCTTCATCTCCGAAGCACCGTCATGATCACCATCGTCACCGGCGTGCCACCTTGATCTCCATCGTAGCAACGTTGTCGTCTCGCCAATCTTATGCTTCCACGACTATCACTACCGTTTAGTAATAAACTAAAGCATTACATCGCGATTGCATTGCATACAATAAAGCGACAACCATATGGCTCCTGCCAGTTGCCGATAACTCGGTTACAAAACATGATCATCTCATACAATAAAATCAGCATCATGCCTTGACCATATCACATCACAACATGCCCTGCAAAAACAAGTTAGACGTCTTCTACTTTGTTGTTGCAAGTTTTACGTGGCTACTACGGGCTTAAGTAAGAACACATCTCACCTACGCATCAAAACCACAACGATAGTTCGTCAAATAGACTCCGTTTTAACCTTCTCAAGGACCGGGCGTAGTCACACTTGGTTCAACTAAAGTTGGAGAGATAGTCTTCCGCAAGCCATCTATGTGCAAAGCACGTCGAGGGAACCGGTCTCGCATAAGAGTATGCGTAAGGTTGGTCCGGATCATCTCAACCAACAATACCGCCGAACCAAAGTATGACATGCTGGTAGGCAGTATGACTTGTATCGCCCACAACTCACTTGTGTTCTACTCGTGCATATAACATCAAACCATAAAACCTGGCTCGGATGCCACTGTTGGGGAACGCAGTAATTTCAAAATTTTCCTACGCACACGCAAGATCATGGTGATGCACAGCAACGAGAGGGGAGAGTGTTGTCTACGTACCAACGCAGACCGACTGCGGAAGCGATCACACAACGTAGAGGAAGTAGTCGTACGTCTTCTTCCCGATCCAACCGATCCAAGCACCGTTACTCCGGCACCTCCGAGTTCTTGGCACACGTTCAGCTCGATGACGTTCCTCGGGCTCCGATCCAGCAAAGCGTCGAGGAAGAGTTCCGTCAGCACGACGGCGTGGTGACGATCTTGATGTACTACCGACGCAGGGCTTCGCCTAAGCACTGTAACGGTATGATCGAGGTGGAATTTGGTGGCAGGGGGCACCGCACACGGCTAAGGAACGATCTCAAGGATCAACTTGTCTGTCTATGGGGTGCCCCTGCCTCCGTATATAAAGGTTGGAGGGAGGAGGGCTGGCCGGCCAAGGAGGTGTAGGCGCAGGAGGAGTCCTACTCCCACCGGGAGTAGGACTCCCCCCTCCAATCCTATTCCAACTAGGACTCCTTGGGAAAAAGGGAGAGGGAAAGAGAGAGAGGGGGCCGGCCCACCTTTCCTAGTCCTAATAGGACTTGGGGAAGGGGGGGGGGCGCCGGCTAGGAGTGGGCTGCCTCTTCTCTCTTTTCCACTAAAGCCCAATAGGCCCATTTGCCTCCCGGGGGGTTCCGGTAACCCTCCCGGTATTCCGGTAAAATCCCGATTTCACCCGGAACACTTCCGATGTCCAAACATAGGCTTCCAATATATCAATCTTTACGTCTCGGCCATTTCGAGACTCCTCGTCATGTCCGTGATCTCATCCGGGACTCCGAACAACCTTCGGTACATCAAAATGCATAAACTCATAATAACTGTCATCGTAACGTTAAGCGTGCGGACCCTACGGTTCGAGAACAATGTAGACATGACCGAGACACGTCTCAGGTCAATAACCAATAGCGGGACCTGGATGCCCATATTGGCTCCCACATATTCTACGAAGATCTTTATCGGTCAGACCGCATAACAACATACGTTGTTCCCTTTGTCATCGGTATGTTACTTGCCCGAGATTCGATCGTCGGTATCCAATACCTAGTTCAATCTCGTTACCGGCAAGTCTCTTTACTCGTTCCGTAATACATCATGTCACAACTAACTATTTAGTTGCAGTGCTTGCAAGGCTTATGTGATGTGTATTACCGAGAGGGCCCAGAGATACCTCTCCGACAATCGGAGTGACAAACCCTAATCTCGAAATACGCCAACCCAACATCTGCCATTGGAGACACCTGTAGTACTCCTTTATAATCACCCAGTTACGTTGTGACGTTTGGTAGTACCCAAAGTGTTCCTCTGGTAAACGGGAGTTGCATAATCTCATAGTTATAGGAACATGTATAAGTCATGAAGATAGCAATAGCAACATACTAAACGATCGGGTGCTAAGCTAATGGAATGGGTCATGTCAATCAGATCATTCAACTAATGATGTGACCTCGTTAATCAAATAACAACTCTTTGTTCATGGTTAGGAAACATAACCATCTTTGATTAACGAGCTAGTCAAGTAGAGGCATACTAGTGACACTCTGTTTGTCTATGTATTCACACATGTATTATGTTTCTGGTTAATACAATTCTAGCATGAATAATAAACATTTATCATGATATAAGGAAATAAATAATAACTTTATTATTGCCTCTAGGGCATATTTCCTTCATTGAAATGCTCGACCTCTCACGTTTCTAGCATGGAATCGACGCAGGTCTTGCTGATAAATGGTCGACCGGATCAGGGCCATCTCTCTTTCCTCTTCTAGGAGATCAACTGCGTCTTGCCGAGCCTATTCTGCTTCATCTTCTGAGAAAATCTTAACTCGGGGTGCATTGTGAAGCAAGTTACTCGGAAGTACAGCTTCAGTTCCGTAGTCCAAGAAGAATGGAGTTCAACCAGTCAACCGATTAGGAGTTGTCCTCAATCCCCAAAGTACTGATGGAAGTTCATTGACCCAGGCACCTGCTGCATGCTTGATATCACACATCAATCGGGGTTTTAGTCCTTTGAGAATCAATCCGTTTGCTCTTTCAGCTTGTCCATTCAACTGGGGATGGGCGACTGAAGCATAGTCGACTCGAGTGCCTTGGGAAGCGCAGAAGGCTCTGAACTCATCAGAATCGAAGTTTGAACCATTGTCAGTGTTGATGCTGTGTGGAACACCATATCTGAATGTTAACTCTCTGATGAAGCTGAGAGCAGTACTGGCTTCAAGACTTTTAATAGGCTTGGCTTCTATCCATTTAGTAAACTTGTCGTCTGCCACGCGCACATGAGTGAAGCCACTCCTACCAGTCCTCAGAGGCCCAACCATATCTAATCCCCAAACAACAAAGTGCTAGACGAGTGGAATGGTCTTCAGGGCTGATGAAGGCTTGTGAGACATGTTGGAGTAAAACTGGCAACCTTCACATTTGTCGACTATTTCTTTCACCATTTCATTTGCTCGCGGCCAATAAAATCCCGCTCGGTATGCTTTGGCCACAATGGTCCGAGAGGACGCATGGTGACCACAGGTCCCCGAGTGGATGTTGTTGAGGATCACTCGACCTTCTTCTGGTGTTATGCATTTCTGGCTGACTCCAGTTACACTTTCTCTGAACAGTTGTCCTCTTATCATAGTAAAGGCTTTGGATCGACGGACGATCTGTCGAGCCTCTTCTTCATACTCTGGGAGTTCCTTCTTAAGAATGTACGTGATATACAGCACTGCCCAGTCGGGAGGGATGACCAAACTTCCATTATCAAGTCGACCACAGCTGGGACTTCGAATTCAGTCAGATCAGTGGCACTCTTAGGTTGTGGGGGCTCTTATGTGAAAGGATCTTCCTGAACTGAAGGTGTATGAATATGTTCCAAAAACACATTGCTGGGAATGGTCTCTCTCTTGGAACCTATCTTTGCCAAATCATTAGCCGCTTGATTTTTTAGTCAGGGTATATGATGGAGCTCTTACCCTTCAAACTTCTTCTCTAACTTTCTCACCGCATTGCAATAACCAGTCATAGCTGGGCTCCTGACGTCCCATTCCTTCATTACTTGATTAACCACCAAATCTGAGTCACCGTAGACCACTAGGCGATGGACACCGAGTGAAATGGACATACGCAGCCCGTACAGAAGTGCTTCGTATTCAGCCTCATTGTTGGAGGAATCAAAATGAATTTGAAGAACATAGCTGAGTCTGTCTCCTTGGGGGGATACCAAAACCACCCCAACACCCGAACCATTCAGCATCTTGGATCCATCAAAGAACATGGTCCAATGTTACGAGTGAATCTGAGTCGGTAGTTGCTGCTCAACCCACTCAGCGAGGAAATATGCTATTGCTTGGGACTTGATTGCTTTTTTTGCCTCAAACTTGATATCCAAGGGAAGGAGTTCAATCGTCCACTTTGCCACTCGACCTATTGCATCTCTGTTGTTCAGAATTTCTGACAATGGTGCGTCACCGACGACTGTAATGGAGTGATCAGAGAAATAATGTGCAACCTTCTTCATGGTCATATAAATTCCATAGACAAGCTTCTGATAATGTGGATATCTTTGCTTGGATGGAGTCAAAACTTTGGAAATATATTATACTGGGCGCTGAAGTTTATAGGCTTTTCCTTCTTCTTCCCGCTCGACCGTGAGTACTGTACTGACAACTTGTCCAGTGGCTGCAATATAAAGCAGTAAAGGCTATTTACTGATTGGGGCAACGAGCACCGGCTGGGTGGAAAGCAGGGCTTTGAGCTCTGCAAACGCTGCGTCAGCTTCAGGAGTCCACTCAAACTTGTCAGATTTCTTCATCAGTCGGTAAAGAGGCAATGCCTTTTCACCGAGGTGAGAGATGAATCGACTCAAGGCGGCCAAACAACCAGTAAGCTTCTAAACATCATGCACACGCACAGGGCGCTTCATCCGAAGTATGGCACCAATTTTCTCTGGGTTCGTGTCGATCCCTCATTCGGAAACAAGGAAAGCGAGTAACTTTCCACTAGGAACTCTGAATGTGCACTTTGATGGATTAAGCTTGATATCACACCTTCTCAGGTTGGCAAAGGTTTCAGCAAGGTCAGCCGGCAGGTCGGAACCTTTACACGACTTGACCACAATGTTATCCATGTATGCTTCCAGATTTCGACTGTTTTGAGTGAGCAGACACTTCTGAATCACCCTCATAAATGTGGCACTGGCATTCTTGAGACCGAATGGCATGGTGACATAACAAAAGCATCCGAATGGAGTGATGAAAGCTGTTTTTATCTCATCGGGTCCATACATTCGAATCTGATTATACCCGGAGTAGGCGTCCAGAAAAGACAAACGCTCACACCCCGTTGTCGAGTCAACAATTTGGTTAATACAGGGGAGAGGAAAATGATTTTTCGGGCAGGCCCGATTGATATGCTTGAAGTTAATGCACATACAAAGTGAGTCATCCTTTTTGGGGACCATGACAACATTGGCGAGCCACTTGAAGTGGTAAATTTCTCGGATAAACTCAGCTGCCAGGAGCCGAGCCACTTCCTCGCCAATCGCTTTTCTCTTCTGAACGGCGGACCGTCGAAGATGTTCCTTGACTGGTTTCACTTTCGGGTCGACTCGCAAACGGTGCTCAGCCAGTCCCCTGGGTACACCTAGCATGTCAGAAGGTTTCCATGCAAAGATGTCCCAGTTCTCATGGAGGAACCGGATGAGCACTTCTTCCTATTTGCTGTCGAGTGATGTTGAGATATGAGTAGGAGCAGCATTAGGATCGGTCAGGTGAATATGAATCGGCTTCGTTTCACCGGACGACTGAAATGCAGAATCTGCGGCAGGCTTCTTAGCTCGCAACAAATTACGTGGGTCTGCATTCTTCCGGTATTCTTGCATTTCGACTGCTGCCATTTGTGCATCGGCGATTTTCGAGCCCTTCTGGAAGCACTCTGCTGCTTTCTACCGATTGCCAGTGATTGTGATCACTCCTCTCGGACCATGCATCTTCAGTTTGAGGTACACATAACATGGTCGAGCCATAAAACGTGCATAAGCAGGCCTACCCAGAATAACATGATAAGCACTCTGGAAATCCACTACTTCAAATGTCAACTTTTCCTTGCGGTAATTCTCTGAATCACCGAAAACCACATCAAGGGCGATCTGGCCGAGTGATTCAGCCTTCTTGCCCAGTATAACACCATGGAAACTCATATTGCTTTCACTAAGCTTGGACGTCAGAATGCCCATTCCCTTCAAGGTTTCAGCATGAAGGATATTCAAGCCGCTACCACCATCCATCAGCACTTTGGTCAGTCGAGTGCCTTCAACAACTGGGTCGACCACCAACGCTTGCCTCCCAGGGGTGGCTATATGCACTGGATGATCAGACTGGTCGAACGTGATAGCATTCTGAGACCACTTCAAATAACTGGGTGTTGCCGAGCAACCATGTGCACTTCTCTGTTAATCACTTTCAATCAACTTTTGCTCTCAACATCAGCAAAAATCATCAGAGTGGAATTGACGTTGGGAAAACCATCATTGTCTTCTTCCTTATCCTCATCCTTGTCCAACTCCTTTTCCTTCTCATTGGGTTGCTTTTCTCGAAACTGATGGATCAAAACTCGACACTGTCGAGTGGTATGTTTAGGATAAATCAGATTACCCTCTTCATCCTTCTTGGTGTGAATGTGGCATGGTAAATCTAACACATCATTTCCGGCTTGATCTTTCACTTTCTTGGGGGTCTAGGGCCCTTTGGGCTTCCCCTTGAACTTTCCTTGACCCACGACTAAAGCTTCACCAGGAGCAGCTGGCTCGGCCTTGCGCTTCTGCTTCCAACTGGAATTCCCTCCTCTGGTGTACTGGGCGACTGTTTTGTGCTTGCCACTCCGTAGTCGGTCTTCCTCTTTGCCGTTAGCGTATTTGGTGGCAATCTCCATCATCCGAGCCAAATAGATGTCTCCAGTCCGACTGAACTTCAGATTGAGCTCTCTGTAGCGAATGCCTTCCTTGAAGGCATAGATTGCTTGGTGATCTGACACATTCTCCACTGTATGGTGCAACGTGATCCATCTCTGGATATAGTCTCTCAGGGTTTCATTCGTCTTCTGTACGCAATGCTGCGGCTCCGGTAAACCGGCAGGTCTCCTGCAGGTGCCCTCAAATGTTCTGGTGAACACTCGGGCTAATTCATCCTAACTCAAAATACTCGCAGGGGCCAACTGATTCAGCCAAGCTCTGGCAGAACCTTCAAGCATTAGAGGGAGGTGTTTCATGGCTACCTCGTCGCTGCCGCCGCCAATATGCACGGCCACTCGGTAGTCTTCCAACCAAGTGTCAGGCTTGGACTCACCGGTAAACTTGCTGAATCTAGTCGCCAACCTGAAGTTGGGGGGAATCACTGCGGCCCTGATGACTCTGCCGAAACACTTCGGACCTGAAACATGAACTCTACTGTCAATCGGGTGATCTCTGTCATGGCCTTCTCTGTGTGCTCTATTCCTGTCAACCAGACCTTGAACGAGAATAGATCTCACATCAAAGCCTGGCTCTCTCAGGTCGACTGGTATTCTGTGCTCGCCACTGTGAGGGCGTCTGCCATCATGTTGCCGAGGCACATATGATCGACTCCTCGGAGGGGGTGTGGGCACTCGACGACGGTCATCGTGACCGAGTCGGTGATCATACTGCTCATGGTTTTTGTACTGATCTTGCCGGTGCCCACATCCCTCACGCCGTGGGGGTGATCTTGGGCTATGGGCTGACTGAACTGTATATGCCATCACAGACCTGCTATGAATCCTATTCCGTGACTGAGACACTGTTGTGTTCTGCTCTCCGCCTGCCCGAAGTAAGGCCCGGATCTGCATCAAACCTCTGCCAGCTTCCGACTAGGAGGGCTGAATTGACTCTACTATTCGGGCCGCAGCTGTGAGATTTTGAATCGGAGTGCAGTATACCTGAGGTTGAGGCGGAAAAAGCTGTTATTGACTGGACTCAGGGATCCGCTGCCGAGCATGCTCGTCGAGTGCATGCTGAAGGTTCTCCAGTCGAGTGCGCTCAACCAAGTTGGCCAGGTGCACCTCCTCCAAGGCTCGGGCCTCGGGGGTTTCTCCGACGATGGGAGTGTTAAGTGCATCCATATTGCGGCGGCGAAGTTCTTCCCTCCACTGCGAAGAAAGAGGTTTGGGGTGGTATTCCTCGTGAACACGTGACGGATCGCCGCCACCATCACCACCATTGTCGCGGGGGAAGCCAGGAGGACTGCGTGGTCCGTTGACCATCAAGACTTCAGCCGCGGGATGGCTGCTGTCGCACTCGGATGCGGTCTCGACGGAGCCAGTCAAACAAGATGTATAGAGTTTCGTCGGGCTCGATTGCCGTGACTTGTGGGGTGGCCGACCGACGGGCCACCGCGTGTCTCACCCACCACTGAAGTCGCGATGACCCGAATCGCTTGCGGTGGCGAACAGCGGGGAGCGAGGACGCCACGGGAGCCGACCGATACTGAGTCGACGGCTGCCGGAGAAGGACGTCGCGGACGCACGCGCGAAAGTTTGTCGCCCCGCAAATGGGGAGCGCATCGACATCGAGGGGAGCTTCCTGAAGCCAGGCGGAGTCGTCGGCAACGAAGACGAGCGCGCCGAGACGGATCTCGCGGCCCTCAGTCAAACAACCGCCGGAAACCATGATGATAGGAATCGGAAAAAACTCAAGTTCACCAACAAGTCACTAAGACACCTGCCCTAAGGTGGGCGCCAACTGTCGTGGATCTAAGACTGACAGTAGAATGGGGGTAGGTATGTAGAGGTAAGATCCTAGCTATGGAGAAGTTGTACACACAAGTTTTACGAGTTCAGGCCCTTCGCGGAGGAAGTAATAGCCCTACGTCTCGGTGCCTAGAGGCGGTCGACTGGATTATGCATGTGTGTGTTATAGGGGGTGCGAACCCTTGTGCCAGTGGAGGGGGTGGCTTATATAGAGTGCGCCCAGACCCCAGCCAGCCCACATTACAAGGGGTTTAAGGTACATAAAGAGATGGTGTTATTGGTAACGCTAGTAATAAAGTGACATAAATGAACATTAAGTCTATGGCGTAAACGCCCGACCATTGCTGTGTAGAGTGACTTTAGATCTTCTGCTGTCGAGTGATAATTCTTACGGTCGAGTGTCTTCGGGTCTTCCGAGTGGAATGCTTCCGGCCGAGTGGATGATGCTATCCCTCGAATGCTTCTGGTTTTAGGGTAATGTCCTAGGGGAGGCTGTCTAGGTCAAGCCTATGACCCTACCCTAGGTACATAGCTTCATCAGTGGGTGGGACGTAAAATTCCCTGCTCTCAGCCCCTAGTCTGGGCTGGGCATAGTTAGGATATTGCTCCTCTATAATGACAAGGGATCACATTAAGTCCAGAGCCTCTCTTAAAGGCAAGGTTTGGCCCGAGAGAAGAGAGCACGTGGAGTACGGTGATAGGGAGACTCCTTGGCCGAACTCGCATGATGCTGACTTCAAGGATTCGGAGCCCGTGTCCAGAGAAGGCTCCGGCTCCATGATGGCTGCCAGTGACACTACTTCCCCCGGCTCTCCCACAATGGGCCTAGTGGCCGCAGATAGTCCGGATCTATGGCCAGAGCGGAGATTAAGGGTGCGAATCCTTTGAAGATCAAGTCTCCTCGGATATCAGCGACATAGTCTAGATTTCCAAAAGTAATCTGGTGTCCTGGGGCGTAGTTGTCGATCTTCTCTAGATGGCCAAGCGAGTTGGCCCGCAATGCGAAGCCGCCGAACACAAAGATCTGGCCAAGGAGGAAAACCTCCCCCAGGGCAGCATTGTTGTAGATGATTGATGGAGCCGTCGAACCTTCTAGTGACGACGCAACGGAACTCTCAATGAAAGCACCAATGTCGGTGTCAAAACCGGCGGATCTCGGGTAGGGGGTCCCAAACTGTGCATCTAAGGTTGATGGTAACAGGAGGCAGGGGACACGATGTTTTACCCAGGTTCAGGCCCTCTTGATGGAGGTAATACCCTACGTCATGCTTGATTGATATTGATGAGTATGAGGATTACAAGAGTTGATCTAACACGAGATCGTTGTGGCTAAAACCCGAGAAGTCTAGCCTGTATGATTATGATTACCTCTATGGACTAAACCCTCCGGTTTATATAGACACCGGAGAGGACTAGGGTTGTACAAAGTCGGTTACAGAGAAAGAAATCTTCATATCCGAATGCCAGGCTTGCCATCCACGCTAAGGAGAGTCCCATCCGGACACGGGAGAGAATCTTCTGCCTTATATCTTCACGGCCCATCAGTCCGGCCCATGTCCAACAGGTCGGACGCCCGAGGAACCCTTAATCCAGGACTCCCTCAGCGGCAACTGGCTCCATCGGGAGAGGGGAGGGAGGTGGATCAGCGAGCTGCATAGCTCATATTCGGTGGGCTCGGCGGCCACCCAACCGACTTGGATGCGGGATAACTACTCTTTGTAAGCCATTGTAAGAGTGGACAAAATGGTGAAGGAGGAGATAGGGGAGCGGCAGAGGGGTGCGATTCTTGGCTGGCATTTTGCCTCGTTTAAATAGGAGATTAAATAGACGGCGGACGGGAGGAGCTCGGTCGATGTTGCGTTTAATGTCGGCCTGGTCATGAACAGACGTGTGTCGAGAGTGGGTTTCTCGGCTTCCACACGGGTTTCATGGAGGCGTTTGAATGCGGCAAGGATGCGTGTTCAGCTACGCATGCATCGAGTGGCGCCGTCGACCCTGACATAGGACACCGCGCCGTTCTTCCACTGACGTGTGGGCTCTTCCGGTACATGGCCTGTATGTCAGTGGCCCAATGCAGGCAGCGCACGGCAAGGAACTTTTGGTGGGCCAGGGCGGTGAGAAGCGGGCATTCCATAAACCGATGATTGTTCATTGAGTGTGACGTCATCTATTTCATCTAGATAAGCCTACTATATAATGAAAGAGAATTTTAAAATTTTCATATATACGTTGATAGCCCGTTCGATATGTTGTGATTCATAAAGACCACTGCAAACATCAATGTTCTGCTTATCACACATAAGATTGATTAAACCTTGTAAAAAAGGATTAGATTGATTAATACCCGTAACAATCCATGTCCTTAACAAAGGGTGCATGCACGTATAGGTTGAGTGTGTGTCTTGTGTCGTGTGCGGCGTGCATGCAGGCGTGCGAGTGTTGCGTGTGTGCATGTGTACGTTTCAGTGTTGCAAGCATGTGTGCGTACGTGCGTGTGTTTGTGAGTGCATGTGTACGTGTCAATGTTGCACGTCTGCATGTGTGTGTGTGTTCGTTATGTGTACGTGTCAGTGTCGCATGCATGCATGCGTCGTGTGTTCGTGCGAGTGTTGCGTGCGTGCGTGTGTACGTGCGGGGTGAGGCTACATGTCAGTCGACTAACTTTTTCATCTCTAGTCAGTAGATTTTCTAGCCGTTGGCTATGAAATCAAGGGCCTGCAGTTTATCTTCAACCTCCACCCCCCGAGCCACCAGCCACCGACGGCCGCTGCCGCCCGCGGCCGGCCCACGCGGCCACGCCACCCCGCCCACCCCGAAACCACTCCCCACTACCGGTCCGCCGCCGCCCCGGCCATCCCTCTAGCCCCCCCCCCCCCCCGTGCCGAGCTTTTTCTCTGGCGATCCCCACCCCACCGCCCAATCACTGCACCCCCACCGCCGGTGACTACCAACCAGAGGTCTCACGACTTCGAACCACCACCGACCACTAATTTATTACCATTTTTGTCCTTCATATATGCGCTGACGGGTGGGCCCAATGGTAATGTGCGCTACTGAATGTGGACCGTTTAACTGGTTAATTGATCGTGTCATCAACAAATTACGGAGTTGTATGGTGAGCCAGTGACCGTATGATCACCCTAAAATGTATTTTATTAACATAGTACAGACTCAAACTACCATTTCTTTCTTTCATATACGCGCTGACAGGTGGGCCCCACAGTTACGCGCCCCCATGGTGCAACACTAGTTGCGCCACGTGGAACATTTGACTGGTCAATTAATTGTGTCATCAACAAAATACGGAGTTGTATGGGTGAGCCAGTGACCATATAATCACGACATGTATTTTTTTAACATGATACAGATGCAAGCGCTCATATATAGGTGCAAGCACTCACCGCTATAAGCGCACACACACAAACCCTACCCCTATGAGCACCTTCGAGAGAGTGAGCCACATATGATCGAGATTTTACGAAGTCACCATAGGTGCCTCGTAGTCGAGTGGAATGTCTCCTCCCACTGAACTCACATCGCCGGAAAGATACTGAAATTAACCGAGGATAAATGCGAGCACCAGGACTTTAACCCTGGTGGGCTCGAGAAACCACTGTCCTCCTAACCATCCAACCACGGGTTGGTTAGCACCACAAAATGTATGTGCTAACCGTGATAAGCTTATTCTGAAGTACAGTGACCATATCGTGCTTTCGCTTCAAATACAATGACCGTAAGTGTCGTCAACAAAATATGGAGCACGCATCAAATACAATGTCCGTCAGTGTCATCAACAAAATACTGAGACGTATCATGAGCTAGATACCGTATTATCACCACGAGAATATATACGGTGACCGTAATGAGCATATTCTGAAGTCCACCGACCGTATAGTGCTTTTGCTTGAAATACAGTGACCGTCACGCGTGAATGTGTCATGGGCATGCATACTTTTAGAGGGTCGAGAGATAGTTTGTGTGCGTATGTGAAAGTGGTGTAGAAAGAGGGGGTGTATGGTAGAGGCAAGGAGAGATATGCCCTTCGTTTTTCTTTCTCATGACTAATATTTTAGGCGAAAATATTAACATTCACAATGTAGAACAAATATTTTTGGATGCACCATGCAATTAACTTTCATGTATAACATTGTACTATTGTATATGCTTATTTTCTTAGTGGCCGATTGCGTGTGTGGTGTGGTGGGCACATCATTTCTAGTTGTGGTGGGTCAACAAGAGGACTCATGGGTCGGTTCCATCCTGCGCCACATAGGTTGGTCCAAGACGCATTATACGAAGACCCATGTGGAGGACTCGGCATACAACACAAAGCTACCAGAGTCGTGGAGGACTCTATCTATCCCGCTGGTGGTAAGCTGACTATATATGATTTGTAACCCTAGGCCCCGAGTATGTTATAGAAGCCTCGAGGCTAGTTCGTTGATAGTATACACACATGCACAATGCATGGTATTCATGTGTACTTTGTACACACCCCTATCACTAATATACAGTACCAGGAGTAGGATTTTTTCTCAACTGCAAGGGTCCGAACTTGGGTAAAACTTTGCCTTGTATTACCATCTAGCCTAACAGTCAGGGATATCCTACCAAATGGTATGATGGAACCATATCTGCCAACTACTAAGAGAGAGGTGTGTTTGGGGGGGGCAATGTGTGCGAGAGAGGCCTAAAGATAATGTGCATGCGGGAGACACGTAGGCACATATATGTGCATATAAAGGGCTAGTAGAGACTGTGTGTATGTATATATGCACATGAGAGAAATAGTGTTTTCCATCTGAGATTAGTGAAAAGAGTGGTACATAGTAGTCAGAAAGAGAGAGAGAGAGAGAGAAACAGAGGGAGTGTGTGCGTGAGACACCCCGACACCCCGGGAGAGATTCTGAGCATGTGTGAAAGGGAAATGCCGATGTATATAAAGTGTGTGCACTTATGCGTTAGATAAAGAGAGATATAGCACGTTTGTGAGAACGGGCCGAGGCATAGTGCATCTACGTGTAAAAGGCGGTTCTACGCATAAATTAAAATATAAATGGCATTATTGTTTTTGGATGAGATCATGAATTTTGCAATTTGCGTATGAACGAAAATCGGTCTATCAGACACCCATACTCTATTGAATTCTAACATGTGCATGTGTTTATTTCATAGTATTGACCCATAGAGTGAGAGCAGTTTGAAATACAGGCAATGCATTTATTTTGCAATTCATATATAAACATTAATTAGTGCACTCCATGTTGTTAGTGTGAAGCACTTTATACATTTGTCACTTACATGGATACATTCCAAATTGCTAGCTACAAAATAGAATACATGTTGAATTCAACATAAAGGGGGTTTCGAAGATTCGAATTCATAGGAAGTGCATTCATCTATTTGAACCCGAGATAATGGCATTTGGAAATCAGATCTAAAAGGGGGCATCAATCTTTGTTGTGCGTTTGAACATGCTATATATTCATACACATGTCTAATTATTATTTTGCAACCAAGGAGATTATATCTGGAACCATGCATGAACTGAGGTAAGTTGCATACTTTTTAATATATACTCGTGTACAATGTATATTCAAATGTACCCCCTCCATTCCAAAATAATCGTAGTTTTAGGATTTTCAACAGTAAAGATTTGCGAAGTTTGAAAAATCCTGAAAGTTCAATTCAAGAGAACCGAAAACGTTAATGCTTCTCATCCCAAATATTGAACGAAGCGCCAAATAAGCCTCTGGTCACCCGAAACCGCGCGAGACTAATGTTTGGTGGTAGGAAATTGCTGTCCTGACTCTGGCACGTGTAGCCTATCGGCCCGATGCCCAAAGGACTAAACCGGGGTAGGTTTGTAAATTCACAAAGACGCCAGTCTCAACCACCTCCGAGAAGCATTCATACGCCGTGGGCGCCTCAACACCCATGCGCTCGGCCGAAATCTATCCCGCCCACCATTTGGGACACCTAAGATTACTGTCCTACCTCCAACCCGCAATATGTCCGAAATTTTAGATGGGGGCAAAGTATGTAACTTTCCCCAAATTTCAAACAAGTGCGTCCCAAACCGAATCATTGTTCACCCTTAGTTCCCCCTCCCTTCATTTCCCCAATCATACTCCGTGAGCGCCAAAACACCCTCTCCACCAGCCGCGAAACCCCAGCCTCCGCCGTCCTCCACCCCATCGCACCCAATCTACCGCCGCCCTCCTCCATCATGCCGGAGCCGGTACCCCGATGTCGTTGTCCAATGCAACCGCAACCGCAATGCCCTCAAGGACTTAGCAGCTGAAGCCAAGGCAGAGCTGCCTCCATGACGCCGACAGACGGCCACCGCACCACACTCAACAACTTGGCCATGGGTTCATCCAAGGCTCCACCGTCCTCCACAACTTCTTGTTTCCAGCGAACCACAAGAAGATTGTTGGAAAAACAGAAGGAGGACAGAACACTGCCAGAAGAAAGAGGTACCCCTCTCCCCTTCTTCGTGCAAATCTTACATCTCTTCTCACACCATATTCATCTCACAAAAGAAACTAGTTGAGTGCTTCATACTGCATCTTCTTCATGATACTAAATGCACAAGGTTTCCTCCCATTTACTATTTCACCTTTGCTAGAGGTCAGTAGCCCGCCTGGATTTCAATTCAGGGTCAGTCGAATCGCAATCAAAAGAAGCAGCACCCGCTTAGGCGCGCGGAGAACCTAGTCCTCCTGTTCACCGGGGAAGCGGTGCATCAGTGTCTAATATAGGGATGTGGGCGCAGGAGCTGCTTGCACCTGATCTGGAGGTTGGCGGGGCTCGAAGGGATGGTCGGGGGCGGTGCCAAGCATGGCGGTGCAGTGAGGTCGATGGGAGGGCGGAGGCGGGGGACTGGGCTGGTGGTCGCTGGCATTTCGAGGAAGATCGTAACACTGACTGGCTGGAGGTAGATGAAGGCAATCTGCCCGTTCTTTGTACATCGGACGGTGCAGAAAAAATGGACTTACCTATTTGTTTTTAGTCGACTATTATTTTCATAGGACCACACCTTGTGGTGTGCTGGAGGAGCATCTGCATTTCCCAGCCATCCCTGTGCTCATATTTCAAAATCCTAGAATCTAGTAATGTCATGTGCATGCATGTTGTAGATCTATCATATGTCTCCCATCATTTATTTCTCACCGACCTGCTATCTGCTACCTTTACACTATACTACTTGTGCACACACTTCACCCATACTCACACTATTGTTTTTTTATGCATGGGTATTTCAGACTCTGATGCAGTATTGATGAATACAAGAAAGAAAAGACAGAAGTCGCTCCAGTGTAATTCGAAGATGAGCACTAAGCGTTCCAGCGCTCTAAAGGGTGCAGTGACAGGAGATGGATACAGTAAACGTAGCTTTGCAGTTCATGATCTGAATTGCCACACACAACCATCCCAGGTGCTTGCTTTAACTTCGCCCTGTCAAATGTGGCTGCATGTTGCATACGATATCTAGCTTGTATTGCTTCCAATTTGGTTAAATTGCATCAGCTTACTTTACACATTATACCTTTGATAATGACATGCCTTCCTATTTTTGATACATTCTACATATGTCTATTAACCATGTTTGTACATCAAACTAATGCTCTTTTGTATCCCACATCAATCACTTATGATGACACAGTCACCCCGGTGGGTTACTGTGAGACGCGCTACTCGTTTAAAGAGTGCAGTGTCATCCTCCCCACATGATTCTCAAGAAACAGCAAGGCTAAATGAAGATAGTCAACATAGCTCTCTAGTTGATGACCGCAATTCCCCCACACCACCATCGCAAGTGCTTGCTCTTACTTGGCAGTGTGATATGTGGTTGCATGTTGCATATGGTGTTTACCTTGTAATGCTTCTAATTAGGGTAAATTACATATGCTTAGTTAACACATTATACCTGCAAATATGACATGCGTTCCTGTTTTTGGTTCATATTACGTCTTTCTATTAACCATGTTCTTAATCAAACTACTTTTCTTGTGTATCCCTCATCAATCACTTCTGACGAGACACCTTCAAGTTGACAGTGTAATATTGGTTGCATCTTGCATATCATTTCCAACATGTATTGCCTCTAATTTGTTGAAGTGCCGCTTATAATGAGACACATCTGACTTGGTAGAGTGATTTTGGTTGGATCTTTCATATGGTGTCTAGATTGCATTGCTTCCAATTTGTTGAAATGCCTTCTACTTAGCATTTTTCGTACATATTCCATCCTCCTACAATGTGGTTGCCATACATAAAAGTTTTGTTCATCGGGATCATGCATCAACAAATTTGGAAGTGCGAATTTCATTCCTTTTTCTTGTGTGTTCACTTGACAAGGCAAACTCTAAACGGATGAAGGCATGGAATGATGGTAGTCCTCTAGAGCAACCGAAATATATGATCTCTGCAGATTCTCCTGCTACCCCTACTGCAGTGCAAGTTCGAAATCTCATCTCCCATACTCCACAACCACAGGTGCTTGCTCTAACATGGCAGTGTGATATATGGTTGCATGTCGCATATGGTGCCTAGCTTGTATTGCTCCTAATTTGTTAAATTGCATCTCCTTAGTACACATTATACATGTGAATATGACATGCCTAGAGAAAAATAGGCACATCTAGAATACCAAATGCACATCATTGGATACATAATGAGTTGTATTTTCATATTGTACATGTTTGGTATTGTAGATGTAGACAGTTTTCTCTATACACTTGGTCAAAGTTCACAAAGTTTGACTTTCAGAAAAATCTATAGGCACTACATTGTGGAACGGAGGGAGTATTGCTTCTAATTTGGTCAAATACATTTGTTAGGCCACCCATTTAACTTGGCAGAGTGATATTGGTTTCATCTTTCATATGGTTTCTAGCTTGCATTGCTTCTAACTAGTTCAAAACACCTTATGCTTAGTTTACACTTTATACATCATACATGTCAATATGTCATGCCGTCCTGTTTTTCATACATATTCCATCCTCCTATCATGCGTCTGTCTTACATGAAAGTAGTGCTCGTCGGTATCATGCATCAATGAGTTCTGAAGAGCAAATTTTATTCCTTTTTCTTGTGGGTTTGACTTGACAAGGCAAAATCCAAAAAGAGGAAGGAAAAGAGTAAGGAAGGTGATGATGGTGGTCCTCTATAGCAACGTAAATGGAGCATCTGTACGGATTCTCCTTGTACTACTAGTGCATTACGAGTTCCAAGTCTTCGCTCCCCTACTCCACCATCCAAGGTGCTTGCTCTAACTTGGCAGTGTGATATCTGGTTGCATGTTGCATATGGTGTCTAGCTTGTATTGCTCCTAATTAATGTAAACTGCATCTTCTTAGCTTACACATGATACGTGTGAATATGACACGCTTTCCTATTTTTGGTACATACTATATCTGTCTATCACACCATGTTCTTACATGAAACTACTCTTCTTGTGTATCCCGCGCCAGTCACATATGATGGGACACCTTTAAGTTGGCAGTGTGATATTGGTTTGCGTCTTGAATATGATTTCTAGCATGTAATGCTTCTAGTTTGATGAACTCCACCTATGATGAGACAGTTTTAACTTGGCAGAGTGATATTGATTGCACCTTCCATATGGTGTCTAGCTTGTAGTGCTTCTAATTTGTTGATGTGCCTTCTGCTTAGTTACCACATCATAGGTGTGAATATGTCAAGCCGTCTAGTTTTTCGTACATATTCCATCCTCGTATCATGACTTTGCCTTTCATCTGAGTAGTGTTTGTCAGTATCATGCATGAATAAGTTCTAAATAGAAAATTTTATTCATTTTTCTTGTCGGTTTGACGTCACAATGCAAAATCAAGAAAGCGGAAGGAAATTGGTAAGCCATTGGATGATGGTGGTCCTTCCGAGCAACTGAAATGGAGGGTCTCTACAGATTCTACTCTGCCATCCTCCCAACAAGATTCGCAACACAACTCAAGGCTAGACAGTCAACGTAGCTGTGTAGATGATGAGCACATCTCCCCTACTCCACCATCATAGGTGCTTGCTCTAACTTGGCACTATTATATGTGGTTGCATGTTGCGTATGATGTCTAGCTTGTATTGCTTATAACTTTGTTGAATTGCATCTGCTTACTTTACACATAATGCCTGTGAATATGACACATGTTCCTGTTTCTAGAACATATGTGTAGATGATGAGCACATCTCCCATACTCCACCATCACAGCTGCTTGCTCTAACTTGGAACTGTTGCATGTTCCATATGATGTCTAGTTTGTATAGCTTCTGATTTTCTTGAATTGTATCTGCGTAGCTTACAACTTATACCTGCAACGATCACTTACCCATAAGACACATTTAACTTGGGAGTGTGATGTAGGTTGCATCTTGCATTGTCTTCTAGCTTATACTGCTTCTAATTTCTTGAAATGGCACTTATGACGAGACACTTTTTACCTGAAAGTGATATTGGTTGCACGTTCATATGGTGCCTAGCTTTCATTTCTTCTAATTTTGTTGAAATGCTTTCTACTTACTATTTTTCGTGCATATTCCATCCTCCTATCGCACGTCTGAATATGCAATGATGCCTTTTTTGTATATATTCCATCCTCCTATCATGCGCTTGCCTTACATCAAAGTAGTGTTCGTCTGTATCATGCATCAAGCAGTTATGCAGAGCTAATTTTATTCATCTTCTTTTGGTTTTGAATTCATAAGGCAATATTAGAAAATAGGAAGGAAAGAGTAAGTTAGGGGATGTTGGTGGTCCTCTGGACCGACGCAAACAGAGACTCTCTAGATTTGTCACCCCTACTGCCAATGAAGTTGAAGACCCAAGTCTACATGATGAGTTCATCTCCCGTACTCCACCATCACAGATGCTTGCTCTAAGTTGACGGTGTGATAATTGATTTCATGTTGCATATGTTGTCTACCCTGTATTTCTTCTATTTTGATTAAATTACACCTGCTGAGTTTATACGTTATACATGTGCATATGACATGCCTTTCTGTGTCTAGAATACACTGCATCTATCAATCATACCATGTTCTTACATCAAAGTACTATTGTTGTGTATCCCGCATCAGTCACTCATGATTGGACGCTTTTAACATGGCAGTTTGATAGTCGTTGCATCTTGCATTGATTTCTACATTGTACTACTTCTAATTTTTCGAAATGACACTTTTAACTAGGCAGAGTGATATTGGTTGCATCTTTCATATGGTGTCTAGCTTGCATTACTTCTATTTTCTTAAAAATCCTTCTGCTTAGTTTAAACATCGTAGCTGTGAATATGTCATGCCATCCCGTTTTTCTTACATATTCCATCCTCATACGGTTGTCTTACATCAAAGTATTGCTTGTGTGTATCATGCATCAATGAGTTCTGAAGAGCGATTTTATTCTTCTGTGTTGTGAGTATGCCTTGACATGGCAAAGTAAAAAAAGAGCAAGGAAAAGAATATAGTAGGGAATGGTGTTACTCGTCGGGTGAAAGGGAAAAGGATCCGCCCTCGAGATTCTTCTGGTACTTATAGTGTAGTAGAAGGTCTAAGTCCATAGGCTAAATCTACAAACACATTATCACCTGCTCCACCAGCTGCAGCATCCGCTTCAACTGTACGAGCATCTCAATGAGTTACTCGTTCGTTTGCTTCGGAACTGGCCAGTACCCAAGCTGCATTCACACCTAACACTACTTCCAAAGCACTGTTGACACAATAGGACTTGACAAGATCAGATGAACCTCATGAGCATCAACACCAAGACGGTACCTGACCGAGTCAAGTTGCAGTTGCATGCTCCTTTATATGTACTCTCACAGTTTGATGTGCACTAACACTTTCCATATTCGTTGTTGAACTAGCACCACG
The DNA here is from genome assembly GCA_034509565.1 of Triticum monococcum. Classification (NCBI taxonomy): domain Eukaryota; kingdom Viridiplantae; phylum Streptophyta; class Magnoliopsida; order Poales; family Poaceae; genus Triticum; species Triticum monococcum. The sequence continues at coordinate 630,887,980 of CM067843.1, forward strand.
GCGCAAGCAGAAACAAACATCAGGGATAATGCTTGACAGATTAACAAAATCTAAAGGAGGAAGAATGGAGATCCATTTTGAGGCAGGTTTAAAAAGGGTACGTGATGCTACAGAGTCAGCCAAGTTAGTATCAGAGGCAACCGTTGCCGTTAGGTGTCATGCACGTATCCTCCCAACGTGGAACCAGTACAGGAATGAGAAAGACAATACCCAGTTTAACACCTTCCTTGACCATTTATCCGTAATTAATGTTATTCATCGCAATTTGTAATATTGTCTTGCTTTGTGCCATACTTTCTAGCTTCCTCCTAATAAGACTCACATTCTTTTTTCAACAGATGAGGTTCAACTTGGATCCGAAAGATGATGCAACTAAACAAGCATGCACTCATATTTTCAGTCTGCTCTGCGACAGTATCGGTACCTTAGAAAATCTCACTGTGAAGGCAAGGCTAAAAACAAAATCGCCCAAGCATCTCAAGTGGAATATATTACACATGAAGACTGGCCAGCCCTTGTTAAACACTGGTCTGATCCAAAGTATCAGGTAGGGTATATGTATTTGATCATACCACATATTGAACTTGTATTTATGTATGTGCCTTACAAGTGTATCTTCTTCTAGGCTAACTGTTTGAAGAACAAGACCAACCGTTCTAAAGTGAAATTCGAACAGACAACAGGATCTCGTAGCTATATTGCACACTGCGAGGCTCTTGTAAATAGCTGCTACTTCCTTCTTTTTTCTGTGCCATATTATCGTATCTATATTGACTTGTTCCAAATACAGAGGAAAACCCGTGCGGAGCAAAAAGAACCTGAACCGAATGCTGTGCAAATCTTCAAGGATTGCCACACCAGCAAGATGAAGGGCATGAGCACACTAGTTTAGGCCGTTGTTGTAAGTCCTTACTCCTCCTGCCTTTGAACTGATTGGTACTATGATGTGTTCATTTAACTGCTTCGTTTGCAACCAATGTCAGTTACTCTGTTCACTTTTATAGACAGTTGTCTTAACATATCATTTCACCTTACATGGTTTAAAAGAGATGAAGGATATTCTATTGATCTTGATCTGTAATCTAGTTGTGATGTTCATGTGCACACACAATGATACAATAGCATGTTTGTTTTTTATCTGTTTGCCCATGATATGAATGATGTCTCTTTATCCTACTTTAAACCATGTCTCTTTATCCTTAGATGTCAACGAATGTGAGGAAATAGATAATACAATAGGCATGCTACATGGACATATGTTCTGAAAGTGATTTTATTATGTAGTTGGCACTACAATACATGCTAATGTATTACAGTAGTTCACCAAAATAAGTTATGCATAAACATTTAACCTACTTTGTTTGTTTTTGTCTCATTAGTAACTTATCTGGTACACTAATCTACAAATTCAAACTTTCAGCAAGCTATGAAACAAATGATTGAACAGACACAACCACCTGAAGGTGACGAGGCTACCATAGGCACAATGTCACCTCTTGCTGCAATGCGTCAGTATCTCTCCACTAACAGTGCAAAAAGCACCTTCCTGCGTAATTCTGGGTTGGTTGTCAAGGTAACCTCGTCCATATCGCCTACTGAACAAAATCTTCCGGGTGGACAGAGTGATATATCTGTGCTCCAGACACAAGTCCAATCCCTAATGGACGTTGTGTCGGAAACAAAAATAGTGGTTGACAAATGTCGTGAAGATATGAATGGTTTTCAAACCAAACTATCAAACATTTGCTTTTTTGTTCAAGAGCAATGGCGGAAAAAAGAGGAAGATTGTGCTGCTCTATCAGATTCTACAGCCTGAAACATAAGCACTCAGGTTAAATGATATGTGCTTCTATACATCTGATGGTGCTTTTATCTACAAGCATTGTAAAATTTATGCCAACAGGCCTTTTGTTGTATGGTTGGAATTTATTTTGTTGTGATACATCATTTATGATGCTGCCAAAGGTTGCAGTAATTACGACATTATTTTTGTATAGTGTAGGTTTATCTTAGTAATGTATTCGGACGAAAGCTTCATAGGAGCCCAACATGCCAACATTCGTCGGGCCCATTCCAATTGGGCTAAAAATGATTCTGGGCCGAAATTTGCATGTAGCCCACTAAAAATATCTGGGCCTAAATCAGCATAAGCTTTCATATTTTTCCGGTAGGCCCGTGCCCATAGTGGGCCTTTAACAGACCTAAATATAATTCGTGCCCTAAGTAATAATAGGCCATTTACATGTGTAAATATCCCGAGCCCATAAAAAACATGGGCCTTTAGTAGGCCGAAAGTAAGATTGGGCCCTGATTGTGCCAAATAAGCCACTCGTCTTAGCAGGCCAAAATGGTGGCCCATTTACAATTTGGATCATCCACAGGCCGAAAATTAGACGGGCCATAAATGCGCCGACCTACTACACGGGCCTTTAACAGGCTAGAAGTTTGGTCAGGCTTGATTAGTGTTATTTTTATATGGGTCGTTAGTAGGCCCGATGTGGCGTTGGGCCACATATAGGCGCCCATGGATTTCGTCCGACGTTAACAGGCCGAAAGTCACAACAGGCTGAAAGTGGCCCAAATATGTAGTGGGCCTCTAACAGGCCGAATGTCAGACATGGCCGAATATGACCCATATCTTTCATGGTCGTTTATGGATCGAAAGTTTCAATGGCCTATAAATGGGCCCAAATGAAGCAAGACCTTTAACAGGCCGGAAACACACTGGGCCGTAATTCGGCCCAAATTCTTAGCGGACTGTTAACAGGCCAGAAGTGACCATGGGCCGCAATGATGACAAGTTTAGGACGGGCTGTTGACGGGCCGATTTAACACTATTCATACGGGCCTTAACTGAGAATGTTGGGCCTTTAGCTCGGCCGACCCATTATGGTCTGCAAAATCTTGTGGGCATTTAGCTGGGCCGGCCCATTATGGCCCGCTAAATCTTGTGGGCCTTTAGTTTGGCCGGCCCATTTAATCTTTATGGGCCACTTTTGGTCCAGTCCACGTGTCAACGTATCATAGGCGCATCTCGCCCATTGGATGACTGACACATGTGCCAACGTGGAGCTGACACGTGGTTTCATCAGCCAATGAGAATTTTACACGTGGAAAATCGGCATTGGTCATTGCTGTTAGCGGGTTATTGGATCCAAAACTGGACCCGATAGCTTAACGGCGTCCTGTTACGGTGGATGCCATGTGTCGGTCACCCTTGACGAAAGCACTTCTATGATGCGTGATTTATCGTCATGGAAGTGGACACTTTGTAAGTGCATCTAGTTCCACCCCTAGTTGGTTTTGGAGTATTGACGACAAACCTAGTTGAGGGACTAATGTGTTTGTGAGAATTGCAGGATAACACAGGTAGAAGTCCCTCATTGATTCGGTTTTACTACCAGAGATGACCCCTAAAAATGTACGAAGACATTGAAGTCAACGGTGGTATATGAAGATATTCACATTGAAGACTATGACATGAGAAGACACCACGTGAAGCCTATGGAACTCGAAGACTTAGATCTTTCGTAGTTCTCTTTCATTTGTGTTGAGTCATAGGAACCACCGTACTGTTAAGTGGGGTCCAAGAGAACCATTCAGAACGACTGAAGTGATGCCTAATTCAAAACCTATATCTTCGAGCGAAGACTATGAGAGCAAATCTTGTCCAGAGTCGGACAAGTCAGCTTTACTTGTAGCCCAAGTAAAGTTGCCGTGTGAGTTTGAAATCTGACCGTTGGTACACCTGTAAGTTCCTTAGTGACCCAGGGTCATTTTGGACAAATCAGGTCGGGTTGCCCAGTGGCTATAAATAGTCCACCCCCTACAACCATAAACGGTTGGCTGCTCAGATTTCAGTGTATGACTTTTGTTGTTTGAGAGCAACCCACCTCGAAGCCTTTGAGAGAAAATTTCCTAGCGAGGAGAAAAGCCCTAACCACCCAGAGCCAGAGAGAATTGGGCATCACTTAAGTCTTCTTGTCTGAGTGATCTGAAGACTTATTACACTTGAGGACTGTGCATCCTCCAGACGGTTAGGCGTCACGTTCTGAGCATCCAAGAGACATTGTGGATTGCCGGTGAACGAAGTCTGTGAAGGTTTGAGAGTCTACCTTGAAGACTTACCAGAGTGATTGGGCAAGGTCTGTGTGACCTTAGCTCAAGGGGAATACGGTGAGGACTGGGTGTCCTGAGCTGCGTGTTCAGGACTGGGTGTCCGAGACTGTGTGTCCTTTGGTTTAAATACCTAGCCGCCCTAACTAGACGTACAGTTGTCACAGCAACTGGAACTGGTCCAACAAATCATTGTCTTCAACGAGTCACTGGTTTCATCTTCACTTCCCTTACTTAGTGTTACTCTTTGTGAAGCCATTGCATGCTTGCTCTATCTTTTGTCTTCACAACGTAACTGTATGATTTGATTGGCTTCATAACTTCTTCCTACCTGATCCTTATTACACTGCAGCTACTTGTCATTGTGCTTTCACTCTATTGAATAATTGACCATGGCTTGCCTAGTGTAATCTAACTTCCGCTGCATAGTGATAGGCATATCTCTACTATTCGTCTTCATAACCTTCACGTTTTGAAGACTTTCATAAAAATCACCTATTCACCCCCCCTCTAGTCGATATAACGCACTTTCAATTAGTATCAGAGCAAGGTGCTCCCTTGTTTTGTGTGATTCGGTTTAACCACCTGGAGTTTTAGCTATGTCGACTGCAGGGATAATCAAAGTCTCCGCTGCGTGCCCCGTCTTCGATGGAACTGAATATCCCTACTGGAAGAATAAGATGCGCATGCATCTTGAAGCCATTGACGTCGACCTATGGTATGTCGTCAAGAACGGCGTTCCCAAGGCTGGAGAAGGTGTCACTGCTGCTGATGTCAAGAAGTTCACTCAACTGGACTCTACTGCCAAGAATATCATCTGTGGTCATCTGACCAAAGGACAGTATGGCCGTGTGGGTGCCTTGAAGACATCCAAGCTGGTCTGGGACTGGCTCTCCAAGGTCAATGAAGGCATCTCGACTCAGAGAGATCAAAGAATCAGTGTTCTTCGCAACCTCTTCAACCGCTTCAAGCGAAATGACAATGAGAATGTCCAGCACACATTTGACCGGCTCACTAACATCACAAATGAGCTTCAAGCCCTCGGCGCCACTGAGATCACCAAACATGAAATCGTCAAGACGCTGCTGAGATCACTTGATAGTTCGTTTGACATCCTAGCCCTGATGATTCAAGAACGTCCAGACTTCAAGACACTCGATCCGTCTGACATACTTGAGAGACTCAACACACATGAGTTTCAGCTTTCTGAGAAAAGAGATATCTACGATCCAAACTATGGGCGAACTCGTGCCTTGAAGGCAAAAGTTGTGTCCTCATCTGAAGAAGAATCTGACAGCAGTTCTGATGATCCTGAAGACATTGGAAGGGAACTTGCAATGCTAGTAAAGAAGTTCCAGAAATTCACCAAGAAGAAAGGCTTCAGAAAGTCTTCACGATCAAGCTCAAGGAATGATGAAGCTTCTGCTCATGACTATAAGAAGAAAACATGTCACAAGTGCAAGAAAACTGGACACTTCATCTCTGAGTGTCCATAGTGGGACAATGAGAACAGAAAGAAGAAAAAGAGCAAGGAATATGACTCTGACGACAAGAAGAAGAAGAAATACTCAAAGTCTTCTTCCAAGTCTTCCTCAAAGTCTTCATCACACAAGAAGAGCTCAACTGGCAAGGCTCGTGCGTTTGTTGGCAAGGAAATGGATTCAGAGGAGGAGTCCGCTTCTGAGGAGGCAGAGGTGGAGTCTGAGGAGGAATCTGATTCTGGCATTGCGAGTCTGGCTACAGCTTATGTCGCCAAGTCCATCTTCAACACTGAAGACAATGACTTCATCACCAACACCGATGCAAATGACAAGGACGACTCCACTCCTACCTACTGCTTCATGGCACGCGGTGCCAAGGTAAACACACGCACTACTTACTATCAAACATCCAGTGATGATGATTCTGATTGTGATTCAAAACCCAGCTACAAAACACTTGCTAAAATTGCAACTGAACAACAGAAAGCCATGGAACATATTCAAAAACTGTTAGACAGAAGCGATGATCTGTTGGGTGCTGAAATGACTCGATCTGAATCCTTAATTGAAGACATAAAAAATCTTCACGTTAAGTATCAGGAACTTGAAGATCGTCATGATACTCTCTCAACAACTCATGAAAAGCTCTCCTATGATTATCTTCAAAGGAAGCAAGATCTTGGGAAATTGAGAGTGGCTCATGAAGATCTTCAAAAGGAAAATGAGTCACTTCGCGCCGAACAGATCAGTTCCGCTCAGGAAGGATTTGAACCACCATGCCTTAAATGCATTGAGCGTGATAATGCTACTTCTGTTGCTGAATGTTCCACTGCTACTGCTGTTGCAATATCTTCAACTGTTGAAGTGGTAACTAACCCCTCTGCTGAGGATACCACTGCTATTGCTGATGAGAATGCTAGGTTGAAGACATTGCTTGAAACAGGGATGTACAAAAGTCTCAAAGGACATCAGACATTATGTGATGTCCTCAAGAAGCAGATTCTGAACCGAAACCCTAGGAAAGAGGGTGTTGGGTTCGTGAGGAAAATAAATGCAGATGGCTCTTACTAGAAACCTGAGCAGTACCCCAAAACTACATGGGTTGCTGCAAAGGAATCCTCAGCAGATCCATCCAATCTGTCTGGCTTCACCTGTGCTAACCCAATTATCATTGATGAATCCTTTGATGCAAACTATAAGCTGTTTAGAAATCAGAATGGTGAAGTGTTTGCCAGGTACATTGGTACTAACTGCAGGAATGGACCGCCTATGAAGAAGATCTGGGTTCCAAAAACGTGTCTGGAGAATCTTCCTGTGAATGTCCTCATGACACCTCACATGAAGAAGAGAAACCTCAGACCAAAGGCTTCATATGGTCCAAAGGCTTCATACATACAGAGGACTCACCTGAGTCGCACTAACGCAAATGTTTTGCAGGGAAACCATACTCAGGCATATGAATATGAGAGCGGTTCTTCAAACCGTCATGTTCATATGACCAAGAACTATTCTGCCTATTCTTATGAGTACTATTTCCCGCCTGCTAGACTGTTTGCTAAGGCTCCAAAGCCAAAATTCTCAGATGCTGCACTTAGACTTATTGCTTCTAAGCCACCCTTGAAGATGTGGGTGGTTAAGAAAGCTTAACTCTCTTTTGCAGGGAAAGGTCTCCAGCAGAAAACCAAAATCTTCTGATGCTATTGCTGGGGACCTTAAAAATCTTGTGGGGCGCAAGATCAAATGCCCGAATGGCATCACTATGTATTTCGTTCCTACATCGCATGCTACTTCCCTATTAGTCCTAACCTGGATCTAAGTTTTCATAACCCACTGGTTCGTCAAATGTTTTTGCTTCACAATTCTCTTCGTGAAGCCTATCCCCCTAACTGCACTGTAGGGTACGACACCAGCGTCTTCAGAATGGATTATTGACAGTGGGTGTATAAATCACATGACTGGCAAAAGAAGCCTTCTTATGGACTCAACATTATGTCCATCCGACAAGAGCCACATCACATTTGCTGACACTGGTAAAAGTAAGGTGTTGGGTCTAGGTAGAGTTGCAATCTGAAAGGATCAACACATGGACAAAGTCATGCTTGTTGAATCCCTTGGCTTCAACTAAATGTCTGTCTCAATGCTTTGTGATTCGAACATGGTCGTAATATTTGGAAAATATCATTGCCTGGTACTAATGGAATCTGACAAGTCTCTAGTGTTTGAAGGGTATCGGAAAGATGATCTTTATGTGGTAGATTTCTCAGCAGGGCCACAGCCTGCAGTATGCCTTCTGGCAAAGGCTTCAGAATGCTGGCTTTGGCATCGAAGGCTTGGGCATGCTGGCATGAGGAACCTCCACACCCTTGCAAAGAAGAAGCATGTCATAGGCATCGAAGGCGTCAAGTTCAAGAAAGATCACTTATGCAGTGCCTGTGAAGCAGGGAAGATGACGAGGGCAAAACATCCCTCGAAGAGAATCATGAACACTACTCGACCCTTCGAACTGCTTCACATGGATCTTTTTGGTCCCACTCACTACTCAACCTTTTCCACTACTGCTTGCCTCTATGGCTTTGTCATTGTTGATGATTACTCTAGATATACTTGGGTGCACATAATCCTTTACAAGACTGAAGTGCAGGATGTCTTCAGACGCTTCGCCAATCGAGCTATGAACAATTATGGCGCCAAGATAAAGCACATCAGAAGTGACAATGGCACTGAATTCAAGAACACTGGCCTTGACACATATCTTGATACCTTGGGCATCACACATGAATTCTCAGCTCCGTACACGCCACAGCAGAATGGCATCGTCGAACGCAAGAACAGAACACTCATTGAGATGGCCAGAACGATGCTAGATGAGTACAAGACTCCAAGAAAATTCTGGCCTGAAGCCATTGACACTGCATGCCATACAATCAACCGTGTTTATCTTCACAAGCTTCTGAACAAGACATCTTATGAACTCCTAACTGGCAAGAAGCCAAATGTCAGTTACTTCAGAGTATTTGGCGCAAGATGCGGGATCAAGGACCCACACCACACCTCAAAATTTGCACCAAAAGCACATGAGGGTTTTATGCTTGGATATGGAAAGGATTCGCACTCCTACAGAGTCTTCAATCTCTTTCACTACAAAGTGGTTGAAACAGTGGATGTGCGGTTCGATGAGACCAATGGTTCACAAAGAGAGCAACTGCCAGATGTGCTAGATGAAGTTCCAGCTAGTGAATCAATCAAGCTAATGGGAACAGGAGGAATTATACCTTCTGAAGCTCATCCTGAAGAAGAACTTATCATCTCAGCACCTGATCCACATGAAGACAATGCTCAGCCTGAAGACATTCCTCCCAATGACAACATAGATCAGCAAGAGCAAAGTCTTCGACCTATACATCCTCGTGTTGCCAATGAAGTGCAGATTGACAGAGTAATTGACAGCATCAATGCACCTGGTCCACTGACTCGTTCAAGGGCAACTCAACTGGCAAATTTCTGCGGGCACTTCGCATTCGTTTCAATCACAGAACCCAAGAAAGTTGAAGAAGCTTTCATGGAACCTGAATGGATTCAAGCTATGCAAGAAGAGCTTCAATAGTTTGAGCTGAACAATGTATGGGAACTAGTTAAGCGTCCTGATCCACGGAAGCACAATATAATAGGCACCAAATGGATATACCGCAACAAGCAAGATGAGCATGGTCAAGTTGTCAGAAACAAAGCTCGTCTCGTTGCTCAAGGATATACTCAAGTGGAAGGCATTGACTTCGATGAAACATTTGCTCCTCTGGCCAGACTTGAAGCCATCCGTATACTGCTGGCCTATGCAAATCATCATAACTTACTTTTATATCAAATGGATGTGAAGAGTGCCTTTCTCAATGGCAAGATTGAAGAAGAAGTGTATGTTGCACAACCACCTGGGTTTGAAGATCCAAAACATCCTGACATGGTTTACAAGCTCAATAAGGCACTGTATGGCCTCAAACAAGCCCCTCCGGCCTGAAGTACAGTGAGGAGTTTGGATATATGATGCAAGAGCAATATCAGATGTCTATGATGGGGGAGCTGAAGTTCTTCCTCGGTCTTCAGATACGGCAACAACGCAATGGCATCTTCATATCTCAAGAGAAGTATCTCAAAGATTGCCTGAAGAAGTTCGGTATGCAAGACTGCAAAGGCTTCACAACACCAATGCCAGCCAAACATCATCTGGGTCCAGACGACAATGGTAAAGAGTTCGATCAAAAGGTATACCGCTCCATGATTGGTTCTTTGCTTTATTTATGTGCATCTAGGCCAGATATTATGCTTAGTGTTTGCATGTGTGCTCGATTTCAAGCGGCACCAAAGGAGTCGCATCACTTAGCAGTGAAGCGAATTCTTCGATATTTGGCTCACACCCCAACTCTAGGGTTATGGTATCCAAAGGGCTCAGAGTTTGATCTGGTTGGATTCTCGGATGCTGATTATGCTGGTGACAAGGTGGATCGCAAGTCTACATCAGGCACATGTCATTTTCTGGGACGATCACTTGTATGTTGGTCTTCTAAGAAGCAGAACTGTGTATCTCTCTCCACTGCTGAATCTGAATACATTGCTGCTGGATCTTGCTGCGCTCAGCTTCTGTGGATGAAGCAAACTCTCAAGGACTATGGCATTCATCTGAAGCAAGTGCCACTCTACTGCGACAACGAAAGCGCCATCAAGATTGCTAACAACCCAGTTCAGCACTCGAAGACAAAGCACATTGAAATTCGTCATCACTTTCTCAGAGATCATGTTGTGAAGGAAGATATTGATATCATACACGTCAACACTGAAGAGCAATTGGCAGATATCTTCACCAAGCCCTTGGATGAGAAGAGATTTTGCAAGTTACGGTGTGAGCTAAATATCTTGGAATCCTCAAATGTCCTATGATCAGGCACACATCCTAACACTTATGCATATTGATGACTTAGATGTGCAACACACGAAGTAACGTATATCTTCAATCAATGAAGACATACATTCTAAGTGTGAATACATCAATGTGGAATTTGACTTCGGAGCGCCACGATAATTGTGCGCCGTGTCTGGGTCTAATACTTCCTATACGGTGGGTAACGCCACCACCAAACGTTCTATTTTGAAGTGTTTCACTCATGGCGTTACCTTGCAATGTCTTCACATTTGGTTTGGCTTACATCTCAACATGTCTTCATGATTATCCTCACTACGTGGATTATATATATATATATATATATATATATATATATATATACTAGTGTTCTGTCCTCTACAACATTCACTTATAGCTATGTCTTCTTGTTTGAATCTTTTGAACTAAGTGAATGTGATCGGACCCTAATCTCTCTATGATTTCTATCTCAAATTCTATCTCTCCAAGTCATATGCATTCTATTGAAACTGTCGAATGTCTTCTCTGCGTCCTTGTCAGCAGAAGACACAGAGACAAACTTTAAAACCGTTTTAATGCTCATTCATCCACAAGAAATCCGGAGAAGTAGGAACGACCACCCGACAATCCAGGCGTGCGTGGGATGTGGAACTGCCCTCGAGATTCCGCATGATGGCCACGTGTTGTTCAGAGGCGAATCGCCAGGGGCACCTGTGTAATAGCACAGTGCCGCCCCTGTAACTATAAATACACCCTCACCGCGGTCATTATCTCCTTCTTCCTCCCTTGCACGAACCCTAGCGCCACTGCTAGCTCTCGACGACGCCGGCGACGAAGCGCTTCACTGCCGCAACCTCTCTGACGCCGTCTTCACGCCAATCGCGGACATCGTCCTCTCCGCCGTCGCCGTAGGTGTCTTCCGTCGCCAAGTTAGGGCACGGAGGATCGAACTGCTCGGCCTCATCTCCCACTCCGTCTAGCAGTTCCAAGTGTGGTAAATAAAACCTCTTTTTACAGCCTCTTTTGATCCTATGGTTCTGTCACTTTCTTCCATAAGAAGTTTCTATTCACACAAGTTAGATCTCTCTCAATCTGCATCTCATAACATGCCTAGAATATTCACTTATGCTTCATAAAGTAGTTTGATTCCTCACTTGTACTGATCTGTGGGTTCGTACAAATCTGGAACCAACTTCTTATCTATGAGTGAATGTCTTCGCACGATGAGGTCAATGTCTTCTAAACTGATTTATCTTCAAAATCTTCTCAGAATGCATATGACCTCTTCCCCTTCCCTCGCACCTTAATGCTGTCACAGGTACATGTCCGTGGGAGAATCCCTTGGTTCTCATAGTCTGCATTCATTTGCAGAATTCTTACAGCATCATATAAATTCTCCCGAAGCCAGTTCCTATTTAACCAGCAAGAGAAAGCCTTTGAAGCCTTTGAACGTATTGAAGCCATTCAGTTTAAAGTTCATGGCTGCAGAAAAATCAGCAAGGAAGGGTGGCAGAAAGCGTTGAGGAGAAACATCAAGAGATCTGCCCGATGACCTCTCAGAGCTGTACAAGATAGATCCTGAAGAGGATTACAATCAGCGCAAGACACGAATCCAATGGATTCGACGCTATTGGGCGGAGCAATGGTTCCAATACCGCTTCGTCACCAAGGAGTGCACTGAGAAAAACGCCATCAGGAGACCATGGGGAGACGTACTATACAAAAATCTCGTGCCCAGGTCCAGAGATGAAGCCATTGCTCAAGGCTTCTACCCGTGCTTGGTTCATGGGCCACAGCCAGCTGAAGCACATCCATCGTCACTACTCTGGTGTCGTGACAACAATCTGTTCAAGTGCAACTTCCAGTTTGCCCAGAACTCAGCGAAGCAAAACAAGAAGAAATTGGGCTTAGACTTCAACCCTGGTCCCTCCGCACCAAGGGCAGATGGCACACGCGAGGCAGACCAGAATATCATCGGACCATACGCCAACCTTGAGGGCCTCATCACCCGCATCTTAGTCCAAGGGACTGCAGTGAATGAGCCACCAGCTGACTCTGAATCAGAAGAAGCACCTGCTGCACCGAAGCCAAAGCAATCGAAGAAGCCAAAAGCTTCAAAGCTGGCCTCTCCACCAAAAATCTCAAGGGCGAAGCCATTGGCAACCGCACCTCCTGAAGCCAGTGTGCAGTCTGAAGACTTATCACGAGTCTCCAAGCCCCAGAAGGCCAAGATGCCTCAGCCACACAGCGGCCAAGAGCTCACAGCTCCTGCCATTCTGCGCAACGACGCCATTGATCTGTCAAGTGATGAAGACCTTGCAGATGACGATCTTGAGCAACTTATCAAGAGCAAAGAGGAGGCAGAAATCTTCAATAATCTACCTCTCTTTGATGTCGCCATCATCCACGACTTCATTGACGAGTGGTTTGCTACACCAAACGTCAGCTTTGACGATCTGCAGCTGCCCATTGGCCTCAGTGTTGCCTTCCAAGGAGCCATTGCTTCAGAACTGGCCATCGCCCAGCGTGTTGTTGAGCTGAAGCAGAAAATTGACTATGAAAAGGCTCAGTTCAAGAAGCATATGGCCAAGCTCAGCGTGCAGGAAGTGAAGAACTTCAAGATCATGCTGCACGAGCTAAAGGAAAACTTCCTGAAGAAACGCGCTGAAGCTCAAGGTTCACGTGAGCGGATGAAGACTCTGGCCGACAGATGTGTCCAAGCCTATAACGAGGCTGAGAAGCGCAAGGCACTTGGGCGTCCTGGCATCAACCCCAGGATGGCTGCGAACAAGAAGAAGAAGCCTGCTACAGCTGAACCAGATGCACCAAGGCAAGAAGCAATTCCAATTGTCTTCCCAACTGCACTAACTGGCTCGAAGCCAAAGAGTCGGTAAACCGCTTCAGAGCTCAAGAAGACAAGAGCTGCAGAGGCTGAAGCCAGGAAGAGGAAACACTCTGAAGCCTCTCCTACTGCCCCCTCCAAGAAGAAGAGGAAGACCAAGAAAGATCGGGCTGTTCCCACAGAGCCCTTGATAGTTGAACCCATCTCTATGGTCTATCCTGACGCAGAACGCCAACTCACAGTTCATGAGCCTGCTTCCACAGAGGCTCCTAAAGCTGAAGACATTCCAGCAGCCGACCCCATCGCTGCTGAAGACATTGGTCATCAGGACAATGTACAAGATGATGCAGCTCTTCCTCAGCTTGAAACAAGCGAACTCATCAGCATTGGTCGTCCTCTGACGTCAATTGCTCAAGATGCGTCATGGGCGGATCACCCACAAGTGGAAGAAGAATCTGAGGTCGAGCCCACTCCAACTCCACAGGCGTCGTCTGCCTTTCGCAGGCTTCGCAAAGGTCCAAGGCCTCAGGACTCTGCTGACGACATTCCGGCTGCATCAGCCGAAGAAGATGAAGAAGCACCACAAGATCCCACTCCCCCGCTCCACCAAGACGCCGTTCTCCAGGAGAACATGCCTGAGTCTGACCCTCCAGCTAGTCAAGTGGAGGCTGAAAATGTTGAGGCTGCCACAACCAACACTGAAGTCAATGTGGAGCCCTCCCCACCAAAAGCTTCAGCGGACAGCGAAGCTACTGATCCTGACACGTCTGTTCCTGAGTCTGATGCAGGTCCTCAATTTGATTACCATGTTGAGCACAGGCCTCATGTACAGACGCCAATCCCAAGACTGCCAAGGTTCCCAAGTCCTGCATCAGCACCTGGCTCCTTTAACATCACTAGCTTCAAGGCAGATAATACATTCTTCAACAGCTCCAAGAACCCCTATTCAAGGGAATGGATTGCATCAGACAGGTTCTAGAGCTATCCTCAGCGTAGCTACTATTCATGCATCCTATACAACCAAGGTCGCATCTTCCCGCACAAGCGCCTTGATGTTGAAGTTGTTGCTGGTCAGCCCTGTTTAGAGGAAGCTTTAGATTGCTTCAAGCAAGTGGGTCTGCTGTAGTTTGTAACTGATGAAGAGCACTGGAATAAAGAGCTTCTATTACAATTCTATGCCACCCTCCACATCAAAGGATACAACAGAGATCCGAAGACTTGGGTCCTGGAGTGGATGACCGGTAATGTTCATCACGAAGCCAATGCATTTGATATCATTGAGCTCACCGGCCTGCCCACTCCTGGCGCACTCTTCGAAGAAGGCTGTCAACTGCATGCTGAAGCTACTGAGAGCATCTTTCAGCGACCAGAACCTGATATGAGTCAAATGCTCTCCATGATGAAGCCATTGCCTCAAGATGCTCCTTATCCCTCAGAGTTCTTTGTTGAAGACCTTGAGTACCTGCCCAGAACCATCTATCACATCATCAGGCGGACTCTCTGGCCTATCAAAGGGCACTCTCCAAATGCCAAGATCGAGGGTGCAATGAAGACTCTGATATTTTATATCCTTCATGGCAAATGCTTCAACGCACAGGATTTCTTCGTACGCCAACTTGCGGCATCAAGCTCGGATTTATTCGGTTTGAAGTTCTATGCTCCTTGGGTGATGAGGCTGATCAAACTTCACTCTGCGATCTCATATCAGCCCTCTGCCCGCAACCATCGGATCTTCTTGCCAGATGTGGATACCTCTGATGAAGCCATATACCCGGAGCCTGCAAAGCAACCTTTGAGTCTTCAGAATGTAGAACACCAGTGCTTCACTCAGAACGTTGACGGTGTTGAAGCCATCTCCAGGGTGTATCCGTTGGCTGGCACTACACGTGCACCACGCCTTGCATCAACTGAAGCCACTGACAGCACACCTGCTCAAAGACCCAAGAAGCAGGCTCGTGCTCTCAATGACCGAGAGCTTCTTGTGGCCCTTCATCAAAAGCAGGATAGGCATCACGACTGGTTGAAGAGACAGATGAAAAGCCTCTTGGTGGATGTCAATCGCATCAGAAATCTTGCCACCAAGAATGCATTAATTGCACATGAAACCTACCGCCGCACCTGGAAAGGACTCACCATGATGTGTTCTGAAGCTGATCTTCAAGAGGATCGCTTCAAAGAGCGATTCAAGTTTGACTCCACACCTCCCAGACGGGCTGTGCTGCGTGGCACTCCATCACTTGAAGACTCAGAGTTCTCTTCATCTGCTGCCACAGTGACTGCAAGGATTATCGAGGAAGAAGACGATGCTACATCACCACCACCTCCTTCAGCACGTGTCGACACTACATCAAGCTCTTCAGCACCACCAAATAACTCCAACGACCCTGCTGCGCATGGGAACGCGTAGAAAACTCTATGTCTTCAAATCTTTTTGGTCATTACTGACAAAAGGGGGAGAAGCATATGATGTTGATAGTCTTCAAGCGGGTCAATATGTGCGGGTGCCTTATATTTTGCTACATTTTGCTTCATGCTTACAACTCTCGTTTTGCTACATTTGGTTCTTTGAGTTGTAACACTTAAACTCGATGGTCGTCTACTACTTGTTTGCCACTATGTTTGCGAAGATAAATTCCGCATCTGCGACGATAAATTCCACACTTAGATCATTCCGCAGACATCCATTTTTCATTATGCATGTCATTCTCTTCATATACTTTTACATGCATAGTGGATTGTCATCATAAGTTGAAGTGGATCTCCACAAGTACAACCTGCCATGTGCATTTGCGTTCCAGAAGCAAATCACTTATATGCATATCTTCAGGGGGAGCCCTTGCAGCTTATGAAGACAATTCCTTTACAATTTCACAAATTATATTCCCCGTTGAAAACTTCAACTAGTTTGTTATCAATCACCAAAAAGGGGGAGATTGTAAGTGCATCTAGTGCCACCCCTAGTTGGTTTTGGAGTATTGACGACAAACCTAGTTGAGGGACTAATGTGTTTGTGAGAATTGCAGGATAACACAGGTAGAAGTCCCTCATTGATTCGGTTTTACTACCAGAGATGACCCCTAAAAATGTACGAAGACATTGAAGTCAATGGTGGTATATGAAGATATTCACATTGAAGACTATGACATGAGAAGACACCACGTGAAGCCTGTGGAACTATAAGACTTAGATCTTTCGTAGTTCTCTTTCATTTGTGTTGAGTCATAGGAACCACCGTACTGTTAAGTGGGGTCCAAGAGAACCATTCAGAACGACTGAAGTGGTGCCTAATTCAAACCCTATATCTTCGAGCGAAGACTATGAGAGCAAATCTTGTCCAGAGTCGAACAAGTCAGCTTTACTTGTAGCCCAAGTAAAGTTGCCGTGTGAGTTTGAAATCTGACCGTTGGTACACGTGTAAGTTCCTTAGTGACTCAGGGTCATTTTGGACAAATCAGGTCGGGTTTCCCAGTGGCTATAAATAGTCCACCCCCTACAACCATAAACGGTCGGCTGCTCAGATTTCAGTGTACGGCTTTTGTTGTTTGAGAGCAACCCACCTCGAAGCCTTTGAGAGAAAATTTCCTAGCGAGGAGAAAAGTCCTAACCACCCAGAGCCAGAGAGAATTGGGCATCACTTAAGTCTTCTTGTCTGAGTGATCTGAAGACTTATTACACTTAAGGACTGTGCATTCTCCAGACGGTTAGGCGTCGCGTTCTGAGCATCCAAGAGACATTGTGGATTGCCGGTGAACGAAGTCTGTGAAGGTTTGAGAGTCTACCTTGAAGACTTACCAGAGTGATTGGGCGAGGTCTGTGTGACCTTAGCTCAAGGGGAATACGGTGAGGACTGGGTGTCCTGAGCTGCGTGTTCAGGACTGGGTGTCCGGGACTGTGTGTCCTTTGGTTTAAATACCTAGCCGCCCTAACCAGACGTACAGTTGTCACAGCAACTGGAACTGGTCCAACAAATCATTGTCTTCAACGAGTCACTGGTTTCATCTTCACTTCCCTTACTTAGTGTTACTCTTTGTGAAGCCATTGCATGCTTGCTCTATCTTTTGTCTTCACAACGTAACTGTATGATTTGATTGGCTTCATAACTTCTTCCTACCTGATCCTTATTACACTGCAGCTACATGTCATTGTGCTTTAACTCTATTGAATAATTGACCATGGCTTGCCTAGTGTAATCTAACTTCCGCTGCATAGTGATAGGCATATCTCTACTATTCGTCTTCATAACCTTCACGTTTTGAAGACTTTCATAAAAATCGCCTATTCACCCCCCCTCTAGTCGATATAACGCACTTTCACACTTCCGTGATGATAATTTTGGTAATGTCATGGAACACTTCTACGACAGCACAAGTATGAATATCTTGATTCTGTCATAAATTTGTCATGGATGTACATGCATGACAGAAAACGTGAACTACTGTGAGAAACACGTATTGTAACACCCTCGATGCGACTATATCTCCCACGTGTCGAGGCACGACTTAGAGGCATAATCGCATTGAAGGCATATGTCGCAAGTGAGGTAATCTTCACACAGCCCATGTAATATAATAAGGAAAAGGATACATAGTTGGCTTACAATCACCACTTCACACAATTACATGAATAAAGCATTACATCAACCAAATACACTCATGGTCCGACTACGGAACCAAAATAAAAGAAGAACCCCAAATGCGACAAAGGTCCCCGATCGACCCCAACTGGGCTCCACTACTGATCTACTAGAATGAAACAACACAAAGGACAAGATCTTCATTGAGCTCCTCCTAAGCTTGGTTGCGTCATCTGCACGGTCTCATCGGCACCTGCAAGCTGGTTTTGGAAGTATCTGTGAGCCACAGGGACTCAGCAATCTCGCAGCCTCGCGATCAAGACTATTTAAGCTTATGGGTAAGGTAAAAGGTATGAGGTGGAGCTGCAGCAAGCGACTAGCATATATGGTGGCTAACATACGCAAATGAGAGCGAGAAGAGAAGGCAAAGCACGGTCGATAAAAGTATGATCAAGAAGTGATCCTGGACTACCTACGTCAAGCATAACTCCAACAACCGTGTTCACTTCCCGGACTCCGCCGGAAAGAGACCATCACGGGTACACACGCTGTTGATTCATTTTAATAATTAAGGTTCAAGTTATCTACAACCGGACATTAACAAATTCCCATCTGCCCATAACCGCGGGCACGGCTTTTGAAAGATTAATCCCTGCAGGGTGTCCCAACTTAGCCCATCACAAGCTCTCACGGTCAATGAAGGAATAGACCTCCACCCGAGACATTCCGATCAGACTCGGTATCCCAGTACAACAAGACATTTCGACAGGGTAAAACTAAACCAGCAATACCGCCCGAATGTGCCGACAAATCCCGATAGGAGCTGCACATATCTCTTTCTCAGGGCACACTCAGATGAGCTCTCCATACAACTAAAACCAAACCTAGAGTTTCCCTGAGGGGGCGCTGCACAGGACTCTAGTTCGGACCAACACTCAGAGGAGCACTGGCCCGGGGGGGGGGGGGTAAAATAACGATGACCCTTGAGCCGGCCGACTCAAGGGAAAGAAAAGGCTAGGTGGCGAATGGTAAAACCAATGTTGGGCATTGCTGGAAAAGCTTTACTTAAGGCGAACTGTCAAGGGGTTCCCATTATAGCCCAACCGCGTAAGGGACGCAAAATCCGGGAACATAACACCGATATGACGGAAACTAGGGCGGCAAGAGTGGAACAAAACACCAGGCATAAGGCCGAGCCTTCCACCCTTTACCAAGTATATAGATGCATTAATTAAATAAGATATATAGTGATATCCCAACAAGTAAACATGTTCCAACAAGGAACGGTATCTCCATGTTCCAACAAGGAACAAACTTCAATCTTCACCTGCAACTAACAACGCTATAAGAGGGGCTGAGCAAAGCGGTAACATAGCCAATCAACGGTTGCTAGGACATTGGTGGGTTAGAGGCTGAACATGGCAATTTGGGAGGCTGACAAGCAAGTGGTAGGCATCGTAGTAATGGCATAGCAAAAGAGCGAGCAAACTAGCATAGCAAAGATAGTAGTGATTTCGAGGGTATGATCATCTTGCCTGAGATCCCGCAAGGAAGAAGAACGAGTCCATGAAGAAGACAAGCGGACGTAGTCGAACGGATCCTCACAAACTCGACGTTACCGGATCCAACCCAAAGAAGCAATCACCGGAAAAGAAGCACACAACATAGTAAACAACCAACACATGGACATGGTATGATATGCGAGATGCGGGATGCGATGTGGGATGCAAAATGCAAGACGTGACAGGAGATGCATGAACCTGGCCTCAACTTGGATAACCAAGTGTGCCACCGGATAGAGGGGAAGAAATCACCTGAAAACGATATAAAGATCATAGGAATCGGAGCTATGATTAGGAAATGGCAAGCGTTTTACGAAACGAACCGATCTGCGATTTACAGCAAGTAGGCTCCTAAATGCAACGAAATGAACATGCTACAGCCACCAAACATGAAAACAAAATATATGGCAGGGATGTACACAAGATGCTTAACAAATCACTAGGACTGAGCCATAGGCAAATTCATCCATTAAGGGGTTCAAACAAGCATGGCAAAACTGAATAAGCAAAACAGATTTCAGACTATGTGAAATTAACACTAGTCTGAAATTTCAGACCACGATGCTCTCTTCGGAGCAACAAAACAACATGAAGCATAACCTGAACATGACAAGTAAGAGGATGGCATAGAGCTACTCAACAAGCTTAACAAAACACCCAAAGTGACCTAGGGCCAAAAGGGTTCACAAAATACTCTAACGAGCACACGAACATAGATGAAACACAATCAGTTTCCAGACTTAGTGAAAACTGAGACATGCTGAAATAATAACTCACGAAGGCATGTAAACGAGCTCGATGCACTCACTATGGTGCAAGTCATGGCAAGGCAAGCATACATCCATTAAGAAGGCACAAAATGCTAACTAGACATGGCAAGAACAATGGCATAGCATGCATGGATCACTAACAATAGCATCGGCAAAATCGCAAAAGAGTTCACGATCTGCCCAAATTAACAACGATGCAAAAGTTGAGCTCGATTGACTCAACCTATGGTGCTCCAACATAACAAGTAAAGACATGGATGGATAGATCACAACATAAATATCAAAACTCCCTTACTGATCATCCTCAAAAGAGGCACGGATCACTAGGAAACAAGCCAAACATATGGCATCATGAACTAAAACATCCCAGACTTAGTGAAAATCACTAAGTCCCTAAAAACAGATTACTCAGGTGCCCCTCTTTGCAAGCGTGCACAAGTCACCACACACATCCTAAAAATGTATGGGTGGCACCTCTGGAAAGAAGACAAAATCTTTAACAATTCATCCTAAAGGGGCACAGGCATATCATGCACACAATAATCATGGAAAAAATGACAAAAGCCAATGATGAGCTAACGGATCTGCAATTTAACTCACGATGCCTCCTTCTAACAGCATTACGGGCATCAAGATGAACTCAAATGCAAATGATGCAATGGAATGAAATGATGTACATGTCGAGACGAAGATTTTGATATACTATATGCATGAATCGGAGCTACGGATGCAGAGATATGGCAGGTCAAAGTATGCTCGAAAATAGGGTTCGGGAGAGAAAAAGTCAACCGAGATTCAAAATATCTCAGATCTGAGATCCGGGGCACTGTTCATCACTGTTCATCGGCGCGTTCCCCGAGGTTGACCGGACTTGGATCTCCGGCGAGGAGGAGAGAGGAGGTGAGGCCGGGCCGGTGGAGGAGGTGGTAGCCGAGGCGGCGAGCTCCGGCTCCGGCGTGGCCCGCGGCGGGGAGAGCGGCCGGCTCGGGCGGCGTGGCGGCGGCCCGCGGCGGCGCTCGCCGGCAGGAGGCGCGACGCGGCGGCCGAAGGCGCAAGGCGGCGGCGCACGAGGCAGGCGTGAGGCGCGGGGTCGGGCCCGGTGCGGAAGGCAGGCGGCGGCGGCTCTCCGCGATGGCGAGGCGAGCTGGGCGGCGCGGGATCCGGCAGGCGCGCGCGACAAAGTCCGGCGAAGATCCGGCGAGCGACAACGGTGCGGGTCTCCTCGGGCCCGGCGCGGCCCGGGGCGGGCCGGAGATGGGCTCCGCGGGCCTGGCGGCGGTGGACAGGTGGCGGCGCGCGAGTGGAGGAGACGGGCGGCGGAGCTGACGTGGCGGCCGCCGATTGGCCCGGGTGAGGTGGCCGGGCGGGTTGGCCATGTCCGGCCGGTGAGGAATTTTCCGGGGGCGCGCGGAGGAGGAGGTTAGGGTTCATCTGCGCGAAAAATCTGGGAGGAACACATATATATAGGTAGAGGGAGCTAGGAGAGTCCAAAAGAGGTGCGGTTTTCGGCCACGCGATCGTGATCAAACGACCGAGATGATGGAGCAGAGTTTGGTGGGTTTTGGGCCAAATTGGAGGGGTCTTGGGCTGCAACACACACGAGGCCTTCTCGGTCCCTCGGTTAACCGTTGGAGTATCAAACGAAGTCCAAATGGTGCGAAACTTGACAGGCGGTCTACCGGTAGTAAACCAAGGCCGCATGACAAGTTTCGGTCCAATCCGGAAATGTTTAATCCCCACACATGAAAGAAAGCTAGAAATGACCACCAGAGGAGAACAAAGCGCCGGATTGCAAAATGGACAACGGGGAAAATGCTCGGATGCATGAGACGAACATGTATGCAAATGAAATGTGCATGATATGCAATGCATGACACGCAAGCAATGACAAGGCAACAGCTGTGAATAACTGAACGACACCTGGCACATCGGTCTCGGGGCATTACAACACTCCACCACTATGAGAGGATCTCGTCCCGAGATCTAGAATGGCACCGGAGGGAAAACGGAAGAGAAAGAGAAGAGGTAAAACTAAGTTGCTCCTTTGACAAACGAGTGAAACCACGAACCTTGAGAGGTTAAGCCACTGAAAGAAGAATGCAACGAAGAAGGACAAAGTTGAAAGCACTCCAGTAGGGAAGAGGAACAAGGAAGAACAAAATTCGGGCAGCACTCCGGTTGAAAAGAAAAAAGGTATTGAATAAGGTCTTGATAAGATGAGAAGATATTTGATGAAATCACAACACACTGCCTCCATAACTATTGAATGGATGGAACAAAGGGTAAGAAATATCTCGGACAGCACTCTGGTTAAACAAAATAGAGAAGGAAAAAGACTGATATAATTTGGACAGCACTTTGACTGTAAATGGAAGAAATTGAACTTGATCTTGACAAACCGAGATGAGGAGTGAAAAGAGCAACATCACTAGACCTCCGGGAGAAAGAATAGAAGTTGGATCTTGGAAAAGGAAATAATTGAGAGGAAAAAGACATCTTCTACCACAATAGAATTTGAAAAGCATCTTAAAGAGAAGGTTCGCACGGAGTTGTTGTAAACCAACAACGAAAAGAATAAGCTTGATATGGTCCTGTGGAGTACCTCTCAAATTATGAGGTGACAGCCTGCCACTCACGGGAAGAAGAATTGATTGGATTGATAAGAACAAGGAGACGAGAAATTATTGTTGGAAATATGCCCTAGAGGCAATAATAAATTGATTATTATTATATTTCCTTGTTCATGATAATCGTTTATTATCCATGCTATAATTGTATTGATAGGAAACTCAGATGCATGTGTGGATACATAGACAACACCATGTCCCTAGTAAGCCTCTAGTTGACTAGCTCGTTGATCAATAGATGGTTACGGTTTCCTAACCATGGACATTGGATGTCGTTGATAACGGGATCACATCATTAGGAGAATGATGTGATGGACAAGACCCAATCCTAAGCATAGCACTAGATCGTGTAGTTCGTATGCTAAAGCTTTTCTAATGTCAGGTATCATTTCCTTAGACCATGAGATTGTGCAACTCCCGGATACCGTAGGAGTGCTTTGGGTGTGCCAAACGTCACAACGTAACTGGGTGGCTATAAAGGTACATTACAGGTATCTCCGAAAGTGTCTGTTGGGTTGGCACGAATCGAGACTGGGATTTGTCACTCCGTGTAAGCGGAGAGGTATCTCTGGGCCCACTCGGTAGGACATCATCATAATGTGCACAATGTGATCAAGGAGTTGATCACGGGATGATGTGTTACAGAACGAGTAAAGAGACTTGCCGGTAACGAGATTGAACAAGGTATCGGGATACCGACGATCGAATCTCGGGCAAGTATCGTACCGATAGACAAAGGGAATTGTATACGGGATTGATTAAGTCCTTGACATCGTGGTTCATCCGATGAGATCATCATGGAACATGTGGGAGCCAACATGGGTATCCAGATCCCGCTGTTGGTTATTGACCGGAGAACATCTCGGTCATGTCTGCATGTCTCCCGAACCCGTAGGGTCTACACACTTAAGGTTCGATGACGCTAGGGTTATAAAGGAAGTTTGTATGTGGTTACCGAATGTTGTTCAGAGTCCCGGATGAGATCCCGGACGTCACGAGGAGTTCCGGAATGGTCCGGAGGTAAAGATTTATATATGGGAAGTCCTGTTTTGGACACCGGAAGAGTTTCGGGGTTTATCGGTAACGTACCGGGACCACCGGGAGGGTCCCGGGGGTCCACCAAGTGGGGCCACCAACCCCAGAAGGTTGCGTGGGCCAAGAGTGGTGAGGTACCAGCCCCTTAGTGGGCTGGTGCGCCTCCCACCAAGGCCCAAGGCGCAGGGGAAGTGGGAGGAGGCAAACCCTAGGTCCAGATGGGCCTTAAGGCCCACCCTAGGGGCGCCTCCCCCTTCTCCCCTCCCTTGGCCGCCACCCCTTGGCCATCTAGGGCTGCCGCCCCCCTTTGGGGTGGGAAACCCTAGAGGGGGCGCAGCCCCTCCCCTTCCCCTATATATATGAGGCCTAGGGGGCTGCCCAACACACGCGCGATTCAATCTCTCGTTGGTGCAGCCCTGCGTCTCTTCTTCCTCCTCTTCTGCGGTGCTTGGCGAAGCCCTGCAGGATTGCCACGCTCCTCCATCACCACCACGCCGTTGTGCTACTGTTGGATGGAGTCTTCCTCAACCTCTCCCTCTCCCCTTGCTGGATCAAGGCGTGGGAGACGTCACCGGGTTGTACGTGTGTTGAACGCGGAGGTGCCGTGCGTTCGGCACTTGATCATCGATGATTTGGATCACGACGAGTACGACTCCATCAACCCCGTTCACTTGAACGCTTCCGCTTAGCGATCTACAAGGGTATGTAGATGCAACTGTCCTTCCCCTCGTTGCTAGTCTCTCCATAGATAGATCTTGGTGACACGTAGGAAATTTTTTGAATTTCTGCTACGTTCCCCAACATTGGTATCAGAGCTAGGTCTATTGCGTAGATTCTATGCACGAGTAGAACACAAAGTAGTTGTGGGCGTTGATTTTATTCAATATGCTTGCCGTTACTAGTCTTATCTTGATTCGGCGGCATCGTGGGATGAAGCGGCCCGGACCGACCTTACACGTACTCTTACGTGAGACTGGTTCCATCGACTGACATGCACTAGTTGCATAAGGTGGCTAGCGGGTGTCTGTCTCTCCCACTTTAGTCGGATCGGATTCGATGAAAAGGGTCCTTATGAAGGGTAAATAGCAATTGGCATATCACGTTGTGGTCTTTGCGTAGGTAAGAAACGTTCTTGCTAGAAACCCATAGCAGCCACGTAAAACATGCAAACAACAATTAGAGGACGTGTAACTTGTTTTTGCAGGGTATGCCATGTGATGTGATATGGCCAAAGGATGTGATGAATGATATATGTGATGTATGAGATTGATCATGTTCTTGTAATAGGAATCACGACTTGCATGTCGATGAATATGACAACCGGCAGGAGCCATAGGAGTTGTCTTTATTTATTTATGACCTGCGTGTCAACATAAACGTCATGTAATTACTTTACTTTATTGCTAACCGTTAGCTGTAGTAGTAGAAGTAATAGATGACGTGACAACTTCAAGAAGACACGATGATGGAGATCATGATGATGGAGATCATGGTGTCATGCCGGTGACGATGATGATCATGGAGCCCCGAAGATGGAGATCAAAAGGAGCAAAGTGATATTGGCCATATCATGTCACTATTTGATTGCATGTGATGTTTATCATGTTTATACATCTTATTTGCTTAGAACGACGGTAGTAAATAAGATGATCCCTCATAAAAATTTCAAGAAGTGTTCTCCCCTAACTGTGCACCGTTGCTACAGTTCGTCGTTTCGAAGCACCACGTGATGATTGGGTGTGATAGATCCTTACGTTCACATACAACGGGTGTAAGACAGTTTTACACATGCAAAACACTTAGGGTTAACTTGACGAGCCTAGCATGTGTATAGACATGGCCTTGGAACACAGAAGACCGAAAGGTCGAGCATGAGTCGTATGGTAGATACGATCAACATGAAGATGTTCACCGACGTTGACTAGTCCGTCTCACGTGATGATCGGACACGGCCTAGTTGACTCGGATCATGTAATCACTTAGATGACTAGAGGGATGTCTATCTGAGTGGGAGTTCATAAGATGAACTTAATTATCCTGAACATAGTCAAAAGGATTTTGCAAATTATGTCGTAGCTCACGCTATAGTTCTACTGTTTAGATATGTTCCTAGAGAAAATTTAGTTGAAAGTTGATAGTAGCAATTATGCAGACTAGGTCCGTAAACTGAGGATTGTCCTCATTGCTTCATAGAAGGCTTATGTCCTTAATGCACCGCTTAGTGTGCTGAACCTCGAACGTCGTCTGTAGATGTTGCGAACATCTGACATACACGTTTTGATAACTACATGATAGTTCAGTTAAACGGTTTAGAGTTGAGGCACCAAAGACGTGTTTTGAAACGTCGCGAAACATATGAGATGTTTCGAGGGCTGAAATTGGGATTTCAGGCTCGTGCCCATGTCAAGAGGCATAAGACCTCCGACGGTTCTTCTAGCCTACATACTAAGGGAGAAAAGCTCAATTGTTGAGCTTGTGCTCAGATTGTCTGAATACAACAATCATTTGAATCAAGTGGGAGTTGATCTTCCAGATGAGATAGTGATGTTTCTCCAAAGTCATTACCACCAAGCTGCTAGAGCTTCGTGATGAACTATAATATATCAGGAACATATATGATGATCCTTGAGATATTCGTGATGTTTGACACCACAAAAGTAGAAATCAAGAAGGAGCATCAATTGTTGATGGTTGAACCACTAGTTTCAAGAAGGGCAAGGGCACAAAGGGATACTTCATGAAACAGCAATTCAGCTGCTGCTCTAATGAAGAAACCAAAGGTTGAACCCAAACCCGAGACTAAGTGCTTCTGTAATAAGGGGAACAACCACTGGAGCGGAATTACCCTAGATACTTGGTAGATAAGAAGGCTGGCAAGGTCGATAGAAGTATATTGGATATACATTATGTTGATGTGTACTTTACTAGTACTCCTAGTAGCACCAGGGTATTAGATACCGGTTCGGTTGCTAAGTGTTAGTAACTCGAAATAAAAGCTACGGAATAAACGGAGACTAGCTAAAAGGTGAGATGACGATATGTGTTGGAAGTATTTCCAAGGTTGATCAAATATCGTACGCTCCCTCTACCATCGAGATTGGTGTTTGCGTTGAGCATAGACATGATTGGATTATGTCTATTGCAATACGGTTATTCATTTAAGGAGAATAATAGTTACTCTGTTTATTTGAATAATACCTTCAATGGTCTTACACCTAAAATGAATGGTTTATTGAATGTCGATCGTAGTGATACACATGTTCATGCCAAAAGATAGTAATGATAGTACCACCTACTTGTGGCACTGCCACGTAAGTCATATCGGTATAAAACGCATGAAGAAGCTCCATGTTGATGGATCTTTGGACTCACTCATTTTTGAAAAGTTTGAGACATGCGAACCATGTCTGTTGGTATATATGCATGAAGAAACTCCATGCAAATGGACCATTTTGTACTCACTTGATTTTGAATCACTTGAGACATGCAAATCATACCACATGGGCAAGATGACTGAAAGCCTCGGTTTCAGTAAAATGGAACTAGAAAGCAACTTGTTGGAAGTAATACATTTTGATGTGTGCAGTCCAATGAGTGCTGAGGCATGTAGTGGATATCGTTATGTTTTTACTTCACAGATGATTTGAGTAGATGTTGAGAATATTTACTTGATGAATCACGAGTCTGAATTATTGAAAGGTTCAAGTAATTTTAGGGTGAAGTTGAAAGATCATCGTGACAAGAGGATAAAATATCTATGATATGATCATAGAGATGAATATCTGAATTACGAGTTTGGCACAGAATTAAGACATTGTGGAAATTGTTTCACAACCAATACAGCCTGGAACACCATAGCGTGATGGTGTGTCGGAACATCATAACTGCACCCTATTGGATATGATGCATACCATGATGTCTCTTGTCGAATTACCACAATAGTTTATGGGTTAGGCATTAGAGACAACCACATTCACTTTAAAAGGGGCACCACGTAATTCCGGTGAGATGACACCGTATGAACTATGGTTTAGAGAAACCTAAGCTATCATTTCTTAAAAGGTTTGGGGCTGCGACGCTTACGTGAAAAAGTTTCAGGCTGATAAGCTCGAACCCAAAGTGGATAAATGCATCTTCATAGGACACCCAAAACAGTTGGGTATACCTCCTGTCTCAGATCCGAAAGCAATAAAGGATTGTTTCTAGAATCAGGTCCTTTCTCGAGGAAAAGTTTCTCTCGAAAGAATTGAGTGGGAGGATGGTGGAGACTTGATGAGGTTATTAAACCGTCTCTTCAACTAGTGTGTGGCAGGGCACAGGAAATTGTTCCTGTGGCACCTACACCAATTGAAGTGGAAGCTTATGATAGTGATCATGAAACTTCAGATCAAGTCACTATCAAACCTCGTGGGATGATAAGGATGCGTACTACATCAGAGTGGTACGTAATCCTGTCTTGGAAGTCATGTTGCTAGACAACAATGAACCTACGAGCTATGGAGAAGCGATGGTGGGCCCGGATTCCGATAAATGGCTCGAGGCCATAAAATCCGAGAGAGGATCCATGTATGGAAACAAAGTGTAGACTTTGACAGAACAGCTCAATGGTCGTGAGGCTGTTGAGTATAGATGGATTTTAAAAGGAAGACGGACAATGATGGTAAATGTCACCATTAATAAAGCTCGACTTGTCGTTAAGATGTTTTCGATAAGTTCAAGGAGTTGACTACGATGAGACTTTCTCACCTGTAGCGATGCTAAAAGTCTGTTGGAATTATATTAGCAGTTACTGCACTATTTATGAAATCTTGCAGATAGGATGTCAAAACATTGTTTCCTCAACGATTTATGAGGAAAGGTTGTATGTGATACAACCGGAAGGTTTTGTCAATCCTGAAATATGCTAATAAGTATGCAAAGCTCCAGCAATCCTTCTAAGGACTGGAGTAAGCATCTCGGAGTTGGAATGTATGCTTTGATGAGATGATCAAAGATTTTGGTTTATACAAAGTTTATGAGAAACTTGTATTTCCAAAGAAGTGAGTGGGAGCACTATAGAATTTCTGATGAATATATGTTGTTGACATATTGTTGATCAGAAATGACGTAGAATTTCTGGAAAACATGTAGGGTTGTTTGGAAAGTGTTTTTCAATGGAAAACCTGGATTAAGCTACTTGAACATTGAGCATCAAGATCTATAAGGATAGATCAAAACGCTTAATGGTACTTTCAAATGAGCACATACCTTGACATGATCTTGAAGGTGTTCAAGATGGATCAGTCAAAGAAGGAGTTCTTGCCTAAGTTGTAAGGTATGAAGTTAAGACTTAAAGCTCAACCACGGCAGAATAGAGAGAAAGGACGAAGGTCGTCCCCTATGCTTAAGACATAGGCTCTACAGTATGCTATGCTGTGTACCGCACCTGAAGTGTGCCTTGCCATGAGTCAGTCAAGGGGTACAAGAGTGATCCAAGAATGGATCACAGGACAGCGGTCAAAGTTATCCTTAGTAACTAGTGGACTAAGGAATTTTCTCAATTATGGAGGTGGTAAAAGAGTTCGTCGTAAAGAGTTACGTCGATGCAAGCTTAACACCTATCCGGATAGCTCTGAGTAGAGATACCGGATACGTATAATGGAGCAACAATTTAGAATAGCTCCAAGTAGAACAGTTATTTGGAATAGCTCCAATTAGAACGTGGTAGCTGCATCTAGGAGATGACATAGAGATTTGCGAAGTACATACGGATCTGAAAGATTCAGACCCGTTGACTATAACATCTCTCACAAGCATAACATGATCAAACCCAGAACTCATCGAGTGTTAATCACATGGTAATGTGAACTAGATTATTGACTCTAGTAAACTCTTTGGGTGTTAGTCACATGGGGATGTGACCATGAGTGTTAATCACATATCGATGTGAGCTAGATTATTGACTCTAGTGCAAGTGGGAGACTGTTGGAAATATGCCCTAGAGGCAATAATAAATTGATTATTATTATATTTCCTTGTTCATGATAATCGTTTATTATCCATGCTATAATTGTATTGATAGGAAACTCACATGCATGTGTGGATACATAGACAACACCATGTCCCTAGTAAGCCTCTAGTTGACTAGCTCGTTGATCAATAGATGGTTACGGTTTCCTAACCATGGACATTGGATGTCGTTGATAACGGGATCACATCATTAGGAGAATGATGTGATGGACAAGACCCAATCCTAAGCATAGCACTAGATCGTGTAGTTCGTATGCTAAAGCTTTTCTAATGTCAGGTATCATTTCCTTAGACCATGAGATTGTGCAACTCCCGGATACCGTACGAGTGCTTTGGGTGTGCCAAACGTCACAACGTAACTGGGTGGCTATAAAGGTACATTACAGGTATCTCCGAAAGTGTCTGTTGGGTTGGCACGAATCGAGACTGGGATTTGTCACTCCGTGTAAGCGGAGAGGTATCTCTAGGCCCACTCAGTAGGACATCATCATAATGTGCACAATGTGATCAAGGAGTTGAACACGAGATGATGTGTTACAGAAC
This sequence comes from Triticum monococcum, assembly GCA_034509565.1. NCBI lineage: Eukaryota > Viridiplantae > Streptophyta > Magnoliopsida > Poales > Poaceae > Triticum > Triticum monococcum. The sequence goes on from CM067843.1 coordinate 630,918,447, forward strand.
GAGTAAAGAGACTTGCCGGTAACGAGATTGAACAAGGTATCGGGATACCGACGATCGAATCTCGGGCAAGTATCGTACCGATAGACAAAGGGAATTGTATACGGGATTGATTAAGTCCTTGACATCGTGGTTCATCCGATGAGATCATCGTGGAACATGTGGCAGCCAACATGGGTATCCAGATCCCGCTGTTGGTTATTGACCGGAGAACGTCTCGGTCATGTCTGCATGTCTCCCGAACCCGTAGGGTCTACACACTTAAGGTTCGATGACGCTAGGGTTATAAAGGAAGTTTGTATGTGGTTACCTAATGTTGTTCGGAGTCCCGGATGAGATCCCGGACGTCACGAGGAGTTCCGGAATGGTCCGGAGGTAAAGATTTATATATGGGAAGTCCTGTTTTGGACACCGGAAGAGTTTCGGGGTTTATCGGTAACGTACCGGGACCACCGGGAGGGTCCCGGGGGTCCACCAAGTGGGGCCACCAACCCCAGAAGGTTGCGTGGGCCAAGAGTGGTGAGGGACCAGCCCCTTAGTGGGCTGGTGCGCCTCCCACCAAGGCCCAAGGCGCAGGGGAAGTGGGAGGAGGCAAACCCTAGGTCCAGATGGGCCTTAAGGCCCACCCTAGGGGCGCCTCCCCCTTCTCCCCTCCCTTGGCCGCCACCCCTTGGCCATCTAGGGCTGTCGCCCCCCTTTGGGGTGGGAAACCCTAGAGGGGGCGCAGACCCTCCCCTTCCCCTATATATATGAGGCCTAGGGGGCTGCCCAACACACACGCGATTCAATCTCTCGTTGGTGCAGCCCTGCGTCTCTTCTTCCTCCTGTTCTACGGTGCTTGGCGAAGCCCTGCAGGATTGCCACGCTCCTCCATCACCACCACGCCGTTGTGCTGCTGTTGGATGGAGTCTTCCTCAACCTCTCCCTCTCCCCTTGCTGTATCAAGGCGTGGGAGACGTCACCGGGCTGTACGTGTGTTGAACGCGGAGGTGCCGTGCGTTCGGCACTTGATCATCGGTGATTTGGATCACGACGAGTACGACTCCATCAACCCTGTTCACTTGAACGCTTCCGCTTAGCGATCTACAAGGGTATGTAGATGCAACTCTCCTTCCCCTTGTTGCTAGTCTCTCCATAGATAGATCTTGGTGACACGTAGGAAAATTTTTGAATTTCTGCTATGTTCCCCAACAATTATTTCACTGGGAGGATAAGGAAGAACTTGGGTCCTATATGGGCACCATAAATAGCAACAATCCTTAGGGAAGGCTTAAGGTGAAATATAACCCAAGATGACTCCAATGACAAGATTGATGGATTTGAAATATCTCATTCATGACAACATGTAAATCAGAAACATGAATTCAAATTATCAAGAATGACATAATACCATCTCCAATGATACGGAAGAAAGAATTGCACTCCGAATTACAATATGAAGAAAGCTTGAGCTTCTTAGAAAAGAGTCTCAATGAACACTTGGAGAAGGGATATAAATCCTTGATGAATCCATCATGTAGAACCTTCATGAAGAACTCCGGTAAACAAAAGGGTGAACAAACGGAAGGAAAAAGAAGTCGAAAACACAAGTTGCATCCTTGTAACGATTTAGATGAATCTCCATGGTGAAATAATTGAGAGAGCTAGGAACTCCGGGAAAGAAAAATGAATCAAGTGAAACTGATAATTTGATGAGCCTCCGGAGTAAAGAATTAATCACTCGGATGAAACAAGAATAAGAATTACATTATGCATATCCTTCACCAATTGAAATTGATGACAAACAACGGATTTGGCATACTACTTATTCTCGAAGAAAGGATTAAGATAGATATCGCGCCAACTTGAGAAGGTCTTCAACGAGCCACCGGTAGAATCGAAACAACGAACGAATTTATATGACAACGAATGATGAGAACTCTTGAACGAACCACCGTGAGAATTGAAAAGGAACGAAGAGAAGATAAAGAAACTCCGGAAAAAATTAGCAAATGAATGAAGATGCTTGAGAGAAATTATATATGAGAGAAACAAGAGATCATGCACTGATTAAAGAGCACTTGAACGAAGCACCAGTAAAATAGGAGACTGATAACTGACAGCTGAGAATGAATAAACCTGAATTGACGGACTCCGGATAACAAACTGAGAAGACTCTTAAATTGCTCCGGAAGGGTGAAAAGAAATCTCACAACCGAAAACAATTATGATTGGATGGCAACAAGCTAGAATCACGAATCTTGAAAAGAATGGAGCAAGATTAAAGAAAAACTCTTCTTCGGTCTTCAAATGATGAGAAAGACGACGAGAAACACCACCAATAATTGAAGAGGCACTTCGGAAGAATCAAAAGCGAAGAGGTTAAACCAGCTATGAAAAGAATTTGAAAGATCTTGGAGAAAAACACTTGACTGATGATAAATCATTCTTACGTCAAACTTCGAAAGAATTTAGGCTAACTCCAGGAAAAATTAGAAGAGTCAGGTAAGAACCTGGGAAAGACCTGTGGGTTAGGGCCCACTCAAAAGAAACACCGTTGAAATGATTGCTTTAAAAGAGAGATTCCACCGGTTGAATTAAATGGCTTTAATGAGATAACATCCTCAAAAGAGCTTGAACGAATGTAGAGTAGAAACACGAATCTTCGAGATATCTTGAGCACTCCGGAACAATTAAATAGCAGAAGTGAATGAATATGAGGTGCACCGGCATGAGAAGGTATAGAAATGAGGAAAGGGTATGATCAAACACCAAAAGCTTGATTTGAAACCACTGGAGAAGAAAAAAGAATGAAGAATGACGAACTTGAAGCTCCGTTAGAATCTTCATGAGAAACACCGGATACGAACATTGAAGGAAATAGAACGGAGGGACTTCCATCAATAAAATGGATAGTGATTAAGAAATCTGAATCCTTGAAGGAAGAAAAAGGGTGGGTGGGAGGGAAAAAACAAAAGCAACTTGGAGACGGATGAAACAAACACCGTTGAGAAGAACTGATAATTGATCTTGCGGAAGTTGAAATGATCGGATCCACTTGAAGAGAAGCACACCGATTAAAAAGGATTGACAAAAAAATCTTGATGATCAAGAAGGATTAGTATTCACATAGGAATATGAGAACACCATTTGGGGAAGGTATGGAACCAACATTTGACTTCGAAGCAACTCAAATACCACAACTCAAAACAAAAACAAAAGGATTGGCTTGCAGAATAAGCCAAAACAAACATATGATAGAGATTTCATCCGAAGTTTTCGTGGTGGGACCTACACAGGCTCGATCGTACAGCACCATCATGTACAAGGCAGTGCACATGACATACGAAGCGTCCCCGAGTCAGCATAGCCAAGGACTCTTTAAGACACAACGAGACCACTGTAAAACCGACCGTGAATAGGCGAACCACTAGACGTCGAACCCCAATTTCATATCATACATCTGTCGGAAGGATATCCTAAGAGCTACTTGAATTCCCACCTATGAAACTCCCGAAATTTTCCGGTTATGCAATCAGGTGTTGAGGATACAGGGGAAGCATAATATCTCACCCAAACTAGCAAATCCTACATCCAGCTGTATCCATCCTTCAACACATAACCAAGAAACCTTCAGAAATCGTCTACCTCAACCTTCGAAAAGCATCCGTTATACAAGTTATGGCGATACTCCCGAACTCCCGCCCCAGTACTGGGTGGCGTAGAGGTTATCTCACCAACGAACTGCATAAAAGAGATTTTCGATGTCGCGCACATATCTCAAGTATACCAGAATTGCAACGATAAAATTATGATGACAACACCTCAGAGCTCAACTCCCCGGGACACTTCCACTAAACCCCTGACAGGAGGCACCAAGACAGTATTCTCATCATAAGCCATTGGAACAAATCCAAGATACTCGCGTGATCCTAAAAAAAATTTAGTGAAATTTGAGAAGAGAAGAGTCAAAACTCTATGTCAGGATGCCTTACCAGAGCGATGAGGAGACTAGGAAGTAAAAAGAATTTCTAAGCTCTCCGATATATAATTCCTAGATGACTCAAAACATTTTTCTAGACACAACTCGGCCGCTAAAAATGATCAATCAGTGGGGGCTCCTAAGGTCGGGGAAGGCTCTGATACCAACTTGTAACACCCTCGATGCGACTATATCTCCCACGTGTCGAGGCATGACTTAGAGGCATAATCGCATTGAAGGCATATGTCGCAAGTGAGGTAATCTTCACACAGCCCATGTAATATAATAAGGAAAAGGATACATAGTTGGCTTATAATCGCCACTTCACACAATTACATGAATAAAGCATTACATCAACCAAATACACTCATGGTCCGACTACGGAACCAAAATAAAAGAAGAACCCCAAATGCGACAAAGGTCCCCGATCGACCCCAACTGGGCTCCACTACTGATCTACTAGAACGAAACAACACAAAGGACAAGATCTTCATCGAGCTCCTCCTGAGCTTGGTTGCGTCATCTGCACGGTCTCATCGGCACCTGCAAGCTGGTTTTGGAAGTATCTGTGAGCCACAAGGACTCAGCAATCTCGCACCCTCGTGATCAAGACTATTCAAGCTTATGGGTAAGGTAAAAGGTATGAGGTGGACCTGCAGCAAGCGACTAGCATATATGGTGGCTAACATACGCAAATGAGAGCGAGAAGAGAAGGCAAAGCACGGTCGATAAAAGTATGATCAAGAAGTGATCCTGGACTACCTACGTCAAGCATAACTCCAACAACCGTGTTCACTTCCCGGACTCCGCCGGAAAGAGACCATCATGGTTACACACGCTGTTGATTCATTTTAATAATTAAGGTTCAAGTTATCTACTACCGGACATTAACAAATTCCCATCTGCCCATAACCACGGGCACGGCTTTCGAAAGATTAATCCCTGCAGGGTGTCCCAACTTAGCCCATCACAAGCTCTCACGGTCAACGAAGGAATAGACCTCCACCCGAGACATTCCGATCAGACTCGGTATCCCAGTACAACAAGACATTTCGACAGGGTAAAACTAAACCAGCAATACCGCCTGAATGTGCCGACAAATCCCGATAGGAGCTGCACATATCTCTTTCTCAGGGCACACTCAGATGAGCTCTCCATACAACTAAAACCAAACCTCGAGTTTCCCCGAGGGGGCGCTGCACAGGACTCTAGTTCGGACCAACACTCAGAGGAGCACTGGCCCGAGGGGGTAAAATAACGATGACCCTTGAGCCGGCCGACTCAAGGGAAAGAAAAGGCTAGGTGGCGAATGGTAAAACCAATGTTGGGCATTGCTGGAAAAGCTTTACTTAAGGAGAACTGTCAAGGGGTTCCCATTATAGCCCAACCGCGTAAGGGACGCAAAATCCGGGAACATAACACCGATATGACGGAAACTAGGGCGGCAAGAGTGGAACAAAACACCAGGCATAAGGCCGAGCCTTCCACCCTTTACCAAGTATATAGATGCATTAATTAAATAAGATATATAGTGATATCCCAACAAGTAAACATGTTCCAACAAGGAACGGTATCTCCATGTTCCAACAAGGAACAAACTTCAATCTTCACCTGCAACTAACAACGCTATAAGAGGGGCTGAGCAAAGCGGTAACATAGCCAATCAACGGTTGCTAGGACATTGGTGGGTTAGAGGCTGAACATGGCAATTTGGGAGGCTGACAAGCAAGTGGTAGGCATCGTAGCAATGGCATAGCAAAAGAGCGAGCAAACTAGCATAGCAAAGATAGTAGTGATTTCGAGGGTATGATTATCTTGCCTGAGATCCCGCAAGGAAGAAGAACGAGTCCATGAAGAAGACAAGCGGACGTAGTCGAACGGATCCTCACAAACTCGACGTTACCGGATCCAACCCGAAGAAGGAATCACCGGAAAAGAAGCACACAACATAGTAAACAACCAACACATGGACATGGTATGATATGCGAGATGCGGGATGCGATGCGGGATGCAAAATGCAAGACGTGACAGGAGATGCATGAACCTGGCCTCAACTTGGATAACCAAGTGTGCCACTGGATAGAGGGGAAGAAATGACCTGAAAACGATATAAAGATCATAGGAATCGGAGCTACGGTAAGGAAATGGCAAGCGTTTTACGAAACGAACCGATCTGCAATTTACAGCAAGTAGGCTCCTAAATGCAACGCAATGAACATGCTACAGCCACCAAACATGGAAACAAAATACATTGCAGGGATGTACACAAGATGCTTAACAAATCACTAGGACTGAGCCATAGGCAAATTCATCCATTAAGGGGTTCAAACAAGCATGGCAAAACTGAATAAGCAAAACAGATTTCAGACTTAGTGAAATTAACACTAGTCTGAAATTTCAGACCACGATGCTCTCTTCGGAGCAGCAAAACAACATGAAGCATAACCTGAACATGACAAGTAAGGGCATGGCATAGAGCTACTCAACAAGCTTAACAAAACACCCAAGGTGACCTAGGGCCAAAAGAGTTCACAAAATACTCTAACGAGCACACGAACATAGATGAAACACAATCAGTTTCCAGACTTAGTGAAAACTGAGACATGCTGAAATAATAACTCACGAAGGCATGTAAACAAGCTCGATGCACTCACTATGGTGCAAGTCATGGCAAGGCAAGCATACATCCATTAAGAAGGCACAAATTGCTAACTAGACATGGCAAGAACAATGGCATAGCATGCATGGATCACTAACAATAGCATCGGCAAAATCGCAAAAGAGTTCACGATCTGCCCAAATTAACAATGATGCAAAAGTTGAGCTCGATTGACTCAACCTAGGGTGCTCCAACATAACAAGTAAAGACATGGATGGATAGAGCACGACATAAATATCAAAACTTCCTTACTGATCATCCTCAAAAGAGGCATGGATCACTAGGAAACAAGCCGAACATATGGCATCATGAACTAAAACATCCCAAACTTAGTGAAAATCACTAAGTCCCTAAAAACAGATTACTCAGGTGCCCCTCTTTGCAAGCTTGCACAAGTCACCACACACATCCTAAAAATGTATGGGTGGCACCTCTAGGAAGAAGACAAAATCCTTAACAATTCATCCCAAAGGGGCACAGGCATATCATGCACACAATAATCATGGCAAAAATGACAAAAGCCAATGATGAGCTAACGGATATGCAATTTAACTCACGATGCCTCCTTCTAATAGCATTACGGGCATCAAGATGAACTCAAATGCAAATTATGCAATGGAATGAAATGATGTACACGTCGAGACGAAGATTTTGATATACTATATGCATGAATCGGAGCTACGGATGCAGAGATATGGCAGGTCAAAGTATGCTCGAAAAATAGGGTTCGGGAGAGAAAAAGTCAACCGAGATTCAAAATATCTCAGATCTGAGATCCGGGGCACTGTTCATCACTGTTCATCGGCGCGTTCCCCGAGGTTGACCGGACTTGGATCTCCGGCGAGGAGGAGAGAGGAGGTGAGGCCGGGCCGGTGGAGGAGGTGGTAGCCGAGGCGGCGAGCTTCGGCTCCGGCGTGGCCCGCGGCGGGGAGAGCGGCCGGCTCGGGCGGCGTGGCGGCGGCCCGCAGCGGCACTCGCCGGCAGGAGGCGCGACGCGGCAGCCGGAGGCGCAAGGCGGTGGCGCACGAGGCAGGCGCGAGGCGCGGGGTCGGGCCCGGTGCGGAAGGCAGGCGGCGGCGGCTCTCCGCGGTGGCGAGGCGAGCTGGGCGGCGTGGGATCTGGCAGGCGCGGGCGACGAAGATCCGGCGAAGATCCGGCGAGCAACAACGGTGCGGGTCTCCTCGGGCCCGGCGCGGCCCGGGGCGGGCCGGAGATGGGCTCCGCGGGCCCGGCGGCGCGGGGACGGCGGCGGTGGACAGGTGGCGGCGCGCGAGTGGAGGAGAGGGGCGGCGGAGCTGACGTGGCGGCCGCCGATTGGCCCGGGTGAGGTGGCCGGGCGGGTTGGACATGTCTGGCCGGTGAGGAATTGTCCGGGGGCGCGCGGAGGAGGAGGTTAGGGCTCATCTGCGCGAAAAATCCGGGAGGAACACATATATATAGGTAGAGGGAGCTAGGAGAGTCCAAAAGAGGTGCGGTTTTCGGCCACGCGATCGTGATCGAACGACCGAGATGATGGAGCAGAGTTTGGTGGGTTTTGGGCCAAATTGGAGGGGTGTTGGGCTGCAACACACACGAGGCCTTCTCGGTCCATCGGTTAACCGTTGGAGTATCAAACGAAGTCCAAATGGTACGAAACTTGACAGGCGGTCTACCGGTAGTAAACCAAGGCCGCATGACAAGTCTCGGTCCAATCCGGAAATGTTTAATCCCCAGACACGAAAGAAGCTAGAAATGACCACTGGAGGAGAACGAAGCGCCGGATTGCAAAACAGACAACGGGGAAAATGCTCGGATGCATGAGACGAACATGTATGCAAATGAAATGCGCATGATATGCAATGCATGACACACAAGCAATGACAAGGCAACATCAGCGAATAACTGAACGACACCTGGCACATCGGTCTCGGGGCGTTACACGTATCATCACAGAAGTGTCTTTTTTTGTAGTGATCATCGACTTCAGCCCCTTTCTGAAAGCTTACAGCGTTAGTTCAGTTAGCCTTTGCCAGTACCTGAGGGAGTTGTGGCTCGCTTCCCTCTTCTCCTTCAAAGTTGCACAGCCTCTCCAAGAGGACGCCCTCTACCAGATCAAGGAGGAGAATGGGCAGTCCCAGAAGAGATGCGTAGAGCTCTCCAGGTTTCTAATGCAGAGGACACACAAGTATCTGTTTGGCCATCCACGCCGCTGCAGGCGATCGTTGCACCATAGCCTGTCATGGTGCAGCAGCCATGCAAAAAATTTGACAGTCCCTGGAGCCCATGCTTTCCATACTGTCGCTTTGATCCCTAAAGATGGGGCTCCATTGGCTTGGAACTTGTATGCGGCGCTAGCTGAGTAAGAGTTGCCTCCTCCGGCCACCTAGGTGATCTTGTCGTCATCAAGGGAGAATGCCTGCCCTATGAATCTTGCGCCACATTTGTAAGAACTCAAAGACAATGTTTTCAGTGTTTCCATGCCACAAATCGCGAATCCATTTGTCATTTGTTAAGGCATCCTCTACTGTCCTGTTCTTCCCTCGTGCATGTTGAAAGAGGTTTGGAAATTCACTGCATAGCGTCATAAACCCAAGCCAAGAGCTTGTCCAGAAACTTGTGGTTTTTTCGTTGCCAAGCTGAACCAAAGTAGCGACTACGAACAGCGCCCGGTCCTCATGATCACACGGGGCAGGGAAGTTCATCCATGGTCTCCACGGATGCTGCCAGGAGAGCCAGAGCCATCTCATCCGTAGGGCTGTGCTGAAACAAGGAAGGTCCAGAATGTCGAGCCCCCCTTGGCCATAGGTCGACAAACTTTGTCCCAGGCCATTTTGCATTTGGCGCATGTTACGTTTTCATCTTGAGCCCAAAGGAACTGTCGGCGCGCTTTTTCCACCTCCTTGAGTATATTTTTTGGCACCTTGAGGACAGTCATAGTGAAAACCGGAAGGGCTGTTAGCATCGCGCGCACCAACACCCACCTGCCAGCCATGTTCATCAATCTTCCTTTCCATCCCACGAGCGTCGTGCGTACCCGATCAGTGATGAATTGGAAATGCACTAGTCTCAGCTTTCTTGTGGAGATCGGCAGACCTAGGTATGTAGTCGGGAAAGCAGCTTGTTGGCCTCCAAAGTTTCTCAGCACCTGAGATAACTGAATCCCACCATAGTTAATTGGAATAACCAATGACTTTGCTTGGTTTGGCTTCAGGCCCGTGGACTCATCGAATCTGTTTAACAGATAGAGCAGCGTGTCCACCTCTTCTTTCTCTGGGTTGGAAAAAATGACTGCATCATCTGTGTATAAGCTGATTCTCATGCTGATGCCATGACCCGGCAGCGGTGCGATCGTTTCTTTCGTTGCAGCAGTCTCTAGAAGACTGTACAGAGGGTCAATTGCCATGAAGAAAAGCAGAGGCAAAAGTGGGTCGCCCTGCCTGAACCCACAACCATGGAAGATTGGCGGCCCCAGCGTTCCATTGAGCATGCAAGAGGAGGAAGCCGTTGATAGCAGCAGCGCAATCCAGTCTCTCCATCTCGGTGGGAAGCCCATTTGCTGCATGAGCTCCAGCAAGTACTCCCAAGATACTGAATCAAAAGCCTTCATGATATCCAACTTGAAAGACATCGCTTTCTTTTTCGTGCGGTGTAGCATGTTAACTGAGCTCTGCACATATTGGAAGCTATCATGGATGAATTTACCCTTTTGGAACGCTGTCTGTGCTGGGTAAATGACTACACCTAGAGCCCCTCCCAGTCTTGTAGACATGACCTTTGAAATGAGCTTGGCAACAGAGTGAATCAGGTTGATTGGTCGGAAGTGCCCAACTTCAAAGCCTCTGTTCTTCTTTGGCAGCAACGCGATCAGTGTCGTGTTTATGTCAGCAAAGTTTTGCCCTGCAATCTGATGAAATTTCTGAAACACTGCCATGATATCCTCACGAACTATGTGCCAGCATGATTTGTAGAACTGTCCCGTGAATCCATCTGGCCCCGGGGCTTTGTCAGCCAAGGAGGCAGTGATAGCAGCCCAAACCTCAGCATGGGAGAAAGGCGCATCCAAGCCTTGAGGGTCGATCATGGAGATGTTCAGCCTGTCCCAATTCAAAGTGGTTTGGCGAGCTTCTTGTTTGCCCAAACACCTAGTGAAATGATCATGAATGATCTTTTCCTTGCCCGCATGCTCAAAAACTTCAGTGTTGCCATCTGTGAGGGAGTGAATGTAGTTTTTTCGCCTTCTTGCTTTCATTTTTGCGTGGAACAACTTGGTGCTTGCACCCCCTACGTGCAACCGGGTGATCCCAGATGCCTGCTTCTTTCTAGATCTCTCAATGGCCGCAACCCCAGGACCTTTAACTTAAATTGCTTTCTAAGGTAGAATTGTGCTGCCATGAGCCTTCTACATTCTTGGGCCATGTCTAGTAAGCGGATGACTTCATTTGCAATGTGGAGTTACATCTTTGCTTTTCCAAACGTGGCCTTGCTCCAGATCCTCAGATCAGCCGCCGTACGCTCCAGCTTCTTTTTGATTCTGACAAAAGGGTAGTCATGCGGCACCGGCCTTTTCCAAGCATGAAGAACAGTTTCAGTGAAGTGAGGAAACTTGGGCCAAAAGTTTTCGAATCTGAACCGCGCCTTTCTGCCGGGAATGTTCGCGGCAGCCAGGACGAGTGGGCAGTGGTCGGAGAAGGAGGTTGAGGCAGCTACTAGCATATTCTCAGGTGTAGCTCTTCCCATTGTGTGTTGCAGAAAATTTTGTCAATGCTGCAGAGAGTCGGATTCTCCCTTTTGTTGCTCCACGTAAAATGGCAATTCTTGCACTTAATCTCTTTCAGCCAAGCCAGATCAATGGCCCTACGGAACTTTCCAATCATCCTTCTATTAATGTTTGAGTTGCTCTTGTCTCTGGCCTGGTACATCATGTTGAAGTCGCCATTGATCATCCATGGCTCAACTGCAGGTGGAGCTGCTGCTGCAACTTCAGCTAAGAAGCTATCTTTTTGTGCGTCGTCTGTCAGTCCATAAACCGCGGTTATCCAGAAATGCAGCTCCGAATGCAGCTCCTGAACCCTAACGGTGATGGAGAAACTACCTAGGTGATGGAAAACTAAGTCGACTAATGTTTTGTCCTAGAATATCGTCGCGCCTCCTCTAGTCCCGATCGCCGGTAGCACCACACAACCCTGCATCCTACTACCTCCTACTTCCATAGAGATCGCTATCGACCAGGATTCTATCTTGGTCTCTTGTAAACATAGCACCGCTACCCTATGCATGGAGGCCACCTCATTAATCACCGTACGCTTCACCGGGCAGTTTAATCCTCTAACATTCCAGGACATAAAGCTCACATTGTTGTCATGCATCGAAGAACCAAGGATTGCTCCGCCAACTGAAGAATCTATTGAAAAGGTACGGATACACCACAACATACATCCGGGGCGACGACGGCCACCAGCCACAGCAACAAGGAGCTAAACATGAACATTAGACCTAACTCGAACTGGTGGAAGACCAGCCGCTGACGGAGCCTAGCTACATCTACTACTTCTAACATGATCAACCATGCATGATCTCCTCGGCCTCAACAAGCCCCGCCATGCCCATCGCGATCTTGAGGGCACCTTGGTCGAGTCCTGTGAGCTTTGCTATTGCAGCAATGTCACTATCTGACAGAGGTTCCTGGAAATGCTTCAATGTTTGCGCTACCGCCTTGGGGGTCATCTTGTCTTTTGGGCCAAGCTCTCCCAGTTCCTGGACGAGGCACAGCATAGCCCTCTGGGCCATCAGGGTAGTGATGCCCGCAGCTGCCTGACGGGCAGTGCGGCAAGAGGGGACAGAGATGGCCCTGGACTTGGGGGGAGCGGAGTGGTGAGGACGAGGCAACAGACTTGGGAGGACCGAAGGAGGCACCGCGGTGAACAGCTCAGTGATACGTCTCCAACGTATCTATAATTTTTGATTGTTACATGCTATTATATTATCCATCTAGGATGTTTTATATGCATTTATATGGTATTTTTATATGATTTTTGGGACTAACCTATTAACCTAGAGCCCAGTGCCAGTTTCTGTTTTTCCTTGTTTTTGAGTTTTACAGAAAAGGAATACCAAATGGAGTCTAATTGACGTGCTAATTTTGATGATTTTTTATGGACCAAAAGAAGCCCCTAGAGTAAAAGAGTTGGGCCAGAAGAGCCCCGGGCCGTCCACGAGAGTGGGGGCATGCCCTACCCCCCCCCCCCCCCCCCCGGGTGCGCCGCCTTATCTCGTGGACGACTCGGGCACCTCCCTGACTTGTTCCCGACGCTAAAAATTCTTAAAAATACTGAAACCTCCAGAAAATAACCTAGATCAGGAGTTCCGCTGCCGCAAGCCTCTGTAGGCACCGAAAACCAATCTAGACCCGTTCTGGCACCCTTCCGGAGGGGGGAATCCCTCTCCGGTGGATATCTTCATTATCCCGGTGCTCTCCATGACGAGGAGGGAGTAGTTCACCCTCGGGGCTGAGGGTATGTACCAGTAGCTATGTGTTTGATCTCTCTCTCTCTCTCATGTTCTTGATTTGCACAATCTTGATGTATCGCGAGATTTGCTATTATAGTTGGATCTTATGATGTTTCTCCCCCTCTACTCTCTTGTAATGGATTGAGTTTTCCCCTTGAAGTTATCTTATAGGATTGAGTCTTTAAGGATTTGAGAAAACTTGATGTATCTCCTGCATGTGCTTATTTGTGGTGACAATGGGATATTCACGTGATCTACTTGATGTATGTTTTGGTTATCAACTTGCGGGTTCCATGACCTCGTGAACTTATGCATAGGGGTTGGCACACATTTTCGTCTTGACTCAACTTTGGGGCACTCTATGAATTTCTTTGTGTTGGTTGAATAGATGAATCTGAGATTGTGTGAAGCATATCGTATAATCATACCACTGGATACTTGAGGTGACATTGGAGTATCTACGTGACATTATGGTTTTGGTTGATTTGTGTATTAAGGTGTTATTCTAGTACAAACTCTAGGATAGATCGAACGGAAAGAATAGCTTCGTGTTATTTTACTACGGACTCTTGAATAGATCAATCATAAAGGATAGCTTTGAGGTGGTTTCATACCCTACAATAATCTCTTCGTTTGTTCTCCGCTATTAGTGACTTTGGAGTGACTCTTTGTTGCATGTTGAGGGATAGTTATATGATCTAATTATGTTATTATTGTTGAGAGAACTTGCACTAGTGAAATTACGAACCCTAGGCCTTGTTTCAACGCAATGCAATACCATTTTCGCTCACTTTTATCATTAGTTACCTTGCTGTTTTTATATTTTCAGATTACAAAAACCTATATCTACCATCCATATTGCACTTGTATCACCATCTCTTCGCCGAACTAGTGCACCTATACAATTTAGCATTGTATTGGGTGTGTTGGGGACACAAGAGACTCTTTGTTATTTGGTTGCAGGGTTTTTTGAGAGAGACCATTTCATCCCACGCCTCCCACTGATTGATAAACCTTAGGTCATCCACTTGAGGGAAATTTGCTACTGTTCTACAAACCTCTGCACTTGGAGGCCCAACAACGTCTACAAGAAGAAGGTTGTGTAGTAGACATCAAGCTCTTTTCTGGCGCCGTTGCCAGGGAGGTGAGTGTTTTAAGGTATAGCTTTAGATCTTGCAATCGAATCTTTTTTTTCTTGTTTTATCACTAGTTTAGTCTATAGAAGAAAACTATAAAAAAATGGAATTGAGGGTGCCTCATATGCTTCATCTTTTTAATATCTTTCGTGAAAATAAGGATTCCGATAATTGTGCCAAAATGTTAGAAGAAGAATACATTACAATGTTTGGCACTAAATCTTTAAATGATGAGCATGATTGCAATATTGTTAGTATGAATTCCTTGTGTATCCATGATGCTAATGATATGCAAAGCCACAAGCCTGGGGATGCTATGTTTAATGAAGAAGATATTTTTTTTGTCCCCCAAGTTTTGATGAGCAAATTTATTATGATGAAAGCATCCCTCCTATCTATGATGATTATTGTGATGACACGTGTGCTATAAATAATATTGATATCCATGAAACTTGTCATCATGATTTTAACTTTCAATTGGATTATGTCTCACATGATAGTTATTTTGTTGAGTTTGCTCCCACTACTATTCATGAGAAGAATTTTACTTATGTGGAGAGTAGTAAATTTTCCATGCTTGTAGATCATGAAAAGAATGCTTTATGTGATAGTTATATTGTTGAATTCATTCATGATGCTACTGAAAATTATTATGAGGGAGGAATATATGCTTGTAGGAATTACAATAATATCAAGTTTCCTCTCTATGTGCTTAAAATCTTGAAGTTATGGTTGTTTTGCTTTCATATTCTAGTTGATTCTTGTTCCCATAAATTGTTTGCTCACAAAAGCCCTATGCATAGGAAGTGGGTTAGACTTAAATGTGCTAGTCATATTCTTCATAATGCTCTCTTTATGTTTCAATTCTTATCTTTTATCTGAGCATCATTGAAATCATCATGCCTAGCTAGGGGCGTTAAACGATAGCGCTTGTTGGGAGGCAACCCAATTTTATTTTTGTTCTTTTCTTTTTGTTCCTGTTTAGTAATAAATAATTCATCTAGCCTCTATTATGATTGTGTTTTTTATGTTTTAATTAGTGTTTGTTCCGTGTAAAGCCTTTAGGATCTTCTTGGGTGATTATCGTTTGATCTTGCTGATAAATACAGAAAGTATGCACTCACGAAAATAATTTTCATTTCTTACTAGAGAGTGATAAAATACCAATTCCAACTGTAGAAGATCAATATACAAATTTTCCTTGTCGTTCTAATTTTTCAGAATTTTTGGAGTTACAGAAGTATTCGAAACATACCGATTGCTACAGATTGTTCTGTTTTTGACAAATTCTGTTTTCTATGTGTTGTTTGCTTATTTTGATGAATCCATGAGTAGTATCAGAGGATATGAACCATAGAGAAGTTGGAATACAGTAGGTTTAACACCAATATAAATAAATAATGAGTTCATAATATTACCTAAGTGGTGATTTATTTTCTTATACTAACGGAGTTTACGAGTTTTCTGTTAAGTTTTGTGTTGTGAAGTTTTCAAGTTTTGGGTAAAGATTCGATGGATTATGGAATAAGGAGTGGCAAGAGCCTAAGCTTGGGGATGCCCAAGTCACCCCAAGGTAATATTCAAGGACAATCAAGAGCCTAAGCTTGGGGATGCCCCGGGTGGCATCCCCTTTTTCGTCTACGTTCATCGATAACCTTACTTGAAGCTATATTTTTATTCACCATATGATATGTGTTTTGCTTGGAGCGTCATTTTATTTTATTTTTTGCTTGCTGTTTGAATAAAATCCCACGATCTGAAATTCTTAAATGTTAGAGAGTCTTGATATAGTTACATAATTATTCGACTACTCATTGATCTTAACTTATATCTTTTGGAGTAGTTTGTCATTCGCTCTAGTGCTTCACTTATATCCTTTTAGAGGACGGCGGTGGTTATATTTTAAAAAAATTAGTCCTACGATGATGGGCATCCAAGATGGGTATAATAAAAACTTTCATATAAATTGCATTGAATACTATGAGAAGTTTGATACTTGATGATTGTTTTGAGATATGAAGATGGTGATATTGGAGTCATGTCAGTGAGTAGTTGTGAATTTGAGAAATACTTGTGTTAAAGTTTGTGATTCCCGTTGCATGCACGTATGGCGAACCGTTATGTGATGAAGTCGGAGCATGCTTTATTTATTGATTGTATTCCTTATGAGTGGCGGTCGGGGACGAGCGATGGTCTATTCCTACCAATCTATCCCCCTAGGAGGATGCGCGTAGTACTTCATTTCGATAAATAATAGATTTTTGCAATAAGTATGTGAGTTCTTTATGACTAATGTTGAGTCCATGGATTATACGCACTCTCACCCTTCCACCATTGCTAGCCTCTCTTGTGCAATGCAACTTTCGCCGGTACCATAAACCTACCATTACCTTCCTCAAAACAGCCACCATACCTACCTATTATGGCATTTCCATAGCCATTCCGAGATATATTGCCATGCAACTTTCCACCATTCCGTTTATTATGACACGCTTCATCATTGTCATATTGCTTTGCATGATCATGTAGTTGACATTGTATTTGTGGCAAAGCCACCATTCATAATTCTTTCATACATGTCACTCTTGATTTATTGCACATTCCGGTACATTGCCGGAGACATTCACATAGAGTCATATTTTTCCTAAGTATCGAGTTGTAATTCTTGAGTTGTAAGTAAATAAAAGTGTGATGGTCATCATTATTAGAGCATTGTCCCATGTGAGGAAAGGGTAATGGAGACTATGATTCCCCAACAAGTCGGGATGAGACTCCGGACGAAAACAAAGAGAAGAAAAGAGGCCATAAAAAAGAGAAAAGTCCCAAATAATATATATATACATGAGAGAAAAGAGAGAAGGGGCAATGGTACTATCCTTTTCTACACTTGTACTTCAAAGTAGCACCATGATCTTCATGATAGAGAGTCTCCTATTTTGTCACTTTCATATACTAGTGGGATTTTTTTATTTTAGAACTTGGCTTGTATATTCCAATGATGGGCTTCCTCAAAATGCCCTAGGTCTTCGTGAGCAATCGAGTTGGATGCACACCCACTTAGTTTTTTTGAGCTTTCATACACTTATAGCTCTAGTGCATCCGTTGCATGGAAATCCCTACTCACTCACATTGATATCTATTGATGGGCATCTTCATAGCCCGTTGATATGCCTAGTTGATGTGAGACTATCTTTTCCTTTTTGTCTTCTCCACAACCACCATTCTATTCCACCTATAGTGCTATGTCCATGGCTCACACTCATGTATTGCGTGAAGACTGAAAAAGTTTGAGAACATCAAAAGTATGAAACAATTGCTTGGCTTATCATCGGGGTTGTGCATGATTTAAATATTTTGTGTGATAAAGATAGAGCATAGCCAGACTATATGATTTTGTAGGGATAGCTTTCTTTGGCCATGCTATTTTGAGAAGACATGATTACTTTATTAGTACGCTTGAAGTATTATTGTTTTTATGTCAAAATTAAACTTTTGTCTTGACTCTTTCAGATCTGAACATTCATGCCACAATAAAAAAGATTACATTGATGAATCTGTTAGGTAGCATTCCACATCAAAAATTCTGTTTTTATCATTTACCTACTCGAGGACGAGCAGGAATTAAGCTTGGGGATGCTTGATACATTTCCAACATATCTACAATTTTTGATTGTTCCATGCTATTATATTATCCATCTAGGATGTTTTATATGCATTTATATGGTATTTTATATGATTTTTGGAACTAACCTATTAGCCTAGAGCCCAGTGCCAGTTTCTGTTTTTTCCTTGTTTTTGAGTTTTACAGAAAGCGAATACCAAACAGAGTCCAATTGACGTGCCAATTTTTGATGATTTTTTATGGACCAAAATAAGCCCCCCGGAGTAAAAGAGTTGAGCCAGAAGAGTCTCAGGCCGTCCACGAGGGTGGGGGCGCGCCCTACCCCTTCGGGCGCGCCACCCTATCTTGTGGACGACTCGGCCACCTCCTTGACTTGTTCCCGACGCTAAAAATCCCTATAAATACTGAAACCTCCAGAAAATAACCTAGATCAGGAGTTCCGCCGCCGCAAGCCTCTGTCGCCACCGAAAACCAATCTAGACCCGTTCTGGCACCCCACTGGAGGGGGGAATCCCTCTCCGGTGGCTATCTTCACCATCGCGGCGCTCTCCATGATGAGGAGGGAGTAGTTCACCCTCGGGGCTCTCTTGTGATGGATTGAGTTTTCCCTTTGAAGTTATCTTATCGGATTGAGTCTTTAAGGATTTGAGAACACTTGATGTATGTCTTGCATGTGCTTATCTGTGGTGACAATGGGATATTCACGTGATCTACTTGATGTATGTTTTGGTGATCAACTTGCGGGTTCCGTGACCTCATGAACTTATGCATAGGGGTTGGCACACGTTTTCATCTTGACTCTCTGGTAGAAACTTTGGGGCACTCTTTGAAGTTATTTGTGCTGTTTGAATACATGAAGCTGAGATTGTGTGATGCATATCGTATAATCATACCCACGGATACTTGAGGAGACATTGGAGTATCTAGGTGACATTAGGATTTTGGTTGATTTGCGTCTTAAGGTGTTATTCTAGTACGAACTCTAGGATAGATCAAACGGAAAAAATAGCTTCATGTTATTTTACTACGGACTCTTGAATAGATCAATCAGAAAGAATAACTTTGAGGTGGTTTCGTACCCTACAATAATCTCTTTGTTTGTTCTCCGCTATTAGTGACTTTGGAGTGACTCTTTGTTGCATGTTGAGGGATAGTTATATGATCCAATTATGTTATTATTGTTGAGAGAAATTGCACTAGTGAAAGTATGAACCCTGGGCCTTGTTTCAACGCATTGCAATACCGTTTTCGCTCACTTTTATCATTAGTTACCTTGCTGTTTTTATATTTTCAGATAACGAAAACCTATATCTATCATCCATATTGCACTTGTATCACCATCTCTTCGCCGAACTGGTGCACCTATACAATTTAACATTGTATTGGGTGTGTTGGGGACACAAGAGACTCTTTGTTATTTGGTTGCAGGGTTGTTTGAGAGAGACCATCTTCATCCGATGCCTCCCACGGATTGATAAACCTTAGGTCATCCACTTGAGGAAAATTTGCTACTGTCCTACAAACCTCTGCACTTGGAGGCCCGGCCCAACAACGTCTACAAGAAGAAGGTTGTGTTGTAGACATCACTCGGCCGCTTGCTCATGGCCATTTTGGATCTGCATTGAGCCCACCCTCTGAGTGACCGCCTCCATCTGGAAACCCACCGTGGCTACTGTAGGGGAGCTGATGCAGGGCTGCAGGCATGACAGCATCTCTGGGCTCTCTAGCTCGGCAGGTCCGTCGCACCCAGCTGCATGCAATCCATGTGCGGGGGCGGGGATAGGGCACGTCCTGAGTTAGAAAAGGAGAAGAACTGGGCCATCCGGTCCACCTCCGCCGGCCTGGTTGGCACTGGGCGGAGGGGAAGAGGTGGGGTGGCGCGCAGAGCTGGGGCGCCGCAGTCCTTCCCCACGTCATGGTGCCCCCGACGACCGGATGAGCGGTGCCGGCCCACTGGAGTTCGACTGCGACGGTGGCGTGCCTCCTTGACGACGTCCGCGCCCGCTGTCTCTCGTGTGACAACCGCGGCTGAGCAGACGGTCCTTCTAGGACCGGCACGAGCTGCTACTTCCACCATCTTCTTCATGGTCGCGGTCGGCACCGTCGAGCACCGGGCCGCAGCCCGCTGCCCCGACGCGCGGCACGATGCCGCGGGCCCTGTCCTGTACGTCTTCTACGTGGGCAACCCACATGCCCGGCTCGACGAGCGGGAAGGGGCATTCGTCGCCCTCATGCGAGGAGGGCAACCCACTCTGCCCTGAGTTGGTGGAGTGTAGCGAGAGGGGGGTCGACCAATCCTCCAGCAAGTCGACGTGGATCAGCAGGTCGTAGCGGCGGGCACTAGGCGGCGGGGGGGGGGGGGGGTGCGGCGGTCCTCGGGGGCGATGCCGATGATCTCGTCGGCGTGGCCAGCGCCCCTCTTCGGTACCCAGAGAGCGCGCCCCAGACCCAAAGCTAGAAGGCAAAGGTCTTGATGTGGCCCCTCTCTAGGGTGCACGAGTCCAACCGGTCGACGCGGCTGATGTCTCCGAGGGCCTCCTCGGCGCCCGGCAGAGACCAGAACTACATGGGCAGGTCTTCCACCACCATGCGCACATGGTGGCTGAACTTGAGGATCGCAACGTGGTCGTCTTCATTCCAGGCCCCGATGAAGTACTTGCAGCCGTCGACCTTGATGACGCCACGACGCAAGGCGTTGTCCCGGTACGCGGGGAGGTCGACGTGGACGAGGAAGGCTTCAGGCTGGTGGGCGGTGACGCGCAACTGGTGTGGCCCGGTGGACAACTGCTCGAAGATGATCCTGCCGACGGCCGCCGAGGTGGTGGAGTGCGAGCGATCCGCAGTGGTGAGGGTGACGGTGTGCTGGCGCAATAGGTGCTCCTCGATCTCTAGCGCCGGGGTGGGCACGGTCACCTTGTTGCTCTCCCGCGGCCGCCTAGCCGGGTCGCAGAGGTGGGGGCGATCCATGGGCGCGGGAGGAGGCGCGGGCGGGAAGACAAGGCAATCCCGAGCCGGGGCTCCCGCCGCCGCATGTGGCTTCAGACGATCACGACAGCCCCTCCTGGACCCCCGTTTCTTGGATTTTGCAGGTACTCTTTGCCGTAATGCCCAGCTCGCTTGCAGATGATGCAGCGGAGGGGATCACGGCAGTCTATGCGGCGGTGGCACTTACTGAGGCAGCGGAAACAATTCCCCTTGAACATGCTTAAGAAGGCGTCCCGGCCCACGGTCGCATTGAAGGAACTGCGGCGGTCCGAGCGCGGAAACGAGGCACGCCCTCTTCGATCCGTCGAGCCGGAGCTGGCCCTTCCTTTCTTCCGGGAATGGACCTCCGTCCATCCATCCTCCATCTCTCCGGCCTGGCCCGAAGAGGAAACAAGGACTGGGGACGGAGGGTGAACTACCAGGGATTTAAGGCGCGCCGGCCCCCCACAAGGCGACTGGCAAAGATCTGGCAGTCCGGGCGAGACGCCTGTCTTGGAGGAACCACTGCGGTGTAGGATTCGCGGCGTCGAGGCTGGATCTGACGCAGCGATCGTCGAGGTAGCTGACCGCAGGGAGGAGGGCAGCGAGTAGCTAACGGATCGAAGCGAGCCCCCAGCAGGCGGTGGGGGGCACCGGCCGGGGGAGGCGGGGTGGTTGGGGGTGGAGCCAGCAGCCATAATGGCCGGATCTGGTGGCCGCTGCGGCCGAAGCGGCCTACAATGCGGGGTGGGGGAGAGGAGAGGCTCGATATGCTGTTGGAGTTCTTGCAGAAGGGGAAACTAGATGAACTAGATAACTAGGGTTGCCACCGCCGGTTCTGCTGTGATCCTCTGGATGGTGAGTCCTTCGTCCGTGGTAGGTTTTGTAGGTGAGCCCGGGCCTCAGTTGGCCCATTCCGGCCCAATGTTGCGCGGGTTGGGCCTCCTGTCTCATTGGTGTCGTGAGGCAGCGATGGAGTCGCTGCCTGGTGGAGCCAGCCCGCCTGGGCTGCTAACTTGGCCAGTTAAGATCTCGCAGAGTTTCTGAACATTTCTCACATAGGGTGTGTATTTTTTGTTGCGACTTGCCATGGTGCGTTGGTGTACTTTGCTAGTGGAATCTGAATCCAAGTCCATGATCCATATTCCTTAACAGTCGATCTGGCTGATGCAGCACTCGCCTCTGCACAAATGCACTCCATAAGTGCATTAACGGTGTCCTAGAGGCGTTGAGAGAGACATTCAGTCGATGAGTGGAATGCCGTTCGCACTGAACATACATGACGTTCGATTAGAACATATCCACTAGGTGTCTGTCCACCTGCATGCAATGTTTTGGCGAAATCAACATGAGCTCTGATTTTTTGTAAGGGCGTCTCCGACGTGGTTCCCTAAAACGGACACTATCCATCCACGGATGTGGATTCGGATACAGATACAAAAGCCGGTCATCCAACTAATCCTAAAAGTCCGAACAGATAGGGCCTCCTTTATTTCAAATGTGGTGTTCATAGCGGCTGATCGCAACAACAACAACAACAAAAAACGGATGCAAATGTTTTGGCTCGATGGCTTCCCTGTCGATGTAACCCGTCATGTAACCAGCAATGTTGCTGTGATATAAATGAAATACGAGTGTTCCATCTAAAAAACCCGGCTGTCTATAGTTTTACATGCACCCGGTCAAAAAGTTCCAGTCTAATAGTCCGTCGAAAAAAGGGCATATGTGCCCTCCCAGACCAAATGTCCGTGACTCCTCGCTAACTCTGCCGCCGGTTTGTCCACATTGACCGTCTCCATCTCGGCTGCCAAGTGCTTTAACATCATAACACGAGCGGAATTGGGGTGGAGGGCAACGGTGATCGGAGTGGAGAGGGTGGGGAAAGCAATGGTTTTAGCGTGGAACAGTGCGGATCGGTCCAATTCACGGGCTCCTACGTGGCGGGGGCCCGAACTCATGCAAAGCTCCCCTAGTTTGCATCCGATTAGCAGGAAAACAGACGTGCAGACGCATCCACAAACAGATATGGATCCTCATTCGATAGCAAAGTGCGTCCGCGGACAAACACGGGTCCTCATTGGATGGCAAAGCGTGTTCGGATAGCTTGATCCGGACATTTGTGGGCAATTTTAGGGCCCGCATTGAAGCTGCCCTAAGGCCATATACTACCTCCATCGGAGTTTATTGATCCTCTACGTGTTTTGTGTCAAATTTTGACTGTAGATTTGACTAACAAAATATAAGCAGTATGTTAGAAATATTATTGGATTATATTTAAAAGAGATTTCTTATGATACTATTATTTACTTTTTTGGCTAGTTAAATCAAAGCTCAAAGTTTGACCTAAACTACAAGAGGGGCTAATAAACTAGGACGGAAAGAGTACTAGTTAAGGGCATCTCCAGCCGCGCCCCCAGGAAGGCCTCCCCAGGCGATTTTTTCGCGCCGGCGCCGAAAAACGGCCTAGTCGCGCCCGCAGGAGCCTGATTTTCACCGGCTTGGGCCGAAAACAGCGTCGGCGGACCCAGGCCGAACCCGGCGCGCTGGGGGCGCCCGGGGGCGCCGGGGCGAGCTGTTTTGGCGCGAAAAAGACGCGGGCCAGCCGCGTCAGCGACTCGGCGCCTCGTCTTCCCCCAACGGCCTCGGTTCCTACGGGGAATCAATGGCAAGGTTGCCGCCGGTCAGCCTTGCCATTGATTCCTCACGGGCGGCGCGTTCACGGGACGGCGCACCGACGCCTCCACTCCCTCGCACGCGTACACACGGGCGCGGCCCGGCTATAAAAGCCGGCGGCCTCCGCTCACCTGCGCCCACACCAGCCCTGCCCCTCGCCGCTGTCCAACCCTTCCTCTCTCCCCGAGCGTCGCCGCCCAGCCCCTCCCTCTACCTCTTCCGAGCCCGCCCAGCCCCGCCTTCGCCATGGCAGAGCGCTTTCCCGGAGATACGGCGACGGCCAACGGCTTCGGCCGACGTTCGCTGCGCAAACAGGAGTCATGGCTCCTGTTCCAGGCGAACATCCCGGCGCCACCGGACATGCGGGCCGGGCCGACGGGGTGGAGACTCAGCGCCGGGGGAGTGCCCATTCCCCCGTTGCCCGACGCCGCGGCGGACCCGAGGTACTTCGCCGAGGAGGTCGACATCGTGCGCGCGTCCCTCACCGACGCCGAGCTCTCCCTCCCCTAGTACGCCGCCGACAACCACGCGGCCTGGGCGGCGTACTTCGAGCGCCGCCAACAGCAGCGCTTGGCGTCCACCAACGGCGGGCCGGTGGTCGGCAGCCGGCAGAACAGCGAGGGACGCTACCTCTGGTGGGGCGTCCCCGGCCGCACACTCGAGGGCGTCTTCACGTACCTCGAGGGCGGCAACGACCCGCCGTTGGCGTACCCCCCGGCGAGGGTGGCCGCCCCGCCGCAGCACCGACGCGCCGGGCCATGGGCTCCAAGAAGGTTCGGCGCGTCCTCTTCTTCCTCCTCGTCTTCCCGTTCTTCTTCCCACTCCTCCGGCTCTCCGACGCTGCTCGGCGTCAAGGCCGAGCCCGCGGCGGAGACGCCACTCGGCCGGCGCACTCGCAGCGCCGGCATCGTCATCAACGAGGGCGGCCGGCGCGCCCCCTCGTCGGCTCCTCCGCGCTTCGTCAAGCCGAAGATGGAGCCGGGGCTGGCGCCGGTGAAGACGGAGCCGGGTCTGCTGCCGGTGAAGACGGAGCTGGGTCTGGCGCCGGTGAAGGCCGAGTTCGCCGACGACGGCGACGCCGCCCTCGAGTGGGTGCGCCAGGACTCCATTGCGATGGAGAAGGCACGCCGTCAGAAGGAGAAGGAGCGCCAGCGCGCCGCCCTACGCCGCTTCGAGGAGCGCCGACGCGGCCGGGAGGAAGGCGGGGTCGTCGTCCTTTGCGACAGCAGCGACGACGACGACGCGCCGCCACCTGTTCGCCATGGCGACGCCGGGCAGGGGTCCAGCAGGGGCGCCCGCGTCAAGGAGGAGAAGGCCGACGACGACGATGGCGGCGACGGCAGCGGCGACTTCCCCCTTTCTTTTTTTAAGATTAGGTTAATATAATGTTTGAACGAATTTCGCCGAAATTTGCCATGTTTGGCCGAAATTTAACTAGTTTTATCATAACTTTGCCGAACTTTCTTTTTTTTGTTTTTTAATACGCGCCTGGGGGCGGCCCTGGGGGCCGACTTGCCCCCAGGGCCATTTTTTGCGCCGGCTCACCCTCAGGCGGCGCTTTTAGACGCCCCCTGGGGGGCCAACGGCTAGAGATGCCCTAAGTATCACAAGTCTTTACAAATGCACCCTTGCACAAAAAAGAAAATTCCATATAATTTCTTATGGGAGCTCAAATCTTCCTCCTGCATCCATCAGCGGTGCGCTATGAACAAAACTCGATGCCGTCTCTAGACCTTCGTCTCGACTGAGCAAACTTGTTTGAACCTAGAAACTTGTAGAAGGAATGTCCGAGAAGTCGTCGATGTAGAGCAGAAGATGTCGGCCATCGTGATCTATGTAGCAAATCACTGCCTCGGAAAACAAGATGTGAAAAAGTGTGTGTACATACTTCAAATATCATGAACGATGACCGAATCCAGCAAATCCACCGGAGACCAAAACCGACCGGATGTAGGAAGATCTGTTGGAGACACATCTCCACACACTCTCCACTGGCACTAAGAGCTAACTCCAACTGGCCGACCCATTTCGTCTGCGCGTGTTTGTTTGGGTCAAAACGGACAAAAGCGTCGGCCCAACGCGCGGACCCATTCATATTTTGTGTCTGTTCTGGGTCCGCTTAGACCCATTTCAGTCTTAAATTTGGATTCAATTTGGGTCCGAGGCGGACACAAAGTGATCGTTTTCTGTGTCCGCTTCCGTCCGCTGCATGCGAGGCATGGCCTACTTGTCATAGACCCACTTCTCTCTCCTGCTTTTTCTCTCCGCTGGCCCACCACCCACGCACCACATCTCGTCGCGCGCCACGCTCCTCCACGCCGGCGCCCGTCCATGTAGGAGCTACTCCTCGCTCGGCGCCCATCCCCTGTCCCCCATCGAAGCTACTCCTACCCGCCCCTTGCGTGCATGCGAGCTAGCTAGCAGCTAGCCGCGCGTGCGTGCCTAGCCGCCTCGCCTCGCTGCGTCCAGCCACGGCGGCGCGCCGTGTTCGCTGCGCTCGCCCTGCTTCGTGTTGCCGGTGTGGGATTTGAGCTCGACCGTCGGCCTCGCCTCGCGCCCGCGCCCGACCGGTGCTCCTGCAGACATCGGCCTCGCCTCCCCGCGCCTAGCCGTTGCGAGCTCTCCTGCCTGCTATGTGTTTGACAAAATGCCAGGACGGAGATGTCAAAAATGGGTCTGTCTGTCGTTGGGCAGACCGACTGATCCAAATGAAAAGGCGGACAACCACATCCGCACGGCCGACCTAAAGGGACGAAAAGCGGATAAAATGCACGTTCGTTTGGGTCGACGCGTTGGAGTTGCTCTAAGTGCACCGATAGGGCGAGGATAGGACAGGGAGGGCATTATTCCTAAACTGAGGCAACGCCGTGTCTCGCCGCCCCGACTAAGACACAGAGACTCTCCGCCAAATTGATGCACCAATCATTCACAAGTTGCACCTCCCTGCCGGCGGACTATAGCTGGCCGAACGGGCCGGCCCAAACAGGCTAGCCCGCGAGCACGCTGGCACAGCCTGCCATGGGCCAGGCATGGCCCGAGCTAAACATGTCGTGCCCGGCACGCGACACGCCCTGGGCCGTGCCTGGGCCTGGAGTCTGGGCACGCGGACAGGCACGGCACGGCCCGTTTAATTTTTTATATATTTTTCAGATTTTTTTTTATATATGTATACCTTAGATATAGTCCAATAGACCTAAAAACCAGTCCAAGAGGCTGAAAATGTGCAGCCCAGCGTGCTAAACGGGTCATATATACTAACCAGGCCGTGCCTGGGCCAAGGAGCAGCGCCCGCGGGCCGGCACGGCACGGCCCGGCTATTAAACATGCCATGGCGGGCCGTGCCGGGCCAGGCACGATTAGCACAGGCCGGGCCATGCGGTGCCGGGCCGGTCCGTGTGGCCAGCTACGCGGCCGACGCACTCGGGCGGGGCAAGAGGGAAAGGAGTCGGCCGTAGTTTATCTAGGTTTTCTGGCGGCGGCCGAAGTTGCATTCAGGAAGATTCCTTCACATAGAGAAGATCTTTATCCATTAGTTATTAAGAAGAAGCTAGTAATTGATCAGTAAATTAATAGAATACCACGCGAATTTTACCACAAGGGATTTTGATTTTCAAGTTTGTCAATTACCCGACGTGAGATGTCGCATGATTTGAGGAACCCTAGATGTTGTCACAACCAGCTGATATTTATCACAGAATTGAACTAAATTTTTTCAAACTGATATTTATTTCGAAATTAAGCCGGGATCACAAAAACACTCAAAATTCTCTTACACGAACACGTACATACCCCTTGCCGGAACACATTTCTTTCTCCCCCGATAATAAAACAGAAGAACAAAAGTACAGGGCGTACTGGGGTAATATAGTCGTTGGTTGTGGAAATCATACAAGAGGACAAAAATAAAAGGCACGGCGCAAAATTATGATGCAGCTCTAGTGCATGCAACGTCAGTGACGAGACATTTCGTTCAGACGCGCGCGCGCACCCGCAGTTAGCACTTGGAAGCAGTTGGAATCTCTTGATCAGACTGCACTAGCTCCGTGTCCGTTGGAGGATGGCTTGGGTGCTCCGTTGGCTTTCTCGCACTCAGGATCGTGCCCGTGTACGGCGTCTCCGTCTCCCTTGGAGTTGATGGAGGCCATGGCCATAGGCAGCGCCTCCCGCAGAGCCGCAGACTCTGCCTGCGTCTCCTTGTGCTTTCCCCAGAGCACGGAGTAGAGCCCGATGACGATGAGGACGGAGCCGAGGACGCCGCCCAGGTATATCTTCTCGGAGAGGATGAAGGAGCCCATCACGGCCACCACGATCATCATCAGCGGGCTGAAGGCCGACGCGAAAACCGGCCCGGTCTTCTGGATCACCAGGCCTTGCACGTAGTACGCTATGCTCGACGTCACGATGCCCTGCAACATCAGTCATACGATACTACATATGAGATCTTGCATGCGATCGATCGATGTATGAGGAGACAAGACGCATGCATATGGTGAATATATAGAGAAGTGTACTGACGGCGTATGCGGCGGCGAGGAGGTTCATGTCGAAGCCGATGGTCCAGACGGAGGGGCGGTGCTCCATGGCCAAGGTGACGACGATGGCCTGGAGGGTGCCGACGAAGCAGATGAGCGTGGTGAGGGAGAGCGGCGCCGAGTACTGCTTCAGGGTGTGAGCCTGGAGGATGAAGAGAGAGGCCCAGGCGAGGGTGGCGATGATGATGAAGAGCGAGCCGAGGAACCACTCCCTGCCCGTTGGATCGACGGCCGGGGCCTCGCCGCCGTGGGCCTGCCCGTGGCTCGTCCACGCCATCCGCATCAGCGGGCCCTTGTAGAGCGTCATCAGCATCGCGCCGGCCACCGTCACCACCGTCCCGGCCACCTTCGCCTGGCACCGCACCTTTCTCAGGTCCACCTTCTCCATCCTATGATTTTTTTCGGACACAATCCAAAAAATGTCAAAAAATGTTTTGCTAGCTCCAACGTCGCGATCACGCTAGTATTCATCTCAGATTCTCAGAAGAGATGCATGCATCATGCATGTACGGAGTATATACCTGAAGATGAAGGCCATCACGAAGGTCATGGCTGGAAGGATGTTGCTCATGGCGCATGCGAAGGTCGGGCCAGTGTACTTGAGACCCACATAGTAGAAGTTCTGGTCGATCACAGGCCTGCCGTAATCGACAACATGCATAGGGTTTAGCTCATGTTACACGTTAGTATATCAGGCAAGCTGACAAAAAAAAATTGGCGTACATGCAGCTAGCTGCTGGAAAAAAAGAACATTTGGCGGACACCTTTTGTTTCTTGACAAAAGGGTAAGTCTCCATATTGGAGTGTCCACTTATGTCTCCCTTCTTAAAGTACTTAGGCTGGGTGCTCAAAAGTCAAAATGACAGGAGAACTAACCCGAGAAGTGCCAGCACGAAGATCTGGAGGAAGGACGACCACGTCATCTTCGGCCTCACCTTTCTGTCATTTCAGATCAAGTTCATCGTACCATTAGTTTCAATTCAGGCTAGTGAACCATGCATGTAGCAAAGAAGAAGAAAATGCATGCACACTATCTGTTCGGCCCTAGCTCGTCCATGGATCGTTCGTGTCTACATACCTCTCGAAAATTAGGGCAAATGGCGCGATGGAGACGGTGGCGAAGGCGTGGCGGTACACGACGAGCACGTAGTGGCTCATGCCGCCGTTGAGCGAGACCTTGGTGATGACGTTCATGCCGGCGTAGCCGAACTGCAGGCAGATCATGGCGATGTAAGGCTTGGCCTTCTCGAACAAGTCGCCGTAGCCACCCATGGTGATGATATATATGGTACTTCTTGCTGGCTGCAAAGCCTTGGTTAAGTAGAAGATAAGTTAGCTAGAGCTAGAGGCTAAAGCCTAGAAGCTTCTGGATAGGGAACTCAAGGAGCAAGAGAGACCAAGCAAGACCTTGAGTTGAAGGAAATATGCAGAGCTCCCTGCTGGATTTATATGCTCGCCGTAGGGGCATTCCGGGCATTATTTAAAGCAATTATTTGCTCTCTTCTTCCTGCTTCCGAGTAAAGCATTCCGGTGCAGACGTATGCCATGTCCACGACCGAGTGGCTTCATTGGATGCATTGTTGGGATCATCTGTCAGTCGAAGGAGGACACTCATTACGTTCTGCCATGTTAATCTGGTGCTATCCAGCCGATGGGTTTCTGGAAGCAAATGAAGACCACCTGGTGAACAAGGAGATCTCAACGGCTTCTGTGGTGGGGGTAGTGCTGTAGCATCACACGTCGTAGGTTCAAACCATCAAATTTGGTCATATTTGATATGAGAGTGGGAAGCAAGTGTTACGTATTGGAAGGCAAAGAAATCATCACATGTCTTTCCAATGTCACGAAGAACAGTGTTCTACAACCTTGGTTTTGTAACTATAAGCATACATGCTTGGTTGATTGCCACCCCTGTGGTTCCAGAAACAATTTCTAGTGGCCAGCTAGTGGTTGCCAAACAGAAAGATACTGTGACGTTTTTCGTGTTAACTACAGGACGGCGGTTCAACCCGTGATGTTGTATGGCGCTAAGTATTGGCCGACTAAAAGGCGACATGTTCAACAGTTAGGTGTGGCGGAGATGCGCATGTTGAGGTGGATGTGTGGCCACACGAGGAAGGATCGAGTCCGGGATGATGATATACGAGATAAAGTTGGGGTAGCATCAATGAAAGAGAAGTTTGTCCACCATCGTCTGAGATGGTATGGACATATTCAGCGCATGCCTCCAGAAGCTCAGCGCATAGAGGACGGCTAAAGCGTGCGGGTAATGTCAAGAGAGGTCGGAGTAGACCGAATTTGACATGGGACGAGTCCGTAAAAAGAGATCTGAAGGACTGGAGTATCAACAAAGAACTAGCTATGGACAAGGATGCGTGGAAGCTTGCTATCCATGTGACAGAACCATGAGTTGGTCGCGAGATCTTATGGGTTTCATCTTTAGCCTATCCCAACTTGTTTGAGACTAAAGGCTTCGTTGTTGTATTTGTTGTTGTTTTAATTTGATGCTTGAATTTATGTTGTTTTGTAAGCTTTCACCAAAACTTTTTGGGTAAAAAAACCTTTTTCGGTAAGCTTTCACCAAAAATGGCATGTGGTAGTTTTTTGGAGAGTGCGGTAGTTTTCTGAAGAGTCTGCCGCAAAGGCAGACTCATTTCAGACGACCTTGTGTTTTTATTTTGTTTTTTCTAACCAATTTGTTCAGTAGTTTTGCTTGGCATTGTTGAATAATAAAAATGCCGGGTTACAATATTTTTTTCAACCCTAAACCATAAATTTACAAAAATCGGAATGATCAGAAAATTTGATAACACATGTAGTAACACACAAATAATTTGAAAACATAGTACATTGATTACTCGATACGATGGAGAGGGTAGATATCGGATAATATGCCCATCTCAACCTAATCATTTAAGTGTAGTAGTTTGTTTATTGAGTTGTTTATATTATGATTAATTTATGCTAATTCAAATTCAACTATTATTTACCCTTTTAAACGCATAGTATATATGTTGTAATATTGTTATTGTGCATAGACCAGTACAAAACTGTCCTTTTAAGATGCGCCATCACACATGGTTCACCCTAAATCTTGTGTGATTCTATAATCATGCACGGTCATCTAGACAACCGTACACCATGCGGAAGACAACAGAGGCCTACATGCTATGTGATAGGTATAAGGGGGCCATATGACTCTGAGCGGCCTTAGATGAATGGTTGTGAACTTCCTAGATGATATGCATATTTTATATTTTATGGAACGGTTGTGAACTTCGTAGATTCTAATTTTTTTTGTCATTTAATTAGATGCATGGTTGCGAACTTATACAAGCTAAACATGCACTGACGAAGGAAGGAGTTGAAAGTTGTGATTTCAATTCAAAGTTGCTATGTGAAATGCACGTATTTTTATGAATTATGTGTTTCTTGCATGATTTAAAGATATATATGGCTTTTCTTCGGTCAAATTCATGTGTAGTCAATTTACTACACAGGAATCATCTGGTATCGCCATTATATATGTGTCATCTGTGTAAGCTCAAAACTGCCGATGGTAGGAAAGGAGGGTAAGTTAATTGATTTGACGGTTTAGGTCTAAACAAGGGTTCTGAGTTTAAGGGTTCAAATAGCTTTTGAGAAAGTTATCAGTGAAAAGTGAAACGATTGGAAACGAACAAAAATATTCTCATTCCCATTCACTTGACACTATTTATTGGACTAGTCTCTTCACATATGACTAATGCGATTTTTTGAATATTTATAATTTGGTTATTAGCAATATATGGTTCATCAAATTTTATTGTGTAACACTACATTTCCATAATATTATGATAGTATTATTACAGTCAAGGTGTAGATTTGGAGAACGGTCAAAGTCAATAGTACTATTAAGTACTCCCTCTGTAAACTAATAAAAAGAACTAACGGTTGTTCATGCCACAACGCCTCTTTTCCTAAGAAATGTCTAGGTTCCTCTGCCTCCCGCCGGCGCCATCGACAATCTGCATCGTCTCTGGTGGCCTTAGGGCCGTGGCGGCGTGGTGGATCCCAGTCCTTGCCGGCTGGAGGGCTCTGTTTTTAGCTATCCCTTCGAGTTTTGTTTGAGTTTGTGTCCTACTCTAGAAGACGAGACAACAACGGCTTCCTGAAGATGGAATAAGATTCTCCCTGCTTAGCCCCCATTCCAGTAGTGTGTCTAGCATCGTCGGTGGGCATGTGGAGATGTGTCTCCGGCGGATCTGTCCTTAGTGGATTTGCTCGGATCTGGTCTTGGTTCGTCTATGCCCGTCTATCTTCAATTGGATACTTCTGATCTACGGTACTCTTCATCCGCGGTAGTTGTTGTTCTGTTGCGCTGGTCTTATGGAGCCTTAGCACGATGACTTCCCGACTGTCTACTACAACAAGTTTTGCCTTGCTCTCGCTGGGGAGGGGCTATGACGGCGGCACGCCTTCAGCTTGCTTTAGCGCTTGTAGTCGTCGATAGGTGATCCACGGATCTGGAAGTAATTTTTATTATTCCTAATGTTTGTTGTACTATCATGGTTGAAGATAAATAGATTGAAAGTTTTCTAAAAAACTAATACAAAAATTAAAATTGATTAGTAAAGTATTAAGATCCATAGTTTAGGGCCCATCAGGTTTGGAGGAAACCAAAACGGGTCAACGGGTCAAAACCGGTCAATAGGGAAGGGAGGGTTGAATCCTGACTGGTTTTAAGAGTTCGGAGTTGTAATGTAGACAGTACTGGAGTTGAGGATTGTAAATTAGACTGGAGCAAGAGTAGGGTTGGAATATGCACTCTTCTCTTGTACTTTTTTATTAGGTGTAATTTCCTTAGGCTTTGTTCGGTTATACCCTGCCCTAAGAGGATTGGAAGGGATTTGGGAGGAAGGGGGGGGACGATATTTGACTTGTAGAGGATTTAATCCACCTCAA
This sequence comes from Triticum monococcum, assembly GCA_034509565.1. Classification (NCBI taxonomy): domain Eukaryota; kingdom Viridiplantae; phylum Streptophyta; class Magnoliopsida; order Poales; family Poaceae; genus Triticum; species Triticum monococcum. Next base: position 630,951,421 of record CM067843.1, read on the forward strand.
TCCCTGTCAAAACCCCTCCCCAACCCTGTCAACCGAACATGGCCTTAGTTTGTTCAGATTTTCACCGAACGAACATTTATCTAGGAATAAGTAGTTGTTGCTTTACAAAGTTGTATGGATGCAAATCCCTCCGAAGAAAGAAGCATAGCGCAAGAGGACATGAGCGAAGTCAGTCCCGGCGCCATTTTCGTGGTGCGTCGCTCTCGCGCTTTACGGTAAAGCAGAAGGGCATTATGGTTCAGGAGTTCGTATGCTGAATTCGTGGATCACACTAGTGCCTGCCATACGCATCACGATCCATGAACGCAACCGTCGCCACCTCAAGAAACGCAATGCAACCAAGCGGCTGCGGAAAGCTACGTCGCCAAACAGAAACCCCAGGAAAAAAGCCAGCCGGGGGACCTGAGTGCGATCTATGTTGGCCCATATTTTAGCCCCGATTTGATGGTTGCCTGGCTAGCTGTATGTGCTATATATCCTGCGTGCATCAAAAGAGCCCAATCTCAACTTCCAGCTCCGTTCACTAGCTAAGAACAGCTGTTGGTTATACTGCCTTTGGCTTTCCCGGTTGCAAAGCTGGAACTGCTTATGAACAGATCAGAACGTGACAGGAATCTGATAAAGAGGAGGAGGAGGAGTATGTACCCACTCCTTGTTTCTTCTTAGAAGAGGTGACTGAGCTGGCTCCCAAATTGATCGAGCCTACCAGATGTGGCTGTTTTGTAGTAGGAGTACTGTGCATGCATGCATGTGTGGCTGGCGCTGGCCATATATTAGCAGATATATGTGCATTGTCAGTTGGCAACTAGGAGTAGTATCCAGTGTTATGTTTTCGTCGTGGAGGACGTCAAACTCGCTTTGCTGCATGCACTGGGAAGGGAATGGGAAGTTGAGGATGAACCAAACAAAGCATGAAGCCCTGAATAGAGGTACGTGCATGCATGTTCAGATGCATCGCACAAGTATCCTCCCATCTGCACCGCATTATAGCTGGCCTTTTGGCTCATCGTGTCGGCTCCTTTATACATCTTCGTATTCCTTTTGCAGTGCTTCGGACGCACCCAAAGGGAGAAGCTGGATTTGGCTTCATCTTGTGCAAATAAGTCCGAACTCATATGAGCACTTAATTAACCTATATGTTGTCAAGGGCGTAAACCATAGCAAATCTTAGTATCTAAGGCAGAGTCCGGTCGGCGCCAAGGGATAATAAATTATGGACGCCGATAAATGCCACACGTGTGAATGTTAGGGGGTCTGCCCACATATTTTGTGTGGTGTGTAAGAGGAACAGCCCACACACCTACGTGTGGGCAAAACAAGTAATGCCCACACATCTCTTTTTTCCCTCCTGATCCCTCTTAGACGCGTGTGTGTGGGCAAAATAGATAACGCCCACACGTCCCGTACGTCAGGCCTCGTACCTCGTGGTCCCGCACGCCCCGCCTGACAGTCATCGCATGTCCCGCAGTTGCCATGGTCCAGACCCTCGTCCATGTTCGTTTAATTGTAGTTGTCATGTCGCTGAACTTCGGTTCCCATGCCGGACAACTACAGTTGCCATGGTTGCTCAACTGCAGTTGTCATGTATGGTCTGGTCTACTGCAGTTGCCATGATTTTAAAACTTTCAGAGTTGCCACCCACTAACACTAGGCATTTGCCGTGTAGCACTACAAAAAGGCATGGCAAAAAAACATGTTCGGGTAAAAAAAAAGAGTTGTCGTGTGCTCACAAGCACGCTAGGGCAGTTGCCATGTAAAAAGAAAGGGTGTCATATGCTTACGTGCACACTAGGGCAGTTGTCATGTACCATGCGAAAACACATGGCAACTCGGGTAAAAGAGAGTTGTCGTCTGTTTACAAGCAAAGTTATGGTAGTTGCCATGTACCCTGCAGAAACATATGGCAATTGCCAGTTTTGGGTGTGGGCGAGGAGACGGGCGTGTGGGCGAAGTGATAAACGCCCACACATCAGCCCGCTCTGCGTGCGTGAAAACTGATGTGTGGGCGAATTGTTAAACACCCACACACCAGCCTCCGTGTGGTGAAAAAGGACGTGTGGGCGACCAGCTGAATGCCCACACACCAGTTTAATCCTACGTGGCATACAAAAACTGTTAAAACGTACCAAGATTCGTGCAAAATTAGTTGGACGAAAATCTATACACGTAGATGAGTTGCCAGACGCCTACATGCGTGAACGTTAGTGTTTTCATAAATCATAAATAAAATCCACAAGTGTTGTGTCCACCTATCTTGAAGCATAGGAGATCGCGGCTCAAAGGAGTTGATCAGCAAACTCCCATCGGAAGGATTTAGCCGATCATCAGTTGCATGAAAGGACGACACGTCGCAGACGGAGGACGATTTCAGCACATGTGCTGTATAATAAGAGCATGTCCAAGGGAGATTTGTAAAACACCGATATATGGCCAGACATATTTGTTTACTTTTGTAATCTAATGAGAATCAGTATCAACCTATAAAGTTGTCCGGATGTTCAAATTCCGGTATTTTAAAGACAAAAATAGAGAAGCTTTGTCGGAGTGTGAACATGCAATTAACCAATGGATTACATGCATGATCCCTCGCTTCTCTCTTTTCTCCCATCTACACATGCATGGTCGCTTCTTCTTCTCTCTCTTCTTCCAACCTACAAATATTTCACCACATGCCTGATCATCACCTACTTTTTCTTTTCCCAGTCGGATACTTTCCTCTCTCTCGTGTCATGTCCGCGGACTACGTCCGGCTATTTTTTTTTTAAATAATACATTTTTTATTAATTTCCATAAATATTAAACTCGATAAATAATTTTCAAAAATAATACACCGTCGGCCTGCTGCTGGCCGACTGGACCTAGTCGGCCCATAGCAGGCCGATTGATCCCCTATTGGCTTGCTGCTGGCTGAAAGGCATGTCGGCCACTAGGTCCAGTTAGCCATCTGTAGACCGATAGGCCCTAATTGGCCAGCCGTAGGCTGACTGGTGCATGCCACCATTTTTGCCCCGTACGATCCCCGCTTATATCACGTGCCACCATTTTTCGCCAAATTTTCCCGCTCTCTATTTCCCGCCATATTTTTCCGGTTTGCTCGTTCTCGCCATATTTTCCCGCTTTGCTCGTTTCCGCCAAATTTTCCCGCTCTCTACTTCCCGCCATATTTTCCTGCTTTACTCGTTCCCGCGAAATTTTCCCGCTCTCTAATTCCCGCCAGTATCTCCCGCCATATGTTCCCGCCTTTCTTTGTGTTCTCAGCCTATAAAACACCCTCGGCACTAACGTTGGTAAGCATTCTAGCGTAGACTCGTAGTCTCGCCAAGATATCCGGATATCCTTTTGATCGTAGTTTTCACACTGGTATGTCCGAATGTCTTTTGCGTTTAGCCGCTGATTTCAGGATTGACAACATATTAGTTTCCTGGGAAGAACTCATCAGTAGTGACACCCTACTGAATGAGCTGGCTCACGCATTAAGTAGGTGCGGGTGGCCTTCCAGGACCTTTGAGAAGATACGGAAAGAAATTCTGAGATTGCATGGAAGATACCTAAAGTGTGGAAGGTACCTAAAGTTGGGAGCAAAACATACTTATTTATGGAGTGCCGACAGCGAGGATGAAGACGATATCTTCATGCCGCCGCTTCCGGGTTCTTCATCGTCAAAGGGCAAGAGTTCTTCATCGTCGAAGGGAAAGAGTTCTGCGTCGTCGAAGGTCATGAGTTCTTCAGCGTCGAAGGGCAAGAATTCTTCATCGACGAAGGGCAAGAGTTCTGCATCGATGGAGGATGACGATGATGACTTCATGTAGTTTTTATGTTGTATGTTGTAAGTTAAGTCGTACGTACCGTTTAATTTAGATGTAGTTCTATCTAGTTGTTTGTACTGTCTTTTTGTACGAGCATTATGTTCCAGCTAAATATGATGTTGTAGTTCGGATAACAGAGTACTAAAATAGAGTAGGCATATGGCTCATACATAAGTACATAGTCATTTGTCTCATACATAGAATAGACATGGGTCTCATACAGAAGTACATGGTAATGTCTCTACTGATAGATAGAAGCGTCACTGACGACGTCTGGCCTGGCGGGGAGGCGGATCTACAGGCGACGTCCATCCCAACCTGTTGGGTGCCCTAATGTTACAAGGAGGAATCTCAGACTCTCCCTAGTCATGCTGTGTATCCTGTGTGGGGCTTGATGGAGGAGTCGAAAACATGTTCCTCCACTGGGTGTGTTGCGACATCTGAGCCTGTATGTTCTCCTCGAGATGTTGATCACCCCCCCACGTATCATGTGATACCGGCATAGACGCCTGATATCCGTAGGCTCCTGCACGATGGAACGTTAAGTCATGAAGAATGAGGTCGCCTCAATTAATATTATAAATAATAAATATGAAGACACATACACGCTGGCTGTGATGGCTGCTCTGGCTCAAACACGAAGCTCGACGAGGGACCGTGATGATGCTGCTGTGGCTGTGGAGAAAACACGAAGCTCGACGTGGGACCATAGTGCTGTGGGTTGTAACGCCCTCGATGCGTCTATAGCTCCCACGTGTCGAGGCACGACTTAGAGACATAACCGCATTAAAAGCAATGTCGCAAGTTAGGCAATCATCACAACATCCCATGTAATATATAGAATAAAAGGGGAGATACATAGTTGGCTTACACTCGCCACATCACATCAAAGTACATAAATAACATACATCATCCAAACACTCATGGTCCGACTACGGCGCCAAAATAAAAGACAACCCAACAAGCGACATGGTCCCGATCACCCCAACTGGGCACCACTACTGATCATCAGGAAAAGAAACATAGTAACGCTGAGAATCCTTGTCGTACTCCCACTTGAGCTCAAGCGCGCCATCTGGAGCTGTATCATCTGTCCCTGCATCTGGTGTAATAGTAATCTGTGAGCCACAGGGACTCAGCAATCTCGCACCCTCGCGATCAAGACTATTTAAGCTTAATAGGTAGGATGGGGTAAATATATGTGGAGCTGCAGCAAGCGACTAGCATATATGGTGGCTATCTTATTCGCAAAAGAGAGCGAGAAGGGAGAGCAAAGCGCGAGCGAGAAACTAGAGAGCAACCTGCGCAAACATTACTCCAACACCGTCCACTTCCTGGACTCCGCCGAGAAGAGGCCATCACGATAACACACTCAGTGGATTCATTTTAATTAATTAAGGTTCAAGTTATCTACAACCGAACATTAACAAATTCCCATCTGCCCATAACCGCGGGCACGGCTTTCGAAAGTTCAATCCCTGCAGGGGAGTCCCAACTTAGGCCATGACAAGCTCTCACGGTCAATGAAGGAATAGACCTCCACCCGAGACATTCCGATCAGACTCGGTATCCCGGTACAACAAGATATTTCGACAGGTTAAAACAAGACCAGCAACACCGCCCGAATGTGCCGACAAATCCCGATAGGAGCTGCACATATCTCTTTCTCAGGGCACACTCAGATTGTCTTAGGTACGGGTAGGCTAGCCCAGAGTTTCCCCTGGTGGCCACCGGCAGCTGACAGTTGGACCAACACTCAGAGGAGCACTGGCCCGGGGGGTTAAAATAAGATGACCCTCGGGCTCCGGAAACCCAAGGGAAAAAGAGGCTAGGTGGCAAATGGTAAAACCAATGTTGGGCATTGCTGGAAAAGCTTTAATCAAGGCGAACTATCAAGGGGTTCCCATTATCACCCAACCGCGTAAGGAACACAAAATTCGGGAACATAACACCGATATGACGGAAACTAGGGCGGCAAGAATGGAACAAAACACTAGGCGAGAGGTTGAGCCTTCCACCCTTTACCAAGTATATAGATGCATTAAGATAACATGGCAATATAATGATATCCCAACAAGTAAATAAATGTTCCAACAAGGAACGGCTCCAATCTTCACCTGCAACTAACAACGCTATAAGAGGGGCTGAGCAAAGCGGTAACATAGCCAATCAACGGTTTGCTAGGACAATGGTGGGTTAGAGGCTGAACATGGCAATTTGGGAGGCTGACAAGTAAGTGGTAGGCATCGTAGCATTGGCATAGCAAAAGAGCGAGCAAACTAGCATAGCAAAGATAGTAGTGATTTCGAGGGTATGATCATCTTGCCTGCAAAGTTGTCAGAGTTGACTGGATCCTCGAAAGAAAACTCAACGGGCTCCTCATTAGCGAACTCGTCTCCCGGATCTACCCAAACAAGACAAACAAGCAACAAGGATACAATCAACCACGTGCGAGCTCAAACAATAAGATGCAATGATGGTATGTTATGCGGGATGCGATGCGGGATGCAAAATGCAAGATGTGATAGGAAATGCATGAACCTGGCCTCAACATGGAAATCCAAGTGTGCCACTGGAAATAGGGGATGAAATCGCTTGAAAACGATATAAAGAACGCCGGAATCGGAGTTACGGTTTGGAAATGGCAAGCGATTTAAGCAAGTAGGCATCTAAATGCAATGAGATGAACATGCTACAGCAATCAAATATGGCAACAAAATACATGGCAGGGAAGCATTCAAGATGCTTAACAAAAGACTAGCACTGAGCTACGGCCAATTCATCCGTTAAGAGGTTCAAACAAGCATGGCAAAAACGCAAATGCAAAACAGATTTCAGACTTAGTGAAATTAACACTTGTCTGAAATTTTAGATCATGAAGCCCTCTTTGGAGCAGCAAAACAACATGATACATGACCTGATTAAGACAAAGAAGAACATGGCATGGAGCTACTCAACAAGCTTAACAAAAGACCCTTAGTGACCTGGGGCCAAAAAAGATCACAAAATATACTAACAAGCACACGAACATAACTAAAACACAATCAGTTTTCAGACTTAGTGAAAACTGAGACATGCTGAAACATAACTCACGAAGGCATGTAAACGAGCTTGATGCACTCATTACGGTGCAAGTCATGGCAAGACAAGCATATATCCATTAAGAAGGCACAAAATGCTAGCTAGACTGGCAAGAACAATGGCATAGCATGCATGGATCAACTACAATAACATCGGCAAAATCGCAAACAAGTTGATGATCTGCACAGATTCACAACGAAGCAAAAGTAGAGCTCGATTGACTCAAGCTAGGGTGCTCCATATATGCAAACTGAGACATGGATGGATAGAGCATAACAAGAATAACAAAACTCCTTAACTGATCCTCCTCAAAAGAGGCACGGATCACTAGGAAATAGCATGAACATATGGCATCATGAACTAAATAATCCCAGACTTAGTGAAAACTACTAAGTCCCTGAAAACAGATTTACCAAGTGCCTCACTTTGCAAGCTTGCACAAGTCACCACACACATCCTAAAAGTGCATGGGTTGCACCTCTGGAAAGATAACAAGATGCTTAACAAAACATATGAAGGACTCACAGGCATATCATGCACACAATAATCATGGCAAAAATAACAAAAGTCTAAGATGAACTAGCAGATCTGACAATTAACTCACGAAGCCCTTTTCTAACAGCATTTCGGGCATCAAGATGAACTCAAATGAAAATGATGCAATGGAATGAAATGATGTACTCGTCGAGACGAACATTTTGGTATACTATATGTCCAAAATGGGGCTACGAATGCGGAGATAAGGCAGGTCAAAGTATGCTCGAAAATTAGGGTTAGGAGGGGAAAAAGTCAACCGTGAGATATTTTTGGATCTAGATCCAGATCCGGGGGCACTGTTCACAGCGCGGACTTCGAAGTTCATCGGAGATGGAGCTCGTCGGCGAGGAAGGAGAGGGCCGGGGCGAGGCCTGCCGGATCCGTGGCGGCGAGGGGCGGAGGCGCCGGCGGTAGTGGCCGGCTCGGGCGGCGACTTGGCGCGGACGTCGAGGCGGGGTCGGTGCCGGGTAGGACGGCGGCGAGGTTGGGCGGGGCGCCGGCGATGGCGGCAGCCGGCGACGCGGCGGGGCTCGTGATGGCCGACACGGGGCTCGGCCGCCGGAGCTGGAGAAGAGGCGCGGGGCGCGCGGGTGGAGGAGTCGGGCTCGCGGGGGCCCCTCCTGGGCCTCCCGGGCTGGCGGCGGCGGCGGAGTTGGGGTGCCACGTGGCGCTCTGCGAGTGGGCGGGCTGCGGCGGCGGACGCGTCCGGCCGGGTGAAAGAACATGCGGTGCCCCCATGTTTGGTTTTGGTAATTGATGACAATCTCTATGGACTAATGGTTGCCTTGAGTTATATTTGAAGGTTTTGTCCATAGGCTTTTCTTGGAGTACATGTGTTGGTTTCAAGGAGAGTTTGTGTCGACCAAGGTGCTATTCAAGGAATTACCTAAAGATTGGTCTTGTGAGAGGTTGATCAAGACTAAGTTAAAGAGTGAATCAAGTTGATCAACCCACAAAGCGTAGAAGATGTACCGAGAGGGATCAAGTGATCCCATGGTATGGTTGCGGTGTGCAAGTTCAAGTGGAGTATCATGAAGAGATCAAATGCTTGAAGCTTGCCGTCCTTTGTGGTGTCAATGGACTTGTGAAGATGTGCGGAAGAGTGGCTCACCCATAGTGGAGTATGGGGGAGCAATCAACTAGTCTTCATCGAGTCAACCCAATCAAGAAAGGTGGTCCAACTTGAGGGAGTCAAGATCGTCATCATCTAGCTCAAGTGGACCATGTGCAAGGCAAAGGTTTGCCCTTGATAGGTTTTCTATTTTACCGGTCTCATGATGGTAGTTGGGAGACCGGGTTATAGGATCGATTGCCGTACTATCAAGGGGGGCCCTCGATGAGTAGCTTGATTGTATCATTCGTTGAGAGCTCAAACCTTTGCATCCTTGCATCATCTTTCTTGGTTCTTGTTTGGTTCTCTTTGTGAGTCTTAGAGCTTATGGTCATCTTGATGACAAGCTTGAGTTCATCGAAAACGGAGTTCGCATGCATCTTCTATGATGTTTTCGATGTTGGAGGTTTTGCCGGTTCTTCTCGGTTGGAGGTTTCACTCCTCTATTTGTTGGCATACCTTCGCTGTTTTGATGCTACTCGTCGTCTTGTTTTCAACAAGCTTGAGTTTGCTCAATTCGGAGTTCATATGCAGAAGTTATGGCAGTTCTGGTTTTCTGGAGTGTGGTTTTTCTCCTGGACCCAGCGGTAGTACCGCGGGCCACAGCGGTAGTACCGCTGAGGCTCACTAAGCGGCGGTACCGCTCCTCGGAGCGGTAGTACCGCTTGATGGCCTCAACAGCAGTGCCTCTGCGGATCCGTGCTCCTACCGCCTCGACACAGTGGTTGGAGCGGTAGTACGGCTGCAGTCCACTAAGCGGTAGTACCGCTCCTCGGAGCGGTAGTACCGCTTGTTGGGCACAGCTGCAGTACCGCTGTGGCTTCGTGCTCCTTCCGCTTCGATTCGAGTGCGCATTTTCTCGTGTCGGGTTTTGCGGTACTTGCTGCGGTAGTAGTGGTGGTAGTGCTGCTTGTGAGCGGTAGTACCGCCCTACCTCCGCGGTAGTACCGCTCTGGGTCCCAGCCCCAGCCCTTTTCTTCTGGCACGGCAGTACCGCTGAGGGGGAGCAGTAGTACCGCTTACGAGCGGTAGTACCGCCCTGCCTCCGCGGTAGTACCGCTCTCTGCGGGGCTGAGTGGGGGTTAACGGTTGGATTTTCCCCCTCCTATAAAAGGGGGTCTTCTTCCCCGTTGAACCTTAATCCTTTGAGCTCGTGTTCTTCCCCCATTGTTGACCTTCTTCGAGCTTGCTAACTCTCAATCCCTCCATGGATTCTTGCTAGTTTTTGAGGGAAAAGAGAGAGGAGATCTAGATCCACATTTCCACCAATCACTTTCTCGTCTATGTGAGGGGAACCCCTTGGATCTAGATCTTGGAGTTCTTGGTGTTCTCTTTCTTGTTCTTCCTCTCATTTTCCTCCCTAGCATTAGTTGCTTCGGTGGGATTTGAGAGAGAAGGACTTGGGCACTCCGTGTGCCCTTGCCATTACATTTGGTGCATCGGTTTGAGTTCTCCACGTGATACGTGGAAGTTACAAGTTGAGAAGCTTATTACTCTTGGGTGCTTGGTACCCTTGAGCTTGTTCCTCTTGGGTGCTTGGGTGCCCTAGACGGTTGTTGGTGTTCGGAGCTCAATCATTGTGGTGCAAAGCTCCGGGCAAGCGTCGGGGTCTCCAATTAGGTTGTGGAGATCGCCCCAAGCAATTTGACGGGTACCGGTGACCGCCCCCAAGGGTTGCCAAAGTGTACGGGTTCGGTGACCGCCCCCAAGGGTTGCCATTTGTACGGGTTCGGTGACCGCCCTCAAGGGTCCCTTAGTGGAATCACAGCATCTTGCATTGTGCGAGGGCGTGAGGAGATTACGGTGGCCCTAGTGGCTTCTTGGGGAGCATTGTGCCTCCACACCGCTCTAAACGGAGATTAGCATCCGCGAGGGTGTGAACTTCGGGATACATCATCGTCTCCGCGTGCCTCGGTATCTCTTACCCGAGCCCCTTTACTTATGCACTTTACTTTGTGATAGCCATATTGTTTCTTGTCATATATCTTGCTATCACATAGTTGCTTATCTTGCTTAGAATAAGTTGTTGGTGCACATAGGTGAGCCTAGTTGTTTTAGGTTTTGTGCTTGACAAATTAACCGCTAGGTTTATTCCGCATTTGTTCAAGCCTAAACCGTAATTATTTTAAAACGCCTATTCACGCTTTGATAGTGTGATCAAAGCATTTGGCTTTATACAGACTTTTGGAGAAGCCTGTATTTACAAGAAAGTGAGTGGGAGCACTACAGCATTTTTGATAAGTATATGTGAATGACATATTGTTGATCGGAAAGAATGTAGAATTATTCTGTAAAGCATAAAGGAATGTTTTAGCGGAGTTTTTCAAAGAAAGACTTCGGTGAAGCTGCTTACATATTGAGCTTCAAGATCTATAGAGATAGATCAAGACGCTTGATAAGTTTTTCAATAAGTACATACCTTGACAAGATTTTGAAGTAGTTCAAAATGGAACAGTCAAAGAAAAAGTTTCTTGCCTGTGTTACAAGGTGTGAAGTTGAGTAAGACTCAAAGCCCGACCACGGCAGAAGATAGAAAGAGAATGAAAAGTCATTCCCTATGCCTTGGCCATAGGTTCTATAAAGTATGTCATGCTGTATACCAGATCTATTGTATACCCTGCACTGATTTGGCAAGGGAGTACAATAGTGATCTAGGAGTAGATCACTGGACAGCGGTCAGAATTATCCTTAGTGAAATAAGGATATGTTTCTCGATTATGGACGTGACAAAAGGTTCGTCGTAAAGGGTTACGCCGATGCAAGTTTTGACACTAATCTAGATGACTCTAAGTCTCAGTCTAGATACATATTGAAAGTGGGAGCAATTAGCTAGAGTAGCTCCATGAAGAGCATAGTTGACATAGAAATTTGCAAAATACATGTGGATCTGAATATGGCAGACCCGTTGACTAAGATTCTCTCACAAGCAAAACATGATCACACCTTAGTACTCTTTGGGTGTTAATCACATAGAGATGTGAACTAGATTACCGACTCTAGTAAACCCTTTGAGTGTTGGTCACATGATGATGTGAACTATGGGTGTTAATCATATGGTGATGTGAACTATTGCTGTTAAATCACATGGCGATGTGAAACTAGATTATTGACTCTAGTGCAAGTGGGAGACTGAAGGAAATATGCCCTAGAGGCAATAATAAAGTTATTATTTATTTCCTTATATCATGATAAATGTTTATTATTCATGCTAGAATTGTATTAACCGGAAACATAATACATGTGTGAATACATAGACAAATAGAGTGTCACTAGTATGCCTCTACTTGACTAGCTCGTTAATCAAAGATGGTTATGTTTCCTAACCATGAACAAAGAGTTGTTATTTGATTAACGAGGTCACATCATTAGTTGAATGATCTGATTGACATGACCCATTCCATTAGCTTAGCACCCGATCGTTTAGTATGTTGCTATTGCTTTCTTCATGACTTATACATGTTCCTATAACTATGAGATTATGCAACTCCCGTTTACCGGAGGAACACTTTGGGTACTACCAAACGTCACAACGTAACTGGGTGATTATAAAGGAGTACTACAGGTGTCTCCAATGGTAGATGTTGGGTTGGCGTATTTCGAGATTAGGGTTTGTCACTCCGAGTGTCGGAGAGGTATCTCTGGGCCCTCTCGGTAATACACATCACATAAGCCTTGCAAGCATAATAACTAAGATGTTAGTTATGAGATGATGTATTACGGAACGAGTAAAGAGACTTGCCAGTAACGAGATTGAACTAGGTATTGGATACCGACGATCGAATCTCGGGCAAGTAACATACCGATGACAAAGGGAACAACGTATGTTGTTATGCGGTCTGACCGATAAAGATCTTCGTAGAATATGTAGGAGCCAATATGGGCATCCAGGTCCCGCTATTGGTTATTGACCGGAGACGTGTCTCGGTCATGTCTACATTGTTCTCGAACCGTAGGGTCCGCACGCTTAACATTACGATGACAGTTATTATGAGTTTATGCATTTTGATGTACCGAAGGTTGTTCGGAGTCCCGGATGAGATCACGGACATGACGAGGAGTCTCGAAATGGTCGAGACGTAAAGATTGATATATTGGAAGCCTATGTTTGGACATCGGAAGTGTTCCGGGTGAAATCGGGATTTTACCGGATTACCGGGAGGGTTACCGGAACCCCCCGGGAGCCAAATGGGCCAACATGGGCCTTAGTGGAAAGGTGAGAGGGCAGCCCACATAGGGCTGCGCCTCCCCCCCTCTCCCTAGTCCTATTAGGACTAGGAGAGGGGCCGGCCACCTCTCTCTCTCTCCCCTTTAAGGATTCCTAGTTGGACTAGGATTGGAGGGGGGAGTCCTACTCCCGGTAGGAGTAGGACTCCTCCTGCGCCTCCCTCCTTTGGCCGGCCAGCTCCCTCCCCTCCAACCTTTATATACGGGGGCAGGGGACACCCCAAGACACACAAGTTGATCCTTGAGATCGTTCCTTAGCCGTGTGCGGTGCCCCCTGCCACCAAATTCCACCTCGATCGTACCGTTGTAGTGCTTAGGCGAAGCCCTGCGTCGGTAGTACATCAAGATCGTCATCACGCCGTCGTGCTGACGGAACTCTTCCTCGACACTTTGCTGGATCGGAGCCCGAGGAACGTCATCGAGCTGAACGTGTGCTAAGAACTCGGAGGTGCCGGAGTAACGGTGCTTGGATCGGTCGGATCGGGAAGAAGACATACGACTACTTCCTCTATGTTGTGTGATCGCTTCCGCAGTCGGTCTGCGTTGGTACGTAGACAACACTCTCCCCTCTCGTTGCTATGCATCACCATGATCTTGCGTGTGCGTAGGAAAATTTTCGAAATTACTGCGTTCCCCAACAGTGGTATCAGAGCCTAGGTTTTATGGTTTGATGTTATATGCACGAGTAGAACACAAGTGAGTTGTGGGCGATACAAGTCATACTGCCTACCAGCATGTCATACTTTGGTTCGGCGGTATTGTTGGCTGAGACGATCCGGACCAACCTTACGCGTACTCTTACGCGAGACCGGTTCCCTCGACGTGCTTTGCACATAGATGGCTTGCGGAAGACTGTCTCTCCAACTTTAGTTGAACCAAGTGTGACTACGCCCGGTCCTTGAGAAGGTTAAAACGGAGTCTATTTGACGAACTATCGTCGTGGTTTTGATGCGTAGGTGAGATGAGTTCTTACTTAAGCCCGTAGCAGCCACGTAAAACTTGCAACAACAAAGTAGAGGACGTCTAACTTGTTTCTGCAGGGTATGTTGTGATGTGATATGGTCAAGGCATGATGCTGATTTTATTGTATGAGATGATCATGTTTTGTAACTAAGTTATCGGCAACTGGCAGGAGCCATATGGTTGTCGCTTTATTGTATGCAATGCAATCGCGATGTAATGCTTTACTTTATTACTAAGCGGTAGTGATAGTCGTGGAAGCATAAGATTGGCGAGACGACAACGTTGCTACGATGGAGATCAAGGTGGCGCGCCGGTGACGATGGTGATCATGACGGTGCTTCGGAGATGGAGATCACAGGCACAAGATGATGATGGCCATATCATATCACTTATATTGATTGCATGTGATGTTTATCCTTTTATGCATCTTATCTTGCTTTGATTGACGGTAGCATTATAAGATGATCTCTCACTAAATTATCAAGAAGTGTTCTCCCTGAGTATGCACCGTTGCCAAAGTTCGTCGTGCCCAGACACCACGTGATGATCGGGTGTGATAAGCTCTACGTCCATCTACAACGGGTGCAAGCCAGTTTTGCACACGCAGAATACTCAGGTTAAACTTGACGAGCCTAGCATATGCAGATATGGCCTCGGAACACAGAGACCGAAAGGTCGAGCGTGAATCATATAGTAGATATGATTAACATGACGATGTTCACCATTGAAAACTACTCCATCTCACGTGATGATCGGTTATGGTTTAGTTGATTTGGATCACGTGATCACTTAGAGGATTAGAGGGATGTCTATCTAAGTGGGAGTTCCTAAGTAATTTGATTAACTGAACTTAAACTTATCATGAACTTAGTCCTGGTAGTATTTTGCAAATCATGTTGTAGATCAATAGCTCGCGTTGTTGCTTCCCTGTGTTTATTTTGATATGTTCCTAGAGAAAATTGTGTTGAAAGATGTTAGTAGCAATGATGCGGATTGGATCCGTGATCTGAGGTTTATCCTCATTGCTGCACAGAAGAATTATGTCCTTGATGCACCGCTAGGTGACAGACCTATTGCAGGAGCAGATGCGGACGTTATGAACGTTTGGCTAGCTCAATATGATGACTACTTGATAGTTTAGTGCACCATGCTTAATGGCTTAGAATCGGGACTTCAAAGACGTTTTGAACGTCATGGACCATATGAGATGTTCCAGGAGTTGAAGTTAATATTTCAAGCAAATACCCGAGTTGAGAGATATGAAGTCTCCAACAAGTTCTATAGCTAAAAGATGGAGGAGAATCGCTCAACTAGTGAGCATATGCTCAGATTGTCTGGGTACTACAATCGCTTGAATCAAGTGGGAGTTAATCTTCCAGATAAGATAGTGATTGACAGAATTCTCTAGTCACCATCACCAAGTTAGTAGAACTTCGTGATGAACTATGATATGCGAGGGATAACAGAAACAACTCCCAAGCTCTTCGTGATGCTGAAATCAACGAAGGTAGAAATCAAGAAAAACATCAAGTGTTGATGGTTGACAAGATCACTAGTTTCAAGAAAAGGGCAAAGGGAAGAAGGGGAACTTCAAAAGAACGGCAAGCAAGTTGCTACTCATGTGAAGAAGCCCAAGTCTGGACCTAAGCCTGAGACAAAGTGTTTCTACTGCAAAGGGACTGGTCACTGGAAGCGGAACTACCCCAAGTGATTGGCGGATAAGAAGGATGGCAAAGTGAACATAAGTATATTTGATATACATGTTATTGATGTGTACTTTACTAGTGTTTATAGCAACCCCTTAGTATTTGATGCTAGTTCAGTTGCTAAGAGTAGTAACTCGAAACGGGAGTTGCAGAATAAACAAAGACTAGTTAAGGGTGAAGTGACGATGTGTGCTGGAAGTGGTTCCAAGATTGATATGATCATCATCGCACACTCCCTATAATTTCGGGATTAGTGTTGAACCTAAATAAGTGTTATTTGGTGTTTGCGTTGAACATGAATATGATTTGATCATGTTTATTGTAATACGGTTATTCATTTAAGTAAGAGAATAAATTGTTGTTCTGTTTACATGAATAAAACCTAATATGGTTAAACACCCAATGAAAACAGTTCATTGGATCTCGATGTTAATAATACACATATTCATAATATTGAAACCAAAAGATGCAAAGTTAATAATGATAGTGCAACTTATTTGTGGCACTACCGTTTACGTCATATTGGTGTAAAGCGCATGAAGAAACTCCATACTGATGGGCTTTCGGAATCACTTGATTATGAATCACTTGATGCTTGTAAACCATGCCTTTTGGGCAAGATGAATAAAACGCCGTTCTCCGGAACAATGGAGCAAGCAAAAGATTTGTTGGAAATCATACATACTGATGTATGTGGTCCGATGAATATTGAGGCTCGCGACAGGTATCATTATTTTCTGATCTTCACAGATGATTTGAGCAGATATGAGTATATCTACTTGATGAAACATAAGTCTGAAACATTTGAAAAGTTCAAAGAATTTCAGAGTGAAGTGAAAAATCATCGTAACAAGAAAGTAAAGTTTCTATGATCTGATCATAGAGAAGAGTATTTGAGTTACGAGTTTGGTCTTCAGTTAAAAACAATGTGAAATAGTTTCACTACTCACGCCACCTGGAACACCACAACATAATGGTGTGTCCGAACGTCATAACCGTACTTTATTGGATATAGTGCAATATATGATGTTTCTTACCGATTTACCACTATCGTTTTTGGGGTCATGCATTAGAGACAGCTGCATTCACGTTAAATAGGGCACCATATAAATCCGTTGAGACGACACCGTGTGAACTATGGTTTGGCAAGAAACCTAAGCTGTCGTTTCTTAAAGTTTGGGGTTGCGATGCTTATATGAAAAGGTTTCATCCTGATAAGCTCAAACTCAAATCGGAGAAGTGCGTCTTCATAGGATATCCAAAAGAAACTATTGGATACACCTTCTATCACAGATCCGAAGGCAAGACTTTTGTTGCTAAAATTCGGAAACTTTCTGGAGAAGGAGTTTCTCTCGAAAGAAGTGAGTAGGAGGAAAGTAGAACTTGACGAGGTAGCTGTACCTGCTCCCTTGTTGGAAAGTAGCACATCACAGAAAACTGTTTCTGTGACACCTACACCAGTTAGTGAGGAAGCTAATGATGATGATCATGAAACTTCAGAACAAGATACTACTGAACCTCGTAGATCAACCAGAGTAAGATCCGCGCCAGAGTGGTACGGTAATCTTTTTCTGGAAGTCATGCTACTAGATCATGATGAACCTACGAACTATGAAGAAGCGATGGTGAGCCCAGATTCCGCAAAGTGGCTTGAGGCCATGAAATCTGAGATGGGATCCATGTATGAAAACAAAGTATGGACTTTGGTTGACTTGCCCGATGATCGGCAAGCAATTGAGAATAAATGGATCTTCAAGAAAAAGACTGACGCTGACGGTAATGTTACTGTCTATAAAGCTCGACTTGTCGCGAAAGGTTTTCGACAAGTTCAAGGGGTTGACTACGATGAGACCTTCTCACCCGTAGCGATGCTTAAATCCGTCAGAATTATGTTAGCAATTGCCGCATTTTATGATTATGAAATATGGCAGATGGATGTCAAAACTGCATTCCTGAATGGATTTCTGGAAGAAGAGTTGTATATGATACAACCAGAAGGTTTTGTCGATCCAAAGGGAGCTAACAAAGTATGCAAACTCCAGCGATCCATTTATGGACTGGTGCAAGCATCTCGGAGTTGGAATAAACGCTTTGATAGTGTGATCAAAGCATTTGGCTTTATACAGACTTTTGGAGAAGCCTATATTTACAAGAAAGTGAGTGGGAGCACTACAGCATTTTTGATAAGTATATGTGAATGACATATTGTTGATCGGAAAGAATGTAGAATTATTCTGTAAAGCATAAAGGAATGTTTTAGAGGAGTTTTTCAAAGAAAGACTTCGGTGAAGCTGCTTACATATTGAGCTTCAAGATCTATAGAGATAGATCAAGACGCTTGATAAGTTTTTCAATAAGTACATACCTTGACAAGATTTTGAAGTAGTTCAAAATGGAACAGTCAAAGAAAAAGTTTCTTGCCTGTGTTACAAGGTGTGAAGTTGAGTAAGACTCAAAGCCCGACCACGGCAGAAGATAGAAAGAGAATGAAAAGTCATTCCCTATGCCTTGGCCATAGGTTCTATAAAGTATGTCATGCTGTATACCAGATCTATTGTATACCCTGCACTGATTTGGCAAGGGAGTACAATAGTGACCTAGGAGTAGATCACTGGACAGCGGTCAGAATTATCCTTAGTGAAATAAGGATATGTTTCTCGATTATGGACGTGATAAAAGGTTCGTCGTAAAGGGTTACGCCGATGCAAGTTTTGACACTAATCTAGATGACTCTAAGTCTCAGTCTAGATACATATTGAAAGTGGGAGCAATTAGCTAGAGTAGCTCCATGAAGAGCATAGTTGACATAGAAATTTGCAAAATACATGTGGATCTGAATATGGCAGACCCGTTGACTAAGATTCTCTCACAAGCAAAACATGATCACACCTTAGTACTCTTTGGGTGTTAATCACATAGAGATGTGAACTAGATTACCGACTCTAGTAAACCCTTTGAGTGTTGGTCACATGATGATGTGAACTATGGGTGTTAATCATATGGTGATGTGAACTATTGCTGTTAAATCACATGGCGATGTGAAACTAGATTATTGACTCTAGTGCAAGTGGGAGACTGAAGGAAATATGCCCTAGAGGCAATAATAAAGTTATTATTTATTTCCTTATATCATGATAAATGTTTATTATTCATGCTAGAATTGTATTAACCGGAAACATAATACATGTGTGAATACATAGACAAACAGAGTGTCACTAGTATGCCTCTACTTGACTAGCTCGTTAATCAAAGATGGTTATGTTTCCTAACCATGAACAAAGAGTTGTTATTTGATTAACGAGGTCACATCATTAGTTGAATGATTTGATTGACATGACCCATTCCATTAGCTTAGCACCCGATCGTTTAGTATGTTGCTATTGCTTTCTTCATGACTTATACATGTTCCTATAACTATGAGATTATGCAACTCCCGTTTACCGGAGGAACACTTTGGGTACTACCAAACGTCACAACGTAACTGGGTGATTATAAAGGAGTACTACAGGTGTCTCCAATGGTAGATGTTGGGTTGGCGTATTTCGAGATTAGGGTTTGTCACTCCGAGTGTCGGAGAGGTATCTCTGGGCCCTCTCGGTAATACACATCACATAAGCCTTGCAAGCATAATAACTAAGATGTTAGTTATGAGATGATGTATTACGGAACGAGTAAAGAGACTTGCCAGTAACGAGATTGAACTAGGTATTGGATACCGACGATCGAATCTCGGGCAAGTAACATACCGATGACAAAGGGAACAACGTATGTTGTTATGCGGTCTGACCGATAAAGATCTTCGTAGAATATGTAGGAGCCAATATGGGCATCCAGGTCCCGCTATTGGTTATTGACCGGAGACGTGTCTCGGTCATGTCTACATTGTTCTCGAACCGTAGGGTCCGCACGCTTAACGTTACGATGACAGTTATTATGAGTTTATGCATTTTGATGTACCGAAGGTTGTTCGGAGTCCCGGATGAGATCACGGACATGACGAGGAGTCTCGAAATGGTCGAGACGTAAAGATTGATATATTGGAAGCCTATGTTTGGACATCGGAAGTGTTCCGGGTGAAATCGGGATTTTACCGGATTACCGGGAGGGTTACCGGAACCCCCCGGGAGCCAAATGGGCCAACATGGGCCTTAGTGGAAAGGTGAGAGGGCAGCCCACATAGGGCTGCGCCTCCCCCCCTCTCCCTAGTCCTATTAGGACTAGGAGAGGGGCCGGCCACCTCTCTCTCTCTCCCCTTTAAGGATTCCTAGTTGGACTAGGATTGGAGGGGGGAGTCCTACTCCCGGTAGGAGTAGGACTCCTCCTGCGCCTCCCTCCTTTGGCCGGCCAGCTCCCTCCCCTCCAACCTTTATATACGGGGGCAGGGGACACCCCAAGACACACAAGTTGATCCTTGAGATCGTTCCTTAGCCGTGTGCGGTGCCCCCTGCCACCAAATTCCACCTCGATCGTACCGTTGTAGTGCTTAGGCGAAGCCCTGCGTCGGTAGTACATCAAGATCGTCATCACGCCGTCGTGCTGACGGAACTCTTCCTCGACGCTTTGCTGGATCGGAGCCCGAGGAACGTCATCGAGCTGAACGTGTGCTAAGAACTCGGAGGTGCCGGAGTAACGGTGCTTGGATCGGTCGGATCGGGAAGAAGACGTACGACTACTTCCTCTACGTTGTGTGATCGCTTCCGCAGTCGGTCTGCGTTGGTACGTAGACAACACTCTCCCCTCTCGTTGCTATGCATCACCATGATCTTGCGTGTGCGTAGGAAAATTTTCGAAATTACTGCGTTCCCCAACAGTCGGTGCATGGAGGGACGCAGCTGCTGCTGCTGGTGCTGAACAACGTTGCTTCTCCGGATGCACGTGATAGCATCGTAGACAGCATGTATCTTGTTCTGCATTCGTTCCAAGAAGGGATGTAGCATAGGACGGTGCTGAAGAAGAGGTCCAGACGACAATGATCGTCCAAAGGTGGTCACGTCGTTGTAGAGTTCATGTGTCAAGGTAGCCTGCAAATTTTCATGACGATTATTAAGTATGCACGTCGAAGTATGTGACACCATTACTTAAAGAAAATATATCTTACCGCATACTGCCTAGAGCCCAAAGTATCATAGCTCGGGTACATATCCGACGGAGTAGGATTAGGTATCTCCTCTCGGTGAGAGTGCTCAACGATACATAACCGTGTTCCAGTCATGTAGCGCCGCAAATAGAGATTGAATTCATTGAGATCAAAATTGTGATTCTCATGCCATAGATGTGTGTTTGCTGTCTCCCATTCTATAACATATGACTCCAGTCTAACTAGCCAGTCAGCAGTTGTCCTGTTCATACCCTTTCTTGTCGTCCTAAAATTGTGGTGTGTGTTCAACAATTACTTAATGCTTCGAATGGAGTACTATGAAAGATAATGCAACATTGAAAAACTGGTTAATACTTGTGGATGTGTGATGGCACCGGGTTCTTTGTAGGGGGGGGGGGGGGCAACTCCAACTGCAGAAGACCAAATTGCCTCATAACCCTCTGTTGTGATATCTGCTCGACGAGACATCAAATATGATCTTCGATTTCGCCATCCAGTAATCTCGGTCCTTTGTGCATAGCACAGACATACCACCAGGGTATCTCGCATGTATGGTTGCTTCCGTGTAGGGCTGCCAGATGACCCCAGTGTACGGATCGAACTGCTCGTTCAATGTCGTGTATGTCTTTCTAGTTTGATCACTAGCAAAGCGTCTCTGCAGAAAACAAAAGTTAGTAGACGCTAGCATTGAACTATCTCTTGTGCACAAAAAAGTTGCATTAAACTATAACACGATACATACCTCGCGACGTGTTCAACACAGACCGAAAGTAGGCATGTCGATGTCGTCAGCATCAAATATGGTGTCTATAGGCTGATAAACACGTACATCTGGTCGCCCTATAGAGGACCTCTCCCACGACCACAGCTGTAGGAATAGAGGGCATCCAAGAAGGGTTGGCTTTCTCGATGTAAGCTGGCAACCGTTGCACATACCTCGGTATGTAGCCGCGAAGACCGCGAACCCCAACTCCTCTATTTGATCTGATCCGCCCTCTCAGCGCTCGCTATCTCGAGTGCCATAGGGATGTAGAGTGCGCTAATAGTGGTGACATGGTTCTCTGTGAACATCACCTTGCCGAAAAGCCACATTAAGTAGGCCTCCAGGCTCCGAGTGGTCTGTTCCGCACTCAACGGCGCCCGGAACTTCTGGATCTACATTAAGCAAAGATAAATTTTTAGTAAGACGCAGGTATTTTCTGTAAAACCATATGCACGATAACTTGAAGATAAGAGATAGGGAAACTAACCTGAAAATTGAGAAACCAATAATACTTAGGTCCATGATGCTCCCATACCGGATCCGGAGCATCCTGAAAAACACCATGAAACATTGTGTAAAACCTCGCTCCCAACCAGCCGGTGTGTCCAACGGTCCTATGGCATGACCTACCAACGGTAGTCCGAGCAAAAGTGACACATCCTCGAGAGAGGAGCCATCTCTCCCCATCAGAAGTGAAACATGTGGGTCTCTGGCCTCCAATGGTCCACTAAGTAGCTCAACAAGGAGGAGTCGATGGCGAGGCGTTTGCAACCTGGGATAGACTCAACCCGACGCGCGAAAGGTAAAAGGCCGGCCCATTTCAACCTACATCAGATAACATTTCAGTTAGTGTCTCCCATTAATATGCACATGAGTGAGCAAATTAATAAAGCACGTACCGCTAAACCCATACTGTGTGTATCATCCAGTTCTCCTTAGGAGTGCGAGTGACCAGAGGCTCAAGCTTGCGCTCATACAATATCGTAACACGATGACCCCTATCAATGTCCCCATTCAGCAACCACATTCCCGACATTCCTGCACATATGAAATTCAGAACATAGTGCCACACTTAATACAAATTCAGAACATAGTGCCACACTTAATACAAATTCAGAACGTAGTGCCACACTTAATACAAATTCAGAACATGGTGCCCACTTAATACAAATTCAGAACATGGTGCCCACTTAATACAAATTCAGAACATAGTGTCACACTTAATACAAATTTAGAACATAGTGTCACACTTAATACAAATTCAGAACATACTACTGCTAACTTAGCTTCTTCCTCTCCCTCTTACTCCTCTACTGCATTTACCTCTTCGTCCCTGGTTGCCTCTTTCACGCCCAGTACCAATGGCAGTGACGAAAGTGGGACAATTAGTGTCCCTATGGCCAAATTCATTGCATAGAATGCATTGCCTAGTCGGACCTCCTGCTTCGGATTCATCCATATCATTCCGGATGCGCCGACACTGCCGTCTGCCTCTACTTGTACGCATATGTTCTGGGTTTGGAATGTAACGCCTTTCAGCGGGGTTGACGCTGTTGAAGTTACCCATTGATCGAAAACCGACCAGCTCACCTATCCAGGTATTGAGGACAGACTCTTTCAGAAAAAATGGAGACACAAACAATATTGCGTCCATTCCAAGTTGTCCGCAAGCAGCAAGTACATGTGAGCAAGGTAGGTGAAGCAATTTTGGTTTGTTGCATGTGCACTCACACGTTGGCGAGGCTTCATTACCAATTTTCACCTCATGCGTCCTCAACTCATTTGCACGCTCGAATTTTTTGTTGGCTAAGCAGACCTCAAGCCTTCTTTCTTGATTACCGATGGCGACTACGGTGTGTGACCTAGCTTTTCATCTTGTTGTCCATGTACTTCGTGACTCTTTCACAGTAACGTGTATTCGGGTTGTTCAAGATATGCTACTCTGATTTTTAATGTCTATCTCTGAAATACTTCACGGTGGCATAGAAAATACCCTCAACAATGGTTGTAAGTGGCAATGCCCGGTTTCCTCTGAGGACAAAGTTGTATGCTTCCGCGAGGTTCGTTGTCATGACACCGTACCTTGCCCCATGTGTGTCATGTAGTAAAGACCACCTCTCCAGAGGCTCATGCTCTATCCACTGCTGGAAGGTTTTAATCGACCTCCCGAGCCTTCTCCTAGTATCAGGTGGGTCAAAACCTGGCAGGTCACATAGCCCAACAGGCTCCTCCATGCCGTTGTTCATGTTGTCAACTATGCATCTATTGCTTCAACATGTACCCTCAGCGCTGCATCTTTTGCAGATTTCCTGTCCCTAACGTGTCTCTGCGTGCACACATTAAGTCTGTCCCGATAGGTCGGTAGCAGGCTGACTGGGGCGCCCGTGACCCAGCTGCACCGACAGCGCCCGGGGCGACGTGGCCTGACCAATAGTCGGCCTGCACGTGGCCGAGTGGCCAGCTGCCGGCCCGCAGTTGGCTGATAAGGCCGAGTCGGCCCACTGCTGGTTGAAAGGGCTTAGTCGGCTTGCTGCTGGCTAATTGGGTATTGTTTTTGAAAATAAAAATATCAGCATAATATTTGTGTAAATTAATAAAAATGTATTATTTTAAAAAAAATTAGCATACATCTGAACATAAAAACAAACAATGCCCGAGAAATTTATAGGTCGGCGTTGAAGATGTACTAATATATTTTCCTCTGTGCCCGGGCAGTATGATCGAGTATCATGGATAGGCACGGACAAAGTGAGCGTAATGGCGAATGACTAGCTAACGCTCTGGTTCAGGCTTAGTTTAACCTAGGAGAACGACGGATCGGATGGCAACTCCAACTAATGACGCATGCTAAGATCGCTTTACTTTGCCCGGTTGCCCCGCCCGTTCCAATCATTGTTAATTAATGGAGTATATATAAACAGAGTGCTGTGTACTGCGTGGTTACGCAAGCACGTATCTCACGCATGATGATTGATGAGCGCGACCCTGATCACTCCTGCAGCCGACTTGATGGCCGCCACCCGTCGATAAAACCACATTTTTGGTGGATTCAGGCCTCCGGCAGTAGCAGAGAGCCAGATTAATTTTGGCGTTTGCCTCCTGCCACGAGACACCGAGACATATATCGCTGTGCAGATGAGCGATGGTTTATGTGCAAAGGCGTCTAACCTCAGTGCCTCCTGCAAGTGCAGGTGCACTAGCTGAGATGCATGATGTGTGTGTTTTTTTCCTTCTCTTATATTTTCCTGTGTTTTCCTTTATCGATTTTCTATGTGGTTTTTTTTATGTGTGTTTCTCTATGGTTTTCATCGCTCTTCTTGCATTTTAATTTCGGGTTGTTTTCCATTCGTCAAATACATGTCAGATTTATTTAAACACATGTTGGACATTTTTCATATGCATGTTTCAGATACACACGGAAAATCTTTCAAGTACACATTCAACATTTTCTGAATATATATTTACCATTTTTTGAACATATGTTGAAGATCTTTTAAATACACGGTGAGCATTTTCTTAACACAAATTGAACATTTTTCATAAATGGCATGAATACTATTATTTTCAAAACGTGCAAAAACATCACAAATACTTTTTTGAAAACTATGAAACATTTTTATAGTTTATTAATTTTCCTAAAAAAATGTCACGAACATTTTTTTTAAGTGCGCAAATATTTTACTAAATGCCAAGACCTTTTTTTAATAATAATAAGAACATTTTTATAAATTGCTACTTTTACATGACGCAAGCCTTTTTTTGTAAACATCACAGACACATTTTTTAAACCGATGAACATTTTATTTCAAATGCTATCAATATTTTCTAAAAGTTGCACAAATATTATTTTTACACTGCATGAACAATTTTAAATGCGTGATATCACTTTTAAAATGTAAGAAAATTAATTTTTGAAATATATGCACTTATAATATTCCAAAAAATCTATACCCATAGCTACTAATAAAGGGAGGTGTATTTCTCTAAATTTTTGTACCATTCACGGTATAGAATCATTTTCTTCCGTAGATATATGAGGTGGTACTACAAAATTTGTCCGTCCATGCATAAATATATTTTCGGGCCGGGCCTCCAAACTGTGCAGTCAAGGGGCCTACTTCGCATCTTTTTTTCCTTCGATTGTGCCTATGGAGTCAATCCCCTACATGGGCCAAGGGGCCTGTTCCGCATCTTTTTCTCCTTTAGTTGGGCCACATGAAAAAATGCACAAAAAATTATTTGCATTTTTTTAACCTACGCTCCTAGTAGGATGACTGCAATTACATAACGCATGCTGCGTTGGGCCTCTGTTGGGCCTGGAAAAAACTACCAACTCAATAAGTCGTCTCTTCCTATTATTATTAAATAGTACCACCTCACCTCTTAGTACCACCACCAATTTATATACGTCTTGGAGTTGCCTATTATCGATCAACTCAATAAGTCAGTGTGGAAATCGATAAGCGGAGGTGAGGATGATGACGTGACAAGAAAAGAATGAGTCTCGCTAAAAGATGGAAGCAATATGTTGTCCTACGAGAGATGATTAAATGGTGGATAATAAACGACTTGCTACATAATTAAAGGAGGTTCGATGTTATGCATATTGGGATTCAGTAAGTAGTGCTTAATTAAACAAAGTTGGATGGAAGACTTCATTGATAAATGCGAAAAAACTCGTTGTCCGGCATACTAGAGGAATGTTTCGAGGGAGAGAAGGAGGACAGTAGGGCGGGACAGATGAAAATAAGTGAAATAGGTGGACGCATGAGATGGGTAACAATGTGTCCCATCGCAACACACGAATATTTGTGTTAGTATATAACAAAGTAGAAAAAGGACAAACCAACCAAAATAAAATAAAAAAGGTTACATATCAGTCCTAGGCCGGTCCACTAGCGAGTTCCCTAGGCGAGTCGAGCTACTAGCATCTCGCAAGTGTTTCCTATTTCTCCATGTGAGTCGGTCGATAGCAACCAAACGTGCAGCACCGCTCGTGGGATAGGGCTGGCCCGCTGGTCTGATTATGCAATATTCTATTTGTCCTTTTGTCTTTTTCTTTGTTCCTTTTCTTCTATTTTCAAATCTATGAACTATTTGAAATTCATAAAAAAATCATAAACAATTTTCAAATTCATGATGTCTTTTTTAAAATCATGAACAATTTTCAAATTCCTAAACTTCTGAAAATCGAGAACAAATTTCAAATTCATGAATAGTTTTTAAACTAATGAACATTTTTAAAATTCATGAAGTTTTAATGAAATTTGTTTTTCTACTTGTGGTTGCGCAAAGACGAAAAGGTGGACGGCGGCCGCCTTGGAATTTAGCGCCACAACGGCGTCGGGAGCAACTAGCCGAGGTGTCGCGGGTTCGACTTAGAAGTGACTCAATCAAATACAAAAGGGGAAGAAGAAGAAGGCACAAATCTTCACGTAAAATCAATGTCATAAAACTTACGTGTGCAATACTTATGGCACATATACATGTGCTTTAGCAAAATTGTTGAAGTTATAATTAACCCAAGAGGTGCTTATTGCCGCATCAACTGGTCTGCCATATGTCCATAAACTTTTGTTTTTCAAAGTCAATGCTAAGATCCGCGTGACATCTTGATTTTAGTTTAAGAAAACCTTTTATATTAAAGTCAATGCTAAGATCTGTGTGCCACTTTGATTAGTTTTCCATTTTATTTTGAAATTTGAAGGAGTGGGGTGAGGGGTTGAAGCTTCCCCACATGAATTTTTCATATATATGAACGGGCCAAAGCCTGAAGAAGAGTTTTACAGGCGGAAATTTACAGGGGCACACATGTGAGGGAGCACGCACCTGCTCACCCTTTCCGGACACAAGGTTCCCTCGTGATCTGCAAAGAAGCTGGATCCCGCTTGAGACACATTAAATTCTAAGTTTTAATCTCTGAAAATTAAATGTTCATTTAAAAATTGCAATTTTCTCCGTTGCTCGTATCAAGTTTTAGAGTTGAAACTTTAAGATTAGGCTGGTTGTAATGGGAATATCATAAGCTATATCATGCATGCCAAGTAGACTTTTTGAATGATGTTGCAGAGAATTAAATGAGGAAAGAGAGGATGTGGTCTCATATTATAATACCGTATCATATTAAATGTAGTGCTACTTTGTGTCATGCATGACAATTAATGACGCAAACTAAGATACTAAATTATGATACTATGCATACGGAAGTAGTATCATACACTAGTATTATATGCATGATACTAGTATATGATATTCTTCATTACAACCAGCCTTACTCATGGTGGGAAGTATCATATACAAGTAGCATGCATATGATACTAGTGTATGATACACTATCTTCATAGTGCATAGTATCATAGAGTATTATCATAGATGCTCATATTTATTGTCATGCATGACACAAAGTAATACTTCCTCCGTCTCAAAATAAGTGACTTGACTTCGTACTAACTTTATAGTACAAAGTCGAGTCAGTTATTTTGGGACGAGGGGAGTATAACATTTAACATGATATACTTAAAAAAAAATTAACATGATACGGTATCTACTCTAACCCTCTTTTTTTAATTATCTGTCACGTCAATATATTTGCTATTCTCGAGTGCATGATATCGCCTAAGATACCACCATTATGGCCAACTTTTTTGTACGAAAGTTATGATTTTGTCAATCGCTTGTACTAAGTTTTAAAGGTTAAAACTTAACATATTTTTTTAGAACTCTTTTTTGGCGAATAGATTTTTCTTAAAACTCATCAAAATGCCTCTTATTTAAAAGCCTTTATCACGAGAAACACAGATATGCGAAGATAATTTAAATTAAACTTTTTGTTTAAAAAATCTAAAAAAATGAAAATCAAAAGCCAAAAGAGAAAACACACGCGAGGGGATGCACCCTGCATCTGCGTGCCACAAATTATTTCCCGTAAGGACAACTTTAACGAGTCGACCCAAACGAATGACGCATTTGCCCGTATTTTGTCTGTTTGAGTCGGCCTTCCGCCTGGCGTCCGTGTAGTTTTGCATTTGGGTCAGCAGTGCGCCCAACGCGCTGACCTATTTCTTATCTGCACTCAATTTTTAAAAAAAGGCACGCGGCCATAGATCATGCCGGCACCATACCAATGCCGACATACATTGCCGGCTTCAAAAAATATCACCGCAGTTCATGCCAGCACACAAAAAGGGATGGGACTTGAGTTCGACCACGCCATCGCGGCCCCGTGGTCATGCCAGCACACAAGCCGACATACAAAAAAGGAAGGCGCTCACGGCCACGAGATCACTTGTCGATGAACTTGAGCATGTCAGCCTGCATCTTCTCGAACCACGGCCTCTTTCTTGGTGACACGGTGTTGAGATCTACCTTCATGATCTCCACCCCGGTCATCATGCTGGCGAGAGCCACTTCTTGCGCCTTGGTCTTGGCGTTGGCGGCCTCGATCTCTAGCATTTTGGTTTGCTTCTCCGCCTTCATCTCAAGCATCTTGGCTTGCTGATGACCCACAAGCATAGAGGATCAATTATAGCTCTTTTCGATAAGTAAGAGTGTCGAACCCAACGAGGAGCAGAAGGAAATGACAAGTGATTTTCAGCAAAGTAATGTCTGTAAGTGCTGAAATTGTAAGTACCAGAGTAGTTTGATAGCAAGATAATTTGTAACGAGCAAGTAACGATAGTAATAGCAAAAGTGCAGCAAGGTAGCACAATCCTTTTGAGGCAAAGGACAGACCAAAAGGGTCTCTTATGATAAGTAAAGTGTTCTTGAAGGTACACGGGAATTTCATCTAGTCATTTTCATCATGTTGGCTCGATTTGTGTTTGCTTCTTTGATAATTTGATATGTGGATGGACCGATGCTTAGGTGTTGTTCTTACTTGAACAAACTTCCTACTTATGATTAATCCTTCCACAAGTATCCACAACTACGAAAAAAATATTAAAAATAAATTCTAACGATAGCATTAAACTTTTGGATTCGATCGGTCTCTTACGGAATAGCGCATAAACCAGAGTTTAAGGGCCGACTCAAAAATCCGACTAAAAACTAACGCAAATCCGACTCACAAATGAGCTGAAAATGGGTCAGCATGCGGACGCCAAACGAACGCATGTTCGTTTGAGTTAGCGTGTTGGACTGGCTTTTGTATTTGCACCGACTCCAATCAACGGCGACGAACGAAATAGGTCGCCGCATTGGAGTTGTTGTAAGGGATTCTTGAGAGAGAACCGAGGGTGTTTGCATAGGCATTACTAGAGCATGACAGCAGAAAAGTCGGGCCCGATGCCATCGGCAGGCATTTCCATTGGCTTTTCATTTTTATCCGTAAGCTGTGAGCAGATCCTAAAAAAGCATCTACAGACATACTGCATATGCAACCCGATGCATGAATGAATCAAATAATTGAACCGGGAGGCAACTCTGACCAGTCGCCGATCGATTGTACGTACAAGACAACTGAACAATCCCTCACCTCTCATCGCAAGCAGATTTGATCGATCTAACTATCACCCGCACCGCTCGCGACTTCGCGAGCTAAGGCAAGACCAACTCACTCACTCGCCATGGAAATGGAATTCTCATCCCTTCCCCTCCTCCTCCTGCCTCTCCTCCCTCTTCTCTACTTCCTCTACCTGCGGCCGGACCCCAAGAGGCAGCCTCGCGCCCATGGCCTCAAGGTCTACCCCATCCTCGGCACGCTGCCGCACTTCGTCAAGAACCAGGACCGCTTCCTCGAGTGGTACACCGGCGTCATGCAGGCCAGCCCCACGCACACCCTGGCCTTCAAGGTGCCCGGCCTCACCGGCGGCGCCATCACCGCCGACCCGGCATGCGTCGAGCACATACTCAAGGCCAACTTCGCGAACTACCCCAAGGGCGAGCTCTCGGTCTCCATGCTCCAGGACTTCCTCGGCCACGGCATCTTCAACTCCGACGGCGAGCAGTGGCTGTGGCAGCGCAAGGCCGCCAGCTACGAGTTCAACAAGCGCTCGCTGAGGAACTTCGTGGTGGACGCCGTCCGCTTCGAGGTCGTCGAGCGGCTGCTGCCGCTGCTGGACCGCGCGGGGCGCGACGGGCGGACGCTGGACGTGCAGGACGTGCTGGAGCGCTTCGCGTTCGACAACATCTGCCGCGTGGCCTTCGGCGAGGACCCGGCCTGCCTCGCCGAGGAGGGCATGGCCGCGCCCCAGAGCGCCGAGTTCATGGCCGCCTTCAACGACGCGCAGAACGCCGTGATGGCCCGGTTCATGTCGCCCGCCAAGTGGCTGTGGCGCGTCAAGAGGCTGCTGGGCATGGAGCCGGAGAGGCGGATGCGCTCGGCGCTCGCCACCATCCACGGCTACGCCGACAAGATCGTCCGCGAGCGCAAGGAGAGAGGGGAGGCTGCTGGGCTGGTGAGCAGGGACGACTTCCTATCGCGCTTCGCCGCGGCCGGCGAGCACAACGACGAGAGCCTCCGCGACGTGGTCACCAACTTCATCCTCGCCGGCCGCGACACGACCTCGTCCGCGCTGACCTGGTTCTTCTGGCTGGTGTCCACGCGGCCCGACGTGGAGGACACGATCCTGCGCGAGGTCCGCGCGGTGCGCGCGTCGGGCGGCGGTGCGGCGTCGACTCCCAGCTTGGACGAGCTGCGCGAGATGCACTACCTCCACGCGGCCATCACGGAGTCGATGCGGCTGTACCCGCCGGTGCCCGCCGACACGCACAGCTGCAAGGAGGACGACTTCCTCCCGGACGGCACGTTCGTCGGGAAAGGGTGGCTGATGACGTACTGCGCGTTCGCCATGGCGCGGCTGGAGGGTGTGTGGGGCAAGGACTGCGAGGAGTTCAGGCCGGAGCGGTGGCTCGACGAGGAGGGCGCGTTCCGGGCGGAGAGCCCGTTCAAGTACGCGGTGTTCCACGCGGGGCCGAGGATGTGCCTCGGCAAGGAGATGGCCTACATTCAGATGAAGTCCATCGCGGCGTGCGTGCTGGAGAGGTTCAGCCTCCGGTACGCCGGCGGCGAGGGGCATCCCAGGCTCATAATGTCATTGACGCTGCGCATGGGAGGCGGCCTGCCGATGCAGGTGAAGAACAGGGAAGACTAGTTAGATTGCTTGGAGGAGTCCATTTCGTCACAAATCACAATTGCTCTGTACTCCATTTCTGTGGTGTTCTTGATTGGTTCGGGAAATAAATTTCACTATCGGGTTAAAAGATTTTCATTCATAATTGCAACGTGTAATAAACTACTAGTACAATATATATGTGTGTTGTTGTGAACACCATACAATATGCTCTCGTGTTTGTTCAAGGCTCATTTGTTTTGGTTGATAGTTCAGCTATATATAGTTCAGAAATTATCTTAACTTGTGGTAGAAACGAGTATTTAACAAAAAACTACCACATTTCGTGGAATCGTGCCTACAAACTATTACTTTATAAATTTGTGCCGAAAACTACCACTTTTTGTCTAATCTTCGACTAAAAACTACCATGTCGGAAAAGTGCCCGATTCGCCTTTTCTAAACGCCTTTCTGACAGGATGGACCCACCTGTCAGCATTAATCTTCTTCCTCCTCTCTCTGGCATTTCCTCAAACACCTCATGTGCACTCCGCCGCTCTGCCCCGCCACCTGCGCCGCCCTCCCTCCTAGCCGAGCCACCTGCTCGCCTTGGCCATGGCGGCCGCCGTCGTGCCAAGGCCTCGCCACCCCCCGCTCAGCCCCGCCGACCAATGTTCCCGCCTTTGCACCTCTGCGCGTCACCATGCTCGTCGCCATTAACGCCGTAGTCGCCGGTGCCGGCTAGGGGGGGGGGGGGGGGGGGGGGGGGGGGGGGGAGGGGACGGGAGAAGGAGGGCGTCGGTCAGCGCCCCCGAGCAGCAGCAGCGGCAACGGCAAGCAGCAGCAGCGAGCTCTCCTCGGTCTCCTTTTCTTCTCTCTCCACTGCCGCCTGCCGGCGCGCAGCCCCCTCCTGCTCCTAAACTGCCCCATCCTCCCGTCGGGCGATGCCGAGAAGCAGCCAGCAACAACGGCAAGTAGCAGTAGCAGCAGCAGCTAGCGGCGGCATGCGGCAAACAGCAGCAGCTAGCGGCAGCAGCAGCGGCAAGCGGCAAACAGCAGCATGCGGCAGCGACAACGGCAAGCGGCAAACAGCAGCAGCGAGCGGTGGCATGCAGCAACGGCGGCGTAGCTCGGGCTGTGTCCGGGAGCAAGCTAGCTCTGGCTGGCCATAGTCGCGAGTGAGCTAGCTAGCTCCAGCTGGCCGTTGTACGCGCGTGAGCTAGCTAGGCCATCGGCGGCGAGGGACGCCGGCGGAGCGGTCTGGCAGGCTGCCATGGCCTCGACTGAGAGACCAGCGCCGGAGAGGTGCTTCGCCGGGGCGTCACCGTGGAGAAAAGCGGCAGAGTGCACATGAGGTGTTTGAGGAAATGCTAGAGAGAGAGGAGGAAGAAGATTAATGCTGACAGGTGGGCCTATCTCGTCAGAAAGGCGTTTAAAAGAGGCGAATCGGGCACTTTTCCGATATGGTAGTTTTTAGTCAAAGATTAAACAAAAAGTGGTACTTTTTGGCACAAAATTATAAAGTATTACTCCCTCCATTCCAAAATATAGTGCGCCCGCGCTTTCCGAGGTTCAACTTTGACCATAAATTTAACCAACGAGACCAACTGCGGCGGGAGAAAAAATTATATAATTGAAATCTTCTTCCGAATACGAATTCACTGATATAATTTTTGCTCCCGCCGTAATCGGTCTTGGTAGTTAAATTTACGGTCAAAGTTGAAGCATGTAAATAGAAGAAGCACTACATTGTGGAATGGAGGGAGTAGTTTGTAGGCACGGTTCTACGTGGTAGTTTTTGTTAAATACTAGGCAAAAACCATGGGACATACAAGTCATGTGGCAGAAACCAACTGGACAACTTTGGGCATTACTACTTGATTCCACATTTCACTCGGACTAATCGCACAAGCAGAGTCATGCTTGATCATGTTTGATCTAGAACTGCAGTCAACTTTACTGAATCTAAAGTATAGTCAGCTTTACTGCAGTAATAACTAGACTAGATTAATCAAGAGAAATAATAATGGTTATACATAGCATAAAAAATGCAACCCTCTGTCTTGGAATCTTCCCCTTTTGCTGACTGCTGTAATTGCCAAGCACGGAGCGCCAACTCACTCACTCCTGCAGTTTGGACTTGGCAAGCTTGAGATCCCGATCGCCATGGAGCTTCCGTTGACCACGGCTCTCCTCCTGCTCCTGATCCTGCCTCTACTGTGCTTCCTCTGGCTACGCCGGGAGACCAGGAGGCAGACTCGCCCCGACGGCCTCAAGGCCTACCCCATCATCGGCACGCTCCCCCACTTCGTCAAGAACCAGCACCGCCTCATCGAGTGGTCGGCCGGCGTCCTCGCGCGCTGCCCCACCCACACCATGACCTTCAACTTCAGGGGCCTCGGCCTCGGGGCCGGCGTCATGACGGCCAACCCGGCCAACGTCGAGCACGTCGCCAAGACCAACTTCCAGAACTACCCCAAGGGCGAGTTCGTGGTGTCCGTCATCGAGGACCTGCTCGGCCGCGGCATCTTCAACTCCGACGGCGACCAGTGGCTCCGGCAGCGCAAGGCCGCCAGCTACGAGTTCAACACGCGGTCGCTGAGGAGCTTCGTGGTCAGCGCCGTCAGCTCCGAGGTCGTCGACCGGCTGCTGCCGCTGCTGGAGCGCGCGGGGCGCGACGGGCGGACGGTGGACGTGCAGGACGTGCTGGAGCGCTTCGCGTTCGACACCATCTGCTGCGTCGTCTTCGACGAGGACCCGGCGTGCCTCGCCGAGGAGGAGGAGGAGGAGGACGGACCGGGGGCGGACGGGGACGGGCGTGCCGAGTTCATGCGCGCCCTGACCGACGCGCAGAACATCGTCATGGCCCGGTTCATGTCGCCGGTCAAGTGGGCGTGGCGGCTCCAGAGGCTGCTCAACGTGGGGCCGGAGAGGCGGATGCGCGACGCGGTCGCCACCATCCACGGCTACATCGACAGGGCCGTCCGCGAGCGCGGCGAGAGGGGGGCGGCCCGCAAGGACGACTTCCTGTCGCGCTTCGCGTCGAGCGGCGAGCACAGCGACGAGGGCCTCCGGGACGCGGTCACCAACTTCATCGTCGCCGGGCGGGACACGACGTCGTCGGCGCTCAGCTGGTTCTTCTGGCTGCTGTCCGGGCGGCCCGACGTGGAGGGCAAGATCGTGCGCGAGGTCCGCGCGGCGCGCGCGTCGAGCGGGAATGGGGATGCGGCGTTGGGCTACGAGGAGCTGCGCTCGATGCAGTACCTGCACGCGGCGATCACGGAGTCGATGCGGCTGTACCCGCCGGTGGCCATGGACACGCACTGCTGCCGGCGCGAGGATGTCCTGCCGGACGGCACGCTCGTCGGCAAAGGGTGGCAGGTCACCTACAGCGCGTACGCCATGGCGCGGCTGGAGGAGCTGTGGGGCGCGGACTGCGCGGAATTCCGGCCGGAGCGGTGGCTGGACGAGGAGGGGGCGTTCCGGGCGGAGAGCACGAGCAAGTACCCGGTGTTCCACGCGGGGCCGAGGATGTGCCTGGGCAAGGAGATGGCCTACATACAGATGAAGTCCATCGTGGCCGGCGTGGTGGAGAGGTTCAGCCTCCGGCACGTTGGCGGCGAGGGGCACCCCCGGCTCGTCATGTCGCTGACGCTGCGCATGGGAGGCGGCCTGCCCATGCAGGTGAAGAAGAGAGCAGAGGGAGCTAGCTAGGCTAGGCTAGGCTAGTCGCAGGAGTCCATTCCGTCAGAGGTCAACAATGCTCTGTACGAGTTCTCCATTATTTCGGGTGTAAATCTTCCGTTATTGCACACCTTGTTGATGGCATGGTACGCTTCTACACGTCGGTACACCACTTGCCGGAAAAGTAGAAGAATGGCATAGCGAGTTTGATACGTTACGCCGACCGGGAGGGGCAGACGCTTCTCATCAGTCATCTCTCTTTCTTCAACCGTCTTCAGTAGGGCCTCCCTGAACTAAAGCCACGACTCTCTTTTTGGATCGGAGGGAGTAGTAATTTTGTTGTCGTTGAGAAAAATCAATCTTAGTAGCAGAGAAATAAGCTAGCTAGCCACTGGGAGAAGATGCCGGATGATCTATGCAGGAAATGCCACGCTGCACGTGAAATCGACGTGGGCTCAGAAGGGCACTCAGCAGCAGAACAAGGAGGGAAAAAAAACTTAACACCAGATTGCTCAGAGCCTCAGACCTTCATCGTTATTGCATGACTGCTGGTTGCAGTGCACCGTACGTACATCCAAACTAGCTGACTTGTCACGACTCATGAGTTTCTCGTGTGGATGCTGGAGACAGAAGAAAAAAAAGAATGATACTCGTTGGGTCAGTTATGACCCTGAACAAACTATAATCTTTCTCTCAACTTGGGCCGGAGGCATTTCACATACCGAACGTAGTATGTGGCGTAGTTTCGTTACGCGAGTATGGAAAAACCATTTCATTCAGTTACACAGTATAAAATTATCCATGCATCAAACATAGCTTTTTAAACGCCACTCCTTGGACGAATCAATTGCGAGCATCACAACTTTGCAGTGTTTATGGTTCAGTTGCAGTTGATCGAATCAGGTAGCAGATCAACCGACTGAGGCAGTTTATTTTTTAAAAATATATTTTTGGAAATGTAAGCAGCATTAAACTATTCAAGTGCAACGGAATATAAGCCTCTCCTTTTTTGCGAAGATGTGGACATCAAAATTGACTAGTCTTTGTTCATGGTTAAGTTTGTGTCCTAGTGATTTATCTGGTAAGATTGGTCATGTTTTAGTTGATGGTTCACTTGCTTATAGTTGCCAGGAAGCAGGAATCACGTCAACTTGTAGTTTCCCATGGACACATGCCTGAAACCAACAGCGGTATTCTGAGCAATTGGTTGGTGTCGCATTCGCACAAACTAATTACACAGCCCCAATCAGTCTTCATCTACAAGTGCCCTTGACATACTGATGCCAAAGACTCAAAGTACACTCATCCAGCTCACACCTCCAACTAGACCAGATAAATCAAAGAGAAAAATGGTTATATAGTACTCTCTTCGTAAAGAAATATAGAAGCGTTTAGATCACTAAAGTAGTTTAAGACTTTAGTATACGGATGTATCTAACACTAAAACGCCTTTTGAGATGGAGGGAGTATCAGTACGTCATGTACTGAAGCCGAAGACTCAAAGTACACAGATGTATCTAACACTAAAACGCCTTTTGAGACTTTTGAGACGGAGTATCAAAGATGCAACAACTCTGCTTCAGAATCCCCTTTTCTGTGTTAACCTCCAAGCACCCCCACTCACTCCTACAGTTTTATTTAGACTTGGCAAGCCAGAGATCTCGATCGCCATGGAGCTTTCGTTCACCTCGGCCCATCCCATGCTCCTCTTCCTGCTCCTACCTCTACTCTATGTCCTCCGCCTACGTCGGAACACCAGAAAGCAACCTCACGCCGACGGCCTCAAGGCCTACCCCATCATCGGCACGCTCCCACACTTCATCAAGAACCAGGACTGCCTCGTCCAGTGGTCGGCCGGCGTCGTCGCTCGTTGCCCCACGCACACCATGGTCTTCGACTTCAAGGGTCTCGGCCTCATGGCCGGTGCCATCACCGCGAATCCGGCCAATGTGGAATACATCGTGAAGACCAACTTCCAGAACTACCCCAAGGGTGAGTTCGTGGTGTCTGCCATGGCGGACTTCCTTGGCCATGGCATCTTCAACTCCGACGGCGACCAGTGGCTCTCGCAGCGCAAGGCCGCCAGCTACGAGTTCAGCAAGCGCTCGTTGAGAAACTTCGTGGTCAGCACCGTCCGGTTCGAGGTCGTCGAGCGGCTGCTGCCTCTGCTCTCCCGGGCGGAGCTAGAAGGCCTGACGCTGGACATGCAGGACGTTCTCGAGCGCTTCGCGTTCGACAACATCTGCTGCGTCGCCTTCGACGAGGACCCGGCATGCCTCACCGACGACGGCCTGGGGGTGAATGGGCGTGCGGAGTTCATGCATGCCTTGAACGACGCGCAGATGATGATCATGGCCCGGTTCATGTCGCCGGTCAAGTGGGCATGGCGTGTCAAGAAGCTACTCAACATGGGACCGGAGAGGCGGATGAGCGAGGCACTCGCCACGATTCACGGCTACGTCGACAGGATCATCCGTGACCGCGGCGAGAGGGGAGCGGCCGGGCTGGCGCGCAAGGACGACTTCCTCTCACGCTTCGTCTCCAGCGGCGAGCACAGCAACGAGAGCCTTCGTGATGTGGTCACTAGCTTCATCATAGCCGGGCGGGACACCACCTCATCAGCGCTCACTTGGTTCTTCTGGCTCGTGTCTCGCCGGCACGAGGTGGAGGACAAGATCGTCCGCGAGATACGCGCGGTGCGAGCGTCCAGCGGGAGTGCGGATGCAGCCTTCAGCTTGGACGAGCTGCGCGAGATGCACTACCTGCACGCAGCGGTCACGGAGTCCATGCGGCTATACCCACCCGTAGCCATGGACTCGCGCTGCTGCAAGCATGACGACGTCCTGCCCGATGGCACGTTCGTCGGCAAAGGTTGGCAGGTCTCCTACAGCGCGTATGCCATGGCGCGGTTGGAGGAGATATGGGGCGAGGACTGTGCAGAGTACCGGCCAGAGCGATGGCTCGATGAGGAGGGTGCGTTCCGGCCAGAGAGCTCGTTTAAGTACCCGGTCTTCCATGCCGGGCCCAGGATGTGCCTCGGCAAAGAGATGGCTTACATACAGATGAAGTCCATTGCTGCCTGCGTGTTGGAGAGGTTCAGCTTCCAGTTCATCGGAGGCGAGAGCCGGCCAGGGGTTGTGTTCTCCGTGACCTTGCGTATGGAGGGCGGCTTGCCGATGCAAGTGAAGAAGAGGGGGGCACTGAGCAGCTAGGCATGTTCCCTTTGCCTACAGGCTGCTCCTCTCTCACGCCTACTTGTCTTAGTCCTACATATTCAGGTTCTAGCCAGTCTTGAGGTACCATGTATTCAGGCACTCAACATATTCACTAGATGACTCAACCAAGAGCAAGCAGGTACTGGTACTTAATACTCCCTCCGTCCTAAAATAAGTGACTCAATTTTACACTAACTAACTTTGTACTAACTTTAGTACAAAGTTGAGTCACTTATTTTGGGACGGGGGGAGTACATGATAGCGTAGGAGATAAAACGTATTCCAGCGACTGCCTGAAGTTTTCAACCAAAGAAGTGTTCTCAAAACTGTTAGGGTGTAGGTAA
This sequence comes from Triticum monococcum, assembly GCA_034509565.1. Classification (NCBI taxonomy): domain Eukaryota; kingdom Viridiplantae; phylum Streptophyta; class Magnoliopsida; order Poales; family Poaceae; genus Triticum; species Triticum monococcum. Next base: position 630,990,002 of record CM067843.1, read on the forward strand.
GCACCAATTTGTCCTACTGCACAAAAATACTTGGATGATATATAGCATTGGGGTCCTACAAAGTTATAGAATGCAGCGCCCAAGATGATATAATCTCACAAAATAACATAGCATTAAAGACTGCCACAACCAAAAAGGATAAATTGTACCGATGTTGGAATTTAATTCAGGTATCAAGTTATCAACCAGAGTAACAGGGAAAAGATGTGCAGCAATTGTTACAGATGAACATGGCTGAGAACATGGGGTGCAAAAAGAGTAAAACTTACAGCTGGTACATAACGCCTCACATGGCGCTGTAATCAGTACTTTGTCCCAGTGGGTGAGTTCGACTTTGTGCACAGAACCTTCCTTCCTCTGTCACGTCTACGCTTCAGAACCTTTCTTCCAGCAGTAGTCCGCATCCGCCTTCGGAAACCATGCACACGGGCAAGTGACTTCCTGGATCTTGACCTCTTGGTCAGGCAGAGGGCAGCCTTTCCGGCCCTAATCTGTAGACCGCGAGGTCTGCGTGTTGTTAATCTGTTGTAGCTGAACTCAATTCCCAAAGATGAACCTGGCGTACATAATGATAAAATATCAGTCAGTTCTACGCAATCAACACTAGGATTAGATACATAAAATCTTCTTTTAGTGAACACCCATGAGGTCTAAGCTTGATCTTATTAAGGATGAAAAGGTTATCTGTTACAAAGACGTAAACAGTATACTTGATCATTAGACAAATGCTGTAATAGATCAAAAGAGAAGCTCTAAACCACACGTTACAACTAAGAACTTGTGATTTGCCTCGTTAACCCACTACCCTGTGCAGTTCTAAATTCAATGCCTTGATGGTCTCCACAATTGCTGTTGCATGTAAATCTAAAATTTGCTAAACAGAAATTCAGATAAACATATTCCAAAATAAACTATTAGCTGCCTTTGACTGTTCTCTGAGATTACTTCATTGTGTATGAAAATATTCTACTATATTGCATTGGTTCATTCCACACTTTAGCTAGTTCATTTAATATAACATTGTTGTGCTGGGTTTAGAGGCATACTGGGTCACTTTTAACCATTTAAGAGGTAGGTAAACTGGTTGAGAATGAGCAAGTATTGAAGCTTGAGAGTCTTCATTCTTGAAATTATCCATTTATTGTTTAAATGTGGTAGACAATTTATTACATTATCAGTTTGTTGTCCAGCCATGTACAGTTGCTTCCCCAAAACTGAGTGGTAGTTAAGAAAACATGAGCTACATTTCTGTCTGAAGGATCTGTGAGACTTTTCATTGTCTATATGATTCAGGGTTTTAGGCCCTCATATTCAGATACATATACTAGTTGTATCCCATTTCTTCCTAACACTTGAGTTCTAATTAACAAAACAAGAACCCCAGTCATATGTTAATATGTAGCTTGTTTGTGAGAATTTGCAATTTCGATTGTCTAACGAATAGGAGGTCACACCGCATCCTCAAAACAAAATGAAACCAGTAGAAATTGCAGGACAAGATGACACAAATAAACCCAGCCATGCACATTTTTCCTAATTTTAGCAATTTATATTCACTCAAAGTGACGTTTGAAATATGAACATTCTCTTTTATTTTTTATAGAGATAAATATGAACATTCTCAGTTCAAGTATGGACAAGAAAACAAAAATTGGGTCTAAGACTACAACGACTTATGCAGAACTTGACTGCTCTCCGATAACTGCAGCCTGCAGGAGTGCTCATCCTCCAGGCCAGAAATTGTAGATTCCATCGCACTGTGTACATGAACCAACATGTCCAACAATAATCAAATTTAACATATATTTTTTCAGACAAAATGCTGGAGACGTTTAAGTTTGCGAATGCCTGCTGAGGTACATTTTCCTTCCACACGCTAAACCAAAATCGAAGTGCCTAAATTCTTCTGTTTGCAGTTTTGGACGAACACAGCAATTGTCAAATGGGATTCTGAAGGAGTCCACAACTAAGCAGGCTCGCCCTGTCTTCAGAATGTTTGACTCTCTTCTTGTCACTGAATTTGCAGAGCGCGCGACAGAAGAACTAAGAATAATACTTATACGGCGCCACGGCATTGTGCAGCAGTGGAACATCCATAGTTACACACTTCTACCGTTCTACGGTTGAAACCCGCCATTTCCATTGCAGGTAACTTTCCCCTTCAACCCCTCAACCCAATAAAACTAGCTGTATAGTACCAACATATCGAACACATTCAATAAAGAATTTCCCTCGTGCCAAAGGGAAGGAGGAGTTTCTCTCACCGCCGAACGACGAGGCGGACGTGAAGGCGAGCGACGCCGAGACCGCAGCCGAGAGCGAGGAGGTGGAGGCGGAGGAGGTGGTGGAGGAGGAGGAGATGAAGGAGCTCCGGAGAAACGGGGAGGCGGAGGCCCCCATAGGGCCCGCTTTGTGGGGGCGGAGACCGCCGCCGATAGCCACCGCCGAGATCCTCCCGGAGTGGAGCGAGAGGGACGCCATTGGGGAGGCGAGGGCAAGCGCCATGTCTGGGCAGCTAGAGTGCGGGCTATCCTCTCACACTCGATGCTGTTATCATCATATCCACGGCTGGATGAGAAGTTTGGGCTTTGTGGGCCTTAATTTTGGGCAGCTAACCTGTTAACAAGCCCATCTGTAGGCCCGCTTGTGATTCTCTAACAGCTCGTTTGATACCCTCATTTTTCTTCTCTTGGATAGAGTGTTAGAGTGTGCGTACTATATAGTGAGAAACACCCCCTCGTTTCATTTCATTTGGTACAAATAAAATCTCTGTTAGGATTTCAGTTGGTTGAAATGTAAATCCAACTGCAAAAAAACATGCTTGGCTGCCACAAGGATTTATAAATTGAAATCATTATTGTGTCACGTATGGCTGCCATTTTGGCAAGAATCAATGAAACCAAACATCATCTTTCCAAAATTTGACATTCATGTCAACATTAAACAAGTTGCGACACACAATCTTTCATATATGAAGTTGTTCCATAAAGCACAAATCCATATGATCAAATTCAAATACAACTGCCATGTTCATATCATAAAGCACAAATGCACGTCTAACACAAGTAAAACAAAGGTTCAAAGCTTGTATTCAACAAGGTATGGAGGAAAAAATACTAAAGCTTGTCATAAAAAATGTATTAGGACAATAAAATTAATTCTTTGTATCCAAGAAATATCATGTGGCTTGACTTGCATCAGGACACATTTCTTTTTCATTCCATCTTGCATCAAGGTATGAGTTGGAGGAACTAGCCCATTTTTTTCATCCCATCTTGCATCAAGGTAAGGGTTGGAGAAATCTTGTGGCCTCATTTTGGCCTGCAAATACGATGATAAACATGTTGGTGAAGTGACTAAAGTAGTTGTTAAAGTTGAATTGGAGGCAGCAACAAATGTCACATCAATATTTTGGTCGCATCTATCATAAAATAATAATATTATTAACAACAACAACAACAACAACAACAACAACAACAACACTGATTTGTACTACTTCCTTAATTCCATCCAGTATTGTAGGAAATTAGGAAAATGAACATTTCTCCCTTTTTTAACAAACGTTTGGACAAGATATTTGTTAATCTCTTACATTATTCATGTCTTTTGAGCTCGTTGTCTAGTAACATGTGATTCAGTGAGCATGCAACTCCTTCTACTCCTATGTTCTTGGCACATGTGATTCGCTGAGCAATGTCTCATTGTTCATCAACAATTTAGTCAATGTCTGCTCTCTTCTACTCCTATGTGGAATTCACATTCCAACTTACTAGGATCCAAAAGAAGAGCATGATCTTGAGGATGTTCTGGAAAGAGGATGAAGTAGATGAGGTATTGGATCACCTTCGGCTGTCCGCACCATAAGTGTTCATCCAACTGAATGATGGCCAGGTCACCCTTGATCGTCGAGTGCTTCTCTGCGACCTCCTAGGGGCAGTTTGATGCCAACGACCAACAAAAGCTGCACAAGGAAGCGATGGCAGCTCGGTAAGAACTTCTCTCACTGCAGGTCTCCAATGCCTACATAAATTTATGCTTGTATACATGTGCTGGGGTTCAGGGACACTTATGATAACCTTATGCAATTGCAAAATATAGGTGAGAGGGAGGGGGCCAAGGCCCCTTCCCCCAATGCACTAGGCTCACATATGGGACCATTGTTGGGGAAATCGTTAACTGGTAGCTGCTCGGTTGGCTGGGGAGTATGGGATTAATCGGCGAATCGGCAAGTTAATCGGCCATTTAATCAATTAATCGGACGGTCTTTCAGTTTATCGGCTACTCGGTGACCCTACGAATAGGGATTAATCGGCAAGTTAACTGGTTAATCGGATGAATTCTTGAACAGGGTATGGGACTAGCAACCTTCTAAGAGACATAAGTAAACATATACATATTTACTTAAAATGGGACATGTGAGACCAATACTCTTCAAAAAATACACAATAACAAATATGTAATGATTTTGTGCTTTTTAGTTTTAGTTTCTGCACCCAACCATGCATCTCTAAGAGTTATATATCTACTCATTAGTGCGAGTGTATGAGCTAATTGGGCACTATATTTTTGGATGGGTTTATTAATCCTACCATGCAATTTCTCTGTCTTCGATGATCAGATCAAATGATCGAGGCGATAATCATTATTATGACTAAGATTGTTGATTCCTTTTAAATAGATGGAGCCAGGTGGTACACCATATCTAAGCTTTCAAAAAAGCTACTAGTCTGAAGGAACTAGCTATAAAGGTTGAGCAAATAAGAAAGTAGTTGGCCATGAGGAGAAATGTTATAAGGCCGATAGACACGATATACCTCACAGGCAAAGTTCACAAGAGTTGGATTGGGGACATCTATAAGGTGGCCTACCAAGATGAAGATGTAATGGATAAATGCTCATACCATGTTCTTCAACATGAGGAACAAGGTGTCCATGTCAAAACCAGCGGATCTTGTAGTAGGGGTCCTAAGCTAGGTGTCTTGGAGCGTTGGTAACATGGACATAGGATTTTACCCAGGTTCGGGCTCTCTCGAAGAGATAATGCCCTACATCCTGCTTTTGATTGTATTCATATGGGGTGTAGTACAGGGTACATGTATCTACCACGAGATTGTTCTAATGAATATGAGATTGTCTATTGACTAGCCTGGCCTCGGTTTATATATGCACCGTAGGCCTAGGGTTTAGAGGAGTCCTTGTCGTGTGCGCTAAGTCTTCTGGAATCCTCCTTGTATTCGGCATGGGCTGACCGAAGTGGCCCATTAGTGAATCATCATGGGGGTCCTCGGCCCGATCCACTGGTCGGGAGACGACATGGTGAGTACCCCCTAGTCCAGGACACCGTCAGTAGCCCCCTGAACTGGTCTTCAAGTTGAGGACGCTCCTCGGTTCTTCCGAATAATTCTTTGTCTTCGATCGTCGGTCTTGAAAACCGACTCAACAAATCTTCCCATGTCTGATCTTGACGATCACCGGGCTGAATCCGAAGAGTTTATATGTCGGGCATCCAACGAGCCCCTTTAAGTTATCGGCCTTTATCAATGCCTTGTAAGTTTTTTACGCCACACCTGGGGTTTGAAGTGTTTTCCGTGCGACGGCATCGTCTTGCGTCCGAGCTCTAATGCCGAACTAAATCCGAGGTGTCTTTTCACAGCCGAGCTCCAACACTATTCGGCATTCAAGGTATCCTCCTGCGTTCGAGCTCCAACGCTGAACTAAATCCGAGGCGTCTTTTCACAGCCGAGCTCCGACGATGGTCGGCATCCGAGGTATCATAGATTACCTTGACCTCTGAAAATTGGAATGAGTTCATCCGAGCTTAAATGCCAGAGTAGTCTTCTATGGAACGAGCCATTCGAATTCGAGCTTTATGCCGGACCGCTTCCGAGCTCCAACGCCGATCTGCATCCGAGCTCTAACGATGGTCAGTGTCTGAGGTGCCATAAACTACCTCGGTCTTTTAAAAGATTGAACGAATTCAGCCGAGCTTAATATCGGAAATGCCCTCTATGGAGCTAGCCACTGGTGCCCGAGCTTTATGCCGGACTGCTTCCGAGGTGGTGCACCATCCCGACCGCGGACTGATTTTTTGTGAATATTTTCGATTGGTGCAATTTATTCTCTGTTGAGATATATAGCCAGTAGCCCTCAAGGTGTGTGTCGGTCTAAAACCCGAGATGCACCTGAAGGATGACATAAGACCGCTGATCCCAGTAGCCCCTGAGACTCAGGTTGGTTCGTAAAATCGGCCCGAGGATCAACTCCTAGCTCGGCAGAATACTTCGGGACACAAAAAGCGATGTGCACAGTCCTCAAGACTCAGGTTGGGTGCGGCCGACCAACCTGAGGATCATAATCTCCTCGGAAACTATATTGCACTTAAATTTTCTGCATTAGATTGCCAATGGAGTAGCCCCCGAGAATTGGGTTGGGCAACATGGCCGACCCTAGGATCATATCTCCTCGGGAATTAATTCACTATCATGCATGTTTTGACAATACCAAGGTGGAGTTCAACAAGAAAGATGCCGAACTATAGTTTTAGAAAAGAGTTTCACGCCAAACACCTCAACCAAGAGAATGTTCCGCTTCCTGAAAGTAAAACATAAAATAGGTGAAATATGTTATAGGCTCAAAAGACCAAAAAACATGGGTGAAAAACTTTACGTCTAGATTGAATCAAGTTGTTTTGGTGCCAATACAAAATTGGTCTTAAAATTGTACTTCCGTCGTGCTTTGACATGACACATCCGATCTCTAGACTTCAAGTGGGTCAGCCTTCGGCTTCAATCTCCCTATCCCGAAGGCGGAGTGTTTCTCAGGCCAGTTTAGCAAACTAAACACGAGCGGCTTTAGTGAGAAACCAGGCTACCCGGCTATTGATCATACACCTAAGTCGAGAAAGGAGTGGTAGAAAAAGACTTTGAAGCAACTAAGAAGAAAATATATATTATAAAACGGCTCATATTAATTTAAGAGCCCCCAAGTGACTTCGGTAAAAGAATTTTATGTATAATGATTGTATGTACCGAAGTACCTATATAATATCTACGTTCCCCCGAACTTTGAACACGTCTTAACCGACCGTCGGCTTCTCCCTCTTCAGCCAAGGGCCGAAAAGTGATATCTACTCCGCCTACCGAGAATATCGGCGGTGTTTCGGATAACCAGGCAATCAGGCCATGAGGTTGTAACAGACAAAGCACGCCCAGGGAACTTATGCTATATTACTTATGTAATGTAAGAAGCATCTTCAAAGAAAATAGTGCCCCCAACGATACCTTTCTTTGGGGTTTTTATCATTTACCTACTCGAGGACGAGCAGGAATTAAGCTTGGGGATGCCTGATATGTCTCCAACGTGTCTATAATTTTCGATTGTTACATGCTATTATATTATCGATTTTGGATGTTTTATATGCTATTTTATATTATTTTTGGGACTAACCTATTAACCTAGAGCCCAACGCCAGTGCTAGTTCCCGTTTTTTCTTTGTTTTAGAGTTTCGCAGAAAAGGAATACCAAACGGAATGAAACTTTCATGGTGATTTTTCTTGGACCAGAAGACATACAGAGGGCTTGGAGTGCACGTCAGGAAAGTCACGAGGCAGCCACAAGGTTGGAGGGCCCGCCCAGGGGGGTAGGGCGCGCCCCCAGCCTTGTGGTCCCCTCGTGACTCCACCGACCTATTTCACCCGCCTATATATTCTCAAATACCCCAAAACCTTCCAGGGGAGCCACGAAACCACTTTTCCACCGCCGCAACCTTCTGTACCCGTGAGATCCCATCTAGGGGCCTTTTCCGGCGTCCTGCCGGAGGGGGATTCGATCACTGAGGGCTTCTACATCAACACCATTGCCTCTCCGATGAAGCGTGAGTAGTTTACCACAGACCTAAGGCCCCCTAGCTAGTAGCTAGATGGCTTCTTCTCTCTCTTTGATTCTCAATACCATGTTCTCCTCAATGTTCTTGGAGATCTATTTGATGTAATACTTCTTTGCAGTGTGTTTGCCAAGATCAGATGAATTGTGGATTTATGATCAACTTATCTATGAATATTATTTGAATCTCCTCTGAATTCTTATATGCATGATTTTATATCTTTGCAAGTCTTTTCGAACTATCGGTTTGGTTTGGCCAACTAGATTGGTTTTTCTTGCAATGGGAGAAGTGCTTACCTTTGGGTTTAATCTTGCGGTGCTCAATCCTAGTGACAAAAGAGGAACCGACACGTATTGTATTGTTGCCATCGAGGATAACAAGATGGGGTTTCCATCATATTGCTTGAGTTTATCCCGCTACATCATGTCATCTTACTTAATGCGTCTTATGAACTTAAATACTCTAGATGCAGGCATGACTCGGTCGATGTGTGGAGTAATAGTAGTAGATGTAGAATCGTTTCGGTCTACTTGATATGGACGTGATACCTATATTCATGATCATTGCCTTAGATATCTTCATAACTTTGCGCTATCAATTGCCCGACAGTAATTTGTTCACCCACCGTAATATTTTCTATCTTGAGAGAAGCCTCTAGTGAAACCTATGCCCCCCGTGTGTATTTTCCATCATATAAGTTTCCGATCTACAATTCTAGTTTCCTATTTACTTTCTTTGGAATCTTTTACTTTCCGATCCATAAATAAAAAATACCAAAAATATTACTTTACCGATTATCCATCTATATCAGATCTCACTTTGCAAATAATCATGAATGGATTGACAACCCCTTTGTCGTGTTGGGTGCAAGTTGGTGTTTGTTTGTGCAGGTATTCGGTGGCTTGTGCGTAGTCTCCTACTGGATTGCTACCTTGGTTCTCAAAAGCTGAGGGAAATACTTACTCTACTTTGCTGCATCACCATTTCCTCTTCAAGGAAAAAACCAACGCAAGCTCAAGAGGTAGCAGGAATAATTTCTGGCACCGTTGCCAGGGAGATCTACGCCAAGCCGAGACATACCAAGTACCCATCATAAACTCTCATCCCTCGCATTACATTATTTGCCATTCGCCCCTCATTTTCCTCCCCCACTTCTGAAACGATTTTTGAAAAGTTTTACCTTTTCTTCGCCCCTCTTTCCTCCTTCTTCTCCGCTTGCTTTTTGTGTGCTCGTGTGTTGGATTGCTTGCATTGTCACGATGGCTCAAGATAATACCAAATTGTGTGACTTTTCCAATACCAACAACAATGATTTTATTAGTACTCCGATTGCTCCCGCTACTAATGCAGAATCTTGTGAAATTAATACCGCTTTGCTGAATCTTGTTATGAAAGATCAATTTTCCGGCCTTCCCAATGAATATGCCTCATCCCATCGTAATAATTTCATTGATTTGTGTAATATGCAAAAGAAAAAATATATGGATAATGATATTGTTAAATTGAAGCTATTTCTGTTCTCTCTTCGAGATCGTGCTAAAACTTGGTTTTCATCTTTGCCTAAAAATAGTATTGATTCATGGAATAAGTGCAAAGATGCTTTTATTTCCAAGTATTTCCCTCCCGCTAAAATCATCTACCTTAGGAACGATATTATGAATTTTAAGCAACTTGATCATGAACATGTCGCACAATCTTGGGAGAGGATGAAATTGATGATACGAAATTTCCCTACTCATGATTTGAATTTGTGGATGATTATACAAATTTTTTATGCTGGATTGAATTTTGCTTCTAGAAATCTTTTAGATTCAGCCACGAGAGGTACTTTTATGGAACTTACTTTAGGAGAAGCTACTAAACTTCTAGATAATATTATGGTTAATTATTCTGAATGGCATACCGAAAGATCTTCCACTAGTAAAAAAGTGCATGCGATTGAAGAGATTAATGTTTTGAGTGGAAAGATGGATGAGCTTATGAAATTATTTGCAAGCAAGAGTGCTCCTACTGATCCTAATGATATTCCTTTGTCTACTTTGATTGAGAATAATAATGAATCTATGGATGTGAATTTTGTTGGTAGGAACAATTTTGGTAATAACACGTATAGAGGTAATTTTAATCCTAGGTCATTTCCTTGTAATTCCTCTAATAATTATGGTAATTCTACAACAATTCTTATGGAAATTATAATAAGATGCCCTCTGATTTTGAGAATAGTGTTAAATAATGTATAAGTTCGCAAAAGAATTTCAATGCTTTTATTGAAGAAAAATTGCTTAAGATTGATGATTTGGTTAGAATTTCTCTTGATGTTGATTCTTTGAAACTTAGATCTATTCTACCTAAGCATGATATCAATGAGTCTCTCAAATCCATGACAATTTCCATTGATGAGTGCAAAGAAAGAACCACTAAGATGCATGCTAAAAAGATTGGTTTATAAAAGCGTGTTCTTCTAGTTTTTGTGAAAATAATGATGAAGATCTTAAAGTTATTGATGTGACTCCTATTGAATCTTTGTTTTCCAATGTAAATCTTGATAAATATGGGACTGGAGATGAGTCAACTTTAGTTAGAAGGCGTCCCAATGTTTCAGAGTTTTTAGATCTTGATGCAAAAATTGATAAAAGTGGGATTGGAGAGGTCAAAACTTTAGATAGCAATGAATCCACTCTTTTGGATTTCAAGGAATTCAATTATGATAATTGTTATTTAATAGATTGTATTTCCTTGTTGCAATCCATGTTGAATTCTTCTCATGCTTATAACCAAAACAAAGTTTTTACTAAACATATCGTAGATGCTATGATGCAATCTTTTGAAGAAAAGCTTGAATTGGAAGTTTCTATCCCTAGAAAACTTTATGATGAGTGAGAACCTACTATTAAGATTAAGATTAAATATTATGAATGCCATGCTTTATGTGATTTGGGTGCTTGTGTTTCCACGGTTACAAAAACTTTATGTGATGTGTTAGGTTTCCGTGAATTTGATGATTGTTCTTTAAATTTGCATCTTGCGGATTCCACTATTAAGAAACATACAGGCAGAATTAGTGATGTTCTTATTGCTGCAAATAGGAATTATGCGCCCATAGATTTCATTGTTCTTGATATAGATTGCAATCCTACATGTCCTATTATTCTTGGTAGACCTTTCCTTAGAACGATTGGTGCAATTATTGATATGAAAGAATGAAACATTAGATTTCAATTTCTGTTAAAGAAAGGCATGGAACACTTCCCTAGAAATAAAATTAAATTGCCTTATGAATCTATTATGAGAGCCACTTATGGATTTCATACCAAAGATGATAATACTTAGATCTATTCGTGTTTTTATGCCTAGCTAAGGGCGTTAAACAATAGCGCTTGTTGGGAAGCAACCCAACTTTAGTTTTGTTTTTACTTTTTAGGTCCTATTTTGTAATAAATAATTTATCTAGCCTCTAGTTAGATGTGGTTTTTTGTTTTAATTAGTGTTTGTGCCAAGTAAGACCTTTGGGATAGCTTACGGTGATAGTTGATTTGATCTTGCTGAAAAACAGAAACTTTTGCGCTCAGGAGATTAGTTTTTGTTTTTAGCAGAAGCGCGATATAAATACCGATTATTTTTGTAGAAGATTACTAAACAAATTTCTTAGGTCTCCCTAATTTTCAGGATTTTTGGAGTTACAGAAGTATGCAAAATCTCCAGATTGCTACAGACTGTTCTGGTTTTGACAGATTCTGTTTTTCACGTGTTGTTTGCTTATTTTGATGCATCTATGGCTAGTATGGGGGGGTATGGACCATGGAAAAGTTGGAATACAGTAGATATTACACCAATATAAATAAAGAATGAGTTCACAACAGTACCAAAAGTGGTGATTTATTTTCTTATACTAACGGAGTTTACAAGATTTTCTGTTGAGTTTTGTGTTGTGAAGTTTTCAAGTTTTGGGTAAGGATTTGATGGACAATGGAATAAGGAGTGGCAAGAGCCTAAGATTGGGGATGACCAAGGTACCCCAAGGTAATATTCAAGTACAACCAAGAGCCTAAACTTGGGGATGCCCCGGAAGGCATCCCCTCTTTCGTCTTCGTCTATCGGTAACTTTACTTGAGGCTATATTTTTATTCATCACATGATATGTGTTTTGCTTGGAGCGTCTTGTATGATTTGAGTCTTTGCTTTTTAGTTTTCCACAATCATCCTTGCTGTACACACCTTTTGAGAGAGACACGCATGCATCATGATTTATCAGAATACTCTATGTACTTCACTTATACGTTTTGAGCTAGGCAAATTTGCTCTAGTGCTTCACTAATATCTTTTTAGAGCACGATGGTGGTTTTATTTTATAGAAATTGATGAACTCTCGCACTTCACTTATATTATTTTGAGAGTCTTTAAAACAACATGGTAATTTCCTTTGTTTATAAAATTAGTCATAATATGATAGGCATCCAAGATGGATATAATAAAAACTTTCATATAAAGTGCATTGAATACTATGAGAAATTTGATTCCTTATTATTGTTTTGAGATATTAAGATGGTGATATTAGATTCATGCTAGTAAGTAGTTGTTAATTTGAGAAATACTTGTGTTAAAGTTTGTGAGTCCCGTAGCATGCACGTATGGTGAACTGTTATGTAACGAAGTTTGAGCATGAGATATTTTTTGATTGTCTTCCTTATGAGTGGTGGTCGAGGATGAGCGATGGTCTTTTCCTACCAATCTACCCCCTAGGATCATGTGCGTAGTACTTTGTTTCGATGACTAATAGATTTTTTCAATAAGTATATGAGTTCTTTATGACTAATGTTGAGTCCATGGACTATACACACTCTCACCTTTCCGCCATTGCTAGCCTCTCTTGTCCCGCGCAACTTTCACCGGTACCATAAACCCACCATATAGCTTCCTCAAAACAGCCACCATACCTACCTATTATGGCATTTTCATAGCCATTCTGGGATATATTACCATGCAACTTTCCACCGTTCCGTTTATTATGACACACTCCATAATTGTCATATTGCTATGCATGATCATGTGTTGACATCGTATTTATGGCAAAGCCACCGTTCATCATTTTTTATACATGTCGCTCTTGATTCATCGCACATCCCGGTACTCCGCCGGAGGCATGAGTCATATTTTTTCTAGTGTTGAGTTGTAAGTAAATAAATGTGTGATGATCTTAATTATTAGAGATTGTCCCATGTGAGGAAACAAAGAGAAAGGCCAAATAAAAAAACAGAAGGCCCAAAAAAAGAGAGAGAAAAGAGAGAAGGGACAATGTTACTATCCTTTTGCCACACTTGTGCTTCAAAGTAGCACCATGGTCTTCATGATAGAGAGTCTTCTATATTGTCACTTTCATATACTAGTGGGAATTTTTCATTATATAACTTGGCTTGTATATTCCAACAATGGGCTTCCTCAAAATGCCCTAGGTCTTCATGAGCAAGCAAGTTAGATGCACACCCACTTATTTTTCTTTTTGAGCTTTCATAAACTTATAGCTCTAGTGCATCCGTTGCATGGCAATCCCTACTCACTAATATTGATATCTATTGATGGGCATTTCCATAGCCTGTTGATACGCCTAGTTGATGTGAGACTATCTCCTTCTTTTTTGTCTTCTCCACAACCACCTTCTATTCCACCTATAGTGCTATGTCCATGGCTCATGCTCATGTATTGCGTGAAAGTTGAAAAAGTTTGAGAACATCAAACATATGAAACAATTTCTTGGCTTGTCATCGGGGTTGTGCATGATTTGAATATTTTGTGTGATGAAGATGGAGCATAGATAGACTATATGGTTTTGTAGAGATAAGCTTTCTTTGGCCATGTTATTTTGAGAAGACATAATTATTTTGTTAGTGTCCTTGAAGTATTATTGTTTTTATGTCAATATTAAACTTTCATTTTGAATCATACGAATCTGAACATTCATGCCACAATAAAGAGAATTGCATGATAAATATGTTAGGTAGCATTCCACATCAAAAATTCTGTTTTTATCATTTACCTACTCGAGGACGAGCAGGAATTAAGCTTGGGGATGCCTGATACGTCTCCAACGTATCTATAATTTTTTATTGTTCCATGCTATTATATTATCTGTTTTGGATGTTTTATATGCATTTATATGCTACTTTATTTTATTTTTGGGACTAACCTATTAACCTAGAGCCTGCTGCCAGTTCCTATTTTTCCTTGTTTTAGAGTTTCGCAGAAAAGGAATACCAAACGGAGTCCAAACGGAATGAAAGTTTCGCGATGATTTTTCTTGGACCAGAAGACATCCAGAGGGCTTGGAGTGCGCATTAGGAAAGCCACGAGGCAGCCACAAGGTTGGAGGGCCTGCCCAGGGGGGTAGGGTGCGCCCCCCACCCTTGTGGGCCCCTTGTGACTCCACCGACCTATTTCACCCGCCTATATATATTCTCAAATACCCCAAAACCTTACAGGGAGCCACAAAACCACTTTTCCACCGCCGCAACCTTATGTACCCGTGAGATCCCATCTAGGGGCCTTTTTCGGCGTCTTGCCGGAGGGGGATTCGATCATGGAGGGCTTCTACATCAACACTGTTGCCTCTCCGATGAAGCGTGAGTAGTTTACCACAGACCTACGGCTCCCTAGCTAGTAGCTAGATGGCTTCTTCTCTCACTTTGATTCTCAATACCATGTTCTCCTCAATGTTCTTGGAGATCTATTCGATGTAATACTTTTTTGCGGTGTGTTTGCCGAGTTCTGATGAATTGTGGATTTATGATCAGCTTATCTATGAATATTATTTGAATCTCCTCTAAATTCTTATATGCATGATTTGATATCTTTGCAAGTCTCTTTAAACTATCGATTTGGTTTGGCCAACTAGATTGGTTTTTCTTGCTATGGCAGAAGTGCTTAGCTTTGAATCTTGCGGTGCTCGATCCTAGTGATAGAAGGGGAACCGACACGTATTGTATTGTTGCCATCAATGATAACAAGATGGGGTTTTCATCATATTGCTTGAGTTTATCCCGCTACATCATGTCATCTTACTTAATGCGTTACTCTGTTCTTATGAACTTAATACTCTAGATAAAGGCGGGAGTCGGTTAATGTGTGGAGTAATAGTAGTAGATGCAGAATCGTTTCGGTATACTTGATACAGACGTGATGCCTATATTCATGATCATTGCCTTAGATATCGTCATAACTTTGCGCTTTTCTATCAATTGCTCGGCAGTAATTTGTTCACCCACCATAATATTTTCTATCTTGAGAGAAGCCTCTAATGAAACCTATGCCCCCCGGGTCTATTTTCCATCATATAAGTTTTTGATCTACAATTCTAGTTTCCTATTTACTTTCTTTGCAATATTTTACTTTCTGATCCATAAATCAAAAATATAAAAAAATGTTACTTTACCGATTATCCATCTATATCAGATCTCACTTTGCAAATAACCGTGAAGGGATTGACAACCCCTTTGTCGCGTTGGGTGCAAGTTGGTGTTTGTTTGTGCATGTATTCAGTGGCTTGTGCGTTATCTCCTACTAGATTGATACCTTGGTTCTCAAAAGCTGAGGGAAATACTTACTCTACTTTGCTGCATCAACCTTTCCTCTTCAAGGGAAAAACCAATGCAAACTCAAGAGGTAGGACAACCATATAGTTGAAAACAATAAGAGCGCTAGCTTTCAGCTTCACCCGTCTAAGGTACGAGTTCGGATGACCCGGTCGTAACAATCACAGAGGTGCTTCCTTTACTCCCTAGCCGAACAATCAAGAACGTAGGGGTAAGCACTGTGACGCCCTCGATTCAATCATACACTAATCATACCTGCAAATGTGTACGATCAAGATCAAGGACTCATGGGAAGATATCACAACACAACTATAGACACAAATTAAAATAATACAAGCTTTATATTACAAGCCAGGGGCCTCGAGGGCTCGAATACATAAGCTCCAAAACACAAGAGTCAGTGGAAGCAACAATATCTGAGTACAGACATGAGTTAGACAAGTTTGCCTTAAGAAGGCTAGCACAAAAGCAACAACGATCGAAAAGGCAAGGCCTCCTGCCTGGGAGCCTCCTAACTACTCCTGACCGTCGGCGGTTTCCACGTAGTAGTAAGCACCCTCGGGGTAGTAGTAGTCATCGATGGTGTCGTCTGGATCCTGGGCTCCACCTTCTGGTTGCATCAACCGGAAAGAAGAAGAAAGAGGGAAAAGGGGAAGAAAAGCAACCGTGAGTACTCATCCAAAGTACTCGCAAGCAAGGATCTACACTACATATGCATCGGTATCAATGAAAAGGGTTGTATCTGTGGACTCGACTGCAGAATGCCAGAAGAGAAGGGGAAAGCCTAGCCTATCGAAGACTAGCATCTTCTGGAAACCACCATCTTGCAGCAACAAGAGGGAGTAGGGTAGCATAAAGTAAAGTAGCAGTAGTGTGATCAACCTCAGCCAGAGATCCTTTCTCGACTCTGCTACCTCTTGAGCACTGTGTTGGTTTTCCCCGAAGAGGAAGGGATGATGCAGCAAAGTAGCGTAAGTATTTCCCTCGGTTTTTGAGAGCCAAGGTATCAATCCAGTAGGAGGCTACGCGCGAGTCCCTCATACCTGCACAAAACAAATAAATCCTCGCAACCAACGCAAATAGGGGTTGTCAATCCCTATAAGGCCACTTACGAGAGTGAGATCTGATAGATATGATAAGATAATATTTTTGGTATTTTTGCGATAAAGATGCAAAGTAAAATAAAGGCAAAGTAAATAGAAAAGGAAATAACTAAGTAGTAGGAGATTAATATGATGAAGATAGACCCCGGGGCCATAGGTTTCACTAGTGGCTTATCTCGAGAGCATAAGTATTCTACGGTGGGTGAACAAATTACAGTTGAGCAATTGACAGAATTGAGCATAGTTATGAGAATATCTAGGTATGATCATGTATATAGGCATCACGTCCGAGACAAGTAGACTGACTCCTGCCTGCATCTACTACTATTACTCCACTCATCGACCGCTAGCTATCCAACATGCATCTAGAGTATTAAGTTAAAAACAGAGTAACACCTTAAGCAAGATGACATGATGTAGAGGGATAGACTCATGCAATATGAAGAAAACCCCATCTTGTTATCCTCGATGGCAATAGTACAATACATGCCTTGCTACCCCTACTGTCACTGGGAAAGGACACCACAAGATTGAACCCAAAGCTAAGCACTTCTCCCATTGCAAGAAAGATCAATCTAGTAGGTCAAACCAAACTGATAATTCGAAGAGACTTGCAAAGGTAACCAATCATACATAAAAGAATTCAGATAAGATTCAAATATTATTCATAGATAGACTTGATCATAAACCCACAATTCATCGGTCTCAACAAACACACCGCAAAAAGAAGATTACATCGAATAGTTCTCCACAAGAGAGGGGGAGAACATTGTATTGAGATCCAAAAAGAGAGAAGAAGCCATCTAGCAACAAACTATGGACCCGTAGGTCTGAGGTAAACTACTCACACTTCATCGGAGGGGCTATGGTGTTGATGTAGAAGCCCTCCGTGATCGATGCCCCCTCCGGCGGAGCTCCGGAACAGGCCCCAAGATGGGATCTCGTGGATACAGAAAGTTGCGGCGGTGGAATTAGGTTTTTGGCTCCGTATCTGATCGTTTGGGGGTACGTAGGTATATATAGGAGGACGGAGTATGTCGGTGGAGCAACAAGGGGCCCACAAGGGCGGAGGGCGAGCCTGGGGTAGGCAGGCGCGCCCCTACCTCGTGGCCTCCTCTTTTCTTTCTTGACGTAGGTCCAAGTCTCCCGGATCATAATCTTCCTAAAAATCACGTTCCCGAAGGTTTCATTCCGTTTGGACTCTGTTTGATATTCCTTTTCTTCGAAACCCTAAAACAGGCAAAAAACAACAATTCTGGGCTGGGCCTCCGGTTAATAGGTTAGTCCCAAAAATAATATAAAAGTGGATAATAAAGCCCAATAATGTCCAAAAGAGTAGATAATATAGCATGGAGCAATAAAAAATTATAGATACGTTGGAGATGTATCAAGCATCCCCAAGCTTAATTCCTGCTCGTCCTCGAGTAGGTAAATGATAAAAACAGAATTTTTGATGCGGAGTGCTACTTGGCATAATTTTAATGTAATTCGTCTTAACTGTGGTATGAATATTCAGATCCGAAAGATTCAAGACAAAAGTTCACATTGACATAAAAATAATAATACTTCAAGCATACTAACTAAGCAATTATGTCTTCTCAAAATAACATGGCTAAAGAAAGTTATCCCTACAAAATCATATAGCCTGGCTATGCTCTATCTTCACCACACAAAATATTTAAATCATGCACAACCCCGATGACAAGCCAAGCAATTGTTTCATACTTTTGACATTCTCAAAACTTTTTCAATCTTCACGCAATACATGAGCGTGAGCCATGGATATAGCACTATAGGTGGAATAGAGTGGTGGTTGTGGAGAAGACGAAAAGGGAGAAGATAGTCTCACATCAACTAGGCGTATCAACGGGCTATGGAGATGCCCATCAATAGATATCAATGTGAGTGAGTAGGGATTGCCATGCAACGGATGCACTAGAGCTATAAGTATATGAAAGCTCAAAAAGAAACTAAGTGGGTGTGCATCCAATTTGCTTGCTCATGAAGACCTAGGGCAATTTGAGGAAGCCCAGCATTGGAATATACAAGCCAAGTTCTATAATGAAAAATTCCCACTAGTATATGAAAGTGATAACATGAGAGACTCTCTACTATGAATATCATGGTGCTACTTTGAAGCACAAGTGTGGTAAAAGGATAGTAACATTGTCCCTTGTGCTTCAAATTAGCACCATGATCTTCATAGTAGAGAGTCTCTCATGTTATCACTTTCATATACTAGTGGGAATCTTTCATTATAGAACTTGGCTTGTATATTCCAATGACGGGCTTCCTCAAATTGCCCTAGGTCTTCATGAGCAAGCAAGTTGGATGCACACCCACTTAGTTTCCTTTTGAGCTTTCATATACTTATAGCTCTAGTGCATCCGTTGCATGGCAATCCCTACTCACTCACATTGATATCTATTGATGGGCATCTCCATAGCCCGTTGATACGCCTAGTTGATGTGAGACTATCTTCCCCTTTTTTGTCTTCTCCACGACCACCACTCTATTCCACCTATAGTGCTATATCCATGGCTCACACTCATGTATTGCGTGAAGATTGAAAAAGTTTTGAGAATGTCAAAAGTATGAAACAATTACTTGGCTTGTCATCGAGGTTGTGCATGATTTAAATATTTTGTGTGGTGAAGATAGAGCATAGCCAGACTATATGATTTTGTAGGGATAACTTTCTTTAGCCATGTTATTTTGAGAAGACATAATTGCTTTGTTAGTATGCTTGAAGTATTATTATTTTTATGTCAATATGAACTTTTGTCCTGAATCTTTCGGATCTGAATATTCGTACCACAATTAAGAAGAATTACATTGAAATTATGCCAAGTAGCACTCCGCATCAAAAATTCTGTTTTTATCATTTATCTACTCGAGGACGGGCAGGCATTAAGCTTGGGGATGCTTGATACGTCTCCAACGTATCTATAATTTTTGATTGCTCCATGCTATATTATCTACTATTTTGGACATTATTGGGCTTTAGTATCCACTTTTATATTATTTTTGGGACTAACCTATTAACCGGAGGCCCAGCCCAGAATTGTTGTTTTTTTTGCCTGTTTTAGGGTTTCGAAGAAAAGGAATATCAAACGGAGTCCAAAGAGAATGAAACCTTCGGGAATGTGATTTTCTCAACGAACAAGACCAGGGAGACTTGGACCCTACGTCAAGAAATAAAACAGGAGGCCACGAGGTAGGGGGCACGCCTACCCCCCACCCCCAGGCGCGCCCTCCACCCTCATGGGCCCCCTGTTGCTCCACCGATGTACTCCTTCCTCCTATATATACCTACGTACCCCCAAATGATCAGATACGGAGCCAAAAACCTAATTCCACCGCCGCAACTTTCTGTATCCACGAGATCCCATCTTGGGGCCTGTTCCGAAGCTCCGTCGGAGGGGGCATCGATCACAGAGGGCTTCTACATCAACACCATAGCCCTTCCGATGAAGTGTGAGTAGTTTACTTCAGACCTACGGGTCCATAGTTAGTAGCTTGGTGGCTTTTTCTCTCTTTTTGGTTCTCAATACAATGTTCTCCCCCTCTCTTGTGGAGAACTATTCGATGTAATATTCTTTTTGCGGTGTGTTTGTTGAGACCGATGAATTGTGGGTTTATGATCAAGTCTATCTATGAATAATATTTGAATCTTCTCTGAATTCTTTTATGTATGATTGGTTATTTTTGCAAGTCTCTTCGAATTATCAGTTTGGTTTGGCCTACTAGATTGATCTTTATTGCAATGGGAGAAGTGCTTAGCTTTGGGTTCAATCTTGTGGTGTCCTTTCCCAGTGACAGTAGGGGCAGCAAGGCATATATTGTATTGTTGCCATCGAGGATAACAAGATGGGGTTTTCTTCATATTGCATGAGTCTATCCCTCTACATCATGTTATGTTGCTTAAGGCGTTACTCTGTTTTTAACTTAATATGCTAGATGCATGCTGGATAGCGATCAATGAGTGGAGTAATAGTAGTAGATGCAGGCATGAGTCGGTCTACTTGTCTCGAATGTGATGCCTATATACATGATTATATCTAGATATTGTCATAACTATGCTCAATTCTGTCAATTGCTCAACAGTAATTTGTTCAGCCACCGTAGAATACTCATGCTCTCGAGAGAAGCCACTAGTGAAACCTATGGCCCCCGGGTCTATCTTCATCATATTAATCTCCTACTACTTAGTTATTTTCTTTGCTATTTACTTTGCCTTTATTTTACTTTGCATCTTTATCATAAAAATACCAAAAATATTATCTTATCATATCTATCAGATCTCACTCTCGTAAGTGGCCTTATAGGGACTGACAACCCCTATTTGCGTTGGTTGCAAGGATTTATTTGTTTTGTGCAGGTCCGAGGGACTCACGCGTAGCCTCCTACTGGGTTGATACCTTGGTTCTCAAAAACTGAGGGAAATACTTACGCTACTTTGCTGCATCATCCCTTCCTCTTCGGGGAAAACCAACGCAGTGCTCAAGAGGTAGCAGTACTAACGGCGACGGCCGCACCAGCCCCTTCTCTAGATCGACGGAGAGGGAAAGGTAGAGAGAGGAGAGCGAGAGGATAAGGGGGAGCACGAGGGGAGCCCGTGGCTTTCCCCTTATCCCCCTCCGGCGCCGCTGGCGAGGCGGTCTGGCGAGAGCGCGCTCGGGCGCTCGGTCGCTGCAGCAGTGAAAGGGGGAATGACCCCGAGGCATTGCCCGACCGACTGGGCCTGCTGGGCTAAGGCCCAATGGGGCAGGGGGGCTTCTCCTTTTTTCTTTTGCTCTTTTCCTTTTTTTTACAAAAGAAATGCTTTGCAATATTTGAGCTGCCCAAAAGGATTCTGTAAAATGTGGGACTTGGCCAGATAATTACATTGCACTAGTTGGCACCGCCAAAAAGGATTGTAAGGCTTTTGAAATAGTTTGCCACTTTTATAATTTAAAAATGCATTTAATCTATTTGTTTTAGCCACTGTTTATCCAGTTTAGGGCACTTAGACATTTTGCAAAAATGTTGGTTCACCACCAATATTTTTTGTGAATTACATGGCACAAGATGAACATTTTAGACTTCATGTATGAGAAGTTTGAATTTTGACATTAAATTGGATTTGAATTAGAATTGTGATTTGGATCAGGTGAAGATTAGCAACAGTAACATGATGACATGGCACCATTAACAGGGGATTACTGTAGCATGACACTGGGGGTGTTACAAATCTCCTCCACTACAAGAAATCTCATCCCGAGATTTAAGTGGGGAAGTAAAGAGTAACTTCGGGAGAACTGACCCTTATAGGGTTAATTATCTGGTGAACAATTCAGGGAAAGAGGCAGAAGTATCTCTTGAGTTGAAACTTAATAAAACATCGAGAGCAAAGTATGAAGGTACAATAGGAAGTTTCAACCGAATGGACAAACGATTGATACCTGAACAGAGTGTGAGAAAGGGGTTCAGAGCATCGGGAATAGATCATCTCTCGGAAGGTGGCTCGTGACATGATATGAAGCCAAATGCAAGAATATTTTGGAATCAAAGATATACAGGAGAGTTAGGTTTTGATCCTGTGGTACTGTGGGTTATGGGCCCACCATGTGGGTTAAAAGCAGGAAGGCGCTAACATTTTGCACGGTCATGATAGCAAGGCAGGTCAGAGGATAGCCGGTCAATTATGTCGGCGACAACATCGGTACCAAGGGCGCGGGACGAAGAGAACCATTTTCCTGCTTGTTGAACGAGGCGGACCAATAGGCAAAGTTCTCGTCCATCGGTGGTTACTGGAATGTCAAAAACATTAGTAATAGGGTCGTACTGACCGAATTGTACCTCGAGGTGTTTTCATAAGCAAGGAATTATTTCTGCTTATATCATCCAGATCATAAGAAAGATTAAACCAACCAATGGAAAGGAAAAATGATTAATTGATTATTCAAATTAATCAATGGGAAGGGAAATGTGTTTACACACAAAAATTAGGAGTATATCCTTCCCAGGAAAAAAATGGAGCAGGAAATACATGACATGACAGTAAGTATAACCATTTAGGTAAGGGGAGAGGAAATTCATGACGTTACCCATACAACAATGTTTGGATAATTGATCAAGAAACATTTAGCATTGCGCCTCCAATGTTCTTAATGATGTTCGGAGTAACAAAGTCATGCTTTTGGATAGCATTGACAAGGTCATCAGGGAAAGGTCGTACCTTGGGAACACAAAGGATCCATCGGGAATTTTTAGAACATCTCATGCAATTTTATTAGGGAAAAGATGAGGATGTGGCTGATGGGTTCAGTAGCAATCCATCGACATGTCAAAAATGATGTATTTCCAAAATTGTATGAACTAGTTTGTGTTGGGGGGAGGCAAGAATGTTTTCGATGATAACATAAATCATCGAGGGGCAAGGATGGTATTTCTCATCATGAATTTAATTGATATCTTGGGAGAGCATCAGAATGTTGATGATGATCACGACACATTTGTCGAGAGATTTCATGAAGATGTAATCGATCGGAGATGACA
This sequence comes from Triticum monococcum, assembly GCA_034509565.1. Classification (NCBI taxonomy): domain Eukaryota; kingdom Viridiplantae; phylum Streptophyta; class Magnoliopsida; order Poales; family Poaceae; genus Triticum; species Triticum monococcum. The sequence continues at coordinate 631,013,110 of CM067843.1, forward strand.
TCAAGTCAAAGGAATGATGAAGCGAAAGGTTATTCAAACCACGGGTACGACACAAACTTGAAATCAAGCTTGTTGTTCAAGGAAAAATGATATGACGAGGAAGATCGACGTAAGCTTAGCTCATCGTCGAAAACTTTGCTCCGGGAAGAAGGACCAGGTAGCACAGTTAAAAAGTTGCACGATAATAATGATATAGCCAATCAGGCTAGGAATGACTTGAAGGATTAATAAAATCATAAGCAACGAAGATTATTTAGAGTTATTGAATCGGAGTGCGGAAGTGATTCACTTATCAGTGTTCTCGGTTGACAAACAACCCAGAACCCATGAAGTGACAAAGACATGGTAAGGTAGTACTCCATCAAAAGTTCATAAGATGTAGTGCAATGGCATGATATCCTCGAGATACCAGGGGTAATACTCGAAGGTAGATCATAATAGAGGTTGGGCAGGCGTATTGACCTGCAGAAGACAAGTGATTTAACTTGTCCAAGAAATGGGACTAAAGAAGAACAATCATGGTCGGAACCACGGTTGCAAAGGATCAATTCACCGATACCAGATGATATTATATCAAGTAAATAGTTATTATTACAAGAAGCTTCCATGATAAGATCTACATCGTGCCCATGGGCATGAACACAAAGTTCAAGTTCGACTCCCACTTCTTCAATGCATAACCTTTCATTCACTCCTCATTTTCAAGGAAATTGTAGTGCAGGAAAATTATCCGGCGAAGTACCAGAAGAGCAAGACTCGTGAGAACTCTTGGGTTCACACGGATTATGGAAGGCATAAGTTCAACCCATAGGGGAATCTTAGGAACATATACCACAAATTTCGGAAGTAAACAACACAAGCTTGAAAGCAGAGCATTGTTGACAAAAGGAGAGGATACAATTTACCAAAGGCATTATGTATCTGGGAAAGAACTTCACGAGGCTCTTTGAATATGAAGGACACTGTTGGATGATAATCCAATAATGGATCCGGCGATCCACAACGGAGCTGATGTGAGTATCGATATTCAATCAGAAGAAGGAATAATGCAGATGCATCGGGTTTTGGAAATATCTCATAATTCCAAAGCTTAAATGCATAGAAATTATGATTTCCAATTCGGGGGATTAGAAGCAGATGATCTAATCAAAAGATAAGCAAGTTGAAAAGACATAGATCGACAATCATTCATGGTTTGATTTGCCGAGAACCAGCTCATGTCCGGAATGGAGTCTGAGCCAGAAGGAAAAATAATTACCAGCGAATAACTAATGAATGTGTGCATTCACACACATGTAGAATCAATAGGAAAGGAATGAAAATCTCAAAGGATTTTAATGAATATTGTTAGACATATGGAATTAACCATAATGCAAGACGATAAGGAAGAACATAAGCAATAGGCTACTAAGGATTATCGGCAGATCGAATAGTTTTCCAAAGAATTGGTGAAACACATAAACAACTGAGGATGAATGGATCCCCGATAAGTGTGAGAAATTATTCACACATGTATTCATGTGGAATAGGAGCTACAAGGCATCAGGCACAAAGGATTCTCGGAATATCCGAAGTATTTCAGGGTATCTTGTAATAATAAGAACAATTGGAAATGAAGGTATGAACGACAACTGTATGAAGTTATCCATAAGGATATATCGGTGGCTGGGAATTGGGAAGGAGGTGGGCACAAGGGTCTCAGGAAAACATTGAAGAGTATCTTCATAATCTTCTGATGAAGCAGGCGATCATCTGGATTGAAGGGGCACTCCGGTAGGAAGTGGTTACGAGAACCTAAAGTTAGAGTTAGTAAAATCTTTAACCCGAATAGAAGAGATATCAGAATCCTAGAGTAAAGACGAGGAATAAATGATCCTAGTACCACCCAATTGGGATGTGGGCCCATAAGCCACACAACAATGTTAGTAAAAGTTTTCAAAGACTAGACTCAACTGCGGCCAAGGAGTTGGAAAGGGGGCTACCTACAGGCAGTTGGCTCAGATACCAACTTGTGACGCCCTCGATTCAATCATACACTAATCATACACGCAAATGTGTATGATCAAGATCAAGGACTCATAGGAAGATATCACAACACAACTATAGACACAAATTAAAATAATACAAGCTTTATATTACAAGCCAGGGGCCTCGAGGGCTTGAATACATAAGCTCGAAAACACAAGAGTCAGCGGAAGAACCAATATCTGAGTACAGACATGAGTTAGACAAGTTTGCCTTAAGAAGGCTAGCACAGAAGCAACAACGATCAAAAAGGCAAGGCCTCCTGCTAGGAGCCTCCTAACTACTCCTGACCGTCGGCAGTTTCCACGTAGTAGTAAGCACCCTCGGGGTAGTAGTAGTCATCGATGGTGTCGTCTGGATCCTGGGCTCCACCTTCTGGTTGCATCAACCGAAAAGAAGAAGAAAGGGGGAAAGGGGAAGCAAAGCAACCGTGAGTACTCATCCAAAGTACTCGCAAGCAAGGATCTACACTACATATGCATCGGTATCAATGAAAAGGGTTCTATATGTGGACTCGACTGCAGAATGCCAGAAGAGAAGGGGAAAGCCTAACCTATCGAAGACTAGCATCTTCTGGAAACCACCATCTTGCAGCAACAAGAGGGAGTAGGGTAGCATAAAGTAAAGTAGTAGTAGTGTTATCAACCTCGGCCAGAGATCCTTTCTCAACTCCCTGCGAGAAAGCAATCCCAGAGCCATACTATCCAGTTATCATCGCAATCCATGACTCATCTCAAGTATCCAGTTCTAGGTGTATCGATCGGGATACAACTCCAAGTGTCCGTTACCGTAGGACAGGCTATCGGTAGATGTTTTCTTCCCTGCAGGGGTGCACCAACTTACCCACCACGCTCGATTAACTCCGGCCGGACACACTTTCCTGGGTCATGCCCGGCCTCGGCCAAACAATACGCCACAACCCGACCTAGGCTTCATAGAGAGGTCAGCACGCCGGACTAAACCTATGCCCCCAGGGGTCATGGGCCATCTCCCCGGGAACTCCCGCACGTTGCGTGGGCGGCCGGTGAGCAGACCTAGCTACCTCCTTCAAAAAGGTAGGTGCTTACTAGTCCAACCCGGCGCGCGTCGCTTAGTCGCTGATGTCTATTAAGCTTCGGCTGATGCATACGACGCAGAACACCCATACAATGCCCACGTGATGGTTAGTGTTACCAGGCCAGAGGCCCCTCGGATCAAATATCCAAATCGTAGTGGATTAGGAATGCGCGGTAACAAGCAGAGACTCATGAAAGATGTGAACCCGTTGCCCTGTCTCGAGTACTTGCGGTAAGGGCTTAGAATGCCCGGCCACGCCTCGTAATTATCTTGTGGGCACCCTCCAGGTCAACCCGACTCCACATCACTCGCAATTAAGCTCGCGCGGGTACCCCTCAGGGCCGACCCGTCTTTCCAAGTAACATGGTAAAGTCCAAGTATCCGTGTGTCCAAACATCAAGGGGAAAACCCGAGGAATCACCCCCGTTGAATTCCACTCGATGTAATCATCAAGGTGAACGTAAGAGGAACCACCCCCGAGGTTCACACTGGGGGGGGGGGGTTGCACGACAGAGTCGTATCGGAAGTGGTTAAGGCGGAATCACCCTCGATGACCACGACCGAATAGCTACACTATAGGGTTAACATCAAAAGTGCTGTAGAGGTCTCACCCTCGGCACTCGATAGTAACTATGCAGAGTTGAGCAACAAAAGGGGAAAGTGATGTGCGGTGCCGGGGCCTGGTCTTCGATCCCGTTGATCGGGTCTTTGATGATGAAGCAGGGGCAACAAGGACAAGGTGGGGGTCACTGATGGATCACTAACCAACTTATAGTAAGCAGTTTAGGATAAGCAGGTAGGTAACAATAAGAAGGTTACAGAAGTAGGATATGCATCAGAATAGGAGCAAACAATAACAATAGAAAAATCTAATGCAATCATGAGAGAATGGAATGGGCGATATAGGGATGATCAAAGGGGGGGCTTGCCTGGTGGCTCTGGCAAGGAGGGTCGTCGTCGACGTAGTCGATCACAGGGGCGGCATCGTTCTCGGGGTCTACCGGAGAGAAGAGGGGGAAGAAACAGTAAATACAGAGCAAACAGATGCATCACTAAGCATTACATGACGATAGGCAGAGCTAGGGTTGTCCTAACGTAGTACTACACGTTGCAGACGGAGGGGATAAACATCCGAGGATGAACTCCCGGCGTTAGACGAATTCCGAACACGTGGAAGAGAGGGAACAGTTCCATGTTCAGCATGCTAGGGGCATGTGACAGGTGAATGGACTGCGCATTCGGATTCGTGGGATTTTTCTGAGCAACTTTCATATAGAAAACATTTTCAATGGAGTTACGGTTTATTTTCTATGAATTTTCAAAGTTTTAAACATTTCTAAAATTAATTAAATTAATAGAAAAGGAATTATGATGTCAGCAGAGTGTTAGCATGACATCAGCAAGTCAACAGACCCGCTAACTGGTCAAACTAACCAGTGGGTCCTACATGTCATAGACAAAGGGCTAACAGTGGGTTATTTTAATTAAACGTGATTAAATAGCAGCCGGGCCCCACGTGTCACTGACTATTTAGCTAAATTAATTAGTTTTAATTATTAAAACATTTTAATTAGAGGATTAAGCGGTGGGGCCCGCACGTCAGTGGCTGGGGCCTGCCCAGTCAGTAGTTGACTGGGTCAACCCAGCCAACTAGGGCCCGTAGGGCCCACTGGTAGTGAGCCAGGGGTGGGGCTCGGCCAGCCACGTTGGCGGACGACGCCGGAGTTGGCTCCAGCGAGCAAGGCAATGCCGGCGCCCCGCCGGAGTTGGCCGAAGCCGCGCTACAGGGGGCCTTCGGACCTGCAGCTTGGACCTAAGGGTGCGGCTCGGCGCCGCGCACACGATGGTGACGACGACCGGCATCGGGGATGACCGGAGCATTGCCGGCATCGAGGTTTGCGGTCGCCGGAGTTGGGCGAGAATGGAGTCGGCGACAGGGGGCACGAACGGAGGCGCGGGTGGGCTCTTTCGAACGCCGGGTCGACGTCGCGTTCAGTGGTGGTAATAGGCTGGGGAGGCAGGAGCTGGCCGGAGCAGCGACGGGGAGCGGCGGTGGCGCTCGGGCCCCGTTCGAATCACAGCGGGAGCGGCCTAGGCGTGCGGTTGGGGCTGCGGCTTAGTGATGTGCACGCCCTGGAGGGCGCCAGTGACTCGTGCGGGGGGTGCGGGAGCGTGCACGGTGCACGGACGATGACCATGGCGGGCGGCGGAGGTCGCCAATTCGGTGGAGCGGCTACGGCTAGGCAGAGGGACAGGGGAGAGCGAGGAGAGGAGGGCGAGCTCACAGTGGAGCCGTAGGGACTGGCAGCGAGCTCGAAGAGGGCGCGTGGTAGCCGGAATCGGCGACGAACATCGACGATCCAAAGGTTGAAGACGAAGGGTGTGGTGGCGATGCAGTGCAGCTCCAGTCGCACGGACGGGCTCAGTCGACGTGGAAGAAGGCGGCGCAGTTGCTGGATGTCCTCCGGGGCGTCGGGGAGGCTGGTGGCCGCGGGTACTAATGACGACAGCCGCGCCAGCCCCTTCTCCAGATCGACGGAGAGGGAGAGGTAGAGAGGGGAGAGCGAGAGGATAAGGGGAGCACGAGGGGCAAGTGGGGTGGGGAGACGAGGGGTGCCCGTGGCTTTGCCCTTATCCCCCTCCGGCGCCGCCGGCGAGGCGGTCTGGCGGGAGCGCGCTCGGGCGCTCGGTCGCTGCAGCAGTGAAAGGGGGAACAACCCCAAGGCGTTGCCCAACCGGCTGGGCCTGCTGGGCTAAGGCCCAGTGGGGCAGGGGGGCTTCTCCTTTTTTCTTTTGCTCTTTTCCTTTTTTACAAAAGAAATGCTTTGCAATATTTGAGCTGCCGAAAAGGATTCTGTAAAATGTGGGACTTGGCCACATAATTACATTGCACTAGTTGGCACTGCCAAAAAGGATTGTGAGGCTTTTGAAATAGTTTGCCACTTTTATAATTTTAAAAGGCATTTAATCTATTTGTTTTAGCCACTGTTTATCCAGTTTAGGGCACTTAGACATTTTGCAAAAATGTTGGTTCGCCACCAGTTATGAATTATATGGCACAAGATGAACATTTTAGACTTCATGTATGAGAGGTTTGAATTTTGACGTTAAATTGGATTTGAATTAGAATTGTGATTTGGATCAGGTGAAGATTAGCAACAGTAACATGATGACATGGCACCATTAACAGGGGATTACTGTAGCATGACACTGGGGGTGTTACAAGCACAGGAGCCAAGCAACCCAGCTTTGCGGAACACTTAAGTCAACATGATGCATATCTTGACATAATGCACGAACAAGGAATGGTGCGATACATTAATAATCATATGCAAGAAGAATGGCTTCATAAAGGAAGCCGCCAAATAAATGGGGTATTTAAATTTGTTTATAACATACAAGGTTTTGACAAAGAAAGTTTTTTGCAAACGACTTTTTGTCAAAAAGTATAATGCTTTGGTCCTGAATAAAATTTAAAACCAAAAGTTTTTGAGCATGAAAGCGACTTAGCTGGTTAATGTGCTCGGTGTGACGTGGGCCGAGCTTGTAGCGGCCCAAGGTCCCAACCCTCAAGCCAGTCTTAATGTACCCGAGTGAAGATCTCGGCTTTATGAAGTGATAGCATAACGGTGCCGAAGTGCCGAGGCGAAGCCCCCGGTCCAGCCGAGGTGACAGAGTAGTTCGGCAGCGTGACAATGAAACCCCCACGCCAGTCGACGTGTCGAAACAGGTTGGCATGGTGGACATCAGTTTGATGAAGCGATGACACGATAATGGCGTCACAGGGTATCACACCATGGTGACGGTGGAATTTGGTTGATGGAGGTGAGAGGACGACTCCGTATGCTGAGGTGACTGCGTGACGCGGCAAAAATTAATTATCTGCACACATAAAATAGTGCAAGGCAGAAGTAATAATAATAAAATGTTTTAAAACAAAAAATAGTTGCATGATTAACAATTTATGCAAAGTGAGTAATAAAAGAAATATGGCCCTATTACCGAACACTCAATGAGGTAGACCTTTCTCAGCGATGCCGGAGTCCCCTAGGCAACCGAACATGTCAGTATGGCAATTCGACCAACAAGGTGATCACACGAGCCGATTTATGCCGATTGGGACGACGACGACGGCTTGCCGAAGTGACCGCGTGTCGCAATCAAAGTCGATTACCTAAACATGTAAAATAATGTAGTCCAAAAAATAATAATATAAATATATAAAAAATCCTCGCATAATTAATTTATGAAAAATATTTTTTAAAGAGATGTGGCCTGGCGTCGAAGCCAATATCAATGCGGGGCGTCGGCGTGACAAAGGCTGAATTCGCAGAGCGGTCTGAGTCCCTAATGTTGCTTCAAATAGGCCAAACAGTTGTCTGCATATACACAAAAGTGCAAACCAACAGAAAATATGATGGCACAAATAATTCATACTGTTCACAAGGAAGAATAGAACCTAATCCGGATGTAGCCATAGGAGTGAGAGAACTGCCCCAAAGTGACTATATAGCTTCACACGGGAGTTAGTAGGTAGGCTAGCTCGTGGCTCATCTATAGTACTAGTACTCATTGCCTCACAGGAAGTGCATGCAAGATAAACCATTAGAGAAAGTGTGGTGGACCTGCTTAATTAAATAATATAGAGGAAGAAAGGAAAAAAGAAGGTCAAATCTCCCTATGGTTGCGCCGAGTCGAACTCTCTTCGGCCTCAATGGGCCTCGTTGCACCGTGTAATGTGCGGTGTAAGTCAATTGCCTGAACGCCGAGGTCGTCCCGATAGAATGGCCACGGACATGCTGACACAGGGACGCGTGCTCAGGCGATGCCGCAACTTGATCGATGCAGGCAGGACGACGACGTCGGCCCACAGAGTTGACCGCGTGATGCAGTCAAAGTTGATTACCTGCACATATAGAATAGTGCAAGCAAGTAATAATAATAATTGAAAGAAAAAAATGCATAATTAATTGTGCAAAGTGAATAATATGGTGAATATGGCACGATCGCCAAGGTCGACTTGATGCTGGGACGGCGTTGTGGCGCGACAATGTCCACACAGGCCGACCAACTTAGATGACAGCGAGAGTCTGGCCAGACCGACTGACGGAAATATGCCCTAGAGGCAATAATAAAGTTGTTATTTATATTTCCTTATATCATGATAAATGTTTATTATTCATGCTAGAATTCTATTCATCGCAAACTTCGTACATGTGTGAATACATAGACAAAACAGAATATCCCTATTATGCCTCTACTTGACTAGCTCATTAATCAAAGCTGGTTAAGTTTCCTGACCATAGACATGTGTTGTCATTTTATGAACGGGATTGTCGGGTGGTAGGTGCGACATATGCCAACGGGTGGCTTATCATTGTGGGAGCCAGTAAGACGTAGCCGGTGCCTGGAAACGGGATGAGGCGAAGATATGCACGCCGGCGAATCTTACCCAGCTTCAGGGCTCTCCGTGGAGATAACACCCCTACTGCTGCTTTGCGGGGTCTCCGCATGATCACTAGATGAACAAATAGCTACACGGTGCTCCTTGAGCTGTTTGGCAAGAGGAGGAAGAAGGGCTCGGCTCGCTCTCTTCTCCTCCCTATGTGGTGTCTAAAACTAGCAGGGATCAACCCTTTGCATGGGTGTCCCGGGGGGTTTATATAGGCCTACCCCCCGGGGGTACAATGGTAATCCTGCTGGGCGTGGGGCCCAGCCGTCTGTGTCTACACTCGCCGGCTTCTGCGCCGGCTATTGGGGCCCGCCGGCTGGTGGGTCCCGCTGGCTGCCGGCTCCTTGGTCGACAGGCAGGCCCCACTGTCTAGGGCCCGGTCGGGGGCTGGTTACTGTTGCTCAATCCTGGTGACGAGGGCTTCGCCGAGGTGAGCGTGGCTACAGTGCCGCCGTCTGGCGGGTGATCACTGTAGCCTCACCATGTCTTGTCTCCTTAATGGGGCATCTCCTTCGAGGGAGGTGGCAAGCCGGCTATGGAGAGCCGGCCTCGTCTTGGGCCGACTGGGGGAGGCATGGCCGCCTTCGGGTGTCTCTCTGCCCGAAGGGGCCCACCGCCCGTGGGCCGCTCTGGCGGCCCGTCGTGGATGACATCAGGGTCAACGTGGCAACAGTGCCGCGCCGGACGGGCCATGGCCACCCGTACGGCGCACTGTGCCAGGCGTGCTCCGGGGTTCGGGGGTGGCAGGCTTTACTGTAGCCACGCCCCGTCACATTGCCATTATGTGGATGCAGACTTCGAGGGTACGATCTTGACCGCCTTGTGGGAGCCGGCTTCTTGGAGTCGGCCTTCTCGCAGCCGGCTTCTCGGAGCCGGCCCTCCCGCGGCTTTCTTCATGAGAGCTGAAGTCGGGCCGCCTTCCGATAGCCGGCCTGGGAGACAGCCGGCAAGGGGAAGGCGGCCCCACGTCTTGGTTTCTTGAGGGCCGGATCGGCTCGTAATTTTTTCAGAAGGGCCAGGGGGAGCCGGCTAGGCTACCCGTGGTCATCTACTCCGACAGTAGTCCCCGAAGCTGATCGAGCTTCGAGGCTGACAAAGGGACGAGAAGCTTGGTCAGCTTCCTATCCCGAGGGGCCGGCTTTGCCTGTGCGCGCCGTCTTTGGAAAGCCCCGTTTCTCGTAGGCGGGAACGCGAGTCGGCCTGCGAGCCAACCGCACGCCATCCCGCGGGCCACGTGGCAAGGAAATCCTGCCAACGCACGCACGCGACGGGACGCCACCGCAGGCCCGGGCCCGCCACTCCTAGGCCCCGGCCTGAGCACGGATCTTCTGCAGCCCACATGGACCGCTCGCCTTCCCGCGGCGGTTTTATTACGCCATTAGGGCGCAATAATCACGGGACGTGGGGGAGTGGGCGCAGTTGATCCCCACGCTCCCCCACGCCACGCCTCCTCGGCTCCGCCGCGCGGGTCTATAAGTAGGGGGAGGTGGGGGAGCGGCTGAGGCTCGCATGCTCTCCCTCGCTCCGCCCCTTCTCGCATTCCTTCTTCTTCCCTCCGCCGCCGTAGCAACCCATTGCCGCGCCGTTCCGCCGTCGGACCTCTCGGTTCCTTTGGTCCCGCCGTAGCGGGGTCGTGCGTGTCTCCGCCGTCGCTTTGTCTTGCTCCCCGCCGCACCGCTCCCATGGCGCTGTCGAGCTTGTGGGATGGATCCAACGTCCACGAGGACCATGTAGAGTTCCTCCGCCGGACGCGGCGCCTGCCCAGCGAGAACTTCGTGCGGGTTCGTTAGGCGCCGGAGAAGGAGATCTCGCCGGCGCCGGAGGAGGGCGAGCGGGTGATCTTCCGCTCGCACTGCCTGCGCGGCTTCGGCCTCCCGGCGAGCAGATTCTTTCGAGCTCTCCTTGAATTCTACCACCTCTAGCCGCATCACCTCACGCCCAACGCAGTGATGCTGCTGTCAGTTTTCGTCACCCTGTGCGAGGGCTTTCTTGGGGTTCTCCCCACTCTCGAGCTCTGGGGGGAATTCTTCCAGAGCAAGCTCGGCACCGTCATCTCGGGCGTGCCCGCCCCCTGCGGAGCCTTCATTGCCATGAGGCGGACGGGTGAGAACAATCCGTTCCCGCCCATCCCGCTGATCCAGTCGGTGAAGCTCTAGCAGAAGTCCTACTTTTACGTGAAGAACATCGCCCAGCAAGGCGACTACGTCAACCTGCCGGCTTACGTAGCCGGCCCGCTGGCTGGAAGGCAACCCTCGTGGAGCTACCGGGCCAGGTCGTTGTCTCTGGCTGGGAAAGCAGCTGTCGCCCGGCTCCGGGTGATGATCTAGTCGGAGGGCCTGACCGGAGCCGACTTGGTGGCCGCCTTCGTGGAGCACCGAGTACTTCCGCTCCAAGGCCGGCCTCACATGATTTGCCAGATGAGCGGCCGCTTCGACCCATGCCGGCTGAGCACCAGAGAGATGCCTCATGCAGAGGTGTCTTACATGGTGAACTACATCTCCAACTGCAAGCTCGCCGAGGATTGGCGATACGGCAAGGGCCCGTATTCCCGCGCCAACCCTCCGCCGGCCGTAAGTTTTTCTTCTTTTCTTCCTTTTGTAGCCGGCCTCATGATAGCCGACCTCTGATCAGTTGGTTTGCCCTTAGCAGAACCCTCTTCCTCCGCCGACGGCCGGGGCCGCAGGGGTAGAGCGCCAGCTCCTCCCCGACCGCACGATGGACGACGCCGATGATCCGGACCTGGGAGCGGCCGCCATGGAAGACGCCATTGTGGGGGAAGGCAACGAGGCAGGAGGCGCGGGGCCCGGAGCCGGCTTCGAGGACTGGCCGGACGACGACGAGGCCGAAGCCGCCCCGCACCGCCAGCCGGCGCCTGATCATCAAGGCACGGGCTTGTCTGCCGCGCCGGCTGCCCATGGCGGCGCGCAGAAGCGCCGGGCCGCGTCGACCTTCTTCGGCAGCCGGCCGAAGAAATCCAAGGCTTCCACGGCGGCGACCAAGCGGGATGAGGCGGCCGCGAAGGCGGCCCGCTTCCGCAAGGCGGTGAAACAGCCGCAGGCGATCACGGCGTAAGTCGTCGAATGTCTTGTATATTTCATATTTTTTTGTCCTTTTCGATTGAAGCCCTTCTAAACCTTTCTTTGCTCGCCGAGCAAGGCACCGCTTTCCCTTGAGCGAGGTCCTGGCGGCTCCATAGTCGGGCCGACTAGAGGGTCCTCCGGCTCCCGTCATGTGGACCCCCGCGCCGACCTTAGGGAGGCCACGGAGCGGAACGCACGGGAGGCGCGGGAGGAGCGGGAGGCGGCGCAGCGAAGGACCGCCCAAGCGGCGAAGGACCAGGCCAATGCGGTGGCCAAGGCCCGGGCGGAGGCGGCAGCCGCGGAGACGGAGGCGGAGGCCTCGCACAACCAGCCTCCGCTGCTCGTCATTCCCCTCCGTGCCGTGGCCCCCGACATCCCCGTGCCCTCGTCGGAGGAGGTCGACCAAGACCCGCCGGTGATGGATAGGAGGGAGGACCACATCGTCTCCCTGGAGGGGACGCCGCAGACGGCGCCGACTGGAGCGGGCCAAAGCGGCCAATCAGCCGCGGCGCCAGAGCAACCGGCCGGGGGTGAGCCGGAGGCAGGAGCCGGCCTCGAGGTGCAGCCGGCATTGCGGCGGCGCGCAGGGGGAGGCACCTCTGCGCCGGAGCCGCACCGAGCTACGGGCGCCAGCCAGACGGCGGAGGCCCTGGAGGCGGCCAACGCCAGCACGTCCGAGTGGACTCCCAGCGGGGGGACGGGCGAGCTAAACGCGGCGGCACAGGAGGTCCGGAACCGGCTTCAAGCCCAAGCCGCCTCGCTGCAGGGATACACCCAAGAGTTCCTCACGACGCGGGCCGTCATCCGGGTGAGTCTTCTGGCTTTGGTTGTTTTGCTCTTCTGGTTTCTTCTGTGGGGGCGCGTCAGCACACCCACTGGGTGTAGTCCCCGAGTTCCGAGTCGGCTGCTGCGCAGGCGGCTTGGAACTTACTAGGTCCTGACAACTATCTTATTCTCGCCTCCTGTATGATCTTCCAGGAGTATCATAACCTCCACGCTGCTGCCTTCAACTCCAAGGCTCAGGAGCTGGGCCGGAGAACCGAAGACCTGACCAGCAGCCGGAGTGCGTGCTTTGTTTCGTTCATCTCCTGTGGGGGCGCGTCAGCGCACCCACTGGGTGTAGTCCCCGAGATTCGGGCCGGCTGCTGAGCAGTCGGGTCGGATCTTCCTTGACGACTTCTTCCTTATTGATTTTTCCTTTGTCTTCATGCTTGCAGGAGCCAATGCCGACTTGAGGGGGCATCTCAGTGGGGCGCAGGCCGCCCTTCGCGCCAAGGAAGCCGAGTACGACACCTTGGTCCTGGAGCATGACCGCCTGGCCAAGAAGTTGGCTGACCAGGAGGAGAGCCACAAGGCGGCCCTGAAGAAGGCGCGGGATAGCGAGGACGCCCTGAAGGCCGAGTTCGAGACTGAAGCGGCGGGCTGGCCTGAGACCAAGCAAGCGCTGAGCAAAGGCTTCGGCCGTATTGAGGATTTGGTCGATGGTAAGCCGCCTTCCTCACTCCTTGCTTGCCCCTTGTCCCCTGATTTGTGTTCTGACCCGTGCTGCTTTTTGTTCTCTGTGCAGACTACTTTCCTGGCTACTCCGTCTTCTCCACCCAAACCATCGAGGCCCAGCGTGAAGCGCGCCGTCAGGCGGGGGCTGAAATCGCGCGGGACGCGAGCCGGACGCTTGAGGGGCAACTCCTGGCGGTCCAAGCCCGGCTGCAGCCGGCTCACAGTATGCTCCGCCGCCTCCAGCACGCCGGGGCGCAGGTGTTGGCAGCCCTCTGGCCAGGCGAGACGATTCCCCGCACCTCGAGTTAGACTGCCGACTGGCTGGAGGTTGCGATTGGCCGCTTCGAGGCCTAGAAAGCATCGGCAACCCGGCTTGGAGCTGGGCGGGCGTTGGAGTTCGTCCGAGCCTGGTATCCGGGGCTGAACCTGGACCAGCTGCACACCTGGCGGCTAGAGGCCAACAAGGAGATGGAGGAGGTGCAGCCGGCTATCGCTCAGCGTGCTTCGACAATTGTCGAGTGCACTGACATCAGCGTCTTTGCACCTGAAATAAATGACGACAGCGTTGCCCAGCCGGAGGAGTGGTTCGGGCTGGACCCGGCAGCGGGTGAGGACTCGGTAGAGGAGATCGCCTCCAGCGATGAAGGCGAAGACGATGAAGGAGAGGAAGGCGAAGACATTGAGCCGGTCGGTGAAACAGCCAGCCAGCCTCAGCCTGACCGTGCCTCCAGCAACGAGGCGCGTGCGAGCGCGCCTTCTGCGGGAGGCGGTGATCATGCCGAGGTTCGCCAGCCGGCCACTCCTCCAGCCGGCAGTGCCGTCTCCACCGACCTGCCCGACTCGCCAGTCGCTCCCCTGGCTTAATCTGCCGTCCTTGCTTTTCCTGCTTGTTACCCTTTGATTTTTTTATTAAACTTGCGCAGTTCCACCCGCTGGGGTGTATTCGAACTATGTTGAATGCTGGCCTTGTGAAGGTCTTTTGTGTAAATATGATTGTGTGCGTTTGGTTTCCATTCACGTATGCTTTTTATCCTTAGGCTGTTTCCTTTGCCGCCTTCCCCTTTTGGGGAGGCAAGTACTCGAGCTTTCTTAGATTGAAGTGAAGTGAATGGAAGCCGGCCAGCCGGCTACTCTGGTAGTCGGTCGGTGGTGGGAGAAAAACTGGCTTTTGTTATATTAGTCCGTTAGTCCCTAGCCGTTTTTCATGTGGGCGTCCTTTCCTGCCTTTAACTCTTGCCAGTCGGATAGCCGGTTCTTTGAACTGCGACTTTTGGCAAGAGAAGGCTTGGGTGCCGGCACACTACTTGTCTGACCGCGGGTAGGACTTCTAATATAACTCCAGGCGGCCAGTCCCCGGGCCGACTACTTGAACCCGTTGCCGGGCAAAAAAAGTGAATGTCATGACAAGGTCATAAGCATAATATTCTTCATTTATAGATAAAAGATGGCAGTCCTCGAGCTCTCCTCGGGGGGCCTATTGTCTCGTACTTAGTACAAAAGTTAGCGTGATACATACTGCATTTCAACTGTAAAATCTTCGGAGGAGGTTGGCGTTCCATGGTCGTTTCGACTCCTTGCCGGAATCATCTCTCTTGCGTGCCTTCGGCTTCTGTACGTCGATTAGGTAGTAGGAGTCGTTGCCTAAAGCTCTGCTGATGACGAAGGGGCCCTCCCAAGGGGCCGAGAGCTTGTGCTGGTCGGCTGTTCACTGGATCAGCCGGAGCACAAGATCGCCCTCTTGGAAGGATCTTGGCTTGACCTTCCGGCTGTGGTAGCGGCGCAGGCCCTGCTGATAGATGGCAGACCGGCTGAGGGCTAACAGCCGGCCTTCTTCCAGCAGGTCGACACCGTCTTCTCGTGCTTCCTTGGCCTCCGCCTCCGTGTACATGGTTACCCGAGGTGAGTCGAACTCGATGTCAGTTGGGATGACCGCCTCGGCACCATACACGAGGAAGAAAGGAGTGAAGCCGGTTGACTTGTTTGGGGTAGTGCACAGACTCCAAAGGACGGTCGGCAGCTCATCGAGCCAACAGCCGGCCGAACGCTCCAGTGGTACGACCAGTTGGGGCTTGATGCCGAAAAGGATAAGGCCGTTGGCTCGCTCGACCTGGCCATTTGACTGTGGGTGGGCAACGGACGCTAAGTCCAACCGGATGCCCTGCGTTGCGCAGAAACGTGCCAAGGCTCCCTTGGCGAAATTTGTGCCATTATCGGTGATGATGCTGTGCGGCACGCCGTACCGAGTTGTTATATCTACGATAAATGTCATGGTAGTCGGCCCATTCAGCTTCTTGATCGGCTTTGCCTCAATCCATTTGGTGAATTTGTCCACAGCGACTAGCAGATGTGTCATGCCATCGCGCGCCATCTTGAATGGGCCCACCATGTCCAGTCCCCAAACGACGAAGGGCCAAGTGAGGGGAATGGTCTTGAGTGCTGAAGCCGGCATGTGTTGCTTGGAGCTGAAGAATTGGCACCCTTTGCAGTGTTTAACTAACTCCTTGGCGTCATCCAAAGCAGTCGGCCAAAAGAAACCATGGCGGAAAGCTTTAGCGACGAGGGATCTCGAGGCCGCATGGTGGCCGCACTCTCCTTGGTGGATGTCTCTGAGGATTGCAATGCCCTTCTCTTGCTCGACACATCGCTGGAGGACTCCAATGACACTTCGCTTGACAAGCTCTCTGTTGACGATTGTGTATGCTCCGGCTCGGCGTTGGACTTGTCTTGCCTCTGTTTCATCAGCCGGCAGATCTTGGTTTATTAGGAAGTTGAGGATGGACTGAGCCCATGATGGGGCTGCGACTTCTTCTATTGCCAACACTGCTACTGCTACCAGGGCGGGCGGGCTGGGTGGTGAAATGCTGGAGTCGGCCGCCGCCTCTTGTGTTGGTGCAGTCTCCGGGCCGACTACCGCAGTCCCCGAGTCGGGTGTGGCAGTCCCCGGGTCGGGCGTAACTACGGAAGTCCCCGAGCCGCCTACTGACGTCCCCGGGCCGACTGTCGAAGTCCCCAGATCACCCGCTTGGCTCTTCGAGCCGGACCCGGTTGCATCGGGGTCAGGCGGCACGAAGATGGAATCGGACTCTGGAGACGACTTGATAGACGGCTTGAGGAGGCGTTGTAGAGAGACACCGGTTGGTATTGCTTGCCGAGTGGAGCCTATTCGAGCCAGGGCATCAGCTGGCTTGTTGTCGGCTCGCGGTACGTGGAGGAACTCACATCCTTCAAAATACCCACTAATCTGCTTAACAAGGAAGCGGTAGCTTGCCATATTTGCGTCCTTGGCATCCCCTCACCGGATGATTGCTGGACCACCAAGTCCGAGTCACCATAACATAGGATCCGGCGAATGCCGTGTTCTTTGGCAAGCCGGAGCCCGTGTATGAGCGCCTCGTACTCGGCCACGTTGTTGGAGGCGGCAAAGTGAATTTGCAGCGTGTATCTGAGCTTGTCGCCTTTGGGAGAGGTGAAGATGACGCCGGCTCCCAAGCCGGTGCGCATCTTGGACCCATCGAAGTGCAAGCGCCAATGAGTGGAGTCGGGAGCTGGCGATAGGTACTGGGTCTCGGCCCAGTCGACGAGGAAGTTGGCCAATGCTTGGGACTTGATGGCGGTGCGAGGTTGGTAGAAGATCGTGTAGGGGGCCAGCTCGATGGCCCATTTCGCCACCCGGCCGGATGCATCCCGGCTGCCTATGATCTCGGCCAGCGGGGCGGTGCATACGACCATGATGGGATGCTCTTGGAAATAGGGCTTCAGCTTCTTGGCGGCGAAGTACACGCCATAGCACATCTTCTGGTAGTGCGGGTAGTTCTGCTTCGAGGTAGACAGCACCTCGCTCAAATAGTACACTATCCTCTGGACCAGCTGGGCTCGGCCCTTTTCTGGGCGCTGGACTACGATGACGGTGCTGACCACCCGGCTGGTTGCAGCAATGTAGAGGAGCATGGGCTCTTTCTCAGTCGGCGCCGCCAGGACAGGTGGCGTGGCTAGCATCTTCTTCAGCTCGTGAAAAGCTTGGTCGGCTGGGTCATTCCACTCGAAGTGAGTGGTCTTCTTCATGAGGCGGTAGAGGGGAAGGGCTTTCTCTCCGAGCCGGCTGATGAAGCGATTCAGGGAGGCCAAGCATCCGGTGAACTTCTGGACGTCTCGAAGTTTGGTGGGAATTGCCATTCTCTCAATGGCCTTGATCTTTACTGGGTTGCATTCGATGCCGCGTTCGGAGACCAGGAAGCCTAGGAGCTGGCCGGCTGGCACTCCGAACACGCATTTCTCGGGGTTGAGCATGATTTGGAACCGGCGCAGGTTCTCAAATGTTTCCTTGAGGTCTTCGAGCAAGGTGCCGTGCTTCTCCGTCTTCACCACAATGTCGTCTACGTAGACGTGGGCATTTCTGCCGAGCTACTTGAGGAGGCACTTCTGCATGCAACGCTGAAAAGTGGCACCGGCATTTCTTAAGCCGAATGTCATAGTCAGGTAGCAGAAGGCTCCGAATGGCGTGATGAAGGCGGTCTTCAGGCGGTCTGTCGGGTCTAACTTTATTTGGTGGTATCCTGAGTAAGCATCCAAGAAACTCAACAGCTCACATCCGGCCGTGGAGTCTATCACTTGATCAATCCTCGGCAGGGCGAAGGGATCTTTGGGGCAGGCCTTGTTGAGGCTCGTGTAGTCTATGCACATGCGCCACTTGTTGTTCTTCTTTAGCACAAGGACCGGGTTGGCGAGCCACTCTGGAAAGAAAACTTCCATAATGAAGCCGGCTGCCAGAAGCTGGGCTATCTCTTCTCCTACAATCCTTCTTTTCTCCTCCGACAGTCGGCGGAGGGGTTGCTTGACCAGTTTTGCGTCTTCTCGGACGTGTAGCTTGTGCTCGGCGAATTCCTTCGGAACACCCGGCATGTCCTTGGGGGACCATGCGAAGATGTCCCGATTCTCACGGAGGAAATCGGCGAGCTCGCCTTCCTATTTGCTGTTTAGGTTTGCCCCGATGACGGCAAACCTCTCTGGGTGCTCGGGGTCAAGAGGTATCTTCTTCGTCTCGTTGGCCGGCTGGAAAGACCCTTGGCATCATACTCCTTGGGATCGGGGGACAAGGACGACTGTTTGCCGGCCATGGCCACGACTCGGTCCAATATCTTCTTTTCTTCGGCAATCACAAGGGACTCGGCCAGCCAGCTGCTGGCTGCTGCGCACTCGGAGGACTTCTTGTAATCGCCGGCTATGGTGATGACGCCCTTGGTGCTCGGCATCTTCATCTTGAGGTAAGCATAGTGGGGAACTGCCATGAACCTAGCCAAGGCAGGTCGGCCAAGCAATGCATGGTAGGGGCTCTCCAGGTCCACCACTTAAAACCAGATCGCTTCTCAGCGGAAATGATCCTTGTCCCCAAAGAGTACATCAATCTTGATCTTGCCAATGGAGGCGCAGGACAGGCCGGGTACAATGCCATGGAACACAGTCCAAGTTGGCATGAGTTGCTTCGTCTTGACGTTCAGCTTCTCCAGGGTGTCATGGTATAGGATGTTGATGCTGCTCCCGCCGTCTATCAGCACGCGAGAGAAATAGGCGGCACGTCTATCCGTTGCAAGGGTGGCATCCAAAACCAACGCATAAGAGCCGGGAGATGGCATCACCTCTGGGTGGTCGGCCTGGCTCCAGCTAATAGGTTTTTCTGACCAGTGCATGTGCTCAGCGGGGGTGGCAGCGACCATGCTGACTTCCTGGTGCTCTCGGCATTTGCTGCGCCGGTCTTCGGGCTGGCTTGTAAAGATGACATAGGCGGCATGCTCGTCGGGGAACTCATCATGCACGGCTCCGACTGCAGGCCGAGCGGTCGGCGGCTACGGAGCCGGAGGCGGCGGACCGGCAGGCGGAGGCGGCGCGAGCCCTTCGCCTTTGGAGATTCGGGTGAGCCAATGGCACTTCCGGGTTGTGTGGTTGGACGACTTCGTGCCGCTGTGGAACTTGCATGGGGCATCAAGGGTTTGCTCGTAGGAGAAGGCCGGCTGCCAAGCCGGCTTGCCGCCCCTCTGCTTCTTGGGTGCGGGCCGCCCTTCGGGCTGCTCATCTTCGACTATGGCCACCTGCCGACTGGTGGAGGGCGGCATGGGGCCCTTGCGCTTGTGGTCGTTCTGGTGTGGGCGTCGACTGGAGTCCCCAGCCGGCGTCTTGGGCGCCGGGTTGAGTACTTTCCCGGACACGTCTACCCGGAGTTTGGTCTTCATTGAGGAGTCGGCAGTGGCGTACTTGTCCGCTATGATGAGAAGCTCGTCGAGGGTAGTCAGCTCGTCGCAGAGGAGCTTGTGCTTGAGGAGGGTGCCTTCTCGGCACCCGGCAGTGAAGTATTCTATGGCTTGCACCTCGTGCACCCCTTTGCAAGAGTTGCGAAGCTCGGCCCAACGCGTGAGGTAGTCACGGGTGGACTCGGCGGGGCCTTGCACACACAAGGAGAGCTGTCTGGGCTTGGGAGCCCGCTTGTAGGTGCTGGTGAAGTTGCGGACGAAGGCTTCTGTGAAGTCTAGCCAGCTGTTGATGCTGTATGGCTTGAGGCTGTTGAGCCAGGTCCGTGCCGTGCCTTGCAGCATGAGGGGCACGTACTTCACGGCAACGCGCCGGTTGCCGTTTGCTATGCTAACCGCCGTGGAGTAGTCGATCAACCAATCTTCCGGCTTCACGGAGCCGTTGTACTTGGGCGTGTCTCTTGGGAGCGAGAACCCTTTGGGGAAAGGCTCGTCGCGGATGCGGGGGCCGAAGCAAGGCGGGCCCACATCGTCTTCTTCCAGCGCCAGGGATCGCGCTAGGCGATCGATCTGATGGCGGGCGTCGTTCTCGCCGACTCCTTCGCGGTGACCTAGCCGGCCGCTGAGAGTCGGATGCGCAACAGGCGGTTGGGTGGGGTATCTGTCCCCACGGGGCCGAGGCGGAGGCGGGTTGCCCCGCCACTCCACGGCCCGGGGATGGCCTTCTGCGTCTCGCTCGATGGAGATTCGGGTTCGGCTTCGGCTCGCAGCCGGCTCTTTCTCGCGCCGCGCGCGGGTTTTGCCCGTGGTCGGCGTCCGGGACATTGCGCCGTGATCTCGACGCGGAGGGGGGCTTTCCGCGCGGGCGTCGGTTTCGTGCCGCTGCGCGGCCGCATCGATTAGCTGCTGGATGCGTCTGGTCATGTGGGGGAGTTCTTCGGCCCCCAATCCATCTAGCTCGTCTACGGCCGCCTGGGCGACACGCAGGTTCTCGAGTGGAGTGGCATAGACTGGACGGTCGACTCCTAGCGTGTCGGCGATGACAGCGCCGCGCTGTCTGACAACGTTGGCCCGTCTTGGCCCGCTTGGGGGCGGCGTGCCAAAGGCGGCGCAGTCGGCTTTGCGCTGGTGGGCCTCAGTGAGGAGTCTCATGGAAGCCAGCTTCCAGCCCTCCGCGAGGAGGGCGAGGCGGCAAGCCTCTAGTGCTTCGGCATCGGCATTGGCCGGGAGGGGGATGGACAAGTTGTGGACCGCCGCATGCGGGGCGTCCTGGGCGCTCTCGTCAGGAGCGTCGCCGTGGCCGATGACCATCACCTCGGTGGTGACCGCGTCGCAGCCATCGGCCCGGGGAAGCGGGTCGTTGTAGATCGTGACATCGGTGGGGAAAGTGTCGAGTGAGGCCATGTCGGAGTCGACAGGCATCAGATCGGTGGAACCAACCGACTCCAAGTCCATAGCAGGCTTGCCGGAGACGCGGAACTGGCCGAGGAGGTTGACGAGGTGGTCGGTGCCCGCGTCAGAGGCGAGCTCATCGGAGATGAGGGTCTTGTCAAGGAGATCAACGAGGCTGCTCGCTGCGCAGACGTTGGTGACGCCTTGCAGCGCGTCATGGCAAGCCCCATCGGGTGTGCCGGGCTGGCTACGCTCGCTGGGGAGGAAGAGGGTTCCCGTGCAGAACATGTCTCCAGACGACGGTTCACCTGGCCCCATGGTGGGCGCCAAATGTCGGGTGGTAGGTGCGACATATGCCAACGGGTGGCTTATTATTGTGGGAGCCAGTAAGACGTCGCCGGTGCCTGGAAACGGGATGAAGCGAAGACATGCACGCAGGCGAATCTTACCCAGCTTCGGGGCTCTCCGTGGAGATAACACCCCTACTGCTGCTCTGCGGGGTCTCCGCATGATCACTAGATGAACAAATAGCTACACGGTGCTCCTTGAGCTGTTTGGCGAGAGGAGGAAGAAGGGCTCGGCTCGCTCTCTTCTCCTCCCTATGTGGTGTCTAAAACTAGCAGGGATCAACCCTTTGCATGGGTGTCCCGGGGGGTTTATATAGGCCTACCCCCCAGGGGTACAATGGTAATCCTGCTGGGCGTGGGGCCCAGCCGTCTGTGTCTACACTCGCCGGCTTTTGCGCCGGCTGCTTGGGCCCGCCGGCTAGTGGGTCCTGCTGGCTACCGGCTCCTTGGTCGACAAGCAGGCCCCACTGTCCAAGGCCCGATCGAGGGCTGGCTACTGTTGCTCAATCCTGGTGATGAGGGCTTCGCCGAGGTGAGCGTGGCTATAGTGCCGCCGTCCGGCGGGTGATCGCTGTAGCCTCACCGCGTCTTGTCTCCTTAATGGGGCATCTCCTTCGAGGGAGGTGGCAAGCCGGCTATGGAGAGCCGGCCTCATCTTGGGCCGACTGGGGGAGGCATGGCCGCCTTCAGGTGTCTCTCTGCCCGAAGGGGCCCACCGCCCGTGGGCCGCTCTGGCGGCCCGTCGTGGATGACATCAGGGTCAACGTGGCAACAGTGCCGCGCCGGACGGGCCATGGCCACCCGTACGGCGCACTGTGCTAGGCGTGCTCCGGGATTCGGGGGTGGCAGGCTTTACTGTAGCCACGCCCCATCACATCGCCGTTATGTGGATGCAGACTTCGAGGGTACGATCTTGACCGCCTTGTGGGAGCCGGCTTCTTGGAGTCGGCCTTCTCGCAGCCGGCTTCTCGGAGCCGGCCCTCCCGCAGCTTTCTTCATGAGAGCTGAAGTCGGGCCGCCTTCCGATAGCCGGACCGGGAGACAGCCGGCAAGGGGAAGGCGGCCCCACGTCTTGGTTTCTTGAGGGCCGGATCGGCTCGTAATTTTTTCAGAAGGGCCAGGGGGAGCCGGCTAGGCTACCCGTGGTCATCTACTCCGACAGGGATCACATCATTAGAGAATGATGTGATGGACATGACCCATCCATTAGCTTAGCATAACGATCATTTAGTTTTATTGCTATTGCATTCTTCATGACTTATACATATTCTCTGACTATGAGATTATGCAACTCCCGAATACCGGAGGAACACCTTGTGTGCTTTCAAATGTCACAACTTAACTGAGTGATTATAAAGATGCTCTACAGGTGTCTCCAAAGGTGTTTGTTGAGTTGGCCTAGATCAAGATTAGGATTTGTCACTCCGAGTATCAGAGAGGTATCTCTGGGCCCTCTCGGTAATGCACATCACTATAAACCTAGCAAGCAATGTGACTAATGAGTTAGTTATGGGATGATGCATTATGAAGCGAGTAAAGAGACTTGCCGATAACGAGATTGAACTAGGTATGAGGATACCGATGATCGAATCTCGGGAAAGTAACATATCAATGACAAAGGGAATGACGTATGTTGTTATGCGGTTTGATCAATAAAGATCTTCGTAGAATATGTAGGAACCAATATGAGCATCCAGGTTCCGCTATTGGTTATTGACCGGAGATGTGTGTCGATCATGTATACATAGTTCTCGAACCCATAGGGTCCGCACGCTTAACGTTCGATGAGGCTTTGTATTATGAGTTATGTGTTTTGGTGACTGAAGTTTGTTCAGAGTCCTGGATGATATCACAGACATGACGAGGAGTCTCGAAATGGTTGAGTGGTAAACATTCATATATTGGAAGGTTATATTCGGACATCGAAATGGTTCCGAGTGATTCAAGTATTTTTCCGGAGTACCGAGGGGTACCAGATCCCCCCGGGGAAGTGTTGGGCCCACATGGGCCTAAGGGAGAGAGAAGGAAGCCCGCGGGGGGGGGGGGGGGGGGGGGGCGGTGGCCGCACGCCCCCTCCTAGGGAGTCTGAATAGGACAAGGAGGAGGGGGCGGCGCCCCTTTCCCTTTCCCTCTCCCCCCTTCCTATTCCCTCCGGTGGAGAAAGGAAAAGGGGGGGGGGTGGGCGAATCCTACTTGGACTAGGAGTCCAAGGAGGACCCCCCCATGGCGCGCCCATCCTTGCCGCCGGTCTCTCTCCCCCTCCTTTATATATGTGGGCAGGGGGCACCCCAAAGGAACATCAAGATTTCTCTTAGCCGTGTGCGATGCCCCCTCCACAGTTTACTCCTTCGGTCATAGCGTCGTAGTGCTTAGGCGAAGCTCTGTGCGGATCACATCACCATCACCGTCACCACGCCGTCGTGCTGTCAGAACTGTCCCTCAACCCTCTAATAGATCAAGAGCTCGAGGGACGTCATCGAGCTGAACGTGTGTTGAACACGGAGGTGCCGTACGTTCGGTACTTGGATCGGTTGGATCATGAAGACGTTCGACTACATCAACCACGTTAACCTAACGCTTCCGCTTTTGGTCTACGAGTGTAGGTGGACACACTCTCCCCCTCCCGTTGCTATGCATCTCCTAGATAGATCTTACTTGATAGTAGGAATTGTTTTTTGAAATTGCATGCTACGTTCCCCAAAGTGGCATCCGAGCCAGGTTTATGTGTAGATGATATGCATGAGTAGAACACAAAGAGTTGTGGGCGATATAGTCATACTACTTACCACCAATGTCTTACTTTATTCAGCGGTATTGTTGGATGAAGCGGCCTAGACCGACATTACATGACCGTGTTCATGAGACTTGTTCTATCGACGTGCTTTGCACACAGGTGGCTGGCGGGTGTCTGTTTCTCCAACTTTAGTTGAATCGAGTTTGACTACGGCTGGTCCTTGTTGAAGGTTAAAACAACACACTTGACAAAAAATCGTTGTGGTTTTGATGCATAGGTAAGAACGGTTCTTGCTAGAAGCCCGTAGCAGCCACGTAAAACTTGCAACAACAAAGTAGAGGACGTCTAAGTTGTTTTTGCAGGGCATGTTGTGATGTGATATGGTCAAGACGTGATGAGATATAAATTGTTGTATAAGATGATCATGTTTTGTAAAAGTTATCGGCAATTGGCAGGAGCCTTATGGTTGTCGCTTTAGTGTATGAAATGCAATCGCCATGTAATTGCTTTACTTTATCACTAAGCGGTAGCGATAGTCGTAGAAGCAATAGTTGGCGATACGACAACAACGCTACGATGGAGATCAAGGTGTCAAGCCGGTGACGATGGAGATCATGACAGTGCTTTGGAGGTGGAGATCAAAGGCACACGATGATGATGGCCATATCATGTCACATATTTTGATTGCGTGTGATGTTTATCCTTTTATGCATCTTATTTTGCTTAGTACGGTGGTAGCATTATAAGATGATCCCTCACTAAATTTCAAGATATAAGTGTTCTCCCTGAGTATGCACCGTTGCTATAGTTCGTCGTGCCGAGACACCACGTGATGATCGGGTGTGATAAGCTCTACGTTCACATACTACGGGTGCAAGCCAGTTTTGCACGTGCAGAATACTCGGGTTAAACTTGGCGAGCCTAGCATATGCAGATATGGCCTTAGAACACTGAGACTGAAAGGTCGAACGTGAATCATATAGTAGATATGAGCAACATAGTGATGTTCACCATTGAAAACTACTCCATCTCACGTGATGATCGGACATGGTTTAGTTGATATGGATCACATGATGATTTAGATGACTAGAGGGATGTCTATCTAAGTGGGAGTTCTTAAGTAATATGATTAATTGAACTTTAATTTATCATGAACTTAGTACCTGATAGTTTTTTTTGCATATCTATGTTGTTGTAGATTAATGGCCCGTGCTACCGTTCCCTTGAATTTTAATGCGTTCCTAGAGAAAGCTAAGTTGAAAGATGATGGTAGCAACTACACAGACTGGGTCCGTAACTTGAGGATTATCCTCATTGCTGCACAGAAGAATTACATCCTGGAAGCACCGCTAGGTGCAAGACCCACTGCAGGAGCAACTCCGGAAGTTATGAATGTCTGGCAGAGCAAAGCTGGCGACTACTCTATAGTTCAGTGTGCGATGCTTTACGGCTTAGAATCGGGACTTCAAACATGTTTTGAGCGTCATGGAGCATATGAGATGTTCCGGGAGTTGAAGTTAATATTTCAAGCAAATGCCCGAGTTGAGAGATATGAAGTCTCCAACAAGTTCTACAACTGCAAAATGGAGGAGAATAGTTCTGTCAGTGAACACATACTCAGAATGTCTGGGTACCATAACCACTTGACTCGGCTGGGAGTTAATCTTCCTGATGGTACTGTCATTGACAGAGTTCTTCAATCACCGCCACCAAGCTATAAAGGCTTCGTGATGAACTATAATATGCAAGGGATGGAAAAGACAATTCCTGAGCTCTTCACGATGCTAAAGACTGCGTAGGTAGAAATCAAGAAGGAGCATCAAGTGTTGATGGTTAACAAGACCACTAGTTTCAAGAAAAAGGGCAAAGGGAAGAAGGGGAACTTCAAGAAGAACAACAAGCAAGTTGCTGCTCAAGGGAAGAAGCCCAAGTCTGGACCTAAGCCTGAAACTGAGTGCTTCTACTGCAAAGGGACTGGTCACTGGAAGCGGAACTGCCCCAAGTATTTGGTGGATAAGAAGGATGGCAAAGTGAAATGTATATTTGATATACATGTTATTGATGTCTAGCTTACTAATGCTCGTAGTAGCGCCTGGGTATTTGATACTAGTTCTGTTGCTCATATTTGCAACTTGAAACAGGGGCTACGGATTAAACGAAGATTGGCCAAGGACAAGGTGACGATGAGTGTGGGAAATGGTTCCAAATTCGATGTGATCGCCGTCGGCACGCTACCTCTACATATATCGTCGGGATTAGTTTTAGACCAAAATAATTGTTAGTTGGTGCCAGCATTGAGCATGAGCATTATATCTGGATCTTGTTTGATGCGAGACGGTTATTCATTTAAATCAGAGAATAATGGTTGTTCTATTTATATGAGTAATATATTTTATGGTCATGCATCCTTGATGAGTGGTCTATTTTTGTTGAATCTCGATTGTAGGGATACACATATTCATAATATTGAAGCCAAAAGATGCCAAGTTAATAATGATAGTGCAACTTATTTGTGGCACTACCGTTTAGGTCATATTGGTGTAAAGCGCATGAAGAAACTCCATGCTGATGGACTTTTGGAATCACTTGATTATGAATCACTTGATGCTTGCGAACCATGACTCATGGGCAAGATGACTAAAACTCCATTCTCCGGAACAATGGAACGAGCAACAGACTTATTGGAAATAATACATACTGATGTATGCGGTCCGATGAGTGTTGAGGCTCGCAGTGGGTATCGTTATTTTCTAACCTTCATAGATGATTTGAGCAGACATGGGTATATCTACTTAATGAAACATAAGTCTGAAACATTTGAAAAGTTCAAAGAATTTAGAGTGAAGTGGAAAGTCATCGTACCAAGAAAATAAATTTTCTACGATCTGATCGTGGAGGATAATATTTGAGTTATGAGTTTGGTCTTCATTTGAAACAATGTGGAATAGTTTCACAACTCATGCCACCTGGAACACCACAACGTAATGGTGTGTCCGAACATCGCAACTGTACTTTATTAGATATGGTGCGATCTATGATGTCTCTTACCGATTTACCGCTATCGTTTTGGGGTTATGCTTTAGAGATGGCTGCATTCACATTAAATAGGGCACCATCTAAATCCATTGAGACGACACCATATGAACAGTGGTTTGGCAAGAAACTAAGCTGTCATTTCTTAAAGTTTGGGGCTGCGATGCTTATGTGAAAAAGATTCAACCTGATAAGCTCGAACCCAAATCGGAGAAATGTGTCTTCATAGGATACCCAAAGGAGACTTGTTGGGTACACCTTCTATCACAGATCCGAAGGCAAGATATTCATTGCTAAGAATGGATCCTTTCTAGAGAAGGAGTTTCTCTCAAAAGAAGTGAGTGGGAGGAAAGTAGAACTTGATGAGGTAACTATACCTTCTCCCGAATTGGAAAGTATTTCATCACAGAAATCAGCTCCAGTGATTCCTACACCAATTAGTGAGGAACTTAATGATGATGATCATGAAACTTTAGATCAAGTTACCACCGAACCTCGTAGGTCAACCAGAGTACGATCCGCACCAGAGTGGTACAGTAATCCTGTTCTGGAAGTCAAGTTACTTGACCATGATGAACCTACGAACTATGAGGAAGCGATGATAAGCCCAGATTCCGCGAAATGGCTTGAGGCCATGAAATCTGAGATGGGATCCATGCATGAGAACAAAGTGTGGACTTTGGTTGACTTGCCCGATGATCAGCAAGCCATAGAGAATAAATGGATCTTCAAGAAGAAGACTGATGCCGATGGTAATGTTACTGTTTACAAAGCTCGACTTGTTGCGAAAGGTTTTCGGCAAGTCCAAGGAGTTGGCTACGATGAGAATTTCTCACCCGTAGCGATGCTTAAGTCTATCCGAATCATGTTAGCAATTGCCGCATTTTATGATTATGAAATTTGGCAAATGGATGTCAAAACTACATTCCTTAATGGATATCTTAAAGAAGAGTTGTATATGATGCAACCAGAAGGTTTTGTCGATCCTAAAGGTGCTAAAAAAGTGTGCAAGCCTCTCGGAGTTGGAATATACACTTTGATAGTATGATCAAAGCATATGGTTATATACAGACTTTTGGAGAAGCCTGTATTTACAAGTAAGTGAGTGGGAGCTCTGTAGCATTTCTAATATTATATGTGGATAACATATTGTTGATTGGAAATAATACAGAATTTCTGGAAGCATAAATGGATACTTGAATAATAATTTTTCAATGAAGGACCTCGGTGAAGCTGCTTATATATTGGGCATCAAGATCTATAGAGATAGATGAAGACGCTTAATTGGACTTTCACAAAGCACATACCTTGATAAAGTTTTTAAGAAGTTCAAAATGGACCAGTCAAGGAAAAGGTTCTTGCCTGTGTTACAAGGTGTGAAGTTGAGTCAGACTCAATGCCCGACCACTGCAGAAGATAGAGAGAAAATGAAAGTCATTCCCTATGCCTCAACCATAGGTTCTATCATGTATGCAATGCTATGTACCAGACCTGATGTGTGCCTTGCTATAAGTTTAGCAGGGAGGTACCAAAGTAATTTAGGAGTGTATCACTAGACAGCGGTCAAGAACATCCTGAAATACCTGAAAAGGACTAAGGATGTGTTTCTTGTTTATGGAGGTGACAAAGAGCTTGTCATAAATGGTTACGTCGATGCAAGCTTTGACACTGATCCGGACGACTCTAAGTCACAAACCGGATACGTATTTATATTGAATGGTGGAGCTGTCAGTTGGTGCAATTCCAAGCAGAGCGTCGTGGCGGGATGTACGTGTGAAGCGGAGTACATAGCTGCTTCGGAAGCAACAAATGAAGGAGTCTGGATGAATGAGTTCATATCCGATCTAGGTGTAATACCTAGTGCATAAGGTCCAATGAAAATGTTTTGTGACAATACTGGAGCAATTGTCTTGCGAAGGAATCCAAATTTCACAAGAGAACCAAACACATAAAGAGACGCTTCAATTCCATCCGTGATCAAGTTACGGAGGGAGACATAAAGATTTGCAAAATACATACGAATCTGAATGTTGCAGACCCGTTGACTAAGAATCTTCCATGAGCAAAACATGATCAGCACCAAGACTCCATGGGTGTTAGAATCATTACTATGTAATCTACTCCCTCTGTCCCAAAATATAAGAACGTTTTTACACTACCATAGTATCAAAAACGTTCTTATATTTTGGGACGGAGGGAGTAGATTATTGATTCTAGTGCAAGTGGGAGACTGAAGGAAATATGCCCTAGAGGCAATAATAAAGTTGTTATTTATATTTCCTTATATGATGATAAATGTTTATTATTCATGCTAGAATTGTATTAACCAGAAACTTAGTACATGTGTGAATACATAGACAAAACAGAGTGTCCCTAGTATGCTTCTACTTGACTAGCTCGTTAATCAAAGATGGTTAAGTTTCCTGACCAAAGACATGTGTTGTCATTTGATGAATGGGATCACATCTTTAGAGAATGATGTGATGGACAAGACCCATCCATTATCTTAGCATAATGATCATTTAGTTTTATTGCTATTGCTTTCTTCATGACTTATACATATTCCTCTGACTATGAGATCATGCAACTCCCGAATACCGGAGGAACACCTTGTGTGCTATCAAACGTCACAACGTAACTGGGTGATTATAAAGATGCTCTACAGGTGTCTCCAAAGGTGTTCGTTGGGTTGGCATATATCAAGATTAGGATTTGTCACTCCGAGTATCGGCGAGGTATCTCTGGGCCCTCTCGGTAATGCACATCACTATAAGCCTTGCAAGCAATCTGACTAATGAGTTAGTTACAAGATAATGCATTACGAAACGAGTATAGAGACTTGCTGGTAACGATATTGAACTAGGTATGAGGATACCGATGATCGAATCTCGAGCAAGTAACATACCGATGACAAAGGGAATGACGTATGTTGTTATGCGGTTTGACCGATAAAGATCTTCGTAGAATATGTAGGAACCAATACAAGCATCCACGTTCCACTATTGGTTATTGACCGGAGATGTGTCTCGGTCATGTCTACATAGTTCTCGAACCTGTAGGGTCCAGACGCTTAACGTTCGATGACGATTTGTATTATGAGTTATGTGTTATGGTGACCGAAGTTTGTTCGGAATCCCGGATGAGATCGTGGACCTGACGAGGAGTCTCAAAATGGTCAAGAGGTAAAGATTCATATATTGGAAGGTTATATTAGGACATCAGAATGATTCCGAGTGATTCGGGTATTTTTCCGGAGTACCGAGGGGTTACCGGAACCCCCCGAAGAAGTGTTGGGCCAACATGGGCCTAAGGGAGAGAGAAGGAAGCTCGCGGGGGGTCGCCGCGTGCCCCCTTCTTGGGAGACCTAATATGAGAAGGAGGAGGGGGCGGCGCCCCCCTTCCCTTTCCCTCTCCCTCCCCTTCCTATTCCCTCTGGTGGAGAAAGGAAAAGGGGGGGGGGGCGAATTCTACTTGGACTAGGAGTCCAAGTAGGACTCCCCCATGGCGCACCCCTCCTGGCTGCCGGCCTCTCTCCCCCCTCCTTTATATATGTGGGAAGGGGCACCTCAAAGTCACACCAAGATTTCTCTTAGTCGTATGCGGTGCCCCCTCCACAGTTTACTCCTCCGGTCATAGCGTCGTAGTGCTTAGGCAAAGCCCTGCGCGGATCACATCACCATCACCATCATCATACCGTCCTGCTGTCGGGACGCTCCCTCGACCTTCTACTGGATCAAGAGCTCGAGGGACATCATCGAGCTGAACATGTGTTGAACATGGAGGTGCCGTACGTTTGGTACTTGGATCGTGAAGACGTTTGACTACATCAACCGCGTTAACCTAACGCTTCTGCTTTCGGTCTACGAGGGTACGTGGACACACTATCCCCCTCTCCTTGCTATGCATCTCCTAGATAGATCTTATGTGATCGTAGGAATTTTTTTGAAATTGCATGCTACGTTTCCGAACAACCACGCCCTGGTTTATTCTGTGTGTAGCGGACCGAAGAGGAAATTCTTCTACGTCTCAGTGTGATCTAGGAAGACCAGCCTCCACGAGAAGTTGTAATGGCGATTGACAAGGAGCAACCAAAAATCAAATATTAAATTTTTCCATCACGTGAGCAAAAGGTTAGACGCCCTATTCATTAATGATACCTTGCCAGACGTGTTGTATTTTTTACTTAAACAAATTATACTATTTAAGTAATTGATTTACTTTCCTGGTTGATCATGTGAGACTAGCCACAATGGGTAGTAACATAGAGTAGTAACATGGGCATGTTACTACTCTATGTTACTACCTCTATAGTGAGGAGTAACATATGTGTAGTAACATGCAACACTTCATTTATTAGGCTATTAGAGTCATCTTGCCTTGATATATGTGATGTTACTCATACTAGTAGTAACTAGTTATGTTAGACTAGCCACAGTGGGAGTAACTTCAGCAGTAACATCGAGTCCAACTCAGCAAATTTTCTTATGTGGCAATGAGTTAATGAGGAGAGAGGTATTAGTAGTAACTTAGCTAGTTACTATTGTCGGATTTCGGGTTCCGGCAGACTCTTAAGGTTCGAACACTGGGGTGCGCGCGGAAATCACGTCCTCAACCTCCCCGTCTCGCAAAGATCTAAACTACTAAGGGAATCACACAAGAGACGCAAGGTTTATACTGGTTCGGACCACCATTGTGGTGTAATACCCTACTCCAGTGTGTGGTGGATGGATTGCCTCTTGGGGCTGGTGATGATGAACACTACAAGGAAGAACAGCCTCGCGAGGGTGAAAGTGCAACTATCCCTAGGTGGTTTTGGTAATTCATAACAACATATAGCTCATTGAGCTAATGCTATTTCAAGATGATTATTTCAGGAAAGCTCAATGATTGGCATGGAATGGATGTGAAAGTGGAACCCTCAAAATGCTAAGGACAAAGAATTGGCTCAAGCTCAAAAATTCAAGACTCTTCATTTTATATTTTAGTGATCCAAGATCACATTGAGTCTTTAGAAAAAGCCAATACTATCAAGGAGGGATGAGGTGTTGCTTAATGAGCCTCTTGCTCTATGTGCTTAATGATATGCTCCAAAATCCTCAGCTACTTTCCCATATCCACAAATGACCTAAACCATAAGCCAAACTCGGTCATACCGATTCTTTTAATCCGGCGCCACCGAGTTTCACTTGTCATTTGACACTGCCAAACCCTAGCAATTCGGTCCTACCGATAAGGATCTCGGTCTCACCGAGATGGGCTTGCAAACTCTCTGTTTCCCTTTCGTAACTTTTCGGTCTCACCAAAAGAGCGAATCGGTCCCACCGAGAATGCAATGTAAACTCTATGTTTCCTTCTTGTAACTTTTCGGTCTCACCGAAAGAGCGAGTCGGTCCCACCGAGTTTACTTGACCAACTCTCTAGTTAGCTTATTGCCAAACTCGGTCTCACCGAGTTTGTGCAATCGGTCTCACCGAGGTTACGTTATGCCCAAACCCTAACCGAATCGGTCCTACCGAGTTGCATGTCAGTCCCACCGAAATTCCTAACGGTCACCAGGTTTACTATTTCGGTCCGACCGAGTTTTCTGATTCGGTCCCACCGAGATTGATAAATTGTGTGTAACGGTTGGATTTTGTGTGGAGGCTATAAATACCCCTCCACCTCCTCTTCACTCGTGGAGAGAGCCATCAGAACACATACACCATTCCAACTCATATGTTCTGAGAGAGAACCACCTACTCATGTGTTGAGACCAAGATATTCCATTCAAACCATATGAATCTTGATCTCTAGCCTTCCCCAAGTTGCTTTCCACTCAAATCTTCTTTCCACCAGATCCAAATCCTATGAAAGAGAGTTGAGTGTTGGGGAGACTATCATTTGAAGCACAAGAGCAAGGAGTTCATCATCAACACACCATTTGTTACTTCTTGGAGAGTGGTGTGTCCTAGATTGGCTAGGTGTCACTTGGGAGCCTCCGACAAGATTGTGGAGTTGAACCAAGGAGTTTGTAAGGTCAAGGAGATCGCCTACTTCGTGAAGATCTACCGCTAGTGAGGCAAGTCCTTCGTGGGGATGGCCATGGTGGGATAGACAAGGTTGCTTCTTCATGGACCCTTCATGGGTGGAGCCCTCCATGGACTCGCGCAACCGTTACCCTTCGTGGGTTGAAGTCTCCATCAACGTGGATGTAGGATAGCACCACCTATCCGAACCACGGGAAAAACATTCGTGTCTCCAATAGCGTTTGAATTCTCCAAACCCTTCCCTTTATATTCTTGCAAGTTGCATGCTTTACTTTCCGCTGCCAATATACTCTTTGTATGCTTGCTTGAATTGTGTAATGATTGCTTGACTTGTCCTAAGATAGCTAAAAACTTCCAAGAACTAAAATTGGGAAAAGGTTAAGTTTTTATTTGGTCAAGTAGTCTAATCACCCCCCTCTAGACATACTTTCGATCCTACAAGTGGTACCAGAGCTTTGGTCTCCATTTGGCTTCATCTCCATAGCTTTTGGTGGTCATAGCCTTGGTTTCACAACCTAGGAGAGTATGGCGTCTAGCGAGGGAAATTATCACCGTAGAGGTCCTTACTTTGATGGTACTAATTTTGCTAGTTGGAAGCATAAAATGAAAATGCATATTCTTGGACATAACCCCGCCGTATGGGCTATTGTTTGTGTTGGCTTGAAAGGTGAGTTCTTTGATGGGAGGGAACCAAACCATGAAGCTACCTCGGATGAGTTGAAGATGTTGCAATACAATGCTCAAGCTTGTGATATTCTCTTCAACGGATTGTGCCCCGAAGAATTCAACAAAATCAGCCGCCTTGAGAATGCAAAGGAAATTTGGGACACTTTGATTGATATGCACGAAGGTACCGACTCCGTCAAGGAATCCAAGTTGGATGTGCTCCAAAGTCAACTTGACAAGTTCAAGATGAAGGATGGTGAAGGTGTCGCCGAAATGTACTCTAGGCTTGCTCTCATCACTAATGAGATTGCCGGCTTAGGAAGTGAAGAGATGACCGATAGATTCATCATCAAGAAGATCCTAAGAGCCTTGGATGGGAAATATGATACCGTGTGCACATTGATTCAAATGATGCCCAATTACAAAGATCTCAAGCCAACGGAAGTGATTGGAAGGATTGTTGCTCATGAGATGTCACTCAAGGATAAAGAGGAACTTCACAACAAATCAAGTGGTGCCTACAAAGCCTCATGTGAAGTCCCCACATCATCAAGTGAGAAACAAACCTTCAATGAAGAATTGAGCCTAATGGTTAAGAACTTCAACAAGTTCTACAAGAGTAGAAGCAAAGATAGGAGCTTCAAGTCAAGGTCATACAATGACAAAAGATCTTCCAGTAGAGAGCGAAACTGCTATAATTGTGGAAGACCCGGACACTATTCCAATGTGTGTACGGCTCCCTACAAGAGAAGAGAAGATTCTCCAAAAAGAAGAAGCAAAGAATCACCACCAAGAGAGAGAAGGAGTAGAGATGATCATTATGAACGGAGATACTCATGGAGAAGCAAGGATTCGGAAAGGAAGGAGAAATCATCAAGGAGCTACACAAAACGAAGACATCAAGCTCATGTTGGTGAATGGGTATCCGGCTCCGACTCCGACAGCCACTCGGAGAGAAGTTATCACTCCGACTCCGAAGATACTCAAGATGAAGGTGTTGCCGGTCTAACACTTGTGTCAACCAACTCCTACGACATATTTGACTGACCAAATGAAGGAATTGGAAGATGCTTCATGGCCAAAGGTCCTAAGGTAACACACCCCGAGTATGTTGATTTTAATAGTGATGAAGATGACTTGTTAGGTGATGATGACTTGCTTGTTGACAACTCTAGTGATGAGTACTATGATGAAACATCAATTAATCATGCTAAAACGAATAACAATGATAAGGAGAAGATTGAGGCTCTAACTAAAGAACTAAACACTCTTAAGTTAGCTCATGAAACTATCTTCGAAGATCATCGAGAACTTTTAAGAGCTCATGAGAAATTACGCTTTGAAAAGCTCAATCTTGAGCAAGAGCATGAGTTCTTAAAAGAAATCAATGATGATCTCCGCAAGAAAAGTTCTTCTTACATTGCCACGCGTTTACTATTATCCACTTACATGCCTCAAGTCAAGTCTAGTAACAAGAACAAGAAAGATTCTTCCTCTAGTAGTAACGATGATCATGCCAAATCCAATATTGTTGCTTCTAGTAGTTCTCTTGATTCCACTAATGATTCTCTTAGCCAAGTTACACTTGAGCAAGAAAATAGCTTATTGAAGGGGATTATAGAGAAAGGAGTATACAAAAGCCTTGCCGGGAGTAAGCAATTTGAGGAAATTATGTGCAAGCAAGGAATGCACCGGAAGAATCAAGGTGTTGGTTTTGAACGAAAGTTCAATGCCAATGGAGTTGAATGGGAAGAAGATCAATACCCCAAGACAAAGTTTGTTCCTCAACAAGAGAAGTATGATACTTCTTTCAAGGGGACACAAGCTCAAGATGATCTTCCACCACAAGACTACAAGCAAAAAGGCAAGGACAAGCTTCAAGAGGAGATTGATGCATTTGAAGAAGCTCCTAAGACCTTAGTCAAGTGGATTCCCAAGACCACGTCAAGTTCCACTTCATCAAGTATGACTACAACTCCAAGGATTCCCATCAAGATGGTGTGGATCCAAAAGAAGAAGAACTGGAGAGTTCTTGAGGGTGACTCCGCCAACATATTGCACTCTCATCATTTTGGCAAGAACAAGTGCAATCAACTTCCACATCATGCACTAGTTCAAGGAGTCACAAACCCTCTTGTTGGTAAGACAAGGGACAAGGTAACCTAAAGTTTTCATGGACATCATCTTGTGTATGCATCACTCTATGTCTATGGATATCCTTATTTGTTCCTTGTGGGACTAACCCATGTAGGTATTGAAAGTGCAATTCACTCAAATGGATAGCTCCAAGTGATCTACATCAACATTGAGCATCCACATCTTCAACATCTACATGAAGTCATCATCGACAAAACCCAAGGTTAGTTCATCCCTCTTAGGGGGGATATCAC
This sequence comes from Triticum monococcum, assembly GCA_034509565.1. Taxonomy (NCBI): domain Eukaryota; kingdom Viridiplantae; phylum Streptophyta; class Magnoliopsida; order Poales; family Poaceae; genus Triticum; species Triticum monococcum. Next base: position 631,049,047 of record CM067843.1, read on the forward strand.
ATCTAGGGGGAGCTTTACTCTAAGACTTGAGCTAAAGCAACTCTAAAGATGTGAATACGACAATGATTTATGTAAAAGTGGTAACCCCACTTGAGCTTAACGGTGAGTATGACCTACGATCAAGTGTTCTCACTTGACTCCTAAGTCAATATACTCATATATAGATGACCTAGTCATCGCAAATTGCTTGATAGATGCTAGAATTGTTGTGCATGCTTTGCCACATATTTCATTTGCCATCTTATTGTGTGAGCATGTTGGTTGCATATTTTACTCATTCGAGGACATCCACTTGTTGTTTTGATTGTTTGGCTTTATCTTCTTTTGCCAAGTGGATGGACAAGAATGCCTAAGAACCTCCTCTAGCTATCTATGCTTTTCTCGTCTCAAACTCTATTCATGCTGCATCACAAAACTTGATCAGTCAGATTCGAACCACTCTGTGTGAGGAGCGCTCGGAGTCCCCGATTTGTCACAGACTTAAACTTCCGAAACCTCTTTGTGATTTTCGGTCTGACCGATACCATACTTTCGGTCCTACCAAGATCATTAAGTTGATCTAGGTTTTCGATCTCGGTGCAAACGATTTGAACCACTCGGTCACACCGAGTTGCAATAACTGTATACAGTTTTGCATCTCGGTGCCACCGAGTTGTTCCACTCGGTCACACCGACAGGGTCAGGCTATATATAGTGACGGGCAGAATTTTGGAAATTTCTCCGAAACCTCTTCGCCCACGCATAGCTCGCTCTGCCTCCTGGGTCTCCGGATCGTCCTCCTCGCCGCCAGCAGCCTCCAGTCGCTGGTCTCCATCGCCATCAACGGGAATTCTGCCCCGCCGTTGCCGCCGTAGCGAGTCTCCGCCGAACTAGGGTATGGACTCGATCTTTGTGCTATTCTCCAATCCGATTCCTAGCACATTGTGATCATCATGATTCTTGCCACGTTTGATAAACTCCTATCCAGTCAATGAACTTGTAGATTAGGTTTAATTCGAAAATTTTAGGGTTAGGTTTCCGCCGAAACCATCTCGGACCCACCGAGTTGAAAAACTCGGTCCCACCGATTTGGCTTATGCCATTGCACCAGTAAAACTCGGTCTGACCGAGAATTACTTATCGGTGTGACCGATTTTGGAACTCTGTGAAACCCTAGCAGTCTCGGTGCCACCGAACTGTGACTCGGTCTGACCGATTTTGGAACTCTGTGAAACCCTAGCAGTCTCGGTGCCACCGAACTGTGACTCGGTCTGACCGAGTTCACTAGTTCTGGTGCCAAAACTGCTTCGGTGTCACCGAGATGATTTTAGTGGGAAACTAAAACTAAGTTTTTGAATTATTCTTTTGCAAAAATCTCTGCATTTTGTGATGCTCATCCACTCTATCTCATCTATAATCTATTCACAGGGTCAGCAGTCAGTTTTCATCATGTCTGACCAAAGTGACAACCAAAACCTCTCAGAGCAGCAAGTGCAGTTGAGTGAGGGCACTAGCCCCTCAAGTTCCTCAGATGATGGCAGCAGGAGTACCCCCAGCAATCTGCCTAAAGCTGCCACACGTCAGAGAAAGAAGAGAACCTCAGATTCTGAAGATGAGGATTATGTGGCAGAGGAAGAGGCCACATCAAAGAGAGTTGAGCCAGCTCAAGGCACAAAGCCAGGCCTGAAAATCAAAAGGCCAGCAGGTAGGCAGCCCATGTCAAAGGCTAGAGCTTCAACTGTGAAGCCTGCTCCCATTGAGCCCGTTGCTGCGGAGGGCAAAAAGAGGAAAGAAAGAGTGAAGAAGACTGTGGCCAGAGTGCTTGGGAAGGCCTCCATCATGGAAGATGAGGAGGAAGAAGAAGAGGTTGCTACACCAGCACCCAAGGCTCCCAAGCTAATGGGAGATGCTATAAAGTTAGGGGAGCTGCTTCCAAGGCCAAGTCAGCTCCAAAGCCAAAGCCGAAGAGAAACACAAGAAGCATCCCAGCCACTGAGAAGAACAAGGCCCCAGTGCCTGAAGTTGCAGAGGAAGAAGAAGAAGAGCATGTCCTTAGGAAGCTCAAGCCCAAGATCCGAGACCACAACGATGCTCATCCTGTGGCTGAGGATATGAAGCTCAGGAGAGATTCAGGGCTGAGGAAGTGGAGAGAAGCAGATCCGTATGCTTTTAGGAGAAGGTCTGCAGTGGACTACATGTTTCATACCAAGGAGCAGCAGGATTTCTATGAGACAGTTTTGCTTAACAAGAAGCCAATTGTATGTGACATGAGATGGGTCGACTGGACCTACATGAAGGAAAATGAGGAACACTACCCTGGAGTATTTGACAGCTTTAGTGCGTGTGGAGTGGTAGACTTTGTTGGGCAGAAGCTCACAAAGTGGAACGAGGAGCTTATCATGCAATTCTACTCCACAACACACTTCTACCCGGATGGCAGGATCACTTGGATGTCAGAGGGTACAAGGTACCAATCAACTGTTGAGGAATGGGCGAAGTTGATCAATGCCCCAGAGGAGCAAGCAGATGACTTGGACATTTATGCCAAGAAGAAGATGGACCACAACACTATGTCCAACATGTACAAGGAGATTCCGAATGAAGCACTTGACACGTTCAAGTTTGGCTCAGTGCACCATCTTCTGTCAGGACTGCCCACTATCAACTGGATTCTAAGGCACACCCTGTTGCCCAAGTCTGGAGATCACAAGATGATCAGAGGTCACGCGATCAATTTGCTTCATGTCTTTGACGTGCCTCAAAAATTCAAAGTCATGAGTCTCATAGTGGAAACAATCAAGAGGACAGCAGCAGACTAGAAGAGGAGCTGTGGATATGCCCCACAAATTCAGGAGCTCATCAACTCCAAGATGGGCACGGGCGTATACCTCTTGGATAAGGAACACCTGCCCATCCGTCCAAATTTTGAAGATAACCAAGTGGTCATGACTGAGAATGAGCCATCATCTGTCCATGCACAAGCTTAGAAGGAGAAGGCGAAGAAGGAGAAAGCTGCCAGGATGCCTACTCAAGCGGAGGCATCTGATTACTTCCTGAAAACCAAACAAGAGCAGCTTGGTTACCTAATTGCGTCCACCCTGCGGATTGAGCAAGGACTTGCCACCCTGACTCAAAACCAGGCAAGCTTAGAGAGGATCATGGAACAGAGGTTCTATGACTTGGACATCAAGGTGACAGAGATACAGACTGCCGTGGAGCAGCTCCAGGAGGACATGAATGAGAGGAGAGGCAGGACCACGACTGATGCTTTTGCTAGGGTGCCACGAGGTCCGAGGTCTTATGCACTGCCAGTTTCTGACACCAGAGCTACAACGTCTGCGCCAGCCACAGCCTCAGTTCCACCAGCTCCAGCATCCACTTCAGCCTCAACTCCGACCACGTCTACCGAAGGCTTCGTCCTTGGAGTGCTCCAGACTCCACCACCACCTGAAGATCAAGCCTGAGCATCGACTTAGCACTATGCATTTTCTAGGAACTTTTTGGTAACTTGTTGCCAAAGGGGGAGAAAATGTATAGATCATAGGCTTCGAGAGAGAGTGTTGCTTTTTATTCTCTCTTGTTTTATTCGGTGGTTTTTCGAACTTTGTTTGCTTGTGTGTGAGATACTACGTCCTTATGTTTGTGAGACATCAATGATCATGTGTTTGATCATAAGCTACACTTAATGTTTGCTTAATGCTTGCTTAAATATTATCATTCTATCTATCTTATGTGATCACTCACTATTCTTGGTGATGAGTGCATGTATTTCAATCTTATCGTTTTTTAGCGCTTAACCAAGATGTATGTGACATGGAAGAGTAACCCATGATTCTAACTCCTTGTGCATTTGCAGTCCAAAGCAAATTTTTAAATATGCACAAATTTAGGGGGAGCTCTTATTTGTCACATACCTCTCAAAGCAACGATATATTTCATGCTTATTATCATTTGTCGAAGCTTTGATCTATATGTTGTCATCAATTACCAAAAAGGGGGAGATAGAAAGTGCAACTATCCCTAGGTGGTTTTGGTCATTCATAACAACATATAGCTCATTGAGCTAATGCTATTTCAAGATGATTATTTCAGGAAAGCTCAATGATTGGCATGGCATGGATGTGAAAGTGGAACCCTCAAAATGCTAAGGACAAAGAATTGGCTCAAGCTCAAAAGTTCAAGACTCTTCATTTTATATTTTAGTGATCCAAGATCACATTGAGTCTTTAGGAAAAGCCAATACTATCAAGGAGGGATGAGGTGTTGCTTAATGAGCCTCTTGCTCTATGTGCTTAATGATATGCTCCAAAATCCTCAGCTACTTTCCCATATCCACAAATGACCTAAACCCTAAGCCAAACTCGGTCATACCGATTCTTTCAATCCGGCGCCACCGAGTTTCACTTGTCATTTGACACTGCCAAACCCTAGCAATTCGGTCCTACCAATAAGGATCTCGATCTCACCGAGATGGGCTTGCAAACTCTCTGTTTCCCTTTCGTAACTTTTCGGTCTCACCGAAAGAGCGAATCGGTCCCACCGAGAATGCAATGTAAACTCTATGTTTCCTTCTTGTAACTTTTCGGTCTCACCGAAAGAGCGAGTCGGTCCCACCGAGTTTACTTGACCAACTCTCTAGTTAGCTTATTGCCAAACTCGGTCTCACCGAGTTTGTGCAATCGGTCTCACCGAGGTTACGTTATGCCCAAACCCTAACCGAATCGGTCCTACCGAGTTGCATGTCAGTCCCACCGAAATTCCTAACGGTCACCAGGTTTACTATTTCGGTCCGACCGAGTTTTCTGATTCGGTCCCACCGAGATTGATAAATTGTTTGTAACGGTTGGATTTTGTGTGGAGGCTATAAATACCCCTCCACCTCCTCTTCAGTCGTGGAGAGAGCCATCAGAACACATACACCATTCCAACTCATATGTTCTGAGAGAGAACCACCTACTCATGTGTTGAGACCAAGATATTCCATTCAAACCATATGAATCTTGATCTCTAGCCTTCCCCAAGTTGCTTTCCACTCAAATCTTCTTTCCACCAGATCCAAATCCTATGAAAGAGAGTTGAGTGTTGGGGAGACTATCATTTGAAGCACAAGAGCAAGGAGTTCATCATCAACACACCATTTGTTACTTCTTGGAGAGTGGTGTGTCCTAGATTGGCTAGGTGTCACTTGGGAGCCTCCGACAAGATTGTGGAGTTGAACCAAGGAGTTTGTAAGGGCAAGGAGATCGCCTACTTCGTGAAGATCTACCGCTAGTGAGGCAAGTCCTTCGTGGGGATGGCCATGGTGGGATAGACAAGGTTGCTTCTTCATGGACCCTTCGTGGGTGGAGCCCTCCGTGGACTCGCGCAACTGTTACCCTTCATGGGTTGAAGTCTCCATCAACGTGGATGTAGGATAGCACCACCTATCCGAACCACGGGAAAAACATTTGTGTCTCCAATAGCGTTTGAATTCTCCAAACCCTTCCCTTTATATTCTTGCAAGTTGCATGCTTTACTTTCCGCTGCCAATATACTCTTTGCATGCTTGCTTGAATTGTGTAATGATTGCTTGACTTGTCCTAAGATAGCTAAAAACTGCCAAGAACTAAAATTGGGAAAAGGTTAAGTTTTTATTTGGTCAAGTAGTCTAATCACCCCCCCTCTAGACATACTTTCGATCCTACAGAGGGTCTGTTCTTGGCCGGGGCGATGAACTGCTAGGAGGAGTTCAGTCGCCCTTCTTTCTTTCTCTCTCTCTCTCTCTCTCTCTCTCTCTCTCTCTCTCTCTCTCTCTCTTTCTCTCTTTCTGATTTCGATCCCCCTTAACCTGGAAGCCGAACCCCGATCGAACCCCCTGCTACGTGGGTGGCTGGTCCCTATTTATAGAGGCCCTGGTCCTCTTCCCAAATATCGAGCGGGAAGGGAGCCAACAATGGCGGGCTAATTTGAAGGGGGACAGCGAGTACATCTATCCTGACAAAAGGTGGTCTTCGCCTGCGAAAGACTCTGTGGTGACGCCGTGCTGGGCTCCATGGTGACCTCCGTCTCGTAGCCCGCTTGGTCCTAGTCTTGTTGCACCGAAATGGCAACCTTTGCCTGATGCGTCGGTACTCTGCGGCTGCGCTTGCCCCCTTTGCACCAAAGAGGAAAGGAGGACGCTGCGCGCACTGGCGCCCGCCTGACACCCTCAATCGTCATGGCTTGCGTCACGGGCACCTCGCGAGGTACCCCGCCTTGATATCTCCGTCTCCTCGCGAGCCAGCCTGAGGAGGCTGCGCCTGAGGATGCGCCGTGTCATCCGCCTCGCGAGGCTTGGCCCCTCGCGAGGGTCTTGAGTCTTATGCTTGATGAAGATGGGCCATGTTGGGCCCCCATTCGAGCCACGCCGCAGGCAGGCAAGTCTGGGGACCCCCGTTCCCAGAACGCCGACAGTAGCCCCCGGGCCCGTGGCGCGCATGGGCTTGGCCGTGCCGAGAGGCGAAAGGGCAAGGGCGAAGCGCCGCGGGCCCTAACAGACTGCGGCCTTGGGCACCGCGTGGCGGTTGACGGGACGTGGGTGCTTCAGCAACCACGTAGGTTGGTAAAGGAGCGGCATCTGCCCAGACTTCGCCTTTTGCTCTCTCCGGTCGTCGCTCAGATCCCCTTTCTTGCGCCTTCCCTTTCTTCCTCTAAACTTCCAGATCTACTCCAGCTGCGTGACCTAGGAAGCCATGGTGCCTTGCCAACCTCCGGCCAAGGCTTGGTACTCCCCTGCTCTGGATCCGCCGAATGTGTCCAAGGCGAGCTTCGCTCGGCTGTGCCGGATGGCGACGGCGCATGGCGTCAATGGGATGGAGGTGCTCAAGGCCGGCTCCGCCACCCCCGAGGACCGAGGGAGCACCTTTTATCCTCTCTTTGCGAGCTCCATTGCTGCGGGCTTGTTGCCTCCCTTCTCCGAGTTCTTCTTCTCCGTCCTCCGCCATTACGACTTGCAGGCTCTGCATCTCCACCCCAACTCTGTCCTCCTTCTGGCGATCTTCGCTTACTACTGCGAGGCCCACGTAGGGGTGCAGCCTTCGGTGGCCCTGCTGCGCCACTACTTCTACCTCCGGATCACCGACAGCTCTCTTTCTGCGTGTGCGGGCTTCGTCGCGTATAACGGCACCATTGCCATCTCGAACCCCGGGAAGAGGATCGAGGGCTTCAGGAGCAAGTGGGTCTTGGCAGATGTCGGGTGCATCCACCCTCAGCTGATCTTGCCTACAGAGCAACCCGTGAGCACCAGTGACTGGTGCCGAGCGGAGCTCACGGATCCCCGCGCGAAGCCGGTGTTGGAGAAGATGGACGCGGACCTGAGGCCGGCCAACATGGCGACGGCGAAGTTGACCGGTGCATCGCTGCTGAAGGAGTTCCTGGAGCACCAGCTGGCCCCGCTCCGGGAGTACTCTCCTCCAATGTGGAGGCCTCATCCGTGCCCCGAGGCTGTGGATGAAGAGGATGTGACCGCGGTTCTCCAATCTCTGGTCGGGGGCGAGGTGGCAAGGCCAAAGGGCGCTCCCGAGCCCTTGTTCCTTTGCGACGACTGGAAGCGGGTGGTGAAGTCCATGCCCGTTTTCAACGAGGATGGGCTCGTGCCCGCGTTGGCCTCTGAAGGGCCGGTGGATGTGCCCTTCCGGCGACTCTAGCGATGAGGAGGAGGGCAAAGAGGAGTGGGGAGAGGGGCCCGACTCTGGGGCGACCGACGGAGAGTCGAGGGCTCCCCTCCCTCGGCGCTCGCCCCGTACTCTCCGCCTTTCGCCGAGCGATGATGATGATGATCATGACGATGATGATGATGTGCTGGGCAGCGGGAGCTCGCCCCCGATTCTGAAGAAGGACAGGACCGCGCTGATCTCCCGCGGGTCCGTCCCGGCTCCGGGGCGAACCGTGGACGCGCCTTCTGCTTCTGAGGTCGACCCTTCCAGCCGGCTGCCTGGCTTCAAGTTAGGCCGGAGGCTGCCCGAGCTCACCGGCGAAGACCCGTAAGTGCTTGATCCCTGATCTTTTGTTTCTCGTCCTGGTGACGAGGCTTGATGATTGTTTCTCTTGAGTAGGCGGGCGCCCGTGGCGAAGAAACCGAAGGTGGCTCCTGAGGTCCCACCTGCGGCGATGCCTTCGCCTGCAGGGGAGAGAGATCGTGACGCGCGGGCCTCTCCTGCCCGCGCATCCTTGCGAGGTTTGGCCGAGCTGGCTGGGGCGAGCTCATTCCCCATGGCCCAAGTGACTCCGGAGGTGCCCTCGTCTGGCGCCGCTGCTATGGCTGTGGAGGCGCAGCGGGCTCCACCTTGGGACACTACGGTCTCACCGCCGTTACCTTCTCCTCCCGTTCTACTGGCCGTTGCTTCCTCAGCTCCTCCTGTTGTCCTAGAGCGTGTCGATGCTACTCTGTCTTCTTCTTCCATCTTGGAGCGTGCCGCTGCTGAACTGGACCGGCTGCAGCAGGACCTTCTCGGCGCCGACCCTCACCTGGTGGCCGGGCGCCTGGAACTGGCTTTGGGGTGGATTCGCTCTGATGCTTCGATTCGGGCGGTGTTGGTTCAGGCCTCGATGGCCTGCGACGGAGAGAGAGAGAGGCCACCCTCGAGGCGAAGGCTGCTCAAGACGCGGCCCTGGGAGAGGCGGTTGAAGTCCGCGGCCGCTGCAAGGCGCTGGAGGACGAGCTACAAGGCCTGCGGGGCCAGCTTGCGGAGGAGGTCCGCCTGCGCCAAGAGCTGGAGAAGGGGGCGAAGGCGCGCGAGGTGGCGCTTGAGGACCAGGAGGCCAAGCTCAAGAAGCGCCGCGACCACTTAGGCGTGTTGAAGAAGGAGCTGGAGGCGACGAAGGCCGAGCAGGACGCCAAGGCCCGGGTTCTTGCCGAGGATCGCGTGGCCTTTGCAGACATGGAGAAAGATGCCCGTGCTTCGCTGAAGATGCTTTACGAGAGCGGCCTGGACAGCCTGCTAGCTGGTGACGGGGACGGCCCCGCCAAGCTGCTTCCCTTCCTGATTAAGGCCCTTGGGGATGTCGCCCTTGGCATCGGCCCCGCGGTCGAGGCCGAGGCGCACGTCTTGTCTTCTGCTGCGCTGACGCGGGTCTTCGCCCACGTCTACCTTAGCGATCCCGACGCCAACCTCGACGGCCTGCTGGAACCGGTGAGCAGCGAGGGTGCTGCCGCCGCTGTCGAAGCCGTGAAGGGGCGCGCGGAGGCGCTGCTGATGAAGTTCCGGGCCTTCAGCACCAAGCCAAGGCAAGGCGCTGCCGACCCCGCTGCTCCATGAGGCGAAGCCGCTCCGCACAGCTTCACCGCCGACAAGTGGCTCCGTTCCATCCCTGTTCTTCTTTCAATTCCTGCACATGAACCATGTCTCGGGGAGGCATTTAAACTTGAGTTTGGTGTTGAGACGACAGTATGGACTGTAATATTTGCTTTTAAGTTCCTTGAATTTTATGCTTTTCTTCCCTACTTGCTTGTGTTCTACGCCGGCAGAGCCCGGCCCCGCGCATGCCTCACCCAGCATTAGCCCCGACCGGAAACCAGGACGGGACCAAAGGAGTGAGGGGCCACGTGACAAGTTAGGCTCCTGAGTCGCGATGCTCAGGAGTCCCCCTTGGCGCGCGAACAACAAGTAGGGAAGCGTGATGTAGGCGTGTCTTCCGTTCTACGTCTACAGAGCCCGACTCCGCGCGTACCTCACCCAGCATAGCCTTTCAGAACTAAGGAGTAAGGGGCTACGGAGCCAGTTAGGCCCCTGAGTCGCGATGCTCAGGAGTCCCCCTTGACACGCGAACAGCGGGTGATGAGGCGAGATGTAAGCGTGGCTACCGTTCTACGTCTGCAGAGCCCGGCCCCGTGCGTACCTCACCCAACATAGCCTTTTGGAACTAAGGAGTGAGGGGCTACGGGGCCAGTTAGGCTCCTGAGTCGCGATGCTCAGGAGTCCCCCTTGACGCGCAAACGGCCTTCATACCTTGGCTCCACTCGGGGAGAGATGCGCAACGAACCAGGCCCGAGGGGCCTGGCTGGGCGGCGTACGTCTGGGCATGACCCAGCCGTAGCCCCTGTGCCCAGCCCCCTCGCGCGGCGCTCCCGATGGGAGGCGTTGCGATGGGGCCAGCCACTGAGCTCTGGGCTCCCTGAGGTTAATGCGGCCCGGAGGCCACCCTCAGTTGTTTATCACCAGCGCGGAGCATAGCGCTTCCGTATGTGTACGGGCATAGCCGCTCCTCGGCAGTGTCGTCAGCCTGCGCGGAGCATGGTGCTTCCACTGGTACGTGGGAGGGGGCTCCCCTCCGGGAGGAGCCCCCGGGGCGTATACAGCCCCGCCCTGACACATGACCGGCACGGTAGGGCTAGGTGAGGTGTATCTGGGCACCCGTGAGCCAGCGCGGGACTCACGAGGCCCTACCTCTGGGCAGGTTGCGCCCGGCACTGGGCCGTATCTTGAGATGTGTCCCTGCAAAATTTGGTTAGATGCCGGTACTCTACATCCTCGGGTCCCGGCCCTCGAGCTTGTCTCAGCCGTCGCTGGTATGCCAGGTTGCGATGCCATGGACAAGGCCAGAGGGTGAGGGCTGGAGAGCCAGTAAGAGCCCTGAGTCGCGATGCTCAGGCACCCCCCTTTAACATGCAAGTGGCCGACATGGGAAGAAAAGATGCCGCGGACGGGCACCATGCAGCTAAGCGTGATAGGCAATGCATAGTTGGAAATAAACGCTAGGGGGATACACGCCGCTGGGTCTGGCCCGAGCGGCTTGGGGATGATGCAGCCCGAGGGGTGCCCCCAACAAGGCAAACTAACGACGGAAAGGTAAATGCAGATACATGCCGCGGGGACGGACCCACGCGGCCTAGGAGTGATGCAACCCTGGGAGGGTGCTCCCAGCTAAGAACGGAACTTGAAAGATGTCACCTGAGGATGTCGTCGGCATAGTGGCGTTGGTGCAGCAGACTTGACGGGCTGCAGAAGCCGATCCTCACGAGCCCCCAGGCCTCGGGGCCTCGGGAGGCTCCGGAGGCGCTGGTGACTCCTCGTGAGCTGCCTCCATCTCTGCCAAGGCCGTGGAACGCCTGCCTTCCTGAGGCTCCACGATGCCCCTCATGAGGCGCTGGTACGCCGCAACCATGCTCGGCAGGCCATGAGGCATGCAAACATAGCTGCGGGGTGGACCTCCGCAGCGCCCCGCTTGCGAGGGCCAGAGGCGCTCCGTTGTGGCGATCCGATTGAGCCCTGGTACGTCGACGCAGACGCGCAGCCCACCATCCTCGCCTGGATGTGGGGCCACGGCTGGCAAGCGGCGGCAACCTCTCATGATCCTTGTCTCCTGTAGCTCTTGGATGGCCTCGTCAACGAACTCTTGCTGGTATGATCTTCCTCGTGCGACTCCTTCCCGGGGGAAACGTGCTGCGAAGCACGCCCCCACATGGTGCCCAAGCACCTCCCTCGTGACCCTGGCTAGGTCGGTGGCCCTCCAGGTGAGAGCCCCCGAGCCCTACCTGAGGAGGGCGCCGGGCGCGCTTTCCTATGCGATGGAAGGAGGGTCCCCCTGGGCAGACATGGGCCCTAAGGGGCCTGCCTCCTGAGGGGTCGAGCCTGACGATGTCTTCTTCTTCTTGGGGGTGGTCTCAGGAAGCCTCCTGCTTCCGCGATCTGGGTCTTCTAGCGACGCGGCCTGATAGGCCCGCTCCAGGGAACACACTGCATCCTTCTCTTCATAGGGCACCGTGATGACGCCACCACTCCCTGGCATCTTGAGGACGTTGTAGCCGTGGTGAGTCCCAGCCATGAACTTGGCCAGTGCTGGGTACCCGAGGATGGCATTGTACGGCAAGCGGATGTGGGCGACGTCGAAGTCGATGAGCTCGGTGCGGTAGTTGCTGCGAGCCCCGAAGGTGACAGGGAGGCGGACCTGCCCGATCGGGACTGTGGAGCCGTCGGTGATCCCGGAGAAAGGCTTGGTCGGCTGCAGCTGGTCATAGGGCACTTGGAGACGTTGAGCCCTGCCCCGCCATCGATGAGGGTCTTGGTGACCAGCACGTTGCTGATGACCGGGGAGCAGAGCATCGGGAGGACTCCTGCAGTGGCTGCGCACTTGAGCTGGTCCGCCGAGCTGAACGTGATGGGGCACGCCGACCACCTGAGGGGGCGCGTTGCTTCGAGCTTGGGGAGAACTGCATTCACTTCGCGGGCAAACTGCTTGAAGATACGTTGGGAGGCTGGGGCTTGAGCTCCGCCCAGGATGCAGGCGATCGCGCGCGGCTCCTGGAAGCCCCCAGCCCCCTCGTCTTGATGGCAGTCTTCATTCCTTCTTGGTGGAGGCGGCAGCGGAGGTAGGCCTGCATTGCCATGAGGGCGATCCTCGCGAGGCTGATCCCTCCAGTCTCCCTCGCGAGGCAGGTCCCGCCAGCGGTCCTCGCGAGGCTGGTCGCGCCACCCCGGGCGCGGGCCGCGATCTTCCCAGCGTCCTGGGTTTCTTCCTCCTCCCCGGCCGTAGCCCCGGTCAGCACGGTCGGGGCGACGGCCGATCCTTCCTTCTCACACGGCGCGGAGCTCTTGACATTCGTTGGTGTTGTGGGTGTGGAGGTCATGGTACACACAGTATCGGCTGCCTCTGGAGGGTTCGGGCAGATCCTTGCCCCGCTTGGTGTCTGGTTCTGCCGCGAGTACGGCAGCCCCCTTGCGCTTCGCGTCCTTGGCCTTGGGCTTCTTTTCTTCTGGATCTGCGGCAGGCAGCTCGAGGAGGGAGAGGCGTCCCTCCTCAGCCCTGGCGCACCTGTTCTCCAAGTTGAACAGCTCCAGGGAGGTGCAGAGGTCTTCGTGCATCGCCAGCTCCTCCTTCATCTTGACGTCACGCACGCCGTCAGAGAAGGCAGAGATGATGGCCTCCTCGGACACCTTGGGGATCTTGAGGCGCGCGTTGTTGAAGCACTGGATGTACTTTTGCAGGGTTTCTCCGGGTTGTTGCTTGATGCGGCGCATGTCGCTCACGGCGGGCGGCCGGTCGCGAGTACCTTGGAAGTTGGCGATGAAGCGGGCGCGCATCTGGTCCCAGGAGGAGATCGTGCCTGGAGCCAGATTCAGGAGCCAGGTTCGAGCTCCTTCCTTGAGCGCCATGGGGAACCAGTTCGCCATGACCTTTTCATCCCCGCCGGCAGCCTCGATGCCCAGCTCATAGAGCTGGAGGAACTCTTCAGGATCGGTTGTGCCGTCGTAGCGAGGAGGCAGGTCGAGCTTGAACTTGCCGGGCCACGCGACGCTGCGCAGCTCAGTGGTGTAGGCGTGGCAGCCCGCGGTGGCCACAAAAGGCCTCGGTTGGTGGAGAGCTTGGTCTTAAGGGTCCCCACGCACTGCAGCTAGGAGCAGGGCGGGGTCTTGTCGCGCCGGAGCTGGAGCAGGGTCGCGGCGTGCCGGAGCAAGGAGCGCCCTGGCAGCCCCTTGCGGGCGAGGAACTTCTTGGCAGCTTCGCTCTTGCTGCGCTGGCGCCTGACGGAGTGGGTTCCACCCAGGGACCAAGCGCCTTGGAGCCATGGCATCTTCTTGGAGGGGAGGTGGCTGGTGAGCCTCTGGAGCTTCGTTGCCCGCGCGGGGCGGAGTGCGGCGCAGAGGGACGGACGGCGCGGAAGAGCCCCCTGCGGCGCGGACAAGCTCGGCGACGCGGTCGAGCCATTCTTCGTAGACGTCGTTGACGGGACGGTAGCGCAGGAGCTCATTTGCCGCGAGGAGCGCAGCCCGAGCCTCCAGGGGTGCGCAGAGCGCGCGGGATGAAGAACCGGCTGGAGCGAGTGATGGAGTGGCGGTGCAGCCGTCTTGCCGCACGGACGGGTGCTGAGACGATGCCTGTTGCTCGCCCCCGCCGGGACGGTGGCGGCGTTGACGGCGGGCGACGGGGAACGACGAGGACGCCCACCGACGGGGGGCGTCTGGGCGACGCGAGAAGCTATGGCGGCCCGGCGCTCGGCACGGGCCCGACAAGCGCCGGACATGGATGCGACGGTCGGAGGAGGACGGAGTGGTGGAAGACAGATTCCGGCGCACCCCTACCTGGCGCGCCAAATGTCGGATTTTGGGTTCCGGCAGACCCTTAAGGTTCGAACACTGGGGTGCGCGCGGAAATCACGTCCTCAACCTCCCCGTCTCGCAAAGATCTAAACTACTAAGGGAATCACACAAGAGACGCAAGGTTTATACTGGTTCGGGCCACCATTGTGGTGTAATACCCTACTTCAGTGTGTGGTGGATGGATTGCCTCTTGGGGCTGGTGATGATGAACACTACAAGGAAGAACAGCCTCGCGAGGGTCTGTTCTTGGCTGGGGCGATGAACTGCTAGGAGGAGTTCAGTCGCCCTTCTCTCTCTCTTTCTCTCTTTCTGATTTCGATCCCCCTTAACCTGGAAGCCGAACCCCGATCGAACCCCCTGCTACGTGGGTGGCTGGTCCCTATTTATAGAGGCCCTGGTCCTCTTCCCAAATATCGAGCGGGAAGGGAGCCAACAATGGCGGGCTAATTTGAAGGGGGGCAGCGAGTACATCTATCCTGACAAAAGGTGGTCTTCGCCTGTGAAAGACTCTGCGGTGACGCCATGCTGGGCTCCATGGTGACCTCCGTCTCGTAGCCCGCTTGGTCCTGGTCTCGTTGCACCGAAATGGCAACCTTTGCCTGATGCCTCGGTACTCCGCGGTTGCGCTTGCCCCCTTTGCACCAAAGAGGAAAGGAGGACGCTGCGCGCGCTGGCGCCCGCCTGGCACCCTCGATCGTCATGGCTTGCGTCACGGGCACCTCGCGAGGTACCCCGCCTTGATATCTCCATCTCCTCGCGAGCCAGCCTGAGGAGGCTGCGCCTGAGGATGCGCCGTGTCGTCCACCTCGCGAGGCTTGGCCCCTCGCGAGGGTCTTGAGTCTTGTGCTTGATGAAGATGGGCCATGTTGGGCCCCATTCAAGCCACGCCGTAGGCCGCAGGCAGGCAAGTCTGGGGACCCCCGTTCCCAGAACGCCGACAACTGTAACATCACATGTCCCAATGAAATATGAGTCTATAACCTAATAAATGAAGCTATGCATGTTACCACACTTATGTTACTACCCACTATGAAGATAGTAACATAGTCTAGGAATACGTGTATGTTACTAGTGTATGTTACTCTCCATTGTGGCTAATCTTATCACATGCCTCTCTTTCTTCATTTATTGCTTGCCATATCATTTATTTTATCTAGACATGTGTGATGTTACTATCTATATTACTCCCACTGTGAATAGTATGAAGAAGAACTAGCATGACCTCGGTTTATCCCATGCAAACCTGAAAAAGGGTGTACAGCCTCGTGGTTGTCCCTAGGACCACACGCGGAACCAAAAAGCGGCAGCGGCCGCCGATCCCAGTTTTTTTAAGCAGGTCCACAAGTCTCAGCATAGAGCACACGTATCAGCTTGATCGAACCGATCCTGTCACAGAGCTCGGCCGCCGAACACCCTGTCACCGCCGCTCTAAGCGTGCGCCGCCATCTAGCGATAGTGTATCCACGCATACCTTCTACCCAAAAGATATATCTGCGCAATGGCGGATCCTTGGAATTGTTGATCGGTCGCACAATTTTTTCTATGAGCTCGATATGCAGAAAAGCAAAGATACTTTTGCAAATAATTTGATCCACGCAAGATAGAACAAAGTGGAAATATAACACCTGATCATCCCATCGATCCGTGACGACCACCCAGCAGGCTCTCAATGTTGATGTCAAAACCGGCGGATCTCGTAGTAGGGGTCCTAAGCTAGGCGTCTTGGAGCGATGGTAACATGAACACATGATTTTACGAGGTTCGGGCTCTCTCGAAGAGATAATACCCTACGTCCTGCTTTTGATTGTATTCATACGGGGTGTAGGACAGGGCACATGTATCTACCACGAGATTGTTCTAATGAATATGAGATTGTCTATTGACTAGTCTGGTCTCGGTTTATATATGCATCGACCTAGGGTTTAGAGGAGTCCTTGTCGTGTGCGTCAAGTCTTGTGGAATCCTTCTTGTATTCGGCATGAGCTGCCTGAAGTGGCCCATTAGTGACTCATCATGGGGGTCCTCGGCTCGACTCACTGGTCGGGAGACGACGTAGTAAGCATCCCCTAGTTCAAGACACCGTCACAAGGATTCCTGAAGAAATTCTTCATCAAAGAAACATTACATCAAAGTTTTCTGTGAAATTACAAACGAGGTAGTCTAAGTAGAGAAGGAGATTAATGATTACAGTCAATTCTCTATTCACTTCATTAATCATTTGGTCAAATTTTAATACAATCTTTCATTTCTTTTGCGACGATGTATGTAGTCTAAAATATATCATGTATATCATGCATGCTCACCACCCCATTAATTTTTTTGTGGAGTATGATTGACTGGATCTTTTTTACTCATCTAGATCATCTATACCAATACAAAAAGACCCAAAAAGGTAGAACCAATCAATCTGGGCTATTAAACCATGTTAATCCAACGACCTAGATTGTTCCAGTGATAAGCGCTCAACTTGTTTATCGTGTAATTAATATCATACTAAATATAAACATACGTCCTAATCACATAATTAACATGTGATTGGTATTCTACCCAATGTAATTAATTTTCCCCCCAAATATCAATGTGCATTGCACTTACGTATTTACTAGTGCACAATATAGCAACTTACACTAAGCTATTATAACCTGCAACTGATTGACATATCAAACCCCATAACTGATTTGTGCATTCCTAATCTGCCTACCATTGATTCAAAGGACACTTTTTATTTTAATACCGTCTCAGCGACACTTATTTTGGAACGGAGGGAGTAGATCATAATTGATACATCTATTGTGGCTATTACATTTATGTAACATAATTCTATTATCTGAACCATAGTCAATATATCTTCATCACTATCTATACACCCTTTTGACTGTTACACTGGTGGGCCTTAATTAATGTTTCAAGCGTAAAATATAGAGTTCTATAATCATGTAACCAATAAACAATGACCAGTAATCTGAATTTTAACCTCCCCTGGTGACCTAGCATCACACAAAAACTGCCAAGAAGCTCAGGATGTGATATTTCTAGAAATGTCATAATAACCATTTGCCCCCATATCAATTACGATTAAAGGTATACACCACAAAAGTGATATATTATTCGGCAAAATATTTGTGGTGGTTTTAGAATATCATTACTTGTCATCTATAGTGTAATATATTTTTATGCGAAACACAGAATAATATTCCCCTAACACATTCAACGCACACAAAATTGCGAGGGCCACTATGCTAGTTCTACTAACATCAAAAGCTAGTCCAATGACGAACATAAAGTGCCATGGACACAGAAACAATTACAACAAAGCACTGAATTAACGAGGCAAATCAAAAAAACTCACACGGGGCGGGGGGGGGGGGGGGGGGGGGGAGGGGCATGCTTCCGGTCGGACGACCTACAACTAGTTTGATAGAAAGCTAAAATTTAATAATCTAATGCCTAGCGGTTTTTGAAAATTAAATAACAAAACCCTATTCCTACTTAAATAAAGCAGTACAAGGATACATAGGCGTGTGCAATAGGTGGTGGTGGTGGGGGGGGGTATAGAGTGATCTCTCAGAGCCAGTATTGGCTCTACAACAATTTTCTACTTTATCCGTTTCTAAATATAAGCCTTTTAGAGATTTCAATATGAACTACTCCCTCCATTCCCTTAGATAAGGTCACAAGATCAGATTACAGGTATCAAGGTAAAATTTAATGACTTACTTTACAAGCTAACTTTTTTTCCGTTAACCGGGATCATTAATTAATACGCCACATGCATGCAAAAAAGAAATGAGAAGGAAGTAGTTGAGTGTCATTATGAGTACATGCATGTAAGTATTAAAAGAGTTGGTAGTATGAGGAAACGTCGTTTATTTTTTCCTCGATTACTATTGATGGCCTTGTATAGATTCAAATGTATTTTTTCATATTGGACTTGTATAAGAGAATGGAGGAAGTACATATAGATGTATATAGACATATTTTAGAGTGTAGATTCACTCATTTTGCTTCGTGTAGTCAAAATTGAAATATCTAAAATGTCTTATATTTAGAAACTGAGAGAGTAGTGCTGGTGCAGTATTTTTCGAGCGAGTCTTGTGTAGACAGTGCCTGACTTTTATTGTCACGTTCCTCCGTAGATAATTTATGTATGGCTTCTATCTGCTGGAATTTTGTCTATTTTAGGCCTAGCCCAATAGCAGTTTCAGAAATTCCTAATAAATCGTAGAGGCCCACGCAGCCCATTCGTGCAAGGCAAGAGATGGAACAAAAGTTTGGTCCCACATTGCTAGTTTAGAGGGAGTTGGACCTCTTTATAAGGGAGGTTCTTTCCCCACTTGTATGAGCATGAGAACAAGAGGGATATCCATGCACGCTCCTCCTCCGCCGCCCGCCTCACCACGCCACGCCTTGTCACGACGCGCCGCGCCGCGCCCTTCAGCTCCCGGCGCAGCCTCTCGCCTCCTTCTCTCGCGCATATAAAAGGGAGGTCGCTCCTCTCAGAGAGACGCACCAGAACTTCTCCTTCCTCTCGCCACCGGTTCCAATCTCTGAGCTACTATTGTCTTCCTCGTCCCGGCTTGCGGCATGCACCGCGAGTCGGGACAGTAGGCCTCCGAAACCTCACCTCTTTGAGTCCGGTACGGGAGAAGGGTGATAAGGTTTTTGGGGAGCGCGCAGCGCGACTACTGACTTCTTCGTCACGGACACCCCGGATTCCGACGACTACTTCCCCAACGACGACTACTTCCCCGACGTCGACAACCTCCTCGACGACATGGCTGGCGAGGACATCGACCCCAAGTCCAGTACTACTGCTGCTACTGTCACGTATGTGTTCATCTTCTTTCTTTTAGATGTCCTGCCACAGTTTCTCGTACTAGTACTTGCCCTAGATGTGTTAGGTTCTACTCCATACATGCAACTAGCTCTACAGTCTGCTCTAGATATGCTAGGCTATGATTCATATATGCAGATGTTATTTACCTTCTCTCTGTCAGAACGCATGACTTGTTTTATCTCTACTATATTAGTCATGCTTTATGTAGTACTTCTGTTAATAAAATCATTTGGTAAATTGCTCATATTTCCAACAATCCAAAAACCTTATTATAGGCAATTTACCCCAAGTGGTTTTGCTGCTTCCATGAGACCTCCTATGTTTGAGGGTATCCACTATAAAAGGTGGCGCATGAGAGCAGTCTTATGGTTACAAACCATGAGTTGCTATGACGCCACGCTTGGCAAGCCTGAAGGGGAGTTTGATGCCCAGCAGGAACAAGCTTTTCAGAAAATGGATACTCTGTTTAAGGCTGCTCTCTTGAGTGTTCTTGGTGAGAACATAGTTGATGCTTATGCGTCAATTGACAATGGAAAAGATATGTGGGACGCACTCGAGGCCAAGTTTGGGGTATTGGATGCTGGCACTGAGCTGTACATCATGGAGCAATTCTATGATTACAAGATGACTGAAGAGCGCTCCGTGGTTGAGCAAGCTCATGAGATACAGTCATTTGCTAGAGAGCTTGAGCACTTCAACTGTATACTACCGGACAAGTTTGTTGCCGGAGGTATCATCACCAAGCTTCCTCCTTCGTGGAGGAACTTTGCTACCTTACTAAAGCATAAGAGACAGGAGTTTTCTGTTCCGGATCTCATTGGTACTCTTGATGTCGAAGAAAAGGCAAGAGCAAAGGACACACGTGCTCGAGGTATTGAGGAAGGACCTAGTGCCAATCTGGTACAGAAGAAGAACTTCCAGCCCCACAAGTTCAAGAACAAGGGCAAGTTTGATGGTAAACCAAAGTTTGATGGGAAGAACAAGGCTATGCAACACACAGACTTCAAGAAGAAGAATGACAAGAAGAAAGGTGTATGTCATGTGTGTGGGGATCCTGATCATTGGGCTCCTAGTTGCCCTAATCGCTATGACAAGCGTTATCCTAGGAAAGGCGGCAAGACTGCTAATGTTGTCATTGGAGACATTGACATGAAGGATGCTGGGTACGGTATATTTCCCACTATGATTTCAATATGTCATTCTCCTGATTGGTTGATTGACACGGGTGCTAATGTGCATGTATGCAGTGATATTTCCATGTTTTCGTCTTATCAGACCGCAGGGACTTCAACCGTGCTGATGGGCAATGGTTCAAGTGCTTCTGTTCGTGGTGTTGGCACAGTCGATCTGAAGTTTACTTCGGGGAAGATCGTGCGGCTGAAGAACGTGCATTATGTCCCCCCCCCCCCCCCCGTCAATAAAAATCTTGTTAGCGGACCTCTTCTGTGTAGAGATGGCTAAGCTTGTCTTTGAGTCAAATAAATTTGTAATATCCAAGTATGGAACCTTTGTTGGTAAAGGCTATGAGTCAGGAGGCCTGTTTCGTTTATCCTTATCAGACGTCTGCAATAAAGTTGTTAATCATGTTTGCAACGATAGTGAATCAAATGTGTGGCATTCACGTCTTTGTCATGTTAACTTTGGTTGCATGTCACGACTAGCGGAGTTGAACTTGATCCCTAGTTTCACCACTGTCTAGGGATCTAAGTGTCAAGTTTGTGTGCAAGCTAAGAAACCTCGTAAGTCTCACACGACCGCGGAAACGAGAAATATTGCACCACTGGAGCTCATACATTCAGATCTATGTGAAATGAATGGTGTTTTGACAAAAGGTGGAAAGAAATATTTCATGACGTTAATTGACGACTCCACTAGATACTGTCGTGTGTATCTTCTGAAATCTAAGGATGAGGCTTTGAACTTTTTCAAGATCTATAAAGCTGAAGTGGAAAGCCAACTTGATTGAAAAATCAAGAGGCTTAGGTCCGACCGTGGTGGAGAGTATTTTTCCAATGAATTTGATGCTTTTTGTGCGGAACATGGTATAATCCATGAGAGAATGCCTCCCTACTATCGGATGTGGGGTTCCGGCAAACCCTTAAGGTTCAAACACTGGGGTGCGTGCGAAGTCTTTCTCTCCTACCGATCTACGCTCAAGCTTGCTAAGATCTTGCGGACGAACTCGACGAACTCACAACACAGAAAGAGACACAAGGTTTATACTGGTTCGGGCCGTTGTGGTGTAATACCCAACTCCAGTGTGGTGGTGGATGGATTGCCTCTTGGGCTGATGATGAACAATACAAGGGAAGAACAGCCTCCTGAGGTTGAGGTGTTCTTGTGCGAGTGTTAGCTACTTGCTCTGTTCAAGCAGTCGATCCGTCTCTCTGTCTGTGCCTGTGTCTGTCTGCCCGTCTCTCTCTCCCTGTGGTGGCTAGTCCTATTTATAGAGGCCCAGGTCTTCTTCCCAAATGTTGAGCGGGAAGGGAGCCAACAACAGCGGACAAATTTGAAGGGGGGCAGCTAGTACAAGCTATCCTGACAAAAGTAGTCTTCGCCTGCGACAAGCCCTGGGGTGATGCCGACTTGGGCTCCACGATGACCTCCGCCTTGCCATCCTCCTGGTCTTGGTCTTGTTGCACCAATATGGCAACCTTTGCCCGATGCCTCGGTACTCTTCGTCTGCGCTTGCCTCCTTAGCACCAAAGAGGAAACAAGGACTCTGCGTGCACTGGCGCCCGCCTGGCGCCGTTCGTCATGGCTCACGTCACGTGTCCCTCGTGAGGTTTTGCCCTGCCTTGATATATTCGCTCCTCGTGAGCCTGCCTGGCTAGGCCACTCCAGAGGAGGCCTTGTGTTGTCCGCCTCGCGAGGCTTGGACCCTTGCGAAGGTCTTGGATGCCTTGTTGATGAAGATGGGCCGTACGGCCCGCTGCATAGCCACACCATGGGCCGCAGGCAAGCAAGTTTGGGGACCCCCGTTCCCATAACGCCGACACCTACTCACCTCAGTCAAATGGGGTGGCCTAAAGAAAGAACCGTACTCTAACTGATTTGGTTAACACCATGTTAGACACATCGGGTCTCTCCAAGGCATGGTGGGGGGAGGCGATATTGATAGCATGTCATGTCCTAAATCGAGTCCCCACAAAGAACAAAGAGATAACTCCATTCAAGGAATGGGAGAAGAAAAGGTTAAACCTCTCTTATCTACGAACCTGGGGTTGTTTGGCGAAAGTCAATGTGCCAATTCCAAAGAAGCGCAAGCTTGGACCAAAGACCATGGATTGCGTTTTCCTGGGATATGCTTTTCATAGCATTGTTTATAGATTCTTGGTTGTAAAATCTGAGGTACCTGACATGCATGTCGGTACGATCATGGAGTCGAATGATGCGACTTTCTTTGAAGATATCTTTCCCATGAAGGATATGGCTACCTCATCTAATCATGAGATGCCTAGTTCATCGAATCAGGAACTAGTTACAATTGCCGAACCTGCCATTTCGATGGAACACTTTGAACGTCCTGTGGAGGAGAACAATGAAGTTCCTACTAGGAGCAAGAGACAGAGGACTGCAGAGTCCTTTGGTGATGATTTTTTTTGTGTATCTCATAGATGACACTCCCAGTTCTATTTCAGAGGCCTATGCATCTGAAGATGCTGACTACTGGAAGGAAGTGGTTCGTAGCGAGATGGATTCCATCTTGGCAAATAAAACTTGGGAGATAACTGATCTTCCTTATGGGTGCAAACCTATAGGATGCAAATGGGTATTCAAGAAGAAGCTTAGGCCTGATGGTACTATTGAAAAGTACAAGGCCCGTCTCGTGGCTAAGGGTTATACACTACAAGAAATATGTCAACTTATGACCTTCTGTTAGTGACCCTCGAAGAATTGGTCATAAATTTATGACCATTTTAGACCAGTTGGTCAAAAGCTGTTCAGGGGGCTCCAAACCCTAAACCATTGCGACCATTTTGGTCAGAAAGGTCGTAATTTCCTTACACGAAATGGTCACAAAGCAAACAGTGCTAGTTCGCTGCCTTATTTCTAGTTGTTAATGACCAATATAGATGGTCATAGCCTTGTAGATTGTGGTGGGTTGTGATGACTAGGCGCCATCTTATCAGTTTTGCCTATGCGTCATGTCCATGTGGCAGTTTTTGCCCTAGGTTGTGAAGCAACCTATATTTCTATCATTTCCAAAATTCCCAAAAAAATCTCATAAATTCTTTGGGGCATATCTTCATCAAATATGTAAAAAATCCTTCCTTGCCTAGTTCAAAACTAACTCAACAATATTCATTTTTCTATTCTGTTCATAACAACACTTTATGAAGGAAGTGCTATTTATATATTCTTGATTGCCCTTGGAATTTTTGGACACTCTTTCCTATCCAAATCATTACCGCATGAAAAAATTCAGCTCCATTTGCCTAGCAAATTTTCTTCAGCAAATTTCCAAAGTTTTTGTCCACCTAGAAGCATTGTGAAGGAAGTACCTTTTTTATATCTCTAAATGACATGAAATTTATACAGTTCCTTCATATGCCCAAATTATCACCCTCCTCCAAATTGCAACTCAGTCAAATCATCTATGTGAGCCCAGGTTCAATTTATATTTTATGGCCAAATTGGCACGTTGCAAAGCAAGTGTTATATAGACCCCTCCTATTACCCTCAAACTTTTCGGGCACTCTTCCATACCCAAATCATTGCCACATGATAATATTCAGCTCAATTTTCCTAGTAAATCTTTCTCGGGAAATTTCCAAAGTTTCTACCTCGAGAGAAGCTTTGTGAAGTAAGTACTATCTAGGCTTACCAAAATGATCTTAAAATTTACCAGCGCATGACCATACCTAAGTAACTTACCTACACCAATTTTGAGCTCATTTCATTCATCCAATCTCTCTCACTAGTTTTCCCAAGTTTCTGTCCACAGAAGAGCATTGTGAAGGAAGTAATACTTTTGCATGTCCAAATGGTATCAATTTTCTACAATGCTTTCCTATGCCCAAATAACCATCCTCCACAAAATTTCAGCTCACTCCATTCATTATTTTGAGCCCAGCTTCAACATTCATATTTTTGTCCAGCGTGGTACTTTGCAAAGCAAGTACCACCTAGGATCCTCCTTTTGAGCTCAAAATTTGTGAAGACATTCTCCTTAGTAGATGATCATCCTCAGCCAAAACACACGCCCATTGGCCATGTGCATTTCCCGTACCGCTAATCAAACACTTGGCTGCTAATTCATTTGAGCATCGATCGGTCTCCTCGTGAGAATCTTATGTTGTAATTTTCTTCCTAGCACCAACCTGGGGAGTGCCCAACCCACTAGACATGCCTAGGCTGCCCAGAACACATGGCAACATTACGGTCACGCGGTGACCACGCGACGGGCATGCGAGTTTACGCGCTCTAGAGTTGGGGCCCTCGGCCACCGCCCAAACCTCGACGTATCGCCACCAAACCATGTATTTATGATTAAATAGGTCCTTATGTAACTAGAAATGATTTTTGGAAAAAATAAATAGCAAACTATGAGGCAGCTGCAGTTCAAATTTGACCCGCTTCCAACTGAATCGACGGGAATTTGTCTTTTTCACGAGAGGTGGATCAAAAAAATTTACACCCAACCATTTTGTAAATTGTGCATTAAATATGGCCTAGTATTTTATAAAAATTATTTGGTCCAATTTTGCAACAATTATTTGGTAGTTCCTTCATAAAAAAAACCTCCTTTCGGGCACTCAAAAAATGGAAAATGGTTTTTTCGTCCAACGAAAATGAAAACTTCCTTAGGCAACATTGTTTGCCATTCCAATATGCACCCTTGTGCACAATATGAGATCATTTGAACAAACTATGCCATGAATGTGGCCATAAGATTGATCATTTGGCTTGAAAGCCATTGATCTCCACACATGATAGCTCGTTTCTGAGAACACTTTTTTAAAATAATTGCCGTATTAAAAGTTTGTTATTTTTCCTAGGAACTTGGCCACATATGATGACACAATGCGAAGGTTTCCCAATTTTTTGATGTTTTTTGAATTTTTTTATGCCCCTTTCAAATGCGGTCAAAACGGCGGGAATGACCGTTCCAAGCTAGTGGTTGAATCTTGGAATTTTGTTGGTGTTTCTCTGATAAACAAGATACTTATGTACCTAGAAATGATTTTTGGAAAAAAAAATAAAGAGCAAACTACGAGGCAGCTACAGTTCAAATTTGACCCCCTTCCAGCTAAATCGGCGGGAATTTGTCTTTTTCACGAGAGGTGGATCAAAACTTTTTACACCCAACCATTTGGTCAATTGTGCATTAAATATGGCCTAGTATTTTAGAAAAATGATTTGGTACAATTTTGCAACAATTATTTGGTAGTTCCTTCACAAAAAACCCTCCTTTCGGGCACTTGAAAAATGGAAAATGGTTTTTTCGTCCAATGAAAATGAAAACTTCCTTAGGCAACATTGTTTGACATTCCAATATGCACCCTTGTGCACAATATGAGATCATTTGAACAAACTATGCCATGAATGTGGCCATAAGATTGATCATTTGGCTTGAAAGCCATTGATCTCCACACATGATAGCTCATTTCTGAGAACACCTTTTTAAAATAATTGCCGTATTACAAGTTTGTTATTTTTCCTAGGAACTTGGCCACATATGATGACACAATGCGAAGGTTTTCCAATTTTTAGATTTTTTTGAGTTTTTTATGCCCATTTCAAAATGCGGTCAAAACGCCGGGAATGACCGTTCCTAGCTAGTGGTTGAATCTTGGAATTTTGTTGGTGTTTCTCTGATAAAAAAGATACTTATGTACCTAGAAATGATTTTTGGAAAAAATAAAGAGCAAACTACGAGGCAGCTACAGTTCAAATTTGACCCGCTTCCAACTGAATCGGCGGAAATTTGTCTTTTTCACCAGAGGTGGATTAAAACTTTTTACACCCAACCATTTGGTCAATTGTGCATTAAATATGGCCTAGTATTTTAAAAAATTATTGTTCCAATTTTGCAACAATTATTTGGTAGTTCCTTCACAAAAAACCTCCTTTCGGGCACTCGAAAAATGGAAAATGGTTTTTTCGTCCAACGAAAATGAAAACTTCCTTAGGCAACATTGTTTGCCATTCCAATATGCACCCTTGTGCACAATATGAGATCATTTGAACAAACTATGCCATGAATGTGGCCATAAGATTGATCATTTGGCTTAAAAGCCATTGATCTCCACACATGATAGCTCATTTCTGAGAACACTTTTTTAAAATAATTGCCGTATTACAAGTTTGTTATTTTTCCTAGGAACTTGGCCACATATGATGACACAATGCGAAGGTTTTCCAATTTTTAGATTTTTTTGAGTTTTTTATGCCCGTTTCAAAATGCGGTCAAAACGCCGGGAATGACCGTTCCTAGCTAGTGGTTGAATCTTGGAATTTTGTTGGTGTTTCTCTGATAAAAAAGATACTTATGTACCTAGAAATGATTTTTGGAAAAAATAAAGAGCAAACTACGAGGCAGCTACAGTTCAAATTTGACCCGCTTCCAACTGAATCGGCGGGAATTTGTCTTTTTCACCAGAGGTGGATTAAAACTTTTTACACCCAACCATTTGGTAAATTGTGCATTAAATATGGCCTAATATTTTAAAAAATTATTGTTCCAATTTTGCAACAATTATTTGGTAGTTCCTTCACAAAAAACCTCCTTTCGGGCACTCGAAAAATGGAAAATGGTTTTTTCGTCCAACGAAAATGAAAAATTCCTTAGGCAACATTGTTTGCCATTCCAATATGCACCCTTGTGCACAATATGAGATCATTTGAACAAACTATGCCATGAATGTGGCCATAAGATTGATCATTTGGCTTAAAAGCCATTGATCTCCACACATGATAGCTCGTTTCTGAGAACACTTTTTTAAAATAATTGCCGTATTACAAGTTTGTTATTTTTCCTAGGAACTTGGCCACATATGATGACACAATGCAAAGGTTTCCCAATTTTTTGATTTTTTTTGAATTTTTTATGCCCGTTTCAAAATGCGGTCAAAACGCCGGGAATGACCGTTCCTAGCTAGTGGTTGAATCTTGGAATTTTGTTGGTGTTTCTCTGATAAAAAAGATACTTATGTACCTAGAAATGATTTTTGGAAAAAATAAAGAGCAAACTACGAGGTAGCTACAGTTCAAATTTGACCCGCTTCCAACTGAATCGGTGGGAATTTGTCTTTTTCACCAGAGGTGGATCAAAACTTTTTACACCCAACCATTTGGTCAATTGTGCATTAAATATGGCCTAGTATTTTAGAAAAATGATTTGGTCCAATTTTGCAACAATTATTTGGTAGTTCCTTCACAAAAAAACCTCCTTTCGGGCACTCGAAAAATGGAAAATGGTTTTTTCGTCCAACGAAAATTAAAACTTCCTTAGGCAACATTGTTTGCCATTACAATATGCACACTTGTGCACAATATGAGATCATTTAAACAAACTATGCCATGAATGTGGCCATAAGATTGATCATTTGGCTTGAAAGCCATTGATCTCCACACATGATAGCTCGTTTCTGAGAACACTTTTTAAAATAATTGCCGTATTACAAGTTTGTTATTTTTCCTAGGAACTTGGCCACATATGATGACACAATGCGAAGGTTTCCCGATTTTTTGATTTTTTTTGAATTTGTTATGCCCGTTTCAAAATGTGGTCAAAACGGCGGGAATGACCGTTCCTAGCTAGTGGTTGAATCTTGGAATTTTGTTGGTGTTTCTCTGATAAAAAAGATACTTATGTACCTAGAAATGATTTTTGGAAAAAATAAAGAGCAAAGTAGGAGGCAGCTACAGTTCAAATTTGACCCGCTTCCAGCTGAATCGGCGGGAATTTTTCTTTTTCACGAGAGGCAGCTACAGTTCAAAACTAGGAGGCAGCTACAGTTCAAAACTTTTTACACCCAACCATTTGGTCAATTGTGCATTAAATATGGCCTCGTA
This sequence comes from Triticum monococcum, assembly GCA_034509565.1. NCBI lineage: Eukaryota > Viridiplantae > Streptophyta > Magnoliopsida > Poales > Poaceae > Triticum > Triticum monococcum. The sequence continues at coordinate 631,076,938 of CM067843.1, forward strand.
TTTTAGAAAAATGATTTGGTCCAATTTTGCAACAATTATTTTGGAGGTCCTTAAAAAAACCCTCCTTTTGGGCACTCGGAAAATGGAAAATGGTTCTTTCGTCCAAAGAAAACGAAAACTTCCTTAGGCAATATTGTTTGCCATTCCAAGATGCAAACTTGTGCAAAATATGGAATCATTTGAGCAAACTATGAGGCAGCTGTAATTAAAATTTGACCCGCTTCGTAGTGAATTCTCGAAAATCCCACCTAGTATGAAACTACCTCTAGTTATTTGAGGGAACCGTACTTAAACATTGTCATAAAAAGAGAAGGGAACTTACCGCCGGGCATCGTGGTGCTGCGTTGGATCTCCTCGACGCTGCAATGGAGCTTTTTCATGCTCGGTGCTGTCATGACATATTGATGTGATCGAATGATAGCCAATGCGCAGATCGGGCGGCTAGCTAGGCGGATGATTTCAAGACAAAATCTTCGGGCTGACTCATAGTTCTTTGCTTATTGTTAATCGATTAAGACCAATTTACATGGTCATAACATCATCAAAGCCTATACTTCCTTCTGATTGGTCCTGGACATGTTCACGCGGATCAAGCATCAGAGACCGTCAGATACTCACAGATCCAACGGCCCACACCCACCTCACCCTCTCATCCCTCGTCCCACCCGCAGTCCAACCACCCAAACCCTAACTCAGATCCCCACCCACTCCAGCCGCCGCTGCCCCCTTCTCCCTCCCAGATCCAATCCAAGTCAGAACCACTCGCCCTCCCGCCCCGACCTCTGTCTCCATTCTTGCGTGCGTCGGCCACCTCCCTCCGACGGAGCTCGAGCCCCACCCCCCAAGCGCCGCTGCTCCACCCTCTCCTGCGCCCATCCACCGTGCGCGTCGTCGGACTCACCATCCTTCGCTGCACCATGGAGATGGGCGTGTGTGTGTCCGCCCTCTTGGTGGAGGCAGAGGGGCGCCGCGGCAGTGATGGGGAACAAGATCGCGTTGCCAAATACATCCACCGAATCCTCGAAACCCTAGCAGCGAAATCGACTCGATCAAAAAAGTTCTTCGTCTTCCTTGATTTGGTGCTGATTGTGGTTTGTTGGCGCGCGCGCAGGAGGATGTGACGGTGGAGAGGACGCCTGAGGAGGAGGAGGCCAGGCTGAGGTAGCTCGAGTTCGTGCAGCAGGCGGCCGCGCAGGCTATCTTGCTGGTCGCCGCGGCCTATGCGTACGCCAAGCAGGGCGCCGGCCCGCTCCGCCCCGACGTCGACTACGTCAGGGGACCGTCAAGGCCGTCGTCGGCCCCGTCTATGACCGCTACCACGCCGTGCCGCTCGATCTCCTCATGTTCCTCGACCACAACGTGAGAACCTCAACTTTATTTCTTAGCTGTATGCAAGGATCTATTATCCGATTCTGTTCCTGGCTGTTGCTTTTCGCCACTGGAGCACCTAGGTGTTCTCTGCTTCTTAATTTCCCGTCGCATCTGCATAGTGTTATCAGTTGTTCCCGTTGTGCGGATTTGAGTCCTGCGTAGCTCAATTCCACTGAGCTATGTGTGCACGCGTCTCATTCGGAATCAGCAGTTTACTGCTCCCAAATTCGGATTGAAGCCTCGTTTGGGCCTTACTTAGTCGTGCCATTAGTTCAGCAGTTCATAGAATTAGTTGAGGTGTACGTGTGGAGAAGTTGGAGCCTATGACAATCACTGGTTCCATTTACAGATAATTTTTAGGGGTTTCCAGTTTATTCAACTTGGTTGCACGATTGCCACTGATTGCTACTGTGGTATAGAGTATATGCTACAGTCATATTTGCGCCAAGGTTTATTGGTGCGAGTGTGGTTGACATGTAAGGGAGCCACTATGAAGATGGATAAGACAAATTCCACCTGCACAGGGGATGTGGATATGTGATGGTGAAATGAGGAAGTGTGGTTGTAGTATTTTCTGCACATTTTCCTCGTGACTCCATCACGACCTCTTTGCAGGTTTAATTTCCTTGAGACTCCATGTAGCTTCCTTCTGAAGGATGGCAATGTTGCACACATCTTAGAATGAAAGTTGAACCATTCTTATACACTTTTAAGTCCTGTTAATAACTATTCAGGGGGGCATATTCATTTCATGAATCATCTATAAATATCATTCACATGGTACCGGGTCAGTTTCTAGCTACCATTTCTATACACATTATCTGTGTGTGGGCGCCAGTAGCTTCATGACTTGCTATTCTTATTCAAGTGGACGAACTAAGTCATTTTTATTTAGTTTGCATTCTACTATGCCAAAGCCGGCAATATGAGCATCACTGTACACTTTTCACCACTCCACTCCCTCCCATGCAAAATCATCCTCTCAGCTCTCACCCGTCGATGGGGAATTTTCCAATCGACACTTCATTTCGTTGCTAGTACGTATTACACACACATGCTCCACAACAAATCCAACTGCATGCTCCCAAACTTTCTTCTGTTCTTGTGTTTGAAATGAGTTTTTTTTAGTAACTAGGGGTCATGTATCTTAATGGCTGAGCATGGAGCATAACATCAGTTATCAAATTGTGTACATTCTCACATGTGAAGCATGTACCATTTGCTAGTACTACGTAGTTGCTAGTGATGGCTAGCCCGTGTCTGGTCTTTTTGACTGGATCACATCCATATGCTCCGGACCAATGCGCCCAGCTATAGCCTCATTTTTAAATACGTTATTTTTATTTTCCAGCATTTGTTTTTTAGCTACTGCAGCATTTCTTGAAATGATTTTTATTCTAAGCATTTTTGTCATACTCAATAAGCTAGTTCCTGAATCAAATTTGTTAATGAAATGTTTTTGTAGCATGCTATAGTTAATTAGTTGGCAAGTCTGATGTCCATTCGCCTGATTCCGTCGCCTGATTCCAGACACCTCCTCTGTTTTTTGTAGGTCTGGCAGCACCGCCGCGTCGACGAAGAAGGTGGTGACCGCGGCGGCGAGCGGCGCGAGTTGGTGGCTACGGGACTCGACGGCACGGCTCATATATGTGCTTTCGACTAATCCAGTTGTTGGTCCAGCTGGGCATTACTTTCGGTTAATTAGCTTTCGGCTCATATATGTGCTCTTTATGATACTGATGGTTCCCTAGCTAATAATATGATGATTTAATCCCCTAAGCATTGATGCATCCCATATCACCATGGCTGTTGTTTGCTGTCAAGATTTGCTTAGCCTGAATACATGGTTATGTTTTTGTGTACTGCTATCCTGTTGTCTCTGTTGGATGGACAGCATCCCAGTACAAGTACTTGCTAGGTTTTACCTGTTCGTGCAAATCTTGTTGTGTGTTGCAAGTCGTTTTAGTACTACCTAATTAAGTCATCTACTGTCATGTGCCTGCGCAATGTTTCCTCCTTATATCACCTTTAATCCAAGGCAAAATCTGGACCAACGAGTACCTATTGCACTAATGGGTGATTAGTACGCTGACAGAGATATTTGGAAATAGGAATTCTAAAGCGCATACTATTTAGAGCAGAACGGTAATTTCCTTAATGAAGTAGGTGACTGTAATTTGCATAATAACCACACAGGCTACTTTAATTAATGTTTCCACTTTTCTTTGATGAAATGGTTTAGTTTTGATTAATAACTCATTGGATTTTAAATATGGTAGTAAGAAGTTGCAACAGCGCTATGTGGCGTTTGCACAAATTCCTTGATTTTCTAGCATAGCAGGTGCTGGGACTTGTCAAACAAGAGCTTAGTTTCCATAGAAGTATACTCAGTTATATGAGATACTTGGTTGGCATAGTAAAACAAACCATGTTACTGATAATTTTTTTGTTCCTTCTCAGGACTGCTCCCGTGTGGTGGCCTCCTTGAGACTTGGCACTTAGCAGCAGAATCTAATTAATTATACTGATTTTTTTGTTCTTCCAGAATCTTGGCACTTTGCTTGTCTATGGATCATCTTCCACTTGAGAGCTGGCAGGAGGTCATTATTCCGTTGCTGCCTCATCACTTACCTCCAGTTCTGAATTTGTGTGATAAATGCTTCTGAATTCCAATGACAAGTGCTACTGAAAATTTTCTGTTCTTGTTCCTTTAATACGCATGTTCATGAATAATCGCTTCAGTTATTTGTTCTTCTGAAAACTTCAGTATGCAAGTACCTATTCCTGGTACAGCAAGTACCAGTTTTTGAGCATTTGCACAATTTTCATTATTTGTTCTAAAATTTTTCTCTAGTGTGAATCATAGTAGTATGCACCAGCAGCAATCTGTCAATGTTTGATTCAAGCTTACTCTCGTTATAATGTATTGTGTAGTTGTTGTTTCAAAGTGTTTTGCTACAAGTACCATAATTTGCATTGAAGATATTGTATTCTGTTGCTGTATCATTGTTTAATAAAACCACAACATGATGCTCACATGAGATAGCCACATGTTTCTATGTTGTTTCTTTCCAGCATGATGCTCTCGTTATAATGTATTTTGTTACTGTTTTGCTACAAGCTATGCGTTGATTTGATAACAGGAGTTTCCTTGTCCTGGTCCTATACTGCATTTTGACTCCTATGTTTCTGTGCGCGTGTGTTTAATTGATGTTGTTTCAACTTTGAACTGCTTCTGCATATGGCCTATACTGCAATTGAGATTTAAATTTGTGGTTGTTCCTCTTTTACAGATGCTCAAGTGTGAAGTGTGAAGCAAGTGTGAAGTCGTGAAGTGTGAAGCCGTCAAGTTCTACTTAGTGAAGAGTAGCATATTGTTAGCATATATGTGTTGTAAAGATTGTAATAGATTTATTTAGTGGTATATTTGATGAAATTTATGTGTTCTTTTTGATTATGTATGTGATCTGAAAACTTGTGAAATGGAAACTTGACCAATGGGTCCACTTATGAAAATAATCTGTCAAATTTGTACATTTTTGACATGTGGGACCAATTTGAGAGATGATCATGACAAGTGGGACCCATCTGACTAGTGGGACCAGCTTGAATATATAATGGCTGAAAATAGAAAAGCAATAAATAATAAAAGGTCATGGGCCAACAATAAAAAAGGCTACAACGTTGGGCTTGGCCCATGAAGCCGACCAGAATTACCAAGGAAAAATAATAATAAAAGGCTGAATTAATGGGCTCGGCCCATGTAAAACACCTAATCGGATCGGGCTGAATCTTGTGCCACATCAGCTTGCCACGCTGGATGCCTACGTGGCCTGGGGAGGTTGCTAGTGACCAAAACGCCACAGTAGACGTATTTTGGTCATAAACGTCTACGACCATTCCAGAAGAAAGGTCGCTATAGTCAGTTTATGACGGCCAGCTTTTGACCTTATGTTTTTAGTCACAAAAAGGTCATAAATGGAAATTTGTGACCATTCAGTGACCAATAGTGGTGGTCACAAGTTGACATATTTCTTGTAGTGATACCCAAAAGGAAGGTGAATACTTCTTTGATACTTACTCACCTATAGCTCGAGTGACCACTATTCGAGTTCTACTTTCACTAGCTGCCTCACATGGTCTTCTTGTTCATCAAATGGATGTTAAGACTGCTTTCGTAAATGGAGAGTTGGACGAGGAAATTTATATGGAATAACCAGATGGGTCTGTACTAGATGGTCAGGAAAGAAAAGTGTGCAAGTTGTTGAAGTCTTTGTATGGACTCAAGCAAGCACCCAAACAGTGGCATGAGAAGTTTGAAAGAACTTTAACAGCTGCAGGCTTTGTTGTAAACGAAGCTGACAAATGTGTGTACTATCGCCATGGTGGGGGCGAGGGAGTTATCCTTTGCTTGTATGTTGACGACATACTGATTTTCGAAACAAATCTGAATGTTATTAAGGAGGTCAAGGACTGTCTATCTCGTTGTTTTGAGATGAAAGATTTAGGAGTGGCTGATGTCATTCTGAACATCAAGTTGTTGAGAGACGATGATGGTGGGATCACATTGCTTCAATCTCACTATGTGGAAAAGATCTTGAGTCGCTTTGGCTACAGTGACTGCAAGCCCTCTCCAACACCATATGATGCTAGTGTGTTGCTTCGAAAGAATCGAAGAATTACTAGAGACCAATTGAAGTATTCTCAGATTATTTGCTCGCTTATGTACTTAGCCAGTGCTACAAGACCTGACATCTCTTTTGCTATTAGCAAACTGAGTCGGTTTGTTTCAAAACCAGGAGATGTGCATTGGAAAGCTCTAGAGAGAGTTTTGCGTTATTTGAAAGGCACTGCAAATTATGAAATTCACTACACTGGGCACCCAAAGGTGCTTGAAGGGTATAGTGACTCAAACTGGATCTCAGATGCTGATGAGATAAAGGCCACAAGCGGTTGTGTATTCACTCATGGAGGTGGCGCTATTTCTTGGAAGTCTTGCAAGCGGACCATCTTAACAAGGTCAACAATGGAAGCAGAACTCACAACACTAGATACAGCTACAGTCGAAGCAGATTGGCTTCGTCGGCTCTTGAATAACTTGTCGGTTGTTGAGAAACCTGTACCGGGTATCCTTATGAACCGCGACAATCAAACTGTGATCACGAAAGTGAGCAGCTCAAAGGATAACATGAAGTCACCAAGACACGTTCAGAGAAGGTTAAAGTCTGTCAGGAAAATGAAAACTCTGGAGTTATTGCATTGGATTATATCCAAACATCTAAAAATCTGGCAGATCCTTTTACTAAGGGTCTATCACGTAATGTGATAGATAATGGATCGAGGGAGATGGGTATGAGACCCACAATATGAGTTGTTGACAGTGGTTACCTATTCTTTGATCCCATGAATTAGATGTGGAAGACAAGTTGTTGGTCAACTGAGAGGAGAGTATCCTTAAAATTAACAATACAACTCCATGAAGATGCAATACTCTTCTAATCTGCATGGCAGGTTGATGTATATCTTAATGTGTTCTAAGTGGCTCTTTTAAGCAGAGATGTTGTCCTGCAGAACATCTTTTGAAGAACACACATATATGAGTCTGATTGTTAAACGTCGCAATCTATGAGAGTAGGGTTCTTTCTAGTAAACTCATGAAAGGTCTCGAAGTATAACGCATAAGCTCCACCCGCGGGGAAGACCCACGGTAGCCACATATCGGTCAAGACTTTATGTGAAGCTAGATTCGCAGAAAACTTGCAGTTCAAGGCCCAGTCCACTGTTCAAAGTGCTTACTAGTGTAGCACAGAGTTCTAGCTGGAAGTTCAACTTAACAGTCTCCACTACAGTATCGGTATATAAAACAGTGTTTTGGAACCAAAGGCAAATTTTGTGTGCCTCTGGGATCTGGTGGGGGATTGCTGGAATTTTGCTATTTTGGGCTTAGCCCAATAGCAGTTTCAGAAATTCCTAATAAATCCTAGAGGCCCACGAAACCCATTCGTGCAAGGCAAGAGGTGGAACAAAAGTTCAGTCCCACATTGCTAGTTTAGAGGGAGTTGGACCTCTTTATAAGGGAGGTTCTTTCCCCACTTGTATGAGTATGAGAACAAGAGAGATATCCATGCACGCTCCTTCGCCGCCCGCCTCGCCGCGCCGCGGGTTGCGGGTTGCGGGAATGAGCAGATGTCTAAATTTTTCCCACGCACTACGGGTATACGAAAGGTCACTTGGGAGCTGGAAAGTTTTTGCTATAGTGGATATTGAATACGAACGCTGCACCCTTCGGCTGTTGTATGTTCGTTTCGTCTCCCGCGTTCCCTTCAGCTCCGGGCGCAGCCTCTCGCCTCCTTCTCTTGCGCCTATAAAAGGGAGGTCGCTCCTCTCAGAGAGACATACCAGAACTTCTCCTTCCTCTCGCCACCGGTTCTAATCTCTGAGCTATTGTTGTCTTCCTCATCCCGGCTTGCGGCGTGCACCACGAGTTGGGACACACTAGTAGAAAAACGACTTTTAGTACCGGTTCGTAAGGACCTTTAGTACCGGTTCTGGAACCGGTACTAAAGGGTGGGCACTAAAGGTCCCCCCCCTTAGGTCCCGGTTCAGCACGAACGGGGACCAAAGGCCCACCACGTGGCACGAGGCGTGCCGTGGTCTTGGGGACCTTTAGTCCCGGTTGGTGGATTTTTTTAATTTTTTTTGAAATAAAGCAAAAACAGCCCGCCTACTGGGCCGGCACGGCCTGCATACGACTAGAAACCCAACCTCTAGTTGGGCCAGGATGCAGGCCTGTACGGCCCAGTAGGCCCCACAGGGCAGAAGACTTGCAATAGGCCCACAAAGGCCTGCTTAGAGAGGAGCTCGACACGGTAGCCGCGGCGGGGCTTATAAACCGGTGCGAGCTCCACTCAACTAGCGAGGTGGGACTAAACATTGTGCACTACGGGTGGCAGCGCACCACCTTTAGTACCGGTTGGTGGCTTCAACCGGTACTAAAGGGGGGGGGGGTCTTTAGTATCGGTTGGAGCCACCAACCCGTACTAAAGGCCACCACCTTTAGTACCGGTTGGAGCCACCAACCCGTACTAAAGGCAACCACATCTTTAGTACCGGTTCGTGCCACGAACCGGTACTAAAGGTTCGCCACGAACCGGTACTAACGAGCGCCGCCCGCCTAGCCGTTAGAACCGGCACTATTGGTCACATTAGTGCCGGCTCAAATACAAACCGGGACTAATGAGCTGAACATTTGACCATTTTTCTACTAGTGACAGTAGGCCTCCGAAACCTCACCTCTTTGAGTCCTGTATGGGAGAAGGGTTATTAGGTTTTTGGGGAGCGCCCATCGCGACTACTGACTTCTTCGTTACGGACAACCCGGACTCCGACGACTACTTCCCCAACGACGACTACTTCCCCGACGTCGACAACCTCCTCGACGACATGGCTGGCGAGGACATCGACCCCAAGTCCAGTACTACCGCTGCTGCTGTCAAGTATGTGTTCATCTTCTTTCTGTTAGATGTCCTGCCACAGTTTCTCGTACTAGTACTTGCCCTACATGTGTTAAGTTCTACTCCATACATGCAACTAGCTCTACAGTCTGCTCTAGATATGCTAGACTACAGTTCATATATGCAGATATTATTTACCTTCTCTTTGTCAGAATGCATGGCTTGTTTTATCTCTATTATATTAGTCATGCTTTATCTAGTACTTCTGTTAATAAAATCATTTGGTAAATTGCTCATATCTTGGTGACTATTCTTCGGAGTATAACTCAGTGTTGCTGCTAACAGCACTACTAGAGTACTAGTATTGTGCTACAGATTCTTATAACAAAGGAAAAGCCATAATCAATCGATGCAAGCTATCCTAACAATGTACTGGGCTAGTATCATGATCGAGGTGTTCTAGCTATTAGTTGGCAGTGGTCTGATCCCCCGTCTTCCTGTTGATGGTGATACCCTGATCCCTCCTCGTCGGCGGCAGGCGTTCCTTCTCCTCCTCCACCTGCTCCAGCAGCACCTGCAGCTCTGCCTCCGATAGGCTCTCCAGCCGTTTCTGTAACGAAAACAGTTAATGGTGGCACTCAGTCACGACTCACACTTGAACGTCGTGCCAGGCAGAGAGTGGCAAAAAAGGGTCACTAGCTCACCTCCATGACTTGCTTCTCGTAGTTCCTGAGCTGCGTGGCGTAGGTCATGTCCTTGTTGGCCACCCGGATCATGTAGGAGGAGATCCACCCCACCGTCATCCCGAGCACGATGAATAGCTGGACCACGTTGCCGGCTTGGAGGGGGTCGACGCCGAGGAACTGCGTGCGGTCAGGGACAGAGTTCGTGATCAGGTTCAGGTGAAAAACAGACGGGTTCTTCTTCTTCATCGATGGCAAATCGAGCAGCTGCCGGTTTTGCTAGAGAAATCAAGAAGAGGGTCACCTCGAGGCCGGACTTGAGGCCGTAGCCGAGGAGGGTGACGCCGACGCCGATCAGCAGCACGTCTTTCCTCGAGTACCCGAACTCCACCTGCGGAAACGCAAGCGGGCGAGCGAATCGCCTCGTTAGCTCCTGGCGGCACCGTGGAAAAGCAAACGAGCTGAGGCAACGCATGGTGTGCTCACCTTGTCATCCGTGGCTTTGGAGTCATCCACGCTGCTTCTCAGCGCCGAGCGGCTCCTCTGTCCCACGGGCCTCAGCAGCAGCACTTTCGATCGCAGCACAGCTTGGCCTTCTGGAGAACATAACACGATCAATTTGTTGATAAATCCATCTACTCACTGGATTTCGTGCAGCGAGCTCATTAGCACAAGAAAAGAGCATGGAGCAGAAGCAAGAATACCAGAGTGGCCAGAGTGCAGGCAGGCCGTGTTGCCAAAGCGGAGTCCGCCGGCGGGCGCGGCGACGGCGGCCCTCCCGGCCGAACGGGGAGAGACACGAAGGACCGGGGCGGACAGGGCTGCTGGCGCCATGGTTGCCGACTAGTCAGTCCCCCGTTGCTGCTCGGCCGCACACCCGCGCCTCTGGCTCCCTTTTATCTCACCTTATCCTCGACGTGCTGACTGACTGAGGGGGCGCGGCTCAGCCGCGTCCCCGGCACCTCTCCCGTACACGTACACGTACACAAGCCGGCCACATCGAGGCCAAAAATGCGAGCGCGTCGACAGGGCCAAATATCACACTCGTCTGGATAAGAGCGGCCGTTCTTCCGACCCTCCCGCGCGCGCGAACCCGTGGCCCTCGCGCGCTCATGGCTTCCTCCTCCTCCTCCGTCTTCTCCCCGCTCCTGCGGCCTACGCTCCGGCTGCCGGTCGCCTCCTGCGCCACGCGCTCCTCTGCTCCCCACGCTGTGTCCGCGGACAACGCTGCCGCTGCCCCACCGCCGGCGTCTCTCGCGGTTGTTAGCCACAGGAGGGAGCTGGTGCTGGGCACGGCGCTTGGCGCGCTGTTCTCGGCGACGCCGCTGCCCGCTGGTGCGCGCGAGGTCGAGGCCGGCAAGTACCTGCCGCCGGCGCCGGCCAGCCCGGGCTTCGTGTTCTTCAAGGCCACCGCCAAGGACACCCCTGCCCTCCGGGCTGGTGATCACTCGATTCTTGCTGTACTTTCTAGCCATCTCCATGCATTGTTCCTCGTTAGTGCTAGTACCTTGATGCACCCTGTCGATTAGTCAGCTGAGTTCAGTTTTGTCATGAAATTCAGGCAATGTGGAACCGTACGAGTTCATCCTGCCGCCCACATGGAAGCAGCTGCGAGTGGCCAACATACTTTCCGGCAACTACTGCCAGCCGAAGTGCGCGGAGCCATGGGTGGAGGTGAAATTCGAGGACGAGAGGCAGGGCAAAGTGCAGGTGGTGGCCTCACCGCTGATCCGCCTGACCAACAGGCCGAACGCCACCATCGAGGACATCGGCAGCCCCGAGAAGCTGATCGCCTCCCTGGGGCCTTTCGTCACCGGCAACACCTTGGAGCCCGAAGAGATCATCGAGACCTCTGTCGAGAAGATCGGCGACCTAACTGTAAGTCACTGTCGGCAACTTACTGGTGGTGTTGCTGAAACCTGAATTCCTGATGCATGGACATAAATTGCTGTGAATGCAGTACTACAGCTATGTGCTGGAGACTCCACTGGCACTGACGGGTTCCCACAATCTGGCCAAGGCCACGGCCAAGGGGAGCACGGTGGTGCTCTTCGTCGCGAGCGCCAGCGACAAGCAGTGGCAGTCGTCGGAAAAGATTCTGAAGGCTATGGTAGATTCATTCCAAATATGATTGCAGCAAGTGCAGGCTTGGCCTCCAGACCTGGACGCGCGGGTTTGCTTGCTTACTGCTTCCACGAAAGAAACCGGTACCTGTTTTTGAGGCTTGGAACAGTTGTAATGAGCTACTTGATCGACTAAGGTGACTATAAGCTTGTACACTAGCTTTTTATAGAGGTTATTCCAATGTACACACTGATCAGAATCAGTTGGTATCTTCTTCCCAACAGCAAAAAAGTTTGAGTTTGAATATTCTACCATGCACGTGAGGTACCATGCAGCGTTGGGAGCATCTCTAGCCGATCTGTTAAAAGACTTTAGAGAGTAAAAATATATTTCAAGGGCCTAAACTGGATCTAGCCGATCCTTATTAGCATTAAAGGAGTAAAACATTTACACGTGGCGTCGGTGGCCCCTTAATTTATTCGACCGGCGCCACTCTCCCCCGCTCGACCGCATCCACTCCAGAGCGGCCATCCCTTCCCTCCACCAGCCACCATTCACCACTGCAGTCGCCTGGCACCACCCGCCGCTCCTCGTCCTTGCACTGTTGGATTCGACGCCCCCCCCCCCTCCCCCCACCGGATTCGATGCACCCATGCCCGGCGTCGTCGTATTTTGTCGGGGTTCGTCAAGCGCAGCCACCCGGAGCTCGTTGCGCCGCCTCGTGGTATGTATTCCTCCTCTTACCGCTTGCATTGTCACCCAACCACCAGCAGATCCTCGTCGGCCATTCGAGCGGGCTCGGGCCTAGCCCGACAACTCGACGTGCCTCTGCCGATCATCAAGTGTGATGATTGCTGGCGGCTGATTCTGTGCCAGGTCTCGAAGACAATAGATTATTCCAGATGGGTTTTCTTCAAGTGCGAAATGGAGTGAGTGCATTTTTGTGCGATAGTTCTTTGGTTCAACTAAAATTTGTGCTTAGACTTAACCAAGTCTCAGTCAAGTCACATAACATATAAAAATGAAAAAAAAAGTTTAAAAGAAAATTTTGAACAGATCTTCACGTGAGATCTCACTAATAAAGCATCGACTGAGACTTGGTTAAGTACCCAATCGACTGAAGTTTAGCAATCCCATTGTTTATTTTTCATGCAAGAGCACTGCGTGTCTTTTCCATTAAGACGGGAGACAAACATCATTTACAACTGAGTACAGGGCAGGCAATCAAATGTGAGATCAAACCCTGCCCCACTGCTGCACAACTAGTGTACTTGAAATGTAGGCCCACCATAGTTATGCGCTAAGGCCCCTTCTAATGTTCCACCATGTATAGGTGCTAAGACTGTCAAATCGGTATAAAATTTGATGGTGTAATTTAATTAAAAAAAGAGAGTACTTTGATGACCCCATAAAAAACGGTGCTAAATATGTGTAACTAGATGGAAACATAATTCCAAGTCTACAAATAATTAAGTGAAGGATGCTTAGCACCCAAAAGCTACACAACTATGCATTGAGGACTTTGAGTGGCAATAGCTCGAGCTCCGCTTTGATCGTGGCAACCACCAGGCCTGGTAGGGATGACTTACGCACAACCATTCTGTTGTTATGTGTTGGAATTATTATGTGATCAAATGGTTAAAAAAGGTTAATTACCATAAATTACTGTTGACCCATTAATTAATTTCAGGATTAATATCAATTAAATGGAAATTAACAAATCATGCCCGTGATTGGGGGGCTGAATTAACGCTAATATGGTTCAGGTCCCACGGTCAAAGCCAATGCATTATATAAAAAGCAGATTTGCACGTACGAATTAGTCCATCGCATTAGCCAACGTTTACTCCGAAAATCACTCCTTTTTCAATCAGGAGAGCACGGCTCATTGACATGAAGACTTTCCATTACTCCGGCGAGGTGCTGGAGACGTTGTCGAGTTCTTCATCCTCTCTAGACCCAAGATGGCATCACCAAACGGAGGTATAATCAATCCACTGCCCCTAATTTCCGCATCAGATCAAATTGCGTTTATATATATTCGATACGATCCGATTAGCAGTTGAATAATCTCAGTAATTAGTCTAACATTTGATATCAGAGCATGATTGGATCTAATTACCTGAATCGATTTGATAATCTGCAGTAGACTAATCCTACTAGCAAAGAAATTGCAAATCTGATAGAACTTGCCTGCAAAATCACACCGTCGTACACAAGTTTCAGGGATCGGCGCCGCGCGCTTCAAGCAGGATCGGCAGAAAATCGCACCTTCTGTACGCATGGGACCTCAGCATCCGCTCATCAGTTTCGAGCGCCATTGTCTTCGATTGCGCATGAGCGATACTCACATCACGAGCATATCATGTCATGCGCCGCCGCACTCCTCAAGGTCGTGCGCCCGCCGTGGTGCACATTACGATTGTGCATTAGGGCCGCGCCTAAGGCAGCGCCTCGGCCTCCTCCTCCTGCCGCGCGCATCAGGGTGGTACTCCGGCCGCCGTGCACATTATGGGGACCCAGTAGCCCGGATCGCGCGCATCAGCACCTTTCCCACACTTCGGGCTCACTACCGTAACGGCCGCCGGCGCTCGATCGATCCTTTTTTCCGCCAGTAGTGGCGGCAGAGCGAGAGCTGGCTAGGTTGATTCGGGATTTGGCTTTGCACTTTGCGTAGCTGACTTGCGTATCACTAAGACTGGTGGCATTAGACCGGCCTTGCTTATAACTGGGCCGCACGAAGGCATTTTGTGTTATCTGAGTTGGATAATGGCCTAGTACTAGCACGGGCAGCTTGTTTAATTTTTTATTCCATCGATGCCTAGTACCATCAGGAAGAGCACATGCTGATTTATTTACTTTTTGGATTATGTTTGTTATTTTGAAACAATAGATGGCTGTTTAATTATTCGTGTGATGTATGATTCAGTATCTTATGAGTTTTTCTCTCTCTCTCGGGTGTTGTTTCATACAGTTACGTCCTTAACCTGTGCCCTGTTGTACTTTTGATAGGTTACGCATGCATTTGTTTCGGTTAATACCGGTTATAAGTTAGCTGCTCATTTAAGCGTCAGCCCGTGAAGCCTAGGCTGCATTACTATCATCTCCTGGGATGCACAAAAGTTAATCACGTGATGTACCTTATTATTTAATTCTGCTCATTAAATTACACGCTTGATTATTATTTTTATTATGTGCATTCCGATCGTTATTCATGAGTATTAAGTGTTGAATTAGAATGGAACCAACAAGAAATTTTGGTTTAACACTGCTATATATTCTCACAATAATTGTGATGATTACTTTTAGTACTTCATGGTTACATACTGACCAATGTTGTATGTGATCATGATTATTATGTTTTTTTGGACCTTTTATCTAAGGCTACTATATATCTTGGGATAATTACAATGATTAATTTTTATGACGCATGATTATATTCTGACCAAAGTTGATTATTATTATGATTACTGTCGGTGTCAAAACCGGCGGATCTCGGGTAGGGGGTTCCGAACTGTGCGTCTAGGCCGGATGGTAACAGGAGGCAGGGAACACGATGTTTTTACCCAGGTTCGGGTCCTCTTGATGGAGGTAAAACCCTACGTCATGCTTGATTAATATTGAAGATATGGTTAGTACAAGAGTAGATCTACCACGAGATCAAGGAGGCTAAACCCTAGAAGCTAGCCTATGGTATGATTGTTGTCTATGGAGTTGATCAAGTTGTCCTACGGACTAAAACCCTCCGGTTTATATAGACACCGGATAGGGTTAGGGTTACATAGAGTCGGTTACAATGGTAGGAGATCTCGAATATCCGCATCGCCAAGCTTGCCTTCCACGCCAAGGAAAGTCCCATCCGGACACGGGACGTAGTCTTCAATCTTGTATCTTCATAGTCCTGGAGTCCGACTGAAGGTATAGTCCGGCTACCCGAACACCCCCTAATCCAGGACTCCCTCAGTAGCCCCTGAACCAGACTTCAATGACGACGAGTCCGGCGCGCAAATTGTCTTCGGCATTGCAAGGCGGGTTTCTCCTCCAAGTTCTTCATAGAAGATTTGTAAACACCAAGAATAGTGTCCGGCTCTGCAAAATAAGTTTTCACATATTGCCATAGAGAGAATAATAATAACACAAATCAAATCTGCTGACGTATTCCGCAGTGCGCCATCGCACTACGGCCAAGTCTTTTACGAATCGTTTTTACTTTTTCACCTCAGCGTGTTTTGCGAGGCAGTTTCCTTGGCATGTCTTGTCAAAGCAGATATCGTGTACCCCCCTTTTACGGGATTCTCATCAATACGAACGTGGGTAATCCAACCGCGCCACTTATCACGGCGCTTGAGAGGCAAGTGAGTTTTCCTAGGCAGGTGGGGACGCACAACCGCATCCGCCCATATAAGGGGATAAGGATCCACCTTTTCACCCACGCCCTCTTCCTCCTTTGCCTATCCATCTCCTGCGCACTCGAGCTCCAGTGCCCAAGCCCGCACTTCCCACCTCAACCTTCTCCAGCAATGTCCGGAGCGGGAGGCAAGTGGAAGGTCTCCTCCGTTACGGAGGGCCAAGTTAAGAAGCTAAGGAAGGCCGGATACCTGTCCAAGGACATCGAGCACCGGCTTCCCGAGAAGGGGCAGCTTCTCCCCACCCCAAGGCCCCATGAGAGGGTAGTATTCCTTCCCCACTTCCTCCGCGGACTAGGTTTTCCACTTCACCCATTTGTCCGGGGGGCTCATGTTCTACTACGGCCTGGATTTCCACGATCTGGCCCCGAACTTTATCCTCAACATCTCGGCGTTTATCGTCGTGTGCGAGGCTTTTCTCCGCGTCCGCCCCCATTTCGGCCTCTGGCTCAAGACCTTCAATGTCAAGCCCAAGGTGGTGCGTGGCAGCCAGGCGGAGTGCGGAGGCGCCATGGCGGGCAAGATGGCCAACGTCCTATGGTTCGAGGGCTCTTTCGTGGAGACCCTAAAGGGATGGCAAGCCGGGTGGTTTTATATCACCGAGCCGCGCGATCCGAACTGGACCGCAGCCCCCGAGTTCCGATCCGGACCCCCCACGCGGCTTATGTCTTGGAAAGAGACGGGCCTGTCGTGGGGTGATGAAAAAGAGGTGACCGGATTGCAAACATGCATCCAGTCCCTGGTGAACAAGCCAGTCCGGCTTGTTAATGTAATCCAGGTTATGCTCATTCGCCGGATCCTCCCGTGCCAACAACGGGATTTTAATTTGTGGGAGTTCAACCTGGCGCAGCACCAAACCCTCAGCAGGCTCTTCGACACGACGTACGAAGACACCTAGAGGCTGCTATTTAAGGGCGCCGAGGCTCCTGCATCCGCTTCCGAGGACCGCTGATGCAGCTCGCAGCGTCATGCTAATGAGGTAAGCCATCTACACCTTTTACAGGATGTTAAGCTTTTTCCATAGTTTGACTCTATGCGGGATCTAAACTCCCGTACCTTTGACAGGCTTGGCGGGCGATATCCGGAACGATTAACTGTCCGGCTCCACTGCCCGAAGACCCAGCCCCAGCTCTCCTAGTGAAGCTGCTGGCTCCGGCGCCTTATGTGGTGCCGAAGAAGAAGGCCAAGAAGAAGAAGACCATGGGGGCTCGAAAGAGTGCCCGTAATATGGTGGTGTCGGACTCGTCATCTGACGAGTCCGAGACGCCCTCCTCCCGTGAAAACGAGGAGGAGGAAGAAGAAACCTCCCCCCTCCAGCGGGGGAAGGAAAGAAGAAGAAGGCCGCCCCAACGGGGGAGGCCGAAGGGTCCAGGAAGAGGAAGACCCCTCCGCCGGACTACTCCCCCGACGCTGAAGAGGACAAAGAGGAGTGGCCGGACAGGACCAAGCGTCCGGCGAAATCGTAAGTTCGGATATCAGAGTAACTCATGACGTTCCTTTGTTGCACAGCTTTCCCTAATGTCGAATATAATTATGCAGCCCGTCCCGGACCGGACTCGATGAATCTTCGGGCGGCTCCCTGGACTCATCGGACGTGAACTTAGTTCCGCCCGCTGCCTCCCCCCGCACTGCGGATGACGCCGAAGTGGGCGTCGCGACGACCTTTGGGGCAGGAGGAGGTGGTCCCGGAGGAGCCGCAAGGCAACCTCCCGGACTCCAGGAGTGAAGGGGACAAGACCCCCAGGGCTCCAAGTCCGGCTTCGAGCCGGACACCGCACCGGAATCCACAACAGTTTCGGGCCGCGGTAGGCGAACTCCTTCCAAGAGGAGTAAGCCTTCTGAGCCGGCAGCCTCCGTCCAACCGGAGGTGCCGGACAATCTGCTGGAGGTGCTCGACGGCGCCTCCATCGACGAGGAGCACCGTACTATTATGAGTACAGTGATCCAGAAGGTTCAGTCCGCCAAGAGCGGACTGACTGAAGCTTGCGCTAGCCTTCTAACAGGCTTTGAGGTAAGTAAAAATATGTAAAAATATAACCGCATAGACAGTAGCCCCTGATGCTCTGTTTGGCGTTCGGAAAGAAAAGCCGAATAGAGGATCTATTGAATTTCGCAGGAGTCTAACAAAGAGTCAATATGCGTATGCAGGCTTCGCTGCTAGCCACCGCCGCACTGACTGCGGAGGTGCGTGCCCTGAAACAGGGCCTCGAGCGGACCGAGCAAGAGCTCGGCCTTGCCAAACGGGAGCTCGAGGAGAAAGAAGGTAAGAAATACCTTACAGGAAAAGTGCCTATAGAAAGATGTGATTGCAAAAAATAACAGGATTGTACTGCTTATTGTAGGGGCCACGACTGAGGTGGCGACCCTCAAGCAGGCACTGTCCGAGGCCGAAAAGAAAAAGGCCGCGGAGTGCACCGAGCGAGAGAAACTTGAGGCTCAGGTCGGCGAGGTGCAGCAGGAGCTTCAGGCTCTCATGAAGAAACATGAGGGTTTGGAGCTTGAGTCCAAGACGCAAGCGTCCGAGCTCGCGGCGGCCCTGGAGACTGCCAAGTCCGCCAAGGCCGAAGCCCAAAAGGCCCTCCAAGAGTTGGAGGAGATGAAAAAGATAGCGGGTAAGGCATTCTTTATGCAAAGCAGAAGTATAAAAGTAAAGTACTTGTTACTTACCCGAATCCGGAGCTCTCCAGGGGCATTCGCAGATCTTCCCCGCAGCGTATCCGACGCCGCCGCATTCTACCGAGTCGAAGAGGGCAGCTCGACGGAGAAGGTGTTCTGGTCTCAGTATGCTGAGGCCGGACACCCTGTGCCCTTGAGCGACCAGCTGAAACAGCTGGTCAAGCTCCACAAGGCGGCCGAACAGGCCATGAAAGGCTTCATAGTTCGGCTGTGGCCCGGAGAGGCCCTGCCTGGGAGCTACTTTGGGCTAGTGCGGCGACTGGTGGAGGCCTGTCCAAGGCTCGAGGTCATCAAGCGCTCTGTCTACATCGAAGGTGCCCGTAGGGCCCTAGCCCGTGCAAAGGTGCACTGGGGTAAGCTGGACGGTGAGAAGCTTGTGAGGGACGGGCCGCCGCCGGGGAAGGAGCATCGCAAGCCCGAGAACTACTATAAGGATGTTCTTGCTGGTGCCCGCCTTGTGGCGGATGAATGTACCAAGGATGTAATTTTTGAATGAGCTCGCTCGTGTTTATCCTGTGCGCTGAAAACTTGTTCATATGCGCTAAGCAATGCTTATTGAATTTAAAATATTACTTTCTGTGTGGCCGTTTATCAAAAATTGAGAGATGGCCAGTCGTCGGCTTCTGCCCCGTGCCACTAGTGCTGGGGTGTTTGGGATAAACCTGAGCGCTCTTTTTCCCATAGTTGGGTCCTTCGAGGGAGGCGCTCAACACAACGAACCAGGCAATCGGACTATTACGCTTGAACACTCTCACTTAGCCATAGAACTCTATAATTTTAAATTTCGGCGAAGCCCCTAGTTCGGAAGACCGAGTTCGGGGCGCTATCCACGCCTTGGCCGGACAAAGCCAGCTCCTCGCTCGAAGCGGCATAAGCCTTTAGGGACTCGAAAAACCTCTCGAACAGTGACCGGTCTCTCGCCACATCATGACAGTCAGTTTTAGCTTTCTCCACTAAGGTGCTTAGCCCAGCTCAACCGGGGCACAGTCGCAGTGGTTCTCCTACTGCTACCTTAGCCGATATAGCGGAACGTAAGGCACCAAAACATAGGAGCCGGGCAAACCCAACTATTGACCCAAATCATGATTCGGAGCCGATGCATATAGTGCTATAAGTTCGGGGTGCCGCACTTGTGAAAGTGTACGGACTTCTCATGTCATATTAATGGGTACTAAAGCCCCTGGCGTATTTTGCCGTACCACAGTGTACTGGTGCAACATGTCATAAACATATATATGAAAAGATGATAATGCAGAAAATAGACAAAAAGCTATGCATTGTTTATAGAGGCTATTTATCAAAGCCGAACGATACAAGTGGTGCGATAAGCAAAAAGATATTGGACTACTTAGTATGTCCTGACCAGGGGCAGGCCGCGGAATTGTATTTAAAACATGTATACCGCTCGTAACAGAGACCACCTGGGAGTTCCATAATGTGGCATGGCTTGTCTGCCTCCTGGATCTTGCATCGTTTGTGCGGCAGTCAAATTGCCGAACAGGTCATCCAAAGTATGGAGTCCTAAAAGTAAGAAAAAATTAAAAAAAGAATCCGGCAGCCCCTAGTACGTTTTAAGCCGTATTTTGGGCATGCCGTTATTGTGCCCCTTCCCGTGTGCCCATGGTATCTCAAGGGCGTAGTTATGTACGCGAGGTACTGGTTCCGCTATGTCGCGAGAGCTGGGGTTGGGGCCGCATTGCTACGCTTGCTCATAGTGTGCCAGGCGGTTCTGCTTTGGGTTACTCCGGGCGCGCTTGGCAGTGTCTGGCTTTTTAACGGCCGGATTGGAGAATTGCCTAAGAAGGCTACTTTGTACTTCCGCTGCGAGAGCCGCCGTGTGCTCCTCCGTACGGAGGGAGCGTTCGGTGTTTCCGTTGACCATAATTACTCCTCGAGGGCCTGGCATCTTGAGCTTGAGATATGCGTAGTGCAGCACCTCATTGAACTTTGCGAATGCGGTTCGTCCAAGCAGGGCGTGATAGCCACTGCGAAACGGGACTATATCGAAGATTAACTCTTCGCTTCGGAAATTATCCGGGGATCCGAAGACCACGTCAAGTGTTACTGAGCCTGTACAGTTGGCTTCTACACCTGGTATAACGCCTTTAAAGGTCGTTTTTGTGGGCTTAATCCTTGAGGGATCTATGCCCATTTTCCGCATTGTATCCTGATAAAGCAGGTTCAGGCTACTGCCGACGTCCATTAGGACTCTTGTGAGATGAAATCCGTCGATGATTGGGTCGAGAACCAATGCGGCGAAGCCGCCATGACGGATGCTAGTGGGATGGTCCCTTCAATCAAAAGTGATCGGGTAGGAGGACCATGGGTTGAACTTTGGGGCGACTGGCTGTTGGGGAACGTAGTAATTTCAAAAAAATTCCTACGCACACGCAAGATCATGGTGATGCATAGCAACAAGGGGAGAGTGTGATCTACATACCCTAGTAGATCGACAACGGAAGCGTTTGGTTGATGTAGTCGTACGTCTTCACGGCCCGACCGATCAAGCACCGAAACTACGACACCTCCGAGTTTTAGCACACGTTCAGCTCGATGACGATCCCCGGACTCCGATCCAGGAAAGTGTTGGGGAATAGTTCCGTCAGCACGATGGCGTGGTGACGATCTTGATGTACTACTGTCGCAGGGCTTCGCTTAAGCACCGCTACAATATTATCGAGTACTATGGTGGCAGGGGGCGCCGCACACGGCTAAGAATAAGATCACGTGGATCAACTTGTGTGTCTTTGGGGTTCCCCTGCCTCCGTATATAAAGGATCAAGGGGGGGGGGGTGTGGCCGGCCAAGGGGAGGCGCGCAGGAGTTCTACTCCCTCTGGGAGTAGGATTCCCCCCCCCAATCCTAGTTGGAATAGGATTCGCGGAGGGGGGAAAAGAGAGAGGGGGGCCGGCCCCCTCTCCTTGTCCTATTCAGACTAGGGCAGGGGAGAGGCGCGTGGCCCATCTTGGGCTGCCCCTTCTCTTTTCCACTAAAGCCCACTAAGGCCCATATAGCTCCCGGGGGGTTCCGGTAACCTCCCGGTACTCCGGTAAAATCCCGATTTCACCCGGAACACCTCCGATATCCAAACATAGGCTTCCAATATATCAATCTTTATGTCTCGACCATTTCGAGACTCCTCGTCATGTCCATGATCACATCCGGGACTCCGAACAACCTTCGGTACATCAAAACGTATAAACTCATAATATAACTGTCATCGAAACCTTAAGCGTGCGGACCCTACGGGTTCGAGAACAATGTAGACATGACCGAGACACGTCTCCGGTCAATAACCAATAGTGGGACCTGGATGCCCATATTGGCTCCTACATATTCTACGAAGATCTTTATCGGTCAGACCGCATAACAACATACGTTGTTCCCTTTGTCATCGGTATGTTGCTTGCCCGAGATTCGATCGTCGGTATCCAATACCTAGTTCAATCTTGTTACCGGCAAGTCTCTTTACTCGTTTCGTAATACATGATCTCGCAACTAACTCATTAGTTGCATTGCTTGCAAGGCTTAAGTGATGTGCATTACCGAGAGGGCCCAGAGATACCTCTCCAACGATCGGAGTGACAAATCCTAATCTCGAAATACGTCAACCCAACATGTACCTTTGGAGACACCTGTAGAGCACCTTTATAATCACCCAGTTACGTTGTGACGTTTGGTAGCACACAAAGTGTTCCTCCGGCACACGGGAGTTACATAATCTCATAGTCATAGGAACATGTATAAGTCATGAAGAAAGCAATAGCAACATACTAAACGATCGGGTGCTAAGCTAATGGAATGGGTCATGTCAATCAGATCATTCACCTAATGATGTGATCCCGTTAATCAAATAACAACTCTTTGTCCATGGTTAGGAAACATAACCATCTTTGATTAACGAGCTAGTCAAGTAGAGGCATACTAGTGACACTCCGTTTGTCTATGTATTCACACATGTATTATGTTTCCGGTTAATACAATTCTAGCATGAATAATAAACATTTATCATGAAATAAGGAAATAAATAATAACTTTATTGCCTCTAGGGCATATTTCCTTCAGTCTCCCACTTGCACTAGAGTCAATAATCTAGATCACATCACCATATGATTAACATCGATAGTTCACATCATCATGTGATTAATACCCATAGTTCACATGGCCATATGACCAACACCCAAAGGGTTTACTAGAGTCAATAATCTAGTTCACATCGCTATGTGATTAACACCCAAAGAGTACTAAGGTGTGATCATGTTTTGCTTGTGAGAGAAGTTTAGTCAACGGGTCTGCCACATTCAGATCTGTATGTATTTTGCAAATTTCTATGTCAACAATACTCTGCTCAGAGCTACTCTAGCTAATTGCTCCCACTTTCAATATATATCTAGATTGAGACTTAGAGTCACCTAGATTAGTGTCAAAACTTGCATCGACGTAACCCTTTACGATGAACCTTTTTTTTCACCTCCATAATCGAGAAACATATCCTTATACCACTAAGGATAATTTTGATCGTTGTCCAGTGATCTACTCCTAGATCACTATTGTACTTCCTTGCCAAAATCAGTGTAGGGTATACAATAGATCTAGTACACAGCATGGCATACTTTATAGAACCTATGGCCAAGGCATAGGGAATGACTTTCATTCTCTTTCTATCTTCTGCCGTAGTCGGGTTTTGAGTCTTACCTAATTTCACACCTTGTAACACAGGCAAGAACTCTTTCTTTGACTGTTCCATTTTGAACTACTTCAAAATCTTGTCAAGGTATATGTACTCATTGAAAAAACTTATCAAGCGTCTTTATCTATCGCTATAGATCTTGATACTCAATATGTAAGTAGCTTCACCGAGGTCTTTCTTTGAAAAACTCCTTTCAAACACTCCTTTATGCTTTGCAGCATAATTCTACATTATTTCTGATCAACAATATGTCATTCACATATACTTATCAGAAATGCTGTAGTGCTCCCACTCACTTTCTAGTAAATACAGGCTTTACCGCAAGTCTGTATAAAACTATATGTTCTGATCAACTTATCAAAGCGTATATTCCAACTCCGAGATGCTTGCACCAGTCCATAGATGGATCGCTGGAGCTTGCATATTTTGTTAACACCATTAGGATTGACAAAACCTTCTAGTTGCATCGTATACAACTCTTCTTTAATAAATCCATTAAGGAATGATGTTTTGTTTTATCCATTTGCTGGATTTCATAAAATGCGGAAATTGCTAACATGATTCAGACAGACTTAAGCATCGCTACGGGTGAGAAGGTCTCATCTTAGCCAACCCCTTGAACTTGCCGAAACCCTTTTGCGACAAGTCGAGCTTTGTAGACAGTAATATTACCGTCAGCGTCAGTCTTCTTCTTGAAGATCCATTTATTCTCAATTGCTTGCCGATCATCGGGCAAGTCAACCAAAGTCCATACTTTGTTCTCATACATGGATCCCATCTCAGATTTCATGGCTTCAAGCCATTCTGCGGAATCTGGGCTCACCATTGCTTCTTCATAGTTCGTAGGTTCATCATGATCTAGCAGCATGACTTCCAGAACAGGATCACCGTACCACTCTGGCGCGGATCTCACTCTGGTTGATCTACGAGGTTCAGTAGTATCTTGTCCTGAAGTTTCATGATCATTATCATTAGCTTCCTCACTAATTGGTGTAGGTGTCACAGAAACAGATTTCTGTGATGTACTACTTTCCAATAAGGGAGCAGGTATAGTTACCTCATCAAGTTCTACTTTCCTCCCACTCACATCTTTCGAGAGAAACTCCTTCTCCATAAAGTTTCTGAACTTAGCAACAAAAGTCTTGCCTTTGGATCTGTGATAGAAGGTGTATCCAATACCTTTGGATATCCTATGAAGACACATTTCTCCGATTTGGGTTCGAGCTTATCAGGTTGAAGCTTTTTCACATAAGCATCGCAGCCCCAAACTTTCAGAAACGACAACTTTGGTTTCTCGCCAAACCATAGTTCACACGGTGTCGTCTCAACGGACTTAGATGGTGCCCTATTTAATGTGAATACAGCTGTCTCTAATGCATGACCCCAAAACGATAGTGGTATATCGGTAAGAGACATCATAGATCGCACTATATCTAATAAAGTACAGTTATGACGTTCAGACACACCATTACACTATGGTGTTCCAGGTGGCGTGAGTAGTGAAACTATTTCACATTGTTTTAATTGAAGGCCAAACTCGTAACTCAAATATTTTACCTCTGCGATCATATCGTAGAAACTTTTATTTTCTTGTCACGATGATTTTCCACTTCACTCTGAAATTCTTTGAACTGTTCAAATGTTTCAGACTTATGTTTCATCAAGTAGATATCCCCATATCTGCTCAAATCATCTGTGAAGGTCAGAAAATAATGATACCTGCTGCAAGCCTTAATATTCATCGGACCGCATACATCAGTATGTATGATTTCCAACAAATCTGTTGCTTGCTTCATTGTTCTGGAGAACGGCGTTTTAGTCATCTTGCCCATAAGGCATGGTTCACAAGCATCAAGTGAATCATAATCAAGTGATTCCAAAATCCCATCAGCATGGAGTTTCTTCATGCGCTTTACACCAATATGACTTAAACGGCAGTGCCACAAATAAGTTGCACTATCATTATTAACTTTGCATCTTTTGGTTTCAATATTATGAATATGTGTATCACTACGATCGAAATCCAACGAACTTGTTTCATTGGGTGTATGACCATCGAAGGTTTTATTCATGTAAACAGAACAACAATTATTCTCTGACTTTAATGAATAACCGTATTGCAATAAACATGATCAAATCATATTCATGCTCAACGCAAAAACCAAATAACACTTATTTAGGTTCAACACTAATCCCGAAAGTATAGGGGAGTGTGCGATGATGATCATATCAATGTTGGAACTACTTTCAACACACATCGTCACTTCACCCTTAACTAGTCTCTGTTTATTCTACAACTCCTGTTTCGAGTTACTACTCTTAGCAACTGATCCAGTATCAAATACTGAGGGGTTGCTATAAACACTAGTAAAGTACATCAATAACATGTATATCAAATATACTTTTGTTCCCTTTGCCATCCTTCTTATCCGCCAAATACTTGGGGCTGTTCTGCTTCCAGTGACCAGTCCCTTTGCAGTAGAAGCACTTAGTCTCAGGCTTAGGACCAGACTTGGGCTTCTTCACTTGAGCAGCAACTTGCTTTGCTGTTCTTCTTGAAGTTCCCCTTCTTCCCTTTGCCCTTTTCTTGAAACTAGTGGTCTTGTTAACCATCAACACTTGATGTTTTTCTTGATTTCTACCTTCGTCGATTTCAGCATCACGAAGAGCTTGGGAATTGTTTCCGTTATCCCTTGCATATTATAGTTCATCACGAAGTTCTACTAACTTGGTGATGGTGACTAGAGAATACTGTCAATCACTATTTTATCTGGAAGATTAACTCCCACTTGATTCAAGCGATTGTAGTACCCAGACAATCTGAGCACATGCTCACTAGTTGAGCGATTCTCCTCCATCTTTTAGCTATAGAACTTGTTGGAGACTTCATATCTCTCAACTCGGGTATTTGCTTGAAATATTAACTTCAACTCCTGGAACATCTCATATGGTCCATGACGTTCAAAACGTCTTTGAAGTCCCGATTCTAAGCTGTTAAGCATGGTGCACTAAACTATCAAGTAGTCATCATATTGAGCTAGCCAAACGTTCATAACGTCTGCATCTGCTCCTGCAATAGGTCTGTCACCTAGCGGTGCATCAAGGACATAATTCTTCTGTGCAGCAATGAGGATAAACCTCAGATCACGGATCCAATCCGCATCATTGCTACTAACATCTTTCAACACAATTTTCTCTAGGAACACATCAAAATAAACACAAGGAAGCAACAACGCGAGCTATTGATCTACAACATAATTTGCAAAATACTACCAGGACTAAGTTCATGATAAATTTAAGTTCAATTAATCATATTACTTAAGAACTCCCACTTAGATAGACATCCCTCTAATCCTCTAAGTGATCACGTGATCCAAATCAACTAAACCATGTCCGATCGTCACGTGAGATGGAGCAGTTTCATTGGTGAACATCACTATGTTGATCATATCTACTATATGATTCACGCTCGACCTTTCGGTCCCGTGTTCCGAGGCCATATCTGTATATGCTTGGCTTGTCAAGTATAACCTGAGTATTCCGCGTGTGCAACTGTTTTGCACCCGTTGTATTTGAGCGTAGAGCCTATCACACCCGATCATCACGTGGTGTCTCAGCACGAAGAACTTTCGCAACGGTGCATACTCAGGGAGAACACTTCTTGATAATTTAGTGAGAGATCATCTTATAATGCTACCGTCAATCAAAGCAAGATAAGATGCATAAAAGATAAACATCACATGCAATCAATATAAGTGATATGATATGGCCATCATCATCTTGTGCCTGTGATCTCCATCTCTGAAGCACCGTCATGATCACCATCGTCACTGGCGCGACACCTTGATCTCCATCGTAGCATCATTGTCGTCTTGCCAATCTTATGCTTCCACGACTATCTCTACCGCTTAGTGATAAAGTAAAGCAATACAGCGCGATTGCATTGCATACAATAAAGCGACAACCATATGGCTCCTGCCAGTTGCCGATAACTCGGTTACAAAACATGATCATCTCATACAATAAAATTTAGCATCATGTCTTGACCATATCACATCACAACATGCCCTGCAAAAACAAGTTAGACGTCCTCTACTTTGTTTGTTGCAAGTTTTACATGGCTGCTACGGGCTTAAGCAAGAACCAATCTTACCTACGCATCAAAACCACAACGATAGTTTGTCAAGTTGATGCCATTTTAACCTTCGCAAGGACCGGGCGTAGCCACACTCGGTTCGACTAAAGTTGGAGAAACTGTCACCCGCAAGCCACCTATGTGCAAAGCACGTCGGGAGAGCCGGTCTCGCGTAAGCGTACGCGTAATGTCGGTCCGGGCCGCTTCGTCCAACAATACCGCCGAACCAAAGTATGACATGTTGGTAGGCAGTATGACTTATATCGCCCACAACTCACTTGTGTTCTACTCGTGCACATAACATCAAACCATAAAACCTAGGCTCGGATGCCATTGTTAGGGAACGTAGTAATTTCAAAAAAATTCCTACGCACACGCAAGATCATGGTGATGCATAGCAACGAGGGGAGAGTGTGATCTACATACCCTAGTAGATCGACAACGGAAGCGTTTGCTTGATGTAGTCGTACGTCTTCACAGCCCGAACGATCAAGCACCGAAACTACGGCACCTCCGAGTTTTAGCACACATTCAGCTCGATGACGATCCCCGGACTCCGATCCAGCAAAGTGTCGGGGAAGAGTTCTGTCAGCACAATGGTGTGGTCACGATCTTCATGTACTACTGCCACAGGGCTTCGCCTAAGCACCGCTACAATATTATCGAGTACTATGGTGGCCGGGGGTGCCGCACACGGCTAAGAATAAGATCACGTGGATCAACTTGTGTGTCTCTGGGGTTCCCCTGCCTCCATATATAAAGGATCAAGGGGGGTGCGGCCGGCCAAGGGGAGGCGCGCCAGGAGGAGTCCTAGTCCCTCTAGGAGTAGGATTCCCCCCCCCCAATCCTAGTTGGAATAGGATTCGCGGAGGGGGGAAAAGAGAGAGGGGGGGGGGGGGCGGCCCCCTCTCCTTGTCCTATTCGGACTAGGGGAGGGGAGAGGCGCGCGACCCATCTTGGGCTGCCCCTTCTCTTTTCCACTAAAGCCCACTAAGGCCCATATAACTCCCGGGAGGTTCCGGTAACCTCCCGGTACTCCGGTAAAATCCCGATTTCACCCGGAACACCTCCGATATCCAAACATAGGCTTCCAATATATCAATATTTATGTCTCGACCATTTCGAGACTCCTCGTCATGTCCGTGATCACATCCGGGACTCCGAACAACCTTCGGTACATCAAAACGTATAAACTCATAATATAACTGTCATCGAAACCTTAAGCGTGCGGACCCTAAGGGTTCGAGAACAATGTAGACATGACCGAGACACGTCTCCGGTCAATAACCAATAGCGGGACCTGGATGCCCATATTGGCTCCTACATATTCTACGAAGATCTTTATCGGTCAGACCGCATAACAACATACGTTGTTCCCTTTGTCATCGGTATGTTGCTTGCCCGAGATTCGATCGTCGGTATCCAATACCTAGTTCAATCTTGTTATCGGCAAGTCTCTTTACTCGTTCCGTAATACATCATCTCGCAACTAACTCATTAGTTGCATTGCTTGGAAGGCTTAAGTGATGTGCATTACCGAGAGGGTCCAGAGATACCTCTCCGACGATCGGAGTGACAAATCCTAATCTCGAAATACGTCAACCCAACATGTACCTTTGGAGACACCTGTAGAGCACCTTTATAATCACCTAGTTACGTTGTGACGTTTGGTAGCACACAAAGTGTTCCTCCGGCACACGGGAGTTACATAATCTCATAGTCATAGGAACATGTATAAGTCATGAAGAAAGCAATAGCAACATACTAAACGATCGGGTGCTAACTCATTCCATTAGCTTAGCACCCGATCGTTTAGTATGTTGCTATTGCTTTCTTCATGACTTATACATGTTCCTATGACTATGAGATTATGTAACTCCCGTGTGCCGGAGGAACACTTTGTGTGCTACCAAACGTCACAACGTAACTAGGTGATTATAAAGGTGCTCTACAGGTGTCTCCAAAGGTACATGTTGGGTTGACGTATTTCGAGATTAGGATTTTTCACCCCGATCGTCAGAGAGGTATCTTTGGGCCCTCTTGGTAATGCACATCACTTAAGGCTTGCAAGCAATGCAACTAATGAGTTAGTTGCGAGATGATGTATTACGAAACGAGTAAAGAGACTTGCCGGTAACAAGATTGAACTAGGTATTGGATACCGACGATCGAATCTCGGGCAAGCAACATACCGATGACAAAGGGAACAACGTATGTTGTTATGGGGTCTGACCGATAAAGATCTTCGTAGAATATGTAGGAGCCAATATGGGCATCCAGGTCCCGCTATTGGTTATTGACCGGAGATGTGTCTCGGTCATGTCTACATTGTTCTCGAACCCGTAGGGTCCGCACGCTTAAGGTTTCGATGACAGTTATATTATGAGTTTATACGTTTTCATGTACCGAAGGTTGTTCGGAGTCCCGGATGTGATCACGGACATGACGAGGAGTCTCGAAATGGTCGAGACATAAAGATTGATATATTGGAAGCCTATGTTTGGATATTGGAGGTGTTCCGGGTGAAATCGGGATTTTACCAGAGTACCGGGAGGTTACCGGAACCCCCCGGGAGCTATATGGGCCTTAGTGGGCTTTAGTGGAAAAGAGAAGGGGCAGCCCAAGATGGGCCGCGCGCCTCTCTCATCCCCTAGTCCGAATAGGACAAGGAGAGGGGGCCGGCCCCCCTCTCTCTTTTCCCCCCTCCGCGAATCCTATTCCAACTAGGATTGGGGGGGGGGGGATCCTACTCCCAGAGGGAGTAGGACTCCTCCTGGCGCGCCTCCCCTTGGCCGGCCGCACCCCACCCCTTGATCCTTTATATACGGAGGCAGGGGAACCCCAGAGACACACAAGTTGATCCACGTGATCTTATTCTTAGCCGTGTGCGGCGCCCCCTGCCACCATAGTACTCGATAATATTGTAGCGGTGCTTAGGCGAAGCCCTGCGACAGTAGTACATCAAGATCGTCACCACGCCGTCATGCTGACGGAACTCTTCCCCGACACTTTGCTGGATCGGAGTCCGGGGATCGTCATCGAGCTGAACGTGTGCTAAAATTCGGAGGTGCCGTAGTTTCGGTGCTTGATCGGTCGGGCCGTGAAGACGTACGACTACATCAACCAAACGCTTCCGTTGTCGATCTACTAGGGTATGTAGATCACACTCTCCCCTCGTTGCTATGCATCACCATGATCTTGCGTGTGCGTAGGAATTTTTTTGAAATTACTACGTTCCCCAACAGTGGTATCAGAGCCTAGGTTTTATGGTTTGATGTTATGTGCACGAGTAGAACACAAGTGAGTTGTGGGCGATATAAGTCATACTGCCTACCAGCATGTCATACTTTGGTTCGCCGGTATTATTGGACGAAGCGGCCCGGACCGACATTACGTGTACGCTTACGCGAGACCGGTTCTCCCGACATGCTTTGCACATAGGTGGCTTGCGGGTGACAGTTTCTCCAACTTTAGTTGAACCAAGTGTGGCTACACCCGGTCCTTGAGAAGGTTAAAACGGAGTCTATTTGATGAACTATCGTTGTGGTTTTGATGCGTAGGTGAGATGAAGTTCTTACTTAAGCCCGTAGCAGCCACGTAAAACTTGCAACAACAAAGTAGAGGACGTCTAACTTGTTTTTGCATGGCATGTTGTGATGTGATATGGTCAAGGCATGATGCTGATTTTATTGTATGAGATGATCATGTTTTGTAACCAAGTTATCGGCAACTGGCAGGAGCCATATGGTTGTCGCTTTATTGTATGCAATGCAAT
The DNA here is from genome assembly GCA_034509565.1 of Triticum monococcum. NCBI lineage: Eukaryota > Viridiplantae > Streptophyta > Magnoliopsida > Poales > Poaceae > Triticum > Triticum monococcum. The sequence continues at coordinate 631,108,191 of CM067843.1, forward strand.
CGCGATGTAATGCTTTACTTTATTACTAAGCGGTAGTGATAGTCGTGGAAGCATAAGATTGGCGAGACAACAACGATGCTACGATGGAAATCAAGGTGTCGCGCTGGTGACGATGGTGATCATGACGGTGCTTCAGAGATGGAGATCACAGGCACAAGATGATGATGGCCATATCATATCACTTATATTGATTGCATGTGATGTTTATGTTTTATGCATCTTATCTTGCTTTGATTGACGGTAGCATTATAAGATGATCTCTCACTAAATTATCAAGAAGTGTTCTCCCTGAGTATGCACCATTGCGAAAGTTCTTCGTGCCCAGACACCACGTGATGATCGGGTGTGATAGGCTCTACGTTCAAATACAACGGGTGCAAAACAGTTGCACACGCGGAATACTCAGGTTATACTTGATGAGCCAAGCATATACAGATATGGCCTCGGAACACGGAGACCGAAAGGTCGAGCGTGAATCATATAGTAGATATGATCAACATAGTGATGTTCACCAATGAAACTGCTCCATTTCACGTGACGATCGGACATGGTTTAGTTGATTTGGATCACGTGATCACTTAGAGGATTAGAGGGATGTCTATCTAAGTGGGAGTTCTTAAGTAATATGATTAATTGAACTTAAATTTATCATGAACTTAGTCCTGGTAGTATTTTGCAAATTATGTTGTAGATCAATAGCTTGCGTTGTTGCTTCCCTGTGTTTATTTTGATATGTTCCTAGAGAAAATTGTGTTGAAAGATGTTAGTAGCAATGATGCGGATTGGATCCGTGATCTGAGGTTTATCCTCATTGCTGCACAGAAGAATTATGTCCTTGATGCACCGCTAGGTGACAGACCTATTGCAGGAGCAGATGCAGACGTTATGAACGTTTGGCTAGCTCAATATGATGACTACTTGATAGTTTAGTGCACCATGCTTAACAGCTTAGAATCGGGACTTCAAAGACGTTTTGAACGTCATGGACCATATGAGATGTTCCAGGAGTTGAAGTTAATATTTCAAGCAAATACCCGAGTTGAGAGATATGAAGTCTCCAATAAGTTCTATAGCTAAAAGATGGAGGAGAATCGCTCAACTAGTGAGCATGTGCTCAGATTGTCTGGGTACTACAATCGCTTGAATCAAGTGGGAGTTAATCTTCCAGATAAAATAGTGATTGACAGTATTCTCTAGTCACCATCACCAAGTTAGTAGAACTTCGTGATGAACTATAATATGCAAGGGATAACGGAAACAATTCCCAAGCTCTTCGTGATGCTGAAATCGACGAAGGTAGAATTCAAGAAAAACATCAAGTGTTGATGGTTAACAAGACCACTAGTTTCAAGAAAAGGGCAAAGGGAAGAAGGGGAACTTCAAGAAGAACAGCAAGCAAGTTTCTGCTCAAGTGAAGAAGCCCAAGTCTGGTCCTAAGCCTGAGACTAAGTGCTTCTACTGCAAAGGGACTGGTCACTGGAAGCAGAACAACCCCAAGTATTTGGCGGATAAGAAGGATGGCAAAGGGAACAAAAGTATATTTGATATACATGTTATTGATGTACTTTACTAGTGTTTATAGCAACCCCTCAGTATTTGATACTGGATCAGTTGCTAAGAGTAGTAACTCGAAACAGGAGTTGCAGAATAAACAGTGACTAGTTAAGGGTGAAGTGACGATGTGTGTTGAAAGTAGTTCCAACATTGATATGATCATCATCGCACACTCCCCTATACTTTTGGGATTAGTGTTGAACCTAAATAAGTGTTATTTGGTTTTTTCATTGAGCATGAATATGATTTGATCATGTTTATTGCAATACGGTTATTCATTAAAGTCAGAGAATAATTGTTGTTCTGTTTACATGAATAAAACCTTCGATGGTCATACACCCAATGAAACAAGTTCGTTGGATCTCGATCGTAGTGATACACATATTCATAATATTGAAACCAAAAGATGCAAAGTTAATAATGATAGTGCAACTTATTTGTGGCACTGCCGTTTAAGTCATATTGGTGTAAAGCGCATGAAGAAACTCCATGCTGATGGGATTTTGGAATCACTTGATGCTTGCGAACCATGCCTTATGGGCAAGATGACTAAAACGCCGTTCTCTGGAACAATGAAGCAAGCAACAGATTTATTGGAAATCATACATACTGATGTATGTGGTCCGATGAATATTAAGGCTTGTAGCAGGTATCATTATTTTCTGACCTTCACAGATGATTTGAGCAGATATGGGGATATCTACTTGATGAAACATAAGTCTGAAACATTTGAACAGTTCAAAGAATTTCAGAGTGAAGTGGAAAATCATCGTGACAAGAAAATAGAAGTTTCTACGATATGATCGCAGAGGTAAAATATTTGAGTTACGAGTTTGGCCTTCAATTAAAACAATTTGAAATAGTTTCACTACTCACGCCACCTGGAACACCATAGTGTAATGGTGTGTCCGAACGTCATAACCGTACTTTATTAGATATAGTGCGATCTATGATGTCTCTTATCGATATACCACTATCGTTTTGGGGTTATGCATTAGAGACAGCTGCATTCACGTTAAATAGGGCACCATCTAAGTCCGTTGAGACGACACCGTGTGAACTATGGTTTGGCAAGAAACCAAAGTTGTCGTTTCTGAAAGTTTGGGGCTGCGATGCTTATGTGAAAAAGCTTCAACTTGATAAGCTCGAACCCAAATCGGAGAAATGTGTCTTCATAGGATATCCAAAGGAAACTATTGGATACACCTTCTATCACAGATCCGAAGGCAAGACTTTTGTTGCTAAGTTCAGAAACTTTATGGAGAAGGAGTTTATCTCGAAAGATGTGAGTGGGAGGAAAGTAGCACTTGACGAGGTAACTATACCTGCTCCCTTATTGGAAAGTAGTACATCACACAAACCTGTTTCTGCGACACCTACACCAATTAGTGAGGACGCTAATGATAATGATCATGAAACTTCAGGACAAGATACTACTGAACCTTGTAGATCAACCAGAATGAGATCCGCGCCAGAATGGTACGGTAATCCTGTTCTGGAAGTCATGCTGCTAGATCATGATGAACCTACGAACTATGAAGAAGCGATGGTGAGCCCAGATTCCGCAAAATGGCTTGAAGCCATGAAATCTGAGATGGGATCCATGTATGAGAACAAAGTATGGACATTGGTTGACTTGCCCGATGATCGACAAGCAATTGAGAATAAATGGATCTTCAAGAAGAAGACTGACGCTGACGGTAATATTACTGTCTACAAAGCTCGACTTGTCGCAAAAGGGTTTAGGCAAGTTCAAGGGGTTGACTATGATGAGACCTTCTCACCCGTAGCGATGCTTAAGTCTGTCTGAATCATGTTAGCAATTGCCGCATTTTATGAAATCCGGCAAATGGATAAAACAAAACTGCATTCCTTAATGGATTTGTTAAACAAGAGTTGTATACGATGCAACTAGAAGGTTTTGTCAATCCTAAAGGTGTTAACAAAATATGCAAGCTCCAGCGATCCATCTATGGACTGGTGCAAGCATCTCGGAGTTGGAATATACGCTTTGATAAGTTGATCAAAACATATAGTTTTATACAGACTTGCGGTAAAGCTTGTATTTACTAGAAAGTGAGTGGGAGCACTACAGCATTTCTGATAAGTATATGTGAATGACATATTGTTGATCGGAAATAATGTAGAATTATTCTACAAAGCATAAAGGAGTGTTTGAAAGGAGTTTTTCAAAGAAAGACCTCGGTGAAGCTGCTTACATATTGAGTATCAAGATCTATAGCGATAGATAAAGACGCTTGATAAGTTTTTTCAATGAGTACATATACCTTGACAAGATTTTGAAGTAGTTCAAAATGGAACAGTCAAAGAAAGAGTTCTTGCCTGTGTTACAAGGTGTGAAATTAGGTAAGACTCAAAACCCGACTACGGCAGAAGATAGAAAGAGAATGAAAGTCATTCCCTATGCCTTGGCCATAGGTTCTATAAAGTATGCCATGCTGTGTACCAGATCTATTGTATACCCTACACTGATTTTGGCAAGGGAGTACAATAGTGATTTAGGAGTAGATCACTGGACAGCGGTCAAAATTATCCTTAGTGGAATAAGGATATATTTCTCGATTATGGAGGTGAAAAAAAGGTTCGTCGTAAAGGGTTACGTCGATGCAAGTTTTGACACTAATCTAGATGACTCTAAGTCTCAATCTAGATACATATTGAAAGTGGGAGCAATTAGCTAGAGTAGCTCCGAGCAGAGTATTGTTGATATAGAAATTTGCAAAATACATACAGATCTGAATGTGGCAGACCCGTTGACTAAACTTCCCTCACAAGCAAAACATGATCACACCTTAATACTCTTTGGGTGTTAATCACATAGCGATGTGAACTAGATTATTGACTCTAGTAAACCCTTTGGGTGTTGGTCACATGGCGATGTGAAATATGGGTATTAATCACATGATGATGTGAACTATCGATGTTAATCACATGGTGATGTGATCTAGATTATTGACTCTAGTGCAAGTGGGAGACTGAAGGAAATATGCCCTAGAGGCAATAAAGTTATTATTTATTTCCTTATTTCATGATAAATGTTTATTATTCATGCTAGAATTGTATTAACCAGAAACATAATACATGTGTGAATACATAGACAAACAGAGTGTCACTAGTATGCCTCTACTTGACTAGCTCGTTAATCAAAGATGGTTATGTTTCCTAACCATGGACAAAGAGTTGTTATTTGATTAACGGGATCACATCATTAGGTGAATGATCTGATTGACATGACCCATTCCATTAGCTTAGCACTCGATCGTTTAGTATGTTGCTATTGCTTTCTTCATGACTTATACATGTTCCTATGACTATGAGATTATGTAACTCCCGTGTGCCGGAGGAACACTTTGTGTGCTACCAAATGTCACAACGTAACTGGGTGATTATAAAGGTGCTCTACAGGTGTCTCCAAAGGTACATGTTGGGTTGACATATTTCGAGATTAGGATTTGTCACTCCGATCGTCGGAGAGGTATCTCTGGGCCCTCTCGGTAATGCACATCACTTAAGCCTTGCAAGCAATGCAACTAATGAGTTAGTTGCAAGATGATGTATTACGGAACGAGTAAAGAGACTTGCCGGTAACAAGATTGAACTAGGTATTGGATACCGACGATCGAATCTCGGGCAAGCAACATACCGATGACAAAGGGAACAACGTATGTTGTTATGCGGTCTGACCGATAAAGATCCTCGTAGAATATGTAGGAGCCAATATGGGCATCCAGGTCCCGCTATTGGTTATTGACCGGAGACGTGTCTCGGTCATGTCTACATTGTTCTCGAACCCGTAGGGTCCGCATGCTTAAGGTTTCGATGACAGTTATATTATGAGTTTATACGTTTTGATGTACCGAAGGTTGTTCGGAGTCCCGGATGTGATCACGGACATGACGAGGAGTCTCGAAATGGTCGATACATAAAGATTGATATATTGGAAGCCTATGTTTAGATACCGGAGGTGTTCCGGGTGAAAACGGGATTTTACCGGAGTACCGGGAGGCTACCGGAACCCCCCGGGAGCTATATGGGCCTTAGTGGGCTTTAGTGGAAAAGAGAAGGGGCAGCCCAAGATGGGCCGCGCGCCTCTCCCCTCCCCTAGTCTGAATAGGACAAGGAGAGGGGGCCGGCCCCCCTCTCTCTTTTCCCCCCTCCGCGAATCCTATTCCAACTAGGATTGGGGGGGGGGGGATCCTACTCCCAGAGGAAGTAGGACTCCTCCTGGCGCGCCTCCCCTTGGCCGGCCGCACCCCCCCTTGATCCTTTATATACGGAGGCAGGGGAACCCCAGAGACACACAAGTTGATCCACGTGATCTTATTCTTAGCCGTGTGCGGCGCCCCCTGCCACCATAGTACTCGATAATATTGTAGCGGTGCTTAGGCGAAGCCCTGCGACAGTAGTACATCAAGATCGTCACCACGCCGTCGTGCTGACGGAACTCTTCCCCGACACTTTGCTGGATCGGAGTCCGGGGATCGTCATCGAGCTGAACGTGTGCTAAAACTCGGAGGTGCCGTAGTTTCGGTGCTTGATCGGTCGGACCGTGAAGACGTACGACTACATCAAGCAAACGCTTCCGTTGTCGATCTACTAGGGTATGTAGATCACACTCTCCCCTCGTTGCTATGCATCACCATGATATTGCGTGTGCGTAGGGATTTTTTTGAAATTACTACGTTCCCCAACACGTGTTACACGTGATCAAGGGGAGAAACAAAGCGGCACTCCCAGATAAATATGCCCACGGGCCTATCACCGCGGAGTCCTGCCACTGGTCGTCTCAACCGATCACTTTTGACCATCGGGATTACTCAGCAAGTATCCGGCGTGCAGGATGGCTGCCTTGGTATTAGACCCAATAATTGACGGATACCACTTCACACGAGTCCTGATGGATGGTGGCAGCAGTCTAAACCTGATATATCAGGACACAATCCGCAAAATGGGGATAAACCCAATGAAAATATGCCTTAGCAATACTACCGTTAAAGGAGTAACGCCAGGCCCAGGGGCTCATTGCACGGGCTCCATGCTACTAGAAGTTATATTCGGCTTCCCCGATAACTTCCGTAGCGAAAATTTAACCTTCCACATTGCTCCGTTCCAAAGTGGCTATCAAGCACTACTTGGACGCGAAGCTTTCGCTCGATTTAATGCAATACCGCATTACGCTTCCCTCACGCTTAAGATGCCCGGTCCACGTGGCATCATTACAGTAAATGGAAATATTGAGCGATCCCTGCGCGCCGAGGAGGGTGCGGCTGCCTCGGCAGCCGCACACTAAAACGGCCTCACCAACTAAAGTATTTGATAGGTCGTCAAGGCCACAGACACGGTTAGACGAGTCCGGTGCAGCTATATGAAATTCATACAGGTTTGATGGCCACACCCCTATCACAAACACAAGGGGCTCAACGTGCGCAGACAAGTGGCAATTTTTACTCATCTTGAAATTTACATGGTTTCTTTAAAACCTACCTTTTTACAGGACAACTTTTCACCTAAGTTCCTCTCTTTTACAGATGACCACCGTGCTACACCCGTCCAGGATATGGCACAATGGAGACACAGGCGCAGACGTGCAGCAGGGACCCATCCCAAGGATTCTTTTTAGATTAAGACCCTGTGTCAACCTTTTTTACTGTCTCTTGTTGATACACATCCCTTGGATTCTCACTACAATTGAGAAGGATGCTAGCGTCTTGGCATGTGGCCATGTCAGAATAATGCACGTACCTGGACACCAGGGGCTTCTTACAAAGGGCACTGGTTAGGCCCGGTTTATACCATAAAGACCGAATACCTTAGGGAGTGCTCGGCGTCGCGAGTTTGGCCTTATATGCATCATCTCCGAATCATGTCTTTGGTCAAATGTTGGGTTTGCCCGGCTCCTATGTTTTGGTACCTTACGTTCCGCTTTATCGGCTAAGGTAGCACTAGGAGAACTACTGTGATTGTGCCCCGGGTCATCCGGACGAGCACCTCAGTAGAGAAAGCCGAAAACTAACTGTCATGATATAGCGTGAGACTGGTCAACCACTCGATGACCTATCGGAATGTTAGAATTCCTCCGCCTTAACGAAGGGCCGTTTCCCGGCCAGGCATGTACGCGCCCCGAATTCGGGAGAGTGCGGAGCCACCAGGGGCTATATAGTAGCCCCACCGTCAAACTCCTATGGCTAAGTGAAAGTGTTAAAGCATTATAGTCTGGTTGCCTCGTTTGCTGCGCTATCACCTCCTTAATAGGGCCAAGACATTGGGTTAAGTGTGAACACGCGTCTTCTGCGAACACCTCCGCATTATATGCGTGGGGCTGAAGCCGACGACTGCAATCTTTCAGGTTATACACATGTATACATAAACGGCCGCACATGAGGCATCATATTACTTTCAGGCAAAAGTATAAACACAGCCTTAATAAATTTCATAAAAACATTGTGTTTACAATGGGAATACATGTCACTCAAACATAATATTCTTCAAGCACTGGGCCTCTATCAAACGAGCACCCTCGAGAACCTCTTCGAAATAGTGCTCGGCAGCCACTCGGCCTATGGCCGAACCCTACGCCGCAACAGTGGTAGCATCCATCTCCGCCCAGTATGCTTTAACACGGGCAAGGGCCATCCGCGAGCCTTCTATGCACGCCGACCTCTTCATCGCATTGATGCGCGGCACCGCACCAAGGAACTGCTGCACTAAGCTGAAATAGCTGTTCGGCTTTGGCTTTTCCGGCCACAGCTGATCCACGACAGACCTCATGGCGAGTCCGGACAACCTATTGAGTTCGACCCATTCGGCTAGCTGATCAGTCAATGGAAGCGGACGCTCTGGAACTTTAAATTGCGACCAGAACAGCTTGTCCACTTCATGATCTGTTTGATCTTGGAAGTATTTGGCCGCATCGACAGCGCTCGCCGCCAAGTCCATATATGCGTCTGCCGAACTCCACAGCCGATCCAGAGGGGCATACCGTGGATCTCCGAACTTCCTCCGCAGCATGAAGGGCTTCCCAGCCGCAATATCCCCGGCTTCACGCAACTCCTCCTTCTTCGCTCTCATAGCAGAGCGGGTGTCTTTGGTCGTCATCATGGCCTTTTCAAGGTCCATCGCCTTCACTCGGTTTTCTTCTTCAAGGAACTGGCAATGGTCGGCAGCGTCTTTAACTTTACAGCCATCTTGGCCATTTTCTCTTTGCTCTCGCAATGCGCGGCCTTCTCGGCCCTCAACTCTTCGGCCGCCTTCAAAGCAGCCGCATTACTACTCCTTGCTTGTTCTTTGGCTCGGGCAAGTTCCGCCCGAAGGGTCTCCACGGTGGCAGCTCCATCTGCAGTCACAACATATTAAAGATACTGGCATCATGCTGCTCTTACTATGTGACATTCACCAGAAAGCATTACTTACCATGTGCCTCGTCAAGCCGCTTGTTAACAAGCTCGATGTCGGCATCCGCCGCATCCAGTTGCCGCTTTAGTTCGGCAAACTCATTAGTCCAGCTAGCCACCGGAGCTTCCACCACCTGCACATAAAGGCGGTTTGGTAACTACCTGGGACTACGATCCTCTGTTCGCCGCCGTTCTCGACGACAACCAGAGTCTCAGGGGCTACTATATACACAGGGCACACCTAAAAATGTGCGATACTATCAGAAAGTATCACGTACCTCAAAGCATGTCAGTAGACTCATAAAGGCTTCGTGCAATCCGCTTTCGGCGGACGAAATTCTTTCCATCACCGTACCCATTAACGTACAATGTTCTTCTGAGATGGCCGCTCGCTCCAACAGCTCCCTCGGTACGTCCGACCGCATACCAGACGGTGCCGGACTCTTTTGTTTGCTCTCTTCAAGAGTCGGACGCTGAGGACTTCGGGTGACTATAGGATTATCTTCTGGCCTCACCGGATCCGGAGAGGCCCTCCGTGACGACACTTCAAGGTCGCCCGCTTCTTGAGCGGGGGAGTCCGGGGGAGGCGTTTCTCTCTCCATCATCTTCGGAAGAAGATCCCCCGAAGACGAGCTCTGCTGAGAAGGGCTAAGATTCGAACTGCAAGATAACTGCTTTAGTTATTTTCCTCAGAAGTGAAGTAGTATATCCTCACTATTAAAGTACTTTTTGATTACTTACAGCTCGTTAGAGGGCAGATCCCCGCGCGGACTTTGTGCGGCAAGAGCACCCTCCAAGGCAGGACCCTCTGGTGGAGACTTCTTCTCCCGTTTGGAAACCGTGGTTTCCGGATCTTCAGGGGTAGTCCTCTTCCTTCCCCGGGGTGAGAGAATACCAGATTCCTCCCCTGGGTTATCCTCCCTCACGGAGGCGCCCGTTCCCTCGGTCGGAATGGGTAGCGGTGGAGGCCCGCTTTTGCCTCCTTTATTCCCCCTTTATCTTCCTATGAGGGCTCCGGGCAAGGTGCTAGCTCGAGCATCTTTTCCAGCACCAAATTCTCCAAGCCTTCTGGAAGGGGGGCCGAACACCGGATCATCTTCGCCTTTGTTATCCAGTCCTGGTCAAAGAGCGATTTCTCAGAATGACATCATGATAAATGAAAGACGGTGTGTTCGGCTAGAGGATAACTTACTTGGTCGGCGGTGTGGTTGCTGCTCAGGCCCACGTCCTCGGTAGTGTCCGGACACTCTATCTGGGGTCCGAAGAATGATTTATACATCTCCTCGTGCGTCAGGCCAAGGAAATTCTGAATAGCGCGCGGTCCTTCTGGGTTGAACTACCACATGCGGAGGGGGCGGCGTTTGCATGGCTGGATTCGTCGAACCAGCATGACTTGCATTACCATAATCAAACTAAAATCTCCTTCGAAGAGATCTCGAATGCGGCTCTGCAGTACAGGCACGTCCTTGGCTGGGCTCCAGCTCAGCCCTCTGCTAATCCATGACATCAGTTGTGGTGGAGGGCCTGAGCGGAAAGCAGGGGCAGCCGCCCACTTGGCACTTCTGGGAGCTGTGATGTAAAACCACTCCCGTTGCCATAATCTGGACACCTATAGAATGGAACTCTTTGGCCATGGAGCTCCAGCGATCTTGCTTATTAATGCGCCTCCGCACTCTACATGCTGCCCCTCGACCATCTTCGGCTTCACATCAAAGGTCTTGAGCCACAGGCCGAAGTGAGGGGTAATGCGGAGGAAGGCCTCACATACGACAATAAATGCCGAGATATGGAGAAAGGAGTCTGGGGCTAGATCGTGGAAATCTAGCCCGTAATAAAACATCAACCCCCTAATGAAGGGATCCAGAGTGAGGCCTAGACCTCAGAGGAAGTGGGAGATGAACACGACGTCTTCATTGGGTTCAGGAGTAGGGACGACCTGCTCTCGGGCAGGCAGCCGATGCGAAACCTCGGCGGTCAGGTATCTGGCCTCCCTCAACTTCTTGATGTCTTCTTCCGTAACGGAGGAGGGCATCCACCGGCCTTGAAGGCTAGATCCGGACATGGTTGAAGGTCCGGAGCACCTGACCTAGGCTTTGGGTGTTAGAACTCGAGGCGGGGGAAGGATTTGATTGAGCACGTGAGGGAAAAAAAGTAAAAGTCTTGTCTCTTTATGCAGAGGGTGAATATCAAGCGTCCTCTCCATAGCCGTTTGGGACTTGCCTATAATCTAGGAGTCCTAGACACGGTTGGGTTACCCACGACCGTATTGATGAGAATCCCATAATTAGGGGAACACGATCTCTGCTTTGACAAGACATGTCAAAAAACTACAATCGCGTTATGTGCAGGGCTAGTTCAAGGAAACGGTTCGAATAATCGCCGGGCCATGACATAATGTCGTGTTGCCAAAACAAGTCAGAAAATTAGATTTGCAGAAATATTATCCTCTCTGCGGTGGTATGTGGAACTTATTTTGCAGGGTCGGACACTATCCTTGTATTCAAATTCTTCCGTGATGTATTCGGAGGTGGAACCTGCCTTGCAATGCCGAAGACAATACTACGCGCCGGACTCATCGTCATTGAAGCCTGGTTCAGGGGCTACTGAGGGAGTCCTAGATTAGGGGGTCTCTGGACAGCCGGACTATATCCTTCGGCCGGACTGTTAGACTATGAAGATACAAGATTGAAGACTTCGTCTCGTGTCCGGATGGGACTCTACTTGGCGTGGAAGGCAAGCTAGGCAATACGGATATGTATATCTCCTCCTTTGTAACCGACCTTGTGTAACCCTAGCCCTCTCCGGTGTCTATATAAACCGAAGGGTTTTAGTCCGTAGGACAACATACAATCATACCATAGGCTAGCTTCTAGGGTTTAGCCTCTCTGATCTCGTGGTAGATCTACTCTTGTACTACCCATATCATCAATATTAATCAAGCAGGACATAGGGTTTTACCTCCAACAAGAGGGCCCGAACTTGGGTAAAACTTCGTGTCCCCTGCCTCCTGTTACCATCCGCCTAGACGCACAGTTCGGGACCCCCTACCCGAGATCCGCCGGTTTTGACACTGACAGTAATGAAAATTCCTTAAATTCCTGAATCATTGGTTTACTTATCTTCCCATAAAATAATTGTGAGTTGACTCAGGTGCCACTTGCACACTTCGAACTCATTTTAGGGATTCCATTCTGTGAGGACACTCCAAAAGGATGGATCCAAGTCTTAGATTTTTCCAATTGGGCTTATGTTCAAGCATTTGTATTTATGCTTAAGCATTGAAGATTTGTTCATCCTCCATCCTACTAATATTGTTATGTTCCTAGCATAAAGAAGGACCTTATTTTGTTTCTCTATTAGATGATGGATTTAAAAAATGTGTTATTAGGAGTTGTCATGATAGTTCTCGTTGTGATATCTCTTGTGAATCCTTGAATGTGTATTACGAGTGCTCATCGAAATGATGATACTGTCATTTAAGACATATTTCGAAGGGGAGAAATGAACACTCTCATTAAGTAAGAGACACATTCCTTTCATCTACTTGGCTTATCTGATTTAGGTTAAACTATTAGTTACATTGAGGGAAATAAGCAAAGAAAACTGATACAGGAGTTTTCCATAGTACTCGGGATATGGAATTAGTACGCATAAAAAAATGCGGTCCAATTCCTAGCACTTATAAGTGTTTTACTCTTTCATTACCTTCACACATAAGTATTCACATTGACCCTTTTTCCAGAAGAAAAAAGTTTTTTGTTTGTTTGTTATTGTTGCCCAATATTCACCGGTGTTAAACACTCTAATTCTTTATAGAATGTTTGCATCAGTGGGAGCTATATACAAAAGGGCAATGGAAAATTAAAATAGATGGGTTCATATAGGAAATAAGAAGGGAAATTGCATGTACGCTAAGATGAGTGGGAGCTAGTATATCACATTCGTACTATATGGTACAATACATATAAAATTAGTTTTCCACTACTAAGCCTACTATCTAAGGTGACAACAAAGCAACTTTGAATTTTAGCTATGTTGCGATACAACCAGGCAAGCCTTGTGGGTGAACAATTTTATCCGAACTTAGATTGGTACACTACGTAACTAATATTTTTGTGCGATAAGAAATCCACACATTAGTTCATGAGTAACAACAATTAAGTGAGTATCATGTTGTGAAAGATATTGTCCAAGAACAAATATTAAACTCAGCGTATATGTACTAAGTGCATGATAGCTGATCCCCAAACTAAAGGCTTACCATTAATTTTGCTAGCATAAGTATAACTCAAGGCCTCTAATTGGTGGGATAATTGTATAAATGAGATCTCAAATTTTGATCTGGACAATAAGTAAGTTTGTTTCGCTAAATAAGTGCACATAATGATTAATAAAGAACTAAACTACTAGGACCATAAGTAGGGAGTATGCCTGCATGCATATACAAACTCCCAACCATGAATAATTATCCATGTTGAGACGGAGTATTATGCTATAGATAATGGGGTTCCAGTAATAACTCTTCGATTACTGTGAATACATTACCTTGGTATGATGCTTTTGTCCAAGTATGGACTGATGATGTTAACCATTCGATCAAATGGGAGAATGTTGGAATTATTATGTGATCAAATGGTCAAAAAGGTTAATTACCATAAATTACTGTTGACCCATTAATTAATTTCAGGATTAATATCAATTAAATGGAAATTAAAAAGTCATGCCCGTGATTGGGGGGGGGGGGGCTGAATTAACGCTAATATAGTTCAGGTCCCACGGTCAAAGCCAATGCATTATATAAGGAGCAGATTTGCACGTACGAATTAGTCCATCACATTAGCCATCGTCTACTCCGAAAATCACTCCTTTTCCAATCAGGAGAGCACGGCTCATTGATGTGAAGACTTTCCATTACTCCGGCGAGGTGCTGGAGACGTTGTCGAGTTCGTCGTCCTCTCTAGACCCAAGATGGCATCACCAAACAGAGGTATAATCAATCTACTGCTCCTAATTTCCACATCAGATCAAATTGTGTTCATGTATATTAGATACGATCTGATTAGCAGTTGAATAATCTCAGTAATTAGTCTAACATTATGTTCTAGCCAGATGACACCACAAGGTAGCAGAGACGACCATGGTTAGATCTTTCCTCCTAAAACACTCCACCGCTAAGCTCGACGTGGGCCACAACTCAAGGATCCTGCTCCTTCCTAAGGGTATGACACAGTGCAACTGCAGTGGCAGAAGCAAGTGGTACCAGACCTCCCTTGTGAAGGAGCAACCAAGGGCCTCTTTAGTTGCCCTCTTAGAGCCCAACCAACCCAGTGTGCAATGAAATTGGCATGTGTGATTGCCTACATTCACTGTTTGGGCTGCATAGCACGAAACTTAAAGTACCTCCTAGCCAGGCCCGCAAGGAATGTTTGAATCGGCAGTTTCCAGCGAGTCAGGCTCGGGTGATGCACGAGAGCGCACGTGGGTGGGTCCAGGAATGCAACCTCATTCGGTCTCATGCCTCGTGCACCTGAGGTTTCAAGATAAGGTCTACACGAAAAAGAAGCACATCGATGTTGTGGTTTCATTCAGGCGATCAGTTCATAGTTTCATATATGGTAAATATTTATTTTTGTGTTCATGTTTAAAGCTATTCTGGACGAATTTTCATGCAACTTTCGTGTTGCACGTTTTCTGTTTCCACGATCGTAGACAAGTATATCTATATCTTCCTCGTGATTGTACATATGCATATGTGTGGTCTGATTTAAGAGGCTACTTAATCGTTCCTCTAGGACTCTGTCCCGTGTCCTGTTACACTGACGCCACCGTCTGTGTTGGGGATATAACTATTAGGTATAACCTGCCCAGGAGGGGCCGGGTCATACCAGTGACGACTCAAAGATGAAGATGGCGGGTCATGAAGGAAGCCCATTGAAGGCCCAAGACCCATAGGAGACTTGAGGCCCAAGAGGATGAACTGCCATATGTATAGCTTGTATTGTAAGGCAAGCTTAGTTAGTCATCGAGCCAGACACGTTGTGTATGAGCCAGCCGGGACTCTGTAAGCCGCCGGGCATCAACCTCTGTATATAAAGGGGTGACCCGGTGGTGGGTTAACTCAAGAAACAACAAGTTGAGAACTAGGTCAAGCGGATTCGCTCCCTGGTAATCGAAACACAAGCAAAACAACCTCAAACTGGAGTAAGCCTTTACCTCATTACGAGGGGCCGAACCAGTATAAACTCTCTGTGTCCCTTGTCCTGATTAACCCCTTTAAGCTAACCTAGCCGTGATGGCTCCACAAGTAAGTCCTTTCGCTAGGACATCTGTCGTGTTAAACCCACGACAGTTGGCGCCCACCATGGGGCCAGTGCGCAGTGGTTTCAAGTTCTTAAAGGGCGACTTCGCAAGGATCAAGGGATATGCCATGGGCCGTATGACCAAGAGTCATTGCGGCAAGTTCTACATCGACGACCCAGGCTGGGGCCCCGAGGCCGGCTCAATCGAGTACGGGTACCGGGTCCCCTTCGGTAGAATCCATGTCCTCATCAGCAAGATCGGTGAATCGGGCCCTGAGCCAGACATCTGCGCCGACATCGTCGAGGCGGCTCAGCGTGCACGACCCGCCAAGATCAAACCGTTGTGAAGCACACCTTTGTGGGTTTCATCCATGGGGCGGAACTTGAGGAAGAATCTATGTCTGGTGGTGAGACGGCCATCTACTCTGATGGTGAGTCGTCAACCAGAGAGACCGATTCAATGTATCAACTGTAGGACGGCCAGCTTGGGGGCTGTTCCGATGATGATAGTATTTCGGACCCCTATGAGCCACCAAACAGGGTTGCAATCTTTATGACTGGTACACAACCAGTGCTCGGTTCAACGACCGCGCAGCCATGGCCTCCAGCTCAGCTTTTGCGGCGACGACTCTACGTACACCGAACGTTTGCTTCGTGTTGGATTTTGTGACTGAACTGATGGATGCTTTGGCAACTTTGATGGGGGCGGAGGTGACCGCAGACACTCAAGAACAACATAAAGTGGATTTTGTGAAGCTACGAGATGAGATAGCTCAGGCCAAGGAAGAGTTGGCGGCTGAAAACGCTAGGATGGCCACGGAGCGAGCTGCTTTGGATGTTCAGGCACAACGGATTCATGCAGAATCTTTCCGGCTTACCTTGGATAAAAATGCTTCAAATGCCAACATGAGAAGGAGGCACCAGAGTCACTTGCCTCTGTATTACAATGCGAGAAACCTCTTCAACACACCGGGGCAGGGACCAGTGACCCGCCTGTGATGAATCGGGCTGGTGAAGTACCGGTGACAGGAGCGTCGGTTCAACCACGCACTGCTGACCCGCCCCGCTTGACTCCGCCTCAGCATGCTCCGACACCGCCGGGTCACTATTCCAATCCTCTAGATAACATGATTGCTGCGGCGACACTATTGGCGGCTCTCCCGGTGGAAGGTGAGTCTCCAACCGCGATAGAGTTGCGAAGGGCCAGGGAGCTTCTTCAGACAGCAGTGGCTCAATAGGCGGCTTATACGTACAACCATGAAAGGGTTCACTCGACCCCTCGTCCGATCCGGAGTTATAGTAGACATATTGACTCGCTAGCAGTTTCAAGCAGTGAGCAAAACCGTAATCAGTGATAATCCCCAAGTGCAGGGAATCATCGTAGCAATTCCCAATGGTGAAAGTGATAAGTATGGAGTGTCGAACCTACAAGGAGCTAAAGGTAAGATAAATATTCTCTAAAGTCCTATCTTCCACTGATACGACTCTATGTACACTGAACGTTTGCTTCCAACTAGAAACGAGAAATAAAACTACGTTGTGGGTATGAAGATGATAACTTTGCATGGTATTGGAGAGATAAAATATAAAAGTAGGTGCTGTTATCATAAAGTTAGAATATATTACTAAATATTATAAATAGCGAGTGTGGAATAATGATGGATCGGTGTGCAGAATTGTCTTAGGCAATTGTTAACAAGACCGGTAGTCGTCACTGAAATTTCATATGAGGGAGAGGCATAAGCTAACATACTTTCTCTTCTTGGATCTTATGCACTAATGATTAGAACTCTAGCAAGCATCTGCAACTACTAAAGATCATTAAGGTAAAACCCAACCATAGCATTAAAGCATCAAGTCCCCTTTATCCCATACGCAACAACCCCCTTACTCGGGTTTATGCTTCTGTCACTTAGGCAACCCGCTATAAGCAAATACTGAACGTATTGTAACACCCTACTATGGGAATCCCTCATGCTTGCGCGACACAGAGGGCACAATAGGAAAGCACAAAAATAAAACATACAACTCATACCGATCTAGATCATCAATCAAGCCAAAGACAAACGATATCTACTCAAAACATCATAGGATGGCAACACATCATTGGATCATAATATGTGGCATAAAGCACCATGTTGAAGTAGGAATTACAGCGGGGTGCGGGAGAGTGGACCGCGTAAAAGAGATGAGGATGGTGATGTTGATGAAGACGATCACCACGGCGATGATCCCCCCCCACCCGATGGCACTCCGGCGCCACCGAGAGAGAGGAGGAGAGGTTCTCCCCCTTGTGCTTCCTCCTCCATGGCCTCCCCCTGGATGGGGAGAGGTTCTCCCTCTGGTCCTTGGCCTTCATGGTGATGAGGGCCCCTCTGGGTTCCTCCTCCATAGCCTTCGGTGATGATGGCCCCCTCCGGCAGGGTGCCGGAGAGGGCCTAGATTGATTTCTCATGGCTACAGAGGCTTGCGGTGGCGGAACTTTTGATCTATGTTTCTTTCTGGAAGTTTGGGTATAAATAAGAGGTGTTGGAGTCGGGAACAAGTCAGGGGAGTCCCCGAGGCGGCCACGAGATAGGGGGCACGCCTAGGGGGGTAGGGCGCCCCCCCACCTTCGTGGTGGCATCGGGACTCCCCTGGTCCATCTCCGGTACTCCATGGGCTTCTTCTGGTCCAAAAATAATCTCCGTGAATTTTCAAGTCAATTGGACTCCGTTAGATTTTCCTTTTCTGTGATACTCAAAAACAAGGAAAAAAATAGAAACTGGCATTGGGCTCTAGGTTAATAGGTTAGTCCCAAAATTCATATAAAACAACATATAAAGGCCCATTAAACATCTAAGATGGATAATATAATATCATGAATACTTCATAAATTATAGATACGTTGGAGACGCATCAGCATCCCCAAGCTTAATTCTTGCTCATCCTCGAGTAGCTAAATGATAAAAGAAATAATTTATGAAGTGTGAATGCTAGCAAGTGCATGAGTTTGATCAATGATAGTTCCAATCACTTTTTCTAGCATCACTATATATCATAACAGTAGCTCAACTCATAAAACTTCTCATGATCAAGTAAAAAGCTATTCACATGTTAAAGTATAGATCATAAACTTTCTTGAAAACTAACAAACCATGCTCTTAGTCATCAAACAATTGCAATTCATCTTATTTTCGGGAAGGGTCTATGTAAAAGCTTTGGTTCAGAAAACTCCACATACTCAACTATCATTTAATCTTTCACAATTGCTAACACTCACATGATATTTATGGGTTCAAAGTTTTAATCGGACACAGAGAAAGATAGGGGCTTATAGTTTCGCCTCCCGACCTTTTACCTCAAGGGTAATGTCAACAATAATAATTTATGAAAACCTACATCCAAGTGGATATATATATCCGGATCGCTCCAACACAAAGTGCTTGCCAAAGGAAAAAGTGTAAAAAGAAAAGGTGATGATCACCATGACTCTTGTATAAGGGTAGAAGATAAAAGTAAAAGATAGGCCCTTCGCAGAGGGAAGCAGAGGTTGTCACCTTTATGGTTGGATGCACAAAATCTTAATGCAAAAGAACGTCACTTTATATTGCCGCTTGTGATAAAGACCTTTATTATGCAGTCTATCGCTTTTATTTCTTCCCTATCACAAGTTCATATAAAGCTTATTTTCTCCGCACTAATAGATCATACATATTTTTAAAGCAATTTTTATTGCATGCACCGATGATAGCTTACTTGAAGGATCTTACTCAATCCATAGGTAGGTATGGTGGACTCTCATGACAAAAGTGGTTTAAGGAATGTTTGGAAGCACAAGTAGTATCTCTACCTTGTGCAAAGAATTTGGCTAGCATGGGAGGGAAAGACAAGCTCAACATGTTGGATGATCCAAGACAATATAATGTTTCGGATATAGGAAAACATAACCCATTAAGTTGTCTTCCTTATCCAACATCAACATTTTAGCATGTCATATTTTAATGAGTGCTCACAATTGCAAAAGATGTCCAAGATAGTATATTTATATGTGAAATCTCTCTTCCTTCAATATTCTTTCATTTCAAGTGACCAATTCTGCGTTTGCTAACTTCCAATAAATTTACTACCTATACTTATTATGTGTGAGGTCATTACTCCCCATGTTGTAAGCATATGAAACGTATTTAGATTCAGATTTATGATATTCAATTCATTCAACCATTTACTCATAGGATATATGTGAAGCACGTGAGTAAATGACAAACTACTCCAAAAAGGTATAAGTGAAGAATACTGAGTAGTCAAATAATTAAATAGCCATGGGAGGATTCTTTTTCATTCAAGATTTCAGATCCAAAGATTTTATTCAAACAGCAAGTAAAATTGAAAATATGCTCCAAGCAAAACACATATCATGTGACGAATAAAAATATAGCTCTGAGTAAGGTATACCGGTAGTTTTGAAGACGAAAGAGGGGATGCCTTCCGGGGCATCCCCAAGCTTAGGCGCTTGAGTATTCCTTGAATATTACCTTGGGGTGCCTTGGGCATACCCAAGCTTAGGGTCTTTACACTCCTTATTCTCCTCATATCGATATCTCACCCAAAGCTTGAAAACTTCAAGCACACAAAACTTAACGGAACTTCGTGAGATAGGTTAGTATGATAAAGAGTAAACCATTCACTTTGGTACTGTCAAAGACAAGGTTCATAATTGTTCTCACACAATTCCTGCTGTACCAAATCATTTC
The DNA here is from genome assembly GCA_034509565.1 of Triticum monococcum. NCBI lineage: Eukaryota > Viridiplantae > Streptophyta > Magnoliopsida > Poales > Poaceae > Triticum > Triticum monococcum. The sequence goes on from CM067843.1 coordinate 631,128,189, forward strand.
TACAATTTATATTGAGAGATATAAGCCATAGAAACTAGAAAACAAGCAGACTATGCAATGAAAACAGAATCTGCCAGAAACAGAACAGTCTGTAATGATCTGAACACCAACCATACTTCTGCTACTCCAAAAATTGTGAAATAAATTGGTGGACGTGAGGAATTTGTATGTTAATCTTATGAAAAAAGAATGAACTCAATCACACTCTTCTATAAAAAATGACAGCTAATCTCATCAGCACAAAGTTTCTGTTTTTTACAACAAAATCACATTAACTTTCACCCAAGTCTTCCCAAAGGTCTTACTTGGCACTTTATTGAAAAAAAAGATATAAAACATGAGTAATACAGTATCTTAATCATGTAAACACACAAAAACAGTAAGGGTAAATATTGGGTTGTCTCCCAACAAGCACTTTTCTTTAATGCATTTTAGCTAGGCATGATGATTTCAATGATGCTCACATAAAAGATAAGAATTGAAACATAAAGAGAGCATCATGAAGATTATGACTAGCACATTTAAATCTAACCCACTTCCTATGCCTAGGGATTTTGTGAGCACATAATTTATAGGAACAAGAATCAACTAGCATAGGAAGGAAAAACAAGTATAACTTCAAAACTTTAAGCATATAGAGAGGAAACTTGATATTATTGCAACTCCTACAAACATGTATTCCTCCCTCATAATAATTTTAAGTAGCATCATAAATGAGTTCAACAATATAACCATCACATAAAGCATTCTTTTCATGATCTACGAGCATACAAATTTTACTACTCTCGACATAAGCAAGATTCTGCTCATTCGGAATAGTGGGAGCAAACTTCTTCTAAATCCACTTTAGATGATAGTATTATTCATACTCCAGAAGATATAAGTGAAGTTCATGGAGAATTATATAATTAATATAGACTAACCAATATCGAAGCTCAAAATATATAAGTGAAGCACACGAAGCATTCTATAAAACTATACTCAAAATATTTAAGTGAAGCACAAAGAGAAATTCTATAAGATCATACTTAAAAGATATAAGTGAAGCACATGAATTATTCTATAAATCAATAAAGGGCTATCTCATACTAGCATGGTTCTTAAAGGAAAAACAAAAACACAAAGGACAGAAATCATCTGAACAAAACAAAAACTGAGGTATATCGATAATTGTTGAAGAAGAAAGATGGGATGCCAACCGGGGCATCCCCAAGCTTAGATGTTTGAGTATCCTTAGAAGATTTATTTGGGGTGCCTTGGGCATCCCCAAGCTTGAGCCCTTGCCTCTCTTCATTCTTTTCATCGGTAACTCCTTGTTCTTCGAACACTTCATCCACACAAAACTTTAACAAAAACTTTGTGAGATCTGTTAGTATAATAAAGATAATCACTACCTATAGGTACTGTTGCAAACTCATTCTAATTTCATATTAGAACTATATCTACTGTATTCCAACTTCACCATGGTTCATACCCCCGATACTACACATAGATTCATCAAAATAAGCGATCAACACATAGAAAACAGAATCTGTCAAAACAGGACAGTCTGTAGTAATCTGGAAGTTTAGTAAACTTCTATAACTCCAAAAAATTCTAAAAACATATGACAATTTAAATTTTTTACACAGAAGTAATGTGCAAAAAGTTTCAGACCCATTTGACTTTCCAGTAAAAAAAATGTAAAATCATGCGCTACAGCCAAAGTTTCTGTTTGTGTACTGTACATAGTAAACAAGCAATCTAATCATCCTAAAACCGAAGCTTGGCACATTATTTTTATAATACAATGGATATATATACAAGAGGGTAATTATTTTCAGAGAAGATTCCATGAATTTTTTTACATTGTTTCCATGAGCATGAACATAAGTGTTCAAGGTCGACCCTCACTTCTCCAATGCATAACCTTCCAATCACTTCTCTTATTGAAAAAAAACTTTTTAGGCATGAGAGGCAAGTAAATTATTTTTGTATTGTCATTCTTTTAAAAAAATTGTATGTTTCACCCACAACTAAACATAAACAAAAAAAGGAAAAATGAAATCTACTTAGTGAAGAAAGCAAACAAGCATACATGAGAATATCAACCCCACGCTATTGCTCCCCGGCAACGACGCCAGAAAAGAGCTTGATAATCCCCAAGTGCAGGAAATCATCATAGCAATTCCCAATGGTGGAAGTGATAAGTATGGAGTGTCGAACCCACAAGGAGGTAAAGGTAAGATCAATATTTTCTCAAGTCCTATCTGCCACTGATACGACTCTACGTACACCGAATGCTTGCTTCCAACTAGAAACGAGAAATAAAACTACGTTGTGGGTATGAAGAGGATAACTTCGCATGGTATCGGAGAGATAAAATATAAAAGTAGGTGTTGTTATCATAAAGTTAGAATATATTACTAAATATTATAAATAGCAAGTGTGGAATAATGATGGATCAGTGTGCGGAATTTTCTTAGGCAATTGTTAACAAGACCGGTAGTCGTCATTGAAATTTCATATGAGGGAGAGGCATAATCTAACATACTTTATCTTCTTAGATCATATGCACTTATGATTGGAACTCTAGCAAGCATCCACAACTACTAAAGATCATTAAGGTAAAACCCAACCATAGCATTAAAGCATCAAGTCCCCTTTGTCGGTGTCAAAACCGGCGGATCTTGGGTAGGGGGTCCCGAACTGTGCGTTTGAGGTTGATGGTAATAGCATACACGGGACATGAAGTTTTACCCAGGTTCGGGCCCTCTTGATGGAGGTAATACCCTACGTCCTTCTTGATTAATATTGATGAGTATGAGGGCTACAAGAGTGGATCTACCACGAGATCGTAATGCCTAAAACCCTAGAAGTCTAGCCTATATGATTATGATTGCCCCTATGGACTAAACCCTTCGATTTATATAGACACGGAGGGGACTAGGGTAGTACAGTCGGTTATAGAGAAAGGAATATTCATATCCGAATGCCAAGCTGGCCATCCACGCCAAGGAGAGTCCTATCCGGACACGGGTGAGAATCTTCGGTCTTGTATCTTCATAGCCCATCAGTCCGGCCCATGTCCAACAGGCCGGATGCCCGAGGACCCCTTAGTCCAGGACTCCCTTAGTAGCCCCTGAACCAGGCTTCAATGACGAGGCGTCTAGAGCGCAGATTGTCTTCGGCATTGCAAGGCGATTTCCTCCTCCGAATACTCCAACCATGTCCGGATCCGAAGCGCAGGGCAAGTGGATGGTCTCCTCCGTCAAGGAGAAGGACATCACCCAGCTCCGGGAGGCCGGATATTTGGCCAAGGAAGTCGCCCATCGGCTTCCGACCGAGGGACAGATCGTCCCTACCCTGGAGCCCCACAAGAGGGTAGTTTTCATCCCCCACTTCATCTGCGGGCTGGGGTTTCCACTCCACCCATTCGTCTGTGGACTTATGTTCTATTATGGGCTAGATTTCGATGATCTAGCCACAAATTCCATCCTCAACATCTCGACATTTATTGTCGTGTGCGAGGCCTTCCTCCGCATCCCACCCCATTTCGGATTGTGGCTAAAGATCTTCAACGTGAAGCCGAAGGTGGTGAGTGGCCAACACGCAAAGTGCGAAGGCGCCATGGTGAGAAAGATGCCCAATGTCACATGGCCCGAAGGCTCTTGCGTGGAGACCGTCAAAGGATGCAAGCAACTGTGGTTCTATATCACAGAGCCCCACGACGCCACTTGGGTTGCGGCTCCGGAATTCAAGTCCGGCGCCCCAATGCGGCTCATCTCCTGGCTAGAGAAGGGCCTAAATTGGGTTTCGTCAGATGAGTTGACAACGCTGCAGACGCGCATCCAGCGCATGGTGGACAAGAACGTCAAACATGTCAACGTGATTCAGGTGATTCTAGTTCGTCGGATCCTTCCATGCCAGAGCCGGGCTTGCCATCTATGGGATTTCGATCCGGCCGAGCACCAGACCTTGCAACGGTTCTTCGGAACTATGCACGAAGATATCTGGAAGGTGCTCTTCAAGGCCAACGAGACGTGACCGAAGACGACCAAGGACCATGGGCACAACATGGCCCATCCTGCTAGTCCGGTAAGACTTTCACATTTCAAGGCGCATCCTTTACTTGCTTTTTCAGAGAAGGGGCCTAAGCCGTCCTATATATATTTTTTCAGAGTTGGACAAAGAAGGCGGAGCGGATTCAGTGTCCGGCTCTGCTGCCCGAAGAACCAACTATCCCGCTCCTAACGAAGATGCTGGTTCCGGCGCCCTATCAAGCGCCGGAGAAGAAGGCCAAGGGGACCAGGGTTGGTCTCCGCCATAAGGGCACTTCAGACATGACGTCCGAAGGCGCCGACACCCACTCCCCTCCCACCACCAACAACGAGGAAAAGGAAGAAAAGGGCAGCCTCCACGCATCTGGAGGGAGAGGCGTCCAAGATAGGGAAGGCCTCCGCCGCGGACAACCTCGCGTGGGACATCGATAGCAGCCCAAAGCGGCGCCCCCGGAGATAAGCCACTGGCCGAATCGTGAGTATCCAGAGACCCTGAAGCATTCGTATATCAGCCTCTTTGCTTTATAATTTTGACATGTTAAATCGTGTACTTGCAGTCCGGCTCGTTCCCACCTCGAGCGATCCTCATCTTCGGGGAATTCGCTGGACCCGAAGGTGATGGACAGCGGGTCCCTTCCAGCGGCCTCCTCTCCCAGGGCCATGGATGACATCGAGGTATTGTCCCGAAGGACCCCGGGCTAGGGAGAGACGCAGGAGGCCGCCAGGGCGGCACTAGAGGGTGAAATCTTGGTCACCGGACACATGGGAGAGCGAGTGCCCATGGAGACTGGCGATGGGGGCCATATCCAATTCGGCCCCCAGCCGAATACTGCCCCGGAGACCTATACGGCTCCGAAATCCGGCAAGCAGCCTTCTTTGAAAGAAGGAGGTATGCCTATTCTGCCGGTGACCTCTGTCCAACTAGAGGCACTGGATACTCTACTGGAAGCGCTGCGAAGTGCTTCCATTGTCGAGGAACACCGTATCCTCATGGGTGCGGTGATTAAGAAGATTCAGTCTGCGAAGAGCGTACTAACTGAAGCCTGCGCAAGCCTTCTAATAGGCTTTGAGGTAAGCACTGCATTTATGTGAAAATAAAGTTACAGTATAGACAGTAGCCTCTGAGACTCTGTCCGGTGTTCGGAGAGAAGAGCCGAACAGAGGATCAAATAGTTTTTCACAAGAGACTAACCATATATGTCTTTGTGAATAAGTAGGCGTCGCTGCTAGTCGTGACTTCTCATGCTGCCGAAGTCTCTAGACGGAAGCAGAGACTGGAGTGGACCGAGGAAGAGCTCGGCCGTGCAAAAAAGCAGCTGGAGGACACCAAAGGTATGCAATGACCTTGTGTGTGTCCGGGAAGGGTGAATGTTTTTGTGCTTACCATAGTGCTATGATATTTATTAGGGGCGGCGACCGAGGTGGAGGCCCTCAAGAAGGCGCTAGCCGAGGCAGGGGAGAGAGCGGCAAAGGAACAAGCCACCCGTGAAAGGCATGAGGCTAGGGTTGGTGAGGTCCAGCAGGAGCTCCAGGACACCGTGAAGAAATGCGAGTCCTTGGAGCGCCAGAATGTGGACCAAGAGTCTGAACTCGCTAAGGCCCGCCAAAGCGCACAAGAGGCTCGGATCGAAGCCCAAGGCACCCTCCAGGAAATCCAAGAGGCTGAGAAAATCGTGGCAGGTAACGCTTTCATTATGCAAAGCAAGTATGTGAATAAGAGGTATCTCTTACTGACCCAGATTTGGAGTTCTCCCAGGGCGTTTGCGGATCTGCCGCGCAGTGTTTCTGACGCTGCAGAATTCTTCCAAACCAAAGAGGGGAGCTCAATGGAGAAGCTGTTCTGGTCGCAATACCTTGCGCCAGAACATCCGGTGCTCTTTAGCGATTGGCTTAAACAGCTGGTCGAGCTACATAGGGTGGCCGAATTAGCCATGAAGGATTTGATAATCTGGCTATGGCCTGCCGAAGCCGTACCCAGCAGCTACTTCGGGCTCGTGAAGCGGCTGGTTGATGCCTGCGCTCAGCTTGATGCCGTCAAGCGATTGGCTTGCATAGAAGGTGCGTGGATGGCCTTCGCCCGTGTTAAGATACAATGGGCGAAGATGGACGCCGTCAAGCTCACGACCGAAGGACCACCCGCGGGCAAGGAGCACCGCACGCCCGAGCGGTATTTTGAGGATGTCCTGAAGGGATCCCGTATTGTAGAAGGGCAGTGTTCAAAAGACATTATGTTTGAATGAAATCATTCATATTGTCCCTTCCTGTATGGTGAAAACAAGGCTGATATGTAATATAATGCTTTGTTGTTTATTATTTAAATTTTTACCTCCTGTGCGGCCATTTTATTAAGTCTAAGAGTTGGACAGTCATCGGCTTCAACCCCCACATAGGTAGTATGGGGTTGTTTGGGATGAATCTAAAACACTCTTTATCCAAAAGGTTGGTCCTTGATGGAGGTGTTTAGCGCAACGAACCATGCAATTGGACTATGTGGCTTTATCACCCTCACTTAGCCATAGAAGTTTGACAATAGAATTTTAGGTGCAACCCCTTGTATTCGTGAGTCCGGACTAGGGTGCTATAGACACCTGATCGGGTGAAGGCTGATCCGTCGCATAATGCGAAAAAATCGCAACAGATTTTAACCTCCGAAGAGCTGACCGGCTCACGTCGCATCATGACAGTCAGTTTTCGGCTGTCTCTACAGAGGTGCTTGAGGGAGTCCTGGATTAGGGGGTGTCCGGATGGCCGGACTATACCTTCAGCTGGACTCCTGGACTATGAATATACAAGATTGAAGACTTCGTCCCGTGTCCGGGAGGGACTTTCCTTGGCGTGGAAGGCAAGCTTGGCGATACGGATATGTGGATCTCCTACCATTGTAACCGACTTTGTGTAACCCTAACCCTCTCCGGTGTCTATATAAACCGGAGGGTTTTAGTCCGTATGACAACATACAAAACAACAATCATACCATAGGCTAGCTTCTAGGGTTTAGCCTCTCCGATCTCGTGGTAGATCTACTCTTGTACTACCCATATCATCAATATTAATCAAGCAGGACGTAGGGTTTTACCTCCATCAAGAGGGCCCGAACCTAGGTAAAACTTCGTGTCCCTTGCCTCCTGTTACCATCCGGCCTAGACGCACAGTTCGGGACCCCCTACCCGAGATCCGCCGGTTTTGACACCGACATTGGTGCTTTCATTGAGAGTTCCTCTGTGTCGTCGCTGTCAGGCTTGATGGCTCCTACTATCATCGATAGTGATGCGGTCCAGGGTGAAACTTGTCTCTCCGGACAGATCTCTGTCTTTGGCGGCTTTGCGCTACGGGCTAATTTGCTTGGCCATCTACAGCAGATCGAAAGCTATGCCCCTGGCCGTCAGGTCAGGTTTGGAAGTTTAAACTACACAGCTGACATCCGCAGGGACTTGATCTTCGACGGAGTCGAGCCACTGCCGAGCGCGCCGCACAGTCACGACGGGCATGATCTAGCTCTGCCGCCGAACAGTGCCCTGGAGGCCGCACCCGCATCGGCTTCGACCCTTAATTCAGAGCCAACTGCGCCGATCGAGGATGGGTGGTTGGACGCCGCCTCGGGGGCTGCGATCCCAACGATGATCAAGCCGAACACCAGCCCCGCACTCTACGAGACTCGTGACTCCAAGGAGCCGGACTCCTCCCCAGACTCCAAACCTTCCGCGCCCCTGCCGATCGAATCCGATTGGGCGCCGATCATGGAGTTTACCGCAGCGGACATCTTTCAGCACTCACCCTTCGGCGATATTATGAAATCACTAAAGTCTCTCTCTTTGTCAAGAGAACCCTGCCCGGATCATGGCCAGCAGGATTGGGATGCGGAAGACGAAGAAATTCGACGCCCACCCACCACCCACTTTGTAGCCACTGTCGACGATTTAACCGACATGCTCGACTTCGACTCTGAAAACATCGACAGTATGGACGACGATGCGGGAGGCGAAGAAGAACCACCGCCCACAGGGCGCTGGACGCCCACCTCATCATATGACGTATACACGGTGGACGCACCAAAAGATGACGACGAGGAGCGGAAGGACGCACCGAAGGCTTGTTCCCTCGAGAAGCAGTCAAAGCGGCGATGCAAGCGCCGCCCCAAATCCTGCCTCGACAGAAATAACGATCACACAGACCCAGCGCTGGAGCAGGGCGAACCGCTGCCGGACAACGGCAATCCGGATAATCAAACCGAACCAACAAATTCTATCAAGGATAATAGTCCGGACGACATAACGCCGGACAGGCACCCGAAGCAGCAGAATGCCCGTAAAAGACTTGTTGCCACCGCGAGGAGTCTTAAAAAGTAGAAGCAAAGGCTCAAGGATGCGCAAGACACACTCCAAATCAGATGGAGTAAAATACTCAACACAACAACGAGGTACGGCGACAATCGCCCCTCCAAGAGCTACCCAAAGCGGAATCTGCTACCTGAATTCGATGAGGAGGTCTCAGACCCCCCACAACCAAACATCAAAGGAGCCACCTGGCCGGATAGACGACCCCTCTACCAACACAGAGCGGCATACAACGCCACTCACAATACAACACGCGACCCATGCGAGGGCTCACACCCAAAGGACAGCGCAACAAGATCCATCTATGGACCACGCAAGCGCGCCCCAGCATACAATGCAACACAATGAACATCCGAACAACGCGGTACACCCAGCTACAGGGGTGCCGCACACCCTCTATGTTTCACCGATGAGGTGCTGGACCATGAATTTCCAGAGGGATTCAAACCCATAAACATAGAGACATACGACGGAACAACAGACCCTAGGGTCTGGATTGAGGAGTACATCCTTCATATCCATATGGCTCGAGGAGATGATCTCCACGCCATCAAGTACTTACCCCTCAAGCTCAAAGGGCCAGCTCGTCACTGGCTTAAAGGCCTCCCCGAAAGCTCCATTGGAAGTTGGGAAGAGCTCGAAGACGCCTTTCGGGCAAATTTTCAAGGGACTTATGTCCGACCTCCGGATGCGGACGATTTGAGTCATATAACTCAACAGCCCGGAGAGTCAGCCCGAAAGCTTTGGAACATGTTTCTTACTAAAAAGAACCAGATTGTCGACTGTTCGGACGCCGAAGCCTTGGCAGCTTTTAAGCATAGCGTCCGTGATGAATGGCTCGCCAGACACCTCGGCCAAAATAAGCTGAGAACGATGGCCGCATTAACAAGCCTCATGACCCGCTTTTGCGCGGGTGAGGACAGCTGGCTAGCCAGATGCAGCACCAGCGACCCCGGTACATCTGAAGTTAGAGATGGAAACGGGAAATCACGGCGCAAGAGCAATAACAAACGCCGGAATAAAGAAGACAGCACGAAGTGCACGGCAGTAAATGCCGGATTCAAAAGCTCTCGGCCAGGTCAGCAAAAGCCGCCCTCTAAAGGCACCAGGGATGAACTGTCCAGCCTCAACAAAATTCTGGACCAAGTATGTCAGATCCATAGTACCCCTGGTAAACCTGATGAAAGCATAAGTGCTCCCTAGATGGTTTTGGTAATTAATGACAACATATCTCTTGTTGGACTAACGTTTCTATCTAGTATGTTTCAGATAAGTTCAACAATGGAGTGGCATGGACTAAAGGTTGTGGGAAATTTTCCAATATGCTAAGGACAAAGGATTGGCTAAAGCTTAAAGCTCAAGACTCTTAATTTTACATTTTAGTGATCCAAGATCACATTGAGTCCATAGGAAAAGCCAATACTATCAAGGAGGGATATGGTGTTGCTTAATGAGCCTCTTGCTTCAAGTGCTTAATGATATGCTCCAAAATCCTCAGCTACTTTCCCACTTCCACATATGACCTAAACCTAAGCCAAACTCGGACCTATCGATTATTTCTATCCGGCGCCACCGAGTTTCACTTGTCATAGCCATTGCCAAACCCTAGCAAATCGGTTCTACCGATAGGGATCTCGGTCTCACCGAGATGGGATTGTAATCTCACTGTGTATGTCCATTGCCAAAATTGATCTCACCGATCTTGTGAAATCGGTACTACCGAGGTTACAATGCAAACTCACTGTGTATGCTCATTACCAAAATTGGTCTCACCGAGTTTGTGTAATCAGTCCCACCGAGTTTGCCTGACCAACCCTCCGGTTAGCTTATTACCAAATTGGTCTCACCGAGTTTGTGTAATCGGTCTCACCGAGATTACGTTATGCCCTAACCCTAACCATATCGGTCCTACCGGGTTGCATGCCAGTCCCACCGAAAATCTCTAATGGTCACTAGGTTTAATATTTCGGTCCGACCGAGTTTGTTGATTCGGTCCCACCGAGATTGGTAAATTGTGTGTAACGGTTGGATTTTGTGTGGAGGCTATATATACCCCTCCACCTCCTCTTCACTCGTGGAGAGAGCCATCAGAACACATCTACACTTCCAACTCATATGTTCTGAGAGAGAACCACCTACTCATGTGTTGAGGCCAAGATATTCCATTCCTACCACATGAATCTTGATCTCTAGCCTTCCCCAAGTTGCTTTCCACTCAAATCTTCTTTCCACCAAATCCAAATCCTGTGAGAGAGGGTTGAGTGTTGGGGAGACTATCATTTGAAGCACAAGAGCAAGGAGTTCATCATCGACACACCATTTGTTACTTCTTGGAGAGTGGTGTCTCCTAGATTGGCTAGGTGTCACTTGGGAGCCTCCGACAAGATTGTGGAGTTGAACCAAGGAGTTTGTAAGGGCAAGGAGATCGCCTACTTCGTGAAGATCTACCGCTAGTGAGGCAAGCCCTTCGTGGGCGATGGCCATGGTGGGATAGACAAGGTTGCTTCTTCGTGGACCCTTCGTGGGTGGAGCCCTCCGTGGACTCGCGCAACCGTTACCCTTCGTGGGTTGAAGTCTCCATCAACGTGGATGTAGGATAGCACCACCTATCCGAACCATGGGAAAAACATCCGTGTCTCCAATTGCGTTTGAATTCTACAAACCCTTCCCTTTACATTCTTGCAAGTTGCATGCTTTACTTTCCGCTGCCTATATACTCTTTGCATGCTTGCTTGATATGTATTGTGAATGTTGAAATTGTGCCTAAACTCCACTTAAACCGAAAAAGCTTAAAAACTGCAACTTTAGCATTAAGTGTCTAATCACACCCCCCCTCTAGACACATCTACTTCAAGGTCCTACAAGTGGTATCAGAGCTTTGGTCTCCATTGCCTTGGTTTAATCACCATTGGAGGAAGATAGATGTGTCTACTTTAGGGAGTCTTAGACATAGAGTGCCTATTCTTGATGGAGAGTATTTTCATGAGTGGAAAAATGAGATGCTTGTAATTTTCAATCAATATCATTTGAACAAGTATATTGCTAGCCCTTGTGCACCTCATATTGATCCTTTGCATCCTACCCTAGATGAAGATATCGACATAATTCGCAATCTTAGAACTATTGAGCTCATCATTAGAGGATTGCCCAAAAATTTGATTGCTAGTTTGCCTACTCTTAATTGTGCCTATACTATATGGAAATTTCTTAAGGAACGATTTCCCGATTATTCCTTGAAAAATTTGGATGAAATTCTCCATAAATCTATTGCCTTGAGTAAGATGAACTCTAGTGATCCTAGTTTTGGTGATTGTCTATTTGAGCTTACCAATCTCAAGCGTGCTAAAGGAGATGTTGGAATCATTATATCCGAAGCTATAAGAATTCATAAAGGTGACCACTTTGATGATCATTTATCTAATGAATTACCCTCTCTAGGAAATGATCATGGTGAACATGGATACTATGATGATGATGATGATGATGATGATAGAGACTTCGATCTTGATGATGCAATGAGACATTTTGGTCTTATGGCAAATCTTCGGGGATATGTGTCAGGAGGAAAGGAATGGGTTCTTGATAGTGGATGTACTGATCATATGACCGGAGATGAAGAGATGTTCTGTGAGCTTGCTGAAAATGACGGCGTTCGAAAATATGTCACCTTTGGTGATAATTCAAAGGGTAAAGTGGTTGGCCTTGGTAAGGTGGCCATCTTACGTGATAGTTCCATTCAAAATGTCATGCTCGTTGAATCTCTCGGCTACAACTTACTTTCAGTATCTAGACTTGCTGATTTCGGTTTGAATGTCCTATTTACTGAGGTAGATTGCCAAGTGTTTCGTCGAGACAATCATAAAATGGTCTTTACCGGTATGCGTAGAGGTGATCTTTACATTGTCGATTTCTCTAAAAAGGCACAACCTAAAACTTGCTTTATTGCTAAATCCTCAAAAGGTTGGTTGTGGCATAGACGACTAGGTCACGTTGGCATGAGAAACCTTGACAAGCTTATTAAAGGAAATCATATCCTTGGAGTTAACGATGTCATATTTGATAAGGATAGACTTTGTAGTGCTTGTCAAGCAGGTAAACAGGTTGGAGGAAGGCATCCTGTGAAGAACATCATGACCACAAGGAGGCAACTCGAGCTACTTCATATGGATATTTTTGGTCCCAATGCCTACAAGAGTCTCGGTGGAAATTCTTTTGGTCTAGTTATAGTTGATGATTTTTCAAGATTTACGTGGGTGTTCTTTCTTGATGACAAGTCACAGGTCCAGAAGATCTTAAAAAACTTCGCTAGGAAGGCCCAAAATCAGTTTGACGTGAAGATCAAGAAGGTTCGGAGTGACAACAGAATGGAGTTCAAGAACGCAAATGTGGACACCTTTCTTGACGAAGAAGGGATTTCACACGAGTTCTCGGCTACGTACACACCTCAACAAAATGGAGTTGTTGAGAGGAAGAACCAGATGCTCATCGAAATGGTGAGAACGATGCTTGATGAGTACAAGACGTCGAAGCACTTTTGGGCAGAAGCGGTTGAGATAGCTTGTCAAGCAACAAATCGCTTGTATCTTCACAAGCTACTCGGCAAGACGGCATACGAGCTCCTCACCGGTAACAAACCCCAAGTTGGATACTTTCGAGTATTCGGCTCAAAGTGCTACATTCTTGACAAGCATCATCGTTCAAAGTTTGCTCCTAAATCTCATGAAGGTTTTCTACTTGGTTATGGCTCAAACTCTCACACTTACCGTGTCTACAACAATTTCACCCGAAAGGTTGAAGAGACGGTAGATGTGAAGTTTGATGAATCTAATGGCTCGCAAGTAGAGCAATTGCCAATCGATGTAGGAGACAAAGACCCTTCAGAAGCAATCCAAGACTTGTCTATTGGCAAAATTCGTCCAACGGAGGTGAAGGAGAGTACCTCATCCGTCCAAGTGGAAGCTTCTACTTCAAGACAAGGTGAACCAACAATTGATATGGAAGCATCCACAAGTGGGACACACCAAGATGAAGAAGACGAGGAAATGCATCAAGACGAACATCAACAACCTCCTTCTCCACCACGACAAGAGAACGACAATGTCAACAATGAAGAAGGCCAAGAAGAAGAACAAGATGAAAAAGATGTTCAACGAAGACCCAAGCAAAAGCTCTCACGAGTTCGAGCAAGAATTGCCAAAGATCATCCCGTCGAGCAAATCTACAATGATATTCAAACCGGGAGAATCACTCGCTCAAAAACTCGTTTAGCTAACTTTTGTGAAAACTATTCATTCATCTCTAGCATTGAACCTATGAAGGTTGAAGAAGCATTGGAAGATCCGGATTGGATAAACGCTATGCATGAAGAGCTACACAACTTTGAGAGAAACCAAGTTTGGACATTTGTTGAGAAGCCCGACAACAACCACAACATCATTGGTACCAAATGGGTGTTTCGCAACAAGCAAGATGAAGATGGACAAGTGGTTCGCAACAAAGCACGTCTCGTCGCCCAAGGGTACACACAAGTCGAAGGTATGGACTATGGTGAGACATATGCTCCCGTTGCTAGACTTGAGTCCATTCGCATCTTACTTGCCTATGCTAATCACCATAATATCACCTTGTACCAAATGGACATTAAAGTGCTTTTTTAAATGGTGAAATAGAGGAGGAAGTTTATGTCAAACAACCTCCCGGCTTTATCAATCCTGAGAAACCAAATCATGTTTACAAACTTCACAAAGCTTTTTATGGTCTTAAACAAGCTCCTAGAGCATGGTATAAATGCTTGACCAAGTTCCTTATTGCAAGTGGTTTTGAAATTGGTAAAATTGATTCTACTCTTTTTACTAAAAGGGTTAATGGAGAACTATTTGTATGCTAAATTTATGTTGATGATATCATATTTGGTTCAACTAACCCTCTCTTTAGTGAAAAGTTTGGAAAGCTAATGTCAGAGAAGTTTGAGATGTCTATGATGAGTGAACTCAAATTCTTTCTCAGTTTGCAAGTCAAGCAAACTAAGGAAGGTACATTTGTCTCTCAAACGAAGTACACCAAGGACTTATTCAAGAAGTTCAATATGCAAGAACGCAAGGGTATGCCTACACCCATGCCTACTAGTGGACATCTTGATTTGACCAAAGATGGTGAACCGGTTGATCAAAAGGTTTATCGCTCTATGATTGGTTCTTTGTTATACCTATGTGCTTCATGTCCCGACATTATGCTAAGTGTGTGCATGTGTGCACGTTATCAAGCTGCTCCTAAAGAATGTCATCTTAAGGCCGTGAAAAGGATAGTGAGATACTTAATTCATACACCAAACTTTGGCATTTGGTATCCTAAGAGTTCTTCTTTTGATCTTGTTGGCTATTCCGACTCAGATTATGCCAGAGACAAGGTTGATGGAAAGTCCACTTCGGGTACTTGTCAATTTCTTGGTAGATCTCCTGTGTCTTGGTCTTCCAAGAAACAAAACTCGGTATCCTTATCCACCGCCGAAGCGGAATACATTGCCGCTGGTTCATGTTGTGCTCAATTACTTTGGATGACCCAGACTCTTAAAGATTATGGGATCTATGTGAAACATGTTCCACTGCTTTGTGACAATGAAAGTGCTATCAAAATTGGTCATAATCCTGTACAACATTCTCGAACTAAGCATATTGAAGTTCGTCATCATTTCATTCGAGACCATGTTGCTAAGGGTGACATTGATCTTAAGCATGTTCGCACCGATAAGCAATTAGCGGATATATTTACTAAACCTCTTGATGAGAAAGTATTTTGCAGGTTGAGAGGTGAATTGAACATTATTGATGCTTCGAACTTGGAGTAGGAACTCCATTGGATACATGCAATACATGAGCTTATGACTAATCCATGATATATCTCTTATGATGACTATCTTATGTCTTGGATATATGTGTACCTTGCATGTTGTCTAACCCATGTAGGTGCTTGGTTGAATCTAATTCCATGAGATCGCGACTCACTCACATCTTGAGCAATCTCTACATCACCAAGTCTCTACACAATGGTGGTTGAAGACAAGGAAGCACAAAACCATTCAAACATATCCTTTGACAAATTCTATGTTGAGCTTCATGATTGTCATTTTTGGATACACAAGTGCTCTTCCTTGCAAGAACTAACCCATGTAGGTAGATGAACTCAAACTCCAAGTGGTGCTCCCAACTCTTGATGAGCTACATCAACCTTGAGCACCCACACAAGTTCAACTACATGAGCAAGAACCACACCACCACCCAAGGTATGTTATTCCATCTTAGAGAAGCTTTACTCCAAGACATGAGTCAAAGCAACTCAACATGATGTGAATACATCAAGATGCTTAAACGAAAAATGGTAACCCCATTTTGAGCTTAAACGATGAGTATGACCTATGATCAAGTGTTCTCACTTGACTCCTAAGTCAATATACTCTAACATAGGTGACTATGTCACCGCCCAACTCTAGATGAAGTTCTCTTGTGTTCTTTTCCGTGTTATTGCATTTGTCTCATGCATATTTATTTTCTTTCTCTTTTTCAGTTTCTTCTCTTTTCTTTTTGTTTTTGTTCTGCATTTTCTGCATTCAATTCCTTGCAAATCCTTCAGATAATTCATTGCAAATCTTTGTGAGATCCTACATATGTTTAGTGAGCTGAGGTTACAAGTGTTTTTCTCTGTGTTGAACTCGGTTTCACCGACTTGTAGTTTTCGGTCCAACCGAATCTTTTTGGCCCCACCGAAACATGCCACTCGGTGCCACCGACTTCACAACAGGAAAAATAGTTTGCCACTTGTTCTATATTTCTTCTGATCCAGCTCTACTCAATGAATCTTGTCCTCTACAAGCATCACAGTTTTATCCATTGCTTTGTGCTGAGTCTCAAGGACCAAACCTATACGACGGATTCCAGAAAGCCCTTCTTGGAAATTGATGTCAAAGGGGGAGAGAGAGAGATCACATCAAAGCTTATCACCTACAAGGGAGAAAGTATTAAGGGGGAGAAAGAGATTTCCAGGGGGAGAGAATACTCAAGGATCCCAGATGCTTGATGTTCAAGAGGAGAGATGTCACATGTCTTTTTGGGGGGAAAGACATGTTCATATGTGCTTATTTGCATTAAGTTCTATCCATTTGTATCTTTCAGCTCTGATTTTCTGTTCCCTATCTTCTCCCAATATCCCATGTAAGATTCAGGGGGAGCAAGACACCTAAGGGAAAGAAATCAGTCAAATTCATTGCATATCTTTACTGTTGGGGACATGTTGAATCCATTGTGGTACCTTGTACTCACTCTCTACATGTCATCCCAGTCTTGGTACTCTTGTGGCTTCTTTGGTTTGCTCTGGCTAGTGGAGGTACCTGTGTTATCTAACCTTGTTTGTGCAGGTTCAGTCCATCCTAAGCCAGCTAAAGACTACAAGGTAAGTGTATGCATCAAAATCATGAGTATGAGGAATTCTTGCTTATGTACATACTGTTTGCAAGAAGGACTCATGAGCATGAAGGTATTTTCCTTGATAATCTTTTTCTCTGATGCATATGGCCAAGATACATGTAACACATTGCCTACTCTATCATGGTTATGCTCTCACATGCCTCTATATTTCACATTTACATGAGTGCATACATGTAGGGGGAGCCTATGCTTGTTGCATGTCCTTCCAAAGCTTTACTTGTTGTTCTTTATATCTTTATCTAAAGCTTTGATGTATGTTGCCATCAATTACCAAAAGGGGGGAGATTGAAAGCACAAGTGCTCCCTAGGTGGTTTTGGTAATTAATGACAATATATCTCTTGTTGGACTAACGTTTCTATCTAGTATGTTTCAGATAAGTTCAACAATGGAGTGGCATGGACTAAAGGTTGTGGGAAATTTTCCAAGATGCTAAGGACAAAGGATTGGCTAAAGCTTAAAGCTCAAGACTCTTCATTTTACATTTTAGTGATCCAAGATCACATTGAGTCCATAG
The DNA here is from genome assembly GCA_034509565.1 of Triticum monococcum. Taxonomy (NCBI): domain Eukaryota; kingdom Viridiplantae; phylum Streptophyta; class Magnoliopsida; order Poales; family Poaceae; genus Triticum; species Triticum monococcum. The sequence continues at coordinate 631,145,555 of CM067843.1, forward strand.
GAAAAGCCAATACTATCAAGGAGGGATGAGGTGTTGCTTAATGAGCCTCTTGCTTCAAGTGCTTAATGATATGCTCCAAAATCCTCAGCTACTTTCCCACTTCCACATATGACCTAAACCTAAGCCAAACTCCGACCTACCGATTATTTCTATCCGGCGCCACCGAGTTTCACTTGTCATAGCCATTGCCAAACCCTAGCAAATCGGTTCTACCGATAGGGATCTCGATCTCACCGAGATGGGATTGTAATCTCACTGTGTATGTCCATTGCCAAAATCGGTCTCACCGATCTTGTGAAATCGGTACTACCGAGGTTACAATGCAAACTCACTATGTATGCTCATTACCAAAATCGGTCTCACCGAGTTTGTGTAATCGGTCCCACCGAGTTTGCCTGACCAACCCTCTAGTTAGCTTATTACCAAATTGGTCTCACCGAGTTTGTGTAATCGGTCTCACCGAGATTACGTTATGCCCTAACCCTAACCATATCGGTCCTACCGGGTTGCATGTCAGTCCCACCGAAAATCTCTAATGGTCACTAGGTTTACTATTTCGGTCCGACCGAGTTTGTTGATTCGGTCCCACCGAGATTGGTAAATTGTGTGTAACGGTTGGATTTTGTGTGGAGGCTATATATACCCCTCCACCTCCTCTTCACTCATGGAGAGAGCCATCAAAACACATCTACACTTCCAACTCATATGTTCTGAGAGAGAACCACCTACTCATGTGTTGAGGCCAAGATATTCCATTCCTACCACATGAATCTTGATCTCGAGCCTTCCCCAAGTTGCTTTCCACTCAAATCTTCTTTCCACCAAATCCAAATCCTGTGAGAGAGAGTTGAGTGTTGGGGAGACTATCATTTGAAGCAGAAGAGCAAGGAGTTCATCATCAACACACCATTTGTTACTTCTTGGAGAGTGGTGTCTCCTAGATTGGCTAGGTGTCACTTGGGAGCCTCCGACAAGATTGTGGAGTTGAACCAAGGAGTTTGTAAGGGCAAGGAGATCGCCTACTTCGTGAAGATCTACCGCTAGTGAGGCAAGCCCTTCGTGGGCGATGGCCATGGTGGGATAGACAAGGTTGCTTCTTCGTGGACCCTTCGTGGGTGGAGCCCTCCGTGGACTCGCGCAACCGTTACCCTTCGTGGGTTGAAGTCTCCATCAACGTGGATGTAGGATAGCACCACCTATCCGAACCATGGGAAAAACATCCGTGTCTCCAATTGCGTTTGAATTCTCCAAACCCTTCCCTTTACATTCTTGCAAGTTGTATGCTTTACTTTCCGCTGCCTATATACTCTTTGCATGCTTGCTTGATATGTATTGTGAATGTTGAAATTGTGCCTAAACTCCACTTAAACCGAAAAAGCTTAAAAACTGCAACTTTAGCATTAAGTGTCTAATCACCCCCCCTCTAGACACATCTACTTCAAGGTCCTACACCTGCTAATCATACCCACAGGGAATGTTGGGTCTTCAAGTAGTCCGGCAAGCTCAACGCCGTACACAAGGAGGAGGATACACCAAGTGAAGACGAGGACGAGCCTCCCAAGCAAGACATTGGGGAACAAAAGAAATTTCCACCAGAAATCAAAACAGTAAACGTGTTACACGTGATCAAGGGAAAAAACAACGCGGCACTCCCACGAAAATATACCCAAGTGCCTGTCACCGCGAAGTCCTGCCACTGGTCGTCTCAACCGATCACTTTCGACCATCGCGATTACTCAGCAAGTATCCGACGCGCAGGATGGGCTGCCCTGGTATTAGACCCAGTAATTGGCGGATATCACTTCACACGAGTCTTGATGGACGGTGGCAGGAATCTAAACCTAATATATCAGGATACAATCCGCGGGATGGGGTTAGACCCAACAAAAATTCGCCATAGCAATACTACCTTTAAAGGAGTAACGCCAGGCCCAGGGGCTCGTTGTACGGGCTCCCTCCTACTACAAGTTATATTCGGCTCCCCCAATAACTTCCGTCGCGAGCATTTAACCTTCCACATTGCTCCGTTCCAAAGTGGCTATCAAGCACTGCTCGGACGCGAAGCTTTCGCTCGCTTTAATGCAATACCACACTACGCCTCCCTCACACTCAAGATGCCCGGTCCACGTGGCATCATTTCAGTGAACGAAAATATCAAGCGATCTCTGCGCGCCGAAGAGAGTGTGGCTGCCTTGGCAGCCACACACTAAAGGCGCCCGGACCAGCGAAAGCATCCAATAGGTCCTCAAGACCTCAGACACAACTAATCAAGTCCGGCGCCGCTATTTATACCGAATAAATGGTCACACCCCTATTTGTCAATACAAGGGGCTCAACGCGCGCAGACAAGTGGCAATTTTTTCTCATCTTGAATTATACTTGGTTTCTTTAAAAACTATCTTTTTGCACGACAACTTTTTCACCTAAATTCCTCTATTTTATAGACGATCATCGTGCTACACCCGTCCAGGATACGGCACAACGGAGGCATAGGTGCAGACGTGCAGCAGGGACCCGCTCCAAGGATTCTTTTTAGATTAAGACCCTGCATAAACCTTTTTTACTGTCTCTTGTTGATACATATCCACCGTTGCGAAGGATGCTGACGTCTTGGCATGTGGCCACGCCAGAACAATGCACGTACCTGGACACAAGGGGCTTCTTACAAAGGCCATTATTTAGGCCCGGTTTATACCACAAAGACCGAATACCTTAGGGAGTGTTAGTTTGGCCCTATATGCATCAGCTCCCAATCATTGTCTTTGGTCAAATGTTGGGTTTGCCCGGCTCTTGTGTTTTGGTGCCTAACGTTCCGCTTTACCGGCTAAGGTAGCACCAGGAGAACTACTGTGATTGTGCCCTGGTTCATCCGGACGAGTACCTCAGTAGAGAAAGCCGAAAACTAACTGTCATGATATAGCGTGAGACTGGTCAACCACTCGATGACCTGTTGGAATGTTAGAATTCCTCTGCCTTAACGAAGGGCCATTTTTCGGCCAGGCATGTACGCACCCCGGGATCAGGAGAGTGCGGAGCCACCAGGGGCTATCTAGTAGCCCCACTATCAAACTCCTATGGCTAAGTGAAAGTGCTAAAGCATTATAGTCCGGTTGCCTCGCTCGCTCCGCTATCACCTCCTTAATAGGACCAAGACGTTGGGTTATGTGTGAACGCGTGTTTTTGCGAGAACCTCCGCATTATATGCGTGCGGGTTGAAGCCGATGGCTGCAATCTTTCAGGTTATACACATGTATAAATAAACGGCCGCCCAGGAGGCATCATATTACTTTCAGGCAAAAGTATAAAAATAGCCTTATAAAAATTTATAAAAGCATTTCGCTTACAATGAGATTACATATCACTCAAACATAATATTTTTTGAGAACCGGGTCTCTATCAAACGAGCACCCTCAAGAACTTCTTCAAAGTAGTGCTCAGCAACCATTCGGCCTATGGCCGAATCCCGTGCTGCAACAGTGGTAGCATCCATCTCCGCCCAGTATGCTTTAACACGGGCAAAGGCCATCCGTGAGCCCTCTATGCACGCCGACCTCTTCATCGCATTAATGCGCGGCACCACGTCAAGGAACTGCTGCACCAAGCTGAAATAGATGTTTGGTTTTGGCATTTCCGGCCATAGCTGATCCACAACAGACCTCATGGCGAGTCCGGACAACCTATTCAGTTCGGCCCATTCGGCTAATTGGTCAGTCAATGAAAGCGGACGCTCGGGAGAATGGAATTGTGTCCAAAACAGCTGGTCCACTTCACGGTCCGTCTGACCCTGGAAGTACTTGGCCGCATCGGCAGCGCTCGCCGCCAAATCCATATACACATCCTCCGAACTCCACAGCCGATCCAGAGGGGCATACTGTGGATCTCCGAACTTCCTCCGCAACATAAAGGATTTCCCAGCTACAATCTCCCCGGCTTCCCGTAGCTCCTCCTTCTTCGCCCTCATAGCAGAGCGGATGTCTTTTCTCGTCGCAGCAGCCTTCTCAAGGTCCGATGCCTTCGCTAGGTTTTCCTTTTCAAGAACCCGGAAACGGTCGGCGGCGGCTTTTAATTCTATGGCCATCTTGGCCATCTTATCTCGGCTCTCGCCATGCGCGGCCTTCTCGGCTTTCAACTCTTCGGCCACCTTCAAAGTAGCCGCATTACCAAAGCTCGCTTGTTCCTTGGCTCGGGCAAGTTCTGCCCGCAAGGCTTCAACAGTGGCAGCTCCATCTGCAGTCACAACATATTAAAGATACTGGCATCATGCTGCTCTTACTATGTGGTGTTTACCAGATAATGACACTTACCCTGTGCCTTGTCAAGCCTTTTGTTAACAAGCTCGATGTCGGCGTTTGCCACATCCAACTGCCATTTTAAATGGGCAAACTCGCTAGTCCGGCTAGCCACCGTAGCTTCCATCACCTGCACATAGAGGCAGTATGGTTATTACCTGGGAATATGATCCTTTGTTCGTTGTCGTTTCCGACGACAACCAGAGTCTCAGGGGCTACTATCTACAGAGGCCACACCTAGCATGTGCAGGACTATCATACATTATTTTACGTACCTCAAAGCCTGTCAGTAGACTCATAAAAGCTTCATGCAATCCGCTTTCGGCGAATGAGATTCTCTCCGTCACCGTATTCATCAGCATACGGTGTTCATCTGAGATGGCCGCTCGCCCCACCAACTCCCTCAGAACATCCGATCGCACACCAGATAGTGCCGGACTCTTTTGTCTGCTCTCTTCGGGAGCCGGACACTGGGAGCTTCGGGGGTCAATGGGATTATCTTCTGGCCTCACCGGACTCGGAGAGGCCCTCCGCGATGACACTTCGGGGTCGCCCACTTCCGGAGCGGAGGAGTCCGGAGGAGGCGTTTCGCTCTCCATCATCTCTGGAAGAAGATCCCCCGAAGACGAGCTCATTTGAGAGGGGCTAAGGCCCGAACTGCAAAGATATATGCGGTGGTTATTTTCTCAGAAGAAAAAGATGGCATACCTGTACTATTAAAGTATTTCGGGTCACTTACGACTCCCTGGAGAATTGATCCCCCTGCGGACTTTGTGCGGCAAAAGCACCCCCCAAGGTAGGATCCTCTGTGGGAGACTTCTTCTCCCGTTTGGAAGCTTCGGCTTCTGAATCCCCGGGCGCAGTCCTTTTCCTCCTCCGGTCGTCTTCCTTCATGGAGACGCTCGCTCCCTCGGTTAGAATGGGCAGCATTGGGGGCCCGCGTCCGCCCGTGTTATCCCCCCAGTATCTTCCTTCAAGGGCTCCGGGCAAGGTGCAACCTGGAGCATCTTTTCCAATACCGGATTGTCAAAACCCTCAGGGAGGGGGGCCGAACACCGAATCAACTTCGCCTTTGTTAGCCAGTCCTGGTCAAAAAGTGAACTCTCAGAAATAACTTCATAACAACTAAGAGATAGTATGTTCAGCCGGAAGATTCCTTACTTGTTCGGCGGCGCGGTTACTGCTCAGGCCCACGTCCTCGGTGATTTCCGGACACTCTACCTGAGGTCCGAAGAATGACATGTACATCTCCTCGTGCGTCAGGCCGAGGAAATTTTGAATGACACGCGGTCCCTCGGGATTGAACTCCCACAAGCGAAGGGGCCAGCATTTGCAAGGCTGGACTTGACGAACCAACATAACTTGTATTACCACAACCAAACTAAAATCTCCATTGAAGAGATCTTGAATCCGGCTTTGAAGTATAGGCATGTCCTTGGCTGGACCCCAGCTCAGACCTCTGCTGATCCATGACATCAGTTGTGGTGGAGGGCCCGAGCGGAAAACAGGGGCGGCCGCCCACTTGGCACTTCTAGGAGCCGTGATGTAGAACCACTCCTGTTGCCACAATTCAGACACCTCTGGAGTGAAACCTTTGGGCCATGGAGCTCCCGTCATCTTCCATATTGAGGCACCTCCACACGCTGCATGTTGCCCCTCGATCATCTTCGGCTTTACTTCAAAGGTCTTGAGGCACAGGCCAAAGTGAGGGGTAACCCGGAGGAAGGCCTCACACACGACAATAAATGCCGTGATATGAAGAAAGGAGTCCGGAGCTAGATCATGGAAATCTAGCCCATAATAAAACATCAAATCCCTGACAAAAGGATCCAGAGCAAGGCCTAGACCTCGGAGGAAGTGGGAGACGAACACGACGTTCTCGTTGGGTTCGGGGGAGGGGACGGCCTTCCCTCAGGCAGGCAGCCAATGCGAAACCTCGGTGGCCAGATATCTGGCCTCCCTCAACTTTTTTATGTCTTCTTCCGTGACGGAGAAAGGCATCCATCGGCCTTGAAGGCTAGATCCGGACATGATTGAAGGTTCGGAGCACCTGACCTGAACTTTGGGTGTTTGAGCTTGAGGTGGGGGAAGGATTCGATTGAGCACAGGAGGGAAAAAATAAAAGCCTTGTCCGTTTATAAAGAGGGTGAATATCAAGCATCCTCTCCATGGCCGTTTGGGCTTGCCTATAGTCTAGGAGTCCTAGAAGCGGTTAGGTTACCCACACCCGTATCAATGAGAATCCCGGAATAAGGGGACATGATCTCTGCTTTAACAAGACGTGCCAAGGAAACCGCCTCGCATGACACGCTGAGGTGGGACAATAAAACGATTCGAATAAAGGATTGGCCGTGGTGCGATGTCAGACTACAGAATACGTCAGCAGATTAGATTTGTGTAAATATTATTCTCTCTATGGCAATATGTGGAAACTTATTTTGCAGAGCCGGACACTATCTTTGTGTTCAAAATCTTCTATGAAGTACTTGGAGGAGGAACCCGCCTTGCAATGCCGAAGATAATCTGCGCGCCGGACTCGTCGTCATTGAAGCTTGGTTCAGGGGCTACTGAGGGAGTCCTGAATTAGGGGGTGTCCGGATGGCCGGACTATACCTTCAGCCGGACTCCTGGACTATGAAGATACAAGATTGAAGACTTCGTCCCGTGTCCGGGAGGGACTTTCCTTGGCGTGGAAGGCAAGCTTGGTGATACGGATATGTGGATCTCCTACCATTGTAACCGACTTTGTGTAACCCTAACCCTCTTCGGTGTCTACATAAACCGGAGGGTTTTAGTCCGTAGGACAACATACAGAACAACAATCATACCATAGGCTAGCATCTAGGGTTTAGCCTCTCTGATCTCATGGTAGATCTACTCTTGTACTACCCATATCATCAATATTAATCAAGCAGGACGTAGGGTTTTACCTCCATCAAGAGGGCCCGAACCTGGGTAAAACTTCGTGTCCCTTGCCTCCTGTTACCATCTGGCCTAGACGCACAGTTCGGGACCCCCTACTCGAGATCCGCCGGTTTTGACACCGACAGTGCTCATCCTGACAAACCAGGGCACAATCGTAGTAGTTCTCCCTTTACTACCCTAGCCGATAGAGCGGAATGTAAGGTAGTAAGCACAAGAGCCGGGCAACCCAACTATTGACCGAAGACATGATTCGGAGCCAATGCATATAATGCTAAATTCAGGGGGGGAACTATACTGTAAAAGTGTTCGAACTAGTTGCCATAGTATGGGGCGCAATAAAGCCCCTGGCAAATTATGGCGTACCAAAGTGTACGGGTGCAAATAAGAATAACAAAGTAAAAATGAAGTAGTAAGATAATGCCACATAAATTGGGCCGCAAATGATTTCCAATATGATTTTGATTAATATGTCAAAGCATATTTGTACAAATAGTGCGATAAGCAACAATGGCTATTTAACATGCCAAGACCAAGGGGGGGCTGCGTACGGGTCCTGAAAATAGGTAGAATGATCGCTGAGAAGGACATCTAGAGATTCCCTCATACTTCTGTGCTGCTTGTCACCTTGGTGTATCCGTTCTTTGAAAGGACTGATTTATCAGGCCGTTGAGAGGGACCTACGGAAAAGAAACCTAAAATGGATAAAAAGAAAGGTAAAAGTATGTGTGTCCAAGGAAGGTCGAGCCATTTTGTGGACCACAGTCTGGTTATGCCTCCGTCTCTGCCCATGGTATTTTTGTTGGGGAACGTAGTAATTTCAAAAAAATTCCTACGCACACGCAAGATCATGGTGATGCATAGCAACGAGAGGGGAGAGTGTTGTCCACGTACCAACGCAGACCGACTGCGGAAGCGATCACACAACGTAGAGGAAGTAGTCGTACGTCTTCCCGATCCGACCGATCCAAGCACCGTTACTCCGGCACCTCCGAGTTCTTAGCACACGTTCAGCTCGATGACGATCCTCGGGCTCCGATCCAGCAAAGCGTCGAGGAAGAGTTTTGTCAGCACGACGGCATGGTGACGATCTTGATGTACTACCGACGCAGGGCTTCGCCTAAGCACTACAACGGTATGATCGAGGTGGAATTTGGTGGCAGGGGGCACCGCACACGGCTAAGGAACGATCTCAAGGATCAACTTGTGTGTCTAGAGGTGCCCCCTGCCCTCGTATATAAAGGTTTCAAGGGGAGGGGCTGGCCAGCCAAGGTGGGAGGCGCAGGAGGAGTCCTACTCCTACCGGGAGTAGGACTCCCCCCTCCAATCCTAGTCCAACTAGGTTTCCTCAAGTGGGAAGGAGAGAGGGGGGTGGCCGGCCACCTTCCCTAGTCCTAATAGGACTAGGGGAAGGGGGGAGGCGCGCAGCCCATGGGGCAGCCCTTTCACCTTTCCACTAAGGCCCATGTTGGCCCATTTGGCTCCTGGGGGGTTCCGGTAACCCTCCCGGTAATCCGGTAAAATCCCGATTTCACCCGGAACACTTCCGATGTCCAAACATAGGCTTCCAATATATCAATCTTTACGTCTCGACCATTTCGAGACTCCTCGTCATGTCCGTGATCACATCCGGGACTCCGAACAACCTTCGGTACATCAAAATGCATAAACTCATAATAACTGTCATCGTAACGTTAAGCGTGCGGACCCTACGGTTCGAGAACAATGTAGACATGACCGAGACACGTCTCCGGTCAATAACCAATAGCGGGACCTGGATGCCCATATTGGCTCCTACATATTCTACTAAGATCTTTATCGGTCAGACCGCATAACAACATACGTTGTTCCCTTTGTCATCGGTATGTTACTTGCCCGAGATTCGATCGTCGGTATCCAATACCTAGCTCAATCTCGTTACTGGCAAGTCTCTTTACTCGTTCCGTAATACATCATCTCACAACTAACATCTTAGTTATAATGCTTGCAAGGCTTATGTGATGTGTATTACCGAGAGGGCCCAGAGATACCTCTCCGACAATCGGAGTGACAAACCCTAATCTCGAAATACGCCAACCCAACATCTACCATTGGAGACACCTGTAGTACTCCTTTATAATCACCCAGTTATGTTGTGACGTTTGTTAGTACCCAAAGTGTTCCTCTGGTAAACGGGAGTTGCATAATCTCATAGTTATAGGAACATGTATAAGTCATGAAGAAAGCAATAGCAACATACTAAACGATCGGGTGCTAAGCTAATGGAATGGGTCATGTCAATCAGATCATTCAACTAATGATGTGACCTCGTTAATCAAATAACAACTCTTTGTTCATGGTTAGGAAACATAACCATCTTTGATTAACGAGCTAGTCAAGTAGAGGCATACTAGTGACACTCTGTTTGTCTATGTATTCACACATGTATTATGTTTCCGGTTAATACAATTCTAGCATGAATAATAAACATTTATCATGATATAAGGAAATAAATAATAACTTTATTATTGCCTCTAGGGCATATTTCCTTCAGTCTCCCACTTGCACTAGAGTCAATAATCTAGATTACACAGTAATGATTCTAACACCCATGGAGCCTTGGTGCTGATCATGTTTTGCTCGTGGAAGAGGCTTAGTCAACGGGTCTGCAACATTCAGATCCGTATGTATCTTGCAAATCTCTATGTCTCCCACCTGGACTAGATCCCGGATGGAGTTGAAGCGTCTCTTGATGTGTTTGGTCCTTTTGTGAAATCTGGATTCCTTTGCCAAAGCAATTGCACCAGTATTGTCACAAAAGATCTTCATTGGACCCGATGCACTAGGTATGACACCTAGATCGGATATGAACTCCTTCATCCAGACTCCTTCGTTCGCTGCTTCCGAAGCAGCTATGTACTCCGCTTCACATGTAGATCCCGCTATGACGCTTTGTTTAGAACTGCACCAACTGACAGCTCCACCGTTTAAAGTAAACACGTATCCGGTTTGCGATTTAGAATCGTCCGGATCAGTGTCAAAGCTTGCATCAACGTAACCTCTTACGGTGAGCTCTTTGTCACCTCCATATACGAGAAACATATCCTTAGTCCTTTTCAGGTATTTCAGGATGTTCTTGACCGCTGTCTAGTGATCCACTCCTGGATTACTTTGGTACCTCCCTGCTAAACTTATAGCAAGGCACACATCAGGTCTGGTACACATCATTGCATACATGATAGAGCCTATGGCTGAAGCATAGGGAACATCTTTCATTTTCTCTCTATCTTCTGCAGTGGTCGGGCATTGAATCCGACTCAACTTCACACCTTGTAACACAGGCAAGAACCCTTTCTTTGCTTGATCCATTTTGAACATCTTCAAAATCTTGTCAAGGTATGTGCTTTGTGAAAGTCCAATTAAGCGTCTTGATCTGTCTCTGTAGATCTTTATGCCTAATATGTAAGCAGCTTCCCCGAGGTCTTTCATCGAAAAACTTTTATTCAAGTATCCCTTTATGCTATCCAGAAATTCTATATCATTTCCAATCAGCAATATGTCATCTACATATAATATCAGAAATGCTACAGAGCTCCCACTCACTTTCTTGTAAATACAGGCTTCTCCAAAAGTCTGTATAAAGCCAAATGCTTTGATCACACTATCAAAGCGTTTATTCCAACTCCGAGATGCTTGCACCAGTCCATAAATGGATCGCTGGAGTTTGCATACTTTGTTAGCTCCCTTTGGATCGACAAAACCTTCTGGTTGCATCATATACAACTCTTCTTCCAGAAATCCATTCAGGAATGCAGTTTTGACATCCATCTGCCATATTTCATAATCATAAAATGCGGCAATTGCTAACATGATTCTGACGGACTTAAGCATCGCTACGGGTGAGAAGGTCTCATCGTAGTCAACCCCTTGAACTTGTCGAAAACCTTTTGCGACAAGTCGAGCTTTATAGACAGTAATATTACCGTCAGCGTTAGTCTTTTTCTTGAAGATCCATTTATTCTCAATTGCTTGCCGACCATCGGGCAAGTCAACCAAAGTCCATACTTTGTTCTCATACATGGATCCCATCTCAGATTTCATGGCCTCAAGCCACTTTGCGGAATCTGGGCTCACCATTGCTTCTTCATAGTTCGTAGGTTCATCATGATCTAGTAGCATGACTTCCAAAATTGGATTACCGTACCACTCTGGTGCGGATCTTACTCTGGTTGATCTACGTGGTTCAGTAGTATTTTGTCCTGAAGTTTCATGATCATCATCATTAGCTTCCTCACTAATTGGTATAGGTGTCGCAGAAACAGTTTTTTGTGATGTACTACTTTCCAATAAGGGAGCAGGTACAGTTACCTCGTCAAGTTCTACTTTCCTCCCACTCACTTCTTTCGAGAGAATCTCCTTCTCTAGAAAGTTTCCGAACTTAGCAACAAAAGTCTTGCCTTCGGATCTGTGATAGAAGGTGTATCCAATAGTTTCCTTTGGATATCCTATGAAGACACATTTCTCCGATTTGGATTCGAGCTTATCAGGTTGAAGCTTTTTCACATAAGCATCGCAGCCCCAAACCTTAAGAAACGACAACTTTGGTTTCTTGCCAAACCATAGTTCATAAGGCGTCGTCTCAACGGATTTTGATGGTGCCCTATTTAACGTGAATGCGGCCGTCTCTAAAGCATAACCCCAAAACGATAGCGGTAAATCAGTAAGAGACATCATAGATCGCACCATATCTAGTAAAGTACGATTACGACGTTCGGACACACCATTGCGCCGTGGTGTTCCGGGTGGCGTGAGTTGCGAAACTATTCCACAATTTTTCAAATGTACACCAAACTCGTAACTCAAATATTCTCCTCCACGATCAGATCGTAGAAACTTTATTTTCTTGTTACGATGATTTTCAACTTCACTCTGAAATTCTTTGAACTTTTCAAATGTTTCAGACTTATGTTTCATTAAGTAGATATACCCATATCTGCTTAAATCATCTGTGAAGGTGAGAAAATAACGATATCCGCCACAAGCTTCAATATTCATCGGACCACATACATCGGTATGTATGATCTCCAATAAATCTGTTGCTCTCTCCATAGTACCGGAGAACGGTGTTTTAGTCATCTTGCCTATGAGGCACGGTTCGCAAGTACCAAGTGATTCATAATCAAGTGGTTCCAAAAGCCCATCAGTATGGAGTTTCTTCATGCGCTTTACACCGATATGACCTAAACGGCAGTGCCACAAATAAGTTGCACTATCATTATCAACTCTGCATCTTTTGGCTTCTACATTATGAATATGTGTATCACTACTATCGAGATTCAACAAGAATAGACCACTCTTCAAAGGTTCATGACCATAAAAGATATTACTCATATAAATAGAACAACCATTATTCTCTGATTTAAATGAATAACCGTCTCGCATTAAACAAGATCCAGATATAATGTTCATGCTCAACGCTGGCACCAAATAACAATTATTTAGGTCTAATATTAATCCCGAAGGTAGATGTAGAGGTAGCGTGCCGACCGCGATCACATCGACTTTGGAACCGTTTCCCACGCGCATTGTCACCTCGTCCTTTGCTAGCGTCCGCTTATTCTGTAGTCCCTGTTTCGAGTTGCAAATATTAGCAACAGAACCAGTATCAAATACCCAGGTGCTACTGCGAGCTCTAGTAAGGTACACATCAATAACATGTATATCACATATACCTTTGTTCACCTTGCCATCCTTCTTATCCGCCAAATACTTGGGGTAGTTCCGCTTCCAGTGACCAGTCTGCTTGCAGTAGAAGCACTCAGTTTCAGGCTTAGGTCCAAACTTGGGTTTCTTCTCCTGAGCAGCAACTTGCTTGCTGTTCTTCTTGAAGTTCCCCTTCTTCTTCCCTTTGCCCTTCTTCTTGAAACTAGTGGTCTTGTTGACCATCAACACTTGATGCTCCTTCTTGATTTCTACCTCCGCAACTTTCAGCATTGCGAAGAGCTCGGGAATAGTCTTGTTCATCCCTTGCATATTATAGTTCATCACGAAGCTCTTGTAGCTTGGTGGCAGTGATTGGAGAATTCTGTCAATGACGCAATCATCTGGAAGATTAACTCCCATCTGAATCAAGTGATTATTATACCCAGACATTTTGAGTATATGCTCACTAACAGAACTGTTCTCCTCCATCTTGCAGCTATAGAACTTATTGGAGACTTCATATCTCTCAATTCGGGCATTTGCTTGAAATATCAACTTCAACTCCTGGAACATCTCATATGCTCCATAACGTTCAAAACGTCGTTGAAGTCCCGATTCTAAGCCGTAAAGCATGGCACACTGAACTATCGAGTAGTCATCAGCTTTGCTCTGCCAGACGTTCATAACATCTGGCGTTGCTCCAGCAGCAGGCCTGGCACCCAGCGGTGCTTCCAGGACATAATTCTTCTGTGCAGCAATGAGGATAATCCTCAAGTTACGGACCCAGTCCGTGTAATTGCTACCATCATCTTTCAACTTTGCTTTCTCAAGGAACGCATTAAAATTCAACGGAACAACAGCACGAGCCATCTATCTACAATCAACATAAACAAGCAAGATACTATCAGGTACTAAGTTCATGATAAGTTTAAGTTCAGTTAATCAAATTACTTAAGAACTCCCACTTACATAGACATCCCTCTAATCCTCTAAGTGATCACGTGATCCAAATCAACTAAACCATAACCGATCATCACGTGAGATGGAGTAGTTTTCAATGGTGAACATCGTTATGTTGATCATATCTACTATATGATTCACGCTCGACCTTTCGATCTCCGTGTTCCGAGGCCATATCTGTATATGCTTGGCTCGTCAAGTATAACCTGAGTATTCTGCGTGTGCAACTGTTTTGCACCCGTTGTATTTGGACGTAGAGCTTATCACACCCGATCATCACGTGGTGTCTGGGCACGACGAACTTTGGCAACGGTGCATACTCAGGGAGAACACTTCTTGATAATTTAGTGAGAGATCATCTTATAATGCTACCGTCAATCAAAGCAAGATAAGATGCATAAAAGATAAACATCACATGCAATCAATATAAGTGATATGATATGGCCATCATCATCTTGTGCTTGTGATCTCCATCTCCGAAGCACCGTCATGATCACCATCGTCACCGGCGCGACACCTTGATCTCCATCGTAGCATCGTTGTCGTCTCGCCAATCTTATGCTTCCATGACTATCACTACCGCTTAGTAATAAAGTAAAGCATTACATCGCGATTGCATTGCATACAATAAAGCGACAACCATATGGCTCCTGCCAGTTGCCGATAACTTGGTTACAAAACATGATCATCTCATACAATAAAATCAGCATCATGCCTTGACCATATCACATCACAACATGCCATGCAAAAACAAGTTAGACGTCCTCTACTTTGTTGTTGCAAGTTTTACGTGGCTGCTACGGGCTTAAGTAAGAACTTCATCTCACCTACGCATCAAAACCACAACGATAGTTCGTCAAATAGACTCCGTTTTAACCTTCTCAAGGACCGGGCGTAGCCACACTTGGTTCAACTAAAGTTGGGGAGACAGTCGCCCGCAAGCCATCTATGTGCAAAGCACGTCGAGGGAACCGGTCTCGCGTAAGCGTACGCGTAAGGTTGGTCCGGGTCGTCTCGTCCAACAATACGCCGAACCAAAGTATGACATGCTGGTAGGCAGTATGACTTGTATGGCCCACAACTCACTTGTGTTCTACTCGTGCAAATAACATCAAACCATAAAACCTAGGCTCTGATACCACTGTTGGGGAACGTAGTAATTTCAAAAAATTTCCTACGCACACGCAAGATCATGGTGATGCATAGCAACGAGAGGGGAGAGTGTTGTCCATGTACCAACGCAGACCGACTGCGGAAGCGATCACACAATGTAGAGGAAGTAGTCGTACGTCTTCCCGATCCGACCGATCCAAGCACCGTTACTCCGGCACCTCCGACTTCTTAGCACACGTTCAGCTCGATGACGATCCTCGGGCTCCGATCCAGCAAAGCGTCGAGGAAGAGTTTCGTCAGCATGACGGCGTGGTGACGATCTTGATGTACTACCGACGCAGGGCTTCGCCTAAGCACTACAACGGTATGATCGAGGTGGAATTTGGTGGCAGGGGGCACTGCACACGGCTAAGGAACGATCTCAAGGATCAACTTGTGTGTCTAGAGGTGCCCCCTGCCCCCGTATATAAAGGTTTCAAGGGGAGGGGCTGGCCGGCCAAGGTGGGAGGCGCAGGAGGAGTCCTACTCCTACCGGGAGTAGGACTCCCCCCTCCAATCCTAGTCCAACTAGGTTTCCTCAAGTGGGAAGGAGAGAGGGGGGTGGCCGGCCACCTTCCCTAGTCCTAATAGGACTAGGGGAAGGGGGGAGGCGCGCAGCCCATGGGGCAGCCCTTTCACCTTTCCACTAAGTCCCATGTTGGCCCATTTGGCTCCCGGGGGGTTCCGGTAACCCTCCCGGTAATCCGGTAAAACCCCAATTTCACACGGAACACTTCCGATGTCCAAACATAGGCTTCCAATATATCAATCTTTACGTCTCGACCATTTCGAGACTCCTCGTCATGTCCGTGATCACATCCGGGACTCCGAACAACCTTCCTTACATCAAAATGCATAAACTCATAATAACTGTCATCGTAACGTTAAGCGTGCGGACCCTACGGTTCGAGAACAATGTAGACATGACCGAGACACGTCTCCGGTCAATAACCAATAGCGGGACCTGGATGCCCATATTGGCTCCTACATATTCTATGAAGATCTTTATCGGTCAGACCGCATAACAACATACGTTGTTCCCTTTATCATCGGTATGTTACTTGCCTGAGATTCGATCGTCGGTATCCAATACCTAGTTCAATCTCATTACTGGCAAGTCTCTTTACTCGTTCCGTAATACATCATCTCACAACTAACATCTTAGTTATAATGCTTGCAAGGCTTATGTGATGTGTATTACCGAGAGGGCCCAGAGATACCTCTCCGACAATCGGAGTGACAAAACCTAATCTCGAAATACGCCAACCCAACATCTACCATTGGAGACACCTGTAGTACTCCTTTATAATCACCCAGTTACGTTGTGACGTTTGGTAGTACCCAAAGTGTTCCTCTGGTAAACGGGAGTTGCATAATCTCATAGTTATAGGAACATGTATAAGTCATGAAGAAAGCAATAGCAACATACTAAACGATCGGGTGCTAAGCTAATGGAATGGGTCATGTCAATCAGATCATTCAACTAATGATGTGACCTCGTTAATCAAATAACAACTCTTTGTTCATGGTTAGGAAACATAACCATCTTTGATTAACGAGCTAGTCAAGTAGAGGCATACTAGTGACACTCTGTTTGTCTATGTATTCACACATGTATTATGTTTCCGGTTAATACAATTCTAGCAAGAATAATAAACATTTATCATGATATAAGGAAATAAATAATAACTTTATTATTGCCTCTAGGGCATATTTCCTTCAATTTTTAGTGTGTACTTATGTACGCGCGGAACGTATGCCGCCACTTGGTCGGGGCTGAGACGGAGGTCGAATTGTTAATCGAGCTCCTGATGAGCTGGACTGTCCTGCCGTGGAGTAGTCCGGACTTGTTTGACAGTGTTCGGGAGCATGGCCGCCGAATTAAGGTTCTGCTTGTGAAGGACGCTCTGTACCTCTGGTGCTAGGATAGCGGTGTGCTCCTCGGTATAGAGGGAGTGCTTTGTGTTTCCATTGACTGTTATGACACCGCGTGGTCCGAGCATCTTGAGCTTGAGATAAGCATAGTGTGGCACCGCATTGAATCAAGCAAACGTGGTTCATCCGAGCAATGCGTGATAGCCGCTGCGGAAGGGGACGATATCAAAGATTAACTCTTCGCTTCGGAAGTTGTTCGGAGATCCGAAGACGAACTCCAATGTGATTGAGCCCGAGCAGAGGGCCTCTACAGCTGGTATAACTTCTTTAAAGGTAGTTTTGGTGGGCTTTATCCTTGATGGATCGATGCCCATTTTGCGCACTGTATCCTGATAGAGCAGGTTGAGGCTGCTGCCACCGTCCATGAGGACTCGTGTGAGGTGTAATCCATCAATTATTGGGTCGAGGATCAGTGCGGTGCCATGACGAATACTAGTCGGGTGGTCCCTGCGATCAAAGGTGATCAGGCATGACGACCATGGGTTGAATTTTGGGGCGACTGGCTCTATCGCATAAACGTCCCTAAGTGTGCGCTTGCGCTCCCTCTTGGGGATACGGGTAGCGTATATCATGTTCACCATTTTGATTTGAGGGGGAAACTTCTTCTGCCCCCTGTGTTGGGTGGACGGGGCTCCTCGTCGTCATTCTCGCTTTGTGACCCCTTCTCCTTGTCTTTGGCACTTAACTTGCTGGCCTGTTTGAAGACCCAACAACTCTGGTGAGTATGATTGGCTGGTTTATCAGGGGTGCCATGGATCTGACATGGACGATCGAGTATGCGGTCCATGCTGGAAGGGCCTTGATTATTTCTTTTATATGGCTTCTTTCGCTGTCCGGACTTGGAGCCACTGAATCTGGCGTTGATTGCCGTGTCATCGATATTGTCACCGTTGTTTCGATGCTTGTGCCTATAGCGTCGGGGCTTGCCATTGCTATTTCTAGCTTCCGAAGTGCCAGGTTCACTTGCATTGTTATTACTACGGGCTAGCCAGCTATCTTCGCCCGCGCAAAAGCGGGTCATAAGCGCCGTGAGGGCTGCCATGGACTTCGGCTTTTCTTGGCCAAGGTGTCGAGCGATCCATTCATCCTGGATGCTATGTTTAAAGGCCGCTAGGGCTTCGGCATCCGGACAGTCGACAATCTAGTTCTTTTTGGTTAAGAACCTACTCCAGAATTTCCTGGTTGACTCTTCGGGCTGTTGAATTATGTGACTTAAGTCGTCGGCATCCGGAGGTCGGACATATGTACCTTGGAAGTTGTAAAGGAAGGCTTCTTCCAAGTCCTCCCAGCTACCAATGGAGTTTTCAGGCAGGCTGTT
This sequence comes from Triticum monococcum, assembly GCA_034509565.1. NCBI lineage: Eukaryota > Viridiplantae > Streptophyta > Magnoliopsida > Poales > Poaceae > Triticum > Triticum monococcum. Next base: position 631,163,813 of record CM067843.1, read on the forward strand.
CAGCCAGTGCCGGGCTAGACCCTTGAGTTTTAGGGGGAGGTATTTGATGGCATGAAGAACATCGTCGCGGGCCATATGAATATGGAGAATAAAGTCTTCAATCCATACCGCGGGATCTGTGGTTCCATCATATGATTCGATATTCACGGGTTTGAACCCTTCTGGGAATTCATGTTCCATTACTTCACCAGTGAAGCAGAGAGGGTGTGCGGCGCCTCTATATCGGGCCAGATCATGACGTAGTTCGGATGGAGTCCGTCTGCAGCTTTCGGCTAGGACGTGATTGTGCTTTCCATGTTCGGCTTGATAGCCGTCGTCGTGCGTCAGGGCACGCCCCCGTGATTCGTATATCAATCTGGCCGGACCTGCATTATTCTTCAGGTCCTGCCGCAAGTCATATGTGTATCCCTGAGCAGTTTTGTCTCTGCCTTTACGGCGAGGTAGGATGGGCCGGTGTTCGGCTTGAGTTGACATTTTGTCCCGGCCACGTGGTGGTCGATCACCCGCATTACGCACTGATGGTATGGGCTCAAGTGCCTCGTCATCGAATTGAGGTAGCAGTTTACGCTTCGGCTAACTTTTGGTTGGGTGCTCGAGGTCGTATTCTTCTACTCCTAGGACATCAGTCCATCTATCATTGAGCAGATCTTGATCAGCTTGAAGCTGCTGCTGCTTCTTTTTCAGGCTCCTTGCAGTGGCTATTAGGCGTTGCTTAAAGCACTCCTGCTCGAGAGGTTCCTTAGGCACGATAAAGTCTTCGTCGCTGAGGCTCACCTCATCTTCGTAGGGTGGAAGATAATTACTGTCCTCCGAGTCTTCTTTTGCAGCCTGTTCTTCAGGGCTAACTCGCCCATCCTCCCGATTGTCTTGTTCAGAGTTTTGCTCGACGGGGTTTTCTTGGTCTTCGGCATCATCCATGGTGTTGTTGTCTCTCATGTCGGTATTGCTGTCTTTGCTGCGGCGTGATTTAGAGCGGCGGCGTCGGCGCTTTTGTTGTATCTCAGGAGGTTTATCCTCTACTGGATTTTTCTCTTTATCGCGGTCACCCTCCTTGGGTGCATCCACCATGTACACGTCATATGAAGAGGAGGCCGTCCAGCGTCCAGTAAACGGCGGGTTTTCAGCTTGCTCCTCTCCGGCATCGTTGTCCATACCGTCGATGTCTTCGGAGCCGTAATCGAGCATGTTAGTTAAGTCCTCTACTATGGCGATGAAGTGAGTGGTGGGTGGGACGTAAAATTCCCCGCTCTCAGTCCCTAATCCTGGCTGGGTGTAGTTCGGACATTGCTCCTCCGTAATCACGAGGGATCGCATCAAGTCTAGGGCCTCGCTTAAAGGCAAGGTTTATTGAGGGAGAAAAGAATTCGTGGAGTATGGCAGGAAGGGAATTCCTTGGCCGAGCTCACACGATGCTGACTCCAAGAGTTCGAAGCCGGCGTCCGGGGAAGAGTCCGGCTTGGTGATGGACGTCGGTGACACTGCTTCCTCCAGTTCTCCCGTACTGGGCCTAGTGGCCACACATAGTCCGAGGGGTTTAAAAATCCCGTCTTCGGTGGCGAGGCGCTCCGGCTCTAAGGCCAGAGCGGAGGTTGGGGTCGTGAATCCTTGGAAGATCAAGTCTCCTCGGATATCAATGACATAATCTAGGTTTCCAAAACTAATCTGGTGACCTGGAGCGTAGCTGTCGATTTGCTCCAGATGGCCAAGCGAGTTGGCCCGCAGTGCGAAGCTGCCGAATACGGAGATCTGGCCGGGGAGAAAAACCTTCCCTAGGGCAGAATCGTTGCAGATCATGGATGAAGCCATCGAACCTTCTGACGGCGACAAAGTGGAACTCTCAATGAAAGCACCAATGTCGGTGTCAAAACCGGCGGATCTCAGGTAGGGGGTCCCAACTGTGCGTCTGAGGTTGATGGTAACAGGAGACAAGGGACACGAAGTTTTACCCAGGTTCGGGCCCTCTTGATGGAGGTAATACCCTACGTCCTGCTTGATTAATATTGATGAGTATGGGGGTTACAAGAGTGGATCTACCACAAGATCATAATGGCTAAAACCCTAGAAGTCTAGCCTATATGATTATGATTTCCCCTACGGACTAAACCCTCCGGTTTATATAGACACCGGAGGGGACTAGGGTTGTACAAAGTCGGTTACAAAGAAAGGAATCTTCATATCCGAACGCCAAGCTTGCCATCCACGCCAAGGAGAGTCCTATCCGGACACGGGTGAGAATCTTCGGTCTTGTATCTTCATAGCCCATCAGTCCGGCCCATGTCCAACAGGCCGGATGCCCGAGGACCCCTTAGTCCAGGACTCCCTCACCCTTTATCCCATATGCAACAACCCCCCTTACTCGGGTTTATGCTTCTGTCACTCAAGCAACCCACTATAAGCGAATCATGAACGTATTGCAACACCCTACAACGGGAATCCCTCAAGCTTGTGCGTCACGGAGGGCACAATAGGACAGCACCAAAATAAAACATACAACTGATACCAATCTAGATCATCAATCAACCCAAAGACAAAGGATATCTACTCAAAACATCATAGGATGACAACACATCATTGGATCATAATATGTGGCATAAAGCACCATGTTCAAGTAGGGATTACAGCGGGGTGCGGGAGAGTGGACCGCGTAAAAGAGATGAGGATGGTGATGTTGATGAAGACGATCACCGCGGCGATGATTCCCCCCCCCCCCCGATGGCACTCCGGCACCACCGAGAGAGAGGAAGAGAGGTTCTCCCCCTTGTTCTTCCTCCTCCATGGCCTCTCCCCTGGATGGGGAGAGGTTCTCCCTCTGGTCCTTGGCCTTCATGGTGATGAGGGGCCCTCCGGGATCCTCCTCCATAGCCTCCGGTGATGATGGCCCTCTCCGGCAGGGTGCCAGAGAGGGCCTAGATTGATTTATCGTGGCTACAGAGGCTTGCGGCGGTGGAACTTCCGATCTAGATTTCTTTCTAGAAGTTTGGGTATAAATAAGAGGTGTTGGAGTCGGGAACAAGTCAGGGGGTCCCCGATGCGGCCACGAGATAGGGGGGCACGCCCAGGGGGTAGGGCGTGCCCCCCCCCTCATGGTGGCCTCGGGACTCCCCTGGTCTATCTCCGGTACTCTGTGGGCTTCTTCTTGTCCAAAAACAATCTCCGTGAATTTTCATGTCAGTTGGACTCCGTTAGATTTTCCTTTTCCGCGATACAAAAAAACAAGCAAAAAAACTGGCACTGGGCTCTAGGTTAATAGGTTAGTCCCAAAAATCATATAAAACAGCATATAAAGGCCCATTAAACATCTAAGATGGATAATATAATAGCATGAATACTTCATAAATTATAGATACGTTGGAGACGTATCAACCACTCACATGACAAATTAATGACTAATTGAGGACAACTTAACATTAGTTCACCAACGGGCAAGGTATGGGTATACCCATGGGTATAAGACTATACCCGTACCCTACCCATGACTTAATGGGTAGGATATGGGTACTACCCATCGATATAAAAGTGTGCCCATACCCTACCCATGTGGGTACGGTACCCGCGGGTACCTGTACCCATGGGTAAAATTGCCATCCTTATCAACCAGCCCCGTAGGTATTGTTGGGGAACATAGCATGCAATTTCAAAAAAAATCCTGCGATCACGCAAGATCTATATAGGAGATGCATAGCAATGAGAGGGGGAGAGTGTGTCCACATACCCTCGTAGACCAAAAGCGGAAGCGTTGGATTAACGCGGTTGATGTAGTCGAACGTCTTCTCGTTTCAACCGATCAAGTACCGAACGTACGGCACCTCCGAGTTCTGCACACGTTCAGCTCGATGACGTCCCTCGAACTCTTGGTCCAGCAAAGTGTTGAGGGAGAGTTCCGTCAACACGATGGCTTGGTGACGGTGATGGCGAAGTGATCCGTGTAGGGCTTTGCCTAAGCACTACGTAAATATGACCGGAGGCATAAACTATGAAGGGGGCACCGCACATGGCTAACAATGTTTGTTGTGTGTTCTAGGCGCCCCCTCCCCACATATATATATATATATATATATATAGAGAGAGAGAGAGAGAGAGAGAGAGTAACACTATTCTGATCACGGGATCAGAATAGTTATTTGGATCACAGCCAGCCCTATATAGGGGCGATCACATGTTCCTGAGATCGCAAAACCCACCGGACCGATTAAAAAAACACCACACCACACCCCACCCGCTGCCCCGATCCCCACCTCCTCCCTCGATCCACTCCCCCCGAATGCCAGATCTCGTCGCCGCCTCCTCCCCAAACCGTCGCCGGGGCCGCCTCCTTCCCCAACCGCAACCTCTGCTCCCCCGAGCCCCTCATCCCGCCGCCGTCCTCTGATCCCGCCGCCGCGCGCCTTCCCCTGAACCCCACGTCGTGCGCCCCCTCCCAGGAACGCCCCGCCGCCACGAGCCCTCCCAGGAACCCCCGCCGTCGCGCACCCTCCCCGGAACCACCGCCCTCCTCAAATCCCGCCGCCCTCCCCGGATCACCCAGCCACCACCGTCTCCCTCCCTGGTCACGCCGCCACCACTCTTTCCCTCCCCAAATAGCGCCGCAACCACCACCTCTGGCCTCTCCTGCATCGCTCCCATGCTCCTCTACCTCCGGGCGTGGCCCTGCGCCGCAACCATCGCCGTCGACGAACCCCGACAACCATCAGCCTGGGCGTCCTCCCTCCCGCCCGCTCGCTCCGACGCGGATCCGGCCGCAACCCCCCCTCCGATGAGCCTCCTCTTCTCCTTTTCTACCTCTGGCGTCCCACCCCTTCCCCTACCTCCCCGACCTTCTATGGTTGCCTGGACAGGACTGCCCTTGCCATTGGGCGCGCCAAGTGCCTGTACTTCGCCCACGACCAAGCCACTGTGCTCATCTTCAGTTCCGCGTCGCCCAGTTGCATAACAGTTGCGGTATGTTGATGTTCAGAGCACATGTTCTGTTCAAAATATTCCCATTTTGCCTAATTATATTGCAATCCTGCAAGTCTATGAGCCATGCTCTGTACTGTGAACATATACTAATAATACAAGTTATTTGGTGCACTGTCAAGGTTCAGGAAAGGATGCAGGCTTCCACACGATGCCTGAAAAATGCCACTTCCCAAATCTCGTCTCCGTCTGAGCACGAAGCCGCTACTGCCCGTCAGTGCTTGGTGCACCAGCAGAAGTTTGTCACCTCACTCGTGAGCAGTCCATCTATCGCCTCCCGTGCAAGCACTCCATCACCTCACACAGTGTACGTTCGACAAAGTTTGTCCTTTTGAAGAAGCAGAAAATGGAGCTTGAAGGGGCCGCAGGCGGGTGGTGGTGTGGTTGCAGAAGAAGAAACGCTGGTGCAAACTCGTCCATCCGGTGCTAGTATACCAATATGATTTGGAGGCAAAGAATTTGTTATGTCTCTTACCATGAATCTCTGTAGCTATGGAAACTTGGCTTCCTGTATTTTTTTAAGATATATCGCTAGCACTTTGTTCCCCAAGTGTGTTTGCATTAATGCGTGAGAGGAAACTATTCTGGGTAAGTATTCGCCTGTGATTTTCCTATGCTTTACACTGCTACGTACATAGTTTTTTGGTAAGAGGTGCTTTTCCGGTCGCATGGAACATATCCCATTACTTGAAGATGTTTTTTGAGAGTAATTCTTTGTTTGCTCATTAAGAAAGGCACATATATTTGTTAAATCGATAGGAGGTGCTTTGTACAGATGGTGTTCATGTAGAAAAATCAAACTGGCGTTTGAAAAATGTGCAGCAGAAGTTCATGTCAAACTAACGGGGCGATTCGACGTTTATTCTTGAAAAAGTGGAGAAAATTGTGCATGCTCTGTAGGTCAAAAGTTTGGCATTAATTTATGTTTTGCGAAGGTCAAAATGTTGTGTTTGAGAAGGTCAAGTGTGTTATCTTAGCAAGTTCAAAATAAAATTTAAACATGCAAGGTAAAACCTGCAAGAAAGCAAAAAGAAAGAGAGAAGTTCAATTTCTAAAGATGGCGCGGTACACAACGTGTAAACCAATGTTGAAAGAAAAAAAGAAATGAGAAGTTCAATTTCTAAAGATGACGTGGTTCGACGTGCTAAACAATGTTGAAAGAAAAAAAAAGAAAAGGAGAAGTTCAATTTCTAAAGATGACGCAGATTGATGTGCAAACCAATACAAAAACACACACAAAAAATGTTTTTTTGGTGTCTTAAAATATTTTTATTCATAAAAAAGATTAAATAAATAAAACCAGGAAGTCCATATTAAAAAGATGGAGAAGTTCGATGATTATAGAAAACTCAGATTTTCCTTGTTATTAAAGAATGGAAACAAGAAGTTCAAAAATTAAATAACAAGAAGTTCAACTTTTAATAAATAGAGCGCTTCAAAATTTCATAAAAAAGATTAAGAAATAAAACCAGGAAGTCCATATTAAAAATATGGAGAAGTTCGATGATATAGAAAACTCGAATTTTCCTCGTTGTTAAAGTATGGAAATGAGAAGTTCAAAAATTAAATAACAAGAAGTTCAACTTTTAATAAATAGAGCGCTTCAAAATTTCATAAAAAAGGATTAAGAAAATCAAATTAAAAATTCATAAAAAAACTTAGATATTTTCACGTAACCGAGAGAAGTTCGATTGATAACTGCCAGAAGTTCATGTACTACACGGTGTGCATTTTGTATTAAAAAAGAATAAAAAAGCAAACACTAAAAGTTTGTTGTTATAAGTTCAAGTCCTTCGTCGGAGAAAGTTTAAAAAAAATTCTGAGAGAGATTTGTACAAAAGGAATATCATTTGTGTAAAACCGACGAATGGATGAGAAAATTGCAAACGAAAATACGTCACAGAAGTTCAACTGAAAACAGCAGGAAGTTCAACTACTACAGTGGATGACTTTCAGATGAAAAACTTGTAAAATCATCGTCAGTATGAAAAAATGATCAACACGGGAAAGTTGCATGTTCACAACAGCTTTCCATCGGTGTATCACTTGCTCAATTCCGGTGAATGGATGGAGAGCTACGAGCAGTGGATGGAGAGCTACGAGCAAAAAAATCACGTGAAAAACAGAGTGAAGTTCAGGTACACGCGCCGAGAAGTTCAGGTTCTTCACGCAGTGCATTTTCGAAGAATCTGTTTCGCGATATAGGCAGAACATATGATCTCGTCGTTTTCGAAATTACTTGAAAACAGCTAGGAATTAGAGAAAACCATCAACATGAAAAAGTTTCGCATTTTCCATAACTTTTCAGTGGTATATTATTTGCCCCATTCCGATAAAGTTTGTAGAAATTACGGTGAAAATACGTTTTTATCCATTTTCAAAACTGACTTAAAACAGTAAGGAATTTGGAGAAAAAGTTTCGCATTTCCTCAAGCTTTCCAACGCCATATCATTTGCTATATTCGGACGTACAGTTAAAAAATTAGCTCGAAAATACACACTCGGTGTAACTTGGACCGTTATATAAATCACTTTTAAACCGTTTACAATTAGGAAAAACTTTGAACATGAAAAAGTAGCACAATTTCATAAGCTTTCCAACGCCATATCATTTGCCTCAATTGGATTAGCCGTTTAGAAATGACATCGAAAATATGGACACGGCTGTTCGGTTTGTAAAATTTTACGTTTTTGCAAATTACTCTTTAACCATAGGGAATTAGAGAAACTTTTAACATGTGGAAGAAGCAGTTTTGCAGCAGTTTTCCAACGCCATATTACTTGCCTCATTCCGATAAACGGTTTAAAAATGCGATAGAAATTACGATTCACGTTTTTTGTGTGAAGAAAAAACGGTTTTCAAAACTGCTCTTAAACAGCTTACATTTTACAAAAAATTTAACTTGGGTCATGATACTCGTGTCCATAGCTTTCCAACGGTATATAGCAAGCCCTATTTGGGCAATGTTGCGGGAAGTTCAACCTAGCACAGGGGGAAGTTCAGGTCGAACAACTCAGGCAGTAAAATCACAAAAAACGCGAGTTCTTCACGACCCGAGTGCAAAATCCGCCTATGAGCGAGATTCCTATCTAAAACGAGTATTTAGTTGCTAAAAATCGTTTGAAAATTACACTTACATCACATGGAACACGACTAACCAGAAAAACTTGCGGTAGAAGGCACGGTTGCGAAGATAGCCCGAAGGTCGGGTTCGTACAGAGAGAAGTTCAGGCACGCGTACAAACAAAAATACGTCATAGAAGTTCAACGTGAAAACAGCAGGAAGTTCAACTACTACGCTGAATGAATTTTAGATGAAAAACTTTTAAAATCGTCGCGAGTATGAAAAAATGATCAACACGGGAAAGTTGCGTGTTTACAGCAGCTTTCCATCGGTGTATCACTTGCTCAATTCCGGTGAATGGATGGAGAGCTACGAGCAGTGGATGGAGACCTACGAGCAAAAAAATCACGTGAAAAAACAGAGTGAAGTTCAGGTACACGCGCCAAGAAGTTCAGGTACTTCACGTGGTGCATTTTCGAAGGATCTGTTTCGCAATAAAGGCAGAACAGATGATCCCGCCGTTTTAAAAATTACTTGAAAACGGCTGGTAATCAGAGAAAACCACCAACATGAAAAAGTTTCGCATTTTCCTTAGCTTTTCAACGGTATATGATTTGCCCCATTCCGATGAAATTTATAGAAATTATGGCAAAAATATGTTTTTAGCCATTTTCAAAAATGACATAAAACCTTAGTGAATTAGGAGAAACAATATATACAAAAAAGTTTCGCATTTCTTCAAGTTTTCCAACGCCATATCATTTGCTGCATTTGGACGTACGGTTAAAAAATTAGCTCGAAAATACGAACTCGGAGGAACTTGTATCGTTTTCCAAATTAGTTTTAAACCATTGAAAATTAGAAAAAACTTTTAACATGAAAAAGTAGCGCAATTCCACAAGCTTTCCAACGCCATATCATTTGCCTCAATTGGATTAGCCGTTCAGAAATCACATCGAAAATACGAAGTCGGCTGTTCGGTTTGCGAAATTTTACGATTTTCCAAATTACGCTTTAACCATAGGGAATTAGAGAAAACTTTCAACATATGGAAGGAGCGATTTTGCAGCATATTTCCAACGCCATATTATTTGCCTCATTCCGATAAACGGTTTAAAAATGCGATCGAAAATACGATTCACGTTTTTTGTTGTCACAGCCCTAGAGTTTGGTTGCACTTAGTTTCATAAGCATCCATGCATCATGTCTATATTTGTTTGAAATTTGAAATGGGGATGACAAGCCCTAGCACTAAATGAAATGCAATTAGGATCAAAATAAAAATCTTTCAATGATCCTGAAATGCCTTCTAAAATGTTCATCATCTTTGCCTTGGTCCATAACCTCTGCCAAAAATGGTGCTCACTTTTCTAGGACACTTTGGATCTTTGAGTTAAATCTTAAAGTATTTGCATTTGGACATTTAAATGCTATAAATATTTTTAAATGTCCAAATAATCTTGGAAGTATTTTTGGGCTGTTGGAATTAATTTCAGAGGTGCCCATAAATATTTTCAGCATTTTATAAAATGGTTTAGTACTTTACTAAATCAAAACAAAACAGAATAAATAGAAAACAGAAACAACTTTAAAAAAAAGAGGAGAGGGAGAAGCCCACCTGGGCCTTACCTGGCGCCGCCCACCAGGCCCACCTGCCGGCCCAGCCCAGCCACCGCGCCAGCGAGCAGCTTGGCTCGGCCAGGCAGGCAGGCAGGTGCTCGACGGCGGCACCCGCGCGCGCCACGCAGCTGGCTGCCGCCCTGCTTCCTCCCCTCGCCGCCCTGCTGGCCTAGACAGGCTCCACGTCGCCGCCTCGACCCCCTGGACATGCTCACTCGCCCCCTGCCTCACTCCCTCGCTCCCCTTAGCCATGGCCGACGCAGCCGTCGTCGTTCCGCCGGCGTAGTCGTGTCCACCGCCGTCCCCGCGCTGCTCCACCGTGTCCTGAAGCTCCACATCTTCCTCCTCGATCGCTCCACCAAGCCACGCCCCGCCGGAGGCCCGCAAACGACTCCACCGAGCTCGTCTTCAACCTCGGGCCGCCCAGATCACCGTCGCCGTTCCGACCGCACCGAGCCTTCCCCGAGCACGCTGACCCCCCTGCGGCTTCTCTGTGAGCTATTGAACCTCCCCGTGCTTTCTGTTACACCCCTGGAACACCGTAGATGCCGCATCTCTTGTGCCCGAACGCGCCGCCGCCTGACCACGTCGCCGGCGTTGCTCCGGTGACCATTTGGTCACGGGCTTGTGTCCGTCACACTCCTCGCGCCGCGTAGAGGCTGTAGGTGCTAGCGCCACATCGCCTAGGCCACTGCAGCCACGCGCACGAGCTGGCCCGAGCTTCGGCCTCCGCCTAACCTCATCGCCGGTGATGCTCCGGCCACTCCCCGGCCAAGCCATCACCACGGCTGGATGCGGGCGAGCACCAGCTGCCCGTAGCTGCTCTCCGTGTAGCAAACGGAGCCCTGTGGGCAAATCCCGCAGCACGCCGCCGCGTCTGGCCTCGCCGGCGGCTAAACGCCGGCGAGTTTGACCACTGACGTGGACTGGGTGGGCCCAGTTGACTCCCCTGAGTCAATGACAAGTGGGCCCCCCCTCTGCTAATTATCCAGATTAGTTCCTAACTAAAATTAGTTAGTTTAATTAACTACTGACACGCGGGACCCACCAGTCAGGTTTGACCTGGACGTCCCCGTTGACCCTGACGTCACCCTGACGCATTGCTGACGCAGTAATTGATTTACTGGAATTATTTTTATTCAGGAAATTCCAGAAAATAGTTCAAACTTCAAAAATTCATAGAAATTCAACCATAACTCCAAATGAGACAAATTATATATGTAAAATTATCAGAAAAATTCAAGGAATCCATCTGTACCATTTTCATGCATGTTTGAACAAGTTAACATCACTGAATAGGACAATTCATGATTATGGAATAAATGGTAAATAGTTTTGGAGTTGGAATTTGCTATAGGTTTGAATTCCACTTCAATGAACATGGCTAACTGTTGCACTAGGTCAATTCAGTACCTTAATATGACATATCATTCATATGTATGTGCATTGCATTGATTGTGGTTCCCTTTTTGTGTTTGTCGGTGGTTGCTCCCTCTCGGTAGACATTCGTTCCGACGATGAGACCGATGACACCAATGAAGAGCTATACTATCTTCAGAAGTGCCAGGCAAGCAAAACCCCCTTGTTCATTCCGATACAATCCCCCTCTCTCGCTCCTGCTCCCTTTTACTGCATTAGGACAACAACGATTCATCTGTTACTTGTTGCGGTAGTTGAACCCCTTATCCTCTGCATGACCTGTCATTGCCACAGTAAATAGATGAAACCCACTAGCATGAGTAGGAGTTGTTTGAGCCCTGATGTGCCTACTCATTCATGCTTGTTTGTCATGCCTGCTACTGCTTAGAGTTGAGTCAGGTCCGATTCATCGGGGATGAGTCGGAGGTGTGTAAACATGTCCTACTGTTGAGAGCTAAGTGTGTGAACACGATTTGGTAAAGGTAGCGGTGAGAGGCCATGTAGGAGTACATGGTGGGTTGTCTCATTGAAACCGTCCTCAGGAACTGAGTTCTGTGTTTGTGATCCATGAAACAGCTACTACCACACGTTGGGCCCTGAAATATGACCCCGCTCGACTTACTGACCCCTCTCGTCCTCTGTCCAGGAGTTGCAATTAGTTTCTGGTGTATATAGGATATGTGTTGGCGGCCGTGTGTAGCGCTGACCCTAGGGGTGGGCTATGATGCGGTAGATACACTGTGGCACGGTGTACCGGGCGCCCGTTTGGTGTCTCGGGAACCCTGCACACATCGTTTGGGGCTGTGAGCGAAACTCCGGCCGGATCTCCTCGCGGATGGAACCCGAATAGGCGATAAACCTGGACTAGAGACTTGTGTGGTTAGTCAGGTCGTGGTCTACACCCACGTCGGCTTTCGCTTGAAGTCTGCCGAGCACATGTCGTGTGCAGACGCTAAGTGGTGGAAACATGTGTGACGAAGTACACCCCTGCAGGGTTATAAATGATCTATTCGAATAGCCGTGTCCATGGTAAAGGACTTCTGGGTTGCCTATAACAGTTCATAGACAAGTGAAAGTGGATACCCTAAAACTCGCAAGATAAGCGTGAGTGCTATGGATGGCCTTCTCGTAGGGAGACGAGAGCGGATCCATAGTGGTGTATTGATTGGTGAATATGTGGACTCGTGTGCGCCACCTCAAAAGAGTTGCTTGCAATCGTAGTTCAGGTTAGCCACTGAGTCAAAGCTGGCTTGCTGCAGTTAAACTCCACCCCCCCCCCCTTGTTGGTACCGATGCATATGTAGTTTAGTTCTGATGTAAGTCTTGCTGAGTACCTTTGTACTCACGTTTGCTTAATTTATGTTTTGCAGAGAGACTTCAGTCTCGCTAGTAGTTCCGCGTGGACTTCGACATTTAGCTTTATACCTCAGCTACGATCTTGTGCCCTCGACAGGATTTGGTAGATAGTCAGGCTTCTTAGCCTTTTTCATTTATAGATGTCTGTACTCAGACATGTTGAGCTTCCGCGTGTGTTTGATTTGTATGCTATGATTGTTGGGTCATGAGACCCATGCTTGTAATATCTGGCTCTTCGGAGCCTAATGAATTAATACTTGAGTTGTAGAGTTATGTTGTGATGCCATGTTGTATTCACACATATCGAGCATATTGTGTGTATGATTGAAATGCTTGGTATGTGTGGGATCCGACTATCTAGTTGTTTATCCTTGGCAGCCTATCATATGGGGAAATGTAGTCTAGTGCTTCTGAGCGATAGTAGTCCGCTACAGCCCGGATCACCGGAGTCCTGCTAGCCCAGCACTACTGTTCAGGACACTTGACTGGCCGGCATGTGATTCACTTCGTTCCTATGTCTGTCCCTTCGGGGAAATGTCACGCGGTGACATCCGGAGTCCTGCCTAGCCTGCTACAGCCCGGGTTACCGGAGTCCTGTTAGCCAAGTGCTACAGCCCGGATTCACACGCTGTTGACCGACATGCTCGAGGTTGATTCATGTATGCCTGTCCCCATGGGGTAGTGCCGCTTTGGGTTCACGACTAGCCATGTCGGCCCGGGTTCTTTGTCATATGGATGCTAGCGACACTATCGTATACGTGAGCCAAAAGGCGCAAATGGTCCCGGGCCAGGTAAGGTGGCACCCGTGGAAATACCGTGCGTGAGGCCACAAAGTAATATGATGTGTTACATGCTAGATCGGTGTGACCTAGGATCGGGGTCCCGACATTTGTGTGAAGAAAAAACGATTTTCAAAACTGCTCTTAAACCGCTTACATTTTACCAAAAAATTAACTTAGGTGATGATACTGGTGTTCATAGCTTTCCAACGGTATATCGCAAGCCCCATTTGGACACCTTTTAGCTGAAGTTCAACCTAGTACTCGGGGAAGGTCAGGCGCGTTACTCGGGAAGTTCGGGTTGTGATCAGAATCTTATTCTGATCCCGTGATCAGAATAGTGTTTATGTATATATATATATATATATATATATATATATATATATATATATATATATATATATATATATATATATATATATATATATATATATCTGTGTGTGTGTGTGTGTGTGTGTGTGTGGGAGGGGGAGGGGGACAGCCATGGGGCGCCCCAAGTAGGAGGAATCCTACTTGGGGGCCTCTTCCAATTCGGCCTCCCCCTTTCCTTATCTCCGAAGGGGGGAAGGAAAGAGGGGAGAGGGGAAAGGAAGGGGGGTCCTATTCCCTTTATTTCCCTTCCTCCTCCCCTTTTCCTTTCTCCACTTAGGCTGGCCCATATGGGGGCGCACCAGCCCCTTAGGGGTTGGTCTGTCCCGTCCTAGGCCCAATAAGGCCCATATCTTTGCAGGGGGGTGCCCGGAACCCCTTCCGGTGACCTGATACGTACCCGGTACCGCCAGAACACTACCGGTGTCCAAATACTATCGTTCTATATATATGAATCTTTACCTCTCGGCCATTTAAAGAATCCTCGTCATGTCCGTGATCTCATCCGGGACTCTGAGCAACATTCAGTCACCAGATCACATAACTCATATAATACAAATCGTCATTGAACGTTAAGCGTGCGGACCCTACGGGTTCGAGAACTATGTAGACATGACTGAGACACCTCTCCGATTAATAACCAATAGCGGAACCTGGATGCTTATATTGGTTCCCACATATTCTACGAAGATCTTTATCGGTCAAACCGTTATGACAACATACATTATTCCCTTTATCATCGGTATGTTACTTGCCTGATATTCGATCGTCGGTATCTCCATACCTAGTTCAATCTCGTTACTGGCAAGTCTCTTTACTTTTTCCATAATGCATCATCCCGCAACTAAATCAATAGTCACATTGCTTGCAAGGCTTATTATGATGTGCATTACCGAGAGGACCCAGAGATACCTCTCCGATACTCGGAGTGACAAATCATAATCTCGATCTATGCCAACCTAACAAACACCTTCAGAGATAACCATAGAGCATCTTTATAATCATCCAATTACGTTGTGACATTTGATAGCACACAAGGTATTCCTCCGGTATCCGCGAGTTGCATAATCTCATAGTCAAAGGAATATGCATAAGTCATGAAGAGAGCAATAGCAATAAAACTTAATGATCATTATGCTAAGGTAACGGATGGGTCTTGTCCATCACATCATTCTCCCAATGATGTGATCCAGTTCATCAAATGACAACACATGTCTATGGTTAGGAAACTTAGCCATCTTTGATTAACGAGCTAGTCTAGTAGAGGCTTACTAGGGACACTGTGTTTTGTCTATGTATCCACACATGTATCAAGCTTCCGGTTAATACAATTCTAGCATGAATAATAAACATTTATCATGATATAAGGAAATATAAATAACAACTTTATTATTGCCTCTAGGGCATATTTCCTTCAGGCATGACCCGGCACGCGGTGGTGTCGATGCTCAGACTTTGGTGGATCAGGCCAGGGCACGTCGGGAGGCTTAGTTGGCGGCTCAGTTAGCAGCTCAACGGCAATTTCCGGTTTATCCGCCAGCGTCTGTGGAGGCAGGAGTGACCTCTAGAACATTGGGAGTGCCATGTTTACTGCTGGCTCTACGCAACGAGCGCTTGCCTAAGGATTTCAAGGGCCCTCGTAAAGTGCCTAACTACACAGCAGATCAGCCCCCAGAGGCTTGGATTGCGATGCTGCATGTGCAAAGTATTTCACCATGACGTGGGACGGGGCTACGAGCAAAAAAATCACGTGAAAAACAGAGTGAAGTTCAGGTACACGCGCCGAGAAGTTCAGGTTCTTCACGCGGTGCATTTTCGAAGAATCTGTTTCGCGATATAGGCAGAACGTATGATCTCGTCGTTTTCGAAATTACTTGAAAACAGCTAGTAATTAGAGAAAACCATCAACATGAAAAAGTTTCGCATTTTCCATAACTTTTCAGTGGTATATTATTTGCCCCATTCCGATAAAGTTTGTAGAAATTACGGCGAAAATACATTTTTATCCATTTTCAAAACTGACTTAAAACAGTAAGGAATTTCGAGAAAAAATATATACGAAAAAGTTTCGCATTTCCTCAAGCTTTCCAACGCCATATCAGTTGCTATATTCGGACGTACAGTTAAAAAATTAGCTCGAAAATACACACTCAGTGTAACTTGGACCGTTTTATAAATCACTTTTAAACAGTTTACAATTAGGAAAAACTTTCAACATGAAAAAGTAGCGCAATTTCATAAGCTTTCCAATGCCATATCATTTGCCTCAATTGGATTAGCCGTTTAGAAATGACATCGAAAATATGGACACGGCTGTTCGGTTTGTGAAATTTTACGTTTTTTCAAATTACTCTTGATCCATAGGGAATTAGAGAAACTTTTAACATGTGGAAGAAGCGGTTTTGCAACAGTTTTCCAACGCCATATTACTTGCCTCATTCCGATAAACGGTTTAAAAATGCGATAGAAATTACGATTCACGTTTTTTGTGTGAAGAAAAAACGGTTTTCAAAACTGCTCTTAAACAGCTTACATTTTGCGAAAAATTTAACTTGGGTCATGATACTCGTGTCCATAGCTTTCCAACGGTATATAGCAAGCCCTATTTGGGCAATGTTGCGGGAAGTTCAACCTAGCACAGGGGGAAGTTCAGGTCGAACAACTCAGGCAGTAAAATCGCAAAAAACGCGAGTTCTTCACGACCCGAGTGCAAAATCCTCCTATGAGCGAGATTCCTATCTAAAACGAGTATTTAGTTGCTAAAAATCGTTTGAAAATTACACTTACATCACATGGAACACGACTAACCAGAAAAACTTGCGGTAGAAGGCACGGTTGCGAAGATAGCCCGAAGGTCGGGTTCGTACAGAGAGAAGTTCAGGCGCGCGTACAAACAAAAATACGTCATAGAAGTTCAACGTGAAAACAGCAGGAAGTTCAACTACTACGCTGAATGAATTTTAGATGAAAAACTTTTAAAATCGTCGCGAGTATGAAAAAATGATCAACACGGGAAAGTTGCGTGTTTACAGCAACTTTCCATCGGTGTATCACTTGCTCAATTCCGGTGAATGGATGGAGAGCTACGAGCAGTGGATGGAGACCTACGAGCAAAAAAATCACGTGAAAAAACAGAATGAAGTTCAGGTACACGCGCCAAGAAGTTCAGGTACTTCACGTGGTGCATTTTCGAAGGATCTGTTTCGCAATAAAGGCAGAACAGATGATCCCGCCGTTTTCAAAATTACTTGAAAACGGCTGGGAATCAGAGAAAACCATCAACATGAAAAAGTTTCACATTTTCCTTAGCTTTTCAACGATATATGATTTGTCCCATTCCGATCAAATTTATAGAAATTACGGCAAAAATACGTTTTTAGCCATTTTCAAAACTAACATAAAACCTTAATGAATTAGGAGAAATAATATATACAAAAAAGTTTCGCATTTCTTCAAGCTTTCCAACGCCATATCATTTGCTGCATTTGGACGTACGGTTAAACAATTAGCTCGAAAATACGAACTCGGAGGAACTTGTATCGTTTTCCAAATTAATTTTAAACCATTGAAAATTAGAAAAAACTTTTAACATGAAAAAGTAGCGCAATTCCATAAGCTTTCCAACGCCATATCATTTGCCTCAATTGGATTAGCCGTTCAGAAATCACATCGAAAATACGAAGTCGGCTGTTCGGTTTGCGAAATTTTACGATTTTCCAAATTACGCTTTAACCATAGGGAATTAGAGAAAACTTTCAACATATGGAAGGAGCGATTTTGCAACAGATTTCCAACGCCATATTATTTGCCTCATTCCGATAAACGGTTTAAAAATGCGATCGAAAATACGATTCACGTTTTTTGTGTGAAGAAAAAACGATTTTCAAAACTGCTCTTAAACCGCTTACATTTTGCCAAAAAATTAACTTAGGTGCTGATACTGGTGTTCATAGCTTTCCAACGGTATATCGCAAGCCCCATTTGGACACCTTTTAGCTGAAGTTCAACCTAGTACTCGGGGAAGGTCAGGCGCGTTACTCGGGAAGTTCGGGTTGTGATCAGAATATTATTCTGATCCCGTGATCAGAATAGTGTTTATGTATATGTGGGAGGGAGAGGGGGACAGCCATGGGCGCCCCAAGTAGGAGGAATCCTACTTGGGGGCCTCCTCCAATTCGGCCTCCCCCTTTCCTTATCTCCGAAGGGGGGAAGGAAAGAGGGGAGAGGGGAAAGGAAGGGGGGATCCTATTCCCTTTATTTCCCTTCCTCCTCCCCTTTTCCTTTCTCCACTTAGGCTGGCCCATATGGGGGCGCACCAGCCCCTTAGGGGTTGGTCTGTCCCGTCCTAGGCCCAATAAGGCCCATATCTTTGCAGGGGGGTGCCCGGAACCCCTTCCGGTGACCCGATACGTACCCGGTACCCCCAGAACACTACCGGTGTCCAAATACTATCGTTCTATATATATGAATCTTTACCTCTCGGCCATTTAAAGAATCCTCGTCATGTCCGTGATCTCATCCGGGACTCTGAGCAACATTCGGTCACCAGATCACATAACTCATATAATACAAATCGTCATTGAACGTTAAGCGTGCGGACCCTACGGGTTCGAGAACTATGTAGACATGACTAAGACACCTCTCCGATCAATAACCAATAGCGGAACCTGGATGCTTATATTGGTTCCCACATATTCTACGAAGATCTTTATCGGTCAAACCGTTATGACAACATACATTATTCCCTTTGTCATCGGTATGTTACTTGCCTGATATTCGATCGTCGGTATCTCCATACCTAGTTCAATCTCGTTACTGGCAAGTCTCTTTACTTTTTCCGTAATGCATCATCCCGCAACTAAATCAATAGTCACATTGCTTGCAAGGCTTATTATGATGTGCATTACCGAGAGGACCCAGAGATACCTCTCCGATACTCGGAGTGACAAATCATAATCTCGATCTATGCCAACCTAACAAACACCTTCAGAGATAACCATAGAGCATCTTTATAATCATCCAAGTACGTTGTGACATTTGATAGCACACAAGGTATTCCTCCGGTATCCGCGAGTTGCATAATCTCATAGTCAAAGGAATATGCATAAGTCATGAAGAGAGCAATAGCAATAAAACTTAATGATCATTATGCTAAGCTAACGGATGGGTCTTGTCCATCACATCATTCTCCCAATGATGTGATCCAGTTCATCAAATGACAACACATGTCTATGGTTAGGAAACTTAGCCATCTTTGATTAACGAGCTAGTCTAGTAGAGGCTTACTAGGGACACTGTGTTTTGTCTATGTATCCACACATGTATCAAGCTTCCGGTTAATACAATTCTAGCATGAATAATAAACATTTATCATGATATAAGGAAATATAAATAACAACTTTATTATTGCCTCTAGGGCATATTTCCTTCAGGCATGACCCGGCACGCGGTGGTGTCGATGCTCAGACTTTGGTGGATCAGGCCAGGGCACGTCGGGAGGCTTTGTTGGCGGCTCAGTTAGCAGCTCAACGGCAATTTCCGGTTTATCCGCCAGCGTCTATGGAGGCAGGAGTGACCTCTAGAACATTGGGAGTGCCATGTTTAGTGCTGGCTCTATGCAACGAGCGCTTGCCTAAGGATTTCAAGGGCCCTCGTAAAGTGCCTAACTACACAGCAGATCAGCCCCCAGAGGCTTGGATTGCGATGCTGCATGTGCAAAGTATTTCACCATGACGTGGGACGGGCCGGCTCGTAACTGGTTGAAAGGGTTGCCTGCTAACTCCATTGGTTCATGGGCTGAACTGAAGACCCGTTTCATTCAGAATTTCAAAGATACATGCAAGCAACCCATGTCGATTCTTAATTTAGACACTTATGCTTAGGGAGAAGGAGAATCAACGACCCATTGGGTGCGGCAGCTCTCGATCTCCTCTCCTGCGTCTTGCTGCAGTGGTGTCATCGTCGCCATCGCTAATCTTGGCCTCCTCTCCTACATCCTACTAAGCTAACGCCGCCATGACGTGCACACTCTATTTCTTCTCCTCTGTCCTCTGCCTCAGCGCCCGCTTATTCGTCCATCCACATGGACTTTTTCTACGGTGACGATGCTAGCAAGTAGTTCGTCATGTCAACAACGGGATCACTCGCCCGTGACCCCGTGCTCGTCGTGTCAGATGCACTGCCGATGCCTATCTACCTTCTCTCATGCATACTACTACATTGGCACCATCGCCGATGTTGTTCATCTCGGCCTCCTCTCTTGCGCTTTGTTGTTGGAAATATGCCATAGAAGAAATACTAATTGTATCATTATATTTTCATATTCATAATTATAGAGTTTATATTCTCTGCTATAACTGCTATGATCCTGAAATATGCGATTCGGTGGAAAACTCGTATGCACGTGTGGAATGATAAATGGTAAAATAAAAGGTTCCTAGTCTTGCCTTTAGGACTAGCACAAGTGTTGTTGGTGATCATGTTTTCCGGATCTTAGGATATTGTTAAGTGTAACGATAGTTCTAAAACAACATTGAGATTATGACGTTAGAAGAACGGTCATATTGAATCGATCGAAACTTGTTTGTTATGGATTAAGTTAATATCGTCTGTAATCAATTGTAATAACACAGAGTGTTAACATGTGGTTTTGCTCCTTAGACCATGAGAGTATCATAGTCACTTCTTACCGCACGCTGGGATTTCGGGTTGCTCAAACGTCACCTGTAACACGGCGATCATAACGACAACTTACATGTTCATCAGAAAGTTTGACAAGGGACTAGATAGCTCGATAGTGGGATTTGCTTCTATGACGATGGAGAGATATTCTTAGGGCCCTGAAGACATCCATCATCGTCTGTCTAGACACATGTGACTTGATCACGGGGATGCCGAAACACAATAACGAGAAAGAAGAACAAAACCGGTAACGAGGATAACAGTATAGTGAGCATGTGATGACTCAGGAGGATACCGACGCATCCTGGGTTTTGTGGAGTATCGGAAGCAAAGGGAACATCACATGATAACCAAAGGTTCACTCGAATATCATTTGTGTGCTCATAAGGATCAATATGGACATCCACGGTTCTGTTGTCGGTCATTGAACGGACGATTTTGTTCATGTCTATGAGTTACCGAACCTATGAGGTCACAAGTTTAAGGCAATCACGACTTGCTAAGTGTTAGTAGGACGAGACTGATGAAAATATATTTTTGGAATCCTTTTATTAATATTTGGAATAATTTCGAGAGGACCCGGAAGCGTTTCGGGGGTCATCGGAAGGGTTTCAGAGAGTATCAAGTAATACCGGGTATTATCGATAAATAAATACAGGTGGAAAATGTTTTTGGAGATGTTAAATTATATATAAAAGGGTCTTAAAATATCTAGAACACTTTTATAGGTGGAAAAGAAAAAAAATACAAACTAGCCAAGTGGAGCGTGATTTGTAGGCCGAAAGACCAAAGACAACACCTGAAAAATATAAAAGGTCTCCAAAAGCGACGTCTTCAAGAAGAAAACAGTGCACAAGCGCCGTCATCGCCCGGTCCAAGATCATATGTTTTCACCCTGGAGAAAGACCGAGCTCTCAAAACAATACCTTCAACAAGGCAATTGCCAGGCACAAACACTGAAGGCAAAACCTTAGGTTTTCACCCTGAAAGTCACGACTCAGTACCCGAGGAGCACCACCAAAATATGAAATCCTCCAGTGCTGTCGCCCCCACTTGACACTGTTGCTACTGAAAGTTATCAAACACCTAGCTGACTCCATCGCCTTCAAGCCCCCCCTCCGCCTTACTGATCCTCCGATCTCAATCATCAAGAGTTTCTCCGCTGTTGTCTGTGCCATGGAAATCGAGATGCCGACATGTCCCATGGTGTAAACAAATAGCAGAGCTTCGCGTCACGCCCTCCTGGAGCAACATAGGCTGATATGGATGCAAACGACCGGATACTATCCAATCTAGATATCCTTGGGCAAGATCTCCGGCAGTAGTTCCGGAACACGTCGACTGCCAGATCGAGGAGGACCAGTCAAGCAGAACGTTGCCGTGATGCGATAAGAGCACAAGGCCGTCACCACACCGCTGCCTCCACCAAGCTGATGTCATCGACGTCACGGCGGAGGACATCGGCCCACGCTGTCCATGGCCCGCGGCTCCAGGCGCCAGATCTGACAAAAACGGCAGCGCCCGGCCCGCCCCGCACTCCAGCGCCGCGCTCGAGCGGCGGCAGTACGTTGCGCAGACGAGGAGGCAAGCCACCGTCCGGACCTGCCGGAACCGAGCAGCCGCCCAAAACATCGCCGCCGCTGGTGTCAACAAGGGAGACTCCGCCGTGCTCGAGGATGCCCCCATGACGCGAGCAAGGACCCCGCCGCCGCCGTCGGTCGCAGCGGCTTCGCCCTGCAGCTTCCTCCGGCAGCGGCGGAGAGGAGGAGCACTTTTTTTGGTGGCGGCGGCGGTAGGAATCACGATCCGTCCGTGATTTAGTTTACATGTAAACCAGACTACAAATTTTAACAAAAACAATATTTAAAAGTTTGTGAACCAGTGGGGTACTTATGAAAATACTCTTTATTTGTAGTTTTGGATTTTCTATATAGTGAATTTTAATTTTTATTTACCTTACACAAGTTAATTATATGCAGCATAGTCACCTAAATTATTGTTCTTACAGCTCCAAATTCCGATTTAGCTTAGCCAAACAGCCGGAATAGAAAAAGATGTCATGATGTCAGCAATGATGTTATCATTTGCAACACTATACAATTCCACTCATACAGATACGGGCATGATTCTTCTGTTGGCTTTGTCCATGAGAATCAGACAGCTGCATTATTATTTTTGGATTTGCAAATTCTCATCTGGATAGATAGATTTAGGAGAGAAATGTTAAAAAAATGAAAAAATGTTGCAGAACTGGTCTGGTACTGAATTATTGTATGCCGCCGCCGGCATACCTAGAAATCCGAAAAAAGATGACAACGTCTCAATCATCACCGCGTTACATAAGAGTACTACACCGATCTCCCACCGCAGTCCGCACAGAGTCAAACAATGGCGTCGACGGCAACGGCGGCTCGGCACATGGTCGCTTTGCCGTACCCGGGCCGCGGCCACATCAACCCCATGCTCGCCGTGTGCCGCCTGCTCGTCGCCGCGGACGGCGCCCTCACCGTCACCGTCGTCGTCACGGAGGAGTGGCACGGGCTGCTGGCCTCCGCCGGAGTGACCCCCACGTTGCCAGACCGCGTCCGCCTCGCCACCATCCCCAACGTCATCCCCTCCGAGCACGGCCGCGGGGCCGACCACGGCGGCTTCCTCGAGGCCGTAAACTGCAAGATGGGGGAGCCCGTCGAGCGGCTGCTCGACCGGCTGGCGCTGGAGCTGGGGCGCAGGCCAGATGCTATCGTGGCCGACACGTACCTGCAGTGGGCGGTGGCGGCCGGCGCGCGGCGCGGGATACCGGTGTGCTCGCTATGGACCCAGCCGGCCACCTTCTTCTTGGCCCTCTGCCATTTGGACCTGTGGCGACCTGCGGTTGAAGGTTTCAGCGAAGAAGGTACTAGCTAATTCGACCATGCTCCAAAATTTTGTTCAGAGAGTGTAGAAGACCGTTACTAATCAGGAAAAACTGAGCAATTTACTCCACAAGATTGTCTCTGTTTCCTCATAGAATATTTTGGATTCTCTAGCCTAGGACGAGCTTCAGTTTGATTCTTCACTAAATCGTAGACAACTGATGCGTTCTACTCGTATGCTCTGCAGAACTAAGCCGCAAGTCGTTGGAGCAATACGTGCCGGGCCTCTCATCAGTGAGTTTGTCTGATGTCAAGATCTTCCTCGCCTGGGAGGGGCCAATCAAAATATCAGCGGAGGTATTCGTCAACGTACGCAAAGCGCAGTGCGTCCTCTTCACCTCCTTCCACGAGCTCGAGCCCAGTTCCATGAGCAAAATAGCAGAGTTACTTCCCTGCCCCATCTATCCAATCGGCCCTGCAATCCTGCGTGCGCCGGACAGCGGGGAGAGCGCCCGTGACGAGGAGCACCGGCGCTGGCTGGACGCGCAGCCGGAGAACTCGGTGCTGTACGTCTCGTTCGGCAGCTTCGTCGCCATGCCGCCCAAGCAGTTCGAGGAGATCGCCGTGGGGCTGCGCGACAGCGCGGTCAGGTTCTTCTGGGTGGCCCGGGACAGGGCCACCGCCGGCCTGCGGGAGATGTGCGGCGACAGGGGGTTGGCGGTGCCGTGGTGCGACCAGCAGGAGGTGCTGCGCCACCCGTCCGTCGGCGGCTTCCTCAGCCACTGCGGGTGGAACTCGGTGCTCGAAGCCGTGTGCGCTGGAGTGCCCGTGATTGGCTTCCCTGTTGTGTGGGATCAGCTGGTGAATGCCCGGATGGTCGCCGACGAATGGAAGACCGGCATCAACCTGAGGCGGCAGAGGGGCAAGGATGGGATCGTGAGCAGGGCCGCGGTCTCTGATGCCGCGAGGAAGCTGATGGATTTGGACAGCGGCGCTGGCCAGGAGATGAGGAGAAGGGCTGCGCAGCTGCGCGAGGCTTCCCGTGGTGCGGTCCTCGAAGGCGGCTCGTCGCAGCGTTCTCTCAGCGGTTTCCTGGAGGATCTTGTTGAGGGGAAATTGGAGGTCGCTGAAAGTTCTGTGTGAATTCTTCGTTTAGTCCAGTCACCGCCAGAAAAATACTAGCTGCTTGTGGTTCAAAATGGTGCATCATAGCAAGGCCATGTGTTATTTTTTAGCGTAGAAATTTCAATTTTAAGGCTCACAATCTCGCAAAACATACATGTAATTTAGGCATAGATAGACATGTATGGTTGGGCACTTCTCGTGACCCAACTATTATACCTATAAACATTACTCTTATTCAATAAAGCAAGGGAGATTTCTCAAAAAAAAAAAGCAAGGCCATGTGTCCTACAGATATTTCATTTTTTTTCCTGCACTTGAGAGCATTCTGACCGATCCCTATCCGGCGTTAAAGAAAGACAAATTCGATTTTGGCCACTACTAGGCGCCGGTGCGCCGGCCCAACTTTGAGCCGGTCATACCAGCAGCGTCCGATTGAACAACTCATGGCCGTATGATTCTCTTCTTTACTTTCACCGGGCGTCTTCTTCCATAAAAAAAAAAACTTCCAGCGCGCTACCATGGATGAGCGATGCGCCCAGCCTGAAAGTACCACCCTGGTGCGCTCGTCTGTAGCCGTCCTCCCCGCCGGTCGTCGTCGTCGCCGCCGGCCGCCGTCATGGTGGAAGCAAAAACAAAAGCTGGATCCAGCAAAAACAGAACATGATGGAAGCAAAATTTGAAGTTGGTTCTAGTAAAAAATTATGGTGATAGCAAAATAATTTGTTGGATCCAAACTTCTGATGATGCATGTGCTAGCAGTCAGGGTGGCTGGCTGCACCATCTCTGCGTCTCCAGCTCGCCGGGTTCGAGTGCCAAGCAGCAAAAAATCTAGAAGCAACAAAAATCTTCCAGCAAAAAACTTCACCCTGGGTCAAAATCCGGTGGTCGGTTGAAGCAAAATCAAAAAAATGCTTCTAGCAAAAACAAACTTAGGTGCCAACAAAAACGACATGAGCATTTGAGAGCTCTGCATCCGATGAAGCAAACAATTATCTTGGTTCCAGCAAAAAAATACACCGGTTCTAACAAAAACAAAAAATTGGTTCAGCAAAAAATGCATCAACAAAAAATGGCCACCCTCTCTTGCAGCTCCCCCAGTAGCCGGTTGGAGCTCCGGCGTGCACGATTGCAGCTCCCGACATTCGAACAGCGTTGGATACAACATTCCTTGCTGCTGCATGTAGCTTCCCCGGCGAGGCACCGACCTTGTAGCACATACACCAGCTGGTTCCAGCAGACAGGAGCACCAGTTCCCACAAAAAAACGAAGATGTTCATAAAAAACGAAAGGGGATGGTAGCAAAAAACAAAGGGGTTGTAGCAAAACAAAATGGTGGATCCAGCAAAAAAATACCCGGTTCCAGCACAAACTCGCCGCCGTTGCCGGGGCCGGGTGCAGCTTGGCCATGGCGATCGAAGCACCCTGGTTGCGACGGCCATGGAGAGGGCGTGTGTCCAGCTGCCAGCGGAGGCGGGCAAGGTGATGAGCGTCACAGCCGTGGAGAGGTAGGAGCCACACGAGCACCATGGAAGGAGCTGCTCGCCGGGGGGATGGTCGTGCCATGGCTGACGAGATTGGGATTGGGAGAAGAGAGACTTGAGGGGAACGAATGGCTGTAGTGTGTTCTGGAGAGATAAGATGAAGAGATAGGCGATGGGTGGTCCCAAATGCTCACGTAGTCACGTGGAGAGAAAAACTAAAGCGAGCTACGCAGCGCGACGGGCCGAAGCTTCGGCCGGCACACCGTTTCCAAACGTTTTCCTTCGATTTTTCTTCTCTAACCGGTACTTAACCAAAGGGAACTGTTTACATGCGGCGCGCCGGTCGAAACGCTCGGCCGGTCGCTCGGGAATCGTTGGATCGGGGTGACATCCACTCCCATGTAACAACGCGCACTCATGGTTCATGAAACGTGTCTCCGTCGAAGCCGCATGCGTGGGAACTGCTACGTCTTGAGCTTGTGTTGGTTTTCTCCAAAAAGGAAGGATGATGCAGCAGAGTAGCGTAAGTATTTCCCTCAGTTTTTGAGAACAAAGGTATCAATCCAGTAGAAGGTCATGCTCAAGTCCCTCGTACCTGCACAAAGCAATAGCTACTCGCAACCAACGCAATTAGGGGTTGTCAATCCCTTCACGGTCACTTACTAGAGTGAGATTTGATAGATATAATATTTTTGGTATTTTTGATATAAAGATGCAAAGTAAAAAGTAAAAGCAAAGTAAAAAAAGCAAAGCAAAATTAAAGTGATGGAGATTGATATGATGAGAATAGACCCGGGGGCCATAGGTTTCACTAGTGGCTTCTCTCAAGAGTATAAGTATTCTACGGTAGGTGAACAAATTACTCTTGAGCAATTGACAGAATTGAGCATAGTTATGAGAATATATAGGCATGATCATGTATATAGGCATCACGTCCGTGACAAGTAGATCGAAACGATTCTGCATCTACTACTATTACTCCACTCATCGACCGCTATCCAGCATGCATCTAGAGTATTAAGTTAAAAACAGAGTAACGCCTTAAGCAAGATGACATGATGTAGAGAGATAAATTCATGCAATATGAAATAAACCCCATCTTGTTATCCTCGATGGCAATGATACAATACGTGCCTTGCTGTCCCTTCTGTCACTAGGTAAGGACACCGCAAGATCGAACCCAAAGCTAAGCACTTCTCCCATGGCAAGAGCTACCAATCTAGTTGGCCAAACCAAATGGATAATTTAAAGAGATTTGCAAAGATAACCAATCACACATAAAAGAATTCAGAGAAGATTCAAATATTATTCATAGATAGACTTGATTATAAACCCACAATTCATCGGTCTCAACAAGCACACCGCAAAAAGAAGATTACATCGAATAGATCTCCACAAGAGAGGGGGAGAACTTTGTATTGAGATTCAAAGAGAGAAGAAGCCATCTAGCTACTAACTATGAACCCGAAGGTCTGAGGTAAACTACTCATACTTCATCGGAGAGGCTAGGATGATGTAGAAGCCCTCCGTGATGACGGCCCTCTTCCGGCGGAGCTCCGGAACAGGCTCCAAGATGGGATCTCGTGGATACAGAAAGTTGCGGCGGTGGAATTAGGTTTTTGGCTCTTGTTCTGATCGTTTGGGGGTACGTGTGTATATATAGGAGGAAGAAATGCGCCGGAGGAGCGACGAGGGGCCCACGAGGCAGGGGGAGCGCCCTAGGGAGGGGGGGCGCCCCCACCCTCGTGACCGCCTCCTTTGTTCCTTGGAGCAGGGTCCAAGTGTCCTGGGTCACGTTCGGTGAGAAAATCACGTTCCCAAAGATTTTATTCCGTTTGGACTCCGTTTGATATTCCGTTTCTTCGAAACACTCAAATAGGCAAAAAACATCAATTCTGGGCTGGGCCTCCGGTTAATAGGTTAGTCCCAAAAATAATATAAAAGTAGAAAATAAAGCCCAATATAGTCCAAAACAGTAGATAATATAGCATGGAGCAATCAAAAATTATAGATACGTTGGAGACGTATCAGGCATCCCCAAGCTTAATTCTTGCTCGTACTCGAGTAGGTAAATGATAAAAAGAGAATTTTTGATGCGGAGTGCTACTTGGCATAATTTCAATGCAAATCTTCTTAATTGTGGTATGAATCATTAGATTAGAAAGATTCAAGACAAAATTTTATATTGACATAAAAATAATAATACTTCAAGCATACTAAGAAAGCAATTATGTCTTATCAAAATAACATGGCCAAAGAAAGTTATCCCTACAAAATCATATAGTCTGGCTATGCTCCATCTTCACCACACAAAGTATTTAAATCATGCACAACCCCGATGACAAGCCAAGCAATTGTTTCATACTCTAATTTTTTCAAAACTTTTTCAATCTTCACGCAATACATGAGCGTGAGCCATGGATATATCACTATAGGTGTAATAGAATGGTGGTTGTGGAGAAGACAAAAAAGAGGGGAAGATAGTCTCACATCAACTAGGCGTATCAACGGGCTATGGAGATTCCCATCAATAGATATCAATGTGAGTGAGTAGGGATTGCCATGCAACGGATGCACTAGAGCTATAAATGTATGAAAGCTCAACAAAAGAAACTAGTGGGTGTGCATCCAACTTGCTTGCTCACGAAGACCTGGGGCAATTTTGAGGAAGCCCATCATTGGAATATACAAGCCAAGTTCTATAATGTAAAATTCCCACTAGTATATGAAAGTGACAACATATGAGACTCTCTGTATGAAGAACATGGTGCTACTTTGAAGCACAATATATGAGACTCGCTATATCATGGTGCTACTTTGAAGCACAAGTGTGGAAAAAAGGATAGTAGCATTGCCCATTATTTATTTATTTTCTTTTTTTGGGGGGCCTTCTTTTTTTTTCTTTGGCCTTTCTCTTTTTTTTGGGACAATGCTCTATTGAATGATGATCATCACTTTTATTTATTTACAACTCAATGATTACAACTCGATTCTAAAACAAAGTATGACTCTATATGGATGCCTCCGGCGGTGTACCGGGATATGCAATGAATCAAGAGTGACAAGTATGAAGAAATTATGAATGGTGGCTTTGCCACAAATACTATGTCAACTACATGATCATGCTAAGCAATATGACAATGAAGAATGTGTCATGATAAACTAGATGGTGGAAAGTTGCATGACAATATATCTCGGAATGGCTATGGAAATGCCATAATAGGTAGGTATGGTGGCTGTTTTGAGGAAGGTATATGGTAGGTGTATGATACCGGCGAAAGGTGCGCGGTATTAGAGAGGCTAGCAAAGGTGGAAGGGTGAGAGTGCGTATAATCCATGAACTCAACATTAGTCATAAAGAACTCATATACTTATTGCAAAAATCTGGAAGTTATCAAAGCAAAGTATTACGCGCATGCTTCTAGGGGGATAGATTGGTAGGAAAAGACCATCGCTCGTCCCCGACCGCCACTCATAAGGAAGACAATCAATAAATAAATCATGCTCTGACTTCGTCACATAATGGTTCACCATACGTGCATGCTACGGGAATCACAAACTTTAACACAAGTATTCTTTAAATTCACAACTACTCAACTAGCATGACTTTAATATTATCACCTCCATATATCAAAACAATTATCATGCTTCAATATTTCTTAGTATTCAACGCACTCAAAATAAAGTTTCACAAATCTTGAATACCAAGCATATTATTATTAAGCAAATTACCATGCTATTAAGAGACTCTCAAAATAATTTAAGTGAAGCATGAGAGATCAATAGTTTCTTTAAAACAAATCCACCACCGTGCTCGAAAAGATCTAAGTGAAGCACATAGAGCAAAATTATAATGCTCAAAAGATATAAGTGAAGCGCATAGAACAAAATTATCTAGCTCAAAAGATATAAGTGAAGCACATAGAGCAAAACTACTTAGCTCAAAAGATATAAGTGAAGCACATAGAGTATTCTATCAAATTTTAATTCATGTATGGATCTTTCAAAAGGTGTGTACAGCAAGGATGATTGTGGCATACTAAGACACAAAGACACAAATAATACAAGACGCTCCAAGCAAAACACATATCATCTTGGTGAATAAAAATATAGCTCCAAGTAAATTACCGATGGAAGTGGACGAAAGAGGGGATGCCTTCCGGGGCATCCACAAGCTTTGACTTTTTGGTGTCCTTGGATTATATTGGGGGTGCGATGGGCATCCCCAAGCTTAGTCTCTTCCCACTCCTTGTTCCATGATCCATCAAAAGAATTGACCTAAAACTTGAAAACTTCACAACACAAAACTCAAAATAGAAAACTCGTGAGCTCCGTTAGCGAAAGAAAACAAAATACCACTTCAAGGTACTGTAATGAACTCATTCTTTATTTATATTGGTGTTAAACCTACTATATTCCAACTTCTCTATGGATTATAAACTATTTTACTAGCCATAGATTCATCAAAATAAGCAAACAACACACGAAAAACTGAATCTGTCAAAAACAGAACAGTCTGTAGTAATCTGTAGCTAGCGCAAGATCTGGAACCCCAAAAATTCTAAAATAAAATTTTGGACGTGAGGAATTTATCTATTAATCGTCTGCAATTTTTTTAACTAAATAGCGCTCTTCAAATAAAAATGGCAGCAGTTATCGTGAGCGCTAAAGTTTCTGTTTTTTACAGCAAGTTCAACAAGACTTTTCACAAGTCTTCCCAACGGTTCTACTTGGCACAAACACTAATTAAACACAAAAAACACAACCAAAACAGAGGCTAAATAATTTATTTATTACTAAGCAGGAGCAAGAAGCAAGGGATAAAAATAAAATTGGGTTGCCTTCCAACAAGCGCTATCGTTTAACGCCCCTAGCTAGGCATAGAAGCAAGGATAGATCTAGGTATTGCCATATTGATTCTTAATTCTTTTAGTGTTGTTATGCTCGAATCTGGGAGGTTCCTTACGTTTCCCTTCATATTCAGAGATCTTGAGATCTAAAAAATCCAAGCGCTTATTGCAAAGAGTAATTAACATATTCATGCGGTGAAGATTTCCGCTAAAGCTCTTAAGAGGTTCAAGAGATTTTTGTAAAATCTTAGTTACTTCGCAAATTTTCTCAAAAACTTGCGTTTCCTCTTGGGTATGATGGGGCCCCTTTTGTTGAGGTAAAGTTCCTACTATACCTTCCATAATTTCATGCACGATACTGGGATCAATTTCAATAAAATTGCCTTTGGCAACACAATCCAAAAGTTGTCTATGAGATGTATTAAGCCCAACATAAAAATTGCGAAGCAAAATTTTGAAATTTACTTCTAGGGTGCATTTACGATAAGATTCCATTATTCTAAACCAAGCATCCTTTAAGTTTTCTCCTTGCTTTTGTTTGAAGTGAAGGACTTCAAACTCGGGAGACATAGGAGCAGAAAGAGGACTAGCCATGACGACAAGCAAACAAACTAGCACGCGAGCAAACAAGAGGCAAATAGAGAGGGAGGATAGAGAGAGAGAGATCGAGGGCGAATAAAACGGCAAGGGTGAATTGGGGGAGAGGAAAACGAGAGGCAAATGGCAGATAATGTAATGCGAGAGATAGGGATTGCGATGGGTACTTCGTATGTTGACTTTTTGCGTAGACTCCCCGGCAACGGCACCAGAAATCCTTCTTGCTATGTCTTGAGCTTGCATTGGTTTTCCCCGAAGAGGAAGGATGATGCAGCAGAGTAGCGTAAGTATTTCCCTCAGTTTTTGAGAACCAAGGTATCAATTCAGTAGGCGGCCACGCTCAAGTCCCTCGTACCTGCACAAAGCGATAGCTACTCGCAACCAACGCGATAAGGGGTTGTCAATCCCTTCACGGTCACTTACGAGAGTGAGATCTGATAGATATAATATTTTTTGGTATTTTTGGTATAAAGATGCAAAGTAAAAAGTAAAAGCAAAGCAAGATTAAAGTGATGGAGATTGATATGATGAGAATAGACCCGGGGGCCATAGGTTTCACTAGTGGCTTCTCTTAAGAGCATACGTATTCTACGGTGGGTGAACAAATTACTGTTGAGCAATTGACAGAATTGAGCATAGTTATGAGCATGTATATAGGCATCACGTCCGTGACAAGTAGATCGAAACGATTCTGCATCTACTACTATTACTCCACTCATCGACCGCTATCCAGCATGCATCTAGAGTATTAAGTTAAAAACAGAGTAACGCCTTAAGCAAGATGACATGATGTAGAGAGATAAATTCATGCAATATGAAATAAACCCCATCTTGTTATCCTCGATGGCAACGATACAATACGTGCCTTGCTGTCCCTTCTGTCACTAGGTAAGGACACCGCAAGATCGAACCCAAAGCTAAGCACTTCTCCCATGGCAAGAGCTACCAATCTAGTTGGCCAAACCAAATGGATAATTCAAAGAGACTTGCAAAGATAACCAATCACACATAAAAGAATTCAGAGAAGATTCAAATATTATTCATAGATAGACTTGATTATAAACCCACAATTCATCGGTCTCAACAAGCACACCGCAAAAAGAAGATTACATCAAATAGATCTCCACAAGAGAGGGGGAGAACTTTGTATTGAGATTCAAAGAGAGAAGAAGCCATCTAGCTACTAACTATGAACCCGAAGGTCTGAGGTAAACTACTCATACTTCATCGGAGAGGCTAGGATGATGTAGGAGCCCTCCGTGATGACGGCCCTCTTCCGGCGGAGCTCCGGAACAGGCTCCAAGATGGGATCTCGTGGATACAGAAAGTTGCGGCGGTGGAATTAGGTTTTTGGCTCTTGTTCTGATCGTTTGGGGGTACGTGTGTATATATAGGAGGAAGAAGTGCGCCGGAGGAGCAACGAGGGGCCCACGAGGCAGGGGGAGCGCCCTAGGAAGGGGGGGCGCCCCCACCCTCGTGACCGCCTCCTTTGTTCCTTGGAGCAGGGTCCAAGTCTCCTGGGTCACGTTCGGTGAGAAAATCACGTTCCCAAAGATTTTATTCCGTTTGGACTCCGTTTGATATTCCGTTTCTTCGAAACACTCAAATAGGCAAAAAAACATCAATTCTGGGCTGGGCCTCCGGTTAATAGGTTAGTCCCAAAAATAATATAAAAGTAGAAAATAAAGCCCAATATAGTCCAAAACAGTAGATAATATAGCATGGAGCAATCAAAAATTATAGATACGTTGGAGACGTATCAGGCATCCCCAAGCTTAATTCTTGCTCGTACTCGAGTAGGTAAATGATAAAAAGAGAATTTTTGATGCGGAGTGCTACTTGGCATAATTTCAATGCAAATCTTCTTAATTGTGGTATGAATATTTATATTAGAAAGATTCAAGACAAAAGTTTATATTGACATAAAAATAATAATACTTCAAGCATACTAAGAAAGCAATTATGTCTTATCAAAATAACATGGCCAAAGAAAGTTATCCCTACAAAATCATATAGTCTGGCTATGCTCCATCTTCACCACACAAAGTATTTAAATCATGCACAACCCCGATGTAACACCCTCGATGCGACTATATCTCCCACGTGTCGAGGCACGACTTAGAGGCATAATCGCATTGAAGGCATATGTCGCAAGTGAGGCAATCTTCACACAACCCATGTACATATATAATATAAAGGGGGAATAAATATAATAGTTGGCTTACACTCGCCACGTCACATCAAGGTACATAAATAGCATCCATCATACAAACACTCATGGCCCGACTACGGCGCCAAAATAGAAAAGACTCCCCAACATGCGACTAAACCCTGAATCGAACCCCGAGCAGGCACCACTACTGATCATCAGGAAAAGAAACATAGTATCGCTGAGAGTCCTCGTCGTACTCCCACTTCAGCTCGAACGCGCCATCCGGAGGAGTATCATCGGTCCCTGCATCTGGTGATATAGTAATCTGTGAGCCACAAGGACTCAGCAATCTTGCACCCTCGCGATCAAGACTATTTAAGCTTAAAAGGTAAGGAGGGGGGGTAATGTGAGTGGAGCTGCAGCAAGCGACTAGCATATATGGTGGCTAACTTATTCGCAAACGAGAGCGAGAAGAGAAGGCAAAGCACGAGCGGTAACTAAATAGAGCACACTACGCAAGCATAACTCCAACGCCGTGTCCACTTCCCGGACTCCGCCGAGAAGAGGCCATCACGGCAACACACGCAGTTGATTCATTTTAATTAATTAAGTTCAAGTTGTCTACAACCGGACATTAACAAATTCCCATCTGCCCATAACCGCGGGCACGGCTTTCGAAAGATCAATCCCTGCAGGGGGGTCCCAACTTAGCCCATAACAAGCTCTCACGGTCAACGAAGGAATAGACCTCCACCCAGGACCCACCGATCAGACTCGGTATCCCGGTACAACAAGATGATTCGACAGGTCAAAACTAGTCCAGCAACACCGCCCGAATGCGCCGACAAATCCCGATAGGAGCTGCACATATCTCTTTCTCAGGGCACACTCAGATTGTCCAAACTTCCGGTAGGCCAGCCCAGAGTTGCCCCTGGTGTCCACCGGCGGCTGACGTTCCGGACCAACACTCAGAGGAGCACTGGCCCGTGGGGGGGGGGGGCTAAAATAAAGATGACCCTCGGGCTCCGGAAACCCAAGGGAAAGAAAAAGGGATAGGTGGCAAATGGTAAAACCAATGTTGGGCATTGCTGGAAAAGCTTTAAACAAGACGAACTATCAAGGGGTTCCCATTATAGCCCAACCGCATAAGGGACGCAACAAACCGGGAACATAACACCGATATGACGGAAACTAGGGCGGCAAGAGTGGAACAAAACACTAGGCGAGAGGCCGAGCCTTCCATCCTTTACCAAGTATATAGATGAGTAAAGATAACATAACAATATAATGATATCCCAACAAATAAATAAATGTTCCAACAAGGAACGGCTCCAATCTTCACCTGCAACTAGCAACGCTATAAGAAGGGGCTTGAGCAAAGCGGTAACATAGCCAATCAATGGTTTGCTAGGACAAAGGTGGGTTAGAGGCTCAATCATGGCAATTGGGAGGCTGACAAGCAAGTGGTAGGCATCGTAGCATTGGCAAAGCAAAAGAGCGAGCAAACTAGCATAGCAAAGATAGTAGTGATTTCAAGGGTGTGATCATCTTGCCTGCACAGTTGTCAGAATTGACTGGATCCTCAAAAGCAAACTCAAC
The DNA here is from genome assembly GCA_034509565.1 of Triticum monococcum. Classification (NCBI taxonomy): domain Eukaryota; kingdom Viridiplantae; phylum Streptophyta; class Magnoliopsida; order Poales; family Poaceae; genus Triticum; species Triticum monococcum. Next base: position 631,198,714 of record CM067843.1, read on the forward strand.
GGGCTCCTCGTTAGCGAACTCGTCTCCCGGCTCTACCCAACAACACAAACAAGCAACAAGGATACAATCAACCACGTGCAAGGGAAACCAATAAAATGCAAAGATGATATGTTATGCGGGATGCGATGCGGGATGCAAGAATGCAACACGTAACAGGAAATGCATGAACCTGGCCTCAACTTGGAAATCCAAGTGTGCCACTGGATAGAGGGGAAGAAATCCCCTCAAAACGATATAAAGATCATGGCAATCGGAGCTACGGTTAAGAAATGGCAAGCGTTTTACTAAACGAACCGTTCTGCAATTTACAGCAACATGCCTCCTAAATGCAACAAAATGAACATGCTACAGCCATCCAATATGAAAACAAATTGCATGGCAGTGATGTACTCATCAAGCTTAACAAATCATCATGAATGAGGCATAGGAAAATTCATCCATTAAGGCCTTCAAACAAGCATGGCAAAACTGAATAAGCAAAACAGATTTCAGACTTAGCGAAATTAACGCTAGTCTGGAATTTCAGACCACGATGCTCTCTTCGGAGCAGCAAAACAACACGAAAGAAAACCTGAACATGGCAAGTAAGAGCATGGCATGGAGATACTCAACAAGCTTAACAAAACACCCAAAATGACCTGGGGCCAAAAGGGTTCACAAAATACTCTACCGAGCACACGAACATCGATGAAACACAATCAGTTTTCAGACTTAGTGAAAACTGGGACATGCTGAAATAATAACTCACAGGGGCATATAAACGAGCTCGATGCTCTCACTACGGTGCAAGTCATGGCAAGGCAAGCATATATCCATTAAGAAGGCACAAAATTCTAACTAGACATGGCATGAACAATGGCATAGCATGCATGGATCACTAGCAATCACTCCGGCAAAATCGCAAAAGAGTTAACGATCTGCCCAAAACAGCAACTATCCAAAAGTTGAGCTCGATTGAGTCAACCTAGGGGGCTCCAACATAACAAGTAAAGACATGGATAGATTAAGCACAACAAGCATAACAATTCACTCTTACTGATCATCCTCAAAAAGGCACGGATCACTAGGAAAAAAACCGGACATATAGCATCGTGAACTAAAACGGCTCAGACTTGGTGAAAATCACTAAGTCCCTGAAATCTGAAATCTCAGGTAGCCCTCTTCGCAAGCTTGCACAAGACAACACACACATCCTAAAAATACATGGAAGGCACCTCTGAAAAGAAGACAACATGCTTAACAATTCATCCCAAAGGGGCACAGGCATATCATGCACGGATTAAATATGGCAAAAATGACAAAAGTGCATGTTGGATTAACGGATCTGCAATTTAACTCAACATGCCTCCTTCCAACAGCATTTTGGGCACCAAGATGACCTCAAATGCAAATGATGCAATGGAATGAAATGATGTACTCGTCGAGACGAAGAATTTGACATATCATACGCCCAAATCGGAACTACGGGTGAGGAGATACAAGCAGTCAAAGTAGCAAGAAAAATAGGGTTAAGAGGGAAAAAGTCAACCGAGTTTAGGGTTCCAGATCCAGATCTAGACCGAAAACACTGTAGCGGCACGCCTCCCGATGCTCGCCGGAGAACTCGAGCTCGCCGGGGGAGCCACGCCGGCGAGGGGACGGCGAGGTGGTGGCCGGGCCGAGGGGGCGGCGGAGCCGGCCGGGGCGGCGCCGGCGACGCGCGGTGGACGGCGGCCGGCGATGGGCGCGGCAGCCGGGGATGGCGAACGGCGCCGCGGGGCGTCGGGCGGCGGTGGCCGGCGAGCGGCTCGCGGTGGCTCCGGCCACCGGAGCGGAGGAAGGCGCGGGCGGGCGCGCTGGGGCGGCTCGGCCCAGGCGGCGGTGGAGGAGGGCCCGCCTTGGGCCTCGCGGGCCGGCGGCGAGGGAGGCCCCGCGCGGGACAGGTGGCGGCTGGCGATTGGCGGCGGCGGGCGGGCGGACGCGTCCGGCTCCGTCCCGGACGTGTCCGGCGGCGGCGGAGGCTTTTTTTTTTTAAAAAAATTAGGGTTTCGAGGGGGAGAAGAAGAGATCCGAGATGGAGGGGTATTTATAGGCATAAGTGGAGCTAGGAGAGTCCAAATGAGGTGCGGTTTTCGCCCACACGATCGTGATCGAACGACCGAGACGATGGAGCTGAGTTTGGTGGGTTTTGGGCCAAAATGGAGGGGTGTTGGGCTGCACACACACGAGGCCTTTTCGGTCCCTCGGTTAACCGTTGGAGTATCAAACGAAGTCCAAATGACCCGAAACTTGACAGGCGGTCTACCGGTAGTAAACCAAGGCCGCATGGCAAGTCTCGGCCCAATCCGGAAATGTTTAATCCCCACACACGAAAGAAAGCTAGAAATGGCCACCGGAGGAGAACGAAGCGCCGGAATGCAAAACGGACAACGGGAAAAATGCTCGAATGCATGAGATGAACATGTATGCAAAAGCGATGCACGTGACGACATGATAAGAAATGCACGAAAACAAAAACAACACACGGAGGCAACGACCCGAACCCGAGAATTAAATATAACTTAATGCCGGAAACGGCATGAGTCGGAGTACAATTGGGGAAGGTTACATATGGGGCGTTACACCCGATGACAAGCCAAGCAATTGTTTCATACTCTAATTTTTTCAAAACTTTTTCAATCTTCAAGCAATACATGAGCGTGAGCCATGGATATATCACTATAGGTGTAATAGAATGGTGGTTGTGGAGAAGACAAAAAAGAGGGGAAGATAGTCTCACATCAACTAGGCGTATCAACGGGCTATGGAGATTCCCATCAATAGATATCAATGTGAGTGAGTAGGTATTGCCATGTAACGGATGCACTAGAGCTATAAATGTATGAAAGCTCAACAAAAGAAACTAGTGGGTGTGCATCCAACTTGCTTGCTCACGAAGACCTAGGGCAATTTTGAGGAAGCCCATCATTGGAATATACAAGCCAAGTTCTATAATGTAAAATTCCCACTAGTATATGAAAGTGATAACATATGAGACTCTCTGTATGAAGAACATGGTGCTACTTTGAAGCACAATATATGAGACTCGCTATATCATGGTGCTACTTTGAAGCACAAGTGTGGAAAAAAGGATAGTAGCATTGCCCATTATTTATTTATTTTCTTTTTTTTGGGGGCTTCTTTTTTTTTCTTTGGCCTTTCTCTTTTTTTTGGGACAATGCTCTATTGAATGATGATCATCACTTTTATTTATTTACAACTCAATGATTACAACTCGATTCTAAAACAAAGTATGACTCTATATGGATGCCTCCGGCGGTGTACCGGGATATGCAATGAATCAAGAGTGACAAGTATGAAGAAATTATGAATGGTGGCTTTGCCACAAATACTATGTCAACTACATGATCATGCTAAGCAATATGACAATGAAGAATGTGTCATGATAAACTAGATGGTGGAAATTTGCATGGCAATATATCTCGGAATGGCTATGGAAATGCCATAATAGGTAGGTATGGTGGCTGTTTTGAGGAAGGTATATGGTAGGTGTATGATACCGGCGAAAGGTGCGCGGTATTAGAGAGGCTAGCAAAGGTGGAAGGGTGAGAGTGCGTATAATCCATGAACTCAACATTAGTCATAAAGAACTCATATACTTATTGCAAAAATCTGGAAGTTATCAAAGCAAAGTATTACGCGCATGCTTCTAGGGGGATAGATTGGTAGGAAAAGACCATCGCTCGTCCCCGACCGCCACTCATAAGGAAGACAATCAATAAATAAATCATGCTCTGACTTCGTCACATAATGGTTCACCATACGTGCATGCTACGGGAATCACAAACTTTAACACAAGTATTCTTTAAATTCACAACTACTCAACTAGCATGACTTTAATATTATCACCTCCATATATCAAAACAATTATCATGCTTCAATATTTCTTAGTATTCAACGCACTCAAAATAAAGTTTCACAAATCTTGAATACCAAGCATATTATTATTAAGCAAATTACCATGCTATTAAGAGACTCTCAAAATAATTGAAGTGAAGCATGAGAGATCAATAGTTTCTTTAAAACAAATCCACCACCGTGCTCGAAAAGATCTAAGTGAAGCACATAGAGCAAAATTATAATGCTCAAAAGATATAAGTGAAGCGCATAGAACAAAATTATCTAGCTCAAAAGATATAAGTGAAGCACATAGAGCAAAACTACTTAGCTCAAAAGATATAAGTGAAGCACATAGAGTATTCTATCAAATTTTAATTCATGTATGGATCTTTCAAAAGGTGTGTACAGCAAGGATGATTGTGGCATACTAAGACACAAAGACACAAATAATACAAGACGCTCCAAGCAAAACACATATCATCTTGGTGAATAAAAATATAGCTCCAAGTAAATTACCGATGGAAGTGGACGAAAGAGGGGATGCCTTCCGGGGCATCCACAAGCTTTGACTTTTTGGTGTCCTTGGATTATATTGGGGGTGCGATGGGCATCCCCAAGCTTAGGCTCTTCCCACTCCTTGTTCCATGATCCATCAAAAGAATTGACCCAAAACTTGAAAACTTCACAACACAAAACTCAAAATAGAAAACTCGTGAGCTCCGTTAGCGAAAGAAAACAAAATACCACTTCAAGGTACTGTAATGAACTCATTCTTTATTTATATTGGTGTTAAACCTAATATATTCCAACTTCTCTATGGATTATAAACTATTTTACTAGCCATAGATTCATCAAAATAAGCAAACAACACACGAAAAACTGAATCTGTCAAAAACAGAACAGTCTGTAGTAATCTGTAGCTAGCGCAAGATCTGGAACCCCAAAAATTCTAAAATAAAATTTTGGACGTGAGGAATTTATCTATTAATCGTCTGCAATTTTTTTAACTAAATAGCACTCTTCAAATAAAAATGGCAGCAGTTATCGTGAGCGCTAAAGTTTCTGTTTTTTTACAGCAAGTTCAACAAGACTTTTCACAAGTCTTCCCAACGGTTCTACTTGGCACAAACACTAATTAAACACAAAAAACACAACCAAAACAGAGGCTAAATAATTTATTTATTACTAAGCAGGAGCAAGAAGCAAGGGATAAAAATAAAATTGGGTTGCCTTCCAACAAGCGCTATCGTTTAACGCCCCTAGCTAGGCATAGAAGCGAGGATAGATCTAGGTATTGCCATATTGATTCTTAATTCTTTTAGTGTTGTTATGCTCGAATCTGGGAGGTTCCTTACGTTTCCCTTCATATTCAGAGATCTTGAGATCTAAAGAATCCAAGCTCTTATTGCAAAGAGTAATTAACATATTCATGCGGTGAAGATTTCCGCTAAAGCTCTTAAGAGGTTCAAGAGATTTTTGTAAAATCTTAGTTACTTCGCAAATTTTCTCAAAAACTTGCGTTTCCTCTTGGGTATGATGGGGCCCCTTTTGTTGAGGTAAAGTTCCTACTATACCTTCCATAATTTCATGCACGATACTGGGATCAATTTCAATAAAATTGCCTTTGGCAACACAATCCAAAAGTTGTCTATGAGATGTATTAAGCCCAACATAAAAATTGCGAAGCAAAATTTTGAAATTTACTTCTAGGGTGCATTTATGATAAGATTCCATTATTCTAAACCAAGCATCCTTTAAGTTTTCTCCTTGCTTTTGTTTGAAGTGAAGGACTTCAAACTCGGGAGACATAGGAGCAGAAAGAGGACTAGCCATGACGACAAGCAAACAAACTAGCACGCGAGCAAACAAGAGGCAAATAGAGAGGGAGGATAGAGAGAGAGAGAGAGCGAGGGCGAATAAAACGGCAAGGGTGAATTGGGGGAGAGGAAAACGAGAGGCAAATGGCAGATAATGTAATGCGAGAGATAGGGATTGCGATGGGTACTTCGTATGTTGACTTTTTGCGTAGACTCCCCGGCAACGGCGCGAGAAATCCTTCTTGCTACGTCTTGAGCTTGCATTGGTTTTCCCCGAAGAGGAAGGATGATGCAGCAGAGTAGCGTAAGTATTTCCCTCAGTTTTTGAGAACCAAGGTATCAATCCAGTAGGCGGCCACGCTCAAGTCCCTCGTACCTGCACAAAGCGATAGCTACTCGCAACCAACGCGATAAGGGGTTGTCAATCCCTTCACGGTCACTTACGAGAGTGAGATCTGATAGATATAATATTTTTTGGTATTTTTGGTATAAAGATGCAAAGTAAAAAGTAAAAGCAAAGCAAGATTAAAGTGATGGAGATTGATATGATGAGAATAGACCCGGGGGCCATAGGTTTCACTAGTGGCTTCTCTTAAGAGCATACGTATTCTACGGTGGGTGAACAAATTACTGTTGAGCAATTGACAGAATTGAGCATAGTTATGAGCATGTATATAGGCATCACGTCCGTGACAAGTAGATCGAAACGATTCTGCATCTAGTACTATTACTCCACTCATCGACCGCTATCCAGCATGCATCTAGAGTATTAAGTTAAAAACAGAGTAATGCCTTAAGCAAGATGACATGATGTAGATAGATAAATTCATGCAATATGAAATAAACCCCATCTTGTTATCCTCGATGGCAATGATACAATACGTGCCTTGCTGCCCCTTCTGTCACTGGGTAAGGACACCGCAAGATCGAACCCAAAGCTAAGCACTTCTCCCATGGCAAGAACTACCAATCTAGTTGGCCAAACCAAACGGATAATTCGAAGAGACTTGCAGAGATAACCAATCATACATAAAAGAATTCAGAGAAGATTCAAATATTATTCATAGATAGACTTGATCATAAACCCACAATTCATCGGTCTCAACAAACATACCGCAAAATGAAGATTACATCGAATAGATCTCCACAAGAGAGGGGGAGAACTTTGTATTGAGATTCAAAGAGAGAGAAGAAGCCAACTAGCTACTAACTATGGACCCGAAGGTCTGAGGTAAACTACTCACACTTCATCGGAGAGGCTAGGATGATGTAAAAGCCCTCCGTGATGACGGCCCTCCTTGGGTGGAGCTCCGGAACAGGCCCCAAGATGGGATCTCATGGATACAGAAAGTTGCGGTGGTGGAATTAGGTTTTTGGCTCCTGTTCTGGTTGTTTGGGGATACGTGTGTATATATAGGAGGAAGAAGTACGTCGGAGGAGCAACAAGGGGCCCACGAGGCAGGGGGCGTCCTAGGGGGGCACCCTCATGACCGCCTCTTTTGTTCCTTGGAGCAGGGTCCAAGTCTCCTGGGTCACATTCGGTGAGAAAATCACGTTCTCGAAGATTTTATTCCGTTTGGACTCTGTTTGATATTCCGTTTCTTCGAAACACTGAAATAGGCAAAAAGCAGCAATTCTTGGCTGGGCCTCCGGTTAATAGGTTAGTCCCAAAAATAATATAAAAGTGGAAAATAAAGCCCAATATAGTCCAAAACAGTGGATAATATAGCATGGAGCAATCAAAAATTATAGATACGTTGGAGACGTATCAGGAACGCGTGGCTGTGGGGGCCCACCCACCGCTCGCCAATGCACCTGCCTTATCACCTCTCGTTCTTTTCTCGTCCATCCACAAATCCACAAGACAAAACCGCCATTTTTGCCCCCAAAGCTCATACGGTCAAGAACAACCCACCTCACATGCTAGCCATGGTCGTACATTGCCGTGCTTAGACTCCATGTAGCGCTCGTCCACCCTGTCTGTCAAGGACGGTGCCCCCTCCCCCCGAGCTCTCCCTTTTCCGATCTGGCGTGATGCTAGAACGGCGGGTGACTAGAAATGTTGGGACCGTATTCAACATTTGCCGAAACCGGCTCGGTAATATTCTACCACCCGCGGTCACCATTTTTTCGCTACAACCCGCATCGGCGTTTGGATACGACCTGGGTAGCACTTTGCTGGAACTGGCGTCGGCATTTTTTGCAACCAGCCAGGCGGCATGCTGGAAGTATCCACTGTTGCTGAAACTGGACGCATTCCTGGCCGCCAACATTTTTTTGCTGGAACCAGCATTATGTTTTGCTGGAACCTGCTAGTTCTTTTGCTACAATCTTTTTCTTTTAATTTTCTGACGTGACATTCTTGTAGCAACCTTTGTTAATTTTAGCTAGAACTAGCTAATTTTTTGCTACAACTGACCATTAGAGGTTTTTGCTACTGAGATTTTTTTGCTGGATCAGTGGCTTTTTTTCTACAACGGGTGTTTTTTAGCTGGAACCGACTAAATATTTTTCTCCAATTGACCATTTTTGGTTTTTGCTACCGAATTCTATTTTTTACTGGATCAGTGGCTTTTTTGTTACAACGAGTGTTTTTTAGCTGGAACTGACTAAATGTTTTGCTTCAGTTGACCATTTTTTGGTTTTTTCTACCGAGTTTTTTTGCTGGACCATGGTAGTGCTAGTCGATGGTGGCGTGAGCTGGAGCCGCCGACACGAGAGTTTTTGCTACAACCATGACGACTGTGGGATGGAACCGGTCAACAGTAGAAGCTAGCACACAATCGGCGGCGGCGCTGCAATCCCAGTGGCCATGAGACGAGGGACGACAAGCTGACAACAGCGCCGGTCCCGTCGGGGCTGCCGACGCCGATGAACACATTTCCCGCATCTAGCGAAGGAGCAACCCGACCGAGGAGGCGTGGTCTGGTGGTGACTATGCACTTTCCAGGGATGGGAACCGACAGAGGAGGCGTGGTCTGGTGGTGACTATGCACTTTCTGTTGGGGAACGTAGTAATTTCAAAAAAATTCCTACGCACACGCAAGATCATGGTGATGCATAGCAACGAGGGGGAGAGTCTGATCTACGTACCCTTGTAGATCGCAACAGAAGCGTTGACACAACGTAGAGGAAGTAGTCGTACATCTTCTTCCCGATCCGACCGATCCAAGCACCATTACTCCGGCACCTCCGAGTTCTTAGCACACGTACAGCTCGATGACGATCCCCAGGCTCCGATCCAGCAAAGCTTCGGGGAGGAGTTCCGTCAGCACGACGGCGTGGTGACGATCTTGATGTTCTACCGTCGCAGGGCTTCGCCTAAGCACCGCTACAATATGACCGAGGTGGAATATGGTGGCAGGGGGCACCGCACACGGCTAAGGAACGGTCACGTGGATCAACTTGTGTGTCTATGGGGTGCCCCCTGCCTCAGTATATAAAGGATGGAGGAGGAGGAGGCCGGCCAAGGCTATTGGTGCGGCCAGGATGGGAGTCCTACTAGGACTCCAAGTCCTAGTAGGAGTCCATCAAGAGGGGAGGAAGGGAGAAGGAAGTGGAGGAGTAGGAAAGGTGGCCGGCCCCCTTTTCCCTAGTCCAATTCGGACTAGAGGGGAGGGGGGGCGCAACAGCCTTTTTCCTCTTCCCACTAAAGCCCATCAAGGCCCATTACTTCTCCCGTAACTACCGGGCACTCCGAAAAATACCCCAATCACTCGGAACCTTTCCGATGTCCGAATATAGTCGTCCAATATATCGATCTTTACGTCTCGACCATTTCAAGACTCCTCGTCATGTCCCCGATCTCATCCGGGACTCCGAACTCCTTCGGTACATCAAAACTCATAAACTCATAATATAACTGTCATCGAAACCTTAAGCGTGCGGACCCTATGGTTCGAGAACAATGTAGACATGACCGAGACACGTCTCCAGTCAATAACCAATAGCGGGACCTGGATGCCCATATTGGCTCCTACATATTCTACGAAGATCTTTATCGGTCAGACCGCATAACAACATACGTTGTTCCCTTTGTCATCGGTATGTTACTTGCCCGAGATTCGATCGTCGGTATCCCAATACCTAGTTCAATCTCGTTACCGGCAAGTCTCTTTACTCGTTCCGTAATACATCATCTCACAACTAACATATTAGTTGCAATGCTTGCAAGGCTTAGGTGATGTGCATTATCGAGAGGGCCCAGAGATACCTCTCCGACAATCGGAGTGACAAATCCTAATCTCAAAATACGCCAACCCAACATCTACCTTTGGAGACACCTGTAATGCTCCTTTATAATCACCCATTTACGTTGTGACGTTTGGTAGCACCCAAAGTGTTCCTCCGGCAAACGGGAGTTGCATAATCTCATAGTCATAGGAACATGTATAAGTCATGAAGAAAGCAATAGCAACATACTAAACGATCGGGTGCTAAGCTAATGGAATGGGTCATGTCAATCAGATCATTCAACTAATGATGTGACCTCGTTAATCAAATAACAACTCTTTTGTCCATGGTTAGGAAACATAACCATCTTTGATTAATGAGCTAGTCAAGTAGAGGCATACTAGTGACACTCTGTTTGTCTATGTATTCACACATGTATTATGTTTCCGGTTAATACAATTCTAGCATGAATAATAAACATTTATCATGATATAAGGAAATAAATAATAACTTTATTATTGCCTCTAGGGCATATTTCCTTCACTTTCTAGTGGTGGGAGATTAGAGGACCGGATCTGATGGTTAGGGAGAAAAGTATCAAATGGACAGGGTACGACCGGCCGAACTACTGAGCCGGCGCACCGACGCACATCACTCGCCTTAACCAAACCCCTAAAATCATTAGTGGAGGAAAAAAATTCTCCACGGTGGTCATGAATCTTAAATAAGTTTGGAGACATAGTAGAAATAAAAACCGCCCTACGATAATTCAGAAACAATATGAAGGTGCTTATATGGCTTGGACCAATGATCGTTACTAACTGCGGAGTGCAGCGGAAGTATACGAGTAGGTGTAGATCGTACTTAGAGTCCCGAGAACCTTTGATGGACGGCATAACTGATCCAAGCACATACCTCCTTGCCCCTCTCGTGTCGCTCCCGCGGCGGTCAAGGGGGAAACCCTAGCGCCGCCAGGCCCGTGCCCCTCATCCCTCCTCTCCTCCTCGCCGCCGGGCAAAGCCCGGTCAGCGACGGCGACGACAGGACCCTCTCTCCCCTCTGTTGGTGAGCTTGTTGCGGGTTGTCTCCTCGGCACGTGGCGGCGCGCTGGCAGCGGGGCGCGGCGACATGGTCTCGGGTGGCAACGGCGGGCTCCTGTGCGTGGCCCATGGCCGTTGCGGCCCCTGGGGATCACGGGGATGGATGCACGCGGGCGTGCCTGTGGTGCCTGCGGCCCTCGATCTGGCGTGGGCAGATCTGGTCACCGGCGTCGCGGGTGGCGCATGGCTGCCCTCGGCGGTGGCTGGCTTGGGTTGGTGGTGCTCCGGCTGGTCTTTGTGGTGGGGGCAGCTTCTGGTGGTGGCGCTGGCTATCGGTGTGGTCACAGCATGGCGATTGGCCTCGACGGCGGGTTGCGGGGGGTAGAGGTGGCTCTGGTTGGTGGTGGTGGCGGGGACGGCTGGTCTCTTGCTGGATCCGACCGGATCTGGCGTTGGGGGTCGGCCGGATGCCCGTGGCACCGATGGTGCGTGCCAGGCGGCTCCGGTGCTTGGTCGGGCGTGGCCGCTGCTCCGGCCGTGGGCGGCGGCGTGGGGAGGTCCGACGGTGGTGGCCTCCCGGTGGCGTGGCGGCTTCACAGTGGCTCGACGGTTCTGCCCGTGGCAATGGCCGGCTTCTCTTGCGTCGGCTCATCTGTGTTCGGACCGTCTCGACCTTCGCCCCATCTCCTCGTCGCCCGAGCGCGACTCCCTTCAAAGGGCTGGTCCTCTCCCAGCCGCGGTCCACCGCTCGTCTCGTGCCCGGTGCTATAGGACCGTGTTCGTCTCGCGCACGGTGTAGTAGGATTGACCTCATCCCCCTCTCTGTGCTGCAGGAATGAGATCGTCTTGCGCTCGGGGGCGCAGGATGGGTCGGTGGATGCCAATTTTGGCCGGCCTATTGGGTCTCGACGCCGGGGGTTGCCCACAGGTGCGAAAGGTGGGACCTTTCCCCTCGTCTCTTTCGCCGAGGTTGCGGTGGGTCTCGGGTGAGGTGGTGTCAAGGTCTTGGATGCCGGGGCGGCGGCCCTAGTAGTGGCAGCACGGTGCTCTTGGGCGGAGCTCGTGCCTTGGTGTTGCTTGGTCACCATGGACATGTGGGCGGCTTGGCTGGATTAACGAGCTGCTCAGGTCATTCGGCTCATTCTCATTAAGCTCATTATCATTAGGCTCATTATCATTAAGCTCGTTAATATTAACGAGCAAAAATCTCTGTTTAGCTCGGTTCGTTATGGGCTCCTTAGGCTCGTGAGTGTTCATGAGTGCTCATTAAGGTAATAAACAACACAGAAGAATTCCATCATCCCATAAAAAATTCACAATAGAATAAATTAAACAAGCACATTAAGGTAATAAACAACACACAAGAATCCCATGATCCCATCAAAACTTCAGGCATAAATTAAACAAGGATGTTTGGCTCCTGACGGCTGGCTTCTGGTTGGTTCTAGGGTCTCCTCGCAGCTTGCTCCTAGGTCTAGGAGAAGTGCTGAAGTGGGTTCGGGTGCTAGGCCCCTAGGCTAGGCTAACTAGCAACTCTTTTGTTAGTGGGCTGATTTGAACTAGGGTCTCATGTCAAACTTTTGAAAATTAGCGAGCTAAATGAGTTAGCTCATGAAACTCATTTGCTCGCTCGTGAAGCTCGTTAATCTTCACAAGCAAAAAACACTGTTCGTTTTGGTTCATTAACTAACGAGCACGAGCCAAAACAAGTCGAACTATCAATCTCTCATTATGCTCGCGAGCTTCGAGCTTTTCGTCCAGCCCTACTGGCCGGGGTGTGGCATTCGGTGGCAGTGGGTGTTGGCCGAGGTGAAAACCTATTCTATATTCGGACGGACCAGCGGCGGCGAAGATCGTTCCCTTCTTTAAGGCGTCGTCGCGGCTCTCATTGCCCGTCATGCGGCTCCACGGGAAACTCTGATCCTCGGATCGGGCAGTGGCGGTGCTCCGGTGTCGTGCCCTTCCTGAAGGTGCTGCCTTGGAGCTCATGGTCTGTCATATGTAGCTTCATCTCCTCGTGGTGGTAGTGCTAGGGATGGTGTTGCTGCGCTCAACGCCTATGTATCCTGCTCTGGGTGTGTGCATGTATTGCGGTGGCATGTATTTGTACTGGATGCTTGATGATTGGTGCTTTATATATAAAGCGGGGCAAAAGCCTTTTATGGTAGAACCTTTGATGACGATCCCGCGAACCGCCCTCGAACAAAAGACCGAAAGCATGGCCTCTCTACTTGGTTGCAAGTGTACGGTCCTTATGATCTGGCAGCGCTTCACTATCCAAAGCAAATCATCGCCGGAGAAATAAAGGGAGGAGATTAAAACCACAGTGTGCTTCTAATTATGAGGATTAGAGAAACTAGGTCTAGCTCTAATTAGTCCACAATGACCAACTACAACTAGAACTAGATGAACCAGAGGAGGCTCCAAAAGTTGTGTATTGAAAAGGGCCAACACCTCATGTACATATTGGTTCGATGGGAGAGAAGGGGCTGCCACCAAACACTAGTAGAAAACAGGGCTTTGGTCCAGGCCGGGTAAGCCCATTAATCCTGGTTCACTCACGAACCGGGACCAAAGGGGGCATCTGTCCTAGTTCATGAGGCCAGGGGGTCGGCCGGGCCTCGTGGGACATTGGTCCCGGTTCGTCTGGACCCTTTGGTCCCAGTTCCAGAAATGAACCGGGACCAATGGGCCTTGCTCCTGGCCCACAACCATTGGTCCCGGTTCATGGCTGGAACGAGGACCAAAGAGGGTCCTTTAGTCCTGGTTCCAGCCCCTTTAGTCCCGGTTCCAGCCACGAACCGGGACCAATGAGGTGCCAATATATATACCCCCTTGCCCGCGAGCAGAGCAGTGGAGTGCTCTATTTTTTTTGCCGGCCGTGGGCGAGCTTTGTGGTGCTCTAGCTCACCTCCTATACACATGAGGTGTTCGATGAAATGCCCGAGCCACACTTAAGCTTTCTCCTCTCTAAGCTCCTTGTCCAAGCTCCATTTTCCTCAAATTTTTCTAGGTTCGGCGGTCCGTCCTGTCCCGTCCTCGTCCTCACTGCCGTCGATCGCCTGCGCCGATCTCGTCGCCGGCACCACAGTGGTGAGCCTCTTGATCTTATCTTCTTTCTAAAAGGTAAAAGTTCTTACTTGTATGATTTAGGTAGATACTTGTGTAATTTTCTTACTTTTATTATTGTTTGTTATTATATAGTGCGATGGTTTTAGTATCCGCCTCCGTCGGCCCTCGTCCTGTCTATGATTCGGATGTGGTATATATATTATCTTTTATAACTATTTGGTTCATTTAGTGTTTATTACAATCATGTCGACCAACGTGACATAATTTTTTTTATCTAGGAGGTATGTGAACCGGAAATTGCAAACGACCCTATTGTCGAGAGGTTAAATTTAGTTGAAGAAGAAGACAATTACTTGAAGGAAAAATTGAAAAAAAATTGAGGAGGAGAAGATGATATTGGAGTTGCATGTTGCGGATGTCGTCGATGATCACATGATCAAGATGGATGCAATGTGCTTGAAGATTATAAAGATTAGAAAAATGCCATTCATACCGAGGCTTGATATCATTATGTCGTTCGATCAATTGTTACCTTAGTTGCGATTATGATCGCATTTGTTGTTGCATTGAAATGTTTTAGATAGTTTCAATGTATGGTTTATTTAGATGCTTTGGAGAGCTATATGTTGTTCAATGACTATGTATGTACTTTGATTTTAATATGATGATGAACTTCTATTAATTTGGTCACTTCTGTATTCATGATGTTCTGTAATGGTTTTTGACACGCTTAATTATATATAATGCACACAAATGAACCGGCAATGGATGTACAGTAACAGACGCACCTTCGAGTACATTAAGGACGTGCATAATTTTCTTGAAGTGGCCGAGGCAAACAAGCAGAATGGTTTTATGTGTTTTCCATGCCCTATATGTGGGAATACGAAGTCTTACTCTGACCGGAAAATCCTTCACAACCACCTTCTTTATAAGGGTTTCATGCCACACTATAATGTTTGGACCAAGCACGGAGAAAGAGGGGTTATGATTGAAGACAACGAAGAACAAGAGGATGATGACAACTATGTGCCCCTTGAATACGGTGATGCTGCAATGGGGGAAGCTGAAGATCAAGAGGAACCAGACGATGTGCCCAATGATGATCTTCGCCGGGTCACTGTTGATGCAAAGAGACAGTGCGAAAGTGAAAAGGACAAGCTGAAGTTCGATCACATGTTAGAGGATCACAAAAAATGGTTGTACCCCAATTGCGATGATGGCAACACAAAGCTCGGTACCACACTAGAATTGCTGCAGTGGAAGGCAGAGAGCGGTGTACCTAACAAAGGATTTGAGAAGCTACTGAAAATATTGAAGAAGAAGCTTCCAAAGGATAACGAATTACCCGATAGTATGTACATAGCAAAGAAGGTTGTATGCCCTCTAGGATTGGAGGTGCAGAAGATACATGCATGCCCTAATGACTACATCCTCTACCACGGTGTGTATGAGGATTTGAACACATGCCCGGTATGCAGTGCATTGTGGTATAATATTAGACGAGATGACCCTGGCGATGTTGACGGCGAGCACCTGAGGAAGAGGGTTCCTGCAAAGGTGATGCGGTATGCTCCTATAATAACACGGTTGAAACGTCTGTTCAGAAACAAAGAGCATGTCAAGTTGATGCGATGGCACAGAGAGGACCGTAAGAAAGACGGGAAGTTGAGAGCACCCGCTGATAGGTCGCAGTGGAGAAAAATCAAGAGAAAGTATTGGGAGGACTTTTCAGGTGATGCAAGGAATGTATGGTTTGGTTTAAGCGCGGATGACATTAATCCTTTTGGGGAGCAGAGCAGCAATCACAACACCTGGCCCGTGACTCTATGTATTTATAACCTTCCTCCTTGGGTGTGCATGAAGTGGAAGTTCATTATGATGCCAGTTCTCATCCAAGGCCCTAAGCAACCCGGCAATGACATTGATGTGTATCTAAGGCCATTAGTTGAAGAACTTTTACAACCGTGGAATGGAAACGGTGTACATGTGTGGGATATGCACAAAAAGTAGGAAATTGACCTACATGCGTTGATGTTTGTAAGCATCAATGATTGGCCTGCTCTCAGTAACCTTTTAGGACAGACAAACAAGGGATACCACGCATGCACGCACTGTTTAGATAACACCGATAGTATATACCTGGACAAATGCAGGAAGAATGTGCACCTGGGGCATCGTCGATTTCTTCCGACCAACCATCAATGTGCAAAGAAAGTCAACCATTTCAAAGGCAAGGCACATCACCAGAAGAAGCCCGCCATCCGTACCGGTGATCACATGCTATGCTCAGTGATTTATAGGTAATCTATGGAAAGGGTCCTGGCAGACTATCTGTTCCGAATGACGCTGAGGGACGCACACCCATGTGGAAGTAGAAATCTATATTTTGGGACCTACCCTACTGGAAAGACCTAGAGGTCCACTCTGCAATCGACATGATGCACGTGACGAAGAATCTTTGTGTGAACCTGTTAGGCTTCTTGGGCGTGTATGCAAAGACAAAAGATACATCGGAGGCACGGAAGGACCAGCAACGTGTGCATGAAAAGACGGCATGCCTCCAAAGTAGTACGAAGGTCCTGCTAGCTACGCTCTTACCAAAGAAGAGAAGGAAATCTTCTTTGAATGCCTGCTCGGTATGAAGGTCCCGTCTGGCTTCTCGTCGAATATAAAGGGAATAATAAATATGCCAGAGAAAAAGTTCCAGAACCTAAAGTCTCATGACTGCCACGTGATTATGACACAACTACTTCCGGTTGCATTCAGGGGGCTTCTTCCGAAAAGCGTTCCATTAGCCATTGTGAAGCTATGTGTATTCCTCAATGCAATCTCTCAGAAGCTGATCGATCCAGAAACCCTATCAGGGTTAAGGACTGATGTGCCGCAATGTCTTGTCAGTTTTGAGCTGGTGTTCCTACCATCCTTCTTCAATATCATGACGCACGTCCTAGTTCATCTAGTCGGCGAGATTGTCGTTCTGGGCCCTGTATTTCTACACAATTTGTTCCCCTTTGAGAGGTTCGTGGGAGTCCTAATATGTCGGTAATCGCGCTAGGCCAGAAAGATGTTGGGGAACGTAGCAATTTCAAAAAAATTCCTAGGCACACGCAAGATCATGGTGATGCATAGCAACGAGAGAGGAGAGTGTTGTCCACGTACCCTCATAGACCGAAAGCGGAAGCTTTAACACAACGCGGTTGATGTAGTCGTACGTCTTCACGATCCGACCGATCAAGTACCGAACACATAGCACCTTCGAGTTCTGCACACGTTCAACTCGATGACGTCGCTCGAACTCTGATCCAGCCGAGCTTTGAGGGAGAGTTCCGTCAGCATGACGGCGTGGTGACAATGATGATGTTCTACCGACGCAGGGCTTCGCCTAAGCACCGCTACGATATGACCGAGGTGTATTATGGTGGAGAGGGGCACCGCACACGGCTAAGAGATCAAGAGATCAATTGTTGTCTAGAGGTGCCCCCCTGCCCCTGTATATAAAGGAGCAAGGGGGAGGCGGCCGGCCTAGGAGGAGGGCGCGCCAAGGGGGGAGTCCTACTCCTACCGGGAGTAGGACTCCTCCTTTCCTTGTTGGAGTAGGAGTGAAGGAAAGAGGAGGAGAGGGAGAAGGAAAAGGGGGCTGCACCCCTTGTCCATTTCGGACCAGAGGGGGGGCGCAGGCCTCCATCCTTTTGGTCTATCTCCTCTATTCCCATATGGCCCAATAAGGCCCAGATACTCCCCGGCGAATTCCCGTAACTCTCCGGTACTCCGAAAAATACCCGAATCACTCGGAACCTTTCCGAAGTCCGAATATAGTCGTCCGATATATCGATCATTACGTCTCGACCATTTTGAGACTCCTCGTCATGTCCCCGATCTCATCCGAGACTCTGAACTCCTTCGGTAGATCAAAACATATAAACTCATAATATAACTGTCATCGTAGCGTTAAGCGTGCGGACCCTACGGGTTCGAGAACTATGTAGACATGACCGAGACACGTCTCCGGTCAATAACCAATAGCGGAACCTGGATGCTCATATTGGCTCCTACATATTCTACGAAGATCTTTATCGGTCAGACCGCATAACAACATACGTTGTTCCCTTTGTCATTGGTATGTTACTTGCCCGAGATTCGATCGTCGGCATCTCAATACCTAGTTCAATCTCGTTACCGGCAAGTCTCTTTACTCATTCCATAATACATCATCTCGCAACTAACTCATTAGTTGCAATGCTTGCAAGGCTTAGGTGATGTGCATTACCGAGGGGGCCCAAAGATACCTCTCTGACAATCGGAGTGACAAATCCTAATCTCGAAATACGCCAACCCAACAAGTACCTTCGGAGACACCTGTAGAGCACCTTTATAATCACCCAGTTATGTTGTGACGTTTGGTAGCACACAAAGTGTTCCTCCGGTAAACGGGAGTTGCATAATCTCATAGTCATAGGAACATGTATAAGTCATGAAGAAAGCAATAGCAACAAACTAAACGATCAAGCGCTAAGCTAACGGAATGGGTCAAGTCAATCACAGCATTCTCCTAATGATGTGATCCTATTAATCAAATGACAACTCATGTCTATGGTTAGGAAACATAACCATCTTTGATCAACGAGCTAGTCAAGTAGAGGCATACTAGTGACACTCTGTTTGTCTATGTATTCACACATGTATTATGTTTCCGGTTAATACAATTCTAGCATGAATAATAAACATTTATCATGATATAAGGAAATAAATAATAACTTTATTATTGCCTCTAGGGCATATTTCCTTCAGTCTCCCACTTGCACTAGAGTCAATAATCTAGTTCACATCACCATGTGATTTAATACCAATAGTTCACATCACCATGTGATTAGCACCCATAGTTCACACCGACATGTGACCAACACCCAAAGGGTTTACTAGAGTCAATAATCTAGTTCACATCGCTATGTGATTAACACCCAAAGAGTACTAAGGTGTGATCATGTTTTGCTTGTGAGAGAAGTTTAGTCAACAGGTCGGGCTTTGAGTCTTACTCAATTTCAAACCTTGTAACACATGTAAGAACTATTTCTTTGACTATTTCATTTTGAACTACTTCAAAATCTTGTCAAGGTATGTACTCATTGAAAAAACTTATCAAGCGTCTTGATCTATCTCTATAGATCTTGATGCTCAATATGTAAGCATCTTCACCGAGGTCTTTCTTTGAAAAACTCCTTTCAAACATTCCTTTATGCTTTGCAGAATAATTCTACATTATCTCCGATCAACAATATGTCATTCACATATACTTATCAGAAATGTTGTAGTGCTCCCACTCACTTTCTTGTAAATACAGGCTTCACCGCAAGTCTGTATAAAACTATATGCTTTGATCAACTTATCAAAGCGTATATTCCAACTCTGAGATGCTTGCACCAGTCCATAGCTGGATTGCTAGAGCTTGCATATTTTGTTAGTACCTTTAGGATTGACAAAACCTTCTGGTTGCATCATATACAACTCTTCTTTAATAAATCCATTAAGGAATGCAGTTTTGTTTATCCATTTGCCAGATTTCATAAAATGTGGCAATTGCTAACATGATTCGGACAGACTTAAGCATAGATACGAGTGAGAAACTCTCATCGTAGTCAACACCTTGAACTTGTCGAAAACCTTTTGCGACAATTCTAGCTTTGTAGATAGTAACACGACTATCAACGTCCGTCTTCCTCTTGATGATCCATTTAATCTCAATGGCTCGCCAATATTTGGGCAAGTCAATCAAAGTCCATACTTTGTTCTTATACATGGATCTCATCTCAGATTTCATGGCCTCAAACCATAGAATCTGGGCTCATCATCGCTTCCTCATAATTCGTAGGTTCGTCATGGTCAAGTAACATGACCTCCAGAACATGATTACCGTACCACTCTGGTGCGGATCTCACTCTGGTTTACCTACGAGGTTCGGTAGTAACTTGATCTAAAGTTACATGATCATCATCATTAGCTTCCTCACTAATTGGTGTAGGAGTCACAGAAACAGATTTTTGTGATGAACTACTTTCCAATAAGGGAGCAGGTACAGTTACCTCATCAAGTTCTACTTTCCTCCCACTAACTTCTTTCGAGAGAAACTCCTTCTCTAGAAAGGATCCATTCTTAGCAATGAATAACTTGCCTTTGGATCTGTGATAGAAGGTGTACCCAACATTTTCTTTTGGGTATCCTATGAAGACGCACTTCTCCGATTTGGGTTTGAGCTTATCAGGTTGAAACTTTTTCACATAAGCATTGCAACCTCAAACATTAAGAAACAACAACTTAGGTTTCCTGCCAAACCATAGTTCATAAGGTGTCGTCTCAATGGATTTAGATGGTTCCCTATTTAACGTGAATGTAGCTGTCTCTAATGCATAGCCTCAAAACTATAGTGGTTAATCGGTAAGAAACATCATAGATTGCACTATATCCAATAATAGTACGGTTATGACGTTCGGACACACCATTATGCTGTGGTGTTCCAGGTGGCACGATTTTGTGAAACTATTCCACATTGTTTTAATTGAAGACCAAACTCGTAACTCAAACATTTGTCTCTGCGATCAAATCGTAGAAACTTTTTTTTCTTGTCACGATGATTTTCCACTTCACTTTGAAGTTTTTGAACTTTTCAAATGTTTTAGACTTATGTTTCATCAAGTAGATATACCCATATCTGCTCAAATCATCTGTGAAGGTCAGAAAATAACGATACACCGCCGCAAGCATCAACATTCATCGGACTGCATACATCAGTATGTATTATTTCCAATAAGTCAGTTGTTTGCTCCATTGTTCCGGAGAACGGAGTCTTAGTCATCTTGCGCATGAGGCACGGTTCGCAAGCATCAACTGATTCATAATCAAGTGATTCCAAAAGCCCATCAGCATGGATTTTCTTCATGCGCTTTACACCAATATGGCCTAAACGGCAGTGCCACAAATAAGTTGCACTATCATTATTAACTTTGCATCTTTTGGCTTCAATATTATGAGAATGCGTATCACCACGATCGAGATCCAACAAACCATTTTCATTGGGTGTATGACCATAGAAGGTTTTATTCATGTAAACAGAACAACAATTTATTCTCTTACTTAAATGAATAACCGTATTGCAATAATCATGATCAAATCATATTCATGCTCAACGCAAAGACCAAATAACACTTATTTAGGTTCAACACTAATCCCAAAAGTATAGGGAGTGTGCGATGATGATCATATCAATCTTGGAACCACTTCCAACACACATCGTCACTTCACCCTTAACTAGTCTCTGTTCATTCTGCAACTCCTGTTTCGAGTTACTACTCTTAGCAATTGAACCAGTATCAAATACCGAGGGGTTGCTACGAACACTAGTAAAATACACATCAATAATCTGTATATCAAATATACCTTTGTTCACTTTGCCATCCTTCTTATCCGCCAAATACTTGGGGCAGTTCCGCTTCCAGTGACCAGTCCCTTTGCAGTAGAAGCACTTAGTCTCAGGCTTAGGACCAGACTTAGGCTTCTTCACTTGAGCAGCAACTTGCTTGCTGTTCTTCTTGAAGTTCCCTTTCTTTCCCTTTGCCCTTTTCTTGAAACTAGTGGTCTTGTTAATCATCAACACTTGATGCTCTTTCTTGATTTCTACCTTCATCGATTTCATCATCATGAAAAGCTCGGGAACCGTTTTCATCATCCCTTGCATACTATAGTTCATCATGAAGTTATACTAACTTGGTGATGGTGACTAGAGAATTCTGTTGATCACTATTTTATCTGGAAGATTAACTCCCAGTTGATTCAAGCGATTGTAGTACCCAGACAATCTGAACACATGCTCACTGCTTGAGCTATTCTCCTCCATCTTTTAGCTATAGAACTTGTTGGAGATTTCATATCTCTCAACTCGGGTATTTTCTTGAAATATTAACTTCAACTCCTGGAACATCCATATGATCCATGACGTTCAAAACGTCTTTGAAGTCTCTATTCTAAGCTGTTAAGCATGGTGCACTAAACTATCAAGTAGTCATCATATTGAGCTAGCTAAACGTTCATGACATCTGCATCTGCTCCTGCAATAGGTGTGTCACCTAGCGGTGCATTAAGGACATAATTCTTCTATGCAGCAATGAGGATAAACCTCAGATCACGGATCCGATCCGCATCATTGCTACTAACATCTTTCAACTTAGTTTTCTCTAGGAACATATCAAAAATAAAACAGGGGAGCTAAACGCGAGCTATTGATCTACAACATAGATATGCTAATACTACCAGGACTAAGTTCATGATAAATTTAAGTTCAATTAATCATATTACTTAAGAACTCTCACTTAGAAAGACATCCCTCTAATCTTCTAAGTGATCACGTGATCCAAATCAACTAAACCATAACCGATCATCACGTGAAATGGAGTAGTTTTAAATGGTGAACATCACTATGTTGATCATATCTACTATATGATTCACGCTCGACCTTTCGGTCTCAGTGTTCCGAGGCCATATCTGCATATGCTAGGCTCATCAAGTTTAACCTGAGTATTCTGCGTGTGCAAAACTGGCTTGCACCCATTGTAGATGGACGTAGAGCTTATCACACCCGATCATCACATGGTCTCTGGGCACGACGAACTTTGGCAACGGTGCATACTCAGGGAGAACAGTTTTATCTTGAAATTTAGTGAGAGATCATCTTATAATGCTATCGTCAATTAAAGCAAGATAAGATGCATAAAAGATAAACATCACATGCAATCAAAATATGTGACATGATATGGCCATCATGATCTTGTGCCTTTGATCTCCATCTCCAAAACATCATCATGATTTCCATCATCACCGGCATGACACCATGATCTCCATCATCTTGATCTATATCAATGTGTCGTCACATGGTCGTCTTGCCCATTATTGCTCTTGCAACTATTGCTATCGCATAGCGATAATTGTAAAGCAATTATTTGGCGCTTGCATCTTATGAAATAAAGAGAACCATAAGGCTTCTGCTAGTTGCCGATAACTTCAACAAGACATGATCATCTTATACAACAACTTATATCTCATCACGTCTTGACCATATCACATCACAACATGCCATGCAAAAACAAGTTAGACGTCCTCTACTTTGTTGTTGCAAGTTTTACGTGGCTGCTACGGACTTAGCAAGAACCGTTCTTACCTACACATCAAAACCACAACGATAGTTTGTCAAGTTGGTGCTGCTTTAACCTTCTCAAGGACCGGGCGTAGCCACACTCGGTTCAACTAAAGTTGGAGAAACCGACACCCGCTAGTCACCTGTGTGCATAGCACGGCGGTAAAACCAGTCTCGCGTAAGCGTACACGTAATGTCGGTCCGGGCCACTTCATCCAACAATACCGCCGAACCAAAGTGTGACATACTGGTAAGCAGTATGACTTATATCGCCCACAACTCACTTGTGTTCTACTCGTGCATATTACATCAACGCATAAAACCTGGCTCGGATGCCACTGTTGGGTAACGTAGTAATTTCAAAAAAATTCCTACACACACGCAAGATCATGGTGATGCATAGCAACAAGAGGGTAGAGTGTTGTCCACGTACCCTCGTAGACCGAAAGCGGAAGCGTTAGCACAACACGGTTGATGTAGTCGTACGTCTTCATGATCCAACCGATCAAGTACCGAATGCACGACACCTCCGAGTTCTACACACGTTCAACTTGATGACGTCCCTCGAACTCCGATCCAGCCGAGCTTTGAGGGAGAGTTCCATCAGCACGACGGCGTGGTGATGATGATGATGTTCTAACGACGCAGGGCTTCGCCTAAGCACCACTACGATATGACCGAGGTGGATTATGGTGGAGAGGGGCACCGCACACGGCTAAGAGATCAAGAGATCAATTGTTGTCTAGAGGTGCCCCCTGCCCCTGTATATAAAGGAGCAAGGGGGGAGGCGGCCGGTCTAGGAGGAGGGTGTGCCAAGGGGGAAGTCCTACTCCCATCGGGAGTAGGACTCCTCCTTTCCTTGTTGGAGTATGAGTGAAGGAAATAGGAGGAGAGGGAGAAGGAAAAGGGGCTGCACCCCTTGTCCAATTCGGACCAAAGGGGGGGCACAGGCCTCCTTCCTTTTGGCCTATCTCCTCTATTCCCGTATGGCCCAATAAGGCCCATATACTCCCCGGCAAATTCCCGTAACTCTCCGGTACTCCCAAAAATACCCGAATCACTCGGAACCTTTCCGAAGTCCGATTATAGTCATCCAATATATCGATCTTTACGTCTCGACCATTTCGAGACTGCTCATCATGTCCCCGATCTCATCCGGGACTCCGAAATCCTTCGGTACATCAAAACATATAAACTCATAATATAACTGTCATCGTAGCGTTAAGCGTGCGGACCCTACGGGTTCGAGAACTATGTAGACATGACCGAGACACATCTCCGGTCAATAACCAATAGCGGAATCTGGATCCTCATATTGGCTCCTACATATTATACGAAGATCTTTATCGGTCAGACCGCATAACAACATACGTTGTTCCCTTTGTCATCGGTATGTTACTTGCCCGAGATTCGATCGTCGGCATCTCAATACCAAGTTCAATCTCGTTACCGGCAAGTCTCTTTACTCGTTCCGTAATACATCAGCTCGCAACTAACTCATTAGTTGCAATGCTTGCAAGGCTTAGGTGATGTGCATTACCGAGAGGGCCCAAAGATACCTCTCCGACAATCGGAGTGACAAATCCTAATCTCGAAATATGCCAACCCAAAAAGTACCTTCGGAGACACCTGTAGAGCACCTTTATAATCACCCAGTTATGTTGTGACGTTTGGTAGCACACAAAGTGTTCCTCCGGTAAACGGGAGTTGCATAATCTCATAGTCATAGGAACATGTATAAGTCATGAAGAAAGCAATAGCAACAAACTAAACGATCAAGCGCTAAGCTAACGGAATGGGTCAAGTCAATCACATCATTCTCCTAATGATGTGATCCTGTTAATCAAATGACAACTCATGTCTATGGTTAGGAAACATAACCATCTTTGATCAACGAGCTAGTCAAGTAGAGGCATACTAGTGACACTCTGTTTGTCTATGTATTCACACATGTATTATGTTTCCGGTTAATACAATTCTAGCATGAATAATAAACATTTATCATGATATAAGGAAATAAATAATAACTTTATTATTGCCCCTAGGGAATATTTCCTTCAAAAGCAGCATCTCCATGGGACATCAAATAGAGGATGTCATTGGGTTTTGTGTTGACTTCATTCCTGACCTTAAGAAGACTGGACTCCCTCAATCGCGGTATGAGGGGAGACTAACTGGAAAAGGCACGCTAGGAGCGGACTCAATAATATGTAGGGACGGGAATTCTTGGTCTCAAGCACACTACACAGTTCTACATAATTCTACCTTGGTGACCCCGTATGTCGATGAACACAAGAATATTCTGCGCTCCAAACAACCTGAGGAGTGTGATGACAGGAATACATGTGAGCACATCAGGACTTTCGGCAGTTGGTTGCAAACACGTCTCATGGGTGACAACACTATTTCTGATGAGCTGTACTTGTTGGCCAGGGGACCATCTTCGACTGTATAGACTTACAAAGGGTACGAGATAAATGGGAATACATTTTACACGATCGCACAAGATCAAGAGAGCACCAACCAAAACAGCGGTGTCTGGTTTGATGTAGCAACCAAGAGGGGAAAGGACACATATTATGGTTACATAGTGGACATATGGGAACTTGACTATTGACATGATTTTAAGGTCCCTTTGTTTCAGTGCAAATGGGTCAATCTGTCAAGAGGCGGGGTACAGGTAGACCCACAGTATGGAATGAACACAGTGGATCTGAAAAATCTTGGGTACACAGATGAACCATTCGTCCTAGCCAATGATGTGGCGCAGGTTTTCTATGTGAAGGACATGTCTACCAAACCGAGAAAAAGAAAAGATAAAGAATCGAATACATCATACGATGACCCAAAGCGCCACATAGTTCTTTCACGAAAAGGAGACATCGTGGGATTGGAGGGTAAGATAGACATGTCTGAAGATTATGAAAAGTTCCATGAAATTCCTCCCTTCAAAGTCAAGGCTGACCCAAGCACCCTGTTAAATGATGAAGATTATCCATGGTTACGGCGAAATAAGCAAAGAACACAAGCAAAGAAAAAGTGAAGACTTTCTCTCCACAACTATTATGATGATGCCTTTGATCTAGAATATCACTGTAGTTACATGTGAATAAATGAAATCCCTTTTGTAACAGATGAGTTTTCATATGAAACCCTGATACTTCGAAAGAGATTGTCCGTTTTGTACACGAAGTGCATCCAATTTTTGCCGTAACCATCTCAACTTTTTAGCACATGCTATGTAGGTGAAATGATGATACCATGGCAACTTTGAACCTTTTTAGAGTTCATTTGTAGTTCTTTTCAATTTCAGGGTCATTTAGCTCAAAAAATCAGTAAATGCATGAAAAATACCAAATGAAGTCAGGAACGGTTGAAAATTGATGATGTGGCTTTGAATGGTGCATTTTGAACACACAAAAACTCTGGAGTTCAAATAAGTTCAAAAAAATGAAATCCCTTTGTAACAGATGAGTTTTCGTTTGAAACCCTGATACTTCAAAAGAGATTGTCCATTTTGTACACAAAGTGCATCCAGTTTTTGCCGTAATCCTCTCAAACTTTTAGAACACGCTATGTGGGTGAAATGATGATACCATGCCAACTTTCAACCTTTTCAGAGTTCATTTGTACTACTTTTTAATTTCAGGATCATGTAGCTAAAAAATCAGTAAATGCATGAAAAATACCAAATGAAGTCAGAAAGGGTTGAAAATTTATGATGTGGCTCTGAATGGTGCATTTTGAACACACAAAAAGTCTGGAGTTCAAATAATTTCAAAAAATGAAATCCCTTTTGTAATAGATGAGTTTTCGTCCGAAACCCTGATACTTCGAAAGAGACTGTCCATTTTGTACACGAAGTGCATCCAGTTTTTGTCATAACCCTCTCAACTTTTTAGCACATACTATGTGGGTGAAATGATGATACCATGCCAAATTTCAACCTTTTCAGAGTTCATTTGTAGTGCTTTTCAATTCCAGGGTCATTTAGCTCAAAGAATGAACTAATAGCAAAAAGAATGAACTAAAAATAATCATTTAAAATATTCTTTTATGATCAACTAAAACAAAACTATAATATTCTTGAATAGCAAAAAGAATCAACTAAAAAGATTTTATAAAACTCTAATAGCAAAAGGAATCAACTAAAAAGCTTTTATAAACCTCTAGTATTTTCGAAACTAAAATTATATAAAATTTATGCAACTAAAATTATCAAAGTATTTTCTGTTCAAAACGTTAACAGCAAAAAGAATTTTCATAAAGAAATTTTTTGTTAGAAACTTTAATAGTAAACTAAAATAACAAAATCTATTTTTGATTAAAACAGACATTTAAAATAAACTAAAATTTACCAAATTGAATATAATGATAAAATATAGTAATATTAAATAGCATGAAAAAGAATCACTCAAAAATCTATTTTTATAGTAAACTTATTCACAAACTAGTGATTCACACAAATTTTAGAAAATTCACATTTAAACTTTTCAAATTTAAAAACTAATGGCACTAACAAAAAGTTTATAATTTTTGTGAGCCAACAACAAAAAGAATCATTGACAAACTATAAGTAGAAACAAAATAAAATAAATAAAGAAAAAAATGAAACAAAAAAACTGGAAAAAAATCCATCTACTGGGCCACCACGGCCTGAATACGACTAGAAACCCAACCATGGGCCAGGATTCAGGCCCTCAGAAGGCCTAGTAGGCCCACAGGCAGATACAGTGTGTTTAGGCCTATAAGCCTGCGTTTGAGAGGAGCTTGAGAGGGCAGCGGCAGTGGGGCTTATAAACCACTCCGAGCCCCTCTCAACTATTGAGGGGGGACTAAACTTTTTGGCCGCGGGCAGCACAAGGCCTTTGGTCCCGGTTGGTAGCACCAACCGGGACGAAAGGTGTGCATTGGTACCGGTTCGTGGTACCAACCGGGACCAATGCCCCACTTTAGTCCCTGTTGGTGCCACCAACCGGGACCAAAGTCCATGTTTCCTGCCCTTTGGGCTGCTGAAAACTGACCTTTGGTCCCGGTTGGTGGCACCAAGCGGGACTAATGTGTGCCACAAACCGGGACCAAAGGCTTTCCTATATAACCAACACTTAGGAATTTTTCACTTCCATATCGCAATTGCCCCCGACCACGCCGACAACATCAACGCTGCCAGGCGGCCCCGACGACGTCCGCCGCCCCCGCCCCGTCGCCGTCGCCGATCCCAGTGACCGCCGTCGGCCTCCTCCCCGTTGCCGTGTGCGCCCCTGAGCCCGTTCCTCGTCATCGCCGGCCTCCT
Organism: Triticum monococcum; assembly: GCA_034509565.1. Lineage (NCBI taxonomy): Eukaryota > Viridiplantae > Streptophyta > Magnoliopsida > Poales > Poaceae > Triticum > Triticum monococcum. Next base: position 631,227,169 of record CM067843.1, read on the forward strand.
CCCCGTCGTCGCGTGTGCCCCGATCCCATTCCTCGCCATCACCGGCCTCTAGCTCCATCGCCGCGTCCTCCTGCTCTATATGTCACATTGTGTATCAAAGTATTGAAGAAATTCATGGCTACATCATTAGCCGAAAGTAACAGGCGTATGATGCTACGAATCTCTTCAAAGTTGTTTTGGAACGGAGTTTCGGATAGAATAGTTTGCTTTTTTGTATGAATTTCAGCAAAGGCCTTCCAAATAGCGATATTCGGAAGGCTCTTGCTGAACTTCGTACCAAAAAGCTAATTATCCTATCCGAGACTCCGTTCCAAAACCATTTTGGAGAGCTTCGTACCATTATGCGGCTATTACTTTCGGATAATGATGAAGCCATGGTTTTCTTGAATCATTTGACACTAGAAAACGTGACATATAGAAGGGTAGATGAGATCAGGAAAAATATGGACAATTTTATGCACATCCAGAATGGCGCCATTTTGTTAAATCCCTTGTTTGACATTCATGAGAGAGGCGGTCCGGACGTCGGACATTCATGAGAGAACTCTAGTAACTCTACAACATGAGGGGGGACGTTGATCAACCCCCTCTCGCCCGACCAAACCGTAGAAGTGTCGAGGCCACCCCAAACCCTAGAAGCGTTGCCGAGGCCACCCTAAACCCTAGAAGCGTTGGGGCCACCCAAATTTACCAAGTTTTAAGAGTGTTGTCATCGAGGCCACCCCAAACCATAGAAGCGTTGTCGAGGCCACCCCAAACCATAGAAGCGTCAAGGCCACTAATTAATACCCCTTGTTGTGATTAGCCAGCTAGGTCCATGTTTGCCACTAATATATCCATCTCTCATGTTTGTATATTAATTGCCATGTTGTAATATTTGCAGAAACTATGGATCAAAGAGACTTAGAACAAGAAGAGTTGTTGGGGGACATAATTCGCAACGGACGTGATGTCTTGTCGTTTCTCAATGACACCGATGGCCTGGAAGCAGAGGATGAAGGCTTCAGTGATCGAACAATGGAGGGGGAAAGACATGATCATGATGGCTCTGGTGACAGAATGCTGGTGGAATAAGGAGACCGTGATGACGGCTCCGGTGACCAAATGGAGGAGGGAGTTGTTGCAAAGTCCGGCGAGGTATATATATTAATTAAGCCCATCCTGACTAGCTAATTGATGCATTAATTGTTTTGGTATGTACATATATTAACTCTCCTTTCTCTTTTATAGCCCTCCGGATCGAGCCAAACTTCGGTAACAAGACGAGGCCTAAAAAAGGTTGCGCCAGGATGAAAGGTTCACGATCACGGCAATCACGGACGATGGCCAACCGATTGAACCTAGGCGGACCAGGGATGCATTTTCTGCTCAGTGCGGAGCTATTGTTAGGGACATCATCCTGATCAGCATCCAGCTATGGATTATGGCTAAGAACGAAGACCCTCAAGTTTCTTATGTCACCGATAGACAGAAAGATGATCTTTGGACCTCGCTGAAGGCAAATTTCACCCTACCGCTAGAGGGGGATTCGAATAAGCCAGTTATAGATCTATTCAGGAGGTGGAAGAATGAGTTGAAATCAATGTTTGTCGACAAAGGGAAGACTCAAGAATTCACCGTCCGATTTGAGAAGATAAGAGATCACTGGCCCGCATTTGTGGCCTACAAGACATCGGACAAGAGTAAGAAAATGTCTGAGACAAACAAGATAAATGCTGCAAAGAAGCTGTATCACCATCGCACGGGGTCAGGTGGCTACCTCAAAGCCCGGCCGTTTTGGGACAAAGCTGAGAATGACCTGATTGCTAAAGGAGTCGAACTAGAGACATTGAACCGGCCAACCGTTCAAGGACTTGGTTCTTCGGGGTTGGGGGATCTTTGGACCCTAAAATTGGGAAGTGCACTTGGATGGACGAGCAACTTGCAATACCCCTCAAGAAGCTTTAGAAGTATATCGTCGCAGCGCAGCAAGGGACGTTCATTCCCGACAGAGAGAAGGACAAGCTGACTGAGGCCCTTGGGAATCCTAAGCACCCTGGATGAACACGAGGCACGCCAGGCTCCATTGCGTGGAAGGTTGGGTTTCCCGTAGCAGGCGGTGACAAAACCCGGGAGAGGAAGAGGAAACATGAGCTGAGCTCAATGCAGAAGCTCAATGCAAGAGTACTAAAGCTAGAGGAACAATTTGAGAGCCAGCGAGTTGCCGACCAACCATCTCAGTGGCATGAAGCTACCCCGCCATCTCAGGGGAGAAGCAGCATGGCTTCCATGGAGCTCGTTCAGTAGTCTGACTTCACGGCTCCTAGCTACCCCGTGCATGCTATCACGGAGGCTCAACATTGCCAGCTTCTGATGAAATGCCAAAACCTCACCTTGAAGGCGGTTATCGGCTCTATTGCACCTCCTCAACCCGAGAGTACTTTTCACTGCCGTCCGATTCCGCATGGCTATGTTGTTGTGTCGGTGGATGACGTAATGGAGGGATTTGAGGAGCTCGATCTTGACCACCCTACAGGTGAAGGGGAGACACAACAGAGTTATATATGCTCTGAGGACTACATGTCTATGGCGGAAGGAGTACATCAAGCTTCCGAACAGGACGCCTCCGCCTCCTCCTCCTCAAGAAGGAGAGAAGGACAAGCTGACTGAGGCCCTCGGGAATCCTAAGAACCCTGGACGAACACGAGGCATGCCAGGCTCCGTTGCGTGGAAGGTTGGGTTTCCCGTAGCAGGCGGTTACAAAACCCGAGAGAGGAAGAGGAAACAGGAGCTGAGAAGGACGAGCTGACTAAGGCACTCGGGAATCCTAAGCACCCTGGACGAACACGAGGAACGCCAGGCTCCGTTGCGTGGAAGGTTGGGTTTCCCGTAGCAGGCAGTTACAAAACCCGAGAGAGGAAGAGGAAGCAAGATCTGAGCTCAATGCAAGAGTACTAAAGCTAGAGGAACAAGTTGAGAGCCAGCGAGCTGCCGACCAACCATCTCAGTGGCACGAAGCTACCCCGCCATCTCAGCGGAGAAGCAGCGTGGCTTCCATGGAGCTCATTCAGCAGCCTGACTTCACGGCTCCTAGCTACCCCGTGGATGGTATCACGGAGGCTCAACATTGCCAGCTTATGATGAAATGCAAAAACCTCACCTTGAAGGCGGCTGTCGGCTCTATTTCACCTCTTCAACCCGACAGTACTTTTCACTGCCGTCCGATTCCGCATGGCTATGTTGTTGTGTCGGTGGATGAAGTAATGGAGTGATTTGAGGAGCTCGATCTTGATGACCCTACAGGTGAAGGGGAGACACAACAGAGTTATGCTCTGAGGACTACATGTCTATGGCGGAAGGAGTACACCAAGCTTCCGAGCAGGACGCCTCCGCCTCCTCCTCCTCCTCCGACGAGTGATCATGGCACTCTACCTCCTTCTACGGCTCCTCCGACGCGCGAGGCCGGCACTCCGCCTCCTCATTCGCCTCCTCCGACGCATCCGAGCAGTCCGCCTGCTCCTCCTTCTCGTCAGCAAGGGTGGAAGACAGACGCCGTCGCTCTGGCTCCTCCAGCACGTCGGAGCACTCCTCCTCCTTCTCCGCCTCATAAGCAATGATGGAAGAGAGACGCCGCCGTTCCGGCTGCTAGCAGTACAACCAGAGGTGGGAGGCAATTCAGATACGGTCCATCTCTCAAGGATCCGGAAAAGTTACCATACGAGAGGACCGAGAAGGAAAATGCGGAGATCTGTCAAGCCCAAGTGAGGGACTTTTTTTTGCAAAGAAACCTCCACCTCTAAAGGAGATGATAGATCCGGTGAAATCAAAGTGCACTATCTATGCCCTGAAGCGACCACAAGTGCCTTCGTCGGATTCCAACTATGTCCGCGCTCTTAAAAAGACATATGAAGATGCGCGACGGTCGGGAACTACTTCTAGTGATGCAAGGTTAGCACAGCGAAGAAGTGGGGAAAAATTCCCCAACTTGGTGAACAGGCGAACCAATCGTGCCCCCTGCTCAAGGTGTCTAGCGATATCGCCGCTAATCTGCCGGGGATGGTGCCCGATACCAATCTTGCTGATTACCTGGGCGATGATGTACATTTTGAAACAATGGAGGTGGATGAATTCAGATACCAGTACGGGAAGCCTCTCGTCAAAGATGGAAGTCCTCTTCTAACAACGGTGATGCGAAGATTCCATGAATGGTCCATGGAAACCTGCAGCAATTCTGGGAAGGATGCTTTGACGATGAGAATTAAAGAGGAGCACGACCTTGTTCGAATGGATCTGTTTTCTGTTGAATTTGACGAGTTTTTCTAGTTATACAATCAAAAGGCCCTAGACAAATCACTCGTGATTTGCTACTGTCTGTAAGTACTACTTCTGTAATTAAGTCTCTATATATAGCTCAACTCTTTCATTGCATGTATATATAATTATCCTCACTATATTATGCAGATTGAAGATCGTCGAATGTAGAAAAGCACAAATCTATGACATTGGGTTCATTAACCCAAATGTCATACATGAATGGACGGTTAAACACAATGTCATAGAAACCGAGGACAACTTGCTACAATCGTTGCTTAAAAATCAAAACAAAGAGAAAATACTCCTTCCTTACAACTTCAAGTGAGTGTTACTGTCTTGTGCATATTCGGTTTCCCTTATTATTCGAGGTTATAGTAATGTAACTAATGAGTTATGCATGCGTGCACAACTACCACTTGTCAGTGTACAAAAGAAGGGGCTCTCCTTTTGCACCCCTTTACTTTTGCACGGGCAGTTAGAGCCACGCCCACGGTCGCAATAAGCAGGGCAGAGGAGGGATGACAGAGCACAAGACGACCAAAACAACGCCAAGACCAGGAGCGCAAAGAGAGCAAGAGGGCGAGGTGGACTCCCTCGGCAAGAGTCTTGCCGAGGTGGTTTCCGCGGCCCCGGCAAGATCCTTGCCGGGGCAACTTGCCTGACACCAGCAGGGCGCGCCACCCTTGAGCCCAAGGGTTTCCGACGCCATCAACCACATTGGAACCAAGGCTCGGGAGGCACCTCCGTGGTGGCATGCAGATCTTTGTAGAGATCATAAATACACAAGATCAGATGAGAACCAGAAGACGACGATCCTTGGCGAGATCCATGCCAAGGAAACCCACGAGACCCCCGGTAAGACCCTTGCCGAGGACATCTGCGGGGCCGCAGCCATGCCCGCGCCTGCCAAGACTCCACCGCCGCTCCCATGCAGCTGCCAGCTCGACCAGCTGGGCAGGCATCTGCGTGGCAGCACGCGGCCTCCACACCAACTCAACAAGCACCTGCATGGTGGCATGCAGATCTTCGTGAAGGCTCCACCACCGCGCCAACCCAACAACTAGCCAACATGGCGCTACAACGCCTCATCCGCTTGGACGCGCGTCGAAGCCAGGCGAGGTGACGACATCTGGGACGATCTTCTTTGCCGTCCCCAATAAAGCAAGAGGGGCACGTCGGCAGTGCATTAAATGCGTTTATCCGACGATGCCAGAGGATAGACTTGATACATCTCCAACGTATCTATAATTTTTGATTGTTCCATGCTATTATATTATCAATATTAAACTTTTGTCTTGAATCTTATGGATCTGAATATTCTTGCCACAATAAAGAGAACTACATGGATAAATATGTTAGGTAGCATTCCACATCAAAAATTCTGTTTTTATCATTTACCTACTCGAGGACGAGCAGGATTTAAGCTTGGGGATGCTGATACATCTCCAACGTATCTATAATTTTTGATTGTTCCATGCTATTATATTATCAACCTTGGATGTTTATGGGCTTTATTAAACACTTTTATATGATCTTTGGGACTAACCTATTAACCCAGAGCCCAGTGCCAGTTTCTGTTTTTTTCCTTGTTTTAGAGTATCGCAGAAAAAGAAAATCAAACGGAGTCCAATTGACCTGAAACTTCACGGAACTTATTTTTGGACCAGAAGAAGCCCACGGAGTATCGGAGTTGGACCAGGAGAGTCCCGGGCTGCCCACGAGGGTGGGGGGCGCGCCCACCCCCTGGGCGCATGTCGGATTCACGGGTTCCGGCAGACCCTTAAGGTTCGAACACTGGGGTGCATGTGGAGATCAAGCCTTCTACCTCCCCGTCTCGCAAAGATCTGAACTACTAAAGGAACCACACAAGGGACACAAGATTTATACTGGTTCGGGCCACCGTTGTGGTGTAATACCCTACTCCAGTGTGTGGTGGGTGGATTGCCTCTTGGGGCTGATGATGATGAACAATACAAGGAAGAACAGCCTCGCGAGGGTCTGTTCTTGACTGGGGCGATGAACTGCTAGGAGGAGTTCAGTCACCCTTCTCTCTCTCTCTCTCCCCCTCTCTCTCTGATTTCATCCCCCCTACCATGTGGGTGGCTGGTCCTATTTATAGAGGCCCTGGTCCTCTTCCCAAATATCGAGCGGGAAGGGAGCCAACAATGGCGGGCTAATTTGAAGGGGGACAGCAAGTACACTTATCCTGACAAAAGCAGTCTTCGCCTGCGAAAGACTCTGCGGTGACGACGTGCTGGGCTCCATGGTGACCTCCGTCGCGTAGTCCGCTTGGTCCTGGTCTCGTTGCACCGAAATGGCAACCTTTTCCTGATGCCTCGGTACTCCATGGCTGCGCTTGCCCCCTTTGCACCAAAGAGGAAAGAAGGACGCTGCGCGCGCTGGCGCCCGCCTAGCACCCTCGATCGTCATGGCTTGCGTCATGGGCACCTCGCGAGGTACCCCGCCTTGATTCCTCCGCCTCCTCGCGAGCCAGCCCGAGGAGGCTGCGCCTGAGGATACGCCGTGTCGTCAGCCTTGTGTTGATGAAGATGGGCCATGTTGGGCCTCCTTTGAGCCACGCCGCAGGCCGCAGGCAGGCAAGTCTGGGGACCCCCGTTCCCAGAACACCGACAGTAGCCCCCGGGCCCAAGGCGCGCATGGACTTGGCCGTGCTGAGAGGCGAAAGGGCAAGGGCGAAGCGCCGCGGGCCCTAACAGCCTGCGGCCTTGGGCGCCGCGTGGTGGTTGATGGGACGTGGGCGGCACTGTTCCCCCCACGCCCCCTTATTCTGCGCCCTATCAGGCGGACTTGCGGTTGCACACAACCGCTCCCCTTCTTGTTGCTCGGGCGTCTCCTGCTCTTCCTTCCTCCGAACGCCTGCTCCCGCCTCCAATCCAATCTCGAATCTTCCCCCTCCTTCCCATCGCCATGACTCCGGCGAGGAAGGAGAAAGGGGAGAAATCCACGTCTCCGTCTTGTGCGCCGCCATCGGTGACCCCCGTCGCCGGCCAGTCGACCGTACTCAACCAAGAGTTCCTGGGTAGGGACAGCTTGGCTCTGGCCTCCGTCTTCAACGAGTGCAGGAGGACGATGGCCTGGCCCGCGTCCCACTTCTCCATTGACAGGATAGCAACCGAGGTCCCATGTTTTACCGACGCCTTGTGGGCAGCTCTGGTTCCCCCCTTCTCTGATTTCTTCAACGCCGTGCTCTCCCATTATCAGATCCACTTGATGCATCTAAGTCCTGAGTCCATCACCCTCCTTTCGGTCTTCGCCTTCGTTTGCGAAGCCATGGTGGGCATCCCTCCTTCGGTTGCCTTGCTGCGCCACTTCTTCTCGCTGCGTCTCGTCGACCCTTCCCAACGCTGGGCATGCGTGAGCTTTGCTGCCAAGCTCAAGACCGAGGCCTCTGGAATTGACTTCAAACTCCCCCAGCCCGCGGTTGGGTTCTTCGAGCGGTGGTTGTATGTGGACGCAGGGGTGCCTAGCCCCCTGCTATCGGAGCCGACCTCGCCTGCTGTCCCCAATTCGGGTTGGGGCCAGGAGATGCTCAAGAGCCCCCGACTCGTCTTCGTCTGGACCCGCTTCACGCTCCTAAGGAAGCTCGGCGTGACAGCGCCCAAAGTGGTGAAGGAGTTTCTGTTGTGCCGCGTCGCTCCCTTGCAGCGCCACTCTCGCTGGATGTCGGCCTTCCGTGGGCGCGAGGATAACATGAGGCTCTAGGAAGAAGACCTGGCTCCTGTGGTGCTGAAGTCGACGCTCTTGACCTTGGCCGGTGACCTCAACCCCGGCAACATCCGGCAGGGAGGGGCCTTGCTGTATCTCTGCCAGAGCAGGGCCGACTTCGTGAAGCATATGCCTGTCTTCGATGAATGGGGACTGCGCCCAGCCGGCCTCCAGGGACCTCGCGAGAATCCAATGGTGGTGACTGCCCTTCCAATTGGCCAAGGCGACTCCTCCTCAAGTGGCGGAGTAGGGAGGCAGGAGGCGCCTGAGGCCGAGGGGGCCCCTGATGAGGTGGAAGCGCCGGGTGACGCTCGCAAGGGGACAGCTCCCGAGGCCCGTGCCGCTGCGGCTGAAGGTGGCAAGCAGCCGCTCCCGGCGCCCGGGGCTGAGGCCTTGGAGGCCCCAGCCGCGTCTTCTGGCGAGGTAATGGAAGGCACGCGCCAGGCAGGCGCCCCTGACGCGGACCGCTCTGATGCTCCGCCCTCGCGGCAGGTTGATCCTTGCGCTCTTCTCTTGGGCCGCTTCCGCGTGGACTTTGAGGCCCTCAAGAGGAAGAGGGAGGCCCTGGGTGATGACCTCCCTTGTCGCGTGCTGAAGCGCAGGAAGTACTTCGCCACTGACGAGTAAGTCTCCTTCCCCCCAAGATCCTGAATCTCTTGTTGCTTTCACTGATCCTTGCTCCGCAGGCCTCTTCCGGCCGAGCTCGCAGAAGTTGCAGAGGTGTCGCCTCCCTTGGCTTCGCCCCCTCTACCATCCTCATATGCTCCGAGCAGCTCTGCCCTTGTGGTGAGGGCATCTGAAGGGGTGGACCATCCCGAGGTGCACCGCGGCCCTTCATTCCCCGCGATCTCCTTCCGCGGGCCCTTTCTCGGCATAGCCAGCCTACCATGGGCCTCTCGTCTGGTCGCGGGCTGCGACTGGTTGAGGCGCCTCCTGCGCCCTTCATCTGGAGACGGGCTGGCCCTAGGCCGGGCTTCCGGTGCGACGCGCCCGGCCATCGCGAGGGCGCCAGCCCCCATGCCCCTGCCCGGAGGAGGAACGATGATTCGTGGCCCCCGGCGCTTGCTTGGGGCGGACGATGGTGTGGAGGACGTGCTTGAGCGCGCCCGGGAGCACCGCGCCCGCCGCCAAGGGTTCCTTCGAAGAGCAACTGACGCGGTGAACTTGCTTGGGGAGGAGCTCGCTGACGAAGACGCGCGCCTAGAGGCCGAGGGCCTGCGCCTGGCTGTAGGGAGGCGCGAGCTAGAGGCCGCCATTGCCCTCGCGCATCATCAGCGCGATCTTGACAATGAAGAGGCGAAGGCGTCGCTGGAGGCCTCTCGAGTGGCCCAATCCCAGGCCACCGAGGAGGCCCGGAGAGCTGACCGATGGCAAGAGGCAGCGGAGGACGGGCTCGCGAGCTCCTGGCCCAGTGCCACTTACTGGAGGAGCAAGCAGAGCTGCGTGAGCTGGCCCTTGCATCGATGCGGGTGGCCTCTGGCGACCCAGCCGAGCTCCAGAGGCACGAAGAAGCGTTGACGCTAGAAGCCGCTGAACGCACTTGCGAGTACGAGCAGCTAGAGACGAGGGAGCGCCTAGTGACGCAGGTGGAAGACGATGTCGCTGCGCGGGAAGCGCGTGTCCTGGAGGAGGTTTGCCGTCGGGTGGCGACGACGCGCCAAGGCCTCGAGCGTGAGTTCGAGGGGAAGCTGGGGATGATCCGGGTCGAAGCCGAGGGCAGAACTGCAGCCCTGAGGGCCCAACGGGATGAGGCGACGCGGCTGGTCGACGCCTCCCGGGCCGCCTTTGAGGCATCGCAGAATGAGCTGGCCGCCTCCCAGGCCGAGGTGCTCCGTCTTCGCTAGCGGATGGAAGAGACTGAGGCCGTTGAGCATCAGAATGCTGATGAAATACGCCAGCGGCGAATCCTGGAGCACGCGCACGGCCCCATGCTCGCCACGCTCAGGGTGAGGGCTAACGCGGCCTTGGGCAACATCTGTGAGGCAGCCGTCGGCGAGCCGCACACGATTAGCTATGCCGGCAACCTGCAGTTCTTCACCGCTGTAGTAACGCAGCTGGAGGCTCGGTCGGTCAGGGCCGGCAGGTTGGTGGAGGAGAGGAGCCGCGCCATGCTCGGGCACGCCTTTTCCTGTGTCTTCAGCCATCTCCGGAACATGGATCCCCACTTCGACTTTGACGCCCCCATCGCCCCAGTTCCCTAGGCCGTCCGAGGCGACCTGGCGGATTGGGTGGCGAACAAAGTGGATGCTCTCGTCCGGGCCTTCACTTCGGATGACGACGACGTGGTCGTGGCTGCCGACAAAGGCGGTGTGGTGGATGGCCTCGACGCTGGTGGTGGTGGTGCAGACAACGAGGGCGAATTCAGTGATGCCAGCGACAGCTCGGGAGGCGCCCCCGAGGATGCGTTGGGGGATTTGTCAGACTAACCATGTACTTCTCCTGTCTTCTACCTGCATGAATAGAACTCAGGTGTTTGGCCTGATGGTCGTGAGAGCATTTTGGGAGGGGAAGCCCCTCATATAAAAACTTATGTCCATCATATCAGTAGTAGTCAAATTGCGCGCGTGCCTGACGGTGGGCAGGTTTACCTTTGCCCCACGCTGGCCCCGGGGCGGCCTGCAGGAGGGCGCGACGCCTTGGGTGCTCTCTAGTTGGGTCCTCAGGATGTGAGATCGTTGCTGATGAAAAACTTCACAGGTGTTGGCCTTCTCCTGAGCATGATGACTTCACAGGCATTTGCCTTCTTCACAGGCTCCGGGCCTTTTCCAGAATGCGAGGGCTTCACAGGCACTCGCCTTGCTTCACAGGCTCTGGGCCTTCTCCAGAACGCGAGGGCTTCACAGGCACTCGCCTTGCTTCATAGGCTCCGGGCCTTTTCCAGAACGTGAGGGCTTCATAGGCACTCGCCTTGCTTCACAGGCTCTGGGCCTTTTCCAGAACGCGAGGGTTTCACAGGCACTCACCTTGCTTCACAGGCTCTGGGCCTTTTCCAGAACGCGAGGGCTTCATAGGCACTCGCCTTGCTTCACAGGCTCTGGGCCTTTTTAAACAAGACAACCTCCGCAGGCACCCGAAAATCCTCCCGAGAGGGAGCAACAGCGGCAGTCTGGGTTGCGCACGAGCCAGGCCTGATCCGACTCACGAGGGGCTCGCGAGGGGAGGCAGCTGTGACGAAGCGGTAACCAAAACGCGATAAATGGCTCAAGCGAGAATAAGCACCCCTTCCCCGAACACACGCAAATCTCAAATTCGAATCCAACTTAAATCCAGCGGGGGAAAGCAACAACCAAAGGGAAAGGCAACGAAAAGCAAACAAAAGGCCGCATCCAGCACCTAATCTAGTCTTGGACGTCTTCTCACCAGCGCGGAGCTAAGTGCTGTCCACTGGGTGTGGGAGGGAGCCCCAGGGCCTGAGGCCGGCACCCCCGAGACTCCGGGGCGTGTACAGACCCACTCATTATTACGTGAGAGTGTCACGGGGCGGCAAGCTTCACAGGCACTGGGCCTTCTTCACAGGTACTGGCCTTGCTTCATATCGCCAGACGAGGGCCCCGCCTTGCGCCACACTCTAGTGCCATCAGCAACAACCGGAACCCAGTACGCCGCCCGATGGGGTAGAGCGGTCGCCAGTGGTTCCCCTGACGACCACGGATCCTCTGCCAGGGGCAGGCCCTGAGGCACCTCCCCAGCAGAGGGCCTACCTCCTAAGAACGCCTTGCTCCGAACGCCGCGGTGGTGATGTAGGATCCCGGCCCCTCTCCTGCAGCCCCCTGCGCCCTCCTCCCGAGGGGTAGGAGACTGTAGGGACGGGGCGGCTGCTTGCCGCGGCGAATGGCACCTCCTGCGATCCATGGTTAGCATATACCTGCCCCTGAAGAGTTAGCGATGCCCGTTAGTCGCTGCCTCCAGCGTCGCCAGCGGGTTCGTCCCTGGGCTCCTGGAAGGGCTCAGCTTCCACTGCTTCGTCCCCCCAGCTTGGGCCGAGGAGCGAGCCTTGTCCGCTCTCATGAGGGTGTCCTTGGTCCATCATGAGGGGCACGTATTCCTCCGTCGCCGTTATCCCGAATTCCACGCCGTGATGCCCCGCATGCCACGTGGTCCCACCTGCCACGCCTGCTGCGGGGTGGCAGCGCGGCCGCCCTCCGGTGCTGCGGGTCGCGTCGAGTCCTTCTTCTTCACGGGCCGGGGGCGGGGGCAGCACCGCCGCCGGTCCGGTGCTGACAGCTTCGCTAGTGTCGGAGTAGCCTTGAAGTCCGCGGGCGCGTGCGGAGCCCCCGCGCGGGTCGCTCCGGGCTTGAGATGGGAGCTGGGTGGAGAAGGGGTGAGCCCCCAAGGCAGCGAAGCCCAGGAGCTCCACCACTCGCTCCAGCAGCACGACGTGGCTGCCCTCCAGCAGTCTGCACTGTAGCAGCTCTCGGGCCACCATGAGCGTGGCCCTTGAATTCGCCTGCTCCCGGCGGGTGTACGGCGTCGTGGTTGCGGCGTGATTGGAGGCCCTTGCCGCCGACCGCGCTTGCCGCGGTGTGAGGGTTGCGGAGGCCTGTCCGCGTCGCCCGCAGCCTGCAGCGCCCTGCGGACCGCGAGCTGCCTGGGGCGCGGGGCCGCCCGGGGCGCGCAGCTCCGCGCAGGTGGGCCACGCCGCCCATGGACCTTGGTTGCCCGCCTGGCCACCGGACATGGTGATGACGATGCGACGAGAGGCGGAGCGGTAGGAAGGCAAGTTCTGGCGCACCCCTACCTGGCGCGCCAAATGTCGGATTCATGGGTTCCGGCAGACCCTTAAGGTTCGAACACTGGGGTCCACGCGGAGATCAAGCCTTCTACCTCCCCGTCTCACAAAGATCTGAACTACTAAAGGAACCGCACAAGGGACACAAGATTTATACTGGTTCGGGCCACCGTTGTGGTGTAATACCCTACTCCAGTGTGTGGTGGGTGGATTGAAGGAAATATGCCCTAGAGGCAATAATAAAGTTATTATTTATTTCCTTATATCATGATAAATGTTTATTATTCATGCTAAAATTGTATTAACCGGAAACATAATACATGTGTGAATACATAGACAAACAGAGTGTCACTAGTATGCCTCTACTTGACTAGCTCGTTAATCAAAGATGGTTATATTTCCTAACCATGAACAAAGAGTTGTTATTTGATTAACGGGATCACATCATTAGTTGAATGATCTGATTGACATGACCCATTCCATTAGCTTAGCACCCGATCGTTTAGTATGTTGCTATTGCTTTCTTCATGACTTATACATGTTCCTATGACTATGAGATTATGCAACTCCCGTTTGCCGGAGGAACACTTTGGGTACTACCAAACGTCACAACGTAACTGGGTGATTATAAAGGAGTACTACAGGTGTCTCCAAAGGTAGATGTTGGGTTGGCGTATTTCGAGATTAGGATTTGTCACTCCGATTGTCGGAGAGGTATCTCTGGGCCCTCTCGGTAATACACATCACATAAGCCTTGCAAGCATTGTGACTAATGAGTTAGTTGCGAGATGATGTATTACGGAACGAGTAAAGAGACTTGCCAGTAACGAGATTGAACTAGGTATTGGATACCGACGATCGAATCTCGGGCAAGTAACATACCGATGACAAAGGGAACAACGTATGTTGTTATGCGGTCTGACCGATAAAGATCTTCGTAGAATATGTAGGAGCCAATATGGGCATCCAGGTCCCGCTATTGGTTATTGACCGGAGACGTGTCTCAGTCATGTCTACATTGTTCTCGAACCGTAGGGTCCGCACGCTTAACGTTACGATGATAGTTATTATGAGTTTATGCATTTTGATGTACCGAAGGTTGTTCGGAGTCCCGGATGTGATCACGGACATGACGAGGAGTCTCGAAATGGTTGAGACGTAAAGATTGATATATTGGAAGCCTATGTTTGGACATCGGAAGTGTTCCGGGTGAAATCGGGATTTTACCGGATTACCGGGAGGGTTACCGGAACCCCCCGGGAGCCAAATGGGCCAGCATGGGCCTTAGTGGAAAGGTGAGAGGGCAGCCCACATAGGGCTGCGCCTCCCCCCCTCTCCCTAGTCCTATTAGGACTAGGAGAGGGGCCGGCCACCTCTCTCTTTCACTTCCCACTTGAGGAAACCTAGTTGGACTAGGATTGGAGGGGGGAGTCCTACTCTCGGTAGGAGTAGGACTCCTCCTGCGCCTCCCTCTCTTTGGCCGGCCAGCCCCCCTCCCTCCAACCTTTATATATGGGGGCAGGGGACACCCCAAGACACACAAGTTGATCCTTGAGATCGTTCCTTAGCCGTGTGCGGTGCCCCCTGCCACCAAATTCCACCTCAATCATACCGTTACAGTGCTTAGGCGAAGCCCTGCGTCGGTAGTACATCAAGATCGTCACCACGCCGTCGTGCTGACGGAACTCTTCCTCGACGCTTTGCTGGATCGGAGCCCGAGGAACGTCATCGAGCTGAACGTGCGCTAAGAACTCGGAGGTGCCGGAGTAACGGTGCTTAGATCGGTCGGATCGGGAAGAAGACGTACGACTACTTCATCTACGTTGTGTGATCGCTTCCGCAGTCGGTCTGCGTTGGTACGTAGACAACACTCCCCCCCTCGTTGCTATGCATCACCATGATCTTGTGTGTGCGTAGGAAAATTTTCGAAATTACTACGTTCCCCAACATGGATTGCCTCTTGGGGCTGATGATGATGAACAATACAAGGAAGAACAACCTCGCGAGGGTCTGTTCTTGACTGGGGCGATGAACTGCTAGCAGGAGTTCAGTCACCCTTCTCTCTCTCTCCCTCTCTCTCTCTCTGATTTCATCCCCCTACCATGTGGGTGGCTGGTCCTATTTATAGAGGCCCTGGTCCTCTTCCCAAATATCGAGCGGGAAGGGAGCCAACAATGGTGGGCTAATTTGAAGGGGGACAACAATTACACTTATCCTGACAAAAGCAGTCTTCGCCTGCCAAAGACTCTGCGGTGACGCCGTGCTGGGCTTCATGGTGACCTCCGTCTCGTAGTCCGCTTGGTCCTGGTCTCGTTGCACCGAAATGGCAACCTTTGTCTGATGCCTCGGTACTCCACGGCTGCGCTTGCCCCCTTTGCACCAAAGAGGAAAGAAGGACACTGCGCGCATTGGCGCCCGCCTGGCACCCTCGATCGTCATGGCTTGCGTCATGGGCACCTCGCGAGGTACCCCGCCTTCATTCCTCCGCCTCCTCGCGAGCCAGCCTGAGGAGGCTGCGCCTGAGGATACGCCGTGTCGTCCGCCCCGCGAGGCTTGGCCCCTCGCGAGGGTCTTGAGCCTTGTGTTGATGAAGATGGGCCATGCTGGGCCTCCTTTGAGCCACGCCGCAGGCCGCACGCAGGCAAGTCTGGGGACCCCCGTTCCCAGAACACCGACAGCGCGCCCCCTGCCTCGTCGAAAGCCCGAAGGTCCACCAACGTACTTCTTCCTCCCATATATACCCATATACCCTAAAAACTTTGGGGGAGCACAATGGATCGGGATTTCCGCCGCCAGAAGCCTCCGTAGCCACCGAAAGCCAATCTAGACCCGTTCTGTCACCCTGCCGGAGGGGGAATCCCTCTCCGGTGTCCATCTTCATCATCCCGGTGTTCTCCATGACGAGGAGGGAGTGGTTCTCCCTCGGGGTTGAGGGTATGTACCGGTAGCTATGTGTTTGATCTCTCTCTCTCTCGTGTTCTTGAGGTGGTATGTACGTCTCCAACGTATCTATAATTTTTGATTGCTCCATGCTATATTATCTACTATTTTGGACATTATTGGGCTTTATTATCCACTTTTATATTATTTTTGGGACTAACCTATTAACCGGAGGCCCAGCCCAGAATTGCTGTTTTTTGCCTGTTTTAGGGTTTCGAAGAAAAGGAATATCAAACGGAGTCCAAACGGAATGAAACCTTCGGGAACGTGATTTTCTCACCGAATACAACTCAGGAGACTTGGACCCTACATCAAGGCACGTGACAGGAGGCCACGAGGTAGGGGGAGCGCCCTACCCTACCAGGCGCACCCCCACCCTGGTGCCCCCCCTGTTGCTCCACCGACGTACTTCTTCCTCCTATATATACCCACGTACCCCCAAATGATCAGATACGGAGCCAAAACCCTAATTCCACCGCTGCAACTTTCTGTATCCACGAGATCCCATCTTGGGGCCTGTTCCGGAGCTCCGCCGGAGGGGGCATCGATCACAGAGGGCTTCTACATCAACACCATAGCCTCTCCGATGAAGTGTGAGTAGCTTACTTTAGACCTACAGGCCCATAGTTAGTAGCTAGATGGCTTCTTCTCTCTTTTTGGATCTCCATACAATGTTCTCCCCCTCTCTTGTGGAGCTCTATTCGCTGTAATCTTCTTTTGTGGTGTGTTTGTTGAGACCGATGATTGTGGGTTTATGATCAAGTCTATCTATGAATAATATTTGAATCTTCTCCGAATTCTTTTATGTATGATTGGTTATCTTTGCAAGTCTCTTCGAATAATCAGTTTGGTTTGGCCTACTAGATTGATCTTTCTTACAATGGGAGAAGTGCTTAGCTTTGGGTTCAATCTTGCGGTGTCCTTTCCTGGTGAGTAATGGCAGCAAGGCACGTATTGTATTGTTGCCATCGAGGATAACAATATGGGGTTTTCTTCATAATGCATGAGTCTATCCCTCTACATCATGTCATCTTGCTTAAGGCGTTACTCTGTTTTTGACTTAATACTCTAGATGCATGCTAGATAGCGGTCGATGAGTGGAGTGATAGTAGTAGATGCAGGCAGGAGTCGGTCTACTTGTCTCGGTCGTGATGCCTATATACATGATCATACCTAGATATTCTCATAACTATGCTCAATTCTGTCAATTTCCCAACAGTAATTTGTTCACCCACTGTAGAACACTTATGCTCTCGAGAGAAGCCACTCGTGAAACCTATGGCCCCCGGGTCTATCTTTATCATATTAATCTCCTACTACTTAGTTATTTCCTTTGCCATTTACTTTGCCTTTATTTTACTTTGCATCTTTATCATAAAAATACCAAAAATATTATCTTATCATATCTCACTCTCGTAAGTGGCCCTATAGGGATTGACAACCCCTATTTGCGTTGGTTGCGAGGATTTATTTGTTTTGTGCAGGTGCGAGGGACACGCGCGTAGCCTCCTACCGGATTGATACATTGGTTCTCAAAAACTGAGGGAAATACTTACGCTACTTTGCTGCATCATCCCTTCCTCTTCGGGGAAAACCAACGCAGTGCTAAAAGAGGTAGCAAGAACGATTTCTGGCGCCGTTGCCGGGGAGGTCTACGCAAAAGTCAACATACCAAGTACCCATCACGTACCCTTATCCCTCGCATTACATTATTTGCCATTTGCCTCTCATTTTCCTCTCCCCTCACTTCACCCTTGCCGTTTTATTCGCCCTCTCTCTCTATCCTCCCTCTCTTTCTCTATTTGCCTCCTTTTGTCTGCTTGCTCTTTGTTTGCTTGTCGTTATGGCTAGTTCTTTACGTTTTGCATCTATGTCTGAAATTGGGGATACTATTGTCGATAATAATTTTGATGCTCCTACTAAAGAACCCACTATCTCACATATAAAAAGATTCCGTGTTGGTAGTGGTAATATTATTGGAAAAGGAGTTATTCAAGATTTATTTACTTGTGCCGGTGCTTTACCCTCTATGGGTAGTTCTATCCTTCATAGGACTAGTAGTCTTGCGGACACTATTGCCATGCTTATAGTTGAACTTGAAAGGCAATTCATGCACATGCGTCCTTCCATACAAAGGATTTTCCTATAATTTTCTAATATTGAGCATTCTTCTGTTAAGCGTGCCGTTACTATATTTTTGGCTCATGAGTTTCGATTCATAATAAAAGAGGCCAAATAAATCTTTGCGCATTATAGGGTGGACGCTTGCCGTCCTCCCATAGAGGCCATCCTCTTTGATCAAGAAGAAATAATGCGTTTTTAATCTCTAGACTATGTTGCTTTCAATGAAAATCTTAGAAAAAGGGTGCCTACCAATGTTTTAGTTGATAGAATTTCTGAACTTAATGATGATTTGGCTATTCGAAATAATGAATTGGGATATTCTCTCGAATATAGGCTCACAAAGTTCTGTCAAAAGAATGCTTATAATGATGAATTGGTTGTACAATATGAAGGACCGAAGGAGGAACCTATACCTCCAAAGGTTGATCTTGGAGACTTTTCTCCCAATAAATTTAGCCCTTTTGATTAATTTTGCTTGCCTCAAAGAAAACTTGCTGCTGAACGTAGAGAATATGAAATGAGTTCTAATAATCTATCTTACTATTATGGCAATACCTAGATCTATTGTTGCTTGTTATGCCTAGCTAGGGGCGTTAAACGTTAGCGCTTGTTGGGAGGCAACCCAATTTTATTTTTATTCCTTGCTTTTTGCTCCTTTTTAGTAATAAATAAATTATCTAGCCTCTGTTTTGGTTGTGCTTTTTTGTGTTTAATTAGTGTTTGTGCCAAGTAGAACCGTTGGGAAGACTTGGGGAAAGTCCTGTTGAACTTGCTGTAAAAAACAGAAACTTTAGCGCTCACGAGAACTGCTGTCATTTTTATTTGGAAAGTTCTATTTAGTTAATTATTTTTTCATATGATTAATAGATAGATTCCTCACGTCCAGAAGTTTATTTTAGAATATTTGGGGTTCCATATCTTGCGCTAGCTACAGATTACTACAGACTGTTCTGTTTTTGGCAGATTCTGTTTTCGTGTGTTGTTTGCTTATTTTGATGAATCTATGGCTAGTAAAATAGTTTATAAACCATAGAGAAGTTGGAATACAGTAGGTATAACACCTATTTAAATAAATAATGAGTTCATTACAGTCCCTTGAAGTGATCTTTTATTCTCTTTCGCTAACGCAGCTCACGAGATTTTCTACTTTAAGTTTTGTGTTGTGAAGTTTTCAAGTTTTGGGTAAAGATTTGATGGATTATGGAACAAGGAGTGGAAAGAGACTAAGCTTGGGGATGCCCATGGCACCCCCAAGATAATCGAAGGACACCTAAAAGCCAAAGCTTGGGGATGCCCCGGAAGGCATCCCCTCTTTCGTCTACTTCTATCGGTAACTTTACTTGGAGCTATCTTTTTATTTACCACATGATATGTGTTTTGCTTGGAGCGTCTTGTATGATTTGAGTATTTGCTTGTTATTTTACCACAATCATCCTTGCTGTACACACCTTTTGAGAGAGCCATATATGATTTGGAATTTGTTAGAATACTCTATGTGCTTCGCTTAAATCTTTTGAGTTATATAATTTTGCTCTAGTGCTTCACTTATATCTTTTAGAGCATGGTGGTGGATTTGTTTTATAGCAACTATTGATCTCTCATGCTTCGCTTATATTATTTTGAGAGTCTTAATAGCATGGTAATTTGCTTAAAATCCTAATATGCTTGGTATGCAAGATTAATAATAAAACTCTCTTATGAGTGTCTTAAATACTATGATAAGTTTGATACTTGATAATTTTTTTGAGATATGGAGATGGTGATATTAAAATCATGATAGTTGATTAGTTGTGAATTTGAGAAATACTTGTGTTGAAGCTTGTGATTTCCGTAGCATGCACGTATGGTGAACTGTTATGTGATGAAGTCGGAGCATGATTTATTTATTGTTTGTCTTCCTTATGACTGGCGGTCGGGGACGAGCGATGGTCTTTTCCTACCAATCTATACCCCTAGGAGCATGCGTGTAATACTTTTCTTTGATAACTTGTAGATTTCTGCAATAAGTATATGATTTCTTTATGACTAATGTTGACTCCATGGATTATACGCACTCTCACCCTTCCACCTTTGCTAGCCTCTCTAATACCGCGCACCCTTTTGCCGGTATCATACACCCACCTTATACCTTCCTCAAAACAGCCACCATACCTACCTATTATGGCATTCCCATAGCCATTCCGAGATATATTACCATGCAACTTTCCACCGTTCCGTTTATGACACACTACATCATTGTCATATTGCTTAGCATGATCATGTAGTTGACATAGTATTTGTGGCAAAGCCATCGTTCATAATTCTTTCATACTTGTCACTCATGAGTCATTGCATATCCCGGTACACCGCCAGAGGCATTCACATAGAGTCATATTTTGTTCTAAGTATAGAGTTGTAATTGTTGAGTTGTAATAAAAATAAAAGTGTGATGGTCATCATTATTAGAGCATTGTCCCAAGTGAGGAAAGGATGATGGAGACTATGATTTCCCCACAAGTCGGGATGAGACTCCGGACGAAAAATAAATAAAAGAGGCCAAAGAAGACCAAATAAAAAAGAGAAATAAAAGAGGCCATAAAAAAGAGAAAAGGCCCAAATAAAAAAATGAGAGAAAAAGAGAGAAGGGACAATGTTACTATCCTTTTTCCACACTTGTGCTTCAAAGTAGCACCATGATCTTCATAGTAGAGAGTCTCTCATGTTATCACTTTCATATACAAGTGGGAATCTTTCATTATAGAACTTCGCTTGTATATTCCAATGATGGGCTTCCTCAAATTGCCCTAGGTCTTCATGAGCAAGCAAGTTGGATGCACACCCACTTAGTTTCTTTTTGAGCTTTCATATACTTATAGCTCAACTGCATCCGTTGCATGGCAATCCCTACTCACTCACATTGATATCTATTGATGGGCATCTCCATAGCCCGTTGATACGCCTAGTTGATGTGAGACTATCTTCTCCCTTTTTGTCTTCTCCACAACCACCACTCTATTCCACCCATAGTGCTATATCCATGGCTCACGCTCATGTATTGCGTGAAGATTGAAAAAGATTTGAGAATGTCAAAAGTATGAAACAATTGCTTGGCTTGTCATCGGGGTTGTGCATGATTTAAATATTTTGTGTGGTGAAGATGGAGCATAGCCATACTATATGATTTTGTAGGGATAACTTTCTTTAGCCATGTTATTTTGAGAAGACATAATTGCTTTGTTAGTATGCTTGAAGTATTATCATTTTTATGTCAATATGAACTTTTATCTTGAATCTTTCGGATCTGAATATTCATACCACAATTAAGAAGAATTACATCAAAATTATGCCAAGTAGCACTCCGCATAAAAAATTTTGTTTTTATCATTTACCTACTCGAGGACGAGCAGGAATTAAGCTTGGGGATACTTGATACGTCTCCAACGTATCTATAATTTTTGATTGCTCCATGCTATATTATCTACTGTTTTGGACATTATTAGGCTTTATTATCCACTTTTATATTATTTTTGGGACTAACCTATTAACCGGAGGCCCAACCCAAAATTGTTGTTTTTGCCTGTTTTAGGGTTTGAAAGAAAAGGAATATCAAACGGAGTCCAAACGGAATGAAACCTTCGGGAACGTGATTTTCTCACCGAATACAACTCAGGAGACTTGGACCCTACGTCAAGGCACGTAACAGGAGGCCACGAGGTAGGGGGCGCGCCCTACCCTACCAGGCGTGCCCCCCACCCTCGTGGGCCCCCTGTTGCTCCACCGACGTACTTCTTCCTCCTATATATACCCACGTACCCCCAAACGATCAGATATGGAGCCAAAACCCTAATTCCACCGCCGCAACTTTCTGTATCCACGAGATCCCATCTTGGGGCCAGTTCCGGAGCTCCACCGGAGGGGGCATCAATCACGGAGCTTGTACATCAACACCATAGCCTCTCCAATGAAGTGTGAGTAGTTTACTTCAGACCTACGGGTCCATAGTTAGTAGCTAGATGGCTTCTTCTCTCTTTTTGGATCTCAATACAATGTTCACCCCCTCTCTTGTGGTGATCTATTCGATGTAATCTTCTTTTTGCGGTGTGTTTGTTGAGACCGATGAATTGTGGGTTTATGATCAAGTTTATCTATGAATAATATTTGAATCTTCTCTGAATTCTTTTATGTATGATTGGTTATCTTTGCAAGTATCTTCGAATTATCAGTTTGGTTTGTCCTACTAGATTGATCTTTCTTGCAATGGGAGAAGTGCTTAGCTTTGGGTTCAATCTTGCGGTGTCCTTTCCCGGTGACAGTAAGGGCAGCATGGCACGTATTGTATTGTTGCCATCGAGGATAACAAGATGGGGTTTTCTTCATAATGCATGAGTCTATCCCTCTACATCATGTCATCTTGCTTAAGGCGTTACTCTGTTTTTAACTTAATACTCTAGATGCATGCTGGATAGCGGTCGATGAGTGGAGTAATAGTAGTAGATGCAGGCAGGAGTCGGTCTACTTGTCTCGGGCGTGATGCCTATATACATGATCATACCTAGATATTCTCATAACTATGCTCAATTCTGTCAATTGCTCAACAGTAATTTGTTCACCCACCGTAGAATACTTATGCTCTCGAGAGAAGCCACTAGTGAAACCTATGGCCCCTGGGTCTATCTTTATCATATTAATCTCCTACTACTTAGTTATTTCCTTTGCCATTTACTTTGCCTTTATTTTACTTTGCATCTTTATCATAAAAATACCAAAAATATTATCTTATCATATCTATCATATCTCACTCTCATAAGTGGCCCTGTAGGGATTGACAGCCCCTATTTATGTTGGCTGCGAGGATTTATTTGTTTTGTGCAGGTGCAAGGGACTCGCGCGTAGCCTCCTACTGGATTGATACCTTAGTTCTCAAAAACTGAGGGAAATACTTACGCTACTTTGCTGCATCATCTCTTCCTCTTCGGGGAAAACCAACGCAGTGCTAAAAGAGGTAGCATGGTACGATCTTGAGGTATCACGAGCTTTGCTATTCTAGTTAGATCTTATGATGTTTCTCCCCCTCTACTCTCTTGTAATGGACTGAGTTTTCCCTTTGAAGTTATCTTATCGGATTGAGTCTTTAAGGATTTGAGAACACTTGATGTATGTCTTGCGTGGGATACCCGTGGTGACAATGGGGTATTCTATTGATCCACTTGATGTATGTTTTGGTGATCAACTTGCGGGTTCCGCCCATGACCCTATGCATAGGGGTTGGCACATGTTTTCGTCTTGACACTCCGGTAGAAACTTTGGGGCACTCTTTGAGGTTCTATGTGTTGGTTGAATAGATGAATCCGAGATTGTGTGACGCATATCGTATAATCATACCCACGGATACTTGAGGTGACATTGGAGTATCTAGGTGAAATTAGGGTTTTGGTTGATTTGTGTCTTAAGGTGTTATTCTAGTACGAACTCTAGGGCTGTTTGTGACACTTATAGGAATAGCCCAATGGATTGATTGGAAAGAATAACTTTGAGGTGGTTTCATACCCTACCATAATCTCTTCGTTTGTTCTCCGCTATTAGTGACTTTGGTGTGACTCTTTGTTGCATGTTGAGGGAAAGTTATATGATCCAATTATGTTATTATTGTTGAGGGAACTTGCACTAGTGAAAGTATGAACCCTAGGCCTTGTTTCAACGCATTGCAATACCGTTTGTGCTCACTTTTATCATTAGTTACCTTTCTGTTTTTATATTTTCCGATTACAAAAACCTTTATCTACCATCCATATACCACTTGTATCACCATCTCTTCGCCAAACTAGTGCACCTATACAATTTACCATTGTATTGGGTGTGTTGGGGACACAAGAGACTCTTTGTTATTTGGTTGCAGGGTTGCTTGAGAGAGACCATCTTCATCCTACGCCTCCTACGGATTGATAAACCTTAGGTCATCCACTCGAGGGAAATTTGCTACTGTCCTACAAACGTCTGCACTTGGAGGCCCAACAACATCCACAAGAAGAAGGTTGAGTAGTAGGCATCAAGACTCAGCCACTGTACACCTTTCCACCTCCTATTTGCCACTGTGGCTACCCCTTTTTGTCTATAAAAGGAGGCCTGATGCGTACTGGAGAGGGATTCGGATCTTTTGAACTAGAGAGACATCGCAGCTAGTTCAAGAACACAAGAACACTCAAATATACACAAAAGCAGGACTAGGGTTTTACGCGTCTTCGTGGCCCGAACCTGGGTAAACGATTTGTGTGCTGACCGCCAGACCCGCTCTTTGCACAACCCCGCGCCCGCCAACCGTAGAAGGGATCCCAGTGACCCCGTAGGTGTCGTTTCCCACCGAGATCTCTGGCGCGCCAGGTAGGGGTGCGCAGTTCTGAAAATCCACTCTAGCAGTTAGTTTAGCAGTTCTTCATCACCATGGCTCCCAAGAAGAAGACGATCACAGCCCGTACCAGCGCGGGCGAGCGGTGGGGCGATCACGGACGGAAGCCGAGGTGCGCCCCGCGAAAACCCGCATCGCTCTGGCAGCCAAAGCCTGGCGAGCGGTGTCGCTCATGCGTGAGATGACGGGCTACACGCCACCAAGTACAAAGACGGAGTCGGCCCCCCCGCAGGCGGCGTGGGGCCCTCCAGGGGGAGGCGCGGTGACTTCCGAGGCACCTACACCGGCGCCCAGGACGCGCTCCTCCTAGGTTTCGCGCGACGAGCAGCGTCACCCTGCTGGTGACCCTGGGCGCCGCCATGGGAAGAGTCCCGTGCATCATCCGCGTACGTAGAAGGCCAGCATGCACGCCGAGACGCTGGCGAAAACGGCGCACGCTCCTTCTTGTTGGGGAACGTAGCAGAAATTCAAAATTTTCTACGTATCACCAAGATCAATCTATGGAGTAATCTAGGAACGAGGGGAAGGAGAGTGCATCTACGTACCCTTGTAGATCGCTAAGCGGAAGCGTTCAAGAGAACGGGGTTGAAGGAGTCGTACTCGTCGTGATCCAAATCACCGGAGATCCTAGTGCGGAACGGACGGCACCTCCGTGTTCAACACACGTACAGCCCGACGATGTCTCCCATGCCTTGATCCAGCAAGGAGAGAGGGAGAGGTTGAAGAAGACTCCATCCAGCGGCAGCACAACAGCGTGGTGGTGGTGGAGGAGCGTGGTGATCCAGCAGGGCTTCGCCAAGCACCGCGAGATATGAGGAGAAAGAGAGGGGTAGGGCTGCGCCAAGAAGGAGAGGAACTCGTGTGTTGTGGGCAGCCCAAACCTCAAGTATATATAGGGGAAGGGGAGGGGCTGCGCCCCCACCTAGGGTTCCCTCCCTAGGGGTGGCGGCAGCCCCCTAGATCCCATCTAGGGGTGGCCAAGGGGAGGGGAGAGGGGAAGGCGCACCAGGGTGGGCCTTAAGGCCCATCTGCCCTAGGGTTTGCCCCCTTCTCCTCCCCCTTGCGCCTTGGGCCTTGTGGGGGGGGGGGGCGCACCAGCCCACCTGGGGCTGGTCCCCTCCCACACTTGGCCCATGCAGCCCTCCGGGGCTTGTGGCCCCACTTGGTGGACCCCCGGGACCCTCCCGGTGGTCTCGGTACGTTACCAATAAACCCCGAAACTTTTCCGGCGACCAAAACAGGACTTCCCATATATAAATATTTACCTCCAGACCATTCCGGAACACCTCGTGACGTCCGCGATCTCATCCGGGACTCCGAACAACATTCGGTAACCACATACAAACTTCCTTTATAACCCTAGCGTCATCGAACCTTAAGTGTGTAGACCCTACGGGTTCGGGAACCATGCAGACATGATCGAGACAACTCTCTGGCCAATAACCAACAGCGGGATCTGGATACCCATGTTGGCTCCCACATGTTCCACGATGATCTCATCGGATGAACCACGATGTCAAGGACTTAATCAATCCCGTATACAATTCCCTTTGTCTAGCGGTATGATACTTGCCCGAGATTCGATCGTCGGTATCCCGATACCTTGTTCAATCTCGTTACCGGCAAGTCTCTTTACTCGTTCCGTAACACATCATCCCGTGATCAACTCCTTGATCATATTGTGCACATTATGATGATGTCCTACCGAGTGGGCCCAGAGATACCTCTCCGTTTACACAGAGTGACAAATCCCAGTCTCGATTCGTGCCAACCCAACAGACACTTTCGGAGATACCTGTAGTGTACCTTTATAGCCACCCAGTTACGTTGTGACGTTTGGCACACCCAAAGCACTCCTACGGTATCCGGGAGTTGCACAATCTCATGGTCTAAGGAAATGATACTTGACATTAGAAAAGCTTTAGCATATGAACTACATGATCTTGTGCTAGGCTTAGGATTGGGTCTTGTCCATCACATCATTCTCCTAATGATGTGATCCCATTATCAACGACATCCAATGTCCATGGTCAGGAAACCATGACCATCTATTGATCAACGAGCTAGTCAACTAGAGGCTTACTAGGGACATGGTGTTGTCTATGTATCCACACATGTATCTGAGTTTCCTATCAATACAATTCTAGCATGGATAATAAACGATTATCATGAACAAGGAAATATAATAATAATCAATTTATTATTGCCTCTAGGGCATATTTCCAACAGTCTCCCACTTGCACTAGAGTCAATAATCCAGTTCACATTGATATGTGATTAACACTCAAGGTCACATCCCCATGTGACTAACACCCAAGAATTATGGGTTTGATCCGTATGTACTTTGCAAATTTCTATGTCATCTTGTAGATGCAACTACTACGCTACATTTGGAGCTATTCCAAATAACTGTTCTACTATACGAATCCAGTTTACTACTCAGAATAATCTGGATTAGTGTCAAAATTTGCATCGGCGTAACCCTTTACGACGAACTCTTTTACCACCTCCATAATCGAGAAAATTCCTTGGTCCACTAGTTACTAAGGATAACTATGACCGCTGTCCTGTGATCCATTCTTGGATCACTCTTGTACCCTTGACTGACTCATGGCAAGGCACACTTCAGGTGCGGTACACAGCATAGCATACTGTAGAGCCTATGTCTAAAGCATAGGGGACGACCTTCGTCCTTTCTCTCTATTCTGGCGCGGTCAGGTTTTGAGTCTTACTCAATGTTCACACCTTATAACACAGCCAAGAACTCCTTCTTTGCCGATCCATTTTGAACCCCCTTCAAAATCTTGTCACGGTATGTATTCATTTGAAAGTACCATTAAGCATTTTGATCTATCCTTATAGATCTTGATGCTCAATGCTCAAGTAGCCTAATCCAGGTTTTCCATTGAAAAACACATTTCAAATAACTCTGCATGCTTTCCAGAAATTCTACATCATTTCCGATCAACAATATGTTAACAACAAATACTCATCGGAAATTCTATAGTGCTCCCACTCACTTCTTTGGAAATACAAGTTTCTCATAAACTTTGTATACACCCAAAACTTTGATCATCTCATCAAGGCATACATTCCAACTCCGAGATGCTTACTCCAGTCCTTAGAAGGATTGCTGGAGCCTTGCATACATGTTAGCATCTTTCAGGATTGACAAAACCTTCCGGTTGTATCACATACAACCTTTCCTCAAAATCATCGAGGAAACAATGTTTTGACATCCTATCTGCAAGATTTCATAAATAATGCAGTAATTGCTAATATAATTCCAACAGACTCTTAGCATCGCTACGAGTGAGAAAGTCTCATCGTAGTCAACTTCTTGAACTTGTCGGAAAACATCTTAATGACAAGTCGAGCTTTCTTAATGGTGATACTTGCCATCATTGTCCGTCTTCCTTTTAAAACCCATATGTACCTAACAGCCTTACGACCATCAAGTAGTTCTTCCAAAGTCTACACTTTGTTTTCATATATGGATCCTCTCTCGGATTATATGGCCTTGAGCCATTTATCGGAATCCAGGCCCACCATCGCTTCTCCATAGCTCGTAGGTTCATTGTTGTCTAGCAACATGACTTCCAAGACAGGATTACGTACCACTCTGAAGTAGTACGCATCCTTGTCATCCTACGAGGTTTGGTAGTGACTTGATCTGAAGTTTCATGATCACTATCATAAGCTTCCACTTCAATTGGTGTAGGTGCCACAAGAACAACTTCCTGTGCCCTGCCACACACTAGTTGAAGAGACGGTTCAATAACCTCATCAAGTCTCCACCATCCTCCCACTCAATTCTTTCGAGAGAAACTTTTCCTCGAGAAAGGACCCGATTCTAGAAACAATCCCTTATTGCTTTCGGATCTGAGATAGGAGGTATACCCAATTGTTTTGGGTGTCCTATGAAGATGCATTTATCCGCTTTGGGTTCGAGCTTATCAGCCTGAAACTTTTTCACATAAGCGTCGCAGCCCAAACTTTTAAGGAATGACAGCTTAGGTTTCTCTAAACCATAGTTCATACGGTGTCATCTCATCGGAATTATGTGGTGCCCTATTTAAAGTGAATGTGGTTGTCTCTAATGCCTAACCCATAAACTATCATGGTAATTTGATAAGAGACATCATGGTATGCATCATATCCAATAGGGTGCAGTTATGATGTTCGGACACACCATCACACTATGGTGTTCCAGGCTGTATTAGTTGTGAAACAATTTCCACAATGTCTTAATCCTGTGCCAAACTCATAATTCAGATATTCATCTCTATGATCATATCATAGATATTTTATCCTCTTGTCACGATGATCTTTCAACTTCACCCTGAAATTACTTGAACCTTTCAATAATTCAGACTCGTGATTCATCAAGTAAATACACTCAACATCTACTCAAATCATCTGTGAAGTAAGAACATAACGATATCCACTACACGCCTCAGCACTCATTGGACTGCACACATCAAAATGTATTACTTCCAACAAGTTGCTTTCTAGTTCCATTTTACTAAAAACGAGGCTTTCAGTCATCTTGCCCATGTGGTATGATTTGCATGTCTCAAGTGATTCAAAATCAAGTGAGTCCAAACGGTCCATTTGCATGGAGTTTCTTCATGCATATACACCAATAGACATGGTTCGCATGTCTCAGACTTTTCAAAAACGAGTGAGCCCAAAGATCCATCAACATGGAGCTTCTTCATGTGTTTTATACCGATATGACTTACATGGTAGTGCCACAAGTAGGTGGTACTATCATTACTGTCTTATATCTTTTGGCATGAACATGTGTATCACTACGATCGAGATTCAATAAACCATTCATTTTAGGTGCAAGACCATTGAAGGTATTATTCAAATAAACAGAGTAACCATTTTTCTCCTTAAATGAATAACCGTATTGCGATAGACATAATCCAATCATGTCTATGCTCAACGCAAACACCAGTCTCGATGGTAGAGGGAGCGTGCGATGCTTGATTACATCAATCTTGGAAAAACTTCCAACACATATTGCCAGCTCACCTTTAGCTAGTCTCCGTTTACTCCGCAGCCTTTTATTTCGAGTTTACTAACACTTAGCAACCGAACCGGTATCTAATACCATGGTGCTACTAGGAGTACTAGTAAAGTACACATTAACACAATGTATATCCAATATACTTCTATCGACCTTGCTAGCCTACTCATCTACCAAGTATCTAGGGTAATTCTGCTCCAGTGGCTGTTCCTCTTATTACAGAAGCACTTAGTCTCGGGTTTGGGTTCAACCTTGGGTTTCTTCACTATGACAACAGCTGATTTGCCGTTTCATGAAGTATCCCTTCTTGCCCTTGCCCTTCTTGAAACTAGTGGTTTCACCAACCATCAACAATTGATGCTCCTTCTTAATTTCTACTTTTGTGGTGTCAAACATCGCGAATATCTCAAGGATCATCATATATGTCCCTGATATATTATATTTCATCACGAAGCTCTAGCAGCTTGGTGGTAATGACTTCGGAGAACTATCACTATTGCATCTGGAAGATCAACTCCCACTTGATTCAAGCGATTGTTGTGCTCAGACAATCTGAGCACAAGCTCAACAATTGAGCTTTTCTCCCTTAGTTTGCAGGCCAAGAAAATCGTCGGAGGTCTTATACCTCTTGACGTGGGCACGAGCCTGAAATCCCAATTTCAGCCCTCGAAACATCTCATATGTTTCGCGACGTTTTAAAAAACGTCTTCGGTACCTCAACTCTAAACCGTTTAACTGAACTATCACGTACTTATCAAAATGTGTATGTCAGATGTTCGCAACATCCACAGACGACGTTCGAGGTTCAGCACATTGAGCGGTGCATTAAGGACATAAGCCTTCTATGAAGCAATGAGGACAATCCTCAGTTTACGGACCTAGTCCGCATAATTGCTACTATCAACTTTCAACTAAATTTTCTCTAGGAACATATCTAAACAGTAGAACTAAAGCGCGAGCTACGACATAATTTGCGAAGACCATTTGACTATGTTCAGGATAATTAAGTTCATCTTATGAACTCCCACTTAGATAGACATCCCTCTAGTCATCTAAGTGATTACATGATCTGAGTCAAATAGGCCGTGTCTGATCATCACGTGAGACGGACTAGTCAACATCGGTGAACATCTTCATGTTGATCGTATCTGCCATACGACTCATGCTCGACCTTTCGGTCTTCTGTGTTCCGAGGCCATGTCTGTACATGCTAGGCTTGTCAAGTCAACCTAAGTGTTTGCATGTGTTCCGAGGCCATGTCTGTACATGCTAGGCTCGTCAACACCCGTTGTATTCGAACGTAAGAACCTATCACACCCGATCATCACGTGGTGCTTCGAAACGACGAACTTTCGCAACGGTGCACAGTTAGGGGGAACACTTTCTTGAAATTTTAATGAGGGATCATCTTATTTACTACCGTCGTTCTAAGCAAATAAGATGTATAAACATGATAAACATCACATGCAATCAAATAGTGACATGATATGGCCAATATCATATTGCTCCTTTTGATCTCCATCTTCGGGGCTCCATGATCATCATCGTCACCGGCATGACACCATGATCTCCATCATCATGATCTCCATCATTGTGTCTCCATGAAGTTGTCTCACCAACTTATTACTTCTACTACTATGGCTACCGGTTAGCAATAAAGTAAAGTAATTACATGGCGTTCTTCAATGACACGCAGGTCATACAATAAATAAAGACAACTCCTATGGCTCCTGTCGGTTGTCATACTCATCGACATGCAAGTCGTGATTCCTATTACAAGAACATGATCATCTCATACATCACACATATCATTCATCACATCCTTTTGGCCATATCACATCACAAGGCATATGCTGCAAAAACAAGTTAGACGTCCTCTAATTGTTGTTGCAAGTTTTTACGTCGCTGCTATAGGTTGCTAGCAAGAACGTTTCTTACCTACGCCAAAACCACAACGTGATATGCCAATTGCTATTTACCCTTCATAAGGACCCTTTTCATCGAATCCGATCCGACTAAAGTGGGAGAGATAGACACCCGCTAGCCACCTTATGCAACTAGTGCATGTCAGTCGGTGGAACCAGTCTCACGTAAGAGTACGTGTAAGGTCGGTCCGGGCCGCTTCATCCCACAATGCCGCTGAATCAATATTCGACTAGCAACGGTAAGCATATTGAACAAAATCAATGCCCACAACTACTTTGTGTTCTACTCGTGCATAGAATCTACGCAATAGACCTAGCTCATGATGCCACTGTTGGGGAACGTAGCAGAAATTCAAAATTTTCTACGTATCACCAAGATCAATCTATGGAGTAATCTAGCAACAAGGGGAAGGAGAGTGCATCTACATACCCTTCTAGATCGCAAAGCAGAAGCATTCAAGAGAACGGGGTTGAAGGAGTCGTACTCGTCGTGATCCAAATCACCGGAGATCCTAGTGCCGAACGGACGGCACCTCCGCGTTCAACACACGTACAGCCCGACGACGTCTCCCATGCCTTGATCCAGCAAGGAGAGAGGGAGAGGTTGAATAAGACTCCATCCAGCAGCAGCACAACGGCGTGGTGGTGGTGGAGGAGCGTGGTGATCCAGCAGGGCTTCGCCAAGCACCGCGAGATATGAGGAGAAAGAGAGGGGTAGGGCTGCGCCAAGAAGGAGAGGAACTCGTGTGTTGTGGGCAGCCCAAACCTCAAGTATATATAGGGGAAGGGGAGGGGCTGCGCCCCCACCTAGGGTTCCCTCCCTAGGGGTGGCGGCAGCCCCCTAGATCCCATCTAGGGGCGGCCAAGGGGAGGGGAGAGGGGAAGGCGCACCAGGGTGGGCCTTAAGGCCCATCTGCCCTAGGGTTTGCCCCCTTCCCCTCTCCCTTGCGCCTTGGGCCCTTGTGGGGGGGGCGCACCAGCCCACCTGGGGCTGGTCCCCTCCCACACTTGGCCCATGCAGCCCTCCGGGGCTTGTGGCCCCACTTGGTGGACTCGCGGGACCCTCCCGGTGGTCCCGGTACGTTTCCGATAAACCCCGAAACTTTTCCGGCAACCAAAATAGGACTTCCCATATATAAATCTTTACCTCCGGACCATTCCGGAACTCCTCGTGACGTCCGGGATCTCATCCGGGACTCCGAACAACATTCGGTAACCACATACAAACTTCCTTTATAACCCTAGCGTCATCGAACCTTAAGTGTGTAGACCCTACGGGTTCGGGAACCATGCAGACATGACCGAGACAACTCTCCGGCCAATAACCAACAGCGGGATCTGGATACCCATGTTGGCTCCCACATGTTCCACGATGATCTCATCGGATGAACCACGATGTCAAGGACTTAATCAATCCCGTATACAATTCCCTTTGTCTAGCGGTACGATACTTGCCCGAGATTCGATCGTCGGTATCCCGATACCTTGTTCAGTCTCGTTACCGGCAAGTCTCTTTACTCGTTCCGTAACACATCATCCCGTGATCAAGTCCTTGATCATATTGTGCACATTATGATGATGTCCTACCGAGTGGGCCCAGAGATACCTCTCCGTTTACACAGAGTGACAAATCCCAGTCTCGATTCGTGCCAACCCAACAGACACTTTCGGAGATACCTGTAGTGTACCTTTATAGCCACCCAGTTATGTTGTGACGTTTGGCACACCCAAAGAACTCCTACGGTATCCGGGAGTTGCACAATCTCATGGTCTAAGGAAATGATACTTGACATTAGAAAAGCTTTAGCATACGAACTACATGATCTTGTGCTAGGCTTAGGATTGGGTCTTGTCCATCACATCATTCTCCTAATGATGTGATCCCATTATCAACGACATGCGATGTCCATGGTCAGGAAACCGTGACCATCTATTGATCAACGAGCTAGTCAACTAGAGGCTTACTAGGGACATGGTGTTGTCTATGTATCCACACATGTATCTGAGTTTCCTATCAATACAATTCTAGCATGGATAATAAACGATTATCATGAACAAGGAAATATAATAATAATCAATTTATTATTGCCTCTAGGGCATATTTCCAACACTTCTAACGTGGTTAGGAGTCGGAGCGCGTCACGGTTCATGCAGATTTCGCCGCCACCCACACCAGCAGAAGCTTTGGCGCGCGCAGTTGCTCCTCGACTTTCCTCCTGCTGCGGAAAATCTCGACGAGTGGAGAGCCACCATCCGGAGCCTCATTGGTGTTGCCAACAAAGATGAGCCGCAACCAGCGGGGCCCTCAGGCCGGCGCTTCGTCGAGCCACCACGTGCCAGTGGCGGAAGGATCGCGGGTGCTACAGCCACGGTGCACTCTCCTCCCCCACGTCCATCGACGCGGGTGCTGGTCCGTCGTGATGACGCTTGTGATAACATATCCATGGCACCGTCCTCCCCACGGACCCACCACGATCAGCGCCAAGTTCTTCGGGAGCGAGCCCGTGAGGACGCTCGAACCACCATCGAGCGTCGGCGCGACGCACGCCACCAATCAGATCGGCGGGCGGGGCCCACTATGGACCACCCAGCACTGGGAGGATCTGGTGACCTACCCTACGAGGTGGGTTGCCCAGCCTTTACCCGTGAGCTGCGGCAGTTCCAGTGACCCTCCCACCGCACATTCAAGCCCGACGTTGGCGAGAAGTACAACGGCAAGACACACCCGTCGGAGTTCCTAAGTATCTACACCATCGCGACGCAAGCTGTTGGGGCCCGCGATGACAAGGTGCTTGCCAATTACTTCTCGTTGGCACTTAAACCCAATGTTATGTCGTGGTTGATGCAATTGCCGGTGGATTCCATTTCTTCTTGGTCGGACTTGTGCCATGAGTTCGTTGGCGCCTTCACCGGAGGCCACCAAGCTCATGGCTAGGCAAGCGATTTGCATATCATCCCCCAGAAGGAAGGTGAAACCCTGCGCAAGTACATACAGAGGTTCAGCCAGGTGCAGTACAACATCCCAGATGTTCATCCTGCCGCCGTGATCAGCGCATTTCATCCGAATGTGCGCAACCACAAGATGCGTGAAGAGCTGGTGATGAACAAGGTCAAAGATGTGGCCGAAGTTTATGTTCTGGCCGATAGGTGCGCTCGAGCTGAAGAGGGGAGGAAGTACCCCAGCGAAGACGCCGGCGCGGAAACCGACTCCACAGACGAAGGCAGAGCCACCCCGACGAAGAAGGGTCGGCACCGCAACAGGAAGCATAAGGGCAAGATCGTGCTTGCCGTCGAGGGATCCGAGGACACCGGCGCTACCAAGAAAGCCAAGGCAGACGACCCGGCAAGTAAATTGCCGGGTGCGCCGCTTGCCGGGCCTTGGCGGCTACCGACAAACCAGGAAGCTTCGACAAGGAATACTGCAAGATCCACCGCACCAAGGGCCATGACCTCCAGAACTGCCGGCAAGTCGAGCTACTTGTTGAGAAGAAAAAAGCTGAGTATGAGAGGCGGGACAAGGAAAAGGGCCAGGATGGTGCCAAGGGATCTGGCAAGAAGCGTGGTGGCCAAGGAGGTCGCCGTGGGAAGGATAACCAGCAAGAGAGGCCCGCTCGGGGCCATGACAAGAAGTAAGGAGACGATGATCATGACGAAGACGACGAGTCCGGCGAGCATGAGTTCCATAAGGCTACGGATGCCATGTGTGTCAATGGTGGCGCCTCACTGCACACCTCTCACCGCCAGCTCAAGCAATGGGCGCATGAGATCACAGCAGCGGAGCCATCGCTCGATGCTCAAAAGCCGCTGAGGTGGTCCAGCACACCTATCATTTTTGACACCGAGGACCACCCTGATCGCACAACCGCGGTCGGGTGTTTGCCGTTGTTGACTCGCCAACAATACGCAACCTCAAGGTGACGAAGATGCTAGTTGACGGCGGGGCCAGTCTGAACTTGATCTCGCCCGTTGTGATCAAAAGGCTGCAGATTCCTGATGGAGACCTCGAAGAAACGGGCATGTTTCAAGGGGTCAACCCAGGGAGGAGTCAGCCAAAGGGTAAGGTCACGCTGCCCTTAACGTTTGGAGGCGATTTAAATTACAGGACGAAGAGGGTTGTTTTTTATGTAGCCGAGATCCCCTTACCCTACAACGGGATTCTCGGTCGCCCGACACTAGCCAAGTTCATGGCGGCATCACATTACGCCTACAACACACTGAAGATGTCTGGGCCGATGACCATCATCACCGTCCCCTCTGACAAGAAGGACGCACTGGTCTACGCCGACCAACTCTACTGGGAAGCAGTTGCAGCGACTGCCGCCAAGGCACTTACTCCTGCCGCTGGAGCCCTGGGAGAGAAGAAGACCGGCAAGACCTCTCGCACCCACTTCGGCAAGCGTACCTATTTAGAGTGTTGTGCTCCCATCAAGGACGTGCCAGAGAGCTCTACCGGAAAGAGCAAGAAATCCAAAGCTGCACCACCAGAGACCAAGAAGGTGTCCGTCAAGGAGGATGGCATAGGAGGGGCTTTCACCATAAGCTCCACCCTGGGCAACAAATAGGAAAGCGCGCTCATCACCTTCCAGCGGGCGAATGTCGACGTGTTTGCATGGCAAGCATCCGACATCCCCGGCGTTCCCAAGGAGGTGATTGAGCACCATCTTAATGTCTATCCTCATGCGTGACCCGTCAAGCAGAAGGTTAGGAAGCAAGCTTTGGAACGGCAAGAGTTCATTACGAACGAGATCAGGAAGTTGGAAGCAACAGGCTTGGTGAGAGGAGTACTCCATCCAACGTGGTTGGCCAATCCGGTGGTGGTGCGCAAGGCAAATGGGAAGTGGAGGCTGTGTATTGACTACACAGATATCAATAAGGCTTGTCCCAAGGACCCTTTCCCATTGTCGTGCATTAACCAGATTATTGACTCGATGGCCGGGTGTGATCTGTTATCATTCCTTGATGCCTACTCGGGGT
Source organism: Triticum monococcum (assembly GCA_034509565.1). Lineage (NCBI taxonomy): Eukaryota > Viridiplantae > Streptophyta > Magnoliopsida > Poales > Poaceae > Triticum > Triticum monococcum. The sequence continues at coordinate 631,263,300 of CM067843.1, forward strand.
ACCACCAGATCTTCATGACAAGAGAAGACGAAGAGAAGACAGTGTTCATCACCCCATGTGGCACGTATTGCTTTTTACGGATGCCTTTTGGGTTGAAGAGTGCTGGCTCGACGTTTGCAAGGGCAGTACAAATTGGTTTTGAGCCCCGGCTGCATAGAAATAGGGAAGCTCATATGGATGACATAGTGGTCAAAACCAAGGACAGGGTGACACTTGTGCAAGATTTGGAAGAGACATTTGCAAATCTGCGCAGGATCAACCTCAAGTTGAACCCTGAGAAGTGTGTCTTCAGCGTGACGTTCGGCAAACTTCTCGGGTTCTTTGTGTCACAGTGTGGGATCGAGGCGAATCCAGACAAAATCAAGGCTATTGAGCAGATTGAGGCGCCCAAGCGGATCAAGGAGTGGGCCGTGGAACTGTCGAGTTTTGATTTGAAGTTTGGAAGTACTTCGACAATCCAAAGAAGAGTCTTGGCAGAGTTCATTGCCGAGTGGACCTCAACCCCTGACGAAGAGATCCAGGAGACTACCCTCCCCAGCAAGGAGGCAGATCGCAACTGGATTATGTACTTTGATAGGGCTTTCTCGTTGCAAGGCGCCGGGGCTGGTGTGCTGATCGTTGCACCCACCGGAGAGCACCTCAAGTATGTAATCCAGATGCACTTTCCTAGGGGGTTGTCCACGAACAACACTTATGAATACGAGGGGTTGCTTGCCGGTCTCAGGATCGCAGTAGACCTCGGGATCAAGAAGCTCATCGTCAGGGGCGACTCACAGCTTGTCGTCAGGCAAGTCAACAAAGTTTATCAAAGCCCGTTGATGGAGGCCTACGTAGATGAGGTGAGGAAGCTGGAGGGGCGTTTTGATGGGATACAGGCGGAGCATGTTCCCCGAGTGGAGAACGACATCGCCGACTACCTGTCGAAATGCGCCACCTTCACACTACCTATGGAACCAGGTACTTTTGTGCTTCGGTTGAATCGACCATCCGTTGAACCATCAACAAAGAAAAACAAGTGAAGAAAATTAGGTCCCGGCAAGTACTTTCTCGCCGAGATCCTAGGAGCCACTGGCAAAGATGTTATCGTGGACGCTGAGCCTGCCATGGGGCAACTGACTCCAGCGGGGCGTCAAGCCCTACCTGTAGAGACAGCTGCTCCCACGACAAAGGAAATGCCTTTAGTCCTTCCCATTGATCCCCAGGCTCCAGCATGGGCACAACATACCGTCCGATTCCTCCAAATAGGGGAACTCCCCGAGGAGCAAGAAGAAGCGGAGAAAGTAGCCTGTCGATCTGCTATGTATCAGTTCATTGACGACGTCCTGTATAGGAAAAAACCAAACGGTGTGTAATTGAAGTGCATTCCCTAGGAGGAAGAACTGGAGCTGTTGGCAGAGATACACGGAGGCCTATGTGGCTCCCACATAGGGTCGAGAGCCCTTGCCGGCAAGGCATTTCGGCAAGGTTTCTTTTGGCCCACTACTAGGGAAAACCTTACACACAGAATATTAGCAGCAGCGCAACACAAAAAGAAGCGCTACTGCTAATTAACAGTAGCGCGGTCAATAAAAACCCGCTACTGATGCAAATTTAGCAGTAGCGTGTGAGGGCTAAACCGCGCTGCTACAAAAATCGACCAATAGTAACCAACACCCTAAGTTTAGCAGTAGCGCGGGGTCGTGTTGCGCGCTACTGCTTCAGAAATAGTAGTAGCGCGCTTTTTGCTCACGTCGCTACTGCTAATTTTGAAATTGTCCACACGGTTGGCCCCATTTTGAAGTAGCGCGTGCGAGAAACATGTGTTACCGCTACGATCTTATCAGTAGCGCGTTTTCGCTCCCACGCTACTGATAAGTCGCAGGAACCCACCACCTTTTTTCCACCCACCCATCATCCCTTCCCCCTCCCCCATCTCCTCTCCTCCCTTTCCCCTACCTCCCATCCTCCCTCTTCGTCTTCCTCAATACTTCTCCCCTCATTACTCTCCCTCTTCTACCTACCTTTCTCTCTCTTCATTACTCCTAGATAACTACACCACCTCCATTAATGCATCTCCTTTCTCTTTTTCCTCCCCCCTCCACTAGTTGAGGTCGTCTCCTCCCAAATTAGCTAGCTAGGTAGATGTAGCATTTAGTTAAGTGACCTATTTGCCCCCTAACTAGATCTATCTTTGTCAAGAAGAGCTTTGTGCACTTTTGATCTCCCTACATCATCATCTCCACCGTGTGCTCGATCTCAAGATAGAGATGATAAAAATTTCATGCTTTTGCAAAATGGAAATATGTGTATGTGTGTGTGATATGATAATTGGGCAATATGATGGAAATTGTGTGTGTGGCATGAGTTGACGCCAAATTGTGCTTTTGAGTTGCCTATGTTTTGCCGAAATGTCGATTTATTTCCGTTTCGGCGAATTCCGGGCAAACTCTAGATCTACATGTCCTATTTTTAGGGAAGGTCATGCCGAATTTTTGTATGACTTTGATGCATGCACGCATTTTTATAATCAATTTGTTTATTATTACCGTGCAGAAGTTCATGATGGTTAGTGGAACGATGGTGGATAGGTGGTTGCGGTCGGCGGTGCAGGACATGAAAGAAAATAACCGGACAGAGGTTTTATGTCCGTGTCGAAAATGCAAAGGAATAGTTTGGCTCGACCCCTATGATGATGGTCGTGTCGAAGCGCACCTGCTCATGACTGGTTTCATGGATGGCTATACTCGGTGGATAATTGAAGATGAGGATGACGATGTTGAGGACGCCGACGGGGCAGGCAATGATGACACGGGGCAAGACGAAGAGATGATCGATAATGGCAGCAGGGAAGAGGCCGGACATTGTGGCGGAGAAGGGGCCGGACATGGCGGAGGAGAAGGGTCCGGACATGGCGGCGGAGAGAACGTGGACTCCACGCAGCAGAGTTCGTCGGTACTAAGTTCAATCGTGCGTGACCCTCATGTTCAAGCACTGCTTCGCAAGGAGAGGAGTACTGAGAGAGCTTCTTCTAGAGAGGAGGATAAGCTGGAGCAACTGGTGGTAGACTCGAACACCCCATTGTATGATGGTTGCAATCCTGAGGTGACCCGCTTGAGTTTCACGCTCCAACTCCTGAAGACAAAGGCTAAAAACAAATGGACTGACACTAGCCTCGATGAGCATCTCAAGTACCTAAAGGATCTTCTTCCCGCAGGGAATCTATGTCCTACTAGGGTTGATGAGGCCAAGAAGATCGTGTGCCCTCTTGATCTGCCGCACGTTAGATACCATGCATGCATCAACGATTGCATAATTTATCGGAAGGAGCACGCAGAAAAAGCAAGCTGTCCGGTGTGCAATGTTTCTCGATACAAGAAGGCCGGGAAGAAATGTCCGAAGAAAGTTGTATGGTACTTACCGATCACTCCCCGTCTCCAGCGGTATTTCGTAGATCCAAAGGAAGCAAAGTTAATGCGTTGGCACGCGGAGAGGAAGAAGCCCAACGATGGAGATGATCCGAAGCTGAGACATGTCAAGGATGGAAGCTACTGGAGAGTGTTGAACATTCTCTATAGGTATTTCGAATGTGATGCAAGGAACATCGTGCTCGGCCCATGTACCGATGGCATGAATCCGTTTGGCAACCAGAACACCAACCATAGCACATGGCCCATGTTTGTATGGATGTACAACCTCCCCCCTGGTTGTGCATGAAGTCGAAGTACATTCAGAGGAGCATGCTTATTCAAAGGCCGAAACAACCAGGAAATAATATTAATTTGTATCTGGGGCTACTTCAAGAGGAGTTAGACATGTTATGGAAAACAACGGCCAAGACATGGGACGCCAGCAAAGGCGAGGATTTCTACACGAGAGTCGCGCTGATCACGATGGTACACGACTATCTCGGTTACGGACATGTCGCAGGCCAGGTGTGCCATGGATATTGCGGATACACGCGGTGCATGGATGATACGATGTCTCAGCAGCTAACGTCAAGGAAAGATGGCGAGTCTGGGAAAATCGTGTACATGGGGCATCGAAGATGGCTCGAACAGGACGACCTGTGGAGAAACCGTGGAGATCTATTCAATGGTCACGCTGAGCATCGAGGACCTCCACGTAAGCGGAGCGGCGCCGAAATCGATGAGTTGTTGAAAAAAATGGAAGGAGTGCCCCGCACTGGGAAAGACGATGAAAAAGGCGCCGAAGCCGCTGCTGAAGGTATGGAAGACAAGGTCTGTGTTCTGGGACTTGGAGTACTGGCACAAACTCGATACACCTCATTGCCTTGATCAAATGCATATCTGTAAGAATGTCCTTGAGAGCTTGCTCGCGACACTGATGTACATGCCGGATAAGACCAAGGATGGTCCGAAGGCAAGAAAAGATTTGCAAGATTTGAATATCAGGGAAGATCTACACACGCCGCCTCGTAAAAAGTCAGACGAGACAGAGACAGACACAGAGGCGCGGGAGAAGAAGGGCAAGAAAATAAAGAAAGAGGATTATTGCCCCCCTTATTGCTTCACCTTAAGTCAGGCTGAGATCGATCAATTCTTTAAGTGCCTTACCGGAGTCAAAGTTAGTTCCGGTTACTGTGGCAAGATAACCATATATCTAGACACGGACAAGAAAAGGTTCAACGGGATGAAGTCCCATGACTTTCATGTGATGATGACGCAGATACTACCTGTTGCCCTTAGAGGGATAATGGACAAGCACGTCCATGACACACTTATTGGTCTCTGCAACTTTTTTGACGTCATCTCTCGAATGTCGATCAGTGTGAAGCAGCTCCGAAGGCTACAGGAAGAGATCATTGTAATACTGAATGAGCTTGAGATGTACTTCCCGCCTGCATTCTTTGACGTGATGGTGCATCTGTGTGTCCATATTGTGGACGACATAATAGACCTGGGGCCGTCATTTCTGCACAACATGATGCCGTTTGAGAGGATGAATGGGATCATCAAAGGATTCGTTCGTAACATGTCTCGTCCGGATGGAAGCATCATCCAGGGCTATCTGACACAAGAGTGCATCTCTTTTTGCGAGAATTTTCTATATGGCGCAGACCAGCCGCCTGGTGTTAGTGTTGGTTTGCCCGTTAACAAGCACGATGGGAGGCTCGAAGGAGAAGGCCACTCCAATGGTCGCATGGAACTGCACGTGGCATACTCCGATTGACGCATCGACTTTGACAGAGCAAACTTGGTAGTGCTACAACACCTAGATGAGGTAGATCCTTTCGTGGCACTGCACAAAGAAGATATCGCAAAGGAGTATCGTGATCGGGGGTATGCAGGACGGATGCCGAAGTTACTAGAGAGCACAACTCCACTTTCCTGCATTGGTTCAAAGAGCATATTATTGCTAATCGCCTGGAGGAGGGCTCTAAGGACGGATTGCTCATATACACCTTAGCACATGGCCCCTCGCCCAACCTCGTAATCTATCATACATACGATATCAACGGATACACGTTCTACACAGAGGCCAAAGATATGGACAGTGATGATCAGAACTCAGGGTGACGATGGAATGCATGACCGGCAGCGACAACGATGCAACTGAAAGATTTTACGGAAGGATCGAGGAGATCTGGGAGCTTGACTACTCTGCAAGGTTGTCAGAATCGCGATTCTGTTGTACGATTCTACGACTTTACGATCCAAACTAACCCCTCGGATTCTATGATTTTGGTTCATAGAATCTACGCTTTTACGATCCTGATAGTGAAGATTCTACGATTTGCGATCCTGCCATCGGAGCTCCGATCTGATTCAGAATCATGATTCTGACAACCTTGCTACTCTGGACTGCACAACACGACGATGTTTCGTGTCAGATGGGCTAAGAATGTCGAAAGAGAAAACTAGAATTTTACTACCATGACTATACCCGACGCCAAGAGCGCTACCGTGAACGCTATCGCAAAAAACGAGCCATGGGTACACGCTAAGCACGTGACACAATGCTTCTTCATAACCGACCCGTGCAATCCCAGCTGTGTTGTCATGAGGAGAGGCAAAAGGAACATCATTGGAATAGATGGAGTCGCCAACAAGGAAGACTACGATCAGTACAGCAATCCAATGAGGGAAGATGACGATGATGATGAAGTATACGTCAAAATAAGAATCAGTACTACATTACCTAAGAAAAATCGTACTCCATGGAGAAGGTAAAGTCACAATGAGGGGCTCAATTATTCTTCACCAAACAAGAAGGGAAAGAAGCTGACTCAAAAATGAAAACATCAACGCTGAGAAACCGTATGTTATCGGTCAAATGATGTAATATATATGTTCCTATTTTGTATACACACTTAGCCATTATTATGCATGGGTCGAATGATGTAATATATATGTTCCTATTTTTTATACATATCTAACCGTCAAATGATGCAATATATATCGCTTTTCCTTCGTTCACTTCTCTCGGAAATAAAGAAAAGAAAAGTGAGAGAAAATAAAGCAAAATAAAATAGAAGGAAACAAACAGGAAAACGGTTATATATAGGTACTGGTTATAGTAGCAGCGCTTTTGTGAGAAAAGAGCTACAACTAGTCAAGATAGCAGTAGCGGTTTCTACACGAAAGCTCTATAGCTACCTGAAGTAGCTATAGCCCGTTTTGCCTAAACGCGCTACTGCTATGCCCACTTAACCCCCAAAATCCCCACTCCTCCTTTCATCCCGCCTCTTTTCCCCAGGGAACACAGGGAAGCATCGCCTCGGAAGCCGTGGCTACCTCGGTAAAAGGCCCATATGGGATAACGAGGACGCGGAATGTGAAGCCGCGGGTATCCCAGACCCCTTTGCGAAGTTCACCAACCCCTTGGAGCATGACTTCATTAGGGCCCGCTACAAGTGGGACAAGGAAAAGAAGGTTTTTTACATGGACCAGATCACGAGGAAATTGATTAGACTACTAGTAATTATTATTTTACCACCTTACATTTAGCTCAAGATCTAGTTGACTACACATTCCTAAACGGTTCACGCTCCTTCTACAGGAGCAACACCAGCTTGGAGCCGAAAGCCCTACTTCTCCGATGAGGCCCACGTGGGACACCCCTCTCAACCAGGCCTTGAATGAACTTAAGGGACTCCCTTTGGACCAGCGGCCGCAATATGGTCGTTTGCATGGCGCTGGAGACAGCGCCACGTGGAAGGTGTTTTACAATGAGCGCCCGGAGGCCAAGAAGCATAAAAAGAAGTTTATTCAGGCGGACATCGATGAGAAGGTGAAGCTTGCGGTCGAGAAAAAGGCAGCTGAGGACACGGAAAAATAGCCGAGGAGAAAAGTGAGTTGCTACAGCAGGCAGTCAATGCAGCTGTAACTACCTGTAGAAATGATTTTGCTACTAACTTGGTTCCAGCTATCATCAACTGGATGAAGGAAATCCAGACAAGGCGGTACATGATTTCCCGTTGCCCAGTTTCGTCGGGAGCAACTCCGTGAACAACAACACCACCGCACCATCACTTGCTCATGCAACTGGGCCTCCTCTCGCTGTCGCTCCCGCTCATAGCAGCCCATCCTCAGTCTCTGGCGCTAGGTGGGCCTTCGTCTTTGACTGAGCTCGACGCCCTCACGGTAATTACATGTCGCACCAAGATACACATATATATATATATATATAGAATATTCCATTTTCGTTGCCTTTTGTATGTTTTACGCCACAGACATGTGTTTGCAGGCCGAAGAAACCCTGTGCACCATACTCTACTTGATCAAAGGCCAGAAGGTGGACGTGGGAAAGGGGATGATAATGAACCCCTTGCAACCCACGTTCCACAACCAGCTGATCCCCGCTGGGCACTTTAGGGTCAACTTGTCCAGTGTGAAATCGGGGCACGAGGATTTGCCTCCTCCAGTACAGCATGTGGGAGAGGACGACGAGACCCCGCCGCGGATTGGAAGCTGCAAGGGTTGGCTGTTGCTATGGCCGAAGAATCTTATTCGTCTTGAGTAGGCCGAGAACACACCAATAACCACACATCAACAAGCATGTGCGGAGACCATCACCCCGCCTACGCAATTACCAGCTCCTATATTGTCGGGTGAGAGCGGCGGACAACGTGATGAAGGGGGTGCAATAGTACTGGATGATGTAATCCATCATGTAGAACAGAGAATGGATGATGAGACGGAGGTTAACCCAATGGGTTTCCTCAATACAAATGCGTATGAGTGTGACTTGGATATGATGAGTCAACCATATGACAAATCGGGCTATCAGCATGCTAATGAGGATATGGATGATCTTCCCGGGCAAGAAGGTCGTAGCAGGGATTGCAAAAAGTCTCTCTTCATGAAATCATCACAGGACACGCCTGAAGATGCCGCCTCAACACAGGCTCAACTAGCCGGGGGTCGTACAGTTCTTAGCCTGGGAACACTGGGGCAGGGGTTAAGGAAGGGTCTGGGAGGTTTGCCCAAGAAAAAGGACATGAAGAGATCGGGGAATATAGCTGCCTCCAAACAAGCCAGAGCACATAGCAGCCAAACGATGGATTCTGAAGAGCGTGTACCCATGAAAGGTGCGGCCATGTTCCATCTCACGGGCGAGCTGATGCTACCGCTGGAACCACTGGAGGCACTATCAAGGGATCTCAGGAGACTGCACGACCATGTGCTGTCGACTGAGAAAAGCCGACTAGCCTCGAAGGATACAGGATATCCCACATATGCGGCTCGTGTGCCTGAGGGGAAGTGCGACGTCGACACACGGCCCGCGGAGGTGTTGTTCCTACGGTTTGACCATATCTTTGACATGTTTCTGACAAGGCGGCTTGATTTTACAATCGTCCATCTTTTTGCACTACATATGAGCTCCGTCATGAAGAGACAAGAAGTCTTGCAAATCTGTGTGGCGGATCCGTACTACATGCACGAGTCTTTTTTGAGTCTCGGCGACTTTGAGCGTGAAACTGCTAGGTACTACCTCCAAAACTTCATGGTACAGAATAAGTACCAGGAAATTGTCCTCCTGCCTTATCATCCAAAGTAAGTCAGTTCCGGACAACCCTTTCGTACATTTCAACCATTCCTTCTCGCTCATATGGAGAATAATGTGAGGTGTCTTTTCCCCACAAAAACAGGCGCGCCGTCCTTATCGTTCTTTACCTGCGAGTCTCCCACGCCATGTATTTCGACCCTTCCAGAGACTACGAGAAGAAGGACTACACCCACATAATGAATATTCTAGATGATGCTCTCCAAGGCTTCAACATTAGAGGTGGCCACATGCAGATCAAGAAACGAAGGAACAAGAAGATGGGTTTCGTGCATAAAACCAACTTCTGCTGCATCCATGTCCCAAAACCAAGCAAGAAAGATGGATTCTACATCCTCCATCTCATGATTGAGTTCAACACAGATCACCAAAAGCTTCGTATGACAACCAGAAACGATGATCATATCCGCAAGTGGGTAGAATCTCATGGAGAAGCAGATTATGAACTTAGAGATGACTTGTTTCTCATCCAAAAGGACATTGCAACGATCATCATGAAAGAAGTCGTCAATGAGAATGGGATGTTCCACCACGGCCCTATATCGCGAGCTAACATCGGAACTCGCATGGCACGCAATGTCAGGACCTCACGCCGTTCAAGAAGCTAGGGTCCATCCTCGATGATATGGAAGGATGGAACTTCTAGTGATTTACGATGCCGATGATGATGATATGTGTCGGTTGAACTTGTATACTTTATGTAGGGATGAAACTTTGTGATGTCCACGGTCCTTGTCGAACTTGTGTAACGCTACTTTGTTAGTTTGGGTACGATGACCTGCCAACCTCTAGTTAATTAGTTTACGTACTGTATGTTGCATCTAGTTGCTAACCCTTTCTTTTTTGTGTTGCTCTAGTATATTTTGTTGCATGTGATTGTACATCCTCTTGATGAAATGCGTCTCTAACAGGTACCTAGTTTCTTGATGGTGAGATGGCAGTGCTACGTCGTGTACAAAGGGAATGTTTTGGGGGTGTACAACGAGTGGCCTGAGTGTTAGGCACAAGTGAATGGGGTCTCGGGCGCCAGCCATAAAGGCTTCAAAACCAGACAAGAAGCCGAAGCTAGTTACTTGAGGTTCACGCTAGCACGAGACAGGACTCGTAACCGCCGCCTCATGTACTGCATAGTTTCGCTCTCACTCATAGTGATAGCTCTTCTCGCGTATACCATTGTTTAGATGAATGACGTTGTAGTTGCAAATATTCGAGACTTGCATGTATTGCTATTTTTGAGATGATTATGATGAGACTATTTGTATGTATATGCTATGATTACATTTCTGGTCTCGCAGCCATTTTTATGTGTATCATGATGACATTTCTATATGCTAAAGATTCTTGTATAAAGCCTGTTCAAATACAAAACAAATATGCAGAAAAAAAATAAAAACTACTAAAATTAGCAGTAGCGAGTAGAGAAAAGTTAGCAGCAATGTGACAGTAGCAGTAGCGCGTCCAGCCAAAGCGCGCCAGAGCTATTAGCAGTAGCGAGCTTCCACACAGCACGCTGCTGCTACACTTGTATAGTAGTAGCGCGGGCGTGCATGCGCTACTGCTACGGGTTAGCTGTAGAGCCTTATTAGTAGCGCCGGTCCCCACGCTACTGATATACCTAGAACCCGCGCTGCTGCTAGGCTTTTCCCTAGTAGTGGCCCACTGCCCTCCAGGATGCAATGGCACTAGTAACCAAGTGTGAAGTGTGTCAGTTCCATTCGAAGAAGCTTCATCAACCAGCTCAAGCCCTTCAAACAATTCCTCTTTCCTGGCCATTTTCGGTCTGGGGGCTCGACATACTAGGCCCCTTCCCCCGCGCTGTCGGGGGCTTTGAGTACTTGTACGTTGCAATCGACAAGTTCACAAAGTGGCCGGAGGTGGAAGCGGTAAGGAAGGTGACAGCGCAATCAGCCGTCAAGTTCTTCAAGGGGCTAGTCTGCCGCTTTGGTGTGCCAAACAGAGTCATCACCGACAACGACATGTAGTTTACAAGTCACACCTTCATGCAATACATCCAAGACCTCGGCAGCAAGGCCTGTTTTGCTTCTGTGGTGCACCCATGGAGCAACGGCCAGGCAGAGAGGGCAAATGATGAAGTACTGCAAGGCCTAAGGACAAAGACTTTTGACAGGCTGCACAAAAGCGGAAGTCACTGGATTGATGAGTTGTCGGCAGTTCTTTGGCCAATCAGAACGACACCAAATCGAGCCACCGGCCATACACCCTTTTCCCTGGTATACGGGGCAGAAGCAGTTCTCCCCATGAAACTCACATACGGTTCACCTCGAGTGCTCGCTTATGACGAGTTTGAGCAAGAGCAGTTGTGGCAAGATGACGCAATGCTCCTTGAGGAAGATCGTCTTTGGGCGGTTGTGAGAGCAGCGCGCTACCAGCAAGCCTTGCGCCGCTACCATAGCCGCAAGGTCCATGCCCGAAGCTTTGAGGAAGGCGACCTTGTTCTTCGGCGCGTTCAGCCGGCCAAGAATTCCAACAAGTTGACACCAAAGTGGGAAGGCCCTTATCGGGTAATACAAGTCACCAGACCCGGCGCAGTCCGCCTGGAGACCGAAGATGCTATTCCAGTGAGAAACTCCTGGAACATCGAGCATCTTCGCAAGTTTTACCCATAAGGCACGGTTGCCAGCCCCCCGGCAAGCCACCTTTTGTATGATCCTTGCCGGCAAGGCATGTGACCCTCTGTACAAAGCCAGGCGCAGACCCTAAGCATAAATAAATGAAGCGCTGGCGCCCTAAGTTTTAGCATGCATGCTAGGTTGAGTCTCTCCCTCGGTTAGGGTTGATAGTGCTTAGCAGCGGCTAACCCCTAGCATAGAGGTCGAGTGTGCATCTCTCTATTCCTTTCCGTCCTCTTTGGTTCATAGGGTACACGGACATTTCTGTTGAGCTATTTGGAAGAAAGAGAACAGGCCGACACCCCGACCCCGACAAGCCAAGGTTGCCGGGGGCTGCAGGTCTAAGGATCCGACCCCGACGAGCCAAGGTTGCCGGGGGCTGCAGGTCTAAGGATCCGACCCCGATGAGCCAAGGTTGCCAGGGGCTGTAGGTCTAAGGATCCCATCACGGCAAGCCAAGGTTGCTGGGGGCTGCGACATTAGATAAGTCTTTCTCCCCTACTTTGTGCCCCCGAATGAACCTTGAACATATAAGGCTTCGCTCGCTCTCGTACCATCTTGCTCCCTCTGTCCCGTGTCCGAAAAACTTACTTTCTGCTGGAACTTGGTTGTAATGCGATGGAAAAGAGGGCGAGCGAAGGGCCTAATCCTACTCGGCCCCTACCTCTGCCAAGGGCGTGAGTGTAGCCGAGCCATAGAGCAGGAGGACGGCAAGTCATGTTGCCGGGATACAATGTTTATCTTAAGATAACGAGGATGCGTTCCTCGGTGTGGCCCTCGCCCACGCGCAAGCAAAACCCGGCAAACACCCTTATTTTCATTCATACGTTGCAGACAAGTACAATTCATATGGAATGGGTACACGAGCAAGGAGATTACAAATTTTGGAATTTAACGAGTACCCGCAGGCTTACAAACTAGAAAAGTCAAGTGCCCCGTGATCCCTATTCTTGCCCTTTTCCTCCCAGGTGTGGCAGGTGAAGGCAAAAAGGAGGAGACAAGGAACGCGCCGATGGAGAGCTTGACGAGGAAGGCCCTCGGCAGAGCGCATGACGGAGGGAGGGGCGACGTGGTCAGTCAGACACGAGGTCGACGCGCCCTCGCTCGATGTCCTCATCGTCGATGTCGTTGCCGCTGTCCTCCTCGTCATTCCCGCTTGAGGAGGAGTCTTTATCGTCGGAGGATCTCTCCACGCAACACTTCAGGCGAGTTCCAGAGTCTCCGAAGACCTTGACGGAGAGCAGGCCGTTCTCCATCAATTTGAAATAGAGAACAAGCCCCGCCGTCAGGCTGTGGATACGAGAAAATGTCTTCCATCCACGGAGAAGATACATGACGTGAGGGGCGGGAAAGTCGACATCGACCCGCGTGCCGCCGTTCCTGCAGCCCCTCATATGCAACCTCAGGGTCTGGGGTGAATCGAGCTCCATCTCTCGAGCGAATGGCATAGGAAGATGAAGGCGGCAGCACTGTGGCTGACGCGGCCTGATGAAGAACTCACGAGGATGGTCCCCTACATGCCCCTCCATCAGGGGAGGCATCGCTGGCGGAGGCAAGGCCGGTGCGCCGCTCCGTCCCTCTCTTCCCCGAGCGCCACGCCGGCCTCGCCCCCTCCCCATTCCTCTCATGGCCGGCTCCGCCGCCGCGGGCTCTTGGGAAGGAGGGACGCGCTGTCGAGCAGAGACCCTCGCCGCCACCGTCGAAGGGTCGGCACCTCCTCTCGCCATGGCAGATGAAAGAGTGGAGCCGAGGTGGAAGGAAAGAGATGATGAAAGATTGTGGGGTGCCATCCCCCTCCCCCTTCTTATAAAGGGGAGGGGTCGGGGCTCGGCCACCCCACTCAGCCAATCCGACCATCTGGGGGCACAGAGAATCGACGCCGCCCTCTGCTCCAATCAACAGCGGCCCATTTCCACGCCCCGCCATTCACAGCCCGCACCTGCCACCTACCATCTTTAGAGCACAGGGGACATGTGGCGAGCGAGCGGAAATCAAGGGGACGGGTGAGGCGACCTCCCTCCACCCCATGATCGTGGGGCATGGACGCCTTGAAGACCACGACCCGAGTCCACTCAGTAAATGAGTCGCGCCTCTGCGTTTTCCTCATTTTATGGGGAAGGCGCGAGCCGCCTCTTTACCACGATGTGATGCATGCGTGGGGAAACCGCCCCACGCATGATCCCCACGTCATGCATGACCCCCCCCCCACGTCACGCGTTCAACGCAGGTCGTGGGGAAGCGCAGCGGACGGAAAGTTACTTCAGTAAAAATACGCCCTGCCTGCCCGCGCACCGTTCTAGGCCTAGCCCAACAACGCGTCGCGCTTATGTGTGGGCCAGGCCCGGCGGCTCCTGTCGGTGTACAAAAGTAGGGGCTCTCCTTTTGCACCCCTTTACTTGTGCACGAGCAGTCACAGTCGCGCCCACAGCCGCACTAAGTAGTGCAGAGGAGGGATGCCAGAGCATAAGACGACCAAAACAACACCAAGACCAGGAGCGCAAAGAGAGAAAGAGGGCGAGGTGGACTCCCCCGGCAAGAGTCTTGCTGAGGTGGTTTCCGCGGCCCCGGCAAGATCCTTACCGGGGCAACTTGCCTGACACCAGCAGGGCGCGCCACCCTTGAGCCCAAGGGTTTCCGGCACCATCAACCACATTGGAACCAAGGCTCAGCAGGCACCTCCGTGGGGCATGCAGATCTTTGTAGAGATCATAAATACACAAGATCAAATGAGAAACAGGAGACGACGATCCTTGGCGAGATCCTTGCCAAGGAAACCCACGAGACCCCTGGCAAGATCCTTGCCGGGGACGACCATGGTGCCGCAGCGAGACCCTTGCCAGGCCCTCGGCAAGACCCTTGCCGAGGACGTCTACGGGGCCGCAGCCATGCCCGCGCCTGCCAAAACTCCACCGCCGCTCCCATGCAGCTGCCAGCTCGACTAGCTGGGCAGGCATCTGCGTGGCAACATGCGGCCTCCACACCAACTCAGCAGGCACCTGCATGGTGGCATGCAGATCTTCGTGAAGCTCCACCATCGCGCCAGCCCAGCAGCCAACCGACGTGGCGCTACAACGCCTCATCAGCTTGCATGCGCGTTGGAGCCAGGCGAGGCGACGACAGTTGGGACGAGCTTCTTTGGCGTCCCCAATAAAGCAAGAGGGGCACGTCGGCAGCGCATTAAATGTGTTTGTCCGGTGATGCCAGAGGATAGACTCGGCCACTGTACACCTTTCCACCTCTTGTGTGCCACTGTGGCGACCCCTTTTTGTCTATAAAAGGAGGCCTGATGCGTACTGGAGAGGAATTCAGATCTTTTGAACTAGAGAGACATCGCAGCTAGTTCAAGAACACAAGAACACTCAAATATACAAAAAAGCAGTACTAGGGTTTTACGCGTCTCCGTGGCCCGAACCTGGGTAAAGAATTTGTGTGCTGATCGCCAGACCCGCTCTTTGCACAACCCCGCGCTTGCCAACTGTAGAAGGGATCCCAGTGACCCCATAGGTGTTGTTTCCCATCGACACCACTTTATTCTCCTAGAGATTAAGCTTGACCGGGGAGTATTAACCGTCTTAGACTCAAGACGAAAAGATCCCTAGGACTATGCGGACATGACTCAAATGCTCCAGAAGTAAGTTCAATCGATCATTAGCGCACCATATCAGCAACTTTGTTCATTTCCTGATATCAAGTAATTATTTTGTTTGTCTGACAGGGTTTGGAAAGAGTTCACCGTAATTTCTTCGGGACTGCCGAGCGAGCTACGATTTACACACCTGAAAGTAAGTACTTGATGTGACCCCGTCTTCGGAGAAGAGGGTGTTCAAGGGGAGGTCCAATCTTCACGGCGTAGGATCGATAAATGGATGGGGATAACTAGCTGCAAGCAGCCGGAAAATGGAAAATAAGAGATTATGACCCAACGAGGACGAGGCTCGCTGAAGCTTGCAATCCGTACATTCGTCGATCCACAACCCGCAATACTACCCCCACACAACCACGCTCAAGTCGTGGAGCACGGGATAGGTGCAATCCGCAAGGGAAACCATGAACTCTAATCCACCCAACAGGATCTAGTCGTGGAGCACGAAATAGGAGCAATTTCTCAAGGAATCACGAGAATAATGATAACAAGATCTCTCCAATCTCAGGAGGAGTCTATGTCTTTGGTCTTTGACAGAAATGGCAAAAGTCCCCAACGAAGGGAAGAGCTAGCCTATTTATAATCGGGACAACCCCCTGGATAGGTGTGAAAACAAACTAGCTTCTGGAACCAGCTTAGGTGTGAAAGAGAACCAACTTTGGTTTGACTAAATGGCTTAGAGACTTAATGAGGTAGCTTCTGGAAGACTCTCGTTGGAGGTGGTTCGCAGTTCCCGACCAAACATTGTTCACCGGAGTCGAACAATGTTTCCTTCAGCAGTAAACTCGAGTTCTGGGAACCTTTCGCAAGTTGGGATATCCAAACTCGTGCAAAACATTGTTTCGTTAGAATCGGAACAATGTTTCTTTAGCAGACAACTCATTTTGTCATGAACTCCTAACTTTGTTTCTTCGCCATAAAACATTGTTTTGCACGGACTGAAATGTGTTTGTCCTTCTTTGATATTGCACCTGAGTTCAACCAACAACAAAGGAGGTGAAAGTGCAGCCACGTGTTCAAGATTATAGTATAAACTTAAGTTAGCGTTCACCTGGCAATGTGTTCGTTTGAGACAAAATATTATGATTTCTCCTTTGATGACCAAGGACGTATAAATGGTTGTCAGGTCCTCATCATCCTCCCCCTCTTGAAAAGGAGTCGTCCTAGACTCTAAGGGCTCAATGGTTTTCATGTCCTCATCCTCCTCCCTCGCCTGAGAAGGAGTCGTCCTCGACTCTAGCTGGTCATCACACAAAAGAAAATAGGCGAGTACCAAGAAGCAATGCAAAGATTTTATCAAATGCTTAAGTTTAGCTTTCACCTTTGCGAACTTTGAGTGCTTGGTTCAGCTCAGCAATTCCTTCCAACTAACATTCCCATGGAGTAGAAACTTGTAATCAGGCACATCCATGTTCATATCATCCTCCCTCTCTTGAAGAAAAGTCGCCCTCGACTTCCTTCGATTTACAAGATAATAGCACGAGAACAATACAAAATATCTTGGCAAAGTAAAAGTTGAATATTGATGTGCATGTTTCTGTTTTGTTGGCTCTTTTAGACTCTCGACAAGATTAACAAAAGGGTGTTGTTGTATTGACGATATACCAAACATCTTGTCTCTGATTGCATCACGCCAAGGCTTCAAGAGTTCATAAGTGCATACCTCTGGGTGTTTTAAGATGAATGATCTCTTTTCTTTGACCTTACTAAGTACTTCCATGCCCTTTTGAAGATCACTTACCCCACATGATGTTTCTTTGATGGTACTCCACGTGCGCCATAATTGTTCATGGATCTCATCCTCCCATCGATGTAGCAGGGCAGCTACATATGATTTTTGCATCTGCACATACTTCAAATAAAGAGAATTTTGTGAATGGTTAGCAATTGAATATTCTTCTCTCCCTTCATTTGTGGGATCACTCAGTTCTTTGATATTGTGTGTAAACACCTCAAGCTTAGATTTGGTGGACTCACACAACTCGCTACTCCTCTCACTTTGATGGTGTGGTATAATATGTTGGGGTTCACTCATTTTTCTAATCTTGTGGTGGATTACCTCACCCTCATATTTGGTGGACTCACTCAACTCACCCCTCTTAGCACTCTCAATATGTGGAATTTTAGGAAGTGAACACTCTTCCTCACATCTAGTGGAGTCACTCATCTCACCTCTCGTCAGAATCGGAACAATGTTTCTTCAGCAGGCAACTCATTTCTTCATGAACTCCTAAATTTGTTTCTCCGCCAGAAAACATTGTTTTGCATGGACTGAAATGTGTTTGTTCTTCTTTGATATTGCACCTGAGTTCAACCAACAACAAAGGAGGTGAAAGTGCAGCCACGTGTTCAAGATTATAGTATAAACTTAAGTTAGCGTTCACCTGCCAATGTGTTCGTTTGAGACGAAAAATTATGATTTCTCCTTTGACGATCAAGCACGTATAAATGGTTGTCATATCCTCATCATCCTCCCCCTCTTGAAAAGGAGTCGTCCTTGACTCTAAGGGCTCAATGGTTTTCATGTCCTCATCATCCTACCTCGCTTGAGAAGGAGTCGTCATCAACTCTAGCTGGTCATCACACAAAAGAAAATAGGCCAGTACCAAGAAGCGATGCAAAGATTTTATCAAATGCTTAAGTTTAGCTTTCACCTTTGCGAACTTCGAGTGCTTGGTTTAGCTCAGCAATTCCTTCCAACTAACATTCCCATGGAGTAGAAACTTGTAATCAGGCACATCCATGTTCATATCAGTACTACTACCTAGTTCTGCGCATCTCCCATTGATTCTAGCTAGTTTCATCAATACCATTTGGCATGCTTGCTTATCAGTTTGATTGACCTCTATTTCTCGTAAAATGATTGTGGCAGGAATCCGAGAATGATTTTTGTGGATATTACGTTTGCGAGTTCATCTACAACGCGACGGCCTCTAATAAGCGGGGCTACTCTGAAAAACAATATGAAGTGCGTAAGAAAAAATATTCACAATTTTATTTTACTACCATCATTTGTGTTGTGTTTCATTCATACATATGTATTGACCCTCTTATTCAATTTAGATTTGGCAGATGCGGTATGAAATCCTACCACAAGATCGTATACAAGAAATTCAAGAAGAATTGGCGGGATTCTTTTTGATCACGTCATCTATAAAGCCAGAGAATACCATGTGGAAATTGACATTAGATGTCAGGGATTTTAAGAGATCTTATATTGTATATATGTAGCTAGTAGCATCGGATAGATATACGAAAACTTGTTGTTCGACCAATCTCTCGGAGAAGGAGAGGTCGATCACTTCTCTCTGTATATGTTCATGACGATCTTGTGTACTTAATGGTTCCTTCATTTTCTTACTAGCTAGAGTTTCGAGTTCTCTCTATACGTATAGTACCTAGCGTCGACCAAGCACAGAGATAAGAGAGGTCACTTCTCTCTATTAGCTAGCTAACACAATATATGAAACCCCTAAATTAACCCTCCTAACCCCCCTAACCCCCCCCCCTTTCAAAACCAAAAAACAAAAAACCCCAGCTCTTGAGCTGCTAACGCGTGGATGCTTTTTGGTCCCGGTTGGTGTTACCAACCGGGACTAAAGGCTCTCCTGCCTGCGCTCCCCGCAGCGGACACGTGGAGCACTTTCTGCCCCGATTCCTGAGCGAACCGGGACTAAAGGTTTTGGGCTTTAGTCCTGACCCTTTAGTCCCGGTTCCAGAACCAGGGCTAATGGGCCTCTGGAACCGGGACAAATGGGCCTTTTTCTACTAGTGAAAAAGGAGAGGAAAGGAGAGATGCCTCTTTCACTTGGGCCTTTGTGGCCCGAGTTCCGTTCCACCTCTTGAACTTTTAAGGCCCATTGATATTTAATTATTTATAAAAATCTTCTAACAATTACTAGGGTCTTTTATATATAATTTAACATCATCAGAAACATTTTCACATATATATCATTTATCAAGAACAACCGGTATCGCTCAATAAACTCTGAAACCTTTCCGGTGACCCTGAAACGCTCCTGGTTTCTCTCGAAACTATTCTGAATATTAATGAAACAATTCCACAAAAAAATCCTTGATACTCTCGTCCTACTAACACTCAGCATATCGTGATTACCTTAAGGTCGTGACCCTGTAGGTTTAGTAAATCATAGACATGAACAAAACCCCTTCGTTCAATGACCGATAGCGGAACCGTGAATGTTCATATCGATCCCTATGATTACACGAATGACATTCGAGTGAACATTTGGTTATTATGTGATGTTCCCTTTGCTTCACGTTACTTTACAAAATCCGGGAGTATCGGTATCATCCTGAGTCATGCACATGCTCAGTATACCGTCACCCTCGTTGTCGGTTTTGTTCTCCTTTCTCATTGAAGTGTTTAGGCATCCCCGTGACGTAGTCACCTATGTCCTGCAAGATGTTGATGGATGCCGTCACACGGAGAGGCCCTAAGAATATCCCTCCACCGCTGGAGGAGCAAATTCCACTCTCGATCTATCTAGACCCTTGTCAAACTTTCCACTATTTGAGGTTTCTTCGTTATCGGCTTAAATACTTTTGGTTTGAGATGACTTGATGCATGTATCACTTGTGGATTCCTATGGTGAAATTTGGGTAATCCATGTGACATAAGAGTGGACTGGTGCGTATCATATGGTATTGTCGTAATACGATCTCTAGGGCTATTTGCGACAGTTTGGGGTGGTTCAATGGATTGATTGGAAACACAAATTTTAGGTGGTCTACTACCTATGCGATTTCATCCTACTTTCTTCGACTGGAATACAAGCTTTGGAGTGATTCTTCGCTACACTTTGAGGGATTATCATATGATTCAATTGTGTTAGTAACATTGCGAGATTGCACTAGTGAAAGTATGAATCCTAAGCCTTGTTTATAAGCATTGAACACCGTTTTCACACACTTTTGTTACTTACTAGTTTTCTGTTTTATTTGTTTAGATTATAAAAATTTATTTCTACCATCCATATTACACATCTAGCACCATCTATTCGCTGAACTAGTGCACCTATACAACTCACAATTGTATTGGGTGTGTTGGGGACACAAGAGACTCTTTGTATTTCATTGCAGGGTTGTTTGAGAGAGAGACCATCTTCATCCTACATCTCCCATAGATAGATAAACCTTAGGTGGATGACTTGAAGGAAATTTGCCATTGTCCTACAAAACTCTACGTTTGAAGGCCCAACCAAGTATACAAGAACAAAGTTGTGTAGTAGACATCAACCCTCTGCGGCGGCTGGGTATGGCTGGTCCGACACCTAGCGTCATTGGGCGGTGGCTGGAGATAGCCAAGTGCAGATACATGTTGGAAGCCGTGGTATAGAGCATCACAAGGGGTGGCATATGGAAAGGTGGGGGGAGGGATGGTCGGCTCCGATGGGGTCGGGCCACCCATTGCCGGCACATGGGGTGCTGGTTACGGACGAGGTCTGATCCTGCACTTTCACCTTTCCCTGCCCTAGTTGCTCCAGGTCCTTGTCGATTTAGACAGGCCAGTTTTTGCCGTGGTCTAGAGATGTTGATTGATGCTTTGCTTGTGGCCATAGTTGGCCTCTAGGATGCCTTGTCTTGAGGGCGACGACCCTGATGTGGGAGCCGCGATGTTGGTGGATTGAACCCGCGACTCAGGCAGGAGCTAGCTACCATGGCCTCAGGGAGGGACGCGTGGTGGATGCTGTTTGACGTTCCGTGATGGGGGTGCGGCGGAAGGTGTCGTGTCCATTGCATCCTAGTCAAAAGTGGAGCGTGCTTCTGACATGTGAAAACTATGTTTGGCTCCTGGTCATCCATTGTGCTCCGGATGAAAATCTTGATCTTTTGAATCAGGCGATGGCGATGCTCTGGTGTCATCATCTTCCTAAAGATAATGGAGCAGTTGGTGAATAGTCTCCATGGTTTATTTTCAATGTTTTTTTTTGTCTCTCGTCCCACCACCCCCTCCCACCCTGGTCCATCGGTTTATTTTTCTCTCCACTCTTTATTACAACCAGAACTTTCCTAACGTATAACAAATCACGGATCTAACTTCCTTAAATTATGCAAATCAATTGATTCCTTTTATTGCTTCACTTTGTCTTAGGAAACAAATAACAGATTTTTAGGAAACAAATAATATATTTTAATCTAACTTTCCTAACTTATCTAAATCAATCGATTTCTCTCATTAGTGAAATTTATTTTAGAAAACAAATAACAGACACGTCACAAACTTTCCTTCCAATAAATAGTTTTTTAACATTTACAAACTTTCCTAATCAGACACGTCACAAACGGGCAGGTACTGATATCACATTACCAAACAATAAAACCCCATTTGCATAGAAATCAGTTCAAAATCCTAACTTTCCTAAATTTTTACCTTTCCTTGATAACAACCAATATTTCCTATGTTTTCCACCTATAGAAGGAAATCACCCCTCCATCGATATTAGCATTTTTTGGAATGAGATCTCCAGGTTATGATTTTTTTGCGATTCTTTCCAATTGTGACCTCTCCTTCCGCTCCGGCTCCTTCTCACATAAATACTTCCATCACAGCCAGCTGACGCCACCCCAGACCTCCTGCTTCTCCACACCTTCTCCGCCACCTCCTCCTCGTACTTCATTGACAATCTCTCTGCCATGTTTGTCCACGGCGGTGTCGAGGACATGGCGCAGCAGCGTACTAGCGGTAGAGCAGCGCATAGCAGCAGGAAGCAGCATGCAGCAGGCGAGGCAAGCGGCCGGCGTGGCTGAGGGGGCGGCCGGCAGAAGATGGTCGTGATAGGAGGGGGTGCGAGGTAGGGGCGCGACTGTGGGGCGAGTGAAGGGATAGGCGGCAGCAGACGGGGCGAGCGCAGCTAGCGAGAGTGTGGCGCGTGACCAGGGTTTGCGTCGCGCTGGTCACAGTGGTGCGGTGGCTGCGGTGAGCGCGACGACAATGGCGGGCGCGATCGACGTGGTGTCGCGCAGGCGTGGCATGGAGAGGGAGTGGCCCCACGGGCGCGGAAGAAGAGCAGCAGGCTCGGGCATGGGCGCGCATAGGAGCGGGCATGTGCCACGGCGTCAATCCGAGAAGCTCGGTGGCTACCCCTGCAATGGCCATGGCGGACGGCGGTTCTCTGCCACGGTGAAATACCTAACGAGAGCAAACAAGAGGGGAAACAGGGGAAAGGCAAGAGGAGATCACGGCGGTGTCAATGGCGCCCTAGGGGAAGACAGGGGAGCTCGGGACGGCGCGGATCGAACGACAATGTTACGGCGGCCGAACGTTGAGGAAGACGGCAGTGACGTCGATGCGGGGTTGCTGGACTTGATTTCGTTGGCGCAGACGAAGTAGCGGAGGAGTTCGGAGGTCCTCGACAAGCTCCTAGCCCGCAGGGAGAGCTGTGGCTGTGTGGACGGGGTCGGTCATGGTGGCCGTGGCGTCTGACTTCGTCCAGATCCGCGGGATCGAGCGAGCGAGGAGGAGAAGTGGATCTGGGAGGGGGCGTCGAGGAGTGAGGCCTTGGGGGGCAGGGGAGGCAGGGCATCACCCTCATCCATTCCCCTTCGATGCCGGCGAGGTGGTCGGGCAGGAGCTCGGCTCTGTAGCGACGCGGCTCGGGGAAATATAAGTTGTGGTGGCAAATATAATACACATAATCCATATTGTTATGCGCTAGCGCGTGTGCGTGTGAAATAGATGGATTATGATCCCATACCCAATAAGATGGATATGTGTGTGTGTTATATATATAGAGAGAGAGAGGGAGAGGGGGGAAGAGAGCGAGGAAGAGGGAGGAAGAGAGAGTGTGTGTGAGATTTTGATGGTAAAAGATGTTCTCAATGTCACTTGATACGTATGAGAATATTAAATGTAATATTAACATAACTGATATTGAACTCTTAATATTAATGTGGCTCCGTTGCAACACACGAACGTTTTTCTAGTCTTCCTAAAGACACTGTCTTGTAACTTACGGATCGTCGACATTCAGCTTCACCTTTTAGCTGTGGGTTCACGGTTGAGGGGCTTCATGGACTTCATTAGTGCTACACACTCTTGGTTTTTCACGTTCAGCTCGTTCAATGAACAACACAGCGGCCGCGAACACATAGCCGCGGCACCGCGCGCTTCCAAACCAGCATCGTGCGCCCAAGGGACGAGCCGCCCGCACGAGCACGCTCAAAACGAGGTCGCCGCCATGGACGGCCCATGCTGTTTCCCGGCTGGGGCCATGCATGCCAACGACATGATAACGGCGGCTGCTACCGATCAGCCGGATGATTTCTGTAGGAAATCATCCGGCTGCCCAGCTGTACGATTCAAGCGCGTGTGGCCGTCCAATTCATACGATGCAGTCAGTCTCTCTTTCCTTTCTCTCACACAACGTGTCTCTTGATGACCGCACACGACCTTTTGCAGCTCACACGACCTTCTGTAGAAAATAAGGTTGCAACACCAATGCCTCCGCCGCGGCACCGTCGCCGGCGACCCCACAACCGCGGATGCTGCGACCCTGACAAGCGCAGCTCCGACGAGACAGGACCCTGGACACTATCTGTTGCATCTTTCACCACGCAGCAAGACTCATGCTACAAAAAGTCTGAGCGACCCCGGCCATGTCCTCGCTACTGGTGCCTGACTGTGCAGCACGCACCAGCTCCCATGGAAGCACCGTGCAGCACCGACGGTGCCTGGCGGCGCTTCAATGCAACCCCGACGAAGCTTCAATGCACCCGCGGCGCTTCAATGCAGCTCCGGCGACGATTCAATGCAACTCCGGCTGCGCTTCATTGGAACCCGACGAAGCGTTTAACGACGCCGCGGCGCTTCATTGTAGCTCCGGCGGCCCCATCGATGCTCCACTGCAGCAACGTGCATGGCGAGTCCGTGGCAGCGCCGACGTCGGCGGATGCTGGGACGCCGCGTGCGACGGCAATGGTGGATGCACCGACGCGACAACGACAACACAAGGCGGCGCCGATGGATGCTTCGATGCAGCACCCACTATCGACAGCATGCGGCGGCTCCGGTGGATGCCACGACACGGTCCTGTTGTGGTTCTCAATGGTGTCATCCTCTCGAGCTTGCATCAATGGCAGCTATGGCCATGGCTGGATTGCAGCAGCAGGGTGGCTGATGGGGCAGGGTAGCATCCATGCGGCGTCGGTGGCGGTGCCTCCCGGTTCCCATTTGTGGTGGTTGGTGGTGCTCGTCATGGGATTGACGGCCCCTCCTATGGCAGTTACGAACAAGGAAGAAAGGGAAAAAAAGAGAAAACGAGTGGAGAAAAGGGATCGCGAGGAGATAAGGCTATTGAAGCGGTGGGTGACCTGTCGTGGTACACGTGTCGCACACAAAAGCCGGTTTAAGAGAGTAAGAAATCATCCGGCTGAAAGTAAACCTTTTCCCATGATAACCTGTCCAAAAATTGCTAAAAATGGTAGTAACCTGTCTGCCCCACTTCTCATCATCTGAGGCGGGACACGTGAGTCGGTGAGTGGCTAGGAAAAAGCCACGCAGACCAAAATATCAATCAGTGGGAAGCGAGTTTTGACATCTGTTGTAGCAGTACCCATCTCTCTCCCCGGTCTGCAGAGTCTCGAATAATGGCCTCCTCAGCGACTGGGACTCGGCACGTCGTCGCGGTGCCGTACCCGGGCCGCGGCCACATCAACCCCATGCTCGCCGTGTGTCGCCTGCTCGTCGCCGCGGACGGCGCCCTCACCGTCACCGTCGTTGTCACCGAGGAGTGGCACGCGCTGCTGGCCTCCGCGCCCACGCTGCCGGACCGCCTCCGCTTCGCCACCATCCCCAACGACGTCATCCCCCCCGAGCGCAGCCGTGGGGTCGACCACGCCGCCTTCTTCGAGGCAGTCAGCGTCAAGATGGCGGAGGCCGTCGGGCAGCTGCTCGGCCGGCTAGTGCTGGAGCTGCAGCCGAGGCCGGAGGGCATCGTGGTCGACACCTACCTGACATGGGGGGTTGCGGTCGGCACGCGGTGCCGGATACCAGTGTGCTCGCTGTGGACCCAGCCGGCCACCTTCTTCTTGGCGCTCTACCACCTAGACCTGTGGCCGTCGGGTGATGAACATGAGCGCGATGAAGGTAACTAAGCTAACTGACCATGCACCAAGAGTGATTACTTGTTAATGCGAACCATGCGATTGTGTTTGCACGATGCATCTCCAGTTGTTCCTTGTGTGAGTCGTAGATTTTTCTTACTAAACAACTACAAGTGATGTGTTCTACTCGTGTGCTCTGCAGAATTCAGCACCAAGTCCATGGATCAGTATGTCTCGTGCCTCTCATCAGTAAGAATGTCTGATCTCATGGTCTTCAGCCGATGGAAGCGGCACATGAAGATAACAGCGGAGGCGTTCGTGAACGTACGTAAAGCGCAGTGTCTCCTCCTCACCTCCTTCCACGAGCTTGAACCCCGTGCCATCAACACAACAGCAGAGTTACTTCCGTTCCCCGTATATCCAATCGGCCCTGTACACATGCAGCCGGACGGGAACACGGGCAGGATCCAGGACGAGGAGCACCGTGACTGGCTCGACGCGCAGCCAGAGAAGTCGGTGATGTACGTCTCGTTCGGCAGCTACGCTTCCATGCCGCACTCGCAGTTCCAAGAGATCGCCATGGGGCTGCTTGACGCTGGAGTCAAGTTCTTCTGGATGGCACGGGACAAGGCCCCTGAGCTGCGGGAGAAGTGCGGCGACAAGGGGCTGGCGGTGCCGTGGTGTGACCAGCAGGAGGTGCTGCGCCACCCCTCCGTCGGCGGCTTCCTCAGCCACTGCGGGTGGAACTCGGTGCTCGAGGCCGTGTGCGCCGGAGTGCCGGTGATTGGATTCCCCGTCGCGTGGGATCAGCTGGTGAACGCCCGGATGGTCGCCGACGAATGGAAGGTCGGCATCGACCTGAGGGAGCAGAGGGGGGAGGATGGGACTGTGAGCAGGGCCGCCATCTCGGATGCCGCGAGGAAGCTGATGGATTCGGATTCTGCTGTTGGCCAAGAGATGAGGAAAAGAGCCGCACAGCTGCGCGAGGTTTCCCGTAGCGCGGTCCGGGAAGGCGGCTCGTCGCACCGTTCGTTGAGCGGTTTCCTCGAGGATCTCGCCGAGGGAAGGTTGGAGGTGGCTGAAAGTTCTCATTGACTGATGGCACTTCATTTAGTCCAGTGAGTGGCAAAAAAATTAAATGTTTACAGCTCAAAATGATGCACTGCAATGTGGCCAGGGGCACGTGTCAAAAACAGTGAAAAATCCGTATATTTAAACCTGAATTCTTAAACGCGCAGCTGCGTTGGATGGGTGTCGCGAGCGCACGTGGGAGAGCCGTCCGATGCGCCCGATCGTGCGGGATCCAGCCCCACCAGGTGCCATTACGAGAATAGGCACAACGTGTGGTGTGTGGTGGGCCCGGGCTGCTTTAATTCAGGTGAAACCGCCCACACCGACCGCTCCTCTTGTTCGAAACTGCCCCATCGCCCTCGTCCCCTTTTCATTCGAACTTCTCCCTCTCCTCCCTCTCATCTAGCAACAACGCACGGCACGAGGTTCTACGGTTGTGGATCCCGCACGGAGTCGCCGGTGCGGGAGGCCGTTCGCGAGCGCGGCGAGTCACCGGCTACTGGCGGAGGTACACCCCGGCACCTCTTCTCCCTCTCCTCCTCGGTTGCGCTCCAGATTCGGTTGGGAGTTCGTGTTTGCAGCGTTAGAGTTTGGGTGACTAGGCGGGCATGGAGGTTGTCCATGGCATCTGTGGGCTCGACGTTGCTATGATGGAGAAAGGGCTCCGCGTTGCTATGGCGAGGGGAGGGGGAGGGGAATTGAGTCCTTGAAAGGGTGGAGGCGTAGGGTAAAGGGATGCATCTGACCGAATCCTAGCGACGGGGGCATAGGATTCGTTTTATTTGATATTGCTTGAATCCCCGGATGCAGTTGTATAGAAATATCATGGTAGTTGCTTAGTTTTTCTTGCAATTTGCGAGATGGAGGGGCAGGGTAAGGGGATGCATCTGACCGGGCCATAGGATTCGTTTTATTTTTTATGTTGCTTGAATCCCCAAATGCAGTTGTATAGAAATATGATGGTAGTTGCTTAGTTTTTCCTGCAATTTGTGTGATGGAGAGGCAATCGAGCTTCATAGTATTCACAGTTGCACGAAATAGGGCAGTAGTTGCCTCTTGTTCAACATCGAGCAACACTGTTTTATTGGGGAAGATGGTTTTTGTGGTTGGTCGATTTTTCGCCATTGCCATCTCATTATTGTCCAAGTGCCTAGATTCCACCACCAAGTTGTTATCATTTTGTAGTGTTCTTTAAATTAGTGTACCAAACATGACGTTGGCAGATTCACCATCGAGTTGTTGTTTATCATAACTATCAATAGAAGATGAGATATCATCATGAATAACTGGCAGCTTTCGAAGTTTTTTTGGTTATGAAGTATTTTTGTTGTGGTTGGTTGAATCCAACCACACTATTTTTATCGTAACTAACAACTTTAGGAGTTTTTTGATGGCTAGCTATGTGATGAAGATGAACATGTGCTTGTTTTGTGATGAGGAGTAATATGTGCTTGTTTTTTTGTCATTTTTAGTTGCTACGAAATAGTGAGTAGTTGCCTAGTTTTCAGCACCAAGTTGCTTCTGCAAGTACTAGCATTTAGCAGTTGAGTTATCTCTGGGTAGGAGTAAATTGAGATCATTTCACCTCCCGATGACAGTGAAGTCCCACATTTTCTTTTGTCTACAGGCAGAACTTGTGTTTATAGGGCTTGTCTTTTTTTCATCAACATGACATTTTTTTGGTGTGTTTCTTCTACAGAATGGCTCTGAAAAGCAAAAGGGCCGCGGGAAGAACTGTTGGTGAAAATGAGGGAGAAGAGGTGGTGGCTCAAACAACAAGGAGCAATGTTAGACGCAAGTGTGGGTAGACGGATGAGGATCCTGTCTGGGGTGGTCGGGTGGGGAAACGGGCCACCAATTCTGCCCGGGCTAGTCGGGCGGGGAAACGGGCCACCAATTCTGCCCCTCGTGATGAAGGAGGGAGGCATCCGAAACTTGCGAAGAAAGTCAAGCACATGGTATTTTTCTATGAAAAACTTGAAAGAAGGGTGGCATCTTATTCTTTCTTTTTGAAATATGTAATGCTCAATCAGCATATCATTTGTATGCACTCCTATCTTTGATAAGAAGCAGAATAGCAGTATAGCAGTTGCCTAGTTTGGTACTAGCAGGTCCAGTTCGATATAGTTCTAGTTGCTCAGTTTTTAGCAAACACAACTCGCTTTTTTAATTATGGTGTGGTTTGCTTAGTTTAGTATAGTGGGTTGCTCAGTTTAGTATAGTTGGTTGCTCGGTTTAATATAATTGTAGCCTCTGCCCTTATTCTAATATGAATTCTTCTGTACATTTTTATGCAGATTGGTAGCAGTGGGCCACCACCGAGGAACAGGGCATCACCTTCAAGACTTTTTGTCCTAAACAGTGGCCTTGAGGATATACAAAAGGATGCCATCGGTGATATAAGCTTTGGCGGTGTCCTTGATATTGGCACAAGAACAATTAAGGCGTTGTTTGGATAAGAGGAATATAGAGAACGCAATCTACGTAAGCCAAGGAAACTGCCTAACCGTAAAAAAAATCTTGTTTGGCTCGTCCAACAACCCCGTGGATAGGGGAAACTCGTTTCCCAAAAACCCATAATTCCGGGTTTGTGCGAAAACTAGTATTACTCATTTTTCCACAAAGGCGATTAGCATATACAGATGCAACTGCCTTTCTCCGCCCCCGCCTATTCCTCAACAACCTCAGATGGCGCCAATTCTGTTTTTTGCATCTCACCTCGCGCCCTTTTCACTGCCTATAAAAGACAGACTTTGTTTCCTGCATGTTATACACCCAGATCGCAAAGGGTTGGCTGTGATCCTCGTGACAGGCACTGGATGGGAGACGTTGACCTTGGATCTGAAGTTGGTCATCTTCAATAAGGCTCCACATCTCCTTTAGGCTTTCCGTGCATCGTCTTCCCACTTTCAATCAGTCTTCCCATCTTCAATCAGGTTCCATGCCTTCACCATGCTACACAGCAGTACGAATTTGTATTTTTAAATATTTTCATGGTACTGTTGATTGAATTAATCTATTTGGTAGTGAACCCTATTTTGAATAAAACCTCTGATAATCTCATATGGGCAATTCCTAGGACATAGTAGATCCAACAACCTGGTAATCTGTTAATCTAAATGGTAACACGTACTGTTGAAGGGAAAATTAGAGGCAACTCTGATTAGGGAGTATCGTAAATATGAACATGTGGCACATAAGAGAATCAGATTGCACTATGAATGCCTATATAAATACTAAAATGATCTAACACCGAACCACAATTAGATTATCGATGACTATATATATCAAGTGCAGTAGTTAATTTTTCATGACAAGGATGCAATTTAAAGCACACTGTAAGGATAATTTCCCATAAGTATCAATCATATTTATCCAGAATATATAGTGTGCAGTAAGAGCTAAGCAGTAAGCAGATGAACATTAGAATACCTTGTGATGTCATCTGATGTTGATAGCAGTACTTGGGGCAAGCGAGACCAGATTTAATAGAAAATTAAAGATCTTGGCAGCAACCTAGGAAAATAACTGATAAGGGATGTGAACATCCCGTTAGACAGACAAGCGATAAAAATTCAAGTGTCCAGTCATAGCATGAATAAAAGATTAGTGGCATGCTCATTTTCTTCCACTTCATAGTTTTATTCCTTTTGAACCAAATGACTCATCTTCCATTATTGCTTCTTGTATCCCCTCTGTAGAAAAATATGGATGATGAGAAGGAAAAAAAATTAAGAAGGAAAACACAGATAAAGCTAAGCGCCATGTATGGAAATCTTCAGAGGACAAAATACTGCTGAATATATTAAAAGATCAAAGCCTACATGGAGGAAAAGAAGGAACATGTTACACAAAGAAAGCATGGCGTGATATCTTAGAACAATTCAATGATTCAAGGGTAGAAAAACTTGAATTACAACAACTGAAAAATTGTCATAAGTACTACAGGAGTTGCTACAGCACCATGGACAGACTTCTAAAACTCACATGATTTGGTTGGGATGACGATGACAAAATGATAAAAGCTCCAGAAGATATTTGGGAAGAACTAATTAAGGTAAGTTTGTTCAAGTAGAATTCATATAAAGTTTCCATATCCTATTATTAACAAAAACATTAAACAACTTGCAGAAGGATAAGGCTATCCAAGAATATCGAGATAAGGTGTGGCCTAGTTGGATAGATCTTCAAGTCATATGTGCTAGTTCAACAACATCTGGAGCTGGTGCTGTATCTATCAAAGGAAAAGATGGTGCATGTACGACCAAATCTTCACAAACTGATCTCAATACGGAAGTTAAAGTACATGACATCGATTCTGATGAAATCAATGCTTCCCCTGGTGTCTTCACCAAGAAGTCAACTACCATTGAGCCAGAAAAAAAGAAGCCCCCTAGAAGTGGATCCAAGGAAACTGCAAGAGGACAAAAACGGTCAGCCGATGATGCCATAATAGCAATTGATCACCTTGCAGATGCATCACTTAGCATTGCCGAAGCAAAGAAAACAGTAGCACAACAAACTGAAGCTTACTCGGTTAAATCTTGTCTGGCAATACTAAATAGTATGAGTAATCTAGATCCCAATGAGAAACTAAAAGCGGTAAAGGCATTTACAGACGGTGATAAATGGGCCATTTTCATTGAGATGGATGAAGAGACGCGGAAGCTCTGGATTCTTGATCCTTAGAATTTTTGCAATACACCTTTGAGCATAGTATTTTATTTCAGTCGTTGTCGCACTTTACAAGATTCAGAAAACAATTTCACTTATATTTTGTCAATTTGTGTGAAGTAATAAATATTGTTTTCAGTTTGGTATTGTTCATTGTTCAGTTCAGCACTATTACATTTTAAAACATTTATCCAGAGATGATATGGTCAACTGTGCAAATCATGCAGGGATCTATGAACATTTCGGATGTGCCAGATGATGAACTTTCTGATTCTGAGCAAGTGCTTATTAATAACATTTCTGCAGTGTCCTTGTTTCGCGATGTGTTGTTCACATGGTTATTCAGAACGCCCCGTAACACTTCTATATTAACTGGTGCTCAGAAAATGATAGAGTTTTTAGAGGGACATCCAGTTAGATTTTATGAACAATTTAATCTTGAGAAGCACACATTCTACTTGTTGCGGTATGCTTTGTGTGAGAGGAAGTTACTTAAGGATACAAATCGAATGACAGTGGACGAACAACTACTCATGTTTCTACATACAATTGGTCACAATGTTAGAAACCGTGTCATCCAAGATAGATATCAGCATTCTGGCGAACCAATCAGCCGACACTTCAACAAAGTTTTAGACGCCATAAATGGTTTGCGTGATGTTTGCATAACAGATTCAAGCAATCAAGTCCCATAAAAAATATTGGGTGACGCAAGATTCTACCCATATTTCAAGGTATGTTTGCTATTAGAAGAAGATACTCTTTTACATATGATTTTCATAAATAGAAGGTCGACACCATTTAAACTTTATTTTTTTGACTAACAAAAAATCCCAACATAACTGCCTAGGAGCAATTGATGGGACACATATTGAGGCAAAAGTCAGGCTTGATAAGCAAACTCCTTATAGAAACAGACATGGTTATCCGTCTCAAAATGTAATGGCAGTAGTGTCATTTGGCATGACATTCTCTTATGTAGCTGCTAGATGGGAGGGTTCTGCATCGGATCAAGCTGTTCTAAGATGGGCTGTGACTAGTGGGGGTTTAGTTGTTCCTGAAGGTAAAGTACAATTATTTGAGTATCTACAATATATATAAAGATGCTGAGTTTGATATGAAATTAATGTGCAGGTAAATTTTACCTTGTTGATTCAGGCTACGCAAATAGTCCAAGATTTATTGCCCCGTATCATGGAGATTGCTATCATATTGCTTCTTTTCGTGGAAGTAATCAGCGATATACTAGTGAGAAGGACTTGTTCAACCATCTACATGCACAGTTGCAGAATGTTGTTGAACGAACTTTTGGTGTTCTAAAAGCTCGTTTTCCAATTCTAAGTAGGAAAGGAGGAATTCCTTATCCATACAGAAGTCAAGTGAAAATTGTTATGGCTTGTTGCATTATCCACAACTTCACAAGGAAGGTTAATCATCTTGATGAGTTATTCGAGCTTTATGAGCATGGGGAAACAGAACAAAATACTGACCATGGTGATCAACAAGTTCATGGGCAAGCAAGAGAAGATGATAGAGTTGCTGGTGAGAGAGTTTGTGCTGCCATCGCCCTGAGAGTTGTGGACTAAACATCAACACCGTAGTTCTCAACCAGAAGATGATAAAATACTGTAATGTTTGTTTCCCATCTTCAATTGCAGATATATCTGCATAATTATTGTTGCAACTTTTAATTCTTTATATGGACATGAACTTCCCATTCTTTTATAGGCTTATATGCTCTATCTCTCTATCTCTCTCACCCTCTGCCTCTCCCTCTCTATCTGGAGCTACAAGATGAAATGTTATTGTCTACCAATCTTTTCAGCAAGTAAAGCAACCAATAAACTACTTCAAATTGGTGCATTTTTATGTGACATTCAAGTGTTCCCCCTTGTACCTATGCACCAGGTTCTTCAATGGACCAAGTAGATATGTAGCTAATTGCTAAGTCCTGTCAGTTATGAAGTAGTATACTCTTCGCAAGTGCGTGACGTAGACCATGAAAACATTCTAAGAAACCAAGAAGGGAGATAACTGTAGCTTCTCTCATCAAGTGCATGATGTAGTTCATGTTAATTTACTAGTACAAAACTTGAAAATAATAATCAAACATACCTGCTCCTCTGAATCCCCATTCGCTAGCTTGGAATCCCCATCCGCTATAGCTTCCTGCTGGCCCCAGCGCCGCCGATACAGGCTGATGTCGGTGCAGCCTGCACGGCCGGCATTGAGGGGAGGCAGGCCTGTGTGTTGACCTGAAGCAGGACCGCTCGCTAGGTACAGCTTGTGCGGGGTCGACGACCGACGAAACGGAGTATGCCTGGGGACCTAGCCGTCCAGGGGAGGGGAGGCGAGCAGCAACCAACATCCAGGGGGCGGAGGCACGCAGTAGTAGGCGTCCGCATGCGGCGGCGTGTACCTGGCGACCTGGGAGTCCAGCAGCAACCGGTGTCCAGGACGGCGGAGGCGCGCCGTACCCGGCGTCCGCGCGCGGATTCTTCCACGAGCGAGACGAGGGAGCAGTGGTGTGAGCGAGCGGAGGAGGAATCGGAGGGCAGCAGCAGCTCAACGAGCTTGGATGGATGAGGCCATGGTGTGCGATTTGGGGAAAGTGAGTCACTCACGGGAGGAGAATAGGAATAGGAGCAGCTAGTAGTCGTGGGCATCCAAACAAGGAACTAGACCGACCAGTTTTCCAAATTTCCATACCAAACGCAGTTATTTATAAACTGGTTATTCGTAAAAACTTACGTAAAACGGGGTTTCCTAGAAATCATCTAAAAACTCATTTTCTATATTCCCATCGCTAATCTTCACTATCCAAACAACGCTGAAAGGAGATGTTGTCAAGTTTTTCATGAAGTGTTATGGCCCAGAGTTGTCACAGCTTGTTATCCCAGATAGGGGGAAGATCCTAGTTGATGCAGCAAGTGTAGAAAGAATTTGGGGCTTACCAAGGGGGCAGAAGAAGGTTGCGTATGAAGTGGAGCCAGACATAGTTAGGTTGTTCAATGAGATGTACAACATCCCCACAAGGCCCGCACCAACAGTGACCAAGTGGTGCGAAATGATAAAGGAGATGGAAGTTGTTGCTGATGACAAGTTCTTAAGTGCCCGGCTTGTCATTTTTTACAGTTGTTTTATTGCACCGACCACCAGCTTGAAGGTGTCCCCGCGCGCATACTCGGTTGCGCTGAATCCATGTGAGATTGTGAATTCAAATGTTTGCCAGTTTGTCGTCGAACAACTTAGGCTTTCTTTCATGGGTTTTGGAGACAAGATTAACACAATATGTTGTTGCCTTTTTCACCTAGTAGTAAAATGATCTAGACCTCCCCCCTTCAGTTCATTGCGTTCTTTCTTTCACCCTTAAGCTGGATAGGTTTTTTGCAACTTACATGTGTTCTTTCTTTTTTGAAACTCCTTTACCTCGACTCGCTTGATGTGGACTACAGGACAGTCCACAAGGATTATGTGGACAAGAGCACGCCAATTGTTCTTCCAAGGGTCAAAGCATGGAATGAGGGTCTAATCAAGGCAGTCATTAAGAACGCCAGGATTAGGAAGGGTGTTTATGGAAAGTTACGAGTAAGTTTTACTTTACTTCCTGCACAAAATTTTGTAGTTGCATGATTTTTTTATGTAGTTGCTCACCTATAGGGATGTTGTTGCCTAATTTTAGGTAGGTAGTTGCATTTTAGCTAATAAATGAAAGTTTTCTGCATGAAAATTTGCATGGTAATCATCCTCATTTTTTTCCAAGTGGTCATATTTTACATGTCCATTTACATGAGTTTTTTTTTAAGTTACAGTTGCCAATAATTTAGATTTTGTAGTTGCTCATGTATCGGGTTTCTGTAGCTGCTGTAGTTTCTGTGATGTCCATAACTGCAGTTGACTATCAATAGTGCTGGTTTTGCCCTAAGTTAGGGAGGCAGTTTCTCAGCCATCCCTTTTTCACCTTTTTTCATCTTGCTAACTGTGTTTATCATGTGCATTTAAAAAAACAACTCAAAGCCGAGTTCTCGAGGTGCGCAGAAGATAGTCTTTTTGGGAGCATGGATCACATCTAGAAGTTTGTCGCTGCGAGGCTTCCTTGAAATTACAACCCCAATGTATTTGCTTCCCTATTTTTGTTCATTTCTAAGAAATGCACTGCCTCTTTTTTTGTTCATCATTGTGTTATATAGTCTCCTCATTCAGTTTACATTTTTGTGTTTCCAGAAACAAAGGAGGATGTCATTGTTGGTGCATGATATGTGCTCTGAAATATTAGTCTGAATGGGAAGGTTTGTTCAAGGTGTGGGCAAGTTGGACGAGGAGGATGAACCGGCAGCCACAAGTGTTTCAAGGGTGGCAAGCGCACGTAAATCAGTGAGCAGGGAAAGGAAGATAAGGGCAGCGGCAAGTCCAAAACAGCAGAAGGTTGCAAAGCAGAAGAAAAGAAGGGGCAGGAGCACTCGGTGCGGGGAGACACTTTTAGCGTCCGATGACGAGGAGGAGGAATCGGATGAGGAAGAATTTGAATCTTTAGAAGAAGAAGAAGAAGAAGAGGAGGAGGAGGAGGAGGAGGAGGAGGAGGAGGAAGGGAAAGATGAGGACAGTCCCGAAGAGGAGAGTTCAGATGAGAAGGGGGACAACAATGATGATTATGATGATGACGATGACTATGATGATGATGTTCCCTCATACAGCAGCCCACCACCAGCAACAGAAACTGGTGATCATGATTCACAGTGCATGGACGTTGACAACTCGCAGCGGTCTATTGTTGGTCAACATGGTGGTGAAGAGGAGGAAGGGGATGATGAAGAGGATGATGAAGAGGAAGAGCATCTAAAGGATGAGGAGGATGAAGAGGAAGAGGAGGATGAAGAGAACAAAGACAAGAAGAGAAATGTGGAAGAGGGCAATGAAAAAGGGAATTACGTAGAAAAGAAAGAGGGGAAAGCAGAGGAGAAAGAGGACGATGAAAATAATGAAGAAGAGAAAAAAGAGGAGGAGGAAGATAGAGAGGATGAAGGTGCTGAGGTGGAGGAAGATGGTGGGGAGGGAAGAAGGGGGATGAAGATAAGGATGATAGCGACACGGGCGGCAACGCTAGCACCGACCAGCCTAGTGGCAGCGGCTATCATGACGAGGGAGGTGCATGAAATCCGGGGTGGCACGGGGGCAGTGATGACGATGAGGTGCCGCTAAATAAGACCATGGAGAAACTCAAGTGTACTGGCAAGGAACAACAACAACCAGAGCAAACAATGTCCGTTGAGAGCACACAAGGAAACATCCAAAGCGCTGGTAGTTTTTTTCAAAGCAACTTCGTTTAGATGGACTTGCGGAAGGAGTTGTTTGAGGTACGGAGCGGGCCTGTTATTTCAGCTGCAGTTATGGTGAGAATTGGAGAGTCGCAGTACAGTCAGAAGCGGGTCATCCCTGAGACCCGAGATATCCCTCTTTTTCCTGTGCTCGTGATGCCAACTGAGGAAAAATTCTCTAGGATGGATTTGTGCCTTGAGATGATTGGAGATGTCCTGGAACCACCAAGTATTGGTCCAAAAAAGAGGGAAACACGGCCTGCAGGAGAAGATGGAGGGGGTGTTGTGAGGAAGGTTGAGAAAGTGTGCCACAAGGCAGCAAAGGCAACCGTTATGCCCCCGAAAGAAAGCGAGGTTGTGGCAGGTCAAAGTGTTGTAACTACGACAACCAGTCAGCAAGCTGCGACAGCTCTAAGGCCGACAGATGAAGTGGCAAGTCAAAAAGTCACATCACCATCAAAAACCAAAGTTTATTAGAAAAAAGCAGCAAATAAGCAAAATAGAGAAACTGCTCATATGATGGAAGTAGCTGAGCAAAAAAATCAGGCAACTTCTGAATCAGCAAAGAATAAAAACAGAGCAACTGCTGCTACCTTGGAAGCAATTCAACAAAAAACTCAGGCAAGCAGAGTGAGTATGCAGGCAGCAGCCCCTCCCAAGCAAAGTGTGGAAGCAACTATTGTGCTGGAGGAAGCCACTCCTAAGATGGAGCAAGCAATTGTTGAAGGAACAACACAAGAATCAACAGATAAGCCTCTGGTAGTTCCCACCAAGAAAGCGTGCTCCTCAAAGCGGAAAGAAATATCATTTGATGATATTAGGGGCATCAACGAGTTGCTCGAAAAGTGCGTCATCCTAGCTTCGACGCCACTGCTCGCAAGGAGTAAATCTGTTGGCACCATACCTGTAATACGGACATCACCTGCCATTAATCTCTCAGCAAACAAAGGAGCATTTGATTCAGGTGAAGAACCAGTATTGCTGCAAAGATCAAAGTCTGGAAGTGCTGTTTTGGATGATTATTGTCCAGCTCCGCCTTTTGATATTGGGATAGATGAACCAGTGGGAATAACAGGTGAGGAGGGCAAGCTAGCAGAGGATAAGGGGGTGGAAAACACACCTACCACCAGTGACAATGAGTGGGGAATTGATTGGGGCAACATGGATTTCGATGAATTCGTTGAGGGTGCAGTGAAAAGTGCTGCAGCACAGAGCGTGGGTCACATGTCACCTACCGGATTTAGTACACCAACCAAAGATGCAAAAATAAGTGATGAGGGGGAGCTGGGCAAAGGTGTTGCCAGCAGCTCGGGCGAGCCTGTTCCTGAGAAGCATGAGAGGAGGATATTGAAAGCTCTACCATCACAAAGGTCACCATGTGTGAATGTAGAGATGAGGAAGGATTTCACATGGAACGCAGAAATAAATAGAGTGTATGCAATGGTTCTGTTGCTTGGAGGAGGAGGGACAACAAGGACGTTGCAGGGTGATGATGCAATGTGTGTGTTTCTTGCAATAGACACTTTTTATGTTTTTCTTCCCATCCAATGATCTTTCTTCTTGTTATTTTCTCAACAGATCCTTTCTTTGTTCTACAGGCCGCACATCATAAACTATCATGGCTACTTTTTCACAATCAAGGAGCTTGCTCAATCAATGAAGAAGGCCGGATGGATGAAGACACATGTCTTTGAGTTAGGGATTGATGCAATCATGTACAACAGACAGGTGGGGTCCAAGAAAATAATCATGCCTGTTAGGTCTTCGGTAAGAAAATAAAACCCAAAGTTTTTATTCAACTAGCTTTTCATTTTGTTTCTTTTGTTTGGCACTGAAGTTGTTTCTTTATCATCTCCTTCTGCC
This sequence comes from Triticum monococcum, assembly GCA_034509565.1. Lineage (NCBI taxonomy): Eukaryota > Viridiplantae > Streptophyta > Magnoliopsida > Poales > Poaceae > Triticum > Triticum monococcum. Next base: position 631,301,567 of record CM067843.1, read on the forward strand.
TATTTTCACAGACTTGGCTTCAAAAACTTGTTTTCGATGTGAAGGAGCTGCGTAACAGGTTCAATGAATCAAACCGTTTGGATGAGCAAGCCATGGTATGCTCCATGTGTTGCTAGTTTCTTTCTTTTAAAACATAATTTGCCTATAATCCTTCTGGGTGTTGTTGCCTAAATTTTTATGGCCTGCGGCACATACTTAGGATCCATCTGTTATTACACTTTGTTGGTTTTTTTAAATATGTTTTAGGTGCATGTACAAACCACCCTAGTGTGTACGTACAAACTATAATAGCCCCCACAAGATATTATTGAGCAGTATCTGTCAGTTGGCCTTTTTTAACATCTAATTTACCTGTTATATACAGTGCATTGTTGCCTAAATAGTGTATGGTGCTAGTGGTAAATTTTTTGCATAGGTTGGAAAACCAAGCTCATTGTGTGTGTTTATAGTTCACAAGGAAGAATTTTTTTTCATTTTTGGATTTTACATCTCTGTAGCATGGACTCAAGTAAAGTTGATCATAAAAACTCATAGGTTTGCCTGAAATCATATTAGAAGTTGATGTTTTTTTTTGTTTTGTAAGATCATAGCAGAAGTTGATATCAGAAAATTATAGTGGAGTTGCATGAAATCATATCAGAAGTTGCTCCTAAAAACTCATATAGTTGCCTGAAATCATATCAGAAGTTGATGTTTTTGTGTATTTGAAAGCTTGATATCAGAAGTTGCCTGAAATTATGGATCTCGGTCTCACCGAGATGGCCTGAGCAAGTTTCTGTGATGAAGTCACTTCATTTCCGAATCACCAAGATGAATCGATCGAAATTTCCGAAATGAGGTCTTGCCCTAGCCATTGCACTTCAGTCACACCGAGTCATTCTGTTCGGTCTCACTAAAAAGCATAACGGTCAAGTCTTTTGCATTAGTTGGTCTCACCAAGATTTCCATGACGGTGTCATCGAGTTGTGTCAAATACTTGTAACGGTTGGATTTTTGGTGCTGCCTATTTATACCCCTCCACCATCACCCACTCTCTCTCTCTCTCTCTCTCTCTCTCTATATATATATATATATATATATATCGCCATCAGAGTGAACCACTACTTCCATTACTCATTTTCTGAGAGAGAACTATCTACTCATGTGTTGAGATCAATATATTCCAATCCAACCATTTGAACCTTGATCTCTAGCCTTTCCCAAGTTGCTTTCCATTCAATCCTCTCTTCTACCAAAGACAAATATGTGAGAGAGTGTTTGAGTGTTGGGGAGACTATCATTTGAAGCACAAGAGCAAGGAGTTCATCATCAATAATACCGTCTATTACCTTTTGGAGAGTGGTGTCTCCTAGACTGGTTATGTGTCATTTGGGAGCCTCCAAGAGATTGTGGAGTTGAACCAAGGAGTTTGTAAGGGCAAGGAGATGGCCTACTTCGTGAAGATCTACCTGAGTGAGGCTAGTCCTTCGTGGGCATACGCCATGATGGAATAGACAAGGTTCCTTCTTCATGGACCCTTTGTGGGTGGAGGCTTCCGTGGACTCGCGCAATAGTTACCCTCCGTGGGTTGAAGTCTCCATCAATGTGGACGTACGATAACACCACCTATCGGAACCACGACAAAAATCACCATGTCTTCATTACGTTTGATTTCTCTGACCCCTCCTTTACGTTCATATGCAAAGCCATTACATTCCGCCGCTCAACTCTGATACTTGCATGTGTAGGGTGTACTTGACTTGGTAGAATTGCTAAAACTTGCCTACAACTAAAATTGGCAAAAGGATAAGTGAAAGTGCAACTAATCCCTGGGTGGTTTTGGTAATTCTTAACAACATATAGCTCATTGAACTAACACTCTTTCAAGATGATCATTTCAGAAAGTTCAATGATTGGCATGGCATGGACAAGAGATATGGACCCCTCAAAATGCTACGGATACATATTGGCTCAAGCTCAAGACTCTACATTTTTGTTTTAGTCATCCAAGATCACATTGAGTCCATAGGAAAAGCCAAAACTATTAAAAGGGGATGAGGTGTTGCTTAATGGCTTGCTTGCTCAAAATGCTTGGTGATATGCTCCAAAAGCCCTCAACCACTTTCTCATATCCACATATGTCCCAAACCAAAAGTCAAACTCAGCCCTACCAATTTGATCTATCCGCCCCCACCGAGTTCATTTGACATAGCCATAGCAAGAAACCCTAATCAGTTCGGTCTCACTGATAAGGATCTTGGTCTCATCGAGATGGGATTGCAAACTCTCTATTTCCCTTCATAACATTCTGGTCTAATCGAGATGAGCGATCGATCCCACCGAGTTCGTAATGCAAACTCTCTATTTCCATTTCGTAATGTTTTGGTCTCACCGAAATGAGCGATCGGTCCCACCGAGTTTGCCTGACCAACTCTCTGTTTGCCTATTACAGAAATCGGTCTCAACCAAGTTCATGTGTGTAGCGATCCGACCTCAAACGATCAAATCTCTATGCATAAGTGTCATCCCTGGATCGGTAATGCTGACACACACAGTACTTGAAGGATTTATAATAGAGTGCAATCACACACTTAATACATCGAACATCTAAAAAAGAGAACTTATTACAATAATATGGCTGAAGGCCATCGAATGAAGATACCAGCGGAAGGCTTGGAAGATAAAGCGAGTCCATCAACTCCAACAGCATAGCTGAGTGCACGACAACGACCTAGCGCACCTTACTCTTCGCCTGAAAAGTCTGCAACATAATACGTTGCAGCCCGAAACGGGTCAGCACATGGAATATGCTGGCAAAATAACACTGTAGAGCATTGAACATGTAGCAGCTATAACTATATGCATATTTGGCTGGTGGAGGCTCTATGGTTATTTTTACAGAAAGCTAATTTTTCCAAAAAACAAAGGAATAAATTTTATTTAACTACAAAGTTTGCTGAAAAAATATTGACAAGGTTCCTCCAACTCAATCCCAAATTAAAATAATCATCAACCCAATAAATTAATTCATAGAGTGATGAGATCAACTCAATAATTCAAGTACCAGATACTCAAGATGTCCATAACCAGGGACACGGCTAACCATGATTAGTTTATACACTCTATAGAGGTTTGCGCACTTTTCCCCACAAGACTCAATCTCCTCCGTTGGATTTCTCGCACTACATGGTGTTTGAAAAACGGATGACTGAGACACAGTCTTTCAGAAGCATTAACTCTTTACTCTGGGTGGACAGTACCACCTACATCCCCTACATCTGCTAGCTTACCACTGAAAGAGGTCACATAACTTACTCAACTATGCCAAAGCCCATAATGGCTTGTGGCTGCACACGGAAGTTTCCAGCATGAATAATCTTATGATCCCTTTGAGCCTGGGTGGCAAATCGTAGGATGATCACACGGGTACTCCGGGATATCCTAGGACAACACTCGATTGCTCCAGGTGCCCAGACAACCACTGGGTGCTCCAGGGTGCCTCAACCAATCCACCTAGATGTGTATTAAAGTAGCCACCTCAAGTTTAACCATTAATTAAAACTCTCACATCTGTCGTGGGTCACTCAAACCAAACCATGTCTACGAGCATAGCATAGCATAGCAATATAAGCATAACGTAGAAGTAACTCCCATGGTTTGAAAATAAAGGAAATAGGTACTACCTCATCACTACTTCCCAAATACCCACAAGTTAAACAGATCCTAAACATGCAATGTTTGAGGATTAAAACTTATGCATAAAAACTAGGTATGAAAAGTATGATCAAAGTGTTACTTGCCTTGGTGACGATCTGAAAACTCTAGTGACTCGTAGTAGCACGCTTCGCACTCCGAAAACTCTATCGCAAACAAAAAATAACATACATAAGCACTCAAGCAATAGATGCATGGGTAAAACTCGAATGAAAAGATCCAAACGGAAAGTACAAGTGAAGAGCTTCGATACGCAAAAAGAATCAATCGAATCGGAGCTACAAAACTCAAACTGCGGTCAAAAGAAGTTCAAATTCAAATCTTCTTACAACCAAATTTTAATTTCTCAAAACCATGTTCAAGTTGGTTAACTGGAAAGAGAGGTTCGAGACGAATATTTTGGCGTTGGTTTCACTGGATGTGGACAAACGGTTAAAAAGTTGCGAGCGTTTGAAGATCAGGAGCTAATCTGCAATAAAATAATTGCGGATAGGTCCCTGGCCAGAAAATAAAATAAAAAGGAAAGACTAACGAACGAATGTTCGTTATCAGAGACAAACGAAAGAACACGTTCACGAACAGAGGCGTTCAGGTGAACGTTCGCTAAATAAATGTGAAGAAAACCGAGAAAACCCTAACCCTAAAATAAAATCGATCTAAAACGAAAACCGAAAAAAACGGGGTGGTTTTTACCGGTTAACCGGGGAAAGTCGCCAGTGGCAACGACAGCGGGATCCGGCGAGACGGCGATGCGGGCGGCGTGCGGCGGCGATGTGGAGCGGCGACGGCGACGCGGGCGGCGGCGGCGGCTGCAGTTGCGGCGGGCGACAGGCACGACGGCGGTGGGGTGCTGCGGTTGCTGCAGCTTGAGGGCGGCGACAGCTTGGGGTGAAAGGGGGGCCGGGGTGGGGGTATTTAAAGACGAGGGGGCGGTCGGTTTGGGGAGGGGGCAAGGCGGCGGGGGAGGCGGAGTCCGCCTCGGACTCGGCCGGCGGCGGCTCGCGGCGGGACTCCTCCACTCGGGAGGAAGGCGGCGGCGCGGACTGGGCCTGCTGGGCGTTCAGCCCGGTCGGTCCGAAACATTTTTTCTATAAATTCCGCCAAAAACAAAAATCCTAATAAAATATAAAAAAAAATCTAAAAATTCCCAAAACAATTTTCACCGTCTAAATAAAATATTTAGAACAAAGTGAACATTTTTCTGGCCTAAAAATGAAATGTTGAAAAATGCATATTTTTCTAATTCAAATAAAATAGCAATAAAATACCAAATAAATTTTTTAATTGATTTTAAAAATTTTCCTCCAATATTCCTCTTTTTTTAAGAAGTCATATTATATTTTCTATTTTATTTTTGATTTTAGAAATATTCCGAAAGAAAAATATTAAAACCAAAATGACCCTCCTTTCAAATTTGAGAAAATTCAAATATGAAAACTTATGAAATCTCCAACTCTCTCCTTGGGTCCTTGAGTTGCTTAAGATTTGTAGGATCACAACCAAAATGCAAATAAAATATGATATGCATATGATGACCTATGTATAACATCCAAATTGAAAATTTGGGATGTTACAATCCTACCCCCCTTGAGATGAATCTCGCCCTCGAGATTCGGGTTGGCTAGAAAACATGTGTGGGTAGTTTTTCCGTATGTCTTCTTCTCATTCCCACGTGGATTCATCCTCGGTATGGTGGCTCCATTGTACTTTGCAAAACTTGATAAACTTACTGCATGTAACTCGGCTGGCAAACTCGAGGATCTTGACTAGTTTCTCCTCGTAGGTCAGATCACTCTCCAACTAAATTGCTTCCAGGGCCACTGTATCTCTCAGGGGAATATCGGCCATCTCTACATTGCACTTCTTCAACTTGGAAACGTGAAACACATCATGAACTTTTGACAGTCCTTCGGGCAATTCCAACTTGTAGGCAACCTCTCCCATTCGTTCGAAAACTCGGTATGGTCCTACAAATCTCAGGGCTAACTTTTCCTTAACTCCAAAATGTTTAACTCCTCGCAGTGGTGACACACGAAGATATGCTCGATCTCCAATCTCGTAGACTACCTCCTTGCATTTGGTATCTACGTAACTCATCTGCCTAGACCGAGCTACCTTCAGTCTATCTCGAATCAACTTAACCTTCTCTTCAGACTCTTTGTTCAAATCCAGTCCAAATAACTGATGTTCTCCAACTTCATCCCACATGAACGGTGTCCTGCATCTCCTTCCATACAGGGCTTCGAAAGGTGCCATCTTCAAACCATCTTGATAACTTTTGTTGTATGAGAACTCTGCGTAAGGCAAATTGTCATCCCAACTAGATCCATAATCTAGTGCACAAGCTCTTAGCATGTCCTCCAGAATCTGATTGACTATCTCGGTCTGTCCATCTGTCTGCGGATGAAAGGCTGTACTGAACTCTAGCCTAGTACCGAAAGTCTGGTGCAATTGATTCCAAAACTTCGAGGTAAATTGTGTTCCTCTATCTGATACGATGGTCCTTGAAACTCCGTGCCGACACACGATCCTGGTCATATATATCTTGGCCAACTTTGCGCTTGTATAAGTGGTCTTCACCGGGATAAAGTGAGCTACCTTGATCAAGCGATCAACTACTACCCAGATTGAATCATATCCCGATTGGGTCCTCGGTAATCCGGTGATAAAATCCATGCCAAGCTTGTCCCACTTCCATTCGGGTATCGGCATAGGCTGCAGTAATCCTGCTGGCTTCTGATGTTCTGCCTTCACTCTCTGACATACATCACACACTGCTACGTACTCGACAATATCCTTCTTCATACCTGTCCACCAGAAACGCTCCTTCAAATCCAAATACATCTTGGTGTTTCCGGGGTGAATCGAGTATGGCGAATCATGAGCTTCCTGAAGTATTAACTTCCTGATCTCAACATTATTAGGCACATATATACGATCCTCAAACCATAAGGGCTCGTGCTCATCCTCACGGAAACCCTTGGCTTTTCCCTTGCTCATTTTCTCCTTTATCTCAGCGATTTCCTTATGGTTCTTCTGAGCTTCTCTAATCTTTCCCTATAATGTAGATTGAACCTCCATTGTTGCCACAAAACGTCTTGGAACTATCTCCAAACGAAGCTCCTTGAGATTCTCGACTAACTCCTGCGGTGATCCTCCGCTTACAAGGGTATTGACACAACTCTTGCGGCTCAAAGCGTCTACTACGACGTTGGCCTTCCCTGGATGATAATGCAACTTCATATCATAATCCTTTATGAGCTCCAACCATCTCCTCTGCCAGAGATTCGGCTTCTTCTACGTGAAAATGTACTTCAAACTCTTGTGATCCGTGTACACATCACATCTATTTCCAATCAGAAAATGTCTCCAGGTCTTAAGCGCATGCACTACGACTGCTAACTCCAAATCATGGGTGGCATAATTTAACTCATGAGGTCGAAGTTGTCGTGAGGCATATGAAACAACTCTTCTGTCTTGCACGACTACACCTCCAAGTCCTAAGCGAGAAGCATCACAATACACTTGGAAGTCCTTGCGTATATCCGGAAGAATCAGCACTAGGGCTGTAACCAAACGTTTCTTCAACTCCTGAAAATTGGCCTCACACTCTTCGGGCCATTTGAACTTGGTGTCCTTCTTTAACAGCTCTGTCAAGGGTTTCGCAATCTTGGAGAAATTCTCAATGAGCCTCCTGTAATATCCCGCGAGTCACAGAAAACTACGGATCTCTCCAACCGAGGTGGGTGCCAACCACTCAGTGACAGACTGAACCTTGGTGGGGTCTACTGCTATTCCTTCACCTGATATAACATGTCCAAGAAATCCAACTTCTTTCAACCAAAAACTCACACTTGCTAAACTTGGCATACAACTGATGTTCCCTAAGCTTCTCGAGAACTAAGCACAAGTGTTCCTTATGTTCCTCTTCATTCTTTGAGTATACCAATATATCGTCAATGAACACCACAACAAACTTATCCAAAAACTCCATGAATACCTTGTTCATCATTCATAAAATAGGTAGGGGAATTAGTCAATCCAAATGACATGACTGTGTACTCATATAGCCCGTACCTTGTGGTAAAAGCTGTCTTAGGTATATCCTATTCTCGAATCTTCAATTGGTGGTATCCTGATCGAAGATCGATCTTGGAGAATACTTTAGCTCCTTGCAATTGGTCAAATAGATCATTATCATCGGTAGTGGGTACTTGTTCTTGATCGTCACTTCATTCAATGCTCGATAATCAACAACCATTCTCAAAGATCCATCCTTCTTCTCAACCAAGAGCTCCTTAATCTGCTTCTTAATTTCCTCCAGATCATTTGCGGATTCCTGTACGGTCTCTTCGATATTGGTCCGGTGCCTGGCAACTGTTCTATCAAAAACTCTATGTCTCGATCTGGTGGCATGCCTGGTAGTTCCTCTAGAAATACATCCGGGTAATCCTTTACAATAGGCACTTCTTCTTGAACAACTCCTGAGAGAGAATTTACTTGGGTCCTCCTTGGCGCATGCCTAGACACATACTTGATCCTTTTTCCCTCCGGGTGGTGAGTAAAATTGACCTACTAGCACAGTCGATGTTTCCTCCATACTTCGATAACCAATACATGCCTAATATTATATCCAATCTTTGGGACTCCAAAATTATTAGGTCTGAGGGGAAAACATGACTACCAATGGTTAACGGTAACCGATTACACCATCGGTTGGCCATATACTCTGCTCCTGGCGAACTTACTAACATGGGTGACCTAAGGGCTATGGTTGGCAACTTAAACTTGTCCACAAATCCCCTTGATATGTATGAATGCGATGCACCAGTCTCAAAAAGAATGAGTGCGGTAAATGACTTAATCAAAAACTTACCGATCACTTTGTCAGGCTGATCTTCAACCTCCTCCATGTTGATGTGGTTCACCTGACCTCTGGTGAACGGATTGGGCTTCTTCCCATATTTTCCATTTCCATTTCCATTCTTTGTGTTGGGACATTCAGTGGCGTAGTGTCCCGTCTTCCCGCACTTGAAACAAGTAATGTGACTTAAATCCTTCCTGGCGGGGGTTGCTGGGTTGGAACGGTTCTGTTCGTTGCTTCCTCCATTCCCATTCCATTCTTGGGGCCACTGTTATTATGCGAACTCCCTCCATTGTGGGTATGGCCTCCATGATTGTGAGTGTGTGTCCTCCCGAGTTCGGGGTAAAACGAGGCTTCTGCTGAGCTCCAGAATTATACTTCCCTTGTCCATACTTTCTTTTGCGGCTCTCTATCTGTTGTTGCTTGCCTTCAATCATAAGGCCCCTATCTACCAAATCCTGGTAGTTATTGAATGTTGCCACCATCAAATGTATGCTCAGCTCATCATTCAGCCCTTCCATAAACTTCTCCTACTTCACGGCATCTATGGCCACATCATCTGGGGCATAGCGAGCTAACTTACTAAACTCATCCATGTACTACCCCACAGTACGATTTCCCTGGCGTAAGTTGCGAAACTCATGCTTCTTCATGCTCATAACTCAAGTTGAGACATGTGCGGTACGGAAAGCTTGCTGGAACTGATCCCAAGTGACATTGACTATGGGAAAAGTGGCTGTGTAATTCTCCCACCCTGAGGCTGCTGGTCCATCCAATTGATGCGCGTCAAAGTGCACCTTCTCAGCATCTGTGCAACCTGAGGTGGTCAACTTCCTTCCAATCCTGCGGAGCCAGTCATTAGCAACAATCGGCTCAGCGCTACTGGAAAACACCGGCGGATTCAACCTCAGAAAACAAGCTAAGTTGTCAACTGGAGGTGGTGGCGGTGGATTGTTATTGTTGTTGTTGTTGTTGTTATTGCCCTGGTTCTAGATTAATAGCTGCATCAAGGCATTCTGCTGTTGTATCAGCTGGGTGAGCTCCGGTGGGAAAACAAATCTGGGGTCACGTCTTGGAGGCATCTGATAGGTTTAGAGGGGAGAGATTAGAATAGAGTGGGGGTCTAAGGGGAAATCACTACCCATATGCACATGAGACAAACACATTCATATCACACCACTCAATTCAAACAAGGGCATACAATCGATCTAGCTACCGTTACAAAGTACTCTGACTATTCTATAAACATGGGGGTATACTACTGATAATATGGTGGTCGACTAGAAATTTTGATCGGAAGAAGATTCCATGATATCTGCCCCAGGTTTGTCTTCATAGCCATCATCACTATCGGGGTCGGAGTCGGTGTCGTCGATGATGATGTAGTCCTCGGGATGATTGTCATCTCCTCCTGGTGCTGGGTCTCCCATGAATACTCCTAGCTTCTTCTCCAGGTCTTCATTCTTATCCAGTAGAACTGCAATTTCCTCTTCATATCCATCGCGTGTAGACTTGAGTTCCTCTTCTAGCTCCATGTTCCTGGTCATCACCTTCTTTAGGTCTATCATGATGGAGCACCTCTGGTTCTCCTATCAACGAATATGTTGGTTTAACTCCTGGATGTAAGCTGTAATGGATTTGTTCCTCCTGGTGCTGATCATCTCCCATTGCTCATCTCGTCGTCCACATATCTGGTAGATGGTGTCCTTAAGATCCTTGCGGTAAACTTCACCGATGTGTCCCATGGAGATGTGAGCTTCCATGCTCTTTCCTAGACTCCAGGTTGGTGCATCAAAGGAAAACTCTATGGGCTCAGTAACTGGTGTGAATGTCCTTCCTGGAACATGTACTCGAATTGTTCAGCGCTCTTCTTCCGGTAGAGTGGCGGTGTAGGTCCCGGTGAAGCTTGGTATTCTGATGTTCAGGTATCTAGTGGCTTCCTTCAAGTGCTGTCCAAAAGGGGTGTCTTCATCCGGTTGAGCAAACTTGTTCCTTGGGTCTGCCATCTATAGAGTGGAAGGTTGAGAAGAGTCAGAAATGAGTAGAGAAGAGTGACCTGTGGCTCATCTTAGTGGTCGTGTCCTACAGTCAGCGTGTGCTCTGATACCATCTTGTAGTGATCCGACCTCAAACGGTCAAATCTTTGTGCATAAGTGTCATCCCTGGATCGGTAATGCTGACACACACAATACTTGAAGGATTTATAACAGAGTGCAATCACACACTTAATACATTGAATATCTCAAAAGAGAACTTATTACAATAATATGGCTGAAAGCCATCTAATGAAGATAACAGCGGAAGGCTTGGAAGATAAAGCGAGTCCATCAACTCCAACGACATAGCTGAGTGCACGGCAACGACCTAGCACACCTTACTCTTCGTCTAAAAAGTCTGCAACATAATACGTTGCAGCCCGAAACTAGTGGCAAACCGTAGGATGATCACACGGGTACTTCGGGATATCCCAGGACAACACTGGATTGCTCCAGGTGCCCAGACAACCACTGGGTGCTCCAGGGTGCCTCAACCAATCCACCCAGATGTGTATTAAAGTAGCCACCTTAAGTTTAACCATTAATTAAAACTCTCACATCTGTCATGGATCACTCAAACCAAACCACATATACGAGCATAACATAGCAATATAAGCATAACGTAGAAGTAACTCCCATGGTTTGAAAATAAAGGAAATAGGTACTACCTCATCACTACTTCCCAAATACCCACAAGTTAAACAGATCCTATACATGCAATGTTTGAGGATTAAAACTAATGCTTAAAAACTGGGCATGAAAAGTATGATCAAAGTGTTACTTGCCTTGCTGACGATCTGAAAACTCTAGTGACTCGTAGTAGCACGCTTCGCACTCCGGAAACTCCATCGTGAACAAACAATAACATACATAAGCACTCAAGCAATAGATGCATGGGTAAAACTCGAACGAAAAGATCCAAATGGAAAGTATAAGTGAAGAGCTTCGATACGCAGAAAGAATCAATCGAATTGGAGCTACAAAACTCAAACTGCGGTCAAAAGAAGTTCAAATTCAAATATGCTTCCAAACAAATTTTAATTTGTCAAAACCATGTTCAAGTTGGTTAACTGGAAAGGGAGGTTTGATACGAAGATTTTGGCGTTGGTTTCACTGGATTTGGACAAACAGTTAAAAAGTTCTGAGTGTTTGAAGATCAGGGGCTAATCTGCCATAAATAATCACGGATAGGTCCCTGGTCGGAAAATAAAATAAAAAGAAAAGACTAACGAACGAACGTTCGTTATTAGAGACAAACAAATGAACGCGTTCACGAACAAAGGCGTTCGGGTGAACGTTCGCTAAATAAAACCGAAGAAGACCTAGAAAACCCTAACCCTAAAATAAAACCGATCTAAAACGAAAACCGAAAAAAACCGGGGTGGTTTTTACCTGTTAACAGGGGAAAGTCGCTGGTGGCAACGACGGTGGGATCCAGCGAGATGGCGAGGCGGGGCGGTGTGCGGCGACGGTGACGTGGGCGGCGGTGGCTGCAGCTGCGGCGGGGGGGGGGGGGGGCGGCGGCTTGGGGTGAAAAGGGGGCCGGGGCGGGGGTATTTAAAGTGGAGGGGGCCAGCCGGCTTGGGGTGGGGGTAAGGCGGTGGGTGTGGGTGTCAAAACCGGCGGATCTCAGGTAGGGGGTCCCGAACTGTGCGTCTAAGGTTGATGGTAACAAGAGATAGGGGACACAATGTTTACCCAGGTTCGGCCCCTCTCTATGGAGGTAATACTCTACTTCCTGCTTTATTGATCTTGATGAATATGAGTATGACAAGAGTTGATCTACCACGAGATCGTAAAGGCCAAACCCTAAAAGTCTAGCCTGTCTGACTATGATTATGAGGATGTCTATCTATGGACCTAGCCCTCCGTTTTATATAGACACCGGAGGGATCTAGGGTTACATAAGGTCGGTTATTGAGAAAGGAATCTTCATATTTGGACGCCAAGCTTGCCTTCCACGCCAAGGATAGTCCCATCCGGACACGGGTGAAGTCTTCGGTCTTCGTATCTTCATAGCCCATCAGTCCGGCCCATGTCTAATAGGTCGGACCCCCGAGGACCCCTTAGTCTAGGACTCCCTCAGTAGCCCCTGAACCAGGCTTCAGTGACGAGCTGTACGGTGCGTAGATTGTCTTCGGCATTGCAAGGCGGGTTCCCCTTTTTGAATACTCCAAGACAGTCTTCGGTCGCAATGAACGTGTCCGGATCTGCAACACAAGTACCACACACAACCTGTAGAGAATATAATATTACACAAGTCCAATCCGCTGACAACTTTTTGTAATGTGACACCACGTCTGCTTGGTCATCATTTCGAACCGTTTTCCGTCTGCCGTTCCACGTTTTGAGACTCGGTTTTAATAGGCACGTCTTGTCAAAGCAGAGATCGTGTCCCCTTATTGTAGGATTCTCATCAATACGGGCGTGGGTAATATAACCGTGCCGTTTACACAGCCCTTGGGAACAGGCAAGTTTTAAGGCGAGTGGGGAGGCGCTTGATATTCACTGCTTTTATAAGGAGATAAGGATTCCCTTTCTTCACCCACACCTTCTCTATTTCTCTGTCCTTCCATTCTCGAGCTCCAGTGCCCAAGTCCTCATTCTTTCCATCTCAAGGAAGAACTCAGCCATGTCCGGATCCGGAGCGCAAGGCAAGTGGATGGCATCCTCCGTTAGGGAGAAGGGCATCACCAAGCTTCGGGAGGCCGGGTATCTGGCGAAAGAAATCGCCCACGGGCTTCCAGCCAAGGGGAAAATCGTCCCCACCCCGAAGCCCAACGAGAGGGTGGTGTTCATCCCTCATTTCGTCCGTGGGTTAGGGTTTCCTCTCCATCCTTTCGTCCGCGGGATTATGTTCTACTACGGTCTAGATTTCCATGACCTAGCCCCGAACTCCTTCCTCAACATCTCGGCATTCATTGTCGTGTGCGAGGCCTTCCTCCGCATCCAACCCCACTTCGGACTATAGCTCAAGATCTTCAATGTGAGGCCGAAGGTGGTGGATGGCCAGCACGCGGAGTGTGGAGGCGCCATGGTGAGCAAGCTGCCCAATGTCACATGGCCCAAGGGTACTTCTGTGGAGACCATCAAGGAGCGGCAGAAACTATGGTTCTATATCATAGAGCCCCGCGACGCCACCTGGGACGCGACTTCCGTATTCAAGTCCGGAGCTCCAATGCGGCTCACCTCCTGGATAGAGAAGGGCCCAAATTGGTCTTCGTCGGACGAGCTGACAGTGCTGCAAACGCGCATTCAAAGCATGGTGGATAAAGACATCACGCTCGTCAACGTAATCCAGGTGATGCTGGTTCGTCGGATCCTCCCATGTCAAAGCCGAAGCTGCCCTTATGGGAATTCGACCCTAAGAAGCACCAAACCTTGGAAAGGCTCTTCAGAACCACTCACGAAGATGCCTGGAAGTTGCTCTTTAAGGGCAACGAGATGCCGCCAGCCATAGACTCGCACCGCGAGCACGATATTACCCATTCTACCAATGCGGTAAGTCTTTCACGTCTCCAGACGCATCCTCTACTTGTTTGTTTCAAGGAGGATATCTAAACTTTATTTTCTTTCAGGTATGGACAAAGAGGGCGGAGTGGATTCAATGTTCGGCTCCGCTGCCCGTGGAACTAGTCATCCCGCTCCTGGCGAAGATGCTGGTGCCGGCACCCTATAAGGCGTCAGAGAAGAAGGCCAAGAAGAAGGCCAAGGGGGTTCGGAGTGGCCTCCGTCGCAAGGGAGCTTCAGACGTGTCGTCCTAAGACAAGACTCTCTCCTCAGCCGCCTAAGATGACGAGGAGGAGGAGGAAGAAAGAACCTCTCCCACTGATGGGTGGAGGAAGAAGAGGGCGGCCTCCACAAATCTGGAGGCGGAGGCGCCCAAGAGGGGGAAGGGTCCCCTTGCGAATAACACCGTGTGGGACATCAACAGCAGCCCGGAGCGACACCCCCGAAACAAGCCCCTGGCCACGTCGTATGTACTAAAAACCCGCATACGTCCATACATCCGGCCTCTCTTGCTTCATGATATTAACAAGTTTAAATGATGCCATTGTAGTCTGGCCCACGACAGCTCCCAGCGATCCTCATCAAGAGGTTCGCTGGATTCAAAGGCGATGGCCCGTGAGTCATCGCCGGCCACTCACTGTCCCACGGCCAAGGGCGATAATGAGGTGTTGTCCCAAAGGACCTTCCCAGGCCAGGGAGAGGTCCAAGAGGCCGCCAGGGTGACGCCTGAGGGCGGAACATCGGCTGCCGGACACATGGGGGAGCAGACCCCCATGGCGACTGGGGATGGGGGCCTTGCTCAATTCGGCCCCCAGCGGAATACAAGTCCGGAGACCTATATGGCTCTGGAATCCGGTGAGCAATCTCCTTCGAAAGAAGGGGGTGTGCCTATTCCGCCGGTGACCTCTGTCCAACCAAAAGCACCAGATAATCTGCTGGAAGCGCTACGAGGCGCTTTCCATTGTGGATGAACACCGTATCCTTGTGGGTACGGTGATTGAGAGGGTTCACTCCATCAAAAGCGGACTCACCAAAGCCTGCGGCAGCCTGCTGACAGGCTTTGAGGTAAGCGATGCAAAAGAAAAAGTCCTAATATAGACAGTAGCCCCTGAGACACTGTCCGGTGTTCGGAAAGAAGAGCCGGATAGAGGATCAATTTATTTTCGCAGGAAACCAACTAAATGTCTTATATGAATAAGAAGGCGTCATTGCTGGCCGCGACCTCACACACTGCCGAAGTCTCCACACTAAAGCAGAGACTGGAGCGGGCCGAGCAGGAGCTCGACCAAGCGAGGAAGCAGCTAGAAGACAAGCAAGGTATGTAATGACTTGCTGTATATTTGGAAATAATAAATGATGTGTATTGACTGTAGTGTCATGATATGTGTAGGGGTGGCGACCGAGGTCGAGATCCTTAAACAGGCCCTGGCCGAGGCCGAGGAGAGAGCTATCAAGGAAAAAGCCGCCTGTGAGAAGCACGAGGCCAGGCTTGATGAGGTCTAGCAAGAGCTCCAGGATGCAGTGAAGAAATGTGAATCCTTGGAGTGCGACGTTTCGGCTCCAGAGACCGAACTCGCTTAGGCTCGCCAAAGCACGAAAGAGGCCCGGGTTGAGGCCCAGGGCACCCTCCAGGAGATCCAGGAGGCCAGGAAAATCGCGGCAGGTAAGGCGTTTAGTATGCAAAGCAAGTATGTGAAGAAGAAGTATCTTTTACTAACCCGGATTCGGAGTTCTCCAGGGGCGTTTGCAGGTCTGCCACGCACTGTGTCGGACACTGCAGAGTTCTTCCGAGCCGAAGAAAGGAGCTCAACGGAGAAGCTGCTCTGGTCGCAATATCTTGCGCCAGAACATCCAGTGCCCTTTAGCAATCAGCTAAAACAGCTGGGCGAGTTGCATAGGGTGGCCGAACTGGCCATGAAGGATTTAATAATCTGGCTGTGGCCTGCCGAAGCTATGCCTGGCGGCTACTTCGGGCTCGTGAAGCGGCTGGTGAATGCCTGCCCTCGGCTGGACGTCGTCAAGCGGTCGGTCTGCATCGAGGGCACGTGCATGGCCTTCGCCCGCGTCAAGGTGTGGTGGGCGAAGATGGACGCCGTCAAGCTTACGACTGGGGGACCGCCATAGGGCAAGGAGCACCGTACGCCCGAGCGGTACTTTGAAGACATCATGGAGGGGTCTCGTATTGTGGCAACGCAATGTGCGCAAGACATTATTTTCGAATGAATGCATTCATGTTGTCTCTGCCTTGTATGATGAAACAAAGTCGTTATGTAATATAATGTTTGTTATTTAAAAAAATTCACCTCCTGTGCAGCCGTGTCGTGTGAAATATGAGAGTTGGCCAGCTTCCGCCCCCACGTAGGTAGTACGGGGGTGTTCGGGATGTAATCTAAACACTCTTGATCCAATTGTTTGGTCCTTGAAGGAGGTGTTTAGCGCAAAGAACCAGGTAATTGGACTATGCGGCTTTAGCACCCTCACTTAGCCTTAGGAGTTTGACAATAAAAATATAGGCGCAGCTCCTAGTATCCGAACTAGGATGCTGTAAACACCTGATTGGGTAAGTACCGATCCCTCGCGTAATGCAGAAAAAATCACTAAAGATTTGAGACCTCCGAAGAGCTGACCGGATCTCACCGCATCATGACAGTCAGTTTTTGGCTTTCTCTACTGAGGTGCTCATCTGGGTAAACTAGGGCACAATCGCAGTAGTTCTCCCTTTACTACCCTAGCCGATATAGCAGAATGTAGGGTAGCAAGCACAGGAGCCGGGCAACCCAACTATTGATAGAAGACATGATTCGGAGACAATGCATATAGTGCTAAATTCGGGGTGCCGAACTATACTATAAAAAGTGTTCGGACTTTGTTGGCATGTTGTGGGGCGCTATGAAGCCCTTGACAAATTGAAGCGTACCAATGTGTACGGGTGCTATTTGATAAAGTTATCAAGAAAGAAAAAAAATCAGAAAAGGGTAGTAAGCTAAAGCCGTAAAATTTGGGCCGCAAACTGTTTCCATTATCATTTAATTAGTGCATTAAAGCACATGCATACAAGTAGTGCAATAAGAAGAAGGCTATTTGATATGCCTTACCAAGGGAGAGCTGTGTGTGGGTCCTGAAAACAGGTAAAGGGATCGTTAAAGAAACCACCTAAAAATTCCCCAGTACATCCATGCTTCTTGTCGTCTTGATGTATTTATCCTTCAAAAAGAATCGATGGTCAAGCCGTCAGGGAAGGCCTGTGAAAAAGAAACCTGAAAAGGAGAAAAAAGGGAACAGTGAAAGTATGTGTGTCCAGGGCGGTCGAGCCATATTATGGATCACAAGCTAGTTATGTCTCCATCCATGCCCATGGTATTTTGAGTGCGTAGTTATGTACACATGGTACAATTGCCGCCACTTGGTCGGGACTGGGACGGAGGCTGAATTGCCAGTCGAGCTCTTGACGAGCCGAGCTGTCCTGCTGCAGAATAGTCTGAACTCTCTTGACAGTGTCTGGGAGCTCGGCCACCAAATTAAGGTTCTACTTGAAAATGCCGCTCTGTACTTCTGCTGCTAAGGCAGCGGTGTGCTCCTCGGTGCGGAGGGAGCGTTCCGTGTTTCCAATAACTGTTATGACGCCGCGTGGTCCGGGCATCTTGAGCTTGAGATAAGCATAGTGTGGCACCATGTTGAATCGAGCAAATGCGGTTCGCCCAAGCAGTGCATGATAACCGATGCGAAAAGGGATGCTATCGAAGATTAACTCCTCGCTTCGGAAGTAGTTCGAAGATCCGAAGACAAACTCTCGTGTGATTGAGCCCATACAGCGGGCCTCTACACCTGGTATGACTCCTTTAAAGGTAGTCTTTGTGGGCTTGATTCGTGATGGATTAATGCCCATTTTGCGCACTGTATCCTGATAGAGCAGGTTGAGGCTGCTGCCACCGTCCGTCAAGACTCGCGTCAGGTGGAACCCATCAATTATTGGATCCAGGACCAGTGCGGCTGAACCGTCACGACGGATACTGGTCGGATGATCCCGACGATCAAAAGTGATCGGGCATGACGACCATGGATTAAATTTGGGGCGACTGGCTCTATCGCATAGACGTCCCTGAGCGCGTGCTTGCGCTCCCTTTTGGGGATGTGGGTAGCGTATATCATGTTCACCATTTTGACATGAGGGGGAAACTTCTTCTTCCCCCTGTGTTCGATGGCCGGGGCTCCTCATCGTCGTCCCCTCTTTGCGATCCCTTCTCCTTGCTTTCGGCATTTAACTTGCCAGCTTGTTTAAAAACCCAACAATCTCTGTTGGTGTGATTGGGTGGTTTGTCTGGGGTGCCATGGATCTGGCACGGACGATCGAGTATGCGGTCCAAGCTGGATGAGCCCGAATTGTTCTTTTTAAACGGCTTCTTCCGCTGACCAGACTTAGAGCCACTTACTCCGGTATTGACCGCTGTATCATCGGTGTTGTCATTGTTGTTTTGACACTTGTGTCTATTGCGTCGAGACTTGTCATTACTATTTCTTGCTTCAGAGGTGTCGGCGTTGCTTGCATTGTTTTTGCTATGGGCCAACTAACTATCTTCACCCACACAAAAGCGGGTCATGAGTGTCGTGAGGGCTGCCATGGACTTCGGCTTTTCTTGGCCGAGGTGGCGGGTGATCCATTCGTCGCGGATGCTGTGTTTAAAGGCCGCTAGGGCTTCGGCATCCAGACAATCGACAACATGGTTCTTTTTAGTTAGGAACCTAGTCCAGAATTTCCTGGCTGACTCTCCGGACTGTTGAACTATATGCCTTAAGTCATCGGCGTCTGGTAGCCGGACATATGTACCTTGGAAGTTGTTGCGGAAGGCGTCTTCCAAATCCTCCCAGCTGGCAATGGAATTTTTGGGTAGACTATTTAACCAGTGCCGAGCTGGCCCTTTGAGTTTTAACGGAAGGTATTTGATGGCGTGGAGGTAATCTCCATGGGCCATATGGATATGGAGAAGAAAATCCTCAATCCATACAGCGGGATCAATTGTCCCATCGTATGATTCAATATTCACAGGTTTAAACCCTTCTGGGAATTCATGCTCCATTACTTCGTCAGTGAAGCAAAGAGGGTGTGCGGTGCCTCTATATCGGGCCACATCGCGACGTAGCTCCGATGGAGTCCGTCTGCGGTTTTCGGACCGCGCATGACTAGGTGATAACCCCCAAGTATAGGGGGTCAATTGTAGCCTCTTTCGATAAGTAAGAGTGTCGAACCCAACAAGGAGCTAAAGGTAGAACAAATATTCCCTCAAGTTCTATCGACCACTAATACAACTCTACGCACGCTTAACGTTCTCTTTACCTAGAACAAGTATGAAACTAGAAGTACTTTGTAGGTGTTGTTGGATAGGTTTGCAAGATAATAAAGATCACGTAAATAAAAAGTAGGGGTTGTTTAGATAAAGAAACAACTAAGTTAGTTTTAGTAATGAGCTTTTTGTTACGAGAAAGTTATTTGTCCCTAGGCAATCGATAACTAGACCGGTAATCCTTATTGCAATTTTATATGAGAGAGAGGCATAAGCTAACATACTTTCTCTACTTGGATCATATGCACTTATAATGGGAACTCTAGCAAGCATCCGCAACTACTAAAGATCATTAAGGTAAAACCTAATCATAGCATTAAAGCATCAAATCCTCTTTATCCCATACGCAACAACCCCCTTACTCGGGTTTGTGTTTCACTCACTCACGCAACCCACTATAAGCGAATCATGAACGTATTGCAACACCATACAACGGGGATCCCTCATGCTTGCGCAACACGGAGAGCACCATAGGACAGCACCAATAATAAAACATGCAACTCAAACCAATCTTGATCATCAAATAGCCTATAGGACAAAACGGATCTACTCAAACATCATAGGATAGCCATACATCATTGGGAAATAATATATAGCGTTGAGCACCATGTTTAAGTAGAGATTACAGTGGGTAAGAGAGAGGTTACACTGCTGCATAGAGGGGGGAAGAGTTGGTGATGATGGCGGTGAAGTTGTTGGTGAAGATTGCGGTGATGATGATGGCCCCCGGTGGCACTCCGGCGCCACCGGAAGCGAGGGGGAGAGACCCCCTCCTTCTTCTTCCTTGACCTCCTGCCTAAATGGGAGAAGGGTTTCCCCTCTAGTCCACGGCCTCCATGGTGTGGGAGGGGCGAGAGCCCCTCCGAGATTGGACCTGTCTCTCTGTCTCTCTCTGTTTCTGCGTTCTCAGATTCTACCCTTTCACCGTTTCTCATATTCCCGGAGATCCGCAACTCCGATTGGGCTGAAATTTTAACACGATCTCTATCCAGATATTAGCTTTCTTGTCGCGAAATAAGGGCATCAACCGCCTTACGGGGTGGCCACGAGGGTCAGGGGCGCCCCCCTGCCTCGTGGCTCCCTCGGGCATCGTCTCACGTGGATTTTTCTTCCCAAAAATCATATATATTCCAAAAATAATCTCCGTCAGTTTTTATCCCGTTTGGACTCCGTTTGATATGGATATTCTGCGAAACAAAAAACATGCAACAAACAGGAACTGGCACTAGGCACTGGATCAATATGTTAGTCCCAAAAATAGTATAAAAGTTGCCAAAAGTATATGAAAGTTGTAGAATATTGGCATGGAACAATCAAATGTTATAGATACAACAGAGACGTATCAGCATCCCCAAGCTTAATTCCTGCTCGTCTTTGAGTAGGTAAATGATAAAAAGATAATTTTTGATGTGGAATGCTACCTAGCATAATCTTGATCACATATCTAATCATGGCATGAATATTAAGACACGAGCGATTCAAAGCAATAGTCTATCATTTGACATAAAAACAATAATACTTCAAGCCCACAAATAAAGCAATCATGTATTTTCAAAATAACTAGGCCAAAAAAGTTATCCCTAAAAAATCATATAGTCTGGCTATGCTCCATCTTCACCACACAAAATATTCACATCCTGCACAACCCCGATGACAAGCCGAGCAATTGGTTCATACTTTTTAACGCGCTTCAGCATTTTCAACCCTCACACAATACATGAGCGTGAGCCATGGATATAGCACTATAGGTGGAATAGAATGGTGGTTGTGGAGAAGACAAAAAGGAGAAGATAGTCTCACATCAACTAGGCATATCAATGGGCTATGGAGATGCCCATCAATAGATATCAATGTGAGTGAGTAGGGATCGCCATGCAACGGATGCACTAAGAGCTATAAGTGTATGAAAGCTCAGACTGAAAACTAAGTGGGTGTGCATCCAACTTGCTTGCTCATGAAGACCTGATGTCTACTAAACAACCTTCTTCTTGTAGACGTTGTTGGGCCTCCAAGTGCAGAGGTTTGTAGGACAGTAGCAAATTTCCCTCAAGTGGATGACCTAAGGTCTATCAATCCGTAGGAGGCGTAGGATGAAGATGGTCTCTCTCAAGCAACCCTGCAACCAAATAACAAAGAGTCTCTTGTGTCCCCAACACACCCAATACAATGGTAAATTGTATAGGTGCACTAGTTCGGCGAAGAGATGGTGATACAAGTGGTATATGGATAGTAGATATGGGTATTTGTAATCTGAAAATATAAAAACAGCAAGGTAACTAATGATAAAAGTGAGCACAAACAGTATTGCAATGCTAGGAAACAAGGCCTAGGGTTCATACTTTCACTAGTGCAAGTCCTCTCAACAATAATAACATAATTGGATCACATAACTATCCCTCAACGTGCAACAAAGTGTCACTCCAAAGTCACTAATAGCGGAGAACAAACGAAGAGATTATGGTAGGGTATGAAACCACCTCAAAGTTATTATTTCCAATCAATCTATTGGGCTATTCCTATAAGTGTCACAAACATCCCTAGAGTTCGTACTCGAATAACACCTTAAGACACAAATCAACCAAAACCCTAATGTCACCTAGATACTCCAATGTCACCTCAAGTATCTGTGGGTATGATTATACGATATGCATCACACAATCTCAGATTCATCTATTCAACCACCACATAGAACCTCAAAGAGTGCCCCAAAGTTTCTACCGGAGAATCACGACGAAAACGTGTGCCAACCCCTATGCATAGCTTCATGGGCGGAACCCGGAAGTTGATCACCAAAACATACATCAAGTGAATCACGTGATATCCCATTGTCACCACAGATATGCACGACAAGACATATATCAAGTGTTCTCAAATCTTTAAAGACTCAATCCGATAAGATAACTTCAAAGGGGAAACTAATTCCATTACAAGAGAGTAGAGGGGGAGAAACATCATAAGATGCAACTATAATAGCAAAGCTCGCGATACATCAAGAACGTACCGCCTCAAGAACACGAGAGAGAGAGATCAAACACATAGCTACTGGTACATACCCTCAGCCCCGAGGGAGAACTACTCCCTCCTTGTCATGGAGAGCACTGGGATGTTGAAGATGGCCACTGGAGAAGGATTTCCCCCTCCGGTAGGGTGCCGGAACGGGTCTAGATTGGCTTTTGGTGGCTACGGAGGCTTCTGGCGGCGGAACTCCCGATCTATTGTGCTCCCCAATCGTTTTAGGGTATATGGAGATATATAGGCGGAAGAAGTACGTCAGGGGGGCCACGAGGGTGGAGGGCGCGCCTAGGGGGGTGGGCGCCCCCCTACCTCGTGGCTTCCTCAAAGCTTCCTTGACATGGACTCCAAGTCTCCCGGGTTGCTTTCCTTCCAAAAATAAGTTCCGTGAAGTTTCAGGTCAATTGGACTCCGTTTCCTTTTCCTTTTCTGTGATACTCTAAAACAAGGAAAAACATAAACTGGCACTGGGCTCTGGGTTAATAGGATAGTCCCAAAAATAGTATAAAAATGTATAATAAAGCCCGTAAACATCCAAAACAGAAGATAATATAGCATGGAGCAATCAAAAATTATAGATACGTTGGAGACGTATCAGCATCCCCGAGCTTAATTCCTGCTCGTCCTCGAGTAGGTAAATGATAAAAAACAGAATTTTTGATGCGGAGTGCTACTTGAGATAATTTCAATGTAATTCTTCTTAATTGTGGCATGAATATTCAGATACGAAAGATTCAAGATAAAAGTTCATATTGACATAAAAATAATAATATTTCAAGCATACTAAGTAAGCAATTATGTCCTCTCAAAATAACATGGCCAAAGAAAGTTCATCCCTTCAAAATGATATAGTGTAGTCATACTCCATTTTCGTCACACAAGAATGCTCTCATCATGCACAACCCCGATGACAAGCCAAGCAATTGTTTCATACTTTAGTAATCTCAAACCTATAAACTTTCATGCAATATATGAGCGCGAGCCATGGACATAGCACTATGGGTGGAATAGAATATGATGATGGGGGTTATGTGGAGAAGATAAAAAGGGAGAAAGTCTCACATCAACGAGGCTAATCAATGGGCTATGGAGATGCCCATCGATTGATGTTAATGCAAGGAGTAGGGATTGCCATGCAACGGATGCACTAGAGCTATAAATGTATGAAAGCTCAACAAAAGAAACTAAGTGGGTGTGCATCCAACTTGCTTGCTCACGAAGATCTAGGGCACTTGAGGAGGCCCATTGTTGGAATATACAAGCCAAGTTCTATAATGAAAATTCCCACTTAGTATATGAAAGTGACAAAACCAAAGATTCTCTATCATGAAGATTATGGTGCTACTTTGAAGCACAAGTGTGGCAAAGGATAGTAGCATTGTCCCTTCTCTCTTTTTCTCTCATCTTTTTGGGCCTTCTCTTTTTATGGCCTTTATCTTTTTTTATTCCTCACTTGGGACAATGCTCAAGAAAATGATGATCATGACACTTCTATTTATTTATAATTCAATGATTACAACTCGATACTAGAACAAAAGATGACTCTATATGAATGCCTTCGGCGGTGTACCGGGATATGCAATGAATCAAGAGTGACATGTATGAAAATTATGAACGGTGGCTTTGCCACAAATACAATGTCAACTACATGATCATGCTAAGCAATATGACAATGATGAATGTGTCATGATAAACGGAATGGTGGAAAGTTTCATGGCAATATATCTCAGAATGGCTATGGAAATGCCATAATAGGTAGGTATGGTGGTTGTTTTGAGGAAGATATAAGGAGGTTTATGTGTGAAAAAGCGTATCATATCATGGGGTATGGATGCACCAGCGAAGTTTGCACCAACTCTCAATGTGAGAAAGGGCAATGCACGGTACCGAAGAGGCTAGCAATGATGGAAGGATGAGAGTGCGTATAATCCATGGACTCAACATTAGTCATAAAGAACTCACATACTTATTGCAAAAATCTACAAGTCATCAAAAACCAAGCACTACGCGCATGCTCCTAGAGGGATAGATTGGTAGGAAAAGACCATCGCTCGTCCCCGACCGCCACTCATAAGGAGGACTATCAAATAACACCTCATGTTTAAAATTTGTTACATAACGTTTACCATACATGCATGCTACGGGACTTGCAAACTTCAACACAAGCACTTCTCAAATTCACAACTACTCAACTAGCACGACTTCGATATTATTACCTCCATATCTCAAAACAATCATCAAGCATCAAACTTCTCTTAGTATTCAACACACTTATATGATCGTTTTTACTATTCTTGGATGCCTAGCATATTAGGATTATTTAAGAAAATTACCATGCTATTTAGGACTCTAAAAATAATATTAGTGAAGCATGATAGTTCATATATTTATATAAAATAAAACCACCACCGTGCTCTAAAAGGATATAGGTGAAGCACTAGAGTAAATGACAAACTACTCCGAAAGATATAAGTGAAGATCAATGAGTAGTCGAATAATTATGCAACTATGTAAAGAATCTCTAACATTTAATAATTTCAGATCTTGGTATTTTATTCAAACAGAAAGCAAAACAAAAGAAAATAAAATGACGCTCCAAGCAAAACACATATCATGTGGTAAATAAAAATATAGCTCCAAGTTAAGTTACCGATGAACGAAGACGAAAGAGGGGATGCCTTCCGGGGCATCCCCAAGCTTAGGATTTTGGTTGTCCTTGAATATTACCTTGGGGTGCCATGGGCATCCCCAATCTTAGGCTCTTGCCACTCCTTATTTCATAGTCCATCGAATCTTTACCCAAAACTTGAAAACTTCACAACACAAAAGTTAAAGTAGAAAACTCGTGAGCTCGGTTAGTATAAGAAAATAAATCGCCACTTAGATACTGTAATAAACTCATTCTTTATTTATATTGGTGTTAAACCTACTGTATTACAACTTCTCTATGGTTCATAAACTATTTTACTAGCCATAGATTCATCAAAATAAGTAAACAACACATGAAAAATAGAATCTGTCAAAAACAGAACAGTCTGTAGTAATATGGATCAAACGTATACTTCTGGAACTCTTAAAATTCTCAAATAAATTGCTGGACCTGAGTATTTTATCTATTAATCACCTGAAAAAAGAATTAACTAAATATCACTATCCAAATAAAAATGGCAGCAGTTCTCGTGAGTGCTAAAGTTTCTGTTTTTTACAGCAAGATATCAAGACTTTCCCCAAGTCTTCCCAACGGTTCTACTCGGCGCAAACACTAAGTAAAACATAAAACCACATCCAAACAGAGGCTAGATGAATTATTTATTACTAAACAGGAGCAAAAAGCATGGAGCTAAAATAAAACTGGGTTGCCTCCCAACAAGCGCTATCGTTTAACGCCCCTAGCTAGGCATGATGATTTCAATGATGCTCAAATAAAAGATAAGAATTGTAGCATAAATAGAGCATCATGAAGAGTATGAATAACAAATTTAAGTCTAACCCATTTCCTATGCATAGGGATTTTGTGAGCAAACAACTTATGAGAACAATAATCAACTAGCATAGGAAGACAGAACAAGCATAACTTTGAAACTTTAAGCACATAGAGAGGAAACTTGATAGTATTGCAATTCCTACAAGCATATATTCCTCCCTCATAATAATTTTCGGTAGCATCATGAATGAATTAAATAATATAACCAGCACCTAAATCATTCATTTCATGATCTACAAGCATAAAAAATTTACTACTCTCCACATAAGCAAAATTCTTCTCATTCGGAATAGTGGGAGTATCATAAGAGACTTGAATACTATAAATTGTTTCCACATTAAAAAGTAATGTTCAGAAAAGGGGTAATCATAATCATAACAAGTTTTATAAATATAATCACTAATTTTTATAGCATAAGTATCATCACAATAATCATCAGAGGTAGGAGGCATGCTATCATCATTGTAAATTTGCATATCAAAACTTGGGAGACTAAAAATATCATCTTCATTAAACATAGCATCCCCAAGCTTGGGATAAACATTAATTGCAGCAAATGTATTCTCAAAAACATCATCTTCATCAAACATAGCATCCCCAAGCTTGGGCCTTTTCATATCATAAGCATAATCACCTCATCATTAATAGTATGGATAGCACCAATAGTATAGCAATTATCATATTCTTCCAAGCAAGTGCCAAAAAGATTTTCAAGATCATAGCAAGTATCATTATCTTCCACAATTATATTTTAATTAGGCACAATAGTAATAGGAGCATTATTTGGGGGAGATATCTTTTTACCTCTCTTCTTTTTTCTTTTCTTCTTCTTCACCACATCATGTGTGGGTTCAATACTCTTTTTGGGGCTCCTTATTAATGAGATTGGTTGAATAGGAGGCTCCTCCTCGTTACCTGATTCATCATAAGAAATAATAGGAGGATATTGGGAAGTCTCTTCCCTTTCATTGGCATTCTCTTCATCTTCTATTTGTTTTCTTTTCTTTATGTAATTGGCAATATAATATTTTCAATGCAATTCACCGCACAATACATATAAATTTCCTCTAGATCAAAACCAAGAAGTTTATAACTCGCAAATTCTGGAAGATGCCCAGTTATATGTTTCATTTCTTCACAACCCATAAGCAAGCTAAGTTCATTATAATGTGCAAGGGAAATCAACTCATCACAATTTTTGGACACGATTAGAGTATGAAACAATTTGCATCGGATAGCTAAATGACCACTTTCATTGCAAAGTCCACAAGTACGGACAAGAAAATTTAAATTTTCAGCACAATCATCTAGCCTTTCTTGCAACAATTTAGTTTCTAAGTGCTTATGCCTCTTGCAATATCTATCTTCCCTATTTTGTGTGTACTTGCAAACCCAATGCACTCCACAAAAATTTACATGTTTATAGGAGACATTTTCATCATAACTAGTGCAATCATCATTAGTACCATGGATATTCAAGGAGTTCATACTAACAACATTGCAATCATGCTCATTATTCAAAGATTTAGTGCCAAACATTTTAATGCATTCTTCTTCTAGCATTTGAGCACACTTTTCCTTTCCATCATACTCACGGAAGATATTAAAAATATGAAGCGTATGAGGCAAACTTAATTCCAGTTTTTGTAGTTTTCTTTTATGGACTAAACTAGTGATAAAACAATAAACAAAAAGATTCGATTGCAAGATCTAAAGATATACCTTCAAGTGCTTACCTCCCCGGCAACGGCGCTAGAAAAGAGCTTGATGTCTACTACACAGCCTTCTTCTTGTAGACGTTGTTGGGCCTCTAAGTGCAGAGGTTTGTAGGACAGTAGCAAATTTCCCTCAAGTGGATGACCTAAGGTTTATCAATCCGTAGGAGGCGTAGGATGAAGATGGTCTCTCTCAAGCAACCCTGCAACCAAATAACAAAGAGTCTCTTGTGTCCCCAACACACCCAATACAATGGTAAATTGTATAGGTGCACTAGTTCGGCGAAGAGATGGTGATACAAGTGGTATATGGATAGTAGATATGGGTATTTGTAATCTGAAAATATAAAAACAGCAAGGTAACTAATGATAAAAGTGAGCACAAACGGTATTGCAATGCTAGGAAACAAGGCCTAGGGTTCATACTTTCACTAGTGCAAGTCCTCTCAACAATAATAACATAATTGGATCACATAACTATCCCTCAACATGCAATAGAGAGTCACTCCAAAGTCACTAATAGCGGAGAGCAAACGAAGAGATTATGGTAGGGTACGAAACCACCTCAAAGTTATTCTTTCCAATCAATCCGTTGGGTTATTCCTATAAGTGTCACAAACAACCCTAGAGTTCGTACTAGAATAACACCTTAAGACACAAATCAACCAAAACCCTAATGTCACCTAGATACTCCAATGTCACCTCAAGTATCCATGGGTATGATTATATGATATGCATCACACAATCTCAGATTCATCTATTCAACCAACACATAGAACCTCAAAGAGTGCCCCAAAGTTTCTAACGGAGAATCACGACGAAAACGTGTGCCAACCCCTATGCATAGGTTCATGGGCGGAACCCGCAAGTTGATCACCAAAACATACATCAAGTGAATCACGTGATATCCCATTGTCACCACAGATACGCACGGCAAGACATACATCAAGTGTTCTCAAATCTTTAAAGACTCAATCCGATAAGATAACTTCAAAGGGGAAACTCAATCCATTACAAGCAAGAGAGTAGAGGGGGAGAAACATCATAAGATCCAACTATAATAGCAAAGCTCATGATACATCAAGATCGTACCACCTCAAGAACATGAGAGAGAGAGAGAGAGATCGAACACATAGCTACTGGTACATACCCTCAGCCCCGAGGGAGAACTACTACCTCCTCATCATGAAGAGCACCGGGATGATGAAGATGGCCACGGGAGAAGGATTCCCCCCTTCGGTAGGGTGCCGGAACGGGTCTAGATTGGCTTTTGGTGGCTAGAGAGGCTTCTGGCGGTGGAACTCCCGATCTATTGTGCTCCCCGATTGTTTTAGGGTATATGGAGATATATAGGCGGAAGAAGTACGTCAGGGGGGCCACGAGGGGCCCACAAGGGTGGAGGGCGCCCCCCTACCTCGTGGCTTCCTCGAAGCTTCCTTGACGTGGACTGCAAGTCTCCCGGGTTGCTTTCCTTCCAAAAAAAAGTTCCGTGAAGTTTCAGGTCAATTGGACTCCGTTTGCTTTTCCTTTTCTGCGATACTCTAAAATAAGGAAAAAAACAGAAACTGGCACTGGGCTCTGGGTTAATAGGTTAGTCCCAAAAATAATATAAAAGTGTATAATAAAGCCCATAAACATCCAAAACAGAAGACAATATAGCATGGAGCAATCAAAAATTATAGATACGTTGGAGACATATCAAGACCTCGGGCATTTGAGGAAGCCCATCATCGGAATATACAAGCCAAGTTCTATAATGAAAATTCCCACTAGTATATGAAAGTGATAACTCAAGAGACTCTTTATATGAAGAACATGGCGCTACTTTGAAGCAGAAGTGTGGTAAAAGGATAGTAACATTGCCCCTTCTCTCTTTTTCTCTCATTTTATTATTATTATTTTTTCTTATTTAAATTTTTTTGGGCCTTCTCTTTTTTTTGGCCTTTCTCTTTTTTTTGTCCGGAGTCTCATCCCGACTTGTGGGGGAATCATAGTCTCCATCATCCTTTCCTCAGTGGGGCAATGCTCTAATAATGATGATCATCACACTTTTATTTACTTACAACTCGATATTACAACTCAATACTAGAACAAAGATATGACTCTATATGAATGCCTCTGGCGGTGTACCGGGATGTGCAATGATCTAGCGTAGCAATGACATAAAAAATGGACAAGCCATGAAAACATCATGCTAGCTATCTTACGATCATGCAAAGCAATATGACAATGAATGCTCAAGTCATGTATATGATGATGATGGAAGTTGCATGGCAATATATCTCAGAATGGCTATGTAAATGCCATGATAGGTAGGTATGGTGGCTGTTTTGAGGAAGGTGTATGGTGGGTTTATGGTACCGGCGAAAGTTGCGCGATACTAGAGAGGCTAGCAATGATGGGAGGGTGAGAGTGCGTATAATCCATGGACTCAACATTAGTCATAAAGAACTCAAATACTTATTGCAAAAGTTTATTAGCCCTCGAAGCAAAGTACTACTATGCATGCCCCTAGGGGGATAGATTGGTAGGAAAAGACCATCCCTCGTCCCCGACCGCCACTCATAAGGAGGACAATCAATAAATACCTCATGCACCGACTTCGTTACATAACGTTTCACCATATGTGCATGCTACGGGAATCACAAACCTCAACACAAGTATTTCTACTAAGCCACAATCACCCACTAGCATGGCTCTAATATCACCATATTTATATCGCAAAACTATTGCAAGGAATCAAACATATCATATTCAGTGATCTACAAGTTTTATGTAGGATTTTATGACTAACCATGTGAATGACCAATTCCTGTCATCTCTCTAAATAGATATAAGTGAAGCAAGAGAGTTTAATTCTTTCTACAAAATAAATGCCCATGCTCTAACAAATATAAGTGAAGCAAAATAGCATTCTACAAATGGCGGTTTTCTATGTAAAGAGAACCAGGCAATCCAAACTTCAAATGATATAAGTGAAGCAGATGAAGCATTCTATAGAGCCATACTCAAAAGATATAAGTGAAGTGCATAGAGAATTCTATAAATAAACCAAGGACTATCTCATACCAGAATGGTGCATAAAAGAAAAATGAAAACTAAATGCAAAAGACGCTCCAAGATTGCACATATCGCATGAACGAAACGAATCTGAAAACATACCGATACTTGTTGAACAAAGAGGGGATGCCTTCCGGGGCATACCCAAGCTTAGATGCTTGAGTCTCCTTGAATATTTACTTGGGGGTGCCTTGGGAATCCCCAATCTTGAGCTCTTGCCTCTCTTCCTTCTTCTCACATCGAGACCTTCTCGATCATCGAACACTTCATCCACACAAAACTTCAACAGAAAACTCGGTAAGATCCGTTAGTATAATAAAGCAAATCACTACTTTAAGTACTGTTGAAAACCAATTCATATTTTGTTTTTGCATTTTTTCTACTGTAATATAACTTTTTCATGGCTTAATCCACTGATATGAATCGATAGTTTCATCAAAACAAGCAAACTATGCATCAAAAACAGAATCCGTCTAAAACAGAATAGTCTGTAACAGTCTGAACATTCACCATACTTATGATACTTGAACAATTCTGTCAAAATTAGGAAAAATAAAACATTCGTATAGAAAGATAGTGCAAAAAGAATCATAACCATTTGATGTTCCAGCTAAAAATGTAAAATCGCGCACTACAGACAAAGTTTCTGTCCTGCACCGTACAAACCATCAAGCAAATGTAAACATTCTAAAGGCAAACCTTGGCACATTATTTTTATAATACAATGGAATTGTACAAGGGGATAATTATTTTTGTTGAAAAGTTTCTGTAATCAAGATTCACAAAGTTGTCGTGAGCATGAACAAAGTTCAAGGAGCTCTCCCACTTCAACAATGCTTGTCTTTCTCACTTTCACTTTCCTTTCTGAAAAAGTTTTGGGTTCCCCTCTTTATTTTTGTTGGTTTTAAACTATATAAAAGCACTCAACAGAAATAAATGACTCTCTAAAACTTCCGGGTTGTCTCCCTGGCAGCGCTTTCTTTAAAGCCATTAAGCTAGGCATATAGTGCTCAATTAATGAATCCACCCGGATCCCAAGGTATATCAAAGCCAATTTCAATTAACAATGATTTCGCATTTAGTAGTGATCACAAAGTAACATATATCAAGCAATGACGAAGTCTAACTCTCTTCCTATGCATCGGCATGTCATAAAATAACAATTCATGCACACCTAGTAAAGGCCAATGCATAGTATAAGCAGTTTCTTGCAATTTTATCATATTGGAAACATAGAGAGGTGGAGATATAGTTCCTCTCTCATAATAATTGCAAGTAGGAGTAGCAAGCACATGCATATTATATCTATCAAAATCATCATGTGTTGTAGTAAAAGGCAACCCATCAATATAATCCTTAATAAGCACAAACTTCTCCGACTATCATGTGTGGGTGCAATAGCAACAATTTCATGTTTAACATAAGGAACTATAGAAAGTTCATCTCCGTAAGCATAATTCATATTGGCATCTTGGCCACAAGCATAGAAAGCATCATCAAAAAGGGATATTTCAAAAGAATCAACAGGATCATAGGAATTATCATAGCATTCATCCTTCGGTAAGCATGAAGGGGAATTAAACAATGTATGAGTTGAAGAGTTACTCTCATGAGAAGGTGGGCATGAGTGATCAATCCGCTCTTCCTCCTTTTGTTCTTCGCTCTCCTCCTCATCTTTTTCATCCAATGAGCTCACAGTTTCATCAACTTCTTCTTCCATATATTCCTGCAAAATATTAGTCTCTTCTTTGACAGCGAAGACTTTCTCAATAAATGCATTAATATTAGAATTGTATTCATAATTCTCATAGCAATATTTAAGGATAGCTAAATTTTCAGGTCTATAAACCGAATCATGAAAATCTTCAAACTCTTTAAACACAGATTCAATTTCATAAGCACCCATAAAAGCAACAAATTCTTCTATTTGTTCCACATCATAGTAATCATATATACCATCAGCATAAGAAGCTAAGGTTTTATTATCATTAAATTCGCATAAAAAGGGAAGGCGTGGAGCCTTCATCCTAGAGCAACAAGTATAATCATATCTCAAGCATAGTTTCCTAGCATACCACTTCAATATATGAATTTGTGTCACACCCTAGCTAGGTTATGCATTAGAGTGTGCATCATGTCTACTTTCATCAGAAATGGAAATGGGGAAAGCAGAACCCCCAGCACCCCCCCCCCTTAAATCAACTAGGGTTTACTAAAAATAAATTCAATGAACCTGAAATGCCCTTCAGAAATGTTCACCCTCTTTGCCTTGGGCTAGAACCCTTGGGAAAAATGGTGAATATAATTTTAGGTCATCAAAAGGGGCATTGATTTAATTTATAAATATTTGAATTTGGGCATTTAAATACTATTAAATAATTTGAATGCTCAAATAATGTTGGAATTATTTTTTGGGCCACTGAAATATTTCAGAAAGTGTCCATAAATATTTTCAGGATTTTATAAAATGATTTAGTATTTAAACTAAATCAAAACAGAATAACAGAAATAGAAAATAGAAAACAGAATAAAAAAAAGGAGGAGAGAGAATAGGCCAGTGGGCCACTTACCTGGCGCCCCGGCCGGCCCAGCACTGTAGCTGGACGGCCCAGCCCACCAGCCGACGCCAGTCGTCCCCTAGCTCCTGCCAGGAGGACGCCGGGCGTGTGGCCGCGGTGCGCCGGCACGCGCGCGGCCACCGACGGCCACCTCCTGCTTCGGCCGCCTCCCCGACGTCGCTAAGGACGCCACGCACCCCCCCGGCCTCTCATTCACTCTCCCTCGCTCTCCCTCCTCCTCTGTCCTCTCCCCGCAGCACACCCGAACGGGCTCGTCGCCGCCGTTCGCTGTTGCCGCGGCCACCGGCCACCCCTCGCCCTGCCGCTGCACCCAAAAGCTCCGCCTCGACCCACCCTTCCTCCTCACCGCTTCGAGCGACGCCGGGAGCCCCGCAGTGACGCAATTGCCGTCGTCTTCACCGACGGGCACCGAAGGTCGCCGGCTCCGATTCTCCGTCTCCAGGTCGTCCCCGAGCCCACCGAGCTGCTCTGCGTGCCCCCAGTGAGCTCCCGCTCCGAATCCCCCTCTTCCCCGCATCATTTGATCGCCATAACCGCCACCCCCATGATGACCGAAGTGCGCCGCCGCCCGAGCTCGCCGCCGACGATGCTCCGGTGACCAAATGGTCACCCTGGAGTGTCGAGCTTACTCCTTGCGATGCGTAGCACCCTCCTAGCCCCTTTGCCCCGTTTTCTACGCACCAAAACGTGATTCCGCGATCACCCGAACTCCGGCGGCCGCCAAAGAGCTCGCCGCCGTCAACTCCGGCCACCCTAGCTGCTGCTGCTGCCACCACTAGATCCGCGAGAGCGCCAGCAAGCCGTAGCAACAAACCACGCTCAAAATGGAGCCCTATAGCGCATTTCCGAGCCCCTCCGCCGTCTCTGTCGTCACCGGCGACGAGCCGTGGACTAAGTCCGGCGAGTTTGACCACTGACGTGGACTGGGTGGGCCCAGTTGACTCCCCTGAGTCAATGACAAGTGGGCCCCCCCCCTGCTAATTATCCAGTTTAGTTTTAATTTAATTAGGATTAGCCACAGACACTGACGTGTGGACCCCACACGTCAGGTTTGACTGGGACAGCCGCCTTTGACCTGCTGACGCAATGCTGATGTCATGCTGACGCAGTAAATCATTTTCTAGTTTAAAAATAACTCAGGAAATTCCAGAAAATACCCAAAACTTCAAAAATTCATAGAAATTCAACCATAACTCCAAATGAGACAAATTATATATTTAAAATTATCAGAAAAATTCAAGGAATCCATCTGTACCATTTTCATGCATGTTTGAACAATGTTTGTCCCCTGTTTTGGACAAAACAAATAAAGGGCATCTAAATAATCATATATGGGATTGGAATTTGAATCTTGTACTCAAACCAACTCCATTTAAACCATAGCTAATTGCATTAGCTCAAGACACATCCATATTGCCATGTCATAGCATGCATCATATTGTTGCATATCGTCATGTGTTGATTGTGCTCGGTTGTGTTCTTCGTGGTAGGTTCTGCCTCCGAGGATATTCACGAGTATCCAACTGAAGGGCAGTATCCCGTCACCACTCCATCAGGCAAGCAACCATTGATCATTCCGATACAACCCATGTTCCCGCTCCTGCTCTTGTTTACTGCATTAAGACAACACGATTCAAACTGCTGTGTGCTACGGTAGTTGAACCCTTATCCTCTGCATGACCTGTCATTTGCCACAGTAACTAGATGAAACCCACTAGCATGTGTAGGAGTTGATTGAGCCATGTTTTGTGATTCCTACCTTGCTATGCCTGCTATGCTTAGAGTTGTGTCAGGTCTGGTTCATCTGGGTGATGGGCTAGAGTGAAATGCTTGTGCCAGTACTATGTGGGATGTGTTGAACATGTTTGGTAAAGGTATCGATGAGAGGCCATGTAGGAGTACATGGTGGGTTGTTTCATTGAAGCCGTCCCTAAGAACTGAGTTCTGTATGCGTGAATTAAGATTCAGCTACTACCACACATTGGGCCCTGAAATATGACCCCGCTCGACTTACCGACCCCTCTCGCCTCAGTCCAGGAGTTGCAACTAGTTTCTGGTGTTTGTAGGATATGTGTTAGCGGCCGTGCGTAGCGCTGACCCTAGGGGTGGGCTATGTTGCGGTAGATACACCGTGGCACGGTGTACCGAGTCACCCGTTTGGTGTCTCGGGAACCCTGTTCACATCGTTCGGGGCCGTTGAGGACACCCCGGCCGGATTTCCTTGCGGATGGAACCTGAATAGGCGATGACCCTGGACTAGAGACTTGTGAGGTTAGTCAGGTCGTGGTCTACACCCACGTCGGTTTTCGCTTGAAGTCTGCCGAGCACATTTCATGTGCAGGCGCTAAGTGGTGGAAACATGTGTGACGAAGTACACCCCTGCAGGGTATGAAACTATTCGAATAGCCGCGTCCGCGGTAAAGGACTACTTGATTGCATATACAGTTCATAGACAAGTTAATGGATACTACTAAAAGACTCAAGATAAGTGTGAGTACCGAGGATGGCCCCCTCGCAGGATACGAGGGAGGATCCTCGGTGGAGTATTGTGATGGTGAGTAGTGGACTCGTGTGCGAAAACTATTTTGCTAAAAGATTCCGTAGGATAGCCTAGCCAAGAGTCAAAGCTGGCTTGCTGCATAAACCCCACCACCTTCTTGAGAATGAGCATGTACAGTAGGTTCTGATGTAAGACTTGCTGAGTACTTTCGTACTCATGTTTGCTTATTTATTGTTTTTAGACGACAACACTGCCCCCTCCGATGGGTTTTACGTAGATCTTGACGTCGACGAGTGACTAGACACCCAGGTGGTGATCCAGGCCGTGGAGGGCCTATGTAGATAGACAGGCTTCGAGAAGCCTTCTTTCTTTCTAGAGTCTGTACTCAGACTAGTTGCTTCCGCATGTGCTTGTATGACTGTATGACTTGAGTGTCGGGTCATGTGACCCCTACCTGTATGGATATGTTATGTATGGCTCCCTGGAGCCTATTAAATAAAGTACTTGAGTTGTAGAGTTTTGTTGTGATGCCATGTTGTATGTACCCATATCGAGCATATTGTATGTATGTTTGAAATGCTTGGTATGAGTGGGATCCGACAATCTAGTTGTTTGTCCTTCGCAGCCTTTCTTATGGGGAAATGTAGTCTAGTGCTCCTCGGCCTTTCTTTTTATTCCTTTACCTATGCTTCTGATCTGAGTCATTCTCTTCTCATTCAACGTGGGTTAAGGACTAGGCTCTCTTCTTCTATCAGGTTCACGTGTTACTAATCCGTAGTAGCTCATAGGATTTTGCTACGAGTTTCAGTCCAGTTTCTACTATTTTAGTATGTGGCTATTTGAATCAGAACCTTGATATGATGCTGTTGAGCGGTATTGTGAACTGTTGTGGATGTCTCAAATCTTTTTCTGAGCATTTACAGCCGTTATGCTGCCCAATTTTCCCTAGGAATTCTGATGTCTTTGTCTTGTGGCTGTGCTTTCAGATGGCCAACCAGTCTCAAAATCAAGTGGTTCGCCTGACCAGGTGCCTCGACGTGCCCGGTCATACTGCTATGTTGGTCCGGGTCATGATCGAGACAGGATACCGTTGGTATCCCGAATACACTGTTGAAGAGCAGTTCCGCGACTTTAATCAAAGCCAGTATCTATGCACCGTCAGGATATTTCCTTCCTATCCTGGATCTACCGAGCCCCTTCACTGTTCCTATGGACTCGGAGTTACCATTGAGATGGCTGGGCAGGATGCTGCCTATTCCATGATGACTATCTTGCGAGTCCGGACTGGCCTGCTTCGGAACACTGATTTCCGTTACATGCCAGCTTCACTTCCGGGAGCGCAGGGATATCTTCAGGCTATCTATGCTGACTCCACTCAGGAGGACTCATTAACTCGTACCACTGCTGAGGTGCTCGAAGATAAGGACCGAGAGAATCGGGCCTTGAGGCTGGAGCTCTTCAATACCCGTGCTGATCATTGGGCCACATTGACTCGGTTTGCACCCGCAGTGCAAGCTGGATGTATGGATACCAGGGATCTGTATCCTGTGAGGGCAGCTCTGCCAGACATGGTGGATTGGCGTGATGTGGGAGGCATCACCCCACCCCTTGGTCCCCGCAGGCCACCGTTTGTTGGTCCAAGACCTTATCCTAGCCCCTATGGTCCACAAGCTCCTCAGGACCGCCTGTTTCCGGATGATCACGTTGAACTTCCAGGCTATGGAGGTGACTTCTATGAGGACTACTACGGAGCTATCTGAGTTAGTAGTAGTACCACTAGTATTGTAGTAGTTGTATCTCCACTGTCCTGTGTGACTTGTGGAATACGACTTGGTGTGTAATCGATTCCGGAGGTGTAGACAAATAATGTATAGGGACTCGGAATGCCTCCGATGAGATGTAACGTCTACTTTCATAGTTGTACTGTAGCATGGGCTTGTACTAAACTATGTATGACAAGTATGACCGTTGGTGTATATATGGCAGTTTTATATTACCATGGCATACGAATGAGCATCTCTGCATTCCGTGTTATCCTTTACATCCTGCACTTCCCTGTTAAGTTTGAGCCATCCTTGTCTAAACCGTTGTCTTGTTTTCCCTCCTAGGATGGTCAACACCCGCGGAAACCCTGCTGCCCCGGAGCAGGGGGAAGCCAATGCAGCTAGAGGTGAAAATTTACCTCACCCGCCTTCCCTGGTCGAAGTGATGCTGGAGGCGGAAAGGAACAAGCGTGAGACCAACCGCCTGCTGGAGCGGATTGAGCAGAACACTGCACGCCACCCACGAAATGCCTTGGTGTCAATCAACGACTTCATCAAGCTGTACCCACCAAGGTTTAACCATTCCGTCGAGCCCCTCGACGCGGATGATTGGCTTCGCAGCATCACCCACAAGCTACGTTCTGCCAACGTAGCTGAAGCCGACAAGGTTACCTATGCTGCTTATCATCTTGAGGGCCCCGCTAGCCATTGGTGGGAAAACTACGAAGCTATGCGCCCGGTCGGCCAAATCACTACCTGGGCTGAGTTCAGCGAGGCTTTCCGTGAGCATCACATTCCGGAAGGTCTCATGGATCGCAAGAGGGAGGAGTTCTGCAACTTCACCCAAGGAAGGCTGACTGTGGATGCATATAGCCGAGAATTTGGGAACCTGGCACGCTATGCTCCTGAAGAGGTTTCTACTGACGCCAAGAAGCAGGCAAGGTTCCGTAAGGGACTTAGCCCTGAGCTTCGCCGCGATCTCCGTCTGCACGAGTGCACATCCTTCCAGAAGTTGGTCAATAAAGCTATCAGTGCTGAGACAGGCCAGACTGATTATGACGCTTCACGCAAGCATTCTCGTGATTTTGGGTCTTCATCCGGCTCTGGAGCTCAGAAGCGCCGGGTGTGGATTCCAAGCACCGCACTACCACCCAGATTCACCCCAAGGCCATCCTTTGAGGCGCCTCGTCCCAACCAGCAAATTGCACCATCCAAGCCCTATGGTGGCCCCGCTGCTAATGTTGCTCCACGCCCCATTGTGGTAACATGCTTCAAGTGTGGAGAACCGGGTCACTATAGTCGAGAGTGTCCCCAGAACAACCCCAATCAAGCTGGAAAGTCCGTTGGCCGTGGTAAGCCCGCGGGAAAGACTTTCTACGCCAAGCCGGCCACTACTGCACGTGGCCATGTCAACTACGTCTCAGCCGAAGAGGCTCGTGAGGATCCCAACGTCGTCCTTGGTACGCTCCTTGTTAACTGCCATCCGGCATCTGTTCTTTTCGATACTGGAGCATCTCATTCATTCATATCCGAGAATTATGCTCGGTTGCATAACACGACATTCTGTGACATGCCCACTTCCATGGTAATTCAAACTCCGGGTTCCAAATGGCAAACTTCTAGGGTAAGCCATGGGAACGAAATTCTTGTCGATAGGCTTGTCTTCCTTGCATCTTTAATAGCTCTCAAGTCCTCCGACATAAACATCATCTTGGGTATGGACTGGATGTCGGCTCATTATGCCAAGATCGATTGTGCCACTAGAACCGTTCAACTTACTCATCCCTCGGGCAAGACAGTTAATGTCTTAACTCGAGTGGCCAAGCGCCAACTTTACTCTCTCAATGCCAACCCCCTTCCAGACCTTGAGGACGTTCCGGTAGTCCGAGACTTCCCGGATGTGTTTCCGGAAGAACTGCCAGGTGTTCCACCTGACCGGGATGTCGAGTTTGTGATAGACCTTGTTCCAGGAACCGTTCCAATTGCTAGAAGACCCTACAAGATGGCACCCTTAGAACTAGCCGAGCTTAAGAACCAACTCGATGAGTCCTTGAACAAAGGGTTCATCCGTCCTAGCTCCTCTCCTTGGGCTTGCCCCGTCCTCTTCGTCAAGAAGAAGGATGGAACGGATCGAATGGTTGTGGATTACCGACCTGTTAATCTGGTCACCATCAAGAACAAATACCCGCTTCCCAGGATCAACGACCTGTACGATCAGCTCGCTGGGTCCTCAGTCTTCTCCAAGATGGATTTGAGGTTGGGCTACCATCAAATCAAAATCAGGAACGGGGACATTCCCAAAACGGCTTTTGTCACTCGTTATGGCCAATACGAGTACACCGTCATGTCCTTCGGTTTAACCAATGCCCCGGCCACTTTCTCCCGGTTAATGAACTCGGTTTTCATGGAGTACTTGGACAAATTCGTCGTAGTATACCTCGATGACATACTCATCTACTCCAAAAATGAAGAGGAACATGCCGAACATCTAAGACTGGTATTGATGAAACTTCGAGAGCATCGCCTTTATGCCAAATTCTCCAAGTGTGAATTTTGGTTGTCAGAAGTGACCTATCTAGGCCATGTAATCTCTGGTAAGGGTATTGCTGTCAATCCCGAGCGAGTTCAAGCCGTCCTTGATTGGACTCCACCTGTTTCGGTCAAGCAAGTTCGGAGTTTCCTTGGCCTAGCGAGCTATTGCCGCCGCTTCGTTGAGAATTTCTCCAAGGTTGCTAAACCTCTAACTGAACTCCTCAAGAAAGATAAAAAGTTCGAGTGGACTCCACAGTGCGAGTTCAGTTTTCAGGAACTGAAAAGATGCCTGACATCTGGTCCCGTACTGGTACCACCAGATTTCTCCAAGGACTTCATTATCTATTGCGACGCCTCGCGACAAGGACTAGGTTGCATACTCATGCAGGATCGTCAGGTAATTGCCTATGCCTCACGGCAATTACACCCACATGAGGAAAATTATCCCACACATGATCTAGAGCTTGCAGCTGTAGTCCATGCACTTAAAACCTGGCGACATTACCTTCTCGGTAATCGTTGCGAGATCTTCACCGATCACCAAAGCTTGAAATATATCTTCACCCAACCAGATTTGAATCTCAGGCAAAGACGTTGGGTCGAGTTGATCTCGGATTACGACTTAGGAATAACTTACACCCCTGGCAAAGCCAATGTCATGGCTGATGCACTAAGTCGTAAGTCCTACTGTAACAACCTGATGTTACAACAAAGTCAACCACTTCTCCATGAGGAATTTCGTAAGCTTAATCTTCACATTGTTCCTCGTGGATTCCTGTCTACCCTGGTGGCGAAACCCACCCTTATGGATCAAATCATAGCTGCCCAAAAGCGTGATAAGGGCATATCCCGGATTAAGGAAAACATTGCTAGCGGAGTAGCTAAATGTTTTTCCATGGATGAGCAAGGTGTTGTCTTCTTTGAGAACCGCCTGGTGGTTCCCAAGAACCAACATCTACGCCAGATGATCCTTAAGGAAGCTCATGAATCCCCTCTCACCATTCATCCCGGTAGTACTAAAATGTATCAAGACCTACGCCAGAGGTTTTGGTGGACTAGGATGAAGAGGGAAATTGCTCAATACACTGCTACTTGCGACGTTTGTCGTCGTGTTAAAGCAGAGCATCAACGGCCTGCTGGCACCCTTCAACCTTTGGCTATTCCTGAATGGAAATGGGACAAAATCAGTATGGATTTCATCACTGGATTTCCCAGGACCAAGAGGGGAAATAATGCCATCTTCGTCGTGATCGACCGTCTTTCCAAAGTAGCCCATTTTCTACCTGTTCGAGAGAGTATCACCGCTAGCCAGCTAGCTGAATTATACATCTCCCGAATAGTGTCTCTTCATGGTGTCCCGTTGGAAATTAACTCAGACCGTGGAAGTCTCTTCACCTCTCGATTTTGGGAAAGTTTCCAAAATGCTATGGGAACTCATCTCTCCTTTAGCACCGCCTTCCATCCTCAATCAAGTGGTCAAGTAGAGCGAGTAAATCAAATTCTGGAGGATATGCTCCGAGCTTCTGTTATCTCGTTCGGAATGAGTTGGGAGAAATGCCTTCCATTCGCGGAGTTTGCCTATAACAATAGCTATCAAGCTAGTTTGGGCAAGGCTCCCTTCGAAGTTCTCTATGGACGAAAATGTCGAACGCCTCTTAACTGGTCAGAAACCGGGGAAAGACAACTCTTTGGCCCGGATATGATTCAGGAAGCAGAAGAGCAGGTTCGCGTTATTCGTGAGAAATTGAAAACGGCCCAATCTCGCCAAAAGAGTCAATATGATCGTAAGCATAAGACTATGACATTCGAAATTGACGAGAAAGCTTACCTTCGGGTTACCCCGTTAAAGGGAACCCATCGCTTCGGTATCAAAGGCAAATTGGCTCCTCGTTACATTGGACCCTTTCGCATTCTTGCCAAACGAGGGGAAGTTGCCTACCAATTGGAACTACCTCCGCATCTTTCCAGAGTTCACAACGTCTTCCACGTTTCGCAACTCAGGCGTTGCTTCGCGGATCCTATCCGTGAAGTAGACCACGAAACGCTTGATTTACAAGATAACCTTTCTTATCGGGAATACCCCGTTCGTATCCTTGATCAAGCCGAGCGTACCACTCGACGTCATAATATCAAGTTTCTCAAGGTTCAATGGTCACACCATTCCGAGGAAGAAGCCACTTGGGAAAGGGAGGATCGTCTTCGACTCGAGTACCCCACCTTCTTCCCAGATGATCCTAAATCTCGGGACGAGATTCTATTGAGTGGGGGTGAGTTGTCACACCCTAGCTAGGTTATGCATTAGAGTGTGCATCATGTCTACTTTCATCAGAAATGGAAATGGGGAAAGCAGAACCCCCAGCACCCCCCCCTTAAATCAACTAGGGTTTACTAAAAATAAATTCAATGAACCTGAAATGCCCTTCAGAAATGTTCACCCTCTTTGCCTTGGGCTAGAACCCTTGGGAAAAATGGTGAATATAATTTTAGGTCATCAAAAGGGGCATTGATTTAATTTATAAATATTTGAATTTGGGCATTTAAATACTATTAAATAATTTGAATGCTCAAATAATGTTGGAATTATTTTTTGGGCCACTGAAATATTTCAGAAAGTGTCCATAAATATTTTCAGGATTTTATAAAATGATTTAGTATTTAAACTAAATCAAAACAGAATAACAGAAATAGAAAATAGAAAACAGAATAAAAAAAAGGAGGAGAGAGAATAGGCCAGTGGGCCACTTACCTGGCGCCCCGGCCGGCCCAGCACTGTAGCTGGACGGCCCAGCCCACCAGCCGATGCCAGTCGTCCCCTAGCTCCTGCCAGGAGGACGCCGGGCGTGTGGCCGCGGTGCGCCGGCACGCGCGCGGCCACCGAAGGCCACCTCCTGCTTCGGCCGCCTCCCCGACGTCGCTAAGGACGCCACGCACCCCCCCGGCCTCTCATTCACTCTCCCTCGCTCTCCCTCCTCCTCTGTCCTCTCCCCGCAGCACACCCGAACGGGCTCGTCGCCGCCGTTCGCTGTTGCCGCGGCCACCGGCCACCCCTCGCCCTGCCGCTGCACCCAAAAGCTCCGCCTCGACCCACCCTTCCTCCTCACCGCTTTGAGCGACGCCGGGAGCCCCGCAGTGACGCAATTGCCGTCGTCTTCACCGACGGGCACCGAAGGTCGCCGGCTCCGATTCTCCGTCTCCAGGTCGTCCCCGAGCCCACCGAGCTGCTCTGCGTGCCCCCAGTGAGCTCCCGCTCCGAATCCCCCTCTTCCCCGCGTCATTTGATCGCCATAACCGCCACCCCCATGATGACCGAAGTGCGCCGCCGCCCGAGCTCGCCGTCGACGATGCTCCGGTGACCAAATGGTCACCCTGGAGTGTCGAGCTTACTCCTTGCGATGCGTAGCACCCTCCTAGCCCCTTTGCCCCGTTTTCTACGCACCAAAACGTGATTCCGCGATCACCCGAACTCCGGCGGCCGCCAAAGAGCTCGCCGCCGTCAACTCCGGCCACCCTAGCTGCTGCTGCTGCCACCACTAGATCCGCGAGAGCGCCAGCAAGCCGTAGCAACAAACCACGCTCAAAATGGAGCCCTATAGCGCATTTCCGAGCCCCTCCGCCGTCTCTGTCGTCGCCGGCGACGAGCCGTGGACTAAGTCCGGCGAGTTTGACCACTGACGTGGACTGGGTGGGCCCAGTTGACTCCCCTGAGTCAATGACAAGTGGGCCCCCCCCTGCTAATTATCCAGTTTAGTTTTAATTTAATTAGGATTAGCCACAGACACTGACGTGTGGACCCCACACGTCAGGTTTGACTGGGACAGCCGCCTTTGACCTGCTGACGCAATGCTGATGTCATGCTGACGCAGTAAATCATTTTCTAGTTTAAAAATAACTCAGGAAATTCCAGAAAATACCCAAAACTTCAAAAATTCATAGAAATTCAACCATAACTCCAAATGAGACAAATTATATATGTAAAATTATCAGAAAAATTCAAGGAATCCATCTGTACCATTTTCATGCATGTTTGAACAATGTTTGTCCCCTGTTTTGGACAAAACAAATAAAGGGCATCTAAATAATCATATATGGGATTGGAATTTGAATCTTGTACTCAAACCAACTCCATTTAAACCATAGCTAATTGCATTAGCTCAAGACACATCCATATTGCCATGTCATAGCATGCATCATATTGTTGCATATCGTCATGTGTTGATTGTGCTCGGTTGTGTTCTTCGTGGTAGGTTCTGCCTCCGAGGATATTCACGAGTATCCAACTGAAGGGCAGTATCCCGTCACCACTCCATCAGGCAAGCAACCATTGATCATTCCGATACAACCCATGTTCCCGCTCCTGCTCTTGTTTACTGCATTAAGACAACACGATTCAAACTGCTGTGTGCTACGGTAGTTGAACCCTTATCCTCTGCATGACCTGTCATTTGCCACAGTAACTAGATGAAACCCACTAGCATGTGTAGGAGTTGATTGAGCCATGTTTTTTGATTCCTACCTTGCTATGCCTGCTATGCTTAGAGTTGTGTCAGGTCTGGTTCATCTGGGTGATGGGCTAGAGTGAAATGCTTGTGCCAGTACTATG
This sequence comes from Triticum monococcum, assembly GCA_034509565.1. Lineage (NCBI taxonomy): Eukaryota > Viridiplantae > Streptophyta > Magnoliopsida > Poales > Poaceae > Triticum > Triticum monococcum. The sequence continues at coordinate 631,346,254 of CM067843.1, forward strand.
TGGGATGTGTTGAACATGTTTGGTAAAGGTATCGATGAGAGGCCATGTAGGAGTACATGGTGGGTTGTTTCATTGAAGCCGTCCCTAAGAACTGAGTTCTGTATGCGTGAATTAAGATTCAGCTACTACCACACATTGGGCCCTGAAATATGACCCCGCTCGACTTACCGACCCCTCTCGCCTCAGTCCAGGAGTTGCAACTAGTTTCTGGTGTTTGTAGGATATGTGTTAGCGGCCGTGCGTAGCGCTGACCCTAGGGGTGGGCTATGTTGCGGTAGATACACCGTGGCACGGTGTACCGAGTCACCCGTTTGGTGTCTCGGGAACCCTGTTCACATCGTTCGGGGCCGTTGAGGACACCCCGGCCGGATTTCCTTGCGGATGGAACCTGAATAGGCGATGACCCTGGACTAGAGACTTGTGAGGTTAGTCAGGTCGTGGTCTACACCCACGTCGGTTTTCGCTTGAAGTCTGCCGAGCACATTTCATGTGCAGGCGCTAAGTGGTGGAAACATGTGTGACGAAGTACACCCCTGCAGGGTATGAAACTATTCGAATAGCCGCGTCCGCGGTAAAGGACTACTTGATTGCATATACAGTTCATAGACAAGTTAATGGATACTACTAAAAGACTCAAGATAAGTGTGAGTACCGAGGATGGCCCCCTCGCAGGATACAAGGGAGGATCCTCGGTGGAGTATTGTGATGGTGAGTAGTGGACTCGTGTGCGAAAACTATTTTGCTAAAAGATTCCGTAGGATAGCCTAGCCAAGAGTCAAAGCTGGCTTGCTGCATAAACCCCACCACCTTCTTGAGAATGAGCATGTACAGTAGGTTCTGATGTAAGACTTGCTGAGTACTTTCGTACTCATGTTTGCTTATTTATTGTTTTCAGACGACAACACTGCCCCCTCCGATGGGTTTTACGTAGATCTTGACGTCGACGAGTGACTAGACACCCAGGTGGTGATCCAGGCCGTGGAGGGCCTATGTAGATAGACAGGCTTCGAGAAGCCTTCTTTCTTTCTAGAATCTGTACTCAGACTAGTTGCTTCTGCATGTGCTTGTATGACTGTATGACTTGAGTGTCGGGTCATGTGACCCCTACCTGTATGGATATGTTATGTATGGCTCCCTGGAGCCTATTAAATAAAGTACTTGAGTTGTAGAGTTTTGTTGTGATGCCATGTTGTATGTACCCATATCGAGCATATTGTATGTATGTTTTAAATGCTTGGTATGAGTGGGATCCGACAATCTAGTTGTTTGTCCTTCGCAGCCTTTCTTATGGGGAAATGTAGTCTAGTGCTCCTCGAGCCATAGTAGTCCGCTACAGCCCGGTTCACCGGAGTCCTGCTAGCCCAGCACTACTGTTCAGGACGCTTGACTGGCCGGCATGTGTTTCACTTCGTCCCTATGTCTGTCCCTTCGGGGAAATGTCACGCGGTGATCTCCGGAGTCCTGTCTAGCCTGCTACAGCCCGGGATTCCCCGGAGTCCTGCTAGCCCAGTGCTACAGCCCGGAATCACTCGTTGATGACCGACATGTTCGTTGTGATTCATGTATGCCTGTCTCCATAGGTCTGTGCCGCTTTGGGTTCACGACTAGCCATGTCGGCCCGGGTTCTCGGTCATATGGATGCTAGCGACATTGTCATATACGTGAGCCAAAAGGCGCAAACGGTCCCGGGCCATGGTAAGGCGACACCCGTGGGATACCGTGCGTGAGGCCGCAAAGTGATATGAGGTGTTACCGGCTAGATCGATGTGGCTTAGAATCGGGGTCCTGACAATTTGATCCCATAATAGTTTCCCTTTTGTGTCAAGCGGTAATCCCTAAAGTATTCACGTTGATCCAACATTACTGCCATTACATAATTGCATGGGGTTTTTGTCGGATTTCGGGTTCCGGCAGACCCTTAAGGTTCGAACACTGGGGTGCGCGCGGAAATCACGCCTTCAACCTCCCCGCCTCACAAAGATCTGAACTACTAAAAGAATCAGACAAGAGACACAAGATTTATACTGGTTCGGGCCACCATTGTGGTGTAATACCCTACTCCAGTGTGTGGTGGATGGATTGCCTCCTGGGGCTGGTGATGATGAACAATACAAGGAAGAACAGCCTCGCGAGGGTCTGTTCTTGGCTGGGGCGATGAACTGCTAGGAGGAGTTCAGTGGCCCTTCTCTCTCTCTCTCTGATTCTCGATCCCCGCGCCGAACCGAACCCCTTGCTACGTGGGCGGCTAGTCCTATTTATAGAGGCCCTGGTCCTCTTCCCAAATATTGAGCGGGAAGGGAGCCAACAATGGCGGGCTAATTTGAAGGGGGACAGCAAGTACTCTTATCCTGACTAAAGGTGGTCTTCGCCTGTGAAAGACTCTGCGGTGACGCCGTGCTGGGCTCCATGGTGACCTCCGTCTCATAGTCCGCTTGGTCCTGGTCTTGTTGCACCGAAACGGCAACCTTTGCCTGATGCCTCGGTACTCCGCGGCTGCGCTTGCCCCCTTTGCACCAAAGAGGAAAGAAGGACGCTGCGCACGCTGGCGCCCGCCTGGTGCCCTCGATCGTCATGGCTTGCGTCACGGGCGCCTCATGAGACACCCCGCCTTGATATCTCCGTCTCCTCGCGAGCTAGCCTGAGGAGGCTGTGCCTGAGGATGCGCCGTGTCGTCCGCCTCGCGAGGCTTGGCCCCTCGCGAGGGTCTTGAGTCTTGTGCTTGATGAAGATGGGCCATGTTGGGCCCCCATTCGAGCCACGCCGCAGGCCGCAGGCAGGCAAGTCTGGGGACCCCCATTCCCAGAACACCGACAGTAGCCCTCGGGCCCGTGGCGTGCATGGGCTTGGCCGTGCCGAGAGGCGAAAGGGCAAGGGCGAAGCACCGCGGGCCCTAACAGCCTGCGGCCTTGGGCGCCGCGTGGCGGTTGATGGGACGTGGGTGCTTCAGCAACCACGCAGGTTGGTAAAGGGGCGGCATCTGCCCAGACTTCGCCTTTTGCTCTCTCCGGTCGTCGCTCAGATCCCCTTTCTTGCGTGACCTAGGAAGCCATGGCGCCTCGCCAGCCTCCGGCCAAAGCTTGGTACTCCCCTGCTCTGGATCCGCCGAATGTGTCCAAAGCGAGCTTCGCCCGGCTGTGCCGGATGGCGACGGCGCAGGGCGTCAACGGGGCGGAGGTGTTCAAGGCTGGCTCCGCCACCCCCGAGGACCGAGGGAGCGCCTTTTATCCTCTCTTCGTGAGCTCCATTGCTGCGGGCTTGGTGCCTCCCTTCTCCGAGTTCTTCTTCTCCGTCCTCCATCATTACGACTTGCAGGCTCTACATCTCCACCCCAACTCTGTCCTCCTTATGGCGATCTTCTCTTACTACTGCGAGGCCCACATGGGGGTGCAACCTTCGGTGGCTTGCTGCTCCACTACTTCTCCCTCCGGGTCCCCGGCAGCTCTCTTTCTGCGTGTGCGGGCTTCGTCGCGTATAGCGGCACCATTGCCATCTCGAGTCCCGGGAAGAGGATTGAGGGCTTCAGGAGCAAGTGGGTCTTGGCAGATGTCGGGCGCGTCCACCCTCGGCTGATCTTGCCCACGGAGCAACCCGTGAGCACCAGCGACTGGTGCCGAGCGGAGCTCACGGACCCCCGCGCGAAGCCGGTGTTGGAGAAGATGGCTGCGAACCTGAGGCCGGCCAACATGGCGACAGCGAAGTTGACCGGTGCATCACTGCTGAAGGAATTCCTGGAGCACCAGCTGGCCCCGCTCCGGGAGTACTCTCCTCCAATGTGGAGGCCTCATCCGTGCCCCGAGGCTGTGGACGAAGAGGATGTGACCGCTGTTCTCCAATCTCTGGTCGGGGGCGAGGTGGCAAGGCCGAAGGGCGCTCCCAAGCCCTTGTTCCTTCGCGACGACTGGAAGCGGGTGGTGAAGTCCATGCCTATTTTCAATGGGGACGGGCTCGTGCCCGCGGTGGCTTCTGAAGGACCGGTGGACGTGCCCTCCGGCGACTCCAGCGATGAGGAGGAGGGCGAAGAGGAGCAGGAAGAGGGGCCCGACTCTGGGGCGACCGACGGAGAGTCGAGGGCTCCCCTCCCTCGGCGCGGGTGGTGAAGTCCATGCCCGTTTTTAACGGGGACGGGCTCGTGCCCGCGCTGGCCTCTGAAGGGCCGGTGGATGTGCCCTCCGGCGACTCCAGCGATGAGGAGGAGGAAGAGGAGCGGGGAGAGGGGCCCGACTCTGGGGCGACTTATGGAGAGTCGAGGGCTCCCCTCTCCCGGCGCGTGTCCCGCACTCTCTGCCTTTCGCCGAGCGATGATGACGATGATGACGCTCTGGGTAGCGGGAGCTCGCCCGCGATTCCGAAGAGGGACACGACCGCGCTGATCTCCCGCGGGACCGTCCTGACTCCGGGGCGAACCATGGACGCGCCTTCTGCTTCTGAGGTCGACCCTTCCAGCCGGCTGTCAGGCTTTAAGTTAGGCCGGAGGCTGCCCGAGCTCACCGGCGAAGACCCGTAAGTGCTTGATCCTTGATCTTTTGTTTCTCGTTCTGCCGACGAGGCTTGATGATTGCTTCTCTTGGATAGGCTGGCGCCAGCGGCGAAGAAACCGAAGGGGGCTCCTGAGGTCCCACCCGCGGCGACGCCTTCGCCTGCAGGGGAGGGAGATTGTGCCGCGCAGGCCTCCCCTGCCCGTTCATCCTTGCGAGGCTTGGCTGAGCTGGCTGGGGCGAGCTCAGCCCCCATGGCCCAAGTGACTCCGGAGGTGCCCTCGTCTGGCACCGCTGCTACGGCTGCGGAGGCGCAGCGGACTCTGCTTCGGGACACCACGGCCTCGCCGCTGTTACCTTCTCCTCCCGTTCTACTCGCCGTTGCTTCCTCAGCTCCTCCTGTTGTCCTGGAGTGTGCCGATGCTACTCCGTCTTCTTCTTCCATCTTGGAGCGTGCCACCACTGAATTGGACCGGCTGCGGCAGGACCTTCTCGGCGCCGACCATCGCCTGGTGGCCGGGCGCCTGGAACTGGCTTCGGGGTGGATTCGCTCTGATGCTTTGATTCGGGCAGCGTTGGTTCAGGCCTCAACGGCCTGTGACGGAGAGAGGGAAGCCACCCTTGAAGCGAAGGCTGCTCGTGACGCAGCCCTGGGGGAAGTGGTCGAAGTCCGCGGCCGTTGCATGGCGCTGGAGGACCAGCTGCAAGGCCCACGGGGCCAGCTTGTGGAGGAGGTCCGCCTCGAGGACCAGGAGGGGGCGAAGGCGCGCGAGGCGGCACTCGAGGACCAGGAGGCCAAGCACAAGAAGCGCCGCGACCACTTAGGCGCGTTGAAGAAGGAGCTGGAGGCGACGAAGGCCGAGCTGGACGCCAAGGCCCGGGTTCTTGCCGAGGATCGCGTGGCCTTCGCGGACATGGAGTAAGATGCCCGTGCTTCGCTGAAGATGCTTTACGAGAGCGGCCTGGACAGCCCACTAGCTGGTGACGAGGACGGCCCCGCCAAGCTGCTTCCCTTCCTGGTCAAGGCCCTTGGGGATGTCGCCCTTGGCATCGGCCCCGCGGCCGAGGTCGAGGCGCACGTCTTGTCTTCTGCTGCGCTGACGCGGGTCTTTACCCACGTCTACCTTCGTGATCCCGACGCTGACCTCGACGGCCTGCTGGAACCGGTGAGCGGCGAGGGTGCTGCCGCTGCTGTCGAAGCCGTGAAGGGGCGTGCGGAGGCGCTACTGAGGAAGTTCCGGGCCTTCAGCACCAAGCCAAGGCAAGGCGCTGCTCGCCCCGCTGCTCCATGAGGCGAAGCCGCTCCGCACAGCTTCACTGCCGACAAGTGACTCCGTTCCATCCCTGTTCTTCTTTCAATTCCTGCACATGTACCATGCCTCGGGGAGGCATTTAAACTTGCGTTTGGTATTGAGATGACAGTATGGACTGTAATATTTTCTTTTAAGTTCCTTGGATTTTATGCTTTTCTCCCCTACTTGCTTGTGTTCTACGCCGGCAGAGCCCGGCCCCGCGCATGCCTCACCCAGCATTAGCCCTGACCGGAAACCAGGACGGGACCAAAGGAGTGAGGGGCCACGTGACAAGTTAGGCTCTTGAGTCGCGATGCTCAGGAGTCCCCCTTGGCGTGCGAATAACAAGTAGGGAAGCGTGATGTAGGTGTGTCTTCCGTTCTACGTCTGTAGAGCCCGACTCCGCGCGTACCTCACCCAGCATAGCCTTTTGGAACTAAGGAGTGAGGGGCTACGGAGCCAGTTAGGACCCTGAGTTGCGATGCTCAGGGGTCCCCCTTGACGCGCAAATGGACTTCATACCTTGGCTCCGCTCGGGGAGAGACGCGCGGCGAACCAGGCCCGAGGGGCCTGGCTGGGCGGCGTACGCCTGGGCGTGACCCACTCATAGCCCCCGTGCCTAGCCCCCTCGCGCGGCACTCCCGAGGGAGGCGTTGCGACGAGGCCAGCCACTAAGCTCTGGGCTCCCTGAGGTTAATGCGGCCCGGAGGCCACCCCCAGTTGTTTATCACCAATGCGGAGCATAGCGCTTCCGTATGTGTATGGGCATAGCCGCGCCTCGGCAGTGTCGTCAGCCAGCGCGGAGCATGGTGCTTCCACTGGTATGTGGGAGGGGGCTCCCCTCCAGGAGGAGCCCCCGGGGCGTATACAGCCCCGCCCTGACACGTGACCGGCACGGTAGGGCTAGGTGAGGTGTATCTGGGCACCCGTGAGCCAGCGCGGGACTCACGAGGCCCTACCTCTGGGCGGGTTGCGCCCGGCACTGGGCCGTATCTTGAGATGTGTCCCTGCAAAATTTGGTTAGATGCCGGTACTCTACGTCCTCGGGTCCCGGCCCTCGAGCTTGTCTCAACCGTCACTGGTATGCCAGGTCGCGATGCCATGGACAAGGCCAGAGGGTGAGGGCTGGAGAGCCAGTAAGAGCCCTGAGTCGCGATGCTCAGGGACCCCCCTTTAACGTGCAAGTAGTCGACATGGAGAAGAAGGGATGCCGCGGACGGGCATCATGCAATCAAGCGTGATAGGCAAATGCATAGTTGGAAATAAACGCTAGGGAGATACACGCCGCTGGGTCTGGCCCGTGCGGCTTGGGGATGATGCAGCCCGAGGGGCGCCCCCAACAAGGCAAACTAACGACGGAAGGGTAAAAGGGGATACATGCCGCAGGGACGGACCCACGCGGCCTGGGAGTGATGCAACCCTGGGAGGGCGCTCCCAGCTGGGAATGAAACTTGGAAGGTGTCACCTGGGGATGTCGTCGGCGAAGTGGCGTTGGTGCAGCAGACTTGGCGGGCTGGGGAAGCTGATCCTCACGAGCCCCCCAGGCCCCGGGGCCTCGGGAGGCTCCGGAGGCACTGGTGACTCCTCACGAGCTGTCTTCATCTCCGCCAAGGCCGCAGAACGTCTGTCTTCCTGAGCCTCCATGATGCCCCTCATGAGGCGCTGGTACGCCGCAGCCATGCTCGGCAGGCCGTAAGGCGTGCGAACATAGCTGTGGGGTGGACCCCCGCAGCGCCCCACTTGTGAGGGCCAGAGACGCTCCGTCGTGGCGATCTCATTGAGCCCTGGTACGTCGACGCAGACGCGCAGCCCACCATCCTCGCCTGGGTGGGGCCACAGCTGGCAGGCGGCGGCAACCTCTCATGATCCTCGTCTCCTGTAGCTCTTGAATGGCCTTGTTAACGAACTCCTGCTGGTCTGACCTTCCTCGCCTGGCTCCCTCTCGAGGGAAACGTGCTGCGAAGCACGCCTCCACATGGTGCCCAAGCGCCTCCCTCGTGACCCTGGCTAGGTCGGTGGCCCTCCAGGTGAGAGCCCCCGAGCCCTGCCTGAGGAGGGCGCCGGGCGCGCTTTCCTACGCGATGGAAGGAGGGTCCCCCTGGGCAGACATGGGCCCTGAGGGGCCTGCCTCCTGAGGGGCCGAGCCTGACAATGTCTTCTTCTTCTTGGGGGTGGTCTCAGGAAGCCTCCTGCTTCCGCGATCTGGGTCTTCTAGCGACGCGGCCTGATAGGCCCGCTCTAGGGAACACACTGCATCCTTCTCTTCACAGGGCACCGTGATGACGCTGCCACTTCCTGGCATCTTGAGGATGTTGTAGCCGTGGTGGGTCGCAGCCATGAACTTGGCCAGCACTGGGTACCCGAGGATGGCGTTGTACGGTAGGCGGATGTGGGCGACGTCGAAGTCGATGAGCTCGGTGCGGTAGTTGCTGCGGGCCCCGAAGGTGACAGGGAGGCGGACCTGCCCGATCGGGACTGTGGAACCGTCGGTGATCCCGGAGAAAGGCTTGGTTGGCTGAAGCTGGTCATGGGGCACTTGGAGGTTGTTGAATGTTTCCATGGATAGGACATTGAGCCCTGCCCCACCATCGATGAGGGTCTTGGTGACTAGCACGTTGCTGATGACTAGGGAGCAGAGCATCGGGAGGACTCCTGCCGTGGCCGCGCACTTGAGCTGTTCCGCCGAGCTGAATGTGATGGGGCACGCCGACCACCTGAGGGGGCATGTTGCTTCGAGCTTGGGGAGAACTGCATTCACTTCGCAGGCAAACTGCTTGAAGATACGTTGAGAGGCTGGGGCTTGAGCTCCGCCCAGGATGCAGGCGATTGCGCGCGGCTCCTGGAAGCCCCCAGCCCCCTCGTCTTGATGGCGGTCTTCGTTCCTCCTTAGCTGAGGCGGCAGCGGAGGTAGGCCTGCATTGCCATGAGGGCGGTCCTCACGAGGCTGATCCCTCCAGTCTCCCTCGCGAGGCAGGTCCCGCCAGCGGTCCTCGCGAGGTTGGTCGCGCCACCCCTGGCGCGGGCCGCGATCATCCCAACGTCCTGGGTTTCTTCCTCCTCCTCAGCCATAGCCCTGGTCAGCACGGTCAGGGCGACGGCCGATCCTTCCTTCTCGCACGGTGCGAAGCTCTTGACATTCGTTGGTGTTGTGGGTGTGGAGGTCATGGTACACGCAGTACCGGCTGCCTCTGGAGGGTTCGGGCAGATCCTTGCCCCGCTTTGTGTCTGATTCTGCCGCGAGTACGACAACCCCCTTGCGCTTCGCATCCTTGGCTTTGGGCTTCTTCTCTTCTGGGTCCGCGGCAGGCAGCTCGAGGAGGGAGAGGCGTCCCTCCTCAGCCCTGGCGCACCTGTTCGCCAAGTTGAACAGCTCGAGGGAGGTGCAGAGGTCCTCATGCATCGCCAGCTCCTCCTTCATCTTGACGTCGCGCACGCCGTAGGAGAAGGCCGAGATGATGGCCTCCTCGGACACCTTGGGGATCTTGAGGCGCGCGCTGTTGAAGCGCTGGATGTATTTTTGCAGGGTCTCTCCGGGTTGTTGCTTGATGCATCGCATGTCGCTCACGGCGGGCGGCCGGTCGCGAGTACCTTGGAAGTTGGCGATGAAGCGGGCGCGCATCTGGTCCCAGGAGGAGATCGTGCCTGGAGCCAGATTCAGGAGCCAGGTTCGAGCTCTTTCCTTGAGCGCCATGGGGAACTAGTTCGCCATGACCTTTTCATCCCCGCCGACAGCCTCGATGCCCAGCTCATAGAGCTGGAGGAACTCTGCGGGATCGGTTGTGCCGTCGTAGCGAGGAGGAAGGTCAGGCTTGAACTTGCGGGGCCACGCGACGCTGCGCAACTCAGTAGTGTATGCGTGGCAGCCCGCGGTGGACACAAAAGGCCTCGGTTGGTGGAGAGCTTGGTCTTGAGGGTCCCCACATGCTGCAGCCAGGAGCATGGCGGGGTCTTGGCGCGCCGGAGCTGGAGCAGGGTCGCGGCGCGCCGGAACAGGGAGCGCCCTGGCAGCCCCTTGCAGGCGAGGAACTTCTTGGCAGCTCCGCTCTTGCTGCGCTGGCGCCTGACGGAGCGGGTTCCGCCCAGGGGCCAAGCGCCTTGGAGCCATGGTATCTTCTTGGAGGGGAGGCGGCTGGTGCGCCTCTGGAGCTTCGTTGCCCGCGCGGGGCGGAGTGTGGCGCAGAGGGACGGACGGCGCGGAAGAGCCCCCTGCGGCGCGGACAAGCTCGGCGACGCAGTCGAGCCACTCTTCGTAGACGTTGTCGACGGGGCGGTAGCGCAGGAGCTCGTTTGCCGCGAGGAGCGCAGCTCGAGCCTCCAAGGGTGCGCGGAGCGCGCGGGACGAAGAACCGGCTGGAGCGAGTGATGGAGTAGCGGTGCGGCCATCTTGCCGCACGGACGGGTGCTAAGACGATGCTTGCTGCTCGCCCCCCGCCGGGCCGGCGGCTGCATTGATGGCGGGCGACGGGGAACGACGAGGACGCCCACCGACGGGGCCGTCTGGGCAACGCGAGAAGCGATGGTGGCCCAGCGCTCGGCGCGGGCCCGACGAGCGTCGGACATGGATGCGACGGTCGGAGGAGAACGGAGTGGTGGAAGACAGATTCCGACGCACCCCTACCTGGCACGCCAAATGTCAGATTTCGGGTTCCGGCAGACCCTTAAGGGTCGAACACTGGGGTGCGCGCGGAAATCACGCCTTCAACCTCCCTGCCTCACAAAGATCTAAACTACTAAAAGAATCAGACAAGAGACACAAGATTTAGACTGGTTCGGGCCACCATTGTGGTGTAATACCCTACTCCAATGTGTGGTGGATGGATTGCCTCCTGGGGCTGGTGATGATGAACAATACAAGGAAGAACAGCCTCGCAAGGGTCTGTTCTTGGCTGGGGCGATGAACTGCTAGGAGGAGTTTAGTCGCCCTTCTCTCTCTCACTCTCTCTCTGATTCTCGATCCCCGCGCCGAACCGAACCCATTGCTACATGGGCGGCTGGTCCTATTTATAGAGGCCCTGGTCCTCTTCCCAAATATTGAGCGGGAAGGGAGCCAACAATGGCGGGCTAATTTGAAGGGGGACAACAAGTACTCTTATCCTGACTAAAGCTGGTCTTCGCCTGCGAAAGACTCTGCGGCGACGCCGTGCTGGGCTCCATGGTGACCTCCATCTCGTAGTCCGCTTGGTCCTGGTCTTGTTGCACCGAAGCGACAACCTTTGCCTGATGCCTCGGTACTCCGCGGCTGTGCTTGCCCCCTTGGCACCAAAGAGGAAAGATGGACGCTGCGCGCGCTGGCGCCCGCCTGGTGCCCTTGATCGTCATGGCTTGCATCACGGGCGCCTCATGAGACACCCCGCCTTGATATCTCCGTCTCCTCGCGAGCTAGCCTGAGGAGGCTGTGCCTGAGGATGCGCCGTGTCGTCCGCCTCGCGAGGCTTGGCCTCTCGCGAGGGTCTTGAGTCTTGTGCTTGATGAAGATGGGCCATGTTGGGCCCCCATTCGAACCACACCGCAGGCCGCAGGCAGGCAAGTCTGGGGACCCCTGTTCCCAGAACGCCGACAGTTTTCTCAGGATTATTAAAGTAGTACATAATATCTTTCACATAACCAGCATCGAGGGTTTTAGGAGGTTCTCCATCTCCATGAGGAGAAAGTACACCTAATTTTTTTGGTATTGCGGGTTCCATATCCATAACTAAAGATAAAGAAGAACTAAGAACAGCAAATAAAAATTACTTAGTGATAAAGCAAACAAGCACACACGAGAATATTCACCCCACGCTATTGATGCCCAGCAACGGCGCCAGAAAAATGTCTTGATAACCCACAAGTATAGGGGATCAATTGTAGCCTCTTTCGATAAGTAAGAGTGTCGAACCCAACGAGGAGCTAAAGGTAGAACAAATGTTCCCTCAAGTTCTATCGACCACCGATACAATTCTACACACGCTTAACGTTCGCTTTACCTAGAACAAGTATGAAACTAGAAGTACTTTGTAGGTGTTGTTGGATAGGTTTGCAAGATAATAAAGATTACATAAATAAAAAGTAGGGGCTGTTTAGATAAAGAAACAACTAAGTTAGTTTTAGTAAAGAGCTTTTTGTTACGAGAAAGTTATTTGTCCCTAGGCAATCGATAACTAGATCGGTAATCCTTATTGCAATTTTATATGAGGGAGAGGCATAAGCTAACATACTTTCTCTAGTTGGATCATATGCACTTATGATTGGAACTCTAGCAAGCATCTGCAACTACTAAAGATCATTAAGGTAAAACCCAACCATAGCATTAAAGCATCAAGTCCTCTTTATTCCATACGCAACAACCCCCTTACTCGGGTTTGTGTTTCAGTCACTCACGCAACCCACTGTAAGCGAATCATGAACATATTGCAACACCCTACAGCAGGGATCCCTCATGCTTGCACAACACGGAGAGCACCATAGGACAGCACCAATAATAAAACAGGCAACTCAAACCAATCTTGATCATCAAATAGCCTATAGGACAAAACAAATCTACTCAAACATCATAGGATAGCCATACATCATTGGGAAATAATATATAGCGTTGAGCACCATGTTTAAGTAGAGATTACAGTGGGTAAGAGAAAGGTTACACCGCTGCATAGAGGGGGGAAGAGTTGGTGATGATGGCCGTGAAGTTGTTCGTGAAGATTGCGGTATTGATGATGGCCCTCGGTGGCACTCTGACGCCACCGAAGCGAGGGGGAGAGAGAGCCCCTCCTTCTTCTTCTTCTTCCTTGACCCCCTCCCTAGCTGGGAGAAGGGTTTCCCCTCTGGTCCATGGCCTCCATGGCGTGGGAGGGGAGAGAGCCCCTCCGAGATTGGATCTGTCTCCCTGTCTCTCTCTGTTTGTGCGTTATCAGATTCTACCCTTTCACCGTTTCTTATATTCCCGGAGATCCGTAACTCCGATTGGGCTGAAATTTTAACATGGTCTCTACCCAGATATTAGCTTTCTTGCGGCGAAAGAAGGGCATCAACCGCCTTATGGGGTGGCCACGAGGGTCAGGGGCGCGCCCCCCTGCCTCGTGGCCCCCTCGGGCATCGTCTCGCGTGGATTTTTCTTCCCAAAAATCATTTATATTCCAAAAATAATCTCCATCAATTTTTATCCCGTTTGGACTCCGTTTGATATGGATATTCTGCGAAACAAAAAACATGCAACAAACATGAACTGGCACTGGGCACTAGATCAATATGTTAGTCCCAAAAATTGTATAAAAACATGCCAAAAGTATATGAAAGTTGTAGAATATTGGCATGGAACAATAAAAAACTATAGATACAATGGAGATGTATCACTAGGCTTGTCACGTCCGAATAGATAGCCCTCGTCACATGTCGGGGCGCGTCCTCGCGATCTGTAGATCGATCTCGTATGTCCTACTCTATTGTCCAGGTCCTGCCGAAGGTCATATGTATAACCATGACATGTTTTATCTCTGCCTTCACGATGAGGCGGGGCGGGCTGGTGTTCGGCTTGAGTTGTCGTTTTATCCCGACCACGTGGCAGTCGGTCAGCCGCATTACGCGATGATGGTACTGGCTCCGGTGCCTTGTCGTCGAACTGACGTAGCAATTTGCACTTCGGGTAGCTTTTGGTTGGGCGCTTGAGGCCGTATTCTTCGGCTGCTAGGACATCGGTCCATCTATCATTGAGCAGATCTTGGTCAGCTTGAAGCTGTTGCTGCTTCTTTTTCAGGCTCCTTGCAGTGGCTATTACTTGGCACTTAAAGCGCTCCTGCTCGAGAGGTTCCTCAGGTACGATAAAATCCTCATTGTCGAGGCTCACCTTCTCCTTGGAGAGCGGGAGATAACTATTGTCCTCCGAGTCTTCGTTTATGGCCTGTTCATTGGGGCTAACTTTCCCATCTTCCCAATCGTCCTGCTCAACAGTTTGTTCGTCAGGGTCTTCTCTGTCTTCGGCACTGTCCAGAGTGTTATCATCTCCTGTGCCGGTGTTGCTGTCTTTGTCATGACGTGACTTAGAGCGACGTCGCTGACGCCGGCGTTTTGGTTGTATCACAGGTGTCGGATTTCGGGTTCCGGCAGACCCTTAAGGTTCGAACACTGGGGTGCGCGCGGAAATCTCGCCTTCAACCTCTCCGTCTCGATGGGATCTAAACTACTAAAAGAGCTGCACGAAAGACACAAGATTTATACTGGTTCGGGCCACCGATGTGGTGTAATACCCTACTCCAGTGTGTGGTGGATGGATTGCCTCCATGGGCTGGTGTGGATGAACAATACAAGGAAGAACAGCCTTGCGAGGGTCTGTTCTTGGCTGTGGTGATGAACTGCTATGAAGAGTTCAGTCACCTTTCTCTCTCTTTCTCTCTCAGATCCCGGACCGAACAACCAGGAATCGAACCGATGAACCGAACCGAACCCCCTGCTATGTGGGTGGCTAGTCCTATTTATAGAGGCCCTGGTCCTCTCCCCAAATATTGAGCGGGAAGGGATCCAACAATGGCGGGCTAATTTGAAGGGGGACAGCGAGTACATCTATCCTGACAAAAGCAGTCTTCGCCTGCCAAAGGCTCTGGTGATGACGCCGCACTGGGCTCCATGGTGACCTCTGTCTCGTAGTCCTCCTGGTCTTGGTTTCGTTGCACCGAAGTGGCAACCTTTGCCTGATGCCTCGGTACTCCGTGGATACGCTTGCCCCCTTTGCACCAAAGAGGAAAGAGGGACGCTGCGCGCACTGGCACCCGCCTGGTGCCCCGTGTCGTCATGGCTTGCGTCATGGGCACCTCGCGAGGTACCCCGCCTTGATCTCTCCGCCTCCTCGCGAGCCAGCCTGACGAGGCTGTGCCCGAGGATGCACCATGTCGTCTGCCTCGCGAGGGTCTTGAGCCTCGTGTTGATGAAGATGGGCTGCGCTGGGCCCCCACTTGAGCCACGCCGCAGGCCGCATGCAGGCAAGTCTGGGGACCCCCGTTCCCAGAACGCCGACAGTAGCCCCCGGGCCCAAGGTGCGCATGGACTTGGCCGTGCCGAGAGGCGAAAGGGAAAGGGCGAAGCACCGTGGGCCCCAACAGCCTGCGGCCTTGGATGCCGCGTGGCGGTTGATTGGACGTGGCGCCTCCGCTTCCCCACGACGCCTTGGTGATCGTGCGAGTTGGACAAGTCCCTACATGTAGAACGTGATATGATTACCTGTGATCATGGAGACCGGCGGTTGGCCTTCGCCGGCTATAAGTACGGCACCGTTCATGCCCGTCCAGTCCATCTCTTCTTGCTCTCTCCTTCGCCTTAGTTCTTGCTCCGTCTTGGCGTGATGGCTCCATCGAGGAGGTACTTGGCCGCAGAGAAGGGGAAGGCCCTCCAGGTCGGTCCTGCCTCTCCCCCACCCAAGCGTGGCCGCGGGCGCCCTCGGAAGCACCCGGTGGCCTCCCCGGCAGCTTCCAGCGGCCATGGGGGGGCTCCCAGCACGGCAGCGGGCAAGCCACCGCAGCCGGAGGGTGCGCCTGGGTTGCGCACTCCCCTAGGCCGCGCTTTCGCGCCATGCAGGCACCGCCGGAATTCGTCATTTGGTCGGCAGAGCCGGCTCGTGCCCGGCTCCCGCTCCCTCGCTTCCTCCTTGGCGAACAACCGGCCAGCGCTCCTGGCGGCCTCGGGCTCCAGGCGGAGGGCTGCTGCAGCAGGTCCTCGTGGGTCGCGCTGGAGGTCTCCGCCAGCGGGGGCTTGGCCTTCACTCGTGGCTGGCAGGCCTTCGCCCGCGCTCGCGGCCTGGATCGTCGGTGCACTCTGCACTTCAGGTTCGATGGCGACGCCACCTTCTACGTGAGGGTGTTTGGGTAAGATGGTCGCCGCGTGGGGTGCTGCCCTGAGGACGATGACTGCGTCCGCGGGCCCCGCTCCGATGGTGATGTGGGAGATAGCGCCCGAGCGGGCGGCGGCGTCAGTGACTCCCCCAGCTTCGTCAGCTTTTCCTCAAGCGACTCCTCCAGTGCTGGCAGCAGTCCTCCCCCACGCCGTCGGGTTTGCCTAGGAGGTGGTGGTTCGTCTGCCCGCCGTTGTGCCCCGGCGAAGCGTGAGAGGGAGTCCGCCTGAGGCCCTGAGGCAGCCTGTGTCGCCGCCGTGGGCCGATGCGGGAGGGGCGGCGACAGGCTCGTCTTTTTCCTTTCTCTTTTGTTCCCTGTGTAAAATAGAACAGATGCATGGAGCCCCCTTGGGGCGTGTTGGGAAATGTTGCCGCTTCAGCTATTACCATGATCTCATTTTTGTACTTCCTGATTTCCCGCCTGTGCGTAGATAGCTTTCGACCCCTGCCGGGGAGTGGGGCGACCGACCCAGGCCCTGTGGGCGCGTCATGGTACCCGAGGGGCACGGACTAGGAGGGGTGCTCCTGTAATGCGACAGGGCCGTGAGACCCTCCTGTGGCTAGGGCAGAAACCCTCGCGAGGGCGTCTGAGCACCATCCCTCGCGAGGTTGTTCACGAGAGAAACCAAAGCGAGGGCCGAAAATCGAAGAACCATAAATCAGCAACAGCGATAACTCCAATAAGACTCCAAATGCAAACGAACACGTCAACTACGGAAAGCAAATGGAAAAGCCGCGTCCGTCACCTAATCTAGTCTTCGACGTCTTCTCACCAGCGCGGAGCTAAGTGCTACCACTGGGCGTGGGAGGGAGCCCTAGGGCCTGAGGCCGGCGCTCCTGAGACTCCGGGGCGTGTACAGCCCCACTCATTATTACGTGAGAGTGTCACGGGGCGGCGAGCTTCACAGGCATTGGCCTTGCTTCACAGGCTCTGGGCGTTTTCCTTGAGCGTGAGGACTTCACAGGCACTCGCCTTGCTTCACAGGCTCCGAGCCTTTCCAAAAGAGATGATCTTCACAGGCACTCGCCTTGCTTCACAGGCTCCGGGCCTTTCCAAAAGAGATGATCTTCACAGGCACTCGCCTTGCTTCACAGGCTCCGGGCCTTTCCAAAAGAGATGATCTTCACAGGCACTCGCCTTGCTTCACAGCCTCCGGGCCTTTCCAAAAGAGATGATCTTCACAGGCACTCGCCTTGCTTCACAGGCTCTGGGCCTTTCTTAGGGGTAGAACCTCTGGAGGTGCTGGATGTTCCACGCGTTCTGGACCGGCACTCCCTCCTGAGTCTCCAAGCGCGCGGAGCCGGGCCTGGAAACATGAACAACCTTGAACGGGCCCTCCCACATGGGAGAGAGCTTGTGCAATCCCTCCCTGGAGAGGACCCGCCTAAGCATGAGGTCTCCTACCTCGAGGGTCCTGGGGCGGACATTGCGGCAGTGGTATCGCTGCAGCACTTGCTGATACCTCGCCGCCCGCAGTGCGGCTTCCCGTCGTCGTTCCTCCCCCAACACGAGGTCCGTCCCCCGCATGGCATCCTGCTACGCCTCGTCGAATGCTAGGACCCCGCGCGGAGCGACGTCTGACCTTGTGAGGGAGGACTGCCTCCGCTCCATAGACCAGGAAGAATGGGATCTCTCCAGTCAGCTTGGTCGCAGTGGTGCGGATGGACCACAACACGGATTGAAGCTCGTCGTACCAACCTCAGCCACAGGCCTCCAGCTTCTTCTTGAACGTCCTGGTCTTGAGGCCTCTCAGGACCTCTGCGTTGGCTCGTTCGGCCTGGCCGTTGCTTCGAGGGTGCGCCACTGAAGCGTAGCATATCTGCGTTCCAAGGTTAGCACAGTATGTTTTGAAGAGGTTACTGTTGAACTGCGAACCGTTGTCTGTGATGATGTGGTTCGACACCCCGAACCGGCTCACGACGCCCCTGATGAACTTGACCGGGGAGCCCGCGGGGATGGTGCGGACGGCCTCCACTTCAGCCCACTTGGTGAACTTGTCCACGACGACGTGGAGGTAGCGGTAGCCCCCTGGTGCTCGAGGAAACGGGCCCAGGATGTCCAGCCCCCAGACTGTGAATGGCCATGAAAGGGGTATAGTCTGCAGGCCTCCGGCCGGCTGATGGATTTGCTTGGCGTGGAACTGGCAGGCCTCACAAGCTTTCACCAGCTCTACGGCGTCATTGAGTGCGGTAGGCCAATAAAACCCGCTGCGGAACGCCTTGCCGACGAGGGTCCGCGATGATGAGTGGTGCCCGCAGTCTCCGCCGTGTATGTCCTCCAGTAGTTCCTTTCCTTGCTCCCTGGAAATGCAACGCAAGAGTACATCCTTTGGTCACTTTCGGTAGAGTTCCCCGTCTCTGATGCAGTACGCAGTGGCCTGCCGCGCCACCCGCTCCGCTTCCTCCTCCTTCTCCGGCATGGTCCCTTGCGTTAAGTAACTCCGGAGCTCCGTGATCCAGCACTCCTCCTGAGGTTCCATCGTCAGGAGCAGGCGTGCTCCTGAGGCCGGGCCACAGACCGGGGCTCCTAAGGCAGGTGGCTGGGGGAGCTCCTCCCGAGGCTGAGCCGTGCTTGATAGTGACGGCAAGGCTGAGGGCTTGAAGAGCCTCTCCTCGAAGACGCCAGGCTCCTGAGGTAGCTGCCTAGATGCCCGCTGGGCAACATCGTCGGCCTCCTAATTGGTGCCACGGGGCACATGCTGCAACTCCAACCCCCAGAACTGCTTCTCCATCCTGTGGACCTCGGCAAGGTAAGCTTCCATGTGCTCGTCTTTCGGCTCGTACACCTTGTTGGAGAAGTTCACGAGGAACTGTGAATCGCCCTTAATGGTAAGGCGCTTCACCCCCAGGGCTGCCGCGGCCTTCAGGCCCGCTATTAGACCCTCGTATTCCGCTATGTTGTTGGAGACCTTTTCACCTTGTTGGAAGCAGAGATGTACGGCGTAGTAGAGCTTGTCCTGAGTGGGCAATATAAGCACCGCTCCAGCCCTAGCACCATGTCTGGAGAACGCCCCGTTAAAGTGCATGACCCAGCCTTCTGGCGCCTCGCTCCCCGGGAAGAGGGACCGATCCTCGTCGGCCTTGAGGGCTGGTGCCTCTGTCCATTCTGCCACAAAATCCGCCAATGCTGCTCCTTTGATGACCCTGGTTGTGCTGAGTTCGAGCTGAAACGCCTGCAGCTCTATGTTCCACTCAGCGACCCTTCCGGCTGAGTTAGGGCTCCTGAGCACCCTCTCCAGGGGGTATGACGAGATGACTTTGATGGGGTGAGCCTGGAAGTAGTGACGCAGCTTGCGCGAGGCTATCGGTAGCGCGAGGAGGAGCTTCTGAGGCATTGGGTACCGTGCCCTTGTGTCCCGTAACACCGTGCTGCCAAAGTAAACTGGGTGCTCGACAAGACTGGGAGCATCGGGGGTTGCCACGCCCTCGGGAGGTGAGGGCGCCTCGCGAGGCGTCGCGGCCTCGGGAGGTGGACTACACGGTCGGGTGGCCTCTCCTGCCCCCGGTGCATTTCCCGGCTGCTGACCCTCCTCAGCTGTCGTTGTGGCTCCTGCAGGCTTTCCTTGTTCCTATTTTGTCCTGCCCCGGGCTGCCGCTGCGGCCTTGACTTTGCGTTCCTTCCTAACTGCCACCAGGGCTGCGCTGGCGGAGTAGGGTGTGGCGGCGAGGTACAGTAGCAAGGGCTCCTGAGGGCGTGGAGCCACCATGACTGGGGGACTGGTCAGGTACCTCTTGAGATCTTGAAACGCCTTATCTGCTTCTTCAGTCCACTCAAAGGTCCCTTTCTTCTTCATCAGCTGGAAGAAAGGCAGCGCTCGCTCCCCCAGTTTGGAGATGAAGCGCCCTAGCGCGGTCACGCGCCCCGTGAGCTTCTGCATTTCTCTGAGGGTCTTTGGCGGGCTCATGTCCTCGACTGCTTTGACCTTCTTGGGGTTGGCCTCGATGCCACGATGGGACACGAGGAATCCCAAGAGCTTGCCCGAGGGGACGCCAAACACACAATTCTCTGGGTTGAGCCGCAGGTTTATTGCGTCGAGGCTCGTGAAGGTCTCCTCCAGGTCTTGTATCAGGGTCTTGGCCTCCCGAGACTTTACCACTATGTCATCGACGTAGGCTTCGACATTCCTTCTGAGCTGCTGACCCAAGGTGATGTGCATCAGTCGCTGAAAGGTTGCCCCTACGTTACGTAGCCTGAATGGCATGCATGTATAGCAGTATACCCCGCACGGGGTCAAGAAAGCAGTCTTCTCGACGTCTTCCATGGCCATATTGATCTGGTGATACCCGAAGAAGGCATCCAGGAAGCATAGCAGGTCGCACTCCGCAGTGGAATCGACAATCTAGTCGATACGGGGGAGCCGGAACGGATCTTGCGGGCATGCCTTGTTGAGGTTGGTGAAGTCGACACACATGCGTTCTTTCCCCCCTTCTTGGGCACAACGACAGGGTTGGCCAACCAGTCCGGGTATCGGACCTCGCGAATGACCCCTGCAGCCTCTAGCTTGCGGGTCTCTTGGGCGATGAAAGCCTGCTTCTCCGTGGACTGCCGCCTGGCCTTCTGCTTCACGGGGCGTACATTTGGGCATACGTTGAGGTGGTGCTCGATGACGCTCCTGGGGATCCCCGCTAGCTGATCGGGCTCCCAAGCAAATACCTTCTTATTCACGTGCAAGAACTTGACCAAGGCCTCCTCCTGCTCAGGCTCAAGGTTGGCGCCTATGGTGAAAGTGGCACTGGAGGACCCGTCCTCGTCGACGGGTATCTGCTTGGTCTCTGCCTTGTCCTGGGTGAACAACTGCTTCTTCTTGGCGGGCGCAGCCCCCTTGGGCTCAAGGGCCTCCACGTTGGCGGGCCGTGCCGACGCCGCTGTCTTGAAGGCGAGCTCGAGTACTCGCAGGGCGTCCCCGGTGTCCCCGCGCATAGTGAGGGTACCATTGCTCCCGGGCATCTTCATGAGGTTGTACGCCGGGTGCGTGGCAGCCATGAACTGGGCCAGTGCCGGGTAGCCGAGGATGGCGTTGTAAGGAAGGCCGATGGGGGCGATGTCGAAGTCGACCATCTCCGTGCGGAAGTTGTCGTAGGTGCCGAAGGTCACCGGGAGCCGGATCTACCCCAGGGAGTCGGATGATCCGCCCCCGACGCCCGAGAAAGATCGGCTGGGTCGCAGCCGCTCCCGGGGTATGCGGAAGAGGTCGAAAGTCTCGACCGAAAGCAAGCTGAGGCCCGCGCCGCCATCGACGAGGGTCCGGGTGACGGCCACCTGGCAGATGGTGGGGGTGCACAACAAGGGGAGCGCGCCTGAGCTGACCGGGTTGGTGGGGTGGTCCTCCGAGCTGAAGGTCAGATCGACCTCGCTCGCCGCCCGGTCCGGGGGAGCCCCCTGCCGCGCGGCAGCGGTGCTAACCCGGCGGGCAAAAGGCTTGACGTGGCGACTTGTGGGCGGCTCCTGCGAGCCGCCAAGGAGGGCCGCAACGACCGGAGGCGTCGGTGCCGCGGTGCAGTTGCTCTGTCGCGTAGGCGGATGCTGGGGTGGTGCTTGCAGCTCGTTTCCCGCCGAGCCGGTGGCGGTGTTGACGGCGGGCGGTGGGGGACGACGAGAGCGTCCACCGGCGAGGGCCGCCCGGGTGGCGCGAGCCCGGCTGGCGCCGCGCATGGTTGCGGCGGTCGGAGGAGGGCGGAGCGGTGGAAGACGGATCCCGGCGCACCCCTACCTGGCGCGCCAAATGTCGGATTTCGGGTTCCGGCAGACCCTTAAAGTTTGAACACTGGGGTGCGCGTGGAAATCTCGCCTTCAACCTCTCCGTCTTGATGGGATCTAAACTACTAAAAGAGCTGCACGAAAGACACAATATTTATACTGGTTCGGGCCACCGATGTGGTGTAATACCCTACTCCAGTGTGTGGTGGATGGATTGCCTCCTGGGGCTGGTGTGGATGAACAATACAAGGAAGAACATCCTCGCAAGGGTCTGTTCTTGGATGTGGTGATGAACTGCTATGAAGAGTTCAGTCACCTTTCTCTCTCTTTCTCTCTCAGATCCCGGACCGAACAACCAGGAATCGAACCGATGAACCGAACCGAACCCCCTGCTATGTGGGTGGCTAGTCCTATTTATAGAGGCCCTGGTCCTCTCCCCAAATATTGAGCGGGAAGGGATCCAACAATGGAGGGCTAATTTGAAGGGGGACAACGAGTACATCTATCCTGACAAAAGCAGTCTTCGCCTGCCAAAGGCTTTGGTGATGACGCCGCGCTGGGCTCCATGGTGACCTCCATCTCGTAGTCCTCCTGGTCTTGGTCTCGTTGCACCGAAGTGGCAACCTTTGCCTGATGCCTCGGTACTCCGCGGATAGGCTTGCCCCCTTTGCACCAAAGAGGAAAGAGGGACGCTGCGCGCGCTGGCACCCGCCTGGTGCCCCGTGTCATCATGGCTTGCGTCATGGGCACCTCCCGAGGTACCCCGCCTTGATCTCTCCGCCTCCTCGCGAGCCAGCCTGACGAGGCTGTGCCTGAGGATGCGCCGTGTTGTCTGCCTCGCAAGGCTTGGCCCCTCGCGAGGGTCTTGAGCCTCGTGTTGATGAAGATGGGCCGCGCTGGGCCCCCACTTGAGCCACGCCGCAGGCCGCAGGCAGGCAAGTCTGGCGACCCCCGTTCCAAGAACGCCGACAACAGGAGGTTAGTCCTCAACTGGATCTTCTTTGTCATCATCATTAGTTTTTTCAGGCGTATCCACCATGTACACGTCGTAAGAGGAGGTGGTCGTCCAGCGTCCGGTAAATGGTGGGTTTTGGCCATGCTCCTCATCGGCATCGTCGTCCATATTGTCGATGTCTTCGGAGCCGTAATCGAGCATGTCGGTTAACTCTTCGATAGTGGCTATGAAGTGGGTAGTGGGTAGGAAGCGAAATTCTCCGCCATCAGCCTCCAGTTCGAACCAGATATGATTCGGCTGTGAGCCCTTCGCTAAGGATAGTGCTCTTAACGAGTTTAATAACTCACCCAAAGGCGAGTGCCAGAAGATGTCCGCAGAGCTAAATTCGACGATTGATGACCGATCAAGCTAGACGTACGCGGACGCGCAAGATTCGGAACATGTAGCCAGAGATGTGTCCATGGTTCCGGTGACACAGATGTCACTTGAAGTTAGGTCTGTGTGCGGCTCCAAAGTCGCTGAGTCTGCGGCTTCTGCAGCGGGGTTGAGCTTCCTGTCCTCAGATGGCGCAATCTACTCCCGATCTAAGGCCAGAGCAGCTATAGGTACTTTCTCCTGGGTATGGTCCGATGACAGATTTTCGTCGTGTTCATCGTGGTGGGAGGGAGCAGCTGCCGTGGTCTCGAATTCGTCGAAGATCAAGTCTCCCCAGATATCCGCGATGTAATTCAAGCTTCCAAATCTGACCTGATGGCCAGAGGCGCAGCTTTCAATCTACTCTAGATGGCCAAGCGAGTTGGCCCGCAGTGCGAAGCCGCCGAATACGAAGGTCTGTCTGAGGAGGAAGACTTTCCCTTGGACAACGTTGTTGTAGATGGTCGAAGGAGCCATTGAACCTTTTAACGACAGCATAGTGGAACTCTCAATGAAAGCACAAATGTCGGTGTCAAAACCGATGGATCTCGGGTAGGGGGTCCCGAAGTGTGCGTCTAAGGTTGATGGTAACAGGAGACAGAGGACACAATGTTTACCCAGGTTCGGGCCCTCTCTAGGGAGGTAATACCATACTTCCTGCTTGATTGATCTTGATGCATATGAGTATTACAAGAGTTGATCTACCACGAGATCGTAATGGCCAAACCCTAAAAGTCTAGCATGCCTTACTATGATTATGAGGATGTCTATCTACGAACCTAGCCCTCTGGTTTATATAGACACCGGAGGGATCTAGGGTTATATAAGGTCGGTTATATAGAAAGGAATCTTCATATTTGGACGCCAAGTTTGCCTTCCACGCCAAGGAGAGTCCCATCCGGACATGGGTGATGTCTTCGGTCTTCGTATCTTCACAGCCCATCAGTCCGGCCCAGGTCTAATAGGTCGGACCCCCAAGGACCCCTTAGTCCAGGACTCCCTCAGCGGGGGAGGCGGAGTCCGCCTCGGACTCGGCCGGCGGCGGCGCGCGGCGGGACTCCTCCCATTGGGAGGAAGGCGGCGGCGCGGACTAGGCCGGCTGGGCCGTCGGCCCGGTCGGTCCGAAACGTTTTTTTAATAAATTCCACTGAAAACAAAAGTCCTAATAAAATATAAAAGAATTCTAAGAATGCCAAAAACAATTTTCACCATCTAAATAAAATATTTAGAACAAAGTAAACATTTTTCTGGCCTCAAAATAAAATTTGAAAAATGCATATTTTTCTAATTCAAATAAAATAGCAATAAAATCCCAAATAAAATATTTATCCGATTTTAAAAAATTTCCTCCAATATTCCTCTTTATTTTTTTGTAGAAGTCATATTATCTTCTCTCTTTTACTTTTGATATTAGAAATATCCGGAGAGAAAAATATTAATACCAAAATGATCCTCCTTTCAAATTTGAGAAAATTCAAATATGAAAACTTATGAAATCTCCAACTCTCTCCTTGGGTCCTTGAGTTGCTTAAGATTTCTAGGATCACAAAGAAAATGAAATAAAATATGATATGATTATGATGACCTATGTATGACATCAAAATTGAAAATTTGGGATGTTACAATGTGATAGGTCTCACCAAGATTACGTTATGCCCTAACCCTAATGAAATCGGTCCCACCGAGTTGACATGTCAGTCCCACCGAAAATCCTAACGTTCACATTTTGAACTAAATCGTTCTGACCGAGTTTACTATTCGGTCCCACCAAGTTTGGTAAATTATGTGTAACGGTTAGATTTTGTGTGGAGGCTATATATACCCTTCCACCCATCCTCCATTCGCGGAAAGAGCTATCAGAACGTGCCACACTTCTACCATTCATTTTCTGAGAGTGAATCACCTACTCATTTGTTGAGACCAAGATATTCCAATCCAACCATAAGAATCTTGATCTCTAGCCTTCACCAAGTTGCTTCTCCAGACTCCTCCCCTTTACCTCATAATGATTTACATTCCACTGCTATATTCTTAAGAATTGCATGTGTAGGTGGATTGCTTGACTTGTGCTAAGTTGCTAAAATCTACCAAGACTTAAAATTGGGAAAAGGCTAGATTTTTATTTGGTCAACTAGTCTAATCACCCCCCTCTAGACATACTTTCGATCCTACAAGTGGTATCAGAGCTTTGGTCTCCATTTGCGATGATTTCCATAGCTATGGTGATCATAGCCTTGGTTTCACAACCTAGGAGAGTATGACGTCGAGCGAGGGAAATTACCACCGTAGAGGTCCTTACTTTGATGGTACTAAATTTGCTAGTTGGAAGCATAAGATGAAAATGCATATTGTTGGACATAACCCCGCCGTTTGGGCTTTTGTGTGTATTGGCTTGCAAGGTGAATTCTTTGATGGGAAAGAACCAAATCGTGAAGCTACTGCAGAAGAGTTGAAGATGCTACAATACAATGCTCAAGCTTGTGATATTATCTTTAACGGATTGTGTCCCGAAGAATTCAATGAAATCAGCTGTCTTGAGAATGCTAAGGAAACTTGGGATACTTCGATTGCTATGCATGAAGGTACCGACTCTGTCAAGGAATCCAAATTGGATGTGCATCAAAGTCAGCTTGACAAGTTCAAAATGAAGGATGGTGAAGGCATCGCTGAAATGTACTCTAGGCTTGCTCTCATCACAAATGAGATTTCCGGCTTAGGAAGTGAAGAGATGATCAACATATTCATCATCAAGAAGATCCTAAGATCCTTGGATGGAAAATATGATACCGTGTGCACTTTGATCCAAATGATTCCCAATTACAAAGATCTCAAGCCAACGGAAGTCATTGGTAGAATTGTTGCTCATGAGATGTCACTCAAGGATAAAGAAGAGCTTCACAACAAGTCAAGTGGTGCTTACAAAGCCTCATGTGATGCTCCTACATCAAGTGAGAAACAAGACTTCAATGAGGAATTGAGCCTAATGGTGAAGAATTTCAACACATTCTACAAGAGTAGAAGCAAGGAGGGTTCCAAGTCAAGGTCCTACAATGACAAAAGATCTTCTAGTCATGAGAGTAATTGCTACAATTGTGGAAGACCCGGATACAACTCCAATGAGTGTACGGCTCCCTACAAAAGAAGAGAAGACTCACCTAAAAGGAGAAGTAGAAGAGAAGAATCACCTCCAAGAGAGATAAGGAGTAGAGATGATCGTTATTAA
Source organism: Triticum monococcum (assembly GCA_034509565.1). Taxonomy (NCBI): domain Eukaryota; kingdom Viridiplantae; phylum Streptophyta; class Magnoliopsida; order Poales; family Poaceae; genus Triticum; species Triticum monococcum. Next base: position 631,372,161 of record CM067843.1, read on the forward strand.
CGGAGAACCTCTAGCAAAAGCAAGGATTCGGAAAGGAAGGACAAGTCATCAAGAAGCTACACAAAACGAAGACATCAAGCTCATGTTGGTGAATGGGTATCCGACTCTAACTCCAACCATCACTACGACTCAGAATATACTCAAGATGAAGGTGTTGCCGGTCTAGCACTTGTGTCAACCAACTCCTATGACATGTTTGACTCACCAAATGAAGGGATTGGAAGATGCTTCATGGCTAAAGGCCCAAAGGTATCACACCCAGAGTATGTTGATTTCAATAGTGATGAAGATGATTTACTTGTTGAACTTGCAATTAATCATGCTAATCAAGATAAAACAAATGACGATGATAAGAAGGAGATTGGGCGTCTAACCAAAGAACTAAATGCTCTTAAGTTAGCTCATGAAACTAACTTGGAAGATCGTGGAGAGATTTTAAAGACTCATGAGAAGATACGCTTTGAAAAGCTCAATGCAGAGCAAGAGCATGGGTTTTTAAAAGCAATCAATGATGATCTTTGCAAGAAAAGTTCTTCTTACATTGCCAAGTGTTTACTCTTGTCTACTTATATGCCACAAGTAAAATCTGGCAACAAGAGTAAGAAAGATTCTTCTTCTAGTAGTAACAATAATCAAGTTAAATCCAATGTTGTTGCTTCTAGTAGTTCTCTTGATTCCACTAATGATTCTTGTAGCCAAGTTACACTTGAGCAAGAAAATAGCCTATTGAAGGGAATTATAGAGAAAGGTGTTTAAAAGAGCCTTGCCGGAAGTAAGCAATTCGAGGAGATTGTACGCAAGCAAGGAAGGCATCGGAAGAATCAAGGTGTTGGTTTGAACGAAAGTTCAATGCCAATGGAGTTGAGTGGGAAGAAGATCAATAACCCAAGACGAAGTTCGTTCCTCAACAAGCGAAGTATTATCCTACTTCTTTCAAGGGGACACAAGCTCAAGATGATCTTCCACCACAAGACCACAAGCAAAAAGGAAAGCAGAAGCTTCAAGAGGATATTGATGCATTTGAAGAAGCTCCCAAGGCCTTGGTCAAGTGGGTTCCCAAGACCACATTAAGTTCTACTTCATCAAGGACAACTACAACTCCAAGGATTCCCATCAAGTTGATGTGGATCCCGAAGAAGAAGAACTAGAGCGTTCTTGAGGCTGACTCCGCCAACATACTTCACTAATATCATTTTGGCGAGAATAAGTGCAAACAACTTTCACTAGTTCAAGGAGTCACAAACACTCTTGTTGGTAAGACAAGGGACAAGGTAACCTAATGCTTTCATGGACATCATCTTGTGCGAACTACACTCTATGTCTATGGATATCCTTGTTTGTTCCTTGTGGGACTAACCCGTGTAGGTATTAAAGTGCAACTCACTCCAATGGATTGCTCCGAACGGTCTACATCAACATTGAGCATCCACATCCTCAACATCTACATGAAGTGATCATCGACAAAACCCAAGGTTAGTTCATCCCTCTTAGGGGGGATATCACATCTAGGGGGAACTTTACTCTAAGAATTGAGCTAAAGCAACTCTAATGGTGTGAACACAATAATGCTTTATGTAAAAGTGGTAACCCCACTTGTGCTTAAACGATGAGTATGACCTACGATTAAATGTTCTCATTTGACTCCTCAGTCAATATACTCATATATAGATGACCTAGTCATCACCAATTGCTTGATAGATGCTAGAGTGCTTGTGTATGCCTTGCCACATATTTCATTTGCCATCTTATTGTCTGAGCATGTTGATTGCATACTTTTCTCATTCAAGGACATACATTTGTTGTTTGATTGTTTGGCTCTTCTTCATTTGCCAAATGGATGGACAAGAATGCCTAAGAACTTCCTATAGCTATCTATGATTTTCTCGTCTCAAACTCTATTCATGCTACATCACAAAGTTTGATCAAGTCAGATTCGAACCCTCTGGGTGAGGAGCACTCGGAGTCACCGATTCGTCGTAGACTTAAACTTCCAAAACCTCTCTGTATATTTCGGTCTGGCCGATTCATCCTTTTCGGTCACACCGAGTTCACTGAGTTGATCTAGGTTTTCAATCTCAGTGCAACCGATTAGAACTATTTGGTCACATCGAGTTACAGTAACCGCTTGTGATTCTACATCTCGGTGCCACCGAGTTGTTCCACTCGGTCACACCGATAGGGTCAGGATATATATACCGATGGGTCAAAATTTGGAAATTTCTCCAAAACCTCTTTGCCCGTGCGTGTCTTGCTCTGCCGACTCAGGTCTCCGGACCGTCCTCTCGTCGCTAGCGACCTCCCGCTGTTGGTCTCTGTCGCCATCAACGGAATTCTACACCACCATTGCCATCGTAGCGAGCTCATCGCTGAGTTAGGGTATGAGTTCGAATCTATGTGAAATCCTTACCTGTGATTCTTAGCACAAAGGCAATGCCATGTTTTTATCACGTACGAGATCAATCTATCCATTAAAAACTTCCTTTAGATTAGTTTTGTTTTGAAAATTTAGGGTTAGGTTTCCACTGAACTCATCTCGGACCGCCGAATTGTGGAAATCGGTCTCACCGATTTGGCTTAGGCCATTGCACTTGTAAGTTTCGGTCTAACCGAAACATGCAAATCGGTGTGACCGAGTTCAACTCTTAGTGAAACCCTAGCAATCTCGGAGTCACCGAACTGTGTCTCGTTCTGAATGATTTAACTAGTTTAGACTCCAAAAGTTGCTTCGGTGTCACCGAGTTTAATAAAGCGGTAGCTCCGAAATGCTTTCTGTGGAAAACTAAAACTAAGTTTTAGGCTCATTTGTTTTGCAAAAACCTCTGCACTTTGCGATGCTCATCCACTCTATCTCATCTATAACTATTCATAGGGTTAGCCTTTAGTTTGCAGCATCAAGGATGTCAGATCAGAGTGATAGCCATAACAAGACTGAAGAGTAGGTGAATCTGAGTGAGGGCACTAGTCCCTCTGGCAGTTATGATGAAGGCAGCAAAAGTACTGCTAGCATCTTGCCTAAGGCTTCTACTAGGCAAAGGAGGAAGAAAAATTCCGATTCTGAAGATGAAGATTATGTAGCTGCTGAGGAGGAGGTCAGCACGAAGAAAAAGAAGGTTGTCAAGAAAGAATTTGGCACAACTGCATCTACAAATCCTGGTATGCACAAGAAGGCTCCTGCAAAGAGAGTGCCCACTTCTAAGGCCAGAGCCTCCACACTTGAGACTTCCGAATCAACTATTGAAGAGGCTGCTAGTGAGGGCAAGAAGAGAACGGAGAGGGCCAAGAAAACTATGGCCAGAGTTATTGGCAAACCCTCACTGATGATTCAGTCTGATGAGGAAGAGGAAGAAGAAGAGGATGTTGCACCAGCACCTAAGGCTCCAAAGCTAATGGGGGATGCCATCAAGTCTGGGGCTGCCCCTTCTAAGCCCAAGACTGCCCGCAAAGCTTCTGCTCCAGCCCCCAAGTCTGCACCAAAGAGGAGCAGAAGAAACATATCAGCTGCTGAAAAGAACAAGGCCTAGTGCCTGAATTTGGAGAAGAAGAAAATGTTGGAGCCCAAGTGTTTAGGAAGCTAAAGCCCAAGATCTCTGACCATGATTGAGGGAGTCCAGGATTAGGGGGTCTCCGGAAAGCCGGACTATATCTTTTGGCCGGACTGTTAGACTATGAAGATACAAGATTGAAGACTTCGTCTCATGTCCGGGTGGGACTCTACTTGGCGTGGAAGGCAAGCTAGGCAATACGGATATGTATATCTCCTCCTTTGTAACCGACCTTGTGTAACCCTAGCCCTCTCCTCTGTCTATATAAACTGGAGGGTTTTAGTCCATAGGACAACATACAATCATACCATAGGCTAGCTTCTAGGGTTTAGCCTCTCTGATCTCGTGGTAGATCTACTCTTGTACTACCCATATCATCAATATTAATCAAGCAGGACGTAGGGTTTTACCTCCATCAAGAGGGCCCGAACCTGGGTAAAACTTCGTGTCCCCTGCTTCCTGTTACCTTCCGCCTAGACGCATAGTTCGGGACCCCCTACCCGAGATCCGCCGGTTTTGACACCGACATTGGTGCTTTCATTGAGAGTTCCTCTATGTCGTCGCAGTTAGGCTTGATGGCTCCTACTATCATCGATAGCGATGCAGTCTAGGGTGAGACTTTCCTCCCCGGACAGATCTTTGTGTTCGGCGGCTTTGCACTGTGGGCCAATTCACTTGGCCATCTAGAGGAGATTGAAAGCTACGCCCCTGGCCACCAGGTCAGGTTTCGAAGCTTAAACTACAGGACCGATGTCCGCGGAGACTTGATCTTCGACGGATTCGAGCCTCTTCCTTGTGCGTCACGCGGTCACGATGAGTACGATTTAGCTCTTTAATCAGACAGTGTTCAGGAGATCGCACCGGCAGCCGCTCCGACCCTCAATTCGGAGCCAGTTGCGCCGTCCATGGACGGGTGGATGGACCCTGCCACAGAGGCCTTACCCTCAGCGGCAATCGAGCCGAACATCGACCTTACCTTGCACGAGAGCCGTATTTTTAAACTGTCGGATCTTTCTCCGGCCACGGACTCTGAACCGCTTGCGCCCGTTCCTACAGAATCCGATTGGGCGCCGATCATGGAGTTTACCTCCGCGGATATCTTTCAGCACTTGCCCTTCGGCGATATACTGAGCTCATTAAGGTCTCTCTCCTTGTCAGGAGGATCCTGGCCGAACTATGTCTGGCAGGACTGGGATGCGGACGACAAAGAAATTCGCGCCCCACCCACCACCCACTTAGTAGCCACTGTCGATGACTTAACTGACTTGCTCAACTTCGACTCCGAAGACATCGACGGTATGGACGACGATGCGGGAGACGAAGAGGAACCACTGCCCACAGGGCACTGGACAGCCACCTAATCATACGATATATACATGGTGGATACACCCAAAGAAGGCAATGGCGACGAGACAGCGGAGGATGACCCCTCCAATAAGCAACCCAAGCGTCGACGTCAGCGGTGCCGCTCTAAGTCCCGCCAAAGCAAAAGTGGTGATACCGGCACAGGAGGTAATAACACTTCGGATAGTGCCGAAGACAACAACAACCGCCTCCAGCAAGAGTTAGAGCAGGAGGATGGAGGAGCTAGCCCTCCTGAGAGAGCGCCCGATGGAGACGCGGAGGATGATAATTACATGCCCCCCTCCGAAGACGAGGCAAGCCTCAGCGATGACGAATTCGCCATGCCAGAGGATCCCGTCGAACAAGAGCGCTTCAAGCGCCAGCTTATGGCCACGACAAATAGCCTTAAGAAAAAGCAGCAGCAGCTTCAAGCTGATCAAGATCTGCTAGCTGACAGATGGACTGAAGTCCTCGCAGCCAAGGAATATAAACTCGAGCGCACCTCTAACAGTTACCCAAAATGCAGGTTGCTACCTCGACTGGAGGAAGAAGCGTATGACGCGGCTGATCGGCCACCTTGTGGCCGTGATAGAGAGGCATTCCAGCCAAAAGCTCAGCCGGCACCCCGACGCCATTCAAATAAAAAAGCTAGGGAAACACACCAGACCTGCAAGACGTATTGGAGGATAAAGCAAAACATGCAAGATCGATCTATGGATCACGAGGGCGCGCCACTATGCGATACGATAAATGTCACGCCGGATATAGTAAAAGTAAATCCGGCCGGGCCGAACACAGCGGGCAAGACCCATTCGAGCTGCGCCGTGATATAGCCCAATACAGAGGCGCCACACACCCCTTATGCTTCACAGATGAAGTAATGGATCATCAAATCCCAGAAGGTTTCAAACCTGTAAATATTAAATCATACAACAGCACAACAGATCCTGCGGTATGGATCGAGGATTACCTCCTCCACATCCACATGGCCCGCGGAGATGACTTACACGCCATCAAATACCTCCCACTAAAGCTCAAAGGACCAGCGCGGCATTGGCTTAACAGCCTGCCAGCAGAGTCCATTAGCTGCTGGGAAGATCTGGAAGCCGCATTCCTCAACAACTTTCAGGGCACTTATGTGCGACCATCAGATACCGATGACTTGAGCCACATAATTCAGGAGCCAGAAGAATCGGTCAGGCAATTATGGACTCGGTTCCTAACAAAGAAAAATCAAATTGTCGACTGTCTGGATGCAGAGGCCCTAGAAGCTTTCAAACACAATATCCGCGACGAGTGGCAAGCCCGGCACCTTGGTCAGGAAAAGCCGAAATCTATGGCAGCCCTCACGACACTCATGACCCGCTTTTGTGCAAGAGAAGACAGCTGGCTGGCTCGCAGTAACAATATGTCAAAGAACCATGGTACTTTGGATACCAAGGACGGCAATGGCAGGTCACGTCGCAACAAACATAAGCGCCGCATTAACAACGATAATACTGAAGATACAGCAATCAATGCCGGATTCAAACGCTCTAAACCCGGTCAGCGGAAAAAGCCATTCAAAGTAAGCACTCCGGGCCCGTCCAGTTTGGACCGTATACTCGACCGCTCGTGTCAAATACACGGCACCCCTGACAAACCAGCCAACCACACCAACAGGGATTGTTGGGTGTTCAAACAGGCCGGCAAGTTAATTGCCGAAGACAAAGATAAGGGGCCACATAGCGATGACGAGGAAGAGCCACGGTAGCCGAACACCGGAGGACAGAAGAGGTTCCCCCACAAGTGCGGACGGTGAACATGATATACGCAACCCACATCCCCAAGAGGGAGCGGAAGCGTGCGCTCAGGGACGTATATGCGTTGGAGCCAGTCGCCCCAAAGTTCAACCCATGGTCCTCCTGTCCAATCACCTTCGATCGCAGGGACCACCCCACTAGTATCCGTCATGGTAGATTTGCCGCACTGGTCCTAGACCCAATCATTGACGGATTTCACCTCACTCGAGTCCTTATGGATGGCGGCAGCAGCCTGAACCTGCTTTATCAGGACACAGTGCGCAAAATGGGTATAGACCCCTCAAGGATCAAACCCACAAAAACGACCTTTAAAGGCGTCATTCCAGGTGTAGAGGCCCATTGCACAGGCTCAATTACACTGGAAGTGGTCTTTGGATCCCCGGATAACTTCCGAAGCGAATAATTAATCTTCGATATAGTCCCGTTCCGCAGTGGTTATCATGCACTGCTCGGGCGAACCGCATTTGCGAGATTCAATGCGGTACCACATTATGCATACCTCAAGCTCAAGATGCCAGGACCTTGTGGGGCTATTACAATTAATGGAAACACATAGCGCTCTCTCCGAATGGAGGAGCACACTGCGGCCCTCACAGCAGAAGCGCAAAGCAGCCTCTCAAGGCAATCCACCAGTTCGGCGTTTCACGTCCCGGACACCTTCAAACGCGCTCGGAGTAATCGGCAACTAGAACGCCTGACATGATCTAAGCTCGCGTAGCAATGCGGCCCCCACCCCAGTCCCAGCCAAACGGCGAAATCCGTGCCACGCGTACATAATTACGCATTAAAACTATCATGGGCACAGGTGGGGAGGGGCACAACTATGGCATGCTCCAAGACGCGGCCTAAACCGCACGAGGGGCTTCCTGCTTTGTTATTTTTCTCTTTCAGGACTTTAATCTCTGGAAACCTTGTCCGGCAGCATGATTGCCGAACACATGATGCAGCAACCAAGAGAGGCAGAAAGCTACGTCACACCACGGAACTCCCAGGTGGATTACGATAACGAGTGAAATATTTGCTTTAATACTATTCCTCAGCTTGCCCTTGGAAGGGACATAGTCCTACTTTTTTGCTTATCGCACTATCTGTATCATTCTGCTTTAACGCACCTCTTTGAATAAACAACGCATAACATTACGACTATTATTGCATTCTTGTTATATATATATATATATATATATATATATATATATATGTTCATTAATGACAACTTGCAACCGTACACTTTGGTACGGCCAACACACTAGGGGCTTAAGTACCCCACAATATGGAGTGAGAAGTCCGAACACTTTCACAAGTGCGGCACCCCGAACTTATAGCATTACATGCATCAGCTCCGAATCATGTCTTTGGTCAAATGTTGGGTTTGCCCGGCTCCTATGTTCTGGTACCTTAGGTTCCGCTCTATCGGCTAAGGTAGCGCTAGGAGAACTACTGCGATTGTGCCCCGGTTCTGCTGGGCTAAGCACCTTAGTAGAGAAAGCTAAAATTGACTTTCATGATAAGGCGAGGGACTGATCGCTGTTCGGCGAGGTTTCGAGTCCCTAAAGACTTATGCCGCTTAGAGCGAGGAGCCGGTCCTGTCTGGCTTAAAGGCATCTATCGCGCCCCGAATTCGGCCTTCCGAATACCAGGGGCTTCGCCGAAATTTAAAATTATAGAATTCTATGGCTAAGTGAGAGTGATAAAGCATTATTAGTGTGGTTGCCTTGTTCGCTGTGCTGAGCACCTCCCTCGAAGGACCCAAAAATGGGAACAAGAGTGCTCAGGTTTATCCTGAACACCCCAGCACTCGCGGCATGGGGCCAAAAGCCGAGGACTAGCCATCTCTCAGATTGGATAAACAACCAAACATAAGGTAATATTTTAAATTCAAACAAGCGTTGCATAGCGCATATGAAACAACTTTTCATCATACAGGATCACACGAGCAAGTTTACTCAAATATTACATCATTTGAACATTCGTCCGCTACAAGACGGGCACCCTTCAGGACACCCTCATAATAAATTTTGGGGGTGCGATGCTCCTTGCCCTGCGGCGGTCCCTCCTTGATCAGCTTCACGGCGTCTAGCTTGGCCCATTGCACCTTCACGCGGGCGAAAGCCCGGCGTGCACCTTCGATGCAGACAGACCGCTTGATGACCTCTAGACGTGGGCAGGCGTCCACAAGCCGCCTCACCAGGCCGAAGTAGCTGTTCGGAAGGGCGTCGCCAGGCCACAACCGGACTATAAAGCCCTTCATGGCCTGTTCGGCCGCTTTGTGTAGCTCGACCAGCTGCTTCAGCTGGTCGCTCATAGGCACCGGGTGTTCGGTCCCAGTATACTGAGACTAGAACAGCTTCTCCGTTGAGCTTGCCTCCTCGGCCTGGTAAAACTGTGCGACATCCGACACGCTGCGGGGCAAATCTGCGAATGCTCCTGGGGAGCTCCGGATTCGGGTAAGTAATAGGTAATTTACTTTCACACGCTTGCTTTTCATATAGAATGCCTTACCCACCGCTATTTTCATCATCGCGTCAATCTCCTGGAGGGCCTTTTGGGCTTCGGCCTTGGCACTTTTTGTGCTCTCAAGGGCCGCGGCAATCTCAGACTCTCGCGTCTTCGGGTCAAGATCCAACGCCTCGTGCTTCGTCATGAGAGCCTGGAGCTCTTGCTGCACCTCGCCCACCCGAGCCTCTTGCCTTTCCTACTCGGTGCGCTCCTTGGCTGCTTTATCTTCGGCCTCGGACAACGCTTGCCTTAGGGTCGCCACTTCGGTCGTGGCCCCTGGCAAATTCATGATGATCCTGTTATTTTGCAATCGCATTCTTTTTCTACATATCCATAAACTAGGTATTACTTACCTTTGTTCTCCTCGAGCTGCCTCTTGGCAAGGCCGGGCTCTTCCTCGGACCCTTTAAGGTCCTGCTTCAGTACGGCGACCTCCGCAGTTAGTGCGGCGGATGCCAGCAGCGAAGCCTGCATATGCATATTGACCTACTTATATTAGACTCCTACGATATTGTTTGATCCTCTGTTCGGCTTTTCTTTGTGAACACCGAACAGAGCATCAGGGGCTACTGTCTATGCGGTAATATTTTTCCTATATTTTAAACAGTTACCTCAAAGCTTGTTAGAAGGCTGGCACAGGCTCCAGTCAGTCCGCTCTTGGCAGACTGAACCTTCTGGACCACCGCACTCATAATACTACGGTGCTCCTCGTTGATGGAAGCGCTTTGAAGCGCTTCCAGCAGATTGTCCGGCACCTCTAGATAGGCAAAGGTCACCGGTACAGGCGTCTTGCCCCTCTTGGAAGAAGGCCGCGTGCCCGAGTCCAGAACCACTAGAGGTTCCGGCACGGTGTTCGACTGAGGCCCGAACTCGGAGCCCTTAGGGGCCTTGTCCCCTCTGCTCCTAGAGTCCGGAAGGTCGCCTTGAGGCGCCTCCAGAACTGTCTCCCCTCGACCCGGTGCCTCGTGCGACAATACCTCGGCGTCGTCCGCAAGGTAAGGGGAGGTGGCGGTCGGAAGTGGATCGCTATCCATATCCAACGAGCCCAGGGAGCCGTCCAACGATACATCGATACGGGCTCGTGGCGGTCTGCATAATCATATTTGGCGTTAGGGGAAGCAGTGCAACAGAGGAATGCTATGAGTCACTCTAGTATCCGAATACTTACGACTTCCCCAGGGGCTTGGCCCTGGGCAGCCACTCGTCTTCGCCATCGGGGCGATGGTAGAACTGTCCGGAAGGAGAGTCCTTCCTCTTCTTGTCTCCCCTGTCTAGAGGGGGGCATCTTCTTTTGCCTCCTCATCTTCGGGGGAGGAGTGCGCCATAGAGTCATCAGACGGTGAGTCCGATGACGCCTGGCGTCGGGAACTCTTTCGGGTTCCCTTGGCCTTCTTGGTCTTCTCCGGCACCGTATAAGGAGCTGGAGTCAGCATCTTCATGAGAAGAGTGTCTGCTGGGCCTTCAGGCAAAGGAGCCGGACAGTCGATCTGTCCGGACGTCTCCTGCCAGTCCTGTCAAAGGTACGGGAGCTTAGATCCCACATAGAGTCAAATTATGGAAAACAAGTATCCTGTGAGAGGTAAAACAGCTTACCGCGCTGGCTTGGCGCTTCGCGCAAAATCCACGGTGCTCGGTAGTGGGAGGGGGAATCTCGGCGCTCTTGAATATCACCTTCCAGGCATATTCGGAGAGTTGTATGCAAGAGCCTGTTCAGAGTTCGGTGCTGGGCCGGATCAAACTCCCACATGTTGAAAGCCCGTTGTTGGCACGGGAGGATCCAGCAGATGAGCATGACCTGGACTACGTTGACAAGTTTGAGCTTCTTGTTCACCATGTTTTGAATACATGTTTGGAGTCCAGTCAGCTCTCCCGAACTACCCCAGGACTGGCCCTTCTCTTGCCAGGAGGTGAGCCACGTGGGGATGCCAGATCGTAACTCGGGGGCCGCTGCCCATTTAGGGTCATGCGGCTCGGTGATGTAGAACCACCCCAATTGCCACCCCTTTATGGTCTCCACGAAGGAGCCCTCGAGCCATGTGACGTTAGGCATCTTGCCCACCATGGCACCTCCGCACTCCGCCTGGCGGCCGCTCACTACCTTCGGCTTGACATTGAAGGTCTTCAGCCATAAGCCGAAGTGGGGCTTGATGCGGAGGAAGGCCTCGCACACGACGATAAACGTCGAGATGTTGAGGATGAAGTTTAGGGCTAGATTGTGGAAATCCAGACCGTAGTAGAACATGATCCCCCGGACGAATGGGTGGAGAGGGAATCCCAGTCCGCAGAGGAAATGGGTAAGGAACCCTACCCTCTCATGGGGCTTGGAGGTGGGGATGAGCTGCCCCTCTTCTGGGAGCCGGTGCGCGATGTCGTCGGGCAAGTATCCGGCTCTCCTCAGCTTCTTGATGTGTCCCTCCATGACGGAGGAGACCATCCACTTGCCTCCCGCTCCGGACATGGTTGGAGAGGGTTGAGGTGGGAAATGCAGACTTGGGCGCTGGAGCTCGAGTGTGCGAAAATGGATGAGCAAAGGAGGAAGAAGGCGTGGATGAAAAGGTAAATCCTTATCCCTTTATATGGGTGGACGAAACTATGCGTCCCCACTAGCCTGGTAAAACTCTCTTATCCCCCAAGCGCCGTAATCGATGGCGCGGTTGGGTTACCCACACCCGTATTGATGAGAATCCCGTGATAAGGGGACACGATCTCTGCTTTGACGAGACGTGTCAAAAAACTACCTCGCGTTATGTGCGGGGCTAGTTAAAGGAAACGGTTCGAATAATCACCGGGCCATGACATAATGTCGTGTTGCCAAAACAAGTCAGCAAATTAGATTTGTGGAAATATTATTCTCTCTATGGAGGTATGTGGAACTTATTTAGCTGGGTCGGACACTATCCTTGTATTCAAATTCTTCCGTGGTGTATTTGGAGGAGGAACCCGCCTTGCAATGCCGAAAACAATACTGCGCGCCGGACTTATCGTCATTGAAAGCCTGGTTCAGGGGCTACTGAGGGAGTCCTGGATTAGGGGGTCTCCGGACAGCCGAACTATATCTTTCGGCCGGACTGTTAGACTATGAAGATACAAGATTGAAGACTACGTCTCGTGTCCGGGTGGGACTCTACTTGGCGTGGAAGGCAAGCTAGGCAATACGGATATGTATATCTCCTCCTTTGTAACCGACCTTGTGTAACCCTAGCCCTCTCCTGTGTCTATATAAACCGGAGGGTTTTAGTCCGTAGGACAACATACAATCATACCATAGGCTAGCTTCTAGGGTTTAGCCTCTCTGATCTCGTTTTAGATCTACTCTTGTACTACCCATATCATCAATATTAATCAAGCAGGACATAGGGTTTTACCTCCATCAAGAGGGCCCGAACCTGGGTAAAACTTCGTGTCCCCTGCCTCCTGTTACCATATGCCTAGACGCACAGTTCAGGACCACCTACCTGAGATCCGCCGTTTTTGACACCGACAATGATGATAATCATCTAGTGGCAGAAAATATGAAAGTCAGAAAAGATGCAGGACTCAGATTATGGAGAATATCTGATCCATATGCTGTGAGGAGAAGGACTGCTGTGGATTATAGGTTTCACACCAAGGAGCAACATGACTTCTATGAAACTATTCTTTTGGATAAGAAGCCTATTGTCTGTGATATGAAGTGGGTTGACTGGAAGTACATCGAAAATAATGAAGACCACTTCCCAGGAGTGCATGAAAGTTTCAGATTATGTGGAGTAGATACTTTTGTAGGTCAAAAACTCACCAAGTGGAATGATGAGCTCATCATGCAATTCTACTCTATAGCTCATTTCTATCCTGACGAAAGGGTCGTTTGGTTGTCTAAAGGTACAAGGTACCAATCAACAGTTGCTGAGAGGCCCAAGCTAATCAATGCCCCTGCAGAGCATGAGGATGACATAGATATCTATGCCAAGAAGAAGAAAGATCACAACTCCATGGACAACATGTATAAGGAGATTCCTGAAAAAGCCTTGGAGAATCACAAGCTAGGCTTTGTGTATTATCTACTATCTGGACTGGCCACCATCAACACCATCTTGAGGCACACCCTGTTGCCCAAATCAGCTGCAGTTGTTTGATGTGCCCTAGAAGTTCAAAGTGATGAGTTTGATTGTTGAGACAATCAAGAGGATAGCTGCAGACCAGAAAAGATCATGTGGGTATGCTCCACACATCCAAATGCTCATCAACTCCGAGATGGGCACATGAATATACCTATTGGATAAGGAACATCTTCCCTTGAGGCTTCTCAAGTGCCAAGTGCTGAAGAGGGAGAAAGCAAAAGCTGAGAAGGCAGCAAAGATGCCAAGTGCTGAAGAGGCTTCTCAAGTGTTCCTCGAGTCAAAGCAAGATCAACTTGGATATATTATTCAAGCCACCTTGAGGATTGAGAAAGGATTGGCCACCCTGACTCAGAACCAAGAGAGCCTGGAGAGGATCGTTGAAACAAAATTCTATGACCCTGACTTGAAGGTGACAGAAATGCAGACAACTGTTGAGCAGCTCCAGGAAGAAGCTGAAGAGAGGAAAGGGAAAGCTACCACAGATGCCTTTCAGAGAGTGCCTAGGGCATAGAGATCTGCAGCAGTGCCTGTGACAGATACACGAGCTACTACATCAGCACCTGTAGCCACAACATCAGTAGCCCCTCCGGTTGCCACTCCACCAGCTCCTACAACTTCCACAAATGCATTCATCCTTGGAGTCCTCTAAATGCCTCCTCCCGAAGATCAAGCCTAGAGACACGCATATCACTATGCATTTTCGAGCTTTTTGGTAACTTGTTGCCAAAGGGGAGAAAGTGTATAGATCATAGGCTTCGTGAGAGAGAGTGTTTTGCTTCTCGTTGTTTCTTTTGCTACTCATTTGCTACTTTTCTGTGCTTGCTTGCTTGATACTCTATGTTTATGTATGAGAGATACTTGTATGATCATGTGTTTGATCATATCGTACCTTAATGCTTGTGCTTGAATGATGCTACTATCTATCTCTCACATATGATCATTCACTTTGCCTTGGTGATGAGTGCATATTTCATATTCTATCATTTTGAGCGCTCCACCAAGATGTATGTGTCATGGAAGAGTAACCCATGATCCTAATCGACTGTGCATTTGCATTCAGAAAGCAAATTCCAAATAATGCACAAATTTAGGGGGAGCTCTTGCTTATCACATGCTTCTCAAAGCAACGATATACTTCTATCTTATTATCATTTGTCGAAGCTTTGATCTATATGTTGTCATCAATTACCAAAAAGGGGGAGATTGACAGTGCAACTAATCCCAGGGTGGTTTTGGTAATTCTTAACAACATATAGCTCATTGAACTAACACTCTTTCAAGATGATCATTTCAGAAAGTTCAATGATTGGCATGGCATGGACTAGAGATGTGGAACCCTCAAAATGCTAAGGACACATATTGGTTCAAGCTCAACACTCTACATTTTTGTTTTAGTGATCCAAGATCACATTGAGTCCATAGGAAAAGCCAATACTGTCGGATTTCGGGTTCCGGCAGACCCTTGAGGTTCGAACACTGGGGTGCGCGCGGAGATTTCGCCTCCTACCGACCTGCACCCCTCTGCCACGCTAGGATCAAAACTATGGGAAGAACAGCACAAGAGACACAGGGTTTATACTGGTTCGGGCCACCGTTGTGGTGTAATACCCTACTCCAGTGTGTGGTGTGGTGGATTGCCTCTTGGGCTGAGGATGATGAACAGTAAAAGGAAGAACAACCTAGCGAGGGTCTATTCTTGGCTGGGGCGATGAACTGCTGGGAGGAGTTCAGTCACCTTTCTTTCTCTCTCTCTTTCTAACCAGTCGATCCCTAGAGACACTTCGACGCGATAGAACCGACCCCCTTGCTATGTGGGTGGCTGGTCCTATTTATAGAGGCCCTGGTCCTCTTCCCAAATATCGAGCGGGAAGGGAGCCAACAATGGCGGGCTAATTTGAAGGGGGACAACAAGTATCAGCTATCCTGACAAAAGTAGTCTTCGCCTGCGCAAAGCTCTGGTGATGATGTCGTCTTGGGCTCCCCGGTGACCTCCGTCTCGTAATCCTCCTGGTCTTGGTCTCGTTGCACCGAAATGGCAACCTTTTCCTGATGCTTCGATACTCCGCGGCTGCGCTTGCCCCCTTTGCACCAAAGATGAAAGAAGGACGCTGCGCGGGCTGGCACCGCCTGGCGCCCTGAGTCGTCATGGCTTGCGTCACGGGCACCTCGTGAGGTACCCCGCCTTGATCTCTCCGCCTCTTCGTGAGCCAGCCTGACAAGGCCGTGCCTGAGGAGGCTTCGCGTCGTCCGCCCCGCGAGGCTTGGCCCCTCGCGAGGGTCTCGAGTTTGTGTTGGTGAAGATGGGCCGCGCTGGGCCCCCCTTTGAGCCACGCCGCAGGCCGCAGGCAGGCAAGTCTGGGGACCCCTGTTCTCAAAACACCGACAGTAGCCCCCGGGCCCATGGCGCGCCTGGACTTGGCCGTGCAGGGAGGCGGAAGGGCAAGAGCGAAGCGCTGCGGGCCCTAACAGCCTGCGGCCTTGGGCGCCACGTGGCGGTTGATTGGACGTGGGCGTCTCCACTTCCCCATGACGCCTCGGCAACTGCATGGATTGGAAAATTCCCTGCATGCAAAGCGGGTCATAATTACCTGCGATCATGGGGGCCGTTGGTTGGCCATCGCCAGCCATAAGTATGGACCGGCGCGCGCCCTTCCAGTTCATCCCCCCTTGCTTCTCCTCTTTCTTCATGGCCCCGTCGAGGAGGTTCTCCGCCGCCGAGAAAGGGATGGCTTTCCGGGTTGAGCCCACCTCTACCCCACCCAAGCACGGCTGAGGGCGCCCTCGCAAGCATCCTGTGGCCACCACGGCGGCGATCTTCAGCACAGCGATGGGCGGATTGTTGCAAATCGGGGGGCGCGCTCCGGCTGCGCGTCCCCCCAGGCCGCGCGTTCGTGCTGCTGAAGTGCTAGTGGAGTTCGTCGTGTGGTCGGCGAGCCGGCTAGCACCCGGCTTCCGCTTCCTCGCTTCCTCCTCGGCGAGCTCCCGGCCGGCGCCCCGGGCGGCCTCTAGCTCCAGGCCGACGGCTACTGCAGCCGGGCCTCATGGGTCTCTCTGGAGGTCTCCGCGGCCGGGAGCCTGTCCCTGGCCCATGGTTGGCAGACGTTTGCCCGCGCGCGTGGCCTGAGCCGTCGGTGCACCCTACACTTCAAGTTCGACGGCGACGCCACCCTCTACATGAGGGTGTTTGGGGAAGATGGTCGCCGCGCAGGGTGCTGCCCCGAGGGTGACGACCGCGGCCGGGAACCCAGCTCCGGCGATGATGGGGAGAGCAGAGCTCGCGCGGCTGGCGGCGTGCGGGGTTCCTCAAGCTTCTCCGGTTCTTCTTCAGGCGGCAACTGAAGGAAATATGCCCTAGAGGCAATAATAAAGTTATTATTTATTTCCTTGAATCATGATAAATGTTTATTATTCATGCTAGAATTGTATTAACCGGAAACATAATACATGTGTGAATACATAGACCAACAGAGTGTCACTAGTATGCCTCTACTAGACTAGCTCGTTAATCAAAGATGGTTATGTTTCCTAACCATGAACAAAGAGTTGTTATTTGATTAACGAGGTCACATCATTAGTTGAATGATCTGATTGACATGACCCATTCCATTAGCTTAGCACCCGATCGTTTAGTATGTTGCTATTGCTATCTTCATGACTTATACATGTTCCTATAACTATGAGATTATGCAACTCCCGTTTACCGGAGGAACACTTTGGGTACTACCAAACGTCACAACGTAACTGGGTGATTATAAAGGAGTACTACAGGTGTCTCCAATGGTAGATGTTGGGTTGGCGTATTTCGAGATTAGGGTTTGTCACTCCGATTGTCGGAGAGGTATCTCTGGGCCCTCTCGGTAATGCACATCACATAAGCCTTGCAAGCACTGCAACTAATATGTTAGTTGTTAGATGATGTATTACGGAACGAGTAAAGAGACTTGCCGGTAACGAGATTGAACTAGGTATTGGATACCGACGATCGAATCTCGGGCAAGTAACATACCGATGACAAAGGGAACAACGTATGTTGTTATGCGGTCTGACCGATAAAAGATCTTCGTAGAATATGTAGGAGCCAATATGGGCATCCAGGTCCCGCTATTGGTTATTGACCGGAGACGTGTCTCGGTCATGTCTACATTGTTCTCGAACCGTAGGGTCCGCACGCTTAACGTTACGATGACAGTTATTATGAGTTTATGCATTTTGATGTACCGAAGGTTGTTCGGAGTCCCGGATGAGATTACGGACATGACGAGGAGTCTCGAAATGGTCGAGACATAAAGATTGATATATTGGAAGCCTATGTTTGGACACCGGAAGCGTTCCGGGTGAAATCGGGATTTTACCGGAATACCGAGAGGGTTACCGGAACCCCCCCCGGGAGGTAAATGGGCCTATTGGGCCTTAGTGGAAAAGAGAAAAGAGAAGCCCACTAGCTGGCCGGCGCCCCCCTAGAGTCCTATTAGGAATAGGACAAGGGGCCGGCCCCCCTTCTCTCTCTTTCCCCCCCCCGAGAGTCCTAATTGGATTAGGATTGGGGGGGAGGAGTCCTACTCCCGGTGGGAGTAGGACTCCCCTGCGCCTCCCCTCTTGGCCGGCCAGCCCCCCCTCCTCCAACATATAAATACAGGGGCAGGGGACACCCCAAGACACACAAGTTGATCCTTGAGATCGTTCCTTAGCCGTGTGCGGTGCCCCCTGCCACCAAATTCCACCTCGATCATACCGTTACAGTGCTTAGGCGAAGCCCTGCGTCGGTAGTACATCAAGATCGTCACCACGCCGTCGTGCTGACGGAACTCTTCCTCGACGCTTTGCTGGATCGGAGCCCGAGGAACGTCATCGAGCTGAACGTGTGCTAAGAACTCGGAGGTGCCGGAGTAACGGTGCTTGGATCGGTTGGATCGGGAAGAAGACGTACGACTACTTCCTCTACGTTGTGTGATCGCTTCCGCAGTCGGTCTGCGTTGGTACGTAGACAACACTCTCCCCTCTCGTTGCTGTGCATCACCATGATCTTGCGTGTGCGTAGGAAAATTTTTGAAATTACTGCGTTCCCCAACAGTGGCATCCGAGCCTGGTTTTATGGTTTGATGTTATATGCACGAGTAGAACACAAGTGAGTTGTGGGCGATACAAGTCATACTGCCTACCAGCATGTCATACTTTGGTTCGGCGGTATTGTTGGTTGAGATGATCCGGACCAACCTTACGCATACTCTTATGCGAGACCGGTTCCCTCGACGTGCTTTGCACATAGATGGCTTGCGGAAGACTATCTCTCCAACTTTAGTTGAACCAAGTGTGACTACGCCCGGTCCTTGAGAAGGTTAAAACGGAGTCTATTTGACGAACTATCGTTGTGGTTTTGATGCGTAGGTGAGATGAGTTCTTACTTAAGCCCGTAGCAGCCACGTAAAACTTGCAACAACAAAGTAGAAGACGTCTAACTTGTTTTTGCAGGGCATGTTGTGATGTGATATGGTCAAGGCATGATGCTGATTTTATTGTATGAGATGATCATGTTTTGTAACCGAGTTATCGGCAACTGGCAGGAGCCATATGGTTGTCGCTTTATTGTATGCAATGCAATCGCGATGTAATGCTTTACTAGATTACTAAACGGTAGTAATAGTCGTGGAAGCATAAGATTGGCGAGACGACAACGTTGCTACGATGGAGATCAAGGTGGCGCGCCGGTGACGATGGTGATCATGACGATGCTTCGGAGATGGAGATCACAAAGCACAAGATGATGATGGCCATATCATATCACTTATATTGATTGCATGTGATGTTTATCCTTTTATGCATCTTATCTTGCTTTGATTGACGGTAGCATTATAAGATGATCTCTCACTAAATTATCAAGAAGTGTTCTCCCTGAGTATGCACCGTTGCAAAAGTTCTTCGTGCTGAGACACCACGTGATGATCGGGTGTGATAGGCTCTACGTTCAAATACAACGGGTGCAAAACAGTTGCACACGCGGAATACTCAGGTTATACTTGACGAGCTATGCATATAAGATATGACCTCGGAACACGGAGACCGAAAGGTCGAGCGTGAATCATATAGTAGATATGATCAACATATGGATGTTCACCATTGAAAACTACTCCATCTCACGTGATGATCGGTTATGGTTTAGTTGATTTGGATCACGTGATCACTTAGAGGATTAGAGGGATGTCTATCTAAGTGGGAGTTCTTAAGTAAATTAACTGAACTTAAAATTATCATGAACTTAGTACCTGATAGTATCTTGCTTGTTTATGTTGTAGATAGATGGCTCGTGCTGTTGTTCCGTTGAATTTTAATGCGTTCCTTGAGAAAGCTAAGTTGAAAGATGATGGTAGCAATTACACGGACTGGGTCCGTAACCTGAGGATTATCCTCATTGCTGCACAGAAGAATTACGTCCTGGAAGCACCGCTGAGTGCCAGGCCTGCTGCAAGAGCAACGCCAGAAGTTATGAACGTCTGGCAGAGCAAAGCTGATGACTACTCAATAGTTCAGTGTGCCATGCTTTACGGCTTAGAACCGGGACTTCAACGACGTTTTGAACGTCATGGAGCATATGAGATGTTCCAGGAGTTGAAGTTAATATTTCAAGCAAATGCCCGGATTGAGAGATATGAAGTCTCCAATAAGTTCTATAGCTGCAAGATGGAGGAGAACAGTTCTGTCAGTGAGCATATACTCAAAATGTCTGGGTATAATAATCACTTGATTCAATTGGGAGTTACA
Organism: Triticum monococcum; assembly: GCA_034509565.1. Taxonomy (NCBI): domain Eukaryota; kingdom Viridiplantae; phylum Streptophyta; class Magnoliopsida; order Poales; family Poaceae; genus Triticum; species Triticum monococcum. The sequence continues at coordinate 631,392,201 of CM067843.1, forward strand.
CTTCCGGATGATTGCGTCATTGACAGAATTCTCCAATCACTGCCACCAAGCTACAAGAGCTTTGTGATGAACTATAATATGCAAGGGATGAACAAGACTATTCCCGAGCTCTTCGCTATGCTGAAAGCTGCGGAGGTAGAAATCAAAAAGGAGCATCAAGTGTTGATGGTTAACAAAACCACTAGTTTCAAGAAAAAGGGCAAAGGGAAGAAGAAAGGGAACTCCAAGAAGATCGGCAAGCAAGTTGCTGCTCAAGAGAAAAAACCCAAGCCTGGACCTAAGCCTGAAACTGAGTGCTTCTACTGCAAGCAGACTGGTCACTGGAAGCGGAACTGCCCCAAGTATTTGGCGGATAAGAAGGATGGCAAGGTGAACAAAGGTATATGTGATATACATGTTATTGATGTGTACCTTACTAATGCTCGCAGTAGCACCTGGGTATTTGATACTGGTTCTGTTGCTAATATTTGCAACTCGAAACAGGGACTACAGAATAAGCGGACACTAGCAAAGGACGAGGTGACGATGCGCGTGGGAAACGGTTCCAAAGTCGATGTGATCGCGGTCGGCACGCTACCTCTACATCTACCTTCGGGATTAATATTAGACCTAAATAATTGTTATTTGGTGCCAGCGTTGAGCATGAACATTATATCTGGATCTTGTTTGATGCGAGACGGTTATTCATTTAAATCAGAGAATAATGGTTGTTCTATTTATATGAGTAATATCTTTTATGGTCATGCACCCTTGAAAAGTGGTCTATTCTTATTAAATCTCGATAGTAGTAATACACATATTCATAATGTTGAAGCCAAAAGATGCAGAGTTGATAATGATAGTGCAACTTATTTGTGGCACTGCCGTTTAGGTCATATCGGTGTAAAGCGCATGAAGAAACTCCATACTGATGGGCTTTTGGAACCACTTGATTATGAATCACTTGGTGTTTGCGAACCGTGCCTCATGGGCAAGATGACTAAAACACCGTTCTCCGGCACTATGGAGAGAGCAGCAGATTTATTGGAAATCATACATACCGATGTATGTGGTCCGATGAATATTGAGGCTCGTGGCGGATATCGTTATTTTCTCACCTTCACAGATGATTTAAGCAGATATGGGTATATCTACTTGATGAAACATAAGTCTGAAACATTTGAAAAGTTCAAGGAATTTCAGAGTGAAGTTGAAAATCATCGTAACAAGAAAATAAAGTTCCTACGATCTGATCGTGGAGGAGAATATTTGAGTTACGAGTTTGGTGTACATTTGAAAAATTGTGGAATAGTTTCGCAACTCACGCCACCCGGAACACCACAACGTAATGGTGTGTCCGAACGTCGTAATCGTACTTTACTAGATATGGTGCGATCTATGATGTCTCTTACTGATTTACCGCTATCATTTTGGGGTTATGCTTTAGAGACGGCCGCATTCACGTTAAATAGGGCACCATCTAAATCCGTTGAGACGACGCCTTTTGAACTATGGTTTGGCAAGAAACCAAAGTTGTCGTTTCTTAAAGTTTGGGGCTGCGATGCTTATGTGAAAAAGCTTCAACCTGATAAGCTCGAACCCAAATCGGAGAAGTGTGTCTTCATAGGATATCCAAAAGAAACTATTGGATACACCTTCTATCACAGATCCGAAGGCAAGACTTTTGTTGCTAAATTCGGAAACTTTCTTGAGAAGGAGTTTCTCTCGAAAGAAGTGAGTGGGAGGAAAGTAGAACTTGACGAGGTAACTATACCTACTCCATTATTGGGAAATAGTACATCACAGAAAACTGTTTCTGTGAGAACTACACCAATAAGAGAGGAAGTTAATGATGATGATCATGAAACTTTAGATCAAGATACTACTGTACCTCGTAGATCAACCAGAGCAAGATCCGCACCAGAGTGGTATGGTAATCCTGTTCTGGAAGTCATGCTACTAGATCATGATGAACCTACGAACTATGAAGAAGCGATGGTGAGCCCAGATTCCGCAAAGTGGCTTGAAGCCATGAAATCTGAGATGGGATCCATGTATGAGAACAAAGTATGGACTTTGGTTGACTTGCCCAATGATCGGCAAGCAATTGAGAATAAATGGATCTTTAAGAAAAAGACTGACGCTGATGGTAATGTTACTATCTACAAAGCTCGACTTGTCGCGAAAGGTTTTCGACAAGTTCAAGGAGTTGACTACGATGAGACTTTCTCACCCGTAGCGATGCTTAAGTCTGTCAGAATCATGTTAGCAATTGCCGCATTTTATGATTATGAAATTTGGCAAATGGATGTAAAAACCGCATTCCTGAATGGATTTCTGGAAGAAGAGTTGTATATGATGCAACCAGAAGGTTTTGTCGATCCAAAGGGAGCTAACAAAGTGTGCAAACTCCAGCGATCCATCTATGGACTGGTGCAAGCATCTCGGAGTTGGAATAAACGCTTTGATAGTGTGATCAAAGCATTTGGGTTTATGCAGACTTTTGGAGAAGCCTGTATTTACAAGAAAGTGAGTGGGAGCTCTGTAGCATTTCTGATATTATATGTGGATGACATATTACTCATTGGAAATAATATAGAATTTCTGGATAGCATAAAGGGATACTTGAATAAAAGTTTTTCGATGAAAGACCTTGGGGAAGCTGCTTACATATTAGGCATAAAAATCTATAGAGATAGATCAAAACGCTTAATTGGACTTTCACAAAGCACATACCTTGACAAGATTTTGAAGAAGTTCAAAATGGATCAAGCAAAGAAAGGGTTCTTGCCTGTATTGCAAGGTGTGAAATTGAGCCAGACTCAATGCCCGACCACTGCAGAAGATAGAAAGAATATGAAAGATGTTCCCTATGCTTCAGCCATAGGCTCTATCATGTATGCAATGCTGTGTACCAGACCTGATGTGTGCCTTGCCATAAGTTTAGCAGGGAGGTACCAAAGTAATCCAGGGGTGGATCACTGGACAGCGGTCAAGAACATCCTGAAATACCTGAAAAGGACTAAGGATATGTTTCTCGTATATGGAGGTGACAAAGAGCTCACCGTAAGAGGTTACGTTGATGCAAGCTTTGACACTGATCTGGACGATTCTAAATCGCAAACCGGATACGTGTTTACTTTAAACGGTGGAGCTGTCAGTTGGTGCAGTTCTAAACAAAGCGTCGTAGCAGGATCTACATGTGAAGCGGAGTACATAGCTGCTTCGGAAGCAGCGAACGAAGGAGTCTGGATGAAGGAGTTCATATCCGATCTAGGTGTCATACCTAGTGCATCGGGTCCAATGAAAATCTTCTGTGACAATACTGGTGCAATTGCCTTGGCAAAGGAATCCAGATTTCACAAAAGAACCAAACACATCAAGAGACGCTTCAACTCCATCCGGGATTTAGTCCAGGTGGGAGACATAGAGATTTGCAAGATACATACGGATCTGAATGTTGCAGACCCGTTGACTAAGCCTCTTCCACGAGCAAAACATGATCAGCACCAAGGCTCCATGGGTGTTAGAATCATTACTGTGTAATCTAGATTATTGACTCTAGTGCAAGTGGGAGACTGAAGGAAATATGCCCTAGAGGCAATAATAAAGTTATTATTTATTTCCTTGAATCATGATAAATGTTTATTATTCATGCTAGAATTGTATTAACCGGAAACATAATACATGTGTGAATACATAGACCAACAGAGTGTCACTAGTATGCCTCTACTAGACTAGCTCGTTAATCAAAGATGGTTATGTTTCCTAACCATGAACAAAGAGTTGTTATTTGATTAACGAGGTCACATCATTAGTTGAATGATCTGATTGACATGACCCATTCCATTAGCTTAGCACCCGATCGTTTAGTATGTTGCTATTGCTATCTTCATGACTTATACATGTTCCTATAACTATGAGATTATGCAACTCCCGTTTACCGGAGGAACACTTTGGGTACTACCAAACGTCACAACGTAACTGGGTGATTATAAAGGAGTACTACAGGTGTCTCCAATGGTAGATGTTGGGTTGGCGTATTTCGAGATTAGGGTTTGTCACTCCGATTGTCGGAGAGGTATCTCTGGGCCCTCTCGGTAATGCACATCACATAAGCCTTGCAAGCACTGCAACTAATATGTTAGTTGTTAGATGATGTATTACGGAACGAGTAAAGAGACTTGCCGGTAACGAGATTGAACTAGGTATTGGATACCGACGATCGAATCTCGGGCAAGTAACATACCGATGACAAAGGGAACAACGTATGTTGTTATGCGGTCTGACCGATAAAAGATCTTCGTAGAATATGTAGGAGCCAATATGGGCATCCAGGTCCCGCTATTGGTTATTGACCGGAGACGTGTCTCGGTCATGTCTACATTGTTCTCGAACCGTAGGGTCCGCACGCTTAACGTTACGATGACAGTTATTATGAGTTTATGCATTTTGATGTACCGAAGGTTGTTCGGAGTCCCGGATGAGATTACGGACATGACGAGGAGTCTCGAAATGGTCGAGACATAAAGATTGATATATTGGAAGCCTATGTTTGGACACCGGAAGCGTTCCGGGTGAAATCGGGATTTTACCGGAATACCGAGAGGGTTACCGGAACCCCCCCGGGAGGTAAATGGGCCTATTGGGCCTTAGTGGAAAAGAGAAAAGAGAAGCCCACTAGCTGGCCGGCGCCCCCCTAGAGTCCTATTAGGAATAGGACAAGGGGCCGGCCCCCCTTCTCTCTCTTTCCCCCCCCGAGAGTCCTAATTGGATTAGGATTGGGGGGGAGGAGTCCTACTCCCGGTGGGAGTAGGACTCCCCTGCGCCTCCCCTCTTGGCCGGCCAGCCCCCCCTCCTCCAACATATAAATACAGGGGCAGGGGACACCCCAAGACACACAAGTTGATCCTTGAGATCGTTCCTTAGCCGTGTGCGGTGCCCCCTGCCACCAAATTCCACCTCGATCATACCGTTACAGTGCTTAGGCGAAGCCCTGCGTCGGTAGTACATCAAGATCGTCACCACGCCATCGTGCTGACGGAACTCTTCCTCGACGCTTTGCTGGATCGGAGCCCGAGGAACGTCATCGAGCTGAACGTGTGCTAAGAACTCGGAGGTGCCGGAGTAACGGTGCTTGGATCGGTTGGATCGGGAAGAAGACGTACGACTACTTCCTCTACGTTGTGTGATCGCTTCCGCAGTCGGTCTGCGTTGGTACGTAGACAACACTCTCCCCTCTCGTTGCTGTGCATCACCATGATCTTGCGTGTGCGTAGGAAAATTTTTGAAATTACTGCGTTCCCCAACAGCAACTCCTCTAGCGGTGGCCGTGATTAGCGTCCACGCCGTCGTATCTGCTTGGGGGGTGGCAACGTGCCCGCCCACCGTCGCGCCCTGGTGAAGCGCGAGAGGGAGTCCGCCTGAGCTCCGGAGGTAGCTCGGGCCTTCCCTGCGGGCCGGTGTGAGGCGAGCCGCACCGGATTTGTTCTTCCTTTTCCCTTTTCCCTGCGTAACAAAGACAATAGTGCGGAGCCCCGCGGGGGCGTGTTTGGGTTATTGCTGTTAATCATCATTTTGCTTTCATTACCGTACCTTCCGGCTATGTGCCCGAGCGTGGATAGTTCCCGGCCCTGGCCGTGGGGGGGGGGGGGGGCGACCGACCCAGGCCCTGTGTTCGTGTCGCGGTGCCCGAGGGGCACAAACTGGAGGGGTGCTCCTACAAGGGGCCCAGGTCATGGACCCTTTGAACGACTAGGATAGGAACACTCGCGAGGGTGCTCGGCTCCCCCCTCGCGAGGCCTTCCGCAAGAGAAATTGAGGCAGGAGAGCGAAAAGCCGAAGAACCGCAAGCCAAAGACGGCAACAACTTCAATAAAACTTCAAATGAGAAGGAACAAGCCAACTGCGGAAAGCAAATGAAAAGCCGCATCCGGCACCTAATCTAGTCTTCGACGTCTTCTCACCAGCGCGGAGCTAAGTGCTGCCACTGGGCGTGGGAGGGAGCCCCAGGGCCTGAGGTCGGCGCTCCTAAGACTCCCGGGCGTGTACAGCTCCAACTCATTATTACGTGAGAGTGTCACGGGCGGCGAGCTTCACAGGCGTTGGCCTTCTTCACAAGCTCCAGGCCTTTTCCAAAACGCGATAGCTTCACAGGCACTCGCCTTGCTTCAAAGGCTCCGGGCCTTTTCCAAAACGTGATAGCTTCACAGGCACTCGCCTTGCTTCATAGGCTCCGGGCCTTTTCCAAAACGCGATAGTTTCACAGGCACTCGCCTTGCTTCGCAGGCTCCGGGCCTTTTCCAAAACGCGATAGCTTCACAGGCACTCACCTTGCTTCACAGGCTCCGGGCCTTTTCCAAAACGCGATAGCTTCACATGCACTCGCCTTGCTTCACAGGCTCTGGGCCTTTTCAGGGGTAGAACCTCCGGAGGTGCTGGATGTTCCATGCATTCTGGACCGGCACTCCCTCCTGAGTTTCCAAGCGCACGGAGCCGGGCCTGGAAACATGAACAACCTTGAACGGGCCCTCCCACATGGGAGAGAGCTTGTGTAGTCCCTCCCTGGAGAGAACCCGCCTGAGCACAAGGTCTCCAACCTCGAGAGTCCTGGGGCGGATGTTGCGGCAGTGATATCGCCGCAGCGCTTGTTGGTACCTCGCCGCTCGTAGCGCGGCTTCTCGGTGACGTTCCTCCCCCAGCACGAGGTCCATCCCCTGCATGGCGTCCTGTTGCGCCTTGTCGAACGCCAGGACCCGCGCGGAGCGACATCTGACCTCGTGAGGGAGGATCGCATCGGCTCCGTAGACCAGGAAGAACGGGGTCTCCCCAGTCGGCTTGGTCGCGGTTGTGCGGATGGACCACAACACGGACTGAAGCTCGTCGTACCAACCTCTGCCGCAGGCCTCCAGCTTCTTCTTGAATGTCCTGGTCTTGAGGCCCCTCAGGACCTCCCCATTGGCTCGCTCGGCCTGACCGTTGCTTCGGGGGTGCGCTACTGAAGCGTAGCATATCTGCGTTCCAAGGTTAGCACAATATGTTTTGAAGAGGTTACTGGTGAACTGCGAACCGTTGTCCGTGATGATGCGATTTGGCACCCCGAACCGGCTCACGATGCCCTTTATGAACTTGACCGCGGAACCCGCAGGAACGATGCGGAAAGCCTCCACTTCGGCCCACTTGGTGAACTTGTCTACATCAACGTAAAGGTAGCGGTAGCCCCTTGGCGCCCGAGGAAACGGACCGAAGATGTCAAGCCCCCAAACTGCGAATGGCCACGAAAGGGGGATAGTCTGCAAGCCCCGTGCCGGCTGATGGATCTGCTTGGCGTGGAACTGGCAGGCCTCACAAGCTTTCACTAGTTCAATGGCGTCATTGAGCGCGGTGGGCCAATAAAACACACTGCGGAACGCCTTGCCGACGAGGGTCCGTAACGATGAATGATGTCCGCAGTCCCCGCTGTGTACATCTTTCAGTAGTTCCTTCCCTTGTTCCCTGGAGATGCAGCGCAGGGATACATCGTTTGGTCGCTTCCGGTAGAGCTCTCCATCTTTGATGCAGTATGCCATGGCCTGGCGTGCCACTCGCTCTGCTTCCTCCTCCTCCTCCGGCAGGGTCCCTTGCGTTAAGTAGCTCCGGAGCTCCGTGATCCAACATCCCTCCTGAGGTTCCATCGTCAGGAGCAGGCGTGCTCCTGAGGCCGGGCCACAATCCGGAGCTCCTGAGGCAGGTGGTTGAGGGAGCTCCTCCCTGGGCTGAGCCGTGTTTGATAATGACGATAAGGTTGAATGCTTGAAGAGCCGCTCCTCGAAAACACCGGGCTCCTGAGGTAACCGCCTGGACGCGCGTTTGGCGATGTCATCGGCTTCCTTATTGGTGCCACGGGGCACATGCTGCAGCTCCAACCCCCAAAACCGTTTCTCCATCCTGCGGACCTCTGCAAGGTAGGCCTCCATGTGCTCATCCTTCGGCTCATACACCTTGTTGGAGAAATTGACAAGGAGCTGCGAATCGCCCTTGATGGTGAGGCATTTCACCCCCAGGGCAGCTGCGGCCTTCAAGCCCACTATTAAACCTTCATACTCCGCTATGTTGTTGGAGACCTTTTCACCTTGCTGGAAACAGAGTTGCACGGTGTAGTAGAGCTTGTCCTGGGTGGGTGATATAAGCACCGCCCCAGCTCTAGCGCCGTGTCTGGAGAACACCCCATCGAAGTATATGACCCAGCCTTCTGGCGCCTCGCTTCCCGGGGACAGGGACCGGTCCTCGTCGGCCTTGAGGCCCGGCGCCTCCGTCCATTCTGCCACAAAATCAGCCAACACTGCTCCCTTGATGACTCTGGTCGTGCTGAATTCGAGCTAAAACGCTTGCAGCTCTATGTTCCACTCAGCGACCCTCCCAGCTGAATTGGGGCTCCTGAGCACCCTCTCCAGGGGGTATGACGAGATGACCTTGATGGGGTGACCCTGGAAATAGTGCCGCAGCTTGCGCGAAGCCACCAGTAGCACGAGGAGGAGTTTCTGAGGTATGGGGTACCGTGCTCTTAAATCCCGCAGCACTGTGCTGACGAAGTACACTGGGTGCTCAACGAGGTGGAGTGCGTCAGTGCTGGTGGCCTCTTTCGGAGACCGTGGCGCCTCTTGAGGCGATGAGGCCCCCTGAGTCTGGCCATCTGGAAGAGGGGCCTCTTCCGCCTCTGGTGCACCCCCTGCGGCGGCTGATCCTCCTCAGCCGCGGCGGCGGTTTCTGTAGGCCTTCCTTGTCCCTGTTCTGCCTTGTCTCGGGCTGCTGCCGTGGCTTTGATTCGGCGCTCCTCTCTGACTGCTACCAAGGCTGCGCTGGTGGAGTAGGGAGTGGCGGCGAGGTAAAGCACCAGGGGCTCCTGAAGCCGCGGAGCCACCATGACCGGTGGGCTGGTCAGGTATCTCTTGAGATCCTGGAACGCCTTGTCGGCCTCTTCATTCCACTCGAAGGGCCCCTTTTTCTTCATTAGCTGGAAGAAGGGCAGGGCTCACTCCCCCAACTTGGAGATGAAGCGCCCCAGAGCGGTCACGCGCCCCGTGAGCTTCTGCATTTCTCTGAGGGTCTTTGGCGGGCTCATGTCTTCCACCGCCTTGACCTTCTCTGGGTTAGCCTCGATGCCTCGGTGAGACACGAGGAATCCCAAGAGCTTGCCCGAGGGGACTCCGAACACACACTTCTCTGGGTTGAGCCGTAGATTCACTGCATTGAGGCTCGCGAAGGTTTCCTCCAGGTCTTGTACCAAGGTCCTGGCCTCCCGAGATTTTACCACAATGTCATCGACGTAAGCTTCAACATTCTTCCCGAGCTGCGGGCCCAAGGTAATATGCATCAGCCGCTGAAAGGTCGCCCTTGCGTTACGCAGCCCGAATGGCATGCAGGTGTAGCAGTACACCCCACACGGGGTTAGGAAGGCTGTCTTCTCGACGTCTTCTACTGCCATCTTGATCTGATGATACCCAGAGAAGGCATCCAGGAAGCATAACATGTCGCATTCCGTAGTGGAATCAACGATCTAGTCGATGCGGGGGAGCGGGAACGGATCTTGCGGGCACGCTTTGTTGAGGTTGGTGAAGTCGACACACATGCATTCCTTCCCTCCCTTCTTCGGCACAACGACAGGGTTGGCCAACCAATCTGGGTATCGGACCTCGCGAATGACCCCAACGGCCTCTAATTTGCGGGTCTCTTGGACGATGAAGGCTTTCTTTTCTGTGGACTGCCACCTAGCCTTCTGCTTCACAGGGCGCACGTCGGGGCACACGTTGAGGTGATGCTCGATTACACTCCTGGGGATCCCTGCCAGCTGGTCTGGCTCCCAAGCGAATACCTTCTTGTTTGCACGTAGGAACCAGACCAGGGCCTCCTCCTGCTCGGGTTTGAGGTGGGTGCCTATGGTGAAAGTGGCATCGGTGGACCCGTCCTCATCGACGGGTATCTGCTTGGTTTCTGCCTTGTCTTGGGTGAACAACTGCTTCTTCTTGGCGGGCGCAGCCCCCTTGGGCTCAGGGGGCCTCCAAATCGGCAGGCTGTGCCGACGCTGCCGTCTGGAAGACGAGCTTGAGCACCCGCAGAGCGTCACCGGTATCCGCGTGCATGGTGAGGACACCGCTGCTCCTGGGCATCTTCTTGAGGTTGTACGCCGGGTGCATTGCGGCCATGAACTGGGCCAGCGCTAGGTAGCTGAGGATGGTGTTTTATGGGAGGCCGATGGGGGCGAGGTCGAAGTCAACCAGCTCCGTGCGGAAGTTGTCCGAGGTGCCGAAGGTCACTGGGAGCCGGATCTGTCCCAAGGAGCTGGACGACTCGCCCCCAACGCCTGAGAAGGGCCGGCTGGGTTGTAGCCGTTCCAGGGGTATGCGGAGGAGGTTGAAGGCCTCAACCGAGAGCACGCTGAGGCCCGAGCTGCCATCAATGAGGGTTCTGGTGACGGCCACCTGGCAGATGGTGGGGGTTCATAACATGGGGAGCGCGCCTGAGCAGGCCGAGTTGGAGGGGTGGTCCTCCGAGCTGAAGGTCGGGCCGGTCTCGGGCGCCGCCCGATCCGGGGGAGCCCCCTGCCGCGTGGAAGCGGCGCTGACCCGGCGGATGAACGGCTTGACGTGGAGACTTGTGGGCGGCGCCTGCGAGCCGCCCAGGAGGGCCGCGACGACTGGGGGTGTTGGTGTAGCGCGATGGGACAGCACAGGAGAGCCCCCTGCGGCGCGGACGAGCTCGGTGACACGGTTGAGCCATTCCTCGTAGACGTCAGCGGCGGGACGGCAGCGCAGGAGCTCATTTGCCGCGATGAGTGCAGCCCGAGCCTCCATGGGCGCGCGAAGCGCGCGGGACGAAGATCCAGCTGGGGCGAGCGAGGGAGTTGCGGTGCGGCCGTCTTGGCGCACGGATGGATGTTGAGACGATGCTTGCTGCTCGTCCCCCGCCGGGCTGGTGGCGGCGTTGGCGGCAGGTGACGGGGAATGGCGAGGGCGCCCACCGACAGGGGCTGTCTGGGCGACGCGGGAAGCGAGGGTGGCCCGGCGCTCTGCGCGGGCCCGACGAGCGTCAGACATGAGCGTGATGGTCGGAGGAGAACGGGGTGATGGAAGACGAATTCCGGCGCACCCCTACCTAGCGCGCCAAATGTCGGATTTTGGGTTCCGGCAGACCCTTGAGGTTCGAACACTGGGGTGCGCATGGAGATTTCGCCTCCTACCTACCTGCACCCCTCCGCCACTCTAGGATCAAAACTATGGGAAGAACAGCACAAGAGACACAGGGTTTATACTGGTTCGGGTCACCGTTGTGGTGTAATACCCTACTCCAGTGTGTGGTGTGGTGGATTGCCTCTTGGGCTAAGGATGATGAATAGTACAAGGAAGAATAGCCTCGCGAGGGTCTGTTCATGGCTGGGACGATGAACTGCTGGGAGGAGTTCAGTCACCTCTCTCTCTCTCTCTCTCTCTCTCTCTCTCTCTCTAACCAGTCGATCCCTAGAGACACTTCGACGTGACAAAACCGACCCCCTTGCTATGTGGGTGGCTGGTCCTATTTATAGAGGCCCTGGTCCTCTTCCCAAATATCGAGCGGGAAGGGAGCCAACAATGGCGGGCTAATTTTAAGGGGGGCAGCAAGTATCAGCTATCCTGACAAAAGTAGTCTTCGCCTGCGCAAAGCTCTGGTGATGACGCCGTCTTGGGCTCCACGGTGACCTCCATTTCGTAATCCTCCTGGTCTTGGTCTCGTTGCACCGAAATGGCAACCTTTGCCTGATGCCTCGGTACTCCGCGGCTGCGCTTGCCCCCTTTGCACCAAAGAGGAAAGGAGAACGCTGCGCGGGCTGGCACCCGCCTGGCGCCCTGAGTCGTCATGGCTTGCGTCACGGGCACCTCGTGAGGTACCCCGCCTCGATCTCTCTGCCTCCTCGCGAGCCAGCCTGACGAGGCCGTGCCTGAGGAGGCTTCGCGTCGTCCGCCCCGCGAGGCTTGGCCCCTCGCGAGGGTCTCGAGTTTGTGTTGGTGAAGATGGGCCGCTCTGGGCCCCCCTTTGAGCCACGTCGCAGGCCGCAGGCATGCAAGTCTGGGGACCCCCATTCCCAGAATGCCGACAAATACTATTAAAAGGGCATGAGGAGTTGCTTAATGGCTTGCTTGCTCAAAATGCTTAGTGATATGCTCCAAAAGCCCTCAACCACTTTCTCATATCCACATATGTCCCAAATCAAAAGTCAAACTCGGCCCTATCAATTTGATCTATGTGGCCCCACCGAGTTCATTTGACATAGCCGTAACCAGAAACCCTAATCAGTTTGGTCTCACCGATAGGGATCTCGGTCTCACTGAGATGGGATTGCAAACTCTCTATTTACCTTCGTAACGTTTCGGTCCAACCGAGATGAGCGATCGGTCCCACTGAGTTCGTAATGCAAACTCTCTGTCTCCTTTTCGTAACGTTTCGATCTCACCGAAGTGAGCGATCGGTTCCACCGAGTTTGCCTGACCAACTCTCTGTTTGCCTATTACAGAAATCGGTCTCACCAAGTTCATGTGATCGATCTCACCAAGATTACATTATGCCCTAACCCTAATGAAATCGGTCCCACTGAGTTGACATGTTAGTCCCACCGAAAATCCTAACGTTCACATTTTGAACTAAATCGGTCTGATCGAGTTTAACTATTCGGTCTCACCGAGTTTGGTAAATTGTGTGTGACAGTTAGATTTTGTGTGGAGGCTATATATACCCCTCCACCCATCCTCCATTCGCGGAGAGAGCTATCAGAATGTGCCTACACTTCTACCATTCATTTTCTGAGAGAGAACCACCTACTCATGTGTTGAGACCAAGATATTTCAATCCAACCATAAGAGTCTTGATCTCTAGCCTTCCCCAAGTTGCTTTCCACTCAAATCATCTTTCCACCAAATCCTAATCTGTGTGTGAGAGAGAGAGAGTTGAGTATTGGGGAGACTATCATTTGAAGCCCAAGAGCAAGGAGTTCATCATCAACACACCATCTATTACCTTTTGGAGAATGGTGTCTCCTAGATTGGTTAGGTGTCACTTGGGAGCCTCCGTCAAGATTGTGGAGTTGAACCAAGGAGTTTGTAAGGGCAAGGAGATCGCCTACTTGTGAAGATCTACCCAAGTGAGGCAACTCCTTCATGGGCGATGCCATGGTGGGATAGACAAGGTTGCTTCTTCGTGGACCCTTCGTGGGTGGAGCCCTCCATGGAATCGCACAACCGTTACCCTTCGTGTGTTGAAGTCTCCATCAATGTGGATTTACGATAGCACCACCTATCGGAACCATGCCAAAAATCTCTATGTCTATATTGCGTTTTCTCCCTCCAAACTCCCCCCTTTTCCTTCATATGCTATGATTTACATTCCGCTGCTATACTCTTAAGAATTGCATGTGTAGGTTGATTTCTTGACTTGTGCTAAGTTGCTAAAATCTGCCAAGACTTAAAATTGGGAAAAGGCTAGATTTTTATTTGGTCAAGTTGTCTAATCACACCCCCCCTCTAGACATACTTTCAATCCTACAATAAGTTTTTATTTGGTCACGTAATCTAATCACCCCCCCCTCTAGACATTACTTTCAATCCTATAACTTCCCTAAAAACTGCCTTTTATTATATAGTCCTTCATTTTTGTACATGCTTTATTACTACGCTAGCATAATGCCCATGTGTTACTACAAAATCCTAAAAATAATTGAAGTAATATTAGGTTAGCAATATACATCAACCAATCAATTTGTAACACTACAAAGAAAAACTCAAGCAAACAAACATTGCACTTGTGTAACTACACAGCCATGGGAGCAATGATATGTACTTATAAGATACTTTCTCATTCAAAACACGAGTGAGATGATCGATCGTTGGTTTGATTGAGCCTAGTGTAGAGCTAGGTGTGAGGTTTAGACCCCCCACCACCACCACCAACTGCATTATTATTTTTACTATTTCACTTATGTGATTTTTTCAGACCGAAGCATCCAATGGATTCTAGATGGATAAGGGAGATTGGGGTGGAGTGGAGAGTGAACTCTTCCACACCAGAGGGGCTGGCGGATTCTAGAAGGATGAGGGGGATTGGAGTGGTGTGGGAAGTGAACTCACCATCACCAACGTCAACTCATATTTATAAGGTATATCACCAAGATATCTACTAAAAGGATGTTGAGATAGCTTTCAGTGTGCTTCGAAAATGTTTTGCAATTATTTGTGGCCTTGCCAAGTATTCGAAGCCTAAGACCATGTGGCAGATCCAGACAACATGTGTTATTTACACAACATGATCATTGAGGATGAGGTCTCGAGGTCTTTCAGTTTCTCCACAATGGTGTCCCCGTAGAGTCGAGCCATCACCCACAGGATCCAAACATTCCTACAAGTACAAGATGTGGCTTGAATCTGCGTCAATATTTCCCCAAAGAGGAAGGGATGATGCAGCACAGCTACGGTAAGTATTTCCCTCAGTTATGAAACCAAGGTTAACAATCCAGTATGAGAACCAAGCAACACTATGTAAAAGGTACCTGCACACAAATAACAAATACTTGCAACCCAACGCAAAAGAGGGGTTGTGTCGGAGTAAATAGCCATGGGTAGCCTAGCCGGCTTCCCCTGGCCCTTCTGAAAAAATTACGAGCCCATCCAGCTCTCAAGGATCCAAGGCGTGGGCCACCTTCCCCTTGCCGGCTGTCTCCCAGGCCGGCTATCGGAAGGCGGCCCGACTTTAGCCCTCGTGAAGAAAGCCACGGGAGGGCCGGCTTCGAGAAACCGGTCGTGAGAAGGCCAACTCCAAGAAGCCGGCTCCCACAAAGTGGTCAAGACCGTACTCTCAGAGTTTGCATCCCCTTAACGGTGATGTGACTGGGTGTGGCTACAGTGGAGCCTGCCACCCCTGAATCCCGGAGCACGACTGGCACAGTGCGCCGTACAGGTGGCCATGACCCGTCCGGCGCGGCACTGTTGCCACGTTGACCCTGATGTCATCCACGATGGACTACCATTACAGCCCACGGGCGGTGGGCCCCTTCGGGTAAAGAGACACCCGAAGGAGACCGTGCATCCCCCAGTCGGCCCAAGACAAAGCCGGCTCTCCATAGCCGGCCAGCCGCCTCCCTTGAAGGAGACGCCCCCTTAAGGAGACAAGACGCGGTGAGGCTACAGTGATCACCTGCCGGACGGTGGCACTGTAGCCACGCCTACCTCGACGAAGCCCTCGTCAGCAAGATTAAGCAACAGTAACCAGCCGCCGACAAGGCCCTGAACAGTGGGACCTGCCTGTCGGCCGCGGAGCCGGCAGCCGGCGGGACCCACCAGCCGGCGGGCCCCAGCAGTCGGTGCAGAAGCCGGCGAGCGTAGTCATAGACGGCTGGGCCCCGCGCCTAGTCAGATTACCATTGTACCCCTGGGGGGTAGGCCTATATAAACCCCCGGGGGCACCCACGCAAAGGGTTGATCCCTGCTAGTTCTAGACACCACACAAGGAGAAGAAGAGAGCGATCCGTGCCCTTCTTCCTCCTCTCACCAAACAGCTCTAGGAGCATCGTGTAGCTACTCGTTCATCTAGTGATCATGCGGAAACCCCGCAGAGCAGCAGTAGGGGTGTTATCTCCACGGAGAGCCCCGAAGCTGGGTAAGATCCGCCGGCGTGCATGTCTTCGCCTCATCTCGTTTCCAGGCACCGGCGATGTTTTACTGGCTCCCACAATGATAAGCCACCCGTTGGCATATGTGGCACCTACCACCCGACATTTGGCGCCCACCGTGGGGCCAGGTCATCGTCGCCCGGAGACCTGTTCTGGACGGGAACCCTCATCCTCCCCAGCGAGCGTAGCCAGCCCGGCACGCCCGATGGTGCTTGCCATGACGCGCTGCAAGGCGTCACCAACATCTGCGCGGCAAGAAGCCTCACTGATCTCCTCGACAAGACCCTCATCTCTGACGAGCTCGCCTCTGATGCGGGCACCGACCACCTCGTCAACCTCCTTGGCCAGCTCCATGTCTCTGGCGAGCCTGCTGTGGACTTGGAGTCGGTTGGCTCCACCGACCCGATGCCTGTCGACTCCGACACGGGTTCACTCGACACCTTCCCCACCAATGTCACGATCTACAACGACCCGCTTCCCGGTACCGATGGCTGTGATGCTATCACCACCGAGGTGATGGTCATCAGCCACGGCGGCGCTGCTGACAAGGGCGCCCACGACGCCTCGCACGCGGCGGTCCACGACTTGTCCATCCCGCTCCCGGCTGATGCCGACGACGAAGCACTGGAGGCGCGCCGCCTCGCTCTCCTCGCGGAGGGCCGGAGGCTGGCCTCCATAAGACGCCTCACTGAGGCCCATCAGCGCGAAGCTGACCGTGTCGCCTTTGGCACGCCAGCTCCAGGCGGGCCGAGCCGGGCCGGTATTGTCAGGCAGCGCGGCGCTATCATCGCCGACACGCTGGGGGTCGACCGCCCAGTCTATGCCACACCATTCGAGAACATGTGTGCCGCTCAGGCGGCCATAGACGAGCTAGACGGATTGGGGGCCGAAGAACTTTCCCACATGACCAGACGCATCCAGCAGCTAATCGATGCGGCCGCACGGCGGCACGAAGCCGACGCCCGCGCGGAAATCCCTCCCCTGTGCCGAGATCATGGCGCGATGTCCCGGACACCGACTACGGGCAACACCCACGCTCGGCGAGAGAAAGAGCCGGCTGCCAGCCGAAGCCGGACCCGAGTCTCCATCGAGCGAGACGCAGAAGGCCATCCCCGGGCCGTGGAATGGCGGGGAAACCTGCCTCTGCCTCGGCCCCGTGGAGAGAGATATCCCACCCCACCGCCTGTGACACATCCGACTCTCAGCGGCCGACTAGGTCGCCGCGAAGGAGTCGGCGAGAACGACGCCCGCCATCGGATCGACCGCCTGGCGCGATCCCTGGCGCTGGAAGAAGAAGACGATGTCGGTCCGCCTTGTTTTGGCCCCCGCATCCGCGATGAGCCTTTCCCCAAAGGGTTCTCGCTCCCGAGAGACACGCCCAAGTACAACGGCTCCATGAAGCCGGAAGATTGGTTGATCGACTACTCCACGGCGGTTAGCATAGCCAACGGCAACAGGCGTGTTGCCGTGAAGTACGTGCCCCTCATGCTGCAAGGCATGGTGCGGACCTGGCTCAACAGCCTCAAGCCCTTCAGCATCAACAGCTGGCTCAATTTCACGGAAGCTTTCGTCTGCAACTTCACCAGCACCTACAAGCGGGCTCCCAAGCCCAGACAGCTCTCCTTGTGCGTACAAGGCCCCGCCGAGTCTACTCGCGACTACCTCACGTGTTGGGCTGAGCTCCGTAACTCTTGGGAGGGGGTGCATGAGGTGCAGGCCATAGAATACTTCACTGCCGGGTGCTGAGAAGGCACCCTCCTCAAGCACAAGCTTCTCTGCTACGAGCCGACTACCGTTGATGAGCTTCTGGACATAACGGACAAGTACGCCACCGCCGACTCCTCGATGAAGACTGAGCTCCGGGTAGACGCGTCCGGGAAAGTACTCAACCCGGCGCCCCAGATGCCGGCTGGGGATTCCGGCCGACGCCCACACCCGAACGATCACAAGCGCAAGGGCCCCGCGCCGCCTCCCGCTAGTCGGCAGGTGGCCACAGTCGAAGACGTGCCGCCCGAAGGGCGGCCCGCGCCCAAGAAACCCAAGGGCGGACGTCTGGCTTGGCAGCCGGCCTTCTCCTACGAGCAAACTCTCGACGTCCCGTGCAAATTCCACAGCGGTGCGAAACCGTCCAACCACACTCACCCGAATCTCCAAAGGCGAAGGGCTCGCACCGCCTCCGCCTGCCGGCCCGCCGCCTCCAGCTACGCCGCCGCCTGCCGCTCGGCCCGCAGTCGGAGCCATGCATGATGAGTTCCCCGACGAGCATGCAGCCTATATTGTCTTTACAAGCCAGCCCGAAGACCGGCGCGGCAAATGCTGAGAGCACCGGGAAGTCAGCATGATCGCTGCCAACCCCGCCGAGCACATGCATTGGTCAGAAAAACCTATCAGCTCGAGCCGGGCCGACCACCCAGAGGTGATGTCGTCTCCCGGCTCTTATGCATTGGTTCTGGATGCCACCCTTGCAACGGACAGACGCGCCGCCCGTTTCTCCCGTGTGTTGATAGACGGCGGGAGCAGCATCAACATCTTGTACCGTGACACCCTGGAGAAGCTGAATATCAAGACGAAGCAACTCATGCCTAGTCGGACAGTGTTCCATGGCATCGTACCCGGCTTATCCTGCGCCCCCATTGGCAAGATCAAGATTGATGTACTCTTTGGGGACAAGGAGCATTTCCATCGGGAAGCGATCTGGTTTGAAGTGGTGGACCTGGAGAGCCCCTACCATGCGTTGCTTGGCCGACCTGCCTTGGCCAGGTTCATGGCGGTTCCCCACTATGCATACCTCAAGATGAAGATGCCGAGCACCAAGGGCATCATCACCATAGCCGGCGATTACAAGAGGTCCTCCGGGTGCACTGCCGCCAGCAGCCGGCTGGCCGAGTCCCTTGTGATTGCCGAAGAGAAGAAGGTGTTGGACCGGGTCGTGGCCATGGCCGGAAAGCAACCGGTCCTGTCCCCCGACCCCAAGGAGTATGATGCCCAAGGATCTTTCTAGCCGGCCAAAGAGACGAAGAAGATACCTCTTGACCCCGAGCACCCCGAGAGGTTTGCCGTCGTCGGGGCAGGCCTGAACAGCAAATAGGAAGGCGAGCTCGCCGATTCCCTCCGTGAGAATCGGGATATCTTTGCATGGTCCCCCAAGGACATGCAAGGAATTCGCCGAGCACAAAGTACACGTCCGAGAAGACGCAAAACCAGTCAAACAACCCCTCCGCCGACTGTCGGAGGAAAAAAGAAGGATTGTGGGAGAAGCGATAGCCCGGCTTCTGGCAGCCGGCTTCATTATGGAAGTTTTCTCTCCAGAATGGCTTGCCAACCCGGTCCTTGTGCTAAAGAAGAACAACAAGTGGCGCATGTGCATAGACTACACGAGCCTCAACAAGGCCTGCCCTAAAGATCCCTTTGCCCTGCCAAGGATTGACCAAGTGATAGACTCCATGGCCGGATGCGAGCTGTTGAGTTTCTTGGATGCTTACTCAGGATACCACTAGATAAAGTTAGATCCGGCTGACTGCCTGAAGACCGCCTTCATCACGCCCTTCGGAGCCTTCTGCTACCTGACTATGACATTCAGCTTGAGAAATGCCGGTGCCACTTTTTAGCATTGCATGCAGAAGTGCCTCCTCAAGCAACTCGGCAGAAATGCTCACGTCTACGTAGACGACATTGTGGTGAAGACGGAGAAGCGCGGCACCTTGCTGGAAGACCTCAAAGAAACATTTGAGAACCTGCGCCGATTCCAAATCAAGCTCAATCCCGAGAAATGCGTGTTCGGAGTGCCAGCCGGCCAACTCCTAGGCTTCCTGGTCTCCGAACGCGACATCGAATGCAACCCGGTAAAGATCAAGGCCATTGAGAGAATGGCGATCCCCACCAAGCTGCGGGACATCCAGAAGTTCACTGGATGGTTGGCTTCCCTGAACCGCTTCATCAGCCAGCTCGGAGAGAAAGCCCTCCCTCTCTACCGCCTCATGAAGAAGACCACGCACTTCGAATGGAATGACCAAGCCGACCAAGCTTTCCACGAGCTAAAGAAGGTGCTGGCCACACCGCCTGTCCTGGCGGCCCCGACTGAGAAAGAGCCCATGTTCCTCTACATTGCCGCAACCAGCCGGGTGGTCAGCACCGTCATCGTAGTCCAACGCCCAGAAGAGGGCCGAGCCCAGCCGGTCCAGAGGTCGGTGTACTATTTGAGCGAGGTATTGTCCGCCTCGAAGCAGAACTACCCGCACTACCAAAAGATGTGTTATGGCGTGTACTTCACCGCCAAGAAGCTGAAGCCCTACTTTCAAGAGCATCCCATCATGGTCGTATGCACCGCCCCGCTGGCCGAGATCACAGGCAGCCGGGATGCATCCGGTCGGGTGGCGAAATGGGCCATCGAGCTAGCCCCTTACACGATCTTCTACCAGCCCCACACCGCCATCAAGTCCCAAGCACTGGCCGACTTCCTCATCGACTGGGCCGAGACCCAGTACCTGCCGCCGGCTCCCGACTCCACTCATTGGCGCATGCACTTCGACGGGTCCAAGATGCGCACCGGCTTGGGAGTCGGCGTCGTCCTCACCTCTCCCAAAGGCGACAAGCTCAGATACACGCTGCAGATTCACTTTGCCGCCTCCAACAATGTAGCCGAGTACGAGGCGCTCATACACGGGCTCCGGCTTGCCAAAGAACTCGGCATTCGCCGGATCCTA
Source organism: Triticum monococcum (assembly GCA_034509565.1). Classification (NCBI taxonomy): domain Eukaryota; kingdom Viridiplantae; phylum Streptophyta; class Magnoliopsida; order Poales; family Poaceae; genus Triticum; species Triticum monococcum. The sequence goes on from CM067843.1 coordinate 631,412,550, forward strand.
TGTTATGGCGACTCGGACTTGGTGGTCCATCAATCATCCGGCGACTGGGATGCCAAGGACGCAAACATAGCAAGCTACCGCTTCCTTGTTCAGCAAATCAGTGGGTACTTTGAAGGATGTGAGTTCCTCCACGTACCGCGAGCCGACAACGAGCCGGCCGATGCCCTGGATCGAATAGGCTCCACTCGGCAAGCAATACCAACCGGTGTCTCTCTACAATGCCTCCTCAAGTCGTCCATCAAGCCGTCTCCAGAGTCCGACTCCATCTTCGTGCCGCCTAACCCCGACGCGGCCGGCTCCGGCTCGAAGAACCAAGCGGGTGACCCGGGGACTTCAACAGCCGGCTCGGGGACTTCCGCAGTTACGCCCGACCCGGGGAGTGCCACACCCGGCTCGGGGACTGCGGTAGTCGGCCCGAGGACTGCACCAACACAACAGCCGGCGGCCGACTCCAGCATTTCACCACCCAGCCCGCCCGCCCTGGTCGCAGTAGCCACACTGGCAATAGAAGAAGTCGCAGCTCCGTCATGGGCTCACTCCATCCTCAACTTCCTAATAAGCCAGGATCTGCCGACTGACAAGACAGAGGCAAGACAAGTCCAACGCCGAGCCAGAGCATACACAATCATCTACAGAGAGCTCGTCAAGCGCAGTGTCACTGGAGTCCTCCAGCGATGCGTCGAGCAAGAGAAGGGCATTGCAATCCTCAGAGACATCCACCAAGGAGAATGCGGCCACCATGCGGCCTCAAGATCACTCGTCGCCAAAGCCTTCCGCCATGATTTCTTTTGGCCGACTGCATTGGATGACGCCAAAGAGTTGGTTAAACATTGCAAAGGGTGCCAACTCTTCAGCTCCAAGCCACACATGCCGGCTTCAGCACTCAAGACCATTCCCCTAACTTGGCCCTTCGTCGTTTGGGGACTGGACATGGTGGGCCCATTCAAGACGGCGTGCGGCGGGATGACACATTTGCTCGTCGCCGTGGACAAATTCACCAAGTGGATTGAGGCAAAATCGATCAAGAAGCTGAATGGGCCGACTGCTGTGACATTCATTGCAGATATAACAACTCAGTACGGCGTGCCACATAGCATCATCACCGACAATGGCACGAATTTTCCCAAGGGAGCCTTGGCACGTTTCTGCGCAACGCAAGGTATCCGGCTGGACTTTGCGTCCGTTGCCCACCCGCAGTCAAACGGCTAGGTTGAGAGAGCCAACGGCCTCATCCTTTCCGGCATCAAGCCCCGACTGGTCGTACCACTGGAGCGTTTAGCCGGCTGTTGGCTCGATGAGCTGCCGGATGTCCTCTGGAGTCTCCGCACTACTCCAAACAAGTCAACCGGCTTCACTCCTTTCTTCCTCGTGTACGGTGCCGAGGCGGTCATCCCAACCGACATCGAGTTCGACTCGCCTCGGGTAACCATGTACACGGAGGCGGAGGCCAAGGAAGGACGAGAAGACGACGTCGACCTGCTGGAAGAGGGCCGGCTGTTAGCCCTCAGCCGATCTGCCATCTACCAGCAGGGTTTGCGCCGCTACCACAGTCGGAAGGTCAGGCCAAGATCCTTCCAAGAGGGCGACCTCATGCTCCGGCTGATCCAGCGAACAGCCGGCCAGCACAAGCTCTCGGCCCCTTGGGAAGGCCCTTTCGTCATCAGCAGAGCTCTAGGCAACGACTCCTACTACCTAATCGACGCGCAGAAGCCCAAGGCGCGCAAGAGAGACGACTCCGGCAAGGAGTCGGAACGACCATGGAACGCCAACCTCCTCCGAAGATTTTACAGTTGAAATGCAGTATGTATCACGCTAACTTTTGTACTAAGTATGAGACAATAGGCCCCCCGAGGACAGCTCGGGGACTGCCATTTTTATCTATGAATGAAGAATGTCATGCTTATGACCTTGTCATTACTTTCACTTTTTCTTCGTCCGGCACCGGGTTCGACTAGTCGGCCCGGGGACTAGCCGCCTAGAGTTATATTAGAAGTCCTACCCGCAGTCAGACAAGTAGCATGCTGGCACCCAAGCTTTCTCTCGACCAAAAGTCACAGTTCGAAGAACCGGATGTACGACTGGCGAGAGTTAAAAGCAGGAAAGGATGCCCACACGAAAAATGGCTAGGGACTAATGGACTAATATAACGAAAGCCGGTTTGCCTCCTACCGCCGACCGACTACCAGAGTAGCCGGCCGACCGGCTTCCATTCACTTCACTTCTATCCAAGAAAGCTCGAGTACTTACCTCCCCAAAAGGGGAAGGCGGAAAGGAAAAAGCCTAAGGATAAAAAGCATACGTGAAGGGAAACCAAACATACACACGATAATATTTACATAAAAGACCTCCAAGAGGCCAGCATTCAACATAGTTTGGATACACCCCCAGTGGGTGGAACTGCGAAAGCTTAATAAAATTGTTCAGAAGGCAACAAACAGGAAAAAACAAGGACGGCAGATTAAGCCAGCAGAGCGACTGACGAGCCGGGCAGGTCGATGGAGACGGCTGCGCTGACTAGAGGAGTGGCCGGCTGGCGAACCTCGGCATGATCACCGCCTCCCGCAGAGGGCGCGCTTGTGCGCGCCTCGTTGCTGGAGGCACGGTCGGACTGAGGCTGGCCGGCTGTTCCAATGGCCGGCTCGATGTCTTCACCTTCCTCTTCTTCGTCGTCTTCGCCTTCATCGCTGCAGGCGATCTCCTCTGCCGAGTCCTCGCCCGCCGCCGGGTTCAGCCCGAACCACTCCTCCGGCTGGGCAACGCCGTCATCATTTATCTCAGGTGCAAAGACGCTGATGTCGGTGCACTCGGCGATCGTCGAAGTGCGCTGAGCAATAGCCGGCCGCACCTCCTCCAGCTCTGCGTCGGCCTCCAGCCGCCAGGTGCGCAGTTGGTCCAGGTTCAGTCCTGGATACCAAGCTCGGACGAAATCCAACGCCCGCCCAGCTCCAAGCCGGGCCGCCGACACCTTCCAGGTCTCGAAGCGGCCGACCGCAACCTCCAGCCAGTCGGCTGTCCAGCTCGGGGTGTGGGGAATCGTCTCGCCGGGCCAGAGGGCGGCCAGCACCTGCGTCCCGGCGCGCTGGAGGCGGCGGAGCATACGATGAGCCGGCTGCAGCCGTGCTTGGACTGCCAGGAGCTGCTCCTCAAGCGTCTGATTCACGTCCGGCGCGATGTCGGCACCCGCCTAAGGGCGCGTTTCGTGATGGGCCTCGATGGCTTGGGCGGCGAAGGCAGAGTAGCCGGGGAAGTAGTCTGCACAGAGAATAAAAAGCAGCACAAGTCAGAGCAAAAATCAGGCGGCAAGGGCCAGGCAAGGAGCGAGGAAGGCGGCATACCGTCGATCAAGTCCTCAATACGGCCGAAGCCTTCATCCAGCGCTTGCCTGGTCTCAGCCCTGCCCGTCGCCTCAGTCTCAGACTCGGCCTTCAAGGCGGCTTTGCTATCCTGCGCTTTCTTCAGCACCGCCTTGTGGCTCTCCTCCTGGTCAGCCAGCTTCTTGGCCAGGCGGTCACGCTCCAGGACCAAGGCGGCATGCTCGGTTTACTTGACGCGAAGGGCGGCCTGCGCCTCGCTGAGCTGCCCCCTCAAGTCAGCATTGGCCCCTGCAAGCACGAAAGTCAAAAGAAAAACCAATGAGGAAGAAGTCATCAGGGAAGATCCGACCCGACTGCTCAGCAGTCGGCCCGAATCTCGGGGACTACACCCAATGGGTGCGCTGACGCGCCCCCACAGGAGATGAACGAAAACAAGGACGCACTCCGGCTGTTGACCAGGTCTTCGGTTCTCCGGCCCAGTTCCTGAGCCTGGGAGTTGAAGGCGGCAGCACGGAGGTTATGATACTCCTGAAAGGACAGACAGGATGCGGGTATAAGATGGTTGTCAGGACCTAGTAAGTTCCGAGCCACCTGCGCAGCAGCCGACTCGGAACTAGGGGACTACACCCAGTGGGTGCGCTGACGCGCCCCCATGGAAGAAATCAAGCAAACAAAACAAACAAGGCTAGGAGACTCACCCAGATGACGGCCCGCGTCGCTAGGAATTCTTGGGTGTACTGCTGCAGCGAGGCGGCCTGGGCCTGAAGCCGGTTCCGAACCTCTTGGGCCGCCACATTCAGCTCACCCGTCCCCCCGCTGGGAGTCCACTCGGACGTGGAGGTGCTGGCCGCCTCCAAAGCCTCTGCCGTCTGGCCGGCGCCCGTAACTCGGTGCGGCTCCGGCGCGGTGGTGCCTCCCCCCGCCCGCCGACGCGTTGCCAGCTACACCTCGAGGCCAGCTCCTGATGCCGGCTCTCCACCGGCCGGCTGCTCTGGCGCCGCGGCAGATTGGCCGCCTTGGCCTGCTTCGGTCGGCGCCGTCTGCGGCGTTCCTTCCACGGAGGCCACTTGGACCTCCCTCCTCTCCATCGCCGGCGGCTCTTGGTCGACTTCCTCCAACGGGGGCACTGGGATGTTGGGGGCCATGGCGCGGAGGGGAATGGCGAGCAGCAGAGGCTGGTTGTGCGAAACCTCCACTTCCGTCTCCGCGGTTGCCACCTCCGCCCGGGCATTGGCCGCTGCGTCGACCCGCTTTTTCGCCGCCTGGGCGGCCCTTCGCTCCTCCGCCTCCCACTCCTCCCGCGCTTCACGAGCGTTCCGCTCCGTGGCCTCCCTGAGGTCGGCGCGGTGGTCCACGCGGCGGGAGCCTGAAGACCCTCCAGTCGGCCCGACTACGGAGCCGCCCAGACCCCGCTCAAGGGAAAGCGGCGCCCTGTCCGGCGAGCAAAGAATGGTTTAGAAGAGTTTTCAATCGAAAAGAACAACAAAAGAATATGCGTCCAGGCATTCGACGACCCATGGAGAGTAATGAGCTCACGTAGAAAAAGTACGATGAATAAAAGTTGTTGAGAGTTGAAAAGCATAGTTTTGGTCATCGTTGCAATTAATAGGAAGTAATAAAGAAAGAGAGGTCTTCACATATAGATATACTATCTTGGACATCTTTTATGATTGTGAGCACTCATTAAAATATGACATGCTAAAGAGTTGACATTGGACAAGGAAGACAACATAATGGGTGATGTTTTCTTACATCTGAGATAAATTATATTGTCTTGGATCTTCCAACATGTTGAGCTTGCTTTTCCCCCTCATGCTAGCCAAATTCATTGCACCAAGTAGACATACTACTTGTGCTTCCAAATACCCTTAAATCAGTTTTGCCATGAGAGTCCACCATATCTACCTATGGATTGAATAAGATCCTTCAAGTAAGTTGTCATCAGTGCAAAGCAATAAAAATTGCTCTCTAAATATGTGTGATTGATTGGTGTGGGAGAAATAAGCTTTATACAATCTTGTGATGTGGAAGTAATAAAAGCGATGGACTGCATAATAAAGGTTCATATCACAAGGGGCAATATAAAGTGACGTTCTTTTGCATTAAGATTTTGTGCATCCAACCATAAAAGCGCATGGCAACCTTTGCTTCCCTCTAGGAAGAGCCTATGTTTATCATTATCTTCTACCTTATGCAAGAGTCATGGTGATTTTCACCCTTCCTTTTTACACTTTATCCTTTGGCAAGCATAGTATGTTGGAAAGATCCTGGTATATATGGCTAATTGGATGTGAGTTCTCATGAACTATTACTATTGACATTACCCTTGAGGTAAAACGTTGGGAGGCAAAACTATAAGCCCATATCTTTCTCTGTGTCCGATTAAAACTCCATACCCATAAGTATTGTGCGTGTGTCAGCAATTGTGAAAGATTATATGATAGTTGAGTATGTGGATTTGCTGAAAAGCTCTTATACATTGACTCTTTCCTATATTATGATAAATTGCAATTGCTTCAATGACCGAGATTGTAGTTTGTTAGTTTTCAATGAAGTTTACAATTCATACCTGATATTGTGATTGAATTATTACTCTAGCATTAGAGATCATATGACAAAAATTATATAAGTTGCTGTTATAAGAATGATCATGATGCCCTCATGTCTGTATTTTATTTTTATCGACACCTTCATCTCTAAACATGTGGACATATTTTTCGATTTCGGCTTTTCGCTTGAGGACAAGCAAGGTCTATGCTTGGGGGAGTTGATACGTCCATTTTGCATCATGCCTTTATATAGATATTTATTGCATTATGGGATGTTATTTCACATTATGTCACAATACTTATGGCTATTCTCTCTTATTTCACAAGGTTTACACAAGGAGGGAGAATGCCGGCAGCTAGAATTCTGGGCTGGAAAAGGAGCAAATATTAGAGACCTATTCTGCACAACTCCAAAAGTCCTAAAACTCCACAGAACACCTTATAATAAATAATGAAAAATCCTCGCCAAAGGTGAAGACCAGGGGGCCCACACCCTTCTCACAAGGGTGGGGGCGCCCCCCCTAGGGCACGCCCCCTGCCTCGTGGGCCCCCTGGTGGCTCTACGATGACCATCTTCTCCTATATGAAGTCTTTCTTCGAGAAAAAAATAAGAAGCAACCTTTTGGGATGAAACTCCGCCGCCACGAGGTGGAACCTTGGTGGATCCAATCTAGAGCTCCATCAGAGCTGTTCTGTCGGGGAAACTTCCCACCCGGAGGGGGAAATCATCGCCATCATCATCACTAACGCTCCTCTCATCGGGAGAGGGCAATCTCCATCAACATCTTCATCAGCACCATCTCATCTCAAAACCCTAGTTCATCTCTTGTATCCGATTCTTGTCTTCAAGTCCAGGATTGGTGCTAGTAGGTTGCTAGTAGTGTTAATTACTCCTTGTAGTTGATGCTAGTTGTTTAATTGGTAGAAGATCATATGTTTAGATCCTTTATGCATATTAATACCCCTTTGATTATGAACATGTTTATGCTTTGTGAGTAGCTACGTTTGTTCCTGTGGACAAGGGAGAAGTCTTGCTATTAGTAGTCATGTGAATTTGGTATTCGTTTGATATTTTGATGAGATGTATGTTGTCTAGCCTCTAGTGGTGTTATGTGAACGTAGACTACATAACACTTCCCCATTATTTGGGACTAGAGGAAGGCATTGGGAAGTAATAAGTAGATGATGGGTTGCTAGAGTGACAGAAGCTTAAACCCTAGTTTATGCGTTGCTTCGTAAGGGGCTGATTTGGATCCATATGTTTCATGGTATGGTTAGGTTTACCTTAATACTTTTGTTGTAGTTGCGGATGCTTGCAATAGAGGTTAATCATAAGTGGGATGCTTGTTCAAGTAAGAACAGCACCCAAGACCCGGTCCACCCACATATCAAATTATCAAAGTACCGAACGCGAATCATATGAACGTGATGAAAACTAGCTTGACGATATTCCCATGTGTCCTCGGGAGCGCTTTTCCTTATATAAGAGTTTGTCCAGGCTTGTCCTTTGCTACAAAAAGGATTGGGCCACCTTGCTGCACTTTATTTAGTTTTGTTACTTGTTGCTCATTACAAATTATCTCGTTACAAAACTATCTGTTACCACTTATTTCAGTACTTGCAGAGAATACCTTGCTGAAAACTGTTTATCATTTTCTTCTGCTCCTCGTTGGGTTCGACACTCTTACTTATCGAAAGGACTATGATAGATCCCCTATACTTGTGGGTCATCAATGACGAGTCCGGCGAGCATGAGTTCCAGAAGGCTATGGAGGCCATGTGCGTCGACGGTGGCGCCTCGCTGCACACCTCTCACCGCCAGCTCAAGCAATGGGTGCGTGAGATCACAGTAGCGGAACCATCACTCGATGCTCAGAAGCCACTGAAGTGATCCAACACGCCTATCATTTTTGATACCAAGGACCACCCTGGTCGCACAACTGCGGTCGGGTGTTTGCCGTTGTTGGTCTCGCCAACAATACGCATCCTCAAGCTGACCAAGATGCTAGTTGACGGCGGGGACGGTTTGAATTTGATCTCGCCCGTTGTGATCAAAAGGCTGAAGATTCCTAATGGATGCCTCGAAGAGACGGACATGTTTCAAGGGGTCAACCCAGGGAGGAGTCAGCCGAAGGGTAAGGTCACACTGCCCGTGACGTTTGGAGGTGAGTTAAACTACAGGACGGAGAGGATTGTTTTTGATGTAGCCGAGATCCCCTTGCCCTGCAATGGGATCCTTGGCCGCCCGGCACTAGCCAAGTTCATGGCGGCGTCGCATTACGCCTACAACATGCTGAAGATGCCGGGAACGATGTAACACCCCGAGACCGATGTGCCAGGTGTGCTTCGCTTATTCGCCGTTGTTGCCATGTCATTCGCTTGCATGTTGCATTTCATCATGTCATCATGTGCATTGCATCATCATGTTTTCAAAACTTGCATCCGTCCCGGTCTCCTCGTTCTCTCCGTTGTCCGTCCTGAGCCCAGACACACTTGCACGCGCCCGCGGCATGTCCGAAATAGTATTTTATAAGTGGCCGGAAAATGTTCTCGGATTGGATTGAAATTTGACGTGCGGTCTCATTATAGTGTAGACAGACCGCTTGTCAAGTTTCATCGCAATCGGAGTTCGTTTGACGCCCCAACGGATAATTATAGCGGCAATAGTAGCCGGTCAAAACGTCGGACGTTTTCGGTCTCCGGAAAATAGTCGCCGGGCCGCCCTCTCTTCTCTTCTCTCAGCTCGAGACCGTCTACACAGATCACTACCTATCGCCAGGCCCTACCTAACCCCTCTCGTCAGCCCGCAGCCCCCCTCGCGCGCGTCCCAAAGCTGTCCCGGACCCGAACCGGACTGTCGCCACCGTTGCGTCCGGATCGTCCCCCAAACGTCTACAAAACGTCACCGTTTTCTTATTTGACATCCCTAGCTATTTTATCTCGACCGTTTGATTTTAATCGGAGGGTCCGATTAGCCCCTAATCTAACCCACACCCACCTACTATAAATAGCAGTGCGATCATTGGACCAATCCCTAATTTCTAGGGATCCTCCTAGTCGCCGCCGCACCTCCTGTCTCTTCTTCCTTGGGATCCTCCCCACATCCACCTCGATTTCCTTTCTCACCCAACCAGCGAGCCCACTCCGATCCCCACCAACCAGCACCGCCTAGCTCGCAGCGGCCGCCGCATAGGAGCCCCTTGCCCCGACCTGCTTCGCCCCACGGTCTCCTCCTCGTTGCCTTGGAGCCCGAGCTCCCACCACCCGTCCAGCGCCCGAAATCCCTCGCCTTCTCCAGCATGCGCGCCGCCGCCTTCGATCCGGATCGGGAGTGCCCCGATCCCCTCACTCGCGTTCCAGCCGTCTCCGCTGCCTGGTCTCCCGCCGGCGACCACCGCTGCCATGGTGAGCCCCGACCTCACCGTCCTTCTTCTCCCTGCCTACCGAGCTCATCGCTCTCTCCCTCCCGTTCTGTAGGATGCCATGGTGCCGCCAGAGTTCGCCGCTGACGCCGTGAACGGAGAGTCAGCTCCAGATCCGGCCACTGGAGCCCGGCCTCAGCCTCCTCCTTGCCTCCTCGACCCCAGCGACCCGCGTCGCCGGATCTCACCTGCACCGCCGCCATGGCCTCCAGCTCCGCCCGCGCTCCTGCCACACAAACTGCCGCTCCGCCAAGTCCCTCGTCTGCGTCGTCCTGTCGCGCGCTGGGAGGAACTGAGCAGCTCCAGTCTCGCCTCGGCCCTCCTCGACTTCCTGCGCACCGGATCCATCCCCCTCGCCCTTCGACTCATCGCCGGGAGACGCCAGTGCCAGGTCCACCGCCGCTTGTGTCCTCTGCTTCCAGGATGAGCCACCCGCTCGACCCTTTATCGCGTTGACTTCTCGCGTGGAACCAGCCGGCCTCATCCCGATTCCAGGCCTAGCGCCTCGCCTCTGCTGCCTGAGACACGCCTGGCCTGCCTCCTGCGTGCCACGGGCCGCGCCTCCAGGCCCAGCGCAGCGCCCCGCCTCGGCCTGTCTCCTCCTCCGAACTGGGCCTCAGCCCACTAAGTGAGCAGCCCCTCCAGCGCCCCCTTTCCTGTGCACTGTTGGGCCAGCCAGCAGATTCGGCCCAGTGCGATTTTTTTCCAGATCTGTGCATTTTCCTATTTATCCAGTGACTGCAGATTTACAGAAAACCCCTTGCACTTCATGCATTTAATAACTTCACAACCGTGCATCGGATTAAAATAAAATTAATATGAAACTTGCTTAGATTTTCATCTAGTTTCATAATATGTCATTTTCACCCATGTTTAAAATGCTTAAACTGTTGTTTGCATTAATTTACTCCTATGCCATGTAAAAATGATTTAATTCATAACTAAATAACCGTAGCTCCGACTTAAATAAACTTATATGTAAATGGGGTAGAATTTTGCCTAGTTTATCATGGTGGCATCACTTTGCATGTTAAACAACTCTAAAATTGTGTTTAGGACAGATCAGTACCGAATCTAAAATATGCTATGGGGATTTACCGGAATTGTTGTTCGTTGCTTCCGGCCTCATTTAAACTTGCCTAGATAGGTAGTTTTATTGTGCTTCACCTCTTGCCATGTTAATCAACATTTAATATTGTTGGGGTACATAAACGAGAGGGAACTAAATAATTGATGTGGTGTTTTGTCAATATGCATCCCGATGCATATTGAGCTCCACTTAATCTGTAGGATTGTTTGTGCATTTTGCCATGCCATGCTGCATTAAACCGGACATGCATCATACTTGATTGTGCATCATGCCATGATTATGTGGTGGTTGTTTACTATGTTGTTTGCTCCTTTCCGGTGATTTGCTTCTTCGGGTTGGTTCCGTTAACGTCGAGTTTGTGAGGACCCGTTCATCTACGTCCGTTTGTCTTCTTCATGGACTCGTTCTTCTTCCTTGCGGGATTTCAGGAAAGATGATCATACCCTCGAAATCACTACTATCTTTGCTATGCTAGTTGCTCGCTCTTTTGCTATGCCAATGCTACGATGCCTACCACTTGCTTGACAGCCTCCCAATTGCCATGTTCAGCCTCTAACCCACCATTGTCCTAGCAAACCGTTGATTGGCTATGTTACCGCTTTGCTCAGCCCCTCTTATAGCGTTATTAGTTGCAGGTGAAGATTGAAGTTTGTTCCTTGTTGGAACATGGAGATGTTGTTCCTTGTTGGAACAGTTATTTACTTGTTGGGATATCACTATATATCGTATTTAATTAATGCATCTATATACTTGGTAAAGGGTGGAAGGCTCGGCCTTATGCCTGGTGTTTTGTTCCACTCTGGCCGCCCTAGTTTCCGTCATATCGGTGTTATGTTCCCGGATTTTGCGTCCCTTACGCGGTTGGGCTATAATGGGAACCCCTTGACAGTTCACCTTAAGTAAAGCTTCTCCAGCAATGCCCAACATTGGTTTTACCATTTGCCACCTAGCCTTTTCTTTCCCTTGGGTTCTGCAGACTCAAGGGTCATCTTTATTTTACCCCCCCCCCCCCGGGCCAGTGCTCCTCTGAGTGTTGGTCCACCTGTCAGCTGCCGGTGGCCACCAGGGGCAACTCTGGGCTGGCTTGCCCGTACCTAGGACAATCTGAGTGTGCCCTGAGAAAGAGATATGTGCAGCTCCTATCGGGATTTGTCGGCACATTCGGGCGGTGTTGCTGGTTTAGTTTTACCCTGTCGAAATGTCTTGTTGTACTGGGATACCGAGTCTGATCGGAATGTCTCGGGTGGAGGTCTATTCCTTCGTTGACCGTGAGAGCTTGTCATGGGCTAAGTTGGGACACCCCTGCAGGGATTTGAACTTTCGAAAGTCGTGCCCGCGGTTATGGGCAGATGGGAATTTGTTAATGTCCGGTTGTAGAAAACCTAAAGTTGACCTTAATTAAAATGAATCAACCGCGTGTGTAACCGTGATGGTCTCTTTCCGGCGGAGTCCGGGAAGTGAACACGATTGTTGGAGTTATGCTTGACGTAGGTAGTCCAGGATCACTTCTTGATCATACTTTTATCGACTGTGCTTTGCCTTCTCTTCTCGCTCTCATTTGCGTATGTTAGCCACCATATATGCTACTCGTTTGCTGCAGCTCCACCTCATACCTTTACCTTACCCATAAGCTTAAATAGTCTTGATCGCGAGGGTGCGAGATTGCTGAGTCCCCGTGGCTTACAGATACTTCCAAAACCAGCTTGCAGGTGCTGATGAGTTCGTGCAGATGACGCAACCAAGATCAGGAGGAGCTCGACGAAGATCTTGTCCTTTGTGTTGTTTCGTTCTAGTTGATCAGTAGTGGAGCCCAGTTGGGGTCGATCGGGGACCTTTGTCGCATTTGGGGTTCTTCTTTTATTTTGGTTCCGTAGTCGGGCCATGAGTGCATTTGATTGATGTAATGTTTATTCATGTAATTGTGTGAAGTGGCGATTGTAAGCCAACTATGTAACTTTTTCCCCTATTGTATTACATGGGTTGTGTGAAGATTACCTCACTTGCGACATTGCCTTCAATGCAATTATGCCTCTAAGTCGTGCCTCGACACGTGGGAGATATAGTCGCATCGAGGGTGTTACAGACGATGACCATCATCACCATCCCCTCCGACAAGAAGGACGCACTGATCTGTGCTAACCAACTCTACCGGGAAGCAGTTGCAGCGACTGCCACCAAGGCACTCGCTCTTGCCGCTAGAGCCGCGGCAGGAAAGAAGACCGGCAAGACCTCTCGCACCCACTCCATCAAGCGCACCTCTTCGGAGTGTTGTGCTCCCGTCGAGGATGTGCCAGAGAGCTCCGCCAGAAAGAGCAAGAAATCCATATCTGCGCCACCAGAGACCAAGAGGGCGTCCGTCGAGGCGGATGGCACGAGAGGGGCTTTCACCATAAGCTCCACCCTAGACAGCAAATAGGAAAGCGCGCTCGTCACCTTCCTTAGGGAGAATGTCTACGTGTTTGCATGGCAAGTATCCGACATCCCCGGCGTTCCCAGGGAGGTGATTGAGCACCATCTTGCTGTCTGTCCTCATGCGCGACCCGTCAAGCAGAAGGTCAGGAAGCAAGCTGTGGAACAAAATGAGTTCATTACAGAGGAGATCAGGAAGTTGGAAGCGGCAGGCTTGGTGAGAGGAGTACTCCATCCGACGTGGTTAGCCAATCTGGTGGTGGTGCGCAATGCAAATGTGAAGTGGAGGCTATGTATTCACTACACAAATATCAATAACGGTTGTCCCAAGGACCCTTTCCCGTTGTCGCGCATTGACCAGATTGTTGACTCCATGGTCGGGTGTGATCTGTTATCATTCCTTGATGCCTACTCGGGGTACAACCAGATCTTCATGACAAGAGAAGATGAAGAGAATACAGCGTTCATCACGCCATGTGGAACATATTGCTTTTTATGGATGCCTTTCGGGTTGAAGACTGCTGGCTCGACATTTGCAAGGCCAGTTGTCGGTGTCAAAACCGATGGATCTCGGGTAGGGGGTCCCGAACTGTGCGTCTAGGATTGATGGTAATAGGAGACGGGGGACACGATGTTTACCCAGGTTCGGGCCCTCTCTATGGAGGTAATACCCTATGTCTTGCTTGATTGATCATGATGAATATGAGTGTTACAAGAGTTGATCTACCATGAGATCGTGATGGCTAAACCCTAGAAGCCTAGCCTATATGACTATGGTAATGAATATCTTCTTTCCGGACTAACCCCTCCGGTTTATATAGACACCGGGGGGATCTAGGGTTTACATAGAGTCGGTTACATAAGAAGGAATCTTCATAGTCGGTCGCCAAGCTTGCCTTCCATGCCAAGGAGAGTCCAATCCGGACACAGGTATAGTCTTCGGTCTTCATGTCTTCACGGCCTATCAGTCCGGCCCATGGATAACAGGCCGGACACCCGAGGACCCCTTAGTCCAGGACTCCCTCAGTAGCCCCTGAACCTGGCTTCAATGATGAGGAGTCCGACGCGCAGATTGTCTTCGGCATTGCAAGGCGGGTTCCCCCTTCCGAACTCCTAGTTGATCTCCAAATGCAATGATTGTATCTGTACTTGTATGCACAACCGCAGAGGACATAATATTTCATGAGTTCAGCCTACCGACCACTTTTTAATAATATGACACCACGCCTGCCCGGCCACTACTTGCGAACCGTTTTAGCTGGCCCGTCGCCCCACGCCCCAAGACGTGGTCTTATTGACGCGTCTTATCCAAGCAGAGATCGTGCCTCCCTTTTTAAGGGATTCCTGTCAAACCGAACGACGTGGGTAACCCAACCGTCATTGGGGTACAACTCCCTGGAAACAAGCAAGTTTTTGAGGCCCAAGAGGAGACGTTTGATACTTGCAGCCATTATATAGGGGTACAGACCCGCCTTTTTCTTCCATGCTTGCCTCTTTCTCAACCCCTACTACCCCAAGTTCTAACACCCGGGTTTCGGTCGCCTCCAGCCCCAATCATGTCCGGATCCAGCCGTCAAGGCCGGTGGGTAGCTTCTTCTATTGCGGAGGAAGACACTTCAAAGCTTTGGGAGGCGAGGTACCTGACCGCTGAAATCCATCATCGGCTTCCTGCCGAGGGGCAGGTTATTCCCACCCCCAGATCCGGCGAGAGGGTCGTGTTCGTGTCCCACTTCCTCCGCGGGTTGGGGTTTGCACTTAACCCCTTCGTCCGAGGGCTCATGTTCTATTACGTGCTAGACTTTCATGATCTGGCCCCGGACTCTATTCTTCTTATCTCGGCATTTATCGTCACGTGTGAAGCCTTCCTCCGAACCACTCCGCACTTCGGCTTGTGGCTCAAGGCCTTCAATGTGAAGCCGCAAACGGTAGAGGGGGAGCAGGCCGAGTGCGGCGGTGCTATAGTGTGCAAGCTTGCTAGCGCCATTTGGCTGAAAGGATCCTTCGCCAAATCTTCCGATCTGTGGCAGCAGGGGTGGTTCTATATCACCGAGCCCCGCAGCTCCAAGTGGGCAACTGCGCCCGCATTCTGATCCAGCCCCCCAATTCATCTTGCATCGTGGATTAACAAGGGGCTGGATTGGGGATCAACGAATGATGTGCGAACTCTGCAAAGTCGCATCCGAAGCCTCATTGAGAGGGACATCGACATAGCCAACATCGTTCAAGTAATGCTAGTTCATCAGACCCTGCCGTGCTAGCGACGGCCTCTCCGCCTATGGGAGTTCAATCCAGAAGGGTCGCGAACTCTTCAGCACTTCTTCGGCACAACGCACGAAGGAATGTGGAGATTATTCTTCGGGAAACGAAGGCAATGGCCGGACACCGCCGAAGATGTCGGCCTAGACTGTAACCATCCAGATACCCCGGTAAGTACCTGTTTACCGAATACCTTATAGTCAGATACCCAGTGGCAAGATACCAACAGTATCATCCTTTTTCAGGGCTGGATAAAGAAGGTGGAACTGATTAGGTGTCCGGCTCCCCTTCCCAGAGACTCAGCTACTCCTGTGTTAACAAGGATGCTGGCCTCAGCGCCATATGAGGCACCAGCAGGGGAGGGCGATAAGACCCAATATAACCTTGGTTCCGGAGGTAAGTCAGACACTGAGTCAGGAGAAATCGACCTTTCCTTGCCCGAAGACGAAGGCGAAAAATGACCCAGTATCCCTTCTCCAAACAGGAGGAAAAGGGTCGCCTCTGAAGATTGGGAGGGGCGGTCTTCCAAGAAGGGAAAGATGCCACCGTCGATCGGCTTGGGTTTGGAAAGGGACGCCGTTGAGCAGCTCCAGTAGGGGAACAAACCCTCGG
The DNA here is from genome assembly GCA_034509565.1 of Triticum monococcum. Taxonomy (NCBI): domain Eukaryota; kingdom Viridiplantae; phylum Streptophyta; class Magnoliopsida; order Poales; family Poaceae; genus Triticum; species Triticum monococcum. The sequence continues at coordinate 631,428,202 of CM067843.1, forward strand.
CCAAACCGTAAGAGAATCCGGATTACTTTGATAGCATGCCACTCCATTATTGTTACCAAAGATACACGTAACACATTTATGCATTTTTACAAGTCGGCACAGAATTTTTCTAGGCGATCCTCTTCTTTGGGGAGTCTCCTCCTAGAGATGATGGAGATAGAAACGCCTCCTCCGACCTCCTCGCCCAATAAGGCCGATGACTATGAAGTGTCATCGCGGAGGGTCCCTTTAGACCAGGGGGCAGCAGAGGCAGTACCCAAAGGTGGATCTCCGACCATCCGAGATTCTGGGGCTAATGATAACAAAGGCCCCGGACTGTCTGGTTCACAACCGATAGTGATTTTGGAGACGGGTGAGCAGATTCCTTCAAAGGATGATTGTGCTTTTGGAGTAGCTTCCGGAGACCCGGGGACTCCGGATATGTTGCGGGACATGTTGCGGAAAGCATCTGTCTCGGGGAAACAGCGTACCTTGATGGGTACAGTGATTGAAAAGATTTTGTCCATGAAGAGCGGATTAAATGGAGCCTTCATGAGCCTACTGAAGGGCTTCGAGGTTTGTGACATAATGTTTTCAGCTATGTTTCATTTGCAAAGATGCGCCTGTGTATAGGTAGTAGCCCGTGATACTCGGGTTGGCTACCGTTGGGAAGCAAAAAAGAGGATCGAAAAGGATCATTTGAGGACTAACCTGATCAACTTTGAACACAGGCTACTTCCCCCTTGGCCGCTTCTCGGACTATGGAAATTGCCGACACTATAAAAAAAGACACATCCGTGACATTTTGGGCTGAACGAAATTTTTTTCTGTCATACATATAACACTTCTATGACGATAATTGTGACAAAACCGGGTATCATCATAGATGTGGTGGGCTCCTACTTCTATGACAAAAAATCATGACAGAAAATGGGCTTTTCATCCTGGGCGGGCCGGAGACGCAGCTGCATGACATTCTTTGGGTCGTCCATGACGGAAAAACCCGTGGTAGAAGCGAGGGCGAGGAAAATTTCGGGGAGTTCCCGGTTACGGTGGGAGGTCGGGGGCCGAGCGATGCGTGTTTCTCTCGTACACGTACGCGCGTGTCTGCGAGGCGTTGGCTCTAACTGAACCCGAGCGAGGCGTTGGGCTCTAACTGAACCCGAGCGATTGCACTGCAGGCTACGCGTTACTGAACCCGAGCGATCGATCAATGGCTGTTAACTGAACCTGATCGAGCGATTCCTTCGCTACTACTGCTAACTGAAGCTGATCGATGCTGCCTGTGGATGAACAGTGAGCGTTGCAGGGGGGTTGGATGAACAGTTCCCGGTGGGGGTGGATGAACAGGACCTCGTGGTGTTGCCTTTGGATGAACAGGACCCTGATCGATCGAGCCGGTTGGGGCTGAATGAACAGGACCCCGTGGAGGGCTGGATGAACAGGACCACCCCGTGGAGGGCAGGATGAACAGTAGAAGGTGGAGGGCAGGATGAAGAGTAGCCCGTGGAGGGGTGGTTGAACAGGAGCCCATGAAGAGGGCTGGTTGAACAGTAGCCGGTGGAGTAGCACGCGGTGGAGGCTGGATGAACAGGAGCCCGTGGATGAACAGTCGCAGGTGGAGGCTGGACGAGGTCGACGGTGGATGAATAGTAGGTCGTGGAGGCTGGAGGGGGTCGACGATGGAGATGAATAGTATCCTGTGGAGTCCCATTTTGTGGTACGCCACACCCCTCCCGATGAACAAGACCCCCATTTCGATCGTAGGAGGTCCATTTCCTCCGTTTTGCGGTACGCCAGAACCCTCCCGATGAACAGGACCCCTGTTTCGACCGTAGGAGGTCCGTTTCCTCCGTTTTGCGGTACGCCAGACCCCTCCCGATCAACAGGACCCCGTTCTGAACGTAGGAGGTATGTTTCCTACGTTGTGCGGTACGTCAGGCCTCATTTCCATCGCATGTTCCATCCAAGCCCTCCCGATGAACACGACCACGCATTACGTTCCAACCCAGCCGGTTGGCTCCCACGCATTCCATTGCCTACCGATGAACACGACGCATTCCGTTGCCTCCCCATGAACACGACGCACTCCATTGCCTCCCCATGAACACGACGACGACGCTGTTTCTCCGTTCCGACCCAGCCATGTCAACGAGCCCTCGCCGTACGTATGCGTGAGTAGGCGTTCGAGACCCTGCCCGTATGTACACATACGTGGCTGTATTTTCTTTCTTGCACCCTGGCCGCCTCTACTACGACTCGTGTGCGCCTCTACATCCACCAGTATATATGTACGTACATGTTCGCGACCAGAATGACAACACTACGTACGCTTCAACCAGGTGGGTCCCGACTGTCAGGCACTTCCTTGCGTGCAAAGATGTAGCTGGTGGGTCCCAGCAGTCAGGGGGGGCGAAATACGGTGGCCCGTCCGGTGGGTCCCCGCTGTCAGGTGGAGGAATAATTATTTTGCACGTAATAAGGAGGCACTTCCTTGCTGCGGTCGTGGACCCAGTTGTCAGCCTCTCCACGTATAGTCCACGTCCGATGGAAGCCGTTCCTTGACCACATTGACCACACCGCACCGAGAGCACCAGGGTGGTGGACGACGGCGAGGCCTAGGAAGGGGACAACGCGGAGCCGGGGAAGACGTGGCAGTGGATGCCCACGCATAGAGGAGTACGAGGGCACTGGTTCGCTGCGGTGTGAGGTTGCCGTCGCCGCAGAGTAACAGGGGGTGTGGGTGAGTAGAGGGATGGCATGTCCAGCAGTGGGAGTAGTAGGGGGCGGTGAGGCCTCCGCCGCATCGCAGCCGGCCACGGGAGGCAGGAGCACGAGGCACGACCGGCGCTGGTTTGGGCGGCTGGAGCAAGAAGACCAGAGGTTGAAGAAGCACTACGGCCGTTGGATGGACATCATACGGTCACTGGAGCTAGAATCGTGCATATTGACTAAGTTGACAAAGCCCTCCGTCCCCGTCAACTTAGTAGGCCCACAAGTTAGGCTGCCACTATACTGGGTCCCAGCTAACAGGGGGAGTATTCAATTTTTTTGTGCGTAATAAGGAGGCACTTCCTTGCGTGCGAAGATATAGCTGGTGGGTCCGAGCTGTCAGCGGCGGTAACGTTTCTTTCATGAAATACATAGGCCCTTTTGGTGGGTCCTGAAGGAAATATGCCCTAGAGGCAATAATAAAGTTATTATTTATTTCCTTATATCATGATAAATGTTTATTATTCATGCTAGAATTGTATTAACCGGAAACATAATACATGTGTGAATACATAGACAAACAGAGTGTCACTAGTATGCCTCTACTTGACTAGCTCATTAATCAAAGATGGTTATGTTTCCTAACCATAGACAAAGAGTTGTTATTTGATTAATGGGATCACATCATTACATGAATGATCTGATTGACATGACCCATTCCATTAGCTTAGCACCCGATCGTTTAGTATGTTGCTATTGCTTTCTTCATGACTTATACATGTTCCTATGACTATGAGATTATGCAACTCCCGTTTGCCGGAGGAACACTTTGTGTGCTACCAAACGTCACAAGTAACTGGGTGATTATAAAGGAGCTCTACAGGTGTCTCCAAAGGTACATGTTGGGTTGGCGTATTTCGAGATTAGGATTTGTCACTCCGATTGTCAGAGAGGTATCTCTGGGCCCTCTCGGTAATGCACATCACTTAAGCCTTGCAAGCATTGCAACTAATGAGTTAGTTGTGGGATGATGTATTACGTAACGACTAAAGAGACTTGCCGGTAATGAGATTGAACTAGGTATTTGATACCGACGATCGAATCTCGGGCAAGTAACATACCGATGACAAAAGGAACAACGTATGTTGTTATGCGGTCTGACCGATAAAAGATCTTCGTAGAATATGTAGGAGCCAATATGGGCATCCAGGTCCCGCTATTGGTTATTGACCAGAGACGTGTCTCGGTCATGTCTACATTGTTCTCGAACCGTAGGGTCCGCACGCTTAAGGTTTCGATGACAGTTATATTATGAGTTTATGAGTTTTGATGTACCGAAGGAGTTCGGAGTCCCAGATGAGACCGGGACATGATGAGGAGTCTCGAAATGGTCGAGACGTAAAGATCGATATATTGGACGACTATATTCGGACATCGGAAAGGTTCCGAGTGATTCGGGTATTTTTCGGAGTACCGGAGAGTTACGGGAATTCGCCGGGAGAAGTATTGGGCCTTGATGGGCTTTACTAGGAAGAGGAGAAAGGGCCTGCTGCGCCCCCCCCCCTCTAGTCCGAATTGGACTAGGGAAAAGGGGGTCGGCCACCTTTCCTTCTCCTCCACTTCCTTCTCCCTTCCTCCCCTCTTGGTGGACTCCTACTAGGACTTGGAGTCCTAGTAGGACTCCACATCCTGGCCGCATCTAGCCTTGGCCGGCCTCCTCCTCCTCCATCCTTTATATACAGGGGCAGGGGGCACCCCATAGACACACAAGTTGATCCATGTGATCGTTCCTTAGCCGTGTGCGGTGCCCCCTGCCACCATATTCCACCTCGATCATATCGTTGTAGTGCTTAGGCGAAGCCCTGCGTCGGTAGAACATCATCATCATCACCACGCCGTTGTGCTGACGGAACTCATCCCCGAAGCTTTGCTGGATCGGAGCCCGGGGAGCGTCATCGAGCTGTATGTGTGCTAAGAACTCGGAGGTGCCAGAGTAACGGTGCTTGGATCGGTCGGATCGGGAAGACGTGTGACTACTTCCTCTACGTTGTGTCAACGCTTCCGCAGTCGGTCTGCGTGGGTACGTAGACAACACTCTCCCCTCTTGTTGCTGTGCATCACCATGATCTTGCGTGTGCGTAGGAAATTTTTTGAAATTACTACGTTCCCCAACAGGTCCCTGATGTCAGGTGGAGGAATCATTATTTTGCACGTAATAAGGAGGCATTTCTTTGCGTGCGGCCGTGGACCCAGCTGTCGGCCTCTCCACGTACAGTCCACTTCAGATGCATGTCGATCGTTGACCACGTTGACCAGGCCACGCCGAGAGCACCAGGGCGGTGGGCAGTGGACGACGGCGAGGCCTAGGAAGGGAACGACACGGAGGCAGGGAATACTCGGCAGTTGTTTCCCACGCGGAGGGGAGTACGAATGTACGAGGGTTTACTGGTTCATCTGCCGTTACCAGAGAATAACAGCAGGTGTGGGTGAGTAGAGGGATGGCTAGGCCAGCGATGGGAGTACGGTGGGGCGGTGAGGCCTGCGCGGCAGCACAGCCGGCCGCGGGGAGGAGGGAGCAGGTAGTCCCGCCGGCGCTTGTTTGAGTGGCTGGAGCAGGAAGAGCAGAGATTGAAGAAGCACGACGGCCGTTGGATGGACATCCAACAGTCACTGCTTGTGCGTCAACCTTTTTGTAGGAAAGCCTCAAATCTGTGGAAAACAGCATACATGACATCTGCCATTATTTCTAATAATTTTCAGCCCATTTGCTAATTCTTAAGGGTTTTTTTGGAGCCCGTATTCTTTTTGTTAGCATTACAACCCAAATTGTGGCCACAGTTAAAAAATTATACGAAATTTTGCATATTCCGGTGCGGTCCAAACTGTTTTTATTCCCGAAATTTTGACTCACATTCAAACTGATTTTAAAAATAAATTTATATCAATATAAAATCCAACAAATTCTCCACGCATAAAAATTAATGTAATTGAAAATCTTGAAATGAAAAAAAGGTATTTGAAACTAATTGCCGGTTTGATGTGTTTTAAAAATGTACAGCCCATTTCTTATTACTGATGGGCCATTTTCTCAGCCAGCCGAATGAAAGCTCTCCTCGTCTTGAAAGATTTGCAGCCCAACAGGCCTGACAAAGCGACTTACTTGGCAAATCACAAACAAACTGGGCTGTGGCCGTGGACCCAGCTGTCAGCCTCTCCACGTACAATACTCTTCCGATGGAAGTCGTTCCTTGACCACGTTGACTACGCCGCGCGGAGAGCACCACGGCGGTGGACGACAGCGGGGCCTAGGAAGGGGATGACGCGGAGCCGGGGAAGACGCGGTAGTGGAAGCCCGCGCGGAGAGGAGTATGAGGGTTCACTGGTTCGGCTGCGGTGTGAGGCTGTCGTTGCCGCAGGGCCTGGCCAGCGGTGGGAATAGTAGGGGGCGGTGAGGCCTCCGCGACAGCACAGCCGGCCACGGGAGACAGGAGCATGCGGCACGACCGGCACTGCTTTGGGCGGCTGGAGCAAGAAGACCAGAGGTTGAAGAAGCACTACGACCGTTGGATGGACATCGTACGGTCACTGGAGCTAGAATCGTTCATATTGACTAAGTTGACAAAGCCCTCCATCCCCGTCAACTTTGTTGGCCCACAAGTCATCCTCTCACTATGGTGGGTCCCAGCTAACAGGGGGTATTCATTTTTTGTGCGTAATAAGGAGGCACTTCCTTGCGTGCGAAGATATAGCTGGTGGGTCCGACATGTCAGCGGGGGGAATGTTTTTTTCGTGAAATACAGAGGCCCTTCCGGTGGGTCCCAGCTATCAGGTGGAGGAATCATTATTTTGCGCGTACAGTCCACGGCCGATGGATGTCGTTCGTTGACCAAGTTGACTAGGCCTCGCCGAGAGCACGATGGCGGTGGACGACGGCGAGACCTAGGAAGGGAACGACACGGAGCCGGGGAAGACTCGACAATGGTTGCCCACGCGGTGGGGAGTACGAGGGTTTACTGGTCCGGCTGTCGTCACCGGAAAATAACAGGAGGTGTGGGTGAGAAGAGGAATGGCCTGGCCAGCAATGAAGTACGGTGGGGCGGTGCGTCCTGTGCGGCAGCACAGCCGGCCACGGGAGGCGGGAGCACGCAGTCCCACCGGAGCTGGTTTGGGCGGCTGGAGCAAGAAGATCAGATATTGAAGAAGCAGCACGGCCATTGGATTAACATCCAACGGTCACTACTGCTAGAATCGTTTGTGGACTAAGTTGACAAAGCCAAAGTACACGTCAACCTAGTAGACCCACAAGTCAGCCTCCAAATCTGTCCCAAACAGCATACAGCCCAAAATTTCTAGCCAGATTCAAATTAATTTTAAATCTAAATATACCTTAATTTAAATTCAATGAAATTTTACCTGCACAAAAACAATGAAATTTAAAATATGAAAATCTGAAAGAAAACAATATTTTGGAACTAATTGTCTGTTTGGTGTATTTTTTTCATTTTTACAGCCCATTTATTATTACATATAGCCCATTTCTTATTACTTATAGCCCATTTTTTTGGGCAAAATGCATCTCTCCTCGTCTTGAAAGATTTCCGGCCCAACAGGGCGTAGAAAAGCAAGTAGGCCTACGTTGGTTATTCTGCAAAAAACAAAATAGCTGGCTAGCAATTTTCAGAAAGGAAAAAAACAAATTGGGCTGGTCATGTGCTAAACATATGAAATAAAAGCCTGGGCTAGACGGGCCACGGGTCCCGCAAAACCCAGTTGATACCCTTCTCCGTCCCGAAAAAACAAAATTATTGCGCATGCTGCTGGGTCCCTACTGTCATCCTCACCATGTACAGTCATCTCCTTATTCCTCTAAGTTGTTGACCATGTTGACAACACCGGAGGGTGGCGTCACGGTGAGCGAACCAAGGCGGAGGACGATGGTGAGGCCTCGGACGGGAACGAACAGGAGCCGGGGCAGATCACAGCCAGCTGTGGGAGGCGGGAGCAGGCGGTCCCGTCAGTGCTGGTTTTGCTTTGGTGGCTCGAGGAAGAAGAGACTAAAGAAACACGACAGACGTTGAATGTCAATCCAACGGTCAAGGTTGGCACAATCGTTTGTTGACTAAGAGGACACCAAGTAGCATACTTTTTTATATATAGGAAGAAAACTGCGAGGAAAATGCGTTCGTCTGCCGTCCTCCTCACAGGGAACGTTCGCCACATAAGTGACTAGCACCCTTGGTTTTCAACCGAGAGGTCTTGGGTTCGAGTCCCAGGAACTCTCAATTTTGTCCTCCTTCCTTCCTCGCCAAAAAAGGGAAAGAAAATCAAAGACTTGGGAAGGCGTACAGAACAAGCTAGTGTACCAGTAAAGAGACGTTGCCGAGTTTTAGAAAAAAGAAAGACAAGCTCCTGTAGCTGGTTCGAATCCGAACCTAGACTATGACTATATATGGTGCTATGCTACTCCGCAAGTAATGAAACTGACATATCCAACGTTCGCTTCTCCTCTTCTCTACTTACTCTACCTAGCATCAGAAGCTCTGGCCGCAGCAACCATGTCCGCTGGCTGCTCGTCCACCTGCTCTTCAGTAGGCAACAACCAGATATGCGCCAAGTCGCAGCCCGTACCATCGCATGTGGGTCTCATCACACCCTCACCGGCATGCGCACCGCAGCCGATTGCTCATCACAACCCGCTGCCGTTGGTGTGGTGCCACTGCTGCAAATCACGCAGAGTCATCCATCGCGTCTGAACCACAATCCGCAACCCTGGCGGAGTCTTCTACAAATGCCCGAATCATGGGGAATAATATGTTTAAGTGTTCTTCTGCTGCTTTTAGTTGCTGATTTTTTTTAATAGTTTGGTTGATGATCTACCAATTTGATTCATGTAGAAAAGGGAAGATTCGTGTGATTTGTATTTCTGGGAAGTTGCTGATGTGGGGGAATGCAACTACGCTGATTATTTGGTTAGCCGAGGAATCCCAATACCAGCAGGTTGGGGTGTTGGACAAGTAACTGAAGGAACGGCAGAAGAGGAAGATGCAGAGCAGAAGGTTAAAGATGCAGTTCCTCCGATCATGGCCAAGCAACAGCTGTTGAACGACCTTAACAGCAATGAGGAGATGAAAGAGCTTGTGAAGATAATGGGCAAAATCGATGTGCTCTGTAGGATGATTGTCTCTTTATTTGCAGAGTATGTAGACCTTGTGATGTATTCAGTGGCTATGACATGAGCACTTTGCTGAAACTAGTAATGAATGAAACCTATGTAGCAGGCTGGGCGTAGTGTTGTGAACATCTAATGATTTCTATTAATGGAAATCAGGGGGTATCCCCTTTTGTTCATATAAATAAATAAATAGCAGAGGCCATGTCGGGTCAGCTTTGTTCTCATTCGAAGACGTCGAGCAAATTGCAGTCCAACAGCAAACTATGTCATCAAATTCAAGTTTCACAGCCAAATATGACTACAACTAAACAACAATGTCATCATGTTTTAGTTTTCATACAATCACCAAACACAAATCAGCATACATAACAAGTGATGTTCTGACAACAAAATACTAAACAACATGTTCATCAAGTTTCAGTTATCATAGCAAACACAATTTCACATAGTAGATAAAAAACATCTTCTGACAGGCAAATACGAAAAAAGCAATGTAATCATCATCCGCAGCAGCAGCGTCAACATCTTCGCCATGTGTATCAGTCTGAATCGTAACCCCCACGGTGTCATCTTCTTCTTAGTCCTCAACGTCCTCAAACGTTGGCTTCTTCTTGATCAACTCTTGTATGTCCACAACACGACATGCAATCTTTTCGCCGGCGTCATTGACATGATGGTTCTCAAAGATATTAGGAACATCTATGTTATCTTGTACATCAGGAGCAATGTAAGCATCATCTTGTTGTGCAACTTCATTAAATGAATTCCTCTGCTCAAACCTTTGCAATACTCTCCAGTCATCGCTACGTGCAAATGTGTCTTCCAAGAAAAATATCTGTGTTGCTTGATTTGCCAAAATAAAAGGCTCGTTGGTCTGGTACGCCGCCTTAACATTGATGGATTTGAAATAATCATAAGCTCTGGGTTTTGCGATCCTGGAAAACAGGTTATACCAACGACAACACAACAGAACCACACACCGATGATCCTCGAAACTGGAGATATACTGCAACTAAATAACGTCTATTATGTTAGCATACATTTCAGTTGTCTCTTTGTCATACGTATCCGTGCTCATGATGGCACTGTTTTGTGTCTTCCTGCCTTCGTCTCGTGCAAGGGTGTTGTATCTCACTGTAGGATCGAAAGTATGTCTAGAGGGGGGGTGATTAGACTACTTGACCAACTAAAAACTTAGCCTTTTCCCAATTTTAGTTCTTGGCAGATTTTAGCTATCTTAGAGCAAGTCAAGCAATCATCACACAATTCAAGCAAACATGCAAAGAGTTTATTGGCAGCGGAAAGTAAAGCATGCAACTTGCAAGAATGTAAAGGGAAGGGTTTGGAGGATTCAAACGCAATTGGAGACACGGATGTTTTCCCATGGTTCGGATAGGTGGTGCTATCCTACATCCACGTTGATGGAGACTTCAACCCACGGAGGGTAACGGTTGCGCGAGTCCACGGAGGGCTCCACCCACGAAGGGTCCACGAAGAAGCAACCTTGTCTATTCCACCATGGCCATCGCCCACGAAGGACTTGCCTCACTAGCGGTAGATCTTCACGAAGTAGGCGATCTCCTTGCCCTTACAAACTCCTTGGTTCAACTCCACAATCTTGTCGGAGGCTCCCAAGTAACACCTAGCCAATCTAGGAGACACCACTCTCCAAGAAGTAACAAATGGTGTGTTGATGATGAACTCCTTGCTCTTGTGCTTCAAATGATAGTCTCCCCAACACTCAACTCTCTCTCATAGGATTTGGATCTGATGGAAAGAAGATTTGAGTGGAAAGCAACTTGGGGAAGGCTAGAGATCAGGATTCATATGGTAGGAATGGAATATCTTGGTCTCAACACATGAGTAGGTGGTTCTTTCTCAGAACATATGAGTAGGAATGGTGTATGTGTTCTGATGGCTCTCCCTTCTAATGAAGAGGAGGTGGAGGGGTATTTATAGCCTCCACACAAAATCCAACCGTTACACACAATCTACCAATCTCGGTGGGACCGAATCAGAAAACTCGGTCTGACCGAAATAGTAAACCTAGTGACCGTTAGGAATTTCGGTGGGACTGAGATGCAACTCGGTAGGACTGATTCGGTTAGGGTTTGGGCATAACGTAATCTCGGTGAGACCGATCGCACAAACTCGGTGAGACCGAGTTCGGCAATTAGCTAACCGGAGAGTTGGTCAGGCAAACTCGGTGGGACCGACTTGCTCTTTCGGTGAGACCGAAAAGTTACAAGAAGGAAATAGAGAGCTTGCATTGCATTCTCGGTGGGACCGATTCGCTCTTTCGGTGAGACCGAAAAGTTACGAAAGGGAAACAGAGAGTTTGCAACCCCATCTCGGTGTGACCGAGATCCTTATCGGTAGGACCGAATTGCTAGGGTTTGGCAGTGGCAAATGACAAGTGAAACTTGGTGGCGCCGGATTGAAAGAATCGGTATGACCGAGTTTGGCTTAGGGTTTAGGTCATTTGTGGATATGGGAAAGTAGCTGAGGATTTTGGAGCATATCATTAAGCACTTGAGCAAGAGGCTCATTAAACAACACCTCATCCCTCCTTGATAGTATTGGCTTTTCCTATGGACTCAATGTGATCTTGGATCACTAAAATGTAAAATGAAGAGTCTTGAACTTCAAGCTTTAGCCAATCCTTTGTCCTTAGCATTTTGAGGGTTCCACTTTCACATCCATGCCATGCCAATCATTGAGCTTTCCTGAAATAATCATCTTGAAATAGCATTAGCTCAATGAGCTATATGTTGTTATAAATTACCAAAACCACCTAGGGATAGTTGCACTTTCAATCTCCCCCTTTTTGGTAATTGATGACAACATATAGATCAAAGCTTCGGCAAATAATAATAATCATGAAATACATCGTCGCTTTGAGAAGTATGTGATAAGTAAGAGCTCCCCCTAAATTTGTGCATGTTTAAAATTTGCTTTGGACTGCAAATGCACAAGGAGTTAGAATCATGGGTTACTCTTCCATGTCACATACATCTTGGTGGAGCGCTCAAGAATGATAAGATTGAAATACATGCACTCATCACCAAGAATAGTGAATGATCACAAACGATAGATAGAATGATAATATTTAGCAAGCATTAAGCAACCATTAAGTGTAGCTTATGATCAAACACATGATCATCGATGTCTCAAAAACATAAGGGCATTGTATCTCACACACAAGCAAACAAAGTTCGAAAAACCACCAAATAAAAAACAAGAGAGAATAAAAGCAACACTCTCTCTCGAAGCCTATGATCTATACATTTTCTCCCCCTTTGGCAACAAGTTACCAAAAAGTTCCTAGAAAATGCATAGTGCTAAGTCGACGCTCAGGCTTGATCTTCAGGTGGTGGTGGAGTCCGGAGCACGCCAAGGACGAAGCCTTCAGTAGATGTGGTAGGAGTTGAGGCTGTGGTGGATGCTGGAGCTGGTGGAATGGAGGCTGTAGCTGGTGCAGATGTTGTGGCTCTGGTGTCAGCAACTGGCAGTGCAGACGACCTCGGACCTCGTGGCACCCACGCAAAAGCATCAATCATGGTCTGCCTCTCCTCTCATTCATGTCCTCCTGAAGCTGCTCCACGGTGGTCTGTATCTCTGTCACCTTGATGTCCATGTCATAGAGCCTCTGTTCCATGATCCTCTCTAGGCTCGCCTGGTTCTGAGTCAGGGTAGCTATACTCTGCTCAATCCGCAGGGTGGACGCTATCAGGTAACCGAGCTGCTCTTGTTTGGTCTTCAAGAAGTAATCAGATGCCTCCGCTTGAGTAGGCATCCTGGCAGCTTTCTCCTTCTTCGCCTTCTCCTTCTGAGCTTGTGCATGGGCAGATGAGGGTTCATTCTCAGTCATAACCACTTGGTTATCCTCAAAATCTGGACGGATGGGAAGGTGTTCCTTATCCAATAAATACACGCCCGTGCCCATCTTGGAGTTGATGAGCTCCTGAATCTGTGGGGCATACCCACAACTCCTCTTCTGGTCTGCAGCTGTCCTCTTGATTGTTTCCACAATGAGACTCATGACCTTGAATTTCTGAGGCACGTCAAAGACATGAAGCAAGTTGATCGCGTGACCTCTGATCATCTTGTGATCTCCAGATTTGGGCAGAAGGGTGTGCCTAAGGATCCAGTTGATTGTAGGCAATCCTGAGAGCAGATAGTGCACTGAGCCAAACTTGAACGTGTTGAGCGCTTCATTCGGGATCTCCTTGTACATGTTGGACATGGAGTTGTGATCCATCTTTTTCTTGGCATAAATGTCCAAGTCACCAGCTTGCTCCTCTGGGGCATTGATCAACTTCGCCCATTCTTCAACAGTGGATTGGTACCTTGTACCCTCTGACATCCATGTGATCCTGCCATCCGGATAAAAGTGTGCTGTGGAGTAGAATTGCATGATCAGCTCCTCGTTCCACTTTGTGAGCTTCTGCCCAACAAAGTCTGCAACTCCACACGCACTAAAGCTGTCAAATACACCGGGGTAGTACTCTTCATTGTCCTTGATGTAGGTCCAGTCGACCTATCTCATGTCACAAACGATTGGCTTCTTGTCAAGCAAAACAGTCTGATAGAAATCTTGCTGTTCCTTGGTATGAAATCTGTAATCCACGACAGTTCTTCTCCTAGAAGCATACGGATCTGTTTCTCTCCATTTCCTCAGCCCTGAATCTCTCCTGAGCTTCATATCCTCAGCCACAGGATGAGCATCGTTGTGGTCTGGGATCTTGGGCTTGAGCTTGCTAAGGACACTCTCTTCCTCTTCTTCGATAGCTTCAGGCACTGGGGCCTTGTTCTTTTCCACAGCTGGGATGCTTCGTGTGTTTCTCTTTGGTGCACTCTTAGGCTTAGATGCAGCCTTAGGTGCTTCCTTGGGCTTGGATGCAGCTGTTCCTGACCTTATAGCATCTCCCATGAGTTTGGCTACCTTGGGTGCTGGTGCAGCAACCTCTTCTTCTTCTTCTTCCTCCTCATCTACCATGATGGAGGCCTTCCCAAGCACTCTGGCTACAGTCTTCTTCACTCTTTCTTTCCTCTTTTTGCCCTCAGCAGCAATGGGCTCAACGGGAGCAGGCTTCACAGTTGAAGCTCTAGCCTTTGACATGGGCTGCCTGCCTGCTGGCCTTTTGATTTTCAGCCCTGGCTTTGTGCCTTGAGCTGGTTCAGCTCTCTTTGATGTGGCCTCTTCCTCTGCCACATAGTCTTCATCCTCAGAATCAGACGTTCTCTTCTTCCTTTGACGTGTGGCAGCCTTAGGCAGATTGCTGGGGGTGCTCCTGCTGCCATCATCAGAAGAACTTGAGGGGCTAGTGCCCTCACTCATCACAACTTGCTGCTCAGACACATTCTGGCTGTCACTTTGATCAGACATGTTGCAAACTGACTGCTGACCCTGTGAATAGATTATGGATAAGATAGAGTGGATGAGCATCACAAAAAGCAGAGATTTTTGCAAAAGATTAATTCAAAAACTTAGTTTTAGTTTTCCACAGAAAGCATCTCAGATCTACCGATTTTCAAACTCGATGACACCGAAGCAGTTTTGGCACCAGAACTGGTGAACTCGGTCAGACCGAGTCATAGTTCGGTGGCACCGAGACTGCTAGGGTTTCACAGAATTCAAAAATCGGTCGCACCGATAAGTTATTCTTGGTCAGACCGAGTTTCACTTGTGCAATGGCAAAAGCCAGATCGGTGGGACCGAGTTTTTCAACTCGGTGGGTCCAAGATGGTTTCGGCGGAAACCTAACCCTAAAATTTTCGAATTAAACCTAATCTACGAGTTCATTGACTGGATAGGAGTGTTTAAATCGTGGCAAGAATCATGATGATCACAATGTGCTAGGAATCGGAGTGGAGAATAGCACAAAGATCGAGTCCATACCCTAGTTCGGCGGAGACTCGCTACGGCGGCAACGACGGGGCAGAATTCCGTTGATGGCGGCGGAGACCAGCGACTGGAGGCTGCTGGCGGTGAGAAGACGATCCAGAGACCACAAAGGCAGAGCAGGCTGTCGCGCGGGCGAAGAGGTTTCGGAGAAATTTCCAAAATTTTGCACGTCACTATATATAGCCCGACCCTGTCGGTGTGACCGAGTGGAACAACTCGGTGGCACCGAGATGCAAAACTGTGTGCAGTTATTGCAACTCGGTGTGATCGAAAAGTTCAAATCGGTTGCACCGAGATCGAAAACCTAGATCAACTTAATGAACTCGGTAGGACCGAAAATGGAGTATCGGTCAGACCGAGATTCATAAAGAGGTTTTGGAAGTTTAAGTCTATGACGAATCGGGGACTCCGAGCGCTCCTCACACAGAGTGGTTCGAATCTGACTTGATCAAGTTTTGTGATGCAGCATGAATAGAGTTTGAGATGAGAAAAGCATAGATAGCTAGAGGAGGTTCTTAGGAATTCTTGTCCATCCACTTGGCAAAAGAAGAAAGCCAAACAGTCAAAACAACAAGTGGATGTCCTCGAATGAGTAAAATATGCAACCAACATGCTCACACAATAAGATGGCAAATGAAATATGTGGCAAAGCATGCACAACCAATTCTAGCATCTATCAAGCAATTTGCGATGACTAGGTCATCTATATATGAGTATATTGACTTAGGAGTTAAGTGAGAACACTTGATCATAGGTCATACTCATCGTTTAAGCTCAAGTGGGGTTACCACTTTTACATAAGGCATTGTTGTATTCGCATCTTTAGAGTTGCTTTAGCTCAAGTCTTAGAGTAAAGCTCCCCCTAGATGTGATATCCCCCCTAAGAGGGATGAACTAACCTTGGGTTTTGTCAATGATGACTTCATGTAGATGTTGAAGATGTGGATGCTCAATGTTGATGTAGATCACTTGGAGCTATCCATTTGAGTGAATTGCACTTTCAATACCTACATGGGTTAGTCCCAAAAGGAACAAACAAGGATATCCATAGACATAGAGTGATGCACACGCAAGATGATGTCCATGAAAACTTTAGGTTACCTTGTCCCTTGTCTTACCAACAAGAGGGTTTGTGACTCCTTGAACTAGTGCAAGATGTGGAAGTTGATTGCACTTGTTCTTGCCAAAATGATAAGAGTGAAGTATGTTGGCGGAGTCACCCTCAAGAACTCTCTAGTTCTTCTTCTTTGGGATCCACACCATCTTGATGGGAATCCTTGGAGTTGTAGTCATACTTGATGTAGTGGAACTTGAAGTGGTCTTGGGAATCCACTTGACTAAGGTCTTAGGAGCTTCTTCAAATGCATCAATCTCCTCTTGAAGCTTGTCCTTGCCTTTTTGCTTGTAGTCTTGTGGTGGAAGATCATCTTGAGCTTGTGTTCCCTTGAAGGAAGTATCATACTTCTCTTGTTGAGGAATAAACTTTGTCTTGGGGTATTGATCTTCTTCCCATTCAACTCCATTGGCATTGAACTTTTGTTCAAAACCGACACCTTGATTCTTCCGGTGCATTCCTTGCTTGCGCACAATTTACTCGAATTGCTTACTTCCGGCAAGGCTCTTGTAAACACCTTTCTCTATAATTCCCTTCAATAAGCTATTTTCTTGCTCAAGTGTAACTTGGCTAAGAGAATCATTAGTGGAATCAAGAGAACTACTAGAAGCAACAATATTGGATTTAGCATGATCATTGTTACTACTAGAGGAAGAATCTTTCTTATTCTTGTTACTAGTCTTGACTTGAGGCATGTAGGTGGATAAAAGTAAATGCTTGGCAATGTGAGAAGAACTTTTCTTGCGGAGATCATCATTGATTGCTTTTAAGAAATCATGCTCTTGCTCAAGATTGAGCTTTTCAAAGCGTAACTTCTCATGAGCTCTTAAAAGTTCTCGATGATCTTCGAAGATAGTTTCATGAGCTAACTTAAGAGTGTTTAGTTCTTTAGTTAGAGACTCAATCTTCTCCTTATCATTGTCATTCGTTTTATCTTGATTAGCATGATTAATTGACGTTTCATCATAGTATTCATCACTAGAGTTGTCAACAAGTAAATCATCATCACCTAACAAGTCATCTTCATCACTATTAAAGTCAACATACTCGGGGTGTGTTTCCTTAGGACCTTTGGCCATGAAGCATCTTCCAATTCCTTCATTTGGTGAGTCAAATATGTCGTAGGAGTTGGCTGACACAAGTGCTAGACCGGCAACACCTTCATCTTGAGTATCTTCGGAGTCGGAGTGATAACTTCTCTCGGAGTGGCTGTCGGAGTCGGAGCCGGATACCCATTCACCAACATGAGCTTGATGTCTTCGTTTTGTATAGCTCCTTGATGATTTTTCCTTCCTTTCCGAATCCTTGCTTCTCCGTGAGTATCTTCGTTCATAACGATCATCTCTACTCCTTCTCTCTCTTGGTGGAGATTCTTTGCTTCTTCTTTTTGGAGAATCTTCTCTTCTCTTGTAGGGAGCCGTACACTCATTGGAATAGTGTCCGGGTCTTCCACAATTATAGCAGTTTCGCTCTCGACTAGAAGATCTTTTGTCATTGTAGGACCTTGACTTGAAGCTTCTAACTTTGTTTCTACTCTTGTAGAACTTGTTGAAGTTCTTCACCATTAAGCTCAATTCTTCATTGAAGTTTTGTTTCTCACTTGATGATGTGGGGACTTCACATGACGCTTTGTAGGCACCACTTGATTTATTGTGAAGTTCCTCTTTATCCTTGAGTGACATCTCATGAGCAACAATCCTTCCAATTACTTCCGTTGGCTTGAGATCTTTGTAGTTGGGCATCATTTGGATTAATGTGCACACGGTATCATATTTCCCATCCAAGGCTCTTAGGATCTTCTTGATGATGAATCTATCGGTCATCTCTTCACTTCCTAAGCCGGCAATCTCATTTGTGATGAGAGCAAGCCTAGAGTACATTTCAGCGACACCTTCACCATCCTTCATCTTGAACTTGTCAAGTTGACTTTGGAGCACATCCAACTTGGATTCCTTGATGGAGTCGGTACCTTCATGCATATCAATCAAAGTATCCCAAATTTCCTTTGGATTCTCAAGGCGGCTGAATTTGTTGAATTCTTCGGGGCACAATCCGTTGAAGAGAATATCACAAGCTTGAGCATTGTATTGCAACATCTTCCACTCATCCGCGGTAGTTTCACGGTTTGGTTCTCTCCCATCAAAGAAATCACCTTGCAAACCAACACAAACAATAGCCCATACGGCGGGGTTATGTCCAAGAATATGCATTTTCATTTTATGCTTCCAACTAGCAAAATTAGTGCCATCAAAGTAAGGACCTCTACGGTGATAATTTCCCTCGCTAGACGCCATACTCTCCTAGGTTGTGAAACCAAGGCTATGACCACCAAAAGCTATGGAGATCAAGGCAAATGGAGACCAAAGCTCTGATACCACTTGTAGGATCGAAAGTATGGCTAGAGGGGGGTGATTAGACTACTTGACCAACTAAAAACTTAGCCTTTTCCCAATTTTAGTTCTTGGCAGATTTTAGCTATCTTAGAGCAAGTCAAGCAATCATCACACAATTCAAGCAAGCATGCAAAGAGTTTATTGGCAGCGGAAAGTAAAGCATGCAACTTGCAAGAATGTAAAGGGAAGGGTTTGGAGGATTCTAACGCAATTCGAGACACGGATGTTTTCCCGTGGTTCGGATAGGTGGTGCTATCCTACATCCACATTGATGGAGACTTCAACCCACGGAGGGTAACGGTTGCGCGAGTCCACGGAGGGCTCCACCCACGAAGGGTCCACGAAGAAGCAACCTTGTCTATTCCACCATGGCCATCGCCCACGAAGGACTTGCCTCACTAGCGGTAGATCTTCATGAAGTAGGCGATCTCCTTGCCCTTACAAACTCCTTGGTTCAACTCCACAATGTTGTCGGAGGCTCCCAAGTGACACCTAGCCAATATAGGAGACACCACTCTCCAAGAAGTAACAAATGGTGTGTTGATGATGAACTCCTTGCTCTTGTGCTTCAAATGATAGTCTCCCCAACACTCAACTCTCTCTCATAGGATTTGGATCTGATGGAAAGAAGATTTGAGTGGAAAGCAACTTGGGGAAGGCTAGAGATCAGGATTCATATGGTAGGAATGGAATATCTTGGTCTCAACACATGAGTAGGTGGTTCTTTCTCAGAACATATGAGTAGGAATGGTGTATGTTTTCTGATGGCTCTCTCTTCTAATGAAGAGGAGGTGGAGGGGTATTTATAGCCTCCACACAAAATCCAACCGTTACACACAATCTACCAATCTCGGTGGGACCGAATCAGAAAACTTGGTCTGACCGAAATAGTAAACCTAGTGACCGTTAGGAATTTCGGTGGGACTGAGATGCAACTCGGTAGGACCAATTCGGTTAGGGTTTGGGCATAACGTAATCTCGGTGAGACCGATCGCACAAACTCGGTGAGACCGAGTTCGGCAATTAGCTAACCGGAGAGTTGGTCAGGCAAACTCGGTGGGACCGACTTGCTCTTTCGGTGAGACCTAAAAGTTACAAGAAGGAAACAGAGAGCTTGCATTGCATTCTCGGTGGGACCGATTCGCTCTTTCGGTGAGACCAAAAAGTTATGAAAGGGAAACAGAGAGTTTGCAACCCCATCTGGTGTGACCGAGATCCTTATCGGTAGGACCGAATTGCTAGGGTTTGGCAGTGGCAAATGACAAGTGAAACTCGGTGGCGCCGTATTGAAAGAATCGGTATGACCGAGTTTGGCTTAGGGTTTAGGTCATTTGTGGATATGGGAAAGTAGCTGAGGATTTTTGAGCATATCATTAAGCACTTGAGCAAGAGGCTCGTTAAACAACACCTCATCCCTCCTTGATAGTATTGGCTTTTCCTATGGACCCAATGTGATCTTGGATCACTAAAATGTAAAATGAAGAGTCTTGAACTTCAAGCTTTAGCCAATCCTTTGTCCTTAGCATTTTGAGGGTTCCACTTTCACATGCATGCCATGCCAATCATTGAGCTTTCCTGAAATAATCATCTTGAAATAGCATTAGCTCAATGAGCTATATGTTGTTATAAATTACCAAAACCACCTAGGGATAGTTGCACTTTCACTCACATATCCAACAACACAAGATTCATAATGTCTTACTCGAGTATCAGGACCCATTGCTAGGGAGTAAAGGGCATCATCAACTGCCTGCCCATCCTCCCGCATCTTCTTAACCTATGGTTAGAAAATAGACAAGCTGGTCATCTTATGTACTCAATATATTAAAAAAACTAATAGTGCACTTCAAAAGCTTACATGGTTCTTGAACCATTTCGCAAATCCTGCCATAACCAGTTTGTCAATGTTTCTTGGATTTTGCGGCAGTAACTCCTCTTTGTAGATGTTGCACAACATAGTGATCACGTCAAACATCTAAATATATAAGAATGTGCTGCAAGTTTAGTAGATTACGATGTATAAGCTGCAATACTGCACTTACTTGATATAAGGTAGTATCTCAGGACAGATCTTTAGGTTTTTCCTCTTGTCGACTCTTCCCTATAACTCGAACAGAATAATCAAAAACATTGAGCCCGGCATTGTGTTCACCCACCTCTTTGCTAAGATGATCAGCTATTTCAATGTATTTGGAGCAGAATGTCAATGCTTCTGTAGCAATATAGGCCTCTGCAATGGAACCCTCGGGTCTAGCTCTGTTCCTAACATAGCCCTTGAAAGTGCCTAGCCGCCTTTTAATAGGGTACATCCAGCCATATTGTAGTGGACCTCTAAGTAGTGCCTCATCAGGTAGATGAACAGTCAAATGCACCATCACATCAAAGAAGGCTGGAGGATATATCTTCTCAAGGTCGCATAGGATAGTTGGTATCTTGTCTCTAAGACGCTCCAAAGCATCTATCCTGATATTCCTACTGCAGAGTTCCCTGAAGAATTGTCCCAACTCTGCAACTGCTCTGTATAAGTCAGGGCGGCCCAATCCTCTAAGGATAACAGGTAAAACCCTTTGAAGTAGGACGTGGCAGTCGTGAGTTTTCAACCCTTGTACCTTGTTTCCATCTGCACTGACTCTCCTTTCAGGGTTGGAAGCAAATCCATGTGGGAATCTCACACATGACAGGACCTCGCAGAATTCTTTTATTTTTACCTTGTCCAAGACGTACACAGCTGGTGCCATATCCCGTGGTTTACCTTCATCTTGCACCTGCAAATCCTTTCTGATACCCAGGTGTGTCAAATCAATCCTAGATTTTAAGGTATCTTCTGTCTTGCCTTCAATATTAAGAAGTGTGCCGATAATGCTGTCACATATATTTGTCTCGATGTGCATCACATCAAGATTATGCCGCAGATCCAAATCTTTCCAATACTCCAAGTCCCACAAAGTGGACCTGTGGGTAAATAATACTCTCTCTTCTACCCTGCCATGCTTCCTTTTCCCTCTACCATTACCAGGATGGTTTCCTGGTGTAATATGCCTGACCTTCTCTAATTCCACTTGCAACTCATCGGCGGTGAGCCTCTTTGGCGCATCACGGTTTTCATGCTTTGCATTGAACACATGTATTCGGTATTTTCTAGGATGCGGCTTGTCCTTGGCAAGGAAACGGCAGTGTCCAATGTAACAGATCTTGCTAAGTATTACATATGACAGCGGATTCCTGTCACAGCAAACACATGCATTGTAACCATGTGTCGTTCACCCTGACATAGTGCCCAAAGCCCGATAATCATGGATGCACCAAATTATAACATCACGCAGAAAGAAATCAGCTGGTGGGCTGCTATATAGGTCTCGAGTGAGAACACCCTTCCATAGCTGTTGAAGTTCCTCCACAAGAGGCTCCATGAACAAATCAAAATCCTTTGCAGGACTTTTTGGACCTGGGATGAGCAAGGCCGTCATGTAGTTTGATTCTTTGGTGCATACATTTGGAGGCATGTTGTAAGGGATAACAAGCACTGGCCACATGCTATATGTGGCGCTCTGGTGGCCAAATGGGTTAAATCCATCTGAAGCTAAGCCAACTCTAATGTTTCTTGGGTCAGCAGCAAACTCTTTGTGTTTATCATTGAAGCTTTTCCACTCACTACCATGAGATGGATGGCTCATTACATTCTGATCTCTGTACTCCTGGTTCCTAGAATGCCACAGTACATCCTCTCTTGTTTCAGCATCATGAAACAACGTCTGCAATCTTGGTGTAATTGGAAAATGTCTCAGAACATTATGAGGAATCCTCTTCACAGCATCGCCATCTTTCCATCTTGATGATTTGCATTTCGGGCATTCACTTAAGTTGGCATAATCCTTCCGTAATAGAACACAATTATTCTTATAAACATGGATCATATCATATCCAATTCCAACTGCACGAAGGAAATTTCTTCATTTTACTATAGGTGTGTGGCAGCTCAGACGCATCTGGGAAAGATTCGCGGAAAGCAGCCAACATCGCATCGAATGATTTGTTGGTCATTCGCTCAGATGTCTTCACCTGAAGAAAGGTGACCATAGCTGAGAATACTGACAGCTTATTTCCTGGGGTGACAGCAACGTTGCATTGTTCCAAGATGCGGGCCCACCGTTTTTCTTCTGCAGATGAAAGTTCACGGAATGCACGAGCATTTCGTAGCATTGTTTCAATGTTGGTCAAACTCACTGGCTCCGCCACCACCACCTCCTCCTCCTCTTCCACCTGAGCATCAGGCAGATCAAGATGGTGATCTGCTGCTTCCACGTAGTCAATAACATTGACGTTCACAGCTTCACCATGATGAACCCACCTAGTATATGTGACCGACATCCCATACAAGTGTAGATGATTTTGCACAGTTGACTGGGGTCTTGTAACTGAATTCATACAACTGCTACACGGGCAGAGCACATCTGATTCCGCACCACCGTAATCAGCTATGATAAAGTTCATGAAGTTTTCAACCCTCTCGACATATGCAGCGGAGAATCTTCGAGAAAATGTTATCCAAGTCATGTCCATCTGTTAGACATACAAATTAGTTCTTCTACTAGATATTACATGAAAAACATATATGCTTTTTTATGAAGTCCAGAAAAAAATACCTAGGTCGATGTCTAAAGCTATGGCCAGATATTTGGACGAGCAGATCTAAGTAACGAAATATATGTGAAGCTAATTCAGCAAACAGATTTGAGTGCCAAATTATGGCAGGCTATTTCAGCAGCCAATGAGGCCGAGCACACAGCCATCGAACTATCGAAGGCCATCACAGCAACAAAGATCGAGTATAAAACGGTGTAGAGCTATTTTAGCTAACACATGGGCTACTAGACCATGGCAATCTATGTCACAATAAATATATGGCAGGATATTTTAGCAACTAATCGGCCTTGGCATGCCATCTCAGCTAAGCAGATTGAGTGCAGAACAGGGCAAGGAAGCTTCTTAAGCAGAGCATATTGACAGTAAACTACATCGGCAAATAGTGAGATTAACAGCGTCTATCAGCTAACATTCAGCTCTACGCCGACATGAACGGTGCCTCAGTGTAGAATGCGCGTACCGTGCGAGAAACTGACCGCCGTGCGTCTCCACACGAACATCGCCAGTGGTGGCGGCGCTGACCGCCGTGCGCCTCCACAAGAACATAGCCAGAGGTGGCACCGCGGCTAGAGGACGGCAGTCTACGAGAGCGTACTGTGGGAGCGAGAGGATCACCGAACCGCGGCGCCGACGTATCGGCGCGGCGGGGACAACGGCTTTGGCGGAGCGAATGGAGTGGAGGGGGACAGGGGGAGGGGGTTTGGGGAATATTATTGGCTAGTTGGTCGAAGGGCGGTTGAATCGGATTTGGGGGGAAATTTTGGGTGTGGGGGGGGGGAGGATTTTCGCGCGGTGGGCGGGGGTAGTTTGGCGCATGGTTGGTTTCTCCAAGTGCAGTCCCACGTGTCAGTGAAGAGGCAAGCCGAAGCGCGTTCCGTTTGTGTGAGCCGTGTGCAGGACCGAATGTGTGTGGGGTGCAATGCGACTGCGACAGGAGTGCTGTGAGTGTACCACATTTTTTCCTTTTAAACTAGGTGCTTCACCCCCTCAAAAAAATATGTTGCTTCACGCGATCCATCGATACTACTACTAGTAATCCGGTAATCCCGACTAAAACGGCACGGGCGGGTCTTTTCCCGCGCGATATGCTGGGAGGTTGGCTTAGTTGGGTTTTTTAGGACGAGTAATGCTACACCTACGTAATCCTAGTTACATAATTAACGTAATGTGAAACGTGTGAGCTGTTGATTGTAGATTGAGGGGAGGGAGGGGCCCACCAGCATGAAAATCAGGGGAGGAGAGAGAGAGGCAATTTACGTTAACCCTTTCATAGGTTCCCGTAGATGTAGAAAGATGTGTCTGATCCTGCAATATAGGCCGTCCGATCTATATCTAACGGATAGGAAGGAAACTATGACAATTTACCCACACTCCTCTCCACATTTGCAGATAAGGCTTTCCCTCGTTCATCCTTTTCTCCCACAACATCTTGATCTTTCGTGCAATGCACGGGCATCTTGCTAGTACTCCTACAATATGTATATTATTGTGAAAGTTCATATACACCAGCCGAGATTAATGCAAACACTGCAGATTTTCATTACATTCCGAACTTTTATAGGACAAAAAAATAAAAGAAACCCGGACCTAAACCTATTCTACTGCGGCGAACGACGTCCTCCATTTGTGATCTCCATGTACGGGGGCGGGGTTCAAGACCCGTGAAGTGAAGGTGCGGTCTCCGGCGAGGAAAAGTAGAACACGAGAGATGGACCGGCCAGTTGGCACACCATGCCCTGCCGTCTCCCATGCCCTACTCATCCTCGGAGGAGTCCCCGACCTCGGCGGTGCCGGATGTTGGACGGCGGCAAGTAGGACGCGAGGTTGACGGTGCTCCAGTCGTCGGCCGCCAGCGTGGCCACCACTTGTGCGGTGACTTGAGCGAGGGCGGCGACCTCGAGCTCCATCCCCGAAGACAAGCTCTCCCGCAGACCAAACATACCATTGGTTGTGCCACAGCACTAACGCCACCCTCGGCAAACTGAAACCGGCCGTGTCTAGCGATGATATGAGCGTGTCGCTCACCGCGGTCGCCGTGTCCAGAGGCGGTGCTGGAGCTGCGCCCCGTTGTTGGCCCCAACGACCCACATGAATGGTTGTCAGTGGCGAGGAGATCGTGGGCCAGCTCCTCCATTGGACTAGTCTGCGCTACGTCATCCCGACGGGTGTGCCCCACATGTCTGTTTCCCTGTTTTCCCGGCCATATTCGAGCGTCAGTGCTTCGCGTTGCGCATTAGGCCTTTCACTATGTAGGCCAAGCGAGACAACTTATTGTTTATTTGAGTCGTTCAAGTATAATCATGTGGCATTTGCTTATTTCTCATTCCTCTCCAACCCTCTTCTCCATCGATCATGTCGCCCTCCAGTCGAGTCCATCGTCCCGCATGCCTCATTTGAACATTCCGCCGAGTATCATTCGCATGTACCCACCCTAGTCCTATTTTAATAGATCTCCGGACCCCGAGATGAAATCGAGAGGGAACGAGTGGGGGCACGTGATACCTAAGGCGGATTCAAAATTTCGAACCGGTGATCATAGCATCCGCAAATCATATATAAAGGGTATTAAATGTTCGTTTCGTTTTTGAACGTACAATATACTCCCTCCTATCCTTTCTAGTTTACATATAAGTTTTATGTGTAGTCAAAGTATATCTACTTTGATCAAAAAGGTATCAACATTCAACAATGCCCAACCAATATTGTTAGATTCATACGTACTCCTAGATTTGTACTCGTGATGGTTTCCAATTTGACTATTGACAAGATTAATAGTACATGAGATGTATAATGTGAAAATTATATCATTGGAAACTCCTTTCACATACGAATTTGACCGTATGCTTTGTGTAAGTTGCATGTCATATATTATTACTCTAACATTTGGTCAAATTTAGCCTCGAAAAACGCATTAGACCCTGTATGCTTTGTGTAAGTTGCATGTCATATATTATTACTCTAAGATTTGTGTAAGTTGCATGTCATATATTATTACTCTAACATTTGGTCAAAGTAGTATATTGGAAGTGGATCCTCTAACGTAGGTATCCCTGCCTTACCCTCCCTTTCGGTCACTTACTGGCAGACCCCATGCTTGATAGGCCCCGCATGTCAGTTACTCAATGGGTTCGGCCGCGTCAGGGGATCCTCATCCGTAGTATACTCCCTGTATTTTTATTTACTCCGCATAAAACAGAGGGAGTGGTGGTATAATAAATTACGCGGGCGGGGGAGGCGGAGGGACGTCGATTTGCTCTCAACTGCGGTCCCACAAGCGAGCGAAAACGCAAGACGAGGCGCGTTCCATTCGGTGAACGACATGGAGGGTCCAGCGTGCCGGGCTGCAACGCGAACGCGACAAGAGCGATGTATAGTCAAAACCGATTGATCGGTCGTCACCGGAACCACTATTCACACCAGAACCTTCGTTGCTTGGCCTACGCCAGCCACTACCCTAAAACCACACCAAATCTCCAGCCCATTCCCCCACCTTTCGATCCCCTAGCCCGCATCAAGCATCCCCTAGTTCGCCGGAAAGCCATGGTGCGCCGCAAGATCACTTACTACAAGATGCTGATGCCGGAGCGCCGCGCAGAAATCGCGGCGGCGGTCGGCGCCACAGACCTCCGTTCCCAAGCTCGTTTTGCGGCGGGCCAATCCCCGAGTTCTCTAGAGCCAACCTACGAGGAGGAGGAAGCTGATCTAATGTTCATGGCGGAGGTCGCGGCGCAGAAGGCCCCCGATGGGTATGAGACGATGGACGTCAACTTCGTGCCGGCGTCCGAGTCCCCCATGGTGCAGGCGGACGAGCGGTTCAACATGGCGATACTAAAGGAGGACTGGGAGGCAGAGGCTTAACTCGACGCGGAGCGCGTGTATGCCGCTGCCATCGAGGCTCTCCTATAGGCGGAACCAGATGTCGTGGATGTGAACCGGGTGGCGGAGGCTCAACTTGAGGCGGAGCGCGCGGATGCCGCTGCCATCCAGGCCCTCCTGCAGGCGGAACCGGACGTCCTGGACTTGAATCGGGCGGCAGAGGCTCGACTCGACGTAGAGCGCGCGGATGCCGCTCTCATCGATGCCCTCCTGCAGGCGGAACCGGACGTCCTGGACTTGAACTGGGTGGCAGAGGCGCGACTCGACGCGGAGCGCGCGGATGCCGCTGCCATCGAGGCCCTCCTGCAGGCGGAACCAGACGTCCTCGACTTGAACCGGGATGTGCTCTCGTCCGTGCAGAGCGCCCGCACACTCCATTTGAACGAGTAGCTAGAGGCCGAGGACAACCATGGTGCGGAGACACACGTCGGCAGCGACGGCTGGTTCGCGCAGGCAGCCTAAGACGATGAGGTTGTCTCTTTCTGCGAGCAGTGATAGTTTTTCTTTATGTTGTTGTTTTTATGGATCTTTTGCTGTGTAAAAACATATATTTGTTATGCAAGTCACCTGACTTGGGTCAGTCTACCATTTCAGGCGGTTGGACGAATATCCTACGTCTCCTAACCCTTCTTTCCTTCTTCCTCACCTCTTCGTCTTCCCCAACAGACCACCGCACGGGCCGTACGGGTACTCCCCAACATGCGGTTGGATAAACATACTCTATGAAACGAAAATTATGTGTCAGCTCTAGGATGGCTGAGTTTGGTGTGTTCACATGCGACAGCACATGTCAGTGAGCGTGCGTTCCCTTGGTTGGGTTTGCGGCGTGCAGGAGCGACTGTGTGAGGGTGCGGTGCGACCGCGGCGTGCAGGAGCGACCATGTGAGGGTGCAGTGTGACCGCGATAGCCGTGCGCAAGTGGACCTCCTTCTCATTTTGAAAACTTTAGGCAAGCTTGGCAAAAATGTGTGGCGAAGTTTGGCAATGCAAGGCCTAGACCCAAACAGGATAAGTACGTACGTACTAGGAGTACTAGTGTTAAAAAAGAAAGGCTGGGTTTTCCTTCGCGGGATTTAATCGATACAAATCCTCATTTCACATGTCAATTAATGCGTATTTTTTCTCCAAAGACCAAAGAGCTAACCATCTCACTCCTCATCGCTTGATTAATGCAGCGCCATGCAAACCAACCTTCTCACTTCCGCATGCATGCAGGGGATATTAATGTCCTTGGTTGCTAACTCCATCAATTTTGCCTCGATTAGTGTTAGTGGCCCTTTGCAAATTGTAATTTTGATATACTGGCCTTGTGTACAAAAAATGGAGGTAGTAACTACATTTGACTTCCTTCCCCATTGCGGTGACGTCGACGATATTTTTTTTGGTGGTTTGGCGAAGTGCGTTCGATGGAGAACACCATTGAGGAAGACCACGGTAAGTTGTTAGCAAGTGTCGCCTGCAAGCTGAGACAACCGCCTTATTTGCATCCAGGAAGTCCTTTACTAGTACTACTAGGAGTAACTAATGCGGTGAGATGGCTTCTCGAAGAAGACGATGGAGATGCGGAGTCACCGAAGAGTGAAATGATGGTTGCTTCGTCCGTGCTTTTGTGATTTGACGCCTCACTGCTTTGTGATTTGTGATAGAAGGGACAGGGGAGTAGACTCTGTGCTCTATATTGTACTACATGCGTCCAAGCATGGGAGAAAGAGGAGAGACGTTGCATTTTTCTATTCCTTCAATCAATCAATCAGGGAGCTTCGGTTCCATCTTTTTGGCTTTGGCAACACCGTCCACAATGGTTCCCACGATGCCAAAAGCTATTTTCACATTTGGCTACACATTGTGGATGTCCTTAACCGTACCACTTGGTTTTGCTCCTGTGTGCTATCTATACAAATCTCAATTATATTGATCTAAAAAATTATAGAATCGAGATTAGTAAAAAGGAGGTGATTTTGCCGCGCGGATGGCGGGGGAGGTTTCTTATTTGAGCAATGCTACATCCACGTAATGCTTTTCGTAAAGTTACAAACAGATGTGATGTGGGACTATTTGATTGGATTAAAGGAGAGGATTGGGCCCACCCCACCTAAAAATCAGGGGGGCATATATAGATTAGATGGAAAGTATATGTAGCAGCTACGTAGCCCTTTGTAAGTCTAGGATTCGGCTTCTTATTTTTGGAGGACGTTGTCCTGGCGGTTTGCTAACATGCGGTCCCACGTGCCACTGCTTTACCAAGCCGATCCGCGTCCCACATGAGGCAGAACAACGGCAGAAGCAACACGTGGTTAAGTTGAAGAAGATGAGGGAGAAGCGGATTCAGCAATGAGTGAAATGATGGTTGCTTCATCCCTCCAACTTAACTGTGGGAAAGGTGCAGCTTTGTGATTTGACGCCTCATTGCTCATTACTACGCCGGCTCCATGACTGGGGTGCTTCACCCCGGCTACTCTGCACTGTATTCAGGTATGGCACGTGGACCCGGTAGCTTGATGTCCCACATGTCGGCAAAAGGGACTAGAAGATTTATGAAAGCGAGCGCTCCACTCTTACGACGGAGGAGTAGACGACACGACGGCCCAGTGAACTATCACTTGTACTGTATAGTACTATAGTTTTGCTGTTTCGCACGATCCATCGATACAAACCCGATTAAACAGGAAAGGGCGGGATTTTTCCCGCGCGGTAGATGATACTGGCCATACATTTCAAAGGCAATTTTAATGTATGCAAACTGAATAATTATAAGTAACAATATGATATCTAGTAAAACTAAAAACACATATGGTTTATTGTGTTAGAGTGTAGTAATAGTGCTGTATTGCATAGTTGTTAGATGTAACATGCGAGAAAGTGTAGAGATGTAGTTTTGGAGGGCCTACAGAGAGAAAAGCGTAATACGGTCACCAAACTTCAGAATAAGCTGATTACGGTCATTATATACGTTTTGCGGTGATTATACGATCACTTGCTCACAGCTCAGCATCGGATTGCACTCTGTTGACCGGCCAAATAGTCTGCGTGGCGCCATGTTGACTAGTTAAATTGACCACATTCGTTGTGGGTCCCACCTTTCAGTTTGCATAGGCAAAAGGTCAAATAAACACAAATTTATGCAGGCGTGACAAGGCTCCAACCCGTGCGCGGGAATCACCTGGTTGTGTATGTGTCTGTCAAGGCCTGATGTGTGCGCATGCACGTGTAGGTTGAGCACTTGAGCATGAGAGTGTGTGTTGGTCGTGTGGTGTACTGGTGTGTGCATGCATGTGTGCGTGTGTATGTGTGTGTGAGTGTTGCGTGCACGTGTGTGAGTGTTGCGTGCGTGCGTGGCTGCGTGTGTACGTGTGAGTGTTGCGTGCACGCGTGTGAGTGTTGCATGCACATGTGTGAGTGTTGCGTGCGTGCGTGGCTGCGTGTGTACGTGTGAGTGTTGTGTGCGTGCGTGGGTGCATGTGTTTATGTGAGTGTTGCGTGGATGCAGTTCGTGTGCATGTGTGCATGTGTGTATAATCACCACACCAGCTCTTGTGTGTTAAAACAGACGGCTCAGCATACCAATACAAGGCCACCTTGTCCGCTGTGCCCACGGTCATGACTTCGA
Organism: Triticum monococcum; assembly: GCA_034509565.1. Classification (NCBI taxonomy): domain Eukaryota; kingdom Viridiplantae; phylum Streptophyta; class Magnoliopsida; order Poales; family Poaceae; genus Triticum; species Triticum monococcum. The sequence goes on from CM067843.1 coordinate 631,458,607, forward strand.
ACCACCGTCCAAATATTTTTTTGTCGTTTGTTTTCATTCTTACTAGCAAGATGCCCGTGCGTTGCATGTAACATCAAGATGCATTTGTATGACTTGTTTATCTTGTGAGAGAAAAGGATGAACGAGGGAAGGCCTTATTTGCAAATGTGGAGAGGTGTGTGGGTACCTTTTTGCAAAACTGCCGTAGTTTCTTTCCTATCCATCAGATATAAATTGGACGGCCTATATTGCAGGATGGCAGGCACACCATCATCACCAACTCTGTTTTTTATAAGAGTGTATTTTATGTATTTTATAAGAGTGTAGATGTAGAGTAGATACAAGTCGACAGGTGGGCACGATGGTAGTGAGATAATGTGATGCAACACTAGAGGTGCCACGTGGAGCGTTTAACTGGTCAACTAGTCATGTCATGAGCAAATACAGAATTGTACGGTGAGCCCGTGACTGCATAATAACCACTAAACGTAAATGGTGACCGTAATGAGTGGATTCTGAAGTCCAATGTGCGTATCGTGCTTTCGCTTCAAATACAATGATCGTCACTGCATATATCGCGAGAGAAAGATGAAACATGCGTGAATTTTCTGGGGGCTTACTTTTAGAGGACCTGGAGATAATTTTGTGTGCATACGTGAAAGGGGCGTACAGGGGGGTATGCGGTGGAGAGAGAGATGCTCTTCGTTTCTCTTTATTATGACTAACTTTGTATATAGTATAAAGATATACAAATTCACAGTGCGGAATAAATATCATTGTGGGCACCATGCAATGCAAATTAGCGTTCGTACTCCTCCATATAACTTTGTAATGTTGTACATATGTAGAAACTCTAAAATAATTTTTTAGCCACACTTTATTCAAAAGGAATGTTGTATGCAAAATAAAAGTGAAGAGAGGGCTTTTTAGATCAATGGGGTACGTGATGTAACATGTGTGAATGTGTAGTTGTTGCATTTGGCGGGGCCTAGAGAGGTATGTGTGTGTATTACGTATTCGAGAGAGGCATGGGTAGAGGGGCCAACGGGGGGGGGGCGTGGGAGAGATAGCATGAGAAATGAGAGTGGTCTAGAGAGAGAGACGAATATGACGTCACGACAAGAGATTCCATTCCCTTGAGTGTGTATATGCAACGGGGGAGGGAATAGAGGCACCAGGAGAAATTTTCTGTCTGTGTGGTGTTTGTGTTGGTATGCGTGGGTGTGGGAAGATAATGAGACGTGGGGGCAGAGGGTGTGTCACCGCGTGAGGTCTGGTGGGTCGAGGTGAGGCCCTTCGTTCTGTTCCGTCATGTGCCACATTGGTCGGCCCGTGACGCATTTAGGAAGCCCCATGGATGACTAGTCGTACAAGACAAAGATAGCAGAATTGTGAAGGACTCTGTGTCCACTGACAAAGCCAGCTAGGATTTGTAACCCTAGGTTCTCGGACTAAGGTAACCCCTTTATCTCTGATATTACTATTCATCCAACCTAACTTTAAGGGGCATCCTACAGAATGCTCTGCTAGAATCATACTCGTCGATTAGGAAGAGAGGTGTGAGACAATGCGTGAGAGACAGGCGTAAAGATAATGTGCGTACATGAGACACGTAGGCAGGTCCATGTATATAGAAAGGGTTGATGAGGATTGTGCGTGTGTATGTTTGCGAGAGGAAGAGTGCTTGTGATAAAGGTTAGTGAAAATAGTTGTAAATGGTTATGAGAGGGAGGGAGGGTTATATCTAGAGCATGTGTGCGAGAAAGACACCTCGGGAGAGAGTGTGTGAGCATGTGTGAGAGACAACCGATGGAGAGTGAAACTACACGTAAAAGACTGCTCTACACATTGATTAAAGATATAAATTGTATCCAAATATTAGGATGGGATCATGATATTTGCAATTTGCGTAAGGAGCGGTCATTGATCCATCAGGCATCTAGATTCTATCGAATTTGAGCATGTCTATGTTATTATTCGACACCATTGATCCACATAGTTAGTATTTTGAACTCCAGACAATGCATCGCTTTAGCAATCGAATATAAACGTGAGTATAGTTCATGTTGTGTGTGTAAAGCACATTGTACATACGAAAGTTACACAATGGACATTATAAATAGCTACTACCTATGAACTAGCATACATTTGAATTCAACTTAAGGTGGTTTAAAAAATCGAATTCAACATGAAGTCCATTCAATTATTTCAATTTGATATCATGGCATTTGTAAACCATACCTAAATTATGCGGGCACCAATCTTTGCTCTGATTTTGTACATAATAGCATATGTAGTCGTGTACAAAATAGATTCAAATTTAGCTCCTCCATTCCAAAATAATCATAGTTATAGGGTTTTCAAGTGTCAAAATTTCAAAAAGAAGCGGATAATTTAGTGAGGTTTTCAAACATACAAGGTCAATCATCATAGTTCAAGAGTACTCTAAACGTGAATGCTTGTGTTTCAAAATTTCGAACAAAGCACCAAAAGAGCCTCTACTCGCCTGAAACCGCGTGAGACCTATGTTTGGTAGTACAAGGAAATTACTTTTCTAATAACTCCGACCCGTGAAACCTACCAGCCCGACGTCCAAAGGTCTAAACCGGGGTAGGTTTGTAGCTTCATCTAGACGCCACGCAACCGCATCTGAAAAGCATTCATACACAATGGCCGACTAAGCACACACGCGCGCGGCCGAAATCGCTCCCGCCCACTATTTGGGACACCTGGGATTACCATCCTACCCTCGACCCGTAGTAGGTTCGAAATTTAAGAGGGGGCAAAGTTTGTAATTTCCCCAAATTTCAAACAAGCGTGTCCCATCTTCTGTTCAAAAAAGCCAAAAACAAGCGCGTCCCAGACCGAATCATGGTTCCCCCACCCGTCTGATTCCCCATTCGTACTCAGTGGGCGCCAAAACTACCTCTCCGCCATCCGCGAAACCCCGGCGTCCTCCGTCCGCCACGCCATCCCACCCATCAACCGTCGCCATCCTCCATCACGCCGGAGCCGATACCCCGACGTCATCGTCCACCACAACCTCAACCACAACGCCCTCCACGGCTAGTAGTTGAAGCCGAGGCCGAGCCGTCCGTACCCAAGCCAGTTCAACCACGCCGTCCTGCGCCTCACCGCTGCCGCTCCAACTTCGCCACCCTCCACCGCACCGGAGCTGTTCCTGCTACGCCGTCCTTCGCCGCCTCGGATCTGCTTCCCCTCCGCCGACATACGGCCATGGCAACGTACTCAACAATTTGGCCATGGGTTCATCCAAGCCTACACCCTCCAGAACATCGGTTTCCCCGATAAAAAGAAGAAAATCGGCGCGACTTGTGGAGGTGACCACACCGGCAACTGAAAAAGGTACTCCTCTTCCCTTATTCGTGCAAATCTTACGTCTCTGCTTGCATGGTATTCATCCCACAGAAGACACTAGTTGACCGCTTCTCTTGATACTAGATGTTCCTAGTAACTCGTGATGCACAAGGTTTCTCCTCATATACTATTTCACCTTAGCTAGAGGTCTGTCGCCCCCCTGAATTTCAATATCTGGACACTTGATTCCCAATTAACGAAAGCATTCCCCAGCGTAACAGGCACTAGTACGCCTATTACGCCGGGGAAGCAGCGCCTTGGTGTTTATCTTAGGGGCGTGTGTAGCCTATAGCTACTGGCACCCGATCTGGAGGTCGGCCGGGATTAAAGGGATGGCCTGGGGGCGCTGCCAAGCACGGCGGTGGTGTGAGGTCAATGGGAGGGCGGGGCGGCGGAGGCAGGGGTCTGGGCCGGTGGTCGCTGGCGGTTCGAGAAAGATCGTCAACAGTGACTGGCGGGAGGTAGACGAACGCCATCTGCCCATTCCTTATAGATCGGACGGTTCATTAAAAAAATCGACTAACCTATTTATTTTCAGTCGACTGTTATCTTAGATATGACCACATGTGGTGGTGTGCTGGAGGAGTACCTGCATTTCCTGTGCTCATATAGTACAAAATCGTACAGAGTAGAATCTAATTTTGTTTGCCATGCAATGTTGTAGAGCTATCATATGTCTCCTGTCATTTATTTTTCAGCCACTTGCTATCTGCTACTTTTACAGTGCACTAGTTCTGCACACACTTCACCCTTACTCTCACTATTGTGTTTTTATGCAAGGGTATTTCAGACTCTGCTGCCATGAGAGAAGCCAAAAAGTAAAGAGAGAAGTTGCTCCAGTTTGGTGTGCGGCTAGGCAAGACACATTTCAACGCTTTAAAGGGTGTAGTGTCAGCAGATGGAGACGGGGAATGTAGCTCTGGAGTTGATGACCTCGCTCGCAATGAACCACCATCCCAGGTGCTTGCTTTAACTTCGCGGTGTCATATGTGGTTGCATGTTCCATATGGTGTCTAGCTTGTATTCGAAAGGCTGAAGTCAGTAAGATAAGGAAAGATATTTTTTTACATGAACCACCATCCCGTGAGCACCAGAAGACAAATAGCTAGTCAGGGCACTGGCCGAGCCAGTGACAAGCCCGACAAAGATAGGCATCACCTGGAAGCCAACTAAAAAGTTGCGATGGTGGCGAAGCAGCCCGCCTCCCACCAGGCTCTCAGGTCCTGGATGATCATGCTCACCACTCCAGCCAGACGTCTAGCTTGTATTGCTTCCAATTTGGTTAAATTGCATCTGCTTAGCTTACACATTATACCTTTGAATATGACATGCCTTTCTGTTTTTGGTACATACTAGTATATCTGTGTATTAACCATGTTCTTACATCAAACTAATGTTCTTGTGTATCCCTCATCAATCACTTATGATGAGGCAAGCAGGCAAGGGGACTACTCCTCATTTAAAGAATGCATCGTCAGCCTCCCGACATGATTCTCAAGAAACAGAAATGCTAGATGAAGATAGTGAACGTAGCTCTGTAGTTGATTACAGCATTTCCCCTACACTAGCATCGCGGGTGCTTGCTCTAACTGTTGGGGAACGCAGTAATTTCAAAAATTTTCCTACGCACACGCAAGATCATGGTGATGCACAGCAACGAGAGGGGAGAGTGTTGTCTACGTACCAACGCAGACCGACTGCGGAAGCGATCACACAACGTAGAGGAAGTAGTCGTACGTCTTCTTCCCGATCCAACCGATCCAAGCACCGTTACTCCGGCACCTCCGAGTTCTTGGCACACATTCAGCTCGATGACGTTCCTCGGGCTCCGATCCAGCAAGGCGTCGAGGAAGAGTTCCGTCAGCACGACGGCGTGGTGACGATCTTGATGTACTACCGACGCAGGGCTTCGCCTAAGCACTGTAACGGTATGATCGAGGTGGAATTTGGTGGCAGGGGGCACCGCACACGGCTAAGGAACGATCTCAAGGATCAACTTGTGTGTCTATGGGGTGCCCCTGCCTCCGTATATAAAGGTTGGAGGGAGGAGGGCTGGCCGGCCAAGGAGGTGTAGGCGCAGGAGGAGTCCTATTCCCACCGGGAGTAGGACTCCCCCCTCCAATCCTATTCCAACTAGGACTCCTTGGGAAAAAGGGAGAGGGAAAGAGAGAGAGGGGGCCGGCCCACCTTTCCTAGTCCTAATAGGACTTGGGAAAGGGGGGGGCGCCGGCTAGGAGTGGGCTGCCTCTTCTCTCTTTTCCACTAAAGCCCAATAGGCCCATTTGCCTCCCGGGGGGTTCCGGTAACCCTCCCGGTATTCCGGTAAAATCCCGATTTCACCCGGAACACTTCCGATGTCCAAACATAGGCTTCCAATATATCAATCTTTACGTCTCGACCATTTCGAGACTCCTCGTCATGTCCGTGATCTCATCCGGGACTCCGAACAACCTTCGGTACATCAAAATGCATAAACTCATAATAACTGTCATCGTAACGTTAAGCGTGCGGACCCTACGGTTCGAGAACAATGTAGACATGACTGAGACACGTCTCCGGTCAATAACCAATAGCGGGACCTGGATGCCCATATTGGCTCCCACATATTCTACGAAGATCTTTATCGGTCAGACCGCATAACAACATACGTTGTTCCCTTTGTCATCGGTATGTTACTTGCCCGAGATTCGATCGTCGGTATCCAATACCTAGTTCAATCTCGTTACCGGCAAGTCTCTTTACTCGTTCCGTAATACATCATCTAACAACTAACATATTAGTTGCAGTGCTTGCAAGGCTTATGTGATGTGCATCACCGAGAGGGCCCAGAGATACCTCTCCGACAATCGGAGTGACAAACCCTAATCTCGAAATACGCCAACCCAACATCTACCATTGGAGACACCTGTAATACTCCTTTATAATCACCCAGTTACGTTGTGACGTTTGGTAGTACCCAAGGTGTTCCTCTGGTAAACGGGAGTTGCATAATCTCATAGTTATAGGAACATGTATAAGTCATGAAGAAAGCAATAGCAACATACTAAACGATCGGGTGCTAAGCTAATGGAATGGGTCATGTCAATCAGATCATTCAACTAATGATGTGATCTCGTTAATCAAATAACAACTCTTTGTTCATGGTTAGGAAACATAACCATCTTTGATTAACGAGCTAGTCAAGTAGAGGCATACTAGTGACACTCTGTTTGTCTATGTATTCACACATGTATTATGTTTCCGGTTAATACAATTCTAGCATGAATAATAAACATTTATCATGATATAAGGAAATAAATAATAACTTTATTATTGCCTCTAGGGCATATTTCCTTCAGTCTCCCACTTGCACTAGAGTCAATAATCTAGTTCACATCGCCATGTGATTTAACAGCAATAGCTCACATCACCATGTGATTAACACCCATAGTTCACATCGTCATGTGACCAACACTCAAAGGGTTTACTAGAGTCAGTAATCTAGTTCACATATCTATGTGATTTAACACCCAAAGAGTACTAAGGTGTGATCATGTTTTGCTTGTGAGATAATTTTAGTCAACGGGTCTGTCACATTCAGATCCGTAAGTGTTTTGCAATTTTCTATGTATACAATGCTCTGCACGGAGCTACTCTAGCTAATTGCTCCCACTTTCAATATGTATCTAGATCGAGACTTAGAGTCATCCAAATCAGTGTCAAAACTTGCATCGACGTAACCTTTTACGACGAACCTTTTTGTCATGTCCATAATCGAGAAACATATCCTTATTTCACTAAGGATAATTCTGACCGCTGTCCAGTGATCTACTCCTAGATTACTATCGTACTCCCTTGCTAAATCAGTGCAGGGTATACAATAGATCTGGTATACAGCATGACATACTTTATAGAACCTATGGCCAAGGCATAGGGAATGACTTTCATTCTCTTTCTATCTTCTGCCGTGGTCGGGCTTTGAGTCTTACTCAACTTCACACCTTATGACACAGGCAAGAACTCTTTCTTTGACTGCTCCATTTTGAACTACTTCAAAATCTTTGTCAAGGTATGTACTCATTGAAAGAACTTATCAAGCGTCTTTGATCTATCTCTATAGATCTTGAAGCTCAATATGTAAGCAGCTTCACAGAAGTCTTTCTTTGAAAAACTCCTTTCAAACACTCCTTTATGCTTTACAGAATGATTCTACATTATTTCCGATCAACTTTATCAGAAATGCTGTAGTGCTCCCACTCACTTTATTGTAAATACAGGCTTCACCGCAAGTCTGTATAAAACTATATGCTTTGATCGACTCATCAAAGCGTATATTCCAACTCCGAGATGTTTGCACCAGTCCACAGATAGATCGCTGGAGCTTGCATATTTAGTTAACACCTTTAGGATCGACAAAACCTTCTAGTTGCATCGTATACAACTCTTCTTTAGCAAATCCATTAAGGAATGCAGTTTTGTTTATCCATTTGCCAGATTTCATAAAATGCGGCAATTGCTAACATGATTCGGACAGATTTAAGCATAGATACGAGTGAGAAAATCTCATCGTAGTCAACACCTTGAATTTGTCAAAAACCTTTTGCGACAATTCTAGCTTTGTAGATAGCAACACTACTATCAGCGTCCGTCTTCCTCTTGAAGATCCATTTATTTTCTATGGCTTGCCGATCATCGGGTAAGTCAATCAAAGTCCATACTTTGTTCTCATACATGGATCATATCTCAGATTTCATGGCTTCAAGCCACTTTGCGGAATCTGGGCTCACCATTGCTTCTTCATAGTTCGTAGGATCATCATGATCTAGTAGCATGACTTCCAGAACAGGATTACCGTACCACTCTGGTGCGGATCTCACTCTGTTTGATCTACGTGGTTCTGTAGCATCTTGTCCTGAAGCTTCATGATCATCATCATTAGCTTCCTCACTAATTGGCATAGGTGTCGCAGAAACAGTTTTCTGTGATGTACTAATTTCCAATAAGGGAGCAGGTACAGTTACCTCGTCAAGTTCTACTTTCCTCCCACTCACTTCTTTCGAGAGAAACTCCTTCTCCAGAAAGTTTCCGAATTTTAGCAACAAAAGTTTTTGCCTTCGGATCTGTGATAGAAGGTGTATCCAATAGTTTCCTTTGGATATCTTATGAAGACGCACTTCTCCGATTTGAGTTTGAGCTTATCAGGATGAAACTTTTTCACATAAGCATCACAACCCCAAACTTTTAAGAAACGACAACTTTGGTTTCTTGCTAAACCATAGTTCATATAGTGTCGTCTCAACGGATTTAGATGGTGCCCTATTTAACATGAATGCAGCTGTCTCTAATGCATAACCCCAAAACGATAGTGGTAAATCGGCAAGAGACATCATAGATTGCACCATATCTAATAAAGTACGGTTATGACGTCCGGACACACCATTACATTGTGGTGTTCCAGATGGCGTGAGTAGTGAAACTATTTCACATTGTTTTTAATTGAAGACCAAACTCGTAACTCAAATATTTGTCTCCGCGATCAGATCGTAGAAACTTTATTTTCTTGTCACGATGATTTTTCACTTCACTCTGAAATTCTTTGAACCTTTCAAATGTTTCAGACTTATGTTTCATCAAGTAGATATACTCATATCTGCTCAAATCATCTGTGAAGATCAGAAAATAATGATACCTGTCGTGAGCCTCAATATTCATCGGACCACATACATCAGTATGTATGATTTCCAACAAATCTGTTGCTCGCTCCATTGTTCCGGAGAACGGCGGTTTTTGTCATCTTGCCCAAAAGGCATGGTTCGCAAGCATCAAGTGATTCATAATCAAGTGATTCCGAAATCCCATCAGCATGGAGTTTCTTCATGCGCTTTACACCAATATGACCTAAACGGCAGTGCCACAAATAAGTTGCACTATCATTATTAACTTTGCATCTTTTGGTTTCAATATTATGAATATGTGTATTATTAAGATCAAGATCCAATGAACTATTTTCATTGGGTGTGTAACCATATAAGGTTTTATTCATGTAAAGAGAACAACAATTTATTCTTTTACTTAAATGAATAAACATGATCAAATCATATTCATGCTCAACGCAAAAAACCAAATAACACTTATTTAGGTTCAACACTAATCCCGAAAGTATAGGGAGTGTGCGATGATGATCATATCAATCTTGGAACCACTTCCAACACACATCGTCACTTCACCCTTAACTAGTCTCTGTTTATTCTGCAACTCCCGTTTCGAGTTACTAAACTTAGCAACTGAACTAGTATCAAATACTAAGGGTTTGCTATAAACACTAGTAAAGTACACATCAATAACATGTATATCAAATATACTTGTGTTCACTTTGCCATCCTTCTTATCCGCCAATCACTTGGGGTAGTTCCGCTTCCAGTGACCAGTCCCTTTGCAGTAGAAGCACTTAGTCTCAGGCTTAGGATCAGACTTGGGCTTCTTCACTTGAGCAGCAACTTGCTTGCCGTTCTTCTTGAAGTTCCCCTTCTTCCCTTTGCCCTTTTCTTGAAACTAGTGGTCTTGTCAACCATCAACACTTGATGTTTTTCTTGATTTCTACCTTCGTTGATTTCAGCATCACGAAGAGCTTAGGAATTACTTTTGTCATCCCTTGCATATTGTAGTTCATCACAAAGTTCTACTAACTTGGTGATGGTGACTAGAGAATTCTGTCAATCACTATCTTATCTGGAAGATTAACTCCCACTTGATTCAAGTGATTGTAGTACTCAGACAATCTGGGCACATGCTCACTAGTTGAGCGATTCTCCTCCATCTTTTAGCTATGGAACTTGCTGGAGACTTCATGTCTCTCAACTCGGGTATTTGCTTGAAATATTAACTTCAACTCCTGGAACATCTCATATGGTCCATGACGTTAAAAACGTCTTTGAAGTCCCGATTCTAAGCCGTTAATCATGGTGCACTTAAACTATCAAGTAGTCATCATATTGAGCTAGCCAAACGTTCATAACGTCTGCATCTGCTCCTGCAATAGGTCTGTCACCTAGCGGTGCATCAAGGACATAATTCTTCTGTGCAGCAATGAGGATAAACCTCAGATCACGGATCCAATCCGCATCATTGCTACTAACATCTTTCAACGCAATTTTCTCTAGGAACATATCAAAATTAACACAGGGAAGCAACAACGCGAGCTATTGATCTACAACATGATTTGCAAAATACTACCAGGACTAAGTTCATGATAAATTTTAAGTTCAGTTAATTTACTTAAGAACTCCCACTTAGATAGACATCCCTCTAATCCTCTAAGTGATCACGTGATCCAAATCAACTAAACCATAACCGATCATCACGTGAGATGGAGTAGTTTTCAATGGTGAACATCAATATGTTGATCATATCTACTATATGATTCACGCTCGACCTTTCGGTCTCCGTGTTCCGAGGTCATATCTTATATGCATAGCTCGTCAAGTATAACCTGAGTATTCCGCGTGTGCAACTGTTTTGCACCCGTTGTATTTGAACATAGAGCCTATCACACCCGATCATCACGTGGTGTCTCAGCACGAAGAACTTTTGCAACGGTGCATACTCAGGGAGAACACTTCTTGATAATTTAGTGAGAGATCATCTTATAATGCTACCGTCAATCAAAGCAAGATAAGATGCATAAAAAGATAAACATCACATGCAATCAATATAAGTGATATGATATGGCCATCATCATCTTGTGCTTGTGATCTTCATCTCCGAAGCACCGTCATGATCACCATCGTCACCGGCGCGCCACCTTGATCTCCATCGTAGCAACGTTGTCGTCTCGCCAATCTTATGCTTCCACGACTATCACTACCGTTTAGTAATAAACTAAAGCATTACATCGCGATTGCATTGCATACAATAAAGCGACAACCATATGGCTCCTGCCAGTTGCCGATAACTCGGTTACAAAACATGATCATCTCATACAATAAAATCAGCATCATGCCTTGACCATATCACATCACAACATGCCCTGCAAAAACAAGTTAGACGTCTTCTACTTTGTTGTTGCAAGTTTTACGTGGCTGCTACGGGCTTAAGTAAGAACTCATCTCACCTACGCATTAAAACCACAACGATAGTTCGTCAAATAGACTCCGTTTTAACCTTCTCAAGGACCGGGCGTAGTCACACTTGGTTCAACTAAAGTTGGAGAGATAGTCTTCCGCAAGCCATCTATGTGCAAAGCACGTCGAGGGAACCGGTCTCGCATAAGAGTATGCGTAAGGTTGGTCCGGATCATCTCAACCAACAATACCGCCGAACCAAAGTATGACATGCTGGTAGGCAGTATGACTTGTATCGCCCACAACTCACTTGTGTTCTACTCGTGCATATAACATCAAACCATAAAACCTAGGCTCGGATGCCACTGTTGGGGAACGCAGTAATTTCAAAAATTTTCCTACGCACACGCAAGATCATGGTGATGCACAGCAACGAGAGGGGAGAGTGTTGTCTACGTACCAACGCAGACCGACTGCGGAAGCGATCACACAACGTAGAGGAAGTAGTCGTACGTCTTCTTCCCGATCCAACCGATCCAAGCACCGTTACTCCGGCACCTCCGAGTTCTTGGCACACGTTCAGCTCGATGACGTTCCTCGGGCTCCGATCCAGCAAGGCGTCGAGGAAGAGTTCCGTCAGCACGACGGCGTGGTGACGATCTTGATGTACTACCGACGCAGGGCTTCGCCTAAGCACTGTAACGGTATGATCGAGGTGGAATTTGGTGGCAGGGGGCACCGCACACGGCTAAGGAACGATCTCAAGGATCAACTTGTGTGTCTATGGGGTGCCCCTGCCTCCGTATATAAAGGTTGGAGGGAGGAGGGCTGGCCGGCCAAGGAGGTGTAGGCGCAGGAGGAGTCCTATTCCCACCGGGAGTAGGACTCCCCCCTCCAATCCTATTCCAACTAGGACTCCTTGGGAAAAAGGGAGAGGGAAAGAGAGAGAGGGGGCCGGCCCACCTTTCCTAGTCCTAATAGGACTTGGGAAAGGGGGGGGCGCCGGCTAGGAGTGGGCTGCCTCTTCTCTCTTTTCCACTAAAGCCCAATAGGCCCATTTGCCTCCCGGGGGGTTCCGGTAACCCTCCCGGTATTCCGGTAAAATCCCGATTTCACCCGGAACACTTCCGATGTCCAAACATAGGCTTCCAATATATCAATCTTTACGTCTCGACCATTTCGAGACTCCTCGTCATGTCCGTGATCTCATCCGGGACTCCGAACAACCTTCGGTACATCAAAATGCATAAACTCATAATAACTGTCATCGTAACGTTAAGCGTGCGGACCCTACGGTTCGAGAACAATGTAGACATGACTGAGACACGTCTCCGGTCAATAACCAATAGCGGGACCTGGATGCCCATATTGGCTCCCACATATTCTACGAAGATCTTTATCGGTCAGACCGCATAACAACATACGTTGTTCCCTTTGTCATCGGTATGTTACTTGCCCGAGATTCGATCGTCGGTATCCAATACCTAGTTCAATCTCGTTACCGGCAAGTCTCTTTACTCGTTCCGTAATACATCATCTAACAACTAACATATTAGTTGCAGTGCTTGCAAGGCTTATGTGATGTGCATCACCGAGAGGGCCCAGAGATACCTCTCCGACAATCGGAGTGACAAACCCTAATCTCGAAATACGCCAACCCAACATCTACCATTGGAGACACCTGTAATACTCCTTTATAATCACCCAGTTACGTTGTGACGTTTGGTAGTACCCAAGGTGTTCCTCCGGTAAACGGGAGTTGCATAATCTCATAGTTATAGGAACATGTATAAGTCATGAAGAAAGCAATAGCAACATACTAAACGATCGGGTGCTAAGCTAATGGAATGGGTCATGTCAATCAGATCATTCAACTAATGATGTGATCTCGTTAATCAAATAACAACTCTTTGTTCATGGTTAGGAAACATAACCATCTTTGATTAACGAGCTAGTCAAGTAGAGGCATACTAGTGACACTCTGTTTGTCTATGTATTCACACATGTATTATGTTTCCGGTTAATACAATTCTAGCATGAATAATAAACATTTATCATGATATAAGGAAATAAATAATAACTTTATTATTGCCTCTAGGGCATATTTCCTTCACTAACTTGGCAGCGTGATATGTGGTTCCATGTTGCATATGGTGTCTAGATTGTAATTCTTCCAATCTGGTTAAACTGCATGTGCTAGTCTGCTTAGCTTATACATTATACCTGTTAATGTGACATGCCTTCCTGTATTTATTACATAGTACATCTATCTATTAAGCACATCCTTACATAAAACTATTGTTTTTTGTATCCCGCATCAATCAACATGACGAGACACCTTTAGTATATGCAGTGCGATATTAGTTACATCTTTCATATGATTTATAGCATGCGCTGCTTCTAATTTGTTGAAATTCCATTTATGATGGGAAGCTTTTAACTTGGCAGAGTCATATTGGTTGCATCTTTCATGTGGTGTCTAGCTTGCATTGCTTCTTATTTGCTGGAATGGTTTTTGCTTAGTTTACACAAACAGTTGTGAACATGCCATGCCGTCCTGTTTTTCGTACATATTCCATCCTGGTATCATGTGTTTGCCTTACATCAAAGTAGTGATTGTCAGTATCATGCATGAATGAGTTCTGAAGAGAGAATTTTATTGCTTTTTCTTGTCGGTTTTACTTGACAATTCAAAATCAATAAAGCAGAAGGAAGTTAGCAAGGCAGCGGATAAAGGTGCTCCTTCCGAACGGAGGGCCTCTACAGTTTCTACTCCTCCACACCCCCAAGATGATTTCTAAGACAACACATGCATAGACACTCAACAAAGCTGTGTTTATGATGAGCACATCTCCCCTAGTGCAGCATCACCGGTTGTCGGTGTACAAAAAGAGGGGTACACTTTTTGTACCCCTATAACTGTGGACGGGCAGTCTGAGCCGCGGATACCACCACACCAAGCAAGGCAAGGGAGGTGAGCCAGGGTAAGACCGGAGCTCGAGAGAACTAGAATGACGCCAAGGCCAAGACCACGAAGAGCAAAGGGGACGAAGCGGACTCCCCCAGCAAGATCCTTGCCGGGAGACAGTTCTAGCAGCCCCGGCAAGACCCTTGCCGTGGAGACTCGTCCCGCGCCTACGGAGCAAATCACCCTTGAGTCCACTGCCCCCAAAAGGGCAAGGATTCGGGAGACATCCCCGTGGCGGCATGCAGATCTTTGTGAAGACATTCAAGATCAGATACGCACTAAGGAGACGACAACCCTTGGCGGGATCCCAGCCGAGGAAGACCACAAGGCCCCCGACAAGCGCCTTGCCGGGGATGACAGCAGGCGCCTCGGCAAGACCCTTGCCGGGGCCCTGGCAAGGCCCTTACCAAGGACACCTGCAGGGCCACCATCAGGCCCAGGCCGACTAAACCTCCACCACTGCATGCATGCAGCCGCCGACCCAACCAGCTGGGCAGGCACCCGCGTGGCGGCATGCAGATCTTCGTGAAGACCCACCACTGCGCCACCTCAGCTGCCTGCCTACCTACATGGCATCACAGGCGTCACTAGCCAGGGCGCATGTCGACACAATAAGGAGCGGCGACGGACGAGACAGATCTCTCCCCCGTCCCCGATAAAGCAAGGACACCTGGCAAGACGCAATAATGCGCCTTGTCATGTAATGCGAGGGATAACCTCGCATCACTGTACCCTTTCCACCTCCTGTGTGCCATTGTGGCAACCCCTTTTTCTATAAAAGGAGGCCCGAGGCGACCAGGAGGAGGATTCAGCTTTTTGGAGCTCCTCACGCCCCATAGCTAGCTCAAGAACACAGATATACAATCCACCAAAGCAGGAGTAGGGTTTTACGCATCCTCGCGGTCCGAACCTGGATAAACGAACCGTCTGCTATTTGTTTGATCCGCTCTTCTCACGACCCCACGCCCCGCTAACCACAGTAGGGATTCTTGTGATCCCATAGGTGTCGTTCCCACCGACATCTTTGGCGCGCCAGGTAGGGGGCGTAGTTGTGAGGATCGGCTTTAGCAGTTAGTTCGGCGCTTCTTCATCATCCTGGCGCCCAAGAAGAAGACGACGGTGGCGGTTGGCCAGTCGGAAGCTGGACAGCCCGTCCCGACGCGGGCGAGCAGCGCGCCGGTCGCAGAAAGGACCCGGGGCACTGCTCGTGAACACCAACACCATCCCAGCTGCCGGAGTTTGGGAGGCGGCGATGTTTGTGCGCCTGCTAACGGGCCACATGTCGCCAAATCCAAAGGCGAAGCCCAGCCCTTCGCGGGTGGAGCGGGGCCTTCCAAGGTCATCGCCGCCCCGCCCGAAGGCAACGCAAGGGCCTCCAAGACTCCCACGCCGGTGCCAACAGCGCGCTCCTCCCAGGCAGCGCGCGACGAACGGCGTAATCACGCCGAAGATCCCGAGCGTCGCCGCGGGAAGAGCCCGGAGCGCCACTCTCGGGACGTAGAAGACCTGCCCACTCGCCGAGGCGCTGGTGAAAACGGCATGCGACCGCGGGGTCGTGATAGAGCTCCTTATGACATGGTCAGAAGTCGATGCGCGTCGTGATCTGTGCAGGTTTCGCTGCCACCGACGCCAGCAGAGGCCCTAGCACGCGTAGTTGCTCCTCGACTTTCCTCCCACCACGGGGAAACTCGACGAATGGAGAGCCACTATCCGAAGCCTTGTTGCGGTGGCCAACAAATACGAACCAAGTCCGGTGGGGCCCCGGGTCGACGCTCCGATGGAGTCCCGCGGACCAGTGGCAGAAAAGCTGGCGGCGCCGCGACCACGGTGCATTCGCCTCTTCCCCATCCGGTACCATGGACGCCGCCTCGTCGCGACGTCGCGGGCGACGACATCTCCATAGCATCATCTGACCCGCGGAGCCACTGTGACCAGCGCCAAGTTCTTCGGGAACAAGCCCATGAAGACGCTCGAACCACTATCGAGCGCCGGTGCGGAGCGCGCCACCAGTCAGACAGGCGAGCAAGGCCTGCTGTGAACCACCCAGCCCCGGAGAGCCCTGGAGGCCTACCTTACGAGGTAGGCTGTCCGGCTTTTACCTGTGAGCTGCGGCAGTTCCAGTGGCCCACTCACCGCACCTTCAAACCTGACGTTGGCGAAAAGTACAATGGCAAGACTCACCCATCTGAGTTCCTCAGCATCTACACCATCGTGATGCAAGGCGCCGGAGCCCGCGACGATAAGGTGCTTGTGAATTACTTTCCATTGGCTCTTAAACCCAACGCCATGTCGTGGTTGATGCACTTGCCGGTAGACTATTTCCTCCTAGTCGGGTTTGTGCCATGAGTTTGTGGGCGCCTCTACTGGAGGTCACCAAGCCCATGGCCAAGCAAGCGACCTGCATGTCATTCCCCAGAAGGGAGGCGAGAGTCTGCGCAAGTATATACAGAGGTTCAGCCGGGTACAGTACAATATCCCTGATGTTCACCCTACAACCATCATCAGCGCGTTCCATTAGAATGTGCGTAACCGCAAGATGCGCGAAGAACTGGCAATGAACAAGGTGAAAGATGTGGCAGAACTCTATGTTCTTGCTGACAGATGTGCCCGAGCTAAAGAGGGAAGGAAGTACCCCAGCGAAGATGCCGGCGTGGAAACCGACTCCTCAGACGAGGATACTGCCGCCCCGGCGAAGAAAGGCCGGCGCCGCAACAGGAAGCGCAAAGGTAAAGATGTGCTTTCCGTCGAGGGATCTGACGACGCCGGCTCTGCCAAGAAAACCAAGGCAGAGGACCCCAACAAGGAAATTGCCGGATGTGTCGCCTGCCGGGCCTTGGCGGCTGCCGAGAAGCCAGGAAACTCCGACAAGCAATACTGCAAGATCCATCGCACCAAAGGCCATGATCTCCAGAACCGCCGACAGGTTGAGCTCCTTGCTGAGAAGCAGAGGGCTGAATATGAGAGGTGGGACAAGGAGAAAGGCCGAGACAGTGCTCAGGGGTCCGGCAAGAAGCGTGACGGCCAGGCGGGCCGTCGCGGCAAAGATAAATAGTAGGAGAGGCCCGCCCGCGGCCGTGACAAAAAGCCAGAAGACAATGATCATGAAGAGGGCGATGAGTCTGGTGACCAAGAATTTCAGAAAGCTACAGAGGCCCTGTGCGTCGATGGCGGCGCCTCGCTGCATACCTCTCACCGCCAGCTTAAACAGTGGGCGCGTGAGATTACAGCAGCGGAACCGTCGTTTGATGCCCAAAGGCCGCTGAAGTGGTCCAGCACACCTATAATTTTTGACATTGAGGATCACCCTGATCGCATTCTGCAGTCGGGTGCTTGCCATTGTTGGCTTCACCAACAATACTCAACCTCAAGGTGACAAAGATGCTAGTCGATGGCGGGGCCGGTCTGAACTTAATCTCGCTTGCCGTGATCGAGAAATTGCAGATTCCTGATGAAGACCTCTAAGAGACGGGCACATTTCAGGGGGTCAACCTGGGAAGAAGTCAACCAAAGGGAAAGGTCACATTGCCCGTGACTTTTGGGAGTGATCGGAACTACAGGACAGAAAGGATTATGTTTGATGTTGCCAAGATCCCCTTGCCTTACAACGGGATCCTTGGCCGCCCAGCACTGGCCAAGTTCATGGCGGCGTCACATTACGCCTACAACACCCTGAAGATGCCGGGGCATGTGATGATCATCACCTTCCCATCAGACAAGAAGGATGCGCTAATTTGCGCTGACCAACTCTACCAACAAGCAGTTGTAGCAGCCGCCACTGCTAAGCCGCTTGCTCCTGCCGCTGGAGCCCCGAGAAGGCAAAAGAAGAAGACCGGTGAGAACTCAGGCACCCACTGTCGGCGTTCTGGGAATGGGCGTCCCCACACTTGCCTGCCTGCGGCCTGCGGCGTGGCTTAAAAGGGGGCCCAGCACGGCCCATTTTCATCAACATGGACCCAAGACCCTCGCGAGGGGCCAAGCCTCGCGGGGTGAATGACATGGAGTTCCTCAGGCACGGCCTCATCAGGCTGGCTCGCGAGGAGGCGGAGAGATCAAGGCGGGGTACCTCACGAGGTGCCCATGACGCAAGCCATGACGACCAAGGGTGCCAGGCGGGTGCCAGCCCACGCAGTGTCCTCCTTTCCTCTTTGGTGCAAAGGGAGCAAGCGCAGGTGAGAGCATCAAGCAAAGGCACCCGTTTTGGTGCAATGAGACCAAGACCAGTCCAACGGCAGGGAGGAAGTCATTGTGGAGCCCAAGCCAGCGTCACCACCAGAGCCTTTGGCAGGCGAGGACCAAGTTTAGTCAGGATAAGTGTACCAGATGTTCCCCTTCAAAATGGCCAATTGTTGGCGCCCTTCCCACTCAATATTTGGGAAGAGGCCCAGGGCCTTTGCCTATAAATAGGACTAGCCACCCACAGGGCAGAGGGAAGAGGGAGAGAGAGAGAAGGGTGACTGAACTCCTCCTAGCAGTTCATCCCCTCAGCCAAGAACAGACCCACGCGAGGCTGTTCTTCCTTGTATTACTCATCATCATCAGCCCAAGAGGCAATCCACCGCACCACACACTGGAGTAGGGTATTACACCACAACGGTGGACCGAACCAGTATAAACCATGTGTCTATTGTGATGTTCTTTCCATAGCTTAGATCTCAGCGAGGCGGAGGGGTACAGGTAGGTAGGAGGCGAAATCTCCGTGCGCACCCCTGTGTTCGAACCTCAAGGGTCTGTCGGAACCCGAAATCCGACATTTGGCGCGCCAGGTAGGGGGTGCACCGGAGTTTTCCCTTTCGCCACCGCCACGACCTGCGTCGCGATGAGTAGCGCGTCGCTCGCTCCGGCCGCCGGCGCCAGCACGGGGGCCAGGGGGCTCCGAGCCCTGGCCTCGGCCCTGCAACGGGTACGGTCACCGGACAAGTTCAGGCCAACGACGCCGCCGCGCTACAGTGGCGCGACTGATCCGCTGGCCTTCTTGCTGGCGTACGAGGAGGCCATCCTCGAAGCTGGAGGTGACGATAAGGTCATGGCCAACTGGCTCCCATGGCCCTCACCGGTGCTCCCCGCGCATGGCTGCTCCACCTGCCAGCAACCTCCGTGGCCTCTTGGGAAGAGCTCCGCAGCCTCTTCTCCGCCCACCACGCTACACCAACACCCCCGGTCGTCGCGGCCCTCCTGGGCGGCTCGCAGGCGCCGCCTACAAGTCACCACGTCAAGTCGTTCATCCGCCGGGTCGGCGCCGCTTCTACGCGTCAGGGGGCTCTCCCGGACCGGGCGACGCCCAAGGCCGGCCTGACCTTCAGCTCGGAGGACCACCCCTCCAACTCGGCCTGCTCGGGTGCGCTCCCCATGCTGTGCACCCCCACCATCTGCTAGGTGGCCGTCACCAGAACTCTCATCGATGGCGGTGCGGGTCTCAGCGTGCTCTCGGTTGAGGCCTTCAACCTCCTCTGCATACCCCTGGAACGGCTACAACCCAGCCGGCCCTTCTTAGGCATTGGGGGCGGATCATCTAGCTCCTTAGGACAGATCCGGCCCCCGGTAACCTTTGGCACCTACAACAACTTCCGCACAGAGCTGGTCAACTTCGATATCGCCCCCATCGGCCTCCCCTACAACGCCATCCTCGGCTACCCAGCGCTGGCCCATTTCATGGCCGCGACGCACCCGGCGTACAACCTCATGAAGATGCCCGGGAGCAGCGGTGTCCTCACCGTGCACGACGACACCGGAGACGCGCTGCGAGTGCTCAAGGTCGCTTTCAAGACGGCGGCGTCGGCACAGCCCGCCGACTCGGAGACCCCCGAGCCCAAGGGGGCTGCACCCGCCAAGAAGAAACAGTTGTTCACCCTGTCGATGAGGACGGGTCCACCAATGCCACTTTCACCATAGGCGCCAACCTCGAGCCCGAGCAGGAGAAGGCCCTGGTCAGGTTCCTGCGCGCAAACAAGAAGGTATTCGCTTGGGAGCCTGACCAGTTGGCGGGGATCCCTAGGAGCGTAATCGAGCATCACCTCAACGTGTGCCCCAACGTGCGCCCTATGAAGCAGAAGGCAAGGCGGCAATCCACTAAAAAGCAGGCCTTCATCGTCCAAGAGACCCGCAAACTAGAAGCCGTTGGGGTCATTTGCGAGGTCCGATACCCGAATTAGTTGGCCAACCCTGTCGTTGTGCCAAAGAAGGGAGGGAAGGAGTGCATGTGTGTCAACTTCACCAACCTCAACAAGGCATGCCCGCAAGATCCATTCCCGCTCCCCCGCATCGACCAGATCGTCGATTCCACCGCAGAATGTGACCTGCTATGCTTCTTGGATGCCTTCTCTGGGTATCACCAGATCAAGATGGCGGTAGAAGATGTCGAAAAGACAGCCTTCCTAACCCCGTGTGGGGTGTACTGCTACACATGCATGCCATTCGGGCTGCGTAACATAGGGGCGACCTTTCAGCGGCTGATGCACATCACCTTGGGCCCGCAGCTTGGGAAGAATGTTGAGGCTTACGTCGATGACATTGTGGTGAAGTCTCGGGAGGCCAGGACCCTGATACAAGACTTGGAGGAAACCTTCGTGATCCTCAATGCAGTAAACCTGCGGCTCAACCCAGAGAAGTGTGTGTTCGGAGTCCCCTCGGGCAAGCTCTTGGGTTTCCTCGTGTCCCACCAAGGCATCGAGGCTAACCCGGAAAAGGTCAAGGCGGTCAAGGACATGAGCCCGCCAAAGACCCTCAGAGAAATGCAGAAGCTCACTGGCCGCGTGACCGCGCTAGGCCGCTTCATCTCCAAGTTGGGGGAGCGAGCGCGGCCCTTCTTCCAGCTAATGAAGAAAAAGGGGCCCTTTGAATGGACTGAAGAGGCCGACAAGGCGTTCCAGGATCTCAAGAGATACCTGACCAGCCCTCCGGTGATGGTGGCTCCGCGCCCTCAAGAGCCCCTGGTGCTTTACCTCGCTGCCGCTCCCTACTCCGCCAGAGCAGCCCTGGTGGCGGTTAGGGAGGAGCGTCGAATCAAAACCACAGCAGCAGCCCGGGACAAGGCAAAACAGGAACAAGGAAGGCCCACGGAAACCTCCACCGCGGCTGAGGAGGATCAGCCGCCGTAGAGGAGTGCACCGGAGGCGGAAGAGGCCCCTCTCCCAGATGGCCAGCCTCAGGAGGCCTCATCGCCACAGGAGGCGCCACGGTCTCCGGAGGGCGCCACCAGCACTGACGCACCCAACCTCGTTGAGCACCCAGTGTACTTCGTCAGCACGGTGTTGCAGGACGCGAGGGCACGGTACCCCATGCCTCAGAAGCTCCTCCTCGCGCTACTGGTGGCCTCGCGCAAGCTGCGACACTATTTTCGGGGTCACCCCATCAAGGTCGTCTTGTCAT
The DNA here is from genome assembly GCA_034509565.1 of Triticum monococcum. Classification (NCBI taxonomy): domain Eukaryota; kingdom Viridiplantae; phylum Streptophyta; class Magnoliopsida; order Poales; family Poaceae; genus Triticum; species Triticum monococcum. The sequence continues at coordinate 631,480,336 of CM067843.1, forward strand.
ACCCCCTGGAGAGAGTGCTCAGGAGCCCTAACTCAGCTGGAAGGGTCGCTGAGTGGAACATAGAACTGCAAGCATTTCAGCTCGAATTCAGCACTACCAGAGTCATCAAGGGAGCAGCATTAGCGGATTTTGTAGCAGAATGGACGGAGGCACCAGGCCTCAAGGCCAACGAGGATCGGTCCCTCTCCCCGGGAAGCGAGGCGCCAGAAGGTTGGGTCATGTACTTCGACGGGGCATTCTCCAGGCATGGCGTTGGGGCTGGGGCGGTGCTTATATCGCCCACTCAGGACAAGCTCTACTACGCCGTACAGCTCTGTTTCCAGCAAGGTGAAAAGTTCTCCAACAACATAGCGGAGTATGAAGGTTTAATAGCGGGCTTGAAGGCCGCAGCTGCCCTGGGGGTGAAACGCCTCACCATCAAGGGCGATTCGCAGCTCCTTGTCAATTTCTCCAACAAGGTGTACGAGCCGAAAGATGAGCACATGGAAGCCTACCTTGCGGAGGTCCGCATGATGAAGAAGCAGTTCTGGGGGTTGGAGTTGCAGCATGTGCCCCGTGGCACCAATCAGGAGGCCGATGACATCGCCAAACGGGCGTCTAGGCGGTTACCTCAGGAGCCTGGCATCTTCGAGGAGCGGCTCTTCAAGCCCTCAGCCCTGCCGTCATTGTCAAACACGGCTCAGCCTCGGGAGGAGCTCCCCCAGCCACCTGCTTCAGGAGCCCCGGTCTGTGGCCCGGCCTCAGGAGCACGCCTACTCCTGACGATGGAACCTCAGGAGGGGTGCTGGATCACGGAGCTCCGGAGTTACTTAACATAAGGGACCCTGCCAGAGAAGGAGGAGGAAGCGGAGCGTGTGGCACGGCAGGCCACGGCATACTGCACCAAGGATGGAGAGCTCTACCGGAAGCAACCAAATGATGTATCCCTGTGTTGCATCTCCAGGGAGCAAGGAAAGGAACTACTGGAAGATATACACGGCGGAGACTTTGGACATCATTCATCATCACGGACCCTCGTTGGCAAGGCGTTCCGCAGTGGGTTTTATTAGCCCACCTCACTCAATGACGCCGTCGAACTGGTGAAAGCTTGTGAGGCCTGCCAGTTCCATGCCAAGCAGATCCATCAGCCAGCAGGAGGCCTGCAGACTATACCCCTTTCGTGGCCATTCGCAGTCTGGGGGATGGACATCCTGGGCCCGTTTCCTCGGGCGCTAGGGGGCTACCGCTACCTCTACGTCGTCGTGGACAAGTTCACCAAGTGGGCTGAAGTAGAGGCCGTCCGCACCATCCCCGCGGGTTCCGCGGTCAAGTTCATCAGGGGCATCGTGAGCCGGTTCGGGGTGCCGAACCGCATCATCACAGACAACGGTTCGCAGTTCACTAGTAACCTCTTCAAAACATACTATGCTAACCTTGGAACGCAGATATGCTACGCTTCGGTGGCGCACCCCCGAAGCAACGGCCAGGCTGAGCGAGCCAACGCAGAGGTCCTGAGGGGCCTCAAGACCAGGACGTTCAAGAATAAGCTAGAGGCCTGCGGCAGAGGTTAGTACGACGAGCTTCAGTCCGTGTTGTGGTCCATCCGCACAACCGCGACCAAGCCGACTGGAGAGACCCCGTTCTTCCTGGTCTACGGAGCTGAAGCGGTCCTCCCTCACGAGGTCAGACGTCGCTCCGCGCAGGTCCTGGCGTTCGACGAGGTGCAGCAGGACGCCATGCGGGGGATGGACCTCATGGTGGGGGAGGAACGTCGCCGAGAAGCCGCACTGCAAGCGGCGAGGTACCAACAAGCACTGCGACGATATCACTGCCGCAACATCCGCCCCAGAACTCTCGAGGTAGGAGACCTCGTGCTCAGGCGGGTTCTCTCTAGGGAGGGACTGCACAAGCTCTCTCCCATGTGGGAGGGCCCGTTCAAGGTTGTTCATGTTTCCAGCCCCGGCTCCGCGCGCTTGGAGACTCAGGAGGGGGTGCCGGTCCAGAACGCATGGAACATCCAGCACCTCCGGAGGTTCTACCCCTAAAAAGGCCCAGAGCCTGTGAAGAAGGCGAATGCCTGTGAAGCTGTCGCATTTTGGAAAAGGCCCAGAGCCTGTGAAGAAGGCGAATGCATGTGAAGCTGTCGCGTTTTGGAAAAGGCCCAGAGCCTGTGAAGAAGGCGAATGCCTGTGAAGCTGTCGCGTTTTGGAAAAGGCACAGAGCCTGTGAAGAAGGCGAATGCCTGTGAAGCTGTCGCGCTTTGGAAAAGGCCCAGAGCCTGTGAAGAAGGCGAATGCCTGTGAAGCTGTCGCGATTTGGAAAAGGCCCAGAGCCTGTGAAGAAGGCGAATGCCTGTGAAGCTGTCGTGTTTTGGAAAAGGCCCAGAGCCTGTGAAGAGGGCCAATGCCCGTGAAGCCTGCTTCCCCAAGAAAGGCCCGGAGCCTGTGAAGAAGGCCAATGCCTGTGAAGCTCGCCGCCCGTGACACTCTCACGTAATAATGAGTTGGGGCTGTACACGCCCCGGAGTCTCAGGAGCGCCGGCCTCAGGCCCTGGGGCTCCCTCCCACGCCCAGTGGCAGCACTTAGCTCCGTGCTGGTGAGAAGACGTTGAAGACTAGATTAGGTGCCGGACGCGGCTTTTTCATTTGCTTTCCGCAGTTGGCTTGTTCATTCTCATTTGGAGTTTTATTGAAGTTGTTGCCGTCTTTGACTTGTGGTTCTTCAACTTTTCACTCTCCTGCCTCGATTTCTCTAATGCAAGGCCTCGCGAGGGGGGCAGCCGAGCGCCCTCGTGAGTGTTCTTGTCCTAGTCGTTCAAAGGTTTTGCGACCTGGGTCCATTACAGGAGCACCCCTCCAGTCCGTGCCCCACGGGCACCGCGACACGAACACAGGGCCTGGGTCGGTCGCCCCCCACGGCTGGGGCTGGGAACTATCCATGCGCGGGCACATAGCCGTAAGGCACGATAACGGAAGCAAAGCGATGATTAATAGCAATAACCCAAACACACCCCTGCGGGGCTCCACACTACTGTCTTTTTACGCAGGAAAAAGGAAATGAAAGAGCAAGTCAGGCGCAGCTCGCCTCACACCGGCCTGTAGGGAAGACTCGAGCTGCCTCCGGGGCTCAGGCGGACTCCCTCTCGCGCTTCACCGGGGCACGACGGCGGGCAGACATGCTACCACCTCCCAAGCAGGTACGACGGCATGGAGGCTGACCGCGGCCACCGCTAGAAGAGTCGCCGCTTGAAGAAGAACCAGTGAAGCTTGGGGAACCCTGAGTGCCGCCAATCACGCGAGCGCTGTCCTCTCCGTCATCGCCGGGGCTGGGTTCCCGGCCATGGTCGTCGTCCTTAGGGCAGCACCCTGCGCGGCGACCATCTTCCCCAAACACCCTCACGTAGAGGGTGGCATCGCCATCAAACTTGAAGTGCAGGGTGCACCGACGGCTCAGGCCACGCGCGCGGGCAAACGTCTGCCAACCGCGGGTCAAGGCCAGGCTCCCGGCTGTGGAGACCTCCAATGAAGCCCATGAGGCCCGGCTGCAGCAGCCGTCTGCCTGAAGCCAGAGGCCGCCCGGGGTGCCGGCCGGGAGATCGCCGAGGAGGAAGCGAGGAAGTTGAAGCCGGGTGCTAGTCGGCTCGGCCGACCACACAACGAACTCCGGAGCACCTCTGCAGTGCGAAAGCGCGGCCTAGGGGAACGCGCGACCAAAGTGCGCCCCTCGGCCACAGCAGTCCGCCCGTCACCGTGCTGGAAATCGTCTCCACGGCTGTGGGGAACTGCCGAGGTGGCCACAGGATGTTTGCAAGGGCGCCCTCGGCCGTGCTTGGGCGGGGGAGAGGCAGGCTCAACCTGGCGAGCTTTCCCCTTCTCTGCGGCCGAGAACCTCCTCAACGGGGCCATGAAGAAGAAGGAGAAGCAAGGGGGATGAACTGGAAGGGCGCGCACCGATCCGTACTTATAGCCGGCGAGGGCCAACCGTCGGCCCCGACGATCGCAGGTAATCATGACCCGCTTCGCATGCAGGGACTTGTCCAATCCGTGCAGTTACCAAGGCGCCGTGGGGAAGTGGAGACGCCCACGTCCAATCAACTACCATGCGGCGCCCAAGGCCGCAGGCTGTTAGGGCCCACGGCGCTTCGCTCTTGCCCTTTCGCCCCCATGCACGGCCAAGTCCGGGCACGCCTTGGGCCCGGGGGCTACTGTCGGTGTTCTGGGAACGGGGGTCCCCAGACTTTCCTGCCTGCGGCCTGTGGCGTGGCTTAAAAGGGGGCCTAGCATGGCCCATTTTCATCAACACGGACCCAAGACCCTCGCGAGGAGCCAAGCCTCACGGGGTGGACGACACGGAGCTTCCTCAGGCACAGCCTCATCAGGCTGGCTCGCGAGGAGGCGGAGAGATCAAGGCGGGGTACCTCACGAGGTGCCCATGACACAAGCCATTACGACCAAGGGTGCCAGGTGGGCGCCAGCCCGCGCAGTGTCCTCCTTTCCTCTTTGGTGCAAAGGGAGAAAGCGCAGGCGAGAGCATCAAGCAAAGGCACCCGTTTTGGTGCAATGACACCAAGACCAGTCCAACGGCGGGGAGGAAGTCATTGTGGAGCCCAAGCCAGCGTCACCACCAGAGCCTTTGGCAGGCGAGGACCAACTTTAGTCAGGATAAGTGTACCAGATGTTCCCCTTCAAAATGGCCAATTGTTGGCGCCCTTCCCGCTCAATATTTGGGAAGAGGCCCAGGGCCTTGGCCTGTAAATAGGACTAGCCACCCACAGGGCAGAGGGAAGAGGGAGAGAGAGAAGGGTGACTGAACTCCTCCTAGCAGTTCATCCCCTCAGCCAAGAACAGACCCACGCGAGGTTGTTCTTCCTTGTATTGCTCATCATCATCAGCCCAAGAGGCAATCCACCGCACCACACACTGGAGTAGGGTATTACACCACAATGGTGGCCCGAACCAGTATAAACCCTGTGTCTATTGTGTTGTTCTTTCCATAGCTTAGATCTCAGCAAGGCGGAGGGGTACAGGTAGGTAGGAGGCGAAATCTCCGCGCGCACCCCTGTGTTCGAACCTCAAGGGTCTGCCGGAACCCAAAATCCGACACCCACTCCGGCAAACGCACCTCTTCGGAGTGTAGCGCTCCCGTCGAGGACATGCCAGAGAGCTCCGCCGACAGAAACAAGAAGTACAGGGCCACACCGCCGGGAACCAAGAAGGTTTCTGTCAAGGAGGACGACACGGGAGGAGCTTTTACCATAAGCTCCACCCTTGACGACAAATAGGAAGACGCGCTCGTCACCTTCCTGCGGGCGAATGTTGATGTGTTTGCATGGCAAGCATCCGACATCCCGGCGTTCCCAGGGAGGTGATTGAGCACCACCTTGCTATTTGTCCTCATGCGTAGCCCGTCAAGCAGAAGGTCAGAAAGCAAGCTTTGGAACGACAAGAGTTCATCACAGAGGAGATCCATAAAGTGGAAGCAGCGGGTTTGGTAAGAGGAGTGCTCCATCCAACGTAGTTGGCCAATCCGGTGGTAGTGCGCAAGGCAAATGGGAAGTGGAGGCTGTGTATTGATTACACAGATATTAATAAGGCTTGTCCCAAAGACCCCTTCCCGTTGCCGCACATCGACCAGATTGTTGACTCCACAGCTGTGTGTGATCTGTTGTCATTTCTCGATGCCTACTCCGGCTACCACCAGATCTTCATGACAAGGGAAGATGAAGAGAAAACGGCATTCATCACCCCATGTGGTACGTATTGCTTTATACAGATGCCTTTCGGGTTGAAGAGTGCTGGTTCAACGTTTGCAAGGGCGGTCCAGATTGGTTTTGAACCCCAGCTCCATAGAAATATGGAAGCTTATATGGATGATATAGTGGTCAAAACCAAGAACAGGGCAACCCTCATATCAGATTTACAAGAAACATTTGCAAACCTACGCAAGATCAATCTCAAGCTGAACCCTGAGAAGTGCGTCTTCGGCGTCCCGTCTGGCAAGCTTCTCGAGTTCTTTGTGTCACAGCGTGGGATAGAGGCCAATCCGGACAAGATCAAAGCTATAGAGCAGATTGAAGCACCCAAGCGAGTCAAGGATGTGCGTCGGCTTGCTGGTTGCGTTGCCGCCATGAGTAGGTTCATTTCCAAGTCTGCCGAGCGCGCCCTTCCCCTTTTCAAAATTTTGAAAAAGGCGGGCTCGATGGAGTGGACGCCAGAAGCCGAAGCAGCATTGCAAGATTTGAAGAGGTACCTCTCCTCCGCGACAATACTAGTTGCGCCTAGGCCACAGGAACCGTTGCTGCTGTACCTAGCGGCAACGAACCAGGTGGTCAGCGCCGCACTAGTGGCGCAGAGAGAAATTGATGATGAGGTAATAGCAGCGACGGAGCCCGATGCCACCGATGCCGAGACGACGCAGCCAATTGAAGTGCCGCCGAAGAAGAAAATGATGCAGCACCCGGTCTACTTTGTTAGTTCCCTCTTGCAGGGGGCTAGATCGAGGTACTCTGGTGTGCAGAAACTGCTCTTCGGCCTTCTTATGGCCTCGAGGAAGCTATGTCACTACTTCCAGGCGCACGAAATCACTGTTGTCACTCGCCTCCCTCTGTAATGGATATTGCACAATCCAGACGCAACAGGAAGGATCGTAAAGTGGGCACTGGAACTGTCCAGCTTTGGCCTCAAGTTTGAGAGTACCTCGACGATTCAAGTCCTGGCGGAGTTCGTTGCAGAATGGACCGCGATGCCTGACGAAGAAACCCAAGAGACTGCTCTCCCCGGCAAGGAGGCAAGTTGCGACTGGATCATCTACTTTGATGGGGCTTTCTCCTTACAGGGCGCCGGGGCTGGCGTACTGCTTGTCGCGCCCACCGGAGAGCACCTCAAGTACGTGATCCAGATGCACTTCCCCAGGGCGGTGTCAACAAACAATATGGCTGAGTACGAATGGCTGCTTGCCGGTCTTAGGATCGCGGTGGACCTCGGAATCAAGAAACTCGTCGTCAGAGGTGACTCGCAACTTGTCGTCAAGCAAGTCAACAAGGATTACCAGAGCCCGTTGATGAAGGCCTATGTCGATGAAGTGAGAAAGCTGGAAGAGCGTTTTGACGGTATACAGGCAGAATACGTTCCCCGAGCGGAGAATGATATCGCCGATTACCTGTCAAAACACGCTGCCCTCAAGCTACCTATGGAACCAGGTACCTTTGTGCTTCGGCTAACTCAGCCATCCGTTGATCCATCAACAGAGCAGAACAAGAGGAGAAAATCAGGGCCCGGCAAGTACTTTCCCGCCGAGCTCCCCGAAGCCGCCGGCAAGGATGTTGCCGGAGACACTGAGCCCGCCACGGGACGGCTAGCTCCGACAGAGCATCAAGGTCTTGCCATGGATACAGCCGCTCCGACAGCGGAGGAAATGCCTTTAGTCCTCGCCGTCGAGCCCCAGGCTCCAGCGTGGGCACAGCATACCGTCGAATTCCTCCAAACAGGGGAACTTCTTGAGGAGCAGGAAGAAGCGAAAAAAGTAGCCCGTCGCTCTACTATGCACCAGTTCGTCGATGACGTCCTGTACAGAAAGAGGCCGAACGGCGTGAAATTGAAGTGTATCTCTCGAGAGGAAGGACTGGGGCTGTTGGCGAAGATACATGGAGGCATATGTGGATCCCACATCGGGTCAAGAGCCCTTGCCGGCAAAGCATTTCGGCAAGGCTTCTTCTGGCCCACTGCCCTCCAGGATGCGACGACACTAGTCACCAGGTGTGAAGCATGTCAGTTCCATTCAAAGAAGCTTCATCAGCCAGCTCAAGCCCTTCAAACCATTCCTCTCTCCTGGCCTTTCTCGGTCTGGGGGCTCAACATACTGGGCCCTTTCCCCCGCGCTTTCGGGGGCTTTGAGTACTTGTATGTTGCAATCGACAAGTTCACAAAGTGGCCAGAAGTGGAAGCAGTGAGGAAGGTCACAGCACAGATAGTCGTCAAGTTCTTCAAAGGACTGGTGTGCCGTTTTGGTGTACCCAATAGGGTTATCACTGACAACGGCACGCAGTTCACAAGCCACACCTTCATGCAATATATTCAAGACCTCGGCAGCAAGGTCTATTTCGCTTCCGTTGCTCACCCACGAAGCAATGGTCAAGCTGAGAGGGCAAATGCTGAAGTACTGCGAGGCCCGAGGACAAAGACCTTGGACAGACTGCACAAGAGTGGAAGGCGCTGGATTGATGAATTGCCGGTGGTTCTTTGGTCAATCAGAACGACACCAAATCGAGCCACCGGTGAAAGTGCAACTATCCCTTGGTGGTTTTGGTAATTCATAACAACATATAGCTCATTGAGCTAATGCTATTTCAAGATAATTATTTCAGGAAAGCTCAATGATTGGCATGGCATGGATGTGAAAGTGGAACCCTCAAAATGCTAAGGACAAGAATTGGCTCAAGCTCAAAAGTTCAAGACTCCTCATTTTATATTTTAGTGATCCAAGATCACATTGAGTCTTCAGGAAAAGCCAATACTATCAAGGAGGGATGAGGTGTTGTTTAATGAGCCTCTTACTTTATGTGCTTAGTGATATGCTCCAAAATCCTCAGCTACTTTCCCATATCCACAAATGACCTAAACCCTAAGCCAAACTCGGTCATACCGATTCTGTCAATCTGGCGCCACCGAGTTTCACTTGTCATTTGCCACTGCCAAACCCTAGCAATTCGGTCCTACCGATAAGGTTCTCGGTCTCACCGAGATGGGCTTGCAAACTCTCTGTTTCCCTTTCGTAACTTTTTGGTCTCACCGAAAAGAGCGAATCGGTCCCACCGAGAATGCAAGGTAAACTCTATGTTTCCTTCTTGTAACTTTTCGGTCTCACCGAAAGAGCAAGTCGGTCCCACCGAGTTTGCCTGACCAACTCTCTAGTTAGCTAATTGCTGAACTCGGTCTCACCAAGTTTGTGCGATCGGTCTCACCGATATTACGTTATGCCCAAACCCTAACCGAATCGGTCCTACCGAGTTGCATCTCAGTCCCACCAAGATTCCTAACGGTCACTAGGTTTACCATTTCGGTCAGACCGAGTTTGATGATTCGGTCCCACCGAGATTGGAAAACTGTGTGTAACGGTTGGATTTTGTGTGGAGGCTATATATATACCCCTCCACCACCTCTTCATTCGAAGAGAGAGCCATCAGAACACAAACATCATTCCTACTCATATGTTCTGAGAAAGAACCACCTACTCATGTGTTGAGACCAAGATATTCCATTCCTATCATATGAATCTTGATCTCTAGCCGTCCCCAAGTTGCTTTCCACTCAAATCTTCTTTCCACTAGATCCAAATCCTATGAGAGAGAGTTGAGTGTTGGGGAGACTATCATTTGAAGCACAAGAGCAAGTAGTTCATCATCAACACACCATTTGTTACTTCTTGGAGAGTGGTGTCTCCTAGATTGGCTAGGTGTCACTTGGGAGCCTCCGACAAGATTGTGGAGTTGAACCAAGGAGTTTGTAAGGGCAAGGAGATCGCCTACTTCGTGAAGATCTACCGCTAGTGAGGCAAGTCCTTCGTGGGCGATGGCCATGGTGGAATAGACAAGGTTGCTTCTTCGTGGACCCTTCGTGGGTGGAGCCCTCCGTGGACTCGCGCAACCGTTACCCTCCGTGGGTTGAAGTCTCCATCAACATGGATGTAGGATAGCACCACCTATCTGAACCACGGGAAAACATCCGTGTCTCCAATTGCGTTTGAATCCTCCAAACCCTTCCCTTTACATTCTTGCAAGTTGCATGCTTTACTTTCCGCTGCCAATAAACTCTTTGCATGCTTGCTTGAATTGTGTGATGATTGCTTGACTTGCTCTAAGATAGCTAAAATATGCCAAGAACTAAAATTGGGAAAAGGCTAAGTTTTATTGGCCAAGTAGTCTAATCGCCCCCCCCCTCTAGACATACTTTCGATCCTACAAGTGGTATCAGAGCTTTGGTCTCCATTTGGCTTGATCTTCATAGCTTTTGGTGGTCATAGCCTTGGTTTCACAACCTAGGAGAGTATGGCGTCTAGTGAGGGAAATTATCACCGTAGAGGTCCTTATTTCGATGGCACTAATTTTGCTAGTTGGAAGCATAAAATGAAAATGCATATTCTTGGACATAACCCCGTCGTATGGGCTATTGTTTGTGTTGGCTTGCAAGGTGAGTTCTTCGATGGGAGGGAACCAAACCGTGAAGCTACCGCGGATGAGTTGAAGATGTTGCAATACAATGCTCAAGCTTGTGATATTCTCTTCAACGGATTGTGCCCCGAAGAATTCAACAAAATCAGCCGCCTTGAGAATGCAAAGGAAATTTGGGATACTTTGATTGATATGCATGAAGGTACCGACTCCGTCAAGGAATCCAAGTTGGATGTGCTCCAAAGTCAACTTGACAAGTTCAAGATGAAGGATGGTGAAGGTGTCGCTGAAATGTACTCTAGGCTTGCTCTCATCACAAATGAGATTGCCGGCTTAGGAAGTGAAGAGATGACCGATAGATTCATCATCAAGAAGATCCTAAGAGCCTTGGATGGGAAATATGATACCGTGTGCACATTAATCCAAGTGATTCCCAACTACAAAGATCTCAAGCCAATGGAAGTAATTGGGAGGATTGTTGCTCATGAGATGTCACTTAAGGATAAAGAGGAACTTCACAATAAATCAAGTGGTGCCTACAAAGCGTCATGTGAAGTCCCCACATCATCAAGTGAGAAACAAAACTTCAATGAAGAATTGATCTTAATGGTGAAGAACTTCAACAAGTTCTACAAGAGTAGAAGCAAAGATAGAAGCTTCAAGTCAAGGTCCTACAATGACAAAACATCATCTAGTCGAGAGCGAAACTGCTATAATTGTGGAAGACCCGGACACTATTCCAATGAGTGTATGGCTCCCTACAAGAGAAGAGAAGATTCTCCAAAAAGAAGAAGCAAAGAATCTCCACCAAGAGAGAGAAGGAGTAGAGATGATCGTTATGAACGAAGATACTCACGGAGAAGCAAGAACTCGGAAAGGAAGGAAAAATCATCAAGGAGCTATACAAAACGAAGACATCAAGCTCATGTTGGTGAATGGGTATCCGGCTCCGACTCCGACAGCCACTCCGAGAGAAGTTATCACTCCGACTCCGAAGATACTCAAGATGAGGGTGTTGCTGGTCTAGCACTTGTGTCAACCAACTCCTACGACATATTTGACTCCCCAAATGAAGGAATTGGAAGATGCTTCATGTCCAAAGGTCCTAAGGTAACACACCCCGAGTACGTTGATTTTAATAGTGATGAAGATGACTTGTTAGGTGATGATGATTTGCTTGTTGACAACTCTAGTGATGAGTACTATGATGAAACATCAATTAATCATGCTAAAACGAATGACAATGATAAGGAGAAGATTGAGGCCCTAACTAAAGAACTAAACACTCTTAAGTTAGCTCATGAAGCCATCTTCGAAGATCATTGAGAACTTTTAAGAGCTCATGAGAAATTACGCTTTGAAAAGCTCAATCTTGAGCAAGAGCATGAGTTCTTAAAAGCAATCAATGATGATCTCCGCAAGAATAGTTCTTCTTACATTGCCAAGCGTTTACTATTATCCACTTACATGCCTCAAGTCAAGACTAGTAACAAGAATAAAAAGGATTCTTCCTCTAGTAGTAACAATGATCATGCTAAATCCAATATTGTTGCTTCTAGTAGTTCTCTTGATTCCACTAATGATTCTCTTAGCCAAGTTACACTTGAGCAAGAAAATAGCTTATTGAAGGGAATTATAGAGAAAGGTGTTTACAAGAGCCTTGCCGGAAGTAAGCAATTCGAGGAAATCGTGCGCAAGCAAGAAATGCACCGGAAGAATCAAGGTGTTGGTTTTGAACGAAAGTTCAATGCCAATGGAGTTGAATGGGAAGAAGATCAATACCCCAAGACAAAGTTTGTTCCTCAACAAGAGAAGTATGACACTTCTTTCAAGGGGACACAAGCTCAAGATGATCTTCCACCACAAGACTACAAGCAAAAAGGGAAGGACAAGCTTCAAGAGGACATTGATGCATTTGAGGAAGCTCCCAAGACCTTAGTCAAGTGGATTCCCAAGACTACTTCAAGTTCCACTACATCAAGTACGACAACAACTCCAAGGATTCCCATCAAGATGGTGTGGATCCAAAAGAAGAAGAACTAGAGAGTTCTTGAGGGTGACTCCGCCAACATACTTCACTCTTATCATTTTGGCAAGAACAAGTGCAATCAACGTCCACATCTTGCACTAGTTCAAGGAGTCACAAACCCTCGTGTTGGTAAGACAAGGGACAAGGTAACCTAAAGTTTTCATGGACATCATCTTGTGTGTGCATCACTCTATGTCTATGGATATCCTTGTTTGTTCCTTGTGGGACTAACCCATGTAGGTATTGAAAGTGCAATTCACTCAAATGGATAGCTCCAAGTGATCTACATCAACATTGAGCATCCACATCTTCAACATCTACATGAAGTCATCATCGACAAAACCCAAGGTTAGTTCATCTCTCTTAGGGGGGATATCACATCTAGGGGGAGCTTTACTCTAAGACTTGAGCTAAAGCAACTCTAAAGATGTGAATACAACAATGCTTTATGTAAAAGTGGTAACCCCACTTGAGCTTAAACGATGAGTATGACCTACGATCAAGTGTTCTCACTTGACTACTAAGTCAATATACTCATATATAGATGACCTAGTCATCGCAAATTGCTTGATAGATGCTAGAATTGGTTGTGCATGCTTTGCCACATATTTCATTTGCCATCTTATTGTGTGAGCATGTTGGTTGCATATTTTACTCATTCGAGGACATCCACTTGTTGTTTTGATTGTTTGGCTTTCTTCTTTTGCCAAGTGGATGGACAAGAATGCCTAAGAACCTCCTCTAGCTATCTATGCTTTTCTCGTCTCAAACTCTATTCATGCTGCATCACAAAACTTGATCTAGTCAGATTCGAACCACTCTGTGTGAGGAGCGCTCGGAGTCCCCGATTCGTCATAGACTTAAACTTCCAAAACCTCTTTATGAATCTCGGTCTGACCGATACTCCATTTTCGGTCCTACCGAGTTCATTAAGTTGATCTAGGTTTTCGATCTCGGTGCAACCGATTTGAACTTTTCGGTCACACCGAGTTGCAATAACTGCACACAGTTTTGCATCTCGGTGCTACCGAGTTGTTCCACTCAGTCACACCGACAGGGTCGGGCTATATATAGTGACGGGCAAAATTTTGGAAATTTCTCCGAAACCTCTTCGCCCGCGCGATAGCCTGCTCTGCCTTCGTGGTCTCCGGATCGTCTTCTCGTCGCCAGCAGCCTCCAGTCGCTGGTCTCCGCCGCCGTCAACGGATTTCTGCCCCACCGTTGCCACCGTAGCGAGTCTCCGCCGAACTAGGGTATGGACTCGATCTTTGTGCTATTCTCCACTCCGATTCCTAGCACATTGTGATCATTATGATTCTTGCCACGATTGAAACACTCCTGTCCAGTCAATGATCTCGTAGATTAGGTTTAATTTGAAAATTTTAGGGTTAGGTTTCTGCCAAAACCATCTCGGACCCACCGAGTTGAAAAACTCGGTCCCATCGATCTGGCTTTTGCCATTGCACAAGTGAAACTCGGTCTGACCGAGAATAACTTATCGGTGTGACCGATTTTGGAATTCTGTGAAACCCTAGCAGTCTCGGTGCCACCGAACTGTGACTCGGTCTGACCGAGTTCACCAGTTCTGGTGCCAAAACTGCTTCGGTGTCACCGAGTTTGAAAATCAGTAGATCCGAGATGCTTTCTGTGGAAAACTAAAACTAAGTTTTTGAATTAATCTTTTGCAAAAATCTCTGCTTTTTGTGATTCTCATCCACTCTATCTTATCCATAATCCATTCACAGGGTCAGCAGTCAGTTTGCAACATGTCTGATCAAAGTGACAGCCAAAATGTGTCTGAGCAGCAAGTTGTGATGAGTGAGGGCACTAGTCAAGCTCTTCTAATGATGGCAGCAGGAGCACCCCCAGCACCAAAGGCAGCCAAACTCATGGGAGATGCTATAAGGTCAGGAACAGCTGCATCCAAGCCCAAGGAAGCACCTAAGGCTGCATCTAAGCCTAAGAGTGCACCCTAGACAAACACACGAAGCATCCCAGCTGCAGAAAAGAACAAGGCCCCAATGCCTGAAGCAATCGAAGAAGAGGAAGAAAGTGTCCTCAGGAAACTCAAGCCCAAGATCCCAGACCACAACGATGCTCATCCTGTGGCTGAGGACATGAAGCTCAAGAGGGATTCAGGGCTGAGGAAATGGAGAGAAGCAGATCCGTATGCTTCTAGGAGAAGGACTGCCGTGGATTATAGATTTCACACCAAGGAGCAACAAGATTTCTATGAGACTGTTTTGCTTGATAAGAAGCCGATCGTTTGTGACATGAGATGGGTCGATTGGACCTACATCAAGGACAATGAAGAGCACTACCCCGGTGTTTTTGACAGCTTTAGTGCGTGTGGAGTTGCAGACTTTGTTGGGCAGAAGCTCACAAAGTGGAACGAGGAGCTAATAATGCAATTCTACTCCACAGCACACTTTTATCCGGATGGCAGGATCACATGGATGTCTAAGGGCACGAGGTACCACTCCACTGTGGAAGAATGGGCGAAGTTGATCAATGCCCCAGAGGAGCAAGCTGATGACTTGGACATCTATGCCAAGAAAAAGATGGATCACAACTCCATGTCCAACATGTACAAGGAGATCCCGAATGAAGCGCTTGACACGTTCAAGTTTGGCTCCGTGCACTATCTGCTCTCAGGATTGCCTATGATCAACTGGATCCTTAGGCACACCCTTCTACCCAAATCAGGAGATCACAAGATGATCAGAGGTCACGCGATCAACTTGCTTCATGTATTTGACGTGCCTCAGAAATTCAAGGTCACGAGTCTCATTGTGGAAACAATCAAGAGGACAGCTACAGACCAGAAGAGGAGTTGTGGGTATGCCCCACAGATTCAGGAGCTCATCAACTCCAAGATGGGCACAGGCGTGTATTTATTGGATAAGGAACACCTGCCCATCCGTCCAGATTTTGAGGATAACCAAGTGGTTATGACTGAAAATGAACCTTCATCTGCACATGCACAAGCTCAGAAGGAGAAGGCGAGGAAGGAAAACCTGCCAGGATGCCTACTCAAGCAGAGGCATCTGATTACTTCTTGAAGACCAAGCAAGAGCATCTCGGTTACCTGATAGCGTCCACCCTACGTATTGAGCAAGGACTTGCCACCCTGACTCAGAACCAGGCAAGCCTAGAGAGGATCATGGAACAGAGGTTCTATGACATGGACATCAAGGTAACAGAAATACAGACCGCCGTGGAGCAGCTTCAGGAGGACATGAATGAGAGGAGAGGCAGGACCACAACTAATGCGTTTGCGAGGGTGCCACGAGGTCCGAGGTTGTCTGCACTGCCAGTTGCTGCCACTAGAGCTACAACGTCTGCACCAGCTACAGCCTCCGTTCCACCAGCTCCAGCATCCACTTTAGCCTCGACTCCGACCACTTCTACTGAAGGCTTCGTCCTTGGCGTGCTCCGGACTCCACCACCACCTGAAGATCAAGCCTGAGCGTCGACTTAGCACTATGCATTTTCTAGGAACTTTTTGGTAACTTGTTGCCAAAGGGGGAGAAGATGTATAGATCATGGGCTTCGAGAGAGAGAGAGTGTTGCCTGTTCTCTCTTGTTTTATTTGGTGGTTTTTCGAACTTTGTTTGCTTGTGTGTGAGATACTACGTCCTTATGCTTGTGAGACATCGATGATCATGTGTTTGATCATAAGCTACACGTAATGCTTGCTTATATATTATCATTCTATCTATTGTCTGTGATCATTCACTATTCTTGGTGATGAGTGCATGCATTTCAATCTTATCATTTTTTAGCTCTCCACCAAGATGTATGTGACATGGAAGAGTAACCCATGATTCTAACTCCATGTGCATTTGCAGTCCAAAGCAAATTTTAAATATGCACAAGTTTAGGGGGAGCTCTTATTTGTCACATACTTCTAAAAGCGACGATATATTTCATGCTTATTATCATTTGTCGAAGCTTTGATCTATATGTTTTCATCAATTACCAAAAAGGGGGAGATTGAAAGTGCAACTATCCCTAGGTGGTTTTGGTAATTCATAACAACATATAGCTCATTGAGCTAATGCTATTTCAAGATAATTATTTCAGGAAAGCTCAATGATTGGCATGGCATGGATGTGAAAGTGGAACCCTCAAAATGCTAAGGACAAGAATTGGCTCAAGCTCAAAAGTTCAAGACTCCTCATTTTATATTTTAGTGATCCAAGATCACATTGAGTCTTTAGGAAAAGCCAATACTATCAAGGAGGGATGAGGTGTTGTTTAATGAGCCTCTTACTTTATGTGCTTAGTGATATGCTCCAAAATCCTCAGCTACTTTCCCATATCCACAAATGACCTAAACCCTAAGCCAAACTCGGTCATACCGATTCTGTCAATCCGGCGTCACCGAGTTTCACTTGTCATTTGCCACTGCCAAACCCTAGCAATTCAGTCCTACCGATAAGGTTCTCGGTCTCACCGAGATGGGCTTGCAAACTCTCTGTTTCCCTTTCGTAACTTTTCGGTCTCACCAAAAAGAACGAATCGGTCCCACCGAGAATGCAAGGTAAACTCTATGTTTCCTTCTTGTAACTTTTCGGTCTCACCGAAAGAGCAAGTCGGTCCCACTGAGTTTGCCTGACCAACTCTCTAGTTAGCTAATTGCCAAACTCGGTCTCACCAAGTTTGTGCGATCGGTCTCACCGAGATTACGTTATGCCCAAACCCTAACCGAATCGGTCCTACCGAGTTGCATCTCAGTCCCACCGAGATTCCTAACGGTCACTAGGTTTACCATTTCGGTCAGACCGAGTTTGATGATTCGGTCCCACCGAGATTGGAAAACTATGTGTAACGGTTGGATTTTGTGTGGAGGCTATATATACCCCTCCACCACCTCTTCATTCGAAGAGAGAGCCATCAGAACACAAACATCATTCCTACTCATATGTTCTGAGAAAGAACCACCTACTCATGTGTTGAGACCAAGATATTCCATTCCTATCATATGAATCTTGATCTCTAGCCTTCCCCAAGTTGCTTTCCACTCAAATCTTCTTTCCACCAGATCCAAATCCTATGAGAGAGAGTTGAGTGTTGGGGAGACTATCGTTTGAAGCACAAGAGCAAGGAGTTCATCATCAACACACCATTTGTTACTTCTTGGAGAGTGGTGTCTCCTAGATTGGCTAGGTGTCACTTGGGAGCCTCCAACAAGATTGTGGAGTTGAACCAAGGAGTTTGTAAGGGCAAGGAGATCGCCTACTTCGTGAAGATCTACCGCTAGTGAGGCAAGTCCTTCGTGGGCGATGGCCATGGTGGAATAGACAAGGTTGCTTCTTCGTGGACCCTTCGTGGGTGGAGCCCTCCGTGGACTCGCGCAACCGTTACCCTCCGTGGGTTGAAGTCTCCATCAACGTGGATGTAGGATAGCACCACCTATCTGAACCACGGGAAAACATCCATGTCTCCAATTGCGTTTGAATCCTCCAAACCCTTCCCTTTACATTCTTGCAAGTTGCATGCTTTACTTTCCGCTGCCAATAAACTCTTTGCATGCTTGCTTGAATTGTGTGATGATTGCTTGACTTGCTCTAAGATAGCTAAAATCTGCCAAGAACTAAAATTGGGAAAAGGCTAAGTTTTTATTGGTCAAGTAGTCTAATCACCCCCCCCCCCCTCTAGACATACTTTCGATCCTACAACCGGCCAGACACCCTTTGCCCTGGTATACGGGGCAGAAGCAGTTCTCCCCACGAAACTCATATACGGGTCACCTCGAGTACTCGCTTATGACGAGCTTGAGCAAGAGAAATTGCGGCAAGATGACACAACGCTCCTTGAGGAAGATTGTCTTCGGGCGGCTGTGAGAGCAACGCACTACCAGCAAGCCTTGCGCCGCTACCATAGCCGCAAGGTTCATGCCCGAAGCTTTGAGGAAGGCGACCCTGTTCTTCGCGTGTTCAATCGGCCAAGAATTCCAACAAGTTGACGCCAAAGTGGGAAGGCCCTTATCGGGTAATACGAGTCACCAGGCCCGGCGCAGTCCGCCTGGAGACCGAAGATGCCGTTCCGGTGAGTAACTCCGGGAACATTGAGCATCTTCGCAAGTTTTACCCGTGAGGCGCGGCTTGCCGGGCCCCCCGGCAAGCCACCTTTTGTACGAGCCTTGCCGATGACGCATGTAACCCTTTGTACAAAGCCAGGCGCAGACCCTAAGCATAAGTAAATGAAGCGCTGGCGCCCTAAGTTATAGCATGCATGCTAGGTCGACTCTCGTCCTTGGTTAGGGTTGATAGTGCTTAGCGGCGACTAACCCCTAGCTTAGAGGTCGAGTGTGCGTCTCTTTGTCTTTCCTTTGTCTTCTTTGGTTCACAGGACACACAGATATCCGTGCCGAACTACTTGGGGAGAAAAAAAAGAGGAACCGACCAGCATCTAGCCCCCGACAGGCCACTATTGCCGGGGGCTGCAAGAGCAAAGATTCACCCACGGCGAACCAGGGTTGCCGGTGACTGCAGCTTCAGATAAGTTCTTCATCCCTTATCATGCATTCCATTATGGACTGAGGTATGTGAAACCTCGTTTTCCCCTAAGCTACCGTGCTCCCATAACTCTAGGCCCTAGGGCTCGTTCCTGGGGCCAAGTTTGGTCGTAGTCGCGGCAGCGAAAGGATGAAACAAGGAGCCTGAACCCGCCTCATCCCTGCCTCCGCCAAAGGCGTGAGGAAGGTCGAGCGAAGTGGGAAGACGGAAAGGCCTGTTGCCAGGCAAGGAAATGTTTATCTTGAAGATATCAAGGATTTACTCCTTGTCGTGGGTTCCACCCGCAAACAAATGACCCGGCAAGCATCCCTTTTTCATTAAAAAAACATTCCACTCAGGTACAGTCCATAGGGAATGAAAAACATGAATGATGGGATTACAAGTTTTAAATTCAACAAAGGCCCGAAGGCTTACAAACTAAAAAGAGATAAGGTGCCCGTAATCCCTTTCTTGTCCCTCTCCTCAGGAGGTAGGTCAAGGAGGCGAAAAGGACAAAAGGAGCGCCTAGGCGAGCTACGGGTGGCAGAAGACACCAAGAGAACATCTTGGTGGCCGTCCAAAGGCTGGATGGTGATGGCGGCGCCGGAAGCAGAGCTCGAAGACGAGGCGGCAGGACGTCAGCACGCGTCGAAGGCATCGGTGCCCGCGTACTCCGACTTGACGGCCTTGCCTCCCGCCCTCTTCCTCTTCCGCAGCCTCCCAACGCCAGCCGCCCAAGGAGACGACCCCGAGAAGTTCAAGGAGCCGGCGACACGGATGATGGGGTCGCCGGTGCCGCACAGAGCGGCACCCGACACCTAGTCTAACCCGTCATCCTGCCGCCTACTACCCTCATCGTCGCTGCCGCTGTCCTCCTCATCACTCCTGCCCGAGGAGGAGTCTTCACTATCAGAAGAGCTCTCCACGCAGCACCTTGCACGAGTCCCAAAGCACCCGAAGACCTTGACGGAGAGAAGGCCACCCTCCATCAGCTTAAAATGGAGAGTGAGCCCCTCCATCAAGTGGTGGATATGAGCAAACGTCTTCCATCCCCGACGAAGATACATCACGTGAGGGGTGGGGAAGTCGACACGGACCCGCGTGCCACTGATCCCGCAGCCCCTCATGTGCAGCCGCAACGATTCTGGCGGACCCAGCTCCATCTCCCGCGCAAATGGAGTCGGGAGACGAAGGCGACGGCGCGGCGGCCGGCGCAGCCTGACGAATAACTCACAAGGGTCATCCCCAACATGTCCCTCCATTGGAGGAGGAGCTGTCGGCGGAGGCGAGGCCGGCGCGCCACCCCGTCCTCCTCTTCCCCGAGCGCCCCGGCCTCGCCCCCTCCCCCTTCCCCTCACGGCTGGCTCTGCCACCGTAGGCGCAGGGGAAGGAGGGACGCGTTGTCGAGCGGCGACCCTCGCCGCCACTGTTGAAGGACCGGGATTCCCTCTCTCCATGATGGATGGAAGGGAGGAGCAGAAGCTGAAGGAAGAAGAAGATAAAAGAATGCGGGACGCCACCCCCCCCCCTCCTGCTCTTTATAAAGGATCGGGGTTGGGGCTCAGCCACCCCGCTCGGCCAATCAAGATACGGAAGGCGCAGGGAGCCAGGGACGACCCACCGCCCCAACCAGCGACGGCCCGGTTTCCCACCCCGTGATCATGGGGAGTGGACGCCTTGAAGACCACGCCTCAGCCCCATTCAGTAAATGGGTCGCGCCTCCACGCCTCCCTCCGTTTATGGGGAAGGCGCGAACCGCCCCTTTACTATGATGTGACGCATGCCAGCGGGAACCAACCCCACGCATGCCGCCCACGTCACACGTGCCTCCCCACGCCGCGCCACACGCGGGAATCATGGGAAGTGCAGCGCGCGAAGAATCTTACCGCGGTAAAAACCGCCCCGCCTGCCCGTGCACCGTTTTTGGGCCTAGCCCAACAACGCGTTGCGCTTATGTGTGGACCAGGCTCGGGGGCTCCTGTCTATGTACAAAAAGAGGGGTACACTTTTTGTACCCCTATAACTGTGCACGGGCAGTCTGAGCTGCGGATACCACCACACCAAGCAAGGCATGGGAGGTGAGCCAGGGTAGGACCGGAGCTCAAGAGAACAAGAACGACGCCAAGGCCAAGACCACGAAGAGCAAAGGGGACGAAGCGGACTCCCCCGGCAAAATCCTTGCCGGGAGACAATTCTAGCAGCCGCGGCAAGACCCTTGCCGCGGCGACTCGTCCCGCGCCTACGGAGCAAATCACCCTTGAGTCCACTGCCCGCAAAAGGGCAAGGATTCGGGAGACATCCCCGTGGCGGCATGCAGATCTTTGTGAAGACATTCAAGATCAAATACGCACTAAGGAGACGATAACCCTTGGCGGGATCCCAGCCGAGGAAGACCACAAGGCCCCCGGCAAGCGCCTTGCCAGGGATGACAGCACGCGCCTCGGCAAGACCCTTGTCGGGGCCCCGGCAGGGCCTTACCAAGGACACCCGCAGGACCACCATCAGGCCCATGCCGACTAAACCTCCACCACCGCATGCATGCAGCCGCCGACCCAACCAGCTGGGTAGGCACCCGCGTGGCGGCATGCAGATCTTCGTGAAGACCCACCACTGCGCCACCTCAGCTGCCTACCTACCTACATGGCATCACAGGTGTCGCTGGCCAGGGCGCGTGTCGTCACAAGAAGGAGCGGCGACGGACAAGACAGATCTCTCCCCCGTCCCCGATAAAGCAAGGACACCTGGGCAAGACGCATTAAATGCGCCTTGTCATGTAATGCGAGGGATAGCCTCGCATCACTGTACCCTTTCCACCTCCTGTGTGCCACTGTGGCAACCCCTTTTTCTATAAAAGGAGGCCCGAGGCGACCAGGAGGAGGATTCGGCTTTTTGGAGCTCCTCACGCCCCATAGCTAGCTCAAGAACACAGATATACAATCCACCAAAGTAGGAGTAGGGTTTTACGCATCTTCGCGGCCCAAACCTGGATAAACGAACCGTGTGCTATCTGTTTGATCCGCTCTTCTCACGACCCCACGCCCCGCTAACCACAGTAGGGATTCTTGTGATCCCATAGGTGTCGTTCCCACCGACACCGGTGCTCCCTCTAACTTGGCACTGTTATATGTGGTTGCATGTTATGTGTGATGTCTATCTTGTATTGCTTCTAATTTTGTTGAATTCCATCTGCTTACTTTACACATTATACTTGAATAAGACACGTGTTCCTTTTTGTAGAACATACAATATATTTCTATCACACCATGTTCTTACATCAAATTACTACTGTTGTGTAACCTGCAACAATCACTTATCATAAGACACGTTTGACTTCGGAGTGTGATATACGTTACATCTCACATTCTTTTCTAGCTTGTATTACTAATTTTTTGAAATGGCACTTATGACGAGACAGTTTTAACTTGGTAGAGTGATATTCGTTGCATCTTTCATATGGTTTCTAGCTTTCATTGCTTCTAATTTGTTGAAATGCCTTCTCCTTAGTTTACACATCATAAGCTGTGAATATGCAATGCTGTGAATATGCAATGGCACTAATGACGAGAGACATCTAACATGGTAGTGTGATGTTGTTCGCATCTTGCATATGATTTATTTGTTGTACTGCTTCACATTTGTTTAAACGCCATTTATGATGAGACAATGTTAACTTGGCAGAGCGATATTTGTAGCATCTTTCATATGGTGTCTACCTTCCATTGAATTGCTTCTAATTTGGTGAAATGTCTTCTTCTTAGTTTACACATCATAGTTCTGGTTATCTCTTCCATCCTGTTTTTCATACATATTACATCCTCCTATCATGTGGTTGTCTAACATCAAAGTTCAGTTCGTCTGCATCACGCATCAATTTGTTCTGAAGAACTATATTGTTATTCGTTTTTCTTGTCGGCTTAACTTAACATGGCACAGAGAAAGAGGAAGAAACACATAATGGCAGGGAATGAGAAGCGGATGAATCCTGCAGATTCTGCTGGTACTGATGGTGCAATAGAAGGTGAAAGTCCAGCAGAAAATTCTACAAACATGGCATCCCATGCTACACGAGTTGCAAAAAAGACAAACAGAAACAAATAGCTGCCACCAAACAAGCAGAGACAGCCCTACTTCTTGCAACACCTACCACAGTACTACCAGCTGCACGATGTACTCGTGCATCAACTGAGCTAGCAGCACGTTCCCAAGCTCCCTTGCCACCTGACACTACTTCCCAAGCACTCTTGCACCAAGACGAGTTGGCAATATCAGAGGAACCTTGTGAGCTTCAACAGCAAGAAGGTAGTTGCTGGAGTCAAGTTACAGTTGCATGCTTCTTTATATGTAGTCTCACAGTTTGATGTACACTAACACTTCCTATGTTTGTTGTTGGACTAGCACCTAGGCGCAAGAGGAAACAAACATCAGGGATAATGCTCGATAGGTTAACTAAATCTAGAGGAGGAGGAATGGAGATCCGTTTTGAGGCAGGTTTAAAAAGGCCACATGATGCTACAGAGTCAGCCAAGTTAGTATCAGAGGCAGCGGTTGCTGTTAGGTGTCATGTACGTATCCTCCCAACATGGATTCAGTACAGGAATGACAAAGACGAAACCCAGTTTAACATCTTCCTCGACCATTTATCTGTAAGTATGGTTATGTATGGAAACTAGTAATATCGTCTTGCTCTGTCCAATACTTTCTAGGTTGCTGATAATGAGACTCCCATAATTTTCAACAGATGTGGTTCAAGTTGGATAGCCAAGATGATGCAACCAGACAAGCTTGCACCCATGTTTTCAAGTCTGCTCTGCGATAGTATCGGTATAACTTGAGGAAAACTCACTTTGAAGGCAAGGCTAATAGTGAACTTGCCCAAACATCTCCAGTGGAAAATATATCTGATGAAGACTGGAGAGGCCTCGTTAAACACTGGTCCTATCCGAAGTATCAGGTACATTATATATATGTCATCAGATCACATGTTCAAGTCCTATTTACGCATGTGCCACACAAATCTATCTTCTTGTAGGTGAATTGTTCAAAGAAAAAGGCCAACCGTACGAAAGTGAAATTCTAACAGACGATAGGATCTTATAGCTATATTGCACACTGCGAGGCTCTTGTAATTAGCTGTTGTTTCACTCTTTTCGCTGTACCATATTATCAGATCTATATTGACTTGTTCCAAATGCAGAGGAAAGCCCGCAAGGACCAAAAAGTACCTGAACCAAATGTTGTGGAAATCTTCAAGGACTGTCACACCAGCAAGAAGAAGGGCATGACTACACCAGTCAAAGCCGTTGTTGTAAGTCCTTAATCCTCATGCCTTTTAACTACTACTTACTCTGACTTGTGCCTTGAACTGCATGGTTTGCAGCCAATGTCTATTACTCTTTTCAATTTTATACGCAATTGTCTTAGCGTATCATTGCACCTTACAAGGTTTAAAAGAGAGGAGTGATGTTCCTTTGATCTTTGACCCGTAAACTAGTTCCGTGCTGGACTTGCCCACACAATGTTATAATTGCTTGTTTGTCTGTTCTTAGTTGTTTTGTGATATGAATGACGTCGTACTATGCTTACCGTATTATAAACTTCGTCTCTTTATCCTTAGCCCTCAATACAATGTGAAGAAATAGACAATACATTAGCGATGGTACATGGTCATATGTTTGGAACCTGGTTTTATTATGTACTTTGCAATAAAATACAACTAATATTTTACATGGGTTCACCAAAATAAGTTCTGTATATAGACCAAAGCTATTTTGTTTGGTTTTGCTTCCTCCTTAATATCTTATGTTCTGGTACTACTAATGTAAAACCTCAACTTTTCAGCGAGCTATGGAAAAAATGGTGGAACCGCCACCTTCTGAAGGTGGCGAGGCAACTATAACCGCAATGCCAGCTCTTGCTGCAGTGGGTCAGTACCTGTCCACTAACAATGCCAAAAGCACGTTCCTGCGTAATACTGGGTTGGTTGTTAAGGCAATATCGTCCAAACTGCCTCATGATCAAGATATGCAAGCTCAAAGCAATGTTGTATTTGTGCTCCAGACACAAGTCCATTCCCTAACAGAGACCCTTTGTGAAACAAGGAGAAACATTTCTCAATGTCGTCAAGATATGCATGGTTTTGAAACCAAACTATCAGACATTTTCTATGTTGTTCAGGAGCCTGGGGGAAATGAAGGCGAGAGTTATGGTGCTCCATCGTACAATACAGCATGAAAACGTAACAATCGGGTCAAATGAACTGAGCTTCTGAACTTCTGGTGGTGCATTTATCTGCTAGACTGTTAAGTTTTATGCCAACCTTCCTTTTGTTATATAGTTGTAATTTGTTTTGGTGCGATACAAAATTTATTCTTAACGTGCAGCCACCGCCTGAAGAAAACAGCAAGCCATTTTTTTATAGTGTAGGGTGTCCCCTATATTTGCACTGGTGGCGATCTTTGATGCCGAGTGGATGTAATTTGTACAATCACCTTAATAGCCTAGCGTTAGTTTCGGCCTTATTTATTTCCTAGTCTTCTTTTTCCCTGGTTTGCTAGTGGCCGCAACTACCATGGGCCATATACGGGCCATAGGATCCATGGGTCTCCTACGGGCCGTCGATAAATGGGCCTGTAATCGGTGGGCCTCGGGCCGTCAGATAAATGGGTCTACATGGGCCATAATCGGGTGTAATTGGTATCGGCCCAGCACGGTAACAGGTCGTTAACAGGCCGTAGGACAGCAAAGGCTTAATTCTGTCACAGGCATAACGGGTCATTAATGGGCCAGAATATAGGACGGGCTGGAAACGGCGCAATGGGTTAACAGGCCAGAAACGGGCCGACTCTTGCCATGGGCCGAATTTGGCCCATTAGGGTAACAGGCCAGTAATGGGCCGACTCTTGCCATGGGCCGAATTTGGCCCATTAGTGGAACAGGCCAGTAATGGGCCGACTCTTGCCATGGGCCGAATTTGGCCCATTAGGGGAATAGGCCAGTAACGGGCCGGAAGTAATCGAGGGCCAAAAAGGAGCCCAAGAACGTATGGGCCGTCAATAGGCTGAAAGCTAACACGGGCTGGAAATGGCCCATGTAAATCACGGGCCGTTAACGGGTATAAAGAAAATTACTGTTCAATATGGGCTAGAGTCACCGTGGGCATGTAATGGGTCGAAAGATATGAAGGCCTCATATGGGCCGAAAGACGTCGTGGGCCATACATGGGCCGAAAGTGAAATGGGCTGGTACTATATTCGACGGCCCACATGACGTTGTTGGGCCGATTTCCTTTAGGGCCTAAAGGGCCGTGAGTTAATGGGCCGTAAAATGGGCTATTTGCAAAGAGATCGTTAACAGGCTTTTCATGGGCCAGCCCGTTAACTTTTGACCAAGTCAAACGGGCCGGCTTTGTAAGCTAAATGGGCCGCTGTTGGGCCGTGCCACGTGTTGACATATCATAGGCGCCTATCTGATCCACTGACGAGCTGACACGTGTTTCGTCCGGCCAATAAAAATTTTACACGTGGAAATTTCTCATTGGTCGGGGCTGTTAACGGGTTATCGGATCCAAAACCTGACCCGATAGCTTAGCGGCTTCCGTTACGGTGGATGCCACGTGTCGGTCACCCTTGACAAAAGCACTTCTATGACGCGCGATTTATCGTCATGGAAGTGGACACTTCCGTGATGATAATTTTGGTAATGTCATGGAACACTTCTACGACAGCACAGGTATGACTATCTTGATTCTGTCATAAATTTGTCATGGATGTACATGCATGACAAAAAACGCGACCTACTGTGACAAACACGTATCATCACGGAAGTGTATTTTTTTTGTAGTGCGAGCTGCAACAGAAGCTTGATGTGGCAGGGGATGATCTTGCTTTAATTAATATGCGTCTTGACGAGTCGCAAGGTATGTATTTGGGGCAATCCTCATAAATTTTTGTGGTATAAGCATGATGTTGAGATTTAGATGCTGGAATATGCACGGCTGCAGATGGTGCTGCCGCCATTGAAGTTCTTCGAGCGGAGCTGGCCCGGGCCAAGGAGCAGGCCCGTCGTAGTAATGTTGCTGCCGAAAAAGCATCGGCTGAATTAAAAGCCGAACGAGCTGCATGGCGCCAAGATGAGGAAAAGATATCCACTATGATGCTCAAATTGGAGAATGCTACCGGCCGCTGTGAATTTCTAGAGAAGGAGAGTAAAGCCTTAACGGCTGAGCTGGACAAGGCCTTACAAGAGGCTAGAGCAGCGCAGTCAGAATCCAGAGCAGCCTGTGAGGAGGTTCGACAGGCGAGGGAGATTGCGGCTAGAAAGCCCTTTCTGCTGCAAACTAAGTTCGGTGACCCGAACAATGCCCGGCTTAACCAAGTATGGAGTTCTCCGGACGAGTTCGTGGACTTGCCGAAGAGTTCTGCCGATGCGGCGCAATATTACCAAGCGCAAGGTGGATATGCAACAGAGAAGCTTTTTTGGTCGCAGTTTGGCGCATCAAAGCGCCCTCTGTTGCTCAATGAACAGATGTCCAATGGGCCGAATTTCATAGAATATCCGGCGCTGCCATGAAGGATGTCGTAATCCGGTTGTGGCCAACCGAGCCTGTTCTGAATAGCTATTTCGGTTTGGTGTAGAGGCTTGTTGATGCGGTGCCGCGTATCGATGATGTGAAGCGATCATCGTGCACTGAGGGTGCGCGGATGGCTTTTGCCTGAGTCAAAACATTCTCGGGGAAGATGAAGGCCATCGATGTTCCGACGAAGAGTCCACCCAAAGGCAAGGATCGCCCGGAACCGGAGCATTATTTTGAAGACGTCCTAGAGGCCGCCCGCTTTATAGAGGGTCAGTGCTCGAAAGACATAATGTTCGAGTGAGGTGTATGAAAATTGTAAAAGACAATTTTATAGTTAATCTATTTATGTTTTGCTTGAAAGCTTGAATTCCTCTTGTGCGGCCGTTTTGATATAATCTGAAAGTTTTCCAGTCGTCGACTTCAGCCCCCTCATAGGAAGTACGGGGGTGTTCGGAAAGGCATTTAATCACTCTTTATCCAACGTCTTGGTCCATAAAGGAGGTGATAATGCGGCGAACCAGGCATCGGACTATAGGGCGTTAATGCTTTCACTTAGCCATAGGAGTTTTATTGTGGGGCTACGACATAGCCCCTGGTATGTATGTAGCGTATGGTGCCTTACATAGTTGATCTGAAAAAGATCCCTCGTGTGACACGGAGAATCGCTAAAGATTCCAAGAAGTCGTCAAGTGGTCGACCAGCTCACGCCGCATCATGACAGTGAGTTTTCGGCTTTCTCTACTGAGGTGCTCGTCCGGTTTAGACCAGGGCATAATCGCAGTAGTTCTCCCTTTACTACCCTAGCCGATAGAGCGGAACGTAGGGTAGCAAGCACAGGAGCCAGGCAACCCAACTATTGATCCAAGACAATGATTCGGAGCTGATGCATATAAGGCCAAACTTGCGACGCTAAAATATGCTATAGAGTTGTTCGGACTTTTACGGGCAACTCATTTGTTCCCACACCAGGCCCCTGGCCGGTTATGCTAAGGTATTTCTGTGAAATAACCGTAGGAGCCATATTTGTTGGGGGAAACAATGCGGATGATTAGCTCGGATATTGTTTAATGGGAACTGCGCGATATGCCAATGATTACTTATGATATATATATATATATATATATATATATATATATATATATATTAGTGACCCAGGATGAATGAAAGTAAAGTTTTACCCAAAATTGTATCCTACCGTCGTAAGATTACTTTCACGCCGGAAGCAGTTCACTGGCCATGTTGATGAGCTAGCCTACTCCCCCGTACAGTTTTCAATTAGATGCGAACGGTTTCGACTCTGAACGGCGACTAGCAGGCGGCGATCGGCCGATGGGCTCGATGGTGCGGTGCTCGGCGGGGGATTCACTCGTTTCCCTGTCCATCTCCCTCCCGTCTTCTCGTGTGACCTGGAGGCCTACAATGGCGGCGGGGGCGGAGCGTACTACGATTTCGACTGCAGCGGCGACCCCTCCCAAATCCACCCCACTATTGTGTCAGCGAAGGCTCCTGTGACAGCCAATTTCACCGGAGAATACGTCTGTGACAGCCCTCCTCTGTAAGTACGTGTGCTCTCTCTATCCCTTTCTCTAACCCTAGTATTCCCCTTTATTTTTTCATCCATCTTGTTCTGTTGGATGCCGAGGAGGAAATCGATGCTTTCTACTATATTTTCTTAGGCAAAACCAGTGCTTTCAATTTCTAGGGTTCTTGCCTTTATTCCTCGATCTGGAAGCTCAATTAATCTAGGTCTTGTTTTTGTCTTCCTCGATCTGTAAGCTCAGTTAATCTAGTTGTTTTCGCCTTCCTCAATCTGGAAGCTCGATTTCAAATTGGATTGTAAAAGTTCCTCCTCCGCCTCTTCTTTTAGATGCCCATGTTTTCTAAGATCTGAGATTGATAGCAATTTTATTAGCTTGACGCTTATTTGTGTGATAACAAACATGGGTACATATATGAACAGTGGCAGTACTACAAGAAGGAGCTTCTGACGAGGGAGAACAAGAAGAGGTTGTACCTTGTCCATGGAAATGGGATGGCACCATGTCAATGGAGGAAAAGAATGCCATGTCAATGGCAAAGAGGAAGAGGTGCAAAAGGCTCCCGGGGAAGAGGAAGAACACAAGACAAGATTATCTTATTTGAGCCAGCCAAGGGTGATAGCTCTGTTTCTTCTCTGCTTTTGATGAACTATTCCCTCCTTCCTTCGAGCTCCATTGTTTTGAGCAAATTGGCCTGGCCCTGCTTAATCAATTAATTTCTCATGGAAACAAGAAAATACTGAAATTTAAATTTGTTACCCTTCCTCGATGGAGGCTGCATTATTTTCTTGAGAAGATAACTCATATTCCATTGTAGGTTCTCTACTTGCTAGATGATTAAAAAATGGTTGTTCTGAAAAAGGGTGATTAATTAGACAAGATGACTTGTTTACTTCTAGTTAGTAGCTGCTACTTTGGATGATGATTTACTCATATAGTTAGATGTTGTAATTCGCTAGTTTTTCACTAGTCATTTGGTAACAGAAGAAAGTTAAACTCTAGGTCTCTGTATCGAAGGATGCTGGAACAGTAAGGAACCTCAATTTACAAAGAATACGCATGATATCAATGTGAATGCCTGATGCTTCTTTTTTGACACCGGTCAAAGCTAGCTAGCATATATAGTCATGGTCATAGCACATATTCCAAAAGTAGGCATGACTCTTAGTTGATTTCTGTTGTGGGTACTTATTAATTCAGACTTTAAGCATATACTGTCTTTTCTTCTGAAGCTGCATGATGCGTCCTTTTTCTCCTCATTTAAGATCCAAGCTGCAGAGGTGACTCATAATATATGGCTGGATATTTTCTTGCCACTCACAACATGTCAACATACTAAACTCAATTACGCGGTTTGTACACATTCATTGTATTAACCGCCAGTTGCCCGACCTGACACTCTAACAATTGATTATGTCTACTAACTTTGACACCGTAAAGGGAGATTGCCTAATTATGTTGCACTCTGTTTTTTCTGTAACTTCTATGTACATCGTGTTACTTTCTATGCTTCTTTCTGTAGTTTGATTTCTTTTGTGGCTCATTTTATGGCCGAGGTAATTTAGATAGAGTTTTAGTACACACAAAAATCACACTAATATAGGTTATTTACTATCTTTATTATGCTGCAGGTTACTCGAATGGCTAGACATGGCTATAGGCTCTCGAGTAAACTGGGCACTGACCTGCAAAAGCTGCGTTGCAATAAATTACCTTTCTATTAGATTTACTGATCTAATACAGTTTATCAATTTAAGTTCTCCCCTCATCTTCTTTGTTGCAACTTGCAACTCTGGATTTCTTTGAGTACAACTTTTACACCATCCACAAAGTATAACATCCAAAACTCCCTCAAAATATGACACTTACCAGACTTCTTTCATGACAACAGGAAACATACTTATAGAAAACTCAAATATAAAAGTGTGATCACAGATTGAAAATTTATCTTTAATTGTTTGCCGCTCCCAAATTCTCCTCACGGTGAACCAATATTTCAACATTTCCATTTTCAGGTTATTCCCTGCATATATATTCGTTTGGAAAGAATGAAGGATGGTTTTTATGGCAGTTCAGCTAATGCCATTAAAATTTAGTGATTAGTATTTAACTACCTCTCAGATCCAGCCATTACAATTTTTATTCAGTCTCCCTTTTGATCCAGACATGACAACATGTCGATGTGCTCTTGTGTCTTGATGGAAGAACATGGTATGAAGCAATGGTGTCCCCATGCATAACAAATCAATTGGTTTAAACTACAGATCTTTCTATTAGTGCATAATGCAAAAACGATGTACGTATTGTTTTTCTGTACTTATAAAAGAACTTGTTATGTTCCTCTGATTATTTTAGGTGTTTTCTTTTACAAGTCAATCAGTATGTATGATTTGAGGGATTATATTAGATATAGTGAATCAGAAATATGTTTAAGTTCAATTTAATTTTTAGATCATATAACTTGTCTCATATTTCTGAAATGAGCAATCTTATTCTTCAACTTGCAGATTTTGTACCGGCTAAATGTTATTTTCTTTGGCAAGTTCTTGTACTTTTTCCTGATTCTCATGGAGATGTTGTGGTTTCTTGCTGATCCAGTTCCAAAAGAATGTATATATATCCATCTAGTGTAGTTTCTTGTTGTGGTTTGCTTAAATATTTTTCTTTAGTTATGCAATCTGTTCTCCTTTTCCTTGTGCGGCTGGCCATTTTTTTAGAAAACAGGCACAATAAGCGCCCGACTTTATAAATTATTAAAGCAAAGAAGGGCCAGAGTACCACATTGTTGAAGTTGTAGAACAAAACGGAAAAGCTGGCCATTGGCACACTTGGGAAAGCTTATCATTGTTATAGATGGTCCTTCCCAGTTCTCTACACGTGTTGTTATCTTGTTGGGCAGCAGGGCAGGGATGGAACAAGATAACAACATATTTCTTCATGTTTGATTTTATTCGACTCGCTTTTTGCTTCATGTCTTAACCTCCTTTGAGCACCTGTTGGTTCCATTTTGTGCAGCTGCTGATGTAAAGGAATGCAGTGCTAAGCAAAGCGATATGATCATCATATCAAGTGGGCATCGATGCCATTATGTAGTTTCTCTTGTCAGGGTATACCACGTGTGGATTATAATTATCTCATTTGAATTGTATGCACACAAAGCTTCACATGTTATTACTGGTATATACAAAGACTGTACTCTATGGTGGCCTATTTGTGATGCTGCATGATTTTCTAGGCACATTAAGCCTTCTTTGCGATTCCCTTAGAATCACCTCGGAACATGCTTGTTGCTAATGAAAATATGTATTTCGATATTAGATATTTGAAATCCAATTAGTGGAGCAACGAGAATCTTGCAATAAGGCTTAAGTTCCTACTTTACGTGGCCTCCAAAATTTAGTACACGCTAAATCTGAAAATGGATTAGTACAGTTTCTGGAAAAGAAAATGGATTAGCGTGCCTAGCAAAAAAATGGATTAGTGTGGGACGTGCTCCAATTTTACTTTGGGCCGAGATTTCTTACCTTGCTCTCATCAAATTTCTTACGGCCACACGCGGGCTGACTCCATGCCTGCGCTATTTTCACTTACGGAGAGGTTCAGAATCTTACGGTGGTAGTTGGAATCTTACAGCTGTGATTCCAAAAAGAAAAAAGGGAAATCTCACGACGGTAGTTGTAATTCCTACGTAGCTTCCTAATGTAATCTTACGCCGTTGGTTGCAAACTTCGTTCGTGAGGGGTGTGCACCACGCAACAGATGGCTGGGGTGAAGAATAAATATTCCTCACCCAGTTTCTGGGGTGAGGAATATTTATTCTTCACCCCCCCCTTTATTTTACCATCAATGCATCGTAATTTTACGTTTCGTAAATTTTGTCTTATTTCCGACACAAAAAGAGACTGTAAGAAAATATATAATCGCCGTAAAAAATATTTTATGTTATGTAAAATTACAAAGGTAAAAACATAGTCTAAAATACACATAAACTGCAAATTTTCTTGTCTTATGACCTATATTTTTATTTTCTTATGTCAAATTTTACATAGTGAATCAATAGGAATGTAACTATTTGAATTCCAAACGTAATTTAATTATGAAATGATCGCAAGATTACATCGGGTGAAGAATAATTTATTCTGCACCCTGGGTGATGAGTAGTATATATATATATATATATGCCATCCTCCCGGCTATTTGACATGCTCGGGGTTGGAGGCGGAGGAATAGGCATAGTACAGGCTCGAGAAATAGAGAGTGCGGTCTACAAAAAGTTATTTTGGACCTCCTGTCGCACGTCTGCGCCGCCAGTCCTCGGTGGGGGGAATCCTTGATGGAAATAGCCCCTTAGGTGAGTGTTCGGATCCGAACTCCGATAGAGCCAGTTTTCGATGTTTATCCTATTCATCACATGTTTTTAAAGGATAGCGAAGGAAGAAATAAAAAGAAAATAAATAATAAAAGAAGTTATTGGACTGCTTGCAGGCTTGTCCGTATCATGCTTCCCCCAATGCCCATGGTATCTTGAGTGTGTAATGATGTATGTGCGGTACAAACTTTGTAGGTGTACGGAGTGGGTGGCGGAAGCCAGGTTGCTATTTCCGCTCTAGGAGTAGTTGATCCTCGGGTGGAGACTGCTTTTGACCCCCGGTGTTTCGTTGGTGAACCTTTCCGCCATCCCTGTCGCTTGGCGGCCTCCTCCCCCTGTGTTCGGCGTTGAGCTTGCCGACCTGTTTAAAGACCCAACAGTTTCTGTTGGTATGATTAGCTGGTTTATCGGGGTGGCCATGAATCTGGCAAGGTCGGTCCAATATCCTGTTGAGGTTGGATGGTTCGTCCGCCATCCCTGTCGCTTGGCGGCCTCCTCCCCCTGTGTTTGGCGTTGAGCTTGCCGACCTGTTTAAAGACCCAACAGTTTCTGTTGGTATGATTAGCTGGTTTATCGGGATGGCCATGAATCTGGCAAGGTTGGTCCAATATCCTGTTGAGGTTGGGTGGTTCGTCTCGATTCGCCTTGAATGGCTTCTTCCGCTGACCAGGCTTGGGGTTGCTGAATCCGACGTTGACCGTTGTGTCGCCTGATCTTTCATTGTCATTGTGACTGCTGTTTTTGCTTCCTCGTGGCTTGCCGTTGCCATCTCAGATTTCAGAGGTGCCCTGGTTGCTGGCGCTATTGCTTCTACGAGCGTGCCAGCTGTCTTCTCCCGTGCAAAAGCGAGTCATCAGAGCAATGAGGGATGTCATGGATTTAGGTCCTTCTTGGCCGAGGTGGCGTGTGAGTCATTCGTCCCGGACGCTGTGTCTGAAAACCGCAAGGGCTTCCGCGTCCGGACAGTCGACGATTTGGTTCTTTTTGACTAAGAACCGAGTCCAGAGCTCCCTGGTTGATTCTCCGGGCTATTGCACAATGTGACTTAGGTCATCGGCATCCGGTGGCCGGATATGTGTTCCTCGGAAGTTATCGAGGAAGGCCTCTTCCAAGTGCTCCCAGCTGCCTATGGAATTTTCAGGCAGGCTGTTAAACCAGTACCGAGCTAGTCCTTTTAGTTTTAGTGGGAGGTATTTAATGGCGTGGAGGTTATCCCCACAGGCCATATGGATGTGGAGGATGAAATCTTCTATCCATACCGCGGGATCGGTTGTCCCATTGTATGATCCAATATTGACGGGTTTGAATCCTTCGGGGAATTCATGATCCATTACTTCATCAGTGAAGCAAAGAGGGTGTGTGGCGCCTCTATGTTCGGCTCGGTCGTGGCGAGGTTTGACACGTCCGAATAGGTAGCCATCGTCGCGTGTCGAAGCATGCTTTCATGATCCGTAGATCGGTCTTGCGTGTCCTGCTCTATTGTCTAAGTCCCTCTGCAGGTTGTCTGGGTAATCGTGACCTGCGTTGTTCTTGCCTTTATGGCAAGGTGGGGCGGTCTGGTGTTCGTCTTGAGTTGCCTATTTATCCGGACAGAGTTGTCGACGACCTGCCGCATTGTGTGACGATGGTATGGGCTCCAACGCCCCATCATCAGACTAGTATAGCAATCTGTGCTTTGGGTAGCTTTTCGCTAGGACACTAAGGCCGTATTCTTCGGCGACTAGGACTTCGGTCCATTCGTCGTTGAGTAGGTCTTGGTCAGCTTGAAGCTACTGGTGCTTCTTTTTCAGGCTCCTTGCCGTAGCTATCAGCCTGCGCTTGAAGCGCTCCTGCTCGAGGAGCTCTTCGTGTACGATGAAGTCTTCTCGCCGAGGCTTACCTCATCTTCAGAGAGCAGAAGGTAGTTATCATCCTCCAAACCGTCGCTAGGCGGGGCCTGTTCATCGAGGATGGCTTGCCTGTTTTCCTGTTCCTCCTGCTCGGATATTGCTCCCACAGGGTCTTCATTGCTTTTGGCGCCGTACGGAGTACTATTTTCTCTAGTGCCATCATTGCTGCGACATGACTCGGGGCGGCGTTTGGGGCGCCGGAACTTAGAGTGCGTCTTAGGAGTTTTAACTAGATCTCCCTTGTCCTTGCCGCGAGGATTTTTAAGTGTATCGATCATGTACACGTCATATGAAGGGGTGGTCGTCCCACGCCTGATGACTGGCGAGTCTTGGCCTTGCTCCTTATCGACATCTTCGTCTATACCGTCAATGTCTTTGGAGCCAGAAGCGGGCATGTCGATTAAATCCTCGATAGTGGCTATGAAGTGGGTGGCGGGTGGGAAGTGAAATTTCCCATCATCAGCCTCTGGCTCGAACCGAACATAGTTCGGCTGAGAGTCCTTCTCCAAGGACAAGGTCTTTAAAGATTTTAGCACATCACCCAAAGGTGAGTGCTGGAAGATGTCTGCGGCGCTAAATTCAAAAATCGATAACCGATCCAGCTCGGTGTCTGCAGGCGTGCCCGGTCCAGAACTTATAGCCGGAGACAAGTCCTGAGTTCCATTGACGCAAATATTGCAGGGTGCCGAGCCCGTGTGCGGCCCCAATGCCGCGGACTCTGTGGCCTCGGATGGCACGATCTGCTCAGGTTCTAAGGCCTTTGCAGCAACAGGGACCATCTCCTGGATGTGATCCGATGACAGATTTAAGTCATGTTCATCGGGGTGAGGGGAGCGATCACTGCGGTCTCAAATCCATTGAATATCAAGTCTCCACGGATATCTGCGACGTAGTTCAAGCTTCCAAACCTGACCTGGTGGCCAGGGGCGTAGCTATCAATCTACTCCAGATGGACAAGCGAGTTGGCCCGCAATACGAAGCCGCCGAATACGAAAATCTGTCCGAGGAGGAAGGTTTCTCCTTGGACAGCCTCACTATAGATGATTGAAGGTGCCATCGAACATTTCGTTGACGGCACAGTGGAACTCTCAATGAAAGCACCAATGTCGGTGTCGAAACCGGCGGATCTCGGGTAGGGGGTCCCGAACTGTGCGTCTAGGATCGATGGTAATAGGAGACGGGGGACACGATGTTTACCCAGGTTTGGGCCCTCTCTATGGAGGTAATACCCTATGTCCTGCTTGATTGATCTTGGTGAATATGAGTGTTACAAGAGTTGATCTACCATGAGATCGTGATGGCTAAACCCTAGAAGCCTAGCCTGTATGACTATGGTAATGAATATCTTCTTTCAGGACTAACCCCTCCGGTTTATATAGACACCGGGGGGTCTAGGGTTTGCATAGAGTCGGTTACATAAGAAGGAATCTTCATAGTCGGTCGCCAAGCTTGCCTTCCACGCCAAGGAGAGTCCAATCCGGACACAGGTACAGTCTTCGGTCTTCATGTCTTCACGGCCCATCAGTCTGGCCCATGGATAATAGGTCGGACGCCTGAGGACCCCTTAGTCCAGGACTCCCTCAGTAGTCTAGATTGGTTTTGAGCCCCAGCTACATAGAAATATGGAAGCTTATATGGATAACATAGTGGTGAAAACCAAGGATAGGGCGACACTTGTACAAGATTTGGAAGAGACGTTTGCAAATCTGCGCAAGATCAACCTCAAGTTGAACCCTGAGAAGTGTGTCTTCGGTGTTCCGTCCAGCAAACTTCTCGTGTTCTTTCTGTCATAGCGTGGGATCGAGGCAAATCCAGACAAGATCAAGGCTATTGACCAGATTGAGGTGCCCAAGCGGATCAAGGATGTGCGTCGGCTCACTGGCTGTGTTGCCACCATGAGCAGTTCATCTCCAAGTCTGCTGAGCGCGCCCTTCCCTTTTTTCAAAATCTTGAAAAAGGCGGGCCCAATGGAATGGACCCCAGAGGCCGAAGAAGCACTGCAGGATTTGAAGAAATACCTCTCCTCTACACCGATACTGGTTGCGCCCAAACCACAAGAGCCATTGTTGTCGTATTTGGCGGTAACGAATCAAGTGGTCAGTACCGCGCTAGTGGCGCAGAGGGAGGTCGACGAAGAGGCAGTGGCAACGGCAGAAACTGGCGGATGGCAAGCTAGAGCTCCCCCCGGTTGGGCCTGGTGCCAGCAAGGCAAGGCCCCCGGCAGAATCTAACGCTGGCAGGACAGGGCATACGCAACCAAACGAAGTGGTGTAGAAGAAGAAAATGATGCAGCACCCGGTTTACTTTGTCAGCTCCCTCTTGCAGGGGGCTAGGTCGAGGTACTCCGGTGTGCAGAAATTTCTCCTCGGCCTCCTTATGGCCTCGAGGAAGCTGCGTCATTACTTCCAAGCACACGAAATCACCATCGTCACTCGCCTCCCGTTGCAGCAGATATTGCACAACCGAGACGCAACCAGGAGGATTGTGGAGTGGGCCGTGGAACTATCGAGCTTTGGTTTGAAATTTGAAAGTACTTCGACAATCCATAGCAGAGTTCATTGCCGAGAGGACCTCAACACCCAACAAGGAGATCCAGGAGACCACCCTCCCCGGCAAGGGGGCACGTCGCAACTGGATTATGTACTTTGACGGGGCTTTCTCGCTGCAAGGCGTCGGGGCTGGTGTGCTGCTCGTTGCACCCACCGGAGAGCACCTCAAGTATGTAATCCAGATGCACTTTCCCAGGGAGATGTCCATGATAAACACTGCTGAATATGAGGGTTTGCTTGTCGGTCTCAGGATCGCAGCATACCTCAGGATTAAGATGCTCATCGTCAGGGGTGATTCACAGCTTATCGTCGGGCAAGTCAACAAATATTATCAAATCCCGTTGATGGAGGCCTACGTAGATGAGGTGAGGAAGCTGGAGGAGCGTTTTGATGGTATACAGGAGAACCATGTCCCCCGAGTGGAAAACGACATCGCCGACTACCTGTCGAAGCGCGCCGCCTTCAAACTACCTGTGGAACCAGGTACTTTTGTGCTTCGGTTGACTCAACCATCCGTTGAACCATCAACAGAGCAGAACAAGCAAAGGAAATCAGGCCTCCGCAAGTACTTTCCCACCGGGCTCCCAGGAGCCACCGGCAAAGATGTTGCCGTGGACGGTTAACCTGCCGTGGGGCAACCGACTCCGGCGAGGCGTCAAGCCTTGGCTGTAGAGACAGCCGCTCCCATGGCGGAGGGAATGCCTTTAGTCCTTACCGTCGAGCCCCAGGCTCCGGCATGGGCACAACATACCGTCCGATTCCTCCAAACGGGGGAACTCCCTGAGGAGCAAGAAGAAGCGGAGAAAGTAGCCCGTCGGTCTGCCATGTATCAGTTTGTCGACGACGTCCTGTACAGAAAGAGACCAAACTGTGTGAAATTGAAGTGCATTCCCTAGGAGGAAGGACTGGAGCTGTTGACAGAGATACACGGAGGCATATGTGGCTCCCACATAGGGTCGCAGGCCCTTGCCGGCAAGGCATTCTGGCAAGGTTTCTTCTGGCCCACTGCCCTCCAGGATGCAACGACACTAGTAACCAAGTGTGAAGCGTGTCAGTTCCATTCGAAGAAGCTTCATCAACCAGCTCAATCCCTTCAAACGATTCCTCTCTCCTGGCTATTTTTGGTCTGGGGGCTCGACATACTGGGCCCCTTCCCCCGCGCTATCGGGGGCTTTGAGTACTTGTACGTTTCAATCGACAAGTTCACAAAGTGGCCGAAGGTGGAAGCAGTAAGGAAGGTGACGGCGCAATTTGCCGTCAAAGTCTTCAAGGGGCTAGTATACCATTTTGGTGTGCCAAATAGAGTCATCACCGACAATGGCACACAGTTTACAAGCCACACCTTCATGCAATACATCCAAGACCTCGGCAGCAAGGTCTGTTTTGCTTCTGTGGCACACCCACGGAGTAACGGCCAGGCGGAGAGGGCAAACGCTGAAGTACTATGAGGCCTGAGGACAAAGACTTTTGACAGGCTGCACAAGAGCACAAGGCACTGGATTGATGAGTTGCCGGTGGTTCTTTGGTCAATCAGAACGACGCCAAATCGAGCCACTGGCCAGACACCCTTCGCCCTGGTGTATAGGGCGGAATAAGTTCTCCCCACGGAACTCACATATGGGTCACCTCGAGTGCTCGCTTATGACGAGCTTGAGCAAGAGCAGTTGCGGCAAGATGACGCAATGCTCCTTGAGGAAGATCGTCTTCGGGTGGTTGTGAGAGCAGCGCGCTACCAGCAAGCCTTCCGCCACTACCATAGACGCAAGGTCCATGCCCGAAGCTTTGAGGAAGGCGACCTTGTTCTTCGGCGTGTTCAATCGGCCAAGAATTCCAACAAGTTGACGCCAAAGTGGGAAGGCC
Source organism: Triticum monococcum (assembly GCA_034509565.1). Classification (NCBI taxonomy): domain Eukaryota; kingdom Viridiplantae; phylum Streptophyta; class Magnoliopsida; order Poales; family Poaceae; genus Triticum; species Triticum monococcum. The sequence continues at coordinate 631,519,789 of CM067843.1, forward strand.
CTTATCAGGTAATACGAGTCACCAGGCCCGGCGCAGTCCGCATGGAGACTGAAGATGCTATTCCAGTGAGCAACTCCTGGAACATCGAACATCTTCGCAAGTTTTACCCATAAGGCGTGGTTGCCCCCCTGGCAAGCCACCTTTTGTACGAGCCTTGCCGGCAAAGCATGTAACCCTCTATACAAAGCCAGGCGCAAACCCTGGGCATAAATAAATGAAGCGTTGGCACCCTAAGTTTTAACATGCATGCTAGTTTGAGTCTCTCCCTCGGTTAGGGTCAATAGTGCTTAGCGGCGGCTGACCCCTTGCATAGAGGTCGAGTGTGTGACTCTCTATTCCTTTCCATCCTTTTTGGTTCGCAAGGTACATGGACATTTCTACTGAGCTATTTGGAAGAAAGAGAACAGGCTGACACCTCGACGCCGAAAAGCCAAGGTTGCCGGGGGTTGCAGGTCTAAGGGTCCAATCACGGCAAGCCAAGGTTGCCGGGGGCTGCGACATCAGATAAGTCTTTCTCCCCCACTACGTGCCCCCGAATGAACCTTGAACGTATAAGGCTTCGCTCCCTCTCGTACCATCTTGCTCCCTCTGTCCCGTGTCCGAAAACCTTACTTTGGGCCGGAACTTGGTTGTAGTGTGATGAGAAGAGGGCGAGCGACGGGCCTAATCCTACTCGGCCCCTACCTCCGCCAAGGGCGTGAGTGTAACCGAGCCATAGAGCAGGAGAACAGCAAGGCCTGTTACTGGGATACAATGTTTATCTTAAGATAACGAGGACGCGTTCCTCGGTGTGTCCCTCGCCACCGCACAAGCAAAACCAGGCAAACACCCTTCTTTTAATTCATATGTTGTAAACAAGTACAATTCGTACAAAATGAGTACACGAGCGAGGGGATTACAAGATCTAAATTTTACCAAGGCTCGTGGGCTTACCAACTAAAAAAAGATAAGTGCCCCGTGATCCCCGTTCTTGCCATTTCCCCCCTAGGTGTGGCAGGTGAAGGCAAAAAGAAGGCGACGGGGAACGTGCCGATGGAGAGCTTGACGAGGAAGGCCATCGGCAGGGCGCATGGCCGAGGGAGGGGCAGCGCAGTCAGTCAGAGTCGGCATTCCCTGATGTCTACTACACAACCTTCTTCTTGTAGATGTTGTTGGGCCTCCAAGTGCAGAGGTTTGTAGGACAGTAGCAAATTTCCCTCAAGTGGATGACCTAAGGTTTATCAATCTGTAGGGGGCGTAGGATGAAGATGGTCTCTCTCAAGCAACCCCGCAACCAAATAACAAAGAGTCTCTTGTGTCCCCAACACATCCAATACAATGGTAAATTGTATAGGTGCACTAGTTCGGCAAAGATATGGTGATACAAGTGGTATATGGATAGTAGATATATGTTTTTGTAATCTGAAAATATAAAAACAGCAAGGTAACTAATGATAAAAGTGAGCAAAAACAGTATTGCAATGCGTTGAAACAAGGCCTAGGGTTCATACTTTCACTAGTGCAAGTTCTCTCAACAATAATAACATAATTGGATCATATAACTATCCCTCAACATGCAACAAAGAGTCACTCCAAAGTCACTAATAGCGGAGAACAAACGAAGAGATTATAGTAGGGTACAAAACCACCTCAAAGTTATTCTTTCCAATCAATCCGTTGGGCTATTCCTATAAGTGTCACAAACAGCCCTAGAGTTTGTACTAGAATAACACCTTAAGACACAAATCAACCAAAACCCTAATGTCACCTAGATACTCCAATGTCACATCAAGTATCCATGGGTATGATTATACGATATGCATCATACAATCTCAGATTCATCTATTCAAACCAACACAAAGTACTTCAAAGAGTGCCCCAAAGTTTCTACCGGAGAGTCAAGACGAAAATGTGTGCCAACCCCTATGCATAGGTTCATGGGCGAAACCCACAATTTGATCACCAAAACATACACCAAGTGGATCAATAGAATACCCCCCCATTGTCACCACGGTTATCCCACGCAAGACATACATCAAGTGTTCTCAAATCCTTAAAGACTCAATCCGATAAGATAACTTCAAAGGGAAAACTCAATTCATTACAAGAGAGTAGAGGGGGAGAAACATCATAAGATCCAAATATAATAGCAAAGCTTGCAATACATCAAGATCGTACTACCTCAAGAACAAGAGAGAGAGAGAGAGAGAGAGAGAGAGAGAGATCAAACACATAGCTACTGGTACATACCCTCAGCCCCGAGGGAGAACTACTCCCTCCTTGTCATGGAGAGCACCGGGATAATGAAGATGGCCACCGGAGAGGGATCCCCCCCCCTCCGGCAGGGTGCCGGAATGGTCTAGATTAGTTTGTGGTGGCTACAGAGGCTTCTGGTGGTGGAACTCCCAATCTATTATGCTCCACGACAGTTTAGGGTATATGGATATATATATATATATAGGCGGAAGAAATACATCAGGGGAGCCACGAGGGGCCCACAAGGGTGGAGGGCGCGCCCACGGGGGTGGGCGCGCCCCCCTGCCTCGTGGCTTCCTCGTTGATCCCCTGACGTGCACTCCAAGTCTCCTGTATTGCTTTCTTTCCAAAAAATAACTTTTCTGAAGGTTTCATTCCGTTTGGACTCCGTTTGATATTCCTTTTCTGCGGAACACTGAAACAAGGGAAAAACAGAAACTGGCACTGGGCTCTAGGTTAATAGGTTAGTCCCAAAAATAATATAAAAGTTCATATTAAAGCTCATAAACATCCAAAATAGATAATATAATAGCATGGAACAATCAAAAATTATAGATACGTTGGAGACGTATCAGCATCCCCAAGCTTAATTCCTGCTCGTCCGCGAGTAGGTAAATGATAAAAACAGAATTTTTGATGCGGAATGCTACCTAGCATATTTCTCAATGTAATCTTCTTTATTGTGGCAAGAATATTCTGATCCATAAGATTCAAGACAAAAGTTTAATATTGACATAAAACAATAATACTTCAAGCATACTAACGAAGTAATCATGTCTTCTCAAAATAACATGGCCAAAGAAAGCTATCCCTAAAAAATCATATAGTCTGGCTATGCTCTATCTTCATCACACAAAATATTTAAATCATGCACAACCCCGATGACAAGCCAAGAAATTGTTTCATACTTTTGGTGTTCTCAAACTTTTTCAATCTTCATGCAATACATGAGCGTGAGCCATGGACATAGCACTATATGTGGAATAGAATGGTGGTTGTGGAGAAGACAAAAAGGTGAAGATAGTGTCACATCAACTAGGCGTATCAACGGGCTATGGAGATGCCCATTAATAGATATCAATGTGAGTGAGTAGGTATTGCCATGCAACGGATGCACTAGAGCTATAAGTATATGAAAGCTCAACAAAAGGAACTAAGTGGGTGTGCATCCAACTTGCTTGCTCATGAAGACCTAGGGCATTTTGAGGAAGCCCATCATTGGAATATACAAGCCGAGTTCTATAATGAAAATTTCCCACTGGTACATGAACAAAGTATGACTCTATATGACTCTACAAGATGATCACGGTGCTACTTTGAAGCACAAGTGTGAAAAAAAGGATAGTAGCATTGTCCCTTTTATTTTATTTTTTATTTTTTTATTTTTTACTTGGCCTTTCTCTTTAGGGGGGGGGGGGCAATGCTCTATTAATGATGATCATCACACTTCTATTTATTTACAACTCAATGATTACAACTCGATACTAGAACAAAGTATGACTCTAGATGAATGCCTCCAGCGGTGTATCGGGATGTGCAATGACTCATGAGTGACATGTATGAAAGAATTATGAATGGTGGCTCTGCCACAAATACGATGTCAACTACATGATCATGCAAAGCAACATGACAATGATGAAGCGTGTCATAATAACGGAACGGTGGAAAATTGAATGGCAATATATCTCGGAATGGCTATGGAAATGCCATAATAGGTAGGTATGGTGGCTGTTTTGAGGAAGATATAAGGAGGTTTATGTGTGACAGAGCGTATCATATCACGGGGTTTGGATGCACCGGCGAAGTTTGCACCAATTCTCAATGTGAGAAAGGGTAATGCATGGTACCGAAGAGGCTAGCAATCATGGAAGGGTAAGAGTGCGTATAATCCATGGACTCAACATTAGTCATAAAGAACTCACATACTTATTGCAAAAATCTACAAGTCATCAAAAACCAACCATTACGCGCATGCTCCTAGGGGGATAGATTGGTAGGAAAAGACCATCGCTCGTCCCCGACCGCCACTAATAAGGAAGACAATCAAATAACACCTCATGTTTCAAATTTGTTACACAACATTTACCATACGTGCATGCTATGGGACTGGCAAACTTCAACACAAGTATTTCTCAAATTCACAACTACTCAACTAGCACAACTTTAATATCACTATCTCCATATCTCAAAACAATTATCAAGTATCAAACATCTCTTAGTATTCAATGCACTCTATATGAAAGTTTTTATTATATCCCTCTTGGATGCCCATCATATTAGGACTAAATTCATAACCAAAGCAAATTACCATGATGTTTAGGACTCTCAAAATGATATAAGTGAAGCATGAGAGTTCATTAATTTCTATAAAGTAAAACCACCACCGTGCTCTAAAAAGATATAAGTGAAGCACTAGAGCAACAACAAACTACTCCGAAAGATATAAGTGAAGATCAATGAGTAGTCGAACAATTATGCAACTATATGAAGACTCTCTAACATTTAATAATTTCAGATCTTGGCATTTTATTCAAATAGCAAGCAAAACAGAATGAAATAAAATGACGCTCCAAGCAAAACACATATCATGTGGCGAATAAAAATAAGTTCAAAGTAAAGTTACCGATGAACGAAGACGAAAGAGGGGATGCCTTCCGGGGCATCCCTATTGGAAATATGCCCTAGAGGCAATAATAAATTGGTTATTATTAAACCCATAACTCTTTGGGTGTTAGTCACATGGGGATGTGACCTTGAGTGTTAATCACATATCGATGTGAACTGGATTATTGACTCTAGTGCAACTGGGAGACTGTTGGAAATATGCCCTAGAGGCAATAATAAATTGGTTATTATTATATTTCCTTGTTCATGATAATCGTTTATTATCCATGCTAGAATTGTATTGATAGGAAACTCAGATACATGTGTGGATACATAGACAACACCATGTCCCTAGTAAGCCTCTAGTTGACTAGCTCGTTGATCAATAGATGGTTACGGTTTCCTGACCATGGACATTGGATGTCGTTGATAACGGGATCACATCATTAGAAGAATGATGTGATGGACAAGACCCAATCCTAAGCCTAGCACAAGATCGTGTAGTTCGTTTGCTAAAGCTTTTGTAATGTCAAGTATCATTTCCTTAGACCATGAGATTGTGCAACTCCCGGATACCGTAGGAGTGCTTTGGGTGTGCCAAACGTCACAACGTAACTGGGTGGCTATAAAGGTACACTACAGGTATCTCCGAAAGTGTCTGTTGGGTTGGCACGAATCGAGACTGGGATTTGTCACTCCGTGCAAACGGAGAGGTATCTCTGGGCCCACTCGGTAGGACATCATCATAATGTGCACAATGTGATCAAGGAGTTGATCACGGGATGATGTGTCACAAAACAAGTAAAGAGACTTGCCGGTAACGAGATTGAACAAGGTATCGGGATACCGACGATCGAATCTCGGGCAAGTATCGTACCGCCAGACAAAGGGAATTGTATACGGGATTGATTAAGTCCTTGACATCGTGGTTCATCCGATGAGATCATCGTGGAACATGTGGGAGCCAACATGGGTATCCAGATCCCGCTGTTGGTTATTGACCGGAGAGTTATCTCGGTCATGTCTGCATGGTTCCCGAACCCGTAGGGTCTACACACTTAAAGTTCGATGACGCTAGGGTTATAGGGAATAGATATACGTGGTTACTGAATGTTGTTCGGAGTCCCGGATGAGATCCCGGACGTCACGAGGAGTTCCGGAATGGACCGAAGGTAAAGATTTATATATGGGAAGTCCTGTTTTGGTCGCCGGAAAAGTTTCGGGTTTTATCGGTAATGTACCGGGACCACCGGGAGGGTCCCGGTGGTCCACCAAGTGGGGCCACCAGCCCCGGAGGGCTGCATGGGCCAAGTGTGAGAGGGGACCAGCCCCTGGTGGGCTGGTGCGCCCCCCACCAAGGCCCAAGGCGCAAGGGAGAGTGGAAAGGGGCAAACCCTAGGCTCAGATGGGCCTAAGGCCCACCTAGTGGTGCGCCCCCCTCTCTCCCCCCTTGGCCGCCCCCCCTAGATGGGATCTAGGGCTGGCCGCCACCCCTAGGGGTGGAAACCTAGGTGGGGGCGCAGCTCCTCCCCTCCCCCTATATATACTTGAGGTTTTGGGCTGCCATAGACACGATTCAATCTCCTTCTTGGCGCAGCCCTACCCCTCTCCCTCCTCGTCTCTTGCGGTGCTTAGCGAAGCCCTGCTAGAGTACCATGCTCCTCCACCACCACCACGCCGTCGTGCTGCTGCTGGATGGAGTCTTCCCCAACCTCTCCTTCTCCCCTTGCTGGATCAAGGCGTAGGAGAGGTCACCGGGCTGTACGTGTGTTGAACACGGAGGTGTCGTCCGTTTGGCACTAGGATCATCGGTGATTTGGATCACGACGAGTATGACTCCATCAACCCCGTTCACTTGAACGCTTCCGCTTAGCGATCTACAAGGGTATGTAGATGCACTCTCCTTCCCCTCGTTGCTAGATTACTCCATAGATTGATCTTGGTGATGCGTTGAAAATTTTGAATTTCTACTACGTTCCCCAACAGTGGCATCATGAGCTAGGTCTATGCATAGTTACTATGCACGAGTAGAACACAAAGTAGTTGTGGGCGTCGATATTGTCAATTATCTTGTCGTTACTAGTCTTATCTTGATTCGGCAGCATCGTGGGATGAAGCGGCCCGGACCAACCTTACACGTACGCTTACGTGAGGCCGGTTCCACCGACTGACATGCACTAGTTGCATAAGGTGGTTGGCGGGTGTCTGTCTCTCCCACTTTAGTCAGATCGGATTCAATGAACAGGGTCCGTATGAAGGGTAAATAGAAATTGGCAATTCACGTTGTGGTTTTGGCGTAGGTAAGAAACGTTCTTGCTAGAAACCTATAGCAGCCACGTAAAAACTTGCAACAACAATTAGAGGACGTCTAACTTGTTTTTGCAGCAAGTGTTTTGTGATGTGACATGGCCAAAGGATGTGATGAATGATATATATGTGATGTATGAGATCATGTTCTTGTAATAGGAATCACGACTTGCATGTCGATGAGTATGACAACCGGCAGGAGCCATAGGAGTTGTCTTTATTTTTTGTAGGACCTGCGTGTCATTGAGAAACGCCATGTAAATTACTTTACTTTATTGCTAAACGTGTTAGCCATAGTAGTAGAAGTAATAGTTGGCGAGCAACTTCATGGAGACACGATGATGGAGATCATGATGATGGAGATCATGGTGTCATGCCGGTGAAAAGATGATCATGGAGCCCCAAGATGGAGATCAAAGGAGCTATATGATATTGGCCATATCATGTCACTATTATTTGATTGCATGTGATGTTTATCATGTTTTACATCTTATTTTCTTAGAACGGCGGTAGCTTAAATAAGATGATCCCTCTCTAAAATTTCAAGAAAAGTGTTCCCCCTAACTGTGCACCGTTGCGAAGGTTCGTTGTTTCGAAGCACCACGTGATGATCGGGTGTGATAGATTCTAACGTTCGAATACAACGGGTGTTGACGAGCCTAGCATGTACAGACATGGCCTCGGGACACATGCGAAACACTTAGGTTCACTTGATGAGCCTAGCATGTACAAACATGGCCTCGGAACACGGAAGACCGAAAGGTCGAACATGAGTCGTATAGAAGATATGATCAACATGAAGATGTTCACCGATGATGACTAGTACGTCTCACGTGATGATCGGACACGGCCTAGTTGACTCGGATCATGTAATCACTTAGATGACTAGAGGGATGTCTATCTGAGTGGGAGTTCATAAGATGAACTTGTTTATCCTGAACATAGTCAAAAGGATTTTGCAAATTATGTCGTAGCTCGCGCTTTAGTTCTACTGTTTAGATATGTTCCTAGAGAAAAATTAGTTGAAAGTTCATAGTAGCAATTATGCAGACTAGGTCCGTAAACTGAGGATTGTCCTCATTGCTTCATAGAAGGCTTGTGTCCTTAATGCACTGCTCAGTGTGCTGAACCTCGAACGTTGTCTGTGGATGTTGCGAACATCTGACATACACATTTTGATAACTACGTGATAGTTCAGTTAAACGGTTTAGAGTTGAGGTACCGAAGACGTTTTGAAACGTCGCGAAACATATGAGATATTTCGAGGCCTGAAATTGGAATTTCAGGCTCGTGCCCACGTCAAGAGGTATAAGACCTCCGACGATTTTCTTAGCCTGCAAACTAAGGGAGAAAAGCTCAATTGTTGATCTTGTGCTCAGATTGTCTGAGTACAACAATCATTTGAATCGAGTGGGAGTTGATCTTCCAGATAAGATAGTGATGTTTCTCCGAAGTCATTACCACCAAGCTGCTAGAGCTTCGTGATGAACTATAATATATCAGGGACATATATGATGATCCTTGAGATATTCGCGATGTTTGACACCACAAAAGTAGAAATCAAGAAGGAGCATCAATTGTTGATGGTTGGTGAAACCACTAGTTTCAAGAAGGGCAAGGGCAAGAAGGGATACTTCATGAAACGGCAAATCAGCTGCTGCTCTAGTGAAGAAACCCAAGGTTGAACCCAAACCTGAGACTAAGTGCTTCTGTAATAAGAGGAACAACCACTAGAGCAGAATTACCCTAGATACTTGGTAGATGAGAAGGCTGGCAAGGTCGATAGAAGTATATTGGATATACATTATGTTAATGTGTACTTTACTAGTACTCCTAGTAGCACCATGGTATTAGATACCAGTTCGGTTGCTAAGTGTTAGTAAATTCAAAATAAAAGACTGCGGAGTAAACGGAGACTAGCTAAAGGTGAGTTGGCGATATGTGTTGGAAGTTTTTCCAAGCTTGATGTGATCAAGCATCGCACGCTCCCTCTACCATCGAAATTGGTGTTTGCGTTGAGCATAGACATGATTGGATTATGTCTATCGCAATACGGTTATTCATTTAAGGAGAATAATGGTTACTCTGTTTATTTGAATAATACCTTCAATGGTCTTGCACCTAAAACGAATGGTTTATTGAATCTCGATCGTAGTGATACACATGTTCATGCGAAAAGATATAAGATAGTAATGATAGTACCACCTACTTGTGGCACTGCCACGTAAGTCATATCAGTATAAAACGCATGAAGAAGCTCCATGTTGATGGATCTTTGGGCTCACTCGTTTTTGAAAAGTTTGAGACATGCGAACCATGTCTATTGGTGTATATGCATGAAGAAACTCCATGCAAATGCACCGTTTGGACTCACTTGATTTTGAATCACTTGAGACATGCAAATCATACCACATGGGCAAGATGACTGAAAGCCTCGTTTTCAGTAAAATGGAACTAGAAAGCAACTTGTTGGAAGTAATACATTTTGATGTGTGCAGTCCAATGAGTGTTGAGGCGTGTAGTGGATATCGTTATGTTCTTACTTCACAGATGATTTGAGTAGATGTTGAGTATATTTACTTGATGAATCACGAGTCTGAATTTTTGAAAGGTTCAAGTAATTTCAGGGTGAAGTTGAAAGATCGTCGTGACAAGAGGATAAAATATCTATGATATGATCATAGAGATGAATATCTGAATTACGAGTTTGGCACAGAATTAAGACATTGTGGAAATTGTTTCACAACTAATACAGCCTGGAACACCATAGTGTGATGGTGTGTCCAAACATCATAACTGCACCCTTTGGATATGATGCATACCATGATGTCTCTTATCGAATTACCATGATAGTTTATGGGTTAGGCATTAGAGACAACCACATTCACTTTAAATAGGGCACCACGTAATTCCAATGAGATGACACCGTATGAACTATGCTTTAGAGAAACCTAAGCTGTCATTTCTTAAAAGTTTGAGGCTGCGACGCTTCTGTGAAAAAGTTTCAGGCTGATAAGCTCGAACCCAAAGCGGATAAATGCATCTTCATAGGACACCCAAAACAGTTGGGTATACCTCCTCTCTCAGATCCGAAAGCAATAAGGGATTGTTTCTAGAATCGGGTCCTTTCTCGAGGAAAAGTTTGTCTCGAAAGAATTGAGTGGGAGGATGGTGGAGACTTGATGAGGTTATTGAACCGTCTCTTCAACTAGTGTGTGGCAGGGCACAGGGAGTTGTTCCTGTGGCACCTACACCAATTGAAGTGGAAGCTTATGATAGTGATCATGAAACTTCAGATTAAGTCACTACCAAACCTCGTGGGATGACAAGGATGCGTACTACTTCAGAATGGTACGTAATCCTGTCTTGGAAGTCATGTTGCTAGACAACAATGAACCTACGAGCTATGGAGAAGCGATGGTGGGCCTGGATTCCAAAATGGCTCGAGGCCATATAATCCGAGAAAGGATCCATATATGAAAACAAAGTGTAGACTTTGGAAGAACTACTTGATGGTCGTAAGGCTGTTAGGTACATATGGATTTTAAAAGGAAGACAGACAATGATGGTAAGTATCACCATTAAGAAAGCTCGACTTGTCGTTAAGATGTTTTCCGACAAGTTCAAGGAGTTGACTACAATGAGACTTTCTCACTCGTAGTGATGCTAAGAGTCTGTTGGAATTATATTAGCGATTACTGCATTATTTATGAAATCTTGCAGATAGGATGTCAAAACATTGTTTCCTCGACGATTTTCTTGAGGAAAGGTTGTATGTGATACAACCGGAAGGTTTTGTCAATCCTGAAAGATGCTAACAAGTATGCAAAGCTCCAGCAATCCTTCTAAGGACTGGAGTAAGCATCTCGGAGTTGGAATGTATGCTTTGATGAGATGATCAAAAATTTTGGGTGTATACAAAGTTTATGAGAAACTTGTATTTCCAAAGAAGTGTGTGGGAGCACTATAGAATTTCTGATGAATATATGTTGTTGACATATTGTTGATCAGAAATGACGTTGAATTTCTGGAAAGCATATAGGGTTATTTGGAAAGTGTTTTTCAATGGAAAGCCTGGATTAAGCTACTTGAACATTGAGCATCAAGATCTACAAGGATAGATCAAAACGCTTAATGGTACTTTCAAATGAGCACATACCTTGACATGATCTTGAAGGTGTTCAAGATGGATCAGTCAAAGAAGGAGTTCTTGCATGAGTTGTAAGGTATGAAGTTAAGACTTAAAGCTCGACCACGGCAGAAGAAAGAGGAAGGACGAAGGTCGTCCCCTATGCTTTTTTCATAGGCTCCATATGGTATGCCATGCTGAGTACCACACTTGATGTGTGCCTTGCCACATATTTGGCAAGAGGGTACAAAGGTGATCTAGGAGTAGATCACCAGATAGCGGTCTAAATTATCCTTAGAGGAATAAGGATATGTTTCTTGGTTATGGAGGTGATAAAGAGTTCGACGTAAAGAATTACGTCGATGCAAGCTTAACACCTATCCGGATAGCTCTGAGTAGAGATACCGGATACGTATAATGGAGCAACAATTTAGAATAGCTCCAAGTAGAACAGTTATTTGAAATGGCTCCAAATGTAGCGTAGTAGTTGCATCTACAAGATGGCATAGAAATTTGCGAAGTACATACGGATCTGAATGTTGCAGACCCGTTGACTGAAACCTCTCTCACAAGCATAACATGATCAAACCCAGAACTCTTTGGGTGTTAGTCACATGGGGATGTGACCATGAGTGTTAATCACATATCGATGTGAACTGGATTATTGACTCTAGTGCAAGTGGGAGACTGTTGGAAATATGCCCTAGAGGCAATAATAAATTGGTTATTATTATATTTCCTTGTTCATGATAATCATTTATTATCCATGCTAGAATTGTATTGATAGGAAACTCAGATACATGTGTGGATACATAGACAACACCATGTCCCTAGTAAGCCTCTAGTTGACTAGCTCATTGATCAATAGATGGTTACGGTTTCCTGACCATGGACATTGGATGTCGTTGATAACGGGATCACATCATGGGATGATGTGTTACAAAATGAGTAAAGAGACTTGCCAGTAACGAGATTGAACAAGGTATCGGGATACCGACGATCGAATCTTGGGCAAGTATTGTACCGCCAGACAAAGGGAATTGTATACGGGATTGATTAAGTCGTTGACATCGTGGTTCATCCGATGAGATCATCGTGGAACATGTGGGAGCCAACATGGGTATCCAGATCCCGCTGTTGGTTATTGACCAGAGAGTTATCTCGGTCATGTCTGCATGGTTACCGAACCCGTAGGGTCTACACACTTAAGGTTCGATGACGCTAGGGTTATAGGGAATAGATATACGTGGTTACCGAATGTTGTTCGGAGTCCCGGATGAGATCCCGGACGTCACGAGGAGTTCCTGAACTGTCCGGAGGTAAAGATTTATATATGGGAAGTCCTGTTTTGGTCGCTGGAAAAGTTTCAGGTTTTATCGGTAATGTACCGGGACCACCGGGAGGGTCCCGGTGGTCCACCAAGTGGGGCCACCAGCCCTGGAGGGCTGCATGGGCCAAGTGTGAGAGGGAACCAGCCCCTGGTGGGCTGGTGCGCCTCCCCCCCCTACCAAGGCCCAAGGCGCAAGGGATAGTGGAAAGGGGGCAAACCCTAGGCTCAGATGGGCCTAAGGCCCACCTAGTGGTGCGCCCCCCTCTCTCCCCCGTTGGTCGCCCCCCTAGATGGGATCTAGGGCTGGCCGTCACCCCTAGGGGTGGAAACCTAGGTGGGGGCGCAGCCCCTCCCCTCCCCCTATATATACTTGAGGTTTTGGGCTGCCATAGACACGATTCAATCTCCTTCTTGGCACAGCCCTACCCCTCTCCCTCCTCGTCTCTTGCGGTGCTTAGCGAAGCCCTACTGGAGTACCACGCTCCTCCACCACCACCATGCCGTCGTGCTGCTGCTGGATGGAGTCTTCCCCAACCTCTCCTTCTCCCCTTACTGAATCAAGGCGTAGGAGACGTCACCGGGCTGTACGTGTGTTGAACACGGAGGTGCCATCCGTTCGGCACTAGGATCATCCGTGATTTGGATCACGACGAGTACGACTCCATCAACCCCGTTCACTTGAACGCTTCCGCTTAGCGATCTACAAGGGTATGTAGATGCACTCTCCTTCCCCTCGTTGCTAGATTACTCCATACATTGATCTTGGTGATGCGTAGAAAATTTTGAATTTCTGCTACGTTCCCCAACATCCCCAAGCTTAGGCTTTTGGTTGCCCTTTAATATTACCTTGGGGTGCCTTGGGCATCCCCAATCTTATGCTCTTCCCACTCTTTATTCCATAGTCCATCGAATCATTACCCAAAACTTGAAAACTTCACAACACAAAACTTAACAGAAAATTCGTAAGCTCCGTTAGCGAAAGAAAACAAAACACCACTTCAAGGTACTGTAATGAACTAATTCTTTATTTATATTGGTGTTAAACCTACTATATTCCAACTTATATATGGTTTATAAACTCTTTTACTAGCCATAGATTCATCAAAATAAGTAAACAACACACGAAAAACAGAATCTGTCAAAAACAGAATAGTCTGTAGTAATCTGTAACTAACGCAAACTTCTGGAACCCCAAAAATTCTTAAATAAATTTCTGGACGTGAGTAATTTATCTATTAATCATCTGCAAAAATAATTAAATAAATACCACTCTCCAAATAAAAATGGCAGCAATTCTCGTGAGCGTTAAAGTTTCTGTTTTTTACAGCAAGATCAACAAGACTTTCCCCAAGTCTTCCCAACGGTTCTACTTGGCACAAACACTAATTAAAACATAAAAACTCAATCATAACAGAGGCTAGATAAATTATTTATTACTAAACAGGAGCAAAAAGCAAGGGACAAAAATAAAGTTGGGTTGCCTCCCAACAAGCGCTATTGTTTAACACCCCTAGCTAGGCATGATGATTTCAATGATGCTCACATAAAGGATAAGAATTGAAACATAAACAGAGCATCATGAAGAATATGACTAGCACATTTAAGTTTAACCCACTTCCTATGCATAGGGATTTTGTGAGCAAACAACTTATGTGAACAAGAATCAACTTGCATAGGAAGGTAAAACAAGCATAACTTCAAAACTTTAAGCACATAGAGAGGAAAATTTGATATTATTTCAATTTCTACAAGCATATATTCCTCCCTCATAATAATTTTCAGTAGCATCATGAATGAATTCAACAATATAACCATCACATAAAGCATTCTTTTCATGATCTACAAGCATAGAAATTTTATTACTCTCCACACAAGCAAAATTCTTCTCATGAATAATAGTGGGAGAAAACTCAACAAAATAATTATCATGTGAGGCATAATCCAATTGAAAACTAAAATCATGATGACAAGTTTCATGGATATCATTATTCTTTATAGCATACAAGTCATCACAATAATCATCATAGATAGCAACTTTGTTCTCATAATCAATTGGAACCTCTTCCAAAATAGTGGATTCATCACAAAATAAAGTCATGACCTCTCCAAATCCACTTTCATCAATATAATAATCATAAATAGGAGGCATGCTTTCATCATAATAAATTTTCTCATCAAAACTTGGGGGACAAAAAATATCATCTTCATCAAACATAGCTTCCCCAAGCTTGTGGCTTTGCATATCATTAGCATCATGGATATTCAAGGAATTCATGCTAACAACATTGCAATCATGCTCATCATTCAACTAATTAGGGCCAAACATTCTAGTGCATTCTTCCTCTAGCAATTGAGAACAATTATCGGAATCCTTATTTTCACGAAAGACATTAAAAACATGAAGCGTATGAGGTACCCTCAATTCCATTTTTTGTTTTCTTTTATAAAGTAAACTAGTGCTAAAACAAGAAACAAAAAGATTCGATTGCAAGATCTAAAGATATACTTTCAAGCGCTAACCTCCCCGACAATAGCGCCAGAAAAGAGCTTGATGTCTACTACACAACCTTCTTATTATAGACATTATTGAGCCTCCAAGTGCAGAGGTTTGTAGGACAGTAGCAAATTTCCCTCAAGTGGATGGCCTAAGGTTTATCAATCCGTAGGAGGCGTAGGATGAAGATGGTCTCTCTCAAGCAACCCCACAACCAAATACCAAAGAGTCTCTTGTGTCCCCAACACACCCAATACAATGGTAAATTATATAGGTGCACTTGTTCGGCGAAGAGATGGTGATACAAGTGGTATATGGATAGTAGATATATGTTTTTGTAATCTGAAAATATAAAAACAGCAAGGTAACTAATGATAAAAGTGAGTATAAACAGTATTGCAATGCGTTGAAACAAGGCCTAGGGTTCATACTTTCACTAGTGCAAGGTTTCTCAACAATAATAACATAATTGGATCATATAACTATCCCTCAACATGCAACAAAGAGTCACTCCAAAGTCACTAATAGTGGAGAACAAACGAAGAGATTAGGTAGGGTACGAAACCACCTCAAAGTTATTCTTTCCAATCAATCCGTTGGGCTATTCCTATAAGTGTCACAAACAGCCCTCGAGTTCGTACTAGAATAACACCTTAAGACACAAATCAACCAAAACCCTAATGTCACCTAGATACTCCAATGTCACCTCAAGTATCCGTGGGTATGATTATACGATATGCATCACACAATCTCAGATTCATCTATTCAAACCAACACAAAGTACTTCAAAGAGTGCCCCAAAGTTTCTACCGGAGAGTCAAGACGAAAATGTGTGCCAACCCCTATGCATACGTTCATGGGCGGAACCCGCAAGTTGATCACCAAAATATACATCAAGTGGATCAATAGAATACCCCATTGTCACCACGGTTATTCCACGCAAGACATACATCCAGTGTTCTCAAATCCTTAAAGACTCAATCTGATAAGATAACTTCAAAGGGAAAACTCAATTCATTACAAGAGAGTAGAGGGGGAGAAATATCATAAGATCCAAATACAATAGCAAAGCTCGCGATACATCAAGATCGTACCACCTCAAGAACACAAGAGAGAGAGATCAAACACATAGCTACTGGTACATACCCTCAGCCTCGAGGGAGAACTACTCCCTCCTCGTCATGGAGAGCACCGGGATGATTAAGATGGACACCGGAGAGGTACCCCCCCCTCCGGCACAGTTTTAGGGTATATGGATATATATATAGGCGGAAGAAATACATCAGGGGAGCCACGAGGGGCCCACGAGGGTGGAGGGCGTGCCCAGGGGGTGGGCGCGCCCCCTTGCCTCGTGGCTTCATCGTTTATCCCCTGACGTGCACTCCAAGTCTCTTGTATTGCTTTCTTTCCAAAAATAACTTTTCCGAAGGTTTCATTCCGTTTGGACTCTGTTTGATATTCCTTTTCTGCGAAACACTGAAACAAGGGGGAAACAGAAACTGGCACTGGGCTCTGGGTTAATAGGTTAGTCCCAAAAATAATATAAAAGTTCATAATAATGCCCATAAACATACAAAATAGATAATATAATAGCATGGAACAATCAAAAATTATAGATACATTGGAGACATATCATTCCCCCGCTCGACGCCCTCGTCGTCGCTGTCGCTGTCCTCCTCGTCACTCCCGCTTGAGGAAGAGCCTTCGTCATCGGAGGAGCTCTCCACGCATCACTTCAGGCGAGTTCCAGAGTCTTCAAAGACCTTGACGGAGAGCAGGCCGTTCTCCATTAATTTTAAATAGAGAATGAGCCCCACCGTCAGGCTGTGGATACGAGAAAAAGTCTTCCATCCGCGATGAAGATACATGACGTGAGGGGCGGGAAAGTCAACGTCAACCCGCGTGACGCCGTTCCCGTAGCCCCTCATATGCAACCTCAGGGTCTGGGGCGGATCGAGCTCCATCTCCCGAGAAAATGGAGTAGGGAGACAAATGCGACGGCGCGGAGGGCGGCGCAGCCTGATGTAGAACTCACGAGGCTGGTCCTCGGCGTGCCCCTCCATTGGAGGAGGCATCGCTGGCGGAGGCAAGACCGGTGCGCCGCCCCGTCCCCCTCTTCCCCGAGCGCCATGCCGACCTCGGCCTCACCCCCTCCCCCTTCCTCTCATGGCCGGCTCCGCCGCCGCGAGCACTTGGGAAGGAGGGACGCACTATCGAGCAGAGACCCTCGCCACCACCGTCGAAGGGCCGGCACCCCCTCTCGCCATGACAGATGGAAGAACGGAGCCAAGGTGGAAGGAGAGAAATGGTGAAAGATTGTGGGATGCCATTCCCCTCCCCCTTCTTATAAAGGGGCGGGGTCGGGGCTCGATCGCCCCACTCAGCCAATCCGGCCATCGGGGGCACAGGGAATCGGGACCGACCCGCCGCTCCAATCAGCAACGGCCCAGTTTCCTGCCTCGTTATTTAAGGTCCCCCTCCCCCCGCGCGCGCGTCCTCCGCCTGCCACCTCGAGGACACGGGGGAAACGTGGCGAGCAAGCAGAAATCAAGGGGACGGGTGAGGCGACCGTTCTCCACCCCATGATCGCGGGGCGCGGGCGCCTTGAAGACCACAACCCAAGTCCACAAAGTAAATGAGCCGCGCCTCTGCGTTTTCCTCTTTTTATGGGGAAGGCGCGAGCCGCCTATTTACCACGATGTGACGCATGCGTGCGGAAACCGCCCCATGCATGACCCCCACATCGCAAGTTCAACGCGGGTCATGGGGAAGTGCAGCGGACGGAAAAATTACTCCAGTAAAAATCCGCCCTGCCTACCCATGCACCGTTCTGGGCCTAGCCCAACAATGCGTCGCACTTATGTGTGGCCCAGGCCCGGGGGCTCCTGTTGTTGGGGAACGTAGTAATTTCAAAAAAAAATTCCTGCGCACACGCAAGATCATGGTGATGCATAGCAACGAGAGGGGAGAGTGTTGTCTACGTACTCTCGTAGACCGAAAGCGGAAGCGTTAGCACAACGTGGTTGATGTAGTCGTACATCTTCATGATACGACCGATCAAGTACCGAACGCATGACACCTCCGACTTCTACACACGTTCAACTCGATGACGTCCCTCGAACTCCGATCCAGCCGCGTGTCGAGGGAGAGTTTCGTCAGCACGATGGCATGGTGATGATGATGATGTTCTACCGACATAGGGCTTCGCCTAAGCACCGCTACGATATGACCGAGGTGGATTATGGTGGAGGGGGGCACCGCACACGGCTAAGAGGTCCAAGGGATCAATTGTTGTGTCTATGGGGTGCCCCCTGGCCACGCCTATAAAGGAGTGGAGGAGGGGAGGGGCCGGCCCTCTCTATGGCGCACCCTAGGGGAGTCCTACTCCCACCGGGAGTAGGATTCCCCCTTTCCTAGTAGAACTAGGATCCCTTCCAAGTAGTAGGAGTAGGAGAGAAGGAAAGGCAAGGGAAAAGGAGAAGGAAGGAAGGGGGCGCCCCCCTCCCTAGTCCAATTCGGACCAGCTCACGGGGAGGGGTGCGGTGTAACGCCCTCGATGCGGCTATGTCTCCCACGTGTCGAGGCACGACTTAGAGACATAGGCGCATTGAAAGCAATGTCGCAACTTGGGAATCATTACACAACCCAAGTACATATATAATATAAAGGGGAATAATATCATAGTTGGCTTACACTCGCCACGTCACATCAAAGTACATAAATAACATCCATCATACAATCACTCATGGCCCGACTACGGCGCCAAAATAGAAAAGACCCCCAACAAGCGACTAAACCCTGAATCGAACCCCGAATAGGCACCACTACTGATCATCAGGAAAAGACACATAGTATCGCTGAGAGTCCTCGTCATACTCCCACTTCAGCTCGAGCGCGCCATCCGGAGAAGTATCATCGGTCCCTGCATCTGGTGTAATAGTAATCTGTGAGCCACAAAGGACTCAGCAATCTCGCACCCTCGCGATCAAGACTATTTAAGCTTAATAGGTAGGAAAGGGGGTAATGTAAGTGGAGCGTCAGCAAGCGACTAGCATATATGGTGGCTAACTTATTCACAAAGGAGAGCGAGAAGAGGAGGCAAAGCACGTGCGGAAAACTATATAGATCAGCCTACGCAAACATAACTCCAACGCCGTGTCCACTTCCCGGACTCCGCCGAGAAGAGGCCATCACGGCAACACACTCAGTTGATTCATTTTAATTATTTAAGGTTCAAGTTATCTACAACCGGACATTAACAAATTCCCATCTGCCCATAACCGCGGGCACGGCTTTCGAAAGATCAATCCCTGCAGGGGGGTCCCAACTTAGCCCATAACAAGCTCTCACGATCAACGAAGGAATAGACCTCCACCCAGGACCCACCGATCAGACTCGTATCCCGGTACAACAAGATGATTCGACAGGTCAAAACTAGTCCAGCAACACCGCCCGAATGCGCCGACAAATCCCGATAGGAGCTGCACATATCTCTTTCTCAGGGCAGACTCAGATTGTCTTAGGTACGGGTAGGCCAGCCCAGAGTTGCCCCTGGTGGCCATCGGCAGCTGACAGTTGGACCAACACTCAGAGGAGCACTGGCCCGGGGGGGTAAAATAAGATGACCCTCGGGCTCCGGAAACCCAAGGGAAAGAAAAGGTGGCAAATAGTAAAACCAATGTTGGGCATTGCTGGAAAAGCTTTAGTCAAGGCGAACTATCAAGGGGTTCCCATTATAGCCCAACCGCGTAAGGGACGCAACAATCCGGGAACATAACACCGATATGACGGAAACTAGGACGACAAGAGTGGAACAAAACACTAGGCGAGAGGCCGAGCCTTCCACCCTTTACCAAGTATATAGATGAATAAAGATAACATAGAAATATAATGATATCCCAACAAGTAAATAAAGGTTCCCATAAGGAACGGCTCCAATCTTCACCTGCAACTAACAACGCTATAAGAAGGGCTGAGCAAAGCGGTAACATAGCCAATCAATGGTTTGCTAGGACAAAGGTGGGTTAGAGGCTCAATCATGGCAATTGGGAGGCTGACAAGCAAGTGGTAGGCATCGTAGCATTGGCAAAGCAAAAGAGCGAGCAAACTAGCATAGCAAAGATAGTAGTGATTTCAAGGGTGTGATCATCTTGCCTGCACAGTTGTCAGAATTAACTGGATCCTCAAAAGCAAACTCAACGGGCTCCTCGTTAGCGAACTCGTCTCCCGGATCTACCCAACAACACAAACAAGCAACAAGGATACAATCAACCACGTGCAAGGGCAACCAATAATATGCAAAGATGATATGCTATGCGGGATGCGATGCGGGATGCAAAATGCAAGATGTGACAGGAAATGCATGAACCTGGCCTCAACTTGGAAAACCAAGTGTGCCACTGGATAGAGGGGAAGAAATCCCCTGAAAACGATATAAAGATCATGGCAATCGGAGCTACGGTTTAGAAATGGCAAGCGATTTACTAAACGAACCGATCTGCGATTTACAGCAAGTAGGCTCCTAAATGCAACAAAATGAACATGCTACAGCCACCAAACATGAAAACAAATTGCATGGCAGTGATGTACTCAAGAAGCTTAACAAATCACTAGGACTGAGGCATAGGCAAATTCATCCATTAAGGGCTTCAAACAAGCATGGCAAAACTGAATAAGCAAAACAGATTTCATACTTAGCGAAATTAACGCTTGTCTGGAATTTCAGACCACGATGCTCTCTTCGGAGCAGCAAAACAACATGAAGCAAAACCTGAACATGGCAAGTAAGATCATGGCATGGAGCTACTCAACAAGCTTAACAAAACACCCAAAATTACCTGGGGCCAAAAGGGTTCACAAAATACTCTACCGAGCACACGAACATCGATGAAACACAATCAGTTTTCAGACTTGGTGAAAACTGGGACATGCTGAAATCATAACTCACGGAGGCATGTAAACGAGCTCGATGCACTCACTACGGTGCAAGTCATGGCAAGGCAAGCATATATCCATTAAGAAGGCACAAAATGCTAGCTAGAAAATGCAAGAACAATGACATAGCATGCATGGATCACTAGCAATAACTCCGGCAAAATCGCAAAAGAGTTCACGATCTGCCAAAAACAACAACTATCCAAAAGTTGAGCTCGATTGAGTCAACCTAGGGTGCCCCAACATAACAAGTAAAGACATGGATGGATTAAGCACAACAAGCATAACAAATCACTCTTACTGATCATCCTCAAAAGAGGCACGGATCACTAGGAAACAAGCTAGACATATAGCATCGTGAACTAAAACATCCCAGACTTTGTGATTTTCACTAAGTCCCTGAAATCAGTAAACTCAGGTAGCCTACTTCGCAAGCTTGCACAAGACAACATACACATCCTAAAAATGCATGGGAGGCGAAGACAACATGCTTAACAATTCATCCCAAAGGGGCACAGGCATATCATGCACGGATTAAACATGGCAAAAATGACAAAAGTGCATGATGAACTAACGGATCTGCAATTTAACTCATGATGCCTCCTTCCAACAGCATTTTGGGCACCAAGATGACCTCAAATGCAAATGATGCAATGGAATGAAATGATTTACTCGTCGAGACGAAGATTTTGACATATCATATGCCCAAATCGGAGCTACGGATGCAAAGATATCACTGGTCAAAGATGGCATAAAAGATTTAGAGGGAGAGGGAAAAGTCAACCGTCTCAAAATATCCCAGATCTAGGGTTTCGGGTACTGTAGCAGCTCGGGTCGCCAGAGTCGCCGAAAATGGTCACGGTGGTGGCCGGAGCTCGCCGGACTTGGCGCGTGGAGGAGCTTGCCGGCCGGATCCGGGCGGCGAGGTGGAGCGGCGGCGTGGGGGCGGCGGAGGACGAGGAGGCGGCGACCGGGGAGAGGAGGCGGCGGCGAGGAGCTCCGGTGGAGGTGGCCGGCGAGGAACTTGGCGGCGGGGCGGCGAGAGGCGCACGGCGACGCTGGGCGGCGTCGGCGCCGGAGTTGGGCGAGGCGGCGGCGGAAGGAGATGCGGGGCGCGGCCCGCATAGGCGGAGACGGGGGCCGGGCGCGGGCCTCGGGCCCGGCGATGTGGGGCGCGGGCGTGGGCGAACCCCGGCTCGCCACGTGGCGGCGGACGGGGAGGCCGGACAATGTCCGTCGGTAGGGCAGACATCCGGTGGCGCGCGTGATGAGATCTCTGTTTTTTTAAAGGAGGAGGACGGGGAGGAAGACGAGATCCGAAATGGGGGGTGTTTAAATAGGCATAAGTGGAGCTAGGAGAGTCCAAATGAGGTGCGGTTTTCGCCCACACGATCATGATCGAACGACCAAGACGATGGAGCTGAGTTTGGTGGGTTTTGGGCCAAAATGGAGGGGTGTTGGGCTGCACACACACGAGGCCTTTTCGGTCCCTCGGTTAACCGTTGGAGTATCAAACGAAGTCCAAATGACCCGAAACTTGACAGGCGGTCTACCGGTAGTAAACCAAGGCCGCATGGCAAGTCTCGGCCCAATCCGGAAATGTTTAATCCCCACACACGAAAGAAAGCTAGAAATGGCCACCGGAGGAGAACGAAGCGCCGGAATGCAAAACAGACAACGGGGAAAATGCTCAAATGCATGAGATGAACATGTATGCAAATGCAATGCACGTGATGACATGATATGAGATGCACGAAAAACAAAACAACACATGGAGGCAAAGACCCGAACCCAAGAATTAAATATAACTTAATGCCGGAAACGGCATGAGTTGGAGTACAATTCGGGAAGGTTACATATGGGGCGTTACAACACTCCACCACTACGAAAAGATCTCGTCCCGAGATCTAGGGCTGAAAGAACTCCGGGTACTCAGAACGGAGGTGATCCTTGCGTTCCCAGGTAGCTTCACGGTCGGAATGGTGTGACCACTTGACTTTGAGAAACTTGATTGACTTGTTGCGAGTTTTGCGTTCAGTCTCTTCCAGGATTGCAACTGGGTGCTCACGGTAGGAGAGATCTTCTTGGAGCTCAATGTCCTCGAAGTTGACGGTGCGCTCAGGCGTCTTGAAGCACTTTCGGAGTTGCGAGACGTGGAACACATCATGAACATTGGCAAAGGTTGCAGGAAGCTCGAGTTGATAGGCGAGGTCGCCTCTCTTGCTGACGATCTTGAAAGGCCTGACGTATCTGGGGGCAAGCTTCCCTTTGATACCGAAGCGACGAGTCCCTTTCATAGGAGAGACGCGGAGGTAGACATGATCTCCGATCTCGAAGGCCAAATCACGGCGCTTGCTATCATAGTAGCTCTTCTGGCGGGATTGGGCTGCTTTGAGGTTATCACGAATGACCTTGCACATTTCTTCTGCCTCTGTGATCAGGTCATTACCCAGCAGCTGACGTTCACCGGTTTCAGACCAGTTGAGAGGTGTACGACACTTCCTACCATACAGAATTTCAAACGGGCCCTTGCCGGAACTTGCTTGGAAACTGTTGTTGTACGAGAATTCGGCATAAGGAAGACAATCCTCCCACTTCATGCCGAAGGAGATAACACAAGCCCTGAGCATATCTTCAAGAATCTGGTTGACACGCTCGACTTGACCGCTTGTTTGAGGATGGAAAGCAGTGCTGAAGCGAATGTTGGTGCCCATGGCCTTCTGAAAAGAATCCCAAAACTTGGAGGTAAAGATGCTGCCACGGTCTGAAGATATCACTTGAGGAATACCGTGCAGAGAGACAATTCGAGAGGTATAGAGCTCCGCCAATTGAGCTGCAGTGATTGACTCTTTGATAGGCAGGAAATGAGCCACTTTGGTGAGCTTGTCGATGACAACGAATATAGCGTCATTGCCACGCTTGGACTTAGGAAACCCAGTCACGAAGTCCATTTCAATGTGGTCAAACTTCCATTCTGGAATGGTGAGAGGTTGGAGGAGACCTGCTGGCCTCTGGTGTTCTGCTTTCACTCTTCTGCAGACATCACATTCATTCACGAATTGAGCGATCTCGCGCTTCATTCGAGTCCACCAATAAGTTTGCTTCAGATCTTGATACATCTTCGTGCTCCCAGGGTGGATGGAGAGGAGAGAGTTGTGAGCCTCATTCATGATCACTTTACGAAGTTCACCTTTGGGCACAACAATTCGATCCTCGAAGAAGAGAGTGTCCTTGTCATCAAGTCGGTAGCACTTGTACTTGGACTGACTCTTTGCAATACCAATCTTCATCTTTTTCACCATAGCATCAAGAAGCTGGGCTTGGCGAATCTGGTCTTCCAAGGTAGGAGAAACTTGAAGGTTGGCGAGGAAATCTTGAGGAACAACTTGCAGATTAAGTTTGCGGAAATCTTCACAAAGCTCGGGTTGATAAGGCTTGAGAATCAGACTGTTGCAATATGCTTTTCTGCTCAAAGCATCAGCAATCACATTAGCCTTGCCTGGAGTATACTCGATACTCGGATTGTACTCTTGAATCATCTCGACCCATCGAGTCTACCTGAGGTTGAGATTAGGCTGAGTGAAGATGTACTTGAGACTCTTGTGATCAGTGAAAATGTCCACTTTCCTTCCCAAGAGAAGATGTCTCCAAGTCAACAATGCGTGCACAACTGCCGCCAACTCGAGATCATGAGTGGGGTAGTTCTTCTCATTAGGCTTCAACTGTCGAGAGGTATGAGCAACAACTTTCTTCTCTTGCATCAGTACTGCACCTAGACCTTGGAGAGAGGCATCACAAAAGACCTCGTACGGCTTGGTTTCATCAGGCGGAGTCAGAACTGGAGCAGTGATCAATTTCTCTTTCAAAGCGTTTAAAGCAACATCACACTCCGGAGACCAAACATACTTGACGTGCTTCTGAAGAAGATTTGAGAGAGGCTTCGCGATCTTGGAGAAGTTTTCAACGAATCTTCGGCAATAACTTGCAAGACCGAGGAAGCTACGAAGTTGCTTCACATTCTGAGGAGGTTCCCAATTAACGATTGCAGACACCTTCTCAGGATCCACGGAAATGCCCTTGGCAGAGATAATATGACCAAGATAAAGAACCTCATCGAGCCAAAACTCACACTTGGAGAACTTGGCGTAGAATTGATGTTCCCTTAGCTTGTCAAGAACCAAACGCAAGTGTTTGGCATGATCTTCCTTGTTCTTTGAGAAAACCAGGATATCGTCGAGATAGACCAAAACAAAGTCGTTGGTGTAGGGGTTGAAGATGAAATTCATCATGCGAGAGAACGTCGGAGGAGCGTTGGCGAGGCCAAAATACATAACAGTGTATTCATATGACCCATAGCTTGTTCTGAACGCCGTCTTTGGAATATCTTGCTCACGAATGCGAATTTGGTGATAACCCATACGGAGATCAAGCTTGGAGAATACTTGGGCACCCTTGAGTTGTTCGAACAGCTCATTAATGTTGGGAAGTGTATATTTGTTCTTGATGGTCTTCTTGTTCAATGGACGGTAATCAACACAAAGTCGGTCCGTTCCATCCTTCTTCTTCACAAAAAGAACACCACAACCCCACGGAGAAGTACTAGGCCGAATGAGACCCATCCTTTCTTGCACATCGAGTTGTTTCTTCAACTCCTTCAACTCTTCGGGGCCGAGCTTGCAAGGCCGTTTGCACACAGGTTCCGTACCGGGCTCAAGTTCAATAACAAATTCAACTGGCCGGTTTGGAGGCATGCCTGGGAGTTCTTCAGGGAAGACATCTTGATACTCACAAACAACCGGAATCTGTGAAATAGCATCCAATTCACCCTTTTCATTGAGAGAGAACAACCGGATGGTATTATCCCGAGCAGCAAAGACAATTACTTCCTCAGATGAATGAGTCAGTTGAATCTGCTTGGCTGCACAATCCAGCTGAGCTTTATGTTTAGAGAGCCAGTCCATCCCAAGAATAAGATCGATATCAGAATTGCCAAGAACCGTTGGAGAAGCCAAGAACTTGAAATCACCCAACTTGATAGAAATATCCGGAGCAATGGAGTTAGCCTGCATGCGTTTACCAGGAGAGACGACTGCTAATGGACTAGGCAGAATTTGCTGAGCCAAACCATGCCTAGATGTAAATGGCCTTGAAATGAAACAATGCGATGCACCTGTGTCAAAAAGAACTTTTGCAGGAATATCATTAACAGGAAGGTTACCCATGATGACATCTGAAGAATCCTCTGCCTGAGCTGCGTTCATCAAGTTGACCTTGGCGGACTTGGGATTATGCTTGACCACAGCTGTACTTGCCGATCTGACAGGAGGAGGAGGAAGACGCCTCTGGTTGAAACACTTGTTGGCATAGTGACCCTTCTGTTGGCACTTGTTGCACGTGACCTCTGAAAGCGGACGGTGGTACGGAGAACTCGATCTTGAAGCTTGAGACGAAGTCTTGTTCTGAAAGCCTGGGTTGGGAGGGTGGGACGAACCACTGCCACCTTTGCTCTTCTGCTGATACGACTGACGGAACGGAGGAGGAGGAAGCCAATACTTCTGCTGCTTGGCCACTTGAGTAGAGGAAGAAGACGTAGTGTCTCTGACTCGCTTCCTGGAAGCATCACACCTGAGCTGACCAGCCTCTTGCTTCAGTGCCATGTTGTAGAACTCATCGTATCTCAGCGGCTCGAAGAGGACAAGAGCGAGCTGAATTTCTTCACGAAGACCACCCCTGAACTGATAGATCATGCTCTTCTCATCAGGAACATCCTGCTTGGCAAAACGGGCGAGCTTCTGGAACAACTTGTTGTAGTCATAGACAGACAAAGAGCCTTGCTTCAGATTGCGGAATTCTTCACGTTTGCTTTCAGTCACACTTTGAGGAATGTGATGAGCGCGGAAATCACGACGGAAATCATCCCAAGTGATCAAGCGTCCACCTCTGGAATCCCGGTACTGCTGAAACCACTCTGCGGCCTGATCCTTGAGCTGGAAAGACGCGAACTTGACGAAATCTTCAGGTCTGGCGTTGCTACATTCAAAATGCTTGCCCAGATCGACTAACCAATCATCAGCATCGGTAGCCTCAACGCAGTTGCTGAACGTCTTTGTACCATTTGCGAGGAACTGATTCAGAGTTGCAAAATGGTTCTGGTTGTTGCCCTGATTCGCTTGACTGCTTTGATTCCGCTCTTGGATGATTTGCATGATCAGCTGAGTATTTGCATTAGTAGCAGCCATCACAGCCTGCCATGCTTCCGGAGGAGGCGGAGGTGGCGGAGGATCTTGATTCTGGTTCTGACTGGTGCTCTTAGCGGGAGCCATCCTGAAGAGGTTGACCACCGTTAGCACACAAATAGAGAAATATTGAAGGTGAAACCAACGGAATGAAAATTGCAACATAAAGTCTTCACATCTGAACAAAATGAATGAATGCACTTCTCTTGAAGTGGTCACATCTTCCTAAATTGCGAAGCCACGAAGAATCAGGTAGACGAGGTATATCAACGAGGGATGGAATCAACATATGACGTCGAAGAAGAACGAATACCACAACTCGAAATAAAAACAAGGGTTGGCTTGCGGAATAAGCCGGAACAAACACATGATAGAAATTTCGTCCGAAGTGTTCGTGGTAGGACCTACACGGGCTCGACCGTACAGCACCATCATGTACAAGGCAGTGCACATGACATACGAAGCGTCCCCGAGTCAGCATAGCCAAGGACTCTTTAAGACACAACGAGGCCACTGTAAAATCGACCGTGAATAGGCGAACCACTAGACGTCGAACCCCAATTTCATATCACACATCTGTTGGAAAGATATCCTAAGGCTACTTGAATTCCCACCTATGAAACTCCCGAAACTTTCCGGTTATGCAATCAGGTGTTGGGGATACAGGGGAAGCATAATATCTCACCCAAGCTAGCAAATCCTACATCCAGCTGCATCCATCCTTCAACACATAACCAAGAAACCTTCGGAAACCATCTATCTCAACCTTCGAAAAGCATCCGTTATACAAGTTATGGCGATACTCCCGAACTCCCGCCCCAATACTGGGTGGCGTCGAGGTTATCTCACCAACGAACTGCATAAAGGAGATTTTCGATGTCGCGCACATATCTCAAGTATACCAGAATTGCAACGATAGAATTATGATGACAACACCTCAGAGCTCAACTCCCCGGGACACTTCCACTAAACCCCTGACAGGAGGCACCAAGACAGTATTCTCATCATAAGCCATCGTAACAAAACTAAGATACTCGCGTGATCCTAAAATTTTTTTAGTGAAATTTGAGAAGAGAAGAGTCAAAACTCTATGTCAGGATGCCTTACCAGAGCGATGAGGAGACTGGGAAGTAAAAAGAATTCCTAAGCTCTCCGATATATAATTCCTAAGGACTCAAAACATTTTTCTAGACACAACTCGGCTGCTAAAAACAATCAAGCAATGGGGCTCCTAAGGTCGGGGAAGGCTCTGATTACCAACTTGTAACGCCCTCGATGCGGCTATGTCTCCCACGTGTTGAGGCACGACTTAGAGACATAGGCGCATTGAAAGCAATGTCGCAAGTTGGGAATCATTACACAACCCAAGTACATATATAATATAAAGGGGAATAATATCATAGTTGGCTTACACTCGCCACGTCACATCGAAGTACATAAATAACATCCATCATACAATCTCTCATGGCCCGACTACGGCGCCAAAATAGAAAAGACCCCCAACAAGCGACTAAACCCTGAATCGAACCCCGAATAGGCACCACTACTGATCATCAGGAAAAGATACATAGTATCGCTGAGAGTCCTCGTCGTACTCCCACTTCAGCTCGAGCGCGCCATCCGGAGAAGTATCATCGGTCCCTGCATCTGGTGTAATAGTAATCTGTGAGCCACAAAGGACTCAGCAATCTCGCACCCTCGCGATCAAGACTATTTAAGCTTAATAGGTAGGAAAGGGGGTAATGTAAGTGGAGCTGCAGCAAGCGACTAGCATATATGGTGGCTAAATTATTCGCAAAGGAGAGGGAGAAGAGGAGGCAAAGCACGTGCGGAAAACTATATAGAGCAGCCTACGCAAACATAACTCCAACGCCGTGTCCACTTCCCGGACTCCGCCGAGAAGAGGCCATCACGGCAACACACTCAGTTGATTCATTTTAATTATTTAAGGTTCAAGTTATCTACAACCGGACATTAACAAATTCCCATCTGCCCATAACCGCGGGCACGGCTTTCGAAAGATCAATCCCTGCAGGGGGTCCCAACTTAGCCCATAACAAGCTCTCACGGTCAACGAAGGAATAGACCTCCACCCAGGACCCACCGATCAGACTCGGTATCCCGGTACAACAAGATGATTCGACAGGTCAAAACTAGTCCAGCAACACCGCCCGAATGCACCGACAAATCCCGATAGGAGCTGCACATATCTCTTTCTCAGGGCAGACTCAGATTGTCTTAGGTACGGGTAGGCCAGCCCAGAGTTGCCCCTGGTGGCCATCGGCAGCTGACAGTTGGACCAACACTCAGAGGAGCACTGGCCCGGGGGGGGTAAAATAAGATGACCCTCGGGCTCCGGAAACCCAAGGGAAAGAAAAGGGTAGGTGGCAAATAGTAAAACCAATGTTGGGCATTGCTGGAAAAGCTTTAGTCAAGGCGAACTATCAAGGGGTTCCCATTATAGCCCAACCGCGTAAGGGATGCAACAATCCGGGAACATAACACCGATATGACGGAAACTAGGACGGCAAGAGTGGAACAAAACACTAGGCGAGAGGCCGAACCTTCCACCCTTTACCAAGTATATAGATGAATAAAGATAACATAGAAATATAATGATATCCCAACAAGTAAATAAAGGTTCCCATAAGGAACGGCTCCAATCTTCACCTGCAACTAACAACGCTATAAGAAGGGCTGAGCAAAGCGGTAACATAGCCAATCAATGGTTTGCTAGGACAAAGGTGGGTTAGAGGCTCAATCATGGCAATTGGGAGGCTGACAAGCAAGTGGTAGGCATCGTAGCATTGGCAAAGCAAAAGAGCGAGCAAACTAGCATAGCAAAGATAGTAGTGATTTCAAGGGTGTGATCATCTTGCCTGCACAGTTGTCAGAATTAACTGGATCCTCAAAAGCAAACTCAACGGGCTCCTCGTTAGCGAACTCGTCTCCCGGCTCTACCCAACAACACAAACAAGCAACAAGGATACAATCAACCACGTGCAAGGGCAACCAATAATATGCAAAGATGATATGCTATGCGGGATGCGATGCGGGATGCAAAATGCAAGATGTGACAGGAAATGCATGAACCTGGCCTCAACTTGGAAAAACAAGTGTGCCACTGGATAGAGGGGAAGAAATCCCCTGAAAACGATATAAAGATCATGGCAATCGGAGCTACGGTTTAGAAATGGCAAGCGATTTACTAAACGAACCGATCTGCGATTTACAGCAAGTAGGCTCCTAAATGCAACAAAATGAACATGCTACAGCCACCAAACATGAAAACAAATTGCATGGCAGTGATGTACTCAAGAATCTTAACAAATCACTAGGACTGAGGCATAGGCAAATTCATCCATTAAGGGCTTCAAACAAGCATGGCAAAACTGAATAAGCAAAACAGATTTCAGACTTAGCGAAATTAACGCTTGTCTGGAATTTCAGACCACGATGCTCTCTTCGGAGCAGCAAAACAACATGAAGCAAAACCTGAACATGGCAAGTAATAGCATGGCATGGAGCTACTCAACAAGCTTAACAAAACACCCAAAATGACCTGGGGCCAAAAGGGTTCACAAAATACTCTACCGAGCACACGAACATCGATGAAACACAATCAGTTTTCAGACTTGGTGAAAACTGGGACATGCTGAAATCATAACTCACGGAGGCATGTAAACGAGCTCGATGCACTCACTACGTTGCAAGTCATGGCAAGGCAAGCATATATCCATTAAGAAGACACAAAATTCTAGCTAGAAAAGGCAAGAAAAATGACATAGCATGCATGGATCACTAGCAATAACTCCGGCAAAATCGCAAAAGAGTTCATGATCTGCCCAAAACAACAACTATCCAAAAGTTGAGCTCGATTGAGTCAACCTAGGGTGCCCCAACATAACAAGTAAAGACATGGATGGATTAAGCACAACAAGCATAACAGACCACTCTTACTGATCATCCTCAAAAGAGGCACGGATCACTAGGAAACAAGCTGGACATATAGCATCGTGAACTAAAACATCCCAGACTTAGTGATTTTCACTAAGTCCCTGAAATCAGTAAACTCAGGTAGCCTACTTCGCAAGCTTGCACAAGACAACATACACATCCTAAAATTGCATGGGAGGCACCATTGGAAAGAAGACAACATGCTTAACAATTCATCCCAAAGGGGCACAGGCATATCATGCACGGATTAAACATGGCAAAAATGACAAAAGTGCATGATGAACTAACGGATCTGCAATTTAACTCATGATGCCTCCTTCCAACAGCATTTTGGACACCAAGATGACCTCAAATGCAAATGATGCAATGGAATGAAATGATTTACTCGTCGAGACGAAGATTTTGACATATCATATGCCCAAATCGGAGCTACGGATGCAAAGATATCACTGGTAAAAGATGGCATAAAAGATTAAGAGGGAGAGGGAAAAGTCAACCGTCTCAAAATATCCCAGATCTAGGGTTTCGGGTACTGTAGCAGCTCGGGTCGCCGGAGTCGCCGGAAATGGTCACGGTGGTGGCCGGAGCTCGCCGGACTTGGCGCGTGGAGGAGCTCGCCGGCCGGATCCGGGCGGTGAGGTGGAGCGGCGGCGTGGGGGCGGCGGAGGACGAGGAGGCGGCGACCGGGGAGAGGAGGCGGCGGCGAGGAGCTCCGGTGGAGGTGGCCGGCGAGGAACTTGGCGGCGGGGCGGCGAGCGGCGCACAGCGGCGCTGGGCGGCGTCGGCGCCGGAGTTGGGCGAGGCGGCGGCGGAAGGAGACGCGGGGCGCGGCCCGCGTAGGCGGAGACGGAGGCCGGGCGCGGGCCTCGGGCCCGGCGATGTGGGGCGCGGGCGCGGGCGAACCCCGGCTCGCCACGTGGCGGCGGACGAGGAGGCCGGACAATGTCCGTCGGCAGGGCAGACGTCCGGCGGCGCGCGTGATGAGATCTCTGTTTTTTTAAAGGAGGAGGACGGGGAGGAAGACGAGATCCGAAATGGGGGGGTGTTTAAATAGGCATAAGTGGAGCTAGGAGAGTCCAAATGAGGTGCGGTTTTCGCCCACACGATCGTGATTGAACGACCGAGACGATGGAGCTGAGTTTGGTGGGTTTTGGGCCAAAATGGAGGGGTGTTGGGCTGCACACACACGAGGCCTTTTCGGTCCCTCAGTTAACCGTTGGAGTATCAAATGAAGTCGAAATGACCCGAAACTTGACAGGCGGTCTACGGGTAGTAAACCAAGGCCGCATGGCGAGTCTCGGCCCAATCCGGAAATGTTTAATCCCCACACACGAAAGAAAGCTAGAAATGGCCACCGGAGGAGAACGAAGCGCCGGAATGCAAAACGGACAACGGGGAAAATGCTCGAATGCATGAGATGAACATGTATGCAAATGCAATGCACGTGATGACATGATATGAGATGCACGAAAAACAAAACAACACACGGAGGCAAAGACCCGAACCCGAGAATTAAATATAACTTAATGCCGGAAACGGCATGAGTTGGAGTACAATTCGGGAAGGTTACATATGGGGCGTTACATGCGGCCACCCTTTGAGGCCTTTCTCTCCTTTCCCGTATGGCCCATTAAGGCCCAATACGAATTCCCGTAACTCTCCGGTACTCCTGAAAAATACCCGAATCACTCGGAACCTTTCCGATATCCGAATATAGTCGTCCAATATATCGATCTTTACGTCTCGACCATTTCGAGACTCCTCGTCATGTCCCCGATCTCATCCGGGACTTCAAACTCCTTCGGTACATCAAAACACATAAACTCATAAAATAACCATCATCGAACTTTAAGCGTGCGGACCCTACGGGTTCGAGAACTATGTAGACATGACCGAGACACGTCTCTGGTCAATAACCAATAGCGGAACCTAGATGCTCATATTGGCTCCCGCATATTCTACGAAGATCTTTATCGGTCAGACCGCATAACAACATACGTTGTTCCCTTTGTCATCGGTATGTTTCTTGCCCGAGATTCGATCGTCGGTATCTCAATACCTAGTTCAATATCGTTATCGGCAGGTCTCTTTACTCGTTTCGTAATACATCATCCCGCAACTAACTCATTAGTTGCAATGCTTGCAAGGCTTATAGTGATGTGCATTACCGAGTGGGCCTAGAGTTACCTCTCCGACAATCGGAGTGACAAATCCTAATCTCGAAATACGCCAACCCAACAGGTACCTTCGGAGACACCTGTAGAGCACCTTTATAATCACCCAGTTACGTTGTGACGTTTGGTGGCACACAAAGTATTCCTCTGGTAAACGGGAGTTGCATAATCTCATAGTCATGGGAACATGTATAAGTCATGAAGAAAGCAATAGCAACAAACTAAACGATCAAGTGCTGTGCTAATGGAATGGGTCAAGTCAAACACATCATTCTCCTAATGATGTGATCCCGTTAATCAAATGACAACTCATACTTATTGTTAGGACACATAACCATCTTTGATCAACGAGCTAGTCAAGTAGAGGCATACTAGTGACACTCTGTTTGTCTATGTATTCACACATGTATTATGTTTCCGGTTAATACAATTCTAGCATGAATAATAAACATTTATCATGATATAAGAAAATAAATAATAACTTTATTATTGCCTATAGGGCATATTTCCTTCAGTCTCCCACTTGCACTAGAGTCAATAATCTAGTTCACATCGCCATGTGATTTAATACCAATAGTTCACATCACCATGTGATTAACACCCATAGTTCACATCGACATGTGACCAACACCCAAAGGGTTTACTAGAGTCAATAATCTAGTTCACATCACTATGTGATTAACACCCAAAGAGTACTGAGGTGTCATCATCTTTTGCTTGTGAGAGAAGTTTAGTCAACGGGTCTGCCACATTCAGATCCGTAAGTATTTTGCAAATTTCTATGTCAACAATGCTCTGCACAAAGCTACTCTAGCTAATTGCTCCCACTTTCAATATGTATCCAGATTGAGATTTAGAGTCATCTGGATCAGTGTCAAAATTTGCATCGACGTAACCCTTTACGACGAACCTTTTGTCACTTCCATAATCGAGAAACATATCCTTATTCCACTAAGAATAATTTTGACCAATGTCCAGTGATCTACTCCTAGATCACTATTGTAGTCCTTTGCCAAACTCAGGGCTGGGTATACAATAGGTCTGGTACACAGCATGGCATACTTTATAGAACCTATGGCTGAGGCATAGGGAATGACTTTCATTCTCTCTCTATCTTCTGTCGTGGTCGGGTTTTGAGTCTTACTCAACTTCCCACCTTGTAACACAGGCAAGAACTCCTTCTTTGACTGTTCCATTTTGAACTACTTTAAAATCTTGTCAAGGTATGTACTCATTGAAAAACTTATTAAGCGTCTTGATCTATCTCTATAGATCTTGATGCTCAATATGTAAGCAGCTTCACCGAGGTCTTTCTTTGAAAAAACTCCTTTCAAACATTCCTTTATCCTTTGTAGAATAATTCTACATCATCTCCGATCAACAATATGTCATACATATACTTCTCAGAAATGATGTAGTGCTCCCACTCACTTTCTTGTAAATACAGGCTTCACCGCAAGTCTGTATAAAACTATATGCTTTGATCAACTTATCAAAGCGTATATTCCAACTCCGAGATGCTTGCACCAGTCCATAGATGGATCGCTGGAGCTTGCATATTTTGTTAGTACCTTTAGGATCGACAAAACCTTCTGGTTGCATCATATACAACTCTTCTTTAATAAATCCTATTAAGGAATGCAGTTTTGTTTATCCATTTGCCAGATTTCATAAAATGCGGCAATAGCTAACATGATTCGGATAGACTTAAGCATAGATACGAGTGAGAAATTCTCATCGTGGTCAACACCTTGAACTTGTCGAAAACCATTTTGTGACAATTCTAGCTTTGTAGATAGTAACACTACTATCAGTGTTCGTCTTCCTCTTGAAGATCCATTTAATCTCAATGGCTCGCCGATCTATGGGCAAGTCAATCAAAGTCCACACTTTGTTCTTATACATGGATCTCATCTCAGATTTCATGGCCTCAAGCCATTTCGCGGAATCTGGGCTCATCATCGCTTCCTCATAGTTCGTAGGTTCGTCATGGTCAAGTAGCATGACCTCCAGAACAGGATTACCGTACCACTCTGGTGCGGATCTCACTCTGGTTTACCTACGAGGTTCAGTAGTAACTTGATCTGAAGTTACATGATCATCATCATTAGCTTCCTCACTAATTGTGTAGTAGTCAAAGGAACAGATTTCTGTGATGAACTACTTTCCAATAAGGGAGCAGGTACAGTTACCTCATCAAGTTCTACTTTTTTCCCACTCACTTCTTTTGAGAGAAACTCCTTCTCTAGAAAGGATCCATTCTCAGCAATGAATAACTTGCCTTCGGTCTATGATAGAAGGTGTACCCAACATTTTCTTTTGGGTATCCTATGAAGATGCACTTCTCCGATTTGGGTTTGAGCTTATCAGGTTGAAACTTTTTCACATAAGCATTGCAACCTCAAACTTTAAGAAATGACAGCTTAGGTTTCTTGCCAAACCATAGTTCATACGGTGTCATCTCAACGGATTTAGATGGTGCCCTATTTAACGTGAATGTAGATGTCTCTAATGCATAACCTCAAAACTATAGTGGTTAATCGGTAAGAAACATCATAGATTGCACTATATCTGGAACCAGCAACTTCGCCAATTGAGCGTCCGCTGGGCCTTCGGGCAAAGGAGCCGGACAGTTGATCTGTCCAGACGTCACCTGCCAATCATGTCAAAGGAAAGGGAGCTTAGACTCCTCATAGAGTCAAACTATGAAACACTGATACCCTGTAAAAGGAAAAAACAGCTTACCGCAAGAGCGTCACGCTGTGCACTGAATCCGCGATCCTTAGTAGCGGATGCGGTAGCCACGGCGCCCTTAAAGAGCAACTTCCAGGCATCTTCGTACGTCGTGTCGAAGAGCCTGCTCAAAGTTTGGTGCCGCGCCGGGTGGAACTCCCACAGGTTGAAAGCCCGTTGTTGGCACGGGAGGATCAACCGGATGAGCATAACCTGGACTACATTGACAAGTTTGAGCTTCTTGTCCACCAGGGTTTTGATGCATGTTTGGAGTCCGGTCAGCTCTCCCTTTTTACCCCACGACAGGCCCGTCTCTTTCCAGGACGTGAGCCGCATTGGGGGTCCGGACCGAAACTTAGGGGGTGCGACCCATTCGGCGTCGCGCGGCTCGGTGATGTAAAACCACCCCGATTGCCACCCCTTCAGGGTCTCTACAAAGGAGCCCTTGAGCCACAGGATGTTGGCCATCTTGCCCACCATGGCTCCGCCACACTCTGCCTGGTTGCCGCACACCACCTTCGGCTTGACGTTGAAAGTCTTGAGCCATAGGCCGAAATGGGGGCGGATGCGGAGGAAAGCCAAGCACACGACGATAAACGCCGAGATGTTGAGGACAAAATTCGGGGCCAGATCGTGGAAATCCAGGCCGTAGTAGAACATGAGCCCCCGGACAAATGGGTGGAGAGGGAAGCCCAGTCCGCGGAGGAAATGGGGGAGGAATACCACCCTCTCATGGGGCCTGGGAGTGGGGATGAGCTGCCCCGTTTCAGGAAGCCGGTGCGCGATGTTGCTAGCCAGATATCCGGCCTTCCTCGGCTTTTTGATATGTCCCTCCGTGACGGAGGAGACCATCCACTTGCCTCCCGCTTAGGACATGGCCGGAGAAGGTCGAGGTAAGGAGTGCAGACTTGGGCGCTGGAGCTCGAGTGCGCAAGAATGGATAAGGAAAGGAAGAAGAAGGCGTAGGTGAAAAGGCGGATCCTTATCCCCTTATATGGGTGGACGCAAGTACATGTCCCCACCAGCCTGGTAAAACTCGCTTATCTCCCAAGCGCCGTAATCAAAGGCGCGGTTGGGTTACCCACGCCCGTATTGATGAGAATCCCGGAATAAGGGGACACGATCTCTGCTTTAACAAGACGTGCCAAGGAAACCGCCTCGCGTAACGCGCTAAGATGGGACAGTAAAACGGTTCGAATAAAAGCTTGGCCGTGGTGTGATGTCACACTACAGAATATGTCAGCAGATTAGATTTGTGTAAATATTATTCTCTCTATGGCAATATGTGGAAACTTATTTTGCGGAGCCGGACACTATCTTTGTGTTCAAAATATTCTATGAAGTACTTGGAGGAGGAACCTGCCTTGCAATGCCGAAGACAATTTGCACGCCGGACTCGTCGTCATTGAAGCCTGGTTCAGGGGCTACTGAGGGAGTCCTGGATTAGGGGGTGTTCGGATAGCCGAACTATACCTTCAGCCGGACTCCTGGACTATTAAGATACAAGATTGAAGACTCCGTCCCGTGTCCGGAAGGGACTTTCCTTGGCGTGGAAGGCAAGCTTGGCGATGCGGATATTTAGATCTCCTACCATTGTAACTGACTCTATGTAACCCTAACCCTATCCGGTGTCTATATAAACCAGAGGGTTTTAGTCCGTAGGACAACATACACATCAACAATCATACCATAGGCTAGCTTCTAGGGTTTAGCCTCCTCGATCTCGTGGTAGATCTACTCTTGTACTACCCATATCATCAATATTAATCAAGCAGGATGTAGGGTTTTACCTCCATCAAGAGGGCCCGAACCTGGGTAAACTTCGTGTCCCTTGCCTCCTGTTACCATCCAGCCTAGATGCAAAGTTCGGGACCGCCTACCCGAGATCCGCCGATTTTGACACCGACATATTGCGTTACTACTCGGCCCATATTCAAAGACACCTCACTAGCCCAAACAAGTGTACATCATCGAGAAGACACTAAGCTCAAATTATAACTTGAAAAAAGGAGATATACTCTGAACACTAGAGAATGGTGATGCCCTCATTTAGCCCACCAGCAGTTCGAGACAATAAACAGTTCGAAACAACGATATATACAACATTCAAACACTGGCTAGTGACTACTACTGACATAAACAGCAAGACATGATATTTCATAAGAAGTCTTGCTACACCACCAAAACGGACCCATCTGCAGCGCTCAGACTCTCGTGATCCAGACGAGAATGACATTCTAAATAGAGGCAACTATTACATAGTTAGAGTGACATAGACGAGGATGACCAAATGACAAGGAATATGCATAACAAAAGAGAGAACTACCCATCCAGAACAAGCACCAAAGACAACAAGTCATTCGAAGAGGGATGATCCAACACCATCATAATTTGCAGCCCCGCTTCGGCCACCAGTGATCCGGAGACACCAGCACTCCACCCTTTCGACACAACAGCCAAATTACCTATTAACCTGAAGGCTTGAACCACATCACTACCTGTCGGACTCGACACATCCAAGGATCAAAGTTAATCTAGATGCCTTTGTCATTCTCACCTTCTTTTGGCAGGCTGTATCATTCACAATCAGGGAAATTTGCTCCCGAACTCCTAGGGCTCGCCGTGTAGACACAGTTTTCCATAGCAAATAGAGCCTCTCTGCCATCAAGGTCCTTGCCAACGGTGATCTCCTAGTTAATCGGATAATTGAGTCTGAGAAATAGAGATTCTGAATCAAGGCCGTTTACCCACCTCCAACTCAAAAATCCTGAAGGCCCTAACAAGATGGTATCATGCTCATAGACGTAACAACCACTGTCCAGACACTCACATATTTCACAGTGCTTGTATACAGTGGGGTTTTTGCAGGATAACTTTTCCGACTCATGTGTGTGAATGATCATCAGTCTTTTGATGTCGTCCGATCGAGCAAGGAACTAGTTGTGCTTCCCTATTTTGGCAAAGGTGGTGTGATTACAAAGGGCGGTAACTATAGGGACACTGCATCATATCAAAAAGGACAGGCATTGTTAATGTAAGATCAGCATTGTTCAGAGTATGAGTAAGATAATGCAAGAAACATCATTGACACGTCCATGTTGGAACTGGGAGGAAAATACAGGGAAATATATACTAGGTTCGAAAATATAGAAGTGCCATGCATGTTTATACTCATGTTATCTCACAACCGATTCTTCACATGAAACTGCCATGTCATGCATGTTATGTAATCATGTTCTGTCCTCACAAACAAATTCTTCAAGGAAACTAACAGACCATGCATTGTTATATACTCATATTCTGTGGGCAAAATTTTTGTGAGGATATTATTCTAGCCATTGATTGCTGAAGGGCGAATATAGGTATGTACACATGGTAAGCATTACAGGATTTCACTACTTCCAAATATAGAGTTCTCCATATGCACATTTACTTCCCTAATGTATGGTTAGATGAAACCAACGGTGTGACGCATGTTTCTACATCATGAAAGTGAGGAAACTAACATGGCCATTGATACACACTCATATTTAGTAGTATATAGATTACTATAAAATAAGGAGAATATCCATATCTTCCTAACCGTTTGATTATTTGGGGGTACAAATTGGCTATAATGACATGGTCACA
Source organism: Triticum monococcum (assembly GCA_034509565.1). Lineage (NCBI taxonomy): Eukaryota > Viridiplantae > Streptophyta > Magnoliopsida > Poales > Poaceae > Triticum > Triticum monococcum. Next base: position 631,559,552 of record CM067843.1, read on the forward strand.
ATCGCATGAATTAACTCATTCCAAATATAGCTGATTTACGACGTCTCTAATACATTGCCATAGTTCTACTCAAATTCTGCTTAAACAAGGATATGCCAATCATCACAAAAAGTTCAAACAGTGTCATGGAGTCATCATTAACATCAGACGGAAACAACTTACATGCACCGTCCCAGCAATACGTGGTGCCATCTGCTTTGTTGATCGCGTAGATGATGCCATTGTGTTCAATAGCATCATAGAACTGTGTATCAGCTTTGACGATCCACTGCGAGGTGAGCTGTCTCCAGCTAAAGAAGGCACCAGCGGAAAGATAGGCGAGTCCGCGGTCGAACAAGGCAATTAGCTTGAAGTCTGCATAATTCGCATCTCGTGTGGGCACTTGGCAGATTACAATCTTCTACAAAACAAGGTGCGTCCAAGTGACTTCGTAATCTAGATGACTTGGACCACGATGGTAAAGCCCTATATAATCCAACATAGGAAGGACAATCTCATGGGAGGTGTGGAAGTTCATGAGCACCAACTTTTTCTGGACTTGTCTAACGGCAGCCATCCAGCGGGAGCTCATGCCAACCCAGTACATACCTGCCAAGAAGTTTCGGGCGATGGTGATTGGATCGAAGTCGAGGGAAATGATGTATGGCGACCCACTACATACCTGCAAAGAAGTTTCGGCTAATGGAGGTCGGATTGAAGTCGAGGGTCATCATGTACGTCTTCATATCATGGTGAGCAAATATTGCAAGACCAGATAGCAGCAAGCAGGGTGTCTTGAAAAGCTTAGGCCTTGCTTCAACGATGGTCGTGTGCATGTTCCTCAAGCATGCAGCCAGCCGTAGGGTGCTCAACATATCCATACACGAACAACAGAGGTCGAGGATGTCACTGGGAGATTGCTCCAATCGTGGCTCATATGGATGCTGCGCGGTTCGCGTTCGACCATGGTGGAGTTTCGAAGGTGGGGTTTTGGAGGGCTTGATTTACGGGGGAGAAGGCTCTCGGTGCTGGAGCGGCTAGTGAGGGAATAGTGGTACTGGGGGAGGCAAGCAAGACGAGGGTAAGCAGGGGCACAGTGAGATGATGAAGAGTGACCTCAGGATCTTCAGCGAGACGGAGATGGAGATGGAGTGGTGCTAGGGGAGAGGGAGGCGAGCGAGGTGAGGGTACGCGGGGGCACAGTGAGATGATGAAGAGCGACCTTGGGATCTCCGGCGAGATGGAGATAGAGATGGAGTGGTGCTAGGGGAGAGGAAGACGAGGCGAGGCATGCTATACAACGGCGGTTATAGTGAATGCACAGTGCACAAGGTCAGGTTGACTTTGGTAACCCGGACACACCGCCTGGACTAGTGTCACCTCGGGCGCAGGGTCTTTTCACTTCACTGTGAGGACCAGATGAATAATATTTTGACCATCAAGTGTACCACAGTTGTACTACTACTACTAGTAGGAGTAGTAGGAACATGAGTAGTACTCCCGTGCTAGCATGCCTCTGGGTTCACTTCATACTCCAGGTATCATCTATATTGCAAGCAGAACCAAATTCTCGTGCATGCGGAAGCGCGAAGAAGGCTTTTTTTCTTTTTTGAGGATAACCACATACTTATTCCTTAACTAGAGAATGTTGTGTCTCCCACACACGCGCGCCAATATCCATCCATACCAGCTACCACACATTTTTTATCCGTTCGCATAGGTCCCACCTGCCAGGAGGGGTGCAGAAATAAAAAGGAATCATAAAATGTCTCCCCACAGTGATTCGAAAGAGTGACCTCAACTAGCCAGTGGCACATGTACCGCTAGAAGGATGGGCACGTACACGGATAGGTACCACTCCTCAGTCTACCCTCATAGCCTTTTCGTTTAGTCTACCTAGCCGTCTAATCAACTACCTGTAGGCCACTTCTCCCATTTAATTCTCCATCGGGAACCGATTTTCCTAGGCTTCTTCACCTCTCCTTCATCTTCATTTGCATCCAAACCACACTGCATTCACATTGTTTTAACCTCTTCACATCCTCCTGGAGTAATTCCAAAGCCCCTTTAAATCATCATCTTCTTCAGTTAGACTAGCCATCTAATCCTAATTCTCCAAATCATAGCCCTCCGGTCCAATGGTTCCAAATGGCGAAAGAGATCGAGATGCAGGTTTTTAGTGTTTAACATGTCCTCGTCGAAGGCTCGTTGAGCATAGTTGCCACAGTCACCGACCACCCAAGGTTTGTTCAGAAGTGGATCAACAATGTATCCAACTCCCTCCAAAAGGTGGAGATGAAGGTCATCGGTCTCGACGCAGAGTACACGCAGTGTGCCACTAGGAAGATCCTGCGCGCCGACGTCCTTCAGCTATGCCTTGAAGATGATGTTGTGGTGTACCACATCATACACGCGCCCTCCATATCAGGTGAACTTCATGATTTCTTGTCTTGTGAGGACATATACTTCTGTGGGGCAGCCATCGCAGGGGACAAACAGAAGTTGGAGCCATACAACCTTGATTTGAAAAGCATCGTTGATGTACAAACCAAAACAAAAATTCCTGTGGAAGATTGTGATAAACCAACACCATCCCTATTCAACATAGCAAATTTTGTGCTCGGAACAAATCTTCAGAAGGGTGACGAGACGCTGGCATTAAGGTCGTCTGGATGGGAGAATTATCCCTTGACGTACGAGCGGATAAAATATGCTGCCCTTGATGCACATGTGAGTTTCGAGATAGCTGTTGTCGGTGTTCTGGGAACGGGGGTGCCCAGACATGCCTGCCTGTGGCCTGCGGCGTGGCTCAAGTGGGGGCCCAGCGTGGCCCACCTTCATCAAGCACAAGACTCAAGACCCTCGCGAGGGGCCAAGCCTCGTGAGGCGGACGACACGGCGCATCCTCAGGCGCAGCCTCCTCAGGCTGGCTCGCGAGGAGATGGAGATATCAAGGCGGGGTGCATCGTGAGGTGCCCGTGACGTAAGCCATGACGATCGAGGGCGCCAGGCGGGCGCCAGCGCGCACAGCATCCTTCTTTCCTCTTTGGTGCAAAGGGGACAAGCATATCCGCGGAGTACCAAGGCATCAGGCAAAGGTTGCCACTTCGGTGCAATGAGACCAAGACCAGGAGGACTACGAGACGGAGGTCACCATGGAGCCCAGCCCGGCGTCACCACCGGAGCCTTTGGCAGGCGAAGACTGCTTTTGTCAGGATAGACGTACTCGCTGTCCCCCTTCAAATTAGCCCGCCATTGTTGGATCCCTTCCCGCTCAATATTAGGGAAGAGGACCAAGGCCTCTATAAATAGGACTAGCCACCCACATAGCAAGGGGTTCGGTTCGGTCGGTTCATCGGTTCGGCTTTCAGGTTAAGGGGGATCAAAATCAGAGAGAGAGAGAGAGAGAGAGAGAGAGAGAGAGAGAGAAGTGCGACTGAACTCCTCAGTTCACCGCCCCAGCCAAGAACTGACCCTTGCGAGGCGGTTCTTCCTTGTAGTGTTCATCATCACCAGCCCCAAGAGGCAATCCATCCACCACACACTGGAGTAGGGTATTACACCACAATGGTGGCCCGAACCAGTATAAACCTTGTGTCTTTCGTGCAGTTCTTTTAGTAGTCTAGATCCTAGTGAGATGGAGAGGTTGAAGGCGAGGTTTCCGCGCGCACCCCAGTGTTCGAACCTTAAGGGTCTGCCGGAACACGAAATCCGACATTTGGCGCGCCAGGTAGGGGTGCGCCGGAATTCGTCTTCCACGGCTCCGCTCTCCTCCGACCGTCGCATCCATGTCTGACACTCGTCGGGCCCGGGCCGAGCGCCGGGCCGCCATCGCTTCCCGCATCGCCCAGACGGCCCCCGTCGGTGGGCGTCCTCGTCGTTCCCCGTCGCCCGCCGTCAACGCCGCCACCGGCCCGGCGGGGGGCGAGCAGCAGGCATCGTCTCAGCACCCGTCCGTGCGGCAAGACGGCCGCACCGCCACTCCGTCACTCGCACCAGCTGGCTCTTCGTCCCGCACGCTCCGCGCACCCTTGGAGGCTCGGGCTGCGCTCCTCGCGGCAAACGAGCTCCTGCGCTACCGCCCCGTCGACGACGTCTACAAGGAGTGGCTCGACCGCGTCGCCGAGCTCGTTCGCGCCGCAGGGGGCTCTCCTGCGCCGTCCGCCCCGTTGCGCCGCACTCCGCCCCGCGCGGGCAACGAAGCTACAGGGGCGAACCAGCCGCCTCCTCTCCAAGAAGATGTCATGGCTCCAAGGCGCTTGGTCCCTAGGCGGAACCCTCTCCGTCAGGCGCCATCGCAACAAGAAAGAAGCTGCCAAGAAATCCCTCGCCCGCAGGGGGCTGCCCGGGCGCTCCCTACTCCAGCTCCGGCACACCAAGACCCCGCCCTGCTCCTAGCTGCAGCACATGGGGACCCTCAAGACCGAGCTCTCCACCAACCGAGGCCTTTCGTGGCCACCGCGGGCTGCCACGCCTACACCACTGAGCTGCGCAGCGTCGCGTGGCCCGGCAAGTTCAAGCCCGACCTGCCTCCTCGCTACGACGGCACAACCGATCCCGCAGAGTTCCTCCAACTCTATAAGCTGGGCATCAAGGCTGCCGGCAGGGATGAAAAGGTCATGGCGAACTGGCTCCCCATGGCGCTCAAGGAAGGAGCTCGAACCTGGCTCCTGAATCTGGCTCCAGGAACGATCTCCTCCTGGGACCAGATGCACGCCCGCTTCATCGCCAACTTCCAAGGTACTCGCGACCGGCCGCCCGCCGTGAGCGACATGCGCCGCATCAAGCAACAACCCGGAGAGACCCTGCAAAAGTACATCCAGCGCTTCAACAGCGCGCGCCTCAAGATCCCCAAGGTGTCCGAGGAGGCCATTATCTCGGCCTTCACCGATGGCGTGCGCGACGTCAAGATGAAGGAGGAGCTGGCGATGCACGAAGACCTCTGCACCTTCCTGGAGCTGTTCAACTTGGCGAACAGGTGCGCCAGGGCTGAGGAGGGACGTCTCTCCCTCCTCGAGCTGCCTGCCGCGGACCCAGAAGAGAAGAAGCCCAAAGCCAAGGACGCAAAGCGCAAGGGGGCTGCCGTACTCGCGGCAGAACCAGACACCAAGCAGGGCAAGGATCTGCCCGAACCCTCCAGAGGCAGCCGGTACTGTGTGTACCATGACCTCCACACCCACAACACCAACGAATGTCAAGAGCTCCGCGCCGTGCGAGAAGGAAGGATCGGCCGTCGCCCTGACCGTGCTGACCGGGGCTACGGCCGGGGAGGAGGGAGAAACCCAGGACGCTGGGAAGATCGCGGCCCGCGCCCGGGGTGGCACGACCAGCCTCGCGAGGACCGCTGGTGGGACCTGCCTCTCGAGGGAGACTAGAGGGATCAACCTCGCAAGGATCGCCCTCATGGCAATGCAGGCCTACCTCCGCTGCCGCCTCCACCAAGAAGGAACGAAGACCGCCATTAAGACGAGGGGGCTGGGGGCTTCCAGGAGCCGCGCGCGATCGCCTGCATCCTGGGCGGAGCTCAAGCCTCAGCCTCCCAACGTATCTTCAAGCAGTTTTCCCGCGAAGTGAATGTAGTTCTCCCCAAGCTCGAAGCAACGCGCCCCCTCAGGTGGTCGGCGTGCCCCATCATGTTCAGCTCGGCAGACCAGCTCAAGTGCGCGGCCACTGCAGGAGTCCTCCCGATGCTCTGCTTCCCAGTCATCAGCAACGTGTTGGTCACCAAGACCCTCATGGATGGTGGGGCAGGGCTCAACGCCCTGTCCGTGGAAACCTTCAACAACCTCCAAGTGCCCTACGACCAGCTTCAGCCAACCAGGCCTTTCTTCGGGATCACCGACGGTTCCACAGTCCCGATCGGGCAGGTCCGCCTCCCTATCACCTTCGAGGCCCGCAGCAACTACCGCACCGAGCTCATCGACTTCGACGTCGCCCACATCCGCCTGCCGTACAACGCCATCCTCGGGTACCCAGCGCTGGCCAAGTTTATGGCTGCGACTCACCACGGCTACAACATCCTCAAGATGCCAGGAAGTGGCGGCGTCATCACGGTGCCATGTGAAGAGAAGGATGCAGTGTGTTCCCTGGAGAGAGCCTATCAGGCCGCGTCGCTAGAAGACCCAGATCGCGGAAGCAGGAGGCTTCCTGAGGCCACCTCCAAGAAGAAGAAGACGTCGTCAAGCTCGGCCCCTCAGGAGGCAGGCCCCTTAGGGCCCGTGTCTGCCCAGGGGGACCCTCCTTCCATCGCATAGGAAAGCGCGCCCGGCGCCCTCCTTAGGCAGGGCTCGGGGGCTCTCACCTGGAGGGCCACCGACCAAGCCGGGGTCACGAGGGAGGCGCTTGGGCACCATGTGGAGGCGTGCTTCGCAGCACGTTTCCCTCGAGAGAGAGCCAGGCGAGGAAGGTCAGACCAGCACAAGTTCATCAGTAAAGCCGTTCAAGAACTATAGGAGACAAGGATCATGAGAGGTTGCAGTCGTTCACCAGCTATGGCCCCACATCCAGGCGAGGATGGTGGGCTGCGCATCTGCGTCGACGTACCAGGGCTCGATCAGATCACCACAGCGGAGCGCCTCTGGCCCTCGCAAGTGGGGCGCTGCAGAGGTCCACCCCACAGCTATGTTCGCATGCCTTGCGGCCTGCCGAGCATGGCTGCGGCGTACCAGCGCCTCATGAGGGGCATCGTGGAGGCTCAGGAAGACAGGCGTTCCGCAGCCTTGGCGGAGATGGAGGCAGCTCGCGAGGAGTCACCAGCGCCTCCGGAGCCTCCCGAGGCCCCGGGGCCTGGGGGCTCGTGAGGATCAGCTTCCGCAGCCCACCGGGCCTACTGCACCAACGCCACTTCGCCAACGACATTCTCAGGTGACATCTCTCAAGTTCCGTTCTCAGCTGGGAGCGCCCTCCCAGGGTTGCATCACTCCCAGGCCGCGTGGGTCTGTCCCCGCGGCATGTATCTGCATTTACCTTTCCGTCGTTAGTTTGCCTTGTTGGGGGCGCCCCTCGGGCTGCATCATCCCCAAGCCGCTCGGGCCAGACCCAGCGGCGTGTATCTCCCTAGCGTTTATTTCCAACTATGCATTTTCCTATCGCGCTTGATTGCATGATGCCCGTCCGCGGCATCCCTTCTTATCCATGTCGACTACTTGCACGTTAAAGGGGGGTGCCTGAGCATCGCGACTCAGGGCTCTTACTGGCTCTCCAGCCCTCACCCTCTGGCCTTGTCCATGGCATCGCGACCTGGCATACCAGCGACGGCTGAGACAAGCTCGAGGGCCGGGACCCGAGGATGTAGAGTACCGGCATCTAACCAAATTTTGCAGGGATACATCTCAAGATACGACCCAGTGCCGGGCGCAACCCACCCAGAGGTAGGGCCTCGTGAGTCCCGCGCTGGCTCACGGGTGCCCAGATACACCTCACCTAGCTCTACTGTGCCGGTCACGTGTCAGGGCGGGGCTGTATACGCCCCGGGGGCTCCTCCCGGAGGGGAGCCCCCTCCCACGTACCAGTGGAAGCACCATGCTCCGCGCTGGCTGACGACACTGCCGAGGAGCGGCTATGCCCGTACACATACGGAAGCGCTGTGCTCCGCGCTGGTGATAAACAACTGAGGGTGGCCTCAGGGCCGCATTAACCTCAGGGAGCCCAGAGCTCAGTGGCTGGCCCCATCGCAACGCCTTCCCTCGGGAGCGCCGCGCGAGGGGGCTGGGCACGGGGGCTACAGCTGGGGCACGCCCAGACGTATGCCGCCCAGCCAGGCCCCTCGGGCCTGGTTCATCGCGCGTCTCTCCCCGAGCGGAGCCAAGGTATGAAGGCCGTTTGCGCGTCAAGGGGGACCCCTGAGCATCGCGACTCAGGGGCCTAACTAGTCCCGTAGCCCCTCACTCGTTAGTTCCAAAAGGCTATGCTGGGTGAGGTACGCGCGGGGCCGGGCTCTATAGACGTAGAATGGTAGCCCCGCTTACATCGCACCTCGTCACCCGCTGTTTGCGCGTCAAGGGGGACTCCTGAGCATCGCGACTCAGGGGCCTAACTGGCTCCGTAGCCCCTCACTCCTTAGTTCCGAAAGGCTATGCTGGGTGAGGTACGCGCGGAGTCGGGCTCTGCAGACGTAGAACGGAAGACACACCTAAATCACGTTTCCCTACTTGTTGTTCGCGCGCCAAGGGGGACTCCTGAGCATCGTGACTCAGGAGCCTAACTTGTCACGTGGCCCCTCACTACTTTGGTCCCGTCCTGGTTTCCGGTCGGGGCTAATGCTGGGTGAGGCATGCGCGGGGCCGGGCTCTGCCGGCATAGAACACAAGCAAGTAGGGAAGAAAAAGCATAAAACTCAGGGAATTTAAAAGCAAATATTACAGTCCATACTGTCATCTCAATGCCAAACGCAAGTTTAAATGCCTCCCCGAGGCGTGATGCATGTGCAGGAACTGAAGGAAGAGCAGGGATGGAACGGAGTCACTTGTCGGCGGTGGCTTCGCCTCATGGAACGGCAGGGCCTGGTGCTGAAGGCCCGGAACTTCTCCAGCAGCGCCTCCACGCGCCCCTTCACGGCTTCGACAGCGGCGGCAGCTCCCTCGCCGCTCACCGGTTCCAGCAGGCCGTCGAGGTCGGTGTTGGGATCACGGAGGTAGATGTGGGCGAAGACCCGCGTCAGCGCAGCCGAAGACAGGACATGCGCCTCGGCCTCAGCCGCGGGGCCGATGCCAAGGGAGACATCCCCAAGAGCCTTAACCAGGAAGGGAAGCAGCTTGGCGGGGCCGTCCTCGTCACCAGCTAGCGGGCTGTCCAGGCCGCTCTCGTAAAGCATCTTCAGAGAAGCGCGGGCGTCCTTCTCCATGTCTGCGAAGGCCTCGCGATCCTCGGCGAGGACCTGAGCCTTGGCGTCCAGCTCGGCCTTCGCCACCTCCAGCTCCTTCTTCAACGCGCCCAGGTGGTCGCGGCGCTTCTTGAGCTTGGCCTCCTGGTCCACGAGTGCCGCCTCGTGCGCCTTCGCCCCCTTCTCCAGCTCTTGGTGCAGGCGGACCTCCTCCGCAAGCTGGCCCCGCAGGCCTTGCAGCTCGTCCTCCAGCGCCTTGCAACGGCCGCGGGCTTCGACCACTTCCCCCAGGGCCGCGTCACGAGCAATCTTCGCCTCAAGGACAGCCCGCTTCTCCTCGTCGCAGGCCGTCGAGGCCTGTACCAGCGCCGCCCGGATCGAAGCATCAGAGCGAATCCACCCCGAAGCCAGTTCCAGGCGCCCGGCCACCAGGCGAGGGTCGGCACCGAGAAGGTCCTGCCGTAGCCGGTCCAGTTCAGCAGCGGCATGCTCCAAGATGGAGGAAGAAGACGGAGAAGCATCGGCACACTCCAGGACGACAGGAGGAGCTGAGGAAGCAACGGCTAGTAGAACGGGAGGAGAAAGTAGCGGCAGCGAGGCCGCAGTGTCCTGAAGCAGAGTCCGCTGTGCCTCCGCAGCCGTAGCAGCGGCGCCAGACGAGGGCACCTCCGGAGTCACTTGGGCCATGGGGGCTGAGCTCGCCCTAGCCAGCTCGGCCAAACCTCGCAAGGATGCGCGGGCAGGAGAGGCCCGCGCGTCACGATCTCCCTCCCCTGCGGGCGAAGGCGTCGCTGTAGGTGGGACCTCAGGAGCCACCTTCGGTTTCTTCGCCACGGGCGCCCACCTACTCAAGAGAAACAATCATCAAGCATCGTCGACGGAACGAGAAACAAAAGATCAAGGATCAAGCACTTACAGGTCTTTGCCGGTGAGCTCGGGCAGCCTCCGGCCTAACTTGAAGCCTGACAGCCGGCTGGAAGGGTCGACCTCAGAAGCAGAAGGCGCGTCCACAGTTCGCCCCGGAGCCAGGACGGACCCGCGGGAGATCAGCGCGGTCCTGTCCTTCTTCGGAATCGGGGGCGAGCTCCCGCTGCCCAGCACATCATCATCATCATCATCATCATCGCTCGGCGAAAGGCGGAGAGTACGGGGCGAGCGCCGAGGGAGGGGAGCCCTCGACTCTCCGTCGGTCGCCCCAGAGTCGGGCCCCTCTCCCTGCTCCTCTTCGCCCTCCTCCTCATCGCTGGAGTCGCCGGAGGGCACGTCCACCGGTCCTTCAGAAGCCACCGCGGGCACGAGCCCGTCCCCATTGAAAATAGGCATGGACTTCACCACCCGCTTCCAGTCGTCGCGAAGGAACAAGGGCTCGGGAGCGCCCTTCGGCCTTGCCACCTCGCCCCCGACCAGAGATTGGAGAACCGCGGTCACATCCTCTTAGCCCACAGCCTCGAGGCACGGATGAGGCCTCCACATCGGAGGAGAGTACTCCCGGAGCGGGGCCAGCTGGTGCTCCAGGAACACCTTTAGCAGCGACGCACCGGTCAACTTTGCCGTCACCATCCGGCACAGCCGGGCGAAGCTCGCCTTGGACACATTCGGCGGATCCAGAGCAGGGGAGTACCAAGCTTTGGCCGGAGGCTGGCGAGGCGCCATGGCTTCCTAGGTCGCACAACCGGAGCAGATCTGGAAGTTTGGAGGAAGAAAGGGGAGACGCAAGAAAGGGGATCTGAGCGACGACCGGAGAGAGCAAAAGGCGAAGCCTAGGCAGATGCCGCTCCTTTACCAACCTGTGTGGTTGCTAAGGCACCCACGTCCAATCAACCACCACGCAGCGCCCGAGGCCGCAGGCTATTAGGGCCCGCGGCGCTTCACCCTTGCCCTTTCGCCTCTCGGCACGGCCAAGCCCATGCGCGCCACGGGCCCAGGGGCTACTGTCAGTGTTCTGGGAATGGGGGTCCCCAGACTTGCCTGCCTGCGGCGTGGCTCAAGTGGGGGCCCAGCGTGGCCCACCTTCATCAAGCACAAGACTCAAGACCCTCGCGAGGGGCCAAGCCTCGCGAGGTGGACGACACGGTGCATCCTCAGGCGCAGCCTCCTCAGGCTGGCTCGTGAGGAGACGGAGATATCAAGGCGGGGTGCCTCGTGAGGTGCCCGTGACGTAAGCCATGACGATCAAGGGCGCCAGGCGGGCGCCAGCGCGCGCAGCGTCCTTCTTTCCTCTTTGGTGCAAAGGGGCCAAGCATATCCGCGGAGTACCGAGGCATCAGGCAAAGGTTGCCACTTCGGTGCAACGAGACCAAGACCAGGAGGACTACGAGACGGAGGTCACCATGGAGCCCAGCCCGGCGTCACCACCGGAACCTTTGGCAGGCGAAGACTGCTTTTGTCAGGATAGACGTACTCGCTGTCCCCCTTCTAATTAGCCCGCCATTGTTGGATCCCTTCCCGCTCAATATTTGGGAAGAGGACCAGGGCCTCTATAAATAGGACTAGCCACCCACATAGCAAGGGGTTCGGTTCGGTCGGTTCATCGGTTCGGCTTTCAGGTTAAGGGGGATCGAAATCAGAGAGAGAAAGAGAGAGAGAGAGAGAGAGAGAGAGAGAGAGAGAAGGGCGACTGAACTCCTTAGTTCACCGCCCCAGCCAAGAACAGACCCTCGCGAGGCGGTTCTTCCTTGTAGTGTTCATCATCACCAGCCACAAGAGGCAATCCATCCACCACACACTAGAGTAGGGTATTACACCACAATGGTGGCCCGAACCAGTATAAACCTTGTGTCTTTCGTGCAGTTCTTTTAGTAGTCTAGATCCTAGTGAGACGGAGAGGTTGAAGGCGAGGTTTCCGCGCGCACCCCAGTGTTCGAACCTTAAGGGTCTGCCGGAACCCGAAATCCGACAGTTGCAAGGTCCAGAGAGCTTGTTGCGAAGCCGACTCCCATAGAAAATGAGAACAATAAGGAGAAGAACAAGAAGAAGAAGAAGAAGAAGAAGAAGAAGAAGAAGAAGAAGAAGAAGAAGAAGAAGAAGCACCAGCAGCAGGGCATTATGGATGGATGAACTATTTCCAGCAGCAGGGCATTATGGATGGATGAACTATTTCCTCTCTTGTAAAAAAAATTATTCCAGCTCTGTGTATATTGATATAGATGGACTATTTGATGGCGTGCATGTCTTTGGAACAAGTAGTAGGCATGGGTCCGCTTGACTATAAGGAACTATTTATCTGCCTAGCTTTCTCTACTACTCCTTCTAGTGATCGGTATGCAATGCATGTGTCCGTAGACATGACAACTTGTCCATGGAAGTTGAACCACGGTGACCATCATGTTTCTTGTTTCTACCACTGCCACACCCACACGCGATTCCCATGACACCGCTCCAACCCATGACACCACGTCCCCCGACGTGCGCCTCACCCCTATCGGCTGCACCGCCCCTCTGCCTTTGTGTGCATGACATGTGGGCCACCTGAAATGCGGCGACCATCAACTTTCTACCACAGCACACGCGATTCCCATGACGTTGCTCAAACCAATGACACCCCACGTCCCCTGACCTGCAGCTCACCCCTCTCGGCCCCACTGCCCCTCTGCCTTCGGGACCATTACATGTGGACCAGCCGCCTATCGGGTCCACATGTTATTGACTCAAAGGCAGATGTAGTAAGGCACTGAAGCTCAGTCCCGAGGGCCCCGAGAGGGAAATGTAACTCCTGCGCCAGGCCTTGTGGTGCTACTGCTGCACGAACTCATGCCAAACTCGAGATTTGTTTCTTTACTATACATGCAGGCATTGATTTAATGGACATTGTAATCTCAACATGTGATGGGGAGCTTTAAATTTGAATTTGAAACTAATAAAACAAAAAAATTCAAAACTAATAATTGGGAGAGAGGGAATATACCATAGTATGTGTCCCATATGAAACAAGTCCCCTGGTTTTTCACCGCGAAGATGCCATTAGAAAGGAGTGCATCGTCTTCGTACTCGTACGGCAACAAATCGACCGCAGACAACATGGTCCACCTTTGACCGCCATGTGCAAGGTTCATGCTATCTTCTTCAATCTCATCGTGGTTCCATCGTACCAATTCAGGCAGTGGCCCGTTGCATGGCTGATCCCAATGTTGGACAAAGGTTCTACGGGAACGGTGTCACCATTGTAAATGTTGTGCAAATTGATGTTGGTACCCTCCCATACATATACAAGCCAATCTCCACTCGCACCGAGCCTAACCTATGAAACAGTGGGCAGGGGGAGAATTAGGAAATGGACACGGAAGTAGTCCTTAGAATGCATTTACTACGTGATCAAACTCATCTTACCTGCTCATCGGACAAAATCCGAGTGCCCCTCAATGTCGGCATCTCATGGGGCGTCAACTTGCAACTACGGCCACGCTGCGCTGGAGAGACCCCCAAGGAAACATCCTCGTGCGTTGCATGGAACATCAATATGCATTTGTATGAGTAGTTTATCTTGTGAGAGAAAAGGATGAACGAGGGAAGGCCTTATTTTCAAATGTGGAGAGGGGTGTAGGTATCTTTTTGCAAAATTGCCATAGTTTTCTTCCTATCCGTCAGATATAAATCGGATGGCCTATATTGCAGGATGGTGGGCACGCCATCATCAACAACTTTTTTTAATAAGATATAAGAGAGTAGTAGACTAGCAAGATGCCAGTGCGTTGCACGGAACATCAAGATGCATTTGTATGAGTATTTTATCTTGTGAGAGAAAAGGATGAACGAGGGAAGGACTTATTTGCAAAGGTGGAGAGGGGTGTGGGTATATTTTTGCAAAATTGCCATAGTTTCCTTCCTATCCGTAAAATATAAAAAGGACGGCCTATACTGCAGGATGGCAGGCACACCATCATCAACAACTCTATTTTTTATAAGAGTAGAGTAGAGATAGAGATAGAGACTACTACTACCAATGTGTTGGCCCGTGCGTTGCAATGGATCTGAAGTAGTAGAATAATACTTGTTCACGGGCTTGAAATATAAACACTCTAGTTTTGATATACGTATATCAGTAAAAATAAATCATGCTTGACGCAAAATATATTCCTCAGGCTATTTTGATGAGGTGTGGGATGGGTGTGGCTGGTTTGAAGATAGCGGGTTTTAAAAATATTGGAGCTGGGTTTTTTTACATTTTGTAGCGCGGCACGGCACTCGGTGCACCTAAGCGTTTGAAAATAGTTGAGTTTTGGTCAGTGGCACACCCTGTGGCAAGATGCCTGTGTGGGCTTCTTCTATAACTAGCAAGATGCACGTGCATTGTAGGGAACATCAAGATGCATTTTTTTACAAAACACATGTTGTGATTGACCCTTGCAGGAGTAATCCCGTGTGAAAAAACTAATGATATCTCGAGAATTTCATCGGAAAAATGGTATTTTTGGAACAAGTTTTCTCTACTACTGCTCCTTGCAGTGAGTGGTATGCGATGCATGTGTCAGCGGACATGACACCTTATCCATGGAAGTTGAACCATGGCGACCATCAGGTTCCTTGTTTCTACCACTGCCACACCCACACGCGATTCTCACAACGCTGCTCCAACCCATAGCACCACGTCCCCGATGTGTGCCTCATCCCTCTCGCCCCCACCGCTCCTATGCCTTTGTGTGCATGACATGCGGGCCAGCTGAACTGCGGCGACCATCAACTTTCTACCACAAGCTCACCCGATTAGACGCGGTTTGCCAGCTCCGTTCCTGTGCTCTGATGACCCACAAGTATACGGGATCTATCGTAGTCCTTTCAATAAGTAAGAGTGTCGAACCCAACGAGGAGCATAAGGAAATGATAAGCGGTTTTCAGCAAGGTATTCTCTGCAAGTACTGAAATAAGTGGTAACAGATAGTTTTGTGATAAGGTAAATTGTAACGAGCAACAAGTAACAAAAGTAAATAAGGTGCAGCAAGGTGGCCCAATCCTTTTTGTAGCAAAGGACAAGCAGGAAAAATTCTTATATAAGGAAAAGAGCTCCCGAGGACACATGGGAATATCGTCAAGCTAGTTTTCATCACGCTCATATGATTCGCGTTCGGTACTTTGATAATTTGATATGTGGGTGGACCGGTGCTTGGGTGCTGTTCTTACTTGAACAAGCATCCCACTTATGATTATCCTCTATTGCAAGCATCCGCAACTACAACAAAAGTATTAAGGTAAACCTAACCATAGCATGAAACATATGGATCCAAATCAGCCCCTTACGAAGCAACGCATAAACTAGGGTTTAAGCTTCTGTCACTCTAGCAACCCATCATCTACTTATTACTTCCCAATGCCTTCCTCTAGGCCCAAATAATGGTGAAGTGTTATGTAGTCGACGTTGACATAACACCACTAGAGGTTAGACAACATACATCTCATCAAAATATCGAAAGAATACCAAATTCACATGACTACTAATAGCAAGACTTCTCCCGTGTCCTCAGGAACAAACGTAACTACTCACAAAGCATATTCATGTTCATAATCAGAGGGGTAATAGTATGCATAAAGGATCTGAACATATGATCTTACACCAAGTAAGCCAACTAGCATCAACTACAAGGAGTAATCGACACTACTAGCAACCTATTAGCACCAATCCCGGACTTAGAGACAAGAATTGGATACAAGAGATGAACTAGGGTTTGGAGATGAGATGGTGCCGATGAAGATGTTGATGGAGATTGCCCTCTCCCGATGAGAGGAGCGCTGGTGATGACGATGGTGATGATTTCCCCCTCCCGGAGGGAAGTATCCCCGGCAGAACAGCTCTGCCGGAGCCCTAGATTGGTTCCGCCAAGGTTCCGCCTCGTGGCGCCTGAGTCTCGTCCCGAAAGGTTGCTTATGATTTTTCTTCTCATCGAAAGACTTCATATAGGAGAAGATGGGCGTCAGAGAGCCACCAGGGGGCCCACGAGGTAGGGGGCGCGCCCAGGGGGGAGGGGCATGCCCCCACCCTCATGAGCAGGGTGTGGGCCCCCTGGCCTTCATCTTTGGCGACGATTTTTCTTTATTTATTTTAAGATATTCCGTGGAGTTTCAGGACTTTTGGAGTTGCGCAGAATAGGTCTCCAATATTGCTCCTTTTCCAACCAGAATTCCAGCTGCCGGCATTCCCCCTCTTCATGGTAAACCTTGCAAAATAAGAGAGAATAGCCATAAGTATTGTGACATAACGTGAAATAAGAGCCCATAATGCAATAAATATTAACATAAAAGCATGACGCAAAATGGACGTATCAACTCCCCCAAGCTTAGACCTCACTTGTCCTCAAGCGAAAAGCCGATAACAATAAATATGTCCTCATGTTTAGAGGTAGAGGCGTCGATAAAAATAAAATACAGACATGAAGGCATCATGATTGTTTCATAACAGCAACATATATAGATTTGTCATATGATTACTTATGTTCAAGTGATGATCTTTTCACAATGCAAAAGTATGAATCAGAAACCTTATTAGGCGCTAACAAATTATAACCTCAGTCATTGAAGCAATTGCAATTTATCGTAACATCGGAAGGAGTCTATGTCAGAGCTTAAAAGCAAGTCCACATACTCAACTATCACTTAGTCCTTCATAATTGCTAACACTCACACAATACTTGTGGTTATGAAGTTTCAATCAGACACAGAAAAAGATTGGGGCTTATAATGCTGCCTCCAAACTTATTCACCTTTGGGTGATGTCAACAATAATAGTTCATGCTAACGTACATCCAATTGGATATATATATATCAGGATCACCCCACCATGAAGTGCTTGCCAAAGGATAAAATGAAAAAGGGAAAGGTGAAGATTACCTTGACTCTTGCATAAGATAGAGGATAATAATAAAAGATAGGCCCTTCGCAGAGGGAAGCAGAGGTTGCCATGTGCTTTTATGGTTGGATGCACAAAATCTTAATGCAAAAGAACGTCACTTTATATTTCCCCTTGTATGTGAACCTTTATTATGCAGTCCGTCGCTTTTATTGCATCCACAACAAGTTCGTACAAAGCTTATTTCTCTGCACTAATAAGTCATGCATATTTAAAGAGCAATTTTTATTGCTTGCACTGATGACAACTTACTTGAAGGATCTTACTCAATCCATAGGTAGATATGGTGGACTCTCATGGCTAAACTGGTTTAAGGGTATTTGGAAGCACAAGTAGTATCTCTACTTGGTGCTGAGAATTTGGCTACCATGAGGGGGAAAGGCAAGCTCAACATGTTTGAATGATCCATGACAATATACTTTAACTGAGATGCGAGAAATCATAACCCATTACGTTGTCTTCCTTGTCCAACATCAACTCTTTAGCATGTCATACTTAATGAGTGCTCCCAATTATGAAAGATGTCAATGATAGTATATCTATATGTGAAACCTCTCTCTCCTTATTACTTCCTATTAATTGCCACGATGACTAAAGCTATATTTGCCAACTCCTAACAACTTTTTAATCATCATACTCTTTCTATGTGAAGTCATTACTCTCAATAAGATCAATATGAACTCTTTGTTTCTTTTTATTCTTTCTTTTATTCACTCAAGATCATGGCAAGATAATCAAGCCCTTGACTCAACACTAATCTTTATTATATAAAGCTCACGGACTAGATTGCATAGAGGGATCATAAAGCAAACTTCAAAACTAGATCATGTCATGACTTTATTCTACTAAATCAAGATACTACTAATAGGATTGAACTAAGAAAAACGGTAAAGATAGGAGTTGTGATGGTGATACGATACCGGGGCACCTCCCCCAAGCTTGGTAGTTGCCAAGGGGAGTGCCCATACCCATGTGATGAGGTCCCCTTCTTTGTTGTTGGAGGTGGAGGTGTTGTTGATGACGCAAGCTTGTCGTCCCTTTCCATGGCATAGGCTCACCCTCATAGAAGGATGATCGAGTCTCCAGAATTCTCAAATCTGCAATGGAAACAGCTCGAAACGAAAATAGGGGATATTTGCGTGATACGGGGGTCAAAACCTTAGGGAGAATATATAATGAATTTTTACCAACCAAAATACGTATCGTGCAGGAAAATGGAGTCCAGAGGGCACACGGGGTTCTCACGAGGTAGGGGGGCGCGCCTAAGGGGGTAGGGCGCGCCCTCCACCCTCGTGGAGGGCTCGTGTCCTCTCTGGACTGCGACCTATTTTTCTATTTTTCTAAATATTCCAAAACGGAGAAATATTGCCTTAAAAATTGTTTTGGAGTCGGTTTACTTACCGTACCACATACCTATTCCTTTTAGGAGTCTGGAACGTTCTGGAAAGTGTCCCTTATGTCTCCGGGGTTACGGTTTCAATAACATTGGTTTCAACATTTATAGGATTACCTGAGATATAGTGCTAGATTCTTTGACTGTTTACCACCTTGGGATTTGTGCCTGTCGGATCACAGGTTCCGGCAGACCCTTAAGGTTTGAACATTGGGGTGCACGCGGAGATCATGCCTTCTACCTCCCCGTCTCACAAAGATCTAAACTATTAAAAGAACTCACAAGAGACTCAAGATTTATACTGGTTCGGGCCACCATTGTGGTGTAATACCCTACTCCAGTGTGTGGTTGGTGGATTGCCTCCTGGGGCTGGTGATGATGAACAATACAAGGAAGAACAGCCTCGCGAGGGTCTGTTCTTGGCTGGGGCGATGAACTGCTAGGAGGAGTTTAGTCACCCTTCTCTCTCTCTCTCGCTCACTCTCTCTGCTTGCCAACCGAACGAACCAACCCCCTTTTTTCTTCTCTCATCCTACCCTGGGGGTGGCTAGTCCTATTTATAGGCAAAGGCCCTGGGCCTCTTCCCAAATATTGAGCGGGAAGGGCGACAACAATTGGCCAATTCGAAGGGGAACATCTAGTACACTTATCCTGACTAAAGTTGGTCTTCGCCTGCCAAAGGCTCTGTGGTGATGCCATGCTAGGCTCCATGGTGACCTCCGTCTCGTAGTCCTCCTGATCTTGGTCTCGTTGCACCGAAATGGCAACCTTTGCCTGATGCCTCGGTACTCCGCGGCTGCGCTTGCCCCCTTTGCACCAAAGAGGAAAGAAGGACGCTGCGCACGCTGGCGCCCGCCTGGCACCCTCGATCCTCATGGCTTGCGTCATGGGCACCTCGCGAGGTACCCTGCCTTGATCTCTCCGCCTCCTCGCGAGCCCGCCTGAGGAGGCTGCGCCTGAGGACACGCCATGTCGTCCGCCCCGCGAGGCTTGGCCCCTCGCGAGGGTCTTGAGTCTTGTGTTGATGAAGATGGGCCGCGTCGGGCCCCCATTTGAGCCACGCCGCAGGCCACAGGCAGGCAAGTCTGGGGACCCCTATTCCCAGAACGCCGACAGTAGCCCCCGGGCCCAAGGCGCGCATGGACTTGGCCGTGCCGAGAGGCGAAAGGGCAAGGGCAAAGCGCCACGGGCCCTAACAGCCTGCGGCCTTGGGCGCCGCGTGGCGGTTGATGGGACGTGGGCGTCTCCACTTCCCCATGATGCCTTGATGATCACGTGAGTTGGACAAGTCCCTGCATGCAAATCGTGTCATGATTACCTGTGATCGTGGAGGCCGGCGGTTGGCCTTCGCCGGCTATAAGTACGGAGCTGTGCGTGCCCTTCCAGTCCATTCCTCCTGGCTTCTCCTTCTTCCCGATCCTTGCTCCGTCTTGCTGTGATGGCTCCGATCCGCCGGTCTCTACAGCGGAGAAGGGAAAGGCTCCTCGAGAGGGACCAGACCCCCTTCCGCCGAAGAAGCGGCTCACCCTTTGCAGCCGGGACGAGGAGGACCGTCAGGGGGTGGCGAGGCCCTGGCGCGAGCGGGCTCCGCCGGGGTTCCCGCTTCCCTTGTATGCCCACGTCGAGGGCCCCGAAGGTGTCGATGCCGATCTCCGCGGTCGGCGCCGTCGTAGGCGCCGTCGGGTCACGAAGGCGTGGGTTGTTCCTCCTAGAGTCCATGCCGAGGGCTCCTCCCAAGAGTTCGTGCTCCACGTTGCCATTCCTCTCTAGTCCTGGATCCGTCTGCCTCCCTTCTTCGCCTCCATCATCCCTCCAGGAGGGCCCCTGGAGCTCTGGCTGCAGCACGCCGGCTGCAGCGCCCTCGCGACCGAGGCAGAGGTCGTGGTCGCTGCCCCGGGCGAGGTCTACATGTCCCGCGGCTGGAGAGAGATCGCCCGGGTTTGGAGGGAAAGGGGCATGTTCGCGGTCCACTTGGAGTACGATGGCGCTGCGGTGATGTTCTTCAAGGTCTTCGACGCGAACGGGCGCCGGCTGGAGTGTTGCCTCGGGAGAGGTGGCCAGGACCTTGCCCTGGTGAGGGCTATGCCCGTTGACCGCTCCCTTGGCGGAGGCGCCGGAGGGTCCAGTGACTCCGGCGAAATCTTCACGACTCCGGAGATGAGCGACGACAGCTATGAGCCCCCGAGTCGGCGCCGCTCCCGGAGCAGGGCGGGCTCGTCAGGCCGTCGCCGACCCTGATCTGGATGGGGTTGGCGCCGGCGCCTGACGGCCCACTGTTGATGATGACATCTTTTGCAGGAGCTCGTGTAGTTAGTATCCCTTAGGATCCGTTCCCTGTGAGGAACAAAAATGCGCCCCACGGGGGCTTGTAATGTGCCTGTAGTCCCGTTTGTTAATACATAACCTTTGCTGCAGAGCTGTGTGAGTTGCTGATTCCGTCTTAGCTCAGTTCTCCCTTTCGAACCTCACGAGGGCTTGGTGCTCTGCGTCGATAGGTCCCAGTCCCAAGGCGGCGTCAGCCGTCGCTGGTATGCCAGGTCGCGATGCTGTGGTCAAGGCCAGGAGGTGAGCGACCCGGGGTCCGGTAAGAGCCCCTGAGTCGCGATGCTCAGGAGGTCTCCTTTGGCGCCCAAGCAGCCGTCGCTTGGTGAGAAAGGGAAGCAACGTCGCTAGTACAGAATTGCTTTAGGTGCGGGGGTAGCGCCACGGTACCCAGTGCTTTGGGTGGTGACTTATCTTGAGGATCGGGGATCGCCCCCAGCGCATCGTCGGGTCCGTGGGGTAGTTGGGACGGAGTTGCTCGGCGAGGTCCTCACGCGCCCCTTCTCCCTCGCCTCTGCTCCCCTTTCTGCTCTACGTCCTCGGGTCCCGGCCCTCGAGCTGGTCTCAGTCGTCGCTGGTATGCCAGGTCGCGACGCCGTGATCAAGGCCAGAGGGTGATGGCTGGAGAGCCTGTCGGTGTTCTGGGAACGGGGGTCCCCAGACTTGCCTGCCTGCGGCCTACGGCGTGGCTCAAGTGCGGGCCCAGCGCGGCCCATCTTCATCAACACGAGGCTCAAGACCCTCCCGAGGGGCCAAGCCTCGCGAGGCGGACGACACGGCGCATCCTCAGGCACAGCCTCGTCAGGCTGGCTCGCGAGGAGGCGGAGAGTTCAAGGCGGGGTACCTCGCGAGGTGCCCATGACGCAAGCCATGACGACATGGGGCACCAGGTGGGTGCCAGCGCGCGCAGCGTCCCTCTTTCCTCTTTGGTGCAAAGGGGGCAAGCGTATCCGTGGAGTACTGAGGCATCAGGCAAAGGTTGCCACTTTGGTGCAACGAGACCAAGACCAGGAGGACTACGAGACGGAGGTCACCATGGAGCCCAGCGCGGCGTCATCGCCAGAGCCTTTGGCAGGCGAAGACTGCTTTTGTCAGGATAGATGTACTCACTGTCCCCCTTCAAATTAGCCCGCCATTGTTGGATCCCTTCCCGCTCAATGTTTGGGGAGAGGACCAGGGCCTCTATAAATAGGACTAGCCACCCACATAGCAAGGGGTCGGTTCATCAGTTCAATTCCTGGTTGTTCGGTCCGGGATCTGAGGGAGAAAGAGAGACAAAGGTGACTGAACTCTTCATAGCAGTTCATCACCACAGCCAAGAACAGACTCTCGCAAGGCTGTTCTTCCTTGTATTGTTCATCCACACCAGCCCCAGGAGGCAATCCATCCACCACACACTGGAGTAGGGTATTACACCACATCGGTGGCCCGAACCAGTATAAATCTTGTGTCTTTCGTGTAGCTCTTTTAGTAGTTTAGATACCATCAAGACGGAGAGGTTGAAGGCGAGATTTCCGCGCGCACCCTAGTGTTCGAACCTTAAGGGTCTGCCGGAACCCGAAATCCGACAGAGCCAGTAGGAGCCCTGAGTCGCGATGCTCACGCGCCCCCCTTTAACGTGCAAGCGGTTCGCGCAGGCGAGGGTGAAGGGAACTCCATGAGGGCCTTGGTTAGCGCAGTTCCCTCCAAGGATCCTGCAGATTCATCACAGAAAGAAGATGGGGTTGCCATGGCAGTCATCAGTCGATCGTTAGTCGCTCAAGAGCTCGCTGGTTGGAGCAGGTGAGGTGTATCAGGGCACCCGTGAGCCAGCGCGGGGCTCACGAGGCCCTACCTCTAGGCGGGTTGCGCCTCGCACTGGGCCGTATCTTGAGATGTGTCCCTGCAAAATTTGGTTAGATGCCGGTACTCTACGTCCTCGGGTCCCGGCCCTCGAGCTTGTCTCAGTCGTCGCTGGTATGCCAGGTCGCGATGTCGTGGACAAGGCCAGAGGGTGAGGGCTGGAGAGCCAGTAAGAGCCCTGAGTCGCGATGTTTCTTACTACTACCAATGTGCCGGCCCGTGCGTTGCAATGGATCCAAAGTATATCTATTTAGTGGAGTGCACTCTAAAGACATTATCTATTTATTTTTCTCTAACCTTTCATAGCCATGCAACCAAGCCACATAAGCTTCATGGGTGACCCCCACATCATATTATTCATACATTGACTGAAAAAGAGATAAATCACCCAAAACAAGATCTTCCCGTTTTTTGTTCTACGATGTTGTGTCATGCACGTACCTAGTTGTATAGTGGTAGTACTAGTTGTAGTACAAACTTCGTACTAGTAGGAGTAGTGGTACGGAATGCTCCTACTCTATCAACGAGCCCCATCTGACACCAAATTTCTTGGCTTCCGTGATACTGCTAGATCTTCCCCTCGTTTTTGTTTTCCAACCCGACGGCGGGCGGGGTGCGGTTTGCCAATAGTCGATTTGCTCAACGGCGGTCCCACATGAAAGTGAAAATGCTAGGCAACACGCCTTCCCTAGCTATGTGGCGTGCCGGACGTGCTATGGAGTACTCCTGATTCCCGGGCATGTGGGGGTGCAACGCAAATGCGGCAAGCCTTTTCCTTTTACTAGCAATGTTCCTGTGCGTTGCGACGGATCGAAAGTAGTAGAATAGTAGTAGTTGTTCACAAACTTGAAAGAAATCACTCTTGTTTTGATATACATATATACCACTGAAAATATATTACTTTTCACTCAAAATATATTTCTCAGGCTGTTTTGGTGAGTTGAGGGAGGGATGTGGTTGCTTTCAAGATAATAAGGGGTTTTCTGCAAATTGGAGCAGAGAAGTGGGCTATTGTTGCAAAAATGCCACAACTTACGTCACAGCCATTAGATGCAGATTTAATGGTTAGAAATGACGGATGGCAGACACACCACCATCACCAACTGAGTCTTTTATAGGAGTAGGAGTAGAGAAACATTTGGTTCTGCTTCTTGGCATGATTGATAGATAGAAATAACGATTGGAAACGCTAGGGCGGGGCTATTTCCGCCAGATAAGCAAGGTACGTAGTAGCTACGTTGGCGCATCGTCGGTTTGGTCACATGCGGTCCGACATGTTCTAGTGTTTCTAGCAAGATGCCCGTGGGTTGCACGAAGTTGATGGAAAAGGTGAGCACAACTTATAAATTGACGGATGGAGTACTAGTTACAGTGATGCATATAATTAAGCAAAAGGATCACACATGTCGGTATTGGCTGGAACGAGAATGCAATAGCACAATAAGAATTAAGGCCACGATGATGCGATCGCAGTGGTGGTTACATGAGGCAATAAGAAAGATGCCTCCATCAACGTACGACCTCCTCCTCCACTTAGTGCATCGGGCCACCGACCGGTGGCTAAGGAGCGGCGGCTTTTGTGGCGAGGTCAAGGTGCTTCTCAACAAAGGCATTCAAGGCCTCCAGCCGATTGAGGAAGGCCAACATCGTAGCATCCTCACTGGCCTTATAGATACATGTGTACATGATTTGCTCATACATGTAGATGTGTAGGTCGACGAATTTGCAGGGCGAGGCGCCATGTGGCAAGCGCAACCTCCAGGTGGACATTCTTCGTGGCATCGGCGGGAAGTCGCAGGGCCACCAGTGCTTGAAAGAGGTTCCGGCAATGGAGGCCGATTAGGGTGGCAGGCAATGAGGAGCCCGGGCGCGTGGGCTAGAGGAGTACGGTGATGTCGTCTGCGAGCTTCTTGAGGACGGTGAACTTGTTGGTGGTGGCAATGATCATCTGGTCGAACTAAGAGTCATAGTTGGCATCGACAGCGGCCATCCACCAGCCGGTCGCCAACATCGTCTGAAGACGATCTTCGGCGCCATGCCGAAGGTCGGCGTCATGGACCATCTGGCATAGTCGTTGGCCACTCGCGCGCATCACCGCCATGGGTCTGGAGTGAGCACTTTTGCTCTTAGTGTAGGTGCTTAGGAAAATGCTTAGGTGCGTACGATGTGGTAGATGTATTGGAATGGAGGGGCGCCTTTATATGAATGCAAACTATGTTGCATTCACATCGTGCAGCCTCTTTTCCCGGTCCTCCTCCCATTACTTCCCTCATGCATTCATGATGCTAATTGAAGGAGGATGCATCATTGGCCATTCAACATTTCATGAACTGCTACCCCCTCCCTCGTCTGCATTAAAGCCGTACCGGGAACTGCTCTGCCCGATGTCAAAACGAATAGTACTGCACCGCCCACTGCACGCCCAGCTGAACACGCCTCCTCGCCTCCATTAAACCCCTCCGTTAAACCTGCATGCAAACCGAGAAACCTACTCCGACCACACGGTCATTCATGAGCGGGCCGGAATTAAACGCAACGCTGGCCGAGCTCCTCCCGCCCGCCCTCAGTTTAAACGAGGCCAAATGCCAGCCAAGCTCCTACCGTCTGCCCTCTATTTAAATGAGGCCAGACAGACAACGGGCAAGAATCACACCCCTCCGCCGCTCCCCCATCTCCTCCTTCACCATTTTCTCCACTCTTCAGATGGCTTCCGAGGAGCCGTTCTCCAGCATACTACCCGGCTGGGTGGCCTGACGAGCCCTATGGATACAGGCGAGGCCGCTCGGTGCTTCACCAACCTCGCTTGGCCCGACGGAGCCAGTTTCCGCCCAAAGCCGGCGCGTGGTTCAGCAACTCGCCGCTCTAGTTCAACTTAATGAGGAGTGGCGAGTTGCTCCACGCCGGGAAGGCGGCGAGCATGCCGGTACGGGCGTCGCCACTGCCGCATTGTACTGCGCCACCCGTGTCTGCGGTGGCCGCACCTCCCGTGTCTGTGGGCGTGCTTCCTGTGCCTGCAGCAGCACCATGCAGGCAGAGACAGAAGTCGGGTGCGTGGAGAGCGATGAGTCGGTGGCCAGCTTCTCCGTGTCTGCCGCCATCATCGAGGAGAAGTAGAACACGGGAGGCTGCCGCCACTTGGGTCACATGAAGGCCACCGCTGAGGCGACGACTACGCATTCAGGTAGTTTCTTTGCTGCTTCGTCTCTTCCAAGGACCTTCATCGACCCCGCAAGTGTCTGCCGGACATGAGGAAGACAAAGGGATCCGTGGGCGGCCATTTAGATTAGGTACTCCCTCTCCGGCTGGCGGGAAATATTTGTTCTAAGAATGGATAAATTGGATCTATCTATAACTAAAATAAGTCTAGATATATCCATTTCTAGGACAAGTATTTTTGGATGGTGAGAGTATTAGTTATACCAATAGAGACGGATTAGCACCGCTCAATTCATGTAAATGTAATGAAATCCATCATGTTTATATGAAGATCTGGCTTTTATAGGAAATCCTTCATGCTTATATGAAATCAGTCCGTGTTTGCACGAATTTCATCTGCTTGGTTAGAGTTGTGAAAATGTATGACGCTGGCATTTGATGTCCTCCTCCACGGAAGGAAGTGGTAAGAAATTTGTCGGCTGACGTTGAAGATGCTCTTATGCTAGAAATAATAGAGTCACATCCAATCCATTTGAATTAATTGTGTGTATGATTCTCCCTCCATAAAAAGTTAATTGCATGTACAGTGCACACGTGACTTGCAGGGTGGCTACAACTTCGTACAGAAAGTTAAAAAGAAACAAGTCCATCCTTAATATTGTATTCTAAGTACTTTGTGGGTTCCACTTTCAGTATAATAGCAAAATTACTATATATTAAATAAGTAATATATAATATAAAAATCTAAAGTTAAAGACAGAATTCGAACTCAGGTCATCGCATTGCGAGCATCCGGCGCTAACCAGTCCAGCACATTTTTGTTGTGGACCATGCTGGAGATATATCTCCATGTCTACTCTTATACTCCCTCCGTTCCTAAATATTTGTCTTTTTCAGATTTCAAATGGACTACCACATACGAATGTGTGTGTAGACATATTTTAGAGTGTATATTCATTCATTTTGCTCTGTATGTAGTCACTTGTTGAAATCTCTAAAAAGACAAATATTTAGGAACGGAGGGAGTAGAAAACAGAGTTGATGATGATGGTGTGCGTGCCTTCTTGCAATATAGTTCGTCGGAATTATATCTAACGGGTAGGAAGGAAACTATGGAAATTTTGCAAAAAGATACACACACCCCTCTCCACGTTTGCAAATAACGCCTTCCCTTATTCATCCTTTTCTGTCACAAGATAAACTACTCATACAAATGCATCTTGATGTTCCATGAAATGCACAGGCATCTAACTAGTTTCTTTTAAAATAGTTACTATGATAATTGGGTTGAAGTGATATATTCTATGTCTGCCCCAAATGATTACAGATTCACTAGTAGTAACAAAGAAAAGGTTGCCTTGTTAATTGACAGAAAACAGGGTGAAAACTATCACATGAGGCCAGTAAAAACAAGTTACACTGGGTTCAGCGTCACCATCACTACAACTGTGCACGTGTGAGAAGTCTACATATCGAGGGGGCTATGGAGAGAAAGACGTATCGAGTGTGTCTGAGCGAGGCACAGAGACACAATGTTTGAGAGAGAAACCAATTGACAGATTAAGATCAGACTGAGTTGTCACCCTTCTATTGTCATTGTTGGGGTGGGGGTGGGGAGGGGGAGTAAGAGAGTCCTAGATTAGGGGGTCTCTGGACAGCCGGATTATATCCTTTGGCCGGACTGTTGGACTATGAAGATACAAGATTGAAGACTTCGTCTTGTGTCCGGATGGGACTCTACTTGGCGTGGAAGGCAAGCTTAGGCAATACGGATATGTATATCTCATCCTTTGTAACCGACCTTGTGTAACCCTTGCCCCCTCCGGTGTCTATATAAACCGGAGGGTTTTAGTCCGTAGGACAACATACAATCATACCATAGGCTAGCTTCTAGGGTTTAGCCTCTCTGATCTCGTGGTAGATCTACTCTTGTACTACCCATATCATCAATATTAATCAAGCAGGACGTAGGGTTTTGCCTCCATCAAGAGGGCCCGAACCTGGGTAAAACGTCATGTCCCCTGCCTCCTGTTACCATCCGCCTTAGACGCACAGTTCGGGACCCCCTACCCGAGATCCGCCGGTTTTGACACCGACATTCGTGCTTTCATTGAGAGTTCCTCTGTATCGTCGCCGTCAGGCTTGATGGATCCTACTATCATCAGGCTTGATGGCTCCTACTATCATCGATAGCGATGCAGTCCAGGGTGAGACTTTTCTCCCCGGACAGATATTTGTGTTCGGCGGCTTCGCACTGCGGGCCAACTCGCTTGGCCATCTGGAGCAGATCGGAAGTTACGCCCCTGGCCACCAGGTCAGGTTTGGAAGCTTAAACTACACGGCCGATATCCGTGGAGACTTGATCTTCGACGGATTCGAGCCTCTGCCTTGTGCGTCACGCAGTCACGATGAGTACGATTTAGCTCTACCATCAGACAGTGTTCAGGAGATCGCACCGGCAGCCACTTCGACCCTCAATTCGGAGCCATTTGCACCGTCCATGGACGGGTGGATGGACCCCGCCACGGAGGCCTTACCCTCAGCGGTGATCGAGCCGAACATCGACCTTACCTTGCGCAAGAGCCGTGTTGTCAGACTGCTGGACCCTTCTCCAGCCACGGACTCCTAACCGCCTGCGCTCGTTCCTAGCGAATCCGATTGGGCGCCTGTCGGTGTCAAAACCGGCGGATCTCGGGTAGGGGGTCCCGACCTGTGCATCTAGGCGGATGGTAACAGGAGGTAGGGGACACGAAGTTTTACCCAGGTTCGGGCCCTCTTGATGGAGGTAAAACCCTACGTCCTGCTTGATTAATATTGATGATATGGGTAGTACAAGAGTAGATATACCACGAGATCAGAGAGGCTAAACCCTAGAAGCTGGCCTATGGTATGATTGTATGTTGTCCTACGGACTAAAACCCTCCGGTTTATATAGACACCGAAGAGGGCTAGGGTTACACAAGCTCGGTTACAAAGGAGGAGATATACATATCCGTATTGCCTAGCTTGCCTTCCACGCCAAGTAGAGTCCCATCCGGACACGAGACAAAGTCTTCAAACTTGTATCTTCATAGTCTAACAGTCCGGCCAAAGGATATAGTCCGGCTGTCTGGAGACCCCCTAATCCAGGATTCCCATAGTAGCTCCTGAACCAAGCTTCAATGACGATGAGTCCGGCACGTAGTATTGTCTTCGGCATTGCAAGGCGGGTTCCTCCTCCGAATACACCACGGAAGAATTTGAATGCAAGGATAGCGTCCGACCCTGCAAAATAAGTTCCACATACCACCGTAGAGAGAATAATATTTCCACAAATCTAATCTGCTGACTTGCCTTGGCAATATGACGTTAGGCCATGGCCCGGTGATTATTCGAACCGTTTCCTTTAACTACCTCCGCAGATAGCGCGAGGTAGTTTTTTGACACATCTTGTCAAAGCAGAGATCATGCTCCCCTTATTACGGGATTCTCATCAATACGGGCATGGGTAACCCAACCGCGCCATCGATTACGGCACTTGGGGGATAAGCGAGTTTTACCAGGCTAGTGGGGACGCATAGTTTCGGCCGCCCATATAAAGGGACAAGGATTCACCTTTTCATCCACGCCTTCTTCCTCCTTGCTCATCCATTCTTGTGCACTCAAGGTCCAACACCCAAGTCCACATCCTTTCCCTCAACCTTCTCCAAACATGTCCGGAGCGGGAGGCAAATGGATGGCTTCCTCCATTACGGAGGGACATATCGAGAAGCTGTGCAGAGCCGGATACTTAGCCATGAATATCGCGTATCGGCTGCCCGCTGCGGGGCAGATCGTCCCTACCCCGGAACCTCACGAGAGGGTAGTTTTCCTCCACCACTTCCTCCGCCGACTGGGGTTTCCCCTCCATCCATTCGTCCGTGGTCTCATGTTCTACTATGGGCGGGACTTTCATGATCTGGCCCCGAACTTCGTCCTCAACATTTCGGCGTTCATCATCGTGTGTGAGGCTTTCCTCCGCATCCGGCCCCACTTCGGCATGTGGTTAAAGACCTTCAATATCAAGCCGAAGGTGGCGGGACGCCAACAAGCAGAATGCGGTGGAGCCATGGTGGGAAAGATGCCCAACGTTATATGGCTCGAAGGCTCCTTTGTGGAGACCATAAAGGGGTGGCAACCGGCATGGTTCTACATCACCGAGCCGCGCGAAGCCAAATGGGCGACGGCCCCCGAGTTCCGATCCGGATTCCCTACACGGCTCACTTCCTGGAAAGAGAAGGGCTTGTCGTGGGGTTCATCGATGGAGATGGATGGGCTCCAGAGATGTATCCGGAGTATGGCAAGCAAGAAGCTCAAGCTTGTCAACATAGTCCAGGTTATGCTCATCCGCCGGATCCTCCCATGTCAACAACGGGATTTTAACTTGTGGGAGTTCGACCCGGCCCAGCACCAACCTCTGAGCGAGCTCTTCTATACGATGCACAAGGACGTCTGGAAGGTGTTGTTCAAGGGCGCCGAGGTCCCACCTTCTCTCGCTGAGGACCGCAGGCTAAGCGCAAAGCGCC
The DNA here is from genome assembly GCA_034509565.1 of Triticum monococcum. Classification (NCBI taxonomy): domain Eukaryota; kingdom Viridiplantae; phylum Streptophyta; class Magnoliopsida; order Poales; family Poaceae; genus Triticum; species Triticum monococcum. Next base: position 631,589,443 of record CM067843.1, read on the forward strand.
TAGCGCGTTCAGTGAGTTCAATACGTCCCGTAGGATATTTATTTCCCCTAGCTTAATCACGTGCGGGGTCTGATCTCCATGCCTTTGACAGGACCGGGTGGAGACGTTGGGGCAGATTAACTATCCGGCCCCTCTGCCCGAAGACACTGCGGGCACTCTCCTGATGAAGATGCTGACTCCGGCTCCTTACAAGGTGCCGGAGAAGACCAAGAAGGCCGAGGGAACCCGAAAGAGTTCCCGACGCCAGGGTTTATTGGACTTATCGTCCGATAACTCCGCGGCGCACTCCTCCCCCGAGGACGAGGAGGAAGATGAAGACACTCCCCCTCCAGTTGGGGGAGACAAGAAAAGGAAGGCCGGCCCAACCGGGGGGGCCGAAGGGTCCAAGAAGGGAAGGACTCTCCTTCCGGACTACTCTACCACCGCCGCCGAAGGCGAAGATGAGTGGCTGCCCAGGGCCAAGCCCCTGGGGAAACTGTAAGTATTCAGATACCAGAGTAACTCATAGCATTCCTTTGTCGCAGTGCTTCCCCTAATGCTGAATATGATTATGCAGGCCGCCATGAGCTCGTATCGATGTATCTTCGGACGACTCCCTGGGCTCGTCGGATATGGATAGCGATCCACTTCCGACCGCCACCTCCCCTTGCCATGCGGACGACGCCGAGGTATTGTCTCAAGAGGCACCGGGTTGAGGGGACACAGTCCCGGAGGTGCCTCAAGGCGACCTTCCGGACTCCGGGAGCCGAGGGGACAAGGCCCCTGAGGGCCCCGAGTTCGGCCCTCAGCCAAACATCGCGCTGGAACCTCTAGCGGTTCCGGACTCGGGGAGGCGGCCTCCTTCTAAGAGGGGCAAGACGCATGTGCCGGTGACCTCTATCCATCCAGAGGCACCGGACAATCTGCTGGGAGCACTTCACAGCGCTTCCATCGACGAGGAGCACCGCACTATTATGAGTGTGGTGGTCCAAAAGGTTCAGTCCGCCAAGAGCGGACTGACTGAAGCCTGTGCCAGCCTTCTAACAGGCTTTGAGGTAAGTGTTAAAAATGTAGGATAAATATTATCACATAGACAGTAGCCCCTGATGCTCTGTTCGGTGTTCACAAAGAAAAGCCGAACAGAGGATCAAATAATATCGCAGGAGTCTAATATAAGTATGTCAATATGTGTATGCAGGCTTCGCTGCTGGCCTCAGCCGCACTGACTGCGGAGGTCGCCACACTGAAGCAGGACCTCGAGGGGTCCAAGAAAGAGCTCGGCCTTGCCAAGAGGCATCTCGAGGAGAACAAGGGTAAGTAATACCCTGTCTATAGATATATATATATATAAAGAAGACGCGATTGCAAAATGACAGGATCATCGTATATTTGCCAGGGGCCATGACCGAGGTGGCAACCCTGAAGCAAGCGCTATCCTAGGCCGAAGACAAAGCGGCCAAGGAGCACACCGAGCGGGAAAGGCAAGAGGCTCGGGTGGGCGAGGTGCAGCAAGAGCTCAAGGCTCTTGTGACGAAGCACGAGGCGTTGGAGCTTGACTCGAAGACGCGAGAGTCTGAGCTTATCGCGGCCCTCGAGAGCGCAAAGAGTGCCAAGGCCGAAGCCCAAAAGGCCCTCTAGGAGATTGACGCGATGAAGAAAATAGCGGTGGGTAAGGCATTCTATATGCAAAGCAAGCATGTGAAAGTAAATTACCTATTACTTACCCGAATCCGGAGCTCTCCAGGAGCATTCGCAGATTTTCCCCGCAGTGTGTCGGATGCCGCATAGTTTTACTAGGCCGAGGAGAGAAGCTCAATGGAGAAGCTGTTCTCGTCTCAGTATACTGGGACCGAACACCCGGTGCCTATGAGCGACCAGCTGAAGCAGCTGGTCGAGCTACACAAGGCGGCCGAACAGGCCATGAAGGGCCTTATAGTCCGGCTGTGGCCTGGCAACGTCCTTCTGAACACCTACTTTGGCCTGGTGAGGCGGCTTGTGGATGCCTGCCACGGCTGGAAGTCATCAAGCGGTCCGTCTGCATCGAAGGTGCACGCCGGGCCTTCGCCCACGTGAAGGTGCAATCGGCCAAGCTAGACGCCGTGAAGCTGATCAAGGAAGGACCGCCGCAGGGCAAGGAGCATCGCACCCCCGAAATTTATTATGAGGGTGTCCTGAAGGGTGCCCGTCTTGTAGCGGACGAATGTTCAAAGGATGTAATATTTGAGTAAACTTGCTCGTGTGATCCTGTATGATGAAAACTTGTTTCATATGCGTTATGCAACGCTTGTTTGAATTTAAAATATTACCTTCTGTTTGGTTGTTTATCCAATCTGAGAGATGGCTAGTCCTCGGCTTCTGCCCCCATGCCGCGAGTGCTGGGGTGTTCAGGATAAACCTGAGCACTCTTGTTCCCATTTTTGGGTCCTTCGAGGGAGGTGCTCAGCACAGCGAACAAGGCAACCAGACTAATAATGCTTTATCACTCTCACTTAGCCATAGAATTCTACAATTTTAAATTTCGGCGAAGCCCCTGGTATTCGGAAGGCCGAATTCGGGGCGCGATTCACGCCTTTAAGCCGGACAGGACCGGCTCCTCGCTCTAAGCGGCATAAGTCTTTAGGGACTCGAAACCTCGCCGAACAGCGACCAGTCTCTCGCCTTATCATGACAGTCAATTTTAGCTTTCTCTACTGAGGTGCTTAGCCCAGCAGAACCGGGGCACAATCGCAGTAGTTCTCCTAGCGCTACCTTAGCCGATAGAGCGGAACGCAAGGTACCAAAACATAGGAGCCGGGCAAACCCAACATTTGACCAAAGACATGATTCGGAGCTGATGCATATAATGCTATAAGTTCGGGGTGCCGCACTTGTGAAAGTGTTGGGACTTCTCACACCGCATTGTGGGGTACTTAAGCCCCTGGTGTATTGGCCGTACCAAAGTGTACAGCTGCATGGCATCATTAAAGAACACATATATAAAAAAGAAGAATGCTATAATAGTCTTAATGCTATGCATTGTTTATTCTAATAGATGCGTTAAAGTAGAACGATACAGATAGTGCGATAAGCAAAAAAGCAGGACTATGTCCCTTCCAAGGGCAAGCTGAGGAACAGTATTAAAGCAAATATTTCACTCGTTATCGTAATCCACCTGGGAGTTCCGTGGGGTGACGTAGCTTTTTGCCTCCTTGGTTGCTGCATCATGTGTTCGGCAATCATGCTGCCGGAAAGGGTTTCCAGAGATTAAAGTCCTAAAAGAGAAAAATAACAAAGCGGGAAGCCCCTAGTGCGGTTTAAGCCGCGTATCGGGGCGTGCCGTAGTTGTGCCCCCTCCCCGCCTATGCCCATGGTATTTTTTAATGCATAATTATGTACGTGTGGCACGAATTTCGCCGTTTGGCTGGGACTGGGGTGGGGGCCGCATTGCTACACGAGCTCAGATCGTGCCAACCGGTCTAGTTGCCGATTACTCCGAGCGCGCTTGAAGGTGTTTAGGTCTTGAAACGCCGAACTGGTGGATTGCCTTGAGAGGCTGCTTTGCGCTTTTGCTGCGAGGGCCGCAGTGTGCTCCTCCGTACGGAGAGAGTGCTCTGTGTTTCCATTGACTGTGATGACCCGCCGAGGTCCTGGCATCTTGAGCTTGAGTTATGCATAATGCGGTACCACATTGAATCTCGCAAATGCGGTTCGCCAGAGCAGTGCATGATAGCCACTGCAGAACGGGACTATATCGAAGATTAATTCTTCGCTTCGGAAGTTATCCGGGGATCCGAAGACCACTTCCAGTGTAATTGAGCCTATGCAATGGGCCTCTACACCTGGAATGACGCCTTTAAAGGTCGTTTTTGTGGGGTTGATCCTTGAGGGGTCTATACCCATTTTGCACACTGTATCCTGGTAAAGTACATTCAGGATGCTGCCGCCATCCATAAGGACTCGAGTGAGGTGAAATCCGTCAATGATTGGGTCTAAGACCAGTGCGGCGAATCCGCCGTGACGGATACTAGTGGGGTGGTCCCTGCGATCGAAGGTGATCGAGCAGGAGGACCATGGGTTGAACTTTGGGGCGACTGGCTCCAACGCATATACGTCCCTGAGCGCACGCTTCCGCTCCCTCTTGGGGATGTGGGTTGTGTATATCATGTTCACCGTTCGCACTTGTGGGGGGAACCTCTTCTATCCTCTGATGTTCGGCTGCCCGGGCTCCTCTTCGTCATCGCTGTGTGACCCTTTATCTTTATCTTCGGCAATTAACTTGTTGGCCTGCTTGAACACCCAACATTCCCTGTTGGTGTGGTTGGCTGGCTTGTCAAGGGTACCATGTATTTGACACGAGCGATCGAGTATGCGGTCCAAACTGGACGGGCCCGGAGTGCTTCTTTTAAATGGCTTTTTCCGCTGACCGGGTTTAGAGCCTTTGGATCCGGCATTGACTGTCGTATCCTCAGATTGTCGTTGTTAATGCGCCGCTTATGTTTGTTGTGACGTGACCTGCTATTCCCGTCCTTGGTATCCGAAGTACCATGGTTTTTTGATATGTTATTACTGCGAGCCAGCCAGCTGTCTTTTCCCGCAAAAAAGAGGGTCATGAGTGTCGTGAGGGCTACCATAGATTTCGGCTTTTCCTGTCCAAGGTGCCGGGCAAGCCACTCATCGCGGATGTTATGCTTGAAGGCTGCTAGGGCCTCTGCATCCGGACAGTCGATGATTTGATTTTTCTTTGTTAGGAACCGTGTCCAGAATTGCCTGGCCGATTCTTCCGGCTGCTGAATTATGTGACTCAAGTCATCGGCGCCTGGTGGTCGCACATAAGTGCCCTAAAAGTTGTCGAGAAATGTGGCTTCCAAATCTTCCCAACAGCTAATGGACTCTGCTGGCAAGCTGTTAAGCCAATGTCCCGCTGGTCCTTTGAGCTTTAGTGGGAGGTATTTGATGGCATGTAAGTCATCACCGCGGGCCATGTGGATGTGGAGGAGGAAATCCTCGATCCATACCGCTGGATCTGTTGTGCTGTCGTATGATTCAATATTTACGGGTTTGAAACCCTCTGGGATTTGATGATCCATTACTTCGTCTGTGAAGCATAGAGGGTGTGCGGCGCCTCTGTATTGGGCTATATCGCAACGCAGCTCGAATGGGTCTTGCCCGCTGTGTTCGGCCCGGCCGAATTGACTTTTACTGTATCCGGCGTGACGTTTATCGTCTCGCATAGTGGCGCGCCCTCATGATCCATAGATCGATCTTGCATGTTTTGCTTTGTCCTCCAATACGTCTCGCAGGTCTGGCGTATTTCCCCATGCCTTTTTATTTGAATGGTGTCGGGGTGCAGGCTGAGTTTTTGGCTGGAATGCCTCTCTATCGCGGCCATGAGGTGGCCGATCAGCCGCGTCATACGCTTCTTCCTCCAGTCGGGGTAGCAACCTGCATTTTGGGTAACTCTTGGAAGGGCGCTTGGGTTTATATTCCTCGGCCGCGAGGACTTCAGTCCATCTGTCAGCTAGCAGATCTTGATCAGCTTGAAGTTGCGGCTGCTTTTTCTTAAGGCTATTCGCCGTGGCTATAAGCTGGCGCTTGAAGCGCTCTTGTTCGACGGGATCCTCTAGCACGGCGAATTCGTCATCACCGAGGCTTGCCTCGTCTTCGGAGGGGGGCATGTAATTATAATCCTCCGCTTCTGCATCTGCCGCTCTCTCAGGAGGGCTAGCTCTTCCATCCTCCTGCTCTAACTCTTGCTGGAGGGGGTTATTGTTGTCTTCGGCACTATCCGGAGTGTTATTACCTCCTGTGCCGGTATCACCACTTTTGCTTTGGCGGGACTTAGAGCGGCGCCGCTTACATCGGCGTTTGGGTTGCTTCTTGGAGGGGTCATCCTCCGTTGTCTCGTCGCCATTGCCTTCTTTGGGTGTGTCCACCATGTATATATCGTATGATGAGGTGGCTGTCCAGTGCCTTGTGGGCAGTGGTTCATCTTCGTCTCCCGCATCATCGTTCATACCGTCGATGTCCTCGGAGTCAAAGTCAAGCATGTCGGTTAAGTCATCGACAGTGGCTACTAAGTGGGTGGTGGGCGGGCCGCGAATTTCTTCGTCGTCCGCATCCCAATCCTGCCGGACATAGTTCGGCCAGGATCCTCCTGACAAGGAGAGACCTTAACGAGTTCAGTATGTCGCCAAAGGGCGAGTGCTGAAAAATATCCGCGGAGGTAAACTCCATGATCGGAGCCCAATCGGATTCGCTAGGAACGGGCGCCGGCGGTTCGGTGTCCGTTGCCGGAGAGAGATCCTGCAGTTTGTCAACATGGCTCTCGTGCAGAGTAAGGTCAGTGTTCGGCTCGATCGCCGATGAGGGTAAGGCCTCCGTGGCGGGGTCCATCCACCCGTCCATGGACGGCGCAATTGGCTCCGAATTGAGGGTCGGAGCGGCTGCCGGTGCGATCTCCTGAACACTGTCGGATGGTAGAGCTAAATCGTACTCATCATGACCGCGCGACGCACAAGGCAGAGGCTCGAATCCGTCGAAGATCAAGTCTCAGTGGATATCAGCCTTGTAGTTTAAGCTTCCAAACCTGACCGGATGGCCAGGGGCGTAGCTTTCAATCTGCTCCAGATGGCCAAGCGAATTGGCCCGCAGTGCAAAGCCGCCGAATGCAAAAATCTGTCCGGGGAGAAAAGTCTCACCTAGACTGCATCGCTAACGATGATGGAAGGAGCTATCAAGCCTAACGGCGACGACACAGAGGAACTCTCAATGAAAGCACCAATGTCGGTGTCAAAACCGGCAGATCTCGGGTAGGGGGTCCCGAACTGTGCGTCTAGGCGGATGGTAATAGGAGGCGGGGGACACGAAGTTTTACCCAGGTTTGGGCCCTCTTGATGGAGGTAAAACCCTATGTCCTGCTTGATTAATATTGATGATATGGGTACTACAAGAGTAGATCTACCACGAGATCAGAGAGGCTAAACCCTAGAAGCTAGCCTATGGTATGATTGTATGTTGTCCTACAAACTAAAACCCTCCGGTTTATATAGACACCGGAGAGGGCTAGGGTTACACAAGGTCGGTTACAAAGGAGGAGATATACATATCCGTATAGCCTAGCTTGCCTTCCACGCCAAGTAGAGTCCCATCCGGACACGAGACGAAGTCTTCAATCTTGTATCTTCATAGTCTAACAGTCCGGCCAAAGGATATAGTCCGGCTGTCCGGAGACCCCCTAATCCAGGACTCCCACAGCGCCGATCATGGAGTTTACCTCTGCGGATATTTTTTCGCACTCGCCCTTTGGCGACATACTAAACTCATTAAGGTCTCTCTCCTTGTCAGGAGGATCCTGGCCGAACTATGTCCAGCAGGATTGGGATGCGGATGACGAAGAAATTCGCCGCCCACCCACCACCCACTTAGTAGCCATTGTCGATGACTTAACCGACATGCTCGACTCCGACTCCGAAGACATCGACGGTATGGACGACGATGCAGGAGACGAACAGGAACCACTGCCCACAGGGCACTGGACGCCCACCTCATCAAATGACGTATACACGGTGGACACACCAAAAGACGACGATGAGGAGGAACTGAAGGACATAATGTCCCCTCGAGAAGCAGTCAAAGCAGTGGCGTAAGCGCCGCTCCAAATCACGCCTCGGCAGAAACAATGATCATATAGACCCAGCGTTAGAGCAAGATGAACCATCCCCGGACCACGGCAACACGGAGAATCAAACAGAACAACCTGACTATGTCAAAGATAATAGTCCGGACGACATCACACCAGACAGACACCCGGAGCAACATAATGCCCGTCAAAGAATTGTTGCCACCGCAATGAGTCTAAAAAAGCAGAAGCAAAGGCTCAAGGCTACGCAAGACACACTCCGAATCAGATGGAGTAAAGTACTCAACTCAGCAGCGAAGTACGGCTGTAATCGCCACACCAATTGCTACCCGAAGCGGAAGTTGCTACCTGAATTCGATGAGGAGGCCTTAGATCCTCCGCAACCAAATATTAAAACGGCCATCTGGCCGGATAGACGACCTCACGGCCAACATAGAGCGGCAAACAACGCCGCACATAAGCCAATACGCGATCCATGCGAGGGCTCGCATCAAAAGGACGGCGCAACCAGATCTATCTATGGACCACGCAAGCGCGCTCCAGCATATGATGCAACACAACAAACATCCGAACAACACGGTACACCCAGATATAGGGGTGCCGCACACCCCCTATGTTTCACCGATGAGGTGCTGGACCATGAATTTCCAAAGGGATTCAAACCCGTAAACATAGAGGCATACGACGGAACAACAGACCCTAGGGTCTGGATTGAGGACTATATCCTCCATATCCATATGGCTCGAGGAGATGATCTCCATGCCATTAAGTATTTACCCCTCAAACTCAAAGGGCCAGCTCGGCACTGGCTTAAAAGTCTCCCTGAAAGCTCCATTGGAAGCTGGGAAGAGCTTGAAGACGCTTTTCGGGCAAATTTTCAAGGGACTTATGTCTGACCTCCGGACGCGGACGATTTGAGTCATATAACTCAACAGCCCGAAGAGTCAGTCCGAAAGCTTTGGAACAGGTTTCTTACTAAAAAGAACCAAATAGTCGACTATCCAGACGCTGAAGCCCTGGCAGCTTTTAAGCACAGCGTCAGCGACGAATGGCTTGCCAGACACCTCGGCCAAGAAAAGCCGAGAACAATGGCAGCATTAACAAGTCTCATGACCCGCTTTTGTGCGGGTGAGGACAGCTGGCTAGCCAGATGCAGCACCAGCGACCCAAGTACATCCGAAGTTAGAGATGGAAATGGGAAATCATGACGCTGCAAAAATAATAAGCGCCGGAATAAAGAAGATAGCCCGAAGAGCACGGCGGTAAACGCCGGATTCAGAAGCTCTCGGCCAGGTCAGCAAAAGCCGCCCTCTAAAGGCGCCAGAGATGAACTGTCCAGCCTAAACAAAATTCTGGACCAAATATGTCAGATCCATAGCACCCCTGGTAAACCTGCTAATCATACCCACAAAGACTGTTGGGTCTTCAAGCAGTTCGGCAAGCTCAACGCCGTACACAAGGGGGGGGGATACACCAAGCGAAGGCGAGGATGAGCCTCTCAAGCAAGACACTGGGGAACAAAAGAAATTTCCACCAGAAGTCAAAACAGTAAACGTGTTACACGTGATCAAGGGGAGAAACAAAGCAGCACTCCCAGAGAAAAATATGCCCAAGGGCCTATCACCGCGGAGTCCAACCACTGGTCGTCTCAACCGATCACTTTTGACCATCAGGATTACTTAGCAAGTATCCGGCGTGCAGGATGGGCTGCCTTGGTATTAGACCCAATAATTGACGGATACCACTTCACATGAGTCCTGATGGACGGTGGCAGCAGTCTAAACCTGATATATTAGGACACAAGCCGCAAAATGGGGATAGACCCAATGAAAATTCGCCACAGCAATACTACCTTTAAAGGAGTAACGCCAGGCCCAGGGGCTCATTGCACGGGCTCCCTGCTACTAGATGTTATATTCGGCTTCCCCGATAACCTCCGTAGCGAAAATTTAACCTTCCACATTGCTCCGTTACAAAGTGGCTATCAAGCACTACTTGGACGCGAAGCTTTCGCTCGCTTTAATGCAATATCGCATTACGCTTCCCTCACGCTTAAGATGCCCGGTCCACGTGGCATCATTACAGTAAATGGAAATATTGAGCGATCCCTGCGCGCCGAAGAGAGTGCGGCTGCCTCGGCAGTCGCACACTAAAACGGACTCACCAACTAAAGCATTCGACAGGTCGTCAAGACTACGGACACGGTTAGACAAGTCCGAAGTAGCTATATGTAATTCATACAGGTTTGATGGCCACACCCCTATTACAAATACAAGGGGCTCAACGCGCGCAGACAAGTGGCAATTTTTACTCATCTTGAATTATCCATGGTTTCTTTAAACCTACCTTTTTGCACGACAACTTTTCACCTAAGTTCCTCTCTTTTACAGATGACCATCATGCTACACTCGTCTAGGATACGACACAATGGAGACACAGGCGCAGACGTGCAGCAGGGACCCGTTCCAAGGATTCTTTTTAGATTAAGACCCTGCGTAAACCTTTCTTACTATCTCTTGTTGATACACATCCCTCGGATTCTCAGTACTATTGAGAAGGATGCTGGCGTCTTGGCATGTGGCCACGTCAGAATAATGGACGTACCTGGACACCAGGGGCTTCTTACAAAGGGCACTGTTTAGGCCTAGTTTATACCATAAAGACCGAATACCTTAGGGAGTGTTCGGTGTCGCGAATTTGGCCTTATATGCATCAGCTCCGAATCATGTCTTTGGTCAAATGTTGGGTTTGCCCGGCTCCTGTGTTTTGCTGCCTTACGTTCTGCTCTATCGGCTAAGGCGGCACCAGGAGAACTATTGCGATTGTGCCGCGGTTCATCCGGACGAGCACCTCAGTAGAGAAAGCCGAAAACTAACTGTCATGATATAGCGTGAGACTGGTCAACCACTCGATGACCTATCGAAATGTTAGAATTCCTCTGCCTTAACGAAGGGCCGTTTCCCGGCCAGGCATGTATGCACCCCGAATTCGGGAGAGTGCAGAGCCACCAGGGGCTACATAGTAGCCCCACCGTCAAACTCCTATGGCTAAGTGAAAGTGTTAAAGCATTATAGTCCGGTTGCCTTGTTCGCTGCGCTATCACCTCCTTAATAGGACCAAGACGTTGGGTTAAGTGTGAACACATGTCTTTTGTGAACACCTCTGCATTATATGCGTGGGGGTTGAAGCCCACGACTGCAATCTTTCAGGTTATATACATATATACACAAACGGCCGCACAGGAGGCATCATATTACTTCCAGGCAAAAGTATAAATACAGCCTTAATAAATTTCATAAAAACATTGTGTTTACAATGGGAATACATGTCACTCAAACATAATATTATTCGAGCACTAGGCCTCTTTGAAATAGTGCTCGGCAGCCACTCGGCCTATAGCCGAACCCTGCGCCGCAACAGTGGTAGAATCCATCTCCGCCCAATATGCTTTGACACGGGCAAGGACCATCCGCGAGCCTTCTATACACGCCGACCTCTTCATCGCATTGATGCGCGGCACCGCTCCAAGGAACTGCTGCACTAAGCTGAAATAGTTGTTCGGCTTCGGTTTTTCCGGCCACAGATGATCTACGATGGACCTCATGGCGAGTCTGGACAATCTATTGAGTTCAGCCCATTCGGCTAGCTGATCAGTCAAGGGAAGCGGACGCTCTGGAATGTTAAATTGCGACCAGAACAGCTTGTCCACTTCACGATCTGTTTGATCTCGGAAGTATTCGGCCGCATCGACAGCGCTCGCCGCCAAGTCCATATATGCGTCTGCCGAACTCCACAGCCGGTCTAGAGGGGCATACCGCGGATCACCGAACTTCCTCTGCGGCAAAAAGGGCTTCCCAGCCACAATATCACCAGCTTCACACAGCTCTTCTTTCCTTTCCATCATGGCAGAGCGGGTGTCTTTGGCTGCCATCGTGGCCTTTTCGAGGTCTGTCGCCTTTGCTCGGTTCTCTTCTTCAAGGAACTGGCAACGGTCGGCAGTGTCTCTTAACTTTACAGCCATCTTGGGCATTTTATCTTTGCTCTCGCAATGTGCAGCCTTTTCGGCTCTTAACTCTTTGGCCACCTTTAAAGTGGCCGCATTACTAATTCTTGCTTGTTCCTCGGCTCGGGCAAGTTCCGCCCGAAGGGTCTCCACGGTGGCAGCTCCATCTGCAGTCACAACATATTAAAGATACTGGCTTTACGTTGCTCTTCCTATGTGACATTCACCAGAAAACATCACTTACCTTGTGCCTCGTCAAGCTGCTTGTGAATAAGCTCGATGTCGGCATCTGCCGCATCCAGTTGTCGCTTTAGTTCGGCAAACTCATTAGTCCGTCTAGCCACCGGACCTTCCACCACCTGCACATAAAAGCGGTATGGTTATTACCTGGGACTACGATCCTCTGTTTGCCGCCGTTCTCGGCGACAACCAGAGTCTCAGGGGCTACTATCTACACAGGGCACACCTAAAAATGTGCGGTACTATCACACATGTATATCATTTCACGTACCTCAAAGCCCGTCAGTAGACTCATAAAGGCTTCATGCAATCCGCTTTCGGCGGATGAAATTCTTTCCATCACTGTACCCATCACGTAGTTCTTCTGAGATGGTCGCTCGCTCCAACAGCTCCCTCAGTACGTCCGACCGCATACCAGACGGTTCCGGACTCTCTTGTTTGCTCTCTTCAAGAGCCGGACACTGGGGACTTCGGGTGAATATAGGATTATCTTCTGGCCTCACCGGATCCGGAGAGGCCCTCCGTGACGACACTTCAAGGTTGCCCGCTTGAGTCCGGGGGAGGCGTTTCGCTCTCCATCATCTCCGGAAGAAGATCCCCCGAAGACGAGCTCTGTTGAGAAGGGCTAAGATCCGAACTGCAAGATAAACGCTTCGGTTATTTTCCTCAGAGGTAAGGTAGTATATCTCCACTATTAAAGTACTTTTTGATTACTTACAGCTCATTGGAGGGCTGATCCTCGCGTGGACTTTGTGCGGCAAAAGCACCCTCCGAGGCAGGACCCTTTGGTGGAGACTTCTTCTCTCGTTTGGAAGCCTTGGTTTCCGGATCTTCAGAGGCAGTCCTCTTCCTTCCCCGAAGCGAGAGAAGGTCAGATTCTTCCCCTTGGTTATCCTCCTTCACGAAGGCGCTCATTCCCTCGGTTGGAATTGGTAGCAATGGGGGCCCGCTTTCGACCTCATTATTCCCCCCTTTATCTTCCTTTGAGGGCTCCGGGCAAGGTGCTAGCTCGAGCATCTTTTCCAGTACCGGATTCTCCAAACCCTCGGGAAGGGGGGCCGAACACCGAATCATCTTCGCCCTTGTTAGCCAGTCCTGGTCAAAGAGCGATTTCTCTGAATGATGTCATGGTAAATGAAGGACGGTGTGTTCGGCTAGAGGATTACTTACTTGGTCGGCGGTACGGTCGCTGCTCAGGCCCACGTCCTCGGTAGTATCCGGACACTCTATTTGGGGTCCGAAGAATGATGTGTACATCTCCTCGTGCGTCAGGCTGAGGAAATTCTGAATAGTGTGCAGCCCTTCCAGGTTGAACTCCCACATGCGGAAGGGCCGGCGTTTGCATGGCTGGATTCGTCGAACCAGCATGACTTGCACCACCATAACTAGACTGAAATCTCCTTCGAAGAGATCTTGAATGCGGCTCGGCAGTATAGGCACGTCCTTGGCTGGACCCAGCTCAGCCCTCTGCTAATCCATAACATCAGTTGTGGTGGAGGGCCCGAGCGGAAAGTAGGGGCAGCCACCCACTTGGCACTTCTGGGAGCTGTGATGTAAAACCACTCTCGTTGCCATAATCCAGACACCTCTAGAAAGGAACCCTTTGGCCATGGAGCTCCAGTGATCTTGCTTATTAATGCGCCTCCACACGCTGCGTGCTGCCCCTCGACCACCTTCGGCTTCACGTCGAAGGTCTTGAGCCACAGGCCGAAGTGAGGGGTAATGCGGAGGAAGGCCTCACATATGACAATAAATGCCGAGATGTGGAGAAAGGAATCCGGGGCTAGATCATCGAAATCTAGCCCGTAATAGAACATCAAACCCCTAACAAAGGGATCCAGGGTGAGGCCTAGGCCTCGGTGGAAGTGCGAGATGAACACAACGTTCTCGTTGGGTTCGGGAGTAGGGACGACCTGCCCTCGGGCAGGCAGCCGACGCGAAACCTCGGCGGTCAGGTATCTGGCCTCCCTCAACTTCTTGATATCCTCTTCCGTAATGGAGGAGGGCATCCATCGGACTTGAAGGCTAGATCCGGACATGATTGAAAGTCCGAAGCACCTGACCTGGGCTTTGGGTGTTAGAACTCGAGGCGGGGGAAGGGTTCGGTTGAGCACGGGAGGGGGGAAATTCAAAGCCTTGTCCCTTTATAAAGAGGGTGAATATCAAGCGTCCTCCTAGTGGTCGTCTGCAATGCCAGTTGCTGACACCAGAGCTACCACGTCTGCGCCAGCCACAGCCTCAGTTCCACCAGCTCCAGCGTCCACTTCAGCCTCAACTCCGACCACGTCTACCGAAGGCTTCGTCCTTGGAGTGCTCCGGACTCCACCACCACCTGAAGATCAAGCCTGAGCGTCGACTTAGCACTATGCATTTTCTAGGAACTTTTTGGTAATTTCTTGCCAAAGGGGGATAAAATGTATAGATCATAGGCTTCGAGAGAGAGTGTTGCTTTTATTCTCTCTTGTTTTATTTGGTGGTTTTTCGAACTTTATTTGCTTGTGTGTGAGATACTACGTCTTTATGCCTGTGAGACATCGATGATCATGTGTTTGATCATAAGCTACACTTAATGTTTGCTTAATGCTATTATTATTCTATCTATCTTATGTGATCACTCACTATTCTTGGTGATGAGTGCATGTATTTCAATCTTATCATTTTTTTAGCGCTCCACCAAGATATATGTGACATGGAAGAGTAACCCATGACTCTAACTCCTTGTGCATTTGCAGTCCAAAGCAAATTCTAAATATGCACAAATTTAGGGGGAGCTCTTACTTGCCACATACTTCTCAAAGCGACGATGTATTTCATGATTATTATAATTTGTCGAAGCTTTGATCTATATGTTGTCATCAATTACCAAAAAGGGGGGAGATTGAAAGTGCAACTATCCCTAGGTGGTTTTGGTAATTCATAACAACATATAGCTCATTGAGCTAATGCTATTTCAAGATGATTATTTCAGGAAAGCTCAATGATTGGCATGGCATGGATTTGAAAGTGGAACCCTCAAAATGCTAAGGACAAAGAATTGGCTCAAGCTCAAATGTTCAAGACTCTTCATTTTGTATTTTAGTGATCCAAGATCACATTGAGTCTTTAGGAAAAGCCAATACTATCAAGGAGGGATGAGGTGTTGCTTAATGAGCCTCTTGCTTTATGTGCTTGGTGATATGCGCCAAAATCCTCAACCACTTTTCCATAGCCACAAATGACCTAAACCCTAAGCCAAACTCGGTCATACCGATTCTTTCAATCCGGTGCCATCGAGTTTCACTTGTCATTTGCCACTGCCAAACCCTAGCAATTCGGTCCTACAGATAAGGATCTTGGTTTCACCGAGATGGGATTGCAAACTCTCTGTTTCCCTTTCGTAACTTTTCGGTCTCACCGAAAGAGCGAATCGGTCCCACCGAGATTGCAATGTAAACTCTGTGTTTCCTTCTTGTAACTTTTCGGTCTCACCGAAAGAGCGAGTCGGTCCCACCGAGTTTGCCTGACCAACTCTCTAGTTAGCTTATTGCCAAACTCGGTCTCACCGAGTTTGTGCAATCGGTCTCACCGAGATTACGTTATGCCCAAACCCTAACCGAATCGGTCCTACCGAGTTGCATGTCAGTCCCACCGAAATTCCTAACGGTCACTAGGTTTACTATTTCGGTCCGACCGAGTTTGTTTATTCGGTCCCACTGAGATTGATAAATTGTGTGTAACGGTTGGATTTTGTGTGGAGGCTATATATACCCCTCCACCTCCTCTTCACTCGTGGAGAGAGCCATCAGAACACATACACCATTCCAATTCATATGTTCTGAGAGAGAACCACCTACTCATGTGTTGAGACCAAGATATTCCATTCCAACCATATGAATCTTGATCTCTAGCCTTCCCCAAGTTGCTTCCCACTCAAATCTTCTTTCCACCAGATCCAAATCCTATGAGAGAGAGTTGAGTGTTGGGGAGACTATCATTTGAAGCACAAGAGCAAGGAGTTCATCATCAACACACCATTTGTTACTTCTTGGAGAGTGGTGTCTCCTAGATTGGCTAGGTGTCACTTGGGAGCCTCCGACAAGATTGTGGAGTTGAACCAAGGAGTTTGTAAGGGCAAGGAGATCGCCTACTTCATGAAGATCTACCGCTAGTGAGGCAAGTCCTTCGTGGGCGATGGCCATGGTGGGATAGACAAGGTTGCTTCTTCGTGGACCCTTCGTGGGTGGAGCCCTCCGTGGACTCGCGCAACCGTTACCCTTCGTGGGTTGAAGTCTCCATCAACGTGGATGTAGGATAGCACCACGTATCCGAACCACGGGAAAAACATCCGTGTCTCCAATTGCGTTTGAATCCTCAAAACCCTTCCCTTTATATTCTTGCAAGTTGCATGCTTTACTTTCCGCTGCCAATATACTCTTTGCATGCTTGCTTGAATTGTGTGATGATTGCTTGACTTGTCCTAAGATAGTTAAAATCTGCCAAGAACTAAAATTGGGAAAAGGTTAAGTTTTTATTTGGTCAAGTAGTCTAATCACCCCCCCCCCCTCTAGACATACTTTCGATCCTACAAGTGGTATCAGAGCTTTGGTCTCCATTTGCCTTGATCTCCATAGCTTTTGGTGGTCATAGCCTTGGTTTCACAACCTAGGAGAGTATGGCGTCTAGCGAGGGAAATTATCACCGTAGAGGTCCTTACTTTGATGGTACTAATTTTGCTAGTTGGAAGCATAAAATGAAAATGCATATTCTTGGACATAACCCCGCCATATGGGCTATTGTTTGTGTTGGTTTGCAAGGTGAGTTGTTTGATGGGAGAGAACCAAACCATGAAGCTACCGCGGATGAGTTGAAGATGTTGCAATACAATGCTCAAGCTTGTGATATTCTCTTCAACGGATTGTGCCCCGAAGAATTCAACAAAATCAGACGTCTCGAGAATGCAAAGGAAATTTGGGACACTTTGATTGATATGCACGAAGGTACCAACTCCGTCAAGGAATCCAAGTTGGATGTGCTCCAAAGTCAACTTGACAAGTTCAAGATGAAGCATGGTGAAGGTGTCGCCGAAATGTACTCTAGGCTTGCTCTCATCACAAATGAGATTGCCGGCTTAGGAAGTGAAGAGATGACCGATAGATTCATCATCAAGAAGATCCTAAGAGCCTTGGATGGGAAATATGATACCGTGTGCACATTTATTCAAATGATGACCAATTACAAAGATCTCAAACCAACGGAAGTGATTGGAAGGATTGTTGCTCATGAGTTGTCACTCAAGGATAAAGAGGAACTTCACAACAAATCAAGTGGTGCCTACAAAGCCTCATGTGAAGTCCCCACATCATCAAGTGAGAAACAAAACTTCAATGAAGAATTGAGCTTAATGGTGAAGAACTTCAACAAGTTCTACAAGAGTAGAAGCAAAGATAGAAGCTTCAAGTCAAGGTCCTACAATGACAAAAGATCTTCTAGTCGAGAGCGAAACTGCTATAATTGTGGAAGACCCGGACACTATTCCAATGAGTGTACGGCTCCCTACAAGAGAAGAGAAGATTCTCCAAAAAGAAGAAGCAAAGAATCACCACCAAGAGAGAGGAGTAGAGATGATCGTTATGAACGGAGATACTCACGGAGAAGCAAGGATTCGGAAAGGAAGGAAAAATCATCAAGGAGCTACACAAAACGAAGACATGAAGCTCATGTTGGTGAATGGGTATCCGGCTCCGACTCCGACAGCCACTCCGAGAGAAGTTATCACTCCGACTCCGAAGATACTCAAGATAAAGGTGTTGCCGGTCTAGCACTTGTGTCAACCGACTCCTACGACATATTTGACTCACCAAATGAAGGAATTGGAAGATGCTTCATGGCCAAAGGTCCTAAGGTAACACACCCCGAGTATGTTGATTTTAATAGTGATGAAGATGACTTGTTAGGTGATGATGACTTGCTTGTTGACAACTCTAGTGATGAGTACTATGATGAAACACCAATTTATCATGCTAATCAAGATAAAACGAATGACAATGATAAGGAGATGATTGAGGCTCTAACTAAAGAACTAAACACTCTTAAGTTAGCTCATGAAACTATCTTCGAAGATCATCGAGAACTTTTAAGAGCTCATGAGAAATTACGCTTTGAAAAGCTCAATCTTGAGCAAGAGCATGAGTTCTTAAAAGCAATCAATGATGATCTCCGCAAGAAAAGTTCTTCTTACATTACCAAGCATTTACTATTATCCACTTACATGCCTCAAGTCAAGTCTAGTAACAAGAACAAGAAAGATTCTTCCTCTAGTAGTAACAAGATCATGCTAAATCCAATATTGTTACTTCTAGTAGTTCTCTTGATTCCACTAATGATTCTCTTAGCCAAGTTACACTTGAGCAAGAAAATAGCTTATTGAAGGGGATTATAGAGAAAGGAGTGTACAAAAGCCTTGCCGGGAGTAAGCAATTCGAGGAAATTGTGCGCAAGCAAGGAATGCACCGGAAGAATCAAGGTGTTGGTTTTGAACAAAAGTTCAATGCCAATGGAGTTGAGTGGGAAGAAGATCAATACCCCAAGACAAAGTTTGTTCCTCAACAAGATAAGTATGACACTTCTTTCAAGGGGATACAAGCTCAAGATGATCTTCCACCACAAGACTACAAGCAAAAAGGCAAGGACAAGCTTCAAGAGGAGATTGGTGCATTTGAAGAAGCTCCTAAGACCTTAGTCAAGTGGATTCCCAAGACCACGTCAAGTTCCACTTCATCAAGTACGACTACAACTCCAAGGATTCCCATCAAGATGATGTGGATCCAAAAGAAGAAGAACTAGAGAGTTCTTGAGGGTGACTCCGCCAACATATTTCACTCTCATCATTTTGGCAAGAACAAGTGCAATCAACTTCCACATCATGCACTAGTTCAAGGAGTCACAAACCCTCTTGTTGGTAAGACAAGGGACAAGGTAACCTAAAGTTTTCATGGACATCATCTTGTGTATGCATCACTCTATGTCTATGGATATCCTTGTTTGTTCCTTGTGGGACTAACCCATGTAGGTATTGAAAGTGCAATTCACTCAAATGGATAGCTCCAAGTGATCTACATCAACATTGGGCATCCACATCTTCAACATCTACATGAAGTCATCATCAACAAAACCCAAGGTTAGTTCATCCCTCTTTGGGGGGATATCACATCTAGGGGGGGCTTTACTCTAAAACTTGAGCTAAAGCGACTCTAAAGATGTGAATACAACAATGCTTTATTTAAAAGTGGTAACCCCACTTGAGCTTAAACGATGAGTATGACCTACGATCAAGTGTTCTCACTTGACTCCTAAGTCAGTATACTCATATATAGATGACCTAGTCATCGCAAATTGCTTGATAGATGCTAGAATTGGTTGTGCATGCTTTGCCACATATTTCATTTGCCATCTTATTGTGTGAGCATGTTGGTTGCATATTTTACTCATTCGAGGACATCCACTTGTTGTTTTGATTGTTTGGCTTTATCTTCTTTTGCCAAGTGGATGGACAAGAATGCCTAAGAACCTCCTCTAGCTATCTATGCTTTTCTCGTCTCAAACTATATTCATGCTGCATCACAAAATTTGATCAAGTCAGATTCGAACCACTCTGTGTGAGGAGCGCTCGGAGTCCCCGATTCGTCATAGACTTAAACTTCCAAAACCTCTTTGTGATTCTCGGTCTGACCGATACCATACTTTCGGTCCTACCGAGATAATTAAGTTGATCTAGGTTTTCGATCTCGGTGCAACCGATTTGAACCACTCGGTCACACCGAGTTGCAATAACTGTATACAGTTTTGCACCTCGGTGCCACCGAGTTGTTCCACTCGGTCACACCGACAGGGTCGGGCTATATATAGTGACGGGCAGAATTTTGGAAATTTCTCCGAAACCTCTTCGCCCGCGCATAGCTCGCTCTGCCTCCTGGGTCTCCGGATCGTCCTCCTCGCCGCCAGCCGCCTCCAGTCGCTGGTCTCCGTCGCCGTCAACGGGAATTCTGCCCTGCCATTGCCGTCGTAGCGAGTCTCCGCCGAACTAGGGTATGGACTCGATCTTTGTGCTATTCTCCAATCCGATTCCTAGCACATTGTGATCATCATGATTCTTGCCACGTTTGATAAACTCCTATCCAGTCAATGAACTTGTAGATTAGGTTTAATTCGAAAATTTTAGGGTTAGGTTTCCGCCGAAACCATCTCGGACCCACCGAGTTGAAAAACTCGGTCCCACCAATTTGGCTTATGCCATTGCACAAGTAAAACTCGGTCTGACCGAGAATTACTTATCAGTGTGACCGATTTTGGAACTCTGTGAAACCCTAGCAGTCTCGGTGCCACCGAACTGTGACTCGGTCTGACCGAGTTCACTAGTTCTGGTGCCAAAACTGCTTCGGTGTCACCGAGTTTGAAAATCGGTAGATCCGAGATGATTTCAGTGGGAAACTAAAACTAAGTTTTTGAATTACTCTTTTGGAAAATCTCTGCACTTTGTGATGCTCATCCACTCTATCTCATCTATAATCTATTCACAGGGTCAGCAGTCAGATTTGCATCATGTCAGACCAAAGTGACAGCCAGAACCTCTCAGAGCAGCAAGTGGTGATGAGTGAGGGCACTAGTCCCTCCAGCTCTTCAGATGATGGCAGCAGGAGCACCCCCAGCAATCTGCCTAAAGCTGCCACTAGATAAAGGAAGAAGAGAACTTCTGATTCTGAAGATGAAGATTATGTGGTAGAGGAAGAGGCCACATCAAGGAGAGTTGAGCCAGCTCAAGGCACAAGGCCAGGGCTGAAAATCAAAAGGCCAGCAGGCAGGCAGCCCATGTCTAAGGTTAGAGCTTCAACTGTGAAGCCTGCACCCACAGAGCCAGTTGTTGCTGAGGGCAAAAAGAGGAAGGAAAGGGTCAAGAAGACTGTAGCCAGAGTGCTTGGCAAGGCCTCCATCATGGAAGTTGAGGAGGAAGAAGAAGAGGTTGCTGCACCAGCACCCAAGGCACCCAAACTTATGGGAGATGCCATAAGGTCAGGGGCAACTGCATCCAAGCCCAAGGAAGCACCCAAGGCTGCATCTAAGCCAAAGAGTGCACCAAAGAGAAACACAAGAAGCATCCCAGCCACTGAAAAGAACAAGGCCCCGGTGCCTGAAGCTGCAGAGCAAGAGGAAGAGAATGTCCTTAGAAAGCTCAAGCCCAAGATCCCAGACCACAACGATGCTCATCCTGTGGCTGAGGATATGAAGCTCAGGAGAGATTCAGGGCTGAGAAAGTGGAGAGAAGCAGATCCGTATGCTTCTAGGAGAAGGACTGCAGTTGACTACAGGTTTCACACCAAGGAGCAGCAAGATTTCTATGAGACAGTGCTGCTAGATAAGAAGCCCATTGTCTGCGATATGAGATGGGTCAATTGGCAGTATATCAAGGATAATGAAGAGTACTTCCCTGGCGTGTATGACAGCTTTAGTGCGTGTGGAGTTGCAGACTTTGTTGGGCAGAAGCTCACAAAGTGGAACGAGGAGCTAATCATGCAATTCTACTCCACAGCACACTTCTACCCAGATGGGAGGATCACTTGGATGTCAGAAGGTACGAGGTACCAGTCCACAGTTGCTGAATGGGCTCAGCTAATTCATGCCCCAGAGGAGCAAGCAGATGACTTGGACATTTATGCCAAGAAGAAGATGGACCACAACTCAATGTCCAACATGTACAAGGAGATTCCGAATGAAGCACTTGACACTTTCAAATTTGGCTCAGTGCATTATCTTCTATCAGGACTGCCCACTATCAATTGGATATTGAGGCACACCCTATTGCCCAAGTCTGGAGATCACAAGATGATTAGAGGTCATGTGATCAATTTGCTTCATGTCTTTGACGTGCCTCAAAAATTCAAAGTCATGAGCCTCATAGTGGAAACAATCAAAAGGACTGCAGCAGATCAGAAGAGGAGTTGTGGGTATGCCCCACAGATTCAGGAGCTCATCAACTCAAAGATGGGCACAGGCACATATTTGTTGGATAAGGAACACCTGCCCATCCGTCCAGACTTCGAAGATAATCAAGTGATCATGACTGAGAATGAGCCATCATCTGCCCAAGCACAAGCCAAGAAGGAGAAGGCGAAGAAGGAGAAAGCTGCCAGGATGCCTACTCAAGAGGAGGCATCTGAATATTTTCTGAAAACCAAACAAGAGCAGCTTGGTTACCTGATTGCATCCACCCTGCGGATCGAGCAAGGACTAGCCACCCTAACTCGGAACCAGGCAAGCTTAGAGAGGATCATGGAACAGAGGTTCTATGATTTGGACATCAAGGTGACAGAGATACAGACTGTCGTAGAGCAGCTCCAGGATGACATGAATGAGAGGAGAGGCAGGACTACGACTGATGCTTTTGCCAGGGTGCCACGAGGTCCGAGGTCGTCTGCAATGCCAGTTGCTGACACCAGAGCTACCACGTCTGTGCCAGCCACAGCCTCAGTTCCACCAGCTCCAGCGTCCACTTCAGCCTCAACTCCGACCACGTCTACCGAAGGCTTCGTCCTTGGAGTGCTCCGGACTCCACCACCACCTGAAGATCAAGCCTGAGCGTCGACTTAGCACTATGCATTTTCTAGGAACTTTTTGGTAACTTGTTGCCAAAGGGGGAGAAAATGTATAGATCATAGGCTTCGAGAGAGAGTGTTGCTTTTATTCTCTCTTGTTTTATTTGGTGGTTTTTCGAACTTTATTTGCTTGTGTGTGAGATACTACGTCTTTATGCATGTGAGACATCGATGATCATGTGTTTGATCATAAGCTACACTTAATGTTTGCTTAATGCTATTATTATTCTATCTATCTTATGTGATCACTCACTATTCTTGGTGATGAGTGCATGTATTTCAATCTTATCATTTTTTAAGCGCTCCACCAAGATGTATGTGACATGGAAGAGTAACCCATGACTCTAACTCCTTGTGCATTTGCAGTCCAAAGCAAATTCTAAATATGCACAAATTTAGGGGGGCTCTTACTTGCCGCATACTTCTCAAAGCGACGATGTATTTCATGATTATTATAATTTGTCGAAGCTTTGATCTATATGTTGTCATCAATTACCAAAAAGGGGGAGATTGAAAGTGCAACTATCCCTAGGTGGTTTTGGTAATTCATAACAACATATAGCTCATTGAGCTAATGCTATTTCAAGATGATTATTTCAGGAAAGATCAATGATTGGCATGGCATGGATGTGAAAGTGGAACCCTCAAAATGCTAAGGACAAAGAATTGGCTCAAGCTCAAAAGTTCAAGACTCTTCATTTTGTATTTTAGTGATCCAAGATCACATTGAGTCTTTAGGAAAAGCCAATACTATCAAGGAGGGATGAGGTGTTGCTTAATGAGCCTCTTGCTTTATGTGCTTGGTGATATGCTCCAAAATCCTCAACCACTTTTCCATAGCCACAAATGACCTAAACCCTAAGCCAAACTCGGTCATACCGATTCTTTCAATCCGGCGCCACCGAGTTTCACTTGTCATTTGCCACTGCCAAACCCTAGCAATTTGGTCCTACCGATAAGGATCTTGGTCTCGCCGAGATGGGATTGCAAACTCTCTGTTTCCCTTTCGTAACTTTTCGGTCTCACCGAAAGAGCGAAACGGTCCCACCGAGATTGCAATGTAAACTCTGTGTTTCCTTCTTGTAACTTTTCGGTCTCACCGAAAGAGCGAGTCGGTCCCACTGAGTTTGCCTGACCAACTCTCTGGTTAGCTTATTGCCAAACTCGGTCTCACCGAGTTTGTGCAATCGGTCTCACCGAGATTATGTTATGCCCCAACCCTAACCGAATCGGTCCTACCGAGTTGCATGTCAGTCCCACAGAAATTCCTAACGGTCACTACGTTTACTATTTCGGTCCGACCGAGTTTGTTTATTCGGTCCCACCGAGATTGGTAAATTGTGTGTAACGGTTGGATTTTGTGTGGAGGCTATATATACCCCTCCACCTCCTCTTCACTCGTGGAGAGAGCCATCAGAACACATACACCATTCCAACTCATATGTTCTGAGAGAGAACCACCTACTCATGTGTTGAGACCAAGATATTCCATTCCAACCATATGAATCTTGATCTCTAGCCTTCCCCAAGTTGCTTTCCACTCAAATCTTCTTTCCACCAGATCCAAATCCTATGAGAGAGAGTTGAGTGTTGGGGAGACTATCATTTGAAGCACAAGAGCAAGGAGTTCATCATCAACACACCATTTGTTACTTCTTGGAGAGTGGTGTCTCTTAGATTGGCTAGGTGTCACTTGGGAGCCTCCGACAAGATTGTGGAGTTGAACCAAGGAGTTTGTAAGGGCAAGGAGATCGCCTACTTCATGAAGATCTACCGCTAGTGAGGCAAGTCCTTCATGGGCGATGGCCATGGTGGGATAGACAAGGTTGCTTCTTCGTGGACCCTTCGTGGGTGGAGCCCTCCGTGGACTCGCGCAACCGTTACCCTTCGTGGGTTGAAGTCTCCATCAACGTGGATGTAGGATAGAACCACCTATCCGAACCATGGGAAAAACATCCGTGTCTCCAATTGCGTTTGAATCCTCAAAACCCTTCCCTTTATATTCTTGCAAGTTGCATGCTTTACTTTCCGCTGCCAATATACTCTTTGCATGCTTGCTTGAATTGTGTGATGATTGCTTGACTTGTCCTAAGATAGTTAAAATCTGCCAAGAACTAAAATTGGGAAAAGGTTAAGTTTTTATTTGGTCAAGTAGTCTAATCACCACCCCCCCCCCCTCTAGACATACTTTCGATCCTACAAGAAACCGCCTCGCGTTATGTGTGAAGCTGGTTGAAGAAAAACGATTTGAATAATCACCGAGCCATGGCCTAACGTCATGTTGCCAGAGCGTGTCAGCAGATTAAGATTTGTGGAAATATTATTCTCTCTATGGTGGTATGTGGAATTTATTTTGCAGGGTCGGACACTATCCTGGTATTCAAACTCTTCTGTGATATGTTCGGAGGAGGAACCCGCCTTGCAATGCCAAAGACAATACTACGTGCCGGAATCATCGTCATTGAAAGCCTGGTTCAGGGACTACTGAGGGAGTCCTGGATTAGGGGGTCTCCGGACAGCCGGATTATATCCTTTGGCCGGACTGTTGGACTATGAAGATACAAGATTGAAGACTTCGTCTCGTGTCCGGATGGGACTCTACTTGGCGTGGAAGGCAAGCTTAGGCAATACGGATATGTATATCTCCTCCTTTGTAACCGACCTTGTGTAACCCTAGCCCTCTCCGGTGTCTATATAAACCGGAGGGTTTTAGTCCGTAGGACAACATACAATCATACCATAGGCTAGCTTCTAGGGTTTAGCCTCTCTGATCTCGTGGTAGATCTACTCTTGTACTACCCATATCATCAATATTAATCAAGCAGGACGTAGGGTTTTACCTCCATCAAGAGGGCCCGAACCTGGGTAAAACGTCGTGTCCCATGCCTCCTGTTACCATCCGCCTTAGACGCACAGTTCGGTACCCCCTACCCGAGATCCGCCGGTTTTGACACCGACAGGGAGGGAGAGAAAGATGTATCGAGAGTGTGCGCGGTAGGCACAGAGGCACAACTAGCGAGTGTTTGTGTGTGTTTGAGAGAGAAGCGGTAGATAGATTAATTACTATCAAGCTCGACGTGCCACCCTACTCCTTCGGTGTCGGGTAGTGTGTGTGTGTGTTTGAGAGAGAAACCAGTCGATAGATTAGTATCAAGATCGAGGTATCAACCTACTCCTTTGGTGTCGGGAAGTGTGTGTGTGGGTGTGGGGGCAGTGACACTTACATGTCTCTACTCTTATAAAAAAACAGATTTGGTGATGATGGTGTGCCTGCCATTGTCGGAGTAATTGGACACGGATACCCCGAAGACGGCGAGACAAGAATTCAAGACATCGGGGCTAACAAAGCCCCTCAGTCCAACTACTGGTTGGCGGCTGACTGTTGGCGGCTGACTGCTCCACCAGGCCGACTGCTGGCTGCCGACTGTTGGCTGCTGACTGCTCCACCAGGCCGACTGTTGGCTGCCGACTGCTGGCTGCCGACTGCTGGCTGTCGACTGTTGGCTGCCGACTGCTCCACAAGGCCGACTGCTGGCTGCCGACTGCTGGCTACCGACTCCTCCACCAGGCCGACTGCTGGCTGCCGACTACTTCACCAGGCCGACTGCTGGCTGCCTACTCCTCCACCAGGCCGACTGCTGGCTGCCGACTCCTCCACCGGGCCGACTGCTGGCTACCGACTCCTCCGCCAGGCTGACTGCCCAAAGTCAACTACAGCCTGATGAGACACCGACGGGACGACCATACCACGACGTCATCTACAGTGTACTGTGTCCCCTGGGTACTGATTTATAAAGTACCCCAGGGGACAAGCATGACATGCACCATGCCACTAGCCATGCCTACATAGCTTAGCTTGTAAGCTACCCAAGGTAGCTTACAACCAAAGCCACTACCACCCATGCCAACTCCTATATATATAGGCACACATCCATCCATCAGGGGATGGACTCACACACACAAGCTAGCTAGCTAGCAAGAGAGCTAGCTAGCAATCCATCCATCCACTCCTACGGGCAAGCATGCCCAAGCGCACCCATTTGGCCAAGAGCAACGGCCACCATGCCACATGCATATACGAGGCCAGATGCCTATGGCACTGACCTCAGATACAGCTTCAGGAGCACTCTGTACCAGATATACCACCTATACTCAGACATGCAGGAGTAGTGGTGTTATCTCTCCAGAGAGCCCCGAACCTGGGTAAACTAGCGCGTGATACTCGCATACCCGTCCCTGGATATTCTGGCAGCAGTCTTGCCCTCACACGAAGCAACCTTGTGGCATATGTCGTCTTGCACCCCCCCCCCACCCCCGTGAGAATACCACGATATTTGGCGCCCACCATGGGGCGGTACTATGCTACCGCGTTGCTGCTGGTTTCGCAGTCCGGGTGGGACCATCTTCACCATCACCGCTGCGGCGTCGCATCGTCTCTCCGGTAGCGCTCGGGGGCTCGACTTCGACCCGCCCCCGGAGCGGCCGCGCGGGACGGCGCGTCCTCGTCGTCGGCCTCGCCGCCCTCGTCATCACCACCGTTGCGACGCTGGCCGTCCGTCCGCGCACGCGCCACGCGCGCGTTGCCTCGCTTCGGTCGGCCGCCTCCGTGCGTGTCGTGCCACGTCGCTCGCGTCTACTCCCCTCCGCATTGTGCCTTGCTCCGGCCCAAGCACGCGTTTGCTTCTTCATATATCGTCTATGCAAGCTAGCTAGCTGCTAAGTCAAACAGTCAACCGTGGTCAATACACTACCCATACTATCCCAAACATGAGCTTCGTTTGCTGCTTAACTCATATGCTGCTACTGTGGCCTGGCCGCATGTGCGCGGCTGCGGTCGGCGTCACTAGCACATGCATCGTCCCCGCGAGCACCCGCGCAGCTGCCCTCGCCCCCGCGTGTGGCGCACCTCCACGCCCGCTCCCAGACCATCTCCACCGCATCCTCTCTCTGCTGGCCTCGCGCGGCTCCCGAGCCGGCCGCTGCTTCGTGGTCGGCGGAGGCTCCGCCGATGTACCCGCGTCTTCCTGGGCCGGTTGTGCCCCGGTTCTTCGTCTTCGCCCCCCCCCCCCCCCCCTCCCCGACCTCCTCCCGCACGCGCCGTCTCCCGCCTACCACGCTGGCCGGTCCTTGCCGCCTGCTCCGCGCCGGGTGCTGCCATCGCGGCCTGCTCCACGCGCCTGGCCGGGTGCTCCCGCCCGCGTCGCCCGACTCCCGTGCTCGGCCGCGTCGCGGTGCCTACCCTCACCTTCGCCGTGGCGGCTGGCCGAGTCCCACGCGCCTCCGCCCGTCGTCTCCTCCGCGCAACCGCCGTCCCGGCCCGGCCACTCTGTCGGTGCGCGGCCGCAACCCTTCCCCGTCGCGGTGCCGCCCCGCATCGCCGCCTCTGAGTCTTGCCTCGCCCGGGCCGGCTCTGCATCCCGCCTCCATGCGCTGGCCTTGACCGGCCTGCCCCGCGCCCGCGCCGCCTGGCCCCAGCACGCCCGCAAACTTGCCGTCTCCATGCGGGGCCTCCCGAGCCGCCTGCTCGCCGGCCCCGCCCCAGGCCTCCTGCGCGTCCGCGCGCCCATCGCGCTGCGCCCTGCACCCGACTCCCCGTCGCCGCGCATTTGCACCACCGCGCCCCTGGCTGCCTGCAGCGCTTGCGCTGGGTCCGACGCACCGCGTCGTCCAGCCGGCTTCCCGCACCACCACTAGCCGGCTCGCCGCCCGCACTGTCCAACTCCTGCGCCACGCACGACGGCCAGCTGCCTCGCCTCGGCGCTGTCCGACTCCTATCCGCACAGTCGGCCGCTACGCCGCCGGCTCCGCTGCTGTGCCACAACCCGGCCTGCCGGCTTTCCTGCCACCCGGCAGGGCCGGCTCCGCCTGTTCCGGTCGCCTTCCAGCTTCGCCCGGGCCGACTGCTCATCCGCCCCATGGTCCCGGCCTCCTCCCGCGGTGCCCCGCGGACGCCTCCGCACGCCGCGCCCGCCAGCAGGCTTCTCGGCTCCGGCCCCCTCCGCTTCCTGGCGCTCGCCCCTGGTCGGCTTCTCGTGCAGAGGCGGAGGGACTGGCTGCCCCCGCGGAGATGAAGAAAGAGAAGAGCCGGATGAGGAAAGAGGCCGGTTGCTGAAAAGAAAAGAAAAAGAGAGAGAGAGAAGTTGGCTGGGACAAAAAGAACAAAAAAAGAGAGTGTGCACGACCGGGTGCCCACAGCCGACTGGCAGAGAAAAGGAGAGAAATGTGCGTCCGACCGCTGGCTGCCTGGCCGGCTGCAAAGAGCCCGACTGCTGTTTCGGGGTCCGCCCGCCCAGCCGGCTGAAGAAGAAAAAAGCACAAGCTTAAAAAAAGAAGACAAAGTGGTCGCCGGGAGATCCGGCCCGACTGCTCAATAGTCGGCCCGAATCTCGGAGGCTACACCTAGCGGGTGCGCTGACGCGCCCCCGCGAAGAAGAAGACAAGGTAGTTGCCGGAAGATCCGGCCCGACTGCTCAGCAGTCGGCCCGAATCTCCGGGGCTACACCCAGTGGGTGCGCTGGCGCGCCCCCACGGAAGATTGCAAACAAAAAAAGAGTTTTGTCCGTTAACAGAAGCCGGCAGAAGAGAAAAAGAAGAAAAAGGGTGCTGCAAGATGCCTCGCCGCCTGGCCGGTCGAGCCTAGCCGGCCAGGACCCCCCTTTGAGCACTCGGAGGCTCGAAGGCTACACCCAGCGGGTACGCCGGCGCGCTCCGCGAGCGCCGAGCCATGCCGGTTGTCTTCGACAACGACCGCGACTACACGAATATCAATGTGAGCTCCTCGCCCGCATATTTTTTGCACCGCAAGAGCACGGATAACCCTGAGCGATGCTCGGGGGCTATCTCCACATTTTATTATAGTTGCATCACTGTTCACCCCGGCGCCAGCCAGAGTTGGCCCGGGGGCTAGCCGCTTGGCCTGAGACGTTAGTTCCCGCAGACGGCTTAGTACCGTGCGCGGTACCAAAGGCCCACTCTTAGTCACAGATCGCAAAGCGGCTGTCCGACTAGCAAGAGTGAACGCTGGAGGCCACCCACGCGAAAAATGTTCGGGAAGAAAAACGCTTCGGGCGATCCGGCCGTTACCTTTACAAGTATCTACTCGGTTGAATCTGCTCCCAGACTCTGAGTACTGTACACTCCACTTCGCGGCCCACTCTCAGCCACAGACCGCAGAGCGGCTGTCAGGCGAGCGAGAGCACAAGCCAAAAGGCAGAGGGAACACGAAAAAGATTAAGGGGGCTCAGACTAAAGCGAGTCGGCACCCTCCGCATAAAACTTGCAATGCTAAAAGCAAACATTTTATATATCTGCGTGGACTAACTTTGTCTTTTTCATGATCATTTCCATGAACAGTCGCCAAAAAAACATCCGTCCAACTTTGCCAAGTTGCCCGGAGGCTTGGGGGCTACTGTCGGAGTAATTGGACACGGATACCCTAAAGACGGCGAGACAAGAATTCAAGACATTGGGGCTAGCAAAGCCCCTCAGTTCAACTACCTGGTTGGCGGCTGACTACTGGCTGCTGAATGCTCCACCAGGCCGACTGCTGGCTGCCGACTGCTGGCTGCTGACTGCTCCACCAGGCCAACTGTTGGTTGCCGACTGCTGGCTGCCGACTGCTCCACCAGGCCAACTGCTGGCTGCCGACTGCTGGCTACCGACTCCTCCACCAGGCCGACTGCTGGCTGCCGAGTACTCCACCAGGCCGACTGCTGGCTGCCGACTCCTCCACCAGGCCGACTGCTGGCTGCCGACTCCTCCACCAGGTCGACTGCTGGCTGCCGACTCCTCCACCAGGCCGACTGCTGGCTGCCGACTCCTCCGCCAGGCCGACTGCCCAAAGTCAACTACAGCCTGACGAGACACCGACGAGACGACCATACCGCGACATCATCTACAGTGTACTATGTCCCCTGGGTACTGATTTATAAAGTACCCTAGGGGACAAGCATGACATGCACCATGCCACTAGCCATTCCTACATAGCTTAGCTTGTAAGCTACCCAAGGTAGCTTACAACCAAAGCCACTACCACCCATGCCAACTCCTATATATATAGGCACACATCCATCCATCAGGGGATGGACTCACACACTCATGCACACACACAAGCTAGGTAGCTAGCAAGAGAGCTAGCTAGCAATCCATCCATCCACTCCTACGGGCAAGCATTCCCATGCGCACCCATTCGGCCAAGAGCAACGGCCACCATGCCACATGCATATACGAGGCCAGATGCCTATGGCACTGACCTCAGATACTGCTCCAGGAGCACTCTGTACTAGATATACCACCTATACTCAGACATGCAGGAGTAGGGGTGTTATCTCTCCGGAGAGCCCCGAACCTGGGTAAACTAGCGCGTGATACTCGCATACCCGTCCCTGGATATTTCGGCAGCAGTCTTGCCCTCACACAAAGCCACCTTGTGGCATATGTCGTCTTGCACCCCCCCCCCCCCCGTGAGAATACCACGACGGCCATCCTGCAATATAGGCCATCTGATTTATATCTGATGGATAGGAAGGAACTATGGCTATTTTGCAAAAATATACCCACACCCCTCTCCACATTTGCAAATAAGGCCTTCCCTCGTTCATCCTTTTCTCCCACAAGATAAACTAGTCATACAAATGCATCTTGATGTTCCGTGCAACGCATGGGCATCTTGCTAGTAGGGAGAACGAGTTTGTGTCACACATATCTATATTAAGGGATAGGTAGATAGCATGTGTGTGAGGCATACTTAAAGCATCACGGAGAAAAACAAACGGTGTGCACGCAAGTGCCGGAAAAATGAAGCAAGAAACAATGTCTACGCGCGCGCGCGCGTGTGTGTGTGTGTGTGTGTGTGTGTGTGTAAGAGAGAGAGAGAGAGGAAGAGAGAGAGAGAGCAAAATCTCAGAACAAAAGGTGCTCTGCTGGAATCCCATTGTATGTATTCATATGGTTCCGGAACTCAAGTTAACCTTAGGCATATGTGTGAGAGACTGATACGTCTCCAACGTATCTATAATTTTTGATTGTTCCATGCTGTTTTATTATCAATCTTGGATGTTTTATAATCATTTTATAGTCATTTTACATCATTTGTTGGTACTAACCTATTGACATAGTGCCCAATGCCAGTTCCTGTTTTCCATGTTTTTTACATCGCAGGAAATCAATATCAAACGGAGTCCAAATGGCACGAAACTTTACGATGATTTTTTATGGCCCAAAATGAAGCAGATGGGCCCTGGTTGCACCTAGGGGGAGTCCCAAGGAGGGGACAACCAACCAGGGTGCGCCAGGAGGCCCTGGCGTGCCCTGGTGGGTTGTGCCCACCTCGAGTACCCCCCCGGACCGCCTCTTTGCTCTATCAATACCCCAAAAATCCCAGAACCCTAGGGGAGTCGACGAAATATTCATTCAATCGCCGCAGAGTCCAGAAACACCAGATCCAATCTAGACACCATCATGGAGGGGTTCACCACTTCCATTGGTGCCTCTTCGATGATGCGTGAGTAGTTCTTTGTAGACCTTCGGGTCCGTAGTTAGTAGCTATATGGCTTCATCTCCCTCTCTTGATCCTCAATACAATGGTCTCTTGGAGATCCATATGATGTAACTCTTTTGCGGTGTGTTTCCTGGGATCGATGAACTTCGAGTTTATGATCAGATCTATGTTTTTATATCCATGAAAGTATTTGAGTTTCTTTGATCTCTTTTATGCATGATCCCTTATAGCCTCGTATTTCTTCTCCGATATATGGGTTTTGTCTGGCCAACTCGATCTATTTATCTTGCAATGGGAAGAGGTGCCCGGTGGTGGGCTCGATCTTACGGTGCTTGATCCCGGTGACAGAAAGGGAACCGACACGTATGTATCGTTGCTACTAAGGGTAAAAAGACGAGATATGTATCTATCGCCATATAGATAAACGGATCTTGTCTACATCATGTCATCGTTCTTATTGCATTGTCCCATTTTTCCACGAACTTAATACACTAGATGCATGCTGGATAGCGGTCGATGTGTGGAGTAATAGCAGTAGATGCAGGCAGGAGTCGGTCTACTAATCTTGGACGTGATGCCTATGTAATGATCATTGCTTGGATATCATCATAATTATTTGAAGTTCTATCAATTTCTCAACAGTAATTTGTTTACCCACCGTTTGCTATTTTTCTTGAGAGAAGCCACTAGTGAAACCTACGGCCCCCGGGTCTTATTTCTCATATATTTGCCTTTGCGATCTACTTTCTCCTTGCTTTTATTTTCAGATCTATTAAACCAAAAATACGAAAATACTTTGCTGCACTTTATTTTATTTGCGATCTATTTATCCAATCTATTACAACTTTTTTACCGTCACGCACCAATTTCTGGCGCCGTTACCCGAAAGGGGTTGACAACCACTTTAACACGTCGGGTTGCGAGGTGTTGTTATTTGTGTGCAGGGGTTGTTTACGTTGTGTTGCTTGGTTCTCCTACTGGTTCGATAACCTTTGTTTCAAAACTGAGGGATTCGTCGTTGTGCTGCATCATCCCTCCCTCTCCGGGGAAATACCAACATAGTTCCAACTGCCATCAAGGAGAATTTCTGGCGCCGTTGCCGGAGTGGATCTTCAACATAACCAGGTTCCAAATCAAAAATCTCATCTCCTTTCCATTTACATTATTTTCCATTTGCCTCTTGTTTTCCTCTCCCTCTCTTCACAAAATTTGTTGTTTTATTCGTCTCTCTTTTTCCGTTCACCATTTTCTTGTCGGATCTGTTTTTGAGTGCAATCTTGTTGTGTGGTCATCATGACTCAAGAGAACACCAAGTTATGTGATTTCTCAAATACCAACAACAATGATTTTATTGGCACTCCGCTTGCTCCTCCCGCCACTAGTGTGGAGACTTGTGATATTAATACTGCTTTGCTGAATCTTGTTATGAAATACCAATTTTCTAGTACTCCTAATGAGGATGCCGCGTCCCATCTTAATACCTTCGTGGAATTATGCGATATGCAAAAGAAAAAAGATGTGGACAATGATGTGGTCAAGATGAAATTACTTCCGTTCCCTTTGCATGATTCTGCAAAAATTTGGTTCTCTTCTTTGCCTCATAATAGTATCGATACTTGGAATAAGTGCAAAGATGCTTTTATCACTAAGTATTTTCCTCCTACAAAAATTATTTCCCTTAGAACCCAGATCATGAATTTCAAGCAACTTGAACATGAGCATGTTGCGCAATCTTGGGAAAGGATGAAAATGATGCTGAGGAATTGCCCAACTCATGGGTTAAATCTTTAGATGATCATACAAAAAATTTATGCGGGATTGAATTTTGTTTCTCGTAATACTTTAGATTCCGCCGCGGGTGGTACTTTTATGTAAATTACTTTGGGTGAAGCTACCAAATTGCTTGATAATATCATGGCAAATTATGCACAATGGCATACCGAAAGAGCTCCTACTAGTAAAAAAGTTAATTCGGTTGAAGAAATTTCTTCTTTGAGTGATAAAGTTGATGCTCTTATGAAATTGGTTTCTAGTAAAAGTGCTCCTATTGATTTTAATGATATGCCTTTGTCTACTTTGATTGAGCAAAATAGTGATGCCATTGATGTGAATTTTATCTCTAGAAATAATTTCAACAACAATGCTTATAGAGGTAATTTTAATCCTAGGCCTTTTCCTAGTAATTCCTCTAATAATTATGGTAATTCCTATGGAAATCAATCTTATAATAATAGGAACACCTCTGATCTTCAGAATAATATTAAAGGATTTATCAACACACAAAAAGTTTTCAACACTTCCATAGAAGAAGAGTTGAACAAAATTGATGGTTTGTCTAGAAGTGTTCATAAAATTCCTCATGATGTGGAAAATCTCAAGATGAAATTTTTTGTGCCTAAAGTAGATGAATCAATTAAAGCTCTTTAAGTTTCTATGGATGAAAGTAATAAAAGAACTGCTATGCTTAGAGCTAAAAGAGAGTTTTTGGAAAAGGCGTTTTCTAGTGATTATTCTTGTAAAAGTGATGAAGATCTTAAAATGATTGGTGTTTCTTCTATTGATTCATTGTTTAGTAAAGTTAAGAATGATGAAAAAGGGACAGGAGAAGAGTCAACTTTGGATAGAAGGCGTCCCAATATTTCGGAGGGTGAAAATGTTGTTGAGAAAATTTATGAAAGTGGGTTTGGAGAGGTCAAAACTTTAGCTAGTGATGCACCCACTATTTTGTATTACAAAGACTTTAATTATGATAGTTGCTCTTTGATTGATTGTATTTCTTTGTTGCAATCCATTATAAATTCACCCCATGCTTATGAACAAAATAAAGCTTTTACTAAACATATAGTTGATGCTATGATGAAAGCTCTGGAAGAAAAATTGGAATGAGAAGTTTCAATTCCTAGAAAATTGTATGATGAGTGGGAACCTACTATCAAAGTCAAGATTAAAAATCATGAATGTTTAGCTTTGTGTGACCTGGGTGCTAGTGTTCCCACAATTCCGAAATCTATGTGATGTGCTTGGTCTTACCAATCTTGAAGAATGTTCCTTGAATTTGCACTTTGCGGATTCTAATATTAAAAAGCCTATGGGAAGAATTAATGATGTTCTTATTCTTGAAAATAGGAATTATGTGCCCATAGATTTTATTGTTATTGATATTGATTGCAATCCGTCTTGTCCTATTATTCTTGGTAGACCATTTTTACACACTATCAGTGTCATGATTGATATGAAAGAAGTCAATATTAAGTTCCAATTTACTTTGAGGAAAGGTATGGAACGCTTTCCTAGAACTTTAATTAATACACCTTATTAATCAATCATGAGGGCATGTTATGGATCTCGAACCAAGGATGACAAAACTTAGATCCTTGCTATATGCCTAGCTAAGGGCGTAAAACTATAGCGCTTGTT
Organism: Triticum monococcum; assembly: GCA_034509565.1. Lineage (NCBI taxonomy): Eukaryota > Viridiplantae > Streptophyta > Magnoliopsida > Poales > Poaceae > Triticum > Triticum monococcum. The sequence continues at coordinate 631,624,824 of CM067843.1, forward strand.
GGTAGGCAACCCAATGAATAAATTTATTTTTGCTTTTTGCTTCCTATTCTTGAGTGTTAGCAAAGTTATGCTACTGTTATGATTGTGTTTTTTATGTTTTAATTAGTGTTTGTGCCAAGTAAAGCCTTTAGGATCTTCTTGGACAATAGTTGTTTGATCTTGCTGAAAAAACAGAAAAGTTTGCGCTCACAAAATTAATTTTAATATTTTACTAGAGATCGATAAAATAACCATTCCACTTGCAGTAGATCAATATAGAAATTTCTCAGGTCTTCCTAATTTTTCAGAGTCTTTGGAGTTACATAAGTATTCAAAATAGTCAGATTGCTACAGACTGTTCTGTTTTGACAGATTCTGTTTTCTTTGTGTTGTGTGCTTATTTTGATGGCTCTATGGTTTTCTTTGATGAGTTTTTGCCACACAAAAGTTGGAATACAGTAGATATAATACAAAAACAAAATATGAATTGGTTTGATACAGCACTTATAGTAGTGATTTATTATTCTTATACTAACGGATCTCACGAAGGCTTTGTTGAGTTTTGTGTGATTGAAGTTTTCAAGTTTTGGGTTATCTTACGATGGATGAAGGAAGGATGTAAGAGCCTAAGCTAGGGGATGCCCCGGCATCCCAAGCTATTATTCAAGAATGAGCAACCAACTAAGCTTGGGGATGCCCCCGAGTGGCATCCCCACTTTCTTCCAACAACTATTGGTATTTTACTCGAGACTCTATTTTTATTCGTCACATGATATGTGTTTTTCTTGGAGCATCTTGTATGATATGTGTGTTTTCTTGTTTTATTTTGTGTTTTAAGTTATCAATCCGTGCTGGACACACCTATTTTAGAGAGCCAAAATTATGTCATGACTTGTTAGAATTGATCTCTATATATGATTCATTTAAATCTTTTATGAGCTAGGACTTGCTCTACTGCTTCACTTATATCTTTTTGAGCATGGTGTGCTTAGTATTTTTGAAGAAATGCTCTCTTGCTTCACTTAGTTTTTTTTGAGAGCTAGTAAAATTTTGAAGAAATTCTCTCTTGCTTCACTTCAATTATTTTGAGAGAAAGAAAATTTGTTATGCTCATGATCTTCACTTGTATTTGGTTGAGCTTCATGAAAATTAGTCCCAAAGTGATAGATATCCAAGAAGGATAAAGAAAAGAAAATGTCATGAAGATCATTGGACAAAATAAACTTGATTCTTAGTAATAGTTTTGAGATATGATGATGTGATATGTGAGTTATGTTGATGAGTAATTGTGTTCTAGTAAGAATATGGGTGTTAAGGTTTGTGATTCCCTATGTGTCGGTGTACTAAAGTAGGGGTACCTTAGTATCCCGAACTTGTGCATGGGCAGTCGCAGCGTCCCGCGGCAAGGCTTGCCGGGCGACCGCCAAGATCCTCCGTGGTTCCTTTGGAGCTATGCAAGAACTAAGTATCCAAGACCCCGGCAAGAAGAGCTTGCCGGGAAGGAGACAAGACCCCGGCAAGAGGAGCTTGCCAGGAAAGCCAACCAAGGCACCGGTGAGCGACAAGCTCCCGGACGCGACAAGACGACAACCGTGGCAAGGTTGCCGCGGCAAACCTCCACTCTGTACCTGCGCTCCAGCACATCCACCAACGTGTCGCTCTGGGACCCTTCCAGGCGTACGTGGCGGAAGGCTGTGCAACCAGAGGTACACGGTGGCAAGCGGCGCTGACAAGATCGCCATTGTGGCAAGCATTGGTGTCCCTGGCGGTCCCTTTTCTGCACCGTCTAGGCGACGTAGACAGGCATTTAATACCTTTGTCCCCTGCCGTCAGGGTTAGGTATGATACAACTGTAGTAGGCGGTGGTGCCAACCGCCACGCCTTTTACATTTTTACCCTCATCTATGTTGCCACCTGTCGGTGACCCCTTAATCATATAAAAGGAGGCCCATGCGCAACAGAGAGGGGGGACGATCATTCCCACGCTCGGTCTTGCTAGCTGCTGGTGTGTACTATAGCAATCAGCGCTCCCGAGCAAGAACACCAATACAAAACAAAGCAGGAGTAGGGTTTTACGCATCTGTGCGGCCCGAACCTGGGTAAACCGATCGTGTCGCTCGTGCGCATCGCCTCGATCTGCTCTTCGTGCACTCTCCGCCCCCTGCCGAACCGAAAGGGGCCCGGTCCGCCGTGGTCCCATAGGTGTCCATGGGATCAGCACCCCCGACATCTTTGGCGCGCCAGGTAGGGGCGCGTCGAGGTTGTGCGAACCTGATCCGGCGTTCGCACGAGCCAAATTTTCATCATCTTCATCGACATGCCGTCGAAGAAGAAGGCTTCGGAGGCGGCTGCTCCGTCCGCGCCAAGCCCACCATCGCTGGAGCGAACGGCTGGTGGAGTAGACGCCGGCGGAAGAACGGGCGCCGACGAGGGGGCTCATGGTGCTGCCAGGTCCAAGGACAAGACTGCGCTGCACATCGGCGGCGCGGTCGGCTCCCACAACGACCGAGCGCACTCCAAGACCTCGGCGTCCGTACACGCACCACGCCCATCTCAGGAGGCGCGGGACCAGCAGCGTAATGGTACCCATGGTACCATACGTTTGCTGGGCCAAGATCAAGCTGGTGGATCCCGGTGTGCTCAAGACCAGCATGCACGCCAACATGCTGGCGCGAGCGTGGCACGGTCGCTTGGACGAGATACTGCTCCTTCTAACGTAGTTAGAAGTCCGAGCATATCCCGTTCCTCGCACCGTTCGCCGCCGCCGCCCGCCACTCCGGCAGAAGCTTTGGCGCGAGCTCAACTGCTCCTAGACTACCCTCCAGCGGCGGACAAGATCGACGACTGGAGGGCCACTATCCAGAGTCTCAACGGCTTCGCCAACGGCGACAACCCACGGCAGCCGAGCACATCGCAGCCGCGGCAAGTCAATCAGGCGCGAGCCGGTGGCGACAAGACCGGGGAGGGTGCAACCACTGTGCACTCTCCGCCTCGAAGGCCAAGATCGCCGACTCGCTGGATCCACCACGACAGCGACTCCACCGCGTCATCTGATCCACGAGCTCGTCGCGATCAGCGCCAAGTTCTTTATGAACGACAGCAAGAAAACGCTCGTACCCGCATCGAGCGCCGAAGAGAAGCGCGGCGTCAATCAGACCTGCGCGCTGGGCCCTCTGTTGACATGCATGCGCCAGGGGAACCAGGCGACTTGCTGTACGCGGTAGGTTGCCCTGCGTTTACCCGTGAGCTGCGGCAAGTCCAGTGGCCCAGCTAGAAGAACTTCAAGCCAGACATACCAGAGAAGTACGACGGCAAGTCGCACCCGTCGGAGTTCCTCAGCATCTACACCATCGCGGTGCAAGCTGCCGGGGGGCGAGACGACAAGGTCCTTGCCAACTACTTCCCGCTGGTGCTCAAGCCCGAAGTCAGGTCCAGGCTCATGCACTTGCCGGACAACTCCATATCCTCTTGGGCAGACCTATGCCATCAGTTTGTCGGCGCCTTTACAGGCGGCCACAAACCTCATGGCCAAGAGAGTGACCTTCATCTGCTCGCCCAGAAGGAAGGAGAGCCCTTGCGCAAGTACATTCAGAGATTCGGTCGTGTACAGCGCAACATCCCAGATATCCACCCTGCCGCGGTCATCAGCGCGTTCCATCAGAACGTGCATAACCGCAGGATGCGGGAGGAGATGGCGATGAGTAGGATCAGAGACGTCAGTGAGCTATATGCCCTGGCCGACAAGTGTGCATGCGCTGAAGAAGGGAGGAAACTCCCCGGAGAGAATACTGGAGCAGGAGGATCTGACAGCGAGGATGCTGCCCCGGCAAAGAAAAACCGGCGGCGCAACAACAGGAAGAAGAAAGGCAAAGAGGTGCTAGTCGTTGAGCAGTCCGGCAACGACGGCGACGCCAAGCAAGCCAAAGTTGGTAACTCCGGCAAGGAGGTTGCCGCATGCACCAACTGCCAGGCTGTGGCAGCTGCCGGCAAGCAGGATGGCTCCGACAAGCAGTACTACAAGATCCACCGCACCAAGGGCCATGACCTCCAGAGCTGCAAGAAGGTCGAGCAGCTTGTCCAGCAACAAAAAGCTGAGTACGAGCGGCACGACAAGGAGAGGGCCCAAGGAGGCGGTGGAGAAGCCGGCAAGAAGCGCGCTGGCCAGGGAGGACGCCGCGGCAAGGCCAACCTACGGCAAGGAGACAGACCTCCCCGCGGCCGCGACAAGGATGAAGACGAAGATGACGACGAAGACATGGATGATGTCGAGACCAGTGAGCAGGAGTTCTAGAAAGCCACAGAAGTCTTGTGCATTGACGGCGGTGCTTCTCTGCATACTTCCCACCGCCAACTCAAACAGTGGGCGCGGGAAGTCAATGCGGCAGAACCACCTGTCGAATCGCGCAAGCTTCTGAAATGGTCCAGCACGCCTATCATCTTTGACATTGAGGACCACCCTGATCGCACAACTGCGGTCGGGTGCTTGTCGTTGTTGGTTTCACCAACAATCCGCAACCACAAGGTCACTAAGATGCTAGTTGACGGCGGGGCCGGCTTGAATCTGATCTCCTCTGCTGTGCTCCAGAAACTCCAGATCCCTGACAGCGAGCTCGAAGAGACCGGCACATTCCAAGGAATTAACCCGGGAAGGAGCAAGCCGAAAGGGAAGGTCACGTTGCCGGTAACATTTGGCAGCGAGCTGAACTTCAGAACTGAGAGGGTCACTTTTGACGTTGCCGATTTTCCATTGCCTTACAATGGGATACTTGGCCGTCCAGCGCTCGCCAAGTTCATGGCAGCCTCTCACTATGCATACAACATGCTCAAGATGCCAGGCCCGATAAGCGTCATCTCTGTCCCTGGTGACAAGAAGGATGCCCTTATCTGCGCCGACAAGATCTACCGGGAAGCAGCAGCCGCAACAGATCGCAAGACACTTGCCGCTGAAGCTCCCGGGGGGAAGAAGAAGGTCAAGTCTGGCAAGAGCTCTGATGCCCACTCCGGCAAGCGCACCTCTTCGGAGTGCTGCGCTACCGTCGAGGACGCACCATCGAGCTCCATCGGAAAGTGTAAGAAGGCAATGGCAGCTCCACCGCATACCAAGAAAGTGTCCGCCAAGGAGGATGGCACTGGTGGTACCTTCACCATCAGTGCCACTCTCGACCCTAAATAGGAAAGCGCGCTCATTGCTTTCCTGCAGGCGAATGTCGACGTGTTTGCGTGGCAACCGTCTGACATCCCCGGTGTTCCCAGGAAAGTAATTGAGCACCACCTTGCCGTTTGTCCTCATGCACGGCCCATCAAGCAGAAGGTCAAGAAGCAAGCAGTGGAACGCCAAGAATTCATAGCAGAAGAAATCAAGAAATTGGAAGCAGCAGGCCTTGTCAGAGGAGTGCTCCATCCCACGTGGTTGGCCAATCCTGTAGTCGTGCGCAAGGCAAACGGGAAATGGAGGCTTTGTATTGACTTTACTGATGTTAATAAAGCTTGTCCCAAAGACCCATTTCCCTTGCCGCGCATTGACCAGATTGTTGACTCCACGGTCGGATGTGACTTGCTTTCATTTCTTGACGCATATTCAGGATACCATCAGATCTTCATGGCAGAAGAGGATGAGGAGAAAACCGCATTCATCACTCCATGTGGCACGTACTGTTTCGTACGGATGCCTTTTGGTTTAAAAAATGCTGGTTCAACATTTGCAAGAGTAGTCCATGTTGCTCTGAAGCCGCAAATACACAGAAATGTAGAAGCTTACATGGATGACATAGTGGTCAAGAGCAAAGACAGGGCAACTCTGGTTCAAGATTTAGAAGAAACTTTTGCAAATCTGCGCAAGATCAACCTCAAGCTCAACCCCGAGAAGTGCGTGTTTGGAGTCCCTTCCAGCAAGCTTCTCGGGTTCTTTGTGTCTCAGCGGGGAATTGAAGCCAATCCCGACAAAATCAAGGCCACTGAGCAGATCGAAGCACCAAACCGCGTCAAGGATGTACGAAAACTTGCCGGTTGTGTGGCTGCTCTCAGCAGGTTTATCTCTCGGTCTGCTGAGCGCGCCCTGCCATTTTTCAAAATTTTGAAAAAGGCAGGTCCAATGAAATGGACTCCGGAAGCGGAGGTTGCGCTGCAGGACTTGAAGAGATACCTGTCCTCCACTCCGACACTTGTCGCACCTAAGCCGCAAGAGAAGTTGCTGCTATATATAGCGGCAACCAATCAAGTGGTTAGTGCTGCGTTAGTGGCGGAGAGGGAGGCAGATGACGAGCCAGCAACCGCGGCAAGCGCATCCAGCAACAAGCAGGGGGCTTCCCTGACAAGCTCTGGTCCCGACAAGGATGGATCTGCGCAGGTGCGCGAAGAGATGCAGAAGAGAATGGTGCAGCGCCCAGTTTACTTTGTTAGTTCCCTTCTGCAGGGGGCTAGGTCAAGGTACTCTGGTGTGCAGAAGTTGCTTTTTGGCCTTCTCATGGCCTCGAGAAAGCTGCGCCATTACTTCCAAGCACACGAGATCACAGTTGTCACTCGCTTTCCGCTGAAGAGGATACTGCAGAATCCAGAAGCGACAGGCAGGATTGTCGAGTGGGCACTGGAACTGTCAAGCTTTGGCCTCAAGTTTGAGAGCACTTCAACTATCCAAAGCAGAGCATTGGCAGAATTCATAGCAGAGTGGACGCCAACACCAGATGAAGAAATTCCAGAGACGAGCATCCCCGTCAAGGAAACAAGCAAAGAGTGGCTCATGTACTTTGACGGTGCCTTCTCGCTGCAAGGCGCCGGTGCTGGCGTGCTACATATCGCACCCACCAGAGAGCACCTCAAGTACGTAGTCCAGATGCACTTTCCCAAGGAGCAAGCGACGAACAATACTACAGAGTATGAAGGCTTGCTTGCCGGTCTCAGAATCGCGGCAGACCTTGGGATCAAGAAACTTATCGTCAGGGGTGACTCGCAGCTTGTCGTCCGCCAAGTGAACAAGAGTTATCAGAGTCCGTTGATGGAGGCCTACGTTGACGAAGTGAGAAAGCTAGAAGAGCACTTTGACGGCCTACAGATGGAGCATGTCCCAAGAGCTCAGAACGACATTGCCGATGGCCTGTCAAAGTGCGCCGCACTAAAGTTACCTGTGGAACCAGGGATCTTTGTACTCAAGCTGACTCAACCGTCCGTAACACCATCAACTGGACAGAGCAAGAAGAGGAAGTTAATTTCTGGCGACTATTTTCCGGCAGAGCTTCCCGAAGCCGCCGCCAAGAAGGTCCCCAAGATCAACACCAAGAGTGCTGAGGAGCAGTCTGCTCCGGCAAGCCCTAGGGTTTGTTCCGTTGAAGCAGACGCTCCCGACAAGTTTTGCTCCGGCAAGCTTGCCGGGGAACGTCAAGCTCCGGCAGGGCCGCAAGCCCTTGCCGTGGAAGCGGACGTTCCCGCAGCAGCAGATATGCCTTTAGTCCTTGTTGTTGAGCCACAAGCTCCAGCATGGGCACAGCAGATTGTCCATTTCCTTCAGACAGGAGAACTTCCCGAAGAGCAAGAAGAAGCGGAAAGAGTAGCCCGGCAGTCTAGTATGTACCAGTTTGTCGATAACACACTGTGCAGAAGAAGACTCGACGGTGTGAAATTGAAGTGTATTCCCCGGGAAGATGGACAAAAGCTGTTGGCAGAGATACATGGAGGCATATGTGGTCACCACATTGGCGCAAGAGCACTTGTCGGCAAAGCATTTCGGCAAGGCTTCTTCTGGCCGACAGCCCTCCAGGATGCAACTGCACAAGTAACCAAGTGTGAAGCGTGCCAATTCCATTCCAAGCAGATACACCAGCCAGCTCAAGCTCTCCAGACGATCCCTTTATCCTGGCCATTTTCGGTCTGGGGGCTCGACATCCTCGGCCCCTTTCCCCGAGCTGTCGGGGGCTTTGAGTACTTGTACGTCGCAATCGACAAGTTCACAAAGTGGCCAGAAGTGGAACCAGTGAGGAAGGTGACAGCACAGTGAGCAGTCAAGTTCTTCAGGTCGATTGTTTGCCGTTTCGGGATCCCTAACAGGATAATTACCGACAACGGTACGCAATTTACTAGTCGCACCTTCATGCAGTACGTCCAAGATCTTGGCGCCAAGGTCTGCTTCGCTTCTGTTGCTCACCCGAGAAGCAACGGTCAAGCGGAGAGGGCAAATGCTGAAGTGCTGCGCGGACTCAAGACCAGAACTTTCGACAGGCTGCACAAGTGCGGAAGAAACTGGATCGAGGAGCTGTCAGTGGTTCTTTGGTCGATCAGGACGACGCCAAATTGAGCCACTGGCCAGACACCTTTTGCTCTAGTCTATGGAGCAGAGGCAGTTCTCCCCACGGAACTCGTATACGGGTCGCCTCGAGTGCTCGCTGACGATGATCTTGAGCAAGAGCAGCTGCGGCAAGATGACGCGCTGCTCCTTGAGGAAGACCGTCTTCAGGCTGCTGTGTGAGCTGCTCGCTACCAGCAAGCTTTGCGCTGCTACCATAGCCGCAAAGTTAACGCCAGAAGTCTCGAGGAAGGCGACCTTGTTCTTCGGCGCATTCAGTCCGCCAAGAATTCCAACAAGTTGACGCCAAAGTGGGAAGTCCCTTACCGGGTGAAACGAGTCACTAGGCCTGGCGCTGTCCGCCTAGAGACCGAAGATGGCATCCCAGTGAGCAACTCCTGGAATATTGAGCATCTTCGCAAGTTTTACCCGTAGGGCGCGGTTGCCGGAACCCGTTCCGGCAACCACCTTTTGTACAAGTCTTGCCGTTGTTGCATGTAATCCTTTGTACAAAGCCGGGCGCAGACCCCGTGCATAAAGATCATGTGCTCAGCACATCTTGTCGATTTCGTGCTTTTTATATTTTGCATATGTTATCTGACACTTTGTGCAGCTTCTATCCCCGGTAAGCAACAACGAGCCATAAGGCTCCATATCTTTTTCTCCTTCTTCTTTTTTCTCTCAAGGAAAAGAAGGTTCTCTCGCGCACAAGTTTGCCGGGGGGGAAGGAGAAGATATGGTATGGACCAGGCATCGTTCAAGAAGGTTTCGCCTTGACGGGAAGCAAGCAACAGAAAAGATAAGTTGCCAAAGTTTGAGCAATTAGATATTTTCTAATTTTTAAAGTTATCTTCCTTGAACGACCGTCTTTTGTATGGAAAACCTGTGCGCGGAGGAACCAACTCGTAGCTAGTTGCGCCCTTACTGTTGTTTCGAGTCCGCTCAGCAACTAAAGTGAGCTACGACTAGCTCTGCGACAAGGTTTCTTGTCGGCAGCGGCATCGCCAGCAGGCTGCTGACGTCCCGCACTCAGCGCTCGCGGCAAAGGTGCCTGCGCCGGCAAGTTCCCTAAAAGCGTGGGGTAAAAACATACAAAGGAAGGAAACAAGTAAAGGAAATAACATTGCAATCATTGCACAGAATAAAGTTATATTACAGAATAGCTTGTCGCGGCCCTAATAAATTGTTCTCATGACATGACTAGCTGCGACAAGAGAAGAAAAGGGACAAACTAATCTACGCGGTCGCCCTTGACCCTCTTGATCCCGCTCACCCTGTCCACAATGGGTGCGACAAGGGCCTTGAGTGCCTCCAAATCAACATCCGGCGGCAAGGACCTGAGGACGTTGGTGAGGTTGAGGCCCGGATTGCGGAACGCCACCTTCATCAGCACCTTCTGAAGAGCTCCCGCACAGATCTTGCGTGACTCGTCGGCAAGCTACTTCGGGATCCCTTCCCGGAGTCGCCGGAGTGCCGTCGCCACGCCCTTGAAGAAAGAAGTGAGCTTGGCGCTGGGTTGGAGGTTCTCGTCGGAGGAGTACTCGAGATCCTCCATTCCCAGCTGCGCCAACTCCTTGTCGATGTCGGCGGCAACGTCCACGAGCCCTTCCGTCCAGTGCTCCACATTCTCCCGGAATGTGCTCTGGGCGGCGGCAGCGCTCGCCAGCAGCGCCTTGCCGGCCTTGACTTCCTCCTTCAGGTCCGTCTCCTGCTCCTTGGCGCTGTCTAGTGTCTTGGTCAAGGTGATCAGCTTCGACTCAAGATCTGTAGTGGAGTCCTTGGCGGCGTCAAGCTCCTTGCCCTTCTCGGCGAGGCGGGTCTGCAGCTCCGAGTAGCTGACGGCGTCCTTCTCGCGCTCAAGCTTGAGCGCCGCAAGCTCGTCGCCGCTCGCCTTGAGGTCGGCCTCCAGCTGCACCACCTTCGTTTCCAACTCATTCTTGGCGGCCTCAGCAGCTGCGGCAGCGTCTTTGACTTGTTTAAGGGCCCCGCCAACCGTCCGCTCACACGCGGCAAGCTCTTCCTCGTGGCTGTCGAGGTGGACCTTCCGCTGCACTAGCTCGCCTTCTTGCAACGCCAATTTCTCACCGGCAAGCCGCTGCTGCTCTTCGGCTTGGGCCTTCTCGAGAAGGAAGGCCTCCCGCTCCTCGGCAAGTCGCGCTCGCTCCACTGCCAAGGATCGGAGAGCTTCCTGATTGGCGCCCCGGAGCTCCTCCGCGCGCTTCTCGATATCCTCTCCCGCCTTCGCGACAAGCGCTTCGCGGGATTCCAGCTTGGCTTGCCGGGCGCGGTAGAGTGATACCAGCTTCCGCAGCAGCCGCTCCTCTTCAGGCTCACCACTGCTGCTGCTTGGCGCATCAACAAGTGCCAGCCTGACGGAAGCAAGCACTTCTCTGTCGAAGATTTCTCCCTCGACCAGCGCCCTGGAGCTTGACGCCCAGGGGAGGTTGATGAAGATGTCATCGCCGGCCTTCAAGTAGACGCCAGGCTGGGGCTCTTCGGAGCCTGGCGCGGTGGCAGCGGCGGAGGGGTCAGCGGTCGGTGCAGCGCCTGGCGCTCCTATGGCCTCCGGGTCGTCAGTATGATCGCCGGACCTCCCGCCTGCTTCTGCGGCGGCAGCCCTGGCGGCCTCTTCGCCGGCGGGCTCGTCGGCGTCGGCTGCTTCCTCAGCGGCAACAGCATCGTCGGCGGCAGTTTTGGTCTCCATTGGTTCGGCAGCAGATGGATCTGACAGCCGGAAAGGGGGAGAAGAATCAAGTGAATATCCAAAAAAAGAGAAAGAGAGAGAAGATCAAAAGAAGAAAAACCCAAAGGAAGTTTGAAGCAAGAAGATTACCTGTGCCAGGATCTGCAGCCGTGGTCTCCGCCGCCGGGGGGCGCTGGTGCTGTCCCTTGCCAGAGACCCCTCCCTTGCCGGGGGCTCCTCCCTTGCCAGAGTCTCCTCCCTTGCCGGAGAGCTCTCCCTTGCCGGGGACCTCTCCCTTGTCGGAGGACTCTCCCTTGGCGCTTCGGGGGCGGCCTCCAGGCTCTCCTGGTGGGGCTGCTCTGCTCCTGCACAAGTCAACAAACAGATATCAGTAAAGCAAGAATCTTCGTGAGCGCCCGACAGCGGAAAGCAAACAAGATACTTACGCTGGGGGCTGCTCTGGAGATCAGCCGCCGGGTCCGGCAAGGTTGTCTCAGGCGCGTCCCCTGCTGACGCGGTGGGTTCGTCCTCAATGACAATCACCGGCGCCTTGGCTTTCTTTGCTGACCTCTGAGCCAGAGTCCTGAAAAGGAACAGATTCAGAGAAAAGCAAGTGAGATACAAGACAAGACAAAAGCAGCAAGGATTGAAGAACTGCAAGTGCAACAAGTAAAACTTACTCTTCTTCTTCTTCCTTCTCGGAGCTGAACGCGGAGAAGTCAAAGTCTGGCTCGCGTCCGGCGCGGGAAGGTGGAGGAGTAGGCTCCCTGGGCCGCTTGGTGGGAATAGAAGCAGTGGTCCGAGAAGACCCTGCTCCAGTTGCCGCAGCAGCATGAGGCGCTCCTGCGGCAACAGTGCTTGCCGCGGTGGAGCGTGTCGTGCAACGCGGCGACTGTCGGCTCACCTGCCGCCTCACCACGTCCCCGGCCTTGCGAAGACGCCTTCTTGGTGGAGATGGAGGCTCTGCTGGCGGCGTACTATCCGAAGATGAGGAGGAAGAGGAGTCGGTCTCCAATGAGCCGCTCGTGTCTTCGGCGGGCTCGCTCGGCTCGGTGTCACGCCCGGCAAGATCTTTCTTGCCGGCAGTCTCCCCTTGCCCGGCAAGATCTTTCTTGCCGGCAGGCTCCTCTTGCCGGGCAAGCTCTTTCTTGCCGGCAAGCTCCTCTCGCTCGGCACGGTTTGCCGCCTCTGCTGCCGCTGCCTCCTCCAAGGTGAATCCGAACTCGCTTGCCACTGTAGCTGCCGCCGCCTCTTCCAGCCTAGTGGCTATGCGCTTCAACTCTGCCTTGGTGGTGTCGCGGGTGAGGCCATCCTTCTCGTCGGGGCGGATCGGCACCTCCACCAAGTTGTCGAAGAACTCCTGCACGACGTCGTCTTCAGGCTCCTGCCAAGTTGGCACGATTCCATGCGAGTCGCACAGCGGCATCATTGCCCTGATGCGGTTGAGCGCAGAGTTGTTGCACAACGGGACGACGCCCTGCGGCAACCTAAAGACTTCTGGGTGGTCAGGATCATACTTGAAGAGCTCCTGCAGCATTGCGTTGAGCTCCAAGACAGTGAAGTTGTAGTTGAGGCCCAGGCGCAGCCTCATTATATCCGTCGCGTTCTTGAACTCCCAGGCGGGCCTCCTCCATTCCTGCAGGGGGGCGATGCGGCAGCAAAGGAAGTCTGCGCCAACGGCGCCTACAGTGAGTCCGGCAAGCCTGAGGCGTTGGATCCTGGTGACGGCAATCCTCAGCCTGCTGTCCTCCGGGGCCACGTCGCTCCAGTCGCTGCCGCGTGCTGCTGCTACTTGGCGCCGGGCGGTAAATGGCTGCGGGTTCTCCTCAACTATCCAACACCAATCTGCTCTCCACTCCTCCCACTTGCCGCGGAACTCGCCCTCCAGATACCAGTCTTTCTTGCTGGCCCTTGAGATCCAAGCGATTCCGCCGGATAGAGGCTCTCCTCTCTCTACTCGGGGCATGAAGAAATGGCGGAAAAGGGCTACGTTTGGGTGGACTCCGACAAAGTTCTCACAAAGGTGTGCGAAAACTGCCATGGTCAGGACGGCATTGGGAGTGAAATCAAGGAGGCAGAGGCCATAGGTGTTCATGATATCACAAAAGAATTCGGAGAAGGGCGGGCAGAGCCCGCGGTAGAAGAACACGGCGAAGAAGGGGTAGCCGTGTGGAGCCATTTTGTGAGCGGAGGCCGGGAGTACCTTCGTGCTCGGGTGCGCTCGCGTCTCCGTCGACCAGAAGAGGTAGTAGTACTCCCTCAACTCCTTCGCGTCAAGCTTGGGGGGGAGATGGCCCGCTCCTTCCGCAGCGCCGCAAGCCGCTGCGCCTCGGTCGACTTCACGGCCTTCCCCTTGTCGGCTTTCGGAGCCATGGCGGAGGTGGTGGAGGAGGTCGACGACATTGGTGGTGTTGGTGGCAATGGGGGGCAGGGCGCTGCTCTCTTGCTGCTTTAAGAAGACGGGGGCGCGGCGGAGGCGTCTGAGATTGGAGAGGAAAGGGGGCAAGTGGGTGCACCACCCCTGCTTCCCCTTTGCTTATAAAGGGGAAGGTGGCGGACGTTCCGTCTTTCCTAATAAAGAAACCGCCCACGATCTCTCCCACGATGCCGCGTTCGACGCGTGCCGTGCGGGGAGGGCGCGGTGGATGCGGAGTGAGACACGGCGTAACCTAGGCCGCGCGTGCCCGTGCCCTATTTTGGGCCTGGCCCAACAGCGCTCGGCACCGTGTATGGCCCAGGCCCGGGGGCTCCTGTCGGTGTACTAAAGTAGGGGTACCTTAGTATCCCGAACTTGTGCACGGGCAGTCGCAGCGTCCCGCGGCAAGGCTTGCCGGGCGACCGCCAAGATACTCCGTGGTTCCTTTGGAGCTATTCAAGAACAAAGTATCCAAGACCCCAGCAAGAAGAGCTTGCCGGGAAGGAGACAAGACCCCGGCAAGAGGAGCTTGCCGGGAAAGCCAACCAAGGCACCGGTGAGCGACAAGCTCCTGGACGCGACAAGACGACAACCGCGGCAAGGCACTTGCCGCGGCAAACCTCCACTCTGTACCTGCGCTCCAGCACATCCACCAACGTGTCGCTCTGGGACCCTTCCAGGCGTACGTGGCGGAAGGCTGTGCAGCCAGAGGTACACTGTGGCAAGCGGTGCTGACAAGATCTCCATCGTGGCAAGCATTGGTGTCCCTGGCGGTCCCTTTTCTGCACCGTCTAGGCGATGTAGACAGGCATTTAATTCCTTTGTCCCCTGCCGTCAGGGTTAGGTATGATACAACTATAGTAGGCGGTGGTGCCAACCGCCACGCCTTTTACATTTTTACCCTCATCTATGTTGCCACCTGTCGGTGACCCCTTAATCATATAAAAGGAGGCCCATGCGCAACAGAGAGGGGGGACGATCATTTCCACGCTCGGTCTTGCTAGCTGCTGGTGTGTACTGTAGCAATCAGCGCTCCCGAGCAAGAACACAAATACAAAACAAAGCAGGAGTAGGGTTTTATGCATCTGTGCGGCCCGAACCTGGGTAAACCGATCGTGTCGCTCGTGCGCATCACCTCGATCTGCTCTTCCTGCTCTCTCCGCCCCCTGCCGAACCGAAAGGGGCCCGGTCCGCCGTGGTCCCATAGGTGTCCGTGGGATCAGCACCCCCGACACTATGCAAGTACGAAAGTCAATAGTCATGCAATGAAAATTATATCCTACTTGTGGTGCATTATTTGGTGTTAATTATGCTTAATGCTTGCTTATGAGATTATTCATTTCTTGGTTGGTCGCTTCCCAATCTTTTGCTAGCCTTCATTTTGCACTAAGTATGACCTCTACTTGTGCATCCAAAATCCTTTAAACCAGTTTTGCCACATGAGTCCACTATATCTACCTATATGCGGTATTCTTTTATCGTTCTAACAAAATGTGCATGTGCCATCTCTAATTTTCAAAATAAACTTCTCTTTTGTGTGTTTGTTTCGCTCGCGGAGCGGTGAGGTGTGGCTAATATTTTCCATGTAGATGTGTTATTCTCAAGATGAGTGTTTATTCACTTGTCATTGCACGAGAGTAAGGCAAAGGTATTAGGGATGCCCAGTCCCGAAATGCAAAAAGAAATGAATTTACTATATGTTGTCAAATAATAAATTCCTTGGAAAGTGTTGGTATGGAGGGCACCCGTGGATACGGTTAGCCATGGAAAGTGAAAGTTATGGTGGGAAAAGGAATAAACTTTATTTTCTGTTTGGGAACCGCCTATGATATATCTATGCATGGAAAGTATTGGGAACTCTAAGTCGTTTTCGTTGGTGGGATGGATACACCTCTCAAAATGTTTTTATCTCAAATTTTTCTGTTTGAGCTCTGGCACCTCTACAAATCCCTACATCCCTCTGCGAAGGGACTTTCTTTTACTTTATGCAATTTTTTATTTTGAAATTTGTGTCTCCATCTTCTCTCATAAAAGCACCAACTAGGAGGCAATGTGATCGTGCTCAAGTATTGAGTGTAGTTAATATTCAAGTGTGTTTCATGAATATGGATCAATGTTTGAGCATGATGGGATAGGGATAACTTATTTTAGCATTGATATTTTGAAAGACATGGTTGCTTGTTGATATGCTTGAGTATGTAAATTATTATGTCAAAACTAGAATGTTGCTTTGAATCACATAAAAGTCCAAATGTCCATGCTATAAAGAAAAGAATATGATATGAGTTGATGAACATCACTCCACATCAAAAAATCTGTTTTTATCACTTACCTACTCGAGGACGAGTAGGAGGTAAGCTTGGGGATGTTGATACGTCTCCAACGTATCTATAATTTTTGATTGTTCCATGTTGTTTTATTATCAATCTTGGATGTTTTATAACCATTTTATAGTCATTTTATATTATTTTTGGTACTAACCTATTGACATGGTGCCTAGTGCCAGTTCTTGTTTTTTCCATGTTTTTACATCGCATGAAATCAATGTCAAACGGAGTCCAAATGGCACGAAACTTTACGATGATTTTTTATGAGCCAAAAGAAAGCAGATGGGACCTGGTTGCACCTGGGGGAGTCCCGGGGAGGGGACAACCCATCAGGGCGCGCCAGGAGGCCCTAGCGCGCCCAGGTGGGTTGTGCCCACCTCGGGTACCCCCCCCCCCCCTCGGACCACCTCTTTGCTCTATAAATACCCCAAAAATCCAAGAACCCTAGGGGAGTCGACGAAATATTCATCCAGCCGCCGCAGAGTCCAGAAACACCAGATCCAATCTAGACACCATCAGGGAGGGGTTCACCACTTCCATTGGTGCCTCTCCGATGATGTGTGAGTAGTTCTTTGTAGACCTTCGGGTCCGTAGTTAGTAGCTAGATGGCTTCATCTCTCTCTCTCTATTGATCCTCAATACAATGGTCTCTTGGAGATCCATATGATGTAACTCTTTTGTAGTGTGTTTGTTGGGATCGATGAACTTTGAGTTTATGATCAGATCTATGTTTTTATATCCATGAAATTATTTGAGTTTCTTTGATGTCTTTTATGCATGATCTCTTATAGCCTCGTGTTTCTTCTTCGATATTTGGGTTTTGTCTGGCCAACTCGATCTATTTATCTTGCAATGGGAAGAAGTGCCCGGTAGTGGGTTCGATCTTACGGTGCTTGATCCCGGTGACAGAAAGGGGACCGACACGTATGTATCGTTGCTACTAAGGATAAAAAGACGAGATCTATATCTACCGCCATATAGATAAACGGATCTTGTCTACATCATGTCGTCGTTCTTATTGCATTACTCCGTTTTTCCATGAACTTAATACACTAGATGCATGCTGGATAGTGGTCAATGTGTGGAGTAATAGCAGTAGATGCAGGCAGGAGTCGGTCTACTAATCTTGGACGTGATGCCTATGTAATGATCATTGCCTGGATATCATCATAATTATTTGAAGTTCTATCAATTTCCTAACAGTAATTTGTTTACCTACCTTTTGCTATTTTTCTTGAGAGAAGCCACTAGTGAAACCTACGGCCCCAGATCTTATTTCTCATATATTTGCGTTTGTGATCTACTTTTTCCTTACTTTTATTTTCAGATCCATTAAACAAAAATACTTTGCTGCACTTTATTTTATTTGCGATCTATTTATCCAATCTATTGCAACCTTTTTACCGTCACACACCAATTTATGGCATCGTTACCCGAAAGGGATTGACAACCCCTTCAACACGTCGGGTTGCGAGGTGTTGTTATTTGTGTGCAGGGGTTGTTTACATTGTGTTGCTTGATTCTCCTACTGGTTCGATAACCTTGGTTTCAAAACTGAGGGAAATACCTACCGCCGCTATGCTGCATCATCCCTCCCTCTCCGGGGAAATACCGACGTAGTTCCAGCTGCCATCAGAGACATAATTATACTTTGAGACAACAGTGGCTGTGGGTGGGCGTGTTCGACAGAGAGAGCGTGTGTGTTTCTATCTGAGAGACTTGTAGGACGGGGTAGAAAGACGAATTATAACCTTGACGGAGGGATAGAAATACACGAGGTGCACATGTGTGATTCCGATGCCCACGGGGAAATGAGATATCTATGTGTGTGAGAGATATTGCATAATTCATTCACGTATCGCTATCTAGAGATCATGGACATGCATCGCTTGAACATAAATCAATATCTACTTCGTATCATGGCCAAAGGTACAATATCGATTCAACGCTATAAAGATTGGACACTCACATATCACATTTTTCCTATCTAAATAAACCTTTTCAATTATGCATGCCAAAGTTACAGTGATGTTTCTTCAAACAACCAATGTAGCTATCATGTGCATGCACCATTGTTAGTCTTGCATTCAAATTCATTAGTATTGGATGATTTAAGGTTCTATTATGAAGTAATATATGTAATATTCATATATGAATTCAATGGGTACGCAATTTAGGAAATGGAGGCCATGTAATCATATGAGGTAACACTTTTAAGTAGCGGACTACAATATACATTTCTTTTGTGGGACTACAATATCCATTTTTTGTGCGCCTCTACACTAACATGCCAATGCATTATGTTTAAAGTAAATAACCAATGGCACTAAATTATCTATTTACATGAGAAATACATAGGCTGAGCGTTTGATCCCTTTTTGTGAACGCGCCTCCACACCCGTACGATTGGTCGCGCTCGTGTGAACGTCCAAGTTATCGGTGCATCATCCCGAGTTATTATCTTTTTCTAGGGTAGACTTCACACCAGTTATTAACGGCTGACGCCTGCCCCGTGTACACAGTCTCGCATGACCTTCCCGCTAGCACGGTCCAAAATTAGTTGAAACTGGATACGAACGATCCCGCGGGAGGCAAAATCTCCCGCCTCCTTCTAAAATTCCCGCCATCTAGTCTTTAGCATGCGAAATTTCCCTTTTGTCCTTGGTGCATGGAGAACAACAGTTACAACACCGCCTTCATCTTCATAATAGGTCGGGGCTGCTTTGGTAACTTCCGGTACCCCCACCACACGACACCCCCATTCCTCTCCCCCTCCCGCAAAAATGACTAACTCCACAGCACCAGAGCATCTTACATCACGCCATCTGTACTTCATCGTCCTTTCTACCCCTCCCCTCTCGAAACCCTAGACTGCTCATCCACCGGCATACCCGAGCCCATTCACTGCCAGCGGCGTCCACCTTGACGGATCTGCTTCTGCGGCCGCATCTATCCCTCCCACCTTCCCTAGAAACAAGTAGACTGCTCATCCACCACTGTACCACGGCCCATTCAGTGCCAGCCTTGTCCACAGCGCCGGATCTACTTCGCCGGTACTCTCGTCAACCGCAGCACATCTGCAACGGCTCATTCATACGCCCCACTGGAGACGCTTCGCCCACCCCCACCCCCCCCCCACCCCTGAGCCGCCCCACCGACGCCCCGTCGACTGCCTCTCATCCTCTTTGCCAACACCTTCCTCAACCCTACCAGAGCTGCTCTCCGACACCATCGTCAACCCTACCGGAGTAGCTTCGCCTATACCATTCTCAACCCTACCGGGGCCGCTTTGCCAACTCACAAGTCAACGGCCTCAGATTCACTTCGTCGCACCCTCATCCAACCTACCGGAACAGCTTATGACGCCCTGTCCGCGGCGGCAGATCCGCATCGTCGACACATTCCTGAACCCAAGCATTGGAGCAGCTTCACCGATGCCCTCATTCACGGCCACATATCCGCTTCACCCACACCGTAGTCCACCCTACCGGAGCCGCTCCACAAACACCCTACTCGACGGTTCTAGATCTCCTTACCAGACCCCGACAGCTAGCACAGCATCATCACCCTTGATGTTTCTAACCTGATTCCCACCATCTGGCAAGATGCCAAGCACCCGCCACGGCCTAGGTACTTGTCACCTTTAAACCCGTCCAGCATCACCTGCCCGATGTACTTCAAATATACTATCAGGTCGTTGTTACATGTTATGCAGCTGGCAAAAACTACAAGGACGATGTTTCTTCTGGATCTAACAGTTTGGCCAACCATGATCCTGGACTGAGGCATGATACGTCTCCAACGTATCTATAATTTATGAAGTATTCATGCTATTATATTATCTGCTTTGGATGTTTATGGGCTTTATTATACACTTTTATATTATTGTTGGGACTAACCTATTAACCGGAGGCCCAGCCCAAATTGTTGTTTTCTAGCCTATTTCAGTGTTTCGAAGAAAAGGAATATCAAACAGAGTCCAAACGGAATGAAACCTTCGGTAGATTTATTTTTGGAACGGAAGCAATCCGGGAGACTTGGAGTAGACGTCAGGGAAGCTTCAAGGAAGCCACGAGGCAGGGAGGCGCGCCCTACCCCCTGGGAGTGCCCCCACCCTCGTGGGCCCCTCGTGGCTCCCCTGGCTGACTTCTTCCGCCTATATATATCCATATACCCTAAAAACATCAGAGAGCACAATAGATCGGGAGTTCCGCCGCCAGAAGCCTCCGTAGCCACCGAAAACCAATCTAGACCCGTTCTGGCACCCTGCCGGAGGGGGGAATCCCTCTCTGGTGGCCATCTTCATCATCCCGGTGCTCTCCATGACAAGGAGGGTGTAGTTCACTGTCGGTGTCAAAACCGGCGGATCTCGGGTAGGGGGTCCCGAACTGTGCGTCTAAGGCGGATGGTAATAGGACGCAGGGGACACGATGTTTTACCCAGGTTCGGGCCCTCTTGATGGAGGTAAAACCCTACGTCCTGCTTGATTTATTCTTGATGATATGGGTATTCCAAGAGTTGATCTACCATGAGATCGGAGAGGCTAAACCCTAGAAGCTAGCCTATGGTATGATTGTATGTTGTCCTACGGACTAAAACCCTCCGGTTTATATAGACACCGGAGGGGGCTAGGGTTACACAAGGTCGGTTACAAAGGAGGAGATATCCATATTCGTACTGCCTAGCTTGCCTTCCACACCAAGTAGAGTTCCATCCGGACACGAGACGAAGTCTTCAATCTTGTATCTTCATAGTCCAACAGTCCGGCCAAAGGATATAGTCCGGCTGTCCGGAGACCCCCTAATCCAGGACTCCTTCAGTAGCCCCTGAACCAGGCTTCAATGACGATGAGTCCGGCGCATAGTGTTGTCTTAGGCATTGCAAGGAGGGTTCCTCCTCCGAATACACCACGGAAGAATTTGAATACAAGGATAGTGTTCGACCCTGCAAAATAAGTTCCACATACCACCATGGAGAGAATAATATTTCCACCAATATAATCTACTGACACGTTTTGGCAACATGACATTATGCCATGGCTTGGTGATTATTCGAACCGTTTTTCTTTAACTAGCCCCGCACATAACGCGAGGCAGTTTCTTGACACGTCTTGTCAAAGCAGAGATCGTGTCCCCCTTATTACGGGATTCTCATCAATACGGTTGTGGGTAACCCAACTGCGCCTAGGACTCCTAGATTTTAGGCAAGTCCCAAACGGCCACGAGGAGGATGCTTGATATTCACCCTCTTTATAAAGGGTCAAGGATTTTACTTTTTTCCTCCCGTGCTCAATCGAATCCTTCCCCCGCCTCTAGTTCTAACACTCAAAGCCCAGGTCAGGTGCTTCGGACCTTCAATCATGTCTGGATCCAGCCTCCAGGGCCGATGGATACCCTCCTCCGTCACGGAAGAGGATATCAAGAAGTTGAGGGAGGCAGGATACCTGACTGCCGAAGTCTCACATTGGCTGCCCGCCCGAGGGCAGGTCATCCCTACTCGTGAACCCAATGAAGACGTCGTGTTCATCTCCCACTTCCTCCGAGGACTAGGCCTCACTCTGGATCCCTTCGTTAAGGGTTTGATGTTCTATTACGGGCTTGATTTCCACGATCTAGCCCTGGATTCCTTTCTCCACATCTCGGCATTTATTGTCGTATGTGAGGCCTTCCTTCGCATTACCCCTCACTTCGGTCTGTGGCTCAAGACCTTTGATGTGAAGCCGAAGACGGTCGAGGGGCAGTATGCAGCGTGCGGGGGTGCATTAATAAGCAAGATCGCTGGAGCTCCGTGGCCAAAGGGTTCCTTTCCAGAGATGTCCGGAATATGGCAGTGGGAGTGGTTCTACGTCACCACTCCCAGAAGTGCCAAGTGGGTAGCTTCCCCCACCTTTCGCTCGGGCCCTCCGCCACAACTGATGTCATGGATCAGTAGGGGGCTGAGCTGGGGTCCAGCCAAGGATGTGCCCATATTGTAGAGCCGCATCCGAGATCTCTTCGAGGGAGATTTTAGTTTGGTTATGGTAGTGCAAGTCATGCTGGTTCGTCGAGTCCAGCCTTGCAAACGCCGGCCCCTCCGCTTGTGGGAATTCAACCCAGAAGGACCGCGCGCTATTCAGATTTTCCTCGGCCTGACACACGAGGAGATGTACAAGTCGTTCTTCAGACCCCAAATAGAGTGTCCGGACACCACCGAGGACGTGGGCCTGAGCAGCAACCGCACCGCGGCCCAAGTAAGTAATCCTCTAGTCGAACACACTGTCTTTCTTTTATCATGACATCATTCTGAAGAATCGCTCTTTGACCAGGACTGGATAACAAAGGCGAAGATGATCCGGTGTTCGGCTCCTCTTCCCGAAGGCTTGGACAATCCGGTGCTGGAAAATATGCTCGAGCCAGCACCTTGCCCGGTGCCCTCAAGGGAAGACGAAGGGGAGAATAAAGGGGGCGAAAGCGGGCCTCCACCGCTACCTATTCCAACCGACGGAACGAGCGCCTCCGTGAGGGAAGATATAACCAAGGGGAAGAATCTGATGTTCCATCGCCCCGGGGGAGGAAGAGGACTACCTCCGAAGATCCAGAAACCAAGGTCTCCAAACGGGAGAAGAAAACTCCACCGGAGGGTCCTGCCTTGGAGGGTGCTCTTGCCGCACAAAGTCCACGCGGGGATCAGCCCTCTAACGAGTTGTAAGTAATCAAAAAGTACTTAATAGTGAAGGTATACTACCTTACTTCTGAGGAAGATAACTGAAGCATATATCTTGCAGTTTGGATCTGAGCCCTTCATAGCAGAGCTCGTCTTTGGGGAATCTTCTTCTGGAGATGATGGAGAGCGGAACGCCTCCCCCGGACTCCCCGGCTCAAGAAGTGGGCGACCTTGAAGTGTCATCACGGAGAGTTTCTCTGGATCCGTCAGGGCCAGAAGGTAATCCCATGGTCACCCGAAGCCCTCAGTATCCGGCTCTTGAAGAGAGCAATCAAAAGAGTCTCGCACCATCCGGTGTGCGGTCGGACGTACTGAAGGGTCTGCTAGAGCGAGCAACAATTTCAGAAGAGCATCGTACATTAATGTGTATGGTGATTGAAAGGATTTCGTCCGCCGAAAACGGGTTGCATGAAGCCTTTATGAGTCTACTGACAGGCTTTGAGGTACGTGAAATGATATACATTTGTGATGGTACCGCACATTTTAGGTGTGCCCTGTGTAGATAGTAGCCCCTGAGACTCTGGTTGTCATCGAAAACGGCGGCGAACAGAGGATCATAGTCCCAGCTAATAACCAGACCGCCTTTATGTGCAGGTGTCTGAAGCTCCGGTGGCTAGCCGGACTGATGGGGTTGCCAAACTAAAGCAGCGACTGGATGCGGCGGATGCCGATATCGAGCTTGTTAACAAGCGGCTTGACAAGGCACAGGGTAGGTGATGTTTATAGTGAATGTCACATAGTAAGAGCAGCGTGATGCCAGTATCTTTAATATGTTGTGACTGCAGATGGAGCTGCCACCGTGGAGGCCCTGCGGGCGGAGCTTGCCCGAGCCAGGGAGCAAGCGAGGAGTAGTAATGCGGCCGCTTTGAAGGCGGCCAAAGAGTTGAGAGCCGAGAAGGCCGCGCATAGAGAGAGCAAAGAGAAAATGGCCAAAATGGTTGTGAAGTTAAAAGACACTGCCGACCGCTGCCATTTTCTTGAAGAAGAAAACCGGGCGAAGGCTACGAACCTCGAAAAGGCCACAATGGCAACCAAAGACACCCTTTCTGCAATGAGAGCAAAGAAGGAGGAACTGCGTGAAGCCGGGGATATTGTGGCTGGGAAGCCCTTTATGCTGCGGAGGAAATCCGGCGACCTGCGGTATGCCCCTCTGGATCGGCTATGGAATTCGGCCGACGCATATCTGGACTTGGCGGCGAGCGCTGTCGATGCGGCCGAATACTTCCGAGATCAAACAGATCGTGAAGTGGACAAGCTATTCTGGTCGCAATTTAACGTTCCAGAGCATCCGCTTCCATTGACTGATCAGCTTGCCGATTGGGCCGAACTCAATAGATTGTCCGGACTCGCCATGAGGTCTGTCGTGGATCATCTGTGGCCGGAAAGGCCGAAGCCGAACAGCTATTTTAGCTTGGTGCAGCAGTTCCTTGGTGCGGTGCCACGCATCAATGCGATAAGAGGTCGGCGTGCATAGAAGGCTCGCGGATGGCCCTTGCCCGTGTCAAAACATACTGGGCGGAGATGGATGCCACCACTGTCGTGGCGTAGGGTTTGGCCATAGGCCGAGTGGCTGCCGAGCACTATTTTGAAGAAGTTCTTGAGGGCGCTCGTTCGATAGAGGCCCAGTGCTCGAAGAATGTTATGTTTGAGTGACATGTATTCCCATTGTAAAAACAACGTTTTATTGAATTTATCAAGGTTGTGTTTATACTTTTGCCCGAAAGTATTGTGATGCCTCTTGTGCGGCCGTTTATGTATACATGTATATAACCTGAAAGATTGCAGTCGTCGGCTTCAGCCTCCACGCATATAATGCGGGGGTGTTCGCAGAAGACGTGTATTCACACTTAATCCAACGTCTTGGTCCTAATAAGGAGGTGATAGCGCAGCGAACTAGGCAACCGGACTATAATGCTTTAACACTTTCACTTAGCCATAGGAGTTTGACAGTGGGGCTACTATATAGCCCCTGGTGGCTCCGCACTTATCCGGATTCGGGTGCGTACATGCCTGGCCGGGAAACGGCCCTTCGTTAATGCGGAGGAATCCCGAAGATTCCAATAGGTCATCAAGTGGTTGAACAGTCTCACGCTATATCATGACAGTCAGTTTTCGGCTTTCTCTACTGAGGTGCTCGTCCGGATGAACCATGGCACAATCACAGTAGTTCTCCTGGTGCCGCCTTAGTCGATAGAGCGGAACATAAGGCAGAAAAACACAGGAGCCGGGCAAACCCAACATTTGACCAAAGACATGATTCGGAGCCGATGCATATAAGTCCAAACTCGCGACGCCGAACACTCCCTAAGGTATTCAGTCTTTATGGTGTAAACCGGGTCTAAACAGTACCCTTTGTAATAAGCCCCTGGTGTCCAGGTACGTGCATTATTCTGGCGTGGCCACATGCCAAGACTTCATCATCCTTCTCGATTGTACTGAGAAACCGAGGGATGTAAATCAACAAGAGACAGTAAAAAAGGTTTACGTAGGGTCTTAATCTACAAAGAATCCTTGGAACGGGTCCCTGCTGCATGTCTGGGCCTGTGTCTCCGTTGTGTCGTATCCTGGACGGGTGTAGCACGATGGTCATCTAAAAAAGAGAGGAACTTAATTGAAAAGTTGTCGTGCAAAAGTTAAGTTATAATAAACAATATATAGTTGAAAATGAGTAACGGTGAGCCCTATTGCCACTTTTGCGTGCGCGTTGAGCCCCTTGTATTGTAATAGGGGTATAGCCATTAAACCTGTATAAATTACATATAGCTGAGCCGGACTCGTCTAGCCGTGTCCGTGGTCTTAACGACCTGTCAAATGCTTGAGTTGGTGAGGTCGTTTAGTGTGCGGCGGCCAAGGCGGCTGCACCGTCTTCGACGCGCAAGGAGCACTCAATATTTCCATTTACCGTAATGATGTCGCGTGGACCGGGCATCTTGAGCTTGAGGGAAGCGTAATGCGGTATTGTGTTAAAGCGAGCGAAAGCTTCGCGTCCGAGTAGTGCTTGATAGCCAGTTTGGAACGGAGCGACGTGGAAAGTTAAATTTTCGCTGCGGAAGTTATCGGGGAAGCCGAATATAACCTCTAGTAGCAGAGAGCCCCTTCAATGAGCCTCCGGGCCTGGCGTTACTCCTTTAAAGGTAGCATTGCTGCGGCAAATATTTGTTGGGTCTATCCCCATTTTTTGGACTGTGTCCTGATATATCAGGTTTAAACTATTGTCGCCGTCCATCAGAACTCGTGTGAAGTGGTATCCATCAATTATTGGATCTAATACCAAGGCAGCCCATCCTGCCCACCGGATACTTGCCGAGTAATCCCGATGGTCGAAGGTGATCGGTTGGGACGACCAGTGGCGGAGCTCCGCGGTGATAGGCCCTGGGGCATGTTTTTCTAAGGGTGCCGCTTTGTTTCTCCCTTTTATCACGTGTAAAACATTGACTGTTTTGACTTCTGGTGGGAATTTCTTCTGTTCCCCTGTGCTTTGCTTGCGAGGCTCGTCCTCGTCTTCACTTGGTGTATCCTGCCCCTTGTGTTCGGCCTTGAGCTTGCCGGACTGTTTGAAGACCCAACATTCTCTGTGGGTATGATTTGCAGGTTTATTATGGGTGCTATGGATCTGACATATTTGGTCCAGAATTTTGTTTAGGCTGGACAGTTCTTCTCTGTTGCCTTTGGAGGGCGACTTCTGCTGGCCTGGCCGAGAGCTTCTAAATCCGATGTTTACCGCCGTGCTCTTCGGGTTGTCTTCCTTATTCCGGCGCTTATTCTTGCTGCGTCGTGATTTCTCGTTTCCATCCCTGACTTCGGATGTACTTGGGTCGCTGGTGCTGCATCTGGCTAACCAGTTGTCCTCGCCCGCGCAAAAACGGGTCATGAGGCTTGTTAATGCTGCCATTGTTTTCGGCTTTTCTTGACCGAGGTGTCTGGCAAGCCATTCGTCTTGGACGCTATGCTTGAAAGTTGCTAAGGCTTCGGCGTCCGGACAGTCGACTATTTGGTTCTTTTTGGTGAGGAACTTGTTCCAAAGTTTTCGGGCTAACTCATCGGGTTGTTGAGTTATATGACTTAAATCATCTGCATCCGGTGGTCGGACATATGTCCCTTGAAAATTTGCACGAAAGGCGTCTTCGAGCTCTTCCCAGCTTCCGATGGAGTTTTCGGGGAGGCTTTTAAGCCAGTGCCGAGCTGGCCCTTTGAGCTTGAGGAGTAAGTACTTGATGGCGTGGAGATCATCTCCTCGAGCCATATGGATATGGAGGATGTAGTCCTCAATCCAGACCCCAGGGTCTGTTGTTCCGTCATACGCCTCTATGTTTACGGGTTTGAATCCCTCTGGAAATTCATGATCCAGCACCTCGTCGGTGAAACATAGAGGGTGTGTGGCACCCCTGTATTTGGGTGTACCGTGGTGTTCGGATGTTTGTTGTGTTGTATTGTATGTTGGAGCGCGCTTGCGTGGTCCATAGATGGATCTGGTTGCGTCGTCCTTTTGATGCGAGCCCTTACGCGGATCGCGTACTGGTTTATGTGTGGCGTCGTTTGCTGCTTTATGTTGGCTATGAGGTCGTCTATCCGACCGGATGGCCGTTTTATTTTTTAATTGTGGAGGATCTAAGGCCTCCTCATCAAATTCAGGTAGCAACTTTCGCTTCGGATAGCTCTTGGTGTGGCGATTACTGCCATACTTCGCTGCAGTGTTGAGTACTTCACTCCATTTGATTTTGAGTGCGTCTTGTGCAACCTTGAGCCTTTGCTTCTATTTTTTCAGGCTCCTCACTGTGGCAACAAGCCTTTGGTGGGCGTTGTGTTGCTCCTGGCGCCTGTCCGGTGTGGTGTCGTCTGGACTGTTATCTTCGACGGAGTCGGGTTGTTCGGTTTGATTCCCCGTGTTGCCCTAGTCGGGCGATGGTTCACCCTGCTCTATCGCTGGGTCTATATGATCGTTATTTCTGCCAAGGCGGGATTTGGAGCGGCGTTTACGTCGCCGCTTTGACTGCTTCTCGAGGGAACAACCCTTCGTTGCGTCCTTCCGTTCCTCGTCGTTGTTTTCTTTGGGTGTGTCCACCATGTATACGTCATGTGATGAAGTGGACGTCCAGTGCCCTATGGGCAGTGGTTCCTCTTCGTCTCCCACATCGCCGTCCATACCGTCGATGTCTTCAGAGTCGAAGTCGAGCATGTCAGTTAAGTCGTCGACAGTGGCTACTAAGTGGGTGGTGGGTGGGCGGCGAATTTCTTCGTCATCCGCATCCCAATCCTGCAAGACATAGTTCGGCCAGGATCCTCCTAACAAGGAGAGTGACCTTAATGAGTTCAGTATGTCACCGAAGGCGAGTGCTGAAAAATATCCACGGAGGTAAACTCCATGATCGGCGCCCAATCGGATTCGATGGGAACGGGTGCAGGCGGTTCGGAGTCCGTGGCCGGAGAAGGATCCGGCAGTTTGGCAACACGGCTCTCGTGAAGGGTAAGGTCGATATTCGGCTCGATCGCCGCACAGGATACGACCTCCGTGGCGGGGTCTATCCGCCCGTCCATGGATGGCGCAACTGGCTCCGAATTGAGGGTCGGAGCGGCTACTGGTGCGATTTCTTGAACACTATCTGATGGTAGAGCTAGATTGTACTCATCGTGACTGCGTGGCGCACAAGGCAGGGGCTCGGATCCGTCGAAGATCACGTCTCCGCGGATATCGGATGTAGTTTAAGCTACCAAACCTGACCTGGTGGCTAGGGGCGTAACTTTCAATCTGCTCCAGATGGCCAAGCGAGTTGGCCCGCAGTGCGAAGCCGCCGAACACAAAGATCTGTCCGGGGAGAAAAGTCTCACCCTGGACTGCATCGCTATCGATGATAGTAGGAGCCATCAAGCCTAACGGCGATGACACAGAGGAACTCTCAATCAAAGCACCAATGTCGGTGTCAAAACCGGCGGATCTCGGGTAGGGGGTCCCGAACTGTGCGTCTAAGGCGGATGGTAACAGGAGGCAGGGGACACTATGTTTTACCCAGGTTTGGGCCCTCTTGATGGAGGTAAAACCCTACGTCCTGCTTGATTTATTCTTGATGATATGGGTATTACAAGAGTTGATCTACCACGAGATCGAAGAGGCTAAACCCTAGAAGCTATCCTATGGTATGATTGTATGTTGTCCTACGGACTAAAACCCTCCGGTTTATATAGACACCGAAGGGGGCTAGGGTTACACAAGGTCGGTTACAAAGGAGGAGATATCCATATCCGTACTGCCTAGCTTGCCTTCCACGCCAAGTAGAGTTCCATCCGGACACGAGATGAAGTCTTCAATCTTGTATCTTCATAGTCCAATAGTCTGGCCAAATGATATAGTACGGCTGTCCGGAGACCCCCTAATCTAGGACTCCCTCATTCACCCTCGGGGCTGAGGGTATGTACCAGTAGCTATGTGTTTGATCTCTCTCTCTCTCGTGTTCTTGAGATGGTACGATCTTGATGTATCGCGAGATTTGCTATTGTAGTTGGATCTTATGATATTTCTCCCCCTCTACTCTCTTGTAATGGATTGAGTTTTCCCTTTGAAGTGATCTTATTGGATTGAGTCTTTAAGGATTTGAGAACACTTCATGTATGTCTTGCATGTGCTTATCTGTGGTGACATTGGGATATTCATGTGATCCACTTGATGTATGTTTTGGTGATCAACTTGCGGGTTCCGCTCATGAACTTACGCATAGGGGTTGGCACACGTTTTCTTCTTGACTCTTCGGTAGAAACTTTGGGGCACTCTTTGAAGTACTTTGTGTTGGTTGAATAGATGAATCTGAGAATGTTTGAGGCATATCGTATAATCATACGCACGGATACTTGAGGTGACATTAGGGTTTTGGTTGATATGTTTCTTAAGGTGTTATTCTAGTACAAACTCTTGAATAGATTGATCCGAAAGAATAACTTTGAGGTTGTTTCGTACCCTACAATAATATCTTTGTTTGTTCTCCGCTATTAGTGACTTTGGAGTGACTCTGTGTTGCATGTTGAGGGATAGTTATATGATCCAATTATGTTATTATTGTTGAGAGAACTTGCACTAGTGAAAGTATGAACCCTAGGCCTTGTTTCCTAGCATTGCAATACCATTTACGCTCACTTTTATTACTTGTTACCTTGCTGTTTTTATAATTTCAGATTACAAAAACCTATATCTAGCATCCATATTGCACTTGTATCACCATCTCTTCGCCGAACTAGTGCACCTATACAATTTACCATTGTATTGGGTGTGTTGGGGACACAAGAGATTCTTTGTTATTTGGTTGCAGGGTTATTTGAGAGAGACCATCTTCAACCTACGCCTCCCACGGATTGATAAACCTTAGGTCATCCACTTGAGGGAAAATTGCTACTGTCCTACAAACCTCTTCACTTGGAGGCCCAACAACGTCTACAAGAAGAAGGTTGCGTAGTAGACATCAAGCTCTTTTCTGGTGCCGTTGCCGGGGAGTTTAGTGCTTGAAGGTATATCTTTAGATCTTTCAATCGAATCTTTTTGTTTCTTGTTTTATGACTACTTCAGTTTATAAAAGAAAACTACAAAAAATGTAATTAAGGATGCCACATATGCTTCATCTTTTTAATGTCTTTCGTGATAATAAGGGTTCCGATAAGTGTGCTCAAGTGCTGGAAGAAGAATGCATTAGAATGTTTGGCACTAAATATTTGAATGATGAGCATGATTGCAATGTTGTTAGTATGAATTCCTTGAATATCCATGATGCTAATGATATGCAAAGCCACAAGCTTGGGGAAGCTATGTTTGATGAAGATGATATTTTTTGTCCCCCAAGTTTTGATGAGAAAATTTATTATGATGATAGCATGCCTCCTATTTATGATGAGTATATTGATAAAAGTGGATTTGGAGAGGTCATGACTTTATTTAGTAATGATTCCACTATTTTGGAAGAGGTTCCAATTGATTATGAGAACAAAGTTGCTATCTATGATGATTATTGTGATGACTTGTATGCTATTGAGAATAATGATATCCATGAAATTTGTCATCATGATTTTAATTTTCAATTGGATTATGCTGATAGTTATTTTGTTGAGTTTGCTCCCACTACTATTGATGAGAATAAATTTTCTTATGTGGAGAATAGTAAGTTTTATATGCTTGTAGATCATGAAAAGGATGCTTTATGTGATAGTTATATTGTTTAATTCATTCATGATTCTACTGGAAATTATTATGAGGGAGGAATATATGCTTGTAGGAGTTGCAATAATATCAAGTTTCCTCTCTATGTGTTGAAAATCTTGAAATTATGCTTGTTTTGCTTTCCTATGCAAGTTGATTCTTGTTCCCACAAGTTGTTTGCTCACAAAATCCCTATGCATAGGAAGTGGGTTAGTCTTAAATGTGCTATTCATATTCTTCATGATGCTCTCTTTATGTTTCAATTCTTATCCTCTATGTGAGCATCATTGAAATCATCATGCCTAGCTAGGGGCGTTAAACGATAGCGCTTGTTGGGAGGCAACCCAATTTTATTTTTGTTCTTTGCTTTTTGCTCTTGTTTAGTAATAAATAATTCATATAGCCTCTGTTTAGATGTGGTTTTATGCTTTTAATTAGTGTTTGTGCCAAGTAGAACCTTTGGGATGACTTGGGGAAAGTCTTTGTGATCTTGCTGTAAAAAACAGAAACTTTAGCGCTCACGAGATTTGCTGCCATTTTTTAATAGAGAGCGATATTTAGTTAATTATTTTTGAAGATGATTAATAGACAAATTCCTCGCATTCACGGATTTATTTTAGAATTTTTGGGGTTCCATAAGTATTCGAAACCTACATACTACTACAGACTGTTTTGTTTTTGACAGATTCTGTTTTTCGTGTGTTGTTTGCTTATTTTGATGAATCTATGGCTAGTAATAGAGTTTATGAACCATATAAAAGTTGGAATACAGTAGGTTTAACACCAATATAAATAAATAATTAGTTCATTATAGTACCTTGAAATGGTGGTTTGTTTTCTTTTACTAACGGAGCTCACGAGTTTTCTGTTAAGTTTTGTGTTGTGAAGTTTTCAAGTTTTTGGTAAAGATTTGATGGACTATGGAATAAGGGGTGGCAAGAGCCTAAGCTTGAGTATTACCAAGGCACCCCAAGGTAATATTCAAGGACAACCAAGAACCTAAGCTTGGAGATGCCCCGGAAGGCATCCCCTCTTTCGTCTTCGTTCATGTGTAACTTTATTTGAAGCTTTTTTTTTTGTTCACCACATGATATGTGTTTTGCTTGGAGCATCAATTTATTTTGTTAGGATTTGATTGTTGTTATTTATAGCAATGTTTTGAATCTTTTATTCCAATTAAATTGGCATTGATGGCCTTTACTATGCCTATTTTACAAGTCTACATGTTGCTGTTTGAAAACAGAAAGTTTACCACTGGTGAAAAAATTTCCTAGAAAAGTCAAAATGTGATAAAATGTTGAAACCTTTTGAATAATAAGATCTGATAAATTTACTACAGTGCGAATTTTCTTTCATAATTTTTGGAGCTAGGGAAGTATGGATCTTGCTGCATTCTTCACAGACTGTCCTGTTTAGGCAGATTGTTGTTATGTTTGCTTGTTTAATGAATCTATTTGAGGATAGGACTATTAAATATGCGGAGGCATTTAGTATGCAATGTTGATTAATAATTTTAGTGATTTGGTACAGAAGAGTATGATAAGGTTTTTGCATTGGTTTATACCTTATCTCATGAGTCCTTGTTGAGTTTTGTGTGGATGGAGCTTTTGAGATTTAGGGAGACCGTGATATGAGAGGAATTAAGGAGACACAAATGCTCAAGCTTGGGGATGCCCAAGCCATCCCAAGATAATATTTCAAGAAGTCTCAAGCGTCTAAGCTTGGGGATGCCCCGGTTGGCATCCCACCTTTCTTCTTCGACAACTATCGGTTAGTATCGGTTGATCCTAAATTTTTGCTTCTTCACATGATGTTTGCTATTGTTAGATGTAATTTTATTTTGTTTTGCTTGCTGTTTGAATATCAAGATCTGAAATTATTAAATGGGAGAGTCTTCACATAGCTAAATAATTATTCAACTACTCATTGATCTTCACTTATATCTTTTTGGAGTAGTTTGTCATTTACTCGTGTGCTTCACTTATATCCTATGAGTAAATAGTTGAATGATTTGAATATCATAAATCTAAAATTATATATGCTTATCCCACGGGGAGTAATGACTTCACATATAAGAATTAGAGGTGGTAAATTTATTGAAGGTTAGCAAACATTGTATTGGTCACTTGAACAATTCATGAAAAATATTGAGGGAAGATAGATTTCACATATAAATATACTATCTTGGACGTATTTTATGATTGTGAGCACTCATTAAAATATGTCATGCTAAAAGGTTGATGTTGGACAAGGAAGACAATGTAATGGGTTATGTTTTTTTATATCCGAAATAAAGTAAATTGTCATGGATCATTCAACATGATGAGCTTGCCTTTCCCCCTCATGCTAGCCAAATTCTTTGCACCAAGTAGAGATACTACTTGTGCTTCCAAACATCCCTTAAACCGGTATTGCCATGAGAGTCCACCATACCTACCTATGGATTGAGTAAGATCCTTCAAGTAAGTTGTAATCGGTGCATGCAATAAAAATTGCTCTCTAAATATGTATGATCTATTAGTGTGGAGAAAATAAGCTTTATACGATCTTGTGATGTGGAAGGAATAAAAGCGACGGACTGCATAATAAAGGTCCCTATCACAAGTGGCAATATAAAGTGATGTTCTTTCGCATTAAGATTTTGTGCATCCAAATATAAAAGCGCATGACAACCTCTGCTTCCCTCTGCGAAGGGCCTATCTTTTATTCTTGTCTTATACCTTATGCAAGAGTCATGGTGATCTTCACCTTTCCTTTTTACATTTTATCCTTTGGCAAGCACATTGTGTTGGAAAGATCCTGATATATATATCCAATTGGATGTGAGGCATCATGAACTATATTTTGTTAACATTACCCTTGAGGTAAAAGGTTGGGAGGCGAATCTATAAGCCCCTATCTTTCTCTGTGTATGATTAAAACTTTGAACCCATAAATATCACGTGAGTGTTAGCAATTGTGAAAGATTAAATGATAGTTGAGTATGTGAAGTTTGCTGAATCAAAGCTCTGACATAGACCCTTCCTAAAAATAAGATGAATTGTAATTGTTTGATGACTAATAACACGATTTGTTAGTCTTCAAGAAAGTTTATGATCTATGCTTTAACATGTGAATAGTTTGTTATTTGATCATGAAAAGTCTTATGAGTTGAGTTACTGTTATGATATATAATGATGCTAGAAAAGGTGATTGAAATTATCATTGATCAAACTTGTGCACCTGCTAGCATTCACACTTCATAAATTATTTATTTTATCATTTACCTACTCGAGGACGAGCAGGAATTAAGCTTGGGGATGCTGATACGTCTCCAACGTATCTATAATTTATGAAGTATTCATGCCATTATATTATCTGTTTTGGATGTTTATGGTCTTTATTATACACTTTTATATTATTTTTGGGACTAACCAATTAACCGGAGGCCCAGCCCAAATTGATGTTTTCTTGCTTATTTCAGTGTTTCGAAGAAAAGAAATATCAAACAGAGTCCAAATGGAATGAAACCTTCGGGAGAGTTATTTTTGGAACGGAAGCAATCCAGGAGACTTGGAGTAGACGCCAGGGAAGCTTCGAGGAAGCCACAAGGCAGGGCGGCGCGCCCTACCCCTTGGGCGCGCCCCCCACCCTCGTGGGCCCCTCGTGGCTCCTATGACCGACTTCTTTCGCCTATATATATCCATATACCCTAAAAACATCAGAGAGCACAATAGATCGGGAGTTCCGCCGCCAGAAGCCTCCGTAGCCACCAAAAACCAATCTAGACCCGTTCCGGCACCCTGCCGGAGGGGGAATCCCTCTCCAGTGGCCATCTTCATCATCCCGGCGCTCTCCATGATGAGGAGGGAGTAGTTCACCCTCGGGGCTGAGGGTATGTACCAGTAGCTGTGTGTTTGATCTCTCTATCTCTCTCGTGTTCTTGAGATGGCACGATCTTGATGTATCGCTAGCTTTGCTATTATAGTTGGATCTTATGGTGTTTCTCCCCCTCTACTCTCTTGTAATGGATTGAGTTTTCCCTTTGAAGTGATCTTATCGGATTGAGTCTTTAAGGATTTGAGAACACTTGATGTATGTCTTGCATGTTCTTATCTGTGGTGACATTGGGATATTCATGTGATCCACTTGATGTATGTTTTGGTGATCAACTTGCAGGTTCTGCTTGTGAACTTATGCATAGGGGTTGGCACACATTTTCGTCTTGACTCTCCGGCAGAAACTTTGGGGCACTCTTTGAAGTACTTTGTGTTGGCTGAATAGATGAATCTGAGATTGTTTGATGCATATCGTATAACCACACCCACGGATACTTGAGGTGACATTGGAGTATCTAGGTGACATTAGGGTTTTGGTTGATATGTTTCTTAAGGTGTTATTCTAGTACAAACTCTTGAATAGATCGATCCGAAAGAATAACTTTGAGGTGGTTTCGTACCCTACAATAATCTCTTCGTTTGTTCTCCGCTATTAGTGACTTTGGAGTGACTCTTTGTTGCATGTTGAGGGATAGTTATATGATCCAATTATGTTATTATTGTTGAGAGAACTTGCACTAGTGAAAGTATGAACCCTAGGCCTTGTTTCCTAGCATTGCAATACCGTTTACGCTCACTTTTATTACTTGTTAACTTGTTGTTTTTATAATTTCATATTACGAAAACCTATATCTACCATCCATATTGCACTTGTATCACCATCTCTTCGCCGAACTAGTGCACCTATACAATTTACCATTGTATTGGGTGTGTTGGGGACACAAGAGACTCTTTGTTATTTGGTTGCAGGGTTGTTTGAGAGAGACCATCTTCAACCTACGCCTCCCACGGATTGATAAACCTCAGGTCATCCACTTGAGGGAAATTTGCTACTGTCCTACAAACCTCTGCACTTGGAGGCCCAACAACGTCTACAAGAAGAAGGTTGCGTAGTAGACATCAAGGCATTGCTATGACCGTGTATGTGTGTCTATCTCTTGTATTGTTGTGTGCCTGCCAGCGTGCTTTGCTAGGATTTTCGACTTGTAATCCCTTTGTGGAGACAATGATTTCTACTACTGGCTGCTAAATTAGATATGTAGATGTCATACATGATACTACCTCATACCTCCGTTCCTAAATATAAGTCTTTCTAGAGATTCCACTATAGGCTACATACAGAGCAAAAATAGTGAATCTACACTCGAAAATGCATCTATATACATCTGTATGTGGTCCATATTGGAATCTCTACAAAGACATATATTTAGGAACAAAGGTAGTACATTACACAAAATCGTAGGTGGCATGTAGGAATTCCAGTGCACTACATTAGGCTCCCTTAGAGTGCCTGCTAGTCCAGCACACAGAGTCATGACTAGTTTATGCTACGCACACAATTGTTAATTGGTGGTTTAAATATGTGCAAGGGATATGCAATGTATTATCATGTAGAGATGTCTGAAATTAGCCATGTCAACTTGCTGAAAGGGTTACACAATGAAAAAGTACAAGATATATGTGGCAATTTCATGGAACATCGCAAAAAAAGGAGAGGCAACGGTGAGCCTATACAGTGTGCTATGGTAGGTCACTCCTCCATTACAATCATCGTGACATGTTATTTGTATGTTAGTTCTATTGTCCAAGTTTCTTAGGGACGGTTATTACGAATTATCCTAAGAAAATAAGCACATGTGAATATAAGCTACAGGCAATAAGGCAACCAGTTCTTTTCATTGCCTTCCTTTTCAGCTTATCTTTGGTATGATCAGCGAAAAGTCTATATTGCATTATATTTTGTCATTTTTATACCCATATGAAAATTAATTTGACTTGCAAACATCACAAATTGAACCCAGTATAGTAATTAATATGATAGGAAAACAGACCATCACTATTTGTTCAAAATGCAAATACAAAGATATCATCTACTTGGCACAATCTACTTTGGTCAATGTCTTCCATAGAGATCTCATTGCCTAATTTAAACGAAGAACGCATGACCCATATTTAAATGAAGAACAATTATTTATTGAAATTCGATGGTCCAAGTGGCTGGTTATTATCATATAGCACCACCACCTGAAAGCATCATATAGCAACAGCAGCTCATAGAAACTCATCATACAGCAGCAGCAGCAGTGTGCAATTCAACATATAGCAACAACAGGAGCAGCTCATAGCAATTCATCATATAGAAGCACCAGGAGCAGCTTATAGCAACTCATCATATAGCAGCAGCAGCAGCTCATAGCAATTCATCATATAGCAGCAACAGCTCATAGTAATTCATCATAGAGCACCAGCAGGAGCTGCTCATAGCAATGCATCATATAGCAGCAGTAGAGGCGGCTCATAGCAATTCATCGTATAGTGGATCAGAATGAAAATTTGGCAAAAATCAGAAGAGATCCTCACCTTGTTGGATGAGCTCATCCTTCAACAGCACCTCAAGGCCATGGCCTAGGAGGAGGGGAGGGGGAATAAGGTGCCTTCTGCCGTAGTGTGGCATCAGCCGTAGTTGTGCGGCGCCCACTGGAGTAGTGCATTGGATGGACCATAATGGAGCAGCTGTTGGAGACCATGAGAATGAGGGGTGGCGCCAGAGGGAGGAGCAGCCGGGGAGATTTGGCCCTACCCGCTGGCCATGTAGCATAGCTGGACAGAGCATCGTTGAGGACCAGGCCAGATGGGACCAATGGCGACGGCTCGCTAGAGTAACCCTAGTGCTGCAGGCAGGGGATCGAGGTAGTGGGAAAGGGGAGAGGAGATGCAAGCGGGCAGGGCAATGAACGCTTGCGTGTTTGTTTTTACTTGAGGGTCAGGTGTGACGCGGGTGTGAGCAGTTGCATTTTGAGTGTAAAATAGGCAGACAACAAAGTCATTTCACTATTCCCCTTCCCTTCAATTTTTAGTGAGCTTCTACCCGAAACACCCCCCTCCAAAGCAAAATAAGTTAAGCCCAAGCCCATAACTCAAAATGACTTCTTTACATCTTTTATGGCTTATTTTCACAATAAGCTCTGAAATGGCGGAATAGAACTGGCCCTTAACCTGCAATTCAATTATACGTGCAATGATGAATCACTCCTGCCTGCTATAGTGTACATTTAGGCATCATCATATACATGTCATAACCTAATACATGTGCATTCCATTGTAGAATCTGGAATATGCAATGTTTATGTTAGTTCATACGTTGCACATGATGTTTAAATGCCCCTTAAATCTGGTCAGTCAGGTGATGGTCTTTAAGCCTCCTTCTTTACTTCTTTTCTTGATATGTAAGATTTGCTCACACATCTGTTCAATTGCTTGTTTGCATCAGCCAGCCATACTAGGACTGTTTGCTTTGATTACTTGTTGTTCTTGACCTAACACTCTAACAGAGCTTGTCAATGATTTAAACACTAAGGGCTGTTGTAGTGGGGGCTTTCTAACTCATAGGTGACATAAAGGTTTGGTTGTACACTAAAGTAGGCTCTCCAAGAGTACTTGGAGATCTAGTTCGAAGGTATGCCTAGTTTTTACATAGTGCACATATAGTAAATGCTCATTTCATTGTGTGAAAGTGCAAGAGATATGGCATGTTTCATTATGTGGTGTTTTTTGTTATAATTTCATCATTTTGTGTTGTTGACATACTGGAAAGTATGCATATTTATCTTCCAAGGAGACGAGTAACTAGTTTGTGTCACCTTGCAGAGGGGGTGCAATAAAGATAAGATTGAGGATTTCCAAGTACAAGATGTTAGGAAGGAGCCTTGCAAGAGAAGTAGGAGCAACGCTGAGCCTGTTCAACCAGTTAAGGTAAGTCACTGTATCCAACTCAATAGTTCAATTCCTTGTTTGTTTCAGGCATAGTTAATTTGCTCTTTTCAATTGCTTTATTTGTCCTCAGTTAATTAGATGCCCAAACATTGATGCCTGATGTTGGGTACTTGTATAACTATTAGTTGACATAATTAAAGGCCTTACCATTTAATTACTCTGGCGTAGTGTGCCTGAAGCTTTGAAGTCTATTAACCAACTATTACTGCATGAGGCTCACAATCTAGTTTATACTAGGCTAATGATTGCATAGTTTTGCTTGTTGTAGTAGGTTTGTAAGAATCCCTCTGCTATTCATTATGCTCCCTAAGACTTTAATTGAGCTACGGAATGGCCAACTGCTTGCTTACTTCTACGCAATGTGTTGTCTAAATTTGTAACTTGTCTGTGTTTTGGATTTGGCCCCAACATCATGCTCCTCTGGTGAGCTAAGAGAGATTTCTGTATGCGGGCTGCACAAACTACCATTATTTTTAAAATACCACCTTCTTATGCTTCATGACTTTAACATTATTGTTAGTCCTTTTTTCCATGTACAAAATAGTCTGTCTTGCTCGCTTCACTGTTGTAACTATATTTTTGTCCTAGTCATGTGTACTTACAGAAATATTTCAGGATGAAGTGACATCAACACAAAGATCTGCGAGCAGTGCGGCATGGCCATTACCGAATGATTATGGATTGGAATTGGAATGTGCTGATGTTCTCGAGCATCAACTAGAGGTGGCAAGACAACGTGTACATGATTCTCAACGTGCAACAACAAGTTGAGACTGGACTTGCAGGTATTAGATGCATGAGTCAAAAGATGAATCAAGACACTGGGGTAACCATGAAGGAATTGGAGATTTTGCGGATTGAAATTTGTGCTATCTGAACCCGGCCAATCCTATTTTCTGAAGAGATTATAGTTCAAATGGTAAGTTCTGTTGATGCGTGTCCATGATGTATGAGCTTTATTTGTCCAGTGTATGTAATTTGATGTTTGTGTACGCTTTATTATCACTGGTGCCGAACTATAATTCCCAGTGGGTATATTCGGCTGTAATTTCTTTATTGTATAGTGTAGGATTATTCTACGTTTCTATGCCTTAGTCTTTTTATTGTATAGTGTATGTATTTTAGAGGCGATAGTATAGAGTAGGATAATTCTTGAATATGCTATACCGTTGAAACGGGGGCCAACACGCCCAAACATTTCCTACATACCATACAAACGAACAAACATGTGTAGTCACCTTAATTGGGCTGGTCAAAATAATATTAAGTGGATAATGATGTGGCCCACCGTAACAATGGCTCTTAGCAGGCCGTTAACAGGCCAAAAGCTCGACATGGCCGTTTAAATGGAAATGGCCCGCGGGCCTCTAGCAGGCCGAAATACATGTCAATTTTGTCTCATTCCTTTTACTTTACGGGCCAGTAAGAGGCCAAAAGTGATATGGGCCAGAGCAGACCCAATTTGCAAACTAGGCTTTTAATACGCCAAAAGTCGCATTGGGCTGAAATG
Organism: Triticum monococcum; assembly: GCA_034509565.1. NCBI lineage: Eukaryota > Viridiplantae > Streptophyta > Magnoliopsida > Poales > Poaceae > Triticum > Triticum monococcum. Next base: position 631,664,697 of record CM067843.1, read on the forward strand.
ATGCCATGTAGAACATGGGCCCCTAATGGACCTAAAGTCAAAGGCCCACCTGTTGTGCGGGCTGTTAACAGACCGAGAGACAAAATGGGCTAGGAGTTGGCCCATTTATCGAATGGACCGAGGACAGGCCTAAAGTCACAGCGGGCTAGAATTGGCCCAACTGCAGAATGGACCGAGAAAAGGCCGAAAGACGTTCTGGGCCGTTAATGGGCTGGAACTGACGATGGGCTGCTAACAGGCCGAAAGAAGCTCGGGCCGTAATTGGGCCCAAAGACATAGCAGGTCGTTAACGGGCTTAAACTGATGATGGGCTGGAAATTGTCAAATCTAGACTGGCCCTTTGATGAGCCGATTCTATGTAACTTGTATGGGTCGTGCTTGTAAATGGGCCTGACTCAAGTAGGCCGCTAATGGGCCGGCCCGCTTATTTTGACAGGCCCGGCCTTTTAACCTGAATGGGCCACTATTGGGCCGAGACACGTGTCGATGTATCATAGGCGCGTTCCATCCATTCGCTGGATGACAACTGTCCGAATGCCAGGCCAACACGTGGATCTGCCGGCCAATGAGAATTTTACACGTGGAAAATCCGCATTGGTCTGCGCCGTTAACGGGTTATCGGATCCAAACCTGAACCCGATGGCTTAACAGTGGCCTGTTACGGTGGATGCCACGTGTCGGTCACCCTTGACGAAAGCACTTCTATGACGCATGATTTATCATCATGGAAGTAGACACTTCCATGATGATAATTTTGGTAATATCATGGAACACTTCTACGACAACACAGGTATGACTATCTTGATTCTGTCATAAAATCATCATGGATGTACATGCAGGACAGAAAACGTGACCTATTGTGACAAACAAGTATCATCACGGAAGTGTTTTTTTGTAGTGCTTTAGGGCCAGTTTTTTGTGTCTGGTTTGGGCTTCTAGAGTAAACTGCCTTCTATCTAGCTTACTCTAAAAGCCCAAACTTCTAAGCAGGAGGCAGTTTATTTTAGCTTATTCTAGAAGTCAGGGAAAATTGGCCTTTACTTTGTTTCCAAAAGAATGCACTATGTAATCCACACTGTTAAAATAATAATGCATTGGGCATGACACTAAAAACCTTTTTCATTTTTCAAGGAATGTGTCATCGAAAACCTTCACTTAACATTACGGGTCGGCCGGAAATGAAGAACTAGCGGTTCGACTTTCTACCGGGTAGTGGGATGCCGCACATTTCGTTTGAGGATGTGTGCGTACACATATCATATACGAAGTATTTCACTCATTTTGCTTTGAAACACGCTATTTTTTTCTGGGCCCCAATCACTATTTGACACCAGGAATTTATTGCACTCAACATGTTTTATTCTTTCAGCACGGGATCATCCACCCATACTTTTAGTTTGATTTCACACTCCGTAACACTTTTATCTTTTGAACCAATGATCCATTTGCTAATCCTGGATTCATGGCATTTAAATCTTTAAAACAAGATCAATTTTGAACATCGTTAAAACAAGTTCAAATTCAAATGTTGATACAATTATGAAACTTACATGATACTTCCTTCATCCACACATATAGGGCCTAAGGGCATCTCCAACGGCAACCCGCAAATTTCCTCCCGCATCCATCCATGGACAGGGGGCCAGTCCACAGGTACGGATGTAGGAGGCCGCCATCCAACCATAGCCACATACATCCGGCCTCCCTTTTTTTGAGTCCGCGCGATCAAACAGCCACATACAAAGGATACAGACGTTCAAATAGCCGCACGCAGCAGTAGTTCAAATTTTAAAATGTTCAAATATTACATCCCAACATTGTTTTCCCCTTTAACTGCCGACTGATGCTCAACCAGATATTCCTTCAGCTGCTCGCACTGTTCAAGATATCTTCCAACATTCCGATAAATAGGTCGATTTGTTGCTTACCGGTGTCTGGCCAATAAGATAAATTGGTCGACAAATCAGCTGATATGACGATAAATTTGCTGATATGCCAATAAACTGACTGATTTACCCCTTATCTTGGGTCGACAGATAAGTTCCCAATAAGCGATATCCCCAACATTGTCTGCTCGTGAGTTGGTCGATGCCGAATTTATCGATACATTTGAATAAACTCTTCAAATGTGGTCTGATTCTTGTCTGAAGTTGGATAGGATCACCCATGTTCTTAAATTCTAGAGCTGCGGCCGCATCGTCACCCTCATCCTCGACAATTATGTTGGGCAAGATCAGATAACATGTCACTACCTCTCACAAGGTCTCCGGATCCCATTGTTTAGAAGGTTCACGAACAACTGCAAAATAGGCATGCAGAACTCCAAATGCCCTCTCGACATCCTTTCTACCTGCTTCTTCTCTTTGGGCAAAGTGAGCCTTTTTCTGGCAAACTGGGTTAGAGATGGTGCTGACAAAGGCAGCCCATAGAGGATAGGTACCATTAACTAGATAGTAGCCCATGTTGTACTCATATTCATTAACAGTATAGTGGAAAGGAGGAGCTTTTCCTTCAGTCAACCTCACAAACAACGGCAATTGCTGCAGCACATTGTTGTCATTGTGAGACCCTCGCATGACAAAGAAAGCGTGCGAAATCCAAAGATCATGTGATGCAACTGCTTCAAGAATGATGGTGGGCTTCTTAACATGACCCTGATATTGCCCTTGTAAAGCCTTTGGGTAGTTCTTCCATTTCCAATGCATGTCAAGAGATCCAAGCAAACCTGGCCACCCTCTTGCTTCTAAGATTGCCAAGAGCCTCTCGGTGTCTGCCACAGTTGGTTCTCTTAGGTACTGAGGTCTGAACACCTCGACCACGGCAGTTGCAAACCTGACCATGGCATCTCCGCATGTGCTCTCAGACATGTGTAGGTACTCGTCCCACGAATCAACAGTTGTGCCATATGCGAGCATCTGGAGTGCGGCCATGTACTTCTGGTAACCAGAGAAGCCAATCATTCCCATGGCGTCCTTCTTCAGGGTGAAGTAGTATCATAGGACCAGACGTCATGGTACAAACGATCGAAAGTAGTCTTGCACATTAAAAAACATCGGCAAAAATGGTCAGCGAAGAGTGCATCTGGGGTAAAGTAGTCAGCCATCAGTGTCAAATGGTCGCACGCCCTATTGCAGTTGAGCACTCGATGACCCTTGATCGAGCCCTTGGAATTGAGAACATGTTCCTCCACACGCTCCGCGTCTTCAAGGACCGCCTACATCATCGCCATCTCAGCGAAGTACTCCTCCTCGTCCGACGAGCCGTCGGACAACTCAACATAGTGCTCGTATATGTACTCCAAATCAGAATCCATTGCTAGAAAGAAGAAGGGGAAACGCTTTTAGCTCCAGCGATTCATCGAACTGTTGCGGGCATGATGAGTATAGCAATAGCGAATGGTATCTCGGGGAGTGGTCATAGGACAAGGGTTGAACGATGATGAAGGAGAAGCGGGGTGGAGCCCTGCTCGAGCACTAGAGGTGACGCTGACGTAGAGTTTCGATAGGGGTGTGACGTGGCGACCAGGGTGGTGGAGCGGCGGCGAAGGCAAGAGAGAAAGTACAAAGAAGAGAAAATGGGGAGGATGGAGGCGCGGGGTCCGGAAGGGTTTTGGGTGGGCCAGGGGTGTCGGAGTCCTATGCGTCTGGTGTCCGGACTCCCGCAAAGTGCCCCCACTTTTGTCTTCGATTTGCGGGAGAAAATGCGCCCGGACCGTGCCACGGACCGGGACAGGCCCGCGTTGGATGGCTTCCGCGATCTGGACAACACGGTCAGGACGTATGCGGGTGGCTTGCGGGTCCGTCTTGGAGATGCCCTAATATGTCTTTCGAGGTAGCCTTTGACCAATAGTAAAATTATTTATATATGAGATGTATGATATAAAAATTATATCATCACAAACTCATTTCACATACAATTTGAGGATATGCTTTGTGTGACATGCATGCCATATAATATTGTGCTATCCCATGGTATATGGAGGGTCCTATATATAGATGGAGGAAGTATACCCGATGGTACATTAATGAAACCGGAGTGAACCAGTAGTGAAAACATGCAAAACAAAACATAATTAAACTTACATCAAATCAGAGATGAAACATTAATGATTTATAGAATGAAACAATGACGAAAACATGAAAAAGAGAATGCAGGAAAAAATAATGAAAACATGTAAAGTAGTTGTGCCACAAAAACGGAATCGTATAGGAAAATATGAAAATAACACCCTTAGAACTCAGCTATACCATGAAAGATAACTTAATAAAATTATATGAAAACTTATTTCTAAGACTCCAAAAATAAAAACAAAAGCCGAATAAATTATTAATGATATCCGAAATGAATAAGCAATGAAAACATAATTTGAATTTGAAAAAAATCAACTGTCTCCAGAATTGATCTTGTTTTGAAAATTTAAATATCATCATGAGTACTAATATCTGAATGGTTTATCAACGAATATTTTGTTCAGAAGATATAATTGATACAAATTATTTAATCACACTAAAAGCATGAGTGGGTGAGATGTAAGGCTGGCTATAGTGAGGGTAACATAAGCAGTATCATGTACTTGAGACTCGTAAACATGTTTATGTGGCAGGCAATTAAAGAAGAGAAAGATGGTTATAATAACATAGGTAGATATCGTAACATAATAAATATGGTGCTACTATGTGTCATGCATGGCAATAAATGAGACCATCTATGATACTAATCTATAATACTATGCACTATAGAGGTAGTGACATAGACCAGTACTCCCTCTGTAAACTAATATAAGAGCGTTTAGAATACTAAAGTACTGATCTAAACACTCTTATATTAGTTTACAGAGGGAGTAACATATGCATGTTACTAGTCTAAGTTACTTCCCATTATGACCAGCCTAATACTACTTTTATTACTTCAAACATACTGTACCAGTTAGGCTGGTTGTAATGAGGAGAATCATATATAGTATCATGCATATGATACTAGTGTATGATACTACCTTTCTAATGCATAGTATCATATATTTAGTATCATGTAGTACTGTATTTATTGTCATGCATGACACAAAGTAGCATAGCATTTATTATGATACGGTATCATAATATGATACTCCATCATCTCTTTCTTCATTTAATGCTATGACACCTCACCAAAGTTGCCTAGTTGACATGCATGATACTATGATACTACCATTACGACCAGCCTTAGGCTGGTTGTAATGGCGAGTATCATATACTAGTATCATACATATGATACTAGTTTATGATACTATATCCCTAATGCATTGTATCATATGTTGGTATCATAGAGGACTACATTTATTGCCATGCATGACACAAAGTAGCACATCATTTAATATGATATGGTATCATGATATGATACTCAAGCCTCTCTTTCTTCATTTAATTTTATGCCACCTCATCAAAATTGCTTAGTTGGCATGCATGATACTACCTATGATATTTCCATTACGGACAGCTTAGTCACTGTCGTGAGGCCTCCTCGCTACCTGTGCCACACATTACAGAGACGAGTGAAAAAAAGCAATACATGCGCGGCATCCCACTACTCTCTCTTTTCCAGTTTATAAGCCTCAATTCAAAAATCTCACCAACCAAGATAGATGATAAGTGGCGAAATATTGTTTTGTAATTTACAAAAGCACACAATTAATGCTCTTATTTTCCTCAAAAAATTATGTTTACGAATGCATTAATTGCAATGCATGCATTGATTAGTTTTCTCTTAATACTTGCATGCAATGATTTAATGCATTTTTTAAGTCTGAACATGTGATGGGGAACCATCAAATTAAGCCTTAAAGGATGCTTGGATTCAAGGGACTATTTTTAGTCTGACTAAAAATAGTCTCTTTTAGAGGCTAAAGTTCCAAGCACCCCTGACTAAAGAGAGGCTAGGACTAGTCTTGAGGCTAAAAATTTTTAGTCATAGGAAACCTACTAAAATATGTATTAGCCCTCTCTCTCATCATTTAATGCCTCTTATTTAACACATGCAAGTTCTAAATTGGAGGGTTTGGAGAATAATAAATGCTCAATAACTTGATTTTAGTGTTTTTAGTATTTGAATCTAAGTATGGAAAGGCTAGCAAGTTTTAGTTCCACTACTTTTAGTTATAGGACTAAAACGTATCAAGCACTCTCTTATAAAATAAAAAAACTAACTCTCGTCGGCCGGGCAATAGAAAAGATGCTACACGTCGCCGCAGATTCCTCCGCGCGCACGTTGGCGGCTGACACGAGCACCAGATTCACCGCACCGCGCGCTCTGCTCACTGCTCACTCCAAACAAACATCGTCTGCGGCCTAGCCGCCAGGCAACGACAGCGCGACGAGAGCCACACACTCGTCACTTCGTCAGTCGTCACGGAGATGGCCGCCACCGCCGTCGCGGATGAGCCGTGCCGCTGCCACATTGTGGCGGTGCCGTTCCCCGGGAGGGGCCACGTCAACGCCATGATGAACCTGTCCCGCCTCCTCGCCGCGCGCGGCGCCGCGGTCACCTTCGTCGTCACCGAGGAGTGGCTCGGCCTGCTCCGCTCCTCCTCCTCCTCCGCCCCGCCGCCGCCCGGCGTCCGCCTGCGCGCCATCCCCAACGTCATCCCCTCCGAGCACGGCCGCGCCGCCGACCACGCGGGCTTCCTCGACGCCGTCGCCACCGAGATGGAGGCGCCCTTCGAGCGCCTGCTCGACCGCCTCCAGGAGGAGGAGGGGGAGGTCGCGGCGCTCGTGGCGGACACCTACGTGCCCTGGGTCGTGGGCGTCGGCAACCGGAGGGGCGTCCCGGTCTGCTCGCTCTTCCCCATGCCCGCCTCCTTCTTCTCCGCCTACTACCACTTTGATTCCCTCCCGCCGCGCCTCGTCGACGAGCACGCCCCGGCCGCCGGCGCCGCTAAAGGTCAGGTTCCTCTTCCAAGCATTTCGGATAGGCTGATAACGCTCCCGATTACTGGACCATTAATGTTACTGATAGGATGATAACGCTCCCGATTACTGAACCATTAACGTTACTGATTGAGGAACCAACAACATTTCCTGGCTGTTGCATCTATCATGTGTTCATGAACTAGGGTCCTTGATAACTCTGCCAAAAATATATAACATTTCACTGATTCAAGTGACATTGTTTGACTGCTCCATTATTTATGTGCACATCCCGACGTATTTCAAGTGATACGATGCCGTCAGCTGCATGTGCAAAGGACCAAGTGACGCGGAGCATGGCCAACAAACATTGCCAAACATGAAAATGACTAATCAATCACATGTAACTTTGAAGTGGACCTGTCTATTTGTTTGTGGCAATGCTATTACTGGGAGAAAACTCACTGGATTAAGGATCTACAGTACTACATGCAGTTTTTTTATGGACAGTCCAAATAGCCAGAACTGAGCCATAGATCAAGCTTGAGAAATTGGTGTCGCATATGAGTATTGTTTTAACTGTACCACATGGTTCTCATTTCGGGTGATTTTACCTTTTTTATAGTCATTGTTATAGTGGATATAGTTTGTTCATTTCAGTAATAGACATGGCAGCTTGCAGCATTGCTCAGTCATCCTTTCTTTTATGCAGATAAATCTGATGAGAGACTTGAGCACTATATCTCAGGCTTTGCTTCAAGCTCAGTAACCTTATCTGATCTGGAGCCCTTAATTCACAACAAGGGAACAGTAAACCGTGTCCTAGAAGCTGTCTCTAGCATCAAGAACGCGCAATGCCTCCTATTCACCACTATGCACGAGCTCGAGGACGGTGTCATCAACTCCCTAAGATCAGCACTCCCATGTCCAGTTCTCCCAGTTGGGCCCTGCATTCCCTACATGACACTACAAAACCAGCATTCCAAGTCCAATGGAGAAGTTGCCACCAGTCCAGGAGACTGCTTCACCTGGCTGGACTCTCAACCTGTGAACTCGGTGCTATATGTCTCCCTCGGCAGCTTCCTCTCTGTGTCAGCCTCCCAGCTTGATGAGATAGCATTAGGCCTTGCATCAAGCGGTGTCAGGTTCTTATGGATTCTTCGCGAAAAGTCTTCCCGGGTGCGAGAACTTGTTGGTGACACCGACAGGGGCATGATAATGGCATGGTGTGATCAGTTGAAGGTTTTATGCCATCCTTCTGTTGGGGGCTTTCTGACACATTGTGGAATGAACTCGACACTTGAAGCTGTCTTTGCTGGCGTGCCTATGCTTGCTCTACCACTGTTCTTTGATCAACCGATTGATGGTCGTCTGATTGTTGAAGACTGGAAGGTTGGACTGGCCCTGCGCGAATGGGCCGATAAGGATGGCCTGATTGGGAGTCAGGACATTGCAAGGGCTGTTAAGAGGCTCATGGCCTGCGATGAGGCCGATACCAAGGCGATAAGGAGGCGTGCCCTTGAGTGGAAAGAGGTCTGTGGCAGAGCTGTTGAAGAGGGTGGATCTTCGTATGATAATCTCAGTTCATTGATGCAGATGGTATGCGAGTCACGATGTGCTGAACTCGATCAGCAATGTTCCAAAACTGATGCTTGAAATGCATCATCTATTCAAATGTTGTCTGAGTGTAGTTTTGATGAGCAGTGTGTCATAGGGAGAGCTCTTGGTACGGTTTCTGGCAGAGCTGTCAAAGGATCTCAATTCATTGTCCTGAACTCACTCAGCCATTTGGTTTCATTGTTCTTGTATCTTCATAACGGTTTCATTGCACCTTTAGCTAAGGGCTCCATTCATTGTCCTGAACTCAAATTTGGTTTCATTTGGTTTCATTGTCCTGAACTCAAATTTGGTTTCATTGCGTGAGTAGTTTTGATGATAAGAAAATTTAATGCACAAACCATTATTCTAAGACTACTTGTGCAAATAAGGTTCAGAATATGAAGGTGCGGTGTTAAAAATAAGCTGGTCAAATAAGGAGGAAGGACAGAGAGTCAAAAAAAAAGAGAGCAGTGTTTTTTTATTGCACAGTTTGCCTGTGAGAAGAAAAATTAATGTGCAAAAACCACATCATTCTAAGACTGAAATTTCTACAGAAACGCCTTTTTATCAGCAATTGCAGTGCGGCTAGTTCAAATTATGAAGTGCAAATTTCAAACTATGGTTCAGATTTTGAAATTATGATGAACACTGCAACTGTGGTTCAGATTTTGAATAACAGTTAGGTAATCCTAATAAGATTACTCAGAAGGAAATTCAGAAGGACAGAGACATCAAAGATTATTCAAATAATTGAATAGCTGTCGTAGATAGCATCCAGAAAACATATATATATACACCAAGACCAAGGTGTATTTTTCTCACACAAATCCTAATAATAGTTTGTCAACAAGTCAGATAATATGCCTGACTTGCAACCAACAACTGTTATTCAAACCCTTCTTGCAAGCACTCTTCTAAAAGCAAGAAACGAATAACAACCAACACGGCGAAATGTCAGACAATCCTTCCATCGCACTCCCAAATCCAAACCCAAAGCAACAAACACGCGGGCAGCTCATTTGCACAGGTCGGTCGCAGGCGGGCGCAGGGCGACTCCTCCGAGCTTCTCGCTCGAGTACTTCTTGTAGACGACCTTCAGCTTGCTGTCAGGCGCGGTGGAGTGCGAGGCCACCAGGATCTTGGCAGCGTCCCTGAAACCAATCATCACAGAAAAGAGTTGTCAGTGCCCCTGACTCCTGAATGAAATCACGTATTCAAGCTACAATAGAGATTCAGTAGTGTAGCTTACATCAGCTGCGCTTCCGTGAAGCCAGTGTGGTGCTTCAGAGTGTCGGTCCACAGAGGGGTCTTCTTGAGGGTGAGCCTGGCGGCGTACACAGCAGCGGCGGCGACCATGGAGGGCTTGGACTGCACCAGCCCGTATTGCAGCAGCGCCAGCTCCGCGAAGAAGAAGACAGTGTTCTCCATCTGCACACACATCCAGGAGAAGAGAGACAAGAGAAACATCAGCACACAGACTCGCTGATCTGAAGAATTTGCATGCTGTGTGTAAAGTTCTTTTACCTCCTTGTCGTTCTTATGATCGGAGGAGGAGCACGCGGCCTTGGCGAAACGCACCAGAAAGACGTAGGGCGTGGGCACCGTCAGGTTCCACTCCAGCCTGTTCAGGATGGCCTTCTCCATCTTCAGAATCTGCTCCCGGGTGTATGCGCTGTCGGAGATCAAGATGAAATCATTCACCTGCAAGCACAGCCAGCAATCAGAAACGTGGACTCGATGAATGAATGAACATCTGGTAAGCAGAGGGATTCTTCAGCCTACCTCTGGAGCCCAGATCTCTTCGTACTTGCAGGCGATGAGGAGGGCGGAGACGCCCACCAGCTGCAGCTCCCGCCGGAGCACGGACTGCAGCGAGAGGTACATGTCGATGATATACACCGTGAGATACAGCGACTCGGGCATCAGGTCGAACTTCTGGTGGACTTCCAGGATCCAGTCGATGAGGATGCCCCTCATCTTGGCGTTGATCTCCACCTGGGAGTCCATGTAATCACTGGCGTGGCACTCATTCTGTCAACAGAGAGAGCAGGGAAACAACACCTTCAGATTCAGAGACCATGTAATCACTGGCGTTGATCACAATTCTTTTTTGCACACTCTAGTACTCTACTACTGCCTAAGAGAGAGTCCATGTTTTTACCTCAGCGACTTTGTAGAATTTGTAGATATCCTCGATGTAGTCGACGACGGCGAGCTGGTTGTCGCCGTCAAGCTTGTCGATGTCCTGGATCGCTGGCTCTTCGGTGATTCCGGCTGCAAACTGGCATTGCAATGGTGGATCAAAATCAGAATCAGATCAGGCTCCTTGCACAGGTCTAGGAAGCAAAGTGTTTGACTGTCGACGGATGAACGCGCGTACCTTGGAGCGCGCCGAGAGCACGTGGCTGAGGGTGGTGACCACCTTCTTCCTCGAGTACTTGCGGACGGAGCTGACGCTGCCGGCCTCCGACTTGGTCACGTCCGAGTCGGAGCTGATCTCGATCACGTGCTCCGGTGGTGGAGGGGCGGGCTTGACATGATGAGCCCTCCTCACCGCAGGCCTCGCCGCCGGATTCTGCAGCAACCACAGGCGACGCGCCGATCAGCACCAACACCAGATATGATTCAAATCAGGATGAGGGAGGAGGGCGTGCGTACCTTTGCTTTCTCCTGCGCGTTCTTGAGGAGCTGGGCGCCGAAGTTCCTGGTGACGGGGCGGTTCACCGGCTCATGGGGCTGCGGCTTCCTGTTTCTAAGAACGCAACGTAAGTGGCAAGTTCCATAGGAAGAAGAAGAAGAAGAGGAAATCGTACTGGAACGGATAGATTTGTTGCTTACCCTTCGGCCGCGCGGGCGTTGACGACGTTGGCGATGTCGCCCAGTGGGGCGCGCCGGTTGTTGGCCTCGAAGTTGCCGATGTCGCCCAGGGCGCGGCGGGTGTTCTTGGGGTCGGGCCTGCCGGCCATGGCCGCCTTCTGCTGCTTTCCCATGGCGGGGACACCGCCGCCACCACCACCTAAAGCTGCAGGGCAGGAACAAGAAGAAGTCAGATCCGTCGCGAGGAGGTGGATCAAATCGCCATCAGAGTCGAATCTTGCGTCTGAAGCTGCTCTAGCGGCAATCAATTCAGACCAAAAACGAGGATTGGAATCTTGAGCAATTAATCGCAGAGAAAAGCCACGGATCGGAAGCTTGAAGCACAATCTTGACAAGAAATCAAACAAAAACGCATCAAGAATTCACCCCAGCCAGACAGGGAGTCAGGGCCGAAGCGAACACCTCCAAGAAACCCATCTTTCCCCCAAAAAATCCATCTTTTCCCGAAACCAGAACAAGAACCAGGAGCCAGCGAAGGATCCACCCAGGGGGAACCACGCCAAAGGAAGAAGAAGAAGACGAGAGAGGGAGGGCAGGATCCCGTCGGCCCACGCACCTCTGTTCTGCTGCTGAGCGGCAGCGACGTTATTCTGCGCGCGTGCGGCCATCGCGTCCCCCTCCTCGCCCTGGCCAAAGATCCCGGACAGCACCGAGGAGAAGAAGCGCGCAACCCGCGAGCCCTCTTCCCCGCCGGCGAGCGCAGCCACGGTGGGTTCCGGCGAGCTCTACGGCGACCCTTCGACTCTTCTCGCCTCGCCTAGGTATGAATCGACCTTTGCCTCGCGCTTTCGTGCCGTGGGTGGATCAATCGATGGCGTGATGGGGGGGTTCTTGGAGGGATTGGGGGTCTGGGTTCCGGAGGAGGGGAGGAGAGATATAGGACGAGGACGGGGAAGGTCCTGTCGGGGTGGGCGGCGGCGTGGGCCTCTGCGCGGAGCGGGGGGGAGGGGGAGGAGCGGCTGGCTCCCTCCAACGGTCGGTAAGGGCTCGGATCGCAACGGTCGGGGCGCGGGATCGGACGGCCGGGATTGAACGGGGGCACTAGCCGTTGGGTGGCTGGCCTCCGAGCTGGAAAGGGGCGCGAGTTGTGTAGGACACGTAACACCAGAGCCGCGTTGGGTATATGGTAAGAAATTAATGGCCACTGTTATTGGAAAGATTTTTGTGTTGTTGTAGTATGTACGACGGATTTACAAGATCTCTTTGGCGTGTGGTTTTCTTTCTTTTTATATGGTTCATTCATTCACTGGCCATTGCGTGCTCTGGGTTGCCAAGGGCCAGGCACCAGGTGGAAACATTCAATTTCAACCTCTTCTTGCGAAAATGTGAAATTCTTCAATTCTTTCTGAAAGCCAAAAATGTCGAATTCTTCAACTCTTTCCCAAAGAGAAAAATTTGAGGTTCTATACATTTTTACGGTCAATTTTTTCAACTCTTTCTATAGAGGGCGGCATTATGAAGCTTGGGTCATCTAAACCCGCAATGTATCGTACATAAAGGTTATAACCTCCGTTCAAAAATAACTGACGTGGTTTTAGTTTAATTCAAAATTTCACGACGCTTTGACATCGCGGGAACTTCGGACAAAAAATAAAGTTGAAATAAGGCTAAAAAATTCAGATTTTTGAGAATTGATTTTGTTTTTTGTACAGAGCTCCCTTGATGTCAAAAAACTCGAGCATCTTTGATGCGATAAAATTTTACCTTTTCTATTGTATTTGCTATTTTCCCGTATTTACTTTCATTCGAGAGCAGATGAACTTGTCAAACATCGTCTGAGATGGTTTGGCATATTCAACGCAGGCCTCCATGCCTCCAGAAGCTCCAGTGCATAGTGGGCGGCTAAAGTGTGCTAATAATGTAAAGATAGGTCGGGATAGACCGAATTTTACATAAGAGGAATCCGTAAAGAGAGATCTGCAGGACTAGAGTATCACCAAAGAACTAGCCATGGACATGAGTGCATGTAAGTTTGCTATTCATGTGCCAGAATCATAAGTTGGTTGTGAGATTTTATGCGTTTCACCTCTTGCCTACCCTAAGTTGTTTGGGACTAAAGGCTTTGTTCTTCTTTGTCGAGAGCAGATGAGCTCGGGATCTACCATCAACTATCAAGTTTCTATAACACAATACTTATGTTTAGCTCGAATTATATTCTTGATCAAGTATTCTATGTTGTGCGAATACTTCGAGAAAACACACGTATCCAGCCAGATATTGCTCGAATACTCCCCTGATACGACATGATACGTATCCTTTGATTTACTTTCTTTTAAATAATATTTGGTACGCGTTGGATACTGTTGTGATACATTTTGGATACCGGACATTGTAAGCATGATGTATGTAACCATTCTAGGTTTCATTTGTATTTACCATGGTACTAATTTATTCTGTTTTGATGCCAAGTTTCCGTTTAGAAGCTCATATGATCAAAAGGAAAGCTAGAGCATTTGTTGGAAGACTTCATCACTTCAATATATATATATATTGATGAATCGGGCATAACCCCGTATCCCCGTATCATAGTTTTTAGAAAATTGATGTATCGGGTGTACCCTGTATCATGTATCTGATATGTACCCCCCCCCCCCCCCCCCCACAACGTAGCAAGTATTTGTGACTATGTGGCCTTTTTGCCAGATTTAGATTTTATGTCCCGTTTTATCGCGTTTAAAAGGGGAAAGGATTTGTGGCACGCAGGTCTCATGACACGCAGTCCTTCGGACGTGCTTTTTATTTTTGGATTTTGATTTTCAAACTTTTATATATTTTGAACGAAAAGTCCAAGTTAAGTTATATTTTCATATTCATGTTTCTCGTGACGAGGGCTTTCAAATAAGATCCATTTTGAATACATTTTGATAAATTTTGAAAATAAATGTTAAGTTTCAACTCTTGAAACTTAGTACGTGCAAACAATAAAATAACGATTTTTTGCCTACAACCGACAAAAAAAATCTTAAATTTTTACAAACTTGGTAAAAGCGAGTGAGAAAATCAAAAGTTTTAGATTAAAACACGTAAGTTGCAATGCTTGAAACGTAAAACTTACTATGCCCTCGTGCGGCATCCAACTACTTCATGAAGCGTGAGGCAATCTGAGCTTGGCTTGGCAGGTGCGTGCCCCTGCGAATTTGGGCATTTGAAAGCTATAGTTCTCCAAATTACGAGATGTAAGGATTGGGGTGATTCCAAATTTGCGCCACATTCGAATTACGTGCAGTTGACCATCAAATGAATGTAATTTCTCTGTGTGTGTGTGTGTGTGTGTGTGTGTGTGTGTGTGTGTGTGTGTGTGTGTGTGTGTGTGTGTTTGTTGCAACTGTTTTTGTGGGCTTAGCTTGATTTCTGCCATGGGTTCATTGTTCACGATGGGGTTTGAATCAAGGTATTCCGCAATTTATCTCGGAGTCTGGTTTAGATGACAACAAATTGATCATACTAAATAGAATTACAAATAGCACTCATAAATTTAACTCATTTTATGATCAAATAATGAAACACACACATGTTGGACGTCGCACAAAGTTTAAAACCCGCCCAATTCTTAAATCCGGTAATGTCGATAGAAATTTACATAGTTTTCAAATACTCTCAGGCCTCTTTTGGTTCATAGGATAGGATTATCATAGGAATAGAAATTTTATAGGAAATGAGATGGCATGTATCTTAAATCCTATGAGCAGGAATAGGAAACGAGATGTCATTTGGTTGACATCAAAGAAATTTTTTCAATGAGTCTAGGCTCATTTTTATTTTCCTATGAAATGTATAGAATAGAAACCAATCCTATGTAGAAATAAGAATCTATTCCTATGAACCAAAGGGCTCTAAAGGAAAAAAATCCTATAAGAATCCTATCCTCTAAAATTCCTATGAAATTCCTCCAAATCAAAGGAGGCCTGATATTATGGGACGGGGGAGTATATTTTTACATCACTTTTGTTGGAATTTGCACCTAACATAGGAGGCCAGACTAAAATAAGAAGAGACCAAGAATCATGGTCAGTTGGTAAGGCCTTCTTTGGTTCATAGGATAGAAATTTTATAGGAATAGGAAAATCATAGGAAGTGAGATGACATGCATGTCAATTTCTATAAAGAGAGATGTCATTTGGTGCATAGGATAGAATTTTTTCCATTAAGTCTAGGCTAATGTTTTTTTTTCCTTCAAAACGTGAAGGATTGATTCCTATCCTACATAGGAATAGAAATCCATTCCTACAAATCAATCCATTCCTACAAATCAAATGGCTTCAAAGAAATTTTTCCTTTGCAAATCCTATCCTATAAAATTCCTACAAGAATCCTACAAAATCAAAGGAGCCCTAAGAGTTTCAAAACTTCATTTACTCCGACGAGCGAGTGCTACCGCGGTACAAGATGCCCGGCTAAAAGGCATGTGAGCCCGTGGTCCAGCGGTCCAGCCCCGCACTGACAAGAGCTCGGTGGCTTTCGGATTGATCGAAGATAGATAACCTTGGATTGGCTTGGCTTGCGTCGCGCTTGCATGTGACGAGCGAGCGTCTGGGTGTGAGATCCGTACGTTGCAGCGGCCTGTGCGCTGTCCTGTACTCAACGTGGATTTGTAAACATTTATATACCCTTATCCTTTCTCAAATGGATTTCTTTTCTTTTCGAGAAGAAATTCTCACGTGGATTTTGGACGTCTCAGAGAAAATCCGTTGCGTTGCGCTGTTCAAGCTCGCTTGGTTTGACCCGTCAACGGCTATCAATTCGAGGTATCTACAGTACTAGTATAAAACAAGGTTTGTCAGAGCGTGTTTGCAGATAGCTGTGCAGTCTTTGCCCTTGTTGTTTACAGACGCTAACAGGCAGGGAAATTTACATTCGGCAAGGAAGAAAAAAAAATACAGTAGAGAGAATTAGTGGTGACAGTGACTAGCTTCTCTGTATGAATATTTGCTTGTGTCTAGGTTCGAATGCTAATGTCACCTGCTACTATTAGTTACTCCCTCCAATCCAAATTAAATGTCATCGTTTGAACTACACCCCCGTGACCAATGAAGTAAGAGCATCTTCAAAAGATGATGTAAAGCTTGATGCCCTAAAAAATCATTATAGTGCATAAGAGAAGGTTTTTGGCACTATTATTTTGTTTCCACAGATGGCGCATAACTAAAATTTAAGACCCACAAGAAACATGACGATCCGACAGCCGAAGGCCAGGAGGCAGATGACAGCAGGGAGGAGCTTGGTGAGGACGAGGTCGGTGTCGATGGAATCCGCCGGCCGGCCATGACAGATGGAGCCGGGGTGCGGGATGAGGCGACCGGCGTCAGAGGGGGAGGACGGCCATGCCGACGATCAAAAACTGCCAGCACAAGGGCAGGACGAGGCGGCGCATCAACGGTGAAAGGTCACAATGGCATTGGGTTCCTGCCACATTCGTTTTTGTTTTAGGGCAGCCCCTGGTGGTGCTGCAAATATACTAGTACATCATTTGGAACTACTTCCTTCGTTTTTAAATACAAGTCTTTATAGAAATTTCATTATGAACTACATACGATGCATGTATATACATTTTAGAGTGTAGGTTCATTCATTTTGCTCTGTATGTAGTTCATAGTGATATCTCTACAAAGACTTATATTTAGGAACGGAGCGAGTAAAATATAGGGTTGCTGCAAAAAAAAAACACCACCAAATAGAGATACATCATCTATTGAAGCTGGTCTTTTGGACTAAAATGCTCCAAACGGCAGTTTTTTTTGGCGCAACCGCCATTTTACTGTTGGGGACGCGCTAACAAACAGTTTCAAGCTACCAACAAAAAATCATCATATATAATAAGCATGTGCAAGTCATTAATTATACTCGCAGCAAGGACAAGAATTACAGAGTAGATGAAAAGGTTCTCTCATCTATACATTTCTTGATAACACCAGGAAAGCCCCTGGGCACTACACTAAAAAGCCTCTTTCCTTTTTCTCTCTCAAATGTTGCAAATATGTAAATACACAAGATACAATCGGCGTGTGCTGCACATCTTTAGAGCATTTGCTAACAGCTGCAGGCAGGCAAATAAAAAGATTGCCTTCACAGGACGTGTCCAAAGGGGAAAAACCTCGTGGACTTGATCAACCTCCTACTCTCACAAATATGAATACACAAGCACCCAAATTCACAACCTAATAATATATGCAGCGCCGTCAAACCGGGCACGGTTACTTTATCAGCCACCACCGTGGACTTGATCGCCTGGTCCAGCGAGCACAACCTGCATTCAGCAGATGAAAGGTGTAAACATATTGCTTCACAAGTTCTTATAAATGATGCAGATTCTTGAGCACAATAACACTCACGTTGCAACTGGAAGCAAATTTCCGAGCAAGCATAATCGCGGCATTCCTATCCCTGTCCGTCTCAAAAGCTAGAGTGTAGGATAGGCCTTTCCTAGTTTGCCAGAAGACTGCACAGGCCGCAGCATTACCACCACCTCGGCTTCCACACAACTGAAGATTGCCCAAGAGAACAAGATAGATCGTCAGAAAATAACCTCAAAATATACGGAAACTTTTCGCCAATTCCGATCGAATTGTTTGCATATTCGATGATCCTTAAGTTCTAAACATGACAGGGCTAATGATCAGAGAACATTCTTAAGTTTCTGCGGACTTATATGGAACCATTGTTTGTTTCCGAAATATTATCAGGAGACCTAGAAGGTCAGGGCCCATATTTTTGTTGTAAACTGGCAAGCATGGTTATTTAAGATATTGTACAAGGATTTAATGCTACAAGCTGACACAACACGTTTAGGAAACAAAACATTACAATTGAGTAGACATCACTTCTGTTACATATGTGCTGTGAACGTGATTTCACTTTACCTTCATCGTGGTGGAATATGACTCCCTTGCTTTTGTAGACCTTCCTTTCCGAAGCTTCACTCTCAGCTTTCCAATATGAAATACATGGACAGATTTTGATGCGTAGTCATTCCCATTCATTTGGGTGACTACCACCTACAAAGCAGCACAGATGCAAACCCCAATTAATTTATATCCAGTAATCATTCAAACGCACTGATATTCCCTAGCACAAAATAACAAGATTGTGCTTTTTATAGCTGGTCCAATGTTAAGGCAGTAGAATCATCAAAGGTAAAGTGTTTTGAAGAAGTTTTATACTGGATTACTGGTATCCTATAGGCAAAGAAGTTAATACATACATTGAACTCAATATCCGCCCTTTTCATTAGCGATTCCACATAACGTTCCAGTCCTGAAGCTGTTCAAAGTACACAACAGAGTCAGCGATTAACACGAGCTTATATCCAATATCAATGACTCATTGTTATAAGAATGTGTGACAAAATGCAGTTAAACAAGCAGGGCCATTGGCAAATTGTAGCATGAGGCTAATTCATATAATACCACAACACAAATCAAATGGTGTTTATGCCTTGTCAGGTCAAAATAGATGGTGTTATTAAGGTCTACCAAAGGAAGAAAATCAGTGTAAGGCTCAAATATAGGAAGAGGATGACTGGCACAAGCTGGAATAGTAAATATCGGGTCTGGGATGTGTGGAAGTTGCTAATGCTTTATATATCACAAAGAAATCAACAGAACAGTTCAGTTATTTTCTGGAAGAAACAAATATATCCACATACATCAGTTATTTCCCCCATAATTCGGCAGATAACAGATGTTAAAAGAGAAGTGGGGAAATGCCTAACCATGATTTATAGGGCCATCTGTCTGAACCATAACTTTATCTGCTTTCAAAATTATCTCTGCTTGCAACAATTGGCCAACATCAAATGGCTCTGGAGCATAAGTAAGTCTCGTTGCACCTGCAGCAGAAAATTAAATACATCAACATATAAATAAAGGAAAACAATGAATCAAAAAGGTATTAGATGTTCTCATGAAATATAGTTTAATGCAGAGATTTTTGCCGGATGAGTCTGTTCCTTTCAATGCTCATGGAAGATGTCTAGCAAGCTCTGGGAACTAGTTATTTATCAGATTACATACCCGATATGAGCTCTCTGTTGCCTCCGGAAATTACACGGTACCACTGAGCTGGACAGCTTGAGATGTCTGGAGCACCATCAACTCGAGGGACAATACGGAACTGTGATCCAAGAGTATCAGAACCTTCAAGCTCAAAGAGTTTAGAGCTATCTTGTTCAAGCCTCTTGATCATGGCAAGCTGAACATAAAAGTGAGTGGTGATTCACATAGCTCGACATTACTCAAATTACAATTTAAATAATATGGAGCTTGTCCTAACAGGAATTACCTCTTTCTTTAACTGATTGCAAAGCTGTGTTTTTTCTGATATGAGTGTACGCAGTCCCTGAAGCTCAAACTGCATGTCCATTACCTACGATATTTTGCATGACAACTGTTAGTAAATACATGAGGGGCAAATTGCCACAGTATGCTTTGTTTGATTACAAGATATATGAAAGTATAAGAAGCGGAGAGCATTGAGAAAAAATACATGCCAATTTGTAAGAAAAGGAGTTAGGACTAAAAAAGGAGGGAGTACTCTATTTGAACTTGACAATGAAATGCAAATGGAACAGAGGAAGTATCATCAACGATTAACATAAACACGAAAATTATAACTCCATGAATAGAACAATGAACCAATGATGCAAAACAAACCTTGCTTGGCTGGTGTAGCATTTTTATTCGTCTAGCCTCTCGAATCTCTTTCCTAAGTTCCTCTATCTCCTGATCAGGAAAAAACTAAGATTTTAAGTAAAAAAATGTAGCAATTACTCAAATCAAAAGAAATTTGTATCACCGACTACATAAGAGGTAGTTCAATAACAGTATAGAAATATCCAAGCTCGTCATTAATTGAGGAAGCACCTCCTTCTCTCTGCTACTTGATGCTGAATCCTGCTCCTGCAACGCTTTCTCAACTTTTTCTATTGCAGCTCTAGATTTTTCAATTTCAGCGAGTGCAAGAGCTCTTTCCTCTTCAGCTACCTTTCGGGCATCTTCAGTAGCCTATGATACAGAGGAGAATGGTAACTTCGTTATTCAGGTGTAACCAAATGGTGTTATTGTAATGCTAGTAAATACTGATATCTTAATAGGCATTCAGAAGATTGTTGTGAAACATCTCGCATACTAAATTATACGAAATTGAATGTGGCTCGTGACTGAAAACTAGGACTGCTTTTCTTAAGTTAGGCACAACAGGACCTCGTGAACAGCACACGGTACATCATACGACAAACTATAGCCTTTAGTTACCAAGAATATAAAAAATAAAGACAAAAGCACACAGGATAATTTGCCCAAAAGATTCCGTGTTGTAGCTTTAGAGATACAAAATGGCTCAAAAGACAATCTAATTCTCGTAAACATTAAGGTTGAATTAGGCCATTGTGCCAAGTTTTCCAGAAAAGACGAGAGCATTCTGCAAACGAGCCAGGCACTCCTAGGCCTCTGGTTTTACTCTCACTACAGCCACCAGGATCTACGGACAATTTTTTTTTCATATATGAAATTATGAGTTATCAGTCTTATAAAATAAAAGCCTTACCACATTCTACTTGAACAATGTCTACAGTATCAGCATGTTACAATATACATTTCCTAATGTACTGACAATTAAAAAATAATAATTACTTATGAAGCCTCAAACATTTTTCAGGCTCTCCGATCTGAACAGGCATGAATAACAAATTTGATAATTGAGAAATGGGGTAAACCTGCTTGAGGAAGCTAGCCAACTTTTTTACTTCAGCCTTCTCATAAATTAATTCACCTTCTCTTTGAGTAAGTTGAACTGCTAGTGCTTCCACCTGATAGAACATAACTAGTCATAATCACTTCAAAGTTTTTGGAACAAAGGTAATATGAGGAAAAAAAAAAGAAAACATCACAACTGGAGATAAAGAATCATAATTAATTAATATGAAATATGATGGATTTCTTATTTTATGAGCCTACTGAGACTGATAAGCTTAAATTCAAAAATGTGCAACCAAAATTTATTAGTACTGCTTTTCAGAGCATTACATTAACACAATCTTTCAAATTTGAGCATTTTTAAAACGCTCAAAGCATCATGTACAAACTATTATGTGAAAGCAAGTAACGGAAAAGCGCAATCAAGGTTGGCAATTGGTACCTAATATCGTGTACAAGAAAAAGGTTGGGCTGTTTGCAGGATGCTAGCTTAGATAGATCGTACACGGGTGAAACTAACTTAACTCATACTTTCAATTAAGAACAATTCAATCAAATTAAAAGTAGCTTATAATAGAAGACAAATATTGGCAGTCTAGAGAAGAGATTAACCAGCGAGATAGCTTCATCAGCATCATCTCTGTTTCGACCAGCCACACGGCCTTTCAGCGTGTCTAGAACATCTCTGAGCTTCTTCAGAAGAACCTGTCTGTCCAGGGAAGCTGCTTCTCGCCGCTTAGCCTGAAACATGAAGGAACAACTTTAAAATAGAATTTCAATGCAAGGAAGTTACTACGAGTAGAATGTGATATTTATCCTATTTAGCAAGGCCCCATGGAACCCATATCAATTTGAAGTGGATTTATATGCTCCTTTGAAAAGGAAGAATCTTCAGGAAAGAGGTAAGCTATAAATGAAGTACGACTGTGAGTTCAACAATGAGTGGATCCATTAATGTGAGCTCTAAAGGCACACTGACACTGTTAGGGGAGTCTGATAACAACTCCACAATATGGTCACTGACAGATAAGTAATCAGGTGTAGTAATTTCACTAAATATAAATGTTTTTATCTGTCTCCAGGTGACACACCACATCATTCTTTATATAAGAAAGCATGTGAAATTCTAACCAGGGAACCATGGCTTGTGTGAACAACCTACAGCTAATTACAACAACTTCCATATATGTGAGCTCCTCATATACTCACATTGTTGATAAAAGACGGAACAAGATGAAGTGCTTGGACTGATTAGCATACCTCTTCAGACAACTTGGAGGCACCAGACAGACCCTTCTCAAACTTCTCCCTGAGATCACGCACTGACAGCCGCTTTCGCTGCTCTAGCAGTTGTGTTGTTTCTTTCGCAACAATCTCCTTCAAAGGCACAACCTCGTGCGTCTCCTCTGGGTCAATGATTTGGTTGTTTGGCCCAATCCTATAGTCTGGAAAATGGCCCTTGGGGAAGTTAACATCAGAGGATACCATGTCAAGTGCATCTTTCTGCATGCCTTCTCCCGAGTCATGGATGACCCTTGTCATCTGTGGTACTCTGATACAGAACAGAACAAGAATATATATTTTCAGTGCGAAACCAGATAAAGTTGAAGTATCAGTAGAACATATGAAGGTGCTAGCTGATGATATATTGGGCATGTCTCATGGTGCAAACAACCTGCCTCAACGCTATATGAAATAAGGCGCAGCAAAGCTGGGGAAATCTAAAATGCTTTGAATTGATGGTTATTTTTCATTCGCGTAGCTGAGCTTATAGAAGCACATCACGACAACTTAACCAGGAAGTAAATTCGACCCAACCAAATATCTACCTCACCAAAACTAGCTAAATTGGCATCATCCAGTGAGTCCAAAGTTAAGAAGCAAGATAGAAGCAAGGAAAGGAGCAGGCTAAGCTTTACAATTAGAGGAGGTATGGATAGATAGGTCAGTTCAGGGACATGAATTCTGGAACAAGACAAAGCGACAGCCTTTGGGCTAAAAATTGCTAATCGTGCAACATGCTAGATTCAAGGTAAGCTATGACAAAACCCGTGCTGATTTGCATGGAAGAATACAAATTTCTTACCAGCAGCAGATAATAGGAGACAACCTCTTAAAAACGTGATTGGATATGTTCTGTAACGAACTGACAATACAGCCCAACCAACTACAACTAACTGAAAAACACAGTCGCTGAGACTTGAAAGGAACAAACTTTACGACAGGGAGACAAGCCATGTAACTTTTGTCTGGCCCCAAATCCCACGGCAGCATGGATCCTCACCTCATGCGCGGCTCCCGGGATCGCCGGAGAGCCGGGCTCCTCACCCAATCCGCCGCCGCCGCCGCCGTCCCACGAACACGAACGGCAAGCCTCCGGAGCACGCAACTACTCTAGCAGCGGGCAAATGGCGGAAGGGCCCCCTCCGCCCAATCCAGCTAGGGTTTTAACGCCCGTTCTGCTTTGAGAAAAGCTGGATGTATGGATCGAGGCTGTTGCTTTCGATCCCGTGGAAGTGGAATCCTTTTTCGGCCGGTGGCGAGTTCGAAATTTGGTTGCGGGATTCGGGTGAGCCTGCCTGACGCCGACGGGCAGACGGAGGAAAAGAAACGACGAACGCAAGGATGGAAGGGGAAAGGTGGAAGAGTACGGCGTGCTGGTGACGGAAGCAAGCGGCAGAGGAGGGGAGGAGACGGACGGGGGAGAGAGAGAGAGAGAGAGAGAGAGAGAAAATCGTCATTAGTGCTCTAACCATTCAACGACGGATTAGCGGCAGGCTGGTGGATTAAATGTGGGCCCACCCCTTTTAAAATGGGCAGGGCCGAGGGCATTGATGGTATTTGCCTGGTACAGTCAAAAGAAGGATGGACTCGCACTGTCACTGGACGACCATTTTTCTAAGCTCGGATTCAAATCGCTCCTGGATGGCTCAGGATGTTAATCTACTGATGAGTACTCCAGGACCAGAGCAGGCCAGGGGCAGGTGGTGTGATACCTGTACCCGTACGACACACTATTGTACATACGTATTCTCTCCTGTCATCCTGTGTGTACTCTACAACACGGCCTACTTGTAGAATACCGTAACATACTTACTTGCGGGCCAGTGCATTAGTAAAGCCAACTCCAACACGACGATACAAAACGCGGCCTAACGCGGCGACCTAAATGGATGGGTGTCTTTTTTTTTGTCCACCACTGACCCACTTCTCGGCCAAATTTGCATCAGGTTTGTACTGGCGCGGGCGCCCTCCCTTGTCCTCCTCCTAGCCGGCTGCGGTCAACGGCGTGCCACTCGCGCCGGTGCCTAAAGAAGAAGCCAAAGTAAGGCGCTTCTTTGGCGCGCACGTCGGAGGAGACGGCCGCCAAGACGGCAAAGAGGGGTGGCCGAAGGAAGGTCTCGACAAATAAAAAGAGGCCGCCGCCGCCGTAGCTGAAGGCACGTAACGCCAGGCCTCCGATGCGAAGAACGATACCATCGTCGCCGAGGCCACGCAGCAGGCACTCCTCGAGACCGAGGAGAGTTACAAAAGCAAATGAATTGAAGTTTGCTCGGATCGTGGAGGAAGTGGGGACCATGACGGCCGACTTGAGTAAGGTGTCACAAGGAAAATGGCTTGGTTCGAAAAAGAAGCAAAAGGAGATGCTCGAGATGGATGAATGAACTATGGCCGAGATGCGATTGTTTTACGTCGACGTGTGTGTCAGCATGAAGTACGGTCGGGATAGATGATTTTTTTATGTGATGACATGTATGCCGGCCACTGGCACGTATGTCGACGTGAACTATGCCGAGAGATGTGATTTTTGTATGTGTTGTCAAGTATGCCGGCCGCTGGCACGCATATCAGCATGAAATTATGATGGCTGGTCATGAGTTCTAGATTTATTTGTAAAAAGTATATTTATTATACAAATTCGGTCAGGCGGATTAAATTGATCGGCCAGCGCAGACACTGTGTCTCTTGCCGATCCAAGTGAACAAAAGACGAATCGAATTGGTGTTTGTTTGCATCGACCAGTTGAAGTTGAAGTAAGGCAAATTTCACAATTTTGACCTTGGGACGAAATCAATTCACGGAATGAACTGCCTGTAAAATTATTTCACAGCACTGACCCTTTTGTGTAGCGCCCACCACGCAGGCGCCACACTCTACGGTGCAACGCCCAGCCCTGGGGCGTTGCACGTCTGTCCACCGTGGCAGCCCTTGGGCCCTCACCCAGTAGTGCAGCACCTCCGAGCTAGGCGCCACACATGTAATGTGCAGCGCCCGACCCGTAGGCGCTGCACTGTGACTTATCCAGCGGCTTGGCCCCCCTCCCCCACTCCCCCCACCCCACACATCCCAACCCGAGCTTTGCCCCCTCTCCCACTCTCCCCCCCTCTCAAATCCTCTCCCAAAACTTGCAAATTTGAAGAATTTGTCCGTGGATTTTGAAGTCACACCCTCCCTCAAGGTAATCTTCTCTGATCCCCTTGTTTTGATCCAAGTAATGCTAGTTTGGGGAAACCCTAGTTTTGTTTGGATCTAGAGATTTGCATGGAGATGTGAGATCTTTGTTTGCCAATTTCCTATCATTAGGCTTTGTTAGTATGTTAGGGTTATTCTTATGGGTGTTCTTATGTTGGTGCTAGGGTTATGGTTAGGGTTAGGGTTATTGTTAGGGTTATGGTTAGGGTTAGGGTTATGGTTGTTGTTTGATATATATATATATATATATATATATATATATATATATATATATATTAGGGTTTGTATTCCATGTTAATCCTTAAATTAGTACTCATGGAAGCAATGTTACGTTGTGTTGTTTGAATGCTTATAGGGATGGGAAGAACATGTGTGTTTGTTCATCATGGGGACAAAGACGCCTTCTTGAAAGGCAATATTGAACTGGATCCGGATGAGCTAGATATGGTGTTTGATAGTAGTCCTAGCTATGCGGAGCTCTTGCAACAAGTGAGGAAAGATTTGAATTGGATGAACCCTAGTGATATCGTTGAGTTGGAGGGAAGGCATAATGTAGGTTTTGGAATGCACATCCGCTGGAAGACAATGCGTATCAACTCGGAGCAACGTTGGGTTGCATACAAGGAAACAGTGGCCGATTCACTTGACAAGGCTCTTGAGTTATTTGCAACGAAGAAGGTTGATTCAAATTTGCATTTGGACTTGAACCGGAAACCCTCCCCTTTGGTTGCTAGTAGCCCCCCACCCTTGAAGCGAGATGAAATTATTGAACCTCTTTTGACCCAAGAAGTGAGGCCAACATTGAGCCCGTTTACAAACAACCAAGATGAAGCTTTGCAAGAGGACAATGATGAGTATGCGGACGATGACAATGAAGTTGATCTCCATGACAACAATGTGGGTGATCTTGACAAATATCATTGCAAGAGACAATGGATCATTCCATCCCTTTTTCCCGTGCATATGCATCGGATTCAGATGACGAAGGTCCCGATGAACAAGTTGATGAGGAGGGGTTCACGGTGAAGGAGGCCGAAGCTTTCGAGAAGATATTCGGTCGGGATCACAAGACACAATTGTTCAAGGATGTTAGTCTCGCGGATGAAGCCATTGTGGATGGTGGCAAATCTATATCTCTTGGGGTTAGGCCAAGCTCTGACCGTGATTTGGGAGACGACAAGAACCGGATTGCTAAAGAGTCTAAGTTCGAAACCTTCTTGGAATTGAAGATGTAGCTCGACAACTACTCGGTTACGCATTATCGTCCACACAAGGTGGTGCATTCGGACGTCAATATGCGCTACACGGTGGCATGTGCATATGAAGATGAAATATGTCCATGGATTGTGCGTGCAAGACCATGGAAAGGAGGTCCCGCTTGGCACGTAGTGAGTTGTGTGCCAACTCACATGTGCCGAGGCAAAAGGGTGGATGGCAAGATTGTGTCCCAAGACCACAGACAACTCATGTCCGAGTTCATCGCTTACAGCCTCTCCAACTCAATATCCACACTTCCAACAATGAGCGTCCAACATGTCATTGACCTTGTGAAAGCCATCTTTCATTACAAGGTGAAGTACGGCAAGGCATGGAAGGCGAAGCAAGCCGCATTTAAGATGTTGTATGGTACTTGGGAGGAAGCATACAACCGAATCCCTAGGTTGTTGTTAGCCATGGCCGCCACAAACCCGGGCATGGTTCATGTTGTCGAGCCTCATGGGCACCAAACAACGGTTTATGAAGGAAAGAAAGTCCGAGTATTTGGCCGTGCATTTTGGGCGTTCGAGCAATGCGTGAGGGCTTTCGAACACTGTAGGCCGGTCATCGCCATTGATGGCACGTTCTTGACCGGACAATACAAGGGCACCTTGTTGGTTGCGATAGCAAGTGATGCCAATAACCGGGTGTTGCCATTGGCATTTGCTTTGGCTGAGGCGGAGAACAATGACAACTGGAAGTGGTTTATGCGTCTTTTGAGGACGAAGGTGTTACCCGCTCAAAGGGAAATTTGTGTCATATCGGATCGGCATGCAGGAATTCTCAACGCGGTGGAGATTGACATTCCCGGGCATGCTCCGTTGCACCATCGATGGTGCATGAGGCACTTTTGTTCGAACTTCTATAGGGCATGTGGCCTTAAGGAGTTGGCCGATGATCTTCAAGATTGTTGTCTTGCTTTCTTCGAGAAGCGGTTCGCCACTTTGTTGAACAAATTGCTCACACACAAAAAACTTGATCACGGGGGTCAAGACTTTATGAATAGGCACATTCAACACCGGAACAAGTGGGCACGTGCTTTTGATGAAGATGGCCGAAGATACGGTCAAATGACAAGCAATATGGCCGAATGCTTCAATAGGGTGCTCAAAGGTGCACATGGATTACCCGTGACGGCAATAGTTCAATACACATTTGACAAGATGAATGCGTACTTTCTAAAGTACTCAATGGAAACTGATGCACAGATAGCGGGTGAGAACCCGCGCAAGTACAAGTACAAGTTCCCACCCAAGGTTGATGAATGGTTAGAATTTCAATCACGAAAGGCGGACTCAGAAGAAGCTATATTATATGACAACGAAGAGTGGAAGTATGAAGTGAAAGAGCCAGGAGGAACCACAAACGATGGCCGGCAACATGGAGGTCGGGCTTTCAAGGTGTCTTTAACACAATGTGATTGCTCTTGCGGGAGGCCATTGTTGCTTCATCTCCCATGCTCACATTTGTATACCGCCGGTCGCGTTAGAAATGTGGACATCAATCACCCACGCACCATGAGGGAGTTGGAGTTCTCAATCATGACGGTCAAGAAAACATGGGCTCCCTGCTTTCACCCATACTTTGACCAATCACAATGGCCGGAGTATCATGGAGTTCAACTATGGCCGGATCCAGAGTTGAAGGTTGTTAAATGGGGTAGACGTAAAACAAAGCGTCTTAGAGGCGACATGGACGGATGGGGCCATGGTGGCCGCCGCGAAGCGGGAAACGATCAATTCCAAGAGCCTCATGAGAGCTCCCGTTGTGGGGAATGCAAAGGTCATGGCCACAACAAAAGAAAATGTACGAAACCAAGGAAAAGGTCCAAGAAAAATGATGCAAGCACTAGCCAACAAGGAGCTACACAAGGGAGCCAATCAAGTGGTAGCCAACAAGTGCCAAGCCAACCAAGAGGTAGCCAACAAGTGCGAAGGCAACAACGTGGTAGCCAACAAGTGCCAAGGCAACCAAGTGGGAGCCAACCTAGTGGTAGCCAACAAGTGCCAAGGCAACCAAGTGGGAGCCAACCTAGTGGTAGCCAACAAGTGCCAAGACAACCAAGTGGGAGCCAACCTAGTGGTAGCCAACAAGTGCCAAGCCAACCAAGTGGTAGCCAACAAGTGCCAAGCCAACCAAGTGTTAGTCAAAGAGGATCTAGGCAACAAAGAGGTCGGCAACTAAGACTTACAAGAGGCCGTGGTGGTGGTAGTCTAGGCCATGGTGGTGGTAGAGCTCGTGGTGGTGGTGTTGGTCGTGGTGATGGTCTTGGCCGTGGTGATGGTCTTGGCCTTGGTGATGGACTTGGCCGTGGTGATGGACAAGGGCAAGGTCGTTATAGAGGAATGTTTGGATACCTCGATGGACCATTTCCGTATGTTGCTCACTAACTATAATGTTTCAAATGTTCTTGTTTTCCATATGTTCTTCTTTTTCATATGTTCTTCTTTTACATGTGCTTCCATTTGTTTGTATTGTCTTTACTAACTATTATGTTTCACTCATTGTAGGTATGGTGGCTTCCAACCCAACAAACCAACAATGAAGGAGGATGGCGAAGATAAGATGGCGGGATGGTGGGAGAAGGCTGCGAAGAAGCTTAGAGAGGAGGATGCAGCCAAGCTAAAGAAGAAGAAGGAAGAGGAGCTTGAGGAGAAGAGGAAGGCAAAAGAGAGAGCGTCAAATGCGATGCGCGCTAGGGAGAAAGCATTGGTGAGGAAATGTGAGGAGGCACATAAGAAGCGTCAAAAGGATTTTGAAGAAAGAACCATGAAGCTTTGGGCAATTGCAGCTGAAAAAAAGAGAGGGAGGATAAGATATTCATGGAGAGGGTGGTTAAGGAGGCCCACCTCATAAGGAAAATGGAGGAGGAAGAGGAAGAAGAGAGGAAGAAGAAGAAGGGAAAGGGGCCTTGCTCTACGCAATAGAGCTATGTCATCTTCAATTTGCTTGTGGACGATAATCGTGTTATCCTCTAAACTATGTTCTTCGATTTGGTTGTGAACTACTATGTGTCATGAACTACTATCTCTCCTCCTTGATTTGGTTGTGAACTACTATGTGTCATGAACTATTATCTGTCCTCCTCGATTTGGTTGTGATCTACTATGTGTCGTGAAGTACTATGAATTAGTATGTGTCGTGATCTACTATGTGTCGTGAAGTACTATGTGTCGTGAAGTACTATGTATTGTGAACTACTACGTGTCACAGTTCTTTGCTTTCTATGTGTCGTGAACTACTATCTCTCCTTATCGGAATATGTGTGCATGTGCCAAAATTTTTGCTAAGTACAGGTGCAGCGGCTGGACAGTGTGGCGCCTCCACGCTAGGCGCTGCAGCGGCTATAGCTTGCAAACAAAATGTTTGCTCTCTATTTAGCTCAGCCCAAGGGTGCAACGCCTCAACGCTAGGCGTCACACTATACAGTGCAACGCCCAGTAGCTAGGCGTTGCACTGTACAGTGTGACGCCTCGGTGCTAGGCGCTGCAGCGGCTGTAGCTTGTAAACTTGGTCATTATCAGGTACATTGCAACATTTCCTAGAATAAGCAGTCAGGAACTTTGCTAAGACAGCAAGAATAGTCACAGTTTGAACATTATTAAGACAACAAGTGCAACATAGAGGATCAAGTTCAACATTGCTAAGACGTCAACTCCAAGTTCAACATAACTAAGACATACAAAGAGGATCAAGTTCAACATAGAGCTACCACAACTCCAAGTTCACCGACATAACAACTCCAAGTTCACCGACATTACAAATAAAGGACTATGGCTGGTTCCTAAGAAGAGCTAGTTCCTTGAGCGCTTTTTGGCTGCTCCCCCCTCTTGCTGGCTAACTTCTTCACCTTCCTAGGAAGAGGAACACGCTCCCGCTCCGGCTCCGGCTCCGGTTCCTCCACGTCATCGACATCGTCATCCAAATAGTCATCCAAAGCCGCCATCCGCGAGGTGTCGACCGTCCTTTTGCCTCTTTGGGTGAAGTCTTCAGGTGTGTACTTGTTGATTCCCGTCCTAGGCTTTAGCATGTATGCAAACCTAACCTGGTACATCCCCAAGATCATATCATCATCAGCAACCTATGCATCAACAAAAGATATGGAAAGACCGCGTGTGAGGATATAGTTAGCAATGCATCAACAATTGGATATATATGCTCATGCCATATCTCTTGGGTGACCACACCCACATCCTCATGCTCCAAATGATCACCATGGCTCTGGCCCGAAGCGGGATCTGATGGTGTCGCTGACCTAGACCGTTCTGGTGATACATACTCTGGGTAACGACAACCAAAAAGGTTTGATAGCCGCCTTAACTTTTGGCCCTGGCGCTCCAACATGTACAAGTGAATGAGACATCGAACGTAGCAACACATGTTAAGTGCTAGTTTGAAGGAGATGTGAACCTTGATGAATGCTCGAAGTGCACCTTCTCCATCGCTTTTGCCAGCCGGGGTTGTTTCAAGAATAGTCTCGGTCTCATCAGCTGCTTTCTTGATCTGGGCACGCTATGAACAGAAATGGTATTAACGTGTTAGGCAAGCGAAGATGTGAATAGTGTGAATGAAAAGCAAAGAGGGCAAATACCACAAAGTTCATCATTGGAGTTGAAGGGATCACTGAGTTGCCTTTCTTGACTAATGCGTTGTACTGGTGTTGGGCTACCTCATCAAAAACAGTGGGTTCTTCCAAAATCTCCTCAGCATACGCCGGCTTGCATACCTCCACACGGGTACTTGCAAGAAACCATGTGAGATAGTTGTTGAATGCTACAGGGCAGTGCTCACGAAGCTGGACTCCTTTTCCAGCCCTAGCTTTCTCCACACTATTAGCAAACTGTACGACATACTTTCTGTGATGCTTGTCCCAATCCTTAATCTTCCGCTGCCTTTTCCTATCCAACCTGCAAGTTAGAAACATAATATTAGTAGCATCGAAACCGCCGAGAAGCTGCTAAGTACTCAAGGTTAATTATATCTTACGCGTGTAGCAACTTGTCCGTGTCCTCCCACTCCGACGGATGTGCCTGGAACAAACCAAACTGACGGCGCACTCGATGTAGGAGGTGAAGCTCAACCGCCCAGTTGCATATGAGTGGGCACCGCATACGCCAGAGATCCCTATCCCTAGTGCACATCGGATTCAGCCTGAACTCTAAAGGGTTACCAAAACTATCTCCTGTTCCATACGGCTCCCATATCACCTGCAAAATGGGATAGAATGCAAAATTGATATCGACTTGCAATAGAAGCATCATAATCACTTATGCCATGTCAATTCACCTGCTCAGGCGTGGTCGCGTCAAGCTCGCTCTGGTACAACTTGTACATGACCGAGAGATCATCTGTCGTCTTATTTATCACATCCCACTTGTAAGCCCAAGTGGGTAGCCGTAGTAGGTCGCCTTTGTCGTCCCAATCATCGTACTTCACCTTCTTCGGACGTCCAACCGGCAAACGCTCCCAGCTCCATATGGAAAGTGCAAGCAAACAACCACCAATACCTCCAGATGACCTACAACAGGCTTCGTCCAACTGCACATAAAAAAGAACATGGTTCAATTAAGAGCAAGATCGCATTCATAATGTAGCAATAAAGTGAAAAGGAAACAACTTCATACCTGTCTATACAAGTAAGCCAGTGTCGCCGAACCCCAACTCCATTTGCTATCGAAGACGGTCAACGCCTTCAGCCACATCCATGGAGCATTCTTGCCTGTGCCATCAGCAAACATAGTCCTGGATATCACATACCACATGTAGACACGATCATATGTCTTGACCGTGTCCTCATCAGCTTTCGGTGGGCAAGTACCAAAGTGCTCAGTAATCCACGTGAAAGTAGCACTGGCTGCGACTCTTTCCTTCTTCTTGTTTTCTGCTGCTGGTTCCGGAGGCTCCGGAGGAACCATACCGATAAGGGCATGCATCTGCGCACGCCACCCATCGGAATCGGTGCTCATACATAGAGCATTCCCATCGATAGGAAGACCGGTGATCATAGCAATATCCTGGAGCGTCACTGTCATCTCCTCGGTCCGTAGATGGAAACTATGTGTCTCCGGTCGCCAATGATCAATAAGCGCGGTGAGTGCTGGAGCATTGTTGGGTGGCGTCGACCGTCTGACCATATGAATGAAAGGGAGAAGTCCTGTCTCCCTAACATACGGTGTGTATCGCTCATCATAGAGCATCCACCCAAGGGTGACCCCGTGAGAACGAAGCTTCAAAGGTGCAAGCTCCTACAAACAAACAATTCATAACATTACATATGGGGCATTTGTGTTTGAAATAAATATGAAATTCATAAAACAGGCCACTTTCATTATTACCCGCTGCTCCACCGCCATAGCGTACGACCGGTGTTGTTTGTCCCAGTGATCATCGAGAAGCCAAACTATCCTAATAATTTTGAAAGAAAGCTTTCTTGTCAACACGATTATCTTTTGAATACAAATAAACTAAAGTACGCCTACTAGATGCAACCGTACCAATCTATGTATCCAACCATATCAAATCAAACAAAACTAATAAACTAGGATTTCATAAATAACTAGGCCTACTCCATACAAATAACTTTTACATAAACTAAACTAGGGTTCCACAAATCAAACAAACAAGGGTTGTAATACATGCAAAGTTCTAATACATGCAAGATTCAAATCTAATCTAATCAAACAAGGATTCCCCAAATCTTCAAAATATCATATTTTCTATGGATAGAAAGAAGGGGATCGGAGGAGAGTACCTTCTAGGATGGATTGGTGAAGAAATGCACGGATCAAATCGTCGGATCTGAAGGATTTGGGAGAGGGGATTGAGAGGGGGAGAGGAGGAAGCCGCCGGCGCGCCTGTTCTGTAACTGTTGGAATGAATGGGTGGGGTGGGAGAGGGGGAGGGGGAGGGGGCGGCTGTCATCTAAGTCACAGTGCAGCGCCTACGGGCCGGGCGCTGCACATTACATGTGTGGCGCCTAGCTCGGAGGCGCTGCACTACTGGGTGCGGGCCCAAAGGTTGCCACGGTGAACATGCGTGCAACGCCCCAAAGCTGAGCGTTGCACCGTAGGGTGTGGCGCCTACGTGACGGGCGCTATACAAAAGGATCAGTGCTGTGAAATAATTTCACGGGCAGTTCATTCCGTGAATTGATTTCTTCCCAAGATCAAAATTGCCAAATTTGCCTTGGAGTAATGCAGGCCCGGCGGCTACACGGCGTAGAGTTCCTCTCCCTTTCGACGACGTCCGCGTCGCGCGATTCCAACACGTCCGCGCCGGCGACTTCGTACTGCATGGCCGGTGGCCGGTGCAAGCCGGTGAGCCGTTTCTGATCGCTATTTCTTTTCTTCCGAATCGTTGGCTTATACGTAGCAGCTGCTAGTAGTAATTGTTTACGTGTAATGTAATATGCGCGCGTGTGACGGTATGATTAGACGAACCTGTTCTTTTCTCTGCTCTCGCGTTACCTACAAGAGTGGCCCAAGGAAAAAGGTACTACGGCGGAATCGACCCGTGACGGAGATCGCTGGCTTCATGATGGCCTGTCGAATTTCATCATGACGTCCGTCTGGACCAAAGAGAAATAAATGAATGCAGGCCGCCCAAGCGTGCCAACGAACGATGAACCTAGGAGTACTGGTAGCTTGGAATGAGAAGCAAACAAGAGGATTGAACGGCATAAACGCCTCACCTAACTCGTCCATTATCTACGCGGGGGACGCGCTGTCACGACAGTGACGGACGGATTAGAGAGCAAATTGCGCTCAAATGCTGAATCCAAGATTGAACAAGGTGGCTTTGGTCTGGTAGCGCTCAGCTATCCGTAAAATTTTCTCATGCATCAGTTCACGGATAGGGGCTCAATCCGCGAATACGGATACGGAAGGACATCATCCAACGCTAGCCGCATATATCCGGCCAACAATTCAAACCAATATCACGAAATTCTATCAATCCGGACGGATTTCATTCAAATTCGGATATAATTTACATAAAAAGGTCGATATTTCGACCGGTTAACTAAAAAGCTAGAAAAAATATAAAGCCTATACCGGACGACCACCTCGTATGCATGGCCGCCTTGCCATGCCGCACCGCCGTCTCCTTCGATGCAGCAGCCGTCGTCATCATCGTCGTCGAAGGGCCGCGTCAGCCTTGTCTGGCGGCTGCCTGCCGCTCGCGGAGAAGCCACTCTGCCTCCTGCTGCACCGTGCGGAGTGCCGTCGCGGCCACTGTCGACATGGCCTACGGAGCCCTGGCGGCGGCCTTGCCGCGGCCGGCGTTGGCGGAACAGTCGCTAACCGACCACTCCTCCCCGATCTTGGCGAGCTCATCGTCAAGGCGGCGGTGAAGCCTGGCGGCCGTCTCCGCGGGGATCACGGAGGGGTCGAGCGCCCATGCGTCGGCAAGGTCTGGGTTGTTGCGGACCCAATCCGACGCTATGTCACTCTTGACGAACATTGAGCGACGATTGGCATTGCGCCGGTCGTACCGCTCCTATCGCCGAGCCGCGCGCTTCGCCTCAGATACAACGGCCCTCGAGCCCGAGGGACCGCCAAAGTAGTGGAGGAGGCGGCCCCTGCGCCTTCTTGATCGTGGGCGGCAGCTCCTCCTCGACGGCGACGCGGTGGCGACGCGACGACGACAACGGCGCGTTGATGCGGCCGTACCGGCTGCGTGGCGGGGACGCGGGCTCCTTGAACGTCGTGGTGGTGCGGGGGCGAGGCCGACTTTTCCTTCACGCGGCGTCCGATCTGGACTACACATTTGTGCCGGGGCGAGGACGGCTCCTCCTTCACCGGTAGGAGTGAGGATGCCGGCTCGATCTTGACGCGGTGGACCGGCGGGAAGCCCGACTCCTTCTTCATGCGCGCCGGCGATGGCGGCGACGGCCCCATGTCACGGAGCTGACCACCGTGGACGCTGACGGGCCCAGAGAGCGTCTGCGGTGGCACCAAGAACCGCCGAAGGAGGAGCTTCTGCCTACCAGCGCGGAGCACCACGACTTCGGCATCATCAGAGAGCTTGGGTAAAAGAGGGGGAGGGAGGGGCTTGGACACGAAGATGGGGGGGGGAGGGGCTGGTGCTCGAGGAGGGGAGTGGTGCATCTCTGTGCAACTTCGGCTCATGGCTTAAATAGCCGCGGCCAGGCCCAAGCAAAGGGCCGGTCAGCAGCTTCAATGCGATGCAGTGGCCGGAGTTGGTTCCTCGGGAACCTGCGTCCGCATTGAAGCAGCGGCTATCGAAAGGTCGCGTCGGTCAGCGACGCCCTCCCTCCCTCCAATCACATCATGACATCAATGTTGGCCTCCGCGTGCTCTGGGCCGGCATGAATGCGACGCGCTAAGTGGCGTGTGCATCGGAAGGAAAGCGCGGGAGGGGCGGGTGACGGGTTTTTGGTGGGCTAGGGCGGTTAGAAAAAGGCTTGGGATCGACCTGAACTCCCGCAAACCTTCCCCACATTGGTATCCAGTTTGCAGGAGAAATCGCATTCGGACCGCCCGCGGACCGATACAGATCGGCATTGGATGGCTTCCGTGGTCCAGACACCGCGGACCAAACGGTTACATGAGGTTTATGGGTCCGCCTTAGAGATGTCCTAAGGTCTCAAGCTCTGGAGAAAAGCTCTAGGCCATAGGTTCAGCGGTCGTACCTCATAATAGTACTGTTTCTACATCATTCTCCTTGTCGAGTCCTCTTAACCCCTCTTTTCACATGAGAGGTAAGAGTATATAATAAATCTGAGCCGTTGATCTCATTAATTAGTGGTAGATTAGCTCTTACGTTCTTACCTCACATGAAAAATGAGGGGGTAAGAGGGAGCATGTTAAAATTTGCCTTGTTTGAGGGCAATGTTTGGAGATTGCTCGTAATTTCACTTTTATGGTGAAATCCATAATCTAGCTTATGTGGATGGATCTGAGGACAGGCATCACTAGCACGTCCTTCCTTTACTGGAGGCGTCTTCGTCTTCGCTGGAGAACCTTTCTTATAGTATGGATACCGCCATTGTTGGTGATGGATGTTGATGGTTGTTGTTGTGTGCTATTGATTTGATTGTATACTTTTTTACATTGGATTGTTGTATTGACCGGGTATTAATATTAACTTGATCAAGGTTGTCAGAATCGCGATTTTGAATCGGATCGGAGCTCCGACGGTAAGATCGCAAAACGTAGAATCTTCACTATCAGGATCGTAGAAACGTAGATTCTATGAACTAAAATCATAGAATCATAGAGGTTAGTTTGGATCGTAAAGTCGTAGAATCGTATAACAGAATCGAGATTTTGACAACCTTGAACTTGATATTAATAGCCATTTATAAAAAAACACAAAGAATATAAAAGGATATAGCAATAGCAAATAAAGATTACATAGAAGCACTTATGCATCACTCTCCTACCGATAAACCGTCACCCCAAACCGGCTGAACAAAACCCGTACGGCCATTTCCAAGTGGTTGCATCCAAAAGGTATGAACTTCAGTACACCAAGGTAAGGTGATCCAGTGAGTAACCATGTGGATAACATGCAAAACATTACACTCTAACATCAAATATCATTCTGGTAGTTCCAGATTGTCCAATGAAAGATTGACACGTGGATTTGAGTATTGAGTTTCCCATTCGCCCCAAACATACTAAAAGTACTAGTCGATGTGGAAAGTTTAAAAAGCTTTTTTTTGGGATAAAGGACGCTTTTATTAACTCGAAATGTAGCATCAAGCGGATACAAAACATGATGAGCAACACCGGCCTCTGCACAATTAAGATGCACACAACCAAAGGCCAACAATCTGACCAAAGAAAAATAGAAAACAACATACCGGCAGCAGTAAAGTCATATAGGACCGACACTATGCCTATGTCGAAGGAGGCGGTGGACCGATCCAGAGGTTATGCTGCCTCCCATGTTGGGTAAAAACCTCCATGGCCACCAGCTCCAACTGCATACACACCGCCTTAAACAACGGTTGGTACCCCGTTCAATGTAGAATAGCTAAATGGACCATTCTCTACAACAAGCATTCAGAAGGACATTGTTTGTATTTTTGTTGACAACCAACACCTTTCTCTACCATTTTCAATCGGGCACTAGATACATGCTTACACCAAATGTCTTTTACCAGAGGAAGAAAATCATCATGCTTCAATCAAGCCACATCAAACATAAAGCCTCTAGGTCTTTTATCCTCAGGTTGCACCACACCACATTTCAACGCCAGAGGATTATGATAAGATAACTCCTTAACCAGCTTAACCACATTGACCAAAGGAAAAAGATCCTCCCATGAAAGGGACATAAAAATTCTATCAAGCTTTTCCAAAGTAAGGTTTTGTTGTTTATTGGACCATGCATACATACCTCCAACCATATGAATTTCTATCAAATTATAAGAATGAACAATAGAATTAAACATATAAGAAGCATGGGACATGCTAGTATGTTTATTCTTCTCATCATAAGTTATCAAAATGTTAAAATTTCCCCCAACAACATAACGACAATTAACCTTACTACAGACGGAAGCTGATTCAGTAAGAAAAATCCATCTTCGGCTCCTCATGAGCTGGGCCATACACAACCACAAGGGATAGATTGCAATCTAACAACTTATGCAACACATTGACCTGAATAAAACATTTGTCATACCCAACAGAAATAATCTCCAAAGTAGAAAAATCTAGTGCCACATAAAATACCCCCACATTTGCCCGCAGAAGGAATCCAATGCAACTGGAGAAGATTCCCATGATCCAACTTCCTGAAGAAAGCGTGAGAATATTTCCTCTTCATGGTTTTCTGGTTCCCCACAAAGTCTAAATCATGGTTATGGAAAATATCTGACAAACAGGATGCAATACCTTTCTTCCCCACCGCTCCACAATTCCAAAATAAACCAATCATATTAATTCATTTGGTTTTTGTCTCAACCTACCAATTCCGCCAGGGGCAAAATACACGAGGATATAGCATTTGCAAATAGAGATTACATGGAGGCACCTATGCATCACCCTCCTACTGATAAACCATCACCCCAAGCCGGTTGAACAAAACCCGCATGACCGTTTTCAAGTGGTTGCCCTCCGGGCCCAAAAGCTTTGAACTTCAGCACACCAAGGTAAAAATCACGTGGTGATCTAGTAAGTAACCATGTGGATAACTTGCAAAACATTGGAAACTCCAACAGCAAATATCATTCTGGTAGTTCCAAATTGTCCAACAGAAGATTGACACGCGGATTTGAGTCAATTTCCCATCCACCCCGAAAACATATTAAAAGCACTAGTCGGCGAAAAAAGTATAAAAGCTACATGGAGCATTCCCTACAAACAAGCATGCCAAAGGACATTGTTTTTATCTTTGTCAACAAACAACACCTTTCTCTACCATTTCAATTGGGCTTTCGCGAAATTATTTTAGTCAGAACCACTTCTCTACGTCTCCGCCCATCCCTCAGTCCACATCACCACCGAACAACACAACAGCATATTGTCTTCTCCCTTGTTGTTCATTTTCGTTGGTGGGCTTGGCTTGGCGGCCGATCGATGCCGCCTACTGCTACTACCAGAAACCACCACAGCGTCGCGCCACAATTAAAGATCCGTAGTACAGGCCATGCTGTTAGCTTAATCCGTGGGCTTAAGGGCAAATAATAACAGCAAGAAGAGGGGTGCATAAAAACGCAGCGATACGATGACCTGGTCCCAGTGCGAGCGTACGTGTGGTCGCTGTTTGCATTCACTTGTTTGTCCAGCTCCGACGACTGTAGATGGGGCCGGACAGCTCCATAGTACAGTCCGGCCGATCATGTTAGGTTAGCTTTGCAATTCCTGTCATAACTCCGCATCTCCGCTGCTATGCCTATCCATGCCTACACAAAGATGGAAGCTAGTGATCAGTGTAGCGTTCCGGAAACAAACAGTGCCGGCAAGATATCCAGCACTACCCTTTCTTTCATGAAAAGAGTAAACCCTAGAACAACCATTGATCGGTAGCACTTACAGTAGCATTTCAGTCTAAACTGTGGTATGCTGCTAGTTGCTACATCCTACTCCCTCCATTCGGAATTAACTGTCGATGAAATGAGCCTCGAGAGTTAATTCCAAACGGAGGTAATACTAAACAGAGAAAATTTCCCATTACCTTGTGTAAATGCTTACAATGCCACTCCAGGATCCACCATGTATTGTAAAGAAGTTCATCACGCATACCACCACCACCACACACACACACACTCACACAACGTCAGGACCAGAATCATGGAGTTTCAAGAATGGTTCGTTCAAACGATGTGGCAGCCAGAACCGCAGAGCCTTTCATTGCTCTCAGCACACTAGTTTCTGTTCCGTATGTTCTATAAAGTTCTTGAAACAATGGTACAACATGAGGATTTTGCTTATGCTCCATACACTCAGCTTATTAAGAGTCCTTTTACGTAACAGACATGCGATCCTTAAGAATGGCTGCTTGAAGCAATACCAGTTTTCTCCAAGCAAGCGAATGGGTATGTGTGTCCTGTGTGTAACTGCAAAAATCACCATGTTCTTGGTTCCTTCAGTTTGTGTACTGTCATACAACATAGCGATATGTGACGTATCTGCCGGCTGTCTCGCTGGGCCTGATGATCTTCACAACCTGCCCTCGTTTGAGGCCGTAGTACCTTGCAATGGGATCCGTAATTTGTATTCTTGGTAGCTGTTTTGTTCATTGCATTCAGAAGAGAAATGGTTACATGCCTGTGAGTGGGTGCATATTTATAGCAAAGTACTGAAAAATGGAGAGGGTGTCATGCAACAACAAGTGATAGAAGCATGGTTGTGTTGGCAAACAAGCAAGATTCAGTAGCTATTGTAGTACATCTCCCATAGACAAACAACATCGATTTTCTTAGAGCAAATTGTGGAAACATGTTCCTCTAATGTTCGCCTTATTGCTATATCAGGGAACTAGATACAAGGTTGGCTGGCTCTATTGATGCCCAAAATTAGTGCAACTTTCAAGTGCTAATCAAGATTTAGTAATACCTGAGTTTCCTTTAAAGTGTACCGCGCCAATAACGTCTTCTTTTCCTCATTAGCAAGCACTTGATGCTCCGGAACAAGAACATGTTCCTTGATATTTATAAGCATTTCGGCGTCCTGTGGTTCGTTGCTTCAGTTATGAGAAAGCCAGAGTAACATAACAGATCACAGAAATGTGTCGGTTGAATCAGAGTGCATAACCAACCTGGAAAACCTCCAAGTGGATCTTTGGCTCCAGTTCTTGGAGAAACGATTTTGCAAATGGGGTGAGGTTCTGTTGCACAACCAATATAGCCCTGGAGACTTTCTCGGCGTTCATCATTTCAACATACTTCTTGATGTGCTTCATCCCCACCTTCTCGTCGTTAGGGAAGAACACGTATATCTGATTCGAAAGAGATAAACAAGTAATAAGTGTTAGGAGACTGCCATTTCAAGGCAGAACTTGACCAACATAATAGCTGAATTTGGCACAGAATGCAGCATTGAGTTGCTCTGAACGAAAATGAGGTTCCTGGCAGCCATCATTCATCGTCAGGCAGCATGGTCGAGCTACTTGGTCGGCTAAATTCTTCCAACAGAGCACCACGAACTAAGCTTGCATCGACCACTCGATGGCAAAACAAACACCGGTCGATCCAACAGAACAGATCGAGCAAGAGCAAGATGATGGAGCTAGGGCTTCAAATCTAGCGAAGTTGTCGACCGAGAGACGGATCGCGGATGACCATCGGCGAAAAGGAGAAACAGAGAGCTGGATCCGTGGACGACAACCTAGCTACTTTAGAGGAAAGCAAAAGCAGGGGAGATTGAGCTGAGCCGAGCAGACCTGGTCGTTGGGGTCGTTCTTCTTGCACTTGTTGATGAGCATGTCCTCGCGGTGGAAGGACTCGCCGTACTTGCGCTGGAAGTCGCGGCGGGTCATGGACAGCTCGTGCTCCACCACCAGGTAGCCCCGGTCGCGCAGCATGTGCATCACCGTGCGCCGGATCCGGACCAGCCGCCCCACCGTCACGTCCTCCGTCACCAGGCCCGACGCCATCTCCCTCCTCCTCCTCCTCCGCTGCCGGCGGCGGCTTCGGTTTGGAGGCGGAGCTGCAGCTGCTGAGCTTGACCTGCGGAGGGCGACGACGTCGGCCCACTCTGCTTTTTTCCAATCCAGCAAGTGGGTTGGCTGCGCGGATACAATATCGTCACGCGCGCCTGCAAGCTGCGTCCGCGGATGACTGGTGGGGCCCCGGCAACAGCAGTGAGCAGTGCCCAATACGGGGCCGACTTTACAGCGTGTGTTCTGACTGGTCGGCTCTGTAACGTTGCTAAAAATGGAGTATCGCGCATGAAACGCTCCCTTTTTCTACCGCGATGTCGCTCCCACCGTCTCCGTTCACTCCCGGGCTTGGCACGCAAGCAGGAAT
The DNA here is from genome assembly GCA_034509565.1 of Triticum monococcum. Classification (NCBI taxonomy): domain Eukaryota; kingdom Viridiplantae; phylum Streptophyta; class Magnoliopsida; order Poales; family Poaceae; genus Triticum; species Triticum monococcum. The sequence goes on from CM067843.1 coordinate 631,706,912, forward strand.
GTTCTACTAGCTGCGATACCACCCATTTTTTCGTTGCACGAGAGCTGTGTACGGCCATGCCCAAAGTTACGGGTGGCGTGTTTGGTTGTGAGCCCGACCCGCGCAAGAAGAAAGTGACCCGTTTAATTGCCTGCGTTTACTGTGTGATCCGCATGACACGAACCTTAAAGCACCTCTAGGCCAGACCCAGAGGAAACGCCCGAATTGGCAGTAGCTCGCGAGTCTGGCTTGGGCGACGCAGGGGAGGGTGACGTGCTTCTCTCCTCGTGCGACCAGGGAGATGACGCGAGCTCGCCCGCGTCGCCGAAAAATCGGCGGGAGGATTTCGACTCACCTCCCGTCGAGTCTGCCCCTATTTAGCCCCCTCCCTCACCGTCCCAACTCCCGTCACCATTCTCCCTCCTTTCGAGCTTTTCCGCCGACGCACATCGGCACCGACGAGTAGGTAAGCGGCGCATCTTCATCGATCGGTGTTGGGGATATTACCACTGGACGTAAACCGGCCCGGAGTAACCGGATTAACTCTATGAAGATAGAAGCCCATAAAGACGTGAGGATGGTGGCGCTTTACGAAGGCCCAAGGCCCAAAGGCAGGTTAAGGCCTGTAGATGTAAACCGACTTTCTCATGTAACTTGCTTTGTAAGATAGGAAGGATAGAGACCGAGCCGGACACGTTTATGATCCGGCCTCGGGACTCTGTAAACCGGCGGACGTCAACCTGTGTATATAAAGGGATGACCCGGCAGCGGTTTAAGGACAACAGACAACAACTCGAGAGCCAGGCAAAGCGGATTCGCTTCCTGGTCATCGAAACACTAGCAATACCAACACAACTACACGTAGGCTTTTACCTTCATCGAAGGGGCCGAACTAGTATAAAAACCCTCGTGCCCCTTGTCCGGTTTAACCCCTTTAAGCTAACCCGTAGCGATGGCTCCACGACTACGTCCTTTCACGAGGACATCTGCCGTGACAAACCCACGACAGTTGGCGCCCACCGTGGGGCTATCGCACGATGGTTTCGAGTTCTTGAAGGGCAGCTTCGAAGGACTCAAGGGATACGCTGTAGGCCAGATGACTAAGAGTCATCGCGGCAAGCTCTACATCGACGACACATGATGGGATCCCGAGACCGGTTCAATTGAATACGGGTACCGGGTCCCCTTTGGCGGGATTCACGTCTTCATCGGCAAGATCGGCGAACCGGGCCCTGAGCCGGACACCTGCATCGACATCATGGAGACGGCTCAGCGTGCAAGCCCTGCCCAGGTTCAGCCCGCAGCAAGGCATGTTTTCGTAGGTGTCATCCATGGAGCGGAATATGAAGATGGACCGGCATCTGATGGGGAAACCGTTATCCGTTCCGATGACGAGTCTTCAACCGGAGAGACTGAGTCCCTGTACCAACTGCAAGATGGCCGGATTAGCGGAGGTTCCGATGGCAACAGTATTCCGGACCCCCTCGATCTGCCAAGCCGGGTCGCGGTCTTCATGGCCGGTACACAACCAGTGCAACATTCTTCTACCGCCGCGGTAATGACCTCCGGTTCAGCAGCAGCAACGCCAGCAGGAGCAGGAGGCTCAGCACCGTCTCCGGCTCAGGTTTTGTCCGATCTGTTCGACACTCTAGCGACGTTACTGGCAGCAGAGGTGGATGCAGCAAACCGGGATCAACATAACGCGAAGATTGCAAAGGTGAAGGATCAGATAGCTCAGGCCAAGGCGGACCTGGCAGTAGAGAACGCCAGGATGGCTACAGAACGGGCCGAGTTAGAAGCTCAGGCCTACCGGCTTAGGCTGGATCAGAGTGCCTCAGATGATGTCATGAGGAGGAGATACCGGTCGCACCTCCTGCCGGGTTATGAGCCAAGGAACCTCTTCAACACCCGAGGAGCGGGAATCAGTAACCAGCCAGTGATAAATCGGACGGAGGCACCGGGAACAGGAGCGCCGGTTCAGCCGCGCACGATGAACCCGCCTCGTCAGAACAACATTGTACCACAGTACGTTCCGATGCCCCCGGGGCATTACTCCAACCTGTTGGATAACATTGTGGCCTCCGCTTCACGATTGACAGCCCTCCCAATCGACGGCGAGTCACCGGTGGCGATTGAGACACGACGGGCCAGAGAGCTCCTTCAAACAGCTTTAAACCAACAGCAGGCTTATTCACATAGTCGCGAGAGGATTCATTCCATCCTCTGTCCAAGTTGGAGCTACAACAGGCATATTGAGGATGAACCGGCCATGTCAAGCAGTGCACGTCACCGCAACTCTCCGCGAGGGCATAACCCGACAGGTGGTGGTGCTAATGCGCATGATGTGGTGGATCATGGCCGAGCACGTCGAGAGACCGAGTTAGCCGCTCAACACACAGCTCATCAACCTAATCCGGTTCGTCCAACCGCCTCGGTGGAGCCGGGTGTGGTCTTCAGTTCTTTGGGGGTGCACTGCCTTGCCCCAGCCTTACGCAATGTACGACTGCCCAAGGATTTCAAAGGCCCTCGCAAGGTACCCAATTACACCGCTGATTTGCAACTAGAGTCATGGGTTGAGAGTTATGAGATGGCGATGGAGACGCTGGATGTGGATGAAGCGGTGTGTGCTAAGTACTTCACCATGATGTTGGAGGGCACAACTCGTACTTGGTTAAAGAGCTTTCTGGCTAACTCCATCGGGTCATGGGCTGAGTTAAAACACCGGTTTATCTAGAATTTTAAAGATACTTGTAAGCAGCCTATGTCGATTGTGGACCTGGCCGCTTGTGTTCAAGAGGATGGGGAGTCTACAACCCATTGGGTGAAGCGAGTCTCAGCTATTCTGCATTCGTCAGACCGCATCAACACGGATACATCAGTTTTGACGTTGGAAGGCAATTGCCGGTTTATGCCATTAAAACTAAAGTTAGGGAGGCTCAAGCGCCACTGCAATGACATGTCAACCCTTATGGCTGCTTTGGTGAAGTATGACGATTCAGATAGTACCAAGGACCCTGAGTCTGAGGATGACAAACCGAGGAAGGGGAAAAAGAACGGCAATACAAAGGGGCAGCAGCACAATCCGGCAGGTCATGGGAATAATGGTAAGCGCAAAGCAGATAATAGCCTGGACTTCGTGGCTAACACCAATGCCGAGGATAACAGTCAGCGTCATAAGGGCAAACCGCCCTAGAGGGGCGGAGGGTCAGGCCCCAATTTGGAGCGCCTGTTAAATCAGCCTTGTACAAAGCATGGATCGAAGGAGAAGCCAGCTTCGCATCTTTGGAAGGATTGCTTCATCATGCAAGAGTTCAAAAATTCAATATGTTTCAATACGATAATGGCCCACCCGGCGGTTCAGGAGGTGGATTTCATGGGTCGGGTTACGGAGGAGGCAGCTCCGGTTCAGGATTCCAAGGCAATCAGACCGAACATGGCAATCAAGGGAATCAGGGCAATCAAGGAGGTTATAACCATCAGGGGAATCAGCAGCAGCAACAGTCGGGTTATCAGAGCAATCCAAAGCAGTTGGATAGTGGGCAGTATCATATCTTTACCACTAGCTTGTGTAAGCGCGATCAGAAGCTTCATAAGAGGGCCGTGAACTCCGTTGAACCGACGGTGCCTCAGTATCTGCACTGGTCTGAGCAACCCATTTTATGGAGTTGAGAGGATCACCCACCCCGGGTTGATAATCCGGGTCATCTGGCCTTAGTGGTGGCACCTCAAGTTGGGGGGGGGGGGTATAAGTTCACCAAGGTGCTTATGTACGGGGGAAGCATCGTTAATATCCTTTACTATGATACCTTCCATCATATGGGACTGATAGATAAGAGTCTTAAGCCGTCAAACACCGTCTTTCATGGTGTGGTGCCTGGTAAATCGGCGTATCCAGTGGGCAAGATAGCCCTAGAGGTGGCTTTTGGAGATGATCATGACTCAAGGTCAGAAACGTTGACTTTTGAGGTGGTGAAATCAAGAGTCCGTATCACGCCCTGTTCGGACGACCGGCTTATGCCAAGTTCATGGCAAGGCTGTGTTATGTTTATCTACAGGTTAAGATGCCGGGTCATAAGGGGACCATCACAGTACATGGGAGCAGAAAGATTGCTTTGGAATGTGAAGAGGGTGATGCGGCTTATGCTAAGTCGGTTTGTGCCACAGAGGAGTTGAAGTTTTATAAAGATAAAGTTGATCCAGCCGACATGACTTCTTTGAAAAAACCAACTACGGAGCATGATCCGGCGTTGAAGTTTAAATCGGCTACAGACACTAAGATGGTTGATTTTGTTCCTGGCGATTCATCCAAGCAGTTTAGCATCAGTGCTAACCTGGATCCCAAATAGGAAAGCGCGCTCATCGAGTTCATCCATGAGAACCAGAAAATCTTTGCATGGAAGACTTCTGACATGCCAGGTGTACCGAGGAAACTCGTTGAGAACACACTTAATATAGATCAGAAGTTTAAACCGGTCAGGCAGTTTCTACGCCGCTTTAACGAAGAAAGGCGTAAGGCTATTGGTGAGGAGGTAGCTCGGCTGTTGGCCGCAGGGTTTATCGTGGAGGTCTTTCACCCGGAGTGGCTGGCTAATCCGGTGCTGGTTCTTAAGAAATACGACACTTGGCGTATGTGTGTGGACTACACAGACTTGAACAAGGCTTGTCCAGCTGATCCCTTTTCCCTCCCTCGTGTTTATCAGATTATTGATGCTACGGCAGGTTGTGACCGTTTGTGTTTTCTGGATGCTTATTCTGGTTATCATCAGATCAAAATGGCAGTTAAGGACCAGGAGAAGACATTTTTTATAACTCCCTCTGGAGCCTTCTGCTATGTCTCTATGCCCTTTGGGCTCAAGAGTGCCCAGGCGACTTATCAACGATGTGTTTAGAATTGTCTTCATAAGCAGATTGAGCGCAATGTTCATGCATATGTGGATGATATTGTGGTGAAGTCCAGGAAGGAGGAAACATTGATAGATGACTTGAGAGAGACTTTTGATAACCTCCGAATTTATAAGATGATGCTTAATCCGGACAAATGTGTCTTTGGTGTTCCGATAGACAAGCTCTTGGGTTTTCTGGTGTCTAACAAGGGCATTGAGGCTAATCCGGAGAAGATCACAACTATCACCTCTCTGGCTAAACCGACATGCATCAATGACGTTCAGCGTCTGGCGGGCCGGATTGCGGCTTTGAGCCGGTTTATCAGTCATCTTGGGGAGAAGACTATCCCTTTATATCAGATGCTAAAGAAAACAGATGACTTTGTCTGGAGCGATGCGGCTGATAGAGCGTTTGAGGATTTGAAGAGACAGTTAGCTGAACCGCCAGTCCTTACAGCTCCGGTCGATAAAGAGCCCTTATTGCTATATGTGGCTGCTAATGCCCGGGCTGTTAGTGTGGCTATTGTTGTGGAGTGCAAGGAGGCTGGAAAGGAGTATCCGGTTCAACGGCCGACTTATTATATCAGTGAGGTGCTTATCGAATCGAAGCAGAGGTATCCGCATTGGCAGAAGCTGGTGTATGGGGTGTTTATGGCAAGCTGGAAGCTCAATCATTATTTTCAAGGTCATCCCATCATAGTGGTTAGTTCAGCCCCTTTGGGAGATATCATTCAAAACAGAGAGGCGACTGGCCGGATTGCCAAGTGGGCTATTGAGCTTGGACCTCACGGGCTCAAATATACACCTCGCACAGCAATCAAATCTCAAGCACTAGTGGACTTCATCAATGATTGGACAGAGTTGCAGGCACCAGAGGAAAAGCCAGACAACACTTATTGGACTATTCACTTTGATGGGTCTAGGAAATTGGAGGGCTCGGGGGCTGGAGTCATATTAACTTCCCCACGAGGTGACAAGTTTTGTTATGTTCTCCGCTTAATGTTCCCTTGTACTAACAATGCAGCTGAGTATGAGGCCTTACTCCACGGTCTGCGGATGGCTAAGGAGATGAACTTAAGCCGGGTTAAGTGCTTCAGTGACTCGGACCTGGTGGCTCAGCAGGTATCTGGCACTTGGGATTCTAAGGATCCACTCATGGCTGCATATCGACGGGAGGTGGACATAGTGGCTGGTCATTTCAAAGGTTATCAAGTTGACCATATAGATCGGCGAAAGAATGAAGCGGCAGACGCTTTAAGTCGTCTAGGCTCTCAGCGTAAACCGGCATGTAACACCCCCAGTGTCATGCTACAGTAATCCCCTGTTGATGGTGCCATGTCATCACACTACTGTTGCTAATACTCACTTGATCCAAATCACTGTTCATGTTCAAACTCAAATTCAAAGTCAAAAATTCAAATTTGCCAAACATGAAAACTAAATTGTTCAAAGTGTGGCAAATAATCACTCAGTAATTGTCATGTTGGAACGAACCTCTTCTGAATTCCCAAAATACCCATGGGAATTAATCCAGTGCTCCAGCAGCATTTAAATTGGCCTTTTCAATTTCTAAAATTAATTAGGCAACTCCTTTTGCCCCCAAACTTTTTGTTCCATCTCAAGGTATTGTGTTAGTTTTATGTGCCAAGTTTTGTTCAAAATAAAACTCATTTGGTACTAGAAGAAAATGCAAAACAAAGCAAATAAAAGAAAACAAAAAGAGAAGGAAAAGGGAAAAGTCAGAGAGAGAGAGAGAGCCCCTGCCCCACTAGGCCAAACGGCCCAGCTGGCCGTCGGCCCACGCCAGCCAGCCCACTCCCCCTCCCCTGTTGTCTTCCCCTTCCTCCTGTTCGACCGACCCGCGCAAGCGGTCGCCATCGAACCCGCTCATCGCCACACGCCTCGCCGAAGAGGGGATAAGGATCCCCTCCTACCCTGTCGCCTCATCCCCCCCACTTGCACCTCTCCTCCCCTAGATCCACCTCTCCCTCTGCTTTGTTTTGGAGAGGAGACTGACGCGGTCGCCGTCGTCGCTGCGTCGTCATCGCGGCCACCACGACCTCCCCGCCTCACCACGGTGCCAGCTCGCTCTGCCTCCGTCCTCTACATCGACTACGACGACCGGAGCGAGACAGGAAGCCCCTACGCCGCCGCCATCTTCTTCTCCTTCCTCATCGCCGCCGTCTGTCGCCGTCAATTCTGGCTACCTCGCGCCCTCCCTGAGCTCACCGCCACTCCCTACGGCTCCACTGTGAGCTCCCGCTTCTCCTCCCCCTCTCCGTTAGCTCACCCATGTTTCGTAGCCGCCGATGCAACCGACGACCGAACACCCCCCGCTCGCGCTTGTCGCCGGCGTAGCCACGGTGACCTTTGGGTCCCGTGCGCGCCACCCTCGCGCTCGTCGCGTCACATAGAGGCCGCCTGGCCTTTTATTTGCTCGCTAGCGCGCCCGCATTGCCAATTGTCATCGCTCCCGAGCGCCGCCGTCTGCCGACGAGCTCGCCGTCGTCGCAATGGTGCTCCTCCGGCCACACCTCCGCCACAGATCGCCTCTCCTTCGCACGCGCTTTCCAACACGCCCACGCGTGACCCTCCCCGTGCCCCATAGCGCGATCCCGACGAGGTCCCGAACGCCGCCGCTGCCCGTGCTCGCCACCGCCGTCGGTTCCATCCTTCCCTGCTCGCGCAACGACCGCTGCCCAACTCGTGCTGCTGCGGGCGTTCGAACGCACCTGGCTGGGTGTGAAACGGAGCCCTGTGCTCATTTTTCGGCCGTCTCCAGCGAAGGGCCGCCGCGGGAGAGGCTCGCCGGAGCTCTCTCCGGTGCCGCCGCCGACGTGGCTCAGTGGGCCCCGCCCCTGGGTCGCTGACCAGTGGGCCCTGATGGCCTAGTTGACTGGGTTGACCATGTCAACTGCTGACTGGGCCGCCCAGTGGCACTGACATGCGGTCCCCACCGCGAATTAAACTAATTAAAACATTTTTATAATTAAAACTAATTAGTTAACCTAATCACCCACTGACATCCGGGGCCCACCCCTCTAATTAGCCTGTTAGTTTAGTATAAATTACTGTTAGACTAAGAGAGGCTGACATGTGGGTCCCACTGGACCCACATGTCAGGTTTGACCCTGGTCAGCAAGTGTGTTGACTGCTGGCGTCATCCCCATGCAATGTTGACGTCATTTTTCCTTTTCTGTCATTTTAAATAATTTCTGGAAATGCTTTAATCTTTGAAAAATCATAGAAAATAATCCGTAACTCCGATGAAAATGTTTTCTATATGAAAGTTGCTCCGAAAAATCCAAAGAATCCGAATACGCGGTCTAATCACCTGTCACATGCCCCTAGCATACTGAACATGGAACCATCCCCTCTCTTTCATTTGTTGAAATTCGTCTAACGCCGGGGATTCATCCTCAGATGTTTATCCCCTCCGTCTGCAATGTGTAGTACTACGTTAGGACAACCCTAGCTCTGCATATCGTCATGTTATGCCTTGTGATGCATTGTTTGCTCTGTATTTACTATTTCTTCCCCCTCTTCTCTCCGGTAGACCCCGAGACCGATGCCGCCCCTGTGATCGGCTACGTCGACGATGACCCCTCCTTGCCAGCGCAACCAGGCAAGCGAACCCTCCTTGAGCATTCCGATATCGCCCATTTCTTACCCTCTCATGCTTGCATTAGAACTGCTACTACTTTCTGTATGATCCTACTCTGATGCATAGCCTGTTTTGTTACCCGCTTTCATACCTTACCTGCTTATCCTAAACTGCTTAGTATAGGTTGGTTAGTGATCCATCAGTGACCCCCACCTTGTCCCAGTTTCCTCGCTTTATGTTCGATGACTCGATCAACATGATCGACGTCCAGGCCCCGACACCGCACATCACTTTCCCCTTTTGTTGCTCGACTCTGCAGAGTTACCATCGAGTGCCGAGGGTGGAACCTCATACATCACTCCTGATGAGATCTCTGTAGTGTAGCTATACGGTCGAGGTCATCGAGGGTGATTTCCTCCTTAACCACTTCCGTTACGGCTCTGTCGTGTAGCCCCTCAAGTGTGAACCTCGAGGGTGGATCCTCTTATGTTCACCTTGATGATTACATCAAGTGGAATTCACCGGGGTGATTCCTCGGGTTTTCCCCTTGATGTTTGGACACACGGTTACTATGGTTACTATGACTTTACATTGAACCATGTTACTAAAGACGGGTCGGCCCTGAGGGGTACCCGCGCGAGCTTAATAGCGAGTGATGTGGAAATGGGTTGACCTGGAAGGTGCCCGCGAGATACTTACAAGGCATGGCCGGGCATTCTTAGCCCTTGCCGCAAGTACTCAAGACGGGGCTACAGGGTCACATCGATCGTGAGTCTCTGCTCATGTGATGCCCGGATAGTTACGCTACGGTAATCCTCCGCTAATGATGCCACGTCACCTCGATTACGGTGGCTAATCTCGCATTAGTTCGAAACTGATTCAAATTCAAATTCAAAATCAGGCAAACGATAAAAGTTTTCAAAAATTAAAAATAAAATGTTCGGGGTGAACCAAATATTGCATAGATAATTATGATGGGAAAACCGCACATTTACAAAATGTTTAAATACTATGAGATAAATAAAACAGTAGCAAAACGATTAATTAAATACCTTTTATAATTAATAAAATGTCAAACTAAGTTATTTGGGGTCTAGATTTTTTGTGTGACTATGGACTAAGTTGAAATACTAAGTTAGATACTAAGTGTATATTTTACTAAATTAAAATGCAACTAAAATAAAGAAAGAAAGAAATAATAAAAGAAAATACAAAAGGATAAACAAAACAGAAAAACTAAAACCTAAAACTATCAAAAAAAAAGAAGGAGAAACCCCCCTGGGCCGAATGGCCCAACTAGGCCATCAGGCCAGCCCACCCGCGCCGAACCCCCCCGGGCTACTAACGCCCCACCACCAAACCCTAACCCCACCCCGTCACCCACTCCCCCAGTCACTCTCCCCCTCCTCCCCGATCCAGATTGGATCGAGGGGAACGCCCCCCCTCCCCGAGGCCGTGCCCCGCGCCGCCGCTTGGACCTCGCCGCCTCGACCCCCGCCGCGGCTCCGTCCTCCTCCGCGGCATCACCTCGTCGACGCCGCCCCAACACCTTCCCTTGTCGGCGCCACTTCCTCGCCGGACTGCCTCCCGCTCCGCCGTGCCATCCCCGTCGGCCTCCCCGAACCTCCCCGCGCCCACTACCCAGACCCCACGACCCGTGGTGAGGCCCTCCTCCTTCTCCTTTGCGTCCGCTCGATGCCGCGCTCCCTGCTGCCTTGCCCCGCTCCTCCCGCTTTGGCCGTGCCTCGCGCGTGGACGCCCCCTGCTACCCTTGCCGTCGCCGCATCGGCCATGGCCTCGTCCGTCGCTCGCGCATGCACGCGTCTGCTCCGCCCACGCACGCTACTCGGGGCCGCGCCCCGCGCCCGCCCCTATCCCTGCATCGCCGCACGCGCCCGCGCTCCGGCCACGGCCGCGCTCACCGAGGTCCTGCCGCGCCCGCCAACCTCCCCGCCGTTGCAGCTGCTTCTGCTGCCGCCCCAACCTCGTCCCGACCACCGAGGCCCACTGCCCGCCGTTGCTCCGGCCACCGCTGCCCTTGCGCCCGCTCGCCGCCGGTCGGTTTTGCCCGCCCCTGGGCGTGCGCCCGTTCGGGCTATGCCTGCAACCAGCGCCCAAAACCGCTAGGCCTCTGGGCCATTGACACGTGGGGCCCGGCCCCAGAACGTTTAAAAAAAATTTAATAAAAAAAATATATAAAATAAATAATAATTAAAATAATTAAATAAACAATAATAATTAAATTAATCAATTAATTAATTAAGGAATTAATTAAATTAATTAATTATAAATTAGATTAACCTAATCACTAATTAACCTAATTAATTGTTAGTTAATTAAAAACAGTGTATGACAGGTGGGTCCCACTGGACCCACTGGTCAGGTTGACCAAGTCAACCCTGTTGACTGCTGATGTCAGCATGACATCATGCTGATGTCATTAATCTGTTTTTCGAATTAATTTAAATAATTAATTAAATTCCAGAAATTAATAAAATCTTTAGAAAATCATATCTTTTAATCCGTAACTCGGATTAAAATATTTTCAACATGAAAGTTGCTCAGAACGACGAGACGATTCCGGATACGCAACCCGTTCGTCCGCCACACCTCCCTAACCTATCGAACTCGCAACTTTCCCCCTCCGGCTCCTCTGCCCGAAAACGCAAAACACCGGGGATACTTTCCCGGATGTCATCCCCCTTCACCGGTATCACCTACTACCGCGTTAGGGCACCTCTAACGCCGTTACTTGTCATGTCATGCATCACTATGCATATGCTTGCTTAAATATTTACTGTTTCTCCCCCCTCTTCTCTCGATAGACACCGAGACCGACGCCGCTGCTACCCAGTACGACTACGGAGTTGACGACCCCTCTCTCTTGCCAGAGCAACCAGGCAAGCCCCCCCCTTTGATCACCAGATATCGCCTACTCTTCTCTACACTGCTTGCATTAGAGTAGTGTAGCATGTTACTGCTTCCCGTTAATCCTATACTGATGCATAGCCTGTCCTTGCTACTACTGTTGTTACCTTTACCTGCTAACCTAATGCTTAGTATAGGATGCTAGCTTATCATCAGTGGCCCTACATTCTTGTCCGTCTTCCATGCTATACTATCGGGCCATGATCACTCGGGAGGTGATCACGGGTATATGCTATTTACTTTATACGTGATACATGTGGTGACTAAAGACAGGTAGGCTCGTAGGAGCACCAGCGAGTGGATCTTTGAGGCGGAGCGACAGGGCAGGTTCCGACCACCTAGGAGAGAGGTGGGCCTGGCCCTGGTCGGTGTTCGCGGATACTTAACACGCTTAACGAGATCTGGGTATTTGATCTGAGTCTGGCCATTTGGTCTATACGCACTAACCATCTACGCGGGAGTAGTTATGGGTATCCCGGCGTCGTGGTATCAGTCGAAGCCTTCGTGACGTCAGCGACTGAGTGGCGCGCGCCGGATTGGAACGTAAGCCTGCTCTTGTATTAAGGGGGCTAGTTCTGCTTCCGGCCGCGTTCGCAACGTGCAGGTGTGCTAAGGGCGATGGGCCCAGACCCCTGTGCGCTTAGGTTTAGACCGGCGTGCTGACCTCTCTGTTGTGCCTAGGTAGGGCTGCGACGTGTTGATCTTCCGAGGCCGGGCATGACCCAGAAAAGTGTGTCCGGCCAAATGGGATCGAGCGTGTTGGGGTATGTGGTGCACCCCTGCAGGGAAGTTTATCTATTCGAATAGCCGTGTCCCTCGGTAAAAGGACGACCTGGAGTTGTACCTTGACCTTATGACAACTAGAACCGGATACTTAATAAAACACACCCTTCCAAGTGCCAGATACAACCGGTGATCGCTCTCTCACAGGGCGACGAGGGGAGGATCATCGGTTAGGGTTATGCTATACGATGCTACTTGGAGGACTTCAGTCTACTCTCTTCTACATGCTGCAAGACGAAGGCTTCCAGAAGCGTAGTCTTTGACAGGATTAGTTATCCCCCTCTTATTCTGGCATTCTGCAGTTCAGTCCACATATGATACCCTTATTCCATTTGACACCATTGCATACATATGTAGTGTAGCTCCTTGCTTGCGAGTACTTTGGATGAGTACTCACGGTTGCTTCTCCCTCTTTTCCCTCTATCCCTTCTACCTGGTTGTCGCAACCAGATGTTGGAGCCCAGGATCCAGACGCCACCGTCGACGACGACTCCTACTACACCAGAGGTGCCTACTACTATGTGCTGCCCGCTGATGACGACCAGGAGTAGTTTAGGAGGATCCCAGGCAGGAGGCCTGCGCCTCTTTCGATCTGTATCCCTGTTTGTGCTAGCCTTCTTAAGGCAAACTTGTTTAACTTATGTCTGTACTCAGATATTGTTGCTTCCGCTGACTCATCTATGATCGAGCTCTTGTATTCGAGCCTTCGAGGCCCCTGGCTTGTAATATGATGCTTGTATGACTTATTTTATTTGTAGAGTTGTGTTGTGATATCTTCCCGTGAGTCCCTGATCTTGATCGTACACGTTTGCGTGTATGATTAGTGTACGATTAAATCGGGGGCGTCACAAGTTGGTATCAGAGCCGACTGCCTGTAGGAATCCCCTTCCACACTCCTTGGCCGAAGTTGAGTCTAGTCAATGAAAATTGTTTTACTAACTTGGCTGTGCGGCCCCTGGGCCCACGTCGCCATCGGGTGGTATTAGAATCTTTTATTCCTCGCCTTTACTCTAGGACCCTGATCTCTCTTCTATTCGGGTTAAATGGTTTTGCTAACTCTGACTCTAGGATCTCATAAATACTTTCTCCCGGAGAGCCCCTTCATTCCAGATGATGGCCTGCTTCACCGGAAGATTCCGAAGATACTCTTTGCTATTCCTCTCGAGACTTTGTGCCCATCACTTTTGCTATTCCCGACCACCGATAAATCCTTATGGATAACTACTTACACTTGCCATTCATACGATCATCCCCCATTGATCTTGTTATTACAAGATACCCCGAAGTCTTCTCTATTGTTCCGAGAATACTTTGTGCCTACTGCCTAGCAGTTCCTTGCCACATGAATACCCCTTCAATTAAATCCTCGCACTTGTCGAGTATCCACTCATCCCCAGTTGTTCATGTGTTTCACAATGGTCTTCGAAATAATATTCGATCCTCCAAAAATCCTTAGTAGCTTATTGCTCTGCAATACTTGCCTGCTTGCATTATGGATGCTTTCCATATGTCTGGCAATATTCGTTAGTATCCTTAGGCATCGTCTTTTTGATCCTATTGATTCGACATGAGTGCGAATGCACGCAATCATCAGTTGATCCTTTTAAATTATCTTTCCGGCCCAGACGTTATTTTAAAACATGAGCTGGATCTCGACCAATCAAATTGCTGTCGATTGTACCCTTAAGGCTATCCAACTTATCCATCCCTGATCAGAGCATTGCTTCTGATCCCTTGTCTTGGAATTGATAATTCTTTGCATTTGAGCCTTGAATTAGTCAGTTGTTTCTAAAGTCTGATCTCCTCGCATTGTTTCTCCCTCTGGTTGAGTACCGATGCTCACACCAGATCCCTTGAGGACCACCAGATCATTTGCTGGATTTTATCCGACAACGTCCTTCATATTCAATAAGTCTGTGAGCCTTTCCTCGGATACATAATACCTTTAGTAAATTGTATCCTCTGCTTTCTCAAACATGCTCTACTATCGAGCTGGTGTTATTTATTCTTGAAATTTGTGGTATATACTCCTAAGATGCCCTAATGGGGTGAACATATGCCTTCTCTAAACTGTGTGAACTCAAAAGTTTTCACGAGTCATACTCTTCTGGTATTTTGCTAGATAAAATTTCTATACTACAGCTTCATCAAAAGCGAGAAGTAAAATGAAAGGTTATGCATGGAAGAATTGGGAGTCGACCTTGAGCCTTTGCGTTCATGCCCATGGACCCGATGTGCAACTTATCATCGAAGCTTCTTGTAAATGATATTAGTTCCCTTGGTATAAGTTCATCTTATATCTGGGAACCGGCCTTTTACAATCGTGGTTTCGACCATGTTCTCTTTTAAATACCATTTTCGATGCAAGTGTAAGCACTTGTCTCATGTGGATCAATACCTCGGTCCAACCTCTACTTTGATCCGTCTTCGAGTATTACCCCCTGGTATCTCGAGATTATCTTGAAACTGCATAACTTCTTATGAGTTCTTCATCAAGTACTACATTCTCACTGATTACAGTTTTCATGGGCTCTGAGTTATTAAACACTCAAAGACACCGATAACTGAACCGAGTCTGCCCTACGGTTCAGCAACTCTTGATAATCTTCTTTAAGTCCGAGTTTGTACTCGATCATGTCATTCCTAGCCTGATCGGCTATATCATTATCGTGCTAAATTTTAACTGTGCTACCTGGTCCTTAATCCCGGAGCAAAACTTTCGATGATGAGCTAAGCTTACGTCGATCTTCCTCGTCATATCAATTCACCTTGAACAACAAGCTTGATTTCAAGTTTGTGCCCTACCCATGGTTCCAATAACCTTCCGCTTCATCATTCCTTTGATTTGATGTTGTCACTGATTGATTACATCTTGAAATCTCTCGACCAATGTGCCGTGAAGATCATCAACCTTATGAGGTCTTCCTGGATATCAATTGAATTCATGATGAGAAATACCATCCTTGCCCCCGATGAATTGTATTATCATCGGCCACTTTATTGCCTTCCCTCCAACACAAACTTATTCGTGTTTTGAGTTATACCTTGAGATCCTTGCTATACAGCATTTGTTCTTCCTTACCTTGGAATGTTACCACCTTTTATGTCAAGAATGTCATGGTAATTTTACCACCTCTTGAGAATTCTTGATATAGTAATATCTCTCGCCTTTTGCGTTCATTTCTTGGTCTCCGTATTTGTTTCTAACCGGAATACCGACTAATGGTCTGTGTTGTGCAAATTCTAAACTTCTAGCAACCCTATTGCTTGAAGTTATTGTTCTACAGTTTCATTCTAAGTCTATTGATTATTGAATCATCATTCAAACATTGATCGTGCTACCTAGTCTAGATTCCTGGTTGCACCCTTCTATCATTGATCAGTTGTGTATGTTTCCCTCGAGCATACATCATTATGACATTTGATCCGACAAATGATATTTCCTTGTTCACATAATTGTGGAAATCAATCCTATAGAAATCGCGATGATTTGTTGCTGAGCCTATCAGCCACCTACTCATCCTCTCCTTGGTTTACTGATGAACTCTTGTTTCGGAACTCGCTTCCATAGTTCATTTCCCGAGAATCTTACAATGTCATCTCGTCAAATTGTGCCGCACCTTTTCTTCTCAGGCATCCTAAGTCTGAGGTATCGTGACACCAATCAGATCTGAATCTCGGTCAGATATGATGGTTGGAACTTATTTCCAAGAGTTATAATGTTGGTCTTTATATATGACCCGGTAAGGTTATGTCAGGCCTAGCACACCTGGCCGGAGGACCTATTGTTGTAGTATCCTTTTTAGCAAGTTTAGCCATTCTTCCGTGAGGAAACTGTAAGACTTATTCTACAAATTATTCCTAATGGATCCTTTTTTGTTTCCAAAGTCTGATTTTCACCTGTTGACCATGTCAGCGCTATCTCGAAGCATGTCTATGGTACTCCGATTTTCAATAAGAACCTTTGAAGCACCATGCTGAATGTTTCTTGCTGAAATTACCCAAACACCGTTGTATGGGTAATGTCATGAGATTTCTCTCCCCTTACTTAAAGGGTTTTCTACATGATATCCTGCCACGGATATCCTGCTCTGCTTGTCCTTGGGAAGGATATATCCCTGAAATATGTGTTTAATCACATTTTCCTTTCCATTCTTCTGTTTAATCTGATAATCACATTTTCCTTTCCATTGTTCTGTTTAACATTCTTGAGGTTTATATGATCTAAGCAGTAATACGTCACTGCTTTTATAAGCACCTCAGCGTACGACTCTGTCAGTAAGACCCTATTGCTTTTGTTGATAGCATTCCGGTAACCACCGATGGACGAGAACTTTGCCTATTGGTCCGCCTCGTTCAACGAGCAGGAAAATGGTTCTCTTCGTCCCTCGCCCTTGGTACCGATGTTGTTGCCGACATAACTGACAGTCTACCCTCTGACATGCCTTCCTATCCTGACCGTGCAAGATGCTACCGTTCCTCCTACTTTTAACCCACATGGTGGGCCCATAACCCACAGGTCCCAAGATCGAAACCTGACTCTCTTGCACACCCTGATGACAAAGTTATTCTCGCACTTGACTTCTTATGTAAATCTCGGGCCACCTGCCAAGTGATCTACTCTGATATCAGACGCAATACTTACTCTCGCTACTCCGAACCCCTTTCCCACTCTGGTTCAGACTTCGAGCAACTACCTATCCGCTTGGAACCTCTTATTATACCTTCGTACCTTACTCTCGATGTATTTCATTTGTTCAACTCGAGAGA
Source organism: Triticum monococcum (assembly GCA_034509565.1). Classification (NCBI taxonomy): domain Eukaryota; kingdom Viridiplantae; phylum Streptophyta; class Magnoliopsida; order Poales; family Poaceae; genus Triticum; species Triticum monococcum. The sequence goes on from CM067843.1 coordinate 631,723,859, forward strand.
TACTCTTATGATCATTTTTGGGATACCCCCCCCAAGCTGATTTTCCCTTATTACATTCAATTGTTGTAAGGCTGCCCCTGACCTATTCGTAAGTACGATAGAGTTCCCGAAGAAAGGACGACAACTTCATCATGATGCCCTGAAACAACGAAAACAAGACATCAATGTAATGGATCAACCTCTTCGAGAAGAACAACCAAGACCAAGAACACTCCTTAGAATTTTGTAACTAAACCTTCCCCCCCTTTCACTACCTCTTAAATCTCGGGACGAGATTTCTTGTAGTGGAGGAGAATTGTGACGCCCGGATAGTTACGCTACGGTAATCCTCCGCTAATGATGCCACGTCACCTCGATTACGGTGGCTAATCTCACATTAGTTCGAAACCGATTCAAATTCAAATTCAAAATCAGGCAAACGATAAAAGTTTTCAAATATTAAAACTAAAATGTTCGGGGTGAACCAAATATTGCATAGATAATTATGATGGGAAAACCGCACATTTATAAAATGTTTAAATACTATGAGATAAATAAAATAGTAGCAAAACGATTAATTAAATACCTTTTATAATTAATAAAATGTCAAACTAAGTTATTTGGGGTCTAGATTTTTTTGTGACTATGGACTAAGTTGAAATACTAAGTTAGATACTAAGTGTATATTTTACTAAATTAAAATGCAACCAAAATAAAGAAAGAAAGAAATAATAAAAGAAAATACAAAAGGATAAACAAAACAGAAAAACTAAAACCTAAAACTATCAAAAAAAGAAGGAGAAACCCCCGTGGGCCGAATGGCCCAACTAGGCCATCAGGCCAGCCCACCCGCGCCGAACCCCCCTGGCTACTAACGCCCCACCACCAAACCCTAACCCCACCCCGTCACCCACTCCCCCAGTCGCTCTCCCCCTCCTCCCCGATCCAGATCGGATCGAGGGGAACGCCCCCCCCCCCCCGACGCCGTGCCCCGCGCCGCCGCTTGGACCTCGCCGCCTCGACCCCCGCCGCGCCTCCGTCCTCCTCCGCGGCATCACCTCGTCGACGCTGCCCCAACACCTTCCCTTGTCGGCACCACTTCCTCGCCGGACTGCCTCCCGCTCCGCCGTGCCATCCCCGTCGGCCTCCCCGAACCTCCCCGCGCCCACTACCCAGACCCCACGACCCGTGGTGAGGCCCTCCTCCTTCTCCTTTGCGTTCGCTCGACGCCGCGCGCCCTGCTGCCTTGCCCCGCTCCTCCCGCTTTGGCCGTGCCTCGCGCGTGGACGCCCCCCTGCTACCCTTGCCGTCGCCGCATCGGCCATGGCCTCGTCCGTCGCTCGCGCATGCACGCGCCCGCGCGCGCCTGCTCCGCCCACGCACGCTGCTCGGGGCCGCGCCCCGCGCCCGCCCCTATCCCTGCATCGCCGCACGCGCCCGTGCTCCGGCCACGACCGCGCTCACCGAGGTCCTGCCGCGCCCGCCAACCTCCCCGCCGTTGCAGCTGCTTCTGCTGCCGCCCCAACCTCGTCCCGACCACCGAGGCCCACTGCCCGCCGTTGCTCCGGCCACCGCTGCCCTTGCGCCCGCTCGCCGCCGGTCGGTTTTGCCCGCCCCTGGGCGTGCGCCCGTTCGGGCTATGCCTGCAACCAGCGCCCAAAACCGCTAGGCCTCTGGGCCATTGACACGTGGGGCCCGGCCCCAGAACGTTTAAATTTTTTTTTTTAAAAATATATATAAAATAAATAATAATTAAATAAACAGTAATATTTAAATTAATCAATTAATTAATTAAGGAATTAATTAAATTAATTAATTATAAATTAGATTAACCTAATCACTAATTAACCTAATTAATTGTTAGTTAATTAAAAACAGTGTATGACAGGTGGGTCCCACTGGACCCACTGGTCAGGTTGACCAAGTCAACCCTGTTGACTGCTGATGTCAGCATGACATCATGCTGATGTCATTAATCTGTTTTTCGAATTAATTTAAATAATTAATTAAATTCCAGAAATTAATAAAATCTTTAGAAAATCATATCTTTTAATCCGTAACTCGGATTAAAATATTTTCAACATGAAAGTTGCTCAGAACGACGAGACGATTCCGGATACGCAACCCGTTCGTCCGCCACACCTCCCTAACCTATCGAACTCGCAACTTTCCCCCTCTGGCTCCTCTGCCCGAAAACGCAAAACACCGGGGATACTTTCCCGGATGTCATCCCCCTTCACCGGTATCACCTACTACCGCGTTAGGGCACCTCTAACGCCGTTACTTGTCATGTCATGCATCACTATGCATATGCTTGCTTAAATATTTACTGTTTCTCCCCCCTCTTCTCTCGATAGACACCGAGACCGACGCCGCTGCTACCCAGTACGACTACGGAGTTGACGACCCCTCTCTCTTGCCAGAGCAACCAGGCAAGCCCCCCCCTTTGATCACCAGATATCGCCTACTCTTCTCTACACTGCTTGCATTAGAGTAGTGTAGCATGTTACTGCTTCCCGTTAATCCTATACTGATGCATAGCCTGTCCTTGCTACTACTGTTGTTACCTTTACCTGCTAACCTAATGCTTAGTATAGGATGCTAGCTTATCATCAGTGGCCCTACATTCTTGTCCGTCTGCCATGCTATACTATCGGGCCGTGATCACTCGGGAGGTGATCACGGGTATATGCTATTTACTTTATACGTGATACATGTGGTGACTAAAGACGGGTAGGCTCGTAGGAGCACCCGCGAGTGGATCTTTGAGGCGGAGCGACAGGGCAGGTTCCGACCACCTAGGAGAGAGGTGGGCGTGGCCCTGGTCGGTGTTCGCGGATACTTAACACGCTTAACGAGATCTGGGTATTTGATCTGAGTCTGGCCATTTGGTCTATTCGCACTAACCATCTACGCGGGAGTAGTTATGGGTATCCCGGCGTCGTGGTATCAGCCGAAGCCTTCGTGACGTCAGCGACTGAGTGGCGCGTGCCGGATTGGAACGTAAGCCTGCTCTTGTATTAAGGGGGCTAGTTCTGCTTCCGGTCGCGTTCGCAACGTGCAGGTGTGCTAAGGGCGACGGGCCCAGACCCCTGTGCGCTTAGGTTTAGACCGGCGTGCTGACCTCTCTGTTGTGCCTAGGTAGGGCTGCGACGTGTTGATCTTCCGAGGCCGGGCATGACCCAGAAAAGTGTGTCCGGCCAAATGGGATCGAGCGTGTTGGGGTATGTGGTGCACCCCTGCAGGGAAGTTTATCTATTCGAATAGCCGTGTCCCTCGGTAAAAGGACGACCCGGAGTTGTACCTTGACCTTATGACAACTAGAACCGAATACTTAATAAAACACACCCTTCCAAGTGCCAGATACAACCGGTGATCGCTCTCTCACAGGGCGACAAGGGGAGGATCATCGGTTAGGGTTATGCTATACGATGCTACTTGGAGGACTTCAGTCTACTCTCTTCTACATGCTGCAAGACGAAGGCTTCCAGAAGCGTAGTCTTTGACAGGATTAGTTATCCCCCTCTTATTCTGGCATTCTGCAGTTCAGTCCACATATGATACCCTTATTCCATTTGACACCATTGCATACATATGTAGTGTAGCTCCTTGCTTGCGAGTACTTTGGACGAGTACTCACGGTTGCTTCTCCCTCTTTTCCCTCTATCCCTTCTACCTGGTTGTCGCAACCAGATGTTGGAGCCCAGGATCCAGACGCCACCGTCGACGATGACTCCTACTACACCAGAGGTGCCTACTACTATGTGCTGCCCACTGATGACGACCATGAGTAGTTTAGGAGGATCCCAGGCAGGAGGCATGCGCCTCTTTCGATCTGTATCCCTGTTTGTGCTAGCCTTCTTAAGGCAAATACTCAGATATTGTTGCTTCCACTGACTCGTCTATGATCGAGCTCTTGTATTCGAGCCTTCGAGGCCCCTGGCTTGTAATATGATGCTTGTATGACTTATTTTATTTGTAGAGTTGTGTTGTGATATCTTCCCGTGAGTCCCTGATCTTGATCGTACACGTTTGCGTGTATGATTAGTGTACGATTAAATCGGGGGCGTCACAGCTCATTACCGCGTGCTCCTAATGCACTATGATTTGGATATTTGATCCGAGGGGCCTCTGGCCTGATAGCACTAACCATCACGTGGGCATAGTATGGGCCTTCTGCGTCGTATGCATCAGCCGAAGCTTAATAGACGTCAGCGACTGAGCGGCGCGTGCCGGGTTGGACTGCGTAAGCTCTTGCCTTGTTGAAGGAGGTAGCTAGGTCTGCTCACCGGCTGCGTACGCAACGTGCAGGAGTTCCCGGGGAGATGGCCCATGACCCCTGGGGGCATAGGTCTAGTCCGGCGTGTTGACCTCTCTATTAAGCCTAGGTCGGGTTGCGGCATATTGTTTGGCCGAGGCCGGGCATGACCCAGGAAAGTGTGTCCGGCCGGAGTTAATCGAGCGTGGTGGGTAAGTTGGTGCACCCCTGCAGGGAAGAAAACATCTATCGATAGCCTGTCCTACGGTAACTGACACTTGGAGTTGTATCCCGATCGATACAACTAGAACTGGATACTTGTGATGAGAAAAGAATTGTGCATGAGAAATGAATTGTGGATGAGAAATGGATAGTATGGCTCTAGGATTGCTTTCTCGCAGGGAGTCGAGAAAGGAGCTCTGGTCGAGGTTGATAACACTACTGCTACTTTACTTTATGCTACTCTACTCCCTCCTGTTGCTGCACGATGGTGGTTTCTAGAAGACGCCAGTCTTCGATAGGACTAGCTTCTACCCCTCTTATTATGGCATTCTGCAGTTTAGTCCACAGATACAGCCCATTTCCTCTGATACAGATGCATACTTAGTTTAGATCTAATGTAAGTCTTGCGAGTACTTTGGATCAGTACTCACGGCTGCTTTGCTACCTCTTTTCCCCCATACCCGATTGTTGCGACCAGATGACAGATCTCAGGAGCCAGATGACACCACTGATGACTAATGTTACCCCGAGGGTGCCTACTACTATGTGACGGCCGCTGACAACTTGGAGTAGTTAGGAGGCTCCCAGGCAGGAGGCCTTGCCTTTTCGATCGTTGTTGCTTTTGTGCTAGCCTTCTTAAGGCAAACTTGTTTAACTTATGTCTTTACTCAGATATTGTTGCTTCCGCTGACTCTTGTGTATTCGAGCTTATGTATTCGAGCCCACGAGGCCCCTGGCTTGTAATATAAAGCTTGTATTATTTTAATTTGTGTCTAGAGTTGTGTTGTGATATCTTCCCGTGAGCCCTTGATCTTGATCGTACACATTTGTGTGTATGATTAGTGTACGGTCAAATCAGGGGCGTCACACGGTGCCACCTAATGTGTTCCTCGATGTACTTCATAATCCGTCGGTCAAGATACCCACAGAGGAGGAGTTGGCTATTCCTGACCCGGAGGCCCAGTTGGTGGCGGCTTTGCATGTTATACCGGATTGGACAGTCCAATACTTGGCTTACATGAACCGGGGCGAGTTACCAGATGATGAAACCTTGGCCCGACAGATAATCCGGCGATCCAAGTCAATGACCATTATCAATGGGGAGTTACATCATTACAGCGTGACAGGGGCGATTCAGCGTTGTGTGTCTCCTCAAGAAGGTTGTGAGATTTTGCGTGAGATCCACGAAGGAGATTGTGTTCACCATGCCGATTCAAAGTCCTTGGTGGCTAAAGCTTTTCATCACGGCTTATACTGGTTGACGGCTCATGCTGATGTTGAGGATTTAGTAAAAAGGTGTGACGGTTGTCAGAAATTTGCACGCCACACTCATGTTCCGGCTCAGGAGTTGAGAATGATTCCAATCACTTGTCCGTTTGCAACTTGGGGGCTAGATATGGTTGGACCCTTTTGTTGGGAACGTAGTGATTTCAAAAACTTTCCTACGCACACGCAAGATCATGGCGATGCATAGCAATGAGAGGGGAGAGTGTTGTCTACGTACCCTCGTAGACCGGCAACGGAAGTGTTGACACAACGTAGAGGAAGTAGTTGTACGTCTTCCCGATCTGACCGATCCAAGTACCGAACGTACGGCACCTTCGAGTTCTGCAAACGTTCAACTCGGTGACGTCCCTCGAGTTCCGATCCAGCAAAACGTTGAGGGCGAGTTTCGTCAGCACGACAGCGTGATGACAGTGATGATGTTCTACCGACACAGGGCTTCGCCTAAGCACCGCTACGATATGACCGAGGTGAATATGGTGGAAGGGGGCACCGCACACGGCTAAGGAACGATCACGAGGATCAACTTGTGTGTCATGGGGTGCCCCCTTGCCTCAGTATATAAAGGAGGGAGAGGGGGAGGTGCGGCCGGCCCTATGGGTGCGCCTGGAGGAGTCCTACTCCAACCGGGAGTAGGACTCCCCCCTCTTGCCTTGTTGGAAAAGGAAGGAGCAAGGGAGAAAGAGGAAAGGGGGGCGCCGCCCCCCCTTCCTTGTCCTATTCGGACTAGGGGGGGAGGGGGTGCGCGGCCTGCCCTGGCCGGCCCTCCTCTTCTCCCTTATGGCCCATGTAGGCCTAATAACCCCCCCGGGGGGGGGGGGTTCCGGTAACCCCCCGATACTCCGGTAAAATCCCGATTTCACCCGGAACGTTTCCGATATCCAAATATAGGCTTCCAATATATCAATCTTTATGTCTCGACCATTTTGAGACTCCTCGTCATTTCCGTGATCACATCCGGGACTCCGAACAACCTTCGGTACATCAAAACAAAAAACCCTAATTACGATCGTCACCGAACTTTAAGCGTGCGGACCCTACGGGTTCGAGAACTATGTAGACATGACCGAGACACGTCTCCGGTCAATAACCAATAGCGGAACCTAGATGCTCATATTGGCTCCTACATATTCTACGAAGATCTTTATCGGTCAGACCGCATAACAACATACGTTGTTCCCTTTGTCATCGGTATGTTACTTGCCCGAGATTCGATCGTCGGTATCTCAATACCTAGTTCAATCTCATTACCGGCAAGTCTCTTTACTCGTTCCGTAATACATCATCCTGCAACTAACTTATTAGTTGCAATGCTTGCAAGGCTTGAGTGATGTGCATTACCGAGAGGGCCCAGAGATACCTCTCCGACAATCGGAGTGACAAATCCTAATCTCGAAATACGCCAACCCAACAAGTACCTTCAGAGACACCTGTAGAGCACCTTTATAATCACCCAGTTACGTTGTGATGTTTGGTAGGACACAAAGTGTTCCTCCGGTAAACGGGAGTTGCATAATCTCATAGTCATAGGAACATGTATAAGTTATGAAGAAAGCAATAGCAACAAACTAAATGATCAAGTGCTAAGCTAACAGAATGGGTCAAGTCAAGTGATTATGATACCCAGACATTTTGAGTATATATTCACTGACAGAACTATTCTCCTTCATCTTGCAGATATAGAACTTATTGGAGACTTCATATCTCTCAATCCGGGCATTTCCTTGAAATATTAACTTCAACTCCTGGAACATCTCATATGCTCCATGACGTTCAAAACGTCGTTGAAGACCCGGTTCTAAGCCGTAAAGCATGGCACACTGAACTATCGAGTAGTCATCAACTTTGCTCTGCCAGACGTTCATAACATCTGGTGTCGCTCCTGCAGCAGGCTTGGCACTTAGCGGCGCTTCTAGGACGTAATTCTTCTGTGCAGCAATGAGGATAATCCTCAAGTTACGGACCCAGTCCATGTAATTGCTACCATCATCTTTCAACTTTGCTTTCTCAAGGAACGTATTAAAATTCAACGGAACAACATCACGAGCCATCTATCTACAATCAAACATAGACAAGCAAGATACTATCAGGTACTAAGTTCATGATAAATTTAAGTTCAGTTAATCATATTACTTAAGAACTCCCACTTAGAAAGATATGCCTCTAATCCTCTAAGTGATCACGTGATCCAAATCAACTAAACCATGTCCGATCATCACGTGAGATGGAGTAGTATCAATGGTGAACATCAATATGTTGATCATATCTACTATATGATTCACGCTCGACCTTTCGGTCTCCGTGTTCCGAGGCCATATCTGTTATATGCTAGGATCGTCAAGTTAAACCTGAGTATTCCGCGTGTGCAACTGTTTTGCACCCGTTGTATTTGAACGTAGAGCCTATCACACCCGATCATCACGTGGTGTCTCAGCACGAAGAACTTTCGCAACGGTGCATACTCAGGGAGAACACTTATACTTTGATAATTTAGTGGGGATCATCTTATAATGCTACCGTCAATCAAAGCAAGATAAGATGCATAAAAGATAAACATCACATGCAATCAATATAAGTGATATGATATGGCCATCATCATCTTGTGCTTGTGATCTCCATCTCCGAAGCACCTTCATGATCACCATCGTCACCGGCGCGACACCTTGATCACCATCGTAGCATCGTTGTCATCTCGCCAATCTTATGCTTCCACGACCATCGCTACCGCTTAGTGATAAAGTAAAGCATTACAGCGCAATTGCATTGCATACAATAAAGCGACAACCATATGGCTCCTGCCAGTTGCCGATAACTCGGTTACAAAACATGATCATCTCATACAAGAAAAAATTGCATCATGTCTTGACCATATCACATCACAACATGCCCTGCAAAAACTAGTTGGACGTCCTCTACTTTGTTGTTGCAAGTTCTATGTGGCTGCTACGGGCTTAGCAAGAACCGTTCTTACCTACGCATCAAAACCACAACGATAGTTTGTCAAGTTGGTGCTGTTTTAACCTTCGCAAGGACCGGGCGTAGCCACACTTGGTTCAACTAAAGTTGGAGAAACTGACACCCGCCAGCCATCTGTGTGCAAAACACGTCGGTAGAACCAGTCTCGCGTAAGCATACGCGTAATGTCGGTCCGGGCCGCTTCATCCAACAATACCGCCGAACCAAAGTATGACATGCTCGTAAGCAGTATGACTTATATCGCCCACAACTCACTTGTGTTCTACTCGTGCACAACATCAATGCATAAAACCTAGGCTCGGATGCCACTGTTGGGGAACGTAGTAATTTCAAAAAATTTCCTACACACACGCAAGATCATGGTGATGCATAGCAACGAGAGGGGAGAGTGTTGTCTACGTACCCTCGTAGACTGGAAACGGAAGTGTTGACACAACGTAGAGGAAGTAGTTGTACATCTTCCCGATCCGACCGATCCAAGTACCGAACGTACGACACCTCCGAGTTCTACACACGTTCAACTCGGTGACGTCCCTCGAGTTCCAATCCAGTAGAACATTGAGGGAGAGTTTCGTCAGCACGACGGCGTGATGACGGTGATGATGTTCTACCAATGCAGGGCTTCGCCTAAGCACCGCTATGATATGACCGAGGTGAATATGGTGGAAGGGGGCACCGCACACGGCTAAGGAACGATCACGAGGATCAACTTGTGTGTCAGGGGGTGCCCCCTTGCCTCAGTATATAAAGGAGGGAGAGGGGGAGGTGCGGCCGGCCCTATGGGTGCGCCTGGAGGAGTCCTACTCCAACCGGGAGTAGGACTCCCCCCTCTTGCCTTGTTGGAAAAGGAAGGAGGAAGGGAGAAAGAGGAAAGGGGGGCGCCGCCCCCCCTTCCTTGTCCTATTCGGACTAGGGGGGAGGGGGTGCGCGGCCTGCCCTGGCCGGCCCTCCTCTTCTCCCTTATGGCCCATGTAGGCCCAATAACCCCTGGGGGGGGGGGGGGTTCCGGTAACCCCCCGACACTCCGGTAAAATCCCGATTTCACCCGGAACGTTTCCGATATCCAAGTATAGGCTTCCAATATATCAATCTTTATGTCTCAACCATTTTGAGACTCCTCGTCATGTCCGTGATCACATCCGGGACTCCTAACAACCTTCAGTACATCAAAACAAAAAACCCCAATTACGATCGTCACCGAACTTTAAGCGTGCGGACCCTACGGGTTCGAGAACTATGTAGACATGACCGAGACACATCTCCGGTCAATAACCAATAGCGGAACCTGGATGCTCATATTGGCTCCTACATATTCTACGAAGATCTTTATCGGTCAGACCGCATAACAACATACGTTGTTCCCTTTGTCATTGGTATGTTACTTGCCCGAGATTCGATCGTCGGTATCTCAATACCTAGTTCAATCTCGTTACCGGCAAGTCTCTTTACTCGTTCCGTAATACATCATCCTGCAACTAACTTATTAGTTGCAATGCTTGCAAGGCTTGAGTGATGTGCATTACCGAGAGGGCCCAGAGACACCTCTCCGACAATCTGAGTGACAAATCCTAATCTCGAAATACGCCAGCCCAACAAGTACCTTCGGAGACACCTGTAGAGCACCTTTATAATCACCCAGTTACATTGTGATGTTTGGTAGCACACAAAGTGTTCCTCCGGTAAACGGGAGTTGCATAATCTCATAGTCATAGGAACATGTATAAGTTATGAAGAAAGCAATAGCAACAAACTAAATGATCAAGTGCTAAGCTAACGGAATGGGTCAAGTCAATCACATCATTCTCCTAATGATGTGATCCCGTTAATCAAATGACAACTCATGTCTATGGTTAGGAAACATAACCATCTTTGATTAACGAGCTAGTCAAGTAGAGGCATACTAGTGACTCTCTGTTTTGTCTATGTATTCACACATGTATTATGTTTCCGGTTAATACAATTCTAGCATGAATAATAAACATTTATCATGATATAAGGAAATAAATAATAACTTTATTATTGCCTCTAGGGCATATTTCCTTCACCTTTAAGTGGTCCAAGGATAAAAAGACCCACCTGTTGGTGGCAATTGATAAGTTTACCAAGTGGGTAGAGGCAGAGCCAGTCAGTAAGTGTGATGCAGCCACGGCAGTCCACTTCATTAAAAAGGTTATATTCCGATTTGGTTTTCCACACAGCATTATAACTGATAACGGTACTAACCTGTCCAAGGGTGATATGGAGGAATTTTCTCAATGTGAGCACATCCATCTTGATGTAGCGTCAGTAGCTCACCCCCAGTCCAATGGTCAAGCAGAAAGGGCAAATCAAGAAATTTTGAGAGGTATTAAACCCCGGCTTATGGTTCCTTTAAAGCAGACGCTGGGTTGTTGGGTGGAGGAGCTACCTTCTGTGCTATGGAGTATCAACACCACACCAAACAGATCTATGGGTTACACGCCTTTCTTCATGGTTTATGGAGCAGAGGCAGTTCTCCCTAGTGACATCCATCATGACTCGCCCCGTGTGGAAGCTTACGTTGAAGCAGACAATGAGAAGGCACGCCAGGACTCACTGGACCTGTTAGATGAGGAGCGTGATTTAGCAGCAACACGTTCGATGATTTATTAACAAGACCTCCGACGTTATCACAGCCGCCGGGTTAAGACCAGAACTTTTCAAGAAGGCGATCTGGTGCTCCGGCTCTTCCATGATCAGACTGATATGCACAAGTTATCCCCACCTGGGGAAGGACCTTTTGTGGTCAGCAAAAACTTGCACAATGGGTCATACTACCTTATTGATGTTCGAGAGCATAAAGACTCAGGCAAATCGGAGGAGGAGACCCAGCGGCCATGGAACATAGCTCTTCTTCGGCCTTACTATACTTGAGCCACAGGCTCTTCTTATGTACATACTTATGACAATGTATATATTATATAATAAACCAGAGCCTCAGCTAAAGCGGGGTCTCTGTTCTTTTTTACATCATGTGTGGTTCCATAAGGGTTTCTACTTATAAAGCAGAGTTCTATTAAACCGGCCTATAAAGCCACACAGATATAAAGGAAGTCACTAGGGGGCTTGGTCATATTCGAACCATAGCTACACCTCTTTATCGGTTTAAAACCAAACAGGGAGATCACTAGGGGGCTTGGTTGTATTTACACCATAGCTACACCTTTTGATAGGCTTAAAGCCAAAAGGAAATTATGTGGAACCAAAGAGAGACTGTTGCATAAAGCGCAGCTCAAACATAGGTAACCACTGAGCATAGCTCAAATATTACTTGGGGGATCCTTGCTTCTCAAAGAACAACGAGCTTGCACCCTTGTAATAGGCTATCAAGCCAGGCTTGGAAGCCATGTGTATTCACCTAAAACCCCGGGTTATCCCGCCTCTTTAAGTAAGCCACTCCGTCCAGGTAAACCTGGTATGACCCATCGAACATTTGACAAGTCAATCATATAGACCCTGAACTTGTCAAAGTTAAAATGGTGATTGGTTAAAGATTGAGGTCCATCTTAAAAGGCTTTGCAAAATGGTTTAACTCAGCGGCCTGGCAGCCCATGAAAAGCCTCGATTTAGGGCCTGTCAGCCCATGAAAAGCCTTGCATATTTATTTCGGATTTGCTGTTTTTAAACATATTTTGATAAGGGATTTATGAATATTTTCTGATAAACCGGTGTTTATTACAACCCGGCGTGGCTTTCAACGCTCAGTTGTCAGTACATGATCAGTTTTAAACCGGCTGTAAGTTGTTCCGGTCTGGTTTTGACTAGATGTCACCAGCATTAAACGAACAAGCCGGTGGTTATCATACCCCGGTATGGTTTTTATATGAACTGGCAAGAGGGAAAGGAGTCATCAATACTCCAGATTGGTGTTTTCACCCTTACTATAATAACAGTTGGTCAACCAACGAGATATATCACAGGTATCATCTATTTTATATCTGGTTATTACAATCTTGGTTCTCTATCCAAGTTATGTATATATTTTTTGGGCATCATGACCCGTCCGGTGGTAAACCACTAGGACACTTTCAAGTTTTTATATGCAGGAACAAAAGCCATAATGGACTATGCATATAATAGCTCCCAAAGACATGGCAAGTTCTCAGTAAACAAGCAAAACAAACATGCTCGATGGCATGACAGATAAAGTGTTCACGCTATGCTATTACAAGGCGCTTTAAACAAGCCCAAATTGAATAATTGTTTTCATAGGAGTGGCAGACTACAATTGATAAACCGGCTTCCGGTTTATGATTCCTCATCCGGACGGCTTGAAGATTGAGGGTCATCTTGAGCGGTCACATTCTCCTCATCCCTACCCAGTCGCTGGAAATCAGTCGTTGACCAGTCGATTCCAGTTAAGGCTTGGAAAACGGCTTCTTCATGAATAAGGTTGGAAGGGTCAATGTTAGGAGCATAATTATGCTTACGGATTAGCAGGTCAAGATCTTCTACATTATGAATCAGTGTAGGTTGTCTTTTCCCCTCAACATCGTAAACCGGTTGAAAATGAGATAGATCTGTGTCATCTGCCAATTTGCTTGCTATAGGCCGCATCTCCTTTGTCAGCCTTCAGAAATCGTCATTATTGAAATCTGAACCGTCTTCCTTCACACCAGGATAGCCTTTGATGATATCTGCCGGTTCTAGATCTGGGATCCACGCCTTGGCCCGGATTGGCGCGGTCAGTGCACCTGACCTTGCGGCTGATCTCTTCAGTTCATCCAACTGGGCAGGCAACATGGCCAGCTTTTCGATGGTTTCTTTTATCAGCGTTGGAGGAGGCTTGTTATAAGCTACCGTGCAAATCGCCCGCTGGGATCCAGAATATAGCTGTTCTATTAAAGTATAGGCTGCTTTAAGCTTCATCCGCATGTCGGAGACAAGATGAGTAACGCGGGTTCCTAGAACAGTAAGGCATCAGTAAGGCGGTCTTTGATAAGATATTATGGATTGGAAAAACTTCATATGCAAATACTCACCAAAGACAGCAGAGGTCATGGCATTAATCTGCCGCTTTAACCCGGTCAGTTCTTCAACCACCGGTTTCAGGGCTGCTTTTGTGTCTTCAGCCTTCTTTGTTAAACCGGCCTTCTCTGTCTCCCAGTCTGCACGCTCTTTGTTAAAGGTTTCTTTGAGTTTCTCCATGGCTGCTAAGGCATTTGTTAACTCTTCCTTGGCCTTGGAAGCCTCTGCTTGCTGAGATTTGATGTTCTCCTGAAGGTCAGCAGTTTGAGCATCCCTTTTACTCAGCTCGGCCTGCAAAGGCAAGATATATCATTCATGGGTTATGTATATTTGAAGTACCAAGCGTATAACAAGTTATGCACTTTGTACTTGGGGGCTAATGCCTATTGGCTATATCATTAGAAATTTTTGCAAAGTCCCAAGTACAATGCACGCATTATCCTTGACACTTGGGGCTAATGTACATCTGTTCAAAGTTGAAGCATTGATTCAAGACCCAGTTTACCTTGGAAAGATAAACCGGCCCTTGGGGGCCACACAGATGAAAACTACAGGCACACAACAATTAAGTACCGGTTTATTTCACATGATTACCTGACATATGGAGGATGTCGGTGTCAAAACCGGCGGATCTCGGGTAGGGGGTCCCGAACTGTGCGTCTAAGGCGGATGGTAACAGGAGGCAGGGGACATGATGTTTACTCAGGTTCGGGCCCTCTTGATGGAGGTAATACCCTACATACTGCTTGATTTATCTTGATGATATGAGTATTACAAGAGTTGATCTACCACGAGATCGTAGAGGCTAAACCCTAGAAGCTAGCCTATGGTATGATTGTTGTCGTCCTATGGACCAAACCCTCCGGTTTATATAGACACTGAAGGGGGCTAGGGTTACACAGAGTCGGTTACAAGGGAGGAGATCTACATATCCGTATTGCCAAGCTTGCCTTCTACACCAAGGAAAGCCCCATCCGGACACGAGACGAAGTCTTCAATCTTGTATCTTCATAGTCCAACAGTCCGGCCAAAGGATATAGTCCGGCTGTCCGGAGACCCCCTAATCCAGGACTCCCTCAGTAGCCCCTGAACCAGGCTTCAATGACGATGAGTCCAACGGGCAGTTTTGTCTTCGACATTGCAAGGCGGGTTCCTCCTCCGAATACTCCATAGAAGATTTTGAACACAAGGATAGTGTCCGGCTCTGCAAAACAAGTTCTACATACCACCGTAGAGAGAATAATATTTCCACAAATCTAATTTGCTAACACGTTTGATAGCATGACATCACACCACGACCCGGTCATTATTCGAACCGTTTTTCTCAACCAGCTACTGCACACATCGCGAGGTGGTTTCCTTGGCACGTGTTGTCGAAGCAGAGATCGTGTCCCCTTATCACGGGATTCTCATCAATACGGGTGCGGGTAACCCAACCATGCCATCAATTACAGCGCTTGGGGAATAAAAGGTTTTACTAGGCGAGTGGGGAGGCGCATCGCCTCTTCCGCCCTTATAAAGGGATTAGGATTCACTCTTTTCACCCACGCCCTCTTCCCGATTCATTCCATTCTGCTCAGGCTCCAGCGCCCAAGCGTTCACCTTCTCTACCCACAAAAGGTCTTCCAAAGATGTCCGGATTCGGAGCAAGAGGCAAATGGATGGCCTCTACTGTCCGAGAGAAGGATATCAAAAAGCTTCGGGAGGCCGGGTATCTAGTCAAGAAAATCAGCCACCGTCTCCTGACGGCGGGACAGATCATCCCTACCCCGAAACCCCACGAGAGGGTTGTATTCCTCCCTCACTTTGTCCGCGGGCTAGGGTTTCCCCTCCACCCGTTCGTCCGTGGCATCATGTATTATTATGGGATCGATCTTCACGATCTGTCCCCTAATTCCTTCCTCAACATATCAACATTTATTGTCGTGTGCGAGGCTTTTCTCCGTATTTCTCCGCACTTCGGTTTATGGCTGGAGGTTTTTAATGTGAAGCCCAAGGTGGTGGGCGGCGACCACGCCGAGTGTGGGGGCGCTATGGTGAGCAAGATGCCCAACGTCGTATGGCCAACGGGAACCTTTAATGATTCTGTCAAGGAGTGGCAACAACAGTGGTTTTACATCACTGAGCCATGCAGCAAGGAATGGGCCGCCTCTCCCGAGTTTCGATCCGGCGCCCCTCTACGGCTTAAATCCTGGGTCAAGAAAGGCCTGGACTGGTCCTCGTCCGACGAAATATCGGTGCTTCAGACGCGTGTTAAAGATATGGGAGATAAGAATATTGAACTTGTCAACATAGTCCAGGTGATGTTAGTCCGCCGGATGCTGCCTTGTCAACACCGGACTTTCAATCTATGGGATTTTGATCCGGCCAGGCACCAAACTTTGCGAAGGTTCTTTGGCTCCTCACACGAGGACATTTGGAAGGTGCTTTTCAAGTCCAGCAAATCATAGCCGGACTCCACCGAAGACCGCGGGTACCAACTGTCCCGCCCTGCAAGTTCGGTGAGTTTATCAAACTTTTCTATCCGCATGACCCAAAGGAAGCGCTTAACGCATGTTTATTCAACTCCCCCAGAGCTGGACGACGAAGGCGGAGCGGATCCATTTTCCGACTCCATTGCCCAAAGACCCGGCCATCCCACTTCTGACAAAGATGCTGGTCCCGGCGCCCTAAAAGGTGCCGAAGAAGACGGCCGAAAAGGAGGCCAAAAAGACCCGGGGCGGCCTTCGTCGTCGCGGCACTTCGGACACAATACCCGAAGGCTCTGATGCCCGTTCCGCCTCCGAAGAGGATAAAAAGGAGGTGGAAGATGAATCCCCTGCGGGGGGGGGGGGGGGGGGAGGGGGAGGAGGAGGAGGAAGAGGACAGCCTTCGTACCCTTGGAGGCCGAACTGCCCAAAAGGGGAAGGGCTTCTCTTCCGGAGGAGTCCACTGCCGCCGCCGACAGCGGCCTGGCATGGGATCCTAGGGCCCATCCCCTGGTCAACTCATAAGTATATAAAATCCGAGTACGTTTAAGCGTCCGGACTCATCGTGGCTTAGTATTTTAACCTTAAGCCATATTTTTTGGTAGTCCGGTGAGGTCCTGTACCAAACAATCCTCATCAGAGGACCTGCTAAGCTCGAATGCTATGGAGAGTGGGACGCCCCAAAAGGCCCGAGGGAGTCCTGGATTAGGGGGTCTCCTGAGAGCCGGATTATATCCTTTGGCCGGACTATTGGACTATGAAGATACAAGATTGTAGACTTCGTCTCATGTCCAGATGGGACTCTACTTGGCGTGGAAGGCAAGCTAGGCAATACGGATATGTATATCTCCTCTTTTGTAACTGACCTTGTGTAACCCTAGCCCTCTCTGGTGTCTATATAAACCGGAGGGTTTTAGTCCGTAGGACAACATACAATCATACCATAGGCTAGCTTCTAGGGTTTAGCTTCTCTGATCTCGTGGTAGATCTACTCTTGTACTATCCGACAGTGTTCAGGAGATCGCACCGGCAGCCGCTTCGACCCTCAATTCGGAGCCAGTTGCGCCGTCCATGGACGAGTGGATGGACCCCGCCATGGAGGCCTTACCCTCATCGGCGATTGAGCCGAACATCGACCTTACTCTGCACGAGAGCCGTGTTGACAAACTGCCGGATCTCTCTCCGACCATGGACTCCGAATCGCCTGCGCCCGTTCCTAGCGAATCCAATTGGGCGCCGATCATGGAGTTTACCTCCGCGGATATTTTTCAACACTCGCCCCTTGGCGACATACTGAACTCATTAAGGTCTCTCTCCCTGTCAGGAGAATCCTGTCCGAACTATGTCCGACAGGATTGGGATGCGGATGGCGTCAAAATTCACCGCCCACCCACCACCCACTTAGTAGCCACTGTCGATGACCTAACTGACATGCTCGACTTCGACTCCGAAGACATCGACGATATGGACAACGATGCAGGAGACGAACAGGAACCACTGCCCACAGGGCACTGGACGCCCACTTCATCACATGACGTATACATGGTGGACACACCAAAAGAAAATGACCACGAGGAACAGAAGGACGCAATCAAGGGTTGTCCCCTTGAGAAGCAGTTAAAGCGGCGACGTAAGCGCCGCTCCAAATCCCACCTCGGCAGGAACAACAATCATACAGACCCAATGTTAGAGCAGGGTGAACCATCGCCGGACCACGGCAACACGGAGAATCAAACGAACAACCCGATTCTGTCAAAGATAACAGTCCGGATGACATTACACCGGACAGACACCCGGAGCAACAGAATGCCCGTCAAAGGCTCGTTGCCACCGCGAGGAGTCTAAAAAAGCAGAAGCAAAGGCTCTAGGCTATGCAAGACACACTTAAAATAAGATGGAGTAAAGTACTCAATACAACAGCGAAGTACGGTGGTAATTGCCCCACCAAGAGCTACCCGAAGCGGAAGTTGCTACCTGAATTCGATGAGGAGGCCTTAGATCCCCCGCAACCAAAAATTAAAATGGCCACCTGGCCAGACAGACGACCTCACGTCCAACATAGAGCGACAAACAACGCCGCACATAAGCCAATTCGCGGTCCACGTGAGGGCTCGCATCAAAAGGATGGCGCAACCAGATCCATCTATGGACCACGCAAGCACGCTCCAGCATACGATGCAACACAACAAACATCCAAACAACACGGTAAACCCAGATACAGGGGTGCCGCACACCCCCTATGTTTCACCGATGAGGTGCTAGACCATGAATTTCCAGAGGGATTCAAACCCGTAAACATAGAGGCATATGACAGAACAACAGACACTGCGGTCTGGATTGAGGACTATATCCTCCATATCCATATGGCTCGAGGAGATGATCTCCACGCCATCAAGTACTTACCCCTCAAGCTCAAAGGGCCAGCTCGGCACTGGCTTAAAAGCCTCCCCGAAAACTCCATTGGAAGCTGGGAAGAGCTCGAAGATGCTTTTCAGGCAAATTTTCAAGGGACTTATGTCTGACCTCCGGATGCGGATGATTTGAGTCATATAACTCAACAGCCTGGAGAGTCAGCCCGAAAGCTTTGGAACAAGTTTCTTACTAAGAAGAACCAAATAGTCGACTGTCCGGACACCGAAGCCTTGGCAACTTTTAAGCATAGCGTCCACGACGAATGGCTTGCTAGACACCTCGGTCAAGAAAAGCCGAGAACAATGGCAGCATTAACAAGCCTCATGACCCGCTTTTGCGTGGGTGAGGACAGTTGGCTAGCCAGATGCAGCACCAATGACCCAAGTACATCCGAAGTTAGAGATGAAAACGG
Source organism: Triticum monococcum (assembly GCA_034509565.1). Taxonomy (NCBI): domain Eukaryota; kingdom Viridiplantae; phylum Streptophyta; class Magnoliopsida; order Poales; family Poaceae; genus Triticum; species Triticum monococcum. Next base: position 631,742,856 of record CM067843.1, read on the forward strand.
GAAATCATGATGCAGCAAAAATAATATGCGCTGGAATAGAGAAGACAGCCCGAAGAGCACGACAGTAAATACCGGATTTAGAAGCTCTTGGCCAGGTCAGCAAAAGCCGCCCTCTAAAGGCGCCAGAGATGAACTATCCAGCCTGAACAAAATTCTGGACCAAATATGTCAGATCCATAGCACCCCTGGTAAACCCGCTAATCATACCCACAGAGAATGTTGGGTCTTCAAGCAGTCCGGCAAGCTGAACGCCGTACACAAAGGGGAGGATACACCAAGCGAAGACGAGGATGAGCCTCTCAAGCAAGACACTGGGGAACAAAAGAAATTTCCACCAGAAGTCAAAACAGTAAACGTGTTACACGTGATCAAGGGGAGAAATAAAGTGGCACTCCTAGAGAAATATGCCTAAGGGCCTATCACCGCGGAGTCCTGCCAGTGGTCGGCTCAACCGATCACTTTCGACCATCGGGATTACTCAGCAAATATCCGGCATGCAGGATGGGCTGCCTTGGTATTAGACCCAATAATTGACGGATACCATTTCACACGAGTCCTGATGGACGGTGGCAGCAGTCTAAACCTGATATGTCAGGACACAATCCGCAAAATGGGGATAGACCCAACGAAAATTTACCACAACAATACTACCTTTAAAGGAGTAACGCCAGGCCCAGGGGTTCACTGCATGGGTTTCCTACTACTAGAAGTTATATTTGGCTTCCCCGATAACTTCCGTAGTGAAAATTTAACCTTCCACATTGCTCCGTTCCAAAGTGGCTATCAAGCACTACTTGGACGCGAAGCTTTCGCTCGCTTTAACGCAATACCACACTAAGCTTCCCTCACGCTTAAGATGCCCGGTCCACGTGGCATCATTATAGTAAATGGAAATATGGAGCGATCCCTGCGCGCCAAAGAGAATGCGGCTGCCTGGGCAGCCGCACACTAAAATGGCCTCACCAACTAAAGTATTCGATAGGTCGTCAAGACCATGGACACGATTAGACGAGTGCGGCGCAGCTGTATGTAATTCATACAGGTTTGATGGCCATACCCCTATCACAAATACAAGGGGCTCAACACGCACAGATAAGTGGCAATTTTTACTCATCTTGAATTATACATGGTTTTTTCAAAAAAAACCTACCTTTTTGCACGACAACTCTTCACCTAAGTTCCTCTCTTTTACAGATGACCACCGTGCTACACCCGTCCAAGATACGGCACAACGGAGACACAGGTGCAGACGTGCAGCAGGGACCCTAGATTAAGACCCTGCGTCAACCTTTTTTTACTGTCTCTTATTGATACACATCCCTCGGATTCTCAGTACAATTGAGAAGGATGCTAGCATCTTGGCATGTGGCCACGTCAGAATAATGCATGTACCTGAACACCAGGGGCTTCTTACAAAAGGCACTGATTAGGCCTGGTTCATACCATAAAGACCGAATACCTTAGGGAGTGTTCGGCGTCGCGAGTTTGGCCCTATATGCATCAGCTCTGAATCATGTCTTTGGTCAAATGTTGGGTTTGCCCGGCTCCTATGTTTTGGTACCTTACGTTCCGCTCTATCGGCTAAGGTAGCACTAGGAGAACTACCGCGATTGTGCCCCGAGTCATCCGGACGAGCACCTCAATAGAGAAAGCCGAAAACTGACTGTCATGATATAGCGTGAGACTGGTCAACCAGCCGATGACCTATCGGAATGTCAGAATCCCTCCGCCTTAATGAAGGGCCGTTTCCCGGCCAGGCATGTACGCACCCTGAATTCGGGAGAGTGCGGAGCCACCAGGGGCTATATAGTAGCCCCACCGTCAAACTCCTATGGCCAAGTGAAAGTGTTAAAGCATTATAGTCCGGTTGCCTCGTTCGTTGCGCTATCACCTCCTTAATACGACCAAGACGTTGGGTTAAGTGTGAACACGCGTCTTCTGCGAACACCTCCGCATTATATGCATGGGGGCTGAAGCCGATGACTGCAATCTTTCAGGTTATACACATGTATACATAAACGACCGCACAAGAGGCATCATATTACTTTCAGGCAAAAGTATAAACACAGCCTTAATAAATTTCATAAAAACATTGTGTTTACAATGGGAATACATGTCACTCAAACATAATATTCTTCAAGCACTGGGCCTCTATCAAATGAGCACCCTCGAGAACCTCTTCGAAATAGTGCTCGGCAGCCACTCGGCCTATGGCCGAACCCTGCGCCGCAACAGTGGTAGCATCCATCTCCGCCCAGTATGCTTTAACACGGTCAAGGGCCATCTGCAAGCCTTCTATGCACGCCGACCTCTTCATCGCATTGATGCGCGGCACCGCACGAAGGAACTGCTGCACTAAGCTGAAATAGCTGTTCGGCTTCGGCTTTTCTGGCCACAGCTGGTCCACGACAGACCTCATGGCGAGTCCGGACAACCTATTGAGTTCGGCCCATTCGGCTAGCTGATCAGTCAACAGAAGCGGACGCTCTAGAATGTTAAATTGCGACCAGAACAGCTTGTCCACTTCACGATCTGTTTGATCTCGGAAGTATTTGGCCGCATCGACAGCGCTTGCCGCCAAGTCCATATATGCGTCTGCCGAACTCCACAGCCGATCCAGAGGGGCATACCGCGGATCTCCGAACTTCCTCCGCAGCATAAAGGGCTTCCCAGCCGCAATATCCCCGGCTTCACGCAGCTCCTCCTTCTTCGCTCTCATAGCAGAGCGGGTGTCTTTGTTCGCCATCGTGGCCTTTTCAAGGTCCGTTGCCTTCGCTCGGTTTTCTTTTTCAAGGAACTGGCAACGGTCGTCAGTGTCTTTTAACTTTACGGCCATTTTGGCCATCTTCTCTTTGCTCTCGCAATGCGCGGCCTTCTCGGCTTTCAACTCTTCGGCCGCCTTCAAAGCAGCCGCATTACTAATCCTTGCTTGTTCTTTGGCTCAGGCAATTTCCGCCCGCAGGGTTTCCACGGTGGCAGCTCCATCTGCAGTCACAACATATTAAAGATACTGGCATCATGTTGCTCTTACTATGTGGCATTCACCAGAAAATACCACTTACCCTATGCCTCGTCAAGCCTCTTGTTAACAAGCTCGATGTTGGCATCCGCCGTATCCAATTGCCGCTTTAGTTCGGCAAACTCATGAGTTCGGCTAGCCACCGGAGCTCCCACTACCTGCACATTAAAGCGGTATGGTTATTGCCTGGGACTAGGATCCTCTGTTTGCCCCCGTTCTCGGTGACAACTAGAGTCTCAGGGGCTACTATCTACACAGGGCACACCTAAAAATGTGCGGTACCATCACAAATGTACATAATTTTACGTACCTCAAAGCCCGTCAGTAGACTCATAAAGGCATCATGCAACCCGCTTTCGGCGGATGAAATCCTTTCCATCACCGTACCCATCAATGTATGGTGTTCTTCTGAGATGACCGCTCGCTCCAACAGCTCTCTCAGTTCGTCCGACCGCATACCAGACGGTGCTAGACTCTTCTGTTTGCTCTCTTCGAGAGCCGGACGCTGGGGACTTCGGGGGACTATAGGATTATCTTCTGGCCTCACCAGATCCGGAGAGGCCCTCCGTGACGACACCTCAAGGTCGCCCGCTTCTTGAGCGGAGGAGTCTGGGGGAGGCGTTTCGCTCTCCATCATCTCCGGAAGAAGATCCCCCGAAGACAAGCTCTGCTGAGAAGGGCTAAGATCCGAACTGCAAGATAAATACTTTGGTTATTTTCCTTAAAGGTAAGGTAATATATCTTCACTATTAAAGTACTCTTTAATTACTTACAGCTGGTTAGAGGGCTGATCCCCACGCGGACTTTGTGCGGCAAGAGAACCCTCCAAGGCAGGACCCTCTAGTGGAGATTTCTTCTCCCGCTTGGAAACCTTGGTTTCTGGATCTTCAGAGATTGTCCTCTTCCTTCCCCGGGGTAAGAGAATGTCAGATTCCTCCCCTCAGTTATCCTCCCTCATGAAGGCGCTCGTTCCCTCGGTCGGAATAGGTAGCGGCGGAGGCCCGCTTTCACCCTCATTATTCCCCCCTTTGTCTTCCTTTGAGGGCTCCGGGCAAGGTGCAACTCGAGCATCTTTTCCAGTACCGGATTTTCCAAACCCTCAGGAAGGGGGGTTGAACACCGAATCATCTTCGCCTTTGTTATCCAGTCCTGGTCAAAGAGCGATTTCTCAGAACAATGTCATGATAAATGAAAGACGGTGTGTTCGGCTAGAGGATAACTTACTTGGTCGGCGGTGCGGTTGCTGCTCAGGCCCACGTCCTCGGTAGTATCCGGACACTCTATCTGGGGTCCGAAGAATGATCTATACATTTCCTCGTGCTTCAGGCCGAGGAAATTCTGAATAGCGCGCAGTCCTTCTGGGTTGAATTCCCACATGCGAAGAGGCCGACGTTTGCATGGCTGGATTCGTCGAACCAGCATGACTTGCATTACCATAATCAAACTAAAATCTCCTTCGAAGAGATTTTGAATGCGGCTTTGCAGTACAGGCACGTCCTTGGCGGGACCCCAGCTCAGCCCTCTGCTAGTCCATGACATCAGTTGTGGTGGAGGGCCTGAGCGGAAAGAAGGGGCAGCCGCCCACTTGGAACTTCTGGGAGCTGTGATGTAAAACCACTCCCGTTGCCATAATCCAGACACCTCTGGAATAGAACCCTTTGGCCATGGAGCTCCGGTGATCCTGCTTATTAATGCACCTCCACACACTACATGCTGCCCCTCGACCATCTTCGGCTTCACGTCAAAGGTCTTGAGCCATAGGCCGAAGTGAGGGGTAATGCAGAGGAAAGCCTCACATACAACAATAAATGATGAGATGTGGAGAAAGGAGTCCGGGGCTAGATCATGGAAATCTAGCCCGTAATAAAACATCAACCCCCTAACCAAGGGATCCAGAGTGAGGCCTAGACCTCGGAGGAAGTGGGAGATGAACACGATGTCTTCGTTGGGTTCAAGAGTAGGGACGACCTGCCCTTGGGCAGGCAGCCGATGTGAAACCTCGGCGGTCAGGTATCTGGCTTCCCTCAACATCTTGATATCTTCTTCCGTAACGGAGGAGGGCATCCACCGGCCTTGAAGGCTAGATCCGGACATGATTGAAGGTCCGGAGCACCTGACCTGGGCTTTGGGTGTTAGAACTCGAGGCGGGGGAAGGATTCGATTGAGCATGGGAGGGAAAGAGTGAAAGCCTTGTCCCTTTATAAACAGGGTGAATATCAAGCGTCCTCTCCATAGCCGTTTGGGACTTCCATATAATCTAGGAGTCCTAGATACGGTTGGGTTACCCATGACCGTATTGATGAGAATCCCGTAATTAGGGGAACACGATCTCTGCTTTGACAAGACGTGTCAAAAAACTGCCTCATGTTATGTGTGGAGCTGGTTGAAGAAAAACGGTTCGAATAATCGCCGGGCCATGACATACGTGTTGCCAAGATGTGTCAGCAGATTAGATTTGTGGAAGTATTATTCTCTCTAAGGTGGTATGTGGAACTTGTTTTGCAGGGTCGGACACTATCCTTGTATTCAAATTCTTCCGTGATGTATTCGGAGGAGGAACCCGCCTTGCAATGCCGAAGACAATACTGCGCGTCGGTCTTATCGTCATTGAAAGCCTGGTTCAGGGGCTACTGAGGGAGTCCTGGATTAGGGGGTCTCCGGACAGCCGGATTATATCCTTTGGCCGGACTATTGGACTATGAAGATACAAGATTGTAGACTTTGTCTTGTGTCCGGATGGGACTCTACTTGGCGTGGAAGGCAAGCTAGGCAATACGGATATGTATATCTCCTCTTTTGTAACCGACCTTGTGTAACCCTATCCCTCTCCGGTGTCTATATAAACCAGAGGGTTTTAGTCCGTAGGACAACATACAATCATACCATAAGCTAACTTCTAGGGTTTAGCCTCTCTGATCTCGTGGTAGATCTACTCTTGTACTACCCATATCATCAATATTAATCAAGCAGGACGTAGGGTTTTACCTCCATCAAGAGGGCCCGAACCTGGGTAAAACTTCGTGTCCCCTGCCTCCTGTTACCATCCGCCTAGACGCACAGTTCGGGACCCCCTACCCGAGATCCGCCGGTTTTGACACCGACAAGGCCCCTTCCTCCAAACAGGTGCATAACACCGAGGCATCGTCCCAGAAGGACCCCGGCCAAGGAGGAAAGGAAGAAACCATGAAGGCGACGCCTGGAGGTCAAACCGCAGGGGGCGGACATGTGGGGGAAAAGATTCCCATAGGGTCTGACAGCGGGGGCAACCCTGAGTTCGGCTCCTCACCGGATGTGATTCCAGAGGTTTATACGGCTCCAGAATCAAGAAGGCAGCCTCCTTCGGCTGGAGGGGGCGTGCCTGTTCCGTCGGCGACCTCTGTCCATCCAGAGGCGTCGGATGCTTTGTTGGTGGCGTTAGGAGACACCTCCATTGTTGACGAACACCGTGCCCTTATGGGTGCGGTGATTGAGAAGATTCAGTCAACCGAGAGCGGACTGAACAAAGCCTGTATCAGCCTTATAAGAGGCTTTGAGGTATGTTTTATAAGAGGCTTTGAGGTATGTTCGGTGAAAGAAGGAACCGGACAGGGGATCACATTGGTGATCATAGGAAGACTCATTGAGTGATATTGATTTCTCTTCTGTTCCAAGCAGATTGTAGCGACCCGACTCGATAAGAGTCGAAGTCTCTGTGCTTACCGTGCTAGTCCCTGGATCGACTTGCTAGCACACACAGTACTCGATGAAATAACAGAAATAACACACATCTCTTTATTACATCGATAGTCCAGGAGCAATACATTTATTACAAAATAGGGCATAGAGCCAGTAAACAAACACTGCGGAAGCAAAGTAGTAAATGAGTCCAACTCCACGAGCAAGGTTGAGTGTAGAACATCGACCTATCGCACCTTAATCCTCGTCGGATATATCTGCAACGTGATAAGTTGCAGCCATATAGGTCAGTACATTTAATGTACTGGCAAGTCACATCATAAGTGTAAAGAACCTATTTGTACATGCAATTTGGCTGGTGGAAAGCTCTAAGTTTAGTTTTTTGGGCGTAAAGCTAGTTTTTCCCTATTAGAGAAGATGTTATTCTACTACTACACATTTGCATAGGATGAGTTGGCAACCCAACTCCATCCATTCCCAAGTTTCATTTAAAACCCAACTGTTTAATTTAAAGGTGAGGAGATCTCCCGACATTTCCACTACTAGATGCTCAAGTCGTCCGTAACCGGGGACATGGCTAATCGATTAGGTTGAAAACTCTGCAGAGGTTGTGGACTTTTCCCCACAAGACTCGACCACCTCCATGATCGGAAGATCGAGACATAGTCTTTCGAAAATGTTTCCCCTTAGCCCACGGATAGGCCGGTACACCTACATCATTCTACATCTGCTAGCCCATCCCGGAAGGGGTCACACTAACTACTCAACTAAGCCAGAGCCCATATTGGCTTGTGGCTGCACATGTAAGCTTCTAGACATGAGAATACGATTGATCTCTTTGAGCCTGAGTGGACGGTCCACTAGTGGTGCACCACCACGGATTTCCCATGCGTGCCCCACTGTACTTCGCCACCATTCCATCAAGTTTCCGCCCTGGTAGTTCATTAATTATCTTAGGTCCTATTTACTACATTGTCACTCATACTTTACGATGATCACTCCCCAATCCACGTCTACATAGCGAAGCATCAATAATGTAAAACGATGGCGACAATATTATATGGTTCAGACCTACCTCAATGAACTACTAGGTGAAAAACATAGTCATGCGACAACAATTCCTACCATGCAGTCCTACCGCAAAGAACTAAGTGCATAATAAAAACATAGGTAATGAAATATGATCAAGATGCAACTTGCCTTGGTACTGCTGGTTGAATTCTAAAGACTGATAATATTCTGCTTCGCACTCCGGGCAATCTATCGCAAGGAAGATAAACAAACATAAGCAACAATCCAAAGAACCAAGAAGAACATGCAAAGCAAAAGTCTCGGAAAAACTAAATGAACAAACATCACCCTAGCATGAAAAATATTCTAAGTGTAAAACAACATGGGCCTATGGTTCAGGAAGTGATGTGAAGTATAGTGCATACTATGCATACTAGTAAAAAAAATATAAAGGGCAGAATCTAGTGTGTGAAAATATTTTGAGAAAGGTCTAGGTGATAGGGTTTAGCTATAGTGACACGGTGCAAAAAGAATCATGTCAACCGGAGCTACGGTGTAGGAGATATGGCCATTTGAAGTTTGAATTCAAATATGAATGAAGTTCAAATTTGAATTTGGCTAAAAGTTTTCAAAGTTGGCTTTCTGAATAAATCTATTCGAGACGAACATTTTGGCGTTGGTTTCATCGAATTTGGATCAACGGTTAAAAAGATACGGCTAACCGAAGTTCAGGGACCAATCTGTAAAACTCAGGGACTAAACAGAAAAAGAAATAACTACATACAGGTCCCTAACACGTGGCAAATTCCTAGTGGCCGAAAGTTGTTTGCCGCGTAGCTTATACAGCGGACGCTCGGACTTTAAGCAAAACAGCTGCGTCGGCTAACTAGAAAAAACGACATCGGTTTAAAATAAAACCGCACGGTTTAACTAAAACCGCACAGTTAAATAAAAACCGCGGTTAACCGATAAAAAAAACTAAACAGAAAAGGGGTTAGCTCACTGTGGCAACGACGACGAACATGAGACGGTGGCGCAGGCGTCGGGCGTGGACGGTGCGGCGGCTGCGGTGCTCCTCGGCGGCGGGGAAGAGGACAGACGGGACGGGTGCGAGGTGGGCAGTCCGGTGGTGGTGGCGGCGCGTGTCGGGGGGGGGGGGGGGGACAACGAGGTAGAGGGCAGCGGCTCCGGTGCTCCGGCGAGGGCACAGGTCGTGGGAACCGCGTCTCCGGCGAACCTAGGGGCAAAATAAGATGTCAATTAGGTGTGGAAGAATTCATGGGGAGTAGTTTGACGGTGTTTGAGGCCTCGGGTGGCTTACGGTCGTCGAGCTCCTCCGGCAAACGGAGCTCCGGCCGGTGAGATCCAATCGGCAACTACGGTGGCTGCGGGTGGTTTGAGGGCAAACGAACTGGCAGAACGGAGAGAGGGGGTTGAGGGCTTCTTATAGGCGCGGAGAGAGGGCTCGGGATCGAGGGATAAGCTTATCCGCGAGGGCTTCGCCCGGTGGTTTCGGCGTGCGGCTGTGGCTTCCTGATCCCGTGCAGGGCGAGCGGGAGGTTGGGGATGACGGGCGCGGGGCCCACGGGTCAGCGGGACAGAGAGGGAGACGAGAAGCGGGCGAGCGAGGGCGAAGCCTTCGGGCGCTGGGAGTTGAGGCACTGGCCGGCCTGGGACGGCCTGGCCGGTCGGGTTGGGCCAGCTGGCCAGTAGGCCAGTGGACCGCATGGCTGGATGGCTGCTGGGCCGACTGGCCAGCGCGTGCGTGCATGTTTTTTTTTCACCGAACTAAAATGGCCTAAAACTAATTCAATTGAATTAACAAAAACACTAAATTAATTTCTAAAATAACTATTTAATATTTAGAGCCTAATGAACATTAACTTGAGCATAGAACATTTTGAAAATATTTTCCTAATGCAATTAATGCCTTGTTTTGCAAATAAAATAAATACCAATAAACTCCAAAACTTCAAATAATATGCAAAATAATATTCCCCCCTCTTTTAAATTTTGAGGAAGTCATCTTATCCCCTCTCATTTGTTTTTCTCGAGTGGAAAAATATTATTTGAATATTTTAAAAACTCCAAAGTGCAAAGAAATATGGTATGCATTGAATGATTCTATTAACATCCAATTTTAATAAAAATTGGTATGTTACAAACCTACCCCCCTTAAGATGAATCTCGTCCTCGAGATTCGGGTTGGCCAGCAAAAAGGTGTGGATGGTCCTGTCTAAGATCTTCCTCTCGTTCCCAAGTAGCTTCCTCCTCGGTGTGGTGACTCCACTGAACTTTGCAGAACTTGATGATCTTAGTACGAGTGATTCTTTCTGCAGTCTCAAGAATCTTAGTAGGTTTCTCCTCATAAGTCAGATCGCTTTCCAACTGAATTGCTTCTAGTGGCACTGTATCTCTCAAAGGGATCTCTGCCATCTCTGCATGACACTTCTTCAACTGGGAAACATGAAACACATCATGAACTCCTGACAAAGCCTCTGGTAATTCCAACTGGTATGCAACCTCTCCTCTGCGTTCCAAAACTCTGTATGGCCCCACAAATTGTGGTGATAACTTTCCTTTGACTCCAAATCTCTTAATACCTCGAAGTGGAGACACGTGAAGATATGCTCTATCTCCCACTTCATAGATCACTTCCTTGCGTTTAGTATCGGCATAACTTTTCTGCCTTGACTGAGCTATCTTAAGTATGTCACGAATCAACTTGACCTTCTCCTCAGAATCCTTGATCAAATCAGGTCCAAACATTTTGCGATCTCCAACTCCATTCCACATCAAAGGTGTCCTGCATTTCCTTCCATACAATGCCTCAAAAGGGGCCATCTGCAAACTGGCTTGGTAGCTGTTGTTGTATGAGAACTCTACGTAGGGTAAGTTATCATCCCAGCTAGACCCATAATCTAGCGCACACGCTCTCAACATGTCCTCTAGAATCTGATTGACTCTCTCTGTCTGCCCATCAGTCTGTGGGTGGAAGGCCGTACTGAACTCTAGCCTGGTACCCAAAGTTTCGTGTAACTGTTTCCAAAACTTTGAGGTAAACTGTGTTCCTCTATCTGATACGATGCTCCTTGGAACTCCATGCAGACCTACGATCCTGGTCATATATATCTTTGCCAGCTTAGCACTTGTATAGGTGGTCTTCACTAGAATGAAGTGAGCAACCTTGGTCAAACGGTCCACTATTACCCAAATGGAATCATAACCTGAACGGGTCCTGGGTAACCCCGTGATAAAGTCCATACCAAGTTTATCCCATTTCCAATCAGGTATCAGCAACGGCTGAAGTAATCCTGCTGGTTTATGATGTTCTGCCTTTACTCTCTGACATACATCACATATTGCCACATACTCGGCAATTTCTCGCTTCATACCGGCCCACCAAAAACTTTCCTTCAAGTCCAAATACATCTTGGTATTGCCTGGGTGTATTGAATACGGTGATTCATGAGCCTCCTGAAGAATCAACTTCCTGATTTCCGGGTCATTGGGTACACAAATCCGTTGCTCAAACCATATGGTTCCATGTTCATCCTCACGGAATCCTTCTGCTTTCCCTTTGCTCATCATTTCTTTGATCTCAGCAATACCTTGGTCCGACTCCTGGGCTACTCTGATTCTTACCAACAAGGTGGACTGCACCTCGAGTGCGGCAACATAACCTCTTGGAACTATTTCCAATTGAAGGTCTCTAAGCTCATCACATAACTCCTGAGGTAAACCTCCTGCTGTAAGGGTATTAACATAACTCTTACGGCTCAAGGCATCTGCCACAATGTTGGCTTTTCCTGGATGATAATGCAGACTCATGTCATAATCCTTTATAAGTTCCAACCACCTCCTTTGCCTGAGATTCAACTCTTTCTGTGTGAAGATATACTTCAAACTCTTATGATCCGTGTAAACATCACAATGATTCCCAATAAGATAGTGTCTCCATGTCTTGAGTGCATGCACTACAGCTGCCAACTCCAAATCATGTGTGGCATAGTTTAACTCATGAGATCGAAGCTGTCGTGAAGCATAAGCTACCACTTTTCCCTCTTGCATAAGAACACCCCCAAGTCCCTGACGTGACGCATCACAATACACCTGAAAGTCCTTGTGTACGTCAGGCAGGATTAGCACTGGGGCTGTAACCGCTTTTTCAACTCTTGGAAGCTGGCTTCACACTCTTTAGTCCAAACGAACTTGGTGTCCTTCTTCAACAACGCTGTCATGGGCCTTGCAATCTTGGAGAAATTTTCAATAAATCTCCGGTAATAACCAACAAGTCCAAGGAAACTACGAATCTCGCCAACTGTGGTGGGTGCATTCCATTCCGTGACTGACTCTACCTTGGTAGGGTCCACTGCAATCCCTTCACCTGACACTACATGTCCAAGGAATCCGACTTCCTTCAGCCAAAATTCACACTTGCTGAACTTGGCATAAAGTTGATGTTCTCTGAGCTTCTCCAAAACTAAACGCAGATGTTCGGCGTGTTCCTCCTCGTTCTTGGAGTAAACCAATATGTCATCAATGAATACCACAACAAACTTATCCAGGAACTCCATGAATACTTTGTTCATCATGCTCATAAGATAGGCAGGGGCATTAGTCAAACCGAAGGACATGACTGTATACTCATAAAGCCCATACCTTGTGGTAAAAGCTGTCTTGGGTATATCCTTCTCACGAACCCTCAACTGGTGATAACCCGATCGAAGATCAATCTTGGAGAAAACACTATCTCCTTCTAGCTGGTCAAACAAGTCATTGATCATCGGTAGGGGATACTTGTTCTTGATGGTCACCTCATTCAAAGAGCGGTAATCCACACACATCCTCAAGGTTCCATCCTTCTTCTCCACTAAAAGTACTGGGGCTCCCCAAGGTGACGAACTCGGGCGAATATACCCTTTCTCTAGTAACTCCTTAATCTATTTCTTAACTTCCTCCAAATCATTAGCAGGCATTCGATACGGCCTCTTGGAGATAGGCCCCGTGCCTGACAGCAACTCAATCAAAAAATCAATCTCTCGATCTGGCGGCATACCCGGTAACTCATCCGGAAATACATCGGGATAATCTTTCACCACTGGTACTTCTTCCTGGACAACCCCCGTAGGAGAGTTCACCTGAGTCCTCTTAGGCTTAAGCCTGGATACGTACTTGATCCTCTTCTTCTCCGGGGTGGTGAGAAAAATCGACCTACTAGCACAATCAATGTTTCCCTCATACTTGGACATCCAATCCATCCCCAGGATTACATCCAACCCTTGTGATTCTAGTATAATCATATCTGTGGGAAAAACATGCCCTCCTATGTTTAAAGGCAATTGGAAACATCCCTGACTAGCCTTAGATTCGGCTCCTGGGGAACTCACTAGAATGGGTGCCTTAAGAGCTATGGTAGGCAACTTATGTTTATCCACAAATCCCCTTGATATGAATGAATGTGATGCACCAGTGTCAAAAAGAATGAGTGCTGGAAATGAATTAACCAAGAACTTACCAATCACTGCGTCAGGCTGCTCATAAACCTCTTCCACATTGACATGATTCACATGTCCCTTAGTGAAAGGATTGGGCTTCTTGCCTCCAGAACTCCCATTGCCATTTCCATTTCCATTCTGCGCCTCAGGGCACTCATTGGAGTAGTGACCCGTCTTCTTGCACTTGAAGCAGGTGATGTGACTCAGGTCCTTCTTCATCGGTGTGGAAGAATTGAAATGCTGCTGATTGCCATTTCCTCCATTACCATTGCCCTGCTTGTGACCATGGTGGTTGTGTCCATTCCCGCCATGATGACTATGGCCCCCATGGTTATGGTGATTCCCTCCAAACTTGCTAGTGCCTGATCCAGAACTCCCTGAGTATGGGCTGTAGTGGGGTTTCTGTTGAACTCCCGAGTTATACTTCCCGTGACCGTACTTCCTCTTACGATTCTCCATCTGCTGGTGCTTGCCTTCAAGAATGATAGCCTTATCAACCAGCTTCTGATAGTCTGAAAATGTTGCCACAGTCAACTAAACTCCCAACTCATCGTTCAGTCCCTCTAGAAACTTCTCCTGCTTGGCTGCATCGGTGGCCACGTCTTCTGGGGCGTAACGGGCCAACTTACTGAACTCATCAACATACTGAGCTACCGTGCGTCCTCCCTGGCGCAAGCTGCAGAACTCCTTCTTCTTCAGACTCATGGCTCCAGCTAAAACATGAGCAGTGCGGAACGCCCGCTGGAACTGATCCCAAGTCACATTCTCCATGGGGTATGTGGTGGTGTAGTTCTCCCACCAAGCGGCTGCCGGTCCATCCAGCTGGTGGGCAGCAAACTTCACCTTCTCCACATCATTGCATCCTGCCGTGGCCAGTTCCCTTCCTATCTTACGGAGCCAGTCATCTGCGACGAACGGCTCCGTGCTGCTGGAGAACACGGGTGGGTTCAGCCTAAGAAAACGGGTAAGACTGTCAACCGGGGGTGGCGGCGGTGGGTTGTTGTTGTTGTTGTTGTTGTTGTTGTTGTTCTGGTTCTGGTTCTGAATGAGCATCTGCATAAGAGCATTCTGTTGTTGGATCAATTGCGTAAGCTCCGGCGGAAAGTTGAATCCAGGGTCACGTCTTGAAGGCATCAGATGGGTTTCAGAGTGGATGAGGAGTTAGAATAGAACAAGGCCTAGCGAGTAAAATCACACTACCCATATGCACATGATAGCAATAAAACTTCAAATCACTCCAATTCAATTTCAAACAAAGAGGTTCACATAAATAATCAAACCTAAGGTAAGCCATGTCACAAGATTTGACAAGGTCTTACAAATGAAATAAAACTAATCGGATACGAAATCGAATTTCTAAACTCTCATGGTGGTATAAAATCTAACTCTCATCAGATATGGACCAGTCAACCATGTCGACATCGGGTGTCCTTGCATCGCTCTCCGTGTCGTCATCTCTGGGCTCATCATTTTGGTCTCTCTCCTGGCTGACATAGGCACCATACGAGTGATCCTCCTGGATGTTCTCCCCCTCATCCAGCTTCTCCTCGGCCTCCTCGAGCTCAAGCTTCAGGTCATCTGTCTTCTCCTGTAGTGTGTCCAGTTCTCCTTCGTGCTCGATGCGAGCGTCCTGGAGCTCCTCCTCTAACTCGGCCTTGCGGCTCATGAGGTTCTTGATGACGACCATGCTGTCGGACAGCTCCAGCTCCATCATGCGAATGTGCTCCTCCATGTCCTGGATATGGGATGCTATCATCTCGTCCTCCAGGGTAGGCACCACATCTCCGTTTGCGTCACGGCGTCCGTACATCACGAAGGAGGTCCTCCTGAGGTCTTCGTCATACACCTCCCGAATGCGTCCGAGAGCAATGTGAGCAGCAATACCCCTGCCCAAGCCCCATGTTGCGGTATCCACATGGAAATCAATGGGCTTGGTTCGGTTTCTGAGGATGCGTCCGGGGATATGAGCATCGATCCTCCAACGTGTCTCCTCGGGCAGGGTGGTGGTGAAGGTTCCAGTGAATGTGGGAAGCCCAATCTTCAGGTGCTTCGTGATCTTCACCAGCTGCCTTCCAAAGGGCATGGTCTCATCGGGCTGCTCGAATTCAACAAGGGCGGACGACATCTACAGTTTGAAAAGAGAAGAATTAGTATTGAAGTAGAGAAGATACGAGACCAAAGGATATATATGGAAAATGAAAGGTATAGTTTTTATCCTATGGCTTTTCTCCATTTCTATGGGTCGTGTCCTACAGTCAACGTGTGCTCTGATACCATCTTGTAGCGACCCGACTCGATAAGAGTCGAAGTCTCTGTGCTTACCGTGCTAGTCCCTGGATCGACTTGCTAGCACACACAGTACTCGATGAAATAACAGAAATAACACACATCTCTTTATTACATCGATAGTCCAGGAGCAATACATTTATTACAAAATAGGGCATAGAGCCAGTAAACAAATACTGCGGAAGCAAAGTAGTAAATGAGTCCAACTCCACGAGCAAGGTTGAGTGTAGAACATCGACCTATCGCACCTTAATCCTCATCGGATATATCTGCAACGTGATAAGTTGCAGCCATATAGGTCAGTACATTTAATGTACTGGCAAGTCACATCATAAGTGTAAAGAACCTATTTGTACATGCAATTTGGCTGGTGGAAAGCTCTAAGTTTAGGTTTTTTGGCGTAAAGCTAGTTTTTCCCTATTAGAGAAGATGTTATTCTACTACTACACATTTGCATAGGATGAGTTGGCAACCCAACTCCATCCATTCCCAAGTTTCATTTAAAACCCAACTGTTTAATTTAAAGGTGAGGAGATCTCCCGACATTTCCACTACTAGATGCTCAAGTCGTCCGTAACCGGGGACATGGCTAATCGATTAGGTTGAAAACTCTGTAGAGGTTGTGCACTTTTCCCCACAAGACTCGACCACCTCCATGATCGGAAGATCGAGACATAGTCTTTTGAAAATGTTTCCCCTTAGCCCACGGATAGGCCGGTACACCTACATCATTCTACATCTGCTAGCCCATCCCGGAAGGGGTCACACTAACTACTCAACTAAGCCAGAGCCCATATTGGCTTGTGGCTGCACACGTAAGCTTCTAGACATGAGAATACGATTGATCTCTTTGAGCCTGAGCGGACGGTCCACTAGTGGTGCACCACCATGGATTTCCCATGCGTGCCCCATTGTACTTCGCCACCATTCCATCAAGTTTCTGCCCAGGTAGTTCATTAATTATCTTAGGTCCTATTTACTACATTGTCACTCATACTTTACGATGATCACTCCCCAATCCACGTCTACATAGCGAAGCATCAATAATGTAAAACGATGGCGACAATATTATATGGTTCAGACCTACCTCAATGAACTACTGGGTGAAAAACATAGTCATGCGACATCAATTCCTACCATGCAGTCCTACCGCAAAGAACTAAGTGCATAATAAAAACATAGTTAATGAAATATGATCAAGATGCAACTTGCCTTGGTACTGCTGGTTGAATTCTAAAGACTGATAATATTCTACTTCGCACTCCGGGCAATCTATCGCAAGGAAGATAAACAAACATAAGCAACAATCCAGAGAACCAAGAAGAACATGCAAAGCAAAAGTCTCGGAAAAACTAAATGAACAAACATCACCCTAGCATGAAAAATATTCTAAGTGTAAAACAACATGGGCCTATGGTTCAGGAAGTGATGTGAAGTATAGTGCATACTATGCATACTAGTAAAAAAATATAAAGGGCAGAATCTAGTGTGAAAATATTTTGAGAAAGGTCTAGGTGATAGGGTTTAGCTACAGTGACACGGTGCAAAAAGAATCATGTCAACCGGAGCTATGGTGTAGGAGATATGGCCATTTGAAGTTTGAATTCAAATATGAATGAAGTTCAAATTTGAATTTGGCCAAAAGTTTTCAAAGTTGGCTTTCGGAATAAAGCTATTCGAGACGAACATTTTGGCGCTGGTTTCATCGAATTTGGATCAACGGTTAAAAAGATACGGCTAACCGAAGTTCAGGGACCAATCTGTAAAACTCAGGGACTAAACAGAAAAAGAAATAACTACAAACAGGTCTCTAACACGTGGCAAATTCCTAGTGGCTGAAAGTTGTTTGCCGCGTAGCTTATACAACGGACGCTCGGACTTTAAGCAAAACAGCCGCGGCGGCTAACTAGAAAAAACGACATCGGTTTAAAATAAAACCACACGGTTTAACTAAAACCGCACAGTTAAATAAAAACCGCGGTTAACCGATAAAAAAAAACTAAACAGAAAAGGGGTTAGCTCACTATGGCAACGACGACGAACAGGAGACGGTGGCGCAGGCGTCGGCCGTGGACGGTGCGGCGGCTGCGGTGCTCCTCGGCGGCGGGGAAGAGGACGGACGGGACGGGTGCGAGGTGGGTGGTCTGGTGGTGGTGGCGGCGTGCGTCGGGGGGGGGGGGGGTCCGGGACAGCGAGGTAGAGGGCAGCGGCTCCGGTGCTCCGGCGAGGGCACAGGTCGTGGGAACCGCGTCTCCGGCGAACCTAGGGGCAAAATAAGATGTCAATTAGGTGTGGAAGAATTCATGGGGAGTAGTTTGACGGTGTTTGAGGCCTCGGGTGGCTTACGGTCGTCGAGCTCCTCCGGCAAATGGAGCTCCGGCCGGTGAGATCCAATCGGCAACTACGGCGGCTGCGGGTGGTTTGAGGGCGAACGAACTGGCAGAACGGAGAGAGGGGGTTGAGGGCTTCTTATAGGCGCGGAGAGAGGGCTCGGGATCGAGGGATAAGCTTATCCGCGAGGGCTTCGCCCGGCGGTTTCGGCGTGCGGCTGCGGCTTCCTGATCCCATGCAGGGCGAGCGGGAGGTTGGGGAGACGGTCGCGGGGCCCACGGGTCAGCGGGACAGAGAGGGAGACGAGAAGCGGGCGAGCGAGGGCGAAGCCTTCGGGCGCTGGGAGTTGAGGCGCTGGCCAGCCTGGGACGGCCTGGCCGGTCGGGTTGGGCCAGCTGGCCAGTAGGCCAGTGGACCACACAGCTGGATGGCTGCTGGGTCGGCTGGCCAGCGCGTGCGTGCATGTTTTTTTTTCACCGAACTAAAATGGCCTAAAACTAATTCAATTGAATTAATAAAAACACTAAATTAATTTCTAAAATAACTATTTAATATTTAGAGCCTAATGGACATTAACTTGAGCATAGAACATTTTGAAAATATTTTCCTAATGCAATTAATGCCTTATTTTGCAAATAAAATAAATACCAATATACTCCAAAACTTCAAATAACATTCAAAATAAAATTCCCCCCTCTTTTAAATTTTGAGGAAGTCATCTTATCCCCTCTCATTTGTTTTTCTCGAGTGGAAAAATATTATTTGAATATTTTAAAAACTCCAAAGTGCAAAGAAATATGGTATGCATTGAATGATTCTATTAACATCCAATTTTAATAAAAATTGGGATGTTACACAGATACCTATAGCGGCTGCTGCCTCTCGTACTGCGGAGATCTCCGGACTGAATCAAAGTCTGGAGTGGGACATAGAAGAAATTGGCCAATTAAAAACGCAGTTGTGGGATAAACAAGGTACGAACAAGTGTTACACACATTTATTGTGAAATAAATGTTCAGTATGAAATAAGCCGCATAATTTGTGCTAGGGGTTATGACCGAGGTCAAGGCCCTCAAAAGGGCCGTTGCCGAGGCCGAGAAAAAGGCGGCCACGGAGCGGACTCTTCGTGAGAAACACGAAGCCAGAGTTATTAAAGCTGAGCAGGAGCTGCAAGAGGCCGTAAGTAAATGCGAGGCCTTGGAGCAGAGTTTAACGGAGAAAGAGTCCGAACTCACCAAGGCGCGTCAAGCCACGAGCGATGCCCAGGGAGAAACCCAAAGCGCCCTGCAGGGGATCCAAGAGGCGAGGAAGATCGCAACGGGTAAGGCTTTCCCCATGTAAAGCAAGTATTAGAAGGGAAAACTATGTTTCTGATTGTGAATCCGGACTTCTTAGGTGTATTTGCCGAGCTACCTCACAATATATCAGATGCCGCTCAATTCTACCGAGCCGAAAGAAGGAACACCGCCGATAAGCTCTTTTGGTTGCAGTATTTGGCACCGAATTATCCGGTGCCTTTTACCGATCAACTGAAATAGCTAATCGAACTGCATAAGGCGGCGGAACTAGCCATGAAAGATGTGGTTATCCGGCTATGGCCTGCCGAGCCAATTCCAAGCAGCTACTTCGGGCTTGTGAGGCGGCTTGTAAGCGCTTGCCCTCGACTTAACGTCATCAAGCGGTCGGTCTGTATAGAAGGAGCGCGAATGGCCTACGCCCTCGCAAAGGTGCACTGGGGGAATATGGATGCCGAAAAGCTAGTGACCGAGGGACCGCGAGAGGGGAAGGAGCACCGCAATCCCGAATTGTATTACAAGAGTGTCCTGAAAGGATCCTACCTTGTAGCGGAGCTATGTACCAAGGACATTATATTTCCATGAATGCCGATCATGTTGTCCTTTGTAATGTTTGAACAAGGTCGTTTATATGTCGCCTATTATATAGAAGTTTACCCTCCTGTGCGGCTGTTTGTATGTTAAGGGTGAGAGTTGACCAACCGTCGGCTTCTGCCCCCATGTAAGAAGTACGGGGGTGTTCGAGATATACCTGAGCACTCTTTATCCCAGTTTTGGGTCCTCCGAAGGAGGTGCTCAGCACAACGAACCAGGCAATCAGACTATAGGGCTTTATCACTCTCACTTAGCCATAGGATCTTTAGTATGGTCGGCGCAGCCCCTTGTGTTCGGAAGACCATATTAGGTGCTCTATAAGCGCCTGATCAGAGAAAAAGCCGATCCATCGCACGCTGCATTGGTTATGGCATTATGCCGGAGAAATCCTTAAAGATTTTGTGACCACTCGAACAGCTGACCAGCTCTCGCCGTATCATGACAGTCAGTTTTCGGCTTTCTCTACTGAGGTGCTCATCCGGAAGAACCGGGACACAATTGCAGTAGTTCTCCCAGTGCTACCTTATCCGATATAGTGGAACTTAAGGTACCAAAACATGGGAGCCGGGCAAACCCAACTATTGACCCAAGACATGATTCAGAGCTGATGCATATAATGCTATAAGTTCGGGGTGCCGAACTTCCATGAAGGTGTTCGGACTTTTATTGCCGTGTTACGGGGAAAACGAAGCCCTGGCATATTTAAGCCATATCGCTGTGTACGGATGCCATTTGACGAAATGATTTCGATAAGAAATAATCAGCAGGTAAACGTCATATAAATCTACATGCTGTATTTGAATAATATGTCTATGCGTATGGGTACAAGTAATGTGATAAAAAAGGAGTTGTGATAGCAGAACCTGCTGTGACCAGGGGTAAGAGGTTGAGTGCGGATCCGTATTGTAGCCGGACGTTCGCTGCGGGGAATGTCTAAGGATCCCCTGACGCGTTCGAGCTGCCTCTGTGGAGTCCGTCCTGGTCGGTGCAAAGGTGAACCTGCGAAGGAAATATAAGAAATGTTTGCATGCCGGAGGGCGGGTTTACCGCTGAGTTTGGCCTGTCATGGCCTTCGCCGGAGTGTTTAGTTGAGCTCTGGACAAGCCGGGGTATCCTTCCGCAAAGTAGTTTGGAGCCCCTTGACGGTGTCCGGGAGCCTGGGCGTCGACTCAAGGTTCGGCTGCAAGGTGCTGCTCGTTGTTCCTATTGCTAAGGCAGTGATGTATTTGTTGGTGCCGAAGGAAGGTTCGGCCTTGCCATGAACCGTGATGATGCCGCGTGGACCGGGCATTCTGAGCTTATGGTAGGCGTAATGTGGCATCATGTTGAATCGAGCGAATGCGGTTCGCCCGAGCAGTGCTTGATAGTCACTGCGGAAAGGGGCGATTTCTAAGATTAACTCTTTGATACGGTAATTTTCTGGTGATCCGAAGATTACCTCGAGGGTAATGGAGCCTGTACAGCTAACCTCCATACCTGGTATGATGCCTCTAAAAGTGGCTTTAGCGGGCTTGATCGCTGAATGATCGATGCCCATCTTGCGCACTGTGTCCTTGTAAAGCAGATTTAAACTGCTACCTCCGTCCATAAGGACTCGAGTGAGGTGGAACCCGTCTACTATTGGGTCGAGGATTAGTGCGGTTGGATTGCCCCGATTGGCGTTAACTAGACGATTCATGCGGTTGAAGGCGACTGGCCCTAGCTTATATTGTGGGACGGCGAGTTCCGTTGAGCCGCCATCCCTAAGGGTGCATATCTGGTCCAAGTGGGCAATTTTGGTGGTATTTACCACATTCACCGATTGAATATGGGGGGGGGGGGATTTCTTTTGCCCTCCTGTGTTCGGCGACCTGGGCTCTTCGTCGCTATCGTCGCTTTGAGACCCCTCTTTGTTTTTGGCGCATGCCTTGCCGACTTGTTTGAAGACCCAACATTCTCCGTTGGTATGGGTGGCTGGCGTTTCTGGGGTGCCATGAATTTGGCATTGGCGAGCGAGTATGCGGTCTAGACTGGATGGACCCGGATTTGTATTTTTGGGAGGCCCTTTCCGCTGACCGGACTTTAAGCCCCTGAACCCGACATTAACTGCCGTATTTTTGGTGTTTTCACCATACTCGCGGCGCTTGTGTTTGTTGCGTCGTGGTTTGCCGTTGCTATCCCTGGCTTGTGATATGCCAGGTTTTCTTGCTGTATTGGTACTACGAGCCAACCAGCTATCTTCGCCCGCACAAAAGCGGGTCATAAGTGTCATGAGGGCTGCCATGGATTTTGGCTTCTCTTGGCTGAGGTGCCGGGCAAGCCATTCATCACGGATATTATGCTTAAATGCCGCTAAGGCCTCTGCATTCGGACAGCCGACAATTTGGTTCTTCTTGGTTAGGAACCAGGTCCAGAATTTCCTAGCTGATTCCCCTGGCCGCTGAGTTATATGACTTAAATCATCAACGTCCGTCGGTCGCATGTAAGTGCCCTAGAAATTGTCTAGGAATGCCTCTGCCAGGTTCTCCCAACTTCCTATGGAGTTTGCCAGCAAGCTATTGAGCCAATGCTGAGCCGGACCTTTGAGTTTGAGCGGGGATACTTGATGGCATGTAGGTCATCCCCGCGGGACATATGAATATGGAGGAAGAAGTCTTCTATCCATACCGCGGGGTCTGTAGTACCATCATATGATTCGATGTTTACGGGTTTAAACCCTTCTGGGAATTCATGGTCCATTACTTCGTCAGTGAAGCATAAGGGGTGTGCGACACCTCTGTGCCGGGCTATATCGCGACGCGGTTCATACGAGTCTTGTCTGCCGTGTCCGGCTCGGCCGGATTTGCTTTTAGTGTATCCGGCATGTCGATCATCGTCGCGTATTGGTGCGTGCCCCCATGATCCATAGATCGATCTTGCATGTTTTGCCTTGTTTTCCAATACGTCTCGCAGGTCCCGTGTGTTGCCTTGGGCCTTGGTATTTTTGTTTGAGTGGCGGCGGGGTGCAGGCTGAACTTCAGGCCGAAATGCCTCTCTGGCTCGGCCACGAGGTGGCCGGTCAGCCGCATAGTACACTGGTGATGTAGGTTTCAATGCTTCCTCCTCGAAGTGGGGTAGCAACCTGCGCTTTGGGTGATTCTTGGAGGAGCACTCTAGTTCATATTCCTCGGCCGCAAGGACTTTGGTCCATCTGTTTGCTAGCAGATCTTGATCAGCTTGAAGCTGTTGTTGCTTTTTCTTCAGGCTATTTGATGTGGCCATAAGCCGACACTTGAAGCGCTCCTGCTCGACGGGATCCTCAGGCACGATAAATTCTTCGTCGCCGAGGCTCACCTTGTCTTCAGAGAGAGGCATGTAATTGTCCTCCTCAGATTCTCCATCTGCTGCCCGCTCTGGAGGGCTAGCTTGTTCACCCTCCTGCTCTAAATCATGCTGGAGGGGATTATTGTCGTCTTCGGCACTATCCGGAGTGTTATTGTCTCTTGTGCCGGTATCACTACTTTTGCTATGGCGGGACTTAGAGCGGCGCCGCTGACGTCGGCACTTGGGTTGCTTCTTGGAGGGGTCTTCCTCCGCTGTCTCGTCGCCATTGCCTTCTTTGGGGGTGTCCACCATGTATATATCATATGATGAGGTGGCGGTCCAGCGCCCTGTGGGCGGTGGTTCCTGTTCGTCTCCTACATCGTCATCCATATCGTCGATGTCTTCGGAGTTGAAGTCGAGCATCTCGGTTAAATCGTCGACAGTGGCTACTAAGTGGATGGTGGGTGGGCAGCGAATTTCTTCGTCGTCCGTATCCCATTCTATCCGGACATAGTTCGGCCAAGGTTCTCCTGACAAGGAGAGAGACCTTAATGAATTTAGCACATCGCCAAAAGGCGAATGCTGAAAGATATCCACGGAGGTGAACTTCATGATCGGCGCCCAGTCGGATTCGATAGGCCCAGATGCAGGCGGCTCGGAGTCCGTGGCTGGAGACGAATCCCGCGGTTCGGCGACACGGCTCTCGTAAGGGGTGAAGTCAGTATCTGGCTCCATCGCTACTGAGAGTGCGGCCTCCATGACGGCATATATCCCTCCGTCCTCGGATGGTGCAATTTGCTCCGGATTGAAGGCCGAAGTAGTTGCAGATGCGATTTCCCGAACACTGTCCGACGACAGAGTTACGTCATGCTCATCATGATTGTGTGGCGCACCTGCCATGGGCTCGAATTCATCAAAGATCAAGTCTCCGTGGATGTCGGCAGTGTAGTTTAAGTTTCCGAACCTGACTTGATGGCCAGGGGCGTAGCTCTCGATCTGCTCCAGATGGCCAAGCAAATTGGCCCGCAGGGCGAAGCCGCCAAATACGAAGATCTGTCCGGGAAGGAAAACCTCACCCTGAACCGCATCGTTACCGATCATCGAAGGGGCCATCGATCCTTATGGTGACGACATAGTGGAACTCTCAATGAAAGCACCAATGTCGGTGACAAAACCGGCGAATCTCGGGTAGGTGGTCCCGAACTGTGCGTCTAAGGCAGATGGTAACAGGAGGCAGGGGACACGATGTTTACCCAGGTTCGGGCCCTCTTGATGGAGGTAATACGCTACGTCCCGCTTGATTGATCTTGATGATATGAGTATTACAAGAGTTGATCTACCACGAGATCATAGAGGCTAAACCCTAGAAGCTAGCCTATGGTATGATTGTTGTCGTCCTACGGACCAAACCCTCCGGTTTATATAGACACGGGAGGGGGCTAGGGTTAAACAGAGTCGGTTACAAGGGAGGAGATCTACATATCTGTATTGCCAAGCTTGCCTTCTACGCCAAGGAAAGCCCCATCCGGACACGAGACGAAGTCTTCAATCTTGTATCTTCATAGTCCAATAGTCCGGCCAAAGGATATAATCTGGCTGTCCGGAGACCCCCTAATCTAGGACTCCCTGTCAATAGTCCGGCCAAAGGATATAATCCGGCTGTCCGGAGACCCCCTAATCCAGGACTCCCTATCCGGAGACCTGACTCTACTTGGCGTGGAAGGCAATCTTAGGCAATACGGATATGTATATCTTCTCCCTTGTAACCGACCTTGTGTAACCCTAGCCCCCTCCGATGTCTATATAAACCGGAGGTTTTAGTCTGTAGGACGACAGACAATCATACCATAGGCTAGCTTCTAGGGTTTAGCCTCTCCGATCTCGTGGTAGATCTATTCTTGTACTACCCATATCATCAATATTAATCAAGCAGGACGTAAGGTTTTACCTCCATCAAGAGGGCCCAAACCTGGGTAAAACATCGTGTCCCTTGCCTCCTGTTACCATCCGCCTTAGACGCACAGTTCGGGACCCCCTACCTGAGATCCACCGGTTTTGACACCGACATTGGTGCTTTCATTGAGAGTTCCTCTGTGTCGTCGTCAGAAGGAAGGATGTCTCGTCTCGTCTTTAAAGACGGTACTACTGTTAGGGGAGCTTTGGCTGTCAGCCAAACTCTCCGGCTAGGCGGTTCCATCATGACCGCCTGTTCGGCTGCCCCGCCGACGATTGCTTCTCGGGTCATCGATACAGCCTCCACGTCAAATCGGCACTCGCCGAACAGATGGATCCAATGGAGCTCGCCTCTTTAAACGAGCTCTTGGATCACATCGCCGCCTTGGGAGTTGCTACGGACTATGATCGGATTGGGCTTAAACCCGATCAAAGGGAGATTAACTCTCCACCGGTCACCCATCATATTGCAGTGGTGGAGGAACAATGCAGCGACCTTTCCTTTATCTTGAGGACCAACTTTGTCCAGATTCCCGAGCTCTCCGAGCCGGACGCCTGTTCGCTGGAGGACAACACCCAACCCCTGAACTTAGAGTCAGGCAACAGGCCAGGATTATCGGGTAGCACCCCGGAACTTCCAAAATTGGAAACTCCTCGGCCGTTGGATCCTAGATCGGGTAAGGGTTCAGATTCAATTCCACCCACCCACCCAAACATAAATGATCTTTCCCACATCAGGCAAGAGCCCCATGAAACAGTACATCATTACCGGGCCAGGTTCCTCCTTGTATTGAACAAGGTTAAGGACTGTCGCGAGGAAGATGCAGTCTCACTTTTCTGCAATAATTGCACGGACAAGGGAATCCTTAACGCCCTAAGTCGCCGTGACATATCACGCTTCGCTGACTTGGCGTCCATAGTACAAAAGTACTGTGCGATGAAAGCGCCTGGAAAACCGAAATGAAAATTTGGGATAATCCGGCTCTGAATATACACCCAGTCCGAAGTAAAAGGGTGCACTATCATAAGACACCCGAGCCAGTTGTAAAGAAATAAAAACCCTCTACAGGGCATGGAACCGTACTGGAGGGATGGCTCAACGGACCCTGCAAAATTCATAGTACAACGGATATAATTCCAACGCACAGCCTCAGAGCATGTTGGATACTCCGGCAGGTGGCCAAAAGTGGTGAGGATCTTCTTATCCCAAATACCACAGAGCACCATCCCATGGATAACAATACGGTGTTAATAGTGTTTGAGACCTTCGCATCAAATAATAGGCGCAAGCGAACACTCCGCAGCATGGCCGAAATCTGCCATGTAGCAGCAATAAATCCATGGAGTGACACGGCTATTACCTC
Organism: Triticum monococcum; assembly: GCA_034509565.1. Classification (NCBI taxonomy): domain Eukaryota; kingdom Viridiplantae; phylum Streptophyta; class Magnoliopsida; order Poales; family Poaceae; genus Triticum; species Triticum monococcum. The sequence continues at coordinate 631,769,164 of CM067843.1, forward strand.
CAATGCCAGTGACGAACCTAAATTCCGAACAGCCCGAGCACCAGCCGCACTGGTCCTCAGTCCAATCGTGGACGGCTTTCGACTCACCAAAGTACTCATGGACGGCGGCAGCGGACTAAACCTCATATATGAGGAAACTCTTCAAAAGATGGAAATAGACTGGAACCGCATCGAGCAAAGTAGCACAACCTTTAGAGGAATTATCCCCAGTCGGGAAGCACGTTGTGCTGGGAAAATCACACTAGACGTGGTATTCGGCACGCCGGATAACTACAGGTCCAAAGAAATAACATTCCAAGTGGCCCTGTTCAGCAGTGGCTATCACACTCTTTTAGGACTGGAGGCGTTTACAATCTTCCAAGCCGTACCCCATTACGGGTACATGAAGCTTAAAATGCCCGGGCCGGACGGAATCATCACTCTCGCCAGTGATCCTGACACAACACTCCGCACCGAAAACAAAACAGCCGCACTGGCCCTCGAGGCATTATCCGAAGCCCTCTCGGTCGAGGAATTAACCACGCTACGGTCTACAGTGGACAGGGACGATGTGATACTCGACAAGAGATCCAAGTCCACCTCTTTTAAACCAGCGGATGAAATAGTCAAATTCCAAGTCCACCCAACAGACCTACAAAAACAGCCTCCATCGGGGCGCAGTTAAACCCCGCCGTGGATGCCGCACTATGAGAGTTCCTGCGCAAGAATTGGGACATATTTGCCTGGCATCCCTCAGACATGCCAGGAATCCCACGCAGGCTGGCCGAGCATAGCCTCAATATCCTAAAGGGATTCAAGCCGGTCAAGCAAGCTCTTTGGCGTTTCTCCGAACCTAAGAGACATGCCATGGGAGAGGAACTAGCCAAGTTATTGGAGGCCGGATTCATCAGACAAATAAAACACCCGGACTGGCTAGCAAACCTGGTGATGGTACCAAAGATGGACAAATCCTGGCGCCTTTGTGTCGATTTCAAAGACCTCAATAAAGCTTGCCCAAAGGATCCCTCCCCCCTCCCACGCATCTATCAAATCATTGATGCTACCGCAGGACACGAGTCATTGTGTTTCCTTGACGAATACTCCGGTTACCAGCAAATCAAGATGGCGGAGTCCGACCAAGCCGCAACGGCATTCATCACACCGTACGGTCCCTTCTGTTTTAACACAATGCCTTCTGGGCTCAAAAACGCCGGCGCAACATATCAGCGCATGATTCAGATGTGTCTGGAGAAACAAATCGGAAAACAGTAGAGGCATACGTAGACGATGTGGTCGTCAAAACCAAACACGTCGACTCTTTGATAGACGACTTGAGGCTCACATTCGACAACCTCCGAACATACGACATCAAGCTCAATCCGGAAAAATGCATTTTCGGCGTACCAGCCGGAAAGCTCCTGGGTTTCATTGTCTCCAGTAGAGGTATTGAAGCTAATCTGGCCAAAATCCGAGCTTTGTCACAGTTGGCTACCCCAACAGACCTCAAGCAAATCCAGAAGTTAACTGGATGCGTGGCGGCTCTAAGCCGCTTTATCTCCCGCTTAGGAGAAAAGGCTTTACCCCTTTATCGCCTCCTTCGGCGCACCAAACACTTCGAGTGGACGGATGCGGCCACAGCCGGATTGGAAGAAATAAAGGCCATCTTGGCAACCAACCCAATCCTCGCCGCGCCAAACATCGGCGAACCAATGCTGTTGTACATTGCGGCAACTCATCAAGTTGTAAGCGCGGTGCTCGTTGTCGAACGGGAAGCGGACGGACATAAATTCCCTCTTCAAAAGCCGGTATACTATGTATCCACTGTCCTCACTCCATGCAAATCATGGTACCCGCATTACCAAAAGATAGCATATGCGGTATTCATGGCATCGCGAAAGCTGGGACACTACTTTCAAGATTGTTCGATTACAGTAGCCTCAGAAGTGCCACTTAATGATATTATAAACAACCGCGATGCTATGGGCGGGATTGCCAAATGGGCCATTGAGCTCCTCCCGTTCGACATAACATACAAACCTCAACAAGCCATTAAGTCGCAAGTATTGGCCGACTTCATCGCCGAATGGACGGAGGCCGAACTCCCTAAAGAGTACGGCACATACTCCAATTGGATCATGCACTTCGACGGTTCTAAAATGCTGGCTGGTCTAGGGGCTGGCGTCGTCCTGACGTCCCCAACCGGAGATATCGTTCAGTACGTATTGCAAATATTGTATACAGACTCCAATAATGCAGCCGAATACAAAGCTCTGTTGCATGGTCTTCGGATGGCAGTCTCCATGGGCATTCAAAGCCTGGAGGTGCGTGGGGATTCAAACCTCGCAATATCCCAAATAAATGGAGACTTTGATGCCAAGGATCCGAAAATGGCAGCCTATCGAAACGCCGTCCTAAAATTGTCAGATCGGTTCGAGGGGCTCGAATTTCACCATGTGGCTTGGGAAAACAATCAGGCGGCGGATATCCTCGCCCGCATCGGCGCAAAATGCGATGCGGTCCCCCCAACATATTTTTGGAAAGGCTGTTCAAACCATCCGTAGTATGGGAAGGGTACACCGGGAACAACAGTCCGGACCCGGCCAAAATACCCGATACGGAACTCTCTGACACAATCGGAGGCTCCGCCACCGAAATAACACCTTCAGCCCACGAAATAATGGCCATTATTGCCCCGTGGACAGAACCATTCCTGGCCTACCTAACTAGACAGGAACTTCTAGAGGACCAAAATGAGGCATGCTGCATAGTGCGGCGATCCAAGGCCTACAGGGTCCATGAGGGAGAATTGTACAAAAAAAGCACTACCAGAGTCCTTCAAAGGTGCATCTCCGAAGAGGAAGGGCGGAATCTTTTGGCAGAAATTCATGCCGGACTCGGCGGTCATCATGCCGCAGCCCGGGCTCTTGTAAGCAAGGCCTTCCGTACATGATTCTATTGGCCAACGGCCCAGGCAGATGCACAGGACTTGGTCCAACGTTGCGCCGGTTGCCAGCTCTTTGCAAATCAAAGCCACATCCCACCCACTGCCCTCGAAACAATCCCCATTACATGGCCCTTTGCGGTCTAGGGGCTTGACATGGTTGGACCCCTTAAAGGGGGAACCCACAAGAAAAAAAAATACTTATTGGTCATGGTGGATAAATTCACCAAATGGATAGAGGCCAAACCTGTTAAAATAGCTGAATCAGGACCGGTGATAGACTTCATATCCGGGGTTGTACACCGTTATGGCGTCCCCCATAGCATCATCATTGATAATGGCACGAACTTCACGGCCGACGAGGTAAAACTCTGGTGCAGCAAAATGGGCATCAAGCTTGATTATGCTTCAGTCTATCACCCACAAACCAACGGTCAAGTTGAGCGAGCAAACTGTCTTATAATGAGCGGCATTAAACCCATATTAGTGCGCTCCTTAACGGAGTCTAACACGCACTGGGTAGAGGAGCTCGACTTCGTACTCTGGGGGCTGCGGACCACTCCGAATCGTAGTACCGGATATACACCCTTCTTTATGGTGTATGGAGCAGAGGCAGTCTTGCCCTCTGACATAATGCATGACTCACCTCGAGTGCGCATGTACGAAGAAAGAGAAGCCGAGCTCAATCGACAGGACAGTTTGGACACCCTGGAGGAGGAGCGCGACGTGGCCAAAGCCCGTTCCACATTTTATCAGCAACAGGCTCGCAGATACCAAAGCAGAGAAGTACGAGCCAAAACTTATAACATTGGCGAACTAGTTCTACGCCTGCCGGATAAGAAAAAGAACAAGCTCGAGCCCAAATGGGAAGGTCCCTTCATTATTGACCAAGTTCTGACCGGTGGAGCATACCGACTGCGGGATGCATCGACTAGTCGACTCGAGCCGAACCCATGGAACGCGGCCAGGCTCCGAAGATTCTACGCCTAGCACCGGACTCTATGTTAGTCCCCTCCCTTTGTCCATTTTCTGCATATACATTATCTGTCTTGTTTTTCTTTCTTTCTTTCTTTTATTATTTCTCTAGGCCTTCAAGGGTCACCTTGTGCCTTGCTTGCACATTACAGATGCGCTAGCCGCACTCTTCATACCCGGGGGCTTCTTTCACAGAAGCTTAAATTATTTATCTGGGCCTCATGTCCCACACATGTGTTATACTTCCGCATGTACCTTTTTTCACCATTATATGCATCGATATGACTTAAGTTTTGGCCAAGCTGGGTTGCCTGGCTCTTGTATTTATGCCCTACGTTCCCGTTAATTCGGCTAGGGCATAAGGGGAGCACCTCTGCGATTGTTACTGCCGGGTCAGCCGGATGTGTACCTCAGACTGGGTGAAGCCGAAAGCTAGCGTTCTTAAGGGAATATTCGGTCGGTGAACAAAAGATGATTTTTATTTATTGTCCATATCTACCCCCAGATGTTTTTCCTGCGTTTCCTATCGCAGTCCGGACATGCACTTTAGGGCATGCTTACCCATGGAAAGGAAACCTTAACGGAACTATTCTCCCTGGAAGATGTTTCTTACTACCCATGTAATATAACATAACTAGTTGGGTACTTGTCTGATAAAGCACTAATGACCCCTACGCCTGGTCTCCACGCATACCCCGGTTCTTATATAACTGAGCGGGTATTCAGATACACTCCGGACTATTGGGCCCGGAGGTTGAAGCAAAAAGGTCTGCAATCACAAATGATCTACAATCTGGCTAGAAGGCATTATACATGTCACTTTAATTACATAGTCATGCAGACTGACTAAATTCCTCTTCTATACCATCCAACAGGTGGTCTAGCTTACAATCCTGTTGAGAATACTTTGCGGCTAATTCTACCTGCCCATAAACTAAGCTAACGGGGATCTCTTTTCCGTCGGGCCCCACAGGTCCGACCTTGGCCATGTGATTTGGGTCTACCTTGGTATACCACGTCTTCACCATGGCCCAGGCTTCTCTGGCACCCTGTCGGCAGGCTAATATCTTCCATAATCGGAAGCACCGCCATGCTCCCTTGAGCTTCTCCGCAAGCTCGGCAACGCCCTTTGGCAGGGAGACGGACGACCACAAGGCCTGGGCAACACCCTGCATCACCTGCCGAACTTGTTCGTGCAGATGTGACAGCTCGGACATAAGATCACCCGCAGACCCGGGCATTTCCTCCACGGGACGACCCGTCAGCATACCTACAGACATAACGCTGTTAGTCGGCTTCTTCGCCGAACTCCTTTAAAAGGATTCGTTCAAGCACTTACTGAAAATGCCGCGCCGAAGCCTCTTATTCTCCTTATCGGAGTCTGCAAGCTGGCCCCGAACGTCTTTTAGTTCCACGCTCAGCTTAATATTGGCATCTTGGAGATTGTTTTCTCCCGCCTAACCTCAGTCAGCACACATTTGCCAGCCTCTAGCTGTCGCATAACATGCTGGTCCTCCGGATTCTCTCCGGATTCATCTGCAACATCTGTTGTTAGATCTGCAGCCATGCCGCATGTTATATGGTAACCATAATTCTTTAAAGTAAATGTTACCAGCAGGTGACTTTTTCGGTTCCTGCAATGCGGCCACAGCAGCCCGCAGTTGGGTCTTGCATTCCTCCAGCTCCTGTGACAGCCTAGTATTCTTCTCTGTAAGAACCTGCACAATAAAGATGACCCTTACATCAGTTTTGCTAACTGTTTCAAGTCTCAGGGGCTACTGATACATATAAATCGTCAGATTTACTCACCCGTACATCCTTTACATACTGATCCGTGGCTCTGGCTAGACCATCTTGAGCCGCATGGAGGTACGCCTCTCCAGAATTGAAGGCGTCAAACGCCTCTGGTGAGAAACAAGCGTCACGGAGTACGGCCCTGCGGCGCCTATGATTCATGGCGCTTTCCACTTTTGAGTTTGTAGCAGATAATCTATCCGCATCCTTTGTAGGGGGGTTATCCGACGCCTGCCCCATATCGGCTTCTGCCTCCATTTCCGGTCTTGGCGCCCGACTGGTGGAAGCATGATTGGCAACATCGCCGGACATATTCCGGCGAGCGTTTTTTTCTGTTAAAGAAACACGGGCGTCATTACATTTCAAGAAAGACGACAACCACGAAGCGGGTTTTTTCTTATACCTTTGCGCCGGCGTCTCCGTCCTGACCGCCTTCCTTTTTGGCCTACCCGGCCTCGTTGCCTCTTGTTGGTGAGTTGCTGCGGGTTCGGTAGGGCGTCCCGAATGCCTTCCCTATAAAAGATGCCATGTGTATATGGTGGGTGAAGTGCCTAAAAGGGGATCCTAGTTTTGGAGTTGGGATTTTTGGTTTTCCTTACTTGCGACGCAGGGAGCAGTCCGGGATAGTCGGCCGTAATGGCCACCATGGCATCATTGCAGCTTAACTGATAGAACTGCCGGTCTATCAGCTCCACGAATATAGCCGAATCTTCTTCAAGTCTGGAGTCGAGGGCCCAGTCAGGGTCCTCTGGTTGTGGAGAAGGGCTGCTGACCTCCTTTATGGCTTTTCACAGTTCCTGTCGCAAAGTGGCAAGGTGAATACTTACGACAAAGAATGCGGGAAAAATGGGAGCAGGGAGATATAACTTACCCAGCTTGGAGGATTGTACATGGAGAATCCATCCCGTGGCTTGATGCGGGTGAACTCCTCTTCCTCACCCTTGAACAGTTCGGATAGAATTTTTGCTAGAGCGGCAGCATTGTCCAAACCCTTACGCCCGCAGCGGGTGGCGTCATCCGCCCCGTTATAACACCACAAGGGGTGCCCACGATATTGAAGTGGATGCACTCCCCGCATTATGCAAATCGACATAACTTCGATTATTGTCAATCCTGATTGGGCCAGTGCTTTGATCTGGTTCATCAGATAGAGGACTTCTCCATTGTCTTCCGCCTGGGGGCTCCATGGGCGCCAACTTCGGCGCATCTTCAGAGGAGCATTCTTGAACTCAGGAAGACCCTGCCGAACAGGGTCCGGGAGGGGAACGTCCTCCATATAAAGCCATTCTGAAGGCCAGTCTTCGGACGACTTCTTCGGGGTACCGGACAGGTATCCGGTATCGGCGATGCACCATATTTCGGCTCCGCCCACTTGATAAAGTGATCACCTCTGTATGCGAGGGACGAGGCAAAATAGCCTTTTCCATAGCTCGAAGTGAGCCTCACAGCCCAGGAACAACTCGCAGAGAGCAACATAGCCGGCGACATGTAGAATGGAGGTAGGGGTGAGATTGTGTAATTGGAGGCCGTAGAACTCCAGGAGCCCGCAGAGAAACGGATGAATTGGAAATCCGAGTCCCCTTAGTAAATAAGGAACAAGGCAAACCCGTTCCCCCATGGAGGGATAGGGAAAGCTCTCCGCTTGCTCCCCGCCATTGTAGGTGGCAAGCCCGGCTCGAACGGGCACCATATACGCCAGAGGGAGAAATCCCTTAGTCTGCAGTTTGACTAATCGACTGTGTGGGACTGAACACCTCTCCTAATCACCGGGCTTAGGGCTACGGGGGCGGGATGAGGAGCTGCGGAGGTCGGCCATGCTGGAATGGATCTTTCTGAAACGCGCTCTAATGGATTCTCGCTGGGGGAGGATGGTATGGATCAGATCTAAGAATCCCCATCCCTTTAATAGACAATTTATTTATCTGGCTAGGGGGGCGAATGTAAAAACGCCCTGGCGCCTCGTATTCATTCGACGCGTGGGAGAAAGCCCTTATTGGGCACATAAGCCAAGAGGTTCAACATTTATGGAGCCAGACACTGCTTACGAACACTTGAAAATTGGAGAAGAACCCGCCTTGCAATGCCGAAGACAACACTGCACGCCGGACTCATCGTCATTGAAGCCTGGTTCGGGGGCTACTGAGGGAGTCCTGGATTAGGGGGTCTCTGGACAGCCGGATTATATCCTTTGGCCAGACTGTTGGACTATGAAGATACAAGATTGAAGACTTCGTCTCGTGTCCGGATGGGACTCTACTTGGCGTGGAAGGCAAGCTTAGGCAATACGGATATGTATATCTTCTCCCTGTAACCGACCTTGTGTAACCCTAGCCCCCTCCGGTGTCTATATAAACCGGAGGGTTTTAGTCCGTAGGATGACAGATAATCATACCATAGGCTAGCTTCTAGGGTTTAGCCTCTCCGATCTCATGGTAGATCTACTCTTGTACTACCCATATCATCAATATTAATCAAGCAGGACATAGGGTTTTACCTCCATCAAGAGGGCCCGAACCTGGGTAAAACATCGTGTCCCATGCCTCCTGTTACCATCTGCCTTAGACGCATAGTTCGGGACCCCCTACCCGAGATCCGCCGGTTTTGACACCGACAGACTCCCTCAGAGGATAAGCATGTAATGATTGAGATATTACAAAGTCCCGATTTATGATTGCTATCATAAACCAGCCCTTGGGAGCTACTAGAGTTGGTATTTATAATTGGACTTAAGAAAGGAAAAGATATGTCAATACCTCATAGCGCTCCTTCATTAGATTCATCAGACCGGATTCGTAATCACGACTTGAGTGCAGACGGTTTAGGAAACCAGAGTGGAGTTCTTGAGCACTAAGATGGGCATAGCTGGATAAATCAGTGCTCCATTTGCCTTTCTCCATAGCAGCACGCTCTTCCTTGGCACTATGTTGTGCCAAAATTACAGGATGGCCAGGAGAGGTGTGACCAATACCAGTAATGATAACCTCGCCTTCTTTGTCTCCAGCAGCCTTTTCTGGAGTTGATGGAGTGTCAGTAGTTCTCACCGGACTAGAAGGTCTGTCATCAGTCCGGATTGGATTTGCCGGTTCATCATCTAGCACAGCAATATCAACTTCTGCTTGTTCATCAGTATTGTGATCTTGAGGGGGTGGTTCATCAAAGGTGGCTTCAGTATTTGGACCCTCTGGTTCAGCAGTTTGCTCCGGTTCAATAACCACCTGGTTTTTGGGCGGATTATTAACCCGAGCCTTTTTATAGGGTCTGGCTTTGGCTCTAAACAGAACGACATGCAAAGGTTAGCATAGCATATAAAGTATGAAACATCAAAAGAAAGGGGTGAAGTACTTACCCATATACGGTTTTGAGAGGAGGGAGTTGGGTCACTGTTGACTCGCCAGAGGATGAAGGAGGTGTCACCTGATAATTTGAATCAGACGGATAAAGAGGTTTTCGGAAATAGCCTGCCTTGGGATAAGAAGTGTCAGATGTGGGTGAGACCTCAGATCGGTGTTTTCGAACCGGGGTGTCCGGTAAACCGGTCGAAGTGACCTTTTGACCGCTATGCCGGGTTGTGCGGCGAGCCTTGCTACGTCTTGAGCTTGCATTGGTTTTCCCCCAAAGAGGAAGGGATGATGCAGCAGAGTAGCGTAAGTATTTCCCTCAGTTTTTGAGAACCAAGGTATCAATCTAGTAGGAGCCCATGCTCAAGTCCCTCGTACCTGCACAAAGCGATAGCTACTCGCAACCAACGCGATTAGGGGTTGTCAAGCCCTTCACGGTCACTTACGAGAGTGAGATCTGATTGATATACTATTTTTGGTATTTTTGGTATAAAGATGCAAAGTAAAAAGTAAAGGCAAAGTAAAAAGCAAAGCAATATTAAAGTAATGGAGATTGATATGATGAGAATAGACCCGGGGGCCATAGGTTTCACTAGTGGCTTCTCTCAAGAGCATAAGTATTCTACGTTGGGTGAACAAATTACTGTTGAGCAATTGACAGAATTGAGCATAGTTATGAGAATATCTAGGCATGATCATGTATATAGGCATCACGTCCGTGACAAGTAGATCGAAACGATTCTGCATTTACTACTATTACTCCACTCATCGACCGGTATCCAGCATGCATCTAGAGTATTAAGTTAAAAACAGAGTAACGCCTTAAGCAAGATGACATGATGTAGAGAGATAAATTCATGCAATACGAAATAAACCCCATCTTGTTATCCTCGATGGCAACGATACAATACGTGCCTTGCTGCCCCTTCTGTCACTGGGTAAGGACACCGCAAGATCGAACCCAAAGCTAAGCACTTCTTGTCGGCGTTCTGGGAACGGGGGTCCCCAGACTTGCCTGCCCGCGGCCTGCGGCATGGCTCAAAGGGGGGCCCAGCTCGGCCCATCTTCACCAACACAAACCCAAGACCCTCGCGAGGGGCCAAGCCTGGCGGGGCGGACGACGCGGAGCTTCCTCAGGCACAGCCTAGTCAGGCTGGCTCACGAGGAGGCAGAGACACCAAGGCGGGGTACCTCACGAGGTGCCCGTGACGCAAGCCATGAAGACTCAGGGCGCCAGGCGGGTGCCAGCCCGCACAGCGTCCTCCTTTCCTCTTTGGTGCAAAGTGGGAAAGCGCAGCCGCGGAGTACCAAGCCATCAGGCAAAGGTTGCCATTTCGGTGCAACGAGACCAAGAGCAGGAGGACTATGAGACGGAGGTCACCGTGGAGCCCAAGATGGCGTCATCACTAGAGCTTTGCGCAGACTACTTTTGTCAGGATAGCTGATACTTGCTGTCCCCCTTCAAATTAGCCCGCCATTGTTGGCTCCCTTCCCGCTCGATATTTGGGAAGAGGACCAGGGCCTCTATAAATAGGACCAGCCACCCACAGAGCAAGGGGGTCGTTTGGTCGGTTGGTTGAGAGAGAGAGAGAGGGAGAGAGAGAGAGAGAAAAAGGTGACTGAACTCCTCCCAGTAGTTCATCGCCCCAGCCAAGAACAGACCCTCACGAGGCTGTTCTTCCTTGTATTGTTCATCATCATCAGCCCAAGAGGCAATCCACCATACCACACACTGGAGTAGGGTATTACACCACAACGGTGGGCCGAACCAGTATAAACCTTGTGTCTCTTGCGTTGTTCTTTCCGTAGTTTAGATCCTGGCATGGCGGGGGGTGCAGGTAGGTAGGAGGCGAAATCTCCGCGCGCACCCCAGTGTTCGAACCTCAAGGGTCTGCCGGAACCCGAAATCCGACATTTGGCGCGCCAGGTAGGGGTGCACCGGAATCCACCTTCTACCGCTTCGTGCCCCATCGCGTCGTCATCACCATGTCCGGCGACCAGGCGGGCAACTCAGATCCATGGGTGGTGTGGCCCGCCCGCGCAGAACCGCTCGCCTCGGGCGACCCCATGCCCCAGGCAGCTCGTGGTCCGCAGGGCGCCGCGGGCCGCGGGTGACGCGGACAGGCTTCGACAGCTCTCACACCACGGTAGGCGCGGTCGGCAGCAAGGGCCTCCAATCACGCCGCGACCACGACGCCGTACACCCGCAAGGAGCAGGCGAACTCGAGGGCCGCGCTCACAGTGGCCCGAGAGCTGCTGCAGTGCAGACTGCTGGAGGGCGGCCGTGACGTGCTGCTGGAGCGGGTGGCAGAGCTCCTGGGCTTGGCCGCCTTGGGGGCTCACCCCTTCTGCACCCATCTCCCATCTCAAGCCTAGGGTGGCCCGCGCGGGGGCTCCGCGCACGCCCGCGGGCTCCAAGGCTACTCCAACACCAGCGAGGCTGTCAGCACCGGACCGGCGGCGGCGCTGCCCCCGCTCCCGGTCCGCGAAGAAGAAGGACTCGACGCGACCCGCGGCCCCAGTGGACAGCCGCGCTGCCACCCCATGGTAGGCGCGTCAGGCAGGACCACGTGGCACGCAGAGCACTACGGCGTGGCCTTCGAGATGACGGCGCCAGAGGAATACGTGTCCCTCATGATGGACCAAGGACACCCGCACGAGGGCGAACAAGGCTCGCTCCTCAGCCCAAGCTGGGGGGACAAGGCGCCAGAAGCTGAGCCCTTCCAGGAGTCCCGGGACGGTCTCACTGGGCACATTGGAGGCAACGATTATCGGGTACCGCTAATTCTTCAGCAGGCATACGCTAACCATGGATCGCAGGAGGTGCAGGTTGCCACAGCGAGCAGCTGCCCCGCTCCCACAGTCTCCTACCCCTCGGGAGGAGGGCGCAGGGGGCTGCAGGAGAGGGGCAGGGATCCAACATCACCACCATGGCGTTCGGAGCAAGGTGTCGTCAGGAGGTAGGCCCTCCGCTGGGGAGGTGCCTTAGGGCCTGCCTCGGCGGAGGACACGTGCTCGTCGGGGGAACCACTGGCGACCGCTCTACCCCATCGGCGGCGTCCTGGTTTTCGGTCGTCGTTGATGGTACTAGAGTGTGGCGCAAGCCGGGGCCCTCATCTGGCGATATGAAGCAAGGCCAGTACCTGTGAAGAAGGCCCAGTGCCTGTGAAGCTCGCCGCCCCTTGACACTCTCACGTAATAATGAGTGGGGCTGTACATGCCCCGGAGTCTCAGGGGTGCCGGCCTCAGGTCCTGGGGCTCCCTCCCACGCCCAATGGCAGCACTTAGCTCCGTGCTGGTGAGAAGACGTCCAAGACTAGACTAGGTGCCGGACGCGGCCTTTTGTTTGCTTTCGTTGCTCTTCCCTTTGGTTGTCGCTTTCCCCCGCTGGATTCAAGTTGGATTCGAATTTGAGATTTGCGTGTGTTCGGGGAAGGGGTGCTTAGTCTCGTTCAAGCAATTTCTCGCGTTTCGGTTACCACTTCGCCTCAGCTGCCTCCCCTCGTGAGCCCCTCGCAAGCCGGGTCAGGCCTAGCTTGCGCGCAGCCCAGACTGCCGCCGCCGCGTCCTCTCAGGAGGGTGTTTACTATAGATCCTACGATTCAATCGGGGGACACTCAGGACACCACAGCCTCCCACGGGCTACCTCGGGGCCAGCATGGGACCAAGGTAAACTAGCCGACCAGCGCGTCGCTTAAGCCAGCCACTTGGCGCAGGCTCATGGGCAATGTAGCGTCTACTTATACGATAAACACAAGTTTTACATGAGGGGCTCCCCCTCCCAAAATGCTCTCACAGCTATTAGGCCAAAACCTGAGTTCTATTCATGCAGGGTAAGGAAGCAGGAACAGTGCACAATCAGTCGGATGAATCCCCCAATGCGTCCTCAGGAGCACCACTAGAGCCGTTGCTGGCGCCGCTGAACTCGCCATCGCTGTTCGCGTTGCCGCCAACGGCGTCAGGGCCGTCCATCACGCTGCCCTCGTCGGCCGCCACGATCATGTCGTTGTTGTCCGAGGTGAAGGCCCTGATAAGAGCATCCACATTGTCTTCCACCCAATGCGCCAGCTCGCCTCGGACGGCTTGGGGGACTGGGGCGATGGCGGCGTCAAAATCAAAGTGGGGATCCATGCTCCGGAGGTGGCTAAAGACGCGAGAAAAGGCGCGCCTGAGCAGGGCGCGGCTCCTCTCCTCCACCAACCTGTCAGCCCTGATCGACCGCGCCTCCAGCTGCGTCACCACATCAGTAAAGAACTGAAGATTGCCCGCGTAGTTGACTGCGTGCGGCTCGCCGACGGTCTCCTCGCAGATGTTGCCCAAGGCCGCGTTGGCTCTCTCCCGGAGCGTGGTGAGCATGGGGCCGTGCTCATGCTCCAGGAGCCGCCGCTGACGTATCTCGTCTGCATTCTGGCGCGCGACGGCCTCAGCCTCCTCCACCTGTTGGCGAAGAAGGAGCACCTCGGCCTGGGAGGTGGTTAACTCACCTTGCGCCACCTCGAGGGCGGCCCGGGAAGCATCGGCCCGCCGCGTCGCCTCCTCCAGCTTGGCCCTCAAGGCGGCAGTCCTGCCTTCAGCTTCGGCCTGGATCAACCCCAACTTTTCTTCGAACTCGTGCTCGAGGTTCAAATGTGCCATCGCCACTCGACGTCCGACCTCCTCCAGGACGCGGGCCTCCAGTGCAGCAACATCATCCTCCGCCTGCGTCACCAAGCGCTCCCTCGTCTCCAGACGCTCGTACTCGCGGGTACGTTCGGCGGCTTCCAGCGTCAGCGCCTCCTCACGCTTCTGGAGCTCTGCTGATTCGCCGGAGGCCACCTTCATCGATGCAAGGGCTGCCTCGCGCAGCTCCACCTGCTCCTCCAGCGAGTGGCACCGGGCCAGGAGCTCCCGAGCCCGCTCCTCCGCCGCCGTTCGCCGCCGGTCAGCTTCCCGAGCCTCCTCAGCGGCCCAAGATCGGGCCTCCCGAGAGGCCTCCAACGAAGCCTTGGCCTCTGCGACGTCAAGATCGTGCTGACGGCGCGCACGGGCGGTGGCACCCTCCAGCTCGTGCCTCTCTGCAGCCAGGCGCAGGCCCTCGGCCTCGAGGCACGCGTCTTCATCAGCAAGCTCCTCACCAAGCAGTCTCACTGCGTCAGCCGCCCTTCGAAGGAATCCTTGGCGGAGAGCGCGACGCTCCTGAGCACGCTCGAGCACGTCTTCCACACCATCATCTGCCCCAAGCAAGCGTCGGGAGCCAAGAATCAGCACTCCCCCTCTAGGCTGGGGGCTGGCACCCTCGTGACGGCCGGGCACGCCGCGCCAGAAGCCCGGCCTAGAGCCAGCCCATCCCCAGGTGAAGAGCGCAGGAAGCGCCTCAGCCAATCGGAGTCCACGACTAGGCGAGAGGCCCACGGCAGGCTGGCTATGCCACGAGAAGGCCCGCAAAGGAGGATCGCGAGGTGCGCAGGGCCACGATACGCCTCGGGATGGTTCGTCTCTTCGATCGTCCTCACCACAAGGGCTCCGCTGCTCGGAGTGCTCGAGGACGGCGGAGGGGGCAAAGCCAAGGGGGACGGCTCCTCAGCCATCTCTGCAAGCTCGGCTGGAAGGGGCCTGCGGAGCAAGGGTCCGTAAGAGCAACAGAAGGATCGGGAGCTGGGAAGGAGAAGGCTTACTCATCAGTGGCGAAGTACTTTCTGCGCTTCAGCAGGCGACAAGGGCAGCCGTCGCCCAGGGCCACCCTTCTCTTCCGGAGGGCCCCAAAGTCCACGCGGAAGCGGCCTAAGAGTCGGGCGCAGGGATCAACCTGCGACGAAGATGGAACGTCAAGACGATCAGCGTCAGGGGCGCCTGCCTGATGTGCGCCGCCAATCGCCTCCCCAAGAGAAGCAGTTGGAGCCTCAGGGGCCCCAGTCGCAGGCGCAGAGGGCAGCTGTTTGTCACCCTCAGCCTCAGCGGCACGGGCCCCGATAACTGCTTCCTCATGAGCCTCGCCCGGCGCTGTCACCATGCCGGGAGCCCCCTCGGCCTCTGGCGCCTCATGCCTCCCTGCTCCGCCGCTTGAGGAAGAGTCGCCTTGGCCGACTGGAAGGGTAGTCACCATTACTGGGTTCTCGCGAGGTCCCTGGAGGCCGGCGGGGCGGGGCCCCCACTCATCAAAGACAAGCATCTGCTTCACAAAGTCGCCCCTGCTCTGGCAGAGGTACAGCAAGGCCCCTCCCTACCGGATGCTGCCGGGGTTGGGGTCCCCAGGCAGGGTCAAGAGCATCGTCCTCAGCACCTTAGGAGCCAGGTCCTCTTCTTGGAGCCTCATGCGATCCTCGTGCCCACGGAAGGCCCACATCCGGCGAGAGTGGCGCTGGAGAGGAGCAACGCGGCATAGCAGGAACTCCTTCACCACCTTGGGTGCTGTCACGCCAAGCGGCCTCAAGAGCGCGAAGTGGCGCCAGACGAAGACGAGCCGAGGGATCTCAAGCATCT
The DNA here is from genome assembly GCA_034509565.1 of Triticum monococcum. NCBI lineage: Eukaryota > Viridiplantae > Streptophyta > Magnoliopsida > Poales > Poaceae > Triticum > Triticum monococcum. The sequence goes on from CM067843.1 coordinate 631,784,650, forward strand.
CCTGGCCCCAGCCCGAATTGGGGACATCAGGTGAGGTCGGCCCCAATAGCAGGGGGCTGGGCACCCCTGCGTCCACATACAGCCACCGCTCGCGGAACCCAACCGCGGGCAGGGGGAGTTTGAAGTCAATCCCAGAGGCCGCAGTCTCAGACGCGTCAATGAAGCTCACGCACGCCCAGCATTGGGAAGGGTCGACAAGATGCAGCGAGAAGAAGTGGCGCAGCAAGGCAACCAAAGGAGGGATGCCCACCATAGCTTCGCAAACAAAGGCGAAGACCGAAAGGAGGGTGATGGATTCAGGACCCAGATGCATCATGTGGATCTGATAGTGGGAAAACATGGCGTTTAAGAAATCAGAAAAGGGAGGAACCAGACCCGCCCACAGGGCGTCGGCAAAATACGGGACCTCGGTGGATGTCCTGTCGATGGAGAAGTGGGACACGGGCCAGGCCGTCGTCCTCCCGCATTCATTGAAGATGGTGGCCTGAGCCGAGCTGACCTTGCCCAAGCCCTCGGCGGGAGCCGCCAGCGGCGGCGGGCAAGGCGGAGACGCGGGCTCCCTCCCTCTTCCCTTCTTCGTCGGAGCCATGGCGATGGGAAGGGGGGGGGGAGGTTTGAGATTAAGTTGAAAACAGAAGCCGGAGTTCGAGCGGAGGAAGGACAGAGGGCGCTCGAACAATAAAAAGAGGAACGGCCGTGTACGACTACGGGTCCGCCTAGCATGGCGCAAAATAAGGAGGGCGTTGGGGAACAGTGCCGCCCATGTCCAATCAACTGCCACGCAACGTCTAAGGCCGCAGGCTGTTAGGGTCTGCGGCGCTTCGCTCTTGCCCTTTCGCCTCCCTGCACGACCAAGTCCGGGCGCGCCTTGGGCCCGGGGGCTACTGTCGGCGTTCTGGGAACGGGGGTCCCCAGACTTGCCTGCCTGCGGCCTGCGGCATGGCTCAAAGGGGGGCCCAGCACGACCCATCTTCACCAACACAAACCCAAGACCCTCGCGAGGGGCCAAGCCTCACGGGGCGGACGACGCGGAGCTTCCTCAAGCACGGCCTCGTTAGGCTGGCTCACGAGGAGGCGGAGAGACCAAGGCGGGGTACCTCACGAGGTGCCCGTGATGCAAGCCATGACGACTCAGGGCGCCAGGCGGGTGCCAGCCCGCGCAGCATCCTCCTTTCCTCTTTGGTGCAAAGGGGGCAAGCGCAGCCGCGGAGTACCGAGGCATCAGGCAAAGGTTGCCATTTCGGTGCAACGAGACCAAGACCAGGAGGACTATGAGATGGAGGTCACCGTGGAGCCCAAGACGGCGTCATCAATAGAGCTTTGCGCAGACGAAGACTACTTTTGTTAGGATAGCTGATACTTGCTGTCCCCCTTCAAATTAGCCCGCCATTGTTGGCTCCCTTCCCGCTCGATATTTGGGAAGAGGACCAGGGCCTCTATAAATAGGACCAACCACCCACAGAGCAAGGGGGTCGTTCAGTCGGTTAGTTGAGAGAGAGAGAGAGAGAGAGAGAGAGAGAGAAAGGTGACTGAACTCCTCCCAGCAGTTCATCACCCCAGCCAAGAACAGACCCTCGCGAGGCTGTTCTTCCTTATATTGTTCATCATCATCAGCCCAAGAGGCAATCCACCACACCACACACTGGAGTAGGGTATTACACCACAACGGTGGCCCGAACCAGTAGAAACCTTGTGTCTCTTGCGTTGTTTCCGTAGTTTAGATCTTGGCATGGCGGGGGGTGCAGGTAGGTAGGAGGCGAAATCTCTGCGTGCACCCCAGTGTTCGAACCTCAATGGTCTGCCGGAACCCAAAATCTGACACTTCTCCCATGGCAAGAACTACCAATCTAGTTGGCCAAACCAAACGGATAATTCGAAGAGACTTGCAAAGATAACCAATCATACATAAAAGAATTCAGAGAAGATTCAAATATTATTCATACATAGACTTGATCATAAACCCACAATTCATCGGTCTCAACAAACACACCGCAAAAAGAAGATTACATCGAATAGATCTCCACAAGAGAGGGGGGAACTTTGTATTGAGATTCAAAGAGAGAGAAGAAGCCATCTAGCTACTAACTATGGACCCGAAGGTCTGAGGTAAACTACTCACACTTCGGAGAGGCTATGATGATGTAGAAGCCCTCCGTGATGACGGCCCTCTTCCGGCGGAGCTCTGGAACAGGCCCCAAGATGGGATCTCGTGGATACAGAAAGTTGCGGCGGTGGAATTAGGTTTTTGGTTCCTGTTTTGATCGTTTGGGGTTACGTGTGTATATATAGGAGTAAGAAGTACGCTAGAGGAGCAACGAGGGGCCCATGAGGCAGGGGGGCGCGCCCTAGGGGGGGGCGCCCCCACCCTCGTGACCGCCTATTTTGTTCCTTGGAGCAGGGTCCAAGTCTCCTGGATCACGTTCGGTGAGAAAATCACGTTCCCGAAGATTTTATTCCATTTGGATTCCGTTTGATATTCCGTTTATTCGAAACACTAAAATAGGCAAAAACAGCAATTCTGGGCTGGGCCTCTGGTTAATAGGTTAGTCCAAAAAATAATATAAAAGTGGAAAATAAAGCCCAATATAGTCCAAAACAGTAGATAATATAGCATGGAGCAATAAAAAATTATAGATAAGTTGGAGACGTATCAGGCATCCCCAAGCTTAATTCCTACTCGTCCTCGAGTGGGTAAATGATAAAAAGAGAATTTTTGATGCGGAGTGCTACTTGGCATAATTTCAATGTAAATCTTCTTAATTGTGGTACGAATATTCAGATTCGAAAGATTCAAGACAAAAGTTTATATTGACATAAAAATAATAATACTTCAAGCATACTACTAAAGCAATTATGTCTTCTCAAAATAACATGGCCAAAGAAAGTTATCCCTACAAAATCATATAGTCTGGCTATGCTCCATCTTCACCACACAAAGTATTTAAATCATGCACAACCCCGATGACAAGCCAAGCAATCGTTTCATACTCTAACTTTTTCAAAACTTTTTCAATCTTCACACAATACATGAGCGTGAGCCATGGATATAGCACTATAGGTGGAATAGAATGGTGGTTGTGGAGAAGACAAAAAGGAGAAGATGGTCTCACATCAAGTAGGCGTATCAACAGGCTATGGAGATGCCCATCAATAGATATCAATGTGAGTGAGTAGGGATTGCCATGTAATGGATGCACTAGAGCTATAAGTATATGAGAGCTCAAAAAGAAACTAAGTGGGTGTGCATCCAACTTGCTTTCTCATGAAGACCTAGGGCAATTTTTTTTGAGGAAGCCCATCATTGGAATATACAAGCCAAGTTCTATAATGAAAAATTCCCACTAGTATATGGAAGTGATGAGAGACTCTCTATCATGAAGATCATGGTGCTACTTTGAAGCACAAGTGTGGTAAAAGGATAGTAACATTGTCCCTTCTCTCTTTTTCTCTCATCATTTTTATTTATTTATATTTTTTGTTTGGGCCTTTTCGCTTTTTTATGGCCTCTTTTTATTTGGGCTTCTTTGGCCTCTTTTTTATTTTTTCGTCCGGAGTCTCATCCCGACTTATGGGGGAATCATAGTCTCCATCATTCTTTCCTCACTGGGACAATGCTCTAATAATGATGATCATCACACTTTTAATTTTCTTATAACTCAACAATTACAACTCGATACTTAGAACAAAATATGACTCTATGTGAATGCATCCGGCGGTGTACCGGGATATGCAATATGACAATGATGGAGTGTGTCATGAACGGAGCGTTGGAAAGTTGCATGGCAATATATCTCGTAATGGCTATGGAAATGCCATAATAGGTAGGTATGGTGGCTGTTTTGAGGAAGGTATATGGTAGGTGTATGATACCGGCGAAAGGTGGGCGGTATTAGAGAGGCTAGCAAAGGTGGAAGGGTGAGAGTGCGTATAATCCATTGACTCAACATTAGTCATAAAGAACTCATATACTTATTGTAAAAATCTAGAAGTTATCAAAGAAAAGTATTACGCGCATGCTCCTAGGGGGATAGATTGGTAGGAAAAGACCATCGCTCGTCCCCGACCGCCACTCATAAGGAAGACAATCAATAAATAAATCATGCTCCGACTTCATCACATAACGGTTCACCATACGTGCATGCTACGGGAATCACAAAACTTAACACAAGTATTCTTTAAATTCACAACTACTCAACTAGCATGACTTTAATATTATCACCTCCATATCTCAAAACAATTATCATGCTTCAATCTTTTCTTAGTATTCAACACACTCAAAAGAAAGTTTCACAAATCTTGAATACCAAGCATATTATTATTAAGAAAGTTAGCATGCTATTAAGAGACTCTCAAAATAATTTAAGTGAATCATGAGATACCAATAGTTTCTTTAAAATGAATCCACCACCGTGCTCTAAAAGATCTAGGTGAAGCACATAGAGCAAAATTATCTAGCTCGAAAGATATAAGTGAAGCACATAGAGTATTCTATTAAATTTTAGTTCATTTATGGCTCTCTCAAAAGGTGTGTACAGCAAGGATAATTGTGGCATACTAAGACACAAAGACACAAATAATACAAGACGCTCCAAGCAAAACACATATCATGTTGGTGAATAAAAATATAGTTCCAAGTAAATTACCGATGGAAGTGGACGAAAGAGGGGATGCCTCCTGGGGCATCCCCAAGCTTTGACTTCTTGGTGTCCTTGGATTATCTTGGGGGTGCCATGGGAATCCCCAAGCTTAATCTCTTGCCACTCCTTGTTCCATGATCCAACCAAAGAATTCACCCAAAACTTGAAAACTTCTCAACACAAAACTCAAAATAGAAAACTCGTGAGCTCCGTTAGCGAAAGAAAACAAAATGCCACTTCAAGGTACTGTAATGAACTCATTTTTTGTTTATATTGGCGTTAAACCTACTGTATACCAACTTCTCTATGGATTATAAACTATTTTACTATCCATAGATTCATCAAAATAAGCAAACAACACACGAAAAACAGAATCTGTCAAAAACAGAACAGTCTGTAGTAATCTGTAGCTAGCGCAAGATCTGGAACCCCAAAAATTCTAAAATAAGTTGCTGGACGTGAGGAATTTATCTATTAATCATCTGCAAAAAGAATTAACTAAATAGCACTCTTCAAATAAAAATTACAGCAGTTCTCGTGAGCGCTAAAGTTTCTGTTTTTTACAGCAAGTTCAACAAGACTTTCCCCAAGTCTTCCCAACGGTTCTACTTGGCAAAAACACTAATTAAACACAAAAAAACACAACCAAAACAGAGGCTAAATAATTTATTTATTACTAAACAGGAGCAGAACGCAAGGAATAAAAATAATTGGGTTGCCTCCCAACAAGCGCTATCGTTTAACGCCCCTAGCTAGGCATAAAAGCGAGGATAGATCTAGGTATTGCCATCTTTGGTAGGAAATCCATAAGTGGCTCTCATGATAGTTTCATATGGTAATTTTATTTTATTTCTTGGAAAGTGTTCCATGCCCTTTTTAAATGGAAATTGAAATCTAATATTCCCTTCCTTCATATGAATAATCGCACCAACCGTTCTAAGGAAAGGTCTACCAAGAATAATAGGGCAAGAAGGATTGCAATCTCTATCATGAACAATGAAATCTACAGGCACATAATTCCTATTTGCAACAATAAGAACATAATTAATCCTTCCCATAGGTTTCTTAATAGTGGAATCCGCAAGATGCAAGTTTAGAGAGCAATCATCAAAGTTACGGAAATCTAGTAAATCACACAAAGTCTTGGGAATAGTAGAGACACTAGCACCCAAATCACACAAAGCATAAAACTCATGATCTTTAATTTTAATTTTAATAGTTGGTTCCCACTCATCATAGAGTTTTCTAGGGATAGAAACTTTCAACTCAAGTTTTTCTTCATAAGATTGCATCAAGGCATCAACAATATGTTCGGTGAAGGCTTTATTTTTACTATAAGCATGTGGAGAATTTAGCACGGATTGCAACAAGGAAATACAATCAATTAAAGAGAAACTTTCATAATTAAATTCCTTTAAATCCAATATAGTGGGTTTAGCAACATCTAGATTTTTATTTCTCTCAATCCCACTTTCATCAATTTCATCATTAAGATCTAAACACTCAGAATTTTTAGAACGTCTTTCAGGTAAAGGAAGATCATATTCAGTTTCACCAAGATTCATATTGGAAAATAAAGATTTAATAGGAGACACAACAATAACTTTTAGATCTTCATCTTGATTTTCATAGGTATTGGAAGAACACGCTTTAATAAAGGCATCTTTGGAAGCACGCATCCTAGCGGTTCTTTCCTTACACTCATCAATTGAAATTCTCATGGCTTTTAGAGACTCATTGATATCATGCTTAGGTGGAATAGATCTAAGTTTCAAAGAATCAACATCAAGAGCAATTCTATCAACGTTCCTAGCCAAATCATCAATCTTAAGCAATTTTTCTTCAATCATAGCATTAAAATTCTTTTGCAAAGAAATAAATTCTTTAATATTAGATTCAAAATCAGAGGGTATCTTATTATAATTTCCATAAGAGTTATTGTAGGAATTCCCATAATTATTAGAAGGATTACTAGGATATGGCCTAGGCTTAAAATTCCCTCTATAAGCGTTGTTACCAAAATTATTCCTACCAACAAAATTCACATCCATAGATTCATTGTTATTATCAATCAAAGTAGACAAAGGCATATCATTAGGATCGGAAGAAACACTCTTAGTAGCAAATAATTTCATAAGTTCATCCATCTTTCCACTCAACACATTAATTTCTTCTATCGCATGCACCTTTTTATTAGAAGATCTTTCAGTATGCCATTGAGAATAATTAACCATAATATTATCTAGGAGTTTAGTAGCATCTCCTAAAGTGATTTCCATAAAACTGCCTCCCGCGGCCGAATCTAAAAGATTTCTAGAAGCAAAATTCAATCCGGGATAAATTTTTTGTATAATCATCCACAAATTCAAACCATGAGTAGGTCAATTACGTATCATTAATTTCATTCTCTCCCAAGCTTGTGCAACATGTTCATGATCAAGTTGTTTAAAGTTCATAATATCGTTTCTAAGAGAGATGATCTTAGCGGGAGGAAAATACTTAGAGATAAAAGCATCTTTGCACTTGTTCCATGAATCAATACTATTCTTAGGCAAAGACGAAAACCAAGCTTTAGCGTGATCTCTAAGCGAAAAAGGAAATAGCTTCAATTTAACGACATCATTATTGACATCTTTTTTCTTTTGCATATCACATAAATCAATGAAGCTATTCAGATGAGTAGCGGCATCTTCACTAGGAAGGCCAACGAATTGATCTTTCATAACAAGATTCAACAAAGCAGTATTAATTTCACAAGATTTAGCATCGGTAAGAGGAGCAATCGGAGTGCTAAGGAAATCATTATTGTTGGTATTGGTGAAGTCACACAATTTAGTAGTATCTTGAGCCATCACGACAAACAAGCAATTTAACACACGAGCAAAAAAAAAGCAAACAGGCAAAAAGAGGCAAATAGAGAGGGAGGATAGGGAGAGATAGGGCAAATAAAATGGCAAGGGTGAATTGGGGGGAGAGGAAAACGAGAGGCAAATGGCAAATAATGTAATGCGAGAGATAGGGATTGTGATGGGTACTTGGTATGTTGACTTTTTGCGTAGACTCCCCGGCAACGGCGCCACAAATCCTTCTTGCTACATCTTGAGCTTGCGTTGGTTTTCCCCGAAGAGGAAGGGATGATGCAGCAGAGTAGCGTAAGTATTTCCCTCAGTTTTTGAGAACCAAGGTATCAATCTAGTAGGAGCCCATGCTCAAGTCCCTTGTACCTGCACAAAGCGATAGCTACTCGCAACCAACGCGATTAGGGGTTGTCAAGCCCTTCACGGTCACTTACGAGAGTGAGATCTGATAGATATAATATTTTTGGTATTTTTGGTATAAAGATGCAAAGAAAAAAGTAAAGGCAAAGTAAAAAAGCAAAGCAAGATTAAAGTAATGGAGATTGATATGATGAGAATAGACTCGGGGGCCATAGGTTTCACTAGTGGCTTCTCTCAAGAGCATAAGTATTCTACGGTGGGTGAACAAATTATTGTTGAGCAATTGACAGAATTGAGCATAGTTATGAGAATATCTAGGCATGATCATGTATATATGCATCACGTTTGTGACAAGTAGATCAAAACGATTCTGCATCTACTACTATTACTCCACTCATCGACCACTATCCAGCATGAATCTAGAGTATTAAGTTAAAAACGGAGTAACGCCTTAAGCAAGATGACATGATGTAGAGAGATAAATTCACGCAATATGAAATAAACCCCATCTTGTTATCCTTGATGGAAACGATACAATACGTGCCTTGCTGCCCCTTCTGTCATTGAGTAAGGACACTGCAAGATCGAACCCAAAGCTAAGCACTTCTCCCATGGCAAGAACTACCTATCTAGTTGGCCAAACCAAACGGATAATTCGAAGAGACTTGCAAAGATAACCAATCATACATAAAAGAATTCAGAGAAGATTCAAATATTATTCATAGATAGACTTGATCATAAACCCACAATTCATCGGTCTCAACAAACACACCGCAAAAAGAAGATTACATCGAATAGATCTCCACAATTGAGGGGGAGAACTTTGTATTGAGATTCAAAGAGAGAGAAGAAGCCATCTAGCTACTAACTATGGACCCGAAGGTCTGAGGTAAACTACTCACACTTCATCGGAGAGGCTATGATGATGTAGAAGCCCTCCGTGATGACGGCCCTCTTCTGGCGGAGCTCCGAAATAGGCCCCAAGATGGGATCTCATGGATACAGAAAGTTGCGGCGGTGGAATTAGGTTTTTGGTTCCTGTTCTGATTGTTTGGGGGTACGTGTGTATATATAGGAGTAAGAAGTACGCCGGAGGAGCAACAAGGGGCCCACGAGGCAGGGGGTGCGCCCTAGGGGGGCCCACCCTCGTGACCGCCTCTTTTGTTCCTTGGAGCAGAGTCCAAGTCTCCCGGATCATGTTCGGTGAGAAAATCACGTTCCCGAAGATTTTATTCCGTTTGGACTCTGTTTGATATTCCGTTTATCCGAAACACTGAAATAGGCAAAAAACAACAATTTTGGGCTGGGCCTCTGGTTAATAGGTTAGTCCCAAAAATAATATAAAAGTGGAAAATAAAGCCCAATATAGTCCAAAACAGTAGATAATATAGCATGGAGCAATAAAAAATTATAGATACGTTGGAGACCTATCAAGCCTCGTGCTGCTGTTTCTTCAAAATAAATGTTGGATCCAAGTGAGCAAATGGATGAGAAAAGCTTACTTTCCGGACCGTTTGATGGATTTTTTGTGTTGGTAGAGAGTCTGAACCAGAGGAAACGATAATTACCTCTGCATCGTCAGCTTGGCTGCCCTCAACGTCCTCCTGCTAAGTATCATTGTTAATGAGATGCATGAAAGGTGAACCAAGTGAATCAAGTTCTACCTCAACTTCTGGTTCATACGGGTCGTCATCCGGCTCTAGACTGATGCGTTCAGATGCCTTCCTCTTTGGTTTTCTTGACGGCTTTCGTCTTAGGACGAGAAGGCTTTACTTCCTTCTCCTGAGGTTTCCTTTTCCAGAACGGATCATCACCCTGTTTAAAAATAAGCAGAGGGTATTCAAAGATTGTACAGTCTAAAGGTATCAAGTGCAAAGAGGAAGAACAATACTTACAGTAGGCGTTTGTTTTGCGTGTAAAAGGGGTTTAATCCAGTTTGGCGACAGACAGCTTCTGATTCGTTCAATATTTTCTTGACAGACTCAGTGACTTCTTCATCTTTTAGCTGAATATTGATATGACGTTGGGAGTCATCTACTTCACCAGTATACTCGCACATTAAGCTGGAGCGGCGACTTTACGACAAGATACTCCAGGATATCCAGCAACGGACGAAGTCTACACCTGTTAAACTGTTGGCCAAGAAGGCTCTCAGCTTGGCGAGTTGAGGTGCGTACGGGGCCCGTTCCTGGGCACTTAGTCGTTGTGGAAGTGGATGAGTATTGGCAAGCCGGTGGGCACGGTAACCCGGCAGAGGGTTCTCATCTTCAAGGGAGGTGTCTCTACAGTAGAACCAAGTTTGATTCCATTCTTTGGGGTGACTGTGCAGCTTGGCATGAGGAAATTCAACCTCTTTCCTTTTCTGAATGGAGACGCCCCCAAGTTCAGTATTGGGTCCATCTACAAATTCAGTGCACCGGTTCAAATGGAAGAAATAAAGGAACAGCTCGACAGTTGGTTCTTCTTGTAGATACACTTCATAGAAAACTTGAAAGTTGCATATATTTGATACCGAATTGGGTCCAATATCTTGAGGGTGGAGTTGAAAGCTGGCAAGCACATCCCGGAAAAACTTCGACCGGGGCTGTTTAAAGCCACAACCTATGTGATCAACAAACACCACTACTTCACCCTGCTTGGGAGCAGGAGGATTCTCCGGCCCAGGAACTCGCCACCGGATTTCATTTTTCTTTGGTAAGGTACCGATCCGGACCATTCCATTCAGTTGCTCCTCTGTAACCTGGGAGGGAGCCTAGTTGCAGGAATAAAACTACTTGGCCATTGCAAGTGAAGAGCTGGAAAGAAATGCCGGTTTACAATTCATTCATGGTGATGCATAAGGTACAACAGGACAAAGGAATCCAAGTATGTGAAATTGGTAAACCGGAGGCTGATACAATTATGAATGACAAAGCGATAAGCGGAATAGATATACAAACATATTATTAAACCAGAGTATGACAACAGAGATAAAGGGATTGCTGATTTACAAGGGGACTAATCACTACAAAAAAATACACTTCCGTGATGATGCGTGTTTGTCACAGTAGGTCGCGTTTTTTGTCATGCATGTACACCATGACGATTTTATGACATAATCAAGATAGTCATACCGTGCTGTCGTAGAAGTGTTCCATGACATTACCAAAATTATCATCACGGAAGTGTCCACTTCCATGATGATAAATCGTGCGTCATAGAAGTGCTTTCGTTAAGGGTGACCGACACATGGCATCCACCGTAACGGAACGCCGTTAAGCTATCGGGTCGAATTTTGGATCCGATAACCCGTTAACAGCCCTGACCGATGGGAAATTTCCACGTGTAAAATTCCGATTGGTCGAAGGAAACACGTGTTGCCTCACCGTTGGGACAGATGTCATCCACTCATTGGACAGGAGGCGCCTACGATAGGTCGACACGTGGCACGGCCCAACAGTGGCCCATTCCGGTGAAAAAGGCCGACCCAGTAAAAATTAGCAGGCCAACCCATATAAGGCCTACTTGTGTCAAGTCCATTTAAGCCCACGGCCCATACGAGATGTGCCAATTCGGCCCGTTAACGGCCCATTAAAGATTTGACACCATTGCAGCCCATCGTCAGTTCGAGCCCATTAACAGCCCGCTATATATTTGGGCTCAATATCGGCCCGATGAGATTTCGGCCTGTTAATGGCCCATTTAATGGAGGGGCCAACTTTCAGGATGTACATCTTTCGGCCTTTTAGCGACCCATTTAAATGTTGGGCTACTTTCCGGCCTGGTGTATCTTTCAGCCTGTTGACGGCCCATAAATCTGATGGGCCATTTGTAGTTGGACCTGAGTTTTGGCCTTTTAGCGGCCCATTTAAGTGTTGGGCCAATTTCTGGCCCGGTGTCACTTTCAGCCTGTTGACGGCCCATAAATCAGTTGGGCCATTTGTAGTAGGACCTGAGTTTTGGCCTTTTAGCAACCCATTTAAGTGTTGGGCCAATTCCCGGCCCTGTGTGCCTTTCGGCCTGTTAACGGACCATAAATGAGTTGGGCCATTTGTAGTCGGACCTTAGTTTTGGCCTTTTAACGGCCCATGCCCTTCATGGTCCAATACCAGCCTGGTTTATCTTTCGGCCTACTAAAGGCCCACAACACAGTTGGGCCGTTTATAATATGACCTGACTTTCGGCATCTTAGCGGCCCATGCTCTTCATGGTCCAGTACAAGCCTGCTGTCTCTTTCGGCCCGCTAAAGGCCTACAATATAGTTGGGCCATATGTAGCCCAAACTTAGTAACGACCAGTTAATGACCCGGGAGGTAAGAGGGCCGACCATTAACTTTCGGCCTAGTAACGGCCCATTAACTTAATGGGCGCACTAAAGTTCGTTCATATCTTTAGGCCAAATTAGATAATTTGAGCCCATTACGACGAGCAAGTATGCACAAGACCAAAACCGATCAAGCAAAGGTATGGCATACAAGGAATAACATTGCACATCCAGCATATATTACAGGAAATTACATCCACTGGGCAATCAAAGATTGATGCCAGTGCAAATAAATGAGCAGAACCTAACCATCTACAACGTCACGATCTGCAACCTCAGCACAGATGACGCCCATAAGCATGTGGGCAAGTTCTTGCTGCTTTGGTACATTGTCTCTAAAAACATTGATCAGTTGTTGTGTCGCACGACTCTGCACCTTTGATTCATCCACCATTTCCATCATTGCTTTAGCCATTAATTGGTTCACAACCATACATTTATTCCGTTGCATTCGAGACAGAGGATACTGAACAGATTCAGATGGCGATTTTGGCAGGCTTGTATTATTGATAGTGGAGAGTGTCTCGACCACTGGATTATAACATAAATTAGGACGGGAACCAAACAGATTAATCATGAGTTATTGCCATATTACCTGGCCTAGATTTACTGGAAAGAAACAATGTGGTTGCCTTGCTATTTTCAGACTTTGTCTTCTTATCTTCAGCAGCCTGCACAAAATGAACACACTAGCATTGCTATCATTGGCCAAGTCAGATAATAGGAAAGTAACATTGACACAAAAAACGTTTGGGCAACTAGCCTACACCAAATTAACACAATATGGCAAAGCTATCATCAGCCAGGTAAGGTAATACGAAAGCAACATTGACACAATGAATGAATGGGCAACTAGAGAAGCACTACAATTCAGTAATGTGCGTGATATGAGATAGTACATTCATGCAGCTCAGTATGCAAAACTACCAGGCAGTTTTCCTTACAAAAATCAACATTGGTACCTTCAACATTTTGCGACAACTAATTTTAGATCAGATAAAGGCCAGATTCATGTCGATTAACAAAATACATGCTGATGTAAAAATATAGTGATATACAATAGGTACTTACATCAGCATTGGAGCACAGAGAATTCCCGCAAGATATTTTCCTCGAATACGATCCCAATGGAGGAAGTCTTGTATCGTTTAACCTTATTTTCTAAAAGAGAGATGGGTAAGAAACATGTAGAAAATATGATCATAATGCTATAAAATTTCATGATGCGAGGATACGCACACGCTTCTTAGAATGGAGTTGACATTCTTTTGCTGGACTGGAGCGGACTAGTTCTTTGGGCACTGGAATCTGCTTATTATCAGTGAGAGTTGGGTTTCTCTGTGCTGGAGCAGTATCTATGATAAATGGAGTTGGTTTATTATCTCCTGGCGTTTGGATCTTTTGCAAAGACCTGGTTTGTAACCCTTCGGATTCTAACATAGCCGTCTTCCCCTTGCATGCCTTATATAGAAGAATGGTGATTCAGTTATAAAACATGCTACAACAGAGATGGAATAGTTACTGAAGAATAGAAAGACATGACATATTGACATGTATTCCCTCCATCCGGAAATAAATGAATGGGTCTAGGCGTATTTCAGTTCTAGATACATCCAGTTTTATCCATTTCTGCGACATTTAATCCGGACAGAGGGAGTATGATCTAAGAGCTAGGGATACGACAGGACAACATAGTAAAAAAACACTGAAAAACCCACTACAGAACCAAAGTATTCAAACCCACTGATATGAGATATTACACTCATGCAGCTCAGGATGCAAAACTACCAGGCAGTTTTCCTTGCAAAAATCAACATTGTGGCCTTTAATCATACATTTTGCTACAACTAAATTTAGATCAGGTAAAGGTTGGATTCACGCTGATTAACAAAATACATGCTGATGTAAAAATATAGTGATATACAACAGGTACTTACATCTACATTGGAGCATAGAGAATTCCTGCAAGAATCTTTCCTCATAAACGATACCATTGCAGAAATTCTTCTATCTGTTAAGCTTATTTTCTAAAAGAGAGATGGGTAAGAAACATGTAGAAAATATGATCAGCATGCTATAAAATTTCATGATGCAAGGATACGCACATGCTTCTTAGAATTGAGTTGACATATTTTTGCTGGACTGGAGCGGACTAGTTCTTTGGCCACTGGAATCTGCTTATTATCAGTAGGAGTTGGGTTTCTCTGTGCTAGAGCAGTATCTATAAAAACTGGAGTTGGTTTATTATCTCCTGGCGTTTGGATCTTTTGCAAAGGCCTTATTTGTAACCCTTCAGATTCTAACATAGTCGTCTTCCCCTTGCATGCCTTGTATAGAAGAATGGTGCTTTAATTATAAAACATGTGACAGCAGAGAGATGGAATAGGTACTGAAGAATAGAAAGACATGACATATTGACATGTATTCCCTCCATCCGGGAAAACAATGGATGGGTCTAGGCGTATTTCAGTTCTAGATACATCCTTTTTATCCATTTCGGCAACATGTAATCCGGACGGAGGGAGTATGGTGTAAGAGCTAGGGATACGATAGGACAACACAACAAAAAACACTAGTTGAATGTAAAATTGTATCCTAGCGGAATATGTACAGAAATAACTAAGGCAACATACACGTGTATGATTGGGAAAATAAGATGGCATTGCAACAGAGCACTAGAACAACACTTCAATGTAAAAAAACATGGTATGGTAGACAGATGAAGTACATACTGATGAATAACAATGCATAAGATATTCAGAAGCATGATGTCCAAATTAAGCAGATGGCATTGTGATAGAGTAGAATGACAGTACTTGAATTTGAAAACATGTTATCATGAATGGAATAGGTACTGAAAAACAGGAAGGCATGGCATATTTACATGCATGATCAGCATGCTAAGCACATGTCATTGCAACAGAGTAGATACACTCCAGGACATTATATGCATGTTGTACCCATATCACAGGCCAAGTTAGAGAAAGGACCTAGTGGGGTGAAGAGGATTCATCATCTTTCCGCAAGTCTTTTGAAGAACTGCCTTTACATGTTCCATCATATTGGGTATCATTGACATCAAGTTTATTGGCCTTTACATTGCTCCGTGAGGTTCTTGTGGATATATCAGTGTGTGCAATTATATCTGACATGCATGGAAGACAACTAGTAGTTAGATTTATGTAATGAGTGCCTGTAGGAGATGACATAAATAGCAGGACTAGGGTTAACTAGCAGCAACATGTCTCATAAACTAAAGGGAGAACGCAGATGAAAGCTACAGAATATGTATCGTTTGTACTCAAGATTAACTAGATGGCACACAAAAGTATTAAAGAACAACATAGGTAATACTAGAAGTGGTACAATACTATAACCACCAGCATGTGGGATAGCATTGGCTGATGGATGATAACTATGGAACAACATTACCTAAAGAACAAGTATCTTAGCTGAACTATGGAACAATGTTAACTCTTGAACAAGACTCGTAAGAGATCAGCATGAATATACAGTGAAATGTGATGATCTGTTTTCCATGCTTAGATGAATAACAAAGCCATCAATGTTGCACACAAGTACGATGAGGGTACAACCTATCTGGCTGCCATCCATAGGAGTGAGCATCATGTGCTGACTTGTCGATGGCCCTGCAGTTGTTGTGGCTATTCATGTCGGGCATGCACATTCGATGTAGAGAACTTTTGAGTGGGGACTATAGCTCCCTTCTGGTGTATGCTTCCCTTGTTGGAGCAACCGCGGTGAGTCGGAAGACAGTGTGTCTGAAGATGCAGATAACACATAATGTTAAGAACGACATATCTCTTTGATATGAAGAAATACACTAAGAGATCAACAGCAAGGTACGAGAGTGGTCACACGTCTGTTGACCGAAGACTAAATTGGGGTCACATGATTTTATTTTATTTTGGTACTGTCCGATCTACGCCGGATGGCTGGCCGTCTTGTGCCTCCCGGCTGACACTGTTCAGAATCTTCCCCGAAGAGCCAGCGACCAATGGCAGAGCAGCCCGCTTACACCGTCCGTGGCCCCGGTCAAAACCCCGCTCCCCGCCCCACCGCACTGCCGTGGTTGCGCAGCCCCCGGGCCAATCCACAAAGACTCTCCGTCATCCAAATCCGGCAGCGGCAGTACCTTTAACCCACGCAACTCTAAAAGATAGCCATCTAAGCGCTGCTTCTACGGCAAACTTGCGGCCCCGCACCCTTACGTTAGACACCAGCCAACCGGTAGCCTAGGAGCTCCGCCGCCTCGAGGGGTGCTGCTTCCCATTGGGAATCGATTGGCCCAGAATAAAAATTCAGACAACTAACGCCTAAATAAAGTGATTTGAGATGAAGGTGCGACCTATCTGGCGGCATGGTGAAGTAGGCAGGTCCAGCTGCCGAGTTGGTGAGGCCGGCACGGTCGTGGATGCAGTGCCAGGAGTCTGGACGGATCCGAAGTTGGAGCCGCTCCAGCGCCGTGAACAATGGGCGGGGGGGGGGGGTGAATCGGCTCCGGTACGGTTCACGCGGCCGTCGTCGAGGCAGCACTAGCAGCACGGAGTAAGAGGCACACGACCCAGTGCACAATGACAAATGGACAGCGTCTCCGGCATTAGGGAGGAGGGCGGCTGTGAAATTGGTGCGGTGGGGGGCGCCATGGAGGTGGGGCTGAGGTTTCGCGGCTCGGGAGAAGGGAGCTTCCCGGGGAGAAGGTGATTTGGCGCCCACGAGGTATGAATGGGGGGGGGGGAATTGGGTGGGGGAGTGGAACCATGTCTTGCGGACGCATTTGTCTGAAATGTGATTGGGAGTTATAGTTCTACCCTTGCCTATAGGCTTCTCAGCTTGGGTCTGTGTACTGACGGTCAGGAATATTAGAGTAACTTTGCTTCTCCCAAAATAGTAGGCGGGAGTGATTTCGGGAGAGGAGGGCGTGTTTTGAACTATAGTGGGCGCGAGCGATTTCGGGCGAGGAGAGCGTGTTTTGAAATAGTGGGCGCGAGCTATTTCGGGCGAGGAGAGCGTGTTTTGCCGACCATGGTTTATGAATTATTCAGCGCATGCCATTTCGGCCGAGGAGAAGGCGTTCTTGGATGAAGTTACGAACCTACCCTCGATGTACAACGGGCCAATTGATGCGTGTCCCACATAGGACGGTAATTTCGCGTCTCCCATTTATTTGCTCGGGAGAATTCCACCTAGCAGAGAGGATGTTTAACGGTTCGTTCAAATTTTGGGAGAACGAGCATCCATGTCTACCTTACCAAGTCGATTCGGATCAAATTTTGAAATATTAGCTTGCCACTTCTTTTTTAGATGGAGAGATGATGCTCGGGAGTAATGTGTTTTTATATGCTCATTGCTAGCGATGTACTATATGACAAATAGTTGACCCACTCAAAAACGCGAATCAAACACAAAATGAAATATCTTGATTCAATGAAATAGCTCATTCAGTAGGTCAAAATAGTGAACTAAATCCAAAATTGAACACCTCAATCGAGTAGCATGTTGTACAGTATTATAGTACTCCATGAACATGTTGAAAGTCAAATTAATGAACTTGTTTGATATACGCATATTTCCGTTCATGTGTGGATTGCAGACAACATGTTCTCCAATTTAAATATTTGAATGCAAGTTTATATCGAAACATGGTTTATATCAGTCTTTGATGCATAAAATGCGACCTCCCCCTCTCCCGGACTCCTGTTCTCTCTCTCTCTCTCTCTCTCTCTCTCTCTCTCTCTCTCTCTCTCGCCGACAATCTTCAATTCTGTCGCACGCATCCGACACAAAAACCTTGTTGGTCCCTCTCCCTCTCCATTTCTCTCCATCTCTCTCTCTCTCTCTCTCTCTCTCTCTGTCTCTTTGTGTGTGTGTGTGTGGGGGGGGGGGTCTTTCTAGTTCGCATGCATATATACACCATCTATATGTCTCTCTCGCACACTATGTATGATACTCTAGCTAGTCTAAGCTAGATATCTTGGGTGCACTCATCGTACGCGCACAAATTCCTTGGCTCTTTGCCCGTAACTCTCTCATGCACCACTATGTCGTCTCGGAGCTCTTCCCCCTCTCTCAAACTCTCCATCCACCTGGGTCACACATACACATGCATATCTCACGCGCACCCAATAGGCCCATCTAAAACTCTATCTCTCCCCCTCGTTCTCTCTCCATCTCACACGCGCGCACACACAATCTCATGCCCAGCTAGCCAAGTATGATGGTCTCACACTCAATTGTAGGCACATGCAGTCCCCCCTATATGTATATGACTAGCTAATCTTAGTCTCCATCACAAACATGTACATGGTCTATCTCGATTTCTCTCAGGGCATCTTTCTATCGCACGCGCACTCCCTCGATCTCCCACCCATATAGTCCCCTCACGATCTCGATGGGATCTCTCTATCACAAACACACCCTCTCTCCCTCCCCATGCATCCATGCCATCCATGTGTCGCTCTCGACCTTTGTTCCTTGTTGGCCAGACCTCTATTGGACATGTGCTACAGGGGTGTCTCTCTCCGTTGCAAACAATCACACACTAGCTATCTTCGTGTATCTCCTCGCCTCGATTTTCCATCTCAGAGATGCATGCGTGATATGTTCGCATAAGAAATGAAAAAACACACACTCTCTCTAATTTATCGTTTGTTGTCACTTTCTCTTTCATGCACATACTCTTTTTGCACACTTACTCATTCTCCTTCACACGCACTTGATCTGTCTTGACTAAGGCACTCTCCTCGGTCCATAGCATATACATTTATTGAAAAGTCAAACATCACAAAGTTTGACCATGTACGTGGAGAAAAAGAATTACATCTAGTATGACAAACATATACCATTAGATTCACCATGGGATGTAGTTTCGTATGATGCATCTTTGGTATTGTAGATATAAATAACATTTGCATAAACCTGATCAAAGTATCCAAAGTTTGACTTCAAAAAAATTGACATGCACTGCATTATCGAGCGGATGGAATATCTCTTTCCCCCTCTCAGCTATCCGACGCACCAGTCAGCCTTATCGGGGCTCCTCAATCTCTCTCAAACTTTATTGGTCAGTTTGGTTCGTGACCTGACCCTCATGCCTTGATGGCCGGTACTGCCTGGTGTGGACGTGAGATATAAAATATTTCTGCCTGGCCAGGCTTGTCTGGTGCTGAAGCGTTTGGTTCATGCCTGGGCAAGGCAAATCATCAACGTCCCATCAATCAATCCATGCATAAATTATTTAATGCTAATATCCATCCACGTTGCTGTTAGCCTCGTGGCCACATGACCAGGCACGGCCAGGCGTTCGAAATCGGTCGCCTGGGCCAGTCTACTTGTAGTGTCTGGAGTTCAGCCAGGCTAATTAAAGTGCAAGGGAACCCAGGCCAAGCGGGTTTTCTTCTTCACAGGGTAGCAACCAAACAAGCATGCATGAAATCCAGCCACAACCCTAGGCCAGGCAAAAGATGCTCAGGACGCAAGCCAAATTGGCCTTATATCTCCCTGGTTCACACATACACATGTCCCACTCACGCTATACATATAGACCCATCCAACACTCTCCGCCCTTGTTCTATCTCCATGTGACACCCCCCTAAGTACCATAATCCCTCACTCCATCATAGGCGCAAGCACTCCCCCCTCCTAAGTATGATTATCTCTTACTAGCCATCAGGAACACACGTATTGTCTCCTTCCATCCATACGTCTATCTCGATATCTCTCGGGGCATCTTCTATCGTGCACACACCTTGTCACTCGATCTCCCACCCATGTAGTCCCATCACGATCTCCAGGGGATCTCTCTATGACAAACATACACTCTCTCCTCCCCATGTCTGCATTTTCTCCGTACATCTCTCTCGACCTCTCTCCCTTGTTTGTCAGACCCCTATTGGCCACGTGCTAGGGGTCTTGCTCTCTCGGTTCCAAATAAGCACACACTATCTCCTCACCTTGCCTCCATTGTCGAAGATGCATGTGTGATATGTTTGCATAAGACACACACGCTTTTTCTCTACTTTTATCATGTGTTGTCCATGTCTCTTTCACACACGCACACACACTTTTTTCACTCACTCACTCTCTCTCTCTAGTTAGGGAGTCTATCACGTTCATAAGCATATGGATGTTTTGAAAAGTCAAACCTCAGAAAAGTTTGACCAGGTATATGTGGAGAAAAACATTTACATCTAGAACGATCATTAGATTCATCACAACATGTACTTACTTCATACTATCATTTATCTTTGGTATTTTTGATATAAGTAATTTCTTTATAAACTTGGTCAAAGTTTCAAAAGTTTGACAAAAAAAATGTTGGAACTACATTATCGAATGGAGGGAGTAGCTCTTTCTCTCTCTCTGCTATCTCTCACGGGCCTCCCCTCTCACTCGAACTCTCTATACCGACGGATTATACGCTCACTATGTCAGCGTATAGCTCCGTATATTGTTTAGTTGACCGGTCAACCAATCCACATGCTGCCTTGTCAGCTCGTGTTCTGTATCTTTGTGTGCTGGCCCATGTGGCAGTGGGTGAAAATAAGTAAACTAGAGGCCCATCTGACACGCGGTGAAGTAAACAAAGTTGAAACCACTCGGGGTAGCACCCCGCATGCTAGTAAATTGAGGGCGCATTGAGGACAAACTTCTTGCGCGCGAAGGATGCACTCGCGCACAATTCACCACTACGTGGCGGCATGCACAGAAGGAGGCACTCGCGCACACCCAGCACAC
Source organism: Triticum monococcum (assembly GCA_034509565.1). NCBI lineage: Eukaryota > Viridiplantae > Streptophyta > Magnoliopsida > Poales > Poaceae > Triticum > Triticum monococcum. Next base: position 631,805,565 of record CM067843.1, read on the forward strand.
AACACACACCAGCAAACGTGTACATCGGCGTTGCCGCCGGTTGAGATGGACGGCGAGGTAGCCAACAAGCGGAGGCGGCTCGAGCCAAAACCGCATCCGGCGAGCCTGGACTTCATCAGCAGCGTCCCCGACGACATGCTGCTCGTCATCATCGGCCTCCTCCCCACAAAATCTGCCGCGTGGACCGCCCTGCTCTCCCGGCGGTGGCGCCCCCTCTGGCACTGCATCCCCCTCGACCTCGCCGTCGACAGCTGCCTCTGCGATGGGGCTTTTAAATGCATGGCCGCAGTCTCCAAGATCCTTTCATTGCACCCTGGGCCAGCCAGACGCCTTGACATCCGCATGTTCAGTACCAACTGCAAGGTCCAACCCAAGTTCGACGAGTGGTTCTTATCCCCCACCCTAGATCAGCTCGAGGAGCTCAGCTTTGAAGCTGGACGATGTCGCTCTCTGCCACCGTCCGCGCTCTGCCTCACGCCAACGCTGCGCCGCGCCAGCTTCAGCTCCTGCTATCTTCTCCAGATTAATGCCACGCCCGCCCTTCTTCTCCCTCAACTCAAGCAGCTCGACCTCTTCGATGTTGTCATCTCGAAGAAGTCTATGGAGCACCTGCTCCGCAGCTGTACTACGCTCGAGTACCTTCGTCTTGAGCAGATCCACGGGTTCATTAGCCTCCACATCGCCTCGACGAATCTCCGATGGATTTATGTGTCTGCTGGCCCCGCAACAAGACATCATTTGGGAAGAGATCACTCCAGTTGTTCCATGTTATGGTCATTGAGAATGCACCTTTCCTTGAGAGATTGCTTGTATCGGATCTAGAAGGTCCAACAAAAATCAGGGTGTGGGAGTCCTGGATTAGGGGGTCTCCGGACAGCCGGACTATCTCCATTGGCCGGACTGTTAGAATATGAAGATACAAGATTGAAGACTTCGTCTCGTGTCCGGATGGGACTCTACTTGGCGTGGAAGGCAAGCTAGGCAATACGTATATGGATATCTCCTCCTTTGTAACCGACCTTGTGTAACTCTAACCCTCTTCGGTGTCTATATAAACCGAAGGGTTTTAGTCCGTAGGACAACAATCACAACATACAATCATACCATAGGCTAGCTTCTAGGGTTTAGCCTCTATGATCTCATGGTAGATCTACTCTTGTAACATCCATATCATCAATATCAATCAAGCAGGACGTAGGGTTCTACCTCTATCAAGAGGGCCCGAACCTGGGTAAAACTTCGTGTCCCTTGTCTCATGTTACCATCCGGCCTAGACGCACAGTTCGGGACCCCCTACCCGAGATCCGCCGGTTTTGACACCGACATTGGTGCTTTCATTGAGAGTTCCTCTGTGTCGTCACCGTTAGGCTTGATGGCTCCTACTATCATCGATAGCGATGCCGTCCAGGGTGAGACCTTTCTCCCCGGACAAATCTTCGTATTCGGCGGCTTTGCACTGCGGGCTAATACGCTTCGCCATCTGGAGCAGATTGAAAGCTACGCCCCTGGCCATCAGGTCAGATTTGGAAGTTTGAACTACACGGCCGACATCCGCGGGGACTTGATCTTCGACGGATTTGAGCCACAGCCGGGCGCGCCGCACTGTCTCGATGGGTATGACCTAGCTCTGCCACCGGACGGTACTCCAGAGGCCGCGCCCACACCAGCTCCGACCCTTAGCTCGGAGCCAACTGCGCCAATTGAGGACGGGTGGCTAGACACCGCCTCAGGGGCTGCAGTCTCGATGGCGATCGAGCCGAACACCAGCATAATCCTCTGCGCAGCCCGTGACTCCAAGGTGCCGGACTCTCTTCCGAACCCCGAACCATCCACGCCGTTGCCAATTGAATCCGAGTGGGCGCCGATCATGGAATTCACCACTGCGGATATCTTTCAGCACTCGCCCTTCGGCGACATTATGAATTCACTAAGGTCTCTCTCTTTGTCAGGAGAGCCCTGGCCGGATTATGGCCAACAGGACTGGGATGCAGACGTCGAAGAAATTCGACGCCCACCCACCACCCACTTTGTAGCCACTATCGATGATTTAACCGACATGCTCGACTTCGACTCCGAACACATCGACGGTATGGACGACGATGTTGGAGATGAACATGAACCAGCACCAATAGGACACTGGAAAGCCTCCTCGTCGTATGACATATACATGGTGGATACACCCAATGAAGGCAACGACGACGAGATAGCGGAGGATGACCCCTCCAAGAAGCAACCCAAGCGCCGACGTCAGCGGCGCCGCTCTAAGTCCCGCCAAAGCAAAAGTGGTGATACCGGCGCAGGAGATAATAACACTCCAGATAGCGCCGAAGGCAACAACAACCCCCTCCAGCAAGATTTAGAGTAGGAGGATGAAGGAGCCAGCTCTTCTTAGAGAGCGGCCGGCGGAGAGGAGGAGAATGACAATTACAAGCCCCCCTCCAAAGACGAGGCAAGCCTCGGCGACGATGAATTCGCCGTACGAGAGGATCCCATCGAACAAGAGCGTTTCAAGCGCAGGCTTATGGCCACAGCCAATAGCCTGAAGAAAAAGCAGCAGCAGCTTCAAGCTGATCAAGACCTGCTAGCTGAAAAATGGACTGAAGTCCTCGCGGCCGAGCAATATAAACTCGAGCGTCCCTCCAAGAGCTATCCAAGGCGCATGTTACTTCCCCGACTAGATGAAGAAGCATATGAAACGGCTGATCGGCCACCTCGTGGCCGCGATAGAGAGGCATTCCGGCCAAAAGCCCAGCCTCCACCCCAATGCCATTCAAATAAAAAGGCATGGTGAGATACGCCGGACCTGCGAGACATATTGGAGGAAAAAGCAAAGCATTCAAGATCGATCTACGGATCACGAGGGCGCACCACTCTACGAGACGATAAATGTCACGCAGGATACAGTAAAAGTAAATCCGGTCGGGCCGAACATAGCGGGCAGGACCCATCCGAGCTGCATCGTGATATAGCCCAATACAGAGGCGCCGCACACCCCTTATGCTTCACAGATGAAGTAATGGAACATCAATTCCCAGAAGGTTTCAAACCTGTAAACATTGAATCATACGACGGCACTACAGACCCTGCGGTATGGATTGAGGACTTCCTCCTCCATATCCACATGGCCTGCGGTGATGACTTACATGCCATCAAGTAACTCCCACTAAAACTCAAAGGACCAGTGCGACATTGGCTTAAGAGCTTGCCAGCGGACTCCATTAGCTGTTGGGAAGATCTGGAAGCCGCATTCCTTGACAACTTTCAGGGCACTTATGTGCGACCACCAGACGCCGATGACTTGAGCCACATAATTTAGCAGCCAGAAGAGTCGGCCATGCAATTCTGGACTCGGTTCCTTATAAAGAAAAATCAAATCATCGACTGTCCGGATGCGGAGGCCTTAGCGGCTTTCAAGCACAATATCCGAGATGAGTGGCTAGCCCGGCACCTTGGTGAAGAAAAGCCGAAATCTATGGCAGCCCTCACGACGCTCATGACCCGCTTTTGTGCGGGAGAAGACAACTGGTTGGCTCGCAGTAATAACATATCAAAGAACCATGGTACCCCAGATACCAAGGAAGGGAATAGCAGGTCACGTCGCAACAAGCATAAGCGCCGCATTAGCGGCGAAAGTACCGAGGATATGGCAGTCAATGCCGGATTCAAAGGATCTAAACCCAGTCAGCGGAAAAAGCCATTCAAACAAAGTATGATGGGTCCGTCCAGCTTGGACCGTATACTCGATCGCTCGTGTCAAATACACGGCACCCCAGACAAGCCAGCCAATCACACCAACAGGGATTGTTGGGTGTTCAAGCAGGCCGGCAAGTTAATTGCCGAAAACAAGGACAAGGGGCCGCATAGCGATGACGAGGAACAACCCCGGCAGCCTGGAGGACGGAAGAGGTTTCCCCCGCAAGTGCGGATGGTGAACATGATATACGCAACCCGCATCCCCAAGAGGGAGCGGAAGCGTGCGCTCAGGGACGTATATGCGTTGGAGCCAGTCGCCCCAAAGTTCAACCCTTGGTCCTCCTGTCCGATCACCTTCGATCGCAGGGACCACCCCACTAGTATCTGTCATGGCGGATTCGCCGCACTGGTCCTAGACCCAATCATTGATGGATTTCACCTCACCCGAGTCCTTATGGACGGCGGCAGCAGCCTGAACCTGCTTTATCAGGACACAATGTGCAAAATGGGTATAGACCCCTCAAGGATAAAACCCACAAAAACGACCTTTAAAGGCGTCATTCCAGGCATAGAGGCCCACTGCACAGGCTCAATCACACTGGAAGTGGTCTTCGGATCCCCGGATAACTTCCGAAGCGAAGAGTTAATCTTCGACATAGTCCCGTTCCGCAGTGGTTATCATGCGCTGCTCGGACGAACCGCATTTGCTAGATTCAATGCGGTACCACATTATGCATACCTCAAGCTCAAGATGCCAGGACCTCGCGGAGTTATTACAGTCAATGGAAACACAGAGCACTCTCTTCAAACAGAGGAGCACACCGCGGCCCTCGCAGCAGAAGTGCAAAGCAGCCTCTCAAGGCTATCTACCAGTTCGGCGTTTCAAAGCCCGGACACCTTGAAGTGCGCTCGGGGCAATCGGCAAACAGACCGCCTGACACGTTCTGAGCTCGCATAGCAATACGACGGCCACCCCAATCCCATCCCAATGGTGTTGTTCGTGCCGCGCGTACATAATTACGCATTAAAAATACCATGGGTGCAGATGGGAAGGGGGAGGCACAACTACGGCACGCCCCAAAACGCGGCCTAAACCGCACCAGGGGCTTCCCGTTTGGTTATTTTTTCTTTTTCTTCCAGGACTTCAATCTCTGGAAACACTGCCCGACAGCTCTATTGCCGAACACATGATACATCAACCAAGGAGGTCGATAACTACGGAATTCCAAGGTGGATATAATTCCTCAGCTTGCCCTTGGAAGGGACATAGTCCTACTCTTTTGCTTATTACACTATCTATATCACTCTGCTTTAATGCAATTTTTCAAAATACTACGACTATTATTTGACTGTACACAGTAGGGCAAAACCCCACTGCAATTTTTATTTAATTAAAAACAAAATGCATATCTATGTGTTCATTAATAATGCCTAGCAACCGTACACTTCTGGTATGACCAATGCACCAGGGGCTTACGTACCCACAATATGGTGTGAAAAGTCCGAACACTTTCACAAGTGCGGCACCCCAAACTTATAGCATTATATGCAGCTCCGAATCATGTCTTTGGTCAAATGTTTGGTTTGCCCGGCTCCTATGTTTTGGTACCTTACGTTCTGCTCTATCGGCTAAGGTAGCGCTAGGAGAACTACTGCAATTGTGCCCCGGTTCTGCCAGGCCGAGCACCTCAGTAGAGAAAGCTAAAACTGACTGTCATGATAAGGCGAGAGACTGGTCGCTGTTCGGCGTGGTTTTTTTGAGTCCTTAAAAACTTATGCCGCTTAGGGCGAGGGACCGGCTCCATCCGGCTTACAGGCGTGTATTGCGCCCCGAATTCGGCCTTCCGAATACCAGGGGCTTCGCTGAAATTTAAAATTATAGAATTCTATGGCTAAGTGAGAGTGATAAAGCATTATTAGTCCGGTTGCCTTGTTCGTTGTGCTGAGCACCTCCCTTGAAGGACCCAAACATGGGAACAAGAGTGCTCAGGTTTATCCCGAACACCCCGGCACTCGTGGCATGGGGGCAGAACCGAGGACTAGCCATCTCTCAGATTGGATAAACAGCCAAGAAGAAGGTAATATTTTAAATTCACACAAGCGTTGCATAGCGAATACGATACAAGTTTTCATACATACAGGACAAAACGAGCAAGTCTCATTCAAATATTACATTTTGCGAACACTCATCCGCGATAAGACGGGCGCCCGGCAGAACACCCTCGTAGTACATCTCGGGGTGGCGGTGCTCCTTGCCCTCCAGTGGCCCCTCCTTGATCAGCTTCACGACGTCTAGCTTGACCCACTGCATTTTTACACAGGCAAAGGCCTGGCTTGCACCTTCAATGCAGACGGATCGCTTGACGACCTCCAGCCGTGGGCAGGCATCCACAAGCCACCTCACCAGGCCGAAGAAGCTGTTCGAAAGGGCGTCGCCAGGCCACAATCGGACTATGAAGCCCTTCATGGCCTGATCGGCCGCCTTATGTAGCTTGGCCATCTGCTTCAGCTGGTCGCTCATTGGCACCGGATGTTTGGCCTCAGCATACTGAGACCAGAACAGCTTCTCCGTCGAGCTTCCGTCCTCGACCTGGTAGAATAGTGCGGCATCGGACACACTGCGGGGCAAATCTGCGAATGCTCCTGAAGAGCTCCGGATTCAGGTAAGTAATCGGTAATTCACCATTGCATGCTTGCTTTGCATATAGAAAGCCTTACCCGCCGCTATCTTCTTCATCACGTCGATTTCCTGAAGGGCCTTCTGGGCCTCGGCCTTGACACTCTTCGCGCTCTCATGGGCCGCGGCAAGCTCAGACTCTCTAGTCTTCAAGTCAAGCTCCAACACCTCGTGCTTTGTCACGAGAGCCTAGAGCTCTTGCTGCACCTCGCCCACCCGAGCCTCATGCCTCTCTCGCTCAGTGCGCTCCTGGGCCGCCTTTTCGTCGGCCTGGGACAGCGCTTGCTTCAGGGTCGCCACCTCGGTCGTGGCCCCTGGCAAACATACAATGATCTTGTCATTTAGCAATCACGTCCTTTTTCTCATCTACAGTCGGGGTATTACTTACCCTTGTTCTCCTCAAGCTGCCTCTTAGCAAGGCTGAGCTCCTTCTGGGACCCCTCGAGGGCCTCCTTCGGTACGGCGACCTCCGCAGTTAGTGCGGCGGACGCCAGCAGCGAAGCCTGCACATGCATACTGACATACTTATATTAGACTCCTACGATATTATTTGATCCTCTGTTCGGCTTTTCTTTGTGAACACCGAACAAAGCATCATGGGCTACTGTCTATGCGGTAACACTTCTACTACATTTTAAAACACTTACCTTGAAGCCTATTAGAAGGCTAGTACAGGCTTCAGTCAATCCGCTCTTGGCGGACTGAACCTTCTGGATCACCGCACTCATTATAGTGCGGTGCTCCTCCTCGATGGAAGCGCTGCGAAGCGCTTCCAACATAGTGTCCGGTGTCTCTGGGTGGGCATAGGTCACCGGCACAGGCATCTCACCCTCCTTAGAAGGGAACCGCCTGCCCGAGCTCGGATCCGTTGGAGGGTCCGGCGCAGTGTTCGGCTGAGGGTCGAACTCAGAGCTCTCAGGGACCCCGTCCCCTCGGCTCCCGGAGTCCGGAAGGTCGCCTTGAGGCGCCTCCGGGACTGTCCCCCCTTGATCCGGTGCCTCTTGAGATAGCACCTCGGCGTCGTCGGCCGGATGAGGGGAGGTGGCGGTCGCGACCGGATCGCTATCCATGTTTGACGAGCCCAGGGAGCCATCCGAGGATACGTCGATATTGGCTCGGGGCGGCCTGTACAATTGAGTTCGGCATTAGGGAAAGCAATGCGACAAAGGAATCCTATGGGTTACTTCGGTATCCGAACACTTGCGATCTCCCCTGGGGCTTGCCCCTGGGCAACCACTCGTCTTCACTTTCGACGGCAGCGGTGGAGCTGTCTGGAAGGAGCGTCCTTCCCTTCTTGGACCCTTCGGCCTCCCCAGTTGGGGTGGCCTTCCTTTTCTTGTCTCCCCCAGTCGGTGGGGGAGCCTCTTCTTCCTCTTCCTCGTCTTCGGGGGGAAGAGTGCGCCGCAGAGTCATCGGATGGTGAGTTCAACGATGCTTAGCGTTGGGACTCTTTCAAGCTCCCTTGGCCTTCTTGGTCTTCTTCGGCACCTTATAAGGGGCCGGAGTCAGCATCTTCATCAGAAGAGCATCTGCGGGGCCTTTGGGCAAGGGAGCCGGACAGTCGATCTGTCCGACCATCTTCTGCCAGTCTTGTCTAAATTACGGGAGTTTAGATCTCGCATAGAGCCAATCTATATATATAAAACAAATATCTTGTAAGAGGTAAAACAACTTACCGCACTGGTGTGGCGCTTCGCGCTGAATCCGTGATCCTCAGTAATGGGGGGAGGGGCCGCGGCGCCCTTGAACAGCACCCTCCAGGCATCTTCATGCGTCATGTCGAAGAGCCTATTCAGAGTTCGGTGCTGCGCTGGATTAAACTCCCACAAGGTAAACTCCCGTTGTTGGCATGGGAGTATCCGGTGAACGAGCATAACCTGGACTATGTTGACAAGCTTGAGCTTCTTATCCACCATGTTCTGAATACACGACTAGAGTCCGGTCAGCTCTTTTGAATTACCCCAGGATAGGCCCTTCTCTTTCCAGGAGGTGAGCCGCATGGGGATGCCAGATCGGAACTCAGGGCCGCTACCCATGCGGGGTCGCGCGGCTCGGTGATATAGAACCACCCCGATTGCCACCCCTTTATGGTGTCCACGAAGGTGCCCTCGAGCCATGTGATGTTGGGCATCTTGCCCACCATGGTGCCTCCGCACTCCGCCTGGCGGCCGCTCACTACCTTCGGCTTGACATTGAAGGTCTTCAGCCATAAGCCGAAGTGGGGCTTGATGCGGAGGAAGGCCTCGTGCACGACGATAAACGCTGAGATGTTGAGGATGAAGTTTGGGGCCAGATCATGGAAATCCAGGCCATAATAAAACATGAGCCCCGGACGAAGGGATGGAGAGGGAATCCTAGTCCGCGGAGGAAATGGGTGAGGAATACCACCCTCTCATGGGGCTCGGGGGTGGGGATGAACTGTCCCTCATCTGGGAGCCGGTGCGCGATGTCGTCGTGTAGGTATCCGGCTCTCCTTAGTTTCTTGACGTCTCCCTCCATGACGGAGGAGACCATCCACTTGCCTCCCGCTCCGGACATGGTTGGAGAAGGTTGAGATGGAAGTGAGAGCTTGGGCGCTAGAGCTCGAGTGTGCGGGAGCGGATGAGCAGAGGAGGAAGAAGGCGTGGATAGAAAGGTGAATCCTTATCCCGTTATATGGGCGGACAAAATTGAGCATCCCCACTTGCCTGGTAAAACTCGCTTATCCCCCAAGCGCCGCAATTGATGGCGCGGTTAGGTTGCCCATGCCCGTATTGATGAGAATCCCGTAATAAGGGGACACGATCTCTGCTTTGACAAGACGTGTCAAAAAACTGCCTCGCGTTATGTGCGGGGCTGGTTAAATGAAATGGTTCGAATAATCACCGGGCCATGACATGACGTCATGTTACCAAAACAAGCTAGCAGATTAGATCTGTGAAGACATTATTCTCTCTACGGTGAAATGTGGAACTTATTTTGCAGGGTCGGACACTATCCTCGTAATCAAATTCTTCTGTGATGTATTCGGAGAAGGAACCCGCCTTGCAATGCCGAAGACAACTGCGCGCCGGACTCATTGTCATTGAATCCTGGTTCAGGGGCTACTGTGGGAGTCCTGGATTAGGGGGTCTCCGGACAGCCGGTCTATCTCCATTGGCCGGACTGTTAGTCTATGAAGATACAAGATTGAAGACTTCGTCTCATGTCCGGATGGGACTCTACTTGGCGTGGAAGGCAAGCTAGGCAATACGTATATGGATATCTCCTCCTTTGTAACCGACCTTGTGTAACCCTAACCCTCTCCGGTGTGTATATAAACCGAAGGGTTTCAGTCCGTAGGACAACAATCACAACATACAATCATACCATAGGCTAGCTTCTAGGGTTTAGCCTCTCTGATCTCATGGTAGATCTACTCTTGTAACACCCATATCATTAATATCAATCATGTAGGTCGTAGGGTTTTACCTCTATCAAGAGGGCCCGAACCTGGGTAAAACTTCGTGTCCCTTGTCTCCTGTTACCATCCGACCTAGATGCACAGTTCGGGACCCCCTACCTGAGATCTGCCGGTTTTGACACCGACACAGGGTCATTGACGTGCCGAAATTGACAACGTTGGTGTACTCGTCTGCCAAATTCTCCGAACTCTTTATTGGATCCATAATCATTCAGGTACAACACTCATGTTCTTCTCCGTCTTCTTGAAATTCACATTTTTTAATTTCTTCCTGATGTATTTATGACCGTCTTCCAGAAAATGATTCCCACAAGCTTGACCCAGTCCATGCGCACAGTGAAGATCTTAGCACTAAAATATATCGACCCCAATCTGGATCAAGTTGTTGGATTCCTTACATGCTTTCTGTGCATGGAGAAGCTACTCATCAAGGTGAAACTTCTTTCCTATAAGTAAACCATAATCACAACGTAGCTCAATTTTTTTGTAATTTTCCCAAATTACAATGACAAGTGTAGTGTTCAAAACTGCATCTATGCACTGCACCGAAAGAAATGTTTTTAGTATTTTTTTCTCACGTGATCACCTGCATCGTTTTTATGCTGTACTACTATAGTAGCCTAGGCTAGTCATAGTGGAAAGTAACTTAGACTACTCCAGTAACTCTATGGTTACCCTAAGAGCAAGTACTACCCCCGTCCTGGTTTACTCTTCCAATTTGTAGTATCAAAATTTGACCATAGATTTAACTGACAAAATGTTAATGCATGTCACTAAGAACTATATCGTTGGATTCGTATTTGAACATAATTTCAAATGGTGTAATTTTTAGTGACATGCATTGTCATTTTCTTAGGTAAATCTATGGTCAAAATTTTATACTAAATACGAGGTAGTATTCCCTCCGTCCAAAAATTCTTGTCTTACATTTGTTTAGATACGGATGTATCTAACACTAAAACGTAACTAGATACATCTGTATTTAGACAAATTTAAGACAAAAATTTTGGGATGGAGGGAGTACAAAAGTGGGCTATGTAGGCCAAAACATGTGCCAAATTCACTTGTGATGCATTTGGCATCGATGCCCCTCCATTGCTCACCTGGTGCCCAATCTGGATCACCTACTTTACTCTGGTGACAAATTAACTCACGCAATGAAAAAACACTGCTTGGGAGAGAGAGATGACTGAGGCAATAAAAAACACTTGTTTGGGAGAGTGAGAGGCTGGTGTAGTTGGTTTTATTGATTTGTTTATACATGTGGGTCTGTGTGCATAGCGGTGCCAACTCTCTCACATCGCGAGAGCGGTGCCAAAACCTTTTGATTTGACATCGATGCGTATTATGTGGCATACTTTTGCGAAATATGGCATCGGCTACATAGTGGAAGGAAACAAATGCCCAAGCTCTTCACGTGCTCCTAGTTAAATGAGAGGAAACAAAAGAGAGAGAGAGAGAGAGAGAGAGAGAGAGAGAGAGAGAGTGAGTGAGTGAAAAAATATCACTAGCCAGCCAACCCCATCGTATGAGCGAATGATATTGGTACCTCTTGATGACACGACAATCTTATGCAGCCATCTGCTCTAATATGTTCTCTTCTTTTGCAAATAAAAAAAGACCCGAAAGTGAAAAATGTGCTGCACTATAACAATCTCATCGAATGCCTTGATCTCCATCTTACAGAAATTTATTTGATTGACTACCGAGGCAGCACATCTGATATTAAATTGGCCAGGTTCTTTGTTCTGGAGGCAAGTGTGCTCAAGGTAATGAGGTTTGGCCTTCTCTGGCGCAACAATGAATAGCGTGCTGATCACCGCAAGCGTCTAAGCCTAAATGACAAAGTATCCGCAGAAGCTGAATTTGTTTTTGAGACATCAAGTGGCCAGAGACTCGAAAACTTATTTGCCCATTAGTGACTTGTCAGGGAGGTGGATTTTAGTTTGTACGATAATGCTGCATCCACCTAAAGTAACGAAAGTTCTTAAGTAAACTTCCTAGTAATTCCCTCTTCGTAGGTGCAGCATTACTCCTAACATTTGTAATATCAGTTTGAAACTTGTAATATTGCCGTGTCCTATTCCAGAGTTTTCAAAATCCTGCGAATCAAACAGGTCCTGAGTTGGTGATGATGTTGTGCCTCCCATCTTTCACCAATAGCCGTCGGATCTAGATCTGACGCAGACAAACCAAGCTTCTCCATTTTTGCAAAAATATGCCCACACTTGTTCCTTATTTACAAACAACTCCTTGTCTCTCAAAATCAGCCTTATCTCCTCCCCACCACATCTAGAAGGCCGTGGAAAATCTGGCGCGATGGCCGCTGCCGGAGCCGTCCACCCCCAATCTTGGTGTTCCGTGCAATGCACGGGCATCTACACACGGGAAATTATGTCAAACAGGGCTAGTTGTAAGTAGGCTAGCTCTACAGCCATGATGATAGTGACTGCAGATGGTGAGGCTGCCTATGGTATGCCAAACACGGCGCCTATACTCAGGTGTCATCTCCGACGCAGGGTTTTGTCACTTCACTGTGAGGAGTAGCACGCAATAATTTGACCAACGGGTAGCACAGTGCTAGTACTCCTACTACTACATTTGTAGTACTACTACTATTACTAGTAGCACCACCGTCTAGATTTAGGAGTACTACCACGTCCATCTGGATTTTAGTATTTGACTAGCAATATCTAGTAATGCATATCACAAAAAATGTACTACTCCCTCTGTAAATAAATACATGGTGTTTTATTCCTATCGGCGAGAGAACTTAATGTTTTTTTGCTAACTAGAGTACTAATAGGATTACATGCAATGAACTAAACACTGCATGTCATGTTTGGTAGTCTCAAGTCATTGAAAGCATGCACGGCCCACATCTCTCATTGGTTGATATGTCACGAAATAAGAAGCAAGGAGGGAGTTAATGCACCATGCCGAAGTATTTTGAGATTATTTGGTTTTTGTAAGGTGACTTACACAACATTTTTGTTTACATGCATTAACATTTTATTAGTTAAATCAAAGGTCAAAACTTGGCGCAAAATGCAAAGGGGACCAATAAACTAGTAAACATCAAACTTCTCTTGTTTGGCCCCAACCAGAGGTCCGGTGAGATGACTATACTGCACCGGTACGGAGGGGGACGTAGCTTCATTGACTTACGGCAACTGCCTTTGGGTGAATGACACGTGGGCCCAGGGGGTGGCTGGCCCACCTATCATACAACCAAAGGCAGGTGCAGTAGAGGGCCGAGGAGTAGTACGAAATACTACGCACCTACGCATGCTAACCAAGGGCAAGAGTGATCACTCGAATTGCAAGATCAGTTGACTAGAAGCTATGCTAAACCCATGGAGGCGATGAGCGCGAGCATCAGCCGGCTGTGCCAGATGGTCCACGATGCCGGCCTGCGGCCGAGCACTAAGGAACGTCTCCAGGTAGTATTGCTTGAGGCCGCCAGGGCGAGGGGCCGCTTGGACGACAGCTTTATCTCCTTGTTCGACGAGGTCCTCGTCGGTTTCCTTGACAAGTTCACTGTCGTCAAGAAGCTTGCGGACGACTTTGACGTAAGCCTCCAACCGACGCGCCCAGGCTCTGCAATGCCCGCCACCCTCAATGGCCACTATGGTGCCAACCTCTTTGACGCACTGGTGGCCCTGCGACTGCTCGCCGTCGTGCTGGAGAATGTCCAGCTCGAGGTCGCGCTCGCCGCGCAGTGCCTGGCACAACAAGACACCATTGACATAATCACCCACGTCTACACACAAATTGTCCACAAGGACTACTACATGCAAGAGGAGGACGATAGGACGCTGGCCTTCTTGGATCGCATGGCAACCTTAGACGGCACTGTTCTGAAGCACGTTGAGCTCGCCGCCAACGCCGCTGCTCCTCACACGTCGGTTGGTGACCCGACGCACTAGGGCGCGAGGATGTCGTTGATGGATCCCTATGTATTTTTATCTTTCCGTCAAATCCATGTAGTAGTATATGATACTACAGTAATTATCTTACCTTTCGCATCAACTTCATAATTTTCATACGTACTCCATGCATGAACGACGCCAGAACCAAACTTCTCATTACTCTAGGAAAAATCGTTATTTTCTATCTATCGGTCGCGCCATGGAGCAGAACCAAATTTTACAAGTTACGAGTTCAAAAGGAAAAGCCTGCCATGTTCACGTCGCACCCCCACGCGGTTGGTCCGGCACGCAGCTCGAGCAGGAATGCGTGCGGTGTTGCATTTTCACTTACAAGTGGGATCACAGTTGAGCAAACCGACTATCGGCAAACCCCCACCCCGCCCACCGCGCGATGGCTGAGAAAACAGGAGGGAGAAGAGATGGCTGTAGCATGGACTCCAAGAAAATTGGTGTCGGATGGGACTCGTGTGGGTGGCGTGTGCCGTACTGCTAGACGTGAATGCTAGTTATGGCCCATGCCACCCCACTATATCGAGCCTATATCAAGGTACGTAGAACAAATTTCCTGCAGTCTGTGCCCAGCCCTCCTCTATCTCTCTCTCAGCCAGCCAGTGGACGCACGGAGCCCATCGTATGTTTGCTCACATGCGGCCCCACATGTCAGCGAAAACGAAAGATGACCCACCGAACCTGCACATCTTTCACCTCGACCTGCTGGTGATGAAAAACAAATCCAATAAAGATCTTCGGTGGCTGCTTTTGGAGTTACTCAAGAGTAGTAAGATTCTATTTACACTTTAACCCAAGATGCACATCTCTAGGCTTCAACTACCACTCTATTTTCTTTCATGATACGACTTGGATGCTGGATGTCCCACATGTTGGCAAAAGGAGGAAGAACCCGGCCAAATCTTCGGTTGTGCTCTCAGATTAGACTAGTTGTGCTAACTTAAATTTTTTATTGTGTACTCCCTCCGTTCCAAAATACTTGACTTCCATTTGTCCAAAAATGGATGTACCTATATACTAAAACATGTCTAGATACACATATATTTTGAAAAATAGAAGGCATGTATTGTGCAACGGAGGGAGTAGAATGGATGCAAGTTTTTGTATTGGGAAGAAGAGTACATGCATATATTGATAGAGCTCAATTTAGTAGATGTTCTATCAGTTTTAGCTAGCACGGAGGCTAGAGATGAGATTAGTGCACTTGTTGATACTCCTACTCGAATAGAGGCTAGACATGAGACTAGATGCGAGGAAGCAACGTCTACTTCTTTACACTTGAAGAAGAAAGAAGCACGCAAGATCGAGCCTCCGCAGATCAACGATGAATGCAGCAAGAAGTCACTAATCCAACTTACAGGAGTAGTAAAATGTGTATTCTTGTGGTTCTTGTTTTCTTTGGTCTTGCTTTTCTAGTCAAAATTACCATTGGAGTTCGTCCAAAATAGAGGTCCGTTTGGGGTCGTGCGTTGGAGTTAGCCTTACAAGTGGGACCGCAGTTAAGGAAACCGACTATCGGCAAACCCCCACCTCGCTCGCCGCGCATTGCTGATGTTAGAGAAATGACGAGGTTGAAGAGATTGCTCTAGCATGGACTCCAAGAAATAATATGGTGTGAGATGGATGTCGTGGTGGTGGCGTGTGCCGTACTCCTGGACGTGAATGCTTGTTCTGTCCCATGCCACCCTACTACTCCTACTACTTACTCCTACTATATAGTACTAGTATCGAGGATTTGAGTTGCTGGTTACAGTAAAACACCTGCCCGACGCGCGAAGCATCACTACAAAAAAAACACTTCCGTGATGATACATGTTTGTCACAGTAGGTCGCGCTTTTTGTCATGCATGTACATCCATGACAAATTTATGACAGAATCAAGATAGTCATACCTGTGCTGTCGTAGAAGTGTTCCATGACATTACCAAAATTATCATCACCGAAGTGTCCACTTCCATGACGATAAATCGTGCGTCACAGAAGTGCTTTCGTCAAGGGTGACCGACACGTGGCATCCACCGTAACGGAACGCCGTTAAGCTATCGGGTCGGGTTTTGGATCCGATAACCCGTTAACAGCCCCGACCAATGGGAAATTTCCACGTGTAAAATTCTTATTAGCCGGACGAAACACGTGTGAGCTCGTCAGTGGGTCAGATAGGCGCCTATGATACATCGACACATGGCACAACCCAACAGAGGTCCATTCCCGTGAAAAGGCCGGCCGTTTGACTTGGTCAAAAGGTGGCAGGCCAGCCCATGGAAAGCCTGTTAACGGCCTGTTCGCATATAGCCCATTTACAACCCGCTAACCCAAGGCCCGTTACGCCCTATCCGAATTAGGCCCTGTAGCGTCATCTGGGCCATCCAATATGATTCCAGCCCGTTTTCACTTCTGGCCCATGTATGGCCCATGACGTCTTTCGGCCCATATGAGGCCCTATGTAACTCTTGGCCTATTAACGGCCCGTGGTGAAACTGGCCCGTAATGAATAGTGTATCACTTTACACCCATTAACGGGCCGTGGTGAAACTGGCCTGTAATGAACAGTGTATCACTTTATACCCATTAACGGCCCGTTATTCCGTTGGGCCGTTTCCAGCCCATGTTATCTTTCGGCCTTCTCAGAGCCCATTTATTCTTGGGCTCATTTCCAGCATTCGCTTACTTATGGCCCGTTACTGTCATTTTCTGCTTGTGGGCCAAATTCAGCCCGTGGTTACAGTCGGCCCGTTTGTGGTCCGTTAATACGTTGGGCCGTTTTCATAGCGTCATCAAATACGGCCTATTAACGATGGCCCATTACGGTCGGCCCATGAACGGACGATTCCAACTCTAGCCCATTTACGGCCATAATGCGGCCTGTTATTGGCCCATGTTTGGCCAATCGATCATACAGCCCGTATAAGACCCATTGATGATACGGCCTGTAGAAGGCCCATTGTTTCTACGGCCCGTAGAAAGCCTACTGTTTCTACGGCCCGTAGGAGGCCCAATATCACTACAGTAAATATAAGCCCATGGTTATTGTGGCCTAGTTTTAAAAAATAGGTTATTGCAGCCACTAGTTAACCGCTGAAAAAGAACTACAATGACTACAAGGAAATAAATAAACAAGACAACAAGGAAATAAATAAGCAAGCAACTAACGCTAGGCTATCACGGCTATTACACATATTACATCCACTGGGCATCAAAGTTCGCCAGCAGTGCAAATATAGGGAACAAAGCAGCATATCATATACACTGGCCGTCAAAATTGGCCACCAGTGCAAATAAACGCGGCAGCAAAACAAGAGCATAACTGAAACAACTTCAGAAGAGCTCAAGAAACATTATCCTGGGTATCCACCATGCGGGCAATAAGCTTAGCAAGCTGATTAGCTTTGTCCTGTTTGGTGCTAAGATCCTCCAACGCTTGCTGTTGCACCAGAAAGTATGCATCTGAATTCTCTAGGGACTTCCGCATTCCTTCCACTTCTTGTCGCATCACAGCTGATCGATGTCTTTCAGCTTGTAGTTGAGACTCAAGAAACCGAACGGATTCAGACAGTGAGTTTGAATAGCTTGTGCAAGCGGTAGTGGCCAGTAACTCCAACACTAAACCAAGACAGGATGTGTCACTATCCTGAACCTTATCTGCATTACTTCCTTTACGTTGCTTAATAAGGCACTCTTCCCCAATATTCTGTCAGCATTCTAAAAGAAGAAACAAGCAGACACATAACAAGTTTAGCATGTACTAGTATATGAAACTCATTTCGGTGAACCAGTTCATTAGTAAGGTGGACATGATTAAACTACCAAGTCTTCTATTGCCAACTACTAGTACATAATAAAAGCATCAAACAAACATATATCTATGTCCTATGGTAGCAATGGAATCTTAAATTAGAACAGTTGTTCTTCAGGTTTAGGCACTTGTTTTACATGAACAGAGTACAGTAAGACGCAAGAATATAATACTTAAAAAATAGAAAATGAGCTCATAGACCTTACCACATTCTTGGTTCGGGACCAGTATAGAACAAGGCATTCCCAGTCATCGTCCAGTAAATGTGTCTCAAGAGAACATAAGGGAATTTGATGAGTTTCTTTGCCGGTGAAGTACGTTTTCTTCAGGTAATTCCGATACTGCCACCAAGCATTCTTGAAGATAGCAGAGGTATTAGCGCATGTTACCTCATCCAGAGTTTCCAAATCGGTCCTTCTCTATAGAGAAAAATGGGAAAATTTGCTGTATTATAACCATCATGGAGGTAGGATGTATGGGACGAAGCAAAGTAATTGCCATGAATAACATTACCTACACATAACTCCTGGACAAACACCTGCAACTGGCATTTGCCTTCATCTTTAGTATAATATTTCCAAGATGGGAAGATACACACATACGATTTAACAACATCAAATGCGATAGATGCTAAACTATGACTAGCTGGTTGTGCTTCCTCCACAGGAATAGGCGTACTAACTGGTGGAGTTGGGGTTCACCGTGATAGTACTGGCCCTTTGGGCACTGGAGCTGCCTTACTAACTGCTCTTGTTTGGGAGCTCTGTGGTGGAGATGGTGCTGTGTCAACAGGACCTGGGTTACTATCGGCTGGGGTTGGGGTTAGATTGGGTGAAGCTGGTTCTCTGTCCATCGTAGTAGGGGTACAATCTGCGAGAGTTTGGGTTATGTGTGGTAGGGCTGGTTCTTGTGCATGTACAACTGGGGTGCTATCTCCACCAAGAGGTAGCACTATTTTATTTAAAGACCGTGTTTTTAGTCCGCTAGATAATGGCATCACCCGCTCCAATTCAAATGACTGATAAACAGGAGACATAGTTGAATGTACAGACATTGTATGAGAGACAGATGCAATAGATAGTGTGGAAAAAAGAGGGCATGAAATAGTTGACATGTATATTGTTTAACTAAAACGGATAGCATGACATAATTTCACATATATGATGTCTATCTAAACTGGATAGCATAGCATAACATAATTCAAAGATATGATGAATAACTAAACAGGATCGCATGACATAATTCACCTACATGTTATCTAAGTAATCAGGATCGCATCATTTAATACACATATGTGATTTATATGCTAAACATAGGGCATTCGATATGATGTCTGAACTAAGAACATGGTGTTGAATATTGTGTATATGATGTCTAAACTATGCAATGAAAGACACCGTATGCATGATATGAGCAGTATAACCGTGCCAAGTTAGAGCATACACCTCATTGGGGGAATATGACTGGTCATCTGTCTCTGAATCCATCTCTGAGGTGCTATCGGGACCCAACAAGAGATCTGCTTCGACAGGTAGCACTGTCTGCTCTGAAGGCCTTGTTTTCACTCTAGATTTTTCCATCTCCCACCCAAATGGCTGATTTACAGGAAGAGTAGTTTAATGTACAAACATTGTCGACAAATGGAAATGTAATGAAGAAAAGGATGGGGAAGATATCATTCAAATATATGATGCCTGGTTAAACAGGATGGCATTGCACATTTCACATATATTATGGCTGGCTAAAAGACATGAGACTGCATAATTCCCATATATGATATAGAAACTAAACAGGTGGCATTACAGAACATGTCTAAACTAAGAAGATGACATATATGATGTCAAAAGTAGGCACTACAAGGCAACATATGCATGATATGACTAACATCATCATGCCAAGGTAGAGCAAACACCTTGGGGGGGAAATAGGAGTGGTCAGCGGCGTCCGAATCTGCCTCAGAACAGATATCTTCCTCTGGTTTACAATCTAGAGAGGGGTGGGGAGGGTTTGCCATTGAACCCACCATGGAGCGATGTCTGCATGACATTGTATTGCCGCGCAAAACTCTTCTCTTTTTCTCTACATGTTCAGCATGACTGTGTACAATATCTAACATGCATACGAAAAAATATGGTGAGATTATGTAAGGAGAGCATGCAGAAATTTAGAGTGATGGTAACAACCTGTGGATCGATGTTTTTCCATTGATCCAAAATAGCCCTAATGGATCGACGTGAATGTATAGTAATAAGTGATGCAACAAGTGTACAACCTCTTTGCCGTAGGCGTGTCGACCTGAGCGTCATTGGGTTGGTCGCTGAAGCAGTTGAGGCAGAGGTGGCTGTCAGAGGTGTCGAGGAAGATCTAAGGAATCTGTAGACGGCGTCCAAGGCACTACTCTGTTATGATGGATCGTTCTGTCATTGGAGCAGCTCCGGTGAGCCATAAGACATCAAGGCTGAAGCAGCACAAGACAGACATCGTCAATCTCAAGTGGGATTCTAATAGCATCTCCAATAGATGATGTAAAATGGATGTAAAATTAACATCACCAAAAACCACCTGACTACAACAGATGAGGTAAAAACTGTTGACTCTGAACTTAACAGTCGAAACTGAAATTTACTGTGGAATCTGAATGCTACTGTCGAAACTGAACGCAATTGTAGCAGAGAGGCACTTGACATGTAGTTTAGGGAGGGCCTGCAGTTCATCTTCAACCTGCACCCCCCTGAGCCGCCAGCCACCACCGGCCAAACGGCCGGCCCTAGCGCCGCCTCGCCGCCCCGAAACAACTCGCCACCGCTGCCCCGGCCAGCCCTCTAGGCCCCCCCGCCACCCACCCTGAACCCTAAGATAGATAGTGGGGTACCTCTCCGGCGAGCCCCCGTCCCCGCTGCGGGTGGTTCTTCCTTAACTCCGGCGAGCCCCCCACCCCCTGAAAATCGACTGACCCAAAAGTCGATTCAGTCGACTGAAGTGTGGCTTAATCGGAACAGAGCAGCAGCACGAGCGAGGGGGAGAGCAGCAGCAGCAGTTGGGCGAGCGAGTGATCGAGCGAGAGCCGGAGCAGTTGGGCGAGCGAGTGATCGAGCGAGAGCCGCCATGGAGATGTCGCCCGCGGCGCCGGCTTCAAGGTAGCCGCTCCATGGGGGTGCGGGATGGAGCACCGTCGACGCCGGGAGGTCGAGTTAAGGAGAAGGTGCGATGCGATGAGTGTACAACCTCTTTGGTGGCGCCGAGTAGGCCTTGGCTTCGTCCGAGGAGTCGGTGAGGATGTTGTGGTTCCGGTGGAGCAGGTTAAGGTGGCGCTGTGGGGATGGAGCAGCCGCGATAGACGAGGCGATCATTGGAGCAGCTCCTTGGAGGTGGAGGATGGGGCGGCTGAACCGGCGGGATGGCGAGATGGACAATGAATCCTCATCCGGGGAGGTGGACGAGGGACGTCGAGCTGTTGCGGTGGATGACATCGTCGGGGAAGAGGCTCCGACTGGGCAGCGGTGACATGGCGGACGGAGGAGGGTGGGGTTTCGCAGCTGGATCGGACAGGTTATGGCGGCCTGGGATTTTGAATGGTGAAAAGGGGGCGATGGGAGGGGGTGAAGCATGACTTAGGAACGCGCTTGTCCAAAATGTAGGGTGTGTTACAAAAGTACCCCCCACCGATTTGAACTAGCGGCCCTTTCGGCTCAGGGTTAGAAGGGGGATTTTGCGTGTCGGGATTTGGCAGCTGGAGGGAGTTTTCGCGCGCGTTGTAATTTCGGGATAGCAAGGCGCGGGTTGTGAAGGCGCCAGTTTTGGGAGCACGATATCTGAATTTTCGGGATATAACAAGACGCGGATTGAATTTTAGGGACAAGCCTAACGTGTAGTAATATTGTACTTGTACGTATCAAATCAATTCGCACTTCCCTCAACCAAAAAGAAAACGAAAAAAATAAAACTATTCACACCACACAAAGAGAGAGTCTTGCCCCGTTTTACTATACAAATGCTATTCAAAGCTACTCCCTCCTTCCATCTATATAGGGCCTAATGCATTTTTTGATGCTAACTTTGACCAAATATTAGAGCAATGATATATGACATGCAACTTACACAAAGCACACCGTTAAATTCGCCTGTGAAAGGTTCTTTCAATGATATAATTTTCACATTGTGCATGTCATGTACTATTAATCTTGTCAATAGTCAAAGGCGGTCTTAAAAATCTCATTACGCCCTATATAGATGGAAGGAGGGAGTATGAATCCATGTTATGTCCGATTAAATTTTTTCAGTTGCTGTATAATGCATGTAACCTACTCATACCAACATTTTAGTGCATTCCAAATGTCTATACTACCATTGCAATTCGAACTAAATTTGAATTCGTTTCTCTATTTCAATAAGAATCTACAATCATGATTGTTGCCAACTTCAACCATCATAGTCTCCTTGCTATCCGCCAGATATAAATCAGACGGCCTGTAATGCATGATGGCAGGCACACCATCATCAACAACTCCGTTTTTTATAAGATTAGAGATAAAATATATTAAATGTAGTATACCATGTTCATAACCACACCATGTGTATCACCGTTATATATATTCACACATCCGTCGGTTTGAAACACTATGATAAATTCTTCAAATATCCGAATTCGCTTTTTATAATGAAGTATATATGATCTCTATTCGTCTTCTACACCCACACAACCCTCTTATCTTTGTAGCTAGCGCTAACTTTCTCTTGTGCATGCACACGCCCGCATCCCTCTCACCCTCCCTCAACATTCTCTAGCTCCATCATGCAAATTCGTCTTTTCACTTTAGGTCGTTCACCCACGGCATGTGTAGGCCCCCCAGCTCCTTCTTTACGGCACACATCGATCGATATGCCTCTCTAGCCAGGTGTGCCTAGCACAAACACAAGCTTCCCCTCTTCTATTGTTACCGTCCATGCCTCACTCCCACCACTCTTTTCATCGTTCTTGTACTCGCACACTCCTCCCCTTCGATATAGTATGTCTCTCGTACCACCTCCTACATGCATCCCTCTCTCTATCCTTCTCCTCGTGCCTCATTTGCTTCTAACAGACACATGCATGTATGGCGATCGATCTCCCAACATATACCTAGATCGACTTTAACTACCCCCTCATCGATCGACATACCTCACAAGTTATGTCTCTCCTTTCTCTTACAAAGGGAGATTGATCTTCCTATGTAGTTACGTCTGCTTACCACAGCCACATCGTCCCCCCTCATCATACGTGCATGCCTCCTGACCCGTCTCTCACATGCACATGCACATGCACATGCACAGACAACAAGTAGCCATCTCCTCTCTTATTAATATTGCGGGCGTGCCCTCCGTTTGTCTAGCAAGCCTATCCCACCATTTGTTAGAAGCAACTCCACTACCACCCTCCAACACTCTAGCTCTGTCTCTCTCCCAACCTTATTCATCTCCTGCACATATGCATGGATGCCGATCGATCTCCCTTAATACATGAGGTAGATCGATCTCCTTAATACATGAGGTAGGCCTCTCTCCTCCTCCACACATATACCAACCATTGTACCTCTATAGTTAATTGGGCCTCCCTCTTCCCCCACCACACACCGATAGTCGAGCGCTGCAGGTAGGTATCCATGCCATAGAGACAAACTGCACATGTCCCATCTCACGTTCCAGTAGGCTAGCCACTCTATATCTTTGACGTGGGCACACGCAAATTCAATGGCACTCTTTATCGATCGCGCGCACACACACGCACACATCATCCCTCTCTTCGATTTTATGGACACCTCAAGCCGATGTTACCTCCACTCTCTTCTCGTGGATCGCCCCCTCTATATATATGTTATATCCAGGACTCTATTTCACACACATTACATATGTTAAATTTTTTGATTGACCCCCCCCCCACAAAAAAAACTCTCAAGAACCCACACACTATATCTCTCTAGGTTTGTATCTCTCTCACACAACCCCATGTATGTGGTGTACGTATACAAGAAGAGAATAGGTGCACCGTGCATGTACTCACGCTTCGTGCCCAGCCACACCCGCACGGGTACACGGTGGAGCTCGTTTCTCCGCAGAAGCTGAATTTGTTTTTGAAACATCAAGTGGCCAGAGACTCGAAAACTTATTTGCCCATTAGTGACTTGTCAGGGCGGTGGATTTTAGTTTGTACAATAATGCTGCATCCACCTAAAGTAACGAAAGTTCTTACGTAAACTTCCTAGTAATTCCCTCTTCGTAGGTGCAACATTACTCCTAAAATTTGTAGTATCAGTTTGAAACTTGTAATATTGCCGTGTCCTATTCCCGCTTTTTCAAAATCCTGCGAATCAAACAGGTCCTGAGTTGGTGATGATGTTGTGCCTCCCATCTTTCACCAATAGCCATCGAATCTAGATCTGACGCATACAAACCAAGCTTCTCCATTTTTGAAAAAGATGCCCGCACTTGTTCCCTATTTACAAACAACTCCTTGTCTCTCACAATCAGCCTCATCTCCTCCCCACCACATCTAGGAGTAGAAGGCCATGGAAAAATCTGGCGCGATGGCCGCTGCCGGAGCCGTCCACCCCCAATCTTGGTGTTCCATGTAATGCACGGGCATCTACGCACGGGAAATTATGTCGAACAGGGCTAGTTGTAAGCAGGCTAGCTCTACAGCCATGATGATAGTGACTGCAGACGGTGAGGCTGACTATGGTATGCCGAACACGACACCTATACTCAGGTGTCATCTCCGGCGCAGGGTCTTGTCACTTCACTGTGAGGAGCAGCATGTAATAATTTGACCAACGGGTAGTACAGTGCTAATACTCCTACTACTACATTGGTATTACTACTACTAGTACTAGTAGCACCATCGTCTGGATTTAGGAGTACTACCATGTCCATCTGGATTTTAGTATTTGACTAGCAATATCTAGTAATGCATGTCACCAAAAATGTACTACTCCCTCTGTAAATAAATATATGGTGTTTTATTCCTATCGGCGAGAGAACTTAATGTTTTTTGCTACTCCTAACTAGAGTACTAATAGGATTACATGCAATGAACTAAACACTGCATGTCATGTTTGGTAGTCTTAGGTCATTGAAACCATGCACGGCCCACATCTCTCATTGGTTGATATGTCACGAAATAAGAAACAAGGAGGGAGTTAATGCATCGTGCCTAAGTATTTTGGGATTTTCTGGTTTTCGTAAGGTGACTTACACAACAGTTTTGTTTACATGCATTAACATTTTATTAGTTAAATCAATGGTCAAAACTTGGCGCAAAATGCAAAGGGATCCAATAAACCAGTAAACATCAAACTTCTCTTGTTTGGCCCCAACTAGAGGTCCGGTGAGATGACTATACTGCACCGACACGGAGGGGGACGCAGCTTCATTGACTTACGGCAACTGCCTTTGGGTGAATGACACGTGGCCCCAGGGGGTGGCTGGCCCACCTATCATACAGCCAGACGCAAGTGCAGTAGAGGGCCGAGGAGTAGTATGAAATACTACGCACCTACGCATGCTAACCAAGGGCTGAGTGATCACTCGAATCGCAAGATCAGTTGACTAGAAGCTACGCTAGACCCATGGAGGCGATGAGCGCGAGCATCAGCCGGCTGTGCCACATGGTCCATGACGCCGGCCTGCGGCCCGACACCAAGGAACGTCTCCAGGTAGTATTGCTTGAGGCCGCCAGGGTGAGGGGCCGCTTGGACGACAGCTTCGTCTCCTTGTTCGACGAGGTCCTCGTCGGTTTCCTCGACAAGTTCACCGTCGTCAAGAAGCTTGCAGATGACTTTGACATAAGCCTCCAGCCGACGCGCCCAGGCTCTGTGATGCCCGCCACCCTCAATGGCCACTATGGTGACAACCTCTTCGACGCACTGGTGGCCCTGCGACTGCCCGCCGTCGCGCCGGAGAATGTGCACCTTGAGGTCGCGCTCGCCGCGCAGTGCCTGGCGCAGCAAGACACCATCAACATAATCACCCATGTCTATGGGCAAATCGTCCACCAGGACTACTACATGCAAGAGGAGGACGATAGGACGCTGGCCTTCTTGGAGTGCAGGGCAACCTTGGACGACACTGTTCAGGAGCACGTTGAGCTCGCCGCCAACAGCGCTGCTCCTCACACGTCGGTTGGTGACCCGGTGCACTAGGGTGTGCAGATGTTGTTGAACGCTAATGGATCCGTATGCATTTTTATCTTTCCGTCAAATCCATGTAGTAGTATATGATACTACAGTAATTATCTTACCGTTCACATCAACTTCATAATTTTCGTACATACTCCATGCATGAACGGCACCAGAACCAAACTTCTCATTACTCTAGGAAAAATCATTATTTTCTAACTATCGGTCGCGCCATGGAGCAGAACCAAATTATACAAGTTACGAGGTCAAAAGGAAAAGCCTGCCGTGTTCGCGTCGCACCCCCACACGGTTGGTCCGGCACGCCGCTCAAGCGGGAATGCGTGCGGTGTTGCATTTTCACATACAAGTGGGACCGTAGTTGAGCAAACCGACCATTGGCAAACCATCACCCCGCCACCGCGCGATGGCTGAGAAAACAGGAGGGATTAGAGATGGGTGTAGCACGGACTCCAAGAAAATTGGTGTCGGATGGGACTCGTGTGGGTGGCGTGTGCCGTACTGCTAGACGTGAATGCTAGTTATGGCCCATGCCACCCCACTATATCGAGCCTATATCGAGGTACGTAGAACAAATTTCCTGCAGTCCGTGCTCAGCCCTCCTCTATCTCTCTTCTCAGCCAGCCAGCGGACGCGCGGAGCCCATCATATGTTTGCTCACATGCGGTCCCACATGTCAGTGAAAATGCAAGAGCACCCACTGAACTTGCACATCTTTCACCTCGACATGCTGGTGATGAAAAACAAATCCAATAAAGATCTTTGGTGGCCGCTTTTGGAGTTACTCAAGAGTAGTAAGATTCTATTTACAGTTTAACCCAAGATGCACATCTCGTGGCTTCAACTACCACTCTATTTTCTTTCATGACACGACCTGGATGCTGGATGTCCCACGTGTCGGCAAAAGGAGGAAGAACCCGACCAAATCTTCGGTTCTGCTCTCGGATTAGACTAGTTGTGCTAACTTAAAAATTTTGTTGTGTACTCCCTCCGTTCCAAAATACTTGACTTCCATTTGTCCAAAAATGGATGTACCTATATACTAAGACATGTCTAGATACATATATATTTTGACAAATAGAAGGCATGTATTGTGCAACGGAGGGAGTAGAATGGATGCAAGTTTTTGTATTGGGAAGAAGAGTACATCCATATATTGATAGAGCGCAATTTAGTAGATGTTCTATCACTTTTAGCTAGCACAGACGCAAGATCGAGCCTCCGCATATCAACAATGAATGCATCGAGAAGGCACTAATCCAACTTACAGGAGTAGTAAAATGTATTCTTGTGGTTCTTGTTTTCTTTGGTCTTGCTTTTCTAGTCAAAATTATCATTGGAGTTCGTGCAAAATGGAGGTGCGTTTTGGGTCGTACGTTGGAGTTGGCTTTACTAGTGGGACCGCAGTTAAGGAAACCGACTATCGGCAAACCCCCACCTCGCCCGCTGCGTGATGGCTGAAGTTAGAAAAACGACGAGGTTGAAGAGATTGCTCTAGCACGGACTCCAAGAAATAATATGGTGTCAGCTGGATGTCATGGTGGTGGCATGTACTATTGTTGATTGGCCTCATCCGATAACCAGTTGCAATGCACGTACAATTATGTATTCGGAAAATATTTTTTGCCTCGTCGCGCCACTCACTCAGAGAAGCGACTCAAAAGCCATTCATAAATTTAGTAAGTTTATCACAGGCATATCATTTTATTACATACAACAGGTCATCAACCCACATCGACAACGAGGATACATTATAAATACTAAAGTTTTCACCACACAACAAATAACATGCCATGAAATGAACTTCAACTCAACCATTCTGCGGCGTTGGAAACGCTTGCTTTGAACCACAAGTGATTCTCTGGGACGGGCCATCCGTTGTCGATCTGGAGACCAATGCAGGACTGATCATACATGCTAAAGCGGCCTACTATATCAGTACTAGGGTAGGTAACCGCCCAAATGTCTGAGGTATAGACACAGTTGCTTCTCATTAATGTGTCAACAACAGTTGGATCGCCTTTCACCATCATCGGATAGTTTTGTCCAAGGAAGAGCGAGTTTTCTCCAAGACTATCAATTATGTGCCAGGGAGAAGGAGTTGGCGCTAGCACACTAGTATCCATCCCTAATACCATGCAATGGGTGTTGGAATAGGTCCGGAGAGTGCGACCATGGGAGACACCTGCTTCCTTAGCAGTAACATCATCAGTGGGTTGTATACACACAAGAAGAGGTGATCCATTGGAATTAGTTGCCAAGCGCCACAGAGTATATGGGCGCTGCTCGTCATCATCACCATCGGCATCTCCCCCTTGGTTATAAAAATTTTCAAGTACAGGTGGTGGGATGTTCACAGGACCTTGGAAACACAAGAAGAAGGTTAATTAGTAAAGGGAAACTTGCTAACCCGCATGCATGTGGATGAAACAATTATAATTACGGTGGAAGACAAATGTACCAAAACTACTAGGATTCCATGCAAAAACAGTGCCACGAGTGGTGGCAGCAAACACAAGGCCCTTGTATTGAATTGCATCACAGTACTCATTCTATGTACAGAAACTGATTTTTGAGCAATATCCATCGAGTCGAACCATGAAGGACGGCAACAAGCTTGTCGAAGATAGCAACAACTTGATAGTTGTTGTAATCCCAAGAGCGGTTGGGAACTCGACAAATTGCTATCTTCCATAGAAGACAGTCACCATGATCGTATTTGAACGTGCGTACATTACCGATGTGCTCAACCTCTGGGCAGTGTGCTGAGATTTTTGGAAGTGGAACCCGGTGACGAGTGTACACATTCACAAGTTCCCACTCGCAGGTGGACCCAATGTAAACAACCCAATCTCCATTTGCGCCCGCCCAAGCCTTGCCCTCAAGTGATGGCATCTTAACATCATACGTATCATTATCAAGCGGCATCAACTTGCACAAGGCGAGGCCTCCGTCGTGCCGGCGCCAGTCATCAGGGTCACGGCGAAGAAGATAGGGGAGATCAAACCGCTCCTTGACTCTTGGGTTCCTTGCAATGATGTTATTAGATGAGTCGGGAATAGGCTTGAATGAACCTGCCATGCTAGCCGAGGTGATGACGTCGCACCGATCAATGAGTTCCTCCACCATGTCATCTTTCAGATCAGGGCAAGAATAATGGGGTCGTTTTCGGCCTGTTCCCTCCATGGAGAAGACGATCGAACAATGGCAGAAGAAAGGGTGAAGGGCTGGAGGAAAATGGAGGAGGGAGAGGAAGAGCGTGCGACAACAGTTCCAAATCGAGAGGGAAAGGCGAAGAATCGGTGGACGGTTGCGAGTTTGCCACGGTTCACGAATAGGCGCCCCGGCCTACACGTCCGTTCGGAAATACTCCTACTACTCGCCATTGTCTCACTGATATGTTGGTACGGGACCACATGTCAACGAAACATGGTGTGTAATTTCTCGTGCAAAATGTGATCTGGCCGCGTTGGCCCGAGGTGCCGCATTAGTTATCGACCTTTATTTTTTTAATGGCGTGCCGATCAGTTTTGAAGCACGACTAACTGGTACTATACGTGGAGAGGATGACAGCAAGGACCCGCCAAGGTCATGGCAGTACGCAAGCAAATGGCTCCTTATTTCAAGCCAATAAAAAATGGCTCCTCCTAGTGGATTTTTGACTTCTAGGTCCCATGCCATTGTCAATGTAGTCAATAAACGAGAGAATTGCACAACGAGCGGCTGACACCAGGGACCCAGCAGCTCGCCCAGTTATTTTTGTTTTGCGTTAATTTGATAAATACCACTCCAAATCTGGTGTATCCGAGAAATGCCACTGCAATTTCCAAACTTTGAAAAATGCCATTTCATGCCATATCTAGTGGCATTTTTCGAAGTCTGGAGTGGCGTTTTTCAAAGTTTGCAAACTGCAGTGGTGTTTTTTAAAGTTTGCAAAAATTACAGTGGCATTTTTGAAAGTTTGGAAATTGCAGTGGCATTTTTATGAATCGCCATAATTGGAGTGGCATTTATCTAATTTGTTTTTGAGACGAAGCAGGGTGTCAACTGGGCTGTGCAGGACACTCTGGCCTGTCTAGACAACCTTTTTTTATGTTTACCATAGACCAGCCCGGTTGTTTTTTTCTTTCTGAAAATGGCTAGCCTAGTTCTTTTGTGATTTGTCAAGTAAGTCGCTTTATCAGGCCTTTTGGGCTGCAAATCTTTCAAGACGAGGAGAGTTTCATTCGGCTAGCTGAGAAAATGGCCTATCAGTAATGAGAAATGGGCTGTACATTTTTGAAACACATCAAACCGGCAATTATTTTCAAATATTTTTTTCATTTCGAGATTTTAAATTGCATCGATTTTTATGCGTGGGCAATTTATTGGATTTTATATTGATATACATTTATTTCTAAAATCAGTCTGAATGTGACTCGAAATTTCAGGATTAAAAACAGTTCAGACCGCACCGACATATGCAAAATTTTGTATAATTTTTTAACCGTGGCCACAATATGGGCTGTAATGCTAACATAAAGAATATGAGCTCCAAAAAAACTCGTAAGAATTAGCAAATGGGCTGTAAATTATTTGAAATAATGGCAGATGGGCTGTATGCTGTTTTCCACAGATTTGAGGCTTTCCACAGATGGCCTGTATACTGTTGGATGTCCATCCAACAGCCGTCGTGCTTCTTCAATCTCTGCTCTTCCTGCTCCACCCGCTCAAACAGGCGCCGGCGGGACTTCCCGCTCCCTCCTCCCCGTGGCCGGTTGTGCTGCCGCGCAGGCCTCACTGCCCCATCGTACTCCCATCGCTGGCCTAGCCATCCCTCTCCTCACCCACACCTACTGTTATTCTCCGGCGATGGCAGACGAACCAGTAAACCCTCATACAATCGTACTCCCCTCCGCGTGGGAAACAAAAACAACGGCCGAGTCTTCCCTGCCTCCGTGTCGTTCCCTTCCTAGGCCTCGCCGTCGTCCACCGCCTTGGTGCTCTCGGCGTGGCGTGGTCAGCGTGGTCAACGACCGACATACATGTGAAGTGGACTATACGTGGAGAGGCTGACAGCTGGGTCCAGGACCACACGCAAGGAAATGCCTCCTTATTACGCGCAAAATAATGATTTCCTCCACCTGACATCTGGGACCCACCGAAACGGCCTCTGTATTTCACGAAAAAAACATTACCGCCGCTGATAGCTCGGACCCACCAGCAATATCTTCACACACAAGGAAGTGCCTCCTTATTACGCACAAAAAATGAATACTCCCCCTGCTAGCTGGGACCCAGTATAGCGGGCCTACTAAGTTGACGGGGACGAAGGGCTTTGTCAACTTAGTCAATATGCATGATTCTAGCTCGACTGACTGTACGATGTCCATCCAACGACCGTAGTGCTTCTTCAACCTCTGGTCTTCTTGCTCCAGCCGCCCAAAGCAGCGCCGGTCGTGCCGCCTGCTCCTGCCTCCCGTGGCCGGCTGTGCTGCTGCGGAGGCCTCACCGCCCCCATACTACTCCCACCGCTGGCCAGGCCATCCCTCCACTCCACTCACCCACACCCCCTGTTATTCTGCGGTGACGGCAGCATAGCCGAACTAGTGAACCCTCGTACTCCTCTCCACGTGGGCATCCACTGCCGCGTCTTCCCCGGCTCCGCGTCATCCCCTTCCTAGGCCTCGCCATCATCCACCGCCATGGTGCTGTCGGCGCGGCGAGGTCAATGTGGTCAACGACCGAATTCCATCAGAAGAATACAGTATGTGGAGAGGCTGACAGCTGGGTCCATGGCAGCCGCCAGGAAGTGCCTCCTTATTACGCGGAAAATAATTATTCCTCCACCTGACACCAGGGACCCACCGGACGCCCACCAGTATATCGCGAAAAAATGTTTGCCCCTGACTACTGGGACCCACCCGACGGGCCACCGTATTTCGCAAAAAAAACGTTCCCCCTGCTGTCAGCTCGGACCCACCGGAAGTACCTCCTTATTACGCACAAAAAAATGAATACCCCCTGCTAGCTGGGAGCCACCTTGGTGGGAGGCTGACTTGTGGGCCTACTAAGTTGACGAGGACGGAGGGCTTTGTCAACTTAGGAAATATGCATGATTCTAGCTCCAGTGACCGTACGATGTCCATCCAACGACTGTAGTGCTTCTTCAACCTCTGGTCTTCTTGCTCCAGCCGCCCAAACCAGCGTCCGTCGTGCCTCATGCTCCTGCCTCCCGTGGCCGGCTGCGATGCGGCGGAGGCCTCAGCGCCCCCTACTACTCCCACTACTAGCCATGCCATCCCTCTACTCACCCACACCACCTGTTATTCTGTGGCGACGGCAGCCTCACACCGCAGCGAACCAGTGAACCCACGTACTCCTCTACGCGTGGGCATCCACTTCCGCGTCTTCCCCGGCTCCGTGTCGTCCCCTTCCTAGGCCTCGCCGTCGTCCACCGCCCTGGTGCTGTCGGTGTGGCGTGGTCAACGTGGTCAAGGAACGGCTTCCATCGGACGTGGACTCTACGTGGAGAGGCTGACAGCTGGGTCCACGGCCGCAGCAAGGAAGTGCCTCCTTATTACGTGCAAAATAATTATTCCTCCACCTGACAGCGGGGACCCACCGGACGGGCCACCGTATTTCGCGAAAAAACGTTTGCCCCTGACCTCTGGGACCCACCAGCTACATCTTCGCACGCAAGGAAGTGCCTGACAGTCGGGACCCACCTAGTCGAAGCGTATGTAGCGTTGTCATTCTGGTCGCGAACATGTACGTACATATATACTGGTGGATGTAGAGGTGCGCACATGTCGTAGTAGAGGCGCGCACGTAGCATGTACACGTACGTACATCAGCTAGGTTGCAAGAAAAGAACATATGGCCTTGTATGTGGACATACGGGCGGGGTCTCGAACGCCTACTCGCGCATATGTACGGCCACGGCTCGTGTACATGGCTAGGTCGGAACGGAGAAACAACGTCGTCATCGTGTTCATGGGGAGGCAACGGAATACGTCGTGTTCATGGGGAGGCAATGCAATGCGTCGTGTTCATCGGGAGGGCTTGGACGGAACACGCATTGGAAACGAGGCCTGGCGTACCGCAGAACGGAGGAAACGTCCTTGTGTTCGACCGGCCATGTTCAAAACGGGATCATGTTGATCGGGAGGGGTCTGGCGTACCGCAAAACGGAGGAAACAGACCTCCTACGGTCGAAACGGGGGTCCTGTTCATTGGGAGGGGTGTGGCGTACCGGAAAACGGAGGAAACATACTTGTGTTGGAGCGCTACGGTCGAAATGGGGGTCCTGTTCATCGGGAGGGGTGTGGCGTACCGCAAAACGGGACTCCACGGGATACTGTTCATCTCCACCGCCGACCCCCTCCAACCTCCACGAGCTACTGTTCATCCACCGTCGACGTCCTCCAGCCTCCACCTGTGACTGTTCATCCACGGGCTCCTGTTCATCCAGCCTCCACCGCACGCTACTCCACTGGCTACTATTCAACCAACCCTCTCCACGGGCTACTGTTCATCCTGCCCTCCACCGTCTACTATTCATCCTGCCCTCGACATGGTGGTCCTGTTCATCCAGCCCTCCACGGGGTCCTGTTCATACAACCCCAACCGGCTCGATCGATCGGGGTCCTGTTCATCCAGAGGCAACACCACGGGGTACTATTCATCCACCCCCACCGGGAACTGTTCATCCAAACCCCCCGCAACGCTCACTGTTCATCCAGAGGCAGCATCGATCGGCTTCAGTTAGCAGCAGTAGAGAAGGAATCCCTCGACCGGGTTCAGTTAACAGCCATCGATTGATCACTTGGGTTCAGTAATGCGTAGCCTGCAGTGCAATCGCTCGGGTTCAGTTATAGCCAAACAGTCATCACCATCGTCATCTCCCCCTTGGTTATAAAATTTTTCAAGTATAGGTGGTGGGATGTTCACAGGACCTTGGAAACACAAGAAGAAGTTTAATTAGTAAAGGGACCCTTGCTAACCCGCATGCATGTGGATGAAACAATTATAATTATGGTGGAAGATAAACGATTCAAAACTATGAGGATCCCATGCAAAAACAGTGCCACGAGTGGTGGCAGCAAACACAAGGCCCTCATATTGAATTGCATCACAGTACTCATCCGTGTACAGATACTGATTTTTGAGCAATATCCATCGAGTCGAACCACGAAGGACGACAACAAGGTTGTCGAAGATAGCAACAACTTGATAATTGTTGTAATTCCAAGAGCGGTTGGAACTCGATAAATTGCTATCTTCCATAGAAGACAGTCACCATGATCGTATTTGAACGTGCGTAGAATACCGATGTGCTCAACCTCTGGGCAGTCTGCTGAGATTTTTGGAAGTCGAACCCGGTCACGAGTGTACACATTCACAAGTTCCCGCCCGCAGTTGGACCCAATGTAAACAACCCAATCTCCATTTGCGCCCGCCCAAGCCCTGCCCTCAAGCGATGGCATCTTAACATCGTACGTATCATTATCAAGCAGCATTAACTGGCACAGGGTGAGGCCTCTGTCGTGCCGGCGCCAGTCATCAGGGTCACGGCGATGAAGATAGGGGAGATCAAACCGCTCCTTGACTCTTGGGTTCTTTGTAATGATGTTATTAGTTGAGTCAAGAATGGGCTTGAACGAACCTGCCATGCTAGCCGAGGTGATGATGTCGCACCGATCAATGAGTTCCTCCACCATGTCATCTTTCAGATTGGGGCAAGAATAACGGGGTCGTTTCCGGCCTGTTCCCTCCATGGAGAAGACGATCGAACAATGGCAGAAGAAAGGGTGAAGGGCTGAAGGAAAATGGAGGAGGGAGAGGAAGAGCGTGCGACAGTAGTTCCAAATCGAGAGGGAAAGGCGAAGAGTTGGTGGACGGTTGCGAGTTTGCCACGGTTCATGAAGAGGCGCCCCGGCCTACACGTCCGTTCGGAATTACTCCTACAACTCGCCGTCGTCTCACTGATATGTTGGAACGGGACCACATGTCAATGAAACATGGTGTGTAATTTCTCGTGCAAAATGCGATCTGGCCGCGTTGGCCCGAGGTGCCGCATTAGTTATCGACCTTTATTTTTTTAATGGCGTGCCGATCAGTTATCAAGCACGACTAACTGGTACTGTACATAGAGAAAATAAAACTACTCTACCACTACTCCACCTCCAGTACTAGTAGTATAAAAAGATATATAGGCTGGAGCTTGAGCACTTTCTTGCTAAGGGCTGCCCACTTGCTTCTCACACTACCACCCTCTCTCCAGATCTAAAAAAGACGGCCCCTCTCTCCCTCCTCACCGGTGGTCACAGGTCCACCGAGGAAGAAAAGGACGTGCAACGTTGACACACTCATCGTCGTCGAGCGAGGTCACGCACTGACGAAAAGGCCGTCCTCTCAGACCTAGCGCCCGTGCGGGGTGGCCTCTGTCCCCAAGCTCGCTGCCGTAGTGTGTGCGGAGGACGACGACCACGAGCGAAGCCACTTCCCGCCGACCCTCAGGTATGCTACCTCTTTTCGAACCATAACCTTGTTCTATTGCCCCATCCACACGTCGTTGCATGTGGATCTTTTTCCACTCCACCATCTTCCCAATTTGCTATCCTCTGCTCTGCTGGCCACGCAGACGAAAACCATAATTTGCAGTATTAAAGGAAACCCTACTTCGTGTAGACTAATCCATGTCTGGGTTGAATAAGGAAAGGAAGGGAGACTGTACTGTCCAAGAGAGTAGGCATCGAACCCGCATCTAGGTTGAAAAGGGGAAAATCAGTAGCTAAGGAACGAGTCTCGTGTCTCTTGGTTGAAGAAGGGTAGAAAGGCATGACAACGCAATAGAGAATGACCAGGTCGATCGGTTTGTTGTCCTCGCATAGGAAAAAGGTGGCTAAAGAGAACAAAAAGGGGATGTAATCCACATATGCTGCCTGGATATTTGTTGCCCTGGGCAAGCATACCTCCCTCACCACTCTACATTCGTGGAGGTACATCGTACTGGTGCGCCCACTGTCCGAATGGGCCTCCCATGCTCTTATTGCCACTTTTTTTGCTGTTAGTATAATGCCAACAGTCAAGTCAAGGAATGCTACTGCTATAATAATGCCACATTTAACTAATGCCGCTCTCAGTCTAATGCCACCGATAAATTTAAGCAATGCCATTTAATGTCAGTGGATTATTTCAGGGTTAGCTGTTGATTGTGGATGTATTAAAGATTTTTCAGCTAAGGCATTCTAACGCTGTTGCACAGCCAGTATACCAACGATGAAACTTGTTACTACCTTCAGATTTTTGCACTATTAATGCTTATAGATTACATACCTCACTTTCATGAGATAAGTTAATTTTTTTGTATAGTGTCACCAAAATGCCAAGGCGCCGATGTCATTTTATTTTGGTTAAACTGCATAGACAATTATGAAGACAAGAGGAAAGGTCAAGAGTGGGCAGCACCTCCTCCGGCTATTCTCTTGATTTGTTCGATCAAGTTTTTATGTTTGATCAATTATCCAGATTGGGATAGCAATTTTTAGGTCCCCCCAAGTTCGAAATGATATTTACCTTGGAGGTAAATGGTTTTCAATTTTTTTTATACTATCATTAGTTAATAATGCTAGTTACCTTCAGACTTTTGTATTTGGTTTAATGCTCATGCACAACTAGTACACCAATGCTGAAACTTGTTACCTTTACATTTTGTATTGTTAATTCTTATAGAAACCTTCCAGTGCTAGAGTTTATTGAAATCTGTTCAGTAAAACCATTGACCTGTACCCTATAATAAACTAACTAATCTACTGTTGCACTAGCCACTAGATTAGTGTATATTTGTAGTATTCGAATGGTGTTGCATTAGCTTATGGACATAAATAAAGTGTGGCAAGCTTTCCTAGATATGTGCTCAAGAAAACTACTACCTATTTTTGTAAATACTAGATGTTTGGGTACTTTAAATTGAACCGCAAAAACGTCTTATATTAAGAAACAAAGGGTGTAGAGTTCACTCAAATTATCCCGGTAAAGCTAGTCACACCTTTGTTAAAATTAATGTTCATTATGTTATCGGAGGAGGTCTATATGTTTGTCTCTAATGCCTGTCGACTACATACCTAACATCATGATGTAATGATAAGTCATTTCCTTTTGTACAGTGTCACTGAATTGTCAAGGAGGTGATGGCATTTTATTTTAGTAGAACTGCACAAAATTTGCTTAAAAGAAGAGGAAAGGTCAGGAATGGCTCAGTTTTTCAGAAAAAACTATGTATGCCTTCCTGACATCAGCTGCTGTTGCTTTATTTATTCCTTCAAACAGGTGGTTAGAAACATTCTTGCTACCTTTTCCCATTAAGAAATTGGAATGCTTATATTTGTGAGTCTATGCTTCAACTAGTGCCACTTTTAGAGTAATCACACTTTCAATATCTATGCAAACAGGGATGCTCGATTTTAGTGGAACTACACAAATAGTCCAACTGGTTCAACATTAGGAGCATGTTTTTTCCAAACCTTTATATCCAATTGGTGGCACTATGAGCTGTTCATTACGAAGGTACATTGTTTTGCTTCTATCTTGCTACTCCTTTTATACTATCATTAGATAGTAATACTAGTGGTTTGCGTGTGAATTTATTGGCAGGGTGGACCTACATTGGAGGTGCAGGACAGGATTCAATGATTGGATGCTCAATTTCGGTTGTATCGATTTCACCTCTTCCATCACTGCGAACATGGATATCCTTGGTCTGATGAAGAATAGGTGCTATATTTCTGCTCTGAACTAGCAAATCAATTCAGTATGAAATTGTCCAGGGCAAAACATAACTGTATCAGATTGTCCAGTGCAGAACATGACAGATGCTAAGCGGAAGAGACATGTTTAAACTGAAAATACAAGGTGTGGTATATGTTTACTAGCTGCTTGATATTTGTGCAGACAGAGATGTTTGCCCATTGCTATTTGGCAAACAAACCAAGTGTCCGCAATTTTGGTTGAACTGCACAAGAGAATAGTATAGTCACTACATGCAGTGCCATTTGAAAATAGACACAGAAAGATTGGATAGTCACTTCATGGACTGCAGAAAAGTAGTACTGTACTATTTATTGGCCAACACTAGGTGCTTCATTGCTTTGGTCTGATTATACAATGGGCATCATTTTTCCTAAGTTAAAGTTTGTATTCCAAAAATAGTCT
Organism: Triticum monococcum; assembly: GCA_034509565.1. Taxonomy (NCBI): domain Eukaryota; kingdom Viridiplantae; phylum Streptophyta; class Magnoliopsida; order Poales; family Poaceae; genus Triticum; species Triticum monococcum. The sequence continues at coordinate 631,843,474 of CM067843.1, forward strand.
CGCGGTGTGATCGAGAGAAGACCAAATCATATTGCAGTGGATGTTCCTCCATCATGTGTGGTTCATTCTCATGGTTCCAGCTGTTGGTGAAACCACTTATGTTTGCAAGAGGAATTGTAGACTTCACAAATAAATTTGTCTTTCAGTCTGTACTGAATGTTGGCCAAGAGAAGCATCCATGTTAGTAGGAAGAACAGATGTTTTTTCTAGATCTTTGCTTTTGGAGCTACATATTTGTATATGATCTGTGAATCATTGAGATGTATTAACATGTTGATCTTATGTATGGGAATCGTACTAGTTAGTTTTAGTTGCGATGCAAGATCTGAAGTGGCTGATCTTTGCTTTTGGAGCTACATATTTGTATATGATCTGTGAATAATTGAGATGCATTAACAGTTACTTATTTCTGTTTGCTCAGTGTTTACAAGTTACTGATCGATCCTAGCTAGCGTACAAATGCGCTCCTGGCAGTTTTATTTGCGATGCAAGATACGAAGTGGCAGTTTTTTGAATAAAAATGCCTACCTCTTAAGAAACTGACAAGCTACACTATCGATCCTAGACAGAAAAAATGCCTACCTCTGAAGAAGTTTAAGCCTAATTAATTCCGTGAGCAAAGCAGCAAGACCAAGGCATGGCAATAATTAACGGCATGCAGAAGTTTAAGCCTAATTAATTCCAGTGATTTAAGTGGCTGCATGCGTGCCCTCGGCTGCGACTCGTCGCATGCTGCTTCGCGTACTGCCTGCGAGCGATTTTGAGTGCCTGCATGCAGCCGGCCGTAATTAAGGCAGCTAACTGATGAGAGAAAAAGATATGCTTTAATTGTCGCGGGCTTTTTAAATCCGTGGAATCATTATTGACAAGGAGGGAGATGATTCGAGTGCACTTGTTTGACCACCATGCCGGCGTGCGACCCAGATGGGACGGGACGACACAGTCATAATTTCAGTTTCTCTAGTTTTCCACGGCAAGCTGGCACGTTAAGCCATTATGCATTGAATTCCGATGACCGTCGCGCTACCTTTCGCCTATAAGTACTGCTTCCCGGCCTCTCCGGTGCCACCGTGACCCAACTCGCCATATCCTTATAAGCCCCCACCGGCCCGACGTCGCTCGCCACATCCGCCATGCCCCCGCCCGTCCGCCGTAGGCGACGCCGGAGGCGGTCACTGCCGGAACTAGTGTTCGGGTTTTCACCGGAAGGCAGACAGAGGGAGGAGGCATTCTGTCTGTCTTTAGAGGGCAATGCGGAGATCGAGGAGTTGTTGGAGCGTGACCGCATGGCAGAGGAGCAGGAGTTGTTGGAGTGCGACCGCCTGGCGGAGGAGCAGCGTATCGCCGATTGGCGCCGCCAGCGGGACATGGAGCAGCAGCGCACCGACGCTCTGAGTTGCGTGCAGAGTGCCCGCAACTGGGCCGACTTCATGGAGGCCGGCACCCGGCAAATAGCCCTAGAGGCTGTCAGGCACGCACACGTTTGCGACGCCGATTTTTATTACCATCTCGTCAAGTGGGTTTCCCGCTTGGAAGCCGAAGCTTCGGTGGACTACGCCGGCATGGAAAGGGCCAATGCGCATGAGCAACGCGCCCTATCGCACCTCTTGCAAGTCCGAGGCGAGGCGCACGACGCCGGTGCCGGCATATAGCGTGTACCACAGATGGCGGTCGGCATCGTTTAGTTAGCTAAGAGTAGGTTAGTACTTGTACGCTACTAGAGTATTAGTGGGAGTAGATAGTTAACTTGGCTATGATGGTTGTCAACATGGAAGTTTAGTACTCTATATGTGGATCAGACTTGTTACTTTGCTCTGTATGTTGAACTTTCCGTTTGAACGTATGGAATGGGTTGTTATTTTTTTAAATGGGTTGTATTTTTCATCCACGGGTTTAGAGGCTGACTTGTGGGCCTAGCAAGTTGACGCATACACAATCAGGAGATGATTGTACATGGAGAGGATGACAACAAGGACCCGCCAAGGTCATGGCAGTACGCAAGCAAGTGCCTCCTTATTTCAAGCCAACAAAAAATGGCTCCTCCTAGTGGATTTCTGACATCTGAGTCCCATGCCATTGTCAACGTAGTCAATAAACGAGAGAATTGCACAACGAGCGGCTGACACCAGGGACCCAGCAGCTCGCCCAGTTATTTTTGTTTTGGGTTAATTTGATAAATGCCACTCCAAATCTGGTGTATCCGAGAAATGCCACTGCAATTTCCAAACTTTGAAAAATGCCATTTCATGCCATTTCTAGTGGCATTTTTCGAAGTCTGGAGTGGCGTTTTTCAAAGTTTGCAAAAATTGCAGTGGCATTTTTCAAAGTTTGGAAATTGCAGTGGCATTTTTATGAATCGCCATAATTGGAGTGGCATTTATCTAATCTGTTTTCGAGACGGAACCAGGGTGTCAACTAGGCTGTGCGGGACACTCTGGCTTGTCTAGACAGCCTTTTCTTTTATGTTTACCATAGACCAGCCCAGTAGTTTTTTTTTCTTTCTGAAAATGGCTAGCCCAGTTTTTTTGTGATTTATCAAGTAAGTCGCTTTATCAGGCCTTTTGGGCTGCAAATCTTTCAAGACAAGGAGAGCTTCATTCGGCTGGCCGGGAAAATGGCCTATCAGTAATGAGAAATGGGTTGTACATTTTTAAAAGACATCAAACCGACAATTAGTTTCAAATATCTTTGTTTTCATTTCGAGATTTTAAATTGCATTGATTTTTATGCGTGGACAATTTATTGGATTTTATATTGATATACATTTATTTTTAAAATCAGTCTGAATGTGACTCGAAATTTCAGGATTAAAAACAGTTCAGACCACACCGACATATGCAAAATTTCGTATAATTTTTTAACCGTGGCCACAATATGGGCTGTAATGCTAACATAAAGAATATGAGCTCCAAAAAAACCCGTAAGAATTAGCAAATGGGCTGTAAATTATTTGAAATAATGGCAGATGGGCTGTATGCTGTTTTCCACAGATTTGAGGCTTTCCACAGATGGCTTGTATATTGTTGGATGTCCATCCAACGGCCGTCGTGCTTCTTCAATCTCTTCTCTTCCTGCTCCACCCGCTCAAACAAGCGCCGACGGGACTTCCCGCTCCCTCCTCCCCACGGCCGGCTGTGCTGCCGCGCAGACCTCACCGCCCCACCGTACTCCCATCGCTGGCCTAGCCATCCCTCTACTCACCCACACCTACTGTTATTCTCCGGCGACGGCAGAAGAAAAGTAAACCCTGGTACAGTCATATTCCCCTCCGCGTAGGAAACAAAAACAACTGTCGAGTCTTCCCTACCTCCGTGTCGTTCCCTTCCTAGGCCTCGCCGTCGTCCACCGCCCTGGTGCCCTCGGCGTGGCGTGGTCAACATGGTCAATGACCGACATGCATCTGAAGTGGACTGTACGTGGAGAGGCTGACAGCTGGGTCCACGGCCGCACGCAACGAAATGCCTCCGTATTACACGCAAAATAATGATTCCTCCACCTGACATCTAGGACCCACCGAAAGGGCCTCTGTATTTCGCAAAAAAATGTTACCGCCACTGACAGCTCGGACCCACCAGGTATATCTTCACACGCAAGGAAGTGCCTCCTTATTACGCACAAAAAATGAATACTCCCCCTGCTAGCTGGGACCCAGTATAGTGGGCCTACTAAGTTGACGGGGACGAAGGGCTTTGTCAACTTAGTCAATATGCATGATTCTAGCTCGACTGACCATACGATGTCCATCCAACGGTCGTAGTGCTTCTTCAACCTCTGGTCTTCTTGCTCCAGCCGCCCAAAGCAGCGCCGGTCGTGCCGCCTGCTCCTTCCTCTCGTGGCCGGCTGTGCTGCCGCGGAGGCCTCACCGCCCCCATACTACTCCCACCGCTGGCCAGGCCATCCGTCCACTCCACTCACCCACACCCCCTGTTATTCTGCGGCGACGACAGCACAGCCAAACCAGTGAACCCTTGTACTGCTCTCTGTGTGGGCATCCACTGCCGCGTCTTCCCCGGCTCCGCGTCGTCCCCTTCCTAGGCCTCACCGTCGTCCACCACCGTGGTGCTCTCGGCGTGGCGTGGTCAATGTGGTCAACGACCGAATTCCATCGGAAGAATACTGTACGTGGAGAGGCTGACAGCTGGGTACATGGCAGCCGCAAGGAAGTGCCTCCTTATTATGCAGAAAATAATTATTCCTCCACCTAACAGCTAGGACCCATCGGATGCCCACCAATATTTGGCGACAAAAACGTTTGCCCCTGACTGCTGGGACACACCCGAGGGCCACCGTATTTCGTGAAAAAATGTCCCCCTGCTGTCAGCTCGTACCCACCGGAAGTGCCTCCTTATTACGCACAAAACAATGAATACCCCATTCTAGCTGGGACCCACCTTGGTGGGAGGCTGACTTGTGGGCCTACTAAGTTCGCGGGGACGGAGGGCTTTGTCAACTTAGTCAATATAAACGATTCTAGCTCCAGTGACCGTACGATGTCCATCCAACGGTCGTAGTGCTTCTTCAACCTTTGGTCTTCTTGCTCCAGCCGCCCAAAGCAGCGCCGGTCGTGCCGCAAGCTCTGCCTCCCACGGTCGGCTGTGTTGCCGCGGAGGCCTCACTGGCCCTACTATTCCCACCGCTGGCCAGGCCCTGCGGTGACGGCATGCTCACACCGCAGCCGAACCAGTGATCCCTCGTACTCCTCTCCGCGCGGGTTTCCACTGCCGCATCTTCCCTGGCTCCCCGTCGTCCCCTTCATAGGCCTCACCGTCGTCCACCGCCCTGGTGCTCTCGGCACGGCGTGGTCAACATGGTCAAGGAACAACTTCCATTGAACGTGGACTGCACGTGGAGAGGCTGACAGCTGGGTCCACGGTCGCAGCAAGGAAGGGCATCCTTATTAAGCAGAAAATAATGATTCCTCCACCTGACAGCTGGGACCCACCGGACGGGCCACTGTATTTCACGAAAAAAACGTTTCCCGCTGACTGCTGGGACCCACCAGCTACATCTTCGCACGCAAGGAAGTGCGTCCGGGCAAAAAAAAAACGATTCGCCCCCCTGACTGCTGTGACCTACCAGCTATATCTTTGCAGGCAAGGAAGTGCCTGACAGTCGGGACCCACCTGGTCGAAGTGTACGTAGCGTTGTCATTCTGGTCGCGAACGTGTACGTACATATATACTGGTGGATGTAGAGGCGCACACGTGTCGTAGTAGAAGCGTGTACGTGTCGTAGTAGAGGCGCGCACGTAGCATGTACACGTACGTACCGCGACCATGGTGCAAGAAAGAAAATACGGCCACGTATGTGTACATACGGGCGGGGTCTCAAACGCCTACTCGCGCATACGTACGGCCAAGGCTCGTGTACATGGCTGGGTCGGAACGGAGAAACAGCATCGTCGTCGTGTTCATGGGGAGGAAACGGAATGCTTCGTGTTCATGGGGAGGCAACAGAATGCATCGTGTTCATCGGGAGGCAACGGAACGCGTGGGAGCCAATCGGTGGGGTCGGAACGGAATGCGTGGTCGTGTTCATCGGGAGGGCTTGGACGGAATAGGCAATGTAAACGAGGCCTGGCGTACCGCACAACGGAGGAAACGGACCTCCTACGTTCGGAACGGGGTCCTGTTAATCGGGAGGGGTCTGGCGTACCGCAAAACGGAGGAAACAGACCTCCTATGGTCGAAACGGGGGTGCTGTTGATCGGGAGGGGTGTGGCGTACCGCAAAATGGACGAAACAGACTTGTGTTGGAGCGCTACGGTTGAAACGGGGGTCCTGTTCATCGGGAGGGGTGTGGTGTACCGCAAAATGGGACTCCACGGGATACTGTTCATCTCCACCGTTGACCTCCTGCAGCCAACATGGGCTACCGTCGACCTCCTCCAGCCTCCACGGGCTCCTGTTCAACCAGCCTCCACCGCGCGCTACTCCACTAGCTACTGTTCAACCAACCCTCCACGGGCACCCCTCCACACCACGGGGTCCTGTTCAACCACCCCTCCACGGTCACCCCTCCACCGTCTACTGTTCATCCAGCCCTCCACCACACCACGGGGTCCTGTTCATCCATAGGCAACGCCACCACTCACTGTTCATCCAACCCCCCCCCCCACAACACTCAGTGTTCATCCCAGAGGCAGCATCGATCGGCTTCAGTTAGCGAAGGAATCGCTCGATCGGGTTCAGTTAACATCCATCGATCGATCGCTCGGGTTCAGTAACGCGTAGCCTGCAGTGCAATCGCTCGGGTTCAGTTAGAGCCCAACGCCTAGCTCGGGTTCAGTTAGAGCTAATGCCTCGCACACACGCGCGTACGTGTACGATAGAAACGCACATGCTCGGCCCCCGACCTCCCACTGTAACCGGGAACTCCCCGAAATTTTCCTCCCCCTTGCTTCTACCACAGTTTTTCCGTCATGGACGGCCCAAAGAATGTCATGCAGCCGCGTCTCCGGCCCGCCCAGGACAAAAAGCCCATTTTCTGTCATGATTTTTTGTCATAGAAGTAGGAGCCCACCACATCTATGATGATACCGGGGTCATAGAAGTGTCATATGTATGACAGAAAAAAAATTCGTTCGGCCCAAAATGTCACAGATGTGTCTTTTTTTGTAGTGAATGGTATATAATAGATTACTCTATAACCGCCTATGTGATAAAGAAGGTACATATATAAGGTAAGAACGACTAATTAAGATAAAACAGGTTTCACAAGATTGCATTGAAATTTTGGATCTACCGTAAGTCAGGAAAAGGAAAAATATTGAGACTTAAAAGTTTGGTCCCGAAGTAGTTCACAAAGGTCCAGATCAAGTTGCGATGTATTTAAGGTTTGGATCAAATGGCTGAGATAAGGATTTTCATAGCTACTATGCGGAACACATCAAGATCAAGCTCTTTTGTCTATGGGTTGACGAAGAACACGAGGAGAGTGACATGAACCTGTATGAACCCTAACAGATCTATAGAGGAAAGAGGAGAGGCTTACAGCAGCGGTTGAGGTAGCGGAGATGCACCGCGTCTTTCTGATGCAACCAGGTTGATGCAGCGGCCAACGGAGATGTAGAGGCGGAGCTCGACGACAGCGGCGGCGCTCGGGTGCAGGGGCGTTGTCGTGGTTTTGTCACGGTAGTTGTCCTAGAGAAAGGACTTAGTCGTGGAGCCATCACGACGGGTTAGCTTGAAGGGGTTAAAGCGGACACAGGGACGCAAGAGAGTTTATACTAGTTCGGCCCCTTCAATGAAGGTAAAAGCTACGTCTAGTTGTGATGGAAATGATGGGGTTTCGATGACTAGGGAGCAAACAAGCTTCGCCTAAGTCTCGAGTTGTTGTCTGTTGTCCTTGAACCGCCGCCGGTTCGTCCCCTTATATACATGGGTGACACCCGTCGGTTCAAAGAGTCCCAATACCGGCTCATAGATGTGTCTGGTTTGGTCTCTACTTATTCCTAACTTACAATACAAGTTAAATACTAACGCCGATTTACGGCTACAGGCCTTGAACCGACTATGGGTCTTGAGCTCTCATCTGCCTTCTTGGGCTTTAACATAATTAACTACTCATGAAGTTAACCCGGCCCAGATAGGCCGGTTTATGCCCGGTAGTAATATCCCCAACATTAGGCCCCAGATTGATTTGAATAAGCTCATGTCAATCCTTAGCAAAATCTTCACCTCCAACATCTTCTTGTATTTTGTTGAACCGCCGTGATGTCATCTTCTGTGGTCATTGTAAACCGGCGTGACATCACCTGTTATAAAGGACCTTAATAGGTCTGCGACAATTAAAGCGACATCTTTGTTTCCAAACCCACGGTCCCTTGATTTTCGTGCCTGACTCCTGTCCCTTGCCTTACAAATAGGACCGAAGGGTCATTTCTTTTTCCCCTCCATGCCCTTGTGCTTCGTCTTCCTCGCGTCGCCCAGCTTCAGAGCTCCGCCGCCACCGTCAACCTTTGCATCAACCTTGGCCCCTGCATCAACCTAGGCGCACCAGAGCACCGCGGCAACCTTCCGCGTCTTTCTCATCTCCAATAAGTCTTCTGTTCTTTTCAGCACAGATTTGCTCTAGGGTTTCATGTTCTTCTAGTGTTCATCGCCTGTTTTGTGTTCATATGATAACTCCTAGATGCATATGTGAATCCTTACTCTGTGTAGCGGTAGTTTTTAGCATCCGCCTTTAGTTTCATGCCTTAAGACCATAGATCTATATGTCTCTCTGCCCATTGATTCAGTACTATTCTTTTTTGAACCTTGAATATTTTCCTTATTTTCTGAACTTGCTTCAGATCCGTCGCTGTAAAGAAATCTTGTGAAATCTGTTTCTGTGCACTTATCTATCCGCAATCTCAACGGTTTCAATGCTTAGATCCGGCGGTTTAACTTTGTAGAAAAATTGCCAAACCGGTATATACCATTAGTCCCCTTGTTGAACTGCCAGACGTTGTTGCTCCATAAACTCCGGTTTATATAGAACTGTCTCCGGTTTTAATATTGGACATGCCAGTGTACTTTAATCAATGCATTCTTGAACCGGAATCACCTATTTTGTAGATTTCATCATGGCCAAGCAAGTATATGAGTGCAACTGGGTTCCTTCTCGCGTCACAGAGACTGAACTGAACAACTTAGTCCTGATTGGCGCTTTAGGCAGCAAAAATACCATCCATTGGAGGGTCCCTGGCGAAGAATGCCCTCCCACACCTCAAGAAGGAGAGGTCGTCGTTTTCGTAGATCACTTAGCCCGGGGCTTTTAGCCGCCCGTTTCTAAATTTTACCGGGACGTTTTATCCAATTTTCAACTCCACCCACAAGACATTGGCCCCAACTCTGTCACAAACATGTGTCATTTCCAAGTACTTTGTGAGGCGTTCTTTCAAGAGGAGCCCACCGTTGAACTGTTCAGAGTCTGCTTCCATCTAAACCGCCGCACTGAGTTTACTGACAGTTCCAACATAGAATTGGGTGGTGTGGTGATTCAGAAAAGAAAAGAGGTCACATACCCTCATGCCAAACTGCACAGCCACCCCAAAGAGTGGAATCAAACATGGTTCTATTACAAAGACACCTCCCCTACTGGTGAAAATCCTTTGCCTGGCTTTCGTCCGGAGCGGCTTAGCAATACACACCCCTTTCTGCAAAGGTTGACTGCCAAGGAGAGAAGCAAATACGCTCCTCAACTGTCCAAGCTCAGAGCCTTCATGGCCAATGGTTTAACAGGAGTTGATCTCGCTCGCTGTTGGATACCATGGAGCATACTGCCCCTTAGTCATCGCTCCGGTTTGATGTGCGAGTATACTGGCAGTGTTGATGACCCACTGCGGCATGCTAACATCCAGCTTACCGATGGAGAAATCACAGAGGCTGTGAATAAAATGCTGAATGAACCGGAATACGTCTATGCTCAAACCGGCCTGCTTCCCTTCTGTGCCACCAACAAACCGCCAGGTGTAAGAGTTTGATCTTTCTTTTTATTGAACCTGCTATTGGTATATCTGGTCATTGTTTAACACCAATGTCTGTTTAGACGGGGTAATGATCCGTTTTGGAGCAAGAAACTTGCACAAGAGAAGCCAGAAAAAACAGAGAAACCGGAACGACCAACCTGGCAAAAGACTAAAGCTGTGAAGAAGACTACCCACAGGAAAAGAACCACTGCATCCTCTGATCCGGCCGCTGATGACGATGTGGGTAACCCGGACCTTGAGGTAAAGCTTGATTCACTTGGCTTATTTTTCATGCGCCTTATTGATGATGATATTTTTCAGGATGATGCCAAGGCCAATCATGCTGATGTTGCAGAGGTAATTATTCTTTCCTCCGATTCAGATCCTTTGCCTTCACTAAAAATCCGTCAGGAAAACTGGAAGGTTAAATTTTCTCATCCTCTTGCTTACTTGGATCCCAAATTTCTTGTGAAGACCCAACAGCACGAAGCTCGCTGCACAACCCGGCATAGTGGCCAGGTAGTTACCTCCGCCGGTTTACCGAATAGTCCAGTTCGGAAACGCCATTCAGAGGTCTCTAATTTACCTGTCAATGCTTGTCCTAAAATGGGCTGTCTTCATCAACCTCTTAATCCGTCTGACTCTGATTATCAGGTCACTTCCCATTCATCATCTGGCGAGTCATCAGCTACCCAGCTGCCGCCGCTCAAAACGGTGCTTGGGTAAGCCATACTTATCATAATGCTTTTGGTGTATTACTTTGTAGCATATACCATACTGACCTTTGTTACTCCTTTCAGGGCCAAGCCTAAGCCAAGCAAGAAGGCTCGCCTAGATAAAGCGGCTGAAGAAGATGCCGTCCCTGAACCGGGCACAATACCAGATCTTGAAGTGGCTATTCCTGAAGATATACCCAATGATCCACCGCAGCGGGATGACGATCCTATTGCTGAAGAGAGGCCTATTGATACCTCAAGTCCTGTCAACCAGCCCACAAGCCCCATCCGGATTGAGAAATCCACCAATCCATCAAAGCCTACTGATAAGCCAACAACCCCCGTGCAAACCGGCGATGCCAAGGATGATGAAGTTTTTATTACTGGCATTGGCCATAAAGAGCCAAGCAATCCTGTCGTTTTGTCTAAACATACTGCCAAGGAAGAATTTGCTACCTTTGGCAAGGGCAAGTGGAATGTTGATCTGGTGGCTAACGCTTCTCTGAACGCCCAAGACATCCATTCCGGCTATCTGAACCGGCTGTATACCAGTCGTGACTATGAAGCCGGTCTAGTTAACATGATGAAAGATAAATATGAGGTAACTTCCATATGCTCTTTCCTGCTTGTATGCTTCAATGCTTGCTGACTCGCCAAGCCCCCAAGGACCGATTTGCAATCTTCTTTCAAACCGGGACTTACTAATATAAATCTTAAAGCCTCGAAATTTGGTGATGTAGCCCCCAAGGGCCGGTTTAACTTTGTGTAGTTAAACCGGTACTTAAGTAATTAATATCGCCGCATCAGAACTTATTTGAACAAATAGCCATTAGCCCCCAAGTGCCGAGTTGAATACTTGTATTGAGCTTGGGACTTTATAATCAAGTGAAATATGAAGATCAAATAGGCATTAGCCCCCAAGCGCCAAGTGCATAACTTGTTATGTGGTTGGTGTTTCAATTCTTGCACTGCTTGCTGAATCATATAACTATCTGTATGCAGGCTGAACTGAAGACTAAAGAGAACCAAGTCACCGATCTCCAAGAAAATCTGAAGTCCCAACAAGCTGAAACCTCCAAAGCAAAAGAGGAGTTAACCAGCGCTTTACGCGCCATGGAACAGCTTAAGGAGGTCTTCAAGAAAGAGCGGGCGGATTGGGCCACTGAAAAATCCGCTTTAACCAAACGAGCAGAAGATGCCGAGGCTGCCCTTAAACCGGTGGTGGATGAACTGGCCAGCATAAAGTGGCATGTGCATGCCATGACCACTGCTATCTTTGGTAAGCCGGTTTGATTTCTGTATCGATTCGGCCGTCTTACAGAGCTGCCGGTTTGCTAATCCTTTGTGATATTTCAGGGACACGCATTGGTCATTTGGGGTCAGATGTGCGGAAGAAATTGAAAGCCGCCTATACTTTGATCGAACAACTGTACACTGGTGCACAGCGGATCATCTGTACTGCATCCCACAACAAGCCGGCGCCCACTGTGATTCAGGACACTCTGCAGAAACTGTCAGTGCTTCCTGCCCGGGTTGAAGAGCTGAAGAAATCTGCTGCTCGAACCGGCGCGAATAATGCCTTAATCCGGGCAAAAGCTTGGGTGCCGGATTTTGATCCTATTGGAGCGGCTCAGGGCTATCCCAGCTTGAAGGAAGACGGGTCAGAATTTGGTGAAGCTGATCTGCGAGCAATAAACCGGGAGGTTCATCCGCTAGCTTGTTAATTGGCTGAAGAAGCAGACTTGTCTCACTATCAAGCCCATTATGACAATCAAAACAAGCGAGTAGCTGGCCCAATTCATGAAGCGGAAAATCTTATCCTTCTAATCCGTAAGCATACTTATGCTCCCGATATTGAACCGTCGTTGCTGATCCATGATGAAGCTGTCTTTCGAGCATTAATGGGAATCGACTGGACAACTATTGATTTCCAGCCGCTGGGTAGAGAAACTGAAGCTGAAGCGGTGCGGGATGACCCACAACCATCAGGCCGGGCTGGTGACCAAGCTTGAACCGGAAGCCGGTTTAAAACTGCTTCTCCCTTGCGAAAAACAATGATCTTATTGTGGGCACTGTGTTGCCTTGTAATAGGCTAGCCGATACTTTTGATGCTGATATGCCTTCGTGCATAATTACTGCAACTTGCTCTTCCTTTGGGTGATGAACTTTCCAAAGTACTTTCTGCAATAAAAAATCTTTAAAGTGCCACCGCGGTTGTACCATCAGGCGGAATATGATGTCTGCATACATGAAATCAAAACATCCGAAATTTTTAAGTATATGACCAAATTTTAGATACATAATACCTACCATCATTGGACGTGAAGTTGGCTTGGCCAATCTTGAAGTGGAGTTTTATAAACCCACACTGTTGGAGGAGATAGCAGCTCCTGTATATATATAATGCCGGTTTACCATGTAAACAGTGCCGGGTTATAATAAACACCGTGTTACTCCGTAATAGGATGTTAACAAAAATCAAACCGAGAAAATAGTCTCCGGATTAAAATGGACCATGTTCCGTCAATTGACAGTTTGAACCGGCTTAAAACTTTTGTCGGTTTAAAAAACGCAATAAAAAGAAAGAAATATCTTTCAAAGAAAAGTGTGAAGCAAAGGCAATGACAAAACCGTTTGCAAAAAGAGGCTTATTTGAGCTGATCAGATGGCGTTACCATGGTCGAACACGACCAAGCTCCCGATAGGTGTAGCTATGGTTCAAGTCATCCAGGTCCCCAAATGAAACCGTGGCATTTATGCCGATCAAGTGGCATGGCAATGGTTCGGGTTCGACCAAGCCCCCAAGTGATTCTGTGGCCTTAGGCCGATCAAGAGGCATGACTGGTTCAGACGTGACCAAGTCCCCAAGTGATCTGGTGGCTCTCGCCTATCAAGAGGTATTGCATTGGTTCGGACACGACCAAGCCCCCAAGTGATATAAAATGATGCTTTTGAAAAGCTAACTCAAGGGGTAAACCGGAGGCCGCTTTAGAACAACTCCGTGTAACCACACATGATGTAAAAGAACAGATACCCCGCTTTAGCTGAGGTTCCGGTTTATTATATTTAATCATAATATATACATCGTCGTAATATGTACATAAGTAGAGCCAATGGCTCAGGTATAGTAAGGCCGAAGATGAGCTATGTTCCACGGCCTGTTGGTGTCCTCCTCTGATGTGCGTGAGTCTTTATGCTCTCGAATATCGATCAGATAGTATGACCCGTTGTGCAGATTCTTGCTGATCACGAAAGGTCCCTCCCAACATGGGGATAGCTTATGCGTATTAGTGTGATCTTGGATGAGCCGAAGCACCAAATCTCCTTCCTGAAAGGTTCTGGTTCTGACTCGGTGACTGTGATAACGACGAAGATCCTGTTGGTAAATCGCCGAGCGAGTGGCTGCTATGTCACGTTCTTCATCCAACAGGTCCAAAGCGTCTTGCCGTGCTGTCTCATTGTCCGCTTCAACATAAGCCGCCACACGAGGTGAGTCATGACGGATATCACTAGGGAGAACCACCTCTGCTCCATAGACCATGAAGAACGGTGTGTATCCTGTTGATCTGTTGGGTGTGGTATTGATGCTCCATAACACAGATGGTAACTCTTCTACCCAACAACCCGGTGTTCTCTATAAAGGAACCATAAGCCGGGGCTTGATGCCTTTCAAGATCTCTTGATTAGCCCTTTCTTCTTGACCATTGGACTGTGGGTGTGCCACTGATGAAATGTCAAGCCGGATGTGCTCCCGTTCGCAGAACTCCTTCATGGCACCCTTGGACAAATTGGTACCATTGTCTGTGATGATACTGTGTGGAAAGCCAAACCAGAAAATCACTTTTTTGATGAACTGAACCACCGTGGCCACATCACACTTGCTAACAGGCTCTGCCTCCACCCACTTTGTAAATTTTTCAACCGCCACCAGGAGGTGGGTCTTCTTATCTTTGGATCTTTTGAAAGGCCCAACCATATCCAGCCCCCAAGTCGCAAACGGCCAAGTAATTGGAATCATTCTCAATTCTTGAGCCGGTACATGAGCACGTCTTGAAAACTTTTGGCAACCATCACATCGTCTGACCAGATCCTCCGCATCAGCATGAGCACTTAACCAATAGAAGCCATGGCGAAATGCTTTAGCCACCAAAGATTTTGAACCGGCGTGGTGACCACAATCTCCTTCGTGGATCTCACGCAAAATTTCACGGCCTTCTTCAGGAGACACACAGCATTGAAATGCCCCTGACACACTACAATGATGCAACTCGCCGTTGATAATAGTCATGGACTTGGATCGTCGGATTATCTGTCGGGCCAGAGTCTCATCCTCTAGTAACTCGCCCCGGTTCTTGTACGCCAGGTAAGGAAGCGTCCAATCCGGAATGACATGAAGAGTTGCCACCAATTGAGCCTCCGGACCAGGAATAGCCAAATCCGCTTCACTAGGGAGTTTGACCGACGGGTTGTGCAGCACATCCAGAAAAACATTGGGCGGGACCGGTTTGCGCTGAGAGCCCAGCCGGCTTAAAGCGTCCGCCGCTTCATTCTTCCGTCGGTCCATGTGGTCCACCTGATAGCCTTTAAAGTGACCTGCAACAATATCCACCTCACGACGATATGCTGCCATGAGTGGGTCCTTGGAGTCCCAAGTGCCAGACACTTGTTGAGCCACGAGGTCCGAGTCACCGAAGCACTTAACTCGACTTAGATTCATCTCCTTAGCCATCCGGAGACCATGGAGCAAGGCTTCATACTCAGCTGCATTGTTAGTACAAGGGAACATTAAGCAGAGAACGTAACAAAACTTATCACCCCGTGGGGAAGTTAATACGACTCTAGCCCCCGAGCCTTCCAATTGCCTGGATCCGTCAAAATGGATGGTCCAATATGTGTGATCCGTCTTTTCTTCAGGTGCTTGCAGTTCCGTCCAATCATTGATGAAATCAACAAGTGCTTGAGACTTAACCGCCATCCGAGGCACATACTTCAATCCGTGCGTCCCAAGCTCTATAGCCCACTTGGCAATCCGGCCAGTCTCTTCCCGGTTCTGGATGATATCCCCCAAAGGAGCAGAACTGACCACCGTAATTGGGTGCCCTTGGAAGTAATGCTTAAGCTTCCGGCTTGCCATAAAAACTCCATACACCAGCTTCTGCCAATGCGGATACCTTTGCTTGGACTCAATGAGTACCTCACTGATATAATAGACCGGATGTTGAATCGGATGCTACTTACCTGCCTCCTTTCGCTCCACCACGATAGCCACACTAACCGCACGAGCATTAGCAGCAACATATAGCAGTCGGCTCCTTGTCAATAGGAGCGGCGAGCACAGGCGGATTGGCCAATTACCGCTTTAAGTCCTCAAATGCTTCATCAGCAGCGGAACTCCAAACGAACTGATCTGTCTTCTTCAACATCTGATACAAAGGGATTGCCTTCTCCCCAAGGCGGCTGATAAACCAGCTTAACGCAGCAATCCGGCCTGCCAGGCGTTGAACATCATTGATACACTTCGGTTTAGCCAGGGAGGTGATGGCTGTGATGTTCTCCGGATTAGCCTCAATTCCCCTGTTGGACACCAGAAAACCCAATAACTTGCCTGCCGCTACACCAAAGACACACTTGGCCAGATTAAGCATCATCTTGTACATCCTCAAGTTATCAATGGTTTCCTTCAAATCGTCAACCAGAGTCTCGTTTTCCCTGGACTTAACCACAATATCATCCACGTAAGCATGTACATTACGGCCAAGCTGCTTGTGAAGACAATTTTGTACACACCGTTGATAAGTTGCCTGGGAACTCTTGAGCCCAAAGGGCATAAACACATAACAGAAGGCTCCAAAGGGAGTTATGAATGCCGTCTTCTCCTCGCCTTAACTGCCATTTTGATTTGATGATAGCCAGAATATGCACCCAAAAAACTTAAACGCTCGCAACCCGCCATAGCATCAATAATTTGATCAATACGGGGGAGGGCAAAAGGATCTGCTGGACAAGCCTTATTAAGATCTGTGTAATCCACACACATGTGCTAGGTGCCGTTTTTCTTAAGGACTAGCACCGGATTAGCAAGCCACTCAGGGTGAAAAACTTCAACAATAAAGCCAGCTGCTAAGAGCTTGGCTACCTCTTCTCTAATCGCCTTGTGTCTTTCTTCATTAAACCGGCGGAGGAACTATTTCACTGGTTTGTATTTAGGATCCACATTAAGGGTGTGCTCATCGAGTTGCCTTGGTACACCTGGCATGTCAGAGGGCTTCCATGCAAAAATGTCCTGATTCTCACGGATGAACTTGAGGAGCGCGCTTTCCTATTTTGGATCCAAGTTGGCACTGATGCTGAACTGCTTGGATGAATCGCCAGGCACGAAGTCAACAAGCTTAGTTTCAGCTGCTGATTTGAACTTCAGGGCCGGATCATGCTCCGTAGTTGGCTTCTTTAATGGAGTCATGTCTGCCGGATCAACATTGTCCTTATAATGCTTCAGCTCCTCGGTGGCAGAAACTGACTCTGCGTAGGCCGCATCTCCTTCCTCGCACTCCGAAGTGATTTTACGGCTTCCGTGAACCGTTATTGTCCCCTTGTGACCTGGCATCTTGAGCTGCAAATACACATAACAGGGCCGTGCCATAAACTTGGCGTAGGCCGGTCGCCCAAACAGGGCGTGATATGGACTTCGGATTTTCACCACTTCAAACGTCAGTATCTCCAACCTGGAATCATGATCATCCCCAAAGGCCACTTCCAGAGCTATCTTACCAACATGATATGCTGACTTGCCAGGCACCACACCATGGAACACCGTATTGGACAGTTTGAGATTTTTATCTGTTAGTCCCATACGACAGAAGGTCTCATAGTACAAGATATTAATGCTGCTCCCTCCATCCATGAGCACCTTGGTGAACTTATAGCCTCCCACCTGAGGAGCCACCACCAGAGCCAACTGACCCGGATTATCAACCTGGGGAGGGTGATCCTCTCTGCTCCATTTGATTGGCTGTTCAGACCAGCGTAGATAACGGGGCATGGCCGGTTCAACAGAGTTGACTGCCTGCCTCTGAACCTTCCGGTCTCGCTTGTCCAAGCTAGTGGTGAAAACATGGTACTGCCCACTATTCAACTGCTTTGGGTTGCTCTGGTAACCTAACTATTGCTGCTGTTGGTTGTAACCACCCTGGTTGTTCTGATTATTTTGATTATTATGTCCGCCCGGATTACCATTAAATCCTGAACCGGAATTTCCTCTGTCGTAACCCGGCCCGGACCCTGAGCCACCGCCGGAACCGTGATCATACTGGAAAGCATTAGAATTCTTAAACTCCTGCAAAATGAAGCAATCCTTCCAAAGGTGGTTTGCTGGCACCTCCTTCATCCCATGTCTCGGACAGGGCTGGCTCAGTAGATAATTTAGGCGGTCCGGGTTAGGGTTGGGTGCCCCACTGCAATTTTTCGGTTTACCCTTGCGTCGCTGGCCATTGTCCTGCGCATTGGTATTAGCCACAAAGTCCATGTTACCATCCGCTTTACGCTTGCCTCCACCACCATTGCCTGCCCAGTGATGCTGCTGACCTTTGGAGTTGCTGTTCCTCTTTCCTTTCCCTGCCTTGTCATCATCAGATTCAGGATCCTTGGTACTATCAGAATCAGCATACTTTACCAAAGCAGCCATGAGGGTCCCCATGTCAGTGCAATGGCGCTTCATCCGTCCCAACTTCCGCTTTAGGGGCCCAAACCGGCAGTTGCCTTCTAGGGTTAAGACTGCGGTGTCAGCGTTGATGCGGTCTGATGAATGCAACACTTGTGAGACCCGGCGCACCCAATGAGTCGTCGATTCTCCTTCCTCCTGGACACAGGCAGCTAAGTCTACTATCGACATGGGCTGCTTACATGTATCCTTGAAATTATTGATAAACCGGGTTCGTAATTGGGCCCATGAACTGATAGAATTAGCCGGCAAGCTTTTTAACCAAGCACGGGTCGTTCCTTCAAGCATCATGGTGAAGTATTTCGCACACGCCGCGTCATCCACATCAAGCATCTCCATGGCCATCTCATAGCTCTCCACCCATGTCTCTGGAGGTTGATCCGCCATGTAATTTGGTACCTTGCGTGGGCCTTTGAAATCCTTGGGCAGGCGCACATTGCGTAAAGCGGGGACAAGGCAAGGCACCCCAAAAGAACTAGAAGTAACAATAGGTTCGATGGAGATAGTTGGACGAACTAGCGTAAGCTGCCGAGCCTGATATTGTGCGGCTAACTCGGCCTCCCTGCGCGCTCGGGCCCGGTCCACCACTTCTTAAGCGTTATCAGCACCACCCGCTAGGTTGTTGCGGTGGGGTGCTGCACGTCGTTCATTACTTGACACTGCCGGTTCATCCATATGCCTGCTATAGCTCCGGCTTGGACAAGGGGTTGAGTGAATCCGGTCACGGCTGTACGAGTATGCTTCCTGTTGGACCAAAGCTGTCCTCAGAAGCTCCTTGACCCGTCGTGTCTCTACTGCCTGTGGCGAGTCACCTTCAATTGGAATGGCCTCCAGCCATGCAGCAGCGGCAACGAGATTGTCCATCGGGTTGGAGTAGTGACCCGGAGGTGTCGAAACAGCCTGAGGTATAACAGCGTTTTGGCGAGGCAGATCCATCCGACGGGGCTGAACCGGCGCACCGGTCGCGGGAGCCTCCGCCCGGTTTACCTCCAGTGGATTAATGGTTCCTGCTCCTGGGGTGTTCAGAAGGTCTCTGGCCTCGAAAACCGAAGGCAAACGGGATCGGTACTTCCTCTTCATGACTTCATGCGACGCGTTCTGGTCCAACATGAGCCTGTAGGCTTGTGCGTCTAGAGCGGCCCGCTCTGCGGTCATCCTGGCATCCTCAGCTGCCAGGTCTGCCTTGGCCTGGGTGATCTGTTCCTTCACCTTTGCTATCTCCATGCTGTGGGTGTCCTGATCCGCCGGATTAGCTTCTGCCATGAGCACAGCCAATGCATCAAATAGATCTCATAGAACTTGAGCCGGCGGGCGTACAGAGCCTCCTGCCCCGGCAGCCGTCGCTGCTGCTGAACCGGAGGTCATTGGCATAGCGGTCGAAGAATGAAGCGCTGCTTGTGTGCCGGCCATGAATATTCCAACTCGGTTGGGCAGATCAGAGGGGTCCGGAATACTGTCGCCATCGGAACAGCCCCCAATCCGGCCATCTTGTAGCTGATATAGAGATTCGGTTTCTCCGGTTGATGACTCATCGCCGGAGTAAATAACGGTCTCGCCACCAGATCCCGATCCATCCTCATGACCTCCTCCATGGATGACTCCCACGAAGGCACGCTTCATGGCCGGTTTAACCGGGGCAGATCACGCACGCTGAGCCGTTTCGACGAGGTCGGTGCAGATATCCGGCTCAGGGCCCGGTTCTCCAATCTTGCCGATGAAAACGTGTATGCCACCAAAGGGGACCCAGTACCCGTATTCAACTGAGCCGGCCTCGGGGCCCCAGCCTGCATCGTCGATGTAGAGCTTGACGCAACGACTCTTAGTCATCCGGCCTACGGCGTAGCCCTCGAGTCCTTGAAAGCGGCCCTCCAAGAACTTGAAACCATCGTGTGATAGCCCCACGGTGGGCACCAACTATCGTGGTTTTGTCACGGCAGATGTCCTAGAGAAAGGACTTAGTCGTGGAGCCATCATGATGAGTTAGCTTGAAGGGGTTAAAGCGGACACAAGGACGCAAGAGAGTTTATACTAGTTCGGCCCCTTCAATGAAGGAAAAGCCTACGTCTAGTTGTGATGGAATTGATGGGGTTTCGATGACTAGGGAGCAAACAAGCTTCGCCTAAGTCTCGAGTTGTTGTTTGTTGTCCTTGAACCGCCGCCGGGTCGTCCCCTTATATACACGGGTGACACCCATCGGTTCACAGAGTCCCAATACCGGCTCATAGATGTGTCCGGTTTGGTCTCTACTTATTCCTAACTTACAATACAAGTTAAATACTAACGCCGGTTTACGGCTACAGGCCTTGAACCGACTATGGGTCTTGAGCTCTCATCTGCCTTCTTGGGCTTTAACATAATTAACTACTGATGAAGTTAACCCGGCCCAGATAGGCCGGTTTACGCCCGGTAGTAATATCCCCAACAGGCGTCGTGAGGAGGAAGAAGAAACAAAGAGGCGAAGGGGCAAAAGAAAATGACATTTGGTCCTATTTATAAGGTAAGTGGAGAGGTGACAGGCACGAGAATCGAGGAGCTTGAATATTGGATACCTAACGGAGCGGTCGCCTCGATTGTCGGAGGCTCATTAACTGAAGGTGAGATGTATCATTTTTAAATAACAAGGTGACATCATGGCGATTTTTCATGATCCTGGAGTATGACGTCACGGCGGTTTACAAGATCAAAGTGAAGATGCAAAGGAGGAATTTTTCTAAGTGTTGAAGATTGACATGAACAAGTTCAAATCAATCTGGGGCCTAATGTTTGGGATATTACTACTGGACGTAAACCGGCCCGGAGTAACTGGCTGAACTCTATGAAGATAGAAGCCCATAAAGACGTGAGGATGGTGGCGCTTTACGAAGGCCCAAGGCCCAAAGGCGGGTTAAGGCCTGTAGATGTAAACTGACTTTCTCATGTAACTTGCATTGTAAGATAGGAAGGATAGAGACCAAGCCGGACACATTTATGATCCGGCCTCGGGAGTCTGTAAACCGGCAGGCGTTAACCTGTGTATATAAAGGGACGACCCGACAGCGGTTTAAGGACAACAGACAACAACTCGAGAGCCAGGCAAAGCGGATTCGCTCCCTGGTCATCAAAACCCTAGCAATACCAACACAACTAGACGTAGGCTTTTACCTTCATCGAAGGGGCCGAACTAGTATAAAAACCCTTGTGTCCCTTGTCCGGTTTAACCCCTTTAAGCTAACCCATAGTGATGGCTCGACGTCTATGTCCTTTCACGAGGACATCTGCCATGACAAACCCACGACAGTCGGCGGTCCATGGTGTCGACGGTCTTTCACTGGCCGGCGGTGATCTTCTACGACAGTTTCCTCCTCGTCCTCGAGCTGCAACCATGGCCTTTGTGAGTTCAATCCCCTTTTCTCTTTTTTCCTTCTAGCTAGATCTGAGCTGCAACTAGGGTTTGATGTAGATGCATGGTTGATTAGTGCTTTGATCTGTGAGCTCATATGGTTGATTGCTATGCTGCAGTTGCAATTTGTGGTAGGGTTAGATGTTCAAGCATGTGGTAGGCTAGATTAGTAGTAGAGTTTGAAGTTGAACCTTGTGCTTGTGTTGATTCATGCTTAGATCTGTGATTTGTAGCTATTGGTGGTCCATTTGTAGCATGTTGTTTCTTGCAGATGTATGTTCCTGCTCATAGATTGTCCGGTATGCTTAGTATGATAGCGATGAACCATCTGCTTAGTATGATAGTGATGAAGCATGTGCTTGGTATGATAGTGATGAACCATGTACATGTATGCTCCTGCTTTCATGGATTATTCGGTATGTTGTGTGCTATGCTTACTGTCAATATGTGCTATGATTGTAGGACATGACCACGCAGACACAAGATCTTAGTCAGGCCCTTGTCCTGTCCGACAGCCAGTTCGTTCCATCGTTTGCCGAGGACTCGCAGCCTATGTCTGAGATGGCACCTGATTCAGAGGTGTTCGCGTCTGTTTCTGTCTATGTGCCAGTAGTGCTCGTTGAGCAAACTCCTCCTGCTGCTGCTGCCGCTGCACTCAAGGTAGTAACAGCAAAGGCAAAGAAGGATGGTAGGTCGAACAACATGAAGTGGCAGCTGTTCATGTCCATGTTCATGTTGAACAAGATGTGTGAGCTCATCTCTAGTGGAGTTAGGATTGACAAGGGCTTCAAAGAGGTGCACTTGAATACCGTTGCGAAGCAGGTGTTCGAGTTCCGTGAGCGGGAGGTGTCCATAACCCAGGTGTACACACTACTGCATGATGCTGCTAACGCGGCACTATGACCAGAGACCCTTTGACGAAACTATGTGCGATGCATTAATCACAAACAGAGATAAAAAACGATCAAAAAATATGCAAGACATTTGCGATGGCGGAGAGATCAAACACGATTCAAAGTTTAGTTACGTGTGCGATGCGGGGCATACAGTTGATCTAGACGAACTGTTTGCGATGAGTCAGAACAACAGAAATAGGAAGCCATATCAATGCGTGTGCGATATACGACATACTGTTCGCTCGGATGAACTGTGTGCTATTAGGGAATGCAACAAAAATGGTCAGCCAGATCAAGGTGTGTGATATATGACATACGGTTCACTTGGCCGAACTATTTTCAATTAGGGAAGAGAACATAAACGGATTAACTTAACAAGATGTGTGTGATATGCGGCATGCAGTTCACATAGACGAACTATTTGCGATGAGCCAAAAGAACACAAACGATTCGTGTAAACAAGATGTGTGTGATACACAGCAAACAGCCCACTCGGATGAACTGTTTGTGATGAGAAATTATAAGCAAACGGTTACTATAGTTAGTTCGTGTGCTATTCTGTTCGTACAAAAAACTTTGAAAAATGCAAACTAGTTGCTTGCGGAGGCGGGTCGGGACACTTGGAGTGAACGGCCAGAAGGGTGCTATGCTAATCACGCAGTCTGAGAAGACCGCAGTCGCAAGGCCGCTAGCTCAGTCTTTTAGCCTATATTTTATTATAATTGTATGCTTATGTAGGTTGTGAGCGTTCCGGGCCTTGTCACATGTGGCATTTTAAGTTATCCTGAATATGTAAGACAATTATTAACCATTGCCATTGTAAATTTGCCTCAACGGCGAGCAGAGCACGCGTAAAGACACCAGAGCGGAGCACGCCGCAGCCGCCTCAATGGCGAGCAAAACGCATGGACGGACGCGAGCAGAGCGCGCCGCGACCACCTCGATGACAAGCAACCACGTGGTCAATCTTCTGGCACCCTGTGGAAGGCGCGACGGCGCATCCATAGGACAAGATGGTGATATCTTGACCGCGTGTGATAGTGGACAGACACGTACACGTACATCCGAGAACGCGGTCCCATGTTTCGGGCTTCTGATGCATGGCATACGGTTGATGCAAAAGAACTGTTTGTGATGAGCCAGAACAACATACCGGGCTTTACAAGCCCAGAACCATCAATAAATTTTAATCTTGTTTCTTGCCACATTGCATATTACAACGCAATACGTAATTGCAAATATGTTCACACCTATCAAACTAATATGTGTTCACACTTAGCACCGGGCTATAAAAACTACCCACTCGAAAATTACTTCACAGTTCCTCTCCTCATCACCTACAAAACTGGTCTTTCCTGTCAAGTCGTTCTGCCATGACCGATAGGAGTTTCGGGTGGACATATAACTAGGAAGCAAAGACCAAGGCCATGGAAGCACTAGAGAGGTCCCGCCGCGAAGCGACAACCGCAACAGAGATGTCCCGGCGCGCCGCGGAGCCCTCGAACGAGCTCTCACGGGCACGCGAGGGCTCTCACAAGCGCGAGTAGTGCCTCGGGGATGAGGCTGACAGTGGTCGTCGAGGAACTGATGGATGACTTGAGGAAGCTCCGGATCGAGCGCGAGCAGGAGGTGGAGGAATCCATGGCTACTTTCAAGCAAAGTCGTGAGGAATTGAAGAAGGAGTTGGAGGATGTCATCGCCCAACGATCGATCGATGAGTAGAGACAGCAGCGACCTAGATCGTTGTCTGCGATTTCCTTCTCCTCTTGCCCCCGTGTCTTCCAGGCTTTCCCGCATGTGGCATTTTAAATTATCCGAAATACGTAAGATAATTATTATCTGTGCCATTGTAAATTTGTCGTTGTATTATCCGTTGCAATTTCATTTGTCGTCGTATTATCCGTTGCCCTATGTGGCAATTTAAGTTATGTCGAAATACGAGTTGAAAACACGAACAAAGCAAATGCTGCCATGGGATCACAAGAAAACACCCTCCGTCCAGGTGCTTTAATTAACCCATTAGTGGAGAAGTTGTGAGCGAGGTTGGCGGCGGCTGGTGTATGGATGTCAAAGAGCTTGCTTCCCGGTGAGTATGGACGGCCTTGCTGCTCATGCGTGACCTGTCGAGCCTGCGAGGTGGATAGGATGCACGTGTCCCGTCAAGCCTGGACGGCGGACTTCTCGCGCTCGTCCCGTCTAATCAAACAGCTGCACACACACCGTCGAGTATGGTTAAATTTTGACACGGTTCATATAATACAACTGTTTGCGATATTAACGTGTCAACTATTTGTTTCAAAAAGGACTTTGTTGGCTATTAATGTGTGCGCCTTGTCCCAAACTAGGCGATTTTTTTACCACGACATATATGTGCCATGTCATGAAATCATGCCAAGTTTCATATTTTTTCGGTGAGTTTTTGATTTACTGGGATTTAAAAACCGAGATTCTCAATGTTCCAGGACGATGGGAAGTTTGTAATTCATTTCCATTTCTTAAATCAGACCTAAACATGCACCCAATGACACATGTACGATTTCTCACCCATTTTACTTCACTGGAGCATGTGCTTGTAGTTTAAATTTGAATTATGGACTACATTTAATGCCTAGAAAACTTAATTAATGTATACAATGGCAAAACGAACCCTGAACAGTTTCAAATTTCAGCACGATGCTACCTCTTGAGCACTGCGTTGGTTTTCCCCGAAGAGGAAGGGATGATGCAGCAAAGTAGCGTAAGTATTTCCCTTAGTTTTTGAGAACCAAGGTATCAATCCAGTAGGAGGCTACGCGCGAGTCCCTCGTACCTGCACAAAACAAATAAATCCTCGCAACCAACGCAAATAGGGGTTGTCAATCCCTATAAGGCCACTTACGAGAGTGACATCTGACAGATATGATAAGATAATATTTTTGGTATTTTATGATAAAGATGCAAAGTAAAAAAAGGCAAAGTAAATAGCAAAGGAAATAACTAAGTAGTAGGAGATCAATATGATAAAGATAGACCCCGGGGCCATAGGTTTCACTAGTGGCTTCTCTCGAGAGCATAAGTATTCTACGGTGGGTGGACAAATTACTACTGTTGAGCAATTGACAGAATTGAGCATAGTTATGATAATATCTAGGTATGATCATGTATATAGGCATCACGTCCAAGACAAGTAGACCGACTCCTGCCTGCATCTACTACTATTACTCCACTCATCGACCGCTATCCAGCATGCATCTAGAGTATTAAGTTAAAAATAGAGTAATGCCTTAAGCAAGATGACATGCTGTAGAGGGATAGACTCATGCAATATGAAGAAAACCCCATCTTGTTATCCTCGATGGCAACAATACAATACGTGCCTTGCCGCCCCTACTGTCACTGGGAAAGGACACCGCAAGATTGAACCCAAAGCTAAGCACTTCTCCCATTGCAAGAAAGACTTGCAAAGATAACCAATCATACATAAAAGAATTCAGAGAATATTCAAATATTATTAATAGATAGACTTGATCATAAACCCACAATTCATCGGTCTCAACAAACACACCGCAAAAAGAAGATTACATTGAATAGCTCTCCACAAGAGAGGGGGAGAACATTGTATTGAGATCCAAAAAGAGAGAAGAAGAAGACATCTAGCTACTAACTATGGACCCGTAGGTCTGAGGTAAACTACTCACACTTCATCGGAGATGCTATGATGTTGATGTAGAAGCCCTGCATGATCGATGCCCCCTTCGGCGGAGCTCCGGAACAGGCCCCAAGATGGGATCTCATGGATACAGAAAGTTACGGCGGTGGAATTAGGGTTTTGGCTCAGTATCTGATCATTTGGGGGTACGTAGGTATATATAGGAGGAAGGAGTACGCCGGTGGAGCAACAGGGGGCCCACGAGGGTGGAGGGTGCGCCTGGGGGGGGGGGGGGGGGTAGGCGCGCCCCCTACCTCGTGGCCTCCTCTTTTCTTTCTTGACGTAGGGTCCAAGTCTCTCGGGTCTTGTTCGTTGAGAAAATCATGTTCGCGAAGGTTTCATTCCGTTTGGACTCCGTTTGATATTCCTTTTCTTCGAAGCCCTAAAATAGGCAAAAAACAGCAATTCTGGGCTGGGCCTTCGGTTAATAGGTTACTCCCAAAAATACTATAAAAGTGGATAATAAAGCCCAAAAATATCCAAAACAGTAGATAATATAGCATGGAGCAATCAAAAATTATAGATACGTTGGAGACGTATCAAGCATCCCCAAGCTTAATTCTAGCTCGTCCTCGAGTAGGTAAATGAAAAAAACAGAATTTTTGATGCGGAGTGCTACTTGGCATAATTTGAATGTAATTCTTCTTAATTGTGGTATGAATATTCAGATCCAAAAGATTCAAGACAAAAGTTTAATATTGACATAAAATAATAATACTTCAAGCATACTAACAAATCAATTATGTCTTCTCAAAATAACATGGCTAAAGAAAGTTATCCCTACAAAATCATACAGTTTGGCTATGCTCCATCTTCACCACCCAAAATATTTAAATCATGCACAACCCCGATGACAAGCCAATCAATTGTTTCATACTTTTGACATTTTCAAAACTTTTTCAATTTTCACGCAATGCATGAGTGTGAGCCATGGACATAGCACTATAGGTGGAATAGAATGGTGGTTGTGGAGAAGACAAAAAGGGAGAAGATAGTCTCACATTAACTAGGTGTATCAACGGGCTATGGAGATGCCCATCAATAGATATCGATGTGAGTGAGTAGGGATTGCCATGCAACGGATGCACTAGAGCTAAAAGTATATGAAAGCTCAAAAAGAAACTAAGTGGGTGTGCATCCAACTTGCTTGCTCATGAAGACATTGGGCATTTTGAGGAAGCCCATCATTTGAATATACAAGCCAAGTTCTATAATGAAAAATTCCCACTAGTATATGTAAGTGATAACATGAGAGACTCTCTACTATGAAGATCATGGTGCTACTTTGAAGCACAAGTGTGGTAAAAGGATAGTAGCATTACCCCTTCTCTCTTTTTCTCTCATTTTTTTATTTGGGCCATTTCTTTTTTTTATGGCCTCTTTTCCTTTCTTTTTTTATTTTTCGTCCGGAGTCTCATCCCGACTTGTGGTGGAATCATAGTCTCCATCATCCTTTCCTCACTGGGACAATGATCTAATAATGATGATCATCACACTTTTATTTTTCTTACAACCCAACAATTACAACTCGATACTTAGAACAAAATATGACTCTATATGAATGCCTCCGATGGTGTACCAGGATATGCAATGACTCATGAGTGACATGTATGAAAGAATTATGAACGGTGGCTTTGCCACAAATACAATGTCGACTACATGATCATGCTAAGCAATATGACAATGATGGAGTGTGTCATAATAAACGGAACGGTGGAAAGTTGCATGTCAATATATCTCGGGATGGCTATGGAAATGCCACAATAGGCAGGTATGGTGGCTGTTTTGAGGAAAGTATATGGTGGGTATATGATACCGGTGAAAGGTGAGCGGTATTAGAGAGGCTAGCAAAGGTGGAAGGGTGAGAGTGCGTATAATCCATGGACTCAACATTAGTCATAAAGAACTCATATACTTATTGCAAAAATCTACAAGTTATCAAAGCAAAGTATTACGCGCATGCTCCTAGGGGGATAGATTGGTAGGAAAAGACCATCGCTCGTCCCCGACCGCCACTCATAAGGAAGACAATCAATAAATAAATCATGCTCTGACTTCATCACATAACGGTTCACCATACGTGCATGATACGTGAATCACAAGCTTCAACACAAGTATTTCTCAAATTCACAACTACTCAACTAGCACAACTTTAATATTACCATCTCCATATCTCAAAACAATTATCAAGTATCAAACTTCTCATAGTATTCAACACACTCATAAGAAAGTTTTATTATTAATCTTGTATACCAAATGTATTAGGATTTTAAGCAAATTCCATGCTATTAAGACTCTCAAAATAATCTAATTGAATCATGAGAGATCAATAGTTTCTATAAAACAAATCCACCATTGTGCTCTAAAAGATATAAGTGAAGTACTAGAGCAAAAATTATATAACTCAAAAGATATAAGCGAAGCACATAGAGTATTCTAACAAATTCCAAATCATGTATGGCTCTCTCAAAAGGTGTGTACATCAAGGATGATTGTGGTAAACTAACAAGCAAAGACTCAAATCATACAAGACGCTCCAAGCAAAACACATATGATGTGGCGAATAAAAATATAGCTCCAAGTAAAGTTACCGATAGAAGTAGACGAAAGAGGAGATGCCTTCCGGGGCATCCCCAAGCTTTGGCTTTTAGGTGTCGTTAGATTATCTTGGGGGTGCCATGGGCATCCCCAAGCTTAGGGTCTTTCCACTCCTTGTTCCATAATCCATCAAATCTTTACCCAAAATTTGAAAACTTCACAACACAAAACTTAAAGTAGAAAACTCTCGTGAGCTCCGTTAGCAAAAGAAAACAAAAGACCACTTCAAGGTACTGTAATGAACTCATCTTTATTTATATTGGTGTTATACCCAATGTATTCCAACATCTCTATGGTTTACAAACTATTTTACTAGTAATAGATTCATCAAAATAAGCAAACAACACACGAAAAACAGAATCTGTCTAAAACAGAACAGTCTGTAGTAATATGTAGCTAGCGCTAGATCTGGAACCCCAAAAATTCAAAAATAAATTTCTGGATGTGAGTAATTTATCTATCAATCATCTGCAAAAATAATTAACTAAATAGCACTTTCCGAATAAATAAGGCAGCAGTTCTCGTGAGCGCTAAAGTTTCCGTTTTTACAGCAAGTTCAATCAAGACTTTCCCCAAGTCTTCACAATGGTTCTACTTGGCACAAACACTAATTAAACACAAAAAACACAACCAAAACAGAGGCTAGATAAATTATTTATTACTAAACAGGAGGGAAAAGCAAGGAATAAAAATAAAATTGATTTGCCTCCCAACAAGTGCTATCGTTTAACGCCCCTAGCTAGGCATAACAAGCAAGAATAGATCTAGGTATTGCCATCTTTGGTAGGCAATTCTTCAATTAGGCATCTACCATCTTTAGGAATTTATTTCTTTATTAATTATCAAACTTTTAGGCACCAGATCTAAAAATTCATTTGTAACAAATGGTTTCTTAACGATAGCAAAAAGATTGGGATGAATACTTATAGATTTGAGATCAGCATCCTTACTGGAGGATTCACCCTTATTTTTAGGAACGTACATAAGCTTGGAAACTTTAGTGGAAGGACTTGGAGTATTCTTTACGGAAGAAAAAGTGGTTCCCAAGTTGGTAATGATATTCTCAAGTTTATCGATCCTAACGGAATCGTGATTTATTTTCTCATTAACTATGGGTTCCTTTTCTTTAATATCTTTCAAAGTAACTCCTACTTTAGATCCATATTGAGAGATTCGGCTGTGGATCTTTTTATCAAAATTTTCAATTAATTCTACGGTAGCAGCCTTATTTTCAATAATTTCAAGCCTTTGCATTACATGCTCCAAAGTTAATATAGTTCCATTAACCAAGAGAGGAGGTGAGCCAAATAAATCTAACATAGCATTATAAGAATCAAAAGTATGGCTATCAAGAACATAACGGTGCCAAGGAGTAATGCCTACATAAAAATTGTGAAGAAGAACGGAAGTAGATTGCTTCCTAGTAGATCTATTTTGAGCATTGCAAATTCAATACCAAGCATCTTTTAGATTTTCTCTCTCCCTTTGCTTAAAATTTAGAATTTCATTCTTGGGAGACAACGGAGAAGACAAGGGACTAGCCATAACGACAAGCAAGCAAACTAACACACAAGCAAACAAAAAGCAAGCGGGCAAAAAGAAGCAAATAGAGAGGGAGGCTAGAGAGAGAGAGAGGGCGAATAAAACGGCAAGGGTGAAGTGGGGAAGAGGAAAACGAGAGGCAAATGGCAAATAATGTAATGCAAGAGATAAGGGTATGTGATGGGTACTTGGTATGTTGACTTTTGCAAAGACCTCCCCGGCAACGGCGCTAGAAATCCTTCTTGCTACCTCTTGAGGACTGCGTTGGTTTTCCCCGAAGAGGAAGGGATAATGCAGCAAAGTAGCGTAAGTATTTCCCTCAGTTTTTGAGAACCAAGGTATCAATCCAGTAGTAGGCTACGCGCGAGTCCCTCGTACCTGCACAAAACAAATAAATCCTCGCAACCAACGCAAATAGGGGTTGTGAATCCCTATAAGGCCACTTACGAGAGTGACATCTGATAGATATGATAAGATAGTATTTTTGGTATTTTTATGATAAAGATGCAAAGTAAAATAAAGGAAAAGGAAATAGCAAAGGAAATAACTAAGTAGTAGGGGATCAATATGATAAAGATAGAACCGGGGGCCATAGGTTTCACTAGTGGCTTCTCTCGAGAGCATACGTATTCTACGGTGGGTGAACAAATTACTGTTGAGCAATTGACAGAATTGAGCATATTTATGAGAATATCTAGGTATGATCATCTATATAGGAATCACGTCCAAGACAAGTAGACCGACTCCTGCCTGCATCTACTACTATTACTCCAC
Organism: Triticum monococcum; assembly: GCA_034509565.1. Classification (NCBI taxonomy): domain Eukaryota; kingdom Viridiplantae; phylum Streptophyta; class Magnoliopsida; order Poales; family Poaceae; genus Triticum; species Triticum monococcum. The sequence goes on from CM067843.1 coordinate 631,874,235, forward strand.
TCATCGACCGCTATCCAGCATGCATCTAGAGTATTAAGTTAAAAATAGAGTAACGCCTTAAGCAAGATGACATGATTTAGAGGGATAGACTCATGCAATATGAAGAAAACCCCATCTTGTTATCCTCGATGGCAACAATACAATATGTGCTTTGCTGCCCCTACTGTCACTGGGAAAGGACACCGCAAGATTGAACCCAAAGCTAAGCACTTCTCCCATTGCAAGAAAGATAAATCTAGTAGGCCAAACCAAACTGATAATTCGAAGAGACTTGCAAAGATAACCAATCATACATAAAAGAATTCAGAGAAGATTCAAATATTATTCATAGATAGACTTGATCATAAACCCACAATTCATCGGTCTCAACAAACACACAGCAAAAATAAGATTACATCGAATAGTTCTCCACAAGAGAGGGGGATAACATTGTATTGAGATCCAAAAAGAGAGAAGAAGCCATCTAGCTACTAACTATGGACCCGTAGGTCTGAGGTAAACTACTCACACTTCATCGGAGAGGCTATGGTGTTGATGTAGAAGCCCTTCGTGATCGATGCCCCCTCCGGCGGAGCTCCGGAATAGGCCCCAAGATGGGATCTCATGGATATAGAAAGTTACGGTGGTGCAATTAGGGTTTTGGCTCCGTATCTGATCGTTTGGGGGTATGTAGGTATATATAGGAGGAAGGAGTACGCTGGTGGAGCAACAGGGGACCCACGAGGGTGGATGGCGTGCCTGGGAGGGGGGGTAGGCGCGCCTCCTACCTCGTGGCCTCCTCTTTTCTTTCTTGATGTAGGGTCCAAGTCTCTCGGGTCTTGTTCGTTGAGAAAATCACGTTCCCGAAGGTTTCATTCTGTTTGGACTCCGTTTGATATTCCTTTTCTTCGAAACCCTAAAATAGGCAAAAAAACAACAATTCTGGGCTGGGCCTCCGGTTAATAGGTTAGTCCCAAAAATAATATAAAAGTGGATAATAAAGCCCAATAATGTCCAAAACAGTAGATAATATAGCATGGGGCAATCAAAAATTATAGAAACATTGGAGACGTATCACATGACACTTCTGTTATTCTATGTTGCCTATAGAAAACAAAGTTCAGGGCGAGAAGAGGCAGCGATTATCGTTTCGCCCACAAGAGGGGCATGTTTCCCTACCGGAACCACGAGGGTTGCGAGAAGCTTCAGTTTGTAAGAGGCTTGTAATATAGCTTCACCAAAATTAGACAATTATATGTAACATTTAGTGACACCGTGCCAAGATTCATGATTTTCTGGTGAGTTTTGGATTTGTAGAGATTTAAAAACCAAGATTCACAATGTTTGTGGCCAAGCCAGGACGACGAGACGGTTAAATGCATTCCCATTCGTTCCATGGGACCTAAACATGCATCCAAGGACACATGTATGTTTTTTGTAGCCATTTTGGTGCACTGGAGCATGTATTTGTTGTTCGGATTTGAATTATGGACATTAAATGTCTAGAAAACTCAATTAATGAATAAAAAAGGTCAAACTGACCCGGGATAATTTCAAAGTTTAGCGAATCTCCTGTTGTTCCGTGTTGCGTGTAGAAGAAAATATCTGGGTAGAAGCGGGAGCGATTATCGTTTGGCCCACAAGGGCACACGTTTCCCTATCGAACCCACGAGGGTTCTTGCGACATGCACCGATTTGTATGAGGTTTGTAATATAGCTTGGCCCAAATTGGCATTTTTTTACCACGACATATATGTGCCATGACGTGACACCATGCCACCTTTGATGATTTTCTGGTAACTTTTGGATTTATAGGGATTTAAAAACTGAGATTTCAAATGTTTGAGGACGAGCCAGGACGCCGGTACGGTTGTAGTTCATTCCAATTCCTGGCATGGGACCTAAACATGCACCCAGGGCCACTCATATTTTTCTAGCCATTTTGGTGAACTGGAGCATGTATTTGTAGTTCAGATTTGAATTATGGACATTAAATGCCTAGGAAACTCAATTAGTGTATAAAAAGGCCAAACAAACCCTGAATAAGTTTAAATTTCAGCACAGATATCCTGTCGTTCCATGTTGCCTATAGAAGAAAATACAAGGCGAAAAGAGGCAGTGATTACATTTCACCCACAAGGGGAACATGTTTCCCTATCGAAACCATGAGGTTTCTTTGAGAGAAGCTCCGGTTTGTAATAAAGCTTGGCCCAAATTGGACAATGTTTGTACCACGACATATATGTGCCCTGACGTGACACCATGCCACCTTTGATGACTTTCTGGTGAGTTTAGGATTTGCGGGGATTTTAAAACCGAGATTCCAAATGTTTGAGCATGAGCCAGGACGCCGGTACGGTTGTAATTTGTTCCCATTCCTGGCATGGGACCTAAACATGCACCCAAGGACACATGTATAATTTTGTATCCATTTTGGTGAACTGGAGCATGTATTTGAAGTTCAGATTTGAATTATGGACTTTAAATGCCTAGGAAACTCAATTAGTGTATAAAAAGGCCAAACAAACCCCGAATAAGTTTAAATTTCAGCACGGATATCCTGTCGTTCCATGTTACCCATAGAAGAAAATACAAGGCGAAAAGAGGCAGTGATTAAGTTTTGCCCATAAGGGGACACGTTTCCCTATCGGAATCACGAGGCTTCTTTGAAAGAAGCTCCAGTTTGTAAGAGGCATGTAATAAAACTTGCGCCAAAATGGACGAAAAAAATTCCTCGACATATATGTGCTATGTCATGACACCATGCCAAGTTTCATGATTTTCGGGTGAGTTTTGGATTTATGGGGATTTAAAAACCGAGATTCTTCTCACAAAATGTTTTCAAATAGCACACGGTTCACTCATGAAAGCCGCGTGCCTACCAAACCGGGGCCGATGGCCCCCTCCCCCTGTTGCGCGCGCGATCTGAGTTGTGCGTTCTGATTGGCGAGAACCCAAACCCCACGGATCGTATGTCTGCACCGTTGGATGCTCCTAGATTGAACGGCAACCGCCAGCTCTTTCAACAACACATGCAGTACATAGGTAAGCACTATGCGCATGCGTCATGATAGCTCATGCTTCCTTCTCTACTATGTTTTCTAAACAAGCTACTGTTTCTGTGACGCCCGGATAATTAGGCTACAGTAAACCCCTGCTAGTGTTGCCACATCACCACGATTACTGTTGATAATCTCGCGATAATTCAAAACCGTTTCAAATTTAAATCCTAAATAAGTCAAACGACAACAGTTTTCTAATATTGAAACTAAAATGTTCGGGTTGTGCCAAATAATGTGTAGGTAATTATGGTGAAGAAACCAAACTTCTGTAAATTATTCCAATGCACTAAAATAATTAAAACAGCAGCTAAACCTATTATAAATGCCCTTTTGAAATTTATAAAAATGCGAGCAAAATATTTTAAAAATACCAAAATATATTATGGAAGTGGGCTAATTTACAACCTCCATTTAGGTACTGGTCTTATAATTTTACAAAACTGAAAACTATTAAAAACTATAATAGAAAACATAAAAGTAAAAAAAAAAGAAAAACAAAACAAACAAAGAAAAAAAACAGGACCCCCCCCCCCCCGCTGGGCCAAGTGGCCCAGCTGGCCTCAGCCGCCCGAACGGGCCGGCTCACCCCACGGCCCAGCCGCCCCGCCCCTGCCTTATCCCCACGAGGGGAAAACCCTAGCCCACCCCCACTCACCCATTCCCCCCCCCACGCCGCCACTCCCCTCGCTCCCCCACTCCCCCGATCCCCTCTGGATCGGGGCGACGACCGCGGCGCCCGGCGCTCGCTGGACCTAGCCGGCGCCGCCCCTCCCGCACTCCTCCGTGCCCCTTCGCGGACCATGCCTCGTCCTCGCCGGTTCCTCTCGGCCTCCTTCCTCTCCGCCCGCGGCGCCATCGTCTGCTACCTCCTCTTCGTCCACGAGCACGAGCTCGGGAACCCGTCGTCGCCGGACTACCGCCGCCTCGACCTCTCCCTTGCCGGACCTCCCTGACCTTCGTCGAGCCCACTGCCCCGTGCCCTACTCCTCTGTGAGCTCCCCCTCCATCCTCTCTCTACCGTGGCCGCGCCCTCTCCCCTCACGCCCGGCTCCATCCCGCACCGCCTCGGAGCCGCCCACACCAACAGCTCTCGTGCACCCGCCCGTCGCCTAACCGCTGCTGCGCGCTGCTGCCTTGCTGCTAGCCTTGGCCGCCGGCGCCCCGCCGTGCTCGGCCACCTGCCGTTGCTCCCCGCCGACGCGCCGCCCTGATCCCTCCCCGGCGCGCGCCTCCTCCCCTACTGCTACGCGCCCCTCGCGCGCGCCTCGCCGCTCGTGTCCTCCTTCGCCTGGCCTTGCCTGCCTCCAGACGCCGCTCCGGCCACCTGGCCGGCCCCGCGGCCACCGGCCTCCTCTGCTCCGGCGCCCGGCCGGGTACGCCCGCCCCTGGGCGTGCGACCGCTCGGGCCACACCCGTGGCGCCCGGTGCCCGTTTCGCCTGGCGCCCGCAAACCCACTAGGCCCTCTGGGCCTATGACGAATGGGCCCCAGCCCAGAACGTTTTAATATAAAAAAGAAAAGGAAAATAAAAATAAAATAATAATAATAATAATTAAATTAATTAATTAAATCCTAAAAATGATTTAAATCTTTTAAAATTAATATAAAATAAACCGTAGCTCAGATGAAAAAACTTTGTACATGAAAGTTGCTCAGAACGACGAGACGATTCCGGATACGCAACCCGTTCGTCCACCACACCTCCCTAACCTATCGAACTCGCAACTTTCCCCCTCCGGTCCTCTGCCCGAAAACGCAAAACACCGGGGATACTTTCCCGGATGTCATCCCCCTTCACCGGTATCACCTACTACCGCGTTAGGGCACCTCTAACGCCGTTACTTGTCATGTCATGCATCACTATGCATATGCTTGCTTAAATATTTATTGTTTCTCCCCCCTCTTCTCTCGATAGACACCGAGACCGACGCCGCTGCTGCCCAGTACGACTACGGAGTTGACGACCCCTCTCTCTTGCCAGAGCAACCAGGCAAGCCCCCCCTTTGATCACCAGATACCGCCTACTCTTCTCTATACTGCTTGCATTAGAGTAGTGTAGAATGTTACTGCTTCCCGTTAATCCTATACTGATGCATAGCCTGTCCTTGCTACTACTGTTGTTACCTTTACCTGCAAACCTAATGCTTAGTATATAGGATGCTAGTTTATCATCAGTGGCCCTACATTCTTGTCCGTCTGCCATGCTATACTATCGGGCCGTGATCACTCGGGAGGTGATCACGGGTATATACTATATACTTTATATATGATACATGTGGTGACTAAAGACGGGTAGGCTCGTAGGAGCACCCGCGAGTGGATCTTTGAGGCGGAGCGACAGGGCAGGTTCCGACCACCTAGGAGAGAGGTGGGCCTGGCCCTGGTCGGTGTTCGCGGATACTAAACACGCTTAACGAGATCTGGGTATTTGATCTGAGTCTGGCCATTTGGTCAATACGCACTAATCATCTAGATGGGAGCAGTTATGGGTATCCCGGCGTCGTGGTATCAGCCGAAGCCTTCGTGACGTCAGCGACTGAGTGGCGCGCGCCGGATTGGACTGGAAGGCCACTAGGCTAGGTCTGCTTTCGGCCGCGTTCGCAACGTGCAGGTGTGCAAAGGGCGATGGGCCCAGACCCCTGCGCCATATGGTTTAGACCGGCGTGCTGACCTCTCTGTTGTGCCTAGGTAGGGCTGCGACGTGTTGATCTTCTGAGGCCGGTCATGAACCAGGAAAGTGTGTCCGGCCAAATGGGATCGAGCGTGTTGGGGTATGTGGTGCACCCCTGCAGGGAAGTTTATCTATTCGAATATCTGTGTCCCTCGGTAAAAGGACGACCCGGAGTTGTATCTTGACCTTATGACAACTAGAACCGGATACTTAATAAAACACACCCTTCCAAGTGCCAGATACAACCGGTGATCGCTCTCTCACAGGGCGACGAGGGGAGGATCATCGGTTAGGATTATGCTATACGATGCTACTTGGAGGACTTCAGTCTACTCTCTTCTACATGCTGCAAGACGGAGGCTGCCAGAAGTGTAGTCTTTGACAGGATTAGTTATCCCCCTCTTATTCTAGCATTCTGCAGTTCAGTCCACATGTGATACCCTTATTCCATTTGATACCCATGCATATGTAGTATAGCTCCTTGCTTGCGAGTACTTTGGATGAGTACTCACGGTTGCCTTCTCCTTCTTTTCCCTCTATTCCTTCTACCTGGTTGTCGCAACCAGATGTTGGAGCCCAGGAGCCAGACGCCACCGTCGATGACGACTCCTACTACACCGGAGGTGCCTACTACTACGTGCTGCCCGCTGACGACGACCAGGAGTAGTTTAGGAGGATCCCAGGCAGGAGGCCTGCGCCTCTTTCGATCTGTATCCCAGTTTGTGCTAGCCATCTTATGGCAACTTGTTAACTTATGTCTGTACTCAGATATTGTTGCTTCCGCTGACTCGTCTATGATCGAGCTCTTGTATTCGAGCCCTCGAGGCCCCTGGCTTGTAATATATTGCTTGTATGACTTATTTTATTTGTAGAGTTGTGTTGTGATATCTTCCCGTGGGTCCCTGATCTTGATCGTACACGTTTGCGTGTATAATTAGTGTACGATTAAATCGAGGGCGTCACAAGTTGGTATCAGAGCCGACTGCCTGTAGGAATTCCCCTTCCACACTCCTTGGCCGAAGACGAGTCTAGACATTACTAAAACTTTTACTAACATGGGTGTGTGCCTTACGAGCCCATGTCGCCATCTGGGTGGTATTAGGATCTTTTATTCCTCGATCCTTACTCTGGGACTCTAATCTCTCCCCTATTCAGGTTAAATGAATTTTGCTAAATCTAACATTAGGATCTCGTTATCACTTTCTCCCGGAGAGCCCTTCATTAGAGATGATCGCCTGCTGCACCAGAATATTCTGAAGACACTCTCTGATGCTTTCCCGAGACCCTTGTGCCCTTCGCCATTGCGATTCCTACCACCGATAAATCCTTATGGATAACTAATTACACTTGCCATTCATATGAACATTCCCCATTGATCTTGTTATTACAAGATACCCCGGAGTCTTCTCTATTGTTTCGAGAATACTTTGTGCCTACTGCCTAGGAGTTCCTTGCCACATGAATACCCCTTCAATTAAATCCTCGCACTTGTCGAGTATCCACTCATCCCCAGTTGTTCATGTGTTTCACAATGGTCTTCGAAATACTATTCGATCCTCCAAAAATCCTTAGTAGCTTATTGCTCTGCAATACTTGCCTGCTTGCATTATGGATGCTTTCCATATGTCTGGCGATATTCGTTAGTATCCCTAGGCATCGTCTTTTGATCCTATTGATTCAACTTGAGTGCGAATGCACGCAATCATCAGTTGATCCTTTTAAATTATCTTTCCAGCTTAGACGTTATTTTAAAACATGAGCTGGATCTCGACCAATCAAATTGCTGTCGATTGTACCCTTAAGGCTATTCAACTTATCCATCCCTGATCGGAGCATTGCTTCTGATCCCTTGTCTTGGAATTGATAATTCCTTTGCATTTGAGCCTTGAATTAGTCAGTTGTTTCTAAAGTCTGATCTCCTTGCATTGTTTCTCCCTCTGGTTGAGTATCGATGCTCGCACCAGATTCCTTGAGAACCACCAGATCATTTGCGGGATTTTATCCGACAACGTCCTTCATATTCAATAAGTCTGTGAGCCTTTCCTCGGATACATAATACCTTTGGTAAATTGTATCCTCTGCTTTCTCAAACATGCTCTACTATCGAGCTGGTATTATTTATTCTTGAAATTTGTGGTATATACTCCTAAGATGCCCTGATGGGTTGAACATATGCCTTCTCTAAACTGTGTGAACTCGAAAGTTTTCACGAGTCATACTCTTCTGGTATTTTGCTAGATAAAATTTCTATACTACAGCTTCATCAAAAGCGAGAAGAAAGATGAAAGGTTATGCATGGAAGAATTGGGAGTCGACCTTGAGCCTTTGCGTTCATGCCCATGGACCCGATGTGAAACTTATCATCGAAGCTTCTTGTAAATGATATTAGTTCCCTTGGTATAAGTTCATCTTATATCTGGGATCCGGCCTTTTACAATCGTGGTTCCGACCATGTTCTCTTTTAAATACCATTTTCGATGCAAGTGTAAGCACTTGTCTCATGTGGATCAATACCTCGGTCCAACCTCTACCTTGATCCGTCTTCGAGTATTACCCCCCTGGTATCTTGAGATTATCTTGAAACTGCATAACTTCTTATGAGTTCTTCATCAAGTACTACATTCTCACTGATTACAGTTTTCATGGGCTCTGAGTTATTAAACACTCAAAGACACCGATAACTGAACCGAATCTGCCCTACGGTTCAGCAACTCTTGTTAATCTTCTTTAAGTCCGAGTTTGTACTCGATCATGTCATTCCTAGCCTGACCGGCTATATCATTATCGTGCTAAATTTTAACTGTGCTACCTGGTCCTTAATCCCGGAGCACCACTTTCGATGATGAGCTAAGCTTACGTCGATCTTCCTCGTCATATCAATTCACCTTGAACAACAAGCTTGATTTCAAGTTTGTGCCCTACCCATGGTTCCAATAACCTTCCGCTTCATCATTCCTTTGATTTGATGTTGTCACTGATTGATTACATCTTGAAATCTCTCGACCAATGTGCCGTGAAGATCATCAACCTTATGAGGTCTTCCTGGATATCAATTGAATTCATGATGAGAAATACCATCCTTGCCCCCGATGAATTGTATTATCATCGGCCACTTTATTGCCTTCCCTCCAACACAAACTTATTCGTGTTTTGAGTTATACCTTGACATCCTTGCTATACAACATTCGTTCTTCTTTACCTTGGAATGTTACCACCTTTTATGTCAAGAATGTCGTGGTAATTTTACCACCTCTTGAGAATTCTTGATATAGTAATATCTCTCACCTTTTGCGTTCATCTCTTGGTCTCCGTATTGTTTCTAACCGGAATACCGATTAATGGTCTGTGTTGTGCAAATTCTAAACTTCTAGCAACCCTATTGCTTGAAGCTATTGGTCTACAGTTTCATTCTAAGTCTATTGATCATTGAATCATCATTCAAACATTGATCGTGCTACCTAGTCTAGATTCCTGGTTGCACCCTTCTATCATTGTTCAGTTGTGTATGTTTCCCTCGAGCATACATCGTTATGACATTTGATCCGACAAATGATATTTCCTTGTTCACATAATTGTGGAAATCAATCCTTCGGAAATCGCGATGATTTGTTGCTGAGCCTATCAGCCACCTCCTCATCCTCTCCTTGGTTTACTGATGAACTCTTGTTTCGGAACTCGCTTCCATAGTTCATTTCCCGAGAATCTTACAATGTCATCTCGTCAAATTGTGCGCACCTTTTCTTCTCAGGCATCCTAAGTCTGAGGTATCGTGACACCAATCAGATCTGAATCTCGGTCAGATATGATGGTTGGAACTTATTTCCAAGAGTTATAATGTTGGTCTTTATATATGACCCGGTAAGGTTATGTCAGGCCTAGCACACCTGGCTGGAGGACCTATTGTTGTAGTATCCTTTTTAGCAAGTTTAGCCATTCTTCCGTGAGGAAATTGTAAGACTTATTTCACAAGCTATTCCTGATGGATCCTTTGTGTTTCCAAAATCTGACCTTTGCTTGAATACCATGTCAATGCTTCTTGAAGCATGTTTGTGGTACTCCGATTTTCAATGAGAGCATTGAAAGCGCAATGCTAAGTTTTCTTTAACCATTATCCAAACACCGTTGTATGGGTACTGTCATGAAATTTCTCTCCCCTTACTTAAAGGGTTTTCTACCTGATATCCTGCCACGGATATCATGCTCTGTTTGTCCTTGGGAAGGATATACCCCTGAAATATGTGTTTAAACACATTTTCCTTTCCATTCTTCTGTTAAATCTGATAATCATATTTTCCTTTCCATTGTTCTGTTTAACCTTCTTGAGGTTTATATGATCTAAGCAGTAATACGTCACTGCTTTTATAAGCACCTCGGCATACAACTCTGTCAGTAAGACCCTGTTACTATTGTTGTTGACATTCCGGTAACCACCGATGAACGAGAACTTTGCCTATTGGTCTGCCTCGTTTCAACGAGCAGGAAAATGGTTCTCTTTGTCCCTCGCCCTTGGTACCGACATTGTTGCCGACATAACCGATAGGCTGATCCACTGACATGCCTTGCTATCATGACCATGCAAGATGTCAACGCCCATCCCTATTTTAACCCACATGGTGGGCCCATAACCCACAGTTCCATAGGATCGAAACCTGACTGTCCTGTACACCCCCTATTTCCAAAGTTATTTACTCGCATGTGGCCTCGTATATAATTCCCGGGCCACCGTCCTAGCGATCTATTCTGTTATCAGACGCAATACTTACTCTCGCTACTCTGAACCCTTTCCCACTCTGGTTCAGACTTCGAGCAACTATCTGTCTGCTTGGAACCTCTTATTGTACCTTCGTACCTTACTCTCGATGTATTTCTTATGTTCAACTCGAGAGGTAATCTTGTACTCATTCATGGGTTAACCCCAGATTGATCCCCTCAAGCATTCTGTCGTAGCTGAGCTGCCCCTTATAATTTCGTAAGTACGATGGAGTTCCCGAAGAAATGATGAAAAGTTTATCATGATGCATTGGAATAAAGAATTGAAGACATCAACGAAAGGGGTTAACTTCTTCGAGAAGATCCATTAGAATTTCGTAACCAGACCTTTCCCCCTTAATACACCTCTTAAATCTCGGGACGAGATTTCTTGTAGTGGAGGAGAATTGTGACGCCCGGATAATTAGGCTACAGTAAACCCCTGCTAGTGTTGCCACGTCACCACGATTACTGTTGATAATCTCGCGATAATTCAAAACCGTTTCAAATTTAAATCCTAAATAAGTCAAACGACAAAAGTTTTCAAATATTGAAACTAAAATGTTCGGGTTGTGCCAAATAATGTGTAGGTAATTATGGTGAAGAAACCAAACTTCTGTAAATTATTCCAATGCACTAAAATAATTAAAACAGCAGCTAAACCTATTATAAATGCCCTTTTGAAATTTATAAAAATGCGAGCAAAATATTTTAAAAATACCAAAATATATTATGGAAGTGGGCTAATTTACAACCTCCATTTAGGTACTGGTCTTATAATTTTACAAAACTGAAAACTATTAAAAACTATAATAGAAAACATAAAAGTAAAAAAAAAGAAAAACAAAACAAACAAAGAAAAAAAAACAGGACCCCCCCCCTCGCTGGGCCAAGTGGCCCAGCTGGCCTCAGCCGCCCGAACGGGCCGGCTCACCCCACGGCCCAGCCGCCCCGCCCCTGCCTTATCCCCACGAGGGGAAAACCCTAGCCCACCCCCACTCACCCATTCCCCCCCCCACGCCGCCACTCCCCTCGCTCCCCCACTCCCCCGATCCCCTCTGGATCGGGGCGACGACCGCGGCGCCCGGCGCTCGCTGGACCTAGCCAGCGCCGCCCCTCCCGCACTCCTCTGCGCCCCTTCGCCGCCTCGACCATGCCTCGTCCTCGCCGATTCCTCTCGGCCTCCTTCCTCTCCGCCCGCGGTGCCATCGTCTGCTACCTCCTCTTCGTCCACGAGCACGAGCTCGGGAACCCGTCGTCGCCGGACTACTGCCGCCTCGACCTCTCCCTTGCCGGACCTCCCTGACCTTCGTCGAGCCCACTGCCCCGTGCCCTACTCCTCTGTGAGCTCCCCCTCCATCCTCTCTCTACCGTGGCCGCGCCCTCTCCCCTCACGCCTGGCTCCATCCCGCACCGCCTCGGAGCCGCCCACGACAATCGCTCTCGTGCACCCGCCCGTCGCCTAACCGCTGCTGCGCGCTGCTGCCTTGCTGCTAGCCTTGGCCGCCGGCGCCCCGCCGTGCTCGGCCACCTGCCGTTGCTCCCCGCCAACGCGCCGCCCTGATCCCTCCCCGGCGCGCGCCTCCTCCCCTACTGCTACGCGCCCCTCGCGCGCGCCTCGCCGCTCGTGTCCTCCTTCGCCTAGCCTCGCCTGCCTCCAGACGCCGCTCTGGCCACCTGGCCGGCCCCGTGGCCACCGGCCTCCTCTGCTCCGGCGCCCGGCCGGGTACGCCCGCCCCTGGGCGTGCGACCGCTCGGGCCACACCCGTGGCGCCCGGTGCCCGTTTCGCCTGGCGCCCGCAAACCCACTAGGCCCTCTGGGCCTATGACGAATGGGCCCCAGCCCAGAACGTTTTAATATAAAAAAGAAAAGGAAAATAAAAATAAAATAATAATAATAATAATTAAATTAATTAATTAAATCCTAAAAATGATTTAAATCTTTTAAAATTAATATAAAATAAACCGTAGCTCGGATGAAAAAACTTTGTACATGAAAGTTGCTCAGAACGACGAGACGATTCTGGATACGCAACCCGTTCGTCCACCACACCTCCCTAACCTATCGAACTCGCAACTTTCCCCCTCCGGTCCTCTGCCCGAAAACGCAAAACACCGGGGATACTTTCCCGGATGTCATCCCCCTTCACCGGTATCACCTACTACCGCGTTAGGGCACCTCTAACGCCGTTACTTGTCATGTCATGCATCACTACGCATATGCTTGCTTAAATATTTATTGTTTCTCCCCCCTCTTCTCTCGATAGACACCGAGACCGACGCCGCTGCTACCCAGTACGACTACGGAGTTGACGGCCCCTCTCTCTTGCCAGAGCAACCAGGCAAGCCCCCCCCCTTTGATCACCAGATACCGCCTACTCTTCTCTATACTGCTTGCATTAGAGTAGTGTAGAATGTTACTGCTTCCCGTTAATCCTATACTGATGCATAGCCTGTCCTTTCTACTACTGTTGTTACCTTTACCTGCAAACCTAATGCTTAGTATATAGGATGCTAGTTTATCATCAGTGGCCCTACATTCTTGTCCGGCTGCCATGCTATACTATCGGGCCGTGATCACTCGGGAGGTGATCACGGGTATATACTATATACTTTATATATGATACATGTGGTGACTAAAGACGGGTAGGCTCGTAGGAGCACCCGCGAGTGGATCTTTGAGGCGGAGCGACAGGGCAGGTTCCGACCACCTAGGAGAGAGGTGGGCCTGGCCCTGGTCGGTGTTCGCGGATACTAAACAGCTTAACGAGATCTGGGTATTTGATCTGAGTCTGGCCATTTGGTCTATACGCACTAACCATCTACGTGGGAGCAGTTATGGGTATCCCGGCGTCGTGGTATCAGCCGAAGCCTTCGTGACGTCAGCGACTGAGTGGCGCGCGCCGGATTGGACTGGAAGGCCACTAGGCTAGGTCTGCTTTCGGCCGCGTTCGCAACGTGCAGGTGTGCAAAGGGCGATGGGCCCAGACCCCTGCGCCATAGGGTTTAGACCGGCGTGATGACCTCTCTGTTGTGCCTAGGTAGGGCTGCGACGTGTTGATCTTCCGAGGCCGGTCATGACCCAGGAAAGTGTGTCCGGCCAAATGGGATCGAGCGTGTTGGGGTATGTGGTGCACCCCTGCAGGGAAGTTTATCTATTCGAATAGCCGTGTCCCTCGGTAAAAGGACGACCCGGAGTTGTATCTTGACCTTATGACAACTAGAACCGGATACTTAATAAAACACACCCTTCCAAGTGCCAGATACAACCGGTGATCGCTCTCTCACAGGGCGACGAGGGGAGGATCATCGGTTAGGATTATGCTATACGATGCTACTTGGAGGACTTCAGTCTACTCTCTTCTACATGCTGCAAGACGGAGGCTGCCAGAAGTGTAGTCTTCGACAGGATTAGTTATCCCCCTCTTGTTCTGGCATTCTGCAGTTCAGTCCACATGTGATACCCTTATTCCATTTGATACCCATGCATATGTAGTATAGCTCCTTGCTTGCGAGTACTTTGGATGAGTACTCACGGTTGCCTTCTCCTTCTTTTCCCTCTATTCCTTCTACCTGGTTGTCGCAACCAGATGTCGGAGCCCAGGAGCCAGACGCTACCGTCGATGACTACTCCTACTACACCGGAGGTGCCTACTACTACGTGCTGCCCGCTGACGACGACCAGGAGTAGTTTAGGAGGATCCCAGGCAGGAGGCCTGCGCCTCTTTCGATCTGTATCTTAGTTTGTGCTAGCCATCTTATGGCAACTTGTTAACTTATGTCTGTACTCAGATATTGTTGCTTCCGCTGACTCGTCTATGATCGAGCTCTTGTATTCGAGCCCTCGAGGCCCCTGGCTTGTAATATATTGCTTGTATGACTTATTTTATTTGTAGAGTTGTGTTGTGATATCTTCCCGTGGGTCCCTGATCTTGATCGTACACGTTTGCGTGTATGATTAGTGTAAGATTAAATCGGGGGCGTCACAGTTTCCCACCACTCCTCTCATTGGTTTCCCGCCTCTTCTCCCATCGTTTTCCTGCTACCAGTGTCAGTGCTCATTGAAGGCTAGGCGGCGACACACCGGCCATGTAAATATCGCACACAGTTTCTAAAAGTACAAATGTGTGTGATAGGAGGGAGTAGGTCCCATAGGGTGACCAACGTGAAATGCCTTAATGGCAAGCAGACAATTCCTATCAGTAAGGGGCGGCTTCCCATCCGCTACCTAGCCGAATAGAACGCAGAAGTTAAGCGTGCTCGGGCTAGAGTAGTCCAAGGATGGGTGACCCGGTGGGAAGTTGCATATCTCAAGCTTCATTTAAATGCCATGACATGGTCACTATGCATGATGGCAATTATATAAAATCTTGGGATCCTTGTTTTATTAATTTGTAGACTATGTTTTTATTTATTTATTGCGCTAAAAAATTTAAAAATGATTGACTTGACCTGTCATGGCGATTATATACACCTTTTTCAGGTCGCATGCAGGGTATAGGGGGTAGGATGTTCTGATCGAGCATGTCTCCCTTGTGCGATTTATAGACTTTGCACATATTTGTGGGATCCCCGAGGTATATATATATATTATCCTTTACCGACTATGAGGGGGGCCCACACAGTCTATCCCTTTGACCCAACAACGAGAAGAGTTTGACCATGATGGTTTCCTATTGATACTAGTAAGGTACACGTGCATTGCACGCCTGAGATTTTGTAACCAAATTATGAATAAATACCACGCTATAGCATGTAAGCTTGGAGTCATATATGCATGATGTAGATGTTCGTTACTTCTTATAGTTCATCTCATTCAAAATAAATTAGTTTTATAAAAAATAATCTATTTTAAGATTCATGGAGTTGTGCATTGTAAAGCATAAAGTAAAAACAAATAGTGACAATTCATTTAGTAAAAAAAGTTTGGGAAATTAAGATATGGAAGATTCTAGAACAAAGGAGAAGTGCTTGTGTTTTGAGGTTTGTTCATTATGCTTAAGTTCAACCAGGGAGTCTTCTAGATTGTACATGTGGTAGAATCTGGTGGAATGTAGATGATATCCAACAGCTAGTAGTGCTCGGATTTGCCATCTCTGTACCGTCGGATTGGCTTCATCCAATGACCAACTTTCAAAGTTATTCGCACACTATATAGGGGTATAGATTGTGCCATGCTAGACCAAATAAAGTTTGAGTGCATGCATGGGATGACCCCCCCCCCCCCCCCCCCCCGACACCTTGAAGTTGGGAAACCAACATCATATGTATTGAACCAGGCTTGGAGTCAGGTACGGTGTTCAGCTTGTAATGTAGTTGGTGGCCCATTGAAGTTGTGCATTCGGGATTTAAACACATCACACACCACCGTGCCAATACATATTTTCAGGCCGCATGCAGTGTATACGAGGTCTTTTGATCAACCACGTCTCCCTTGTGCGGTTTTTTGTGACGACACGAATATCTGTGGGATCCCCTAGTGTATATATATCATCCCTTTGACCGATAATGAGGGGTATGTGTTGGGCATGAATGGATTTCTCCTAGTTCGTGTTAGGGCTGATCACCATCACATGTCGCTCAACCAAAGCTCGAGCTCATGCGTTGTCAGGATTCCCTCCCACATGCTCGGATTGCTGGGTTCGACCTACATCCTACCCTGTGTATCTCGTCCTTAACTACCTTGCCTTCGTGGTTGTCGTCTGTATCGAGATATAGACACCACATCTAAATTGTAGATTATTCTATATTGAAAACACACATCACCCCTTCCCAATGTACATCATTTTGGGCCGCATGCAAGAGGTGTTGGTTTTGTGGTCCCTCTTGTGCGATATTTAGGATGGTTCAGTCAATTGGCCCAAGCGGTTTATCAATCACAACAGTTGTCGTTTGAACAATCGATAGATTCATTGGTCCATCTTATGGTAGGTCATGACGACCTGCATGTATGACCAAAGTATCATTACATGCATCCGCCCCGTTGACACGAAGTGGGAGGTGGTGGGCCAAGCGTCCTAGCTAGCTACGACATTATGTCATTATAGATATATCGAAGGGTGCTTTCACGTTTGCGAGACAGGTGCCACCTAAGTTGTGCATTGTGTATTTAAAGATTTAAACATCACACCCAATAGTCCTACGTATATTTGGCCACTTCCAGATGGTTCTTAACTTTTGGCCCCTCAAATCGATCTTCGACGACACGCCCAACCATGGGTCCACGCGGTCAAAGTTGTGCATTGGAATTTTTAACATCACATACCACCCTTTTCACTCATATATATTTGGGCCACATGTTGGTGTGGCTGTCTTCTGACCCTCTGTAACGTTTTTTTGCTGCAAAGACTCTGATGACGCTCAATGGACATGGGTATAATGTCTTAACTGTGCGTGATGCAAGTGCGCTATGAATCACGACGACTATGCAAGCGCGAGCAAAGGTGGAGGTACTGGCTCAACCGTGTGCGATACAAGTGCGCTGTAAAATCACCATGACTGCACAAGCGCGAGGAAAGGGTGGAGATACTGGCTTAACCGTGTGCGATGCAAGTGCGATGTAAAATCACCACCTGCGCAAGCTAAATGCGGGTAAGTTCACTTAGAAATTAGGACGAACCATGTGCGATAGACCAGCTAGATAGAAATATAAAAACAAACTACCTGCCTTGAGCATTGCAAAAATCGATGGTTCCGCCACTTTTCCTTATTATCATACACGCATATACTTATTGGACTGTGCGCGATCTTGGGCACTGTAACACCCACGATGCGGCTATATCTCCCATGTGCCGAGGCACGACTTAGAGGCAGAACCGCGTGGTAGTTTAGTTGCAAGTGGGGTAATCTTCACACAATCCCATGTACTGAATAAGAAAGGGATAAAGAGTTGGCTTGCAATCGCCACTTCACACAATAATAAGTAAACATACATCATCCAGAATAGAATCAAGGTCCGACTACGGAACCAAAAAAAAAAGAAGACAACCCCAAATGCTAGATCCCCGATCGTCCCAAGTGGGCACCACTACTGATCATCCAGAAAAGACACAAAACAACGACTAAGATCGTCATCGAGCTCCCACTTGAGCGCAGTTGCGTCACCTGCACTGGTATCATCGGCACCTGCAACTGTTTGGAAGTATCTGTGAGTCACGAGGACTCAGCAATCTCACACCCACGAGATCAAGACTATTTAAGCTTATGGGTAGGATAAGGTAGTGAGGTGGAGCTGCAGCAAGGACTAAGCAAATATGGTGGCTAATATACGCAAATAAGAGCGAGAAGAGAAGAAACGCAATGATCGTGAAGCTAGAAATGATCAGGAAGTGATCCTGAAACTACTTACGCACAACCATAACACAAGAACCATCTTCACTTCCCGGACTCCGCCGAAAAGAGACCATCACGGCTACACACGCGGTTGATGCATTTTAATTAAGTCAAGTGTCAAGTTCTCTACAACCGGACATTAACAAATTCCCATCTGCCACATAACCGCGGGCACGACTCTTGAAAGTTTAAACCCTGCAGGGGTGTCCCAACTTAGCCCATCACAAGCTCTCACGGTCAACGAAGGATATTCCTTGTACCGGGAAAACCTGATCAGTCTCGGAATCCCGGTTACAAGACATTTCGACAATGGTAAAACAAGACCAGCAAAGCCACCCGATGTGCCGACAAATCCTGATAGGAGTCACACGTACCTCGTTCTCAGGGAACACCGGATGGACCATACGTCGGGTTGGCATAGACCATGGTTGCCTAGGGGCGCCGGACATCGCCCAGGTTGGACCAACACTCAGAGGAGCACTGGCCCGGGGGGGGGGGGGGAGGGTAAATAAAGATGATCGTCGGGCTTCAGAAACCCAAGGGAAAAAGTCTTAGGTTGTTAGGCAAAAGTAAAACCAAGGATGGGCCTTGCTGGAGGAGTTTTATTCAAAGCGAACTATCAAGGGGTTCCCATAACACCCAACTGCGTAAGGAACGCAAAATCAAGGAACATAACACCAGTATGATGGAAATTAGGGTGGCAAGAGTGGAACAAAACACCAGGCATAAGGCCGAGCCTTCCACCCTTTACCAAGTATATAGATGCATTAATTAAAATAAGAGATACTGTGATATCCCAACATATCCATGTTCCAACATGGAACAAACTCCAGCTTAACTTGCAACTAACAACGCTATAAGAGGGGCTGAGCAAAAGCGGTAACATAGCTGAGGGAGTCCTGGATTAGGGGGTCTCCGGACAGCTGGACTATATCCATTGGCCGCACTGTTAGACTATGAAGATACAAGATTGAAGAGTTCGTCTCGTGTCCGGATGGGACTCTACTTGGCGTGGAAGGCAAGCTAGGCAATACGGATATGGATATCTCCTCCTTTGTAACCAACCTTGTGTAATCCTAACCCTCTCCGGTGTCTATATAAACCGAAGGGTTTTAGTCCGTAGGACAACAACCACAATATACAATCATACCATAGGCTAGCTTCTAGGGTTTAGCCTCTCTGATCTCGTGGTAGATCTACTCTTGTAGTACCCATATCATCAATATCAATCAAGCAGGACGTAGGGTTTTACCTCCATCAAGAGGGCCCGAACCTGGGTAAAACATCGTGTCCCCTGCCTCCTGTTACCATCCGGCCTAGACGCACAGTTCGGTACCCCCTACCCGAGATCCGCCGGTTTTGACACCGACATTGGTGCTTTCATTGAGAGTTCCGCTGTGCCGTTGCCACCAGGAAGGATGTCTCATCCCGTCTTTAAAGACGACACTGTTGCTGAAGGAGCTTTGGCTATCGGCCAAAATCTCCGGCTAGGTGGTTTTCTTATGACCGCCTGTTCGGCCGCTGCGCCGATGATGACTTCTCGGGTCATCGAAAGCAATCTTCACGTCAACTCGGAACTCGCCGAGCAGTTAGATCCAATGGAGCTCTCTTCCCTAAATGAGCTCCTGGATCGCATCGCCGCCTTGGGAGTCACTACAGACTACGATCAGATTGGACCTAAACCCGATCTGAGAGAGATCAACTCTCCCAAGGTCACCCATCACGTTGCAGTGGTGGAGGAACAATGTGGCAACCCTTCATCTATCTTAAGGACTAGCTATGTCTGGATTCCCGATCCCTCCAAGCCGGATACCCATGGCGGGGAGGACGTCACTCAAGGCCTGAACCTAGAGTCAGGCAGCGGGCTAGATTTATCGAAAAACATCCAGGAATCCAAACTTCCGAGTTCGGAAACTCCTTGGCCCCTGAGTCTCGGATCGGGTGAGGATTCGGGCTCAATTCCACCCACCCACCCAAACATAAGCGATCTATCCCAAATTAGGCAAGAGCCCGAAGAAACAGTACACCATTACTGGGCCAGATTCCTCCTGGTCATGAACAGGATAAAGGACTACCGCAAGGAAGACGCAATTTCATTCTTCTGCAATAATTGCACGGACAAGGGAATCCTCAGCGCCATAAGTCGCCGCGAAATTACACGCTTTGCCGACTTGGTGTCCATAGTACGAAAGTACTGTACAATGGAAAGCGCCTGGAAAACCGAAATAAAATTTTGGGATAATCCGGCCCTGAATACAAACCCAGTCCGAAATAAAAGGGGGCATTATCACAATACACCTGGGTTAACTACCAAAAAGCAAAAGCCCTCTATGGGGCAAGGAACTGTACTGGAGGGATGGCTCAATGGACCCTGCAAAATACATAGTACAGCGAATGCAATAACAACGCACAGCCTTAGAGCATGTTGGATACTCCGGCAGGTGGCCAAAAGTGGTGAGGATCTACTCCTCCCAAATACCACAGAGCAGCATCCCGTGGACAACAATACGGTGTTAACGGTCTTTGAGACCTTCGCGTCAAATAATAGAAGCAAGCGAACACTCCGCAGCATGGCCGAAATCTGCCATGTAGCAGAAATAAATCCTTGGAGTGACACGGCTATTACCTTCAATGCCAGTGATGAACCTAAATTCCGAGCAGCCCGAGCACCAGCCGCACTGGTCCTCAGACCAATCATGGACGGCTTTCGACTCACCAAGGCACTTATGGACGGCGGCAGCGGATTAATCCTCATCTATGAGGAAACTCTTCAAAAGATGGAAATAGACTGGAGCCGCATTGAGCAAAGTAGCACAACATTAGAGGAATCATCCCCAGTCGGGAAGCACACTGTGCTGGGAAAATCACACTAGATGTGGTATTCGGCACGCCGAATAATTACAGGTCCGAAGAAATTACATTCCAAGTGGCCCCGTTCAGCAGCGGATACCACGCTCTACTAGGGCGGGAGGCGTTTACAATCTTCCGAGCCATACCCCATTACGGGTACATGGAGCTCAAAATGCCCAGGCCCAACAGAATCATCACTCTTGCTAGTGATCTGGACATAGCAGTCCGCGCCGAAAATAAGACAGCCGCACTGGCCCTCGAGGCACTATCTAAAGCCCTAGCGGCCGAGGAACTAACTGCGTTGCGCTCCATGGTGAACAGGGACGATGTAATACTCGATAAAAGATCCAAGTCCACCTCCTTTAAACCGGCGGACGAGATAGTCAAATTCCAAGTCCATCCAATAGACCCTACAAAAACAGCTTCCGTCGGGGCACAATTAAACCCTGATGTCGATGCTGCACTGCGATAGTTCCTACGCGAGAACTGGGACATTTTTGCCTGGCACCCTTCAGACATACCAGGAATCCCATGCAGGCTGGCCGAGCACAACCTAAATATCCTAAAAGGATTCAAGCCAGTTAAGCAGGCTCTTCGGCGTTTCTCCGAACCTAAGAGACAAGCCATGGGAGAGGAACTAGCCAATCTATTGGAGGACGGATTCATCAGAGACATAAAACATCCGGACTGGCTAGCAAACCTGGTGATGGTACCAAAGAAGGACAAATCCTGGCGCTTGTGCGTCGATTTTAAGGACCTTAACAAGGCCTTCCCAAAGGATCCTTTCCCCCTCCCCCGCATCGATCAAATCATCGACGCCACCGCAGGACACGATTCATTGTGTTTCCTCGATGCATACTCCGGCTACCATCAAATTAAAATGGCAGAGCCAGACCAAGCCGCAATGGCATTCATCACACCATACGGCCCATTCTGCTTCAACACAATGCCCTGCGGGCTCAAAAACGCAGGCGCAACATATCAGCGCATGATTCAGACATGTCTGGCAAACCAGATCGGCAAAATAGTGGAGGCATACGTAGATGGCGTTGTTGCTAAAACCAAGCATGTAGAACTCTAGTAGACGACTTGAGGCTCACAATCAATAACCTCCGAACATATGACATCAAGCTCAATCCGGAAAAATGCGTTTTCGGCGTACCAGCCGGAAAGCTCCTGGGATTCATTGTCTCCAGTAGAGGTATTGAAGCTAATCTGGCCAAAATCCGAGCATTGTCACAGTTGGCTACCCCAACAGACCTCAAACAAATACAAAAATTGACTGGGTGCGTAGCGGCTCTAAGCCGCTTTATCTCCCGCTTGGGAGAAAAGGCATTACCCCTTTATCGCCTCCTCCAGCGCACCGAACACTTCGAGTGGACGGATGCCGCCACGTCCGGACTCAACGAAATAAAAGCCATATTGGGAACAAACCCAGTCCTGGCCACACCAAACATTGGCGAACCAATGCTATTATGCATTGTGGCAACTCATCAAGTAGAAAGCGCAGTGCTCGTCGTCGAACGAGAAGCGGACGGACACAAATTCCCCCTTCAAAAGTCGGTATACTATGTGTCCACTGTCCTTAATCCATGGAAATCACGGTACCCGCATTATCAAAAGATAGCGTATGCGGTATTTATGGCATCCCGGAAGCTGCGACACTACTTTTAAGAGTGTTCAATAACGGTAGCCTCGGAAGTACCACTTAACGATATTATAAACAACCGCGACGCGACGGGCCGGATTGCCAAATGGGCCATTGAGCTCCTCCTGTTCGACATAACTTACAAGCCACAGCGAGCTATTAAATCGCAAGTTTTGGCTGACTTCGTTGCCGAGTGGACGGAAGCCGAACTCCCTAAGGAGTACGGCACATATTCAAACTGGATCATGCACTTTGACGACTCGAAAATGTTGGCTGGTCTGGGGGCTGGCATCATTTTGATGTCCCCAACAGGATATTCAGTTCAGTACGTACTACAGATAATGTATATGGACTCCAGTAACGCAGCCGAATATGAGGCCCTTCTACATGGTCTCCGGATGGCAGTATCCATGGGCATTCAACGCCTAGAGGTGCGCGGGGATTCGAACCTCGCGATATCCCAAATAAATGGAGACTTTGATGCCAAGGATCCAAAAATGGCAGCTTATCGCAATGCCGTCCTAAAAATGTCAGCTCGGTTCGAGGGGCTCGAAGTTCACCATGTGGCTTGGGAAAACAATCAGGCGGCGGATATCCTCGCCCGCATCGGCACAAAACGCAACGCGGTCCCTCCCAACATATTTCTAGAAAGGCTCTTCAAGCCATCCGTAGCATGGGAAGGGGACACCGGTAACAACAGTCCGGACCCGGCCAAAATACCCGATACCAAACTCTCTGACACAATCAGAGGCCCCGCCACCAAAATAACACATTCAGCCCACGAAATAATGGCCATGATTGCCCCTTGGACAGAACCATTCCTGGCCTACCTAACTAGACAAGAACTTCCGGAGGACCAAAATGAAGCACGCTGCATAGTGCGGCGATCCAAGGCCTACAGGGTCCATGAGGGAGAATTGTACAAAAAAAGCGCTACCAGAGTCCTTCAAAGGTGCATCTCTGAAGAGGAAGGGCGGAACCTTTTGGCAGAAATTCACGCCAGACTCGGCGGTCATCACGCCGCAGCCCGGGCTCTTGTAAGTAAGGCCTTCCGCACAGGATTCTATTGGCCAACGGCCCGGGAAGATGCACATGACTTGGTCCAACGTTGCGCCGGCTGCCATCTCTTTACAAATCAAAGCCACATGCCACCCATCGCCCTCCAAACAATCCCCATTACATGGCCCTTCGCGGTCTAGGGGCTTGACATGGTTGGACCCCTTAAAGGGGGAACCCACAAGAAGAAAAATACTTATTGGTCATGGTGGATAAATTCACCAAATGGATAGAGGCTAAACCAGTTAACACAGCCGAATCCGGACCGGTGATAGATTTCATATCCAGGGTCGTACACCGTTACGACGTCCCCCACATCGTCATCACTGATTGCAGCACGAACTTCACAGCCGACGAGGTAAAACTCTGTTGCAGCAAAATGGGCATCAAGCTCGATTATGCTTCAGTCTATCACCCACAAACCAACGGACAAGTCGAACGAGCAAATGGTCTTATAATGAGCGGCATTAAACCCAGATTACTGCGCTCCTTAACGGAGTCTGACACGCACTGGGTAGAGGAGCTCGACTCCGTACTCTGGGGGTTGCGGACCACGCCGAATCGTAGTACCGTATATACACCATTTTTTATGTTGTACAGCGCAGAGGCAGTCCTGCCCTGTGACATAATTCATGACTCACCTTGAGTGCGCATGTACGAAGAAAGAGAAGCCGAGCTCGGTCGGCAGGATAGTCTGGACACCTTGGAGGAAGAGCGCGATGTAGCCAAATCCCATTCCGCATTTTACCAGCAACAGGCTCGCAGATAACAAAGCAGAGAAGTACGGGCCAAAACTTATAACGTTGGCGAACTAGTTCTACGGCTGCCGGATAAGAAAAAGAACAAGCTCGAGCCCAAATGGGAAGGTCCCTTCATTATCGACCAAGTTCTGACCGGTGGAGCGTACCGACTGCGGGATGTATCGACTAGTCGACTCAAGCCGAACCCATGGAACGCAGCTAGGCTTCGAAGATTGTACGCTTAGCACCGGACTCTATGTTAGTCCCCTCCCTTTGTCCATTTTCTGCATATGCATCATCTGTCTTTTTTCCCTTTCTTTCTTTTATTCCTCTAGGCCTTCAAGGGTCACCTTGTGCCTCACTCGTACATTACAGATGTGCTAGCCGCACTCTTCGTACCTGGGGGCTTCTTTCACAGAAGCTTAAGTTATTCACCTGGGCCTCACGCCCAACACATGTGTTATACTTTCGCATGTACCTTTTTTCACCATTATATGCATCGATATGACTTAAGTTTTGGCCAAGCTGGGTTGCCTGGCTCTTGTATTTATGCCCTACATTTCCGTTAATTCGGCTAGGGCATAAGGGGAGCACCTCTGCGATTGTTACCGCCGGGTCAGCCGGACGTGTACCTCAGACTGGGTGAAGCCGAAAGCTAGCGTTCTTAAGGGAATATTCGATCGGTGAACAAAAGATGACTTTTATTATCCATATCTGCCCCCACATGCTTTTTCTGCGCTTCTTATCGCAGTCCGGACATGCACTTTAGGGCATGCTTACCCAGGGAAAGGAACCCTTAACGGAACTATTCTCCCTGGAAGATGTTTCTTACTACCCATGTAATATAACAAAACTAGTTGGGCACTTGTCTGATAAAGCACTAATGACCCCTTCGCCCGGTCTCCACGCATGCCCTGGTTCTTACATAACCGAGAGGGTATTCGGATACACTCCGGACCGTCGGGTCCCGAGGTTGAAGCGAAAAGGTCAACCACGACAAACGATCTACAATCCGGCTAGATGGCATTATACATGTCACTTTAAAATTACATAGTCAATTTGACTGGTTGAATTCCTCTTCAATACCATCCAATAGGCTGTCTAGTCTACAGTCCTGTTGGGAATACTTTGCGGCCAATTCTACTTGGCCATACACTAAGCTCACAGGGATCTCCTTCCCATCAGGCCCCACAGGTCCGACTTGTGGTTCGGGTCAGCCTTCATGTACCATGTCTTCACCATTGCCCAGGCTTCCCTAGCGCCCTAATGGCAGGCCGATATCTTCCATAATCGGAAGCGCCACCGTGCTCCCTTCAGCTTTTCTGCAAGCTCTCCAATGCCTTCGGGTATGGAGACGGATGGCCACAAGTACTGGGCGACGCCTTGCATCACCTGCCGAACTCGTTGGTGCAACTGTGAGAGCTCGGGAAGAAGATCACCCGTTGAACCGGGCATCTCCACGACAGGACGACCTGTTAGCATACCTACAGACATAACTCTGTCAGCCAGCTTCCTCGCCGAACTCTTTTTCAAAGTTCGTTCACGCACTTACTAAATATGCCGCGTCGAAGCCGCCGATTCTCCTTAACAGAGTCCGACAGTTGGGCACGAACATCTTTTATTTCCACGCCCAGCTTGGTGTTGGCATCTAGGAGATCATTCTTCTCCTGCCTCACCCCCGTAAGCATGCTCTCATCGGCCTTCAGCTGGCGTATGAGCTGTTGCTTATCCAGATTTAATCCAGCGTCATCTGCAATTTTATCATCAGATCTGCATATTCGCCGCCTTCTAATATGATACTTGTCATTCAAAGGATATGTTACCAGAGGGGGTCTCTTTGGGCTCCCCTGCTGCGGCCAGTGCGGCCTGAAGTTGGGCTTTGCACTCTTCCAGCTCCTGGGACAGTTGCGTATTCTTTTCTGTAAGAACCTGCATAACAAATGATCCTTAAATCAGTTATCCTAACTGTTTCAAGTCTCAGGGGCTACTGATATATATAATCACCAAATTTTCTCACCCGTATGTCTTTTACATACTGCTCCGTGGCTCTGGCTAGACCATTTTTAGCAGCACGGAGGTACGCGTCTCCCGAGTTGAAGGCATCCAATGCCTATTGGGAGAAACAACCGTCATGAAGAATAGTCCGGCGACGCCTGTGGTTCATGGCACTTTCCACCTCGGAATTGGTGGCGGACAGTTTATCCGCATCCTCTGTCGGAGGAGCGCCCAACGCACACCTCGTATTCGTTCCCGCCTCCGAATCCGGCCTTGGAGCCTGGCTGGTGGAGGCGCGATTGGTAGCCTCTCCGGGTATAGTCCGGCGAGCGCTCTTTTTCCTGAAAGAAGGCATGGGCATTAGTATGCCTCTGAGAATAATGTCTTGCAATAAAGACAGCGCACCGTACCGCTGCGCTGGTGTCTCAATCCGGACTGCGGGTCTTTTCAGCCTGCCTGGCCTCGCGACCCCTTGTTGGCTAGTTGCAGCAGGCTCGGCCTTCTGCCTCGAGGACCTCCCCTGCAAAACACGGCTGTTATAGGGCAATCAAAAAAGCGCAAGGACGGATCCCCTTTAGAAGTTCTGGGACTTCGGTCTCAGTCACCTGTGAGGCTGGAAGTAGCCCAGGGTAATCGGCCGTAATGGCCACCAAAGCGTTGCCATTACTTGATTGGTAAAATACCCCATCGATCAGCTCCACAGATATGTCCGGATCCTCCTGGGAGGCCGGGTCAAGGGACCGTCCAAGTTCCTCGGGTTGTGGAGGAGGGATGTTTATCTCCTTTACAGCCTGGCGCAGCTCCTGCGATGAAATCGCTAGACTGGATACTTAACTACGGGAATACAAAACAGATGGGTGAGAAAAAGTCTCCGCTTACCCAGCTCGGAGGATTGTACATAGAAAGTCCGCCCTGCGGGTTGACACGAAGGAATTCCTCCTCTTCTCCCATGTACAAAGTGGATAAGATCTTTATTAGATCAGCAGCCGATCCCGGCCCTTTGCGGCCGTGGCGGGTGGCGTCATCCTCCCCGTTGAAATCCCACATGGGGTGGCCTCTATATTGAAGCGGCTGCACCCCCCGCATAATACATATGGCCATGACCTCGATCATGGTCAATCCGGATCGAGCTAAAAAACTTATCCGGCTCATCAGGTAAAGAACATCCCTGTCATCTTCTTCCTGGAAGCTCCATGGACGCCATCTCCGGCACTTCTTCAAAGGGGCGTTGTCGAACTCAGGAAGGCCGATTCTAATAGGATCCGGGAGGGGGACGTCTTCTTTGGGGTTCCGGACAGGTATCCAGTACCGGCAATACGCCACACTTCGGCTCCGCCCACTTGATATATTGACCCCTTCTAAGAACGAGGCACAAGGCAGAACAGCTTCCTCCACAGAGCGAAATGAGCCTCACAGCCCAAAAACAACTCGCAAAGGGCTACGAATCCCGCGATATACAACATGGAGGCAGGCGTAAGGTTATGCAACTGGAGGCCATAGAACTCCAGGAGCCCCCGGAGAAACTGATGAATTGGAAATCCGAGCCCTCTTACCAAATAAGGGACAAGGCATACCCGCTCTCCCTTGGAGGGATTGGGAAGGCTCTCCGCTTGCTCTCCACCATTATAGGTGGCAAGCCCGGCTCGAACTGGGACCATGTATGCTGGGGGAAGAAATCCCTTGGTCTAAAGCATCACTAATTTGCTGTGCAGGACGGAACATCTCTCCCAATCTCCAGGCTTCGGGCTAGGGGAGCGAGAGGAGGAGCTGCGTTGACCGGCCATGATGGAATGGATCTCTGTCGAATGCGCTCCGATGAAGGCTCGCCGAGGGAGGATGGTGTGATTTGGATCTGAATCCTCGTCTTTTTAATAGGCATCATTCACACAGCTAGGGGGTGTCGGTGTCAAAACCGCCGGATCTCGGGTAGGGGGTCCCGAACTGTGTGTCTAGGATCGATGGTAATAGGAGGCAGGGGACACGATGTTTACCCAGGTTCAGGCCATCTTGATGGAGGTAAAACCCTACATCCTGCTTGATTAATATTGATGATATGGGTAGTACAAGAGTAGATCTACCACGAGATCGGAGAGGCTAAACCCTAGAAGCTAGCCTATGGTATGATTGTATGTATATGATCTATCGACTAGTCTGGCCTCGGTTTATATAATGCACCAGAGGCTTAGGATAACAAGAGTCCTAGCCGAATACGCCGATGGGGAGGAGTCCTTGTCTTGATCGCCAAGTCTTGCGGAATCTTCCTTGTATGCAGCAGCTGTCTGAACTGGCCCATGAGTATACGGCCATGGGGGTCTTCGGCCCAATCTAATAGATTGGGAGAAGACGTGGTGAGTACCCCCTAGTCTAGGACACCGTCAGTAGCCCCCTGAACCGGTCTTCAAGTTGGGGACGCTCCTTGATTCTTCCGAACCGTTCTTCATCTTCGGTCGTCGGTCTTGAAAACTGGTTCAACAAATCTTCTCATCTTCGATCTTGAGGATCGCCGAAATGCATTCGACAGGTTTACACGTCGGGTATCCGAGGAGCCCCTTTAAGTTTCCGGCCTTTATCAATGCCTTGTTATTTTTATGACACACCTCGGGTTTGAAGTTGTTCTCGGGAGGCAGTGTCCTCTTGCGTCCGAGCTCCAACGCCGGACTGCATTCGAGGTATCTTTTGCAGCCGGGCACCAACGCCGAACCGCTTCCCAGCTCTAACGTCGGAATGTATCCGAGCTCCAACGTCGGACTATGTATCCGAGCTCCAACGCCTGACTGTATCTGAGCTCCAACGCCAGACTATGTATCCGAGCTCCAACGTCGGACTGTATCCGAGGTGTCGTAAATCACCTTGGTTCAAAGAAGTTTGAAGGAGTTTAGCCGAGCTTAATGCCGGAAATGCCCTCTATGGAGCCAGCCACTAGCGCCCGAGCTTTATGCCGGACTGCTTCCGATGTGGTGCACCACCCCGAATGCGGGCCAATTTTTGTCAACATTTTTGATTGGTGCAATTTATTCTCTGTCGAGATATATAGCCAGTAGCCCTCAAGGTGGGTATCGGTCTAAAACCCGAGATGCACACGAAGGATGACTTAAGACCGCTGATCCCAGTAGCCGCTGAGACTCAGGTTGATTTGCAAAGTCGGTCTGAGGATCAAGTCCTAGCTCGGCAGAATGCTTCGGGACACAAAAAGCGGCATGCTCAGTCCTCGAGACTCAGGTTGGGTGCGGCCGAGCAACCTGAGGATCAAAATCTCCTCGGAAACTGTATTACACTTAAATTTTTTGTGCATTGGACAAGCAATGTAGTAGCCCTCGAGACACTAGTCGGGTGGCAACACCAGATCAGGGGATCGATGTGCCCCTTTAATATTTGTAAATAATAAGCCCGAAGCCCAGTAGCCCCCGAGCCTTAATGCGGGCACGGGTGGCCGAATTAAGGATTGATATCCATAGTAAAATCACAAATTATGTGTAATGACTCTATGTATCCAAGTACTTTATGTCATTAATGTTCGGATCTGCATTGTACAAAACTTTGTTGACCGACCATCGGCTTCCACCTCCTCGGCCAATAGCCGAGGAGTGTTTGTCCTACTTTATAAAGACTTTATGAGGGCAAAGATTTACAACAAACAAGGCAATCTGGCCATACGGTTTTATAAACAAAGGTACGCAGAGAGATATGTTATATTACTGTTTAACAGAAGAAATGTCTTCCAAAGAAAATAGTCCCACTATCGGTTCCTTTCTTTGGGTTGTCATGCTAAGCATGATCATGAAAGCTCAGCTCTAATGTAAGAGCAAAATATCGAGGATTTAGTTTGGGAGGCTAGTTAATAGCTCCCGGTAGAGTTCGGTAACAGTCGAGGTCAAGCCGTAAACACTTCGGTCATTGTTATGAATGGCCCATCATTTAACACCGTCATCGGATCGCTAACCAGTTTACGCTTATTGTGATAGTCAGTTTTCGGCTTTCTCCACTGAGGTTCTTAACCATGTGAGCTGGAAGCACAATCACCGTGGTTCTCCCTTTGCACACCTAGCCGAACAAAGGGAAACATAGGAGGCAAGCGCAGGAGCCAGGCAACCCAAAACTATTGACGGAAGACACAATTCGAAACCGATGCATATATAGCAATATCCGAGAATGTTTTTGCCGAATCTCTAAAGGTGTCCGGCGTTGCACTGCGAGACTTGTGCTGAAAACACACAAATAGTTTAAAAGTGCCACAAGCTTGGAAAACCAAAAAACATCAGTAAAAACTTGACGTCCGAACAAGATCAAGTGTTCGGTGCCAATCCGAAAATTGGCTTTAGAAAAAAAGTGCTTCTGTCGTGCTTTAACATGACACACCCTATCTCAAGACTTCAAGCGGGTTAGCCTACGGCTTCAACCTCCTATCCCGAAGGCGGAGTACTTCTCGTTAGGCCAGCTTAGCAAACTAAACTCTAGCGGCTTTGAGAGAGAAATTAGGCTCCCCGGCTAGTGACCACACACTCGTGTCAAAAAAGGAGTGATAAATAATAATAATAATAATAATAATAATAATAATAATAATAATAATAATAATAATAATAAACCTTGCAACGACTAAGAAGAAGAACACTTATTATAAAATAGCTCAAATAAATTTAAGAGCCCCCAAGTGACTTGGGTAAAAGAATGATTGTATGTACCGAAGTACTTGTATCATATCTATGTTCAACCGAACTTTAAACGCGTCTTAACCGACCGTTGGCTTCTCCCTCTTCGGTCAAGGACCGAAAAGTGTTATGTACTCCATTTGTCGAGAATATCGACGGTGTTTCCAATAACCAGGAAATCAGGCCATAATGCTGTAACAGACAAAGTGCGTTGAGGGAACTTATGCTATATTACTGGGAAGTGTAAGAAGCATCTTCGAAGAAAATAGTACCCCCACCGATACCTTTCTTCGGTGCTCATTGTTATTATGAGACTTGTGCAATAGAATTTTTGTACTCATGAGTTCCGTTGTGTGCCGACCATCATTGAAAACTATAAGAGCGCTAGCTTTCGGCTTCACCTAGTCTGAGGTCCGGCTCGGATGACCCGATCGTGACAATCACAGAGGTGCTCCCTTTACTCCCTAGTCGAACAATCAGGAGCGTAGGGGTAAACACATGAGCGAGGCAACCCAGCTTGCAAATCGCTTAAGTCAATATGGTGCATATTGTGGCATAATACACGAACAAGGAACGAAGTCGTATAAGTATAATCATATGCAAGAGGAAAAGCTTCATAAAGGAAGCCCCCAAGTGAATTGGGTCCTTGAATTTGTGTGTCACAAACAAAGTTTTGACAAGGAGATTTTTTACAAGCAACTTTTTTACAAAAAAGTATAATGCTTGGTCGAACCGAACATAAGTCAAAAATTTAAAACTTGGAGCATGAAGGCAACTTAGCTGGTTAATGTGTTCGGTATTGACGACGTGGTCCGAGCTTGATGCGGGACATGGTTCCATCCCCCAAGCCGGTCCCGAGGTGGCGGAGCAAAGAGCTCGGCACTCCGAAGTGGTGACATAGCACGACCAATGTAGGCCGGCAGAGTGATACCGAAGTCCCCGGCATGGGGTAATGAAGTGTTGACGAAGCCCCCCGTCTAGCGGAGGTGACG
Organism: Triticum monococcum; assembly: GCA_034509565.1. Taxonomy (NCBI): domain Eukaryota; kingdom Viridiplantae; phylum Streptophyta; class Magnoliopsida; order Poales; family Poaceae; genus Triticum; species Triticum monococcum. Next base: position 631,905,954 of record CM067843.1, read on the forward strand.
TGGTATGTCAGTACGGCGAGTTGACGATACTGCCCGACCCGGATCATTTTCCTGTGCACAAGAAATAGTGCAAACCGGAGATAATAGTATTGATAATAATAAAAAAATGTTGCATAATAAATAATTTATGCAAAGTGAGTAATAAAAGAAATATGGTCTGGCGCCGAAGTCAATGTCGATGCAGGACGTCGGCGTGACGCAGTGAAGGCGTGACAAAGCCTGAATTTGCAGGGCGGTCCGGGCTTCGGATGCGGCATTCGCCGAACAATGTACGGAAACTGACTGAACCACCACGCGACCGTTTTTAATGTGGTCGCCATTTGATAGACCTGTGTACAGATGATGGAACAAACCAGAGTAATAATTCCTTAAGAAAAATAAACCCAACAAGCAAAAATTGTTAGGATTAATAGCACCTGGTTTATTTGTTGTAGCATTCCGAAGAAAAGCGACTCCCAAAATCGGGAATCGATCCGCACACCCATTGCCTGATGGGTGATAAAGCGATGGCCCGGTGATGCTGGCAAAGGTTGGCTTGCCGAGGCGAAGCCCTCGGTCCAGCTATCGTGACGAAGCTGGTCGGCTAGTGTCGGGGATATACCCCGCGGTGTAAACCGGCCGGAAGTTAACCCAGCCAGGACTTGGCGGTTTATCTGAAGACCCCGCTGACACTTGGCGAGTCACCCGCGACCCGCCCTGACCTGGCGGTTTACAAACAACCCACCTGGTCATTATGACTCACTGGTGATCCAGCGTGCGGGACAGACAGATGACAAGGCCCAAGACCCAGAAGGCCGGTTCACGTTTAATGGTGGGCCGGTTTAAGAGGAAAGGCAGGAGGCATATTACCTTACAAGGAGCTAAGACCTGGACTTGTATCCGGTTTGTATTAGAGATAGACTAGTCCTAATCCTAATATGACTCTACATGTAACCCGCCCCTTCAACATATATAAGGAGGGGCAGGGCACCCCAAGAGGGACAAGATTCACAAGTTCCACGAGTTGGACAAGTTAGGTTGAGACAATAGCTCTCAAGATAGAGCACTCTTGTAACCGTGATCATCATTATCAATATCAATGAAGCAGGATGTAGGCTTTTACCTCCACCAGGAGGGGCTGAACCTGGGTAAAACATCGCGTCTCTCGTCCCGCTCAACCCCTCGGGACTAAGTCCTGACACTAAGGACATCTGCCGTGACAATTCCACGACAGTTGGCGCCCACTGTGGGGCCTGCGCACGGTGATGTTGAGTTCTTGGAGGGATTTTATCTAGGGTTTGAGAAGTTTGCATCCGGATGAGGAAAAGACCAGTTTCTTGGAAGGATCTGCATCAACGTTAAAGTTCACTAGAAATTTTTATTGATGGTGTTCGCCGGTTTTGTCGGATTTCGGGTTCCGGCAGACCCTTAAGGTTCGAACACTGGGGTGCGCGCGGAAATCACGTCCTCAACCTCCCCGTCTCACAAAGATCTAAACTACTAAAGGAATCACACAAGAGACACAAGATTTATACTGGTTCGGGCCACCATTGTGGTGTAATACCCTACTCCAGTGTGTGGTGGATGGATTGCCTCCTGGGGCTGATTGTGATGAACACTACAAGGAAGAACTGCCTCGCGAGGGTCAGTTCTTAGCTGGGGCGACGAACTGCTGGGAAGAGTTCAGTCACCCTTCTCTCTCTCTCTCTCTCTCTCTCTCTGATTTCGATCCCCTTCTATGAACTGTTCGACCTACCAACTGATCGAACGAACCCCGTGTGTCTAATCTTCCAACCGATCAAACGAACCCCTTGCTACGCGGGTGGCCGGTCCCTATTTATAGAGGCCCTGGTCCTCTTCCCAAATATTGAGCAGGAAGGGAGCCAACAATGGCGGGCTAATTTGAAGGGGGGCAGCAAGTACTCTTATCCTGACTAAAGGCGGTCTTCGCCTGCGAAAGACTCTGCGGTGACGCCGTGCTGGGCTCCATGGTGACCTCCGTCTCGTAGTCCGCTTGGTCCTGGTATTGTTGCACCGAAATGGCAACCTTTGCCTGATGCCTCGGTACTCCGCGGCTGCGCTTGCCCCCTTTGCACCAAAGAGGAAAGAAGGACGCTGTGCGCGCTGGCGCCCGCCTGGCACCCTCAATCGTCATGGCTTGCGTCATCGGCACCTCGCGAGGTACCCTGCCTTGATATCTCCGTCTCCTCGTGAGCCAGCCTAAGGAGGCTGCGCCTGAGGATGCGCCGTGTCGTCCGCCTCGCGAGGCTTGGCCCCTCGTGAGGGTCTTGAGTCTTGTGTTGGTGAAGACGGGCCATGTTGGGCCCCCACTTGAGCCACGCCACAGGCGGCAGGCAGGCAAGTCTGGGGACCCCCGTTCCCAGAACGCCGACAGTAGCCCCCGGGCCCAAGGCGCGCACGGACTTGGCCGTGCCGAGAGGCGAAAGGGCAAGGGCGAAGTGCCGTGGGCCCTAACAGCCTACGGCCTTGGGCATCGCGTGGCGGTTGATTGGACGTGGGCGACTCCACTTCCCCACGACGCCTTGGTGATCGCGCGAGCTGGACAAGTCCCTGCATGCAAATTGTGTCATGATTACCTGTGATCGTGGAGACCGGCGGTTGGCCTTCGCCGGCTATAAGTACTGTACGACGCGTGCCCTTCTAGTCCATTCCTCCTGGCTTCTCCTTCTTCTCAGTTCTTGCTCCGTCTTGGTGTGATGGCTCCAATTCGCCGGTTCTCTACAGTGGAGAAGGGGAAGGCTCCTCGAGAGGGGCCAGAACCGCTCCCGCCGAAGAAGCGGCTCGCCCTTTGCAGCCGGGGCGAGGAAGATCGTCAGGTGGAGCCGAGGCTCTGCTCCCCTTTCTGGTTAAGGCTCTTGGGGATGTCGCCCTTGGCATCGGCCCTGCGGCCGAGGCCGAGCCGCATGTCTTGTCTTCTGCTGCGCTGACGCGGGTCTTCGCCAACATCTACCTCCACGATCCCAACGCCGACCTCGACGGCCTACTGGAACCGGTGAGCGGCGAGGGTGCTGCCACCGCTGTTGAAGTCGTGAAGGGGCGCGCGGAGGCGCTGCTGGAGAAGTTCCGAGCCTTCAGCACCAGGCCGAAGCAGGACGCTGCCGACCCTGCCGTTCCACGAGGCGAAGCCACCACCGACAGGTGACTCCGTTCCATCCCTGCTCTTCTTTCAGTTCCTGCACATGCATCACGCCTCGGGGAGGCATTTAAACTTGCGTTTGGCATTGAGATGATAGTATGGACTATAATATTTGCTTTTAAATTTCTTGGATTTTATGCTTTTCTTCCCTACTTGCTTGTGTCCTACGCCGGCAGAGCCCGGCCCTGCGCATGCCTCACCCAGCATTAGCCCCGACCGGAAACCAGGACGGGACCAAAGGAGTGAGGGGCCACGTGACAAGTTAGGCTCCTGAGTCACGATGCTCAGGAGTCCCCCTTGGCGCGCGAACAAGTAGGGAAGCGTGATGTAGGCGTGTCTTCCGTTCTACGTCTGCAGAGCCCGACTCCGCGCGTACCTCACCCAGCATAGCCTTTCGGAACTAAGGAGTGAGGGGCTACGGAGCCAGTTAGGCCCCTGAGTCGCGATGCTCAGGAGTCCCCCTTGACGCGTGAACAGCGGGTGATGAGGCGAGATGTAAGCGTGGCTACCGTTCTACGTCTGCAGAGCCCGGCCCCACGCGTACCTCACCCAGCATAGCCTTTTGGAACTAAGGAGTGAGGGGCTACGGGACCAGTTAGGCTCCTGAGTCACGATGCTCAGGAGTCCCCCTTGACGTGCAAACGGCCTTCATACCTTGGCTCCGCTCGGGGAGAGACGCGCGGCGAACCAGGCCCGAGGGCCTGGCCGGGCGGCATACGTCTGGGCGTGACCCAGCCGTAGCCCCCGTGCCCAGCCCCCTCGCGCAGCACTCCCGAGGGGAGGCGTTGCGATGGGGCCAGCCACTGAGCTCTGGGCTCCTTGAGGTTAATGCGGCCCGGAGGCCACCCTCAGTTGTTTATCACCAGCGCGGAGCATAGCGCTTCCGTATGTGTACGGGCATAGCCGCTCCTCGGCAGTGTCGTCAGCCAGCGCGGAGCATGGTGCTTCCACTGGTACGTGGGAGGGGGCTCCCCTCCGGGAGGAGCCCCTGGGGCGTATACAGCCCCGCCCTGACACGTGAGCGGCATGGTAGGGCTATGTGAGTTGTATCTGGGCACCCGTGAGCCAGCGCGGGACTCACGAGGCCCTACCTCTGGGCGGGTTGCGCCCGGCACTGGGCCGTATCTTGAGATGTGTCCCTGCAAAATTTGGTTAGATTCCGGTACTCTACGTCCTCGGGTCCCGGCCCTCGAGCTTGTCTCAGCTGTCACTGGTATGCCAGGTCGCGATGCCGTGGACAAGGCCAGAGGGTGAGGGCTGGAGAGCCAGTAAGAGCCCTGAGTCGTGATGCTCAGGCACCCCCCCCCTTTAACGTGCAAGTGGCCGACATGGGAAGAAAGGATGCCGCGGACGGGCACCATGCAGTTAAGCGTGATAGGCAATGCATTGTTGGAAATAAACGCTAGGGAGATACACGCCGCTGGGTCTGGCCCGATCGGCTTGGGGATGATGCAGCCCGAGGGGCGCCCCTAGCAAGGCAAACTAACAACGGAAGGGTAAAAGGGGATACATGCCGCAGGGATGGACCCACGCGGCCTGGGAGTGATGCAACCCTGGGAGGGCGCTCCCATCTGGGAATGAGGCTTGGAAGATGTCACCTGAGAATGTCGTTGGCGAAGTGGCGTTGGTGCAGTAGGCTCGGTGGGCTGCGGAAGCCGATCCTCATGAGCCTCCAGGCCCCGGGGCCTCGGGAGGCTCCGGAGGCACTGGTGACTCCTCGCGAGCTGTCTTCATCTCCGCCATGGCCGCGGAACGCCTGTCTTCCTGAGCCTCCATGATGCCCCTCATGAGGCGCTTATGCACCGCAGCCATGCTCGGCAGGCCGTAGGGCATGCGAACATAGCTGTGGGGTGGACCCCTGCAGCGCCCCACTCGTGAGGGCCAGAGACGCTCCGTCGTGGCGATCCGATTGAGCCCTAGTACGTCGATGCAGACGTGCAGCCCGCCATCCTCGCCTGGATGAGGGGCCACAGCTGGTAGGCGGCGGCAACCTCTCATGATCCTCGACTCCTGCAGTTCTTGAATGGCCTTGTCAACGAACTCGTGCTGGTCTGACTCTCCTCGCCTGGCTCCTTCCCGGGGGAAACGTGCTGCGAAGCATGCTTCCACATGGTGCCCAAGCGCCTCCCTCGTGACCCTGGCTAGGTCGGTGGCCCTCCAGGTGAGAGCCCCCGAGCCCTGCCTGATGAGGGCGCTGGACGCGCTTTCCTATGCGTTGGAAGGAGGGTCCTCCTGGGCAAACACGGGCCCTGAAGGGCCTGCCACCTGAGGGGCCGAGCCTGACGACGTCTTCTTCTTCTTGGGGGTGGTCACAGGAAGCCTCCTGCTTCCGCGATCTGGGTCTTCTAGCGACGCGGCCTGATAGGCTCTCTCCAGGGAACACACTGCATCCTTCTCTTCACAGGGCACCGTGATGACTCCACCACTTCCTGGCATCTTGAGGACGTTGTAGCCGTGGTGAGTCGCAGCCATGAACTTGGCCAGCGCCGGGTACCCGAGGATGGCGTTGTACGGAAGGCGGATGTGGGCGACGTCGAAGTCGACGAGCTCGGTGCGGTAGTTGCTGCGGGCCCCAAAGGTGACAGGCAGGCGGACCTGCCTGATCAGGATTGTGGAACCGTCGGTGATCCCGGAGAAAGGCTTGGTCGACTGAAGCTGGTCATAGGGCACTTGGAGATTGTTGAATGTTTCCACGGACAGGACGTTGAGCCCCGCCCCACCATCGATGAGGGTCTTGGTGACCAGCACGTTGCTGATGATTGGGGAGCAGAGCATCGGGAGGACTCCAGTCGTGGCTGCGCATTTGAGCTGGTCTGCCGAGCTGAACGTGATGGCGCACGCCGACCACCTGAGGGGGCGCGTTGCTTCGAGCTTGGGGAGAACTGCATTCACTTCGCGGGCGAACTGCTTGAAGATACGTTGAGAGGCTGGGGCTTGAGCTCCGCCTAGGATGCAGGCGATTGCGCGCGGCTCTTGGAAGCCCCCAGCCCCCTCGTCTTGATGGCGGTCTTCGTTCCTTCTTGGTGGAGGCGGCAGAGGAGGTAGGCCTGCGTTGCCATGAGGGAGATCCTCACGAGGCTGATCCCTCCAGTCTCCCTCACGAGGCAGGCCCCGCCAGCGGTCCTCGCGAGGCTGATCGCGCCACCCCGGGCGCGGGCCGCGATCTTCCCAGCGCCCTGGGTTTCTTCCTCCTCCTCGGCCATAGCCCTGGTCAGCACGGTCAGGGCGACGGCCGATCCTTCCTTCTCACACGGCGCGGAGTTCTTGACATTCGTTGGTGTTGTGGGTGTGGAGGTCATGGTACACACAGTACCGGCTGCCTCTGGAGGGTTCGGGCAGGTCCTTGCCCCGCTTGGTGTCTGGTTTCGCCGCGAGTACGGCAGCCCCCTTGCTCTTCACGTCCTTGGCCTTGGGCTTCTTCTCTTCTGGATCTGCGGCAGGCAGCTCGAGGAGGGAGAGGCGTCCTTCCTCAGCCCTGGCGCACCTGTTCGCCAAGTTGAACAGCTCCAGGGAGGTGCAGAGGTCTTCATGCATCGCCAGCTTCTCCTTCATCTTGACGTCGCGCACGCCATCGGAGAAGGCCGAAATGATGGCCTCCTCGGACCCCTTGGGGATCTTGAGGCGCGCGCTGTTTAAGCGCTGGATATACTTTTGCAGGGTTTCTCCGGGTTGTTGCTTGATGCGGCGCATGTCGCTCACGGCAGGCGGACAGTCCCGAGTACCTTGGAAGTTGGCGATGAAGCAGATGCGCATCTGGTCCCAGGAGGAGATCGTGCCTGGAGCCAGATTCAGGAGCCAGGTTCGAGCTCCTTCCTTGAGCGCCATGGGGAACCAGTTTGCCATGATCTTCTCATCCCCGCCGGCAGCCTCGATGCCCAGCTTATAGAGCTGGAGGAATTCTGCGGGATCGGTTGTGCCATCGTAGCGAGGAGGCAAGTCAGGCTTGAACTTGCCAGGCCACGCGACGCTGCGCAGCTCAGTGGTGTAGGCGTGGCAGCCCGCGGTGGCCACGTAAGGCTTCGGTTGGTGAAGAGCTTGGTCTTGAGGGTCCCCACGCGCTGCAGCTAGGAGCAGGGCGGGGTCTTGGCGCGCCGGAGCTGGAGCAGGGTCACGGCGTGCCGGAGCAGGGAACGCCCTGGCAGCCCCTTGCGGGCGAGGAACTTCTTGGCAGCTCCGCTCTTGCTGTGCTGGCGCCTGACGGAGCGGGTTCCGCCCAGGGGGAAAGCGCCTTGGAGCCATGGCATCTTCTTGGAGGGGAGGCGGCTGGTGCGCCTCTGGAGCTTTGTTGCCCGCGCGGGGCGGAGTGTGGCACAGAGGGACGGACGGCGCGGAAGAGCCCCCTGCGGCGCGGACAAGCTCGGCGACGCGGTCGAGCCACTCCTCGTAGACGTCGTCGACGGGGCGGTAGCGCAAGAGCACGTTTGCCGCTAGGAGCGCAGCTCGAGCCTCCAAGGGTGCGCGGAGCGCGCGGGACGAAGAACCGGCCGGTGCGAGCGATGGGGTGGCGGTGCGGCCGTCTTGCCGCACGGACGGGTGCTGAGACGATGCTTGCTGCTCGCCCCCCGCCGGGCCAGTGGCGGAGTTGACGGCGGGCGACGGGGAACGATGAGGACGCCCACCGACGGGGGCCGTTTGGGCGACGCGAGAAGCGATGGCAGCCCGGCGCTCGGCGCGGGCCCGACGAGCGTCGGACATGGATGCGACGGTCGGAGGAGAACAGAGCGGTGGAAGACGAATTCCGGCGCACCCCTACCTGGCGCGCCAAATGTCGGATTTCGGGTTCCGGCAGACCCTTAAGGTTCGAACACTGGGGTGCGCGCGGAAATCACGTCCTCAACCTCCCCGTCTCACAAAGATCTAAACTACTAAAGGAATCACACAAGAGACACAAGATTTATACTGGTTCAGGCCACCATTGTGGTGTAATACCCTACTCCAGTGTGTGGTGGATGGATTGCCTCCTGGGGCTGATTGTGATGAACACTACAAGGAAGAACTGCCTCGCGAGGGTCAGTTCTTAGCTGGGGCGATGAACTGCTGGGAAGAGTTCAGTCACCCTTCTCTCTCTCTCTCTGATTTCGATCCCCTTCTACGAACTGTTCGACCTACCAACTGATCGAACGAACCCCGTGTGTCTAATCTTCCAACCGATCGAATGAACCCCTTGCTACGCGGGTGGCCGGTCCCTATTTATAGAGGCCATGGTCCTCTTCCAAAATATTGAGCGGGAAGGGAGCCAACAATGGCGGGCTAATTTGAAGGGGGACAGCAAGTACTCTTATCCTGACTAAAGGCGGTCTTCGCCTGCGAAAGACTCTGCGGTGACGCCGTGCTGGGCTCCATGGTGACCTCCGTCTCGTAGTCCGCTTGGTCCTGGTCTTGTTGCACCGAAATGGCAACCTTTGCCTGATGCCTCGGTACTCCGCGGCTGCGCTTACCCCCTTTGCACCAAAGAGGAAAGAAGGACGCTGCGCGCGCTGGCGCCCGCCTGGCACCCTCGATCGTCATGGCTTGCATCACCGGCACCTCGCGAGGTACCCCGCCTTGATATCTCCGTCTCCTCGCGAGCCAGCCTGAGGAGGCTGCGCCTGAGAATGCGCCGTGTCGTCCGCCTCGCGAGGCTTGGCCCCTCGCGAGGGTCTTGAGTCTTGTGTTGGTGAAGATGGGCCATGTTGGGCCCCCACTCGAGCTACGCCGCAGGCAGGCAAGTCTGGGGACCCCCGTTCCCAGAACGCCGACAGATTCGTTTGGCAAGATCATCAGAGAAGATTTCGAAAGATGAGAATTTTTATTTGGTTCAACAAGTATTCGCCGGGTCGGATGGATGCAAGTCGCCAACAGGCGCAAGGCCAAATCTCCATCGAGCGATCAAGTCAAAAAATATAAGCAAGAACACTGTTTCATCGCATCCAAGGGTTTCGAGTACTAGTGCATTGTCGGTAACACCATCTGAGACCAAATCGGTCTTTTTCTTTGTCAACTCCGTTTGGATCCATCAGGGAAGATTACTACGGGAAGGACACGTCTCTGTCTCGATCGGCGCTTCCAAGTCGGCCACAGGTCACCTAGCCTCCGAGCCGCGGCGCCGAATCGCCACCAGCTTCCACTGCCGTCGTCCCCGCAACTGCGCCCTTGAACCGCCGTTCGTGGAGGACCGGTTCCTGTTCCGTGGTGCCGCACTCCCAAGCCCGCCACGGCCTCGCGCCGCTTCTGCCGCGGTTGCCGCAAGTCCCCGTCGCGGGCGAGTCACCTCCGCCACGGCCAGGACCCAATCAGCCTCTGACCCGCCTGCCGCAGGCTACCTTGCTTCGATTCGATCTGCTGCTGTGGCCTCGACTCGCCTCTGCTCGTCTCTAAGCCGCCGTCTTGCTTCGGACGCCTGTGTCTGTGATTCTTTTTGGACGATTAGAGCTGTCAATATTGGCTACACTGTTGCCAACACCATGATAACGGAGAAGTGGTCTTGCGCGATTCAGACTAGTAAATTTGGAGATAAAGTAAATCAGCCGGTTTACGAAAGTTTGCTAATGTGTCAAGTGGAGTGCTTATGGTGGCACGCATACGACCAAGTACTACTACTACTTGTGGCAAGGCTTCAATTTGGTATGACACGTATCTCAAGGCAATGATTACTCCAAGGGAAAGCAAAAAGACAACCAAGCGGGTGTGGTATTCCATAAATCATCAAACTGTGTTCAGCATTATTCATCAGCATCCACGGTCATCCCATAAAAATACCAGGTGCTATCTTTTCTATATATATTGTCAGTGCATATTAAATTGTTTGAGAACAGTTACTCTGGTTTATGCTATTTTTTCGTAGGACTATTATTTTTTTAAAAAGTCTTGCAAAAGGGGCGTGAGCAGATATTATTTTCTGCACTAGCGCTCATCCCCCGCTACATCAGCACACACAATTAACTTATTGTTCGCCCCTGCGGCCGATTCTTCCGCCCGCACCGGTTTATAACGCCACGGTCGACTCGCTGTCCGCGTCGGCTTACAAACGTCGCGGCCGACTCACCCGTCCGCACCGGTTAATCTGTGAGTGACTTCAATTTCACCAAGCGATTATCAATCTCATGGCGGATCATTTCTGGCCTGGCACATTAGGTGATATCCATCTAAGATATATTTTATTGGCATATATTATTGTTGTCAAAGAGCAGTTTATCTTTGCCTTGGTCTGCACTATTGTTGATGCAGGACAATGTGGTTGACTCACCCGCGCCGGTTTACAACATTGCGGCCGACTCATCTGTTTTGGGCTACCTCTGATGCGGCGGTCGTTTTTTACCGTCCGTCTCTCGTGGCCTGGTCTACATCAACGCACTGGGCCGCACTTGTCTGGAAGAGCTGTTTATTGAGTATGAGCAAGTCATTACTTGGGAAGCTCGGTTTTCTTTCAACAATTTGGAGGCAATTATTATGTATTATCAGCCGTCGTCTGCACTGGATGGTTCAATGGACATGCACACAAGTCGCCGCCACTACAGTTTGGTTCAACTTCAAGGAGCCAGTTGGAAGGAACCATTGGCCGAGTTACTGACACGGCTCATACGGGATCATTTATAACCCGCCGCAGTCACCTCAACCTTCTGTGGATTCACATCGTGCTATCAACATCAATGATATACAAGTTATGCCGGTTTATATCACGGTCAAATATGGAGAGTCTCAAGCCAACTCCTCGAGTCACCTTTGAGACTCGGGGGCTACGATGACATGACTCAGCGAATCTTGCCAGTTTCAGCAAATTTAAGAACCCCAGGACGATGGAGGGAAGGATAACCCGGTCCCGGAGGCTACTGTTATATTGATGAAAGTTTAAAGGCCGTCAGAAAATTTCCGGCTCAGAAAGTATGTGACAGTTATACAATCCCGGCTCGATGAAGAAGTTCCGGTTCATCAGAAATGACTCCAGTTTACAATCCGGTTCAAGAAAAATCTATTCTCATACAAAGCTCTAAAGCGCTCAAATCCGGTTTAACAATGTCCGGTTCAAAGGGGAATTAACTTCTCGCAAGTTCGAGTTTTAAAGGCCGTCAAAAAATTTCCGGCTAAAAATAAAGATTCCGGTTTGAAATCCGGTTCAAGGGAAAGATATCTCCCACAAGGCTTTGAAGCTCTCAATATCCGGTTCAAGATCCCGGTTCAAGAAGAATTTATCTCTTGCAAAAGTTAAAAATTGCGGAAGAGGACCTGCTGCGATGATGCGCAGTTCAAACATGGGTATCCCGCCTTACTGGCCTGACATATTATTGATCACATGGGGGCTTCTGCTTCATAAAGCGGGGTCTGTGTTCTTTTATATCATGTGTGGTTACACGGAGTTGTTCTAAAGCGGCCTCCGGTTTACCCCTTGAGACCGCTTTTTAAAAGCATCATGTTATATCACTTGGAGGTTTGGTCATGTCTGAACCAATACCATACCTCTTGATAGGCAAGAGCCACCAGATCACTTGGGGACTTGGTCACGTCTGAACCAGTCATGCCTCTTGATCGGCCTAAGGCCACAGAATCACTTGGGGGCTTGGTCGAACCCAAACCATTGCCATGCCACTTGGTCGGCATAAATGCCACGGTTTCATTTGGGGACCTGGCTGACTAGAACCATAGTTACACCTAACGGGAGCTTGGTCGTGTTCGGCCATGGTAACGCCATTTGATCAGCTCAAATAAACCTTTTTTGCAAACGGTTTTGTCATTGCTTTTGCTTCGCACTTTTCTTTGCAAGATACTTTTTTTCTTTTTTATTGCGTTTTTTAAACCGAGAAAGTTTTCAACCAATCAATTGACGGAACACAGTTCACGTCAATCCGGAGACTATTTGCCCGGTTTGATCCTTGTTGTTAACATCCTCTTATGAAGTAAACCGGTGTTTATCAACCCGGCTCGACCTTCAACTACAAGTTGTCAGTACATGACCAATTATAATCCGGCGATTATTAACCCGGTCCGGTTCGACTACAAGTCGCCATTATTATATATGGATAATACGGTGTCTATCATAACCCGGTGCGGTTTTATCATAAACCGGCACAATATGGAAGGAATTATCATTACTCAAGATGGGGGTTATCACCTTTACTACAAAAAGATGGTAAAACCAACAATGTGATTCAATGTCACAGGAACAGGTTTGTTAAACCGACCTGGCTTTGGACTATAAGTCGCCAGTATATATATATATATATATATATATATATATATATATATATATATATATATATATATATATATATATATATATATATATATATATATATATTTGGATTGCGCCATTGAAATCATGCGCTTATAAATCATTGGGTTATATTATTCAAATAGCCAAACTTGGCTGGATTTTCATTATGATATTGAATGAATAAGGTTTTCACCGGATTATATTATCTTTAATAGCCAACATGGCTGGATTTTTATGGTTATTAATAACCGGTATTATCGAGTTTTCAAAGTCACTTTAGCGCAATGGCTATTATTTTATCAAAGGATATGATTTATTCTACAATGGAAGGAATAGTCCCGAGTCGCTGCAGGCTTACAACCCGGCACTTGGGGGCTACATTATTCAAATCGAGATTACATGCAAGTCTCATGTCGCTGCAAGCATGCATCATGACACTTGGGGGCTAATGCAAAGTCATTTTTACTAATCTTATTGAAGACCCGACTCATCATATTATAATGAGCCGGCCCTTGGGGGCTACCAATTGCTCATGTCAACAATTCAAGGTACAGAAGTTTTCGTCCATAATATTGAAGGATCCATTGCTCAGTTGGTAAAGCACAAAGCTCTTAACCTTGTGGAGGTGGGTTCAAGCCCTACGATGGATGCTACATTATAAGATGTTATTTTCATTGAAGTATATATCAAGTCCCGGTTCAGTATTATCTTACTAAGCCGTCCCTTGGGGGCTACACATCACTGCTAAAATCTTCATTATTATATTTACAAGGTTCCTGCTCATTATTGCATAATGACCCGGTCCTTGGGGGTTACACTGATTGAAGTTTTTATAAGCAAATTACAAGTCCCAGGTTGCTGCAAGCATGACAACCCGGCACTTGGGGGCCTACATATATGGAGTATTTAGTTTATATGATTGAGATGAACTAATCGGATTTCTTTAAGGTTGAAACACTTATTGGAGCAAGTCTTAAGTTATCACTATGTTCTCCTCTTAAAACTTGGGGGCTACAGGTATTATGCATATAAAGGAGGAACATTTTCGTTTTATCAGTTTTGAGCAAATCAGGAAGATCAATTACATGACCCGGTGTCGACAACAATTATGACCCGGTGCCATCAATATTTATAAACCGACCATTTTGGTAATATTAAACCGGCAAGTTTTACATCTTCAAACCGGCTGAATACCAGATAAGTATTTCAAGACCCATATTTCTTAAACCGGCATTTTGGGAGCTGAGTCAAAGGAGTTATTCTTCACAATATTTCTCTGTGACAAACCAATGTCGGCAAATTGATTATGAAGCTGGTCTGTTGACCCGGATTTCCCAGAAAGAGGAAATAACAAGGACTTAAGGATGATCAGGTATCGGTTTACAATTTTTTTTAACCCGGAGCATAACCTATCAAATTTGTTCTTGTGTTTATTTTGCAGCATAAGTTTACCATGAATAAATCCAAGCTAAACTTGGGGGCTAATGTCGGGGATATACCCTGCGGTGTAAACCGGCCGGAAGTTAACCTGGCCAGGACTTGGCGGTTTATCTGAAGACCCCGCTGACACTTGGCGAGTCACCGGCGACCCGCCCTGACCTGGCGGTTTACAAACAACCCACCTGGCCATTATGACTCACTGGTGATCCGGCGTGCGGGACAGACAGATGACAAGGCCCAAGACCCAGAAGGCCGGTTCATGTTTAATGGTGGGCTGGTTTAAGAGGAAAGGCAGGAGGAATATTACCTTACAAGGAGCTAAGACCTGGACTTGTATCCGGTTTGTATTAGAGATAGACTAGTCCTAATCCTAATATGACTCTACATGTAACCCGCCCCTTCAACATATATAAGGAGGGGCAGGGCACCCCAAGAGGGACAAGATTCACAAGTTCCATGAGTTGGACAAGTTAGGTTGAGACAATAGCTCTCAAGATAGAGCACTCTTGTAACCGTGATCATCATCATCAATATCAATGAAGCATGATGTAGGCTTTTACCTCCACCAGGAGGGGCCGAACCTGGGTAAAACATCGCGTCTCTCGTCCCGCTCAAGCCCTCTCAAGCTACCACATAGATGCGTTGGCCTCGCGACTAAGTCCTGACACTAAGGACATCTGCCGTGACAATTCCATGACAGCTGGCGAAGCCGAAGTCACCGGAGTATGTTGATGAAGAAATAGCCAAGTCCTCGGTCTAGCCGAGGTGACGGAGCCTCGATGTCAGCCGATGATGCGAAGTAGGTCGGCATGATGGACACCAGCTTGAAGAAGCAATAGTGCGGCCCTGCCGATGGAGGTCGTGACGTGGTCGATGCCGGCTTCATGAAGCGACCGTGTGGTGACGCCGGTATGCCCGCTCCGTGTAATCCATGGGGCGGCGATGTTGGTGATGATTTATCCTTCGTGATGCCGAACTCTTATTCGTCTTGCTGAAATGATGATCCAAAGAAGTTGAGCTCGGCTCAACAAAGTGACGACGTGTCTAGCGCAGGTCGGTAGCCGTGGAGCAATATTGCCGGAGTGGTTTGACACCAGCATGATGTTGAAGATCATGTTCAAAAGATCTTAAAGTTAGTGGGATGTGTTCGGAAACAAAACACAATGCCCCATACAAAACTTCCTTCAAAAGGGATGTCTGAAATCCTGTCTATAAAAAAGACGAACTCGGGTCGGATTCGTTTTAGCAGAAAACAGATTCGAAAAGTGATGCACTAATCGGAAGGTTCCCGGAGTTTGGACGGTCGGATCGAGCTGAAATTTTGAGAGGTGGTAGATATAGGAATTCCGCAGCCGATCAACGATTGGATCTTCCAAAGGACGTCCGAGCTAGAAGATGGACACCACGCCCTAAACTCATCCAGATTCCCGTCCAAATTTGACAGGGCTCCGGTATATCATGGGTTGCCAGAGATTTCTCCATTGGAACTCGATGAAATTTTCCAGGGTTGTTGTAGACTCAATTCTGCACAATTCCACCAAAGCGATCGTTAAAAATACACTTGAGGAGGCGGTGGCAGCGGACACAAGTCTGCTGTCCAGAAAAACAGCACGACCGCCCGAGAGCAATGTTGACGTTGAGCCCTCGAGCTCCATGGATGACTCCTCTATGATCATGATAGAGATCGGAGTTTATGTTGAAGAAGGCCCCCGTACGAACATGAAGGTCGGAAATGGAGCACGGTCCTCGGTCGAGCCAAGGTGACCAATCGAGCCGGCGACGAAGATGCCGACGTCGCAGTTGACCTGCGGGCGAGCCATTGATCCTTTTGCCGATCACACAGCGGAACTCTCAATGAAAGCACCAATGTCTGTGTCAAAACCGGCGGATCTCGGGTAGGGGGTCCCGAACTGTGCGTCTAGGATCGAAGGTAACAAGAGGTAGGGGACATGATGTTTACCCAGGTTCGGGTGATATGGGTAGTACAAGAGTAGATCTACCATGAGATCGGAGAGGCTAAACCCTAGAAGCTAGCCTATGGTATGATTGTATGTATATGATCTATCGACTAGCCTGGCCTCGGTTTATATAATGCACCAGAGGCCTAGGATAACAAGAGTCCTAGCCGAATACGCCAGTGGGGAGGAGTCGTTGTCTTGATCGCCAAGTCTTGCGGAATCTTCCTTGTATGCGGTAGCTGTCCGAACTGGCCCATGAGTATACGGCCATGGGGGTCTTCGGCTCAATCTAACAGATCGGGAGATGGCGTGGTGAGTACCCCCTAGTCCAGGACACCGCCAGGGGGTAAATGTAAAAACACCCTGGCTCTTCACATTTGCTCGACACGTGGAAAGTGGCCATTATTGGGCGTGGAAGCCAAGGAGTGCAACATTCACAAAAGGCCGTACACTATTTCGACAGGTACACGAAATTTGGAGAGGAACCCGCCTTACAATGCCGAAGACAATACTGCGCGCCAGACTCATCGTCATTGAAGCCTGGTTCAGGGGCTACAGAGGGAGTCATGGATTAGGGGTCTCCGGACAGCCAGAGTATATCCATTGGCCGGACTGTTAGACTATGAAGATACATGATTGAAGACTTCGTCTTGTGTCCGGATGGGACTCTACTTGGCGTGGAAGGCAAGCTAGGCAATACGGATATGGATATCTCCTCCTTTGTAACCAACCTTGTGTAACCCTAACCCTCTCCAGTGTCTATATAAACCGAAGGGTTTTAGTCCGCAGGACAACAACCACAACATGCAATCATACCATAGGCTAGCTTCTAGGATTTAGCCTCTCTTATCTCGTGGTAGATCTACTCTTGTACTACCCATATCATCAATATCAATCAAGCAGGACGTAGGGTTTTACCTCCATCAAGAGGGCCCGAACCTGGGTAAAACATCGTGTCCCCTGCCTCCTGTTACCATCCGGCCTAGACGCACAGTTCGGGACCCCCTACCCGAGATCCGCCAGTTTTGACACCGACAATAGCCAAACAATGGTTTGCTAGGAAGGCGGGTTAGAGGCTTGACATGGCAATATGGGAGGCATGATATAACAAGTGGTAGGTAGCGTGACATGATGATAGAGCGAACAACTAGCAAGCAAAGATAGAAGTGATTTTGAGGGTATGGTCATCTTGCCTGAGATCCCATAAGGAAGAAGAACGAGTCCACGAAGAAGACAAATGGACGTAGTTGAACGGATCCTCACAAACACGACGTTACCGGAACTAACAAGAAGAAGCAACACCGGAAAGGAGCAAACAACGTGGTAAACAACCATCACATAAACATGGCATGATGCACAACCACGTATGATGCATGTCCGGTTTAAAGAGGCATGTCATGGCAAAGTGCACAAATAATGCTACAAATTAAGTGGAGCTCAATATGCAATGAGTTGCATATTGACGAAGCACCACATCAATTATTTAGTTCTCTCTTGTTTATGTACCCAACAATATTTAATGTTATTAAACATGGCAAGAGGTGAAGCATAAGAAAACTACCTATCTAGGAAAGTTTAAATGAGGCTGGGAATAACAATCAACAATTCCGAAAATCCTCATGTGCATATTTTAGGATTGGTACTATTCTTCCCTAAACACAATTTTAGAGTAGTTAAACATACAAGATGATGCCACCATGTTAAACTAGGCATTTTCCTCCCCATTTACATATAAAGTTTATTTAAAATGGAGCTACGATTATTTAGTTATGAAATAAAACATTTTAGCATGGCATTTGAGCAAACTTAATCAAACAACATTTTAAACATGCAAGAAAGTTGGATATTAAACTAGATGAAATTCTAGTCATCTTTCATATATGCTGTTTTTATATGTGATGCATAGTTTGTGATTTAAAATATGCATGAAGAACAGGGGTTTTTCTGCAAAAAGTACAGTCTGAGGATAAATAGACAAATCGCTTCACGGAAAAACTAGTGACTCGGGCCGAAACTGGTCAGCCTAAAAGTGCACATGAGAGGGGCGGGGCTGCTCACCCATGGGCATGGCCCGTTCGGTGGAGAGGCTCGCCGGGGGCTACTAGGCCGGGGCAAGGCCAGCCCACGCGCGTGCGAGGGAGGCAGCCCAGCAGGGGTGCACTCGTACTCCTCTGCTCGATGCAGAGGCAGGAGCAGGGTGCGGCAGTTGCCGGCGATGTGAACGACAGCACGGCTGGATTCCAGCAACGTCGGGGCGCAAGGGACGCCGGAGGTGGACGGGAACAGGCGGAGGAAGCGGATCCAGGCGACGGCTCGTCGAATCTGGCACGGGAACGACGGGGACGAGTGCCAACAATGTCGCGCGGGTCCTGCAGAGGAGAGAGAGCGAGAGAACTGAGAGGGGCAGTGGAAAAGGGAGAGAGATAGGGCATCGTGACCTGGTGCTCACCGGCGGCGAGGCGCTCACCGGCGCGGCTGGCTGATGCGGTGACAGAGCGGACCTTGCGAAGACCAAGGCGGCGGCGGACGCCTCGGGAGGAGCGGCAGCGAGCAAAGGGCACGCGTAGGGCACCCGGGCCCCGATCTAGGTTTCGCGGACCTCGTGCGGGCTGCAGCGGCGCGGGAAGGCCAGGGGCGACGTGGAGGCACAAGATTGGAGGGGAGCGGCGGCTCAGGTGGTTTCCGGTGGCGGCACGGCGATTGGGGCGGCGACAAGTGGCGGCGAGGGAGCGGGCAGGCACGGAATTTGAGGAGGGAGGTGGAAGAAGGCCAGATTTGGCATGGAGAGTTGTTTAAATAGGTAGGGGCTAGGGTTTGAGGGGTTTTGGAGGGTTTTCGGACCCTCCGATGACAATCAGACGGCTCGGGGCAGAGGAGAAGGGTAGTTGGGCCTAGGCAGGGCTAGTGGGCTGAGAGGAGAGAAGAGAGAGAGGCCCGACAGCAGTCTCCGGAGCCCGAAAACATCCGACGTTTGACCAAGTATATTGTCACTATAGTTAACCGTTAGGGCCTCAAATGGACTCCGAATGCGATGAAATTTGGCGCGCGGTCTACCAACAACATAACAACACCGCATGCCAACTTTCATCCCATTTCGAGAACATTTTCCGGCCACTATAAAATACTATTTCGGACGTGCCGCGAGTGCGTGCAAGTGTGTCTGGGCTCAGAACGGACAACGGAAAGAACTCGAAGACCCGGACGGATGCAAGTTTTGAAAACATGCAGATGCAATGCGGATGATGACATGGCAAGATGCAACACGCAAGCGAATGACAAGGCAACAACAACGAATACCTGGAAGACTCCTGGTGCAACGGTCTCGGGGCGTTACAACACTCCACCACTACAAGAGGATCTCGTCGCGAGATCTAGGATGGCACCGGAGAGAATCAGAAGAGGAAGAGAAGAGGTAAAACTAAGTTGCTTCTTGGACAAACGAGTGAAACCATGAACCTTCAGAGGTTGAACAAATTGAAAGAAAGAATACAACGAAGATGAATAAAGTTGAAAACACTCTGTTAGAAAAGAGGAACAAGTAACATTACTAGAACCTTGTAGGTTAAAAGACATAATAAAACAGTTGCAATGGAAAATAAGTACATGCAAGCACTCCGGTTGAAACGAGATGTACAAGGAAACATAAAGATCAATTACGACAACACTTCGGTTGGAAATGGAAGGCATAGAATATGAACTTGGAAAAATGAAAGCACTTTGATGAGACTCTGGTTAGAAGAGGAATGATAGACACAACACTCTGGTTAAATGATACGTCTCCAACGTATCTATAAGTTTTGATTTCTCCATGCTATATTATCTACTGTTTTGGACATTATTGGGCTTTATTATCCACTTTTATATTATTTTTGGGACTAACCTATTAGCCGGAGGCCCAACCCAGAATTGTTGTTTTTTGCTTGTTTTAGGGTTTCGAAGAAAAGGAATATCAAACAGAGTCCAAACAGAATGAAACCTTCGGGAACGTGATTTTCTCAAGAAACAAGACCTGGGAGACTTGGACTCTACGTCAAGACACAAAAGAGGAGGCAGGAGGTAGGGGCGCGCGCCCTCCACCCTCCTGGGCCCCCTGTTGCTCCACCGACGTACTCCTTCCTCCTATATATACCTACGTACCCCCAAACGATCAGATACGGAGCCAAAAACCTAATTCCACTGCCGCAACTTTTTGTATCCATGAGATCCCATCTTGGGGCCTGTTCCGGAGCTCCACCGAAGGGGGCATCGATCACGGAGGGCTTCTACATCAACACCATAGCATCTTCGATGAAGTGTGAGTAGTTTACCTCAGACCTACGAGTCCATAGTTATTAGCTAGATGGCTTCTTCTCTCTTTTTGGATCTCAATACAATGTTCTCCCCCTCTCTTGTGGAGAACTATTCGATGCAATCTTCTTTTTGTGGTGTGTTTGTTGAGACCGATGAGTTGTGGGTTTATGATCAAGTCTATCTATGAATAATATTTGAATTTTCTCTGAATTCTTTTATGTATGATTGGTTATCTTTGCAAGTCTCTTTGAATTATCAGTTTGGTTTGGCCTACTAGATTGATCTTTCTTGCAATGGGAGAAGTGCTTAGCTTTGGGTTCAATCTTGCGGTGTTCTTTCCCAGTGACAGTAGGGGCAGCAAGGCACGTATTGTATTGTTGCCATCGAGGATAACAAGATGGGGTTTTCATCATATTGCATGAGTCTATATCTCTACATCATGTCATCTTGCTTAAGGCATTACTCTGCTTTTAACTTAATACTCTAGATGCATGCTGGATAGTGGTCAATGAGTGGAGTAATAGTAGTAGATGCAGACAGGAGTTGGTCTATTTTGTTTCGGACGTGATGCCTATATACATGATCATACCTAGATATTCTCATAACTATACTCAATTCTGTCAATTGCTCAACAGTAATTTGTTCACCCACCGTAGAATACTTATGCTCTCGAGAGAAGGCACTAGTGAAACCTATGGCCCCCGGGTCTATCTTTATCATATTAATCTCCTACTACTTACTTGTTTCCTTTGCTTTTTTACTTTGCCTTTATTTTACTTTGCATCTTTATCACAAAAATACCAAAAATATTATCTTATCATTTCTATCAGATCTCACTCTCGTAAGTCGCCGTGTAGGGATTGACAACCCCTATGCACGTTGGTTGTGAGGATTTATTTGTTTTGTGCAGGTATGAGGGACTCGTGCATAGCCTCCTACTGGATTGATACCTTGGTTCTCAAAAACTGAGGGAAATACTTACGCTACTTTGTTGCATCATCCCTTTCTCTTCGGGGAAAACCAACGCAGTGCTCAAGAGGTAGCATTAAACAAGATAGAGAAGGAATAAGAATGATATAATTTGGGCAGCACTCCAACTGTAAATGGAAGGAATTGAACATATGAGAGGATACTTGATGAGATCAACAACACACTGCCTCCAAAACTATTGAAAGAATGGCACAAGGGGTAAGAAAGATTTCAGACAACACCCCGGTTGAGAAGGGAGGCAAAACTTCACAGAATGGGAAGAACTTGAAAAGAGGGCATGACAGTTTGGTTGAATGGATAAGCAAAGGAACGAACATGATCTTTGACAAAAATGGGATGATGGATCGAAGTGAGCAACATCACAATGCCTCGGGAAGAAAAAAATAGAAGATAGATCATTGGAATAAAAGAATGAAGAAGAAAACAACATGTACTACCTCAAATGAATTTGCGAGAGCATCCTTAGAAAGAAGGATTGAACGGAATTGTTGAAGAATCAACAACGTAAAGAACTAGGTTGTTGAGGGCTTATGGAAAACATCTCGAAATCTTTAGGTGAAATTCTGCCACTAACAAAAAAAATAATAGATTGGATTGATATGAACAAGGAGACGAGAAACTTTTTTCACTGGAAGGATAAATGAAGAACTTGGGTCATTTATAAGCACCATAAATAGCAACAATCCTTAGGAAAAGCTTTAGGTGAAATATACCCAATATAACTCCAATGAAGAGATTGATGGATTGAAAAGATGTCTTGAGTGAAGAGAAAAAGATGGATTTAGATATGTCACCCTTGAAAACTTGTGAATCATGAAACACGAAGGGAAATTATCAACAATGACATAACACCACCTCAAAAGATGAGATATGAAAGAATTGCTTTCGGAATGCAAGATGAAGAATGCTTGAACTCCTCAAAACAAAACACGTGTTGAGCACCATGTTAAATTGAGTATAGCTTGGCTGATCAAAACTTTGAGAGAAATCTTGAAGAACAATTGAAGAATGAAAGGAATCCTTGACGAACCACCATGTAGAGCCTCCATGAAGAACTCCGGTAATAAAAGAATGATCAAACTAAAGGAAAGTTGAAAAGAACTCCGGGAGAAGCCTTGTAATGATTAGATGGAGCTTCGCGACGAGATAATGCAGAAAAACCTGGAACTCCGGAAATAGGAAAGATGAAACATCTCCAACCGAGAATGTGACATGATGAACAACTCTAGAAAGAAGAATTTAGATCACTTGGATGAAACAATAATAAGAATGATGTTATGCATATCCTTCACCAATTTAAATTGATGACAAGCAACATATTTGGCATACTACTTATTCTCGTAGAAAGGATTAAGAGAGATATAGCACAAACTTGAGAAGGACTTCAACAAACCACCGGTAGGATGGGAAAGAACGAATGAATTGATATGATAACGAAGGAAGAGAAATCTTGAACGAACCAGCGTAAGAATTGAAAATGAATGTGGCAAAAGCACAATTCACCGGGAAGAATTGGAAAACGAATGAAGATACTTGAGGGGATTTAGATACATGTGAGCGAATAGATCACGAGTTGATTAGACCATACTTGAATGATGCACCGGTAAGATTTGGAGAACGATAGCTACACACTGAGACTGAATAATTCTGAGATGATGGGCTCCGAAGAATCAAACTGAATATACTCCTGAACTGCTCCAGATGGGTGAAAAGAATTCTCACAATCGAAAGCAATTATGAGAGGAAGTCATAACGCTAGAACCATGAATCTTCGAGAGAACGGACCAAGATTTAGAGGAAACACTTCTTCGGTCTTCAAAATCAAAGAATGACGACGAGAAACACCACCATGATTTGTTGATGCACTCTAGAACGAAAATTAGAAAAGTTGAACCAACGATGAAAAGAATATGAAAGCGAACCTGGAGGATACATTTGACCGATGATAACCCATTCTTACGTCAAACTTTGAAAAGAATTTGTGACTAGCTCTGGAAAAAATAAGAGTAAGGTAAGATCCTTGGGAAAAGACCTATGGGTTAGGGCCCACTCAAAAGAAACACCGTTTAACGATTTGAAAGAGAGATTGCACCAGTTGAATGAAATTCGTCGAAAGAGCTTGAACGAATGCCGAGTGAAAACACGACTCTTCGAGATATCTTCAGCACTCCAGAACAATTGAATAGCGAGAAGTGAATGATTAAGAGGTGCACCAGCAAGAGAAAACATTTGAAATGAGGAAATGATATGATCGACAAAGCTTGACTTGAATCTACCGGAGAATAAAGAGAACGAAGAATGATGAACTAGAAGCTCCGTTAGAATCTTCATGAGAATCACCGGATAGGAACATTGGCAGAAAAGAATGGAGAGACTTCCCATCAATAGAAGGATACTTGAATAAGAAATCAGAGTCCTTGAAGAAAAAGGGTGGGAGGGTGGGAAAACAAAGGCAACTTGGGACGTATGAAACAAGCATCATTGAGAAAACTTAGAATTGATCTTGCGGATGTTGAAAATGATCGGATCCACTTGAAGAGGATCGCACCGGTTGGAAAGAATTGACATGACAACCTCGATGACCAAGAAGGATTGGTATTCACATAGAAGTGTGAGAACACCACTTAGGGAAGGTATGAAATCAACACTTGACATTGAAGCAACTCGAATGCCACAACTCAAAACAAAACAAAGGATTGGCTTGCAAAATAAGCCGGAAACAAACATATGATAGATCCCATATCGTATCAGGTGTCTGTTGGAAAGATATTCTAGGAGCTACTTGAATTCCCACTTATAAACTCCTGAAACTTTCTGGTTATGCAATCAGGTGTTGGGGATACAGGGGAAGCATCATATCTCACCCAAACTAACAATCCCTACATCTAGCTGTATCCATCCTTCAACACATAACCAAGAAACCTTCGGAAATCATGTACCTCAACCTTCGAAAAGCATCCGTTATACGAGTTATGGCAATACTCCCGAACTCCCGCCCCAGTATTGGGTGGCGTCAAGGTTATCTCACCAACAACTGCATAAAAGAGATTTTCGATGTCGGCGAACTCAGGTATTCTAGAACTGCAACGATAAAATTGTGACGACAACACCTTGGAGCTTAACTCTTCGGGACACTGCCACAACCCCTAAATTTCAGGAGGCACCAAGAACAATGTTCTCGTCACAAGACTATCGGAACGATTCCAGAATACCCCAGTGATCCTAAAAAAAATTAGTGAAATTCGAGGAGAGCGAAGTCAAATCTTCCACGTCAGGAGGCCTCACCAGAGCGACGAAGGGACTGAGGAGTAAAAAGAATCCTACTCTCCGATATATATAATCCTAAGACTCAAAACATTTTATTCTAGACTCAACAACGTCAGCGATTCGATCAAGAAAGGGGCTCCTAAGTCAGGGATGGCTCTGATTACCAACTTGTAACACCCATGATGCGGCTATATCTCCCACGTGTCGAGGCATTACTTAGAGGCATAACCGCATGGTAGTTTAGTCGCAAGTGGGGTAATCTTCACACAATCCCATGTACTGAATAAGAAAGGGATAAAGAGTTGGCTTACAATCGCCACTTCACACAATAACAAGTAAACATACATCATCCAGAATACAATCAAGGTCGGACTATGGAACCAAAAAAAGAAGAAAACCCCAAATACTAGATCCCCGATCGTCCCAACTGGGCACCACTACTGATCATCTGGAAAAGACACAAAACAACGACTGAGATCTTCATCGAGCTCCCACTTGAGCGCGGTTGTGTCACCTGCACTGGTATCATCGTCACCTGCAACTATTTGGAAGTATCTGTGAGTCACGAGGACTCAGCAATCTCACACCCGCGAGATCAAGACTATTTAAGCTTATGGGTAGGATAAGGTAGTGAGGTGGAGCTGCAGCAAGCACTAAGCAAATATGGTGGCTAATATACGCACATAAGAGCAAGAAGAGAAGCAACGCAATGGTCGTGAAGCTAGAAATGATCAAGAAGTGATCATGAAACTACTTACGCACAACCATAACACAAGAACCGTGTTCACTTCCCGGACTCCGCCGAAAGGAGACCATCACGGCTACACACGTGGTTGATGCATTTTAATTAAGTCAAGTGTCAAGTTCTCTACAACCGGACATTAACAAATTCCCATATGCCACATAACCGCGGGCACGGCTCTCGAAAGTTTAAACCCTGCAGGGGTGTCCCAACTTAGCCCATCACAATCTCTCACGGTCAATGAAGGATATTCCTTCTCCTGAGAAGACCCAATCAGTCTCGGAATCCCGGTTACAAGACATTTCGACAATGGTAAAACAAGACCAGCAAAGCCGCGCGATGTGCCGACAAATCCTGATAGGAGTCACATGTATCTCGTTCTCAGGGAACACCGGATGGGCCAGACGTCGGGTTGGCATAGACCCTGGTTGCCCAGGGGGCGCCGGACATCGCCTAGGTTGGACCAACACTCAGAGGAGCACTGTCCCAGGGGGGGGGGGTAAATAAAGATGCCCCTCGGGCTCCGGAAACCCAAGGGAAAAAGTCTTATGTTGTTAGGCAAAAGTAAAACCAAGGATGGGCCTTGCTGGAGGAGTTTTATTGAAAGCGAACTGTCAAGGGGTTCCCATAACACCCAACCATGTAAGGAACACAAAATCAAGGAACATAACACCGGTATGACGGAAACTAGGGCGGTAAGAGTGGAACAAAACACCAGGCATAAGGCCGAGCCTTCCACCCTTTACCAAGTATATAGATGCATTAATTAAAATAAGAGATATTGTGATATCCCAACATATCCATGTTCCAACATGGAACAAACTCCAGCTTCACCTGTAACTAACAGCGCTATAAGAGGGGCTGAGCAAAAGCGGTAACATAGCCAAACAATGGTTTGCTAGGAAGGCGGGTTAGAGGCTTGACATGGCAATATGGGAGGCATGATATAACAAGTGGTAGGTAGCGCGACATGACGATAGAGTGAACAACTGGCAAGCAAAGATAGAAGTGATTTTGAGGGTATGGTCATCTTGCCTGAGATCCCACAAGGAAGAAGAACGAGTCCATGAAGAAGACAAATGGGCGTAGTCGAATGGATCCCCACAAACGCGACGTTACCGGAACTAACAAGAAGAAGCAACTTCGGAAAGGAGCAAACATGGTAAACAACCATCACATAAACATGGCATGATGCACAACCAAGTATGATGCATGTCCGGTTTAAAGAGGCATGTCATGGCAAGGTGCACAAATAATGCTACAAATTAAGTGGAGCTCAATATGCAACGAGTTGCATATTGACCAAGCACCACATCAATTATTTAGTTCTATCTTGTTTATGTACATAACAATATTAAATGTTATTAAACATGGCAAGTGGTGAAGCATAAGAAAACTACCTATCTAGGCAAGTTTAACTGAGGCCGGGAATAACAAAAAACAATTCCGGAAAATCCTCATGTGCATATTTTCGGTTTGATACTGTTCTGCCCTAAACACAATTTTAGTGTTGTTAAACATACAAGATAATGCCACCATGTTAAACTAGGCATTTTTCCTCCCCATTTACATATAAAGTTTACTTAAAATGGAGCTACGGCTATTTAGTTATGAAATAGAACATTTTAGCATGGCATTTGAGCAAACTTAATCAAACAACATTTTAAACATTTTAAACATGCATGCAAGTTGGATATTATGAAACTAGATGAAATTCTAGTCATTTTTCATATATGAAGTTTTTACATGTGATGCATAGTTTGTGATTTAAAATATGCATGAAGAACAAGGTTTTTTTTTGCAAAACTGCAGTCTAAGGATAAATAGACAAATCGTTTCGCGAAAAAAAACAGAGACCCGGGCTGAAACTGGCCGGCCCAAAAGTGCACAGGAGAGGGGAGGGGGCTGCTCACCCATGGGCTTGCCCCGTTCGGTGGAGAGGCTAGCCGGACGCAGCTGGGCCGGGGCAAGGCCGGCCCAAGCGTATGCGAGGGAGGCAGCCCGGCAGGGGTGCACTCGTCCTCCTCTTCTCGATGCAGAGGCAGGAGCAGGGCGCGGCGGTTGCCGGTGATGTGAACGATGGCGCGGCTAGATTCCGGCGACGTCGGGGCGCAAGGGATGCCGGAGGTGGACGGGAACATGCGGAGGAAGCGGACTGATACGTCTCCAACGTGTCTATGACTTTTGATTGCTCCATGCTATATTATCTACTGTTTTGGACATTATTATCCACTTTTATATTATTTTTGGGACAAACCTATTAACCGGAGGCCCAGCCCAGAATTGCTGTTTTTTGGGTCTGTTTTAGGGTTTCGAAGAAAAGGAATATCAAACGGACTCCAAACGGAATGAAACCTTCGGGAACGTGATTTTCTCAACAGATAAGACCCGGGAGACTTGGACCCTACATCAAGAAACATAACAGGAGGCCACGAGGTAGGGGGCGCGCCCTACCCTACCAGGCGTGCCCCACCCTCGTGGGCCCCCTGTTGCTCCACTGACGTACTCCTTCCTCCTATATATATCCACGTACCCCCAAACGATCAGAGATGGAGCCAAAACCCTAATTCCACTACCGTAACTTTCTGTATCCACAAGATCCCAGCTTGGGGCCTGTTCCGGAGCTCCGCCGGAGGGGGCATCGATCATGGAGGGCTTCTACATCAACACCATAGCCCCTCCGATGAAGTGTGAGTAGTTTACCTCAGACCTACGGGTCCATAGTTAGTAGCTAGATGGCTTCTTCTCTCTTTTTGGATCTCAATACAATGTTCTCCCCCTCTCTTGTGGAGATCTATTTGATGTAATCTTCTTTTTGCGGTGTGTTTGTTGAGACTGATGAATTGTGGGTTTATGATCAAGTCTATCTACGAATAATATTTGAATCTTCTCTAAATTCTTTTATGTATGATTGGTTATCTTTGCAAGTCTCTTCAAATTATCAGTTTGGTTTGGCCTACTAGATTGATCTTTCTTGCAATGCGAGAAGTGCTTAGCTTTGGGTTCAATCTTGCGGTGTCCTTTCCCGGTGACAGTAAGGGCAGCAAGGCACGTATTGTATTGTTGCCATCGAGGATAACAAGATGGGGTTTTCTTCATATTGCATGAGTCTATCCCTCTACATCATGTCATCTTGCTTAAGGCGTTACTCTGTTTTTAACTTAATACTCTAGATGCATGTTGGATAGCAGTTGATTAGTGGAGTAATAGTAGTAGATGCAGGCAGGAGTCGGTCTACTTGTCTCGGATGTGATGCCTATATACATGATCATGCCTAGATATTCTCATAATTATGCTCAGTTCTGTCAATTGCTCTACAGTAATTTGTTCACCCACCGTAGAATACTTATGCTCTCGAGAGTAGCCACTAGTGAAACCAATGGCCCCCGGGTCTATATTTATCATATTGTTCTCCTACTACTTTGCTATTTACTTTGCCTTTATTTTACTTTGCATATTTATCATAAAAATACCAAAAATATTATCTTTATCATATCTATCAGATCCCACTCTCGTAAGTGCCCCTATTGGGATTGACAACCCCTATTTGCATTGGTTGTGAGGATTTATTTGTTTTGTGCAGTTACGAGGGACTTGCGCGTAGCCTCCTGCTGGATTGATACCTTAGTTCTCAAAAACTGAGGGAAATACTTATGCTACTTTGCTGCATCATCCATTCCTCTTCGGGGAAAACCAACGCAGTGCTCAAGAGGTAGCAAGAAGGATTTCTGGCGCCGTTGCCAGGGAGGTCTTCGCAAAAGTCAACATACCAAGTACCCATCACATACCCTTATCTCCCGCATTACATTATTTGCCATTTGCCTCTTGTTTTCCTCTCCCCCACTTCACCCTTGCCGTTTTATTCGCCCTCTCTCTCTATCCTCCCTCTCTTTCTCTATTTGCCTCTTTTTGCTCCCTTGCTTTTTGTTTGCTTGTGTAATAGTTTGCTTGCTCGTCACGATGGCTCAAGATAATACTAAATTGTGTGACTTCACCAATACCAACAACAATGATTTTATTAGCACTCTGATTGCTCCTCTTACCAATGCTGAATCTTGTGAAATTAATACTGCTTTGCTGAATCTTGTCATGAAAGATCCGTTTTCCGGCCTTCCTAGTGAAGATGCCGCTACCCATCTTAATAACTTCATTGATTTGTGTGACATGAAAAAAGAAGAAAGATGTGGATAATGATATTATTAAATTGAAGCTACTTTCTTTTTCGCTTAGAGATCGTGCTAAAGCTTGGTTTTCGTCTTTGCCTAAAATAGTATTGATTCATGGAATAAGTGCAAAGATGCTTTTATCTCTAAGTATTTTCCTCCCGCTAAGATCATCTCTCTTAGAAACGATATTATGAATTTTAAGCTACTTGATCATGAACATGTTGCACAAGCTTGGGAGAGAATGAAATTAATGATACGTAATTGCCCTACTCATGGTTTAAATTTGTGGATGATTATACAATTTTTTTATGCCGGATTGAATTTTGATTCTAGAAATCTTTTAGATTCGGCCGTGGGAGGAACTTTTATGGAAATCACTTTAGGAGAAGCTACTAAACTCCTAGATAATATTATGGTTAATTATTCTCAATGGCATACTAAAAGATCTACTAATAAAAAGGTGCATGCGATAGAAGAAATTAATGTTTTGAGTGGAAAGATGGATGAACTTATGAAATTATTTGCTAATACGAGTGTTTCTTCTGATCCTAATGATATGCCCTTGTCTACTTTGATTGAAAATAATAATGAATCTATGGATGTGAATTTTGTTGGTAGGAACAATTTTGGTAACAACGCGTCTAGAGGACATTTTAATCCTAGGCCTTATCCTAGTAACCCCTCTAATAATTATGGTAATTCCTACAACAATTCTTATGGAAATTATAATAAGATGCCCTCTGATTTTGAATCTAATATTAAAGAATTTATTACTTCGCAAAAGAATTTTAATGCTATGATTGAAGAAAAATTGCTTAAGATTGATGATTTGGCTAGGAACGTTGATAGAATTGCTCTTGATGTTGATTCTTTCAAACTTAGATCTATTCCTCCTAAGCATGATATCAATGAGTCCCACAAAGCCATGAGAATTTCCATTGATGAGTGCAAAGAAAGAACCGCTAGGATGCGTGCTAGGAAAGATGCCTTTATAAAAGCGTGTTCTTCTAGTTACTATGAAAATAATGATGAAGATCTAAAAGTTATTGATGTGTCCCCTATTAAATATTTTTTTTGCAATATGAATCTTGATAATGATGGGACTAAATATGACCCACCTTTACCTAGAAGGTGTTCTAAGAATTCATAATTTGTTGATCTTGATGCTAAAATTGATAAAAGTGGGATTGAAGAAATTAAAACCCTAGATGTTGACAAACCCACTATTATGTATTTCAAGTAATTTAACTATGAAAATTGCTCTTTGATTGATTGTATTTCCTTGTTGCAATCCGTGCTAAATTCTCCTCATGCTTATAGTCAAAATAAAGCGTTTACTAAATATATCGTTGATGCTTTGATGCAATCTTATGAAGAAAAACTTGAATTGGAAGTTTCCATCCATAGAAAACTTTATGATGAGTGGGAACCAACTATTAAAATTAAAATTAAATATCATGAATGCTATGCTTTATGTGATTTGGGTGCTAGTGTTTCCACGATTCCAAAGACTTTGTGTGATTTGCTAGGTTTCCGTGATTTTGATGATTGCTCTTTAAACTTGCACCTTGCGGATTCCACTATTAAGAAACCCATGGGAAGAATTAATGATGTTATTATTGTTGCAAATAGGAATTATGTGCCCATAGATTTTATTGTTCTTGACATAGATTGCAATCCTTCATGTCCTATTATTCTTGGTAGACCTTTCCTTAGAACGATTGGTGCAATTATTGATATGAAGGAAGGAAATATTAGATTCCAATTCCCATTAAGGAAAGGCATGGAACAATTTGCTAGAAAGAAAATTAAATTACCTTATGAATCTATTATGAGAGCCAATTATGGATTGCCTACCAAAGATGGCAATACCTAGATCTATTCTTGCTTGTTATGCCTAGCTAGGGGCGTTAAACGATAGCGCTTGTTGGGAGGCAACCCTATTTTATTTTTATTCCTTGCTTTTTTCTCCTGTTTAGTAATAAATAATTTCTCAAGCCTCTGTTTTGTTTGTGTTTTTTGTGTTTAATTAGTGTTTCTGCCAAGTAGAACCGTTGGGAAGACTTGGGGGAAAGTCTTGTTGAACTTGCTGTAAAAAACAGAAACTTTAGTGCTCATGAGAACTGCTGCCATTTTTATTTGGAAAGTGATATTTAGTTCATTATTTCTGCATATGACTAATAGATAAATTACTCACGTCCAGCAATTTATTTTAGAATTTTTGGAGTTCCAGATCTTGCGCTAGATACAGATTACTACAAACTGTTCTGTTTTTGACAGATTCTGATTTTCGTGTGTTGTTTGCTTATTTTGATGAATCCATGGCTAGTAAAATATTTTATAAATCATCGAGAAGTTGGATTACAGTAGGTATAACACAAATATAAATAAATAATGAGTTCATTACAGTACCTTGAAGTGGTCTTTTGTTTTCTTTCGCTAACGGAGCTGACAAGATTTTCTACTTTAAGTTTTGTGTTGTGAAGTTTTCAAGTTTTGGGTAAAGATTTGATGGATTATGGAACAAGGAGTGGCAAGAGCCTAATCTTGGGGATGCCCATGGCACCCCCAATATAATCTAAGGATACCTAAAAGCCAAAGCTTGGGGATACCCCGGAAGGCATCCCCTCTTTCGTCTACTTCTATCGGTAACTTTACTTGGAGCTATATTTTTATTCGCCACAAGATATGTGTTTTGCTTGGAGCGTATTGTATGATTTGAGTCTTTGATTATTAGTTTACCAAAATCATCCTTGCTGTACACACCTTTTGAGAGAGCCATACTTGATTTGGAATTTGTTAGAATACTCTATGTGCTTCGCTTCTATCTTTTGAGTTATATAATTTTGCTCTAGTGCTTCTCTTATATCTTTTAGAGCACGGTGGTGGATTTGTTTTATAGAAACTATTGATCTCTCATGCTTCACTTAGATTATTTTGAGAGTCTTAATAGCATGGTAATTTGCTTAAAATCCTAATATGCTTGGTATACAAGATTAATAATAAAACTTTCTTATGAGTGTGTTGAATACTATGATAAGTTTGATGCTTGATAATTGTTTTGAGATATGAAGATGGTGATATTAAAGTTGTGCTAGTTGAGTAGTTGTGAATTTGAGAAATAATTGTGTTAAAGCTTGTGATTCCCGTAGCATGCACGTATGGTGAACCGTAATGTGATGAAGTCGGAGCATGATTTATTTATTGATTGTTTTCCTTATGAGTGGCGGTCGGGGACGAGCGACGGTCTTTTCCTACCAATCTATCCCCCTAGGAGCATGCACGTAATACTTTTCTTTGATAACTTGTAGATTTTTGCAATAATTATATGAGTTCTTTATGACTAATGTTGAGTCCATGGATTATATGCACTCTCACCCTTCCACCTTTGCTAGCCTCTCTAATACCGCGCACCTTTTTGCCGGTATCATACACCTACCATATACCTTCCTCAAAACAGCCACCTTACCTACCTATTATGGCATTTCCATAGCCATTCCGAGATATATTGCCATGCAACTTTCCACCGTTCCATTTATTATGACACACTCCATCATTGTCATATTGCTTAGCATGATCATGTAGTTGACATCGTATTTGTGGCAAAGCCACTGTTCACAATTCTTTCATACATGTCACTTATGAGTCGTTGCATATCCCAGTACACCGCCGGAGGCATTCATATAGAGTCATATTTTGTTCTAAGTATCGAGTTGTAATTGTTGAGTTGTAAGAAAAGTAAAGGGTGATGATCATCATTATTAGAGCATTTTCCTAGTGAGGAAAGGATGATGGAGACTATGATTCCCCCACGAGTCGGGATGAGACTCCGGACAAAAAAAAGAGAAAAAGAAAGAAAGAAAAGAGGCCATAAAAAAGAAATAGAAAAGTCCGAAATGAAAAATGAGAGAAAAAGAGAGAAGGGATAATGCTACTATCCTTTTACCACACTTGTGCTTCAAAGTAGCACCATGATCTTCATAGTAGAGAGTCTCCCATGTTATAACTTTCATATACTAGTGGGAATTTTTCACTATAGGACTTGGCTTGTACATTCCAATGATGGGCTTCCTCAAATTGCCCTAGGTCTTCATGAGCAAGCAAGTTGGATGCACACCCACTTAGTTTCTTCTTGAGCTTTCATATACTTATAGCTCTAGTGCATCCGTTGCATGACAATACCTACTCACTCACATTGATATCTATTGATGGGCATCTCCATAGCCCGTTGATATGCCTAGTTGATGTGAGATTATCTTCTCCCTTTTTGTCTTCTCCACAACCACCACTCTATTCCACCTATAGTGCTATGTCCATGGCTCACACTCATGTATTGCGTGAAAATTGAAAAAGTTTTGAGAATGTCAATAGTACCAACCAATTGCTTGGCTTGTCATCGGGGTTGTGCATGATTTAAATATTTTGTGTGGTGAAGATGGAGCATAGCCAGACTATATGATTTTGTAGTGATAACTTTCCTTAGCCATGTTATTTTGAGAAGACATAATGGCTTAGTTAGTATGCTTGAAGTATTATTATTTTTATGTCAATATGAACTTTTGTCTTGAATCTTTTGGATCTGAATATTCATACCACAATTAATAAGAATTACATTAAAATTATGCCAAGTAGCACTCCACATCAAAAATTCTGTTTTTATCATTTACCTACTCGAGGACGAGCAGAAATTAAGCTTGGGGATGCTTGATACGTATCCAACGTATCTATAATTTTTGATTGCTCCATGCTATATTATCTACTGATTTGGACATTATTGAGCTTTATTATCCACTTTTATATTATTTTTGGGACTAACCTATTAACCGGAGGCCCAGCCCAGAATTGCTGTTTTTTGCCTGTTTTAGGGTATCGAAGAAAAGGAATATCAAACGGACTCCAAACGGAATGAAACCTTTGGGAACGTAATTTTCTCAATAGATAAGACCCAGGAGACTTCGACCCTATGTCAAGAAACATAACAAGAGGCCACGAGGTAGGGGGCGTGCCCTACCCTACCAGGAGCGCCCCCACCCTCGTGGGCCCCCTGTTGCTCCACCGACGTACTCCTTCCTCCTATATATATCCACGTACTCCCAAACGATCAGAGACGGAGCCAAAACCATAATTCCACCACCGTAAATTTATGTATCCACGAGGTCCCATCTTGGGGCCTGTTCCGGAGCTCCGCCGGAGGGGGCATCGATCACGGAGGGCTTCTACATCAACACCATAGCCCCTCCGATGAAGTGTGAGTAGTTTACCGCAGACCTACGGGTCCATAGTTAGTAGCTAGAGGGCTTCTTCTCTCTTTTTGGATCTCAATACAATATTCTCCCCCTCTCTTGTGGAGATCTATTCGATGCAATCTTCTTTTTGCGGTGTGTTTGTTGAGACCGATGAATTGTGGGTTTATGATCAAGTCTATCTATGAATAATATTTGAATCTTCTCTAAATTCTTTTATGTATGATTGGTTATCTTTGCAAGTCTCTTCGAATTATCAGTTTGGTTTGGCCTACTAGATTGATCTTTCTTGCAATGGGAGAAGTGCTTAGCTTTGGGTTCAATCTTGCGGTGTCCTTTCTCGGTGATAGTAAGGGCAGCAAGGCACGTATTTTATTGTTGCCATCGAAGATAACAAGATGGGGTTTTCTTCATATTGCATGAGTCTATCCCTGTACATCATGTCATCTTGCTTAAGGCGTTACTCTGTTTTTAACTTAATACTCTAGATGCATGCTGGATAGCGGTCGATTAGTGGAGTAATAGTAGTAGATGCAGGCAGGAATCGGTCTACTTGTCTCGGACGTGATGCCTATATACATGATCATGCCTAGATATTCTCATAATTATGCTCAGTTCTGTCAATTGCTCTACAGTAATTTGTTCACCCATCGTAGAATACTTATGCTCTCAGGAGAAGCCACTAGTGAAACCTATGGCCCCCGGGTCTATCTTTATCATATTGTTCTCCTACTACTTTGCCTTTATTTTACTTTGCATCTTTATCATAAAAATATCAAAAATATTATCTTTATCATATCTATCAGATCTCACTCTCGTAAGTGGACCTATAGGGATTGACAACCCCTATTTGCGTTGGTTGCGAGGATTTATTTGTTTTGTGCAGGTACGAGGGACTTGCGCGTAGCCTCCTACTGGATTGATACCTTGGTTCTCAAAAACTGAGGGAAATACTTACGCTACTTTTCTGCACCATCCTTTCCTCTTCGGGGAAAACCAACGCAGTGCTCAAGAGGTAGCACGGATCCAGGCGACGGCTCGCTGGATCCCGCGCGGGAACATCGGGGACGAGTGCCAGCGCCGTCGCGTGGGTCCTGCAGAGAGAGAGAGAGAGAGAGAGAGAGAGAGAGAGAGAGAGAGCGAGAGAACTAAGAGGGGCAGTGGAAAAAGGGAGAGAGACGAGGCAGCGCGACCTGGTGCTCACCGGCGGCGAGCCGCTCGCTGGCGCGGTTGGCTGATGCGCTGACAGAGCGGACCCGGCAAGGACCAAGGAGGTGGCGGATGCCTCGGGAGGAGCGGCAGCAAGCATATGGCGTGCGTAGGGCACTCGGGCCCAGATCTGGCACGGGCGGCCCCCCGGTCTGGGTTTTGCGGCCTCCCGCGGGCTGCGGCGGTGCGGGGAGGCCAGGGACAACGTGCAGGTGCAGGATTGCAGGGGAGCGGCGGCTCAGGTGGATTCCGGTGGTGGCGCGGCTATTGGGGCGGCGACAAGTGGCGGCGGTGGAGCGGGCAGGCACAAAATTTGAGGAGGGAGGTGGAAGAAGGCCAGATTTGGCATGGAGAGGTGTTTAAATAGGTAGGGGATAGGGTTTGAGAGTTTTTGGAGGGTTTTTGGACTCTCTGATGACGATCAGACGTCTCTGGGCAAAGGAGAAGGGTAGTTGGGCCTAGGTGGGGCTAGTGGGCTGAGAGGAGAGAAGAGAGAGAGGCCCGACAGTAGTCTCCCGAGCCCGAAAATGTCCGACGTTTGGCCGACTATATTGTCGCTATAGTTATCCATTGGGGCGTCAAACGGACTCGGAGTGCGATGAAATTTGGCAGGCGGTCTAGCGAAAACATAACAACACCGCATGCCAACTTTCATCCCATTCCGAGAATATTTTCCGGCCACTATAAAATACTATTTCGGACGTGCCGCGAGTGCGTGCAAGTGTGTCCTGGCTCAGAACGGACAACGGAAAGAACTCTGAGACCCGGACGGATGCAAGTTTTGAAAACATGCAGATGCAATGCGGATGATGAATGGCAGGATGCAACACGCAAGCGAATGACAAGGCAACAACAGCGAATAACTGGAAGACACCTGGCGCAACGGTCTCAGGGCGTTACAGGCACTCCGGCCCCGCATCAATTCCTTTACCCAAATTTTAGTAGCCGCCGTACTTCAACTGTCGCCCACACTCCTTCGGCACCGACCTTATAGTAAAATTGCAGTAGCCAAGGCATTTGAACCGTCACTCTCCCTCGTCCACCACCATCTCCACCTGCCATTACTAAAGAATTTAGTAGCCATGGTGTATCCTCAAACACCGCCCCCTCCACAGTCCCCACCCGGCCCATCCCCCCTCGAACCCTAGCTTGCGGCCACCACCGGCGCCGCTGCCAACCCTTGCCAGTCTGCCCGTTCCTCCTAGCTGAGGAAATAAAAGTCCAGGTTACCCAGCGATTCCCATACCATCACCCCACTCCCCTGAGTTTTTAGATGAGGCCTCCGGTGTCCCTCCCGGCCAGATCCACATCCCCTGCTCTAGAATGTCACAGCCTAAGCTTGACCACGCATCCCAGGGAGCCCGATGAGCATCGACCAAGAAGTGGTTTATCATGGCCTCTCCGGCGGACATTGGCGAGGTGGCCGCCATTCGCCTTCACCTTCTCCAGCAACCAGAATGTCTTTCGCCTCTCCCTTTACAGTCTTTAGCACAACTGTGGTTCATCATTCTTTACTTGGTGCTTCTGTAGTTGTTCAGTATATGTACCTGTGCATCGAATTATGCATTCGTGGTTGAACCTATATTTGTAATAAACAAGGTTGGATGTGAAATAAGTTATTGCCCACCTTCAAATTCAAAATATGTGATTTTTAAATTATGGATTAATTAGGGATTACACTGCACTCGGTTTGCAAAAGCTGAACGTCTGCGATAGACGTGGAGATCAGACACATTTCTAGGATCCACAACGTGTGCGATCAATCTCCACTGCACATATAATCACATACGACATCCTCTTGAAAATTGTTTGCGTTAGGCCACCTTGCACAAACGTTTACCACATAAAAAATGTGTGTGAAGGATAGCCTTTGCCACACAGTTTCTTCTATGCACCATGTATGATGCATTCAATAACGCAAACGATAAAATTGTTAATACCATGTGCAATGGCAACGCTATCATAAACGATTTAACGTGGAAAATTGTGTGCGATGTACTGTTGGGGAATGCAGTATTTCAAATTTTTCCTATGATCACGCAAGATCTATCTAGGAGATGCATAGCAACGAGAGGGGAGAGTGTGCCCACGTACCCTCGTAGACCAAAAGGGAAGCATTAGGTTAACGCGGTTGATGTAGTCGAACATCTTCACAATCAACCCGATCAAGTAGCGAATGTATGACACCTCCGAGTTCTGCACATGTTCAGCATGATGACGTCCCTCGAGCTCTTGATCCAGTTGAGGATGAGGGAGAGTTCCCTCAGCACGACGGCATGGCGATGATGATGAAGAAGTTACCAGCAGAGGGCTTCGCCTAAGCACTACAACGATATGACCGAGGTGTGTAACTGTGGAGGGGGCACCGCACACAACTAAGAGATTGTTTGTTGTGCTATTGGGGTGCCCCCTAGCCACGTATATAAAGGAGGGAGGGAGAGAGGAGGCCGGCCAGGAGGGGTGTGCTAGGGGGGAGTCCTACTTGGACTCCTAGTCCAAGTAGGATTCACCCTCCTTTTTCCTTTCTTCCATCGGAGGGAAAGGAAGGAGGGGAGAAGGAGAATGAAGGAGGGGGCCGCACCCCCACCCTAGTCCAATTCCGTTTGGGTAGGGGGGAGGCGCGCGCCACCTCTCTCCACTAAAGCCCACTAAGGCCCATTAACTTCCCCCGTGGGGTTTCGGTAATCTCTCGGTACTCCGGAAAAATGCCCGAACATCTCAGAACCATTCCGATGTCCAAATGCAACCTTCCAATATATTAATCTTTACTTCTCAACCACTTCGAGACTCCTTGTCATGTCGGTGATCTCATCCGGGACTCCGAACAAACTTCGGTCATCAAATCACATAACTCATAATACAAATCGTCATCGAACGTTAAGCATGTGGACCCTACGGGTTCGAGAACTTTGTAGACATGATCGAGACATATCTCCAGTCAATAACCAATAGTGAAACCTGTATGCTCATATTGGCTCCTACATATTCTACGAAGATCTTTATCGGTCAAACCACATAACAACATACGCCATTCCCTTTGTCATAGGTATATTACCTGCCCGAGATTTGATCATCGGTATCATCATACCTAGTTCAATTTTGTTACTATCAAGTTTCTTTACTCGTTCCGTAATGCATTATCCCGTAACTAACTCTTTAGTCACATTGCTTGCAAGGCTTATAGTGATGTGCATTACCGAGAGGGCCCAGAGATACCTCTTTGATACTCGGAGTGACAAATCCTAATCTTGATCTATGCCAACCCAACAAACACCTTCAGAGACACCTATAGAGCATCTTTATAATCACCCAGTTACATTGTTACGTTTGATAGCACACAAGATGTTCCTCCGGTATTCGGGAGTTGCATAATATCATAGTCAAAGGAATATGTATAAGTCATGAAGAAAGCAAATAGCAATAAAACATAATGATCATTATGCTAAGCTAACAGATGGGTCTTGTCCATCACATCATTCTCCTAATGTTGTGACCCCATTCATCAAATGACAAAACATGTCTATGGTCAGGAAACTTAACCATCTTTGATTAACGAGCTAGTCAAGTAGAAGCATACTAGGGACACTTTGTTTTGTGTATGTATCCACACATGTATCAAGTTTCTCGTTAATACAATTCTAGCATGAATAATAAACATTTATCATGATTTAAGGAAATATAAATAACAACTTTATTATTGCCTCTGGGGCATATTTCCTTCAATCTCCCACTTGCACTAGAGTCAATAATCTAGTTCACATCGCCATGTGATTTAACACCAAAAGGGTTTACTAGAGTCAGCAATCTAGTTCACATCGCCATGTGATTAACACCCAAAGACTATTAAGGTGTGATCATGTTTTGCTTGTATGAGAAGTTTAGTCAACGGGTCTTCCACGTTCTTAGCCGTATGTATTTTGCAAATTTTCTATGTCTGCAATGCTCTACATGGAGCTACTCTAGCTAATTGCTCCCACTTTCAATATGTATCTAGATTGAGACTTAGAGTCATTTGGATTGATGTAAAAGCTTGCATCGACGCAACTCTTCATGGAGGGGTGTTGCCATGTCGACATGCGGGTGAACACAGGGTTCCCCGCCCCTCACGTGATGCTTCTTCATCGGGGCTGGAAGACTTTCGCGCGTGCCCATTTTTTGATGGATGGGCACGTCCTCTACTTCCAGCTAGCGGAGAGCGACCTGCTCTCCATCAAGGTCTTCAGGCGCTGGGGACACAGGCTAGGGTGTTGTGCCAAGATCTCGACTGATGGCGAAAGCTCCTCTTCCGGCGAGAGTGACGAGGAGGACAGTGACAGTGACGATGAGGGTAGTGGGCGGGAGGATGACGGGTTCGACTAGGCGTCGGACACACCGTCCCTGGGCGACGCCGGCAACACCAACATCTACATCGTCAGCTCCTCGAACTTCTCGGGGTCGCCTCCTTGGGAGGTTGGCGTGGGAAGGCCGGGGAAGACGGAGAGGGCGAGTGGCGGGCTGTCAAGTCGGAGTACGCGGGCATCGATGCCTTCATCGCGTATTGCCGGCTCGCTGCCTCATCTTTCGGCTCTTCTCCCGGTACCATCATCACCAGCCCTCTTCCGGACGGTCACCAGGATGTTCTTTTGGTGTCTTTTGATGCTCGTACCTCGCCTAGGCACTCCTTTTGCCCTTCTGCCTTCTTGTTCTATTTCCTAAGGAGAGGGACAGGAAATGGATTATGGGCATCTAGTCTCTTTTTAGTTTTTTAGCCTACGGGCCTCAGTAAGATTTAAACCTTGTAATCCCCCTGCTCATGTAGGCATTCCGTATGGATTGTACTTGTCAACAACATATTAATGAAGAGAAGGGTGTTCGCCGGGTTTCTTTTGCGTGTGGGCGTGGCCCGCACCAAGGAACGAGTCCTTGTTATCTTAAGATAAACATTGTAACCCGGCAACAGACCTTGATGTCCTCCTGTCCCATAGCTCGACTACACTCACGCTCTCGGCGGAGGTAGGGGCAAAGTAGGATTGGGCCCTTCGCCCGTTCCCTTCTCACCGTGCTACGACCAAGTCCTGACCCAAAGTAAGGTTTTTGGATACAGGAAAGAGGGAACACGATGGTAGAAGGGAGAGCGAAGTCTCATACATTCAAGTTCCATACAGAAGTAGGGAGTGGGGGATGAAAGACTTATCTGATTTTGCATCGCTCGGAAATCTTGGCTTGCCGTGGTCAGATCTTTGGATCTACAGCCCCCGGCAACCTTGGCTTGTCGGGGTCGGGGCACCGGCCTGTTCTCTTTCCTCCAAACAGCTTAGCAGAAATGTTCATGTATCCTGCGAACCAAAAAGGATGGGAAGGGATAGAGAGACGCGCACTCGACCTCTATGCTAGGGGTTAGTCGCCGCTAAGCACTGTCGACCCTAACCGAGGGAGAGACTTAACCTAGCATGCATGCTAAAACTTAGGGCGCCAGCGCTTCATTTATTTATGCTCAGGGTCAGCGCTTGGCTTTGTACAAAGGGTTGTTACATGCCTTGCCGGCAAGGCTTGTACAAAAAGGTGGCCTGGCGGGGGGGCTAACAACCGTGCCTTATGGGTAAAACTTATGAAGATGTTCGATGTTCCAGGAATTGCTTACTGGAATACCATCTTCGGTCTCCAGGTGGACTGCACCCTGCCTGGTGACTCGTATTACCCGATAAGGGCCTTCCCACTTTGGCGTCAACTTGTTGGAATTCTTGGCCGACTAAACGCGCCGAAGAACAAGGTCGCCTTCCTCAAAGCTCCGGGCATGAACCTTGCGGCTATGGTAGCGACACAAGGCTTGCTGGTAGCACGCTGCTTGCACAGCCGCCCGAAGACGATCTTCCTGGAGGAGCATTGCGTCATCTTGCCGCAATTGCTCTTGCTCGAGCTCATCATAAGCGAGCACTCGGGGTGACCCATATGTGAGTTCCTTGGGAGAATTGCTTCTGCCCCGTAAACGAGGGAGAAGGGTGTCTGTCCGGTGGCTCGATCCGGTGTCATTCTGATCGATCAAAGAACCATCCGCAATTCATCAATCCAACGCCTTACACACTTGTGTAGCCTGTCAAAAGTCTTTGTACGGAGGCCTCGCAATACTTCAGCATTTGCCCTCTCAGCCTGGCTGTTGCTTCGTGGATGTGCAACAGAAGCAAAACAGACCTTGTGATACGTCTCCAATGTATCTATAATTTCTGATTGCTCCATGCTATATTATCTACTGTTTTGGAAATTATTGGGCTTTATTTTCCACTTTTATATTATTTTTGGGACTAACCTATTAACCGGGGCCCAGCCCAGAATTACTGTTTTTTTTGCCTATTTTAGGGTTTCGAAGAAAAGGAATATCAAACGGAGTCCAAACGGAATGAAACCTTCGGGAATGTGATTTTCTCGCCGAACATGATCCAGGAGACTTGGACCCTACATCAAGAAACAAAGGAGGAGGCCACGAGGTAGGGGGCGCGCCTACCCTCCCAGGCATGCCCTCCACCCTCGTGGGCCCCCTGTTTCTCCACTGACGTACTCCTTCCTCCTATATATACCTACATACCCCCAAACGATCAGATACGGAGCCAAAACCCTAATTCCACTGCCGTAACTTCCTATATCCACGAGATTCCATCTTGGGGCCTGTTCCGGAGCTCCGCCGGAGGGGGCATCCATCACAGAGAGCTTCTACATCAACACCATAGCCTCTCCGATGAAGTGTGAGTAGTTTACCTCAGACCTTCGGGTCCATAGTTATTAGCTAGATGGCTTCCCCTCTCTTTTTGGATCTCAATACAATGTTCTCCCCATCTCTTGTGGAGATCTATTCGATGTAATCTTATTTTTGCGGTGTGTTTGTTGAGACCGATGAATTGTGGGTTTATGATCAAGATTATCTATGAACAATATTTGAATCTTCTCTGAATTCTTTTGTGTATGATTGGTTATCTTTGCAAGTCTCTTCGAATTATTAGTTTGGTTTGGCCTACTAGATTGATCTTTGTTGCAATGGCAGAAGTGCTTAGCTTTGGGTTCAATCTTGCGGTGTCCTTTCCCAGTGACATTAGGGGCAGCAAGGCACGCATTGTATTGTTGCC
The DNA here is from genome assembly GCA_034509565.1 of Triticum monococcum. Taxonomy (NCBI): domain Eukaryota; kingdom Viridiplantae; phylum Streptophyta; class Magnoliopsida; order Poales; family Poaceae; genus Triticum; species Triticum monococcum. The sequence goes on from CM067843.1 coordinate 631,948,676, forward strand.
ATCGAGGATAACAAGATGGGTTTTCTATCATATTTCACGAATTTATCCCTCTACATCATGTCATCTTGCTTAAGGCATTACTCTGTTTTCATGAACTTAATACTCTAGATGCATGCTGGATAGCGGTCGATGAGTGGAGTACTAGTAGTAGATGCAGGCAGGAGTCGGTCTACTTGTCTCGGACATGATGCCTATATACATGATCATACCTAGATATTCTCATAACTATGCTCAATTCTGTCAATTGCTCAACAGTAATTTGTTCACCCACCGTAAAATAATTATGCTCTTGAGAGAAGCCACTAGTGAAACCTATGGCCCCCGGGTCTATCTTCATCATATTAATCTTCCAATACTTAGTTATTTCCTTTGTTTTTTTACTTTTCCTTTATTTTACTTTGAATCTTTATCACAAAAATACCAAAAATATTATCTTATCATATCTATCAGATCTCACTCTCGTAAGTGACCATGAAGGGATTGACAACCCCTTATCGCGTTGGTTGCGAGGAGTTATTTGTTTTGTGCAGGTACTAGGGACGCGCACGCAACCTTCTACTGGATTGATACCTTGGTTCTCAAAAACTAAGGGAAATACTTATGCTACTTTGCTGCATCATCCTTTCCTCTTCGGGGAAATCCAACGCAGTGCTCGAGAGGTAGCAAGAAGAATTTCTGGCACTGTTGCCGGGGAGGTTCACGCAAGTCAAGATTTGACTCCCGACAACGCAAAAGTCAACATACCAAGTACCCATCACATACCCTTCTCTCCGGCATTACATTATTTGCCATTTGCCTCTTGTTTTCCTCTCCCCCACTTCACCCTTGTTGTTTTATTCACCCTCTCTTTTCCGTTCGCCTCTTTTCTGTTTGCTTGTCGTTATGGCTAGTCCCTTATCTTCTCTGTTGTCTCCCGAGAATGAAGTTCTAAATTTTAAGCAAAGGGTGGGAGAAAATCTAAAAGACGCTTGGTATTGAATTTGCAATGTTCAAAATATATCTACCAGGAAGCAATCTACTTTCGTTCTTCTTCGCAATTTTTATGTAGGCGTTGCTCCTTGGTACAGATTTGTCCTTGATACCATTTCTGGATGGAATTTCTTGGGTAGCCACACTTTTGATTCTTATAATGCTATGATTGATTTATTTGGCTCACCACCTCTTTTGGTTAATGGAACTGTATTAACTTTGGAGCATGTAATGCAAAGGCTCGCAATTATTGAAAACAAGGTTGCTACCGTAGAGTTAATTGAAAATTTGGATAAAAAGATCCACAACCAAATCTCTCAATATGGATCTAAAGTAGGAGTCACTTTGAAAAATATTAAAGACAAAGAGCCCATAGTCAATGAGAAAATAAATCATGATTCCACTAGGTTCGATAAACTTGAAGATATCATTACCAACTTGGGAACCACCTTTTCTTCCGTAAAGAATACTCCAAGTCCTCCTACTAAAATTGCCAAGCTTATGTATGTTCCTAAAAATAAGGGTGAATCCTCTAGTAAGGAAACTGCGGATCTAAAATCTATAAGTATTCATCCCAATCTTGTTGCTATCATTAAGGAACCATTTGTTACAAATGAATTTTTTGATCTTGTGCGTAAAGTTTGATAATAACTAAAAAGAAAGAAATTCCTAAGGATGGTAGATCCCTCATTGAAGAATTACCAACCAAAGATGGCATCACCTAGATCTATCCTTGCTTTTCATGCCTAGCTAGGGGCGTTAAACGATAGCGCTTGCTGGGAGGAAACCCAATTTTATTTTTATTATTTGCTTTTTGCTCCTGTTTAGTAATAAATAATTTATCTAGCCTATGTTTTGGTTGTGTTTTTGTGTTTAATTAGTGTTTGTGCCAAGTACAAGCGTTGGGAACACTGGGGAAAGTCTTGTTATCTTGCTGTAAAAAAACAGAAACTTTAGCGCTCACGAGAACTGCTGCCATTTTTATTTGCAAAGTGATATTTAGTTAATTATTGTTGAAGATGATTAATAGATGCATTCCCCACGTCCAGAAATTTATTTTATAATTTTTGGGGTTCCAGATCTTGCATTAGCTACAGATTACTACAGACTGTTCTGTTTTTGACAGATTCTTTTTTTCGTGTGTTGTTTGCTTATTTTGATGAATCTATGGCTAGTAAAATAGTTTATAAACCATAGAGAAGTTGGAATACAGTAGGTTTAACACCAATATAAATAAAGAATGAGTTCATTACAGTATCTTGAAGTGGTCTTTTGTTTTCTTTCGCTAACGGAGCTCACGAGATTTTCTACTTTGAGTTTTGTGTTGTGAAGTTTTCAAGTTTTGGGTAAAGATTTGATGGATTATGGAACAAGGAGTTGCAACAGCCTAAGATTGGGGATGCCCATGGCACCCCCAAGATAATCTAAGGACACCTAAAAGCGAAAGCTTGGGGATGCCCCGGAAGGCATCCCCTCTTTCGTCTACTTCTATCGGTAACTTTACTTGGAGCTATATTTTTCTTCACCACATGATATGTGTTTTGCTTGGAGCGTCTTGTATGATTTGAGTCTTTGCTTTTTTAGTTTACCACAATCATCCTTGATTTACACACCTTTTGAGAGAGCCATACATGATTTGGAATTTGTTAGAATACTCTATGTGCTTCGCTTATATCATTTGAGTTATATAGTTTTGCTTTATTACTTCACTTATATATTTTAGAGCACGGTGGTGGATTTGTTTTATAGAAACTATTGATCTCTCATGCTTCTCTTAGATCATTTTGAGAGTCTTAAATAGCATGGTAATTTTCTTAAATAATCCTAATATGCTAGGTATTCAAGATTATTAAAAAATTTCTTATGAGTGTTTTGAATACTAAGAGAAGTTTGATGCTTGATGATTGTTTTGAGATATGGAGGTAATAATATCAAATTCGTGCTAGTTGAGTAGTTGTGAATTTGAGAAATGCTTGTGTTGAAGTTTGCAAGTCCCGTAGCATGCACGTATGGTAAATGTTATGTAACAAATTTGAAACATGAGGTGTTCTTTGATTGTCCTCCTTATGAGTGGCGGTCGGGGACGAGCGATTGTCATTTCCTACCAATCTATCCCCCTAGGAGCATGTATGTAGTTCTTGATTTTTGATGACTTGTAGATTTTTCCAATAAGTATGTGAGTTCTTTATGACTAATGTTGAGTCCATGGATTATATGCACTCTCACCCTTCCATCATTGCTAGCCTCTTCGGTACCGTGCATTGCCCTTTCTCACATTGAGAGTTGGTGCAAACTTCGCCAGTGCATCCAAACCCTGTGATATGATACGCTCTTTCACACATAAACCCCCTTATATCTTCCTCAAAACAGCCACCATACCTACCTATTATGGCATTTCCATAGCCATTCCGAGATATATTGCCATGCAACTTTCCACCATTCCGTTTATCATAACACATTCATCATTGTCATATTGCTTAGCATGATCATGTAGTTGACATAGTGTTTGTGGCAAAGCCACCATTCATAATTCTTTCATACATGTCACTCTTGGTTCACCGCATATCCTGGTGCACCGCCGGAGGCATTCATATAGAGTCATCTTTTGTTCTAGTATCGAGTTGCAAATAAATAGAAGTGTGATGATCATCATTTTCTAGAGCGTTGTCCCAAGTGAGGAATAAAAAAAAATAGAAAGGCCATAAAAAAAGAGAAGGCCCAAAAAATGAGAGAAAAAGAGAGAAGGGACAATGCTACTATCCTTTGCCACACTTGTGCTTCAAAGTATCACCATAATCTTCATGATAGAGAGTCTTTTGTTTTGTGTCGGAGTAAATGACCACGGGTAGCCTAGCCGGCTTCCCCTGGCACTTCAGAAAAATTACAGGCCGAACAAGCCTCCAAGCTTCCAAGACATGGGGCCATCTTCCCCCAGCTGGCTACCTCTCAAGCCGGCTACGCAAAGGCAGCCCAGCCCTGAAAAACTTGAGAAACAAGACCACGAGAAGGCCGACTTCCAGAAGCTGGCCATAAAAGGGCCGACTCCCAGGAGCTGGTCCCTCAGCAGGCGGCTAAGATTTTGCCCTCAGAGTCTGCACCCACATAACGGCTACAAGACGGGGCATGGCTACAGTAAAGCCTGCCACCCCCGAATCCCGGCACACGCATGGCCACAATGCACCGTACGGGGCGGCCATCCCTGTCCGGCGTGACACTGTTGCCACGATGATCGAGACGTCAGCCACGGCGAGGGGTCAGTACGACCCGTGGGTGGCGGGCCCCCTCGGTCAGGGAGATCCCGAAGGCGGCCAGGCTTCCCACAGCCGGCCAGCTCTCTCCCTCCAAGGAGGTGCTTCATTAAGGAGACAAGAGAAGGTAAGGCTACAGTGATGAGCCGCCTCGCGGCGGCACTGTGGCCATACTTACCACGACAAAGCCATCGTCACCAGGGGCAAGGTAACAGTAACCAGCTCCCGACAAGACCCCCGAGCGGTGGGGCCGGCCTGTCGGCCAAAGGGTCGGCAGTCGGCGGGCCCCACCAGTTGGCGGAGAAGCCGCCGGGCGTAGACACAAACGGTTGGGGCCCACGCCCCGCCGGATTACCATTGTACCCCTGGGGGGTAGGCCTATACAAACCCCCAGGGTTCCCATGTAGGGGGGACTTTTTGGATAGATTTTAGACGCCACAAGGAGAAGAGGAGCGAGCTAGCCTGGCCCTCCCTCATCCTTACACCGAACAGCTCAAGGAGCATTCTGTAGCAACCCACCGAGATAGTGATCACGCGGAGACCCCGCAGAGCAGCATTAGGGGTGTTATCTCCACGGAGAGCCCTGATGCTGGGTAAGATTCGCCGGCGTGCATGTCTTCCCCTTATCCCGTTTCCAGGCACGGGCGATGTTTTATTGGCTCCCACAATGATAAGCCATCCAATGGCATATGTCACACCAACCACCCGACATTTGGCGCCCACCATGGGGCCAGGTGCACCGTCGTCCGGAGACCTTCTCTAGACAGGAACCCTCTTCCTTCCCAACGTGCGTAGCCAGCCTGGCTCGCCCGATGGCGCTTGCCCCGATGCGCTGCAAGACGTCGCCAACGCCTACGCGGCGAGCTGCCTCGCCGATCTTCTTGGCGAGGCTCGCACCTCTGACAAGCCCGCATCTGACGCGGGCACAGACTACCCTGAGAGCCACCTCATCAGCCTCCTCGATCAACTCCACGTCTCCGGCGAGCTTGCCACGGACTTGGAGTCGGTTGGCTCCACCGACCCGATGCTTGTCGACTCCGACACGGCATCCCTTGACGCCTTCCCCACCAACGTGGTGGTCATCAACGAACCTCTTCCTCAAGCCGACAGCATGGCAGTGCCATTACCGAGGTACTGGTTATCTGCCACGGCGCCTCCTCAGGCGAAAACACCCACAACACTCTGCAGGCGGCGCTGCACGACTTGTCCGCTCCCGTCCCGGCCGATACGGACGCCAAGACATTGGAGGCGCGCCGCCTCGCCCTCATTGCGAAGGGCCAGAAGCTTGCCACCATGAGACGCCTCACCGAGGCTCACCAGCGCGAGGTCGACCGAGCCGCCTTCGGCACGCCGCCTCCCGACGGGCCGAGCCGTGTCGGTATCGTCAAGAAACACGGCGCGGCTATCACCGACATGCTGGGAGCAGACCGCCCAGTCTATGCCACGCCTCTCGAGAACTTGCGTGCCGCCCAGGCGGCCGCAGACAAGTTGAATGGGCTGGGGCCTGATGAGCTCCCTTACATGACCAGACGCACCCAGCAACTTATTAACGCGGCCACAGAGTGGCTTGAAGCCGGCGTCCGCGCCGAGAGTCCTCCCCCGCGCCGAGAGCATGGCGCGACGTCCCGAACACCGACCGCGGGCAACACCCGCGCGAGAAAAGAAAATGAGCCGGCTGCGAGTCGCAGCTGGACTCGAATCTCCATCGAGCGTGACGCCGAGGGCCGCCCTCGAGCCGTGGAGTGGCGGGGCAACCCTCCTCCTCCTCCGCCTCGTGGGGAGAGATACCCTACCTCGCCGCCTGTCATGCACCCGACTCTCAGCGGCCGGCTGGGTCGCCGGGAAGGAGTCAGCGAGAAAGATGCCCGCCACCGGATCAACCGCCTTGCGCGATCCTTGGCCCTGGAAGAAGAAGATGATGTCGGCCCATCTTGCTTCGGCCCCCGCATCCGCGACGAGCCCTTCCCCAAAGAGTTCTCGCTCCCAAGAGACACGCCCAAGTACAACGGCTCCATGAAGCCGGAATATTGGTTGGTCGACTACTCCACCGCGGTTAGCATCGCAAATGGCAACAGGCGTGTTGTCGTAAAATATGTGCCCCTCATGCTCCAAGGCATGGCGCGTACCTGGCTTAACAGCCTCAAGCCTCACAGTGTCAACAGCTGGCTAGACTTCACTGAAGCCTTCATACGTAACTTCACCAACACCTACAAGTGGGCTCCTAAGCCCCGACAGCTCTCCTTGTGCGTCCAAGGGCCCAACGAATCGACTCGCGACTACCTCACGCGGTGGGCCGAGCTCCGCAATTCCTGCGAGGGAGTGCACGAGGTCCAAGCTATAGAGTACTTCACCGCCGGGTGCCGAGAAGGCACCCTCCTGAAGCACCGACTCCTCTGCGACAAGCCGACTACGCTTGACGAGCTACTGGCCATAGCTGATAAATACGCCACGGCCGATTCCTCGATGAAGACCGAGCTCCGAGTAGACGCCTCCGGGAAGGTGCTCGCTCCGAGTCCCAAGACGCCGGCTGGAGAATCCAGCCGACGCCCGCACCAGAACGACCACAAGCGCAAGGCTCCCCTGCCGCCTTCCACCAGTCGGCAGGTGGCCACAGTCGAGGACGAACAACCCGAAGGACGGCCCGCACCCAGGAAGCAGAAGGGCGGCAGGCCGGCTTGGCAGCCGGCTTTCTCCTACGAGCAAGCACTTGATGCCCCCTGCAAGTTTCAAAGTGGCGCTAAGCCTTCAAACCACACGACCAGAAAATGCCATTGGCTCACTCAGATCTCCAAGGGTGAGGGGATGGCGCCGCCTCCACCTGCTGGTCAGCCGCCTCCGGCTCCTCCGCAGCCGGCCGCTCGACCAGTGGTCGGGGCAGTTCAAGACGAGTACCCCGATGAGCATGCCGCCTACGTCGTCTTCACCAGCCAGCCAGAAGATTGGCATAGCCGGCGCCGACAACACCAAGAAGTCAACGCAGTCGCTTCCAACAAGCCAGAATTCATGCACTGGTCAGAAAGGCCTATTAGCTGGAGCCGGACAGATCACCCAGAGGTGATGCCGTTTCCCGGCTCCTACGCATTGGTTCTGGACACCACCCTCGCTACAGAAAGGCGAGCCGCCCGTTTCTCCCGTGTGCTGATAGATGGTGGGAGCAGCATCAATATCCTATACTGCGACACCATGGAGAAGCTGAGCATCAAGACAAAGCAGCTCATGCCTAGTCGGACTATGTTCCATGGCATCGTACCCGGCTTGTGCTGCTCCCCAGTCGGCAAGATCAAGATAGATGTCCTCTTCGGGGACAAGGATCATTTCCGCCGAGAGGCGGTGTGCTTTGAAGTGGTGGATCTAGAGAGCCCTTACCACGCGTTGCTTGGCCCACCTGCCCTGGCCAAGTTCATGGCTGTACCCCATTACTCCTACCTCAAGATGAAGATACCAAGTTCCAAGGGCATTATCACCATAGCCGGAGACTACAAGAAATCCTCCGAGTGCGCGGCTGCCAGCAGCCGGCTGGTCGAGTCCCTTGTAATGGTTGAAGAGAAGAAGATACTGGACCAAGTCGTGGCCATGACCGGCAAGCAGCCGGCCCTGTCCCCCGACCCCAAGGATTGTGGTGCCCAAGGTTCCTTTCAGTCGGCCAAAGAAACAAAGAGGGTACCTCTGGACACAAATCACCCAGAAAGGTTTGCCACCATCGGGGCAAACCTGGACAGCAAATAGGAAGGCGAGCTCGCCGATTTCCTCCGTGAGAATCGGGACATTTTCGCATGGTCCCGCAAGGACATGCCGGGTGTGCCGAAGGAATTCGCCGAGCACAAGCTACATGTCCGAGAAGGTGCGAAACCAGTCAAACAGCCTCTCCGCCGACTATCAAAGGAGAAGAGATGGATTGTGGGAGAAGAGATAGCCCGGCTTCTGGCAGCCGGCTTCATTATGGAAGTTTTCTTCCCAGAATGGCCCGCCAACCCGGTCCTCATGCTGAAGAAAAACAACAAGTGGCGCATGTGTATAGACTACACTAGCCGCAACAAGGCTTGCCCCAAAGATCCCTTTGCCTTGCCAAGGATTGATCAAGTAATAGACTCCACAGCCGGATGCGAGCTGTTGAGCTTCTTGCATGCTTACTCAGGCTACTACCAGATAAAGCTGGATCCAATTGACCGCCTGAAAACCGCCTTCATCACACCATTCGGAGCCTTTTGCTACCTGACTATGACATTCGGCTTGAGAAATGCCGGTGCCACTTTTCAGCGTTGCATGCAGAAATGCCTCCTCCAGCAGCTCGGCAGAAATGCTCACGTCTATGTAGACGATATTGTGGTGAAGACGGAGAAGCGCGGCACCTTGCTGGAAGACCTCAGAGAAACATTTGAAAACTTGCGCCGATTCCAAATCAAGCTCAACCCCGAGAAATGCGTGTTCGGAGTACCAGCCGGCCATCTCCTAGGCTTCCCGATCTCCGAACGCGGCATCGAGTGCAACCCAATAAAGATGAAGGCCATAGAGAGAATGGAGATTCCCACCAAGCTGCGGGATGTCCAGAAGTTCACTGGATGCTTGGCTTCCCTGGACCGCTTCATCAGCCGGCTCGGAGAGAAGGCCCTCCCCCTCTACCGACTCATGAAGAAGTCCACTCATTTTGAGTGGAACGACCAGGCAGACCAAGCCTTCCACGAGCTAAAGAAGATGCTGACCACGCCGCCTGTCTTGGCAGCACCGGCTGAAAAGGAGCCCATGCTCCTTTACATTGCCGCTACTAGCCTGGTGGTCTGCACTGTCATCGTAGTCCAACGCCTAGAAGAAGGCCGGGCTCAGCCGGTTCAGAGGCCGGTGTATTATTTAAGCGAAGTCTTATCAACCTCGAAGCAGAACTACCCACACTACCAGAAGATGTGCTATGGTGTGTACTTCGCTGCCAAGAAGCTCAAGCCCTATTTTCAAGAGCACCCCATTACGGTTGTATGTACTGCCCCGCTTGCCGAGATCATAGGCAGCCGGGATGCATCTGGCCGAGTGGCCAAATGGGCCATTGAGCTGGCCCCCTACGCGATCTTCTACCAGCCCCGCACCGCCATTAAGTCCCAGGAACTGGCCGACTTCCTCGTCGATTGGGCCGAAACCCAATACCTGCCACCGGCTCCCGACTCCACTCATTGGCGGATGCACTTCGATGGGTCCAAGATGCACACCGGCTTGGGAGCCGGCATCGTCCTCACCTCTCCCAAGGGCGACAAGCTCAAGTATACATTGCAAATTCATTTTGCCGACTCCAACAATGTGGCCGAGTACGAGGCGCTCATACACGGGCTCCGGCTAGCCAAAGAACTCGGCATCCGCCGGATCTTGTGATATGGCGACTCGGATTTGGTGGTCCAACAGTCATCCGGTGACTAGGACGCCAAAGACACAAACAGGGCAAGCTATCATTTCCCTGTCCAGCAAATCAGTGGATATTTTGAAGGATGTGAGTTCCTTCATGTACCACGTGCCGACAACATGCAAGCGGATGCCCTGGCACGAGTAGGATCCACCCGGCAAGCCATACCAGCCGACGTTTCTCTCCACCGACTCCTCAAGCCGTCTATCAACCCATCTCCAGAATCTGATTCCATCCTCGTGCCGCCTAACCCCAACGCAGTCGGACCCGACTTGGGAAACCAAGCAGGCGGCACGGGGACTCCAACAGTCGGCCCGGGGACTGCCATAGTCGCACCCGGCCCGGGGAATTTGGAACTCGGCCCGGGGACTACTGTAGCCGGCCCGAGGACTACATCAACACAACAGGCGATGGCCAACTCTGACCCCAACTCTTCACTAACCAGCCCACCCGCCCCTATCACAGTGGCAGTCCTGACAATAGAAGAAGTCACAGCTCCATCCTGGGGCCACCCCATCCTCAACTTCTTAGTAAACAGAGAGCTGCCAACTGACAAGATCTCGGCAAGACAAGTTCAACGCCGAGCCGGAGCCTACACAATCGTCAACAGAGAGCTCGTTAGGCGCAACGTCACTGGAGTCTTCCAGCGCTGCGTCGAATCAAAGAAGGGCACAGCAATCCTCAGGGACATCCACCAAGGCGAATGCGGCCACCACACAGCCTCAAGATCACTCGTCGCCAAGGCTTTTCGCCACGGATTTTTCTGGCCGACTGCCTTGGAAGACGCCAAGGAACTAGTCAAAAACTACAAAGAGTGCCAAGTTTTCAGCTCCAAGCAACACCTGCCGGCTTCTGCACTCAAGACCATCCCCCTCACCAGGCCCTTTGCCATTTGGGGGCTGGACATGGTGGGCCCGTTCAAGATGGCACGCGGCGGCATGACACATCTGCTCGTTGCTGTGGACAAATTTACCAAGTGGATTGAGGCGAAGCCGATCAAAAAGCTGAATGGGCCGACTGCCGTCACATTCATCGCAGATATTATAACCCAGTATGGCCTACCGCATAGCATCATCACCGACAACGGCACAAATTTTGCAAAGGGAGCACTGGCATGTTTCTACGCAACACGCGGCATCCGGCTGGACCTAGCGTCCGTTGCCCACCCGTAGTCAAACGGCCAGGTCGAGCAAGCAAACGGCCTCATCCTCTCCGGCATCAAGCCCCGACTGGTCGTGCCACTAGAGTGTTTGGCCGGCTGCTGGCTCGACGAGCTGCCGGCCATCCTCTGGAGTTTGCGCACTACCCCAAATAGATCGACCGGCTTCACCCCTTTTTTCCTTGTATATGGTGCCAAGGCTGTCATCCTAACTGACATCGAGTTCGACTTGCCTCGGGTCACCATGTACACGGAGGCGGAGGCCAAGGAAGCACGAGAAGATGGCGTCGACCTGCTGGAAGAGGGCCGACTGTTAGCTCTCAGTCGATCCGCTATCTATCAGCAGGGTCTGCGCCGCTACCACAGCCGGAAGGTCAAGCCAAGATCTTTCCAAGAGGGCGACCTTGTGCTCCGGCTGATCTAGCGAACAGCCGGCCAGCACAAGCTCTTGGCCCCTTGGGAGGGCCCCTTCATCATCAGCAGAGCTTTAGGCAACGACTCCTACTACCTAATCGACACGTAGAAGCCGAAGGCACGCAAGAGAGACGATTCCGGCAAGGAGTCGGACCGACCGTGGAACGCCAATCTCCTCCGAAGATTTTATAGTTAATAAACAGTACGTAGCACGCTACCTTTTGTACTAAGTACGAGACAAGGGGTGCCCCGAGGAGTACTCGGGGACTACCCTCTTTTATCTATGAAAGATGAGTATCACGCATACGATTATGTTGCTACACTTGCTTTCTTCGTCCGGCACCGGGTTCGACCAGTCGGCCCGGGGACTCGCCGCCTCAAGTTATATCTGAAGTTCCACCTGCAGCCAGACAAGTAGTGTGCCGGCACCCAAGCCCCCTCTTGCCAAAAGTCGCAGCTCGAAGAAACGACTGTTCGACTGGCAAGAGCCAAGGGCAGGAAAGGATGCCCATGCGAAAAAACGGCTAAGGACTAACGAACTTATATAACATGAGCCGGCCTCCCACCCCGCCAGCCGACTACTAGAGCAGTCGGCTGGCCAGCTTCCCGCTCACCTTGCTGCAATCTGAGAAAGCTCAAGTACTTGCCTTCCCAAAAACGACCAAGTCCTTCTCCGGCCACAGACTGCAGAGCAGCTGTCCAGCTGGGAAGGCAGCGGCCAAGGGAAGGCGGCAAAGGAAAAAGCCAAAGGATAAAAAGCAAACATAAACGAAAGCCAAACACATGCATAATATTTACACAAAAGACCTTCAAAAGCCTAGCATTCAACATAGTCTGAATACACCCCCAGTGGGTGGAACTGCGCAAATTTAAAGTTCAAAGAAGTAACAAGCAGGAAAGCTAGGACGGCGGATCAAGCCAGGGGAGCAACAGGCGAGTGGGGCAGGTTGGCGGAGTCGGCGGTGCCGGCTGGATGAGTGACCGGCTGGCGAGTCTTGGCATCGTTGCTAGAAGCACGATCGGGCTGAGGCGGGCTGGTCACTTCACCATCCGGCGCAGCATCTTTGTCATCCTCTCCCTCTTCCTCTTCGCCCTCATCACTGGAGGCAATCTCCTCTACCGAGTCCTCACCTTCACCGGGTTCAGCCCGAACCACTCCTCCGGCTGAGCGACGTCGGTGTCATCCACCTCAGGAGCAAAGGCGCTGGTGTCGGTATACTCGGCGATCGTCAAGGCACGCTGGATGATAGCCGGCCGCACTGCCTCCAGCTCCTCGTCAGCCTCTTGCCGTCAGGTGCTCAGCTGGTCCAAGTTCAGCCCAGGATACCAAGCCTGGACGAACTCCAGAGCCCGCCCAGCACCGGAGCGGGCCGCTGACGCCTTCCAAGCCTCGAAGCGGCCGACTGCAACCTCCAGCCAGTCGGTGGTCCGACTTGGGGTGCGCGGAATCACCTCGCCAGGCCAGAGGGCGGCCAGCACTTGTCCTCCGGCGCGCTGAACCCGGCGGAGCATGCGATGGGCCGGCTGTAGGCGGGCTTGAAGCCCCAGAAGCTGCTCCTCAAGTGACCGGCTGGCATTGGGCGCAATCTCGGCCCCCGCCTGCCGTCCTGTGTTGCGGTAGGCCTCGATGGCTTGGGTGGTGGCGGCTGAGTAGCCGGGGAAGTAATCTGCGCAAAGAGGAAAGCAGCGACACAAAAATCAAAAAATGAATCAGATAGTAGAAGGCAGGCAAGGAAGCGAAGAAGAAGGCGGCCTACCGTCAATCAAGTCTTCCACCCGGCTATAGCCTTGCCTCAGCGCCTGCCTCATCTCGGCTCAGTTTGCCGCCTCGGTCTCATACTCGGCTTTGAGGGCGGTCTCGTTGTCCTGCGCCGCCTTCAGGGCCGCCCTGTGGCTCTCCTCCTGGTCGGCCAACCTCTTGGCCAGGCGGTCACGCTCTTGAGCCAGGGCGGTGCACTCGACCTCCTTGGCACGAAGGGTGGTCTGGGCTCCGCTCAGTTGGCTCCTCAAGTCGGCATTGGCCCCTGTAGTATAAAGAAAGAAGTCGTCAGGAAAAGATCTGACTCGACTACTCGGTAGTCGGCCCGAATCTCGGGCACTACACTCAGTGGGTAAGCTGACGCGCCCCCACTTAAAAGAAAAATGGAGCACTTACTCCGGCTCTCGGTCAGATCAGTGGCTTTCTGATTCAAGTCCTGGGCCTGGGAGTTGAAGGCGCCCGCGCGGAGGTTGTGGTACTCCTGCAGAGAAGACAAGGGACGTGAGTAAGAACAAGGTGGTAATCAAGCTTTCCAATAAGTTCCAAGCCACCTGCTCAGCAGCCGGCTCGGAACCCGGGGACTACACCCAGTGGGTGCGCTGATGCACCCCCACGGAAGAAATTAAAAGCAATCAAAGGAGTAGGAGGACTCACCCGAATAACCGACCGCGTCGTGAGGAACTCCTGGGTGTACTACTTTAGCGTGGGGGCTTGGGCCTGAAGCCGGCTCCGGACGTCCTGCGCCGCCGCATTCAGCACGGCTGTCTCACCGCCCGGCGTCCACCCAGACGAGCTGTCGCTGGCCGCTTCTAGGTCCTGGGCAGACGAGCCGGTGTCCATGTTCTTCTGCGCGTCCGGCGCTGAAGTCGCTTTCCCCGCGCGCCAACGAAGCGGTGACGAGATCACAAGATCCCCTCCCATGGTCGGCTCGCCCCCAGCCGGCCGCGCTGGCGGCACTTCAGGCCGGCCTCCTCGGCCCACTACAGTCGGCGGCGATGGCGCCGTCTCCCTCTCCATCTCCGGCTGGCCGCGGCCGGCTTCCTCCAACGGGGGCACAGGGGCGTCAGGAGCCACGACACTGAGGGGAATGACGAACTGCGGAGGCTGGTTCTGCAGGGCCTCCGCCTCCCTCTCCGTGGCTGCGGCCTCCGCCTGGGCCTTGGCGGCTGCGACGGCTCGCGCCTCCGCCGACTTCTGCTCCACCTCCCGAACCGCACTCCGCTCCTCTGCCTCCCTCTCCTCTCGCGCTTCCCGCGCGTTCTGCTCCGTCGCCTCTAGGAGGTCGGCGCGGTGATCTACCCGGCGCGAGTTTGAAGATCCTCCTATGGCTCCGACTATGCAGGCGGTCGAGACTCGCCCAAGGGAAAGAGGGGCCCTGTTTGATAAATTGAGAAAAAGGGGTTTGGAAAAACATTAACCGAAGAAGAAGAAAAAAGAAAGGCATAAGAACAGCGACACTTACGCTGAGACCGCCTGCGGCTGCTTCACCACCTTGCGGAAGTGGCTGCCTTCGAGGCCACCTCGTCCCGCTTGGTTGCCGCCGCGGTACTCTAGGGCTTCTTCGGCCGACTACCGAAGTGGGTCGATGCGGCCTGGCGCTTCCGCGTGCCGCCCTGGGCAGTCGGCCCGGCGGATGGGCCCGCACCATGGTGCTCGGGCGCCGGTCGGCGGTGCGCGATGCTTCAGCCTCGTCGTCATCTGGCCAGTCCTCGAAGCCGGCCCCGAGCCCGGACCCGCCTGCGTCGCCGCCTTCCCCCGCGGCGTCGTCCTCCATGGCGGCCGCCCCCAGGTCTGGGTCGTCTACATCGTCCATCGTACGGTCAGGGAGGAACTGGCGTTCCACCCCTGCGGCCCCGGCTGCTGGCGGAAGCATGGGGTTCTGCCAAAGAAAGGCCGACTGGTCAGGAGTCGGCCACCATGAACTCGGCAACGAGCAAAGAGGAAGAGAAACTTACCACCGGCGGAGGATTGGCGCGAGAGTACGGCACCTTGCCATACTGCCACTCCTCGATGAGCTTGGAGTTGGAAATGTAGTTCACCATGTAAGACACCTCGGCGTGAGGCATCTCCTTGGTGCTTAGCCGGCAAGGGTCGAAGCGGCCGCTCATCTGGCAGATCATATGAGGTCGGCCCTGGAGTGGGAGCACCCGACGCTCCACGAAGGCGGCCACCAGGTCGGCCCCGGACAGACCCTCCGACTGGATCATCACACGGTGCCGGGCAACTGAGGCGGACCCGCCCAAAGACAGCGACCTGGACCAGAAGGACCATGAAGGCTGCCTCCCAGCCAGCGGGCCGGCTATGTAAGCCGGCAGGTTGACAAAGTCGCCTTGTGGAGCAATATTCTTCACGTAGAAGTAGGACTTCTGCCAGAGCTTCACCGACTGGATCAGCGGGATGAGCGGAAACGGGTTGTTGTCGCTCGCCCTCCGCATGGCAATGAAGGCACCACATGGGGCGAGCATGCCCGCCACGACGGTGCCGAGCTTGCACTTAAAGAACTCTCCCCATAGTTCAAGATTGGCGAGGACACCGAGAAAACCCTCGCACATGGTGACGAAGGCCGACAGCAGCATCACCGCATTGGGAGTGAGGTGATGCGGCTGGAGATGATAAAATTCAAGGAGCGAGCGGAGGAACCCGCTCACCGGCAGGCCAAAGCCGCGCAGGCAGTGCGAGCGGAAGATCACCCGCTCATCCTCTTCTAGCGCCGGCGAGATCTCCCTCTCCGGCGCGAGGCGGACCCGTACGAGATCCGCGCCCGGCAACCGCCGCGTCCGACGGAGGAAGTCGGCGTGGTCGTCATGGACGTTGGAGCCGTACCAGGAGCTCAACAATGCCATGGGGATGGCATGGTGGCGAGAAAGGTACGACGAAAAGAGGGCGCACGACCCAGCTGCGACGAATCGGCGGCGAGCCAAGAAGATTAGCAGGAAGGCCGAGCGGCGGCAGGTGGCTGTCGTGACAAGAGGAAGAAGAAGAAGAAGGAGGGGGCGGAGCAAGGGAGAGCGCGCGAGCGTTTTGGCGCTCCCCTCCTCTACCCCTACTTATAGCCTCGTGCGGCGAAGCCGAGGAGGCAGGACGTGGGGGGGGGGTGTGGGATTAACTGCACCCACTCCCCCCACGCCCCGCAATTATTGCGCCATTACAGCATGGGGAAACCGCCACTGGGGCACGCACGGTCCATCCAAGCCGCAGAAGATCGCGCATGGGCCGAGGCCCTGTAGTGGCAGGCCCCAGACTGCGGTGTCGTCCCGTCGCACGTGTAGGCTGGCAGGCCGATCCAGCCGGAGGATGCCACGTGGCGTGCAGACGACAAGCAGTCAGTTCACAGCCAGACTCGCGCGCCGACTGGCACCCGCCTTCCAACTTCGAGATCTCTAAGAGACGGCGCGCCTAGTCGAAACCGGCTTTTGGTTCCCGGCTCCTCAAGATAGGAAGCTGACTGGGCTCCTCGACTTTTTTCTGCCTCGAAGCCCAACCAGCTTCGGGGACTACTATCGGAGTAAATGACCATGGGTAGCCTAGCCGGCTTCCCCTGGCACTTCAGAAAAATTACAGGCCGAACAAGCCTCCAAGCTTCCAAGACATGGGGCCGTCTTCCCCCATCCGGCTACCTCTCAAGCCGGCCGCGCAAAGGCAGCCCAGCCCTGAAATTCTTGAGAAACAAGACCACGAGAAGGCCGACTTCCAGAAGCCGGCCATAAAAGGGCCGACTCCCAGGAGCTGGTCCCTCAGCAGGCGGCTAAGATCTTGCCCTTAGAGTCTGCACCCACATAACGGCGACAAGACGGGGCGTGGCTATAGTAAAGCCTGCCACCCCTGAATCCCGGCGCACGCATGGCCACAATGCATCGTACGGGGCGGCCATCCCCGTCCGGCGCGGCATTGTTGCCCCGATGGTCGAGACGTCACCCGCGACGAGGGGTCAGTACGACCCGTGGGTGGCGGGCCCCTCAGTCAGGGAGATCCCGAAGGCGGCCAGGCTTCCCACAGCCGTCTAGCTCTCTCCCTCCAAGGAGGTGCTTCATTAAGGAGACAAGAGAAGGTAAGGCTACAGTGATGAGTCGCCTCGCGGCGGCACTGTAGCCATACTTACCATGACAAAGCCATCATCACCAGGGGCAAGGTAATAGTAACTAGCCCCCGACAAGAACCCCGAGCGGTGGGGCCGGCCCGTCGGCCAAAGGGTCGGCAGTTGGCGGGCCTACCAGTCGGTGGGCCCCACCAGTCGGCGGAGAAGCCGGCGGGCATAGACACAGACGGCTGGGGCCCACGCCCAGCCGGATTACCATTGTACCCCTGGGGGGTAGGCCTATATAAACCCCCAGGGTTCCCATGCAGGGGAGGACTTTTTGGATAGATTTTAGATGCCACAAGGAGAAGAGGAGCGGGCTAGCCTGGCCCTCCCTCATCCTTCCATCGAACAGCTCAAGGAGCATTCTGTAGCAACCCACCGAGCTAGTGATCATGCGGGGACCCCGCAGAGCAGCATTAGGGGTGTTATCTCTACGGAGAGCCCTGAAGCTGTGTAAGATTTGCCGGCGTGAATGTCTTGGCCTTATCCCGTTTCCAGGCACCTGCGGTGTTTTATTGGCTCCCACAATGATAAGCCATCCATTGGCATATGTCGTACCAACCACCCGACATTTTGTCACTTTCATATACTAGTGGGAATTTTTCATTATAGAACTTGGCTTGTATATTCCAACAATGGGCCTCCTCAAGTGCCCTAGGTCTTCGTGAGCAAGCAATTTGGATGCACACCCACTTAGTTTCTTTTGTTGAGCTTTCATACATTTATAGCTCTAGTGCATCCGTTGTATGGCAATTCCTACTCCTTGCATTAACATCAATCGATGGGTATCTCCATAGCCCATTGATTAGCCTCGTTGATGTGAGACTTTCTCCCTTTTTGTCTTCTCCACATAACCCCCAACATCATATTCTATTCCACCCATAGTGCTATGTCCATGGCTCGCGCTCATATATCGCGTGAAAGCTTATAGGTTTGAGATTACTAAAGTATGAAATGATTGCTTGGCTTGTCATTGGGGTTGTGCATGATGAGAGCATTCTTGTGTGATGAAAATGGAGCATGACAAAACTATATGATTTTGTAGGGATGAACTTTCTTTGGCCATGTTATTTTGAGAAGACATAATTGCTTAGTTTGTATGCTTGAAGTATTATTATTTTTATGTCAATATGAACTTTTATCTTGAACCTTTTGGATCTGAATATTCATGCCACAATTAAGAAGAATTACATTAAAATTATGCCAAGTAGCACTCCGCATCAAAAATTCTATTTTTATCATTTACCTACTTGAGGACGGGCATGAATTAAGCTTGGGGATGCTTGATACGTCTCCAACGTATCTATAATTTTTGATTGCTCCATGCTATATTATCTACTGTTTTGGACATTATTGGGCTTTATTTTCCACTTTTATATTATTTTTGGGACTAACCTATTAACCGGAGTCCCAACCCAGAATTGCTGTTTTTTTGCCTATTTAAGGGTTTCGAAGAAAAGGAATATCAAATGGAGTCCAAACGGAATGAAACCTTCGGGAACGTGATTTTCTCGCCGAACATGATCCAGGAGACTTGGACCCTACATCAAGAAACAAAGGAGGAGGCCACGAGGTAGGGGCACGCCTACCCCCCAGGCGCGCCCTCCACCCTCGTGGCCCCCCTGTTGCTCCACCGACGTACTCCTTCCTCCTATATATACCTACGTACCCCCAAACGATCAGATACGGATCCAAAACCCTAATTCCATCGCCGTAACTTCCTGTATCCACAAGATCCCATCTTGGGGCCTGTTCCGGAGCTCCGCCGGAGGGGGCATCCATCACGGAGGGCTTCTACATCAACACCATAGCCTCTCCGATGAAGTGTGAGTAGTTTACCTCAAACCTTCGGGTCCATAGTTATAAGCTAGATGGCTTCTTCTCTCTTTTTGGATCTCAATACAATGTTCTCCCCCTCTCTTGTGGAGATCTATTCGATGTAACCTTCTTTTTGCAGTGTGTTTGTTGAGACCTATGAATTGTGGGTTTATGATCAAGATTATCTATGAACAATATTTGAATCTTCTCTGAATTCTTTTCTGTATGATTGGTTATCTTTGCAAGTCTCTTCGAATTATCAGTTTGGTTTGGCCTACTAGATTGATATTTCTTGCAATGGGAGAAGTGCTTAGTTTTGGGTTCAATCTTGCGGTCTCCTTTCCCAGTGACAGTAGGGGCAGCAAGGTACGTATTGTATTGTTGCCATTGAGGATAACAAGATGGGATATTTATCATATTGCACGAATTTATCCCTCTACATCATGTCATCTTTCTTAAGGCTTTACTCTATTTTCATGAACTTAATACTCTAGATGCATGCTGGATAGCGGTCGATGAGTGGAGTAATAGTAGTAGATGCAGGCAGGAGTCAGTCTACTTGTCTCGGACGTGATGCCTATATACATGATCATACCTAGATATTCTCATAACTATGCTCAGTTCTGTCAATTGCTCAACAGTAATTCATTCACCGACCGTAAAATACTTATGCTCTTGAGAGAAGCCACTAGTGAAACCTATGGCTCCCGGGTCTATCTTCATCATATTAATCTTCCAATACTTAGTTATTTCCTTTGTTTTTACTTTGCCTTTATTTTACTTTGCATATTTATCACAAAAATACCAAAAATATTATCTTATCATATCTATCAGATCTCACTCTCGTAAGTGACTATGAAGGGATTGACAACCCCTTATCGTGTTGGTTGCAAGGAGTTATTTGTTTTGTGCAGGTACTAGGGACGCACGCGCAACCTCCTACTGGATTGATACCTTGGTTCTCAAAAACCAAGGGAAATACTTACGCTACTTTGCTGCATCATCCTTTCCTCTTCAGGGAAATCCAACGCAGTGCTCAAGAGGTAGCTCCTTGCTGCCGAGGTCTTGAATATATTGCATGAAGGTGCGGCTTGTGAACTGCGTGCCATTGTCGGTGATGACCCTGTTTGGTATACCAAAATGGCAGACTAGCCCCTTGAAGAACTTGATGGCTGATTGCACTGTCACCTTTCTCACTACTTCCACCTCTAGCCACTTTGTGAACTTGTCGATTGCAACGTACAAGTACTCAAAGCCCCCGACAACACGAGGGAAAGGGCCCAGTATGTCGAGCCCCCAGATCGAGAATGGCCAGGAAAGAGGGATTGTTTGGAGAGCTTGAGCTGGTTGATGAAGCTTCTTTGAATGGAACTGACATGCTTCACACTTGGTTACTAGTGCCGTTGCATGTTGGAGGGTAGTGGGCCAGAAGAAACCTAGCCGGAATGCCTTGCTGGCAAGGGCTCTCGACCCTATGTGGGAGCCACATATGCCTCCGTGTATCTCTGACAATAGCTCCAGCCCTTCCTCCCAGGGAATGCACTTCAATTTCACACCGTTTGGTCTTTTCCTATACAAAACGTCATCGACGAACTGATACATGGCAGACTGACGAGCTACTTTCTCCGCTTCTTCCTAGTCCTCGGGGAGTCCCCTTGTTTGGAGAAGACGAACTATATGCTGTGCCCATGCTGGAGCCTGAGGCTCGACGGCAAGGACTAAAAGCATCTCCTCTGCCGTGGGGGTGGCTGTCTCCACGGCCAGGGCTCAACGTCCTACCGGAGTCTATTGCCCCATGACAGGCTCAATGCCCCCGGCAACATTCCTGCCAGCGGCTCCTGGGAGCTCAGCGGTTCCATACATAGTTTGAGGGCAGCGCGTTTCGACAAGTAGTCAGCGATGCCGTTCTCCGCTCGGGGAACATGCTTCGCTTGTATACCGTCGAAACTCTCCTCCAGCTTCCTTACTTCATCTACATAGGTCTCCATTAACGGGCTCTGGTAATCCTTGTTAACTTGCTTGGCGACAAGCTGTGAATCACCCCAGACGATGAGCTTCTTGATTCCAAAGTTAGTCACGATCCTGAGACCAGCAAGCAATCCCTTGTATTTGGCAGTTTTGTTTGGTGACATCTCCCTAGGAAAGTGCATCTGGATTACATACTTGAGGTGCTCTCCAGTGGGTGCAACGAGCAGCGCACCAGCACCGGCGCCTTGCAGCGAGAAAATCCCGTCAAAGTACATAATCTAGTCGCGACTTGTTTCCTTGCCGGGGAGAGTGGTCCCCTGGATCTCTTCCCACGGCGACACCCGGGGTCGCTAGCATGGTGGCGCTGCTCATCGCGCACGGCCTGAGAATAACGTGTTGCGGGCGCCGGCGTAGGCGTCCTGGAAATCGCCGCACCGCCCATAGGTGGCACGATGCCACCCTTGGAGGGCCGCGAGCCGCCTGCGGGGGCGCGGCTCCATCTTTGGATTTGGTGGCGTGCAGCTCGTCGCCTCGCGCACGAATGACGCCGCTCGCTAGGCTTTGGCTGCCAGGGCGATGTGGGTTCTCGCGGGCCATGCCTCGGCCTCTGTCCGCGGCTACCCCATCGCTCGCTCGCAGTGGTACGGGCCGTTCGACCCCAATTGAACCGACCACCATGATTGTCTTCTTCTTGGGAGCCATGATGACGAAGAAATGCTATACTAACTGCTAGACCGGATTTTCACAACTGCGCCCCCTACCTAGCGCGTCAGAGATGTCGGGGGAAACGACACCTATGGGATCACTGGGGTCCCTTTTTGCTGCGGTTGGCGGGCGCGGCGCTATGCAAAGAGCGGGTCTAGAAGCCAGCACGAGGATCATTTACCCAGTTTCGGGCCGCAGGGATGTGTAATACCCCAGTCCTGCTTTTGTGTATATTTGAGTGTTCTTGAGTTCTTGAACTAGCTATGATGCGTGTGCTGTCCAAAAAGTTCGAATGCCCTCTCAGTACACCGCAGGCCTCCTTTTATAGTCAAAAGGGGCTGCACAGTGGCACACAGGAGGTGGAAAGGTATACAGTGTACAAGCTTATCACCAGTCATCACAGGACAAAGTGCATTAAATGCACTACTTAGGTGTCCACTTGCTTTATCGGGGGCGGTAACGAGGACCGTCCCATCCGTCGCCGCTCCGCCTTGCTCCGACACGCATCCAGGCCAATGAGGCATGCGGCACCACGCAGGCTAGCAGGCTGCTGAGTTGGCGTGGTGGTAGGGTATCCACGAAGATCTGCATGCCGCCACACTGGTGCTTGGCTAGTTGGATTAGTATCCACATACTGCCACGTGGGTACTTGCTTCAGTTGGTGGGTTGGCCGCTGAGCTGGGGCAGCGATGGGGGCGACAAGGTCTTGCTGCGGTCCCGCGTATATTCCTGGCAAGGGTCTTGTCGGGGTCTTGTGAGCGCCCTCGGCAAGAGTCTTGCCGGGGCCTTGCGAGCGTCTTTGGCAAGGGGCAGATGCCATCCACTCATTGGACAGAAGGCTCCTATGATACGTCGACACGTGGCACGGCCCAACAGATGCCCATTCCTGTGAAAAGGCCGGCCCATTTGACTTGGTCAAAATGTGGCGGTCTGGCCCATGTAAAGCCTGTTAACGGCCTGTTCGCATATAGCCCATTTACAGCCCGCTAACCCAAGGCCCGTTAGCCCTATCCGAATTAGGCCCAGTAGCGTCATCTGGGCCACCCAATATGATTCCAACCTGTTTTCACATCTGGCCCATGTATGGCCCATGACATCTTTCAGCCCTTATGAGGCCCTATGTAACTCTTGGCCTATTAACGGCCCGTGGTGAAACTGGCCCGTAATGAATAGTGTATCACTTTACACCCATTAACGGCCCATTGTGAAACTGGCCCGTAATGAACAGTGTATCACTTTATACCCATTAACGGCCTATTATTCCGTTGGGCCGTTTCTAGCCCATGTTATCTTTCGGCCTTCTCAGAGCCCATTTATTCTTGGGCTCATTTCCAGCATTCGTTTACTTACGACCCGTTACTGTCATTTTCTGCTTGTGGGCCAAATTCAGCCCGTGGTTACAGTCGGCCCGTTTGTGGTCCGTTAATACGTTGGGCCGTTTTCATAGTGTCATCAAATACGGCCTATTAATGATGGCCCGTTATGGTCGGCCCATGAACGGACGATTCCAACTCTAGTAGTGGCCAGTAACTCGAACACTACATCAAGAGAGGACTTTTGGGTTCCCTCACTGTCATCAAGATAGTTTTTATCAGCTTTCTTGGAGACCAATAGGGATGTCTCACTATCTTGAACCTTATCTGCATTACTTCCTTTACCATTGGATAACGCGGTACTGTTCTCCAATATTTTGGCCGCATTCTAAAAGAGAAACAAGGAGACACATCACATGTTTTCCATGTTGTATATGAAACTCATTTTGGTAAATGAGTTCAGTAGTAAAGTGACAGGATAACATCATGAAACAGACATATATCTATGTACCATGGTCACTTTATGGTCTATATCATTCTAGTTTTTGTTGCCAAATCAGTATAGAGACATAGTTCAAATAATATTTGTTCAAGACAAAGCAGAATAGACAGAATATAAGTGTGGGTAACTATAGAGCAATAACAACACTTGTAATGTGCATGACATGAGAACATAATTGTTTATTCAATTGAAACTGAAATCAACATAGAGCAGGTTACAACAGCAAACCAGTTAAAGAAACAGGTTTAAAACATATCTGTTGCGCCATAGGAGTTTCAATTCCATCCTTCAAATTTGAAAATAGTTGGTATGAGTAAATACAGTAATGCAAGAGCAAAGGAGTATGAACCATAGCTACAGAACCTGACCTGAGAACAAATCTTCTTCTCCTTTAAGCGTTGAGTTGGGATTCGGAGTGGTGGTCCTCGTGCTTTGGGCACTGCAGTTCCCTTACTAACTGCTCATGTTTGGGTGCTCTGTGGTAGAGAGGGTGCTGTGTCAACTAGAACTGGGTTACTATCTGCCGGGGTTGGGGTTAGAAGGGGTGTAGCTGGTTCTCTATCCAACTGGGTAGGGGTACAATCTGCGAGAGTCTGGGTTATGTGTGGTGGATCTGGTCCTTGGGCAAGTACAACCGTGGTTCTATCTACATCAACTGGTAGCACTATCTTTTCTGAAGACCGTGTTGTTACTCCCTTAGATACTGCCATCACGCTCTCCAATTGAAATGGCTGATAAACAAGAAAAGTAATTGAAAGTATAGACATTGTATGATAGACAGGTGCAATGGATAGTGGGGAATAAAAGAGGGCATGAAATAATTCATATTTATGTTGTCTAACCAAACAGGATAGCATGACACAATTTCACATATATGATGGCTAACTAAACAGGATAGCATGACACAATTTCACATTATGATGCCTAACTAAAAAAGATGGAAAGACATAGTTCAAAATATGAGACTATGTAAATAGGATGAAATGACATAACTATATAATGTGTTTATTAAATAGGTTGGCATGCCATAATTCACATACATTCATGGATAGAATGTCATAATTCAAAATATGATGACAGTAAACACTAAATAGGATGAGATGATATAACTATATGATGTATTTATTAAATGGGTTGCCATGCCATAATTCAGATAGATGATGCGTATGTACTATGTAAACATGATGGCATGATATAATTCAAATATATGATTTATATAGTAAGCAAGTAAGCATATGGCAATCCATATATGATGTAAAAACTAAGCAATGCAAGACAACATGCATGACATGGGTAATATAACCCTGCCAAGTTTGGGCATAGACCCCAGGGGGGAAATAGGACTGGTCATCAGTCTCTGAATCCTCCTCTGAGGAGCTCTCTGTAACCAGCAAGATGTCTACTTCAACAGGTAGCATTGTCTGCTCTGAATACCTTGTTTTCACTCTAGATACTTCCATCACCGCTTCAAATGGCTGATGCATAGGAAGAGTAGTTGAATATACAAATGTTGTCGACAAATGGAACACGTAATACAAAAAAATGATAGCATGATATAATTCACATACATGATGATTGGCTAAACAGCATGGCATTGCATAATTCACATATATAATGCCTTTGCAACAAGATAGCATTGTATAATTCACATATATAAGGTGTTGCAACAAGATGGCACTGCATAATTCACATATATGGTAATTAGACACTGAACAGGTGGCATTCACACAAAGCATGTCTAAACTAATCAAATGACATAGCAATGCGAGACACCATACGCACGATATGAGCAACATAACCTTGTCAAGTTAGAGCATACACCTCGGGGGGGGGGGGATAGGACTGGTCATCTGTCTCCGAATCCTCCTCTGAGGAGCTATTTGTAACCAGCGACATATGTGCTTCGTCAGATAGCATAGTATGCTCTGAAGACCTTGTTTTCACTCCAGAATTTGCGATGACCGTGTCAAATGGCTGATGCACACGAAGAGCAGTTGAATGTACTAACATTGTTGACAAATGTAATATGTAACAAAAAAAAGGATGGCCTGATATAATTTACATATAAGATGACTGGCTAAGCAGGATGGCATTGCAAAATTCACATATATGATGCCTAGCTAAACAAGATGGCGTTGCATAATTCACATAAACGATGAATAAACTAAACTAATGGCATTCGCACAAAGGATGTCTAAACTAAGCAGATGACATATTTGATGTATAAAGTAAGCAATGCAAGACACCATATGCATGATATAACCAACATCAGCATGCCAAGTTAGAGCGAACACCTCAGGGGGTAAATAGGAGTTGTCTTCTCCTTCCGAATCCCCCTCAGAACATATATCTTCCTCTCGATTACAATCCGAAATGCATGGAGGGGGGCTGCCTTTGCGCCTACCATGGAGCGGCATCTGCATGAAATTTTATTGCCACGCAAGGCTCGTCTCTTTTGCTCTACATGTTCAGTTCCATTGTTTACAATAAATGTCATGCATAGGAATAAATCATAGTGAGATTATGTAAGGAGTGCATGCAGAAATCCAGAGTGATGGTAGCAACCCGTGGATAGACCCAAAACCAATAATAGCAGGCAGATAATGGCTTCAGGTAAAAAATACAGATAATGGCTTCTTTACTGTTTGCTTCCCACCCAACATGAAATTCATAGTAGACACTGGAGATTAGCCAGATAGTGGATAGATACTATTGATAGCGGCCCCAATATGTACCCCACAACCATTTAAAAACTAAAGTTTGACCATTAGTTTGGAGCTGACTCAGAGTCTAATCGGTGAACAGGACGATAAAGTAGCATGTAATATTAAGCGATGCATAACGTAAGAAGACACGAAAGAGTGCGACCTCTCTTGCGGACCCGTGTAGTCCTCGAGGTCATATGTTCAGTTGATGATGGTAATGCAGTTTTTATGGCTGCCAGCGGCGGGGAAGAAGATCAAAGGCGGCGAAAGACAGTCTGGAGGCCGGATCCCTGCAGTGCTGGACTCTTCTATCGTTGGAGCAGCTGAGCTGGGGTGGACGACGGCATAGCAGGAGTGGGACAAACCACGCAAGGTTTTCTTTGACAACTATTTGTAAGAGAAGTAATTCCGTAAGGGCTCGTTTGAATTGGAGGATTCCAACAATGCAGGGATAGGAAATAGACAGGAATAGGACAGGAATGCACGTGTAAAATAGAGAATTTAAAAACACAGGATTTCTGCCAATCTCGGTGTTTGATTCACAACAATTGGAAGATCACAGGATGCAAAGAAGCATGGTGAGATTAAGTCAAACCACAAGAAAATGTACGGTTATAATGCTATTATGCTACTATCTCTTAGTCTTGTGCTTCATGAATAGGAATTTGAAAAGGAGGACAGGTGAAAATTAAAATTCCTACATTTTTTCTTTCAAGGAGACACTAAAGGAACAAATCCGTGTGCACAGTGAACAATATATATAACATGTAGAGTAAAAAAGAGATGCAACAAGTGTACAACCTCTTTGGCGAAGCCATGTCGATCTCAGCGTGATTGGGTTGGTCGGTGAGGATGCTCCGGCTGACTTTGCTGTCGGAGGAGGGGAAGAAGATCTTAGGCGTCTGGAGATGGAGCCCGAGGTACTGCTCCACTGTGATGGAGGGTTTCGTCGTTGGAGCAGCTCCGGTGAGTTGTACGACGCCGAGGCTGAAGCAGGACAAGACAGACAAAGAACAACGTTAACCTGAGTGGAATTCTAATAGCATCTCCAATACATGATGTAAAATACATAACCACAAAGTGCTAGATGTAAAATACATCAGCCGCTCATCTCTGAACATAACCGTCAAAACTGAACTTAACTGTCGAAATTGAATTTTGATGTCGAAACTGAATTTTGCAGTAGAAACTGAACGCACTAGCAAGGTGAGGCTACACGTCGGTCGACTGACTTTTTCATCTCTGGTCAGTTGATTTTGTAGCCGTTGGATACGAAATCAAGGGCCTGCGGTTCATCTTCAACCTGCACCCCCCTGAGCCGCCAGCCACCACCGGCCAAACAGCAGCCCCCAGCTGCCCGCGGCCGGTGGTGCGCCGCCCCGCCCGCTCCGAAAACACTCCCCACCGCCGGTCCGCCGCCGCCTCGGCCATCCCTCTAGGCCCCCCCATGCCGAGCTTTTTCTCTGGTGATCCCCACGCCACCGCCCCGCCAATGCCCCGCCACCGCCGGCGACCACCGCCCCCATCCTGAACCCTAAGATAGATAGTGGGGTACCTCTCCGGCGAGCCCCCCTCCCTGCTGCGGCTGGTTCTTCCTTCACCCCAGCGAGCCCCCACCCCCTGAAAATCGACTAACCCAAAAGTCGATTCAGTCGACTGAAGTGTAGCTAAATCGGAGCAGCATCACAAGCAAGAGCAAGAGCGAGAGCAGCAGCGTGAGCAAGAGCAATAGCAAGAGCAGACCAGGCAGGGGACCGAGAGCAAGAGCAGAGCAGCAGCGCGAGTGAGAGCTAAAGCAGCAGCAACTCCTACTGATGTGGACGTCGCCACCGAGGGAGCGACACCGTGGAGGAAGTGGCCGGCGACGCCGCCGTGGATGGAGCCGCGCCGTGTCGGCTCGGGACTGAGCGCCAGCAACACCGAGAGATCGAATCAAGAAGAAAATGTGGCGATTAGTGTACAACCTCTTTGGTGGCGCCGATTAGGCCGCATCTTCATCCGAGGAAATGGTGATGATGATGCTCTTCCGGTGGTGCAGGTGAAGACGGCGGTGTGGGAATGGAGGTTGCGCGAAAGAAAAGGGGAACGTCGGGGCAGCTCCTTGGAGGTGGAGGACGGGGTGGCTGAACCGGCGGTACGATGAGATCGACGACGGATCCTCATCCGGTACGGTGGATGAGGGACGTCGAGGTGTTGCTGTGGACGACGTCGTCGGGGAAGAGGCTGCGGCTGGGTGGCAGACGGAGCAGGCTGTGGGGTTTCGTCGTGGGTTTCGCGGCCTCGGTGTACGAATGGGTGGGCGGATGGGATGGCAGTGGGGAACCATGGCTTAGATACGCGCCTGTCCAAAATGTGGGGTAAGTTACGAAAGCACCCCCACCGATTTGAGGTGGTTCTTTCGGTTCAGGGGTACCACGCGCATTTCGCATATCGGGATTTCACAGGAGGTGGGAGTTTTCACGCGCGTTGTAATTTCGGCATAGCAAGGCGCGGGTTGAGATGAAGGCAGTTGTCTAAGCACAACGAGACAAAGATATATCTTAAATATTTCGGGCTAACAAGACGCGGGTTGAAATTTCCGGACAAGCCTAACATGTACTGTACCAAACCAATGCGCACTACAAATGTCATTCAAAACTTTGAATTCATGTTATGTTCAATTAAAATATTTTGCTACGTGTATAATGCTTGGAACCTACTACTCAAATGAACGTTTTAGTGCATTCCAAACGTATATACTACCGCTTCAATATGAACTAAATTTGAATTCGTTTCTCTATTTGAATAAGATCTACAGTAATGATTGTTGTGAAGTCAAAGCATTTGAATTCATTTCTCAGTTTTAATAAGATCTACAATCATCATTATGGTCAAGTTAAACCATCGTTTGTGTATTATCTTCACAACAAACCACATGATTAGTCTTGAGTTACATATGAACTACGTGTACTATATGAACTCGAACTAGATTTTTTGAATCCACTTTATTTTGATTTCAAATTACATTACATTTCTAGCTCTAGCTAGATCTTCATAATCTAAACCATGTCTCATATGTATAATGTGTTTATCACATTATGTATGGTGCCCCGCCCCCTACGCCTACAAGTATTTAGATGTGAGTTAAAACACCACAGATTACCACAAATTCAAATAAAATGTGAGAATGTTCGATATATAGTATTGTTTAGATTGTTCGATATTTAGTTGTAAGCTGCAAACGCCACACATTATCACAAATTCAAATAAAATGTGAGATTGTTTGATGTATAGTATGGTTTAGATTGTTCGGAATTTAGTTGTGAGTTCCAAACGCCATGCATTATCACATTATGGTATAACATGTGCACAACACGTGTATCACCGCTATATTCATGCATGCAATGTTTAAAACACTATGATCTCTGTTGGCGAATGTAGTAATTTCAAAAAAAATTCCTACGCACACGCAAGATCATGGTGATGCATAGCAACAGGAGGGGAGAGTGTTGTCTACGTACCCTCGTATACCGAAAGCGGAAGCGTTAGCACAACGTGGTTGATGTAGTCGTACGTCTTCACGATCTGACTGATCAAGTATCGAACGCACGACACCTCCGAGTTCAGCACACGTTCAACCCGATGACGTCCCTCAAACTCCGATCTAGCCGAGTGTTGAGGGAGAGTTTCGTCAGCACGACGGCGTGGTGACGATGTTGATGTTCTAGCAACGTAGGGCTTCGCCTAAGCACCGCTACAGTATTATCGAGGTGGACTATGGTGGTGGGGGGCACCGCACACGACTAAAACATCAAATCAATTGTTGTGTCAATACGGTGCCCCCTTGCCCCCGTATATAAAGGAGCAAAGGGGGGGGGGTGCGGCCAGCCAGGGAGGAGGCGTGCCAGGAGGAGTCCTACTCCTACTCCCAGAGTAGGACTCCCCCCTTTCCTAGTTGGATTAGGACTTGGGAGAAGGAAAGAGGGGGCCGGCCCCCCTTGCCCTAAACCAATTCGGTTTGGGCCGGGGGGGGGGGGGGGGCGCCCCACACTCCCCTTGGTGCCCTCTATTTCGACGAAGGCCCATGTAGGCCCATTAAGCCCCCGGGGGGTTCCGGTAACCTCTCGGTACTCCGGTAAAATCCCGATTTCACCCGGAACACTTCCGATATCCAAACATAGGCTTCCAATATATCAATCTTCATGTCTCGACCATTTCGAGACTCCTCGTCATGTCCATGATCACATCCGGAACTCCGAACAACCTTCGGTACATAAAAAAATAAACTCATAATATAACTCTCATCAAAACGTTAAGCGTGCGGACCCTACGAGTTCGAGAACTATGTAGACATGACCGAGACACGTCTCTGGTCAATAACCAATAGCGGAACCTGGATGCTCATATTGGCTCCCACATATTCTATGAAGATCTTTTATCGGTCAAACCGCATAACAACATATGTTGTTCCCTTTGTCATCGGTATGTTACTTGCCCGAGATTCGATCGTCGGTATCTTAATACCTAGTTCAATCTCATTACCGGCAAGTCTCTTTACTCGTTCCATAATACATCATCCCGCAACTAACTCATTAGTTGCAATGCTTGCAAGGCTTAAGTGATGCATTACCAAGAGGGCCCAGAGATACCTCTCCGACAATCAGAGTGACAAATCCTAATCTCGAAATACGCCAACCCAACAAGTACCTTTGGAGACACCTGTAGAGCACCTTTATAATCACCCAATTACGTTGTGATGTTTGGTAGCACACAAAGTGTTCCTCCGGTAAACGGGAGTTGCATAATCTCATAGTCATAGGAACATGTATAAGTCATGAAGAAAGCAATAGCAACATACTAAACGATCAGGTGCTAAGCTAACGGAATGGGTCATGTCAATCACATCATTCTCCTAATGATGTGACCCTTTTAATCAAATGACAACTCATGTCCATGGTTAGGAAACATAACCATATTTGATCAACGAGCTAGTCAAGTAGAGGCATACTAGTGACAACCTGTTTGTCTTTGTATTCACACATGTATTATGTTTCCGGTTAATACAATTCTAGCATGAATAATAAACATTTATCATGATATAAGGAAATAAATAATAACTTTATTATTGCCTCTAGGGCATATTTCCTTTAGTCTCCCACTTGCACTAGAGTCAATAATCTAGTTCACATCTCCATGTGATTTAACACCAATAGTTCACATCACCATCTGATTAACACCCATAGTTCACATCTTCATGTGACCAACACCCAAAGGGTTTACTAGAGTCAACAATCTAGTTCACATCGCTATGTGATTAACACCCAAAGAGTACTAAGGTGTCATCATGTTTTGCTTGTGAGAGAAGTTTAGTCTACGGGTCTGCCACATTCAGATCCGTATGTATTTTGCAAATTTCTATGTCAACAATGCTCTGCACGGAGCTACTCTAGGTAATTTATCCCACTTCTAAAATGTATCCAGACTGAGAATTAGAGTCATCTCGATCAGTGTCAAAATTTGTATCGATGTAACCCTTTACGACGAACCTTTTGTCACCTCCACAATCGAGAAACATATCTTTATTCCACTAAGGATAATTTTGACTGCTATCCAGTGATCTACTCCTAGATCACTATTGTACTCCATTGCCAAAAAAAGTGTAGGGTATACAATAGATCTGGTACACAGCATGGCATACTTTATAGAACCTATGGCTGAGGCATAGGGAATGACTTCCATTCTCTTTCTATCTTCTACCGTGGTCGGGCTTTGAGTCTTACTCAATTTCAAACCTTGTAACACATGTAAGAACTATTTCTTTGACTATTTCATTTTGAACTACTTCAAAATCTTGTCAAGGTATGTACTCATTGAAAAAACTTATCAAGCGTCTTGATCTATCTCTATAGATCTTGATGCTCAATATGTAAGTAGCTTCACTGAGGACTTTCTTTGAAAAACTCCTTTCAAACACTCCTTTATGCTTTGCAGAATAATTCTACATTATTTCCGATCAGCAATATGTCATTTACATATACTTATCAGAAATGTTGTAGTGCTCCCACTCACTTTCTTGTAAATACAAGCTTCATCACAAGTCTGTATAAAACTATATGACTTGATCAACTTATCAAAGTGTATATTCCAACTCGAGATGCTCGCACCAGTCCATAGATGGATCGCTGGAGCTTGCATATGTTGCTCGCACATTTAGGATTGACAAAACCTTTTGGTTGCATCATATACAACTCTTTCTTTAATAAATCCTTTAAGGAATGCAGTTTTATCTATCCATTTGCCAGATTTCATAAAATGTGGCAATTTTCTAACATGATTCGTACAAACTTAAGCATCATTACGAGTGAGAAAATCTCATCATAGTCAACACCTTGAACTTTGTCAAAAACCTTTTTCGACAGGTCTAGCTTTGTAGATAGTAACACTACTATCAGCGTCCGTCTTCCTCTTGAAGATCCATTTATTTTCTATGGCTTGTCGATCATCGGGCAAGTCAACCAAAGTCCACACTCAGATTTCATGGATCCCATCTCAGATTTCATGGCCTCAAGCCATTTCACGGAATCTGGGCTCATCATCGCTTCCTCATGGTTCATAGGTTCGTCATCGCTTCCTCATCGCCTTCAGATCTGTGATAGAAGGTGTACCCAACAGTTACTTTTGGGTATCCTATGAAGATGCACTTCTCCGACTTGTGTTTGAGCTTATCAAGATGAAACTTTTTCACATAAGCAGGTTAGGTTTCTTGCTAAACCACAGTTCATACGGTGTCGTCTCAATGGATTTAGATGGTGCCCTTTTTTTAAATGTGAATGCAGCTGTCTCTAATGCATAACCCCAAAATGATTGTGGTAAACCAGTAAGAGACATCATAGATCGCACCATATTTAGTAAAGTACGATTATGACGTTCGGACACACCATTACGCTGTGGTGTTCCAGGTGGCATGAGTTTGTGAAAATATTCCACATTGTTTTAATTGATGACCAAACTTGTAACTAAAATATTCGCCTCTGCGATCAGATCATAGAAACTTTATTTTCTTGTTACGATGATTTTCCACTTCACTCTGAAATTCTTTGAACTTTTCAAATGTTTCAGACTTATGTTTCATCAAGTAGATGTACCCATATGTGCTCAAATCATCTGTGAAGGTCAGAAAATAACGATACGTACCCGCCGTGAGCCTCAACACTCATTGGACTACATACATCGATATGTATTATTTCCAACAAGTTTGTTGCTTTCTCCATTGTTCTGGAGAACGGAGTCTTAGTCATCTTGCCCATGAGGCATGGTTCGCAAGCATCAACTGATTCATAATCAAGTGATTCCAAAAGCCCATCAGCATGGAGTTTTTTCATGCGGTTTTATACCAATATGACCAAAACGACAGTGGCACAAATAAGTTGCACTATCATTATTAACTTTGCATCTTTTGGCTTCAATATTATGAATATGTGTATCACTATGATCGAGATCCAACAAACCAATTTCATTGGGTGTATAACCAAAGAAGGTTTTATTCATGTAAACAGAACAACAATTATTCTCTGATTTTAAATGAATAACCGTATTACAATACACATGATCAAATCATATCCATGCTCAACGCAAACGCCAAATACCATTTGTTTAGGTTTGACACTAATCCCGAAATTATAGGGAGTGTATGATGATGATCATATCAATCTTGGAACCACTTCCAACACACATCATTACTTCACCCTTAACTAGTCTCTATTTATTCTGCAACTCCTGTTTCGAGTTACTAATTTTTTAGCAACCGAACAAGTATCAAATACCCAGGGGCTACTATAAATACTAGTAAGGTACACATTAATAACATGTATATCAAATATACCCTTGTTCACTTTGCCATCCTTCTTATCCACTAAATATTCAGGGCATTTCCGCTTCCAATGACCAGTCCCTTTGCAGTAGAAGCACTTAGTTTCAGGCTTAGGTCCAGACTTGGGCTTCTTCACTTGAGCAGCAACTTGCTTTCCGATCTTCTTGAAGTTCCCTTTCTTTCCCTATGCCCTCTTCTTGAAACTAGTGGTCTTGTTAATCATCAACACTTGATGCTCTTTCTTGATTTCTACCTTCATCGATTTCATCATCATGAAAAGCTCGGGAATCATTTACGTCATCCCTTGCATATTATAGTTCATCACGAAGTTCTACTAACTTGGTGATGGCAACTAGAGAATTCTGTCAATCATTATTTTATCTGGAAGATTAACTCCCACTTGATTCAAGCGATTGTAGTACCCAGACAATCTGAGCACATGCTCACTGCTTGAGCTATTCTCCTCCATATTTTAGCTATAGAACTTGTTGGAGACTTCATATCTCTCAACTCGGGTATTTGCTTAAATATTAATTTCAACTCCTGGAACATCTCATATGGTCCATGACGTTCAAAACGTCTTTGAAATCCTGATTCTAAGCTGTTAAGCATGTTGCACTAAACTATCAAGTAGTCATCATATTGAGCTAGCCAAATGTTCATAACATCTGCATCTGCTCCTGCAATAGGTCAGTCACCTAGCAGTGCATCAAGGACATAATTCTTCTGTGCAGCAATGAGGAAAATCCTCAGATCACGGATCCAATCCGTATCATTGCTACTAACATCTTTCAACTTAGTTTTCTCTAGGAACACATATAAAACATAGGGAAGCAATAACGCGAGCTATTGATCTACAACATAGATATGCAAATACTATCAGGACTAAGTTCATGATAAATTCAAGTTCAATTAATCATATTACTTAAGAACTCCCACTTAGATAGACATCCCTCTAATCATCTAAGTCATCACGTGATCCATATCAACTAAACCATAACCGATCATCACATGAAATGGAGTAGTTTTCAATGGTGAAAATCATTATGTTGATCATATCTACTATATGATTCACGCTCGACCTTTTGGTCTCCAGTGTTCCGAGGCAATATCTGCATATGCTAGGCTCGTCAAGTTTAACCTGAGTATTTCTGCGTGTGCAATACTGGCTTGCACCCGTTGTAGATGGACGTACATCTTATCACACCCGATCATCGCATGGTGTCTGGGCACGACAAACTTTGGCAACGGTGCATACTCAGGGAGAACACTTTTATCTTGAAATTTAGTGAGAGATCATCTTATAATGCTACCATCATAACTAAGCAAAGTAAGATGTATAAAAGATAAACATCACATGCAATCAAAATATGTGACATGATATGGCCATCATCATCTTGTGCCTTTGATCTCTATCTCCAAAGCATCTTCATGATCTCCATCATCACCGGCATGACACCATGATCTCCATCATCTTGATCTATATCAATGTGTCGTCACATCGTCTTGATAAAGTAAAGCAATTATTTGGCACTTGCATCTTATGCAATAAAGAGACAACCATAAGGCTTCTGCCAATTGCCGATAACTTCAACAAAACATGATCATCTCATACAACAACTTATATCTCATCATGTCTTGACCATATCACATCACAACATGCCCTGCAAAAACAAGTTAGACGTCCTCTATTTTGTTGTTGCAAGTTTTATGTGGCTGCTACGGGCTGAGCAAGAACCGTTCTTACCTACGCATCAAAACCCCAACGATAGTTCATCAAGTTAGTGCTATTTTAACCTTCTCAAGGACCGGGCGTAGCCATACTCGGTTCAACTACAGTTGGAGAAACTGACACCCGCCAGCCACCTGTGTGCAAAGCACGTCGGTAGAACCAGTCTTGCGTAAGCGTACGCGTAATGTCGGTCCGGGCCGCTTCATCCAACAATACCGTCGAACCAAAGTATGACATGCTGGTAAGCAGTATGACTTGTATCGCCCACAACTCACTTGTGTTCTACT
Organism: Triticum monococcum; assembly: GCA_034509565.1. Taxonomy (NCBI): domain Eukaryota; kingdom Viridiplantae; phylum Streptophyta; class Magnoliopsida; order Poales; family Poaceae; genus Triticum; species Triticum monococcum. The sequence continues at coordinate 631,984,565 of CM067843.1, forward strand.
CGTGCATATAACATCTACGCATAAAACCAGGCTCTGATACCACTGTTGGGGAACGTAGTAATTTCAAAAAAAAATCTTGCGCACACGCAAGATCATGGTGATGCATAGCAACGAGAGGGGAGAGTGTTGTCTATGTACCCTCGTAGACCGAAAGCGGAAGCGTTAGCACAACGTGGTTGATGTAGTCGTACGTCTTCACGATCTGACCGATCAAGTACCTAACGCATGACACCTCCGAGTTCAGCACACGTTCAGCTCGAGGACGTCCCTCGAACTCCGATCTAGCCAAGTGTTGAGGGAGAGTTTCGTCAGCACGACGACATGGTGATGATGTTGATGTTCTACCGACGCAGGGCTTCGCCTAAGCACTGCTACAGTATTGTCGGGGTGGACTATGGTGGACGGGGGCAGCGCACATGGCTAAAAGATCAAAACAATTGTTGTGTCAATAGGGTGCCCCCTTGCCCCCGTATATAAAGGAGCAAAGGGGGGGTGCGGCCGGCCAGGGAGGAGGCGCGCCAAGAGGAGTCCTACTCCCACCGGGAGTAGGACTCCCCCCTTTCCTAGTTGGATTAGGACTTGGGAGAAGGAAAGAGAGAGGGGGAGAAGGAAAGAGGGGGCCGGCCCCCTTGCCCTAAACCAATTCGGTTTGGGCCTTGGGGGGGGCCCACACTCCCCTTGCTGCCCTCTATTTCCACTAAGGCCCATGTAGGCCCATTAAGCCCTCGGGGGGTTCCGGTAACCTCCCGGTACTCCGGTAAAATCCTGATTTCACCCGGAACACTTCCGATATACAAACATAGGCTTCCAATATATCAATCGTCATGTCTCGACCATTTCGAGACTCCTTGTCATGTCCGTGATCACATCCGGAACTCCGAACAACCTTCGGTACATCAAAACATATAAACTCATAATATAACTGTCATCAAAACGTTAAGCGTGCGGACCCTACGGGTTCGAGAACTATGTAGCCATGACTGAGACACGTCTCCGCTCAATAACCAATAGCGGAACCTGGATGCTCATATTGGCTCCCAGATATTCAACAAAGATCCTTTATCGGTCAAACTGCATAACAACATACATTGTTCCCTTTGTTATCGGTATGTTACTTGCCCGAGATTCGATCATCGGTATCTCAATACCTAGTTAAATCTCATTACCGGCAAGTCTCTTTACTCCTTCCGTAATACATCATCCCGAAACTAACTCATTAGTTGCAATGCTTGCAAGGCTTAAGTGATGTGCATTACCGAGAGGGCCCAGAGATACCTCTTCGACAATCGGAGTGACAAATCCTAATCTCGAAATATGCCAACCCAACAAGTACCTTTGGAGACACCTGTAGAGCACCTTTATAATCACCCAGTTACGTTGTGACGTTTGGTGACACACAAAGTGTTCCTCCGGTAAACGAGAGTTGCATAATCTCATAGTCATAGGAACATGTATAAGTCATGAAGAAAGCAATAGTAACATATTAAATGATCGGGTGCTAAGCTAACGAATGGGTCATGTCAGTCACATCATTCTCCAAATGATGTGACCCCGTTAATAAAATGACAACTCATGTCCATGGTTAGGAAACATAAACATCTTTGATCAACGAGCTAGTCAAGTAGAGGCATACTAGTGACAACCTGTTTGTCTATGTATTCACACATGTATTATGTTTCCGGTTAATACAATTCTAGCATGAATAATAAACATTTATCATGATATAAGGAAATAAATAATAACTTTATTATTGCCTCTAGGGCATATTTCCTTCAATCTCCTATTCAAATATATGAATCCACTTTCATATCAAATTATGATCTTTGTTAGTCTCTTACACCCACACAATCCTCTAACCTTTGTAGCTAGCACTAACTTTCTCTCGTGCATGAACACACCCTCCGCACCCTCCCCCTCCCTCGGCATTCTATCCACCGGGCACATTCATTTTTTTCTTTAGGTCGTTCTCCCAGAGTCTCCACAACTCCTTTCCGACACACACCGATCGATAAACCTCTCCAGCGATGCCTGCCTACAACATACACACACACACACACCTTCAATCTCCTCCTTTATGTGTCCTTGCCTCGTGTCTCTCATATGGTCAGACACACGTGTAAACTCTCGCCCCTCTTTTCATCGATCTCACAACCGCACACTCCTCCCCCTATCTAGCTAGTAGTTGGGTCTCTCGCACCACCTCCTAGCTCCATTCCCTCTGTCTATCCGTCTCGCTGGGCCTTATTTGCCTCTAACAAATGGACGTACACCGACCGATCTCTCACTATACATATAGCTAGCTAGGTCCTTATAACTCGTTTTTACCCACACGTCAATCGATCTACCTCATTAGTTGTGTCTCTCCCTTCCTTCGACAAACAACAATTGATCTACTGATCTAGTTAGGTTTGCTTACGAAACACATGGTTCCCCTTCATCATACATGGATGCGTCCCGATAGATCTATCACGCACAGGCACGCACAGAAACACATCCCCACTCTTATTGATAACATTGCAGTTCCACCCTCAGTTTGTCTAGTAGGCCTCTCACACCATCTTCGAGAAACAACTCCATCACCCATTCAGCACTCTACCCTCTCCCTCCCTCTCCCTTCCTCCCTCTCTCCTCTCTCTCTGTCCCATCATATTTCCCGTCCTTCAGTTTTGTATGGATGTCCACCGATCTCCCTCAAGACATAGCTGGGTCTCTCCTTCTCAACACATATATGAGTCGTTCTACCTCTATAGTTAGGCCTCTGCCTCCCCCTCCCCCACCCCCTCCCCCCACACACACCGATACATCGAGCGCTCTAGTAATGTCTCCCTGACACCTCCCTGACACACACAAACTTGACATGTGCCCTCTAACGTTCCGGTAGGCCAGTCACCCTATATCTTTGACTTGCACACACGCACACACACACACAATTTCGATGGCTCTCTTCATAGATCTCGCACCTACCCACTTGATCCTCTCTTTGACTCTATCGATAGATATGACCCCTCCCTCTCTTCTCGTGGATTGCCCGAATCTCTATGTATGATATGGATAGGGCTCCATTTCACACACATTGCATGCAAAATTTTGTTTGAGATGTCATCGACACATATTCCCACAAATAATTCACGAAATCAACCCCCACCCAACCCCCACCCCAAAACAAAAAACACTCACGAACGCGGTTTGTATCTCTCTCACACACACCCACGTTGGTGGGGGACATGCACGAAGAGAAGAGGTGCATGCACGGCGCACGTACTCCCGTCTCTTTCCCAACCACACCCGCGCGGGTACACGGTGGAGCTCATTTCTGTATGAAAAAGGCAGCCCACATGGTAATTTGGCACGTGTACTGATTGTCCACTTGGTGGAGGGAGGATCGTCTACCACGGGTGAACAAACAAATTGCGACTTGATGTGTTATGTTAAAAAAGAGGCAAACCATGTGGGGCCTACCTTAGAGGCAAGGCTCTATACACTGGAGTACTTTTGATGTGCCCCGTCAACTCGCAGAACGAGGAGAAGCTTTCTTAGTACGCCATATCCCCCGTTCCTAAATACCAGTCTTTGTAGAGATTTCACCATGAACCACATGCGGATGTATATGGATGCATTTTAAGTGAAGATTAATTCATTTTGTTCCGTATGTAGTGGAATCTCTACAAAGACTTATCTACTAGTAATAGCTAGCCCCCACTACTAGGAATTCTCTATCCTCTCCTTGAGCCACATTGAGGGAGTCCTGGATTAGGGGGTATCCGGACAGCCGGATTATATCCTTTGGCCAGACTGTTGGACTATGAAGATACAAGATTGAAGACTTCGTCCCGTGTCCGGATGGGACTCTCCTTGGCGTGGAAGGCAAGCTTGGCAATATGGATATGTAGATCTCCTTCCTTGTAACCGACTCTGTGTAACACTAGCCCCCTCCGGTGTCTATACAAACCGGAGGGTTTAGTCTGTAGGACCAACAACAATCATACTATAGGTTAGCTTTTAGGGTTTAGCCTCTTCAATCTCGTGGTAGATCAACTCTTGTACTACTCATATTATCAAGAACAATCAAGCAGGACGTAGGGTATTACCTCCATCAAGAGGGCCCGAACCTGGGTAAACATCGTGTCCCCTACCTCCTGTTACCATCCTCCTTAGACATATAGTTCGGGACCCCCTACCCGAGATCCGCCGGTTTTGACACCGACATTGGTGCTTTCATTGAGAGTTCCTCTGTGTCGTCATCGTTAGGCTTGATGGCTCCTTCGATCATCAACAACAATGCAGTCCATGGTGAGACTTTTCTTCCCGGACAGATCTTTGTATTCGGCGGCTTTGCACTGCGGGCCAACTCGCTTGGCCATTTGGAGCAGATCGAGAGTTACGCCCCTGGCCTCCAGGTCAGGTTTGGAAGCTTAAACTACACGGCCGACATCTGCGGCGCCTTGATCTTCGATGGATTTGAGCCCCTGCCGAGTGCACCGCACGGTCATGATGAGCATGATTTAGCTCTACCATCGGACAGTGTTCAGGAGACGGCACCGGCAACCGCTCCGACCCTTAATTCGGAGCCAATTGCGCCATACATGGACGGGTGGATAGACCCCTCCATGGAGGCCGTATTCTTAGCTGTGATCGTGCCGAGTATCGACCTTACCCTTCACGGGAGCCGTGACGCCGAACTGCCGGATTCTTCCACGGCCACGGACTCCGAACCGCCTGCGCCCGTGCCTATCGAATCCAACTGGGCGCCGATCATGGAGTTCACCTCCGCGGATATCTTTCAGCACTCACCCTTCGGCGAACTACTGAATTCATTAAAGTCTCTCTCCTTGTTAGGAGAGTCCTGGCCGAACTATGTCCGGTAGGATTGGGATGCGGATGATGAAGAAATTCGCTACCCACCCACCACCCACTTAGTAGCCACTGTCGACGATTTGACCGACATGCTCAACTTCGACTCCGAAGACATCGACGGTATGGACGACGATGCAGGAGACGAACAGGAGCCACTGCCCAGAGGGCACTAGACACCCACTTCATCATATGATGTATACATGGTGGACACACCGAAAGAAAACGACGACGAGGAACGGAAGGACGCAGCGGAGGATCGTTCCCTTGAGAAGCAGTCAAAGCGGCGGCGTAAGCGCCGCTCCAAATCCCGCCTCGACAGAAACAACGATCATATAGACCCAGCGATAGAGCAGGGTGAGCCAGCGGACGACAAACATGGCATTGAAACACCGTCCGACCACGGCAACACGGAGAATCAAACCGAACAACCCGTCTCCGGTGAAGATAACAGTCTAGATGACATCACACCGAACAAGCACCCGGAGCAACAGAATACCCATCAAAGGCTTGTTGCCACTGGAGGAGTCTGAAAGAGCAGAAGCAAAGGATCAGGGCTGCACAAGACACACTCAGAATTAGATGGAGTAAAGTACTCAACACTGCAGCAAAATACGGCGGTAGTCGCCACACAAAGAGCTACCCGAAGCGAAAGCTGCTACCTGAATTCGACGAGGAGGCCTTAGATCCCCCGCAATCAAAAAACAAAACAGCCATCCGGTTGGATAGACGACCTCGTGGCCAACTTAGAGTGGCAAACGACGTCGGACACAAGCCAGTACGCGATCCACGTGAGGGCTCGCATCAAAAGGACGGCGCAACCAGATCCATCTACAGGCAAAGCAAGCGCGCTCCAGCACGCAATGCAACACAACAAAAATCCAAACACCACGGTACACCCAAATACAGGGGTGCCGTACACCCCCTATGTTTCACCGATGAGGTGCTGGACCATTAATTTCCAGAGGGATTCAAACCCGTAAACATAGAGGCATATGACGGAACAACAGACCCTGGGGTCTGGATTGAGGACTACATCCTCCATATCCACATGGCTAAAGGAGACGATCTCCACGCCATCAAGTACTTACCCCTCAAGCTCATAGGGCCAGCTCGGCACTAGCTTAAAAGCCTCCATGAAAACTCCATTGGAAGCTCAGAAGAGCTCGAAGACGCTTTTCGGGCAAATTTTCAAGGGACCTATGTCCGACCACCGGATGCAGACGATTTAAGTCATATAACTCAACAACCCGGAGAGTCAGCCCGAAAGCTTTGGAACAGGTTTCTTACTAAAAAGAACCAAATAGTCGACTGTCCGGACGTCGAAGCCTTAGCAGCTTTCAAGCACAGTGTTGGAGATGAATGGCTTGCCAGACACCTCGGCCAAGAAAAGCCGAGAACAATGGCAGCATTAACAAGCCTTATGACCCGCTTTTGCGCGGGTGAGGACAGCTGGTTAGCCCGATGCAGCACCAGTGACCCAAGTACATCCGAAGTCAGGGACGGAAATGGGAAGCCACGACGCAGCAAAAACAAGCGCCGGAATAAAGAAGACAGCCCGAAGAGCACGGCGGTAAACGCCGGATTCAGAAGCTCTCAGCCAGGTCAGCAAAAGCTGCCCTCCAAAGGCAACAGAGATGAACTGTCCAGCCTAAACAAGATTCTGGACAAAATATGTCAGATCCACAACACCCCTGATAAACCTGCAAATCATACCCATAGAGAATGTTGGGTCTTCAAGCAGTCCGGCAAGCTCTACGCCGAACACAAGGGGCAAGATACACAAAGCAAAGACAAGGACCAGCCTCGCAAGCAAAGCACCGGGGAACAGAAGAAATTCCCACCAGAAGTCAAAACAGTAAACGTGTTACACGTGACAAAGGGGAGAAACAAAGCCGCACCCCTAGATACACATGCCCCAGGGCCTATCACCGCGGAGTTCTGCCACTGGTCGTCCCAACTGATTACCTTTGACCATCGGGAGTACTCGGCAAGTATCCGGCGTGTAGGATGGGCTGCCTTGGTATTAGACCCAAACATTGACGGGTACCACTTCACATGAGTCCTGATGGACGGCGGCAGCAGTCTAAACCTGATATATCAGGACACAGTCCGCAAAATGGGGATAGACCCAACAAAAATTAGCCGCAGCAATACTACCTTTAAAGGAGTAACACCAGGCCCAGATGCCCATTGCACGGGCTCCCTACTACTAGAGGTTATATTCGGCTTCCCTGATAACTTCCGCAGTGAAAATTTATCCTTCCACATCGCTCCATTCCAAAGTGGCTATTAAGCACTACTCGGACGCGAAGCTTTCGCTCGCTTTAACACAATACCGCATTATGCTTCCCTCATGCTTAGGATGCCCGGTCCACGTGGCATCATTACAGTAAATGGAAACATTGAGCGCTCCTTGCGCGCGGAAGACCGTGCGGCTACCTTGGCAGCCGCACACTAAACAGCCTCATCAACTAAAGCATCTGACAGGTCGTTAAGACCACAGACATGGTTGGACGAATCTGGTGCAGCTATATGTAATTGATACAGGTTTGATGGCTATACCCCCTATTACAATACAAGGGGCTCAACACGCGCGCACAACTGGCAATTAGGCTCAACTTTACTCATTTTGAACTATATATTGTTTATTTAACATAACTTACCTTTTGCACGACAACTTTTCAATTAAGTTCCTCTCTTTTTCAGATGACCATCGTGCTACACCTGTCCATAATACGACACAACGGAGCCACAGGCGCAGACGTGCAGCAGGGACCCGTTCAAGGATTCTTTTTAGATTAAGACCTTGTGTAAACCTTTTTTACTGTCTCTTGTTGATACACATCCCTCGGATTCTCAGTACAATTGAGAAGGATCCTGACATATTGGCATGTGGCCACGTCAGAATATTGCATGTACCTGGACACCAGGGGCTTATTACAAAGGGCACTGTTTAGTCCCGGTTTACATCATAAAGACCGAATACCTTAGGGAGTGTTCGGCGTCGCGAGTTTAGCCTTATATGCATCAGCTCCGAATCATGTCTTTGGTCAATTGCTGGGTTTGCCCGGGTCCTGCGTTTTGCTACCTTACGTTCTGCTCTATCGGCTAAATGGCACCAGGAGAACTACTGCGATTGTGCCCTGGTTCATCCGGATGAGCACCTTGGTAGAGAAAGCCGAAAACTGACTGTCATGATATAGTGTGAGACTGGTCAACCACTCGATGACCTAGCGGAATCTTCGAGATTCCTCTGCCTTAACGAAGGGCCATTTCCCGGCTAGGCATGTACGCACCCCGAATTCATATGAGTGCGGAGTCACCAGGGGCTATGTAGTAGCCCCACTGTCAAACTCCTCTGGCTAAGTGAAAGTGTTCAAGCATTATAGTCAAATTGCCTAGTTCACTGCGCTATCACCTCCTTAATGGACCACGACGTTGGATCAAGTGTGAACATGCGTCTTCTGCGAACACCCCCGCATTATATGCGTGGGGGCTGAAGCCGACGACTGCCATCTTTCAGGTTATATACATATATACATAAACGGCCGCACAGGAGGCATGATAGTACTTTTGGGCAAAAGTATAAATACAGCCTTGATAAACTCAATAAAACATTGTTTTTACAATGGGAATACATGTCACTCAAACATAATATTCTTCGAGTACTGAGCCTCTATTGAACGAGCGCCTTTAAGAACTTCTTCAAAGTAGTGCTCGACAGCCACTTGGCCTATGGCCGAACCCTATGCCGCAACAGTGGTGGCATCCATCTCCGCCCAGTATGTTTTGACACGGGCAAGGGCCATCTACGAGCCTTCTATGCACGCCGACCTCTTAACAGCATCGATGCGTGGCACAACGCCAAGGAATTGTTGCACTAAGCTAAAGTAGCTATTCGGCCTTGGCCCTCCTGGCCACAAATGATCCACAACGGACCTCTTGGCCAGTCCGAATAATCTATGGAGTTCGGCCCAACCGGTCCATCGCTCATTCAGCAACAGCGGACGGACTGGAGCGTGAAACTATGACCAGAACAGCTTCTCCACTTCAGGACCTTTCTGATCCTTGAAGTACTCGGTCGCATCCGCAGCACTTACAGCCAGATCCATGTACTCATCCGAAGAACTCCATAGCCGGCCCAGAGGAGCATATTTTGGATCTCTGAACTTAGTCGACAACAAGAAGGGCTTCCCAGAAATGATATCCGCAGCTTGATTCAGCTCCTCCTTCGCCGCTCTAATTTTGGAGCGGGCTTCCTTGGCAGCCACCCGGGCCTTCTCCAGGTCTGTCGCCTTCACGGGTTTTCTTCTTGAAGAAGCCAGTGATGGTCAGTAGCATCTTTTAACTCCACGGCTATCTTAGCAATTTTTTCTTTGCTCCCGCAATGTGCGGCCTATTCTACCCTTAATTCTTCGGCCGCCTTTAAAGCGGACGCATTACTACTCCTTGCTTGCTCCTTGGCTCGGGCAAGCTCCGCCCGAAGGGTCTCCATGGTGGCAGCTCCATATGTAGTCACAACATATTAAAGATACTGGCATCATGCTGCTCTTATTATGTGACAATCGCTAGAAAAATCACTAACCCTGCGCCTCGTCAAGCCGTTTGTTGACAAGCACGATGTCGACATCTGCCGCATCCAGCTGCCGCTTCAGTTCGGCATACCCATCAGTCCGGCTAGCCACTGGGGCCTCCACCACCTGCACATAAAGGCAGTCTGGTTATTACCTGGTACTATGATCCTCAATTTGTCACCGTTTTGAACGACAACCAGAGTCTCAGGGGCTACTATCTACACAGGGCACATCTAAAAATGTGCGGTACTTTCAAAAATGTACATCATTTCACGTACCTCAAAACCCGTCAGTAGACTCTTAAAGGCTTCATGCAGCCCGTTTTCGGCGGACGAAATCCTTTCAATCACCGTACCCATCAATGTGCGGTGCTCTTCTGAGATAGCCGCATTCTCCAACAGATCCCTCAGTACGTCCGACCGCATACCAGACGGTGCTGAACTCTTTTGATTGCTCTCTTTGAGAGCCGGATACTGAGTACTTCAGGTGGCCATAGGATTACCTTCTAAAGCCCTCCGCAACGACACCTCGGGGTCGCCTGCTTCGTGAGGCGGTGTGGCAGGGGGCGGGGGGTGTTTCGCTCTCCATCATCTCCGGAAGAAAATCCCCCGAAGACGAGCTCTGCTGAGAAGGGCTAAGATCCAAACTACAAGTTAAATGCTTTAATTATTTTCCTCAGAAATAGAGCAAGATATTTTCGTTATTCAATACCCTTTTACTTACAGCTCGGTAGAGGGCTGATCCCCGCGCGGACATTGTGCGACAAGAGTACCCTCCGAGGTAGGTCCCTCTGGCGGAGAATTCTTCTCCCGTTTGGAAACCTTAGTTTCCGGATCTGAAGAGGTAGACCTCTTCCTTCCCCGGGGAGAGAGAACGTCAGATTCTTCCCCTTGGTTATCCTCCCTCGCGGAGGCGCTCATTCCCTCGATTGCAATAGGTAGCGATGGAGGCCCGCTTTTGCCCTCTTTATTCCCCCCTTCATCTTCCTTTGAGGGCACTAGACAAGGTGCTGGCTCGAGCATCTTTTCCAGCACCGGATTGCCCAAGCCTTCAGGAAGGGGGGCCGAACACCGGATCATCTTCTCCTTTGTTATCCAGTCCTGGTCAAAGAGCGATTCTTCAAAATGATGTCATGATAAATAAAAGGACAGTGTGTTCGGCCATGGGATTACTTACTTGGGGAGCGGGGCAGTTGCAGCTCAGGCCCACGTCCTCGGTAGTGTCCGGACACTCTATTTGGGGTCCGAAGAACGATTTGTACATCTCCTCGTGCGTCATGTCGAGGAAATTATGAATAGTGCATGGTCCTTCCAGGTTGAATTCCCACATGCGGAGGGGCCGGCGTTTGCAAGGCTGGACTCGACGAACCAGCATAACTTGCATTACCATAACCAGACTGAAATCTCCCTTGAAGAGATCTTGGATACGGCTCTTCGGTATTGGCACGTCCTTGGCTGGACCCCAGCTTAGCCCCCTGCTCCATGACATCAATTATGGTGGAGGGCCCGAGCGAAAGGTGGGGGCAGCTACCCACTTGGCACTTCAGGGAGCTGTGACGTAAAACCACTCCCGTTGCCACAATCCGGACACCTTTGAAAAGGAACCCATTGGCCATGGAGCGTCAGCAATTTTTCTTATTAGAGCACCTCCGCACGTTGTGTACTGCCCCTCGACCATGTTCGGCTTCACATCGAAGGTCTTGAGCGACAGGCCGAAGTGAGGGGTAATGCAGGGGAAGCCCTTAGAAACGACAATAAATGACGAGATGTGAAGAAGGGAATCTGGGGCCAGATCGTGAAAATCCAGCCCATAAGAGAACATGAGACCCCTAACGAAGGGATCCAGAGTGAGGCCTAGTCCTCGGAGGAAGTGGGAGACGCACACAACGCTCTCGTTGGGTTCGGGAGTAGGGACGACCTGCCCTCAGGCGGGCAGCCGATGCGAAATTTCGGTGGTCAGATATCTGGCCTCCCTCAACTTCTTGATGTCCTCCTCCATGACGGCGGAAGGCATCCACCGGCCTTGAAGGCTGGATCCGGACATGATTTAAGGTCCGAAGCACCTGACTTGGGCTTTGGGTGTTAGAACTTGAGGCGGGGGAAGGATTTGATTGAGCGCAGGAGAGAACGAAGAAAAAGCCTTGTCCCTTCATAAAGGGGATGAATATCAGGCGTCCTCCTCGTGGCCATTCTAGACTTACCTAAAATATAGGAGTCATACCAACAGGCACGGTTGGGTTACCCACGTTTGTATTTATGAGAATCCCGTGATAAAGGGAACACGATCTCTGCTTTGACAAGATGTGTCAAGAAACCGCCTCGCGTTATGTGCGGGGTTGGTTAAAGAAAAACGGTTCAAATAATTACCAGGCCGTGGCGTGATGTCATGCTGCCAAAACGTGTCAACATATTAGATTTGTGGAAATATTATTCTCTCTATGGTGGTATGTGGAACTTATTTTGCAGGGTCGGACACTATCCTTGTATTCAAACTCTTCTGTGGTGTATTCGGAGGAGGAACTCGCCTTGCAATGCCGAAGACAACACTGCGCGCCGGACTCATCGTAATTGAAGCCTGGTTCAGGGGCTACTGAGGGAGTCCTGGATTAGGGGGTCTCCGGACAGCCCGACTATATCCTTTGGCCGGACTGTTGGACTAGGAAGATACAAGATTGAAGACTTCGTCCCATGTCCGCATGGGACTCTACTTGGCGTGGAAGGCAAGCTAGGCAATACAGATATGTATATCTCCTCCTTTGTAACCAACCTTGTGTAACCCTCGCCCCCTCTGGTGCCTATATAAACCGGAGGGTTTTAGTCCGTAGGACAACATACAAACATACCATAGGCTAGCTTCTATGGTTTAGCCTCTCCGATCTCGTGGTAGATCAACTCTTGTACTACTCATATTATCAAGAATGATCAAGCAGGACGTAGGGTTTTACCTCCATCAAGAGGGCCCGAACCTGGGTAAAACATCGTCTCCCCTGCCTCCTGTTACCAACTGCCTTAGACGCACAGTTCGGGACCCCCTACCCGAGATCCGCCGGTTTTGACACCGACAAATGGTGTTGGGGATATTACTACTAGACGTAAACCGGCCAGGAGCAGCCGGATTAACTTTACGAAGATTAGAAGCCAATGAAGATGTAGGAATGATGGCGCATTATGAAGGCCCAAGGCCCAAAGGCGAGTTAAAGCCCGTAGATGTAAACCGACCTTATTATGTAACTTGCATTGTAAGATAGGAAGTATAGAGACCGAACCAGACAAGTTTATGATCCGGCTTCGGGACTCTGTAAACCGGCGGGTGTTAACCTATGTATATAAAGGGACGACCCGGCAGCGGTTTAGGGACAGCACACAACAACTCGAGGGCCAGTCAAAGCGGATTCGCTCCCTGGTCATGAAAACCCTAGCAATACCAATCACAACTAGACGTAGGCTTTTACCTTCATCGAAGGTGCCGAACTAGTATAAACTCCTCGTGTCCCCTTGTCCGGTTTAACCCCTTTAAGCTAACCCATTGCGATGGCTCCATGACTAAGTCCTTTCACAAGGACATCTGCCGTGACAAACCCACAACAGTTGGCGCCCACCGTGGGGCTATCGCACGATGGTTTCGAGTTCTTAAAGGGCAGCTTTGATGGACTCAAGGGATACACTGTGGGCCGGATGATGAAGAGTCGTCGTGGCAAGCTCTACATCGACAATGCAGGATGGGTCCCCTAGGCCGATTCAATCGAATATGGGTACCAGGTCCCCTTTGGTGGGATTCACGTCTTCATCGGCAAGATTGGTGAACCGGGGCCTGAGCCGGACATCGGCACCGACATCATCGAGACGGCTCAGCGTGCAAGCCCTTCCCCGGTTTAGCACATGGCGAAGCATGTTTTCGTAGGTGTCATCCATGGAGCAGAATATGAGGACAGACCGGCATCCGATGGAGAAACCTTTGTCTGCTCCGACGATGAGTCTTCTGGAGAGACCAAATCGCTCTATCAGTTGCAGGACGGCCGGATTGGTGGAGGTTCCGAGGGCAACAATATTCCGGACTCCCCTGATCTGCCAAACCAGGCCGCTATCTTCATGGCCGGTACACAATCAACGCCCCACTCATCAACCGCCGCAGCAATGCTCTCCGGTTCAGCAATAGCCACGTCGGCGGGGGCAGGGAGCTCTGCGCCACCTCCGGCTCAAGTTCTGTCTGACTTGTTCGACGCTTTGGCAACATTGATGGCTGCAGAGGTGGATGCAGCAGCCCGGGATCAGCACAATGCGGAGATCGCAAAGGTAAAGGATCAGATAACTCAGGCTAAAGCGGACCTAGTAGAAGAGAACGCTAGGATGGCTACAAAATGGGCCGAGTTGGAAGCTCAGGCCTACCGGCTTAGGCTGGATCAGAATGCTTTAGAGGAAGTCATGAGAAGAAGATACCGATCGCATCTCCCGCCGAGTTATGAGCCAAGAAATCTCTTCAATACTCCAGGAGCAGGAACGAGTAACGAGCCAATATTAAACCGGACGGAGGCGCCAGGAACAGGAGCGTCGGTTCAGCCGCGCGCGACGGACCCGCCTCATGAGAACAACATTGTGCCACAGTATGTTCCAACACCTCCTGGGCATTACTCCAACCCGTTGGACAACATTGTGGCCGCCGCTTCCTGATTGGCAGCCCTCCCAACTGACGGCGAATCACCAGTGGCGATTGAGGCACGACGGGCCAGAGATCTCCTTCAAACAGCTCTAAACCAGCAGCAGGCATATTCGCACAGTCGTGAGAGGATTCATTCCACCCCCCGTCCAAGCTGGAGCTATAGCAGGCACGTTGAGGATGAACCGGCTGTGTCAAGCAGTGCACGTCGCCGTAACTTGCCGCGAGGGCACAACACGGCAGGGGGAGGTGCTAATGCGCAGGATGTGGTGGATCATGGTCCCGCACGTCGAGAGGCCGAGTTAGCAGCTCTGCACGGAGCCCGTCAACCTACTCCGGTTCACCCTACCGCTTCAGTAGAGCCAGGTGTGGTATTCAGTTCCTTAGGGGCACCGTGTCTTACCCCCGCTTTGCATAATGTGAGACTGCCCAAGGATTTGGAATGACCTCGTAAGGTACCCAATTATACCGCAGATCTGCAACCAGAGGCATGGGTTGAAAGCTACGAGATGGCAATGGAGATGTTAGATGTGGATGAAGCAGTATGTGGTAAATACTTCACCATGATGTTGGAAGGAACAACTCGTACTTGGTTGAAGAGCTTACGAACTAACTCTGTCGGATCATGGGCCGAATTGAAGCATCGGTTTATCCAGAACTTCAAAGATACTTGTAAGCAACCCATGTCAATTATGGATCTGGCCGCTTGTGTCCAAGAGGATGGGGATTCCACGACCCATTGTGTAAAGTGGGTCTCAGCTATTTTGCATTCATTAGATCGTATCAATGCAGATACCGCAGTGCTAACGTTGCAGGGCAATTGCCATTTTCTGCCGCTCAAACAGAAGTTAGGAAGGTTCAAACGTCACTGCAATGATATGTCAACACTTATGGCCACTTTGGTTAAGTACGCCGATTCAGATAATACCAAAGACCCTGACTCAGAGGAGGACAAACCGGGGAAAGGGAAAAAGAACGGCAACACCAACGGTCAGCAGCATAATCCGGCAGGCCATGGGAACAATGGTAAGCGCAAGGCCGACAACAATTTGGACTTTGTGGCTAACACCAATGCTCAGGAGAGTGGTCAGCGCCGTAAGGGTAAGCAGCCCCAGAGGGGCGGAGGTTCAGGCCCCAATTTGGAGCGCCTGTTAAATCAACCCTGCCCAAAGAACTCCAATATGTTTCAGTATGATAATGGCCCGCCCGGCGGTTTAGGAGGTGGTTTCCACGAGCCAGGTTACGGAGGTGGCGGCTCCAGTTCAGGATTTCAGGGCAATCAAACTGGACACAACAATCAAGGGAACCAGGGCAACCAGGGAGGTTACAACCATTAGGGGAACCAGCAACAACAGCAGCAGTCGGGTTATCAGAGCAATCCTAAGCAATTGAATAGTGGGCAATATCACGTCTTCACCACTAGCTTGTGTAAGCGTGATCAGAAGCTTCACAAGAGGGCAGTGAACTCTGTTGAACTGGTGGTGCCTTAGTATTTGTGCTGGTCTGAGCAACCCATTTTGTGGAGTAGAGAGGATCACCCGCCCCGGGTTGACAATCCAGGTCATTTGGCCTTAGTGGTGGCCCCTCAAGTTGGGGGATATAAGTTCACTAAGGTACTCATGGATGGGGGAAGTAGTATCAACATCCTATATTATGATACCTTCTGTCATATGGGGTTGACAGATAAAAATCTTAAACCGTCAAACACCGTTTTCCATGGTGTGGTGCCTGGTAAGTCTGCATATCCAGTGGGCAAGATAGCTTTAGAGGTGGCTTTTGGAGATGATCATGATTCAAGATCAGAAACATTGACTTTTGAGGTGGTGAAAATCAAAAGTCGGTACCACACTCTGTTTGGGCGACCGGCTTACGCTAAGTTTGTGGCGAGGCCATGTTATGTTTATCTATAGCTTAAAATGCCAGGTCATAAGGGGACCATCACAGTAGATGGGAGCAGGAAGATCGCTTTGGAATGTGAGGAAGGTGATGCGGCTTATGCTGAGTCGGTCTGTGCCACGGAGGAGCTGAAGTTTTATAAATACCAAGTTGATCTGGTGGATATGACTTATTTAGAAAAACAAACTACAGAACACGATCCGGCATTGAAATTTAAATCGGCCACAGATACTAAGATGGTTGGTTTTGTTCCTGGCGATTCATCCAAGCAGTTCAGCATCAGCGCTAACCTCGATCCCAAATATGAAAGCGCGTTCATCGAGTTCATCCGTGAGAACCGGGACATCTTTGCATGGAAACCTTCGGACATGCCAGGTGTACCGAGGGAACTCGCTGAGCACACACTTAACATTGATCCTAAGTTTAGACCGGTCCGGCAGTTCCTCCACCGCTTCAATGAAGAAAGGCGCAAAGCTATTGATGAAGAGGTAGATCGGTTGTTGGCCGTAGGGTTTATCATGGAGGTCTTTCACCCGGAGTGGTTGGCTAATCCGGTGATGGTTCTTAAGAAAAACGACACTTGGCGTATGTGTGTAGATTACACAGACTTGAACAAGGCTTGCCCTACAGATCCCTTTACCCTCCCTCGTATTGATCAGATCATTGATGCTACGGCGGGATGTGACCATTTGTGTTTCCTGGACGCTTATTCTGGTTATCATCAGATCAAAATGGCAGTTAAGGACAAGGAGAAGACAAGTTTCATAACTCCCTTTGGAGCCTTCTGCTATGTCTCCATGCCCTTTGGGCTTAAGAGTGCCGAGGCGACTTATCAACGTTGTGTTCAGAATTGTTTACATAAGCAAATTGGGCATAATGTTCATGCATATGTGGATGACATTGTGATAAAGTCCAGGAAGGAGGAAACATTGATAGATGATTTGAGAGAAACCTTTGACAACCTCCGGATTTACAAGATGACGCTCAATCCGGAAAATATGTCTTCGATGTCCCGGCAGGCAAACTCTTGGGTTTTCTGGTGTCAAACAAAGGCATTGAGGCTAATCTGGAAAAAATCTCAACAATTACATCTTTGGCTAAACCGGCGTGTATCAATGACATTCAGCGTTTGGCCGGCCGGATTGCAGCTTTGAGTCGGTTTATCAGTCGTCTTGGGGAGAAGGCTATCCCTTTATATCAGATGCTAAAGAAAACAGATGATTTTGTCTGGAGTGGGGCGGCTGATAAAGCATTTGAGGATCTGAAGAGGCAGTTAGCTGAACCGCCTGTACTTGCAGGCCCGCTCGATAAAGAGTCGTTATTGCTGTATGTGGCTGCTAATGCCCGAGCTGTTAGCGTGGCTATTGTGGTGGAGTGCAAGGAGGTTGGAAAGGAGTATCCGGTTCAACGGCCGGTTTATTATATCAGTGAGGTACTAATTGAATCAAAGCAGAGGTATCCACATTGGCAGAAACTGGTGTATGGGGTGTTTATGGCAAGCCGGAAGCTCAAACATTATTTTCAGGGTCATCCTATCACAGTGGTCAGTTCAACCCCTCTGGGAGATATCATTCAAAACAGAGAAGCAATTGGCCGGATTGCCAAGTGGGCTATTGAGCTTGGACGTCACGGGCTCAAATACATACCTCGCACAGCGATTAAATCCTAAGCACTCGTGGACTTCATCAATGATTGGACAGAATTGCAGGCACCAGAGGAAAAGCCAGATAACACGTATTGGACTATTCACTTTGATGGATCCAGACAGTTGGAGGGCTCGGGGGCTGGAGTCATACTAACTTCCCCATGAGGTGACAAGTTTTGTTATGTCCTCCGTTTAATATTCCCTTGTATTAACAATGCAGGTGAGTATGAGGCCTTACTCCACGGTCTTCGGATGGCTAAGGAGATGAACTTAAGCCGGGTTAAGTGCTTTGGGGATTCAGACCTGGTGGCTCAACAGGTGTCTGGCACTTGGGATTCTAAAGACCCACTCATGGCTGCATATCGATGAGAGGTGGACACAGTGGCTGGTCACTTCAAGGGTTATTAGGTGGACCATATAGACCGATGAAATAACGGAGCGGCGGACGCTTTAAGCCGCCTTGGTTCTCAGCGTAAACCGGTCCCACCAAATGCTTTTCTTGACGTGCTGCATAATCCGTCGGTCAAGGTACCAACAGAAGAGGTGTTGGCTATTCCTGACCCGGAGGCTCAATTGGTGGCAGTTTTGCATGTAATACCGGATTGGACAATCCCATACCTGGCTTACATGAACCGGGGAAAGTTACTGGAGGATGAAACATCGGCCCGGCAGATAATCTGTCGTTCCAAGTCAATGACCATACTCAATGGAGAGTTACATCTTTACAGTGTATCAGGGGCAATTCAGCATTGTGTCTCTCCTCAAGAGGTTTGTGAGATTTTGCAAGAAATCCATGAAGGGGATTGTGGTCACCACGCCAGTTCAAAGTCTTTGGTAGCTAAAGCTTTTCACCACAGTTTTTATTGGTTAATAGCTCATGCTGATGCAGAGGATTTAGACAAAAGATGTAACGGTTGTCAAAAATTCGCACGCCGTGCTCATATTCCAGCTCAGGAGTTGAGAATGATTCCAATAACATGGCCGTTTGCGACTTGGGGGCTTGATATGGTTGGACCCTTAAGCGCTCCAAGGACAAAAAGACCCACTTATTAGTGGCAGTTGACAAATTCACCAAATGGGTGGAAGCAGAGCTAGTCAGTAAGTGTGATGCAGCCACGGTGGTTCAATTCATCAAAAAGGTGATATTCCGGTTTGGCTTCCACACAGTATTATAACTGATAATGGTACTAATCTGTCAAAGGGAGAGATGGAGGAATTTTGCCAACGTGAGAAAATCCGGCTTGATATAGCATCGGTGGCTCACCCCCAATCTAATGGTCAAGCGGAGAGGGCAAATCAAGAAAATTTGAGAGGTATTAAACCCCGGCTTATGGTTCCTTTGAAATGGACACCGGATTGTTGGGTTGAGGAGTTATCATCTGTGTTATGGAGCATCAACACCACACCCAACAGATCTACGGGTTACACGCATTTCTTCATGGTTTATGGAGCGGAGGCAGTTCTTCCTAGTGACATACGTCACGACTGGCCCCATGTGGCAGCTTATATTGAAGCTGATAATGAGACAACACGTCAGGACTCACTGGACTTGTTAGATGAGAAGCGCGATCTTGCAGCAGCACATTCGTCGATTTATCAACAAGATCTCCGACGTTATCACAGCCGCCAGGTTAAAACCAGAACCTTTCAAGAGGGCGATTTGGTGCTCCGGCTCATCCAGGATCAGACTGATATGCACAAGTTATCCCCACCTTGGGAAGGACCCTTTGTGGTCAGCAAGAATCTGCACAACGGGTCATACTACCTCGTTGATGTTCGAGAGCACAAGACTCACGTAAATCGGAGGAGGAGACCAAGCGCCATGGAATATAGCTCTTCTTCGGCCTTACTATACTTGAGCCACAGGCTCTTCATATGTACATATTTATGACAATGTATATATTATATAATAAATCGAAGCCTCGAATAAAGCGGGTTCTCTCTTCTTTTTACATCATGTGTGTGCTTACAAGAGTTTTTACTGACAAAATAGAGTTTTGTTAAACCGGCCTCTGCAGCTGCACATATCTAAAGAAAATCACTAGCGGGCTTGGTCATATCTGAACCATAGCTACACCTCTTGATCGGTTTGAAACCACAAAGGGATATCACTAGGGGGCTTGGTTGTTTTCACACCATAGCTACACCTCTTGATCGGTTTAACACCACAAAGGGATGTCACTAGGGGGCTTGTTTGTTGTCACACCATAGCTACACCTCTTGATAGGTGTTAAGCCAAAAGGAAATTATGTGGAGCCAAAGAGAGTGTTGTATTAAGCACAGCTCAAACATAGCTAACCACCGAGCACAGCTAACATATTACATGGGGGCTCTTTGCTTCTCAAAGAACAATGATTTTTGAGCCCTTGTATTAGGCTATCAAGCCAGGCTTGGAAGCCAGGTGTATTCACCTAAAACCCGGGTTATCCTGCCTCTTTAAGTAAGTCACTCCGTCCAGGTAAACCTGGTATGACCCATCGAACGTTTGACAAGTCAATCCCATGGACCCTGAACTTGTCACAGTTAAATCAATGATTGGTTAAAGATTGAGGTCCATCTAAAAAAGGCTTTGTAAATTGTTTAACTCAGTGGCCTGGCAGCCCATGAAAAGCCTCGATTTGGAGCCTGGCAGCTCGTAAAAAGCCTTGCATGTTCTTTTTGAGTTCTATTTGCCAAGTTTTTCGCCTTTGTTGAGGTTCATAATATTTTCTAATAAACCGGCGTCCTTGACCCGGCTTGGCTTTCAACTACAAGTTGTCTGTACATGATCAGTTGTAATCTGGCGTTCATTAACCCGGTCTAGTTCTGACTAACAAGTCGCCATTGTTATAAGGAAAACCCGATGTTTATTATATCCTGGTAAGGTTTATTATCATAATCCGGCAAATTAAGGATGGAGTTATCAATGCTTCGGATTGGTGTTTACACCTTTACCATACAAGAAGTTGGTCAGCCAATGAGGTATGTTGCAGATATTATTTTTTATAAAAACTTTGATCCAACTATTGTATATTTTTGGGCATCATGACCCGTCCAGTGGTAAACCACTAGGACACTTTCAAGTTCATGTATCCAGGAACACAAATCATCATGGGCTATGCATAAATATATCCCAAAAAGTGGAACAAGTTTTCAAAATGTCAAAGCACCACAAAACATGCTCGATGGCATGACAGATAAAGAAGTTTTGCTATCCTATTACAAGAAGCTTCAAAACGGCTCCAATTGAATAATTGTTTTTAAGCATTGGCACACAATAGCTGGTAAACC
Organism: Triticum monococcum; assembly: GCA_034509565.1. NCBI lineage: Eukaryota > Viridiplantae > Streptophyta > Magnoliopsida > Poales > Poaceae > Triticum > Triticum monococcum. The sequence continues at coordinate 632,005,457 of CM067843.1, forward strand.
GGCTACCGGTTTAAGATGCTTCGTGTGGATAGTTTGACGGTTGAGGGTCATTGGGTGTAATCACTTCTTCTCCATCCCTCCCTAGACTCTGCAAATCAATCATTGACCAATCGATTCCGATTAAAGCTTGAAACACGACTTCTTCATGGATAAGGCTGGAGGGGTTAATATTTGGGACGTAAGTATGCTTACGGATTGGAGGCACAAGTTCTTCGACTTCATGGATTTCGGCAGGCTGTCTCTTCCCTTCAGTGTCGTAAGCCGGCTGGAAATGAGATAAGTCTATGTCTTCTGCCAGTTTGCTGGCTATTGGCCGCATCTCTTTTGTCAGCCTTCGGAGATCATCATTATCGAAGTTTGAACCATCCTCCTTCACACCTGGATATCCTTTAATGATGTCATGCGCTTCAAGATCTGGAATCCATGCTTTGGCCTGGATTAGTGCGGTCAATGCTCCTGCTCTTGCGGCTGCCTTCTTTAGTTCGGTAATCCGGCTGGTAACATGGCCAGCTTCTCAAGAGTTTCTTTTATCAGTGATGGCTCCGGTTTATTGTAGGCTGCAGTGCATATAGCACGCTGGGATCCAGAGTAAAGCTGTTCTATTAAGGTATACACCGCTTTAAGCTTCATCCGCATATCAGCACCCAGATGAGTAATGCGAGTGCCTGTCATGGTTTAAATATCATCCAAACTGGTAAATAATAAGGTCTCATGAATTGGAAAAACAGCATAATGAGATACTTACCAAATACAGCGGACGTCATAGCGTTGATTTGCCGCTTCAAACCAGTTAGTTCATCTACAACTGGCTTCAGGGCTGCTTCGGCATCCTCAGCTCTTTTGGTTAAACCGGCCTTCTCGGTTTCCCAGTCAGCATGTTCTTTGTTAAAAGACTCCCTTAGCTTTTCCATAGCTGTCAGGGCTTTGGTCAGCTCCTCCTTGGCTTTCACAGCCTCTGCTTGTTGGTACTTCACGTTCTCTTGCAAATCAGCGGTTCGGGCATCTCTATTGCTTAGTTCAGCCTGTAACAGCGAAGATATGTCAACAACATGATATGTATTTCTAAGTACTAAGCGTATAACAAGTTATGCACTTCGTACTTGGGGGCTAATGCCTATTTTCTCTATTATCAATACATCTTTCATAAAGTCTCCAGAACAATGCAAGCATTATCCTTGACACTTGGGGGCTAATGTACATCTATTCAAAACGGACGTATGGATTCAAGACCCGGATTACCTCGCAAAGCTAAACTGGACTTTGGGAGCTACCCGAAGGAAAGCTACATAATTACATTGGTAAAGTATTGGTTTTGTTTTCACTAAGGACCTGGCATTTTGAGGGTCAGCAGGAGACGATTAAAGTACTACAATGTCCCGGTTTAAGATTAGCATCATAAAACGGCCCTAGGGGGCTACTTGGGCTAGTGTTTCAACTTTTGGAATCAAGAAATAAAGGGAGATGAAAATACCTCATAGCGTTCCTTCATCAGGTTCACCAAACCGGCTTCATAGTCACGGTTTGAGTGCAGACGGTTTAAAAAACTGGAGTGAAGTTCTTCAGCACTGAGATGAGCATAGCTTGATAGGTCAGTGCTCCATTTACCCTTTTCCCTAGCAGCACGCTCTTCTTTGGCACTATGTTGGGCCAAGATTACAGGATGGCCAGGTGAGCTGTGGCCCATGCCAGTAATGATAACATCATCTCCTTGGCCTTCAGTAGTTTTTGCAGGTGATGATGGAGTATCAGTACCTCTCACTGGACTAGCCCGGTTTGGAGCTGCCAGTTCAGTGTCACGCACAACAGGATCAGCTTCTGGTTGTTCATCAATATTTTGGTCTTGAAGGGGCAGTTCATCAAAGGTAGCTTCAGCATGAGGACCCTCCGGTTCATGAGTTTGGTCCGGTTTACCTATTTGCTCTTCTTCAAAAACCGCTTGTTCTTCTGACGGATTGTTGACCCGAGCTCTCTTGCTGGGTCTGGCTTTGGCCCTGCAAACAAAATTAAAAGAGGTTTAGCATCTTATTCAAGATTTGCAACGCATTTGAAGAAAAGGTTTGAATGCTTATACCCAGCTACGGTTTTAAGAGGAGGGAGTTGGGTTGCTGTTGACTCGCCGGAAGATGAGGGAGGTGTCACCTGATAATTTGAATCGGACGGATTAAGAGGTTGTCTGAAATAACCTGCCTTGGGATAAGAATTGTCAGAAGTGGGAGAGACCTCAGATCGGCGCTTTCAAACTGGGGTATCAGGTAAACCGGCCGAAGTGACCTATGCTGGGTTGTTCGGCGAGCTTCATGCTGCTGCATCTTCAAAATAAATGTTGGATCCAAGTAAGCAAGAGGATGAGAAAAGCTTACTTTCCGGACTCTTGACGGGTTTTTTGTGTTGGCATAGAGTCTAAACCGGAGGAAAGGGTAATTACCTCTACATCATTAGCATGGCTGCCTTCTACGTCCTCCTGATAAAGATCATTGTTAATGAGGTGCATGAAAAGGGAGCCAAGTGAGTCAAGTTCTACCTCAACTTCCGGGTCATCTGCATCTTCATCAAGTTCCATGTTGATCCGGTCAGTTGTTTTCCGCTTTGAGGTACGCTTGACGGCTTTGGTTTTGGGATGGGATGGCTTTTCCGCTTTATCTGTGGATTTCCGCTTCCAGAAGGGATCATCACCCTGTTTATACACAAACATAAGAAAGTTTACAAGTTGAACAATTTAAAGATATCAAAGATAAAAAGGAAGCATAGTCCTTACAGCAGGCGGTTTATTTTGAGTGTAGAAGGGGTTCAAGCCGGTTTGGCTACAGACTAATTTCGGTTCATTCAAAATTTTCTTAACGCCTTCAGTGACCTCTTCATCGGTTATCTGAATGTTGATGTGACATTGGGGGTCTTCTAATTCACCGGTATACTCACACATTAAACTGGGGCGGCGGCTTAGTGGCAAGACGCTCCAAGATATCCAGCAACGCACAAAATCAAGGCCTATTAAACCGTTGGCCATAAAGGCCCGGAGCTTGGCGAGTTGAGGGGCATATTTGGCTCGTTCTATAGAACTTAAACGTTGCGGCATTGGATGAGTGTTGGAAAGTCGGTGATCACGATATCCTGGAAGAGGGTTCTCATCTTCAGGAGAGGTATCTACGCTATAGAACCAAGTCTGGTTCCATTCCTTAGGGTGACTGTGCAGTTTGGCATGAGGGAATTCAACTTCTTTCCGCTTTTGAATAGAGACACCACCAAGTTCACTGTTGGGACCATTTACAAACTCCGTACATCGGTTCAGATAAAAAAGTCCTAGAATAGCTCAGCAGTTGGTTCTTCTTGTAAGTATACTTCACAGAAGACTTGGAAGTTGCATAGATTGGACACCGAGTTGGGTCTGATATCTTGAGGATGGAGTTGGAAACTGGCAAGACCATCTCGAAAAAACTTCGACCTGGGCGGTTTGAAACCACGGCCTATGTGGTCGACAAAGACCACTACCTCACCCTGCCTCGGGGTAGGAGGATTTTCTGTTCCTGGAACTCGCCATCGAATTTCTGTTTTCTTGGGCAAGGTGCCCATACTGACCATTCCGTTCAACTGTTCTTTGGTGATCCGGGAAGGAGCCCAGTTGCAAGTGGCAAACCATTTGGCCATTGTGAAACGAAAAGCTGAAAAAGAAATGCCGATTTACAAATATTCATGGTGGTGCGCAGGATGCAATGGAATAAAGATATACAGATGTGTGAAATTGCGTAAACCGGAGATTGATACAATAATGACTGACAAGGTCATATCAAGGGTATACATGTGTTGTTAAACCGGGCTGTTACAATGAATGTAAAGGGGGTTTGCCGGTTTACCAGGGGACTAATGGTATGAGATAGATTGTTTTTACAAGGGTAAACCGCCTACATGGTAAAAAGGATACAGATCTAAGGCGAAAAAGGCTAATTAAGGTAAAACAGATTTCATAGTTTGGCATGGGAATTTCAGATCTATCGTGCGTTGGATAATCAAAATATATTCTATTCTAATCTCAAGTGCTCAAAAGGTTCAGCAAGTTCAGATGAGTTTGATATCGAGTAGATGCCTTAACAAGAAGAAAGGAGTTTAAGCTACAAAGGGCGCTGAAAACAATCAGATCTAACTGGCCATTGATGTTACTAAAGGAGGAACAACTTCAGGTTATGAAGAACACCGAACCCTAATGGCGGATCTGGGGTGAGGAGAAAGGAACTTACTGGTGCAGGAGGAAGCAGCGGAGGATCACCACGTGTCTCTGGTAATGGTCAGGTTGATGCAGTGGCCTTTGTCGAAGCAGAAGTGAAGCTCGGAGACGGCGGCGGCGCTCAGGAGCAGAGGTGTTGCGAGGAGGAAGAAGAAGTGAAGGAGACAAAAGGGAAAAAGGAGAAGGACCCGTGGCCCTATTTGTAAGGCGAAGCGATAAAGCGACAAGTGCATAAATCGAGGAGCTGGAAATGGATAAGTATTAAAAATGACGCCTCGAGGGTTGAAACGATCGTTAATGAAGAGCATCTTTGGCTTCAACGGGTAGATGACATCATAACGATTGGGTGCGGGTTTAAAGGATGACTTCGCGGCGATTTACCAGATTTATACAAAGATGTCAGAGCAAAAAAAAATTCTAAGTGATGGAAGATTGACATGAACCAGTTCAAACCAATCTGGGGCCTAATGTTGGGGATATTACTACTGGACGTAAACCGGCCAGGAGCAGCCAGATTAACTTTATGAAGATTAGAAGCCCATGAAGACGTAAGAATGATGGCGCTTTATGAAGTCCCAAGGCCCAAAGGCGAGTTAAAGCCTGTAGATATAAACCGACCTTATTATGTAACTTGCATTGTAAGATAGGAAGTATAGAGACCGAACCAGACACATTTATGATCCGGCTTCGGGACTTTGTAAACCGGCGGGCATCAACCTACGTATATAAAGGGACGACCCGGCAGCGGTTTAGGGACAACACACAACAACTCGAGGGCCAGTCAAAGCAGATTCGCTCCCTGGTCATCAAAACCCTAGCAATACCAATCACAACTAGACGTAGGCTTTTACCTTCATCGAAGGGGCCGAACTAGTATAAACTTCCCGTGTCCCCTTGTCCAATTTAACCCCTTTAAGCTAACCTGTTGCGATGGCTCCACGACTAAGTCCTTTCACAAGGACATCTGCCGTGACAAACCCACGACAGATGGCCTGGCCAACGGTGGAGTAGCGCTTCATCGCGAAGCGTGCAAAGCAGAGCTGCTAGCAGCAGGAGGCGGGAGGTGGTCCCGGCGGTGCTGGAGGAAGAAGACGAGAGATTGAAGATGGATGCCGGTCGTTGGATGTAAATCCAACGGCTAACATGTCAGAATCATTTGTTGACTAAATTGACAATGACTTGCGTTGGCTTCGACCTATTGGCTCACATTTCAGCCTCCAAAAATATGGCACGTATTCAACCCATGTTTTCAGAATTTACAGTCTTTTTTTGCGCAGTAGAATTTACAGTCAATTTGATCTTTTTTTGGATTACAGCCATTAGCCGGGCTGGGTGAACCAATAATGTAGCGTCCATGCGGCCCATTTATTTTATTTGCTAAAAAATTACAGGCCATTTGCACTTTCTCGAAATACACGATTTTGCTGGGCTGATTCTAACTATAATGTTGGGTTGGGCCAGCTATCTTATCAAAAAATAAAAAGGGGCTGAGAATTTTGTTATAAATATATTTAAATAATAAGTGATATTATTACATTTGTCCTTAAATCTTACCAAGCTTTTGTACACAATCACTAGGATTTTCGTGCCAAAACAATCCGGGATTTTATTTGTTAAGAAATTATTTTTATATGTTAATAAGATGTGGGATATTATTTTCTTACATATGTAAGTATTTGTTAAATATATGATGACAATAAAAATAATATATAATAACATATAAAATAATTTAAATATATATAATATAGTTAGAAGGGAAACATAAGTTGGACCTGGCGTTCCTATTCTTATATAGAAAAATAGAACAGACCTCTGCGTTTTCTTCAAAAAAAATACATAAATTGGGCTGCCAAAAATAAAACCTCGGATGGGAGGTCCTTAGGCCGGTCGATACATGACGGCCCTAAGAAAATACAAACAGGCCTATGGACCTCCAATCCGAGGTCGTGGGCTGCGCATGTTAAAAATGAAAGCCTAGACGGGGCAGCCCAAAACCACGTCCAACACTTGCCAAAACTGCGTCCCTCGTTTTCTGTGTGTTTCGCACACTCGACATTGTGTGGGCATTTTGACTGTGCATCATATGAAGATCTGCTATGCATGAATGTTGATCAGCATGATGTTAACTGGCTGGTAGTTCCATTTTTGACCATGAATAAAACTTCCAACATGATGTTAACCCTGTTTGAAAAGGCCGTGTTAATATAAATGCTCTGCCTCTGAAAGTTGCAGTTTCTTATCTAAAACTGAACTTGCAGTTTCTTCTCTGAGAATCACATTGTCTACACTTTTATACTCCTATGAAACTACATTTTTAAGTGCTAAAAATAGATCTCGAGAATTCATAAAATACTTCACATGCTCAATACTGCAAATCAGAAATTCAAAAGACATTCATATTTGAAAGTACTCTCAAAATACACAACACAAAACACAATTCACAACCTGCAAATACTGACAACCCTAAGGTCCTCCTGACAATTCACAACCTCCCCGACTATTGGGATGGGGGGGGGCAGCCCCCTCCTCTTCCTCAGCGGCAGACAGCCGCCCCGTGAGACGATGTGAACGGCGAGGGAGACGATGGAGGGGAAGCATCATCGGGCCAACTGCTTTTCTCCTCTTGCAGTTGGGTTCGGTCGATGAAGACTCCACCGGCTCGCTCTGGCAGGACACCCTCACAAACGGCACCCTGTAGATGCTCAATCCTTCAATCTCCGGTGGATGCTCCATCTGGGATCGATACTCCCACCACCGCTCCCTCATGAACGGATTCGGTGAATCTGTTTGCTCCATGGCCCAGAGGAGCAGCTCTATGTACTCCGACGCGACTCCCTCCGGAAGTATCGCCACCTTTTTGCTCTGTTGGAGATATTTGGCCATGGATGTCGCCATCGCCACTAGTTGGTCCTTGTTGTCAAACCAAGACTGTATCTCCAACATCCTAGCTAGCTTCATAGGGTCGCCGTCTGAGATCCTCACGTATCGGTTGTACTCCTCCATCGATCTACTTCTCCACAACACCTTCACTCGCCGGCGGTGGTTTTTGAATGGTAGAGGAGAGGGGCAGCGCTGGTTTTGGATTAGAACGGGAGAGGAGCGACGCTGGTTTTGGACTGGAACAGGAGAGGAGGGGCGGTGGTTTTGAAATGGAAGAAGAGAGGAGCGGCGCTGCATTTAGATTGGAACAGGAGAGGAGCGACGGTGGTTTAAGAGGAGAAGATAATTAAATTACCACATATTAGTCCCATTTTTATTAGACCCGCTGTAATTAAATCACCATATATTACACTGATTCCACTGCTCGTTGCGTACGCTGATTGGGAGAAATAAATACCCAGCCGTAGCATGCACTAGGGATGTGCGCGTGAGGCTTGCATGCGGTTGCATGCATAGGGAGGCGAGACGATTCAACTAATTAATGCAGCTCCTACTCGTCCCCGCACGTCCTTCAATACTACAATGATTCGCTCCTAGTCATCCCATCCATTCACATTACAGTAGTTCCACTAATCCTAACCCTCCTCCCAAATCCATGGCGTCCCAAATCTCCACGATCGGCGGTGAGTACAAGGTTAGAACCATCATCGACGATGAGTTTGATGTCATCTACACCCGTTCTTCCACCATGGTGAGAGGATGCCTTTCTCGCTCCAGACGCATGTTCGAAGACTCAGATGATGAGTGGGTCGCTGGGCTAGATGTTGAGTACACCACAGTCCTGGGACCAGAGAAGGATCTAAATGACGAAGAGAGGAAGAAGCCTACCATGATCCAGGTTTGCGTGCATGACTTATGCTTGGTCTACCACATATGCCATGTCGACGTTGAGTGCCAGGATTTTAAGGACTTCCTCAAGAGCAACCTAGTCAAATTCGTTACTGTAGACTTTGGTAATGACAAAGATGTCCTGCATCGGATACGCCTTGTTGTAGGCAACACCTTCGACCTCTAGAAGAATCGGCTGGTGTCCTCTCGTCAGCCTTCAATGCTGACCCTGGCAGGAGCCATGGTTCATCCTTCGTACGGTAAACTGGAGAAAACTCCATACACGTTTCATCATCATGCATGGCAGCGGAATGTACTAGATATAGACCACATCCACTACTCTGCAATGGATGGCTACCTTTGCTTCAATATCTACAAGGGTTGGATGAAAAGCAACAGCCAAGTGTGCGGTTCAAGCAAAGAACTATCGGCCAAGAGGAAGAGGGACAAGGACGGAGTCGAGGACGTGGACGAGGACTCCGAGTAAGGTGGTAGTGTCGTTGCTCATGGTGGTTCTAATGCAGTGTCTACCGGAATAGTTGCAAAGTTTAATTTCAGGTGTGCTTAATTTAATTTGAGGGGTGTGTTGTGCTGAGCCCCAAGTAGAACTATGTTATGTTTCTTCTCGTTACTTTAACTCTTCAGTACGTACATACTACTATTTCTTACATTTCATATTTTAGTTGGTATAGTACTACCACTCGTTTCTTCACATTATATACATACAATATATATGGCCAACATCATATAGCCAGCAGTTTAGTTGTCAAAGAATTTCAGGGTGCTTAGTTTTGTCAAAGAATTCAAGGATGCTTAGAGGGTGCTTGGATCCAAGGGACTTATTTTAGTCTGACTAAAAATAGTCTCTTTAAGAGGCTAAAGTTCCAAGCACCCCTGACTAAAGAGGGGCTAAAACTAGTCTTGAGACTAAATTTTTTAGTCAGGGGTACCCCTACAAAAATGTGGATTAGTCCTCTCTCTACTCATTTAACTCCTATCCTTTAACATAGGCGAGTTCTGGATTGGAGGGTTTGGAGGATAATAAATGCTCATTAACTTGATTTTAGCCTTTTTAGTATTTGGATCCAAGCATGGGTGAGGCTAGCATGTTTTAGTCCCACTACTTTTAGTCATGGGACTAAAACGTATCCAAGCACCCTCTTAGATTTATTTGAGGGGTGGGTCGCGCTGGACACCATTATTGTGACTAGCCTTTTTAATAGTACTATATGCATAATTTGGCGACGAACGCTCTCTATATGTACCACCTTTTTTTTAATTTCATGTTTTGCTCCATGGCCCAATCCATCGATACTACTGCTGTACAAAAGTATACATTTTTTAAAAGGCTAGAGGGCGGGGCAGTCTAGCTTGGTCAGTTTCACGAGAGGCGAGGGCCTTTGTGATTTGACGGCTCATTACTGCTGGAAGGCGGGGCCTTGTGATTTGACTGCTCGTATAAATGCGCCGACGACCTGACCGAGGAGGAGCAAAGAACCGTGCGGTATACTCAAGTTTTCCACTTGAGTAGTACTACGATGGAGGAGCACTAAACACGACAGCCCAATGCCATATGGCGATAAAAAATGATCTAATTTGCTAGTCCTCTCATTGTTAGCATTGTTCTATTCATTCCCTGAAAAAAACCATTGTTCTATTCATGCCTCGCAGAGAACATGACACGTGCGGCGAAACACCCGAAGCCAAAGATGAAACACATGAGCAAAAGAAGAGGGAAGATTATCACCCCAAATGATCTAATTTGCCACGAAGTCCTAACTGCTTCTTCATCGCCTCCACGACCTCCATCTCCTTGTGCGTCTCCTCAGCCATCGTCTTCATTCTGTCCATGACGCGGGATTTCTCGACGTGAGCCTTCATCATCTGTTCGACGGCCGCATTACGTACCTTGACAGCAGCCGGGTGCTCGATGCGGAGCTTCGCCAACTCCTCCTTCTGTTCCATGATGAGGGCCTGTAGCATCTTCACCGAGGAACTACTATTCTCATGCAGCTTCTTCCAGCCGGCGTTCTTCTCCTTCAACAGGTCGATCTCGTGGCAGAGCTTCGCCTTGTCCTCCTGAAGTCGCAGGATTTCATCGGTCGCCTTCTTCTGCGAGGCAATGCTCTTCTTCAGCAGCATCACCAAGCCGGCGGTCAACTCCCCCTGCTGATTGAGCTCTGTGGGCATGTCGTCGAGGTTCTCCTTCAGCAACTCCATCAAGCCTTGGATGAACTCCTTCTGCTTATTGAGGTGCTTATTGAGCTGATCGGGCATGCCGTCGAGGGATAACGACTCCATCTCCCCCGGCTCAGCATGTTCGCCTCCATGGCTAGGTCGCTCCTGGGAGCCATCGCCTGCCCGTGAGAGATCTTTTGAGGTCTCTACGTGGCGGAGAGCCCTCTCTTTTTTTCCGTAGCCTTGGTTGCCGCTCCCTTGTAACGAGTAGTTCTCGACCTAGAGCTCTGCTCACCGGCCATGGCAACGACGGACGAAGAAGAAGCACTTATGAGGAGGAAAGGTAGAGTAATTTTCGGTTAGGTAGTTCCCCTTTTTATAACCTAAGTACTAGCACTAGTACTAATACCTATATAGTGGGAACACATTCAGGTTTGGTACGTACTAGTAGGTGTGAGCAGGCTTTCGAATGTGATGGGAACAAGGTAAAGATTAATTGATGGTTTTGATTCCAAGGCCCGAAACGGCTCCCGATGAGTTTAGCGGAACATAAATTTCAAGTACTACACTGCTCAAATACGTAAATATTATGTTACTGTCAAAAATTGGCACAAAATACGAAGGAGACCAATGGAAGTACTACTAGCAACCCACGATTTAACTACTCGCATGCGCACAGTGGAGTAATAATGTCTTTCTTTTGCCCTCACGTCCACTCAATTTGCATGCGCTGTATTAATTGACCATCAGTGAAGTGAACGACTTTACACGCGTCAAATTATCACATGGGGTGGATCTTGGAACAAAATTGCGTCCGCCCGTGTACCCGCGTGTGCGTGCGAGGGAATGAGTGCGTGTGTGGCGTGCATGCACATCTTCGCTTCGTGCATGTACCGCCAGTATGGCTCAGGGAGGACGAGTACATTCTTCTGGAACCAGCAGCATGTCACTGTGATCAATCCATGCAAGGAGGTCGCGACAACGCCTCCACATGTGCCACGTGGCTTCATGAACTGTAAGAGAGACACTGTGTAGCGTGCGATTGGTATTCTAATTTACGTGTTTTGCACATACTCGAAGTACTAGTAACGTACACGTGCATTGCACGCATCAGATTTTGCAACCAAATTATGAATAAATACCACACTATAGCATGTAAGCTCTGGGTCATATATGCCTGATGTTGCCCCTCGTTTAATTCTTATAGTTCATCTCATTCAAAATCAATTAGTTTTTATAAAAAAGCTAAGAACGCGGGAATAGGAAAAACATGGGATTATAGTGGAATGTCGTCTTGAATCCTATAGGATTGTACGAGTGTTGTTTGTGCATAGAAAAACGCAGAATTCTTTCAAAGAGGTTTGAGTGGATGGGATGTTTCCTATGAAATCTAGTGCAAGTGAATCATATGGAAAAATTCATATGGTTTACAATCCTACGAATCAAACAACCAAGATAGGAAAAATTCCTAATGATTAGAATCCTCCAAAATTCCTTTGAGAATCCTTTGAATCAAAGAAGCCCTTAATCTATTTTATGATTCATGGAATTGTGCGTTGTAAAGCATAAAGTAAAAACAAATAATGGAAATTCAACTAGAAAAAAAGTTTGGGCAGTTATGATACGAAAGATTCTAGAACAAAAGAGAACCACTGTTGTTTTGAGGTTTGTGCATTATGCTTAAGTTCAACCATGGAGTCTGCTAGATTGTACATGTGGCAAAATCCGATGGGGGGCTAGAAGATGGTGCCAGGGGCCGAGTGGAGGGAGACTATGAAGGAATGCACAAGTGCTAGATCGATATTTAGAGGGAGGGGGCGAACACGTGCGCTGTTGCGCGCAGTGGAGGGGCCATGAAAAATAAATGTTCTAGGGGGCCAAGCATTGCTAATCCTTTACGAGGAGGGTCAATTCATGAACTTAAACCATTTTAGCAGCAATTGTCTAATGATCGCATTCATATTAGCCTCGATATATAGTGATGTTAGGGGGGAGGGGCAGGGCCCTTACTACCCCCTATCTTTGCCATTGTGCAAGCGTCTGAGAGATGAAGCGGAAGGCATAGATGATGAGAGGGGGACGTTGGTTATAAAGTTAATGTGGGTGTATTAGCTATATATGTTAATCCTATATAGAGAGGTATAGATTGATCGATGTGGACGTGGGAAAGAGGGTGAGACCTCACTGGATATATCAATTGATCGGTTTGTGTGGAAAACTATGAAAGACCTAGCTATATACACACATACATAGAGGAACATCGATCGTTGCGCATGCACGCGTGAGAGATAAAGGATGCCCGATATGATGGAGAGGGGGATGTGTGTGGGTGTGTGCCTTCATGGGAGACTGACCTGAAGAAAAAGATTGCATGCGTGCGATGGATAATGCCGACTAGTAGTGTTTGTGCATGCATGCACGAGAGAAAGTTAGTGGTACAATTATAAAGAGAAGACTACTGTGTGGGTGTAAAAGAATAGGTGAGGTCATAATCAATGTAAAGTTGAATTCAAATATTTGAATAAGAGATCCTGATGTTTGAAAGCCATGCATGCATGAATATAACGGAGATCTGCGTGGTATGGTTTGGAAACGAGCATGTTGTAATGTATCCACATTGAACAAGATCAGACTGATTTGAATTTGAGATACTGATGGCAGACATCATTGGCCACATCGCATCCGTGCATGGACACACTATTCTAATTGGAGATGATGGGCGGCTTTCGCATTACGTATCTATATCTATACCCCTATATATATATTATATATTATATTTATTTTATATTGTGTGCGGGTAACTTTAACTTTGAAAGATGGTCGTTGGATGAGGCGAATCCGATGGTCCAAAGATGGAAAATTTGAGCACTACTGGCCGTTGGATATCATCTAGATTCCACCAGATTTCGCCAGATGTATAATCTAGAAGACTCCATGGTTGAACTTAAGCATAATGCACACACATCAAAACACAAGAACTTCTTATTTGTTCTAGAATCTTCCATATCAGAATTGCCCAAATGTTTCTCTACGTGATTTGCAATTATTTGTTTTTACTTTATGTCTTACGACACACAAATCCATGAATCTTAAAATAGATTCGCTTTCTTATAAAAACTAGATGATTTTGAATAAAATGAACTATAAGAATTAAACGAACATCTACATCATGCATATATGACTCAAAGCTTGCATGCTATAATGTTGTATTTATTCATAATTTGGTTGCCAAATCTCATGCATGCAATGCACGTGTACCTTACTCTAGTCTAAATGGTGTTTGTGTGTGTTGTGCGTGTTGAGGTGCAAATTGTCTTTTTTGGGTACACGTTAAGCTTGTTCTACCGAAATTTCAAGCCGCGCTTTGTTATGCCAAAAATTCAAGCTAGCGTCTCTCTCTATCGTGATGCGAAACTCCCGCCTCTTCAACCCACGCCTTGTTAGCCCGAAATATTTAAGATATATCTTTGTCTCGTTGTGCTCCGACAAATCCCTCCATCTCAACCCGCGCCTTGCTATTCCGAAATTACAACACGCACGAAAAATCCCACCTCCTGTGAAATCCCGACACGCGAAATGCCCGTGGTACCCCAGAACCGAAAGAACCGCCTCAAATCGGTGGGGGTACTTCCGTAACTTACCCCACATTTCGGACAAGCGCGTCTCTAAGCCATGGTTCCCCACTGCCATCCCATCCGCCCACCCATTCATACACCGAGGCCGCAAAAACCCGCGACGAAACCCCACACCCTGCTCCATCCGCCACCCAACCAGAGCCTCTTCCCCGATGACGTCGTCCACAGCAACACCTCGACGTCCCTCATCCACCATACCGGATGAGGATCCGTCGTCGATCTCATCGTCCCGCCGGTTCAGCCACCCCGTCCTCCACCTCCAAGGAGCTGCCCCAACGTTCCCCTCATCTTTCGCGCCACCTCCATTCCCACACCGCCGTCTTCACCTGCACCACCGAAAGAGCATCATCATCACCGTTTCCTTGGATGAAGCTGCAGCCTAATCGGCGCCACCAAAGTGGTTGTACACTAATCGCCGCAATTTCTTCTTCATTCGATCTCACGGTGCTGCCCGCGCTCGGTCCCGAGCCGACACGGCGCGGCTCCATCCACGGCAGCGTCGCCGGCCACTTCCTCCATGGCATCGCTCCCTCGGCGGCGACGTCCACATCAGTAGGACTCGCTCGCGCTACTGCTCTGCTCTTGCTCTCGGTCCCCTGCCTGGTCTACTCTTGCTATTGCTCTTGCTCGCGCTGCTGCTCTCGCTCTTGCTCTTGCTTGCGATGCTGCTCCGATTTAGCTACACTTCAGTCGACTAAATCGACTTTTGGGTCAGTCGATTTTCAGGGGGGGGCTTTCCGGGGTGAAGGAAGAACCAGGCGCAGCGGGGAGGGGGGCTTGCTGGAGAGGTACCCCACTATCTATCTTAGGGTTCAGGATGGGGGCGGTGGCATGGGGATCGCCGTAGAAAAAGCTTGGCACGCTGGGGCCTAGAGGGATGGCCGGGGCGGCGGCGGACCGGCGGTGGGGAGTGTTTTCGGGGCGGGCGAGGTGGCGCTCCGCCGGCCGCGGTCGGTCGGGGGCTGCTTTTTGGCCGGTGGTGGCTGGCGGCTCAGGGGTGTGGAGGTTGAAGATGAACCGCAGGCCCTTGATTTCGTATCCAACGGCTGCAAAATTGACTGACCAGAGATGAAAAAGTCAGTCGACCGACGTGTAGCCTCACCTTGCTACTGTGTTCAGTTTCGATAGCAAATTCAGTTTCGACAGCAAAATTCAGTTTCGATAGTTAAGTTCAGTTTGGACAGTTAAGTTCAGTTTCAACTGTTAAATTCAGTTTCGACAGTTAAGTTCAGAGATGAGCGGCTGATGTATTTTACATCTAGCACTTTGTGGTTATGTATTTTACGTCATGTTTTGGAGATGCTATTAGAATTCCACTTAGGTTAACGTTGTTCGTTGTCTCTCTTATCCTTCTTCAGCCTCAGCGTCGTACAACTCACCGGAGCTGCTCCAACGACGAAACCGTCCATCACAGCGGAGCTGTACCTCGGGATCCATCTCCAGACGCCTAAGATCTTCTTCCCCTCCTCCGACAGCCAAGTCAGCCGGAGCATCCTCACCGGCCAACCCAATCACGCTGAGATCGACATGGCTTCGCCAAAGAGGTTGTACACTTGTTGTATCTCTTTTTTACTCTACATGTTATATATGTTTTCCATTGAGCACTCATAGTAACGGGAAATACGATTATTTTATCCAACTATATGACAAGCAGTGAGGTACCAGGCAACTTAGCTATCCGTGATGGACTCTCTTGAACGCCATCTTTACTGATCTCTGCGCGTTTGAGCTGTGCATTTGTCGATGGGCCTGGGAGTTGAGCTAGTATGGCAGTGGCCCGGGTCCAAAGTAGTAGAAGTAGCACAAAAACATTTTTTTAGTGTAGGATTTTCATTGCTCAAGCCTGCCTAGTAGAATCACCAGTGCTTGAAAGGAAAAGTGAATGAAAAACATCAAAATTGGAAAGTTTCCTATGGTACTACTTTTCATGAATTTGGTGCAAAGGAAAACTGTAGGATTTGTTCCTTTAGTGTCTCCTTGAAAGAAAAACCATAGGAATTCTAATTTCCACTTCTCCTCCTTTTCATATTCCTGTTCATCAAGCACAAGACTAAGAGATAGTAACATAATAGCATTATAACCGTACATTTTCTTGTGATTTGACTTAATCTCACCATGCTTTTTTGCATCATGTGATCTTCCAATTGTTGTGAATCAAACACCCAGATTGGCAGAAATCCTGTGTTTTTAAATTCTGTTTTGCACGTGCATTCCTATCCTATTCCTATCTATTTCCAATCCCTGCATTGTTAGAATCCTCAAATTCAAACAAGCCCTTACTCAATTACTTCTGTTACAGATATGTGTCAAAGAAAACCTTGTGTGGTTTGTCCTGCTCCTGCGGTGCTGTGTTCCACCCCAGCTCAGCTGCTCCAATGACATAAGGGTTCACCACAGCAGGGATCCACTCTCCAGACTGTCTTTCGCCGCCTCAGATCTTCTTCCCTGCCGCCGGCAGCCACGGCAACTGCATTACCATCATCCACTGAACAGATGACCTTGAGGACTACACGGGTCCGCAAGAGAGGTCGCACTCTTCCGTGTTTGCTTACGTTATGCGTTGCTTAATATGATGACATGCTACATTATCGTCGTGTTCACCTATTAGACTCTGAGTCAGGTCCAAACTAATGCCGAAACTTGAGTTTTTAAATGGTTGTGGGGTACATATTAGGCCAGCAATCAGTACCATTTGTCTACTACCTGGTTAATCTCCGGTGTCTACTATGAGTTTCATGTTGGGTGCAAACAAACATTAAAGGATCCATTATCTATATTTTTAACTAAAGCTATTATCTGCCTGCTATCATTGGTTTTGGGTCTATCCATAGTTTGCTACCATCACTCTGGATTTGCGCATGCACTCTTTACATAATCCCACTATGTTTTATTCCTATTGTGACGCCCGGATAATTAGGCTACAGTAATTCCACGCTAATGATGCCACGTCACCTCGATGACTGTTATTAATCTCGCGATGGTTCAAAAATGGTTTGAATTCAAATTTAAAATCAAGTCAAACAATTAAAGTTTTCAAAGGTCAAAACTAAAATGATCATCATGTGGCAATTAATCCGTAACTTATTTTGGGTGTTGGAACCAACCTTTTTCAAAATGTTTAAGTGCCTAAACTAAATAAAAAGAGGGGCTAAAACAATTATTAAATACTTTTGGATAATAAACAAATGTAAAACTAATTTATTTAGTGCCAAATTATTTATGACAGTAGCCTAACTAATAATGCCAATTTAGGGGCTGAGTTGATATATTATTAATAAAGAAAGTGCATATAGAGTAAAATTAAAAGAAACCGAGAAAATAAATAAAAAAAAACAAAAAAACAAAACTAACAAAAAAAAAGAGAGAAAAGGACCCCCCCCACTGGGCTCCGGCCCAGCTGCCGGCCGGCCCACTCGGCCACAGGCCCAGGCCGCCCCCCCACTACCCCCCCCCCCCCCCCCTCCTTATCCACTCTCCCGAACCCTCTCCCGATCCCCACTCCCTCCCCCTCGTCCCACTCCTCCCTCTCGCCTTCCCGGATCTGGATCGGGGCAAACCCCCCCCGATCCCATCGCCCCATCGCCGCCTCGATGCCCACCGACCCCGCCCCACCTCACGACGCCAGCGTCCCAACCCAGTCGCCGGGCACCCCATCGCCTCGACCCCGCGTCGCCCCCCCTCCTCTCTCCCGATCTGGGTCGGGATCCAGAGGAGTCCACTGCCGCCCGGACCGCCTGGACCTCGCCGGACCTTCCACGCCGGCCTGCTTCCTCTCCGATGCCGTCGTCCCCGTCACCTCCTCGCGCCCCACTGCCACTCCCCTACGGCCACCGTGAGCATGCGCCCCTCCTTTCTCTCCCTGTCTTTCACATGCTCGCGCACGCACGCCGTCGTTGCCCCGCTGTGCCTCTCCCCCCTCGACCGCTCTGCCGCGCGCGCGCCCAGCCGCCACGACCCGCCCGCGCGCCTTGCTCGCCCCGCACCGCCTCACACGCGCGGTGGCCGCGTCCGGCTGCACCCGTCGCCCCCGCGCGCGCCCACCCGCCGCTGCTGGCTCCCCGCGACCGCCGTGCGCGGCCCGGCCTCAGACCGGCCACGCTCCGGCACTGCCATGGCCGCTCCTCGGCGTCCTGGCCTCCTGCCGCTGGCCACCATGCCGCCCCGCGCCTCCCCGCAGCTGCATCTGCTACTGCTGCTGCCGTCCCTGGCCTTGTCTCCAACCGCCGCCCCGCGCTCGCCGTCGTTGTCCGGTGCAGCCTCCCTGCGTCGCCCCCCCCCATCTCACCAACCTCGCCGCGGCGCCCGGCAGGCCCCCCCCCGTCGCCAGTGGCCTCGCCTGCGTCTGGGCGTAGTGCCCCTCGGGCACGGGTGCCCGCCCGTTAACCCGCTCGCCTGCTATGGCCCTATGGCCCGATGACATGTGGGGCCCACGCCCCAGAATGCTTAAAAAAAGGGGGTTAAAAAAACTACTAAATAAAATAAAAATAAAGATATTAATTAATTAAGTTAATTAATTAACTAAATTAATTCTAACTAATTAACCTAATTAACTTAACCTAATTAATCTGCTAATTAAACCAATTAATTAGGTCAATTAGATATCAGTCAATGACATGTGGGCCCCCTGTCCAGTTTGACCAGTCAAACTGTTGACTGGGTTGACCCAGTCTATGATAGGTGGGCCCTCTTTGACCCTGTTGACCAGTCAACAGTTGACTGGTCAAATGCTGACTGGACCACCCTTGACCCCACCTGCCAGCCACACTTGCATTCTATTGGGTACAATTCTGTGTACCCATAGCAATTTAAGATTTAATTTTTGAATTAAAACAATTTAGAAAATGATTTAAAGCTTTTAAAAATTAATATAAAATAATCCGTAGCTCGGATGAAAATACTTTGTACATGAAAGTTGCTCAAAACGACGAGACGAATCCGGATACGCAGTCCGTTCGTCCACCACACCTCCCTAACCTATCGAACTCGCAACTTTCCCCCTCCGGCCCCTCTGCCCGAAAACGCGAAACGCCGGGGATACTTTCCCGGATGTTTCCCCCCTTCACCGGTATCACCTACTACCGCGTTAGGGCACCTCTAACGCCGTTACTTGTCATGTCATGCATCACTATGCATATGCTTGTATAAATATTTATTGTTTCTCCCCCCCTCTTCTCTCGATAGACTCCGAGACCGACGCCGCTGCTTCCCAGTACGACTACGGAGTTGACGACCCCTCTCTCTTGCCAGAGCAACCAGGCAAGCCCCCCCTTTGATCACCAGATATCGCCTACTCTTCTCTATACTGCTTGCATTAGAGTAGTGTAGCCTGTTACTGCTTCCCGTTATTCCTATACTGTTGCATAGCCTGTCCTTGCTACTACTGTTGTTACCTTTACCTGCAAACCTAATGCTTAGTATAGGATGCTAGTTTATCATCAGTGGCCCTACATACTTGTCCGTCTGCCATGCTATACTATCGGGCCGTGATCACTCGAGAGGTGATCACGGGTATATACTATATACTTTAAATATGATACATGTGGTGACCAAAGTCGGGTTGGCTCGAGGAGTACCCGCGAGTGATTCACGGATTGGGGGCTGAAAGGACCTTTGTCCCGACGGCCCTCTGTGTGGATCTTTGTGGCGGAGCGACAGGGCAGGTTCCGACCACCTAGGAGAGAGGTGGGCCTGGCCCTGGTCGGCATTCGCGGACACTTAACACGCTTAACGAGATCTGGGTATTTGATCTGAGTCTGGCCATTTGGTCTATACGCACTAACCATCTACGCGGGAGTAGTTATGGGTATCCCGGCGTCGTGGTATCAGCCGAAGCCTTCGTGACATCAGCGACTGAGTGGCGCGCGCCGGATTGGACTGGAAAGCCAGTAGGCTAGGTCTGCTTCCGGCCGCGTACGCAACGTGCAGGTGTGCAAAGGGCGATGGGCCCAGACCCCTGCGCCATAGGATTTAGACCGGCGTGCTGACCTCTCTGTGGTGCCTAGGTAGGGCTGCGACGTGTTGATCTTCCGAGGCCGGGCATGACCCAGAAAAGTGTGTCCGGCCAAATGGGATCGAGCGTGTTGGGGTATGTGGTGCACCCCTGCAGGGAAGTTTATCTATTCGAATAGCCGTGTCCCTCGGTAAAAGGACGACCCGGAGTTGTACCTTGACCTTATGACAACTAGAACCAGATACTTAATAAAACACACCCTTCCAAGTGCCAGATACAACCGGTGGTCGCTCTCTCACAGGGCGACGAAGGGAGGATCATCGGTTAGGATTATGCTATGCGATGCTACTTGGAGGACTTCAGTCTACTCTCTTCTACATGTTGCAAGACGGAGGCTGCCAGAAGCGTAGTCTTCGAAAGGATTAGTTATCCCCGTCTTATTCTGGCTTTTTGCAGTTCAGTCCACATATGAAACCCTTACTCCATTTGATACCCATGCATATGTAGTGTAGCTCCTTGCTTGCAAGTACTTTGGATGAGTACTCACGGTTGCTTTCTTCCCCCTTGTCCCCCTTTCCTTTCTTTCTGGATGTCGCAACCAGATGTTGGAGCCCAGGAGCCAGACGCCACCGTCGACGACGACCCCTACACCGGAGGTGCCTACTACTACGTGATGCCCGCTGACGACGACCAGGAGTAGTTAGGAGGATCCCAGGCAGGAGGCCTGCGCCTCTTTCGATCTGTATCCCAGTTTGTGCTAGCCTTCTTATGGCAGACTTGTTTAACTTATGTCTGTACTCAGATTTTGTTGCTTCCGCTGACTCGTCTATGATCGAGCTCTTGTATTCGAGCCCTCGAGGCCCCTGGCTTGTAATATGATGCTTGTATGACTTATTTTATTTGTAGAGTTGTGTTGTGATATCCACCCGTGAGTCCCTGATCTTGATCGTACACGTTTGCGTGTATGATTTGTGTACGATTAAATCGGGGGCGTCACAAGTTGGTATCAGAGCCAACTGCCTGTAGGAATCCCCCTTCCACACTCCTTGGCCGAAGTTGAGTCTAGTCAATGAAAATTGTTTTACTAACTTGGCTGTGTGGCCCCTGGGCCCACGTCGCCATCGGGTGTTATTAGGATCTTTTATTCCTCGATCTATACTCTGGGACTCTGATCTCTCTTCTATTCAGGTTAAATGATTTTGCTAAAATCTAACTCTAGGTTCTCCTTACCACTTCCTGCCGGAGAACCCTTTCTTTACGGATGATTGACTGCTTCAACGGAAGATTCTGATAATACTCTCCGATAATTTCTCGAGACTTTGTGCCATCCCTCTTGCAATTCCCCTTCCACCGTAAACCCTTAAGGATAACTACTTACAGTAGTTATTTTTACAGTCATCCCCAGATGGTCTTGTTATTACAAGATACATCGAAATTCATTCTATTGTTACAAGAATACTTTGTGCCTACTGCCTTGCAGTTCATTTTCCACATATACACCCCCTACGGATAATTCTCGCACTTGTCGAGTATCCACTCATCCCCAGTTGTTCATGTGTTTCACAATGGTCTTCGAAATACTATTCGATCCTCCAAAAATCCTTAGTAGCTTATTGCTCTGCAATACTTGCCTGCTTGCATTATGGATGCTTTCCATATGTCTGGCGATATTCGTTAGTATCCTTAAGCATCGTCTTTTGATCCTATTGATTCAACTTGAGTGCGAATGCACGCAATCATCAGTTGATCCTTTTAAATTATCTTTCCGGCTTAGACGTTATTTTAAAACATGAGCTGGATCTCGACCAATCAAATTGCTGTCGATTGTACCCTTAAGGCTATTCAACTTATCCATCCCTGATCAGAGCATTGCTTCTGATCCCTTGTCTTGGAATTGATAATTCTTTGCATTTGAGCCTTGAATTAGTCAGTTGTTTCTAAAGTCTGATCTCCTTGCATTGTTTCTCCCTCCGGTTGAGTACCGATGCTCACACCAGATCCCTGGAGTACCACCAGATCATTTGCGTGATTTTATCCGACAACGTCCTTCATATTCAATAAGTCTGTGAGCCTGTCCTCGGATACATAGTACCTTTGGTAAATTGTATCCTCTGCTTTCTCAAACATGCTCTACTATCGAGCTGGTGTTATTTATTCTTGAAATTTGTGGTATATACTCCTAAGATGCCCTGATGGGTTCAACATATGCCTTCTCTAAACTGTGTGAACTCGAAGGTTTTCACGAGTCATACTCTTCTGGTATTTTGCTAGATAAAATTTCTATACTACAACTTCATCAAAAGCGAGAAGTAAAATGAAAGGTTATGCATGGAAGAATTGGGAGTCGACCTTGAGCCTTTGCGTTCATGCCCATGGACCCGATGTGAAACTTATCATCGAAGCTTCTTGTAAATGTTATTAGTTCCCTTGGTATAAGTTCATCTTATATCGGGGATCCGGCCTTTTACAATCGTGGTTCCGACCATGTTCTCTTCTAAATACCATTTTCGATGCAAGTGTAAGCACTTGTCTCATGTGGATCAATACCTCGGTCCAACCTCTACTTTGATCCGTCTTCGAGTATTACCCCCTGGTATCTCGAGATTATCTTGAAACTGCATAACTTCTTATGAGTTCTTCATCAAGTACTACATTCTCACTGATTACAGTTTTCATGGGCTCTGAGTTATTAAACACTCAAAGACACCGATAACTGAACCGAGTCTGCACTACGGTTCAGCAACTCTTGATAATCTTCCTTAAGTCCGAGTTTGTACTCGATCATGTCATTCCTAGCCTGATCGGCTATATCATTATCGTGCTAAATTTTAACTGTGCTACCTGGTCCTTAATCCCGGAGCACAACTTTCGATGATGAGCTAAGCTTACGTCGATCTTCCTCGTCATATCAGTTCACCTTGAACAACAAGCTTGATTTCAAGTTTGTGTCCTACACATGTTTCCAATAACCTTCCGCTTCATCATTCCTTTGATTTGATGTTGTCACTGATTGATTACATCTTGAAATCTCTCGACCAATGTGCCGTGAAGATCATCAACCTTATGAGGTCTTCCTGGATGTCAATTGAATTCATGATGAGAAATACCATCCTTGCCCCCGATGAATTGTATTATCATGGGCCACTTTATTGCCTTCCCTCCAACACAAACTTATTCGTGTTTTGAGTTATACCTTGAGATCCTTGCTATACAGCATTTGTTCTTCCTTACCTTGGAATGTTACCACCTTTTATGTCAAGAATGTCGTGGTAATTTTACCACCTCTTGAGAATTCTTGATATAGTAATATCTCTCGCCTTTTGCGTTCACCTCTTGGTCTCCGTATTGTTTCTAACCGGAATACCAACTAATGGTCTGTGTTGTGCAAATTCTAAACTTCTAGCAACCCTATTGCTTGAAGTTAATGGTCTACAGTTTCATTCTAAGTCTATTGATTATTGAATCATCATTCAAACATTGATCGTGCTACCTAGTCCAGATTCCTGGTTGCACCCTTCTATCATTGTTCAGTTGTGTATGTTTCCCTCGAGCATACATCATTATGACATTTGATCCGACAAATGATATTTCCTTGTTCACATAATTGTGGAAATCAATCCTTTGGAAATCGCGATGATTTGTTGCTGAGCCTATCAGCCACCTCCTCATCCTCTCCTTGGTTTACTGATGAACTCTTGTTTCGGAACTCGCTTCCATAGTTCATTTCCCGAGAAACTTACAATGTCATCTCGTCAAATTGTGCCGCACCTTTTCTTCTTAGGCATCCTAAGTCTGAGGTATCGTGACACCAATCAGATCTGAATCTCGGTCAGATATGATGGTTGGAACTTATTTCCAAGAGTTATAATGTTGGTCTTTATATATGACCCGGTAAGGTTATGTCAGGCCTAGCACACCTGGCCGGAGGACCTATTGTTGTAGTATCCTTTTTAGCAAGTTTAGCCATTCTTCCATGAGGAAATTGTAAGACTTATTTCACAAGCTATTCCTGATGGATCCTTTGTGTTTCCAAAGTCTGACCTTTGCTTGAATACCTTGTCAATGCTTCTTGAAGCATGTTTGTGGTACTCCGATTTTCAATAAGAGCATTGAAAGCGCAATGCTAAGTTTTCTTTAACCATTATCCAAACACCGTTGTATGGGTACTGTCATGAAATTTCTCTCCCCTTACTTAAAGGGTTTTCTACATGATATCCTGCCACGGATATCATGCTCTGTTTGTCCTTGGGAAGGATATAACCCCGGAATAAGTGTTTTAACACATTTTCCTTTCCATTGTTCTGTCAGTGTGGTAATCATATTTTCCTTTCCATTGTTTGGTTTAACCTTCTTGTGATCTATATGATCTAAGCAGTAACCTTCTCCTGCTTGTGTAAACACCTCGTTGTACATTTCTGTCAGCAAGACCCTGTTACTATCGTTGATCACATTCTGGTAACCACCGGTGGATGAGAACTTTGCATATTGGTCCGCCTCGTTCAACGAGCAGGAAAATGGTTCTCTTCGTCCCTCGCCCTTGGTACCGATGTTGTTGTCGACATAACTGACAGTCTACCCTCTGACATGCCTTGCTATCATGACCATGCAAGATGTCAACGCCCATCCCTATTTTAACCCACATGGTGGGCCCATAACCCACAGTTCCACAGGATCGAAACCTGACTGTCCTGTACACCCCCTATTTCCAAAGTTATTTACTCGCACGTGGCCTCGTATGTAATTCCCGGGCCACCGTCCTAGCGATCTATTCTGGAATCAGACACAATACTTATTCCCATTGCTCTGAACCCCTTTCACACTAAGTTTCAGGCAATGAATGATTGCCTATCCGCTCAAAACTTCTTATTGCACTGTCCTACTTTGCTCTCGATGTGTATCATTTGTTCAACTCGAGAGACACTCATATGTTCGTTCTTGGGATACCCCAGATGATTTTCCCTTATAACATCCTATCGTGGCAGAGCTGCCCCTTACCTATTCGTGAGTACGATGGAGTTCCCGAAGAAATGATGAAAAGTTTATCATGATGCATTGGAATAAAGGATTGAAGACATCAACGAAAGGGATTAACTTCTTCGAGAAGATCCGTTAGAATATCGTAACCAGACCTTTCCCCCTTACTCCCCTCTTAAATCTCGGGACGAGATTTCTTGTAGTGGAGGAGAATTGTGACGCCCGGATAATTAGGCTACAGTAATTCCACGCTAATGATGCCACGTCACCTCGATGACTGTTATTAATCTCGCGATGGTTCAAAAATGGTTTGAATTCAAATTTAAAATCAAGTCAAACAATTAAAGTTTTCAAAGGTCAAAACTAAAATGATCATCATGTGGCAATTAATCCGTAACTTATTTTGGGTGTTGGAACCAACCTTTTTCAAAATGTTTAAGTGCCTAAACTAAATAAAAAGAGGGGCTAAAACAATTATTAAATACTTTTGGATAATAAACAAATGTAAAACTAATTTATTTAGTGCCAAATTATTTATGACAGTAGCCTAACTAATAATGCCAATTTAGGGGCTGAGTTGATATATTATTAATAAAGAAAGTGCATATAGAGTAAAATTAAAAGAAACCGAGAAAATAAATAAAAAAAAACAAAAAAACAAAACTAACAAAAAAAAAGAGAGAAAAGGACCCCCCCCACTGGGCTCCGGCCCAGCTGCCGGCCGGCCCACTCGGCCACAGGCCCAGGCCGCCCCCCCCACTACCCCCCCCTCCTTATCCACTCTCCCGAACCCTCTCCCGATCCCCACTCCCTCCCCCTCGTCCCACTCCTCCCTCTCGCCTTCCCGGATCTGGATCGGGGCAAACCCCCCCCGATCCCATCGCCCCATCGCCGCCTCGATGCCCACCGACCCCGCCCCACCTCACGACGCCAGCGTCCCAACCCAGTCGCCGGGCACCCCATCTCCTCGACCCCGCGTCGCCCCCCCCTCCTCTCTCCCGATCTGGGTCGGGATCCAGAGGAGTCCACTGCCGCCCGGACCGCCTGGACCTCGCCGGACCTTCCACGCCGGCCTGCTTCCTCTCCGATGCCGTCGTCCCCGTCACCTCCTCGCGCCCCACTGCCACTCCCCTACGGCCACTGTGAGCATGCGCCCCTCCTTTCTCTCCCTGTCTTTCACATGCTCGCGCACGCACGCCGTCGTTGCCCCGCTGTGCCTCTCCCCCCTCGACCGCTCTGCCGCGCGCGCGCCCAGCCGCCACGACCCGCCCGCGCGCCTTGCTCGCCCTGCACCGCCTCACACGCGCGGTGGACGCGTCCGGCTGCGCCCGTCGCCCCCGCGCGCGCCCACCCGCCGCTGCTGGCTCCCCGCGACCGCCGTGCGCGGCCCGGCCTCAGACCGGCCACGCTCCGGCACTGCCATGGCCGCTCCTCGGCGTCCTGGCCTCCTGCCGCTGGCCACCATGCCGCCCCGCGCCTCCCCGCAGCTGCATCTGCTACTGCTGCTGCCGTCCCTGGCCTTGTCTCCAACCGCCGCCCCGCGCTCGCCGTCGTTGTCCGGTGCAGCCTCCCTGCGTCGCCCCCCCCATCTCACCAACCTCGCCGCGGCGCCCGGCAGGCCCCCCCCCGTCGCCAGTGGCCTCGCCTGCGTCTGGGCGTAGTGCCCCTCGGGCACGGGTGCCCGCCCGTTAACCCGCTCGCCTGCTATGGCCCTATGGCCCGATGACATGTGGGGCCCACGCCCCAGAATGCTTAAAAAAAAGGGGGGTTAAAAAAAACTACTAAATAAAATAAAAATAAAGATATTAATTAATTAAGTTAATTAATTAACTAAATTAATTCTAACTAATTAACCTAATTAACTTAACCTAATTAATCTGCTAATTAAACCAATTAATTAGGTCAATTAGATATCAGTCAATGACATGTGGGCCCCCTGTCCAGTTTGACCAGTCAAACTGTTGACTGGGTTGACCCAGTCTATGACAGGTGGGCCCTCTTTGACCCTGTTGACCAGTCAACAGTTGACTGGTCAAATGCTGACTGGACCACCCTTGACCCCACCTGCCAGCCACACTTGCATTCTATTGGGTACAATTCTATGTACCCATAGCAATTTAAGATTTAATTTTTGAATTAAAACAATTTAGAAAATGATTTAAAGCTTTTAAAAATTAATATAAAATAATCCGTAGCTCGGATGAAAATACTTTGTACATGAAAGTTGCTCAGAACGACGAGACGAATCCGGATACGCAGTCCGTTCGTCCACCACACCTCCCTAACCTATCGAACTCGCAACTTTCCCCCTCCGGCCCCTTTGCCCGAAAACGCGAAACGCCGGGGATACTTTCCCGGATGTTTCCCCCCTTCACCGGTATCACCTACTACCGCGTTAGGGCACCTCTAACGCCGTTACTTGTCATGTCATGCATCACTATGCATATGCTTGTATAAATATTTATTGTTTCTCCCCCCCTCTTCTCTCGATAGACTCCGAGACCGACGCCGCTGCTTCCCAGTACGACTACGGAGTTGACGACCCCTCTCTCTTGCCAGAGCAACCAGGCAAGCCCCCCCTTTGATCACCAGATATCGCCTACTCTTCTCTATACTGCTTGCATTAGAGTAGTGTAGCCTGTTACTGCTTCCCGTTATTCCTATACTGTTGCATAGCCTGTCCTTGCTACTACTGTTGTTACCTTTACCTGCAAACCTAATGCTTAGTATAGGATGCTAGTTTATCATCAGTGGCCCTACATACTTGTCCGTCTGCCATGCTATACTATCGGGCCGTGATCACTCGGGAGGTGATCACGGGTATATACTATATACTTTAAATATGATACATGTGGTGACCAAAGTCGGGTTGGCTCGAGGAGTACCCGCGAGTGATTCACGGATTGGGGGCTGAAAGGACCTTTGTCCCGACGGCCCTTTGTGTGGATCTTTGTGGCGGAGCGACAGGGCAGGTTCCGACCACCTAGGAGAGAGGTGGGCCTGGCCCTGGTCGGCATTCGCGGACACTTAACACGCTTAACGAGATCTGGGTATTTGATCTGAGTCTGGCCATTTGGTCTATACGCACTAACCATCTACGCGGGAGTAGTTATGGGTATCCCGGCGTCGTGGTATCAGCCGAAGCCTTCGTGACATCAGCGACTGAGTGGCGCGCGCCGGATTGGACTGGAAAGCCAGTAGGCTAGGTCTGCTTCCGGCCGCGTACGCAACGTGCAGGTGTGCAAAGGGCGATGGGCCCAGACCCCTGCGCCATAGGATTTAGACCGGCGTGCTGACCTCTCTGTGGTGCCTAGGTAGGGCTGCGACGTGTTGATCTTCCGAGGCCGGGCATGACCCAGAAAAGTGTGTCCGGCCAAATGGGATCGAGCGTGTTGGGGTATGTGGTGCACCCCTGCAGGGAAGTTTATCTATTCGAATAGCCGTGTCCCTCGGTAAAAGGACGACCCGGAGTTGTACCTTGACCTTATGACAACTAGAACCGGATACTTAATAAAACACACCCTTCCAAGTGCCAGATACAACCGGTGGTCGCTCTCTCACAGGGCGACGAAGGGAGGATCATCGGTTAGGATTATGCTATGCGATGCTACTTGGAGGACTTCAGTCTACTCTCTTCTACATGTTGCAAGACGGAGGCTGCCAGAAGCGTAGTCTTCGAAAGGATTAGTTATCCCCATCTTATTCTGGCTTTCTGCAGTTCAGTCCACATATGAAACCCTTACTCCATTTGATACCCATGCATATGTAGTGTAGCTCCTTGCTTGCGAGTACTTTGGATGAGTACTCACGGTTGCTTTCTTCCCCCTTGTCCCCCTTTCCTTTCTTTCTGGATGTCGCAACCAGATGTTGGAGCCCAGGAGCCAGACGCCACCGTCGATGACGACCCCTACACCGGAGGTGCCTACTACTACGTGATGCCCGCTGACGACGACCAGGAGTAGTTAGGAGGATCCCAGGCAGGAGGCCTGCGGCTCTTTCGATCTGTATCCCAGTTTGTGCTAGCCTTCTTATGGCAGACTTGTTTAACTTATGTCTGTACTCAGATTTTGTTGCTTCCGCTGACTCGTCTATGATCGAGCTCTTGTATTCGAGCCCTCGAGGCCCCTGGCTTGTAATATGATGCTTGTATGACTTATTTTATTTGTAGAGTTGTGTTGTGATATCCACCCGTGAGTCCCTGATCTTGATCGTACACGTTTGCGTGTATGATTTGTGTACGATTAAATCGGGGGCGTCACACCTATGCATGCCAGTTATTGTACACAATGGAACTTGTTGAGGATATAGTTACTGGAGGTAAACCAGCTAGGCATAGCCGGATTAGCTCCATGAAGATTGAAGTCCATGAAGATTGCAAGATACTGGCGCTTTAAGAAGGCCCAATGCCCAAAGACAGATTAAAGCCTGTAGTTGTGAACCGACTTTATCATGTAAACTTGTATTGTAAGTTAGAGGAATAGAGACCGAGCCGGACAGCTCTATGATCCGGCCTCGGGACTCTGTAAACCGGCGGGCGAAAACCTGTCTATATAAAGGGACGACCCGGCCATGGTTTGAGGACAGAAAACAACAACTCGAGGGCCAGTCAAAGCGGATTCGCTCCTTGGTCATCGAAACCCTAGAAATACCAATCACAACTAGACGTAGGCTTTTACCTTCATCGAAGGGGCCAAACTAGTATAAACTCCCCGTGTCCCCTTGTCCAGTTTAACCCCTTTAAGCTAACCCGTTACGACGGCTCCACGACTAAGTCCTGTCACAAGGACATCTACCATGACAAACCCACGACAGTTGGCGCCCATCATGGGGCTATCGCGCGATGGTTTCGAGTTCTTAAAGGGCAGCTTTGATGGACCCAAGGGATACGCTGAGGGCCGGATGACGAAGAGTCGTTGCAGCAAGCTCTACATCGACAACGTAGGATGGGGCCCCGAGGCCGATTCAATCGAATACGGGTATCGGGCCCCCTTTGGTGGGATTCACGTCTTCATCGGCAAGATTGACGAACTGGGCCCTGAGCCGGACACCTGCACCGACATCATCGAGACGGCTCAGCGTGCAAGCCCTTCCCCGGTTCAGCCCATGGCAAAGCATGTTTTCATAGGCATCATACATGGAGCAGAATATGAGGACGGACCGGCATCCGATGGAGAAACCATTGTCTGCTCCGACGATGAGTCTTCTGGAGAGACCGAATCGCTCTATTAGTTGCAGGATGGCCGGATTAGCGGAAGTTCCGAGGGCAATAGTATTCCGGACTCCCCTAATTTGCCAAACCGGGCCGCTATCTTCATGGCTGGTACAAAATCAGCGCGCCACTCATCAACTGCCGCAGCAATGCTCTCGGTTCAGCAACGGCCACGCCGGCGGGGGCAGGGAGCTCTGCGCCACCTCCGGCTCAAGTTCTGTCTGACTTTTTCGACGCTTTGGCAACATTGATGGCCGCGGAGGTGGATGTAGCAGCCCAGGATCAGCACAACGCGGAGATCACAAAGGTGAAAGATCAGATAACTCAGGCTAAAGCGGACCTAGCGGCAGAGAACGCTAGGATGGCTATAGAACAGGCCGAGTTGGAAGCTCAGGCCTACCGGCTTAGGCTGGATCAGAATGCTTCAGAAGAAGTCACGAGAAGAAGATACCGATCGCATCTCCCGCCGAGTTATGAGCCAAGAAATTTCTTCAATACGCCAGGAGCAGGAACGAGTAACCAGCCAATATTAAACCGGACGGAGGTGTCAGGAACAGGAGCGCCAGTTCAGTCGCGCATGTTGGACCCACCTCGTTAGAATAACATTGTGCCACAGTATGTTCCAACACCCCCTGGGCATTACTCCAACCCGTTGGACAACATTGTGGCCTCCGCTTCACGGTTGGCCGCCCTCCCAACCGACGGCGAATCACCAGTTGCAATTGAGGCACGACAGGCCAGAGATTTCCTTCAGACCGCTCTAAACCCGGCAGGGGGAGGTGCTAATGCGCAGGATGTGGTGGATCATGGTCGCGAACATCGAGATGCCGAGTTAGCAGCTCTGCACGGAGCCCGTCAACCTACTCCGGTTCACCCTACCACTTGAGTAGAGCCAGGTGTGGTATTCAATTCCTTAGGGGTGCCGTGTCTCACCTCCACTTTGCGTAATGTGAGACTGCCCAAGGACTTCAAAGCACCTCGTAAGGTACCCAATTACACCGCCGATCTGCATCCAGATGCATGGGTTGAAAGCTACGAGATGGCAATGGAGATGTTAGATGTGGATGAAGCAGTATGTGCTAAATACTTCACCATGATGTCAGAAGGAACAACTCGTACTTGGTTGAAGAGCTTACCAACTAACTCTGTCGGATCATGGGCCGAACTGAAGCACCGGTTTATCCGGAACTTCAAAGATACTTGTAAGCAGCCGATGTCAATCGTGGATCTGGCCGCTTGTGTCCAAGAGGATGGGGAGTACACGACCCATTGGGTAAAGCAGGTCTCAGCTATTTTGCATTCATCGGATCGTATCAATGCAGATACCGCAGTGCTAATGTTTGAGGGCAATTGCCGTTTGCTGCCACTCAAACAGAAGTTAGGAAGGCTCAAACGTCACTACAATGATATGTCAACGCTTATGGCCGCTTTGGTTAAGTACGCCGATTCAGATAATACCAAAGACCCTGACTCAGAGGAGGACAAACCGGGGAAAGGGAAAAAGAACGGCAACACCAAGGGTCAGCAGCATAATCCGGCAAGCCATGGGAACAATGGTAAGCGCAAGGCCGACAACAGTTTGGACTTTGCGGCTAACCGTCGTATGGGGTTGACAGATAAGAATCTTAAACCGTCAAACACCATTTTCCATGGTGTGGTGCGTGGTAAGTCTGCATATCTAGTGGGCAAGATAGCCTTAGAGGTGGCTTTTGGAGATGATCATGATTCAAGATCAGAAACATTGACTTTTGAGATGTTAAAATCAAATGTCCGTATCACGCTTTGTTTGGGCGACCGGCTTATGCTAAGTTCATGGCGAGGCCGTGTTATGTTTATCTACAGCTTAAAATGCCAGGTCATAAGGGGACCATCACAATGCACGGGAGCAGGAAGATCACTTTGGAATGTGAGGAAGGTGATGCGGCTTATGCTGAGTCGGTTTGTGCCATGGCGGAGCTGAAGTTTTATAAAGACCAAGTTCATCCGGCAGATATGACTTCTTTGAAAAAGCCAGCTACGGAACACGACCCGGTGTTGAAATTTAAATCGGCCACAGATACTAAGATGGTAGATTTTGTTCCTGGCGATTCATCCAAGCAGTTCAGCATCAGTGCTAACCTAGATCCCAAATAGGAAAGCGCGCTCATTGAGTTCATCCATGAGAACCGAGACATCTTTGCATGGAAACCTTCTGACATGCCAGGTGTACCGAGGGAACTCGCTGAGCACACACTTAACATTGATCCTAAGTTTAAACCGATCCGGCAGTTTCTCCGCCGCTTCAATGAAGAAAGGCGCAAGGCTATTAGTGAAGAGGCAGCTTGGTTGTTGGCCGTAGGGTTTATCGTGGAGGTCTTTCACCCGGAGTGGTTGGCTAATCTGGTGCTGGTTCTTAAGAAAAACGGCACTTGGCGTATGTGTGTAGATTACACAGACTTGAACAAGGCTTGTCCTGCAGATCCCTTAGCCCTCCCTCGTATTGATCAGATTATTGATGCTATGGCGGGTTGTGACCATTTGTGTTTTCTGGATGCTTATTCTGGTTATCATCAGATCAAAATGGCAGTTAAGGACCAGGAGAAGACGACTTTTATAACTCCTTTTGGAGCCTTCTGCTATGTCTCCATTCCCTTTGGGCTCAAGAGTGCCCGGGCGACTTATCAACGCTGTGTTCAGAATTGTCTTCATAAGTAGATTGGGCACAATGTTCACGCATATGTGGATGATATTGTGATCAAATCCAGGAAGGAGGAAACATTGATAGATGATTTGAGAGAAACCTTTGACAACCTCCGGGTTTACAAGTTGATGCTCAATCCGGAAAAGTGTGTCTTTGGTGTCCCAGCAAGCAAACTCTTGGGTTTTCTGGTTTCAAACAGAGGCATTGAGGCTAATCTGGAAAAAATCTCAGTGATTACATCTTTGGCTAAACCGGCGTGTATCAATGACGTTCAACGATTGGCCTGCCGGATTGCGGCTTTGAGCTAATTTATCAGTCGTCTTGGGGAGAAGGCTATCCCTTTATATCAGATGCTAAAGAAAACAGATGATTTTGTATGGAGTGAGGAGGCTGATAAAGCGTTTGAGGATCTGAAGAGGCAGTTAGCCGAAACGCCTGTGCTTGCAGCCCCGATCGATAAAGAGCCGTTATTGCTGTATGTGGCTGCTAATGCCCGAGCTGTTAGCATGGCTATTGTGGTGGAGCGCAAGGAGGCTGGAAAGGAGTATCCGGTTCAACGACCAGTTTATTATATTAGTGAGGTACTCATTGAATCAAAGCAGAGGTATCCACATTGGTAGAAGATGGTGTATGGAGTGTTTATGGCAAGCCAGAAGCTCAAACATTATTTTCAGGGTCATCCTATCACAGTGGTAAGTTCAGCCCCTCTGGGAGATATCATTCAAAATAGAGAAGCAACTAGACGGATTGGCAAGTGGGCTATTGAGCTTGGACCTCACGGGCTCAAATACATACCTCGCACAGCAATTAAATCCCAAGCACTCATGGACTTCATCAATGATTGGATGGAATTGCTGGCACCATAGGAAAAGCCAGATAACACATATTGGACTATTCACTTTGATGGATCCAGACAGTTGGAGGTCTCGGGGGCTGGAGTCATACTAACTTCCCCACGAGGTGACAAGTTTTGTTATGTCCTCCGTTTAATGTTCCCTTCTACTAACAATGCAGCTGAGTATGAGGCCTCACTCCACGGTCTTCGGATGGCTAAGGATATGAACTTAAGCCGGGTTAAGTGCTTTGGGGATTCAGATCTGGTGGCTCAACAGGTGTCTGGCACTTGGGATTCTAAAGACCCACTCATGGATGCATATCGACGAGAGGTGGACACAGTGGCTGGTCACTTCAAGGGTTATCAGGTGGACCATATAAACCGGCGAAAGAATGAAGCGGCAGATGCTTTAAGCCGCCTTGGTTCTCAGCGTAAACCGGTCCCACCAAATGTTTTTCTTGACGTGCTGCATAATCCGTTGGTCAAGGTACCAACAGAGGAGGAGTTGGCTATTCCTGACCTGGAGGCTCAATTGGTGGCAGCTTTGCATGTCATACCGGATTGGACAATCCCATACCTAGCTTACATGAACTGGGGCGAGTTACCGGAGGATGAAACATCGGCCCGGCAGATAATCCGGCGTTCCAAGTCAATGACCAGACTCAACGGAGAGTTACATCGTTACATCGTCTCACGGGCAATTCAGCGTTGTGTCTCTCCTCAAGAGGGTTGTGAGACTTTGCGAGAAATCCATGAAGGGGATTGTGGTCACCATGCCGGTTCAAAGTCTTTGGTAGCTAAAGCTTTTCGCCACGGTTTTTATTGGTTAACAGCTCTCGTTGACGCGGAGGATTTAGTCAAAAGATGTGATGGTTGTCAAAAATTCGCACGCCGTGCTCATATTCCGGCTCAGGAGTTGAGGATAATTCCAATAACTTGGCCGTTTGCAACCTGGGGCTTGATATGGTTGGACCCTTCAAGCGATCCAAGGATAATAAGACCCACTTATTAGTGGAAGTTGATAAGTTCACCAAATGGGTGGAAGCAGAGCCAGTCAGTAAGTGTGATGCGGCCACGGCGGTTCAGTTAATCAAAAAGGTGATATTCCGATTTGGCTTTCCACACAATATTATAACTGATAATGGTACTAATCTGTCAAAGGGAGAGATGGAGGAATTTTGCCAACGTGAGCACATCCGGCTTGATATAGCATCGGTGGCTCACCCCCAATCTAATGGTCAAGCGGAGAGGGCAAATCAAGAAATCTTGAGAGGTATTAAACCCCGGCTTCTGGTTCCTTTGAAGCGGACGCCAGGTTGCTAGGTGGAGGAATTACCTTCTGTGTTATGGAGCATCAACACCACACCCAACAGATCTACGGGTTACACGGCTTTCTTCATGGTTTATGGAGCGGAGGTAGTTCTTCCTAGTGACATACGTCACGACTCGCCCCGTGTGGCAGCTTATATTGAAGCTGATAATGAGACAGCACGTCAGGACTCACTGGACTTGTTAGATGAGGAGTGTGATCTTGCAGCAGCACCTTCGGCGATTTATCAACAAGATCTCCGACGTTATCACAGCCGTTGGGTTAAGACCAGAACCTTTCAAGAGGGTGATTTGGTGCTTCGGCTCATCCAGGATCAGACTGATATGCACAAATTATCCCCACCTTGGGAAGGACCTTTTGTGGTCAGAAAGAATCTGCACAACGGGTCATACTACCTCATTGATGTTCGAGAGCACAAAGACTCACGTAAATCGGAGGAGGAGACCAAGCGGCCATGGATTATAGCTCTTCTTCGGCCTTACTATACTTGAGCCACATGCTCTTCATATGTACATATTTCTGACAATGTATATATTATATAATAAACTGGAGCCTTGAATAAAGCGGGGTCTCTGTTCTTTTTACATCATGTGTGTGCTTACAAGAGTTTCTATTGACAAAGCGGAGTTTTGTTAAACCGATCTCTGCAGCCGCATAGATATAAAGAAAATCACTAGGGGGCTTGGTCATATCTGAACCATAGCTACACCTCTTGATCCGTTTGAAACCACAAAGGGATATCACTAGGGGGCTTGGTTGTTGTCACACCATAGCTACACCTCTTAATCGGTTTAACACCACAAAGGGATATCACTAGGGGGCTTGGTTGTTATCACACCATCGCTACACCTCTTGATAGGCGTTAAGCCAAAAAGGAAATTATGTGGAGCCAAAGAGAGTCTGTTGCATTAAGCACAGTTCAAACATAGGTAACCACCGAGCATAGCTCACATATTTCCTGGGGGCTCTTTGCTTCTCAAAGAACAATGAGTTTGAACCCTTGTAATAGGCTATCAAGCCAGGCTTGGAAGCCAGGTGTATTCACCTAAAACCCTGGGTTATCCTGGCTCTTTAAGTAAGTCACTCCATCCAGGTAAACCTGGTATGACCCATCGAACGTTTGACAAGTCAATCCCATGGACCCTGAACTTGTCATAGTTAAATCGGTGATTGGTTAAAGATTGAGGCCCATCTAAAAAAGGCTTTGTAAAATGGTTTAACTCAGTGGCCTGGCAGCCCATGAAAAGCCTCGATTTGGAGCCTGGCAGCTCGTAAAAAGCCTCGCATGTTCTTTTTGAGCTCTATTTGCCAAGTTTTTTGCCTTTGTTGAGGTTCATAATATCTTCTGATAAACCGGTGTCCTTGACCCGGCTTGGCTTTCAACTACAAGTTGTCAGTACATGATCAGTTATAATCCGGCGTTCATTAAACCCGGTCTGGTTTTGACTAACAAGTCGCCAGTGTTGTAAGGAAAACCTAGTGTTTATTATATTCAGGTACGGTTTATTATCATAATCCGGCAAATTAAGGACGGAGTTATCAATGCTCCGGATTGGTGTTTACACCTTTACCATACAAGCAGTTGGTCAACCAACGAGGTATGTTGCAGATGTTATTTTTTATACAAACTTTGATTATCCATCCAAGTATTGTCTATTCTCGGGCATCATGACCCGTCCAGTGGTAAACCACTAGGACACTTTCATGTTTTTGTATCCAGGAACACAAATTATCATGGGCTATGCATAAATAGATCACACAAAAAAAGTGAAACAATTTTCACAATGTCAAGGCACCACAAAACATGCTCGATGGCATGATAGATAAAGGGGGTTTTTCTATCATATTACAAGATGCTTCAAAAACAGCTCCAATTGAATAATTGTTTCTAAATAGTGGCACACAAGAGCTGGTAAACCGGCTGCCGGTTTAAGATGCTTCGTCTGGACGGTTTGACGGTTGAGGATCATTTGGTGCAATCACTTCTTCTTCATCCCTCCCCAAACGCTGGAAATCAACCGTTGACCAATCGATTCTGGTTAAAGCTTGAAACACGGCTTCTTCATGGATAAGGCTAGAGGGATTAATATCAGGAGCGTAAGTATGCTTACGGATTGGAGGCACAAGATCTTCGACTTCATGGATTTTGGCAGGATGTCTCTTCCCTTCAGTGTTGTAAGCCGGTTGGAAAAGAGATAAGTCTGCATCTTCGGCCAGTTTGCTGGCTATTGGCCGCATCTCCTTCATCAGCCTTTAGAGATCATCATTGGCGAAGTTTGAACCGTCCTCCTTCACACCTGGATATCCTTTAATAATGCCATCCGCTTTAAGATCCGGAGTCCATGCTTTGGCCCGGATTAGTGCGGTCAGCGCTCCTGCTCTTGCGGCTGCCTTCTTCAGTTCAGAAATCTAGACTGGTAGCATGGCCAGCTTCTCAAGGGTTTCTTTTATCAGTGTTGGTGCCAGTTTATTGTAGGTTGCAGTGCATATAGCACGCTGGGATCTAGCGTAAAGCTATTCTATTAAGGTATAAGCCCCTTTAAGCTTCATCCACATATCAGCACCTAGATGAGTAATGTGAGTGCCTGTCATGGTTTAATATCAGCCAGACTGGTAAACAATAAGGTCTCATGAATTGGACAAACAACATAAGGAGACACTTACCAAATACAGCAGATGTCATAGCGTTGATTTGCCGCTTCAAACTAGTTAGTTCATCTACAACTGGCTTCAGGGCTACTTCGGCATCCTCAGCACTTTTGGTTAAACCGGCCTTCTCGGTTTCCCAGTCAGCGCGTTCTTTGTTAAAAGACTCCTTTAGCTTTTCCATAGCTGTCAGGGATTTGGTCAGCTCCTCCTTGGCTTTCACAGCCTCTGCTTGTTGGGACTTCACGTTCTCTTGCAAATCAGCGGTTCGGGCATCTCTATTGCTTAGCTCGGCCTGTAACAGTGAAGATATGTCAACAACAGGATATGTATTTTCTAAGTACTAAGCGTATAACAAGTTATGCACTTCGTATTAGAGTTGAACTAGCTCTATGACATAGTACAAATAATTTTACACTAGAGTTGAACTAGCTCTATAGGCTAGTTCAAATAATTTTACACTAGAGTTGAACTAGCTCTATAGGCTAGTTAAAATAATTTTACACTAGAGTTGAACTAGCTGTATAACCTATTATAAATAATTTTGCACTAGAGTTGAACTAGCTCTACAAGCTAGTTCAAGTAATTTTACACTAAAGTTGAACTAGCTCTACAGGCTAGTTCAAATAGTTTTACTCTAATCTTGAACTACCTCTACAAGGTAGTTTAAATAATTTTACACTATATTTGAACTAGCTCTATAACCTAGTACAAATAATTTTACACTAGAGTTAAACTACCTCTACAAGTTAGTTCAAATAATTTTACACTAGAGTTGAACTAGCTCTACAGTCTAGTTGAAATAGTTTTACACTAGAAGGTAACTAGCTCTATAACCTAGTACAAATAATTTTACACTAGAGTTGAACTAGCTCTATGACCTAGTACACATAATTTTATACTTGAGTTGTACTAGCTCTATAACCTAGAACAAATAATTTTACACTAGAGTTGAACTAGCTCTATGACCTAGTACAAATAATTTTACACTAGAGTTGAACTAGCTCTAAAGGCCAGTTCAAATAATTTTACACTAGAGTTGAACTAGCTCTATAGGCTAGTTCAAATAATTTTACACTAGAGTTGAACTAGCTCTACAAGCTAGTTCAAATAATTTTACACCAGAGTTGAACTAGCTCTATAACCTAGTACAAATAATTTTACACTATTATTGAACTAGCTCTACAAGCTAGGTGAAATAATTTTACACTAGAGTTGAACTAGCTCTATAACCTACTACAAATAATTTTATACTACTATTGAACTAGCTCTACAAGCTAGGTCAAATAATTTTACACTAGAGTTTAACTAGCTCTATAACCTAGTACAAATAATTTAACACTAGAGTTGAACTAGCTCTACAAGATAGAACAAATAATTGTACACTACTGTTGAACCAGCTCTACAAACTAGTTCAAATAATTTTACACTAGAGTTGAACTAACTCTATAACCTAGTACCAATAATTTTACACTAGATTTAAACTAGCTCAACAAGCTAGTTCAACTGTTTTTTACAGTAGAGTTGAACAAGCTCTACGGGATAGTTCAAATAATTTTACACTAGAGTTGAACTAGCTCAACAAGCTAGTTCAAATAATTTTACACTAGAGTTGAACTAGCTCTATAACCTAGTACAAATAATTTTACACTAGAGTTGAACTAGCTCTACAAGCTAATTCAAATAATTTTACACTAGAGTTAAACTAGCTCTACAAGTTAGTTCAAATAATTTTACACTTGAGTTGAACTAGCTCTACCGTCTAGTTGAAATAGTTTTACACTAGAGTTGAACTAGCTCTATAACCTAGTAAAAATAATTTTACACTAGAGTTGAACTAGCTCTATGACCTAGTACAAATAATTTTACACTTGAGTTGTACAAGCTCTATGAACTAGTACAAATAATTTTACACTAGAGTTGAACTAGCTCTATGACCTAGTACAAATAATATTACACTAGAGTTGAACTAGCTCTATAGGCTAGTTCAAATAATTTTACACTAGAGTTGAACTAGCTCTATAGGCTAGTTCAAATAATTTTACACTAGAGTTGAACTAGCTATATAGGCTAGTTCAAATAATTTTACACCAGAGTTTGACTAGCCCTACAAGCTAGTTCAAATAATTTTACACTAGAGTTGAACTAGTTCCACAAGATAGTTTAATTAATTTTACCCTAGAGTTGAACAAGTTCTACAGGATAGTTCAAATAATTTTACACTAGAGTTGAACTATCTCTACAAGCTAGTTCAAATAAATTTACACTAGAGTTGAACTAGCTCTGTAAACTAGTACAAATAATTTTACACTAGAGTTGAACTAGCTCTAATAGCTAGTTCAAATAATTTTACGATAAAGTTGTACTAGCTCTACAGGCTAGTTCAAATAGTTTGACACTAATCTTGAACTACCTCTACAAGGTAGTTTAAATAATTTTACACTAGATTTGAACTAGCTCTATAACCTAGTACAAATAATTTTACACTAGAGTTGAACTAGCTCTATAACCTAGTACAAATGATTTTACATTACTGTTGAACTAGCTCTATAAGCTAGTTCAAATAATTTTACACTAGAGTTGAACTAGCTGTATAACCTAGTACAAATAATTTTACACTAGAATTAAACTAGCTCTACAAGTTAGTTCAAATAATTTTACACTAGAGTTGAACTAGCTCTATAACCTAGTACAAATAATTTAACACTTGAGTTAAACTAGCTCTACAAACTACTTCAAATAATTTTACACTAGAGTTGAACAAGCTCTACAGGCTAGTTCAAATAATTTTACAGTAGAGTTGAACTAGCTCTACAAGCTAGATTAAATAATTTTACACTAGAGTTGAACTAGCTCTATAACCTAGTATAAATAATTTTAAACTAGAGTTGAACAAGCTCTATGAACTAGTACAAATAATTTTACACTAGAGTTGAACTAGCTCTATAAACTAATACAAATAATTTTACACTAGAGTTGAACTAGCTCTATGACCTAGTACAAATAATATTACACTAGAGTTGAACTAGCTCTATAGGCTAGTTCAAATAATTTTACACTAGAGTTGAACTAGCTCTATAGGCTAGTTCAAATAATTTTACACTACAGTTGAACTAGCTATATAACCTAGTACAAATAATTTTACACTAGAGTTGAACTAGCTCTACAAGCTAGTTCAAATAATTTTACACTCAAGTTGAACCAGCTCTACAGACTAGTTCAAATAGTTTTACTCTAATCTTGAACTACCTCTACAAGGTAGTTTAAATAATTTTACACTAGATTTGAACTAGCTCTATAACCTAGTACAAATAATTTTACACTGGAGTTAAACTAGCTCTACAAGTTAGTTCAAATAATTTTACACTAGAGTTGAACTAGCTCTACAGTCTAGTTGAAATAGTTTTATACTAAAGTTGAACTAGCTCTATAACCTAGTAAAAATAATTTTACACTAGAGTAGAACTAGCTGTATAACCTAGTACAAATAATTTTACACAAGAGTTGAACTAGCTCTATGACCTACTACACATAATTTTATACTTGAGTTGTACTAGCTCTATAGGCTAGTTCAAATCATTTTACACTAGAGTTGAACTAGCTCTATAGGCTAGTTCAAATAATTTTACACTAGAGTTGAACTAGCTCTACAAGCTAGTTCAAATAATTTTACACTAGAGTTGAACTAGCTCTATAACCTAGTACACATGATTTTACACTACTCTTGAACAACCTCTACAAGCTAGTTCAAATAATTTTACT
Source organism: Triticum monococcum (assembly GCA_034509565.1). Taxonomy (NCBI): domain Eukaryota; kingdom Viridiplantae; phylum Streptophyta; class Magnoliopsida; order Poales; family Poaceae; genus Triticum; species Triticum monococcum. The sequence continues at coordinate 632,046,640 of CM067843.1, forward strand.
CTAGAGTTGAACTAGCTCTATAACCTAGTACAAATAATTTTACACTAGAATTAAACTAGGTCTACAAGCTAGTTCAAATAATTATACACTAGAGTTGAACTAGCTCTATAACCTAGTACGAATAATTTTACACTAGAGTTGAACTAGCTCTATGACCTAGTACAAATAATTTTACACTAGAGTTGTACTAGCTCTATGACCTAGTACAAATAATTTTACACTAGAGTTGAACTAGCTCTATGACCTAGTACAAATAATATTACACTAGAGTTGAACTAGCTCTATAGGCTAGTTCAAATAATTTTGCACTAGAGTTGAACTAGCTCCATAGGCTAGTTCAAATAATTTTACACTAGAGTTGAACTAGCTCTATAGGCTAGTTCAAATAATTTTACACCAGAGTTTGACTAGCCCTACAAGCTAGTTCAAATAATTTTACCCTAGAGTTGAACAAGTTCTATAGGATAGTTCAAATAATTTTACACTAGAGTTGAACTATCTCTACAAGCTAGTTCAAATAAATTTACACTAGAGTTGAACTAGCTCTGTAACCTAGTACAAATAATTTTACACTAGAGTTGAACTAGGTCTAATAGCTAGTTCAAATAATTTTACACTAAAGTTGAACTAGCTCTACAGGCTAGTTCAAATAGTTTTACACTAATCTTGAACTACCTCTACAAGGTAGTTTAAATAATTTTACACTAGATTTGAAGTAGCTCTATAACCTAGTACAAATGATTTTACACTACTATTGAACTAGCTCTACAAGCTAGTTCAAATAATTTAACACTAGATTTTAACTAGCTCTAACCTAGTACAAATAATTTTACACTAGAATTAAACTAGCTGTAAAAGTTAGTTCAAATAATTTTACACGAGAGTTGAACTAGCTCTATAACCTAGTACAAATAATTTTACACTTGAGTTAAACTAGCTTTACAAACTACTTCAAATAATTTTACACTAGAGTTGAACAAGCTCTACATGCTAGTTCAAATGATTTTACACTAGAGTTGAACTAGCTCTAGAAGCTAGTTTAAATAATTCTACACTAGAGTTGAACTAGCTCTATAACCTGGTACAAATAATTTTACACTAGAGTTGAACTAGCTCTATGAACTAGTACAAATAATTTTACACTAGAGTTGAACTAGCTCTATAAACTAGTACACATAATTTTACACTAGAGTTGAACTAGCTCTATGACCTAGTACAAATAATTTTACACTAGAGTTGAACTAGCTCCATGGGCTAGTTCAAATAATTATACACTAGAGTTGAACTAGCTCTATAGGCTAGTTCAAATAATTTTACACTACAGTTGAACTAGCTCTATACCCTAGTACAAATAATTTTACACTAGAGTTGAACTAGCTCTACAAGCTAGTTCAAATAATTTTACACTAAAGTTGAACTAGCTCTATAGGCTAGTTCAAATAGTTTTACTCTAATCTTGAACTACCTCTACAAGGTAGTTTAAATAATTTTACACTAGATTTGAACTAGCTCTATAACCTAGTACAAATAATTTTACACTAGAGTTAAACTAGCTCTACAAATTAGTTCAAATAATTTTACACTAGAGTTGAACTAGCTCTATAACCTAGTAAAAATAATTTTACACCAGAGTTGAACTAGCTCTATACGTAGTACAAATAATTTTACTGTAGAGTTGAACTAGCTCTATGACCTACTACACAAATTTTATACTTGAGTTGTACTAGCTCTATAACCTAGTACAAATAATTTTACTCTAGAGTTGAACTAGCTCTATGACCTTGTACAAATAATTTTACACTAGAGTTGAACTAGCTCTATAGGCTAGTTCAAATAATTGTAAATTAGCGTTGAACTAGCTCTATAAGCTAGTACAAATAATTTTACACTAGAGTTGAACTAGCTCTATAACCTAGTACAAATAATTGTACACTAGAGTTGAACTAGCTCTATAGGCTAGTTCAAATAATTTATACTACAATTGAACTAGCTGTATAACCTAGTACAAATTATTTTACACTAGAGTTGAACTAGCTTTACAAGCTAGTTCAAATAATTTTACACTAAAGTTGAACCAGCTCTACAGACTAGTTCATATAGTTTTACTCTAATCTTGAACTACCTCTACAAGGTAGTTTAAATAATTTTACACTAGATTTGAACTAGCTCTATAACCTAGTACATATAATTTTACACTGGAGTTAAACTAGCTCTACAAGTTAGCTCAAATAATTTTACACTAGAGTTGAACTAGCTCTACAGTCTAGTTGAAATAGTTTTACACTAAAGTTGAACTAGCTCTATAACCTAGTAAAAATAATTTTACACCAGAGTAGAACTAGCTCTATAACCTAGTACAAATAATTTTACACAAGAGTTGAACTAGCTCTATGACCTACTACACATAATTTTATACTTGAGTTGTACTAGCTCTATAACCTAGTACAATTAATTTTACACTAGAGTTGACTAGCTCTATGACCTAGTACAAATAATTTTGCACTAGAGTTGAACTAGCTCTATAGGCTAGTTCAAATCATTTTACACTAGAGTTGAACTAGCTCTATAGGCTAGTTCAAATAATTTTACACTAGAGTTGAACTAGCTCTAAAAGCTAGTTCAAATAATTTTACACTATAGTTGAACTAGCTCTGCAAGCTAGTTCTAATAATTTTACACTAGAGTTGAACTAGTTCTATAAGCTAGTTTAATTAATTTTGCACTAGAGTTGAACAAGCTCTACAAGCCAGTTCAAATAAGTTTACACTAGAGTTGAACTAGCTCTACAAGCTAGTTCAAATAATTTTACATTAGAGTTGAACTAGCTCTACAACCTAGTACAAATAATTTTACTCTAGAGTTGAACTAGCTCTATGACCTAGTAAAATAATTTTACACTAGAGTTGAACTAGGTCTAATAGCTAGTTCAAATAATTTTACACTAATGCTGAACTAGCTCTATAGGCTAGTTCAAATAGTTTTACACTAATCTTGAACTACCTCTACAAGGTAGATTAAATAATTTTACACTTGATTTGAACTAGCTCTATAACCTAGTACAAATAATTTTACACTAGAGTTGAACTAGATGTATAACCTAGTAAAAATAATTTTACACTAGAGTTGAACTAGCTCTATAACCTAGTACAAATGATTTTACACTACTCTTGAACTATCTCTACAAGCTAGTTCAAATAATTTTACACTAGAGTTGAACTAGCTCGATAACCTAGTACAAATAATTTTACACTAGAACAAAACTAGCTCTAAAAGCTAGTTCAAATAATTTTACACTAGAGTTGAACTAGCTCTATAACCTAGTACAAATAATTTTACACTAGAGATGAACTAGCTCTATGACCTAGTACAAATAATTTTACACTAGAGTTGTACTAGCTCTATGACCTAGTACAAATAATTTTGCACTAGAGTTGAATTAGCTCTATAGGCTAGTTCAAATCATTTTACACTAGAGTTGAACTAGCTCTATAGGCTAGTTCAAATAATTTTACACTAGAGTTGAACTAGCTCTACAAGCTAGTTCAAATAATTTTACACTAGAGTTGAACTAGCTCTACAAGCTAGTTCTAATAATTTTATACTAGAGTTGAACTAGTTCTACAAGCTAATTTAATTAATTTTGCACTAGTGTTGAACAAGCTCTACAAGCTAGTTCAAATAAGTTTACACTAGAGTTGAACTAGCTCTACAAGCTAGTTCAAATAATTTTACATTAGAATTGAACTAGCTCTATAACCTAGTAAAATAATTTTACACTAGAGTTGAACTAGGTCTAATAGCTAGTTCAAATAATTTTACACTACAGTTGAACTAGCTCTACAGGCTAGTTCAAATAGTTTTACACTAATCTTGAACTACCTCTACAAGGTAGTTTAAATAATTTTACACTTGATTTGATCTAGCTCTATAACCTAGTACAAATAATTTTACACTAGAGTTGAACTAGATGTATAACCTAGTACAAATAATTTTACACTAGAGTTGAACTAGCTCTATAACCTAGTACAAATGATTTTACACTACTCTTGAACTAGCTCTACAAGCTAGTTCAAATAATTTTACACTAGAGTTGAACTAGCTCTATAACCTAGTACAAATAATTTTACACTAGAATTAAACTAGCTCTACAAGCTAGTTCAAATAATTTTACACTAGAGTTGAACTAGCTCTATAACCTAGTACAAATAATTTTATACTAGAGTTGAACTAGCTCTATGACCTAGTACAAATAATTTTACACTAGAGTTGTACTAGCTCTATGACCTAGTACAAATAATTTTACACTAGAGTTGAACTAGCTCTATGACCTAGTACAAATAATATTACACTAGAGTTGAACCAGCTCTATAGGCTAGTTCAAATAATTTTACACTAGAGTTGAACTAGCTCCATAGGCTAGTTCAAATAATTTTACACTAGAGTTGAACTAGCTCTATAGGCTAGTTCAAATAATTTTACACCAGAGTTTGACTAGCCCTACAAGCTAGTTCAAATAATTTTACACTAGAGTTGAACTATCTCTACAAGCTAGTTCAAATAAATTTACACTAGAGTTGAACTAGCTCTGTAACCAAGTACAAATAATTTTACACTAGAGTTGAACTAGGTCTAATAGCTAGTTCAAATAATTTTACACTAAAGTTGAACTAGCTCCACAGGCTAGTTTAAATAGTTTTACACTAATCTTGAACTACCTCTACAAGGTAATTTAAATAATTTTACACTAGATTTGAAGTAGCTCTATAACCTAGTACAAATAATTTTACACTAGAGTTGAACTAGCTCTATAACCTAGTACAAATAATTTTACACTAGAATTAAACTAGCTCTACAAGCTAGTTCAAATAATTTTACACCAGAGTTGAACTAGCTCTATAGCCTAGTACAAATAATTTTACACTAGAGTTAAACTAGCTCTACAAGCTAGTTCAACTAATTTTACACTAGAGTTGAACAAGATCTACAGTCTAGTTCAAATAATTTTACACTAGAGTTGAACTAGCTCTACAAGCTAGTTTAAATAATTTTACACTAGAGTTGAACTAGCTCTATAACCTAGTACAAATAACTTTACACTAGTGTTGAACTAGCTCTATGAACTAGTAGAAATAATTTTACACTAGAGTTGAACTAGCTCTATAAACTAGTACAAATAATTTTACACTAGAGTTGAACTAGCTCTATGACCAAGTAGAAATAATTTTACACTAGAGTTGAACTAGCTCTATAGGCTAGTTCAAATAATTTTACACTAGAGTTGAACTAGCTCTATAGGCTAGTTCAAATAACTTTACACTACATTTGAACTAGCTCTACAAGCTACGTCAAATAATTTTACACTAGAGTTGAACTAGCTCTATAACGTAGTACAAATAATTTTACACTAGAGTTGAACTAGGTCTATAACCTAGTACAAATGATTTTGGACTACTGTTGAACTAGCTCTACAAGCTAGTTCGAATAATTTTACACTAGAGTTGAACTAGCTCTATAACCTATTGCAAATAATTTTACACTAGAGTTAAACTAGCTCTACAATTTAGTTCAAATAATTTTACACTAGAGTTGAACTGGCTCTATAGTCTAGTTCAAATAGTTTTACACTAGAGTTGAACTAGCTCTATCACCTAGTACAAATAATTTTACACTAGAGTTGAACTAGCTCTATGACCTAGTACAAATAATTTTATACTAGAGTTGAACTAGCTCTATAACACTACAAAAAAAGACACATCCGTGACATTTTGGGCCGAACGAATTTTTTTTCTGTCATACATATGACACTTCTATGACGATAATTGTGACAAAACCCGTTATCATCATAGATGTGGTGGGATCCTACTTCTATGAAGAAAAATCATGATAGAAAATGGGATTTTCGTACTGGGCGGGCTGGAGACGCAGCTGCATGACATTCTTTGGGCTGTCCATGATGGAAAAAACCATGGTAGAAGCGAGGGCGAGGAAAATTTCCGGGAGTTCCCAGTGACGGTGGGAGGCCGGGGGCCGAGCGATGCACGTTTCTCTCGTACACGTACGCGCGTGTGAGCGAGGCATTGGCTCTAACTGAACCCTAGCGAGGCGTTGGGCTCTAACTGAACCTGAGCGATTGCACTGTAGGCTACGCGTTACTGAACCCGAGCAATCGATCGATGGCTGTTAACTGAACCCGATCGAGCGATTCCTTCGCTACTGCTGCTAACTGAAGCCGATTGATGGGATGAACAGTGAGCGTTGCGGGGGGGTTTGGATGAACAGTGAGCGGTGGCGTTGCCTCTAGATGAACAGGACCTCGTGGTGTGGTGGAGGGCTGGATGAACAATAGATGGTGGAGGGGTGCCCGTGGAGGGGTGGATGAACAGGACCCCGTGGTGTGGAGGGCTGGATGAACAGTAGACGGTGGAGGGGTGGTTGAATAGGACCCCGTGGTGTGGAGGGCTGGATGAATAGTAGACGGTGGAGGGGTGCCCGTGGAGGGGTGGTTGAACAGGCCCCCGTGGTGTGGAGGGCTGGATGAATAGTAGACAGTGGAGGGGTGGTTGAACAGTAGCCGGTGGAGTAGCGCACGGTGGAGGCTGGATGAACAAGAGCCCATGGAGGCTGGATGAGGAGTATCCCGTGGAGTCCCGTTTTGTGGTACGCCACACCCCTCCCGATGTACAGGACCCCTGTTTCGACCGTAGAGCTCCAATGCAAGTCCGTTTCCTCCGTTTTGCGGTACGCCACACACCTCCCGATCAACAGGACCCCCGTTTCGACCGTAGGAGGTCTGTTTCCTCCGTTTTGCGGTACGCTAGACCCCTCCTGATGAACAGCATCCCATTTTGAACGTGGCTGGTCGAAGACAAGGCTGTTTCCTCCATTCTGCGGTACGCCAGGCCTCGTCTCCATCGCCTGTTCCGTCCAGCTCTCCTGATGAACACAACACATTCCGTTGCCTCCCCATGAACACGATGATGACGTTGTTTCTCTGTTCCGACCCAGTCATATACACGAGCCCCGGCCGTACGTACGCGCGAGTAGGCATTCGAGACCCCGCCCGTATGTACACATATGTGGCCGTATTTTCTTTCTTGCACCCTGGCCGCTGTACGTACGTGTACATTCTACGTGCGCGCCTCTACGGCGACATGTGCACGCCTCTACTATGACACTTGTGCGCCTCTACATCGACCAGTATGTACGTACACGTTCGCGACCAGAATGACAACATTACGTACGCTTCGACCAGGTGGGTCCCGACTGTCATGCACTTCCTTGCTTGCGAAGATGTAGCTGGTGGGTCCCAGCAGTCAGGGGGCTAATCGTTTTTTTCCCTGGACGCACTTCCTTGCGTGAGAAGGTGTAGCTGGTGGGTCCCAGCAGTCGGGGGGCTGGTGGGTCCTAGCAATTAGGGGGGCGAATCGTTTTTTTCGGACGCACTTCCTTGCGTGCGAAGATGTAGCTCGTGGGTCCCAGCAGTCAGCGGGCAAATCATTTTTTTCGCAAAATACGGTGGCCTGTCCGGTGGGTCCCTGCTGTCAGGTGGAGGAATAATTATTTTGCGTGTAATAAGGAGGCACTTCCTTGCGGCTGTCGTGGACCCAGCTGTCAGCCTCTCCACGTACAGTACTCTTCTGATGGAAGTCGATCGTTGACGACGTTGACCACGCCGCGCCGAGAGCACCAGGGCGGTGGTCTGGACGACGGTGAGGCCTAGGAAGGGGACGACGCGGAGCCGGGGAAGACGCAGCAGTGGAAGCCCGCGCGGAGAGGAGTACGAGGGTTCATTGGTTCGGCTACGGTGTGAGGTTGCCGTCGTCGCAGAATAACAAGGGGTTGTTGGGGAACATAGTAATTTCAAAAAATTTCCTATGCACACGCAAGATCATGGTGATGCATAGCAACAAGAGGGGAGAGTGTTGTCTACGTACCCTCGTAGACCGATAGCGGAAGCGTTATGACAACGCGGTTGATGTAGTCGTACGTCTTCACGGCCCGACCGATCAAGCACCGAAACTACGGCACCTCCGAGTTCTAGCACACGTTCAGCTCGATGACGATCCCCGGACTCCGATCTAGCAAAGTGTCGAGGAAGAGTTCCGTCAGCACGATGGTGTGGTGACGATCTTGATGTTCAACTGTCGCAGGGCTTCGCCTAAGCACCACTACAATATTATCGAGGACTATTGTGGAAGGGGGCACCGCACACGGTTAATAGAACGATCTTAGAGATCAACTTGTGTTGTCTATGTGGTGCCCCCTGTCCCCGTATATAAAGGAGTGGAGGATTGGAGGGCCGGCCCTCTCTATGGCGCGCCCTATGACCGGGAGTAGGATTCCCCTTTTCCTAGTCCAACTAGGAGTCCTTCCATGTAGTAGGAGTAGGAGACAAGGAAGGGGAAGAGGGAAGAGAAGGAAGGAGGGGGCGCAGCCCCTCCCCCTAGTCCAATTCGGACTAGGCCTTGGAGGGCGCGCGGCCTGCCTCTCCCTCTCCCCTAAAGCCCAATAAGGCCCATATACTTCTTCCCCCGTATTCCCGTAACTCCCCGGTACTCCAAAAAATACCCTAACCACTCGGAACCTTTCCGATGTCCGAATATAGTCGTCCAATATATCGATCTTTACGTCTCGACCATTTCGAGACTCCTCGTCATGTCCCCGATCTCATCCGGGACTCCGAACTCCTTCGGTACACCAAAAACTCATAAACTCATAACATAACTGTCATCGAAACCTTAAGTGTGCGGACCCTATGGGTTCGAGAATTATGTAGACATGACCGAGACACGTGTCCGGTCAATAACCAATAGCGGAACCTAGATGCTCATATTGGCTCCCACATATTCTACGAAGATCTTTATCAGTCAGACCGCATAACAACATACGTTGTTCCCTTTGTCATCGGTACGTTACTTGCCCGAGATTCGATCGTCGGTATCTCAATACCTAGTTCAATCTCGTTACCGGCAAGTCTCTTTACTCGTTTCGTAATACATCATCTCGCAACTAACTCATTAGTTGCAATGCTTGCAAGGCTTATGTGATGTGCATTACCGAGAGGGCCCAGAGATACCTCTCCGACAATCGGAGTGACAAATCCTAATCTCGAAATATGCCAACCCAACATGTACCTTTGGAGACACCTGTAGAGCTCCCTTATAATCACCCAGTTACGTTGTGACGTTTGGTAGCACACAAAGTGTTCCTCCGGCAAACAGGAGTTGCATAAACTGATAGTCATAGGAACATGTATAAGTCACGAAGAAAGCAATAGCAACATACTAGACGATCAGGTGCTAAGCTAATTGAATGGGTCATGTCAATCACATCATTCTTCTAATGATGTGACCCCGTTAATCAAATAACAACTCTTTTGTTCATGGTTAAGAAACATAACCATCTTCGATTAACGAGCTAGTCAAGTAGAGGCATATTAGTGACACTTTGTTTGTTTATGTATTCACACATGTATTATGTTTCCGGTTAATACAATTCTAGCATGAATAACAAACATTTATCATGATATAAGGAAATAAAAAATAACTTTATTATTGCCTATAGGGCATATTTCCTTCAGTCTCCCACTTGCACTAGAGTCAATAATCTACTTCACATCGCCATGTGATTCAACACTAATAGTTCACATCACCATGTGATTAACACCCATAGTTCACATCGTCATGTGACTTATACCCAAAGGGTTTACTAGAGTCAGTAATCTAGTTCACATCGTTTATGTGATTAACACCCAAAGAGTACTAAGGTGTGATCATGTTTTGCTTGCGAGATAATTTTAGTCAACGGGTCTGTCACATACAGATCCGTAAGTATTTTGCGAATTCTATGTCTAAAATGCTCTGCACGGAGCTACTCTAGCTAATTGCTCCCACTTTCAATATGTATCTAGATTGAGACTTAGAGTCATCTAGATCTGTGTCAAAACTTGCATCGACATAACTTTTTACGACGAACCTTTTGTCACCTCCATAATTGAGGAATATTTCCTTATTCCACTAAGGATAATTTTGACCGTTGTCCAGTGATCTACTCTTAGATCACTATTGTACTCCCTTTCTTAACACGGTGTAGGGTATACAATAGATCTGGTACACAGCATGGCATACTTTATAGAACCTATGGCTGAGGCATAGGGAATGACTTTCATTCTCTTTCTATCTTCTGCCGTGGTTGATGAAGCCATGTACCTACGGTAGGGACACGGACCCGTCCTAAAGAGCCCTACCATAGGACATCCCTAGAAGAAGTCACCTTACAATCAACTTGAAGATATCTCACTCGACGGGTTGAAGACACTCGACCAAGAAGCTATCACTCGACCAAGAAGCCAACCACTCGACTGCCAGGAGACCTAAAGTCACTCCGCAGGCAAATGGTCGGCTATTAAGTAGTCTTTATGATTATTATGACACTTTATTAGGGACGTTATCAGTAACGCCCCACCTTAAATGTACCTTAAACCCTGCATTACTGAGGGCAGGAGAGGGCTGGCGAACTCTATATAAGCCATCCTCCTCCTCAGTATCAAGGGTTCGCACCCCTATCATTCTACACACGCATAATCCAGTCGACCGCCTCCGGGCACCGAGACGTAGGGCTGTTACTTCCTCCGAGAAGGGCCTGAACTCGTAAACCTTGCGTGCTTACAACTTCCCAATAGCTAAGGTCTAGCCTCCTCATACACACCCCCTACCTCACTGTCAGACTTAGGACCACGACAGTTGGCGCCCACCGTGGGGCATTAGTCTTAGCGCCTAATTGGAGAAGTTGCGATTTTTCCGATCCACTTGATCATGTTTTCCTGCGGAGCTTTGGCAGAGGGTCGCGAGATCCGTCTCGGCGCACTCACTTTCGTCACCGATGACTCCGCCTGGCTCCAGGAGCCGCCGCTCGACGTTGACGCGCTCCCCGTCCGCGGTGCGACGCACTTCCACGCGTGCGTCCGTGGCGTCCTCCTGCGGCAGCCGTCGACCCCGTATCGGGCGACTCCCGTGTCATCTCCCCGTCCTGTCTCCCGCCAGCGCAAGCGCTCGGGTCGGTCGAGACTCCAGCGGTGGATGAAGCACGCCGCAGCCCGCCAGTCGGCGGCCCCACAAGTCGCCGCAATCGAGCCAGACGAATCCCTCTGCGGCCTGTTCGATCTGTCGACTGGCTCCACGGAGACCGCATCCGAGTGCGATAGCAGCGACCCTTTGGTGGAGGTTCTGGCGGTCGAGGGGACACGCAGTCCTCCTGGATTCAATCGCGCTGATAGTGGTGCAGATAGAGGCGATCCGTCGCATCCTCACGACGAATACCTCCCCGAACCTCTTACGTCATTACAGCTGGAGGAGCTTCGCCGCCGGAACATGGACGCGCTCTACACTCCTATTGTTGGAGAGACCCCCGAGGCCCGGGCCTTGGAGGATGCGCGCTTGGCTAATCTACCCGAGCGCACTCGACTGGAGAATCTACAGCGAGCTCTCGACGAGCGAGCGCGTCAGCGGGCTCCCGAGTCCAGTCGACGCCAGCAAGCTCCCGAATCCAGTCGACGTCAGCTCTTCCCACCACCGCAGGTATACCGAACTCCGGTTCAGAACCTGGCTGCCGCGGCCCGCATAGCAGAGTCAATCCAGCCCTCTCAGTCAGAGGCTGGCAGAGGATTGTTGCAGATCAGAGCATTGCTCCGAGCGGCGGGAAATCAGAATTCCGCCGTCTCTCAGTCACGGGACAGGATCCACAGTCGATCCGTTGCAACGGAAACCGTCCAGTCGGCTCACAGCCCGACATCGCCCCCGAGGCGTGAGGGACGTGGAGACCGGCACGATCAGTACAGGAGGAATGAACAATATGATCACCGACCCGATCGTGATGATAGACGTCGAGTGCCGTCCCCTCCCCCGAGGAGTGGATCATATGCACCTCGACATCGAGATGACAGGCGCCCCCATAACGTTGGGCAGAGGATCCCGGTCGACCCCAGAGACCCAGGCTTTGACGCGAGATCCATCCTCGTTCAAGGTCTGGTGGACAGGAATAGGGCTCATCGAGAGGGCCACAACAGAGATACGCCCACCGGCGGCAGAGCACATGCCTCGGGGCCTGAATGTTTCAGTCGAGCCATCAGAGCCGCGGTGATCCCTCCCAATTTCAGGCTGGTGACTGGAGTCAGCAAGTTCACCAGTGAATCCAAGCCCAACACGTGGCTCGAAGATTACCGAGTGGCTGTGCAGATTGGCGGCGGCAACGATGAGGTGGCCATGAAGCATTTACCTCTCATGTTGGAAGGCTCAGCTAGGGCGTGGCTGAATCAGTTGGCGCCCAGCAGCATTTACACTTGGGAGGATCTCTCCCGATTGTTTATCACAACCTTCGAAGGGACGTGCAAGCGCCCTGCAGCCCTTATGGAGCTGCGGTCTTGGGTGCAGAAACCAAATGAAACTCTGAGGGAATACATCCAGAGGTGGATCACACTGCACCACTCGGTCGAGAACGTGCCAGACCATCAAGCAGTTTGCGCTTTCAAGGAAGGCGTCAAATACAGGGAGTTGAATCTGAAGTTTGGCCGAACTAGAGAGATGTCCCTGAATCGGATGATGGAGATTGTCACCAAGTACGCTAATGGAGAAGACGAGGACTGACTCCGAAGTGGCAAACTCAAATCAGTCGCCCAAGAAACCGGAGGAAAGTCCAGTCGGAAGCAGAAGCGGAAGGCCGAGCCAGCCGCCCCTGGGGAGGCCCTGGCTGTGGCCCAGGGAAACTTCAAGGGAATACCCAAGGGCACGTGGAAGCCCAAGAAGGTTAAGGATCAGGATGGGAATGATGTTTTCGACCTACCATGTCACATCCACACCAAGAAAGATGAAGAGGGAAATTTTATTTTCCCGAAGCATACCACTCGACAGTGTCAGCTTTTGATTCAGCAGTTCCAGGGCAAGCAGCCCAAGGATAAGGAAAAAGAACCAGACAGAGTTGAGGACAAGGAGGATAGTGACGATGGGTACCCCCAAGTCAATTCCACCTTGATGATTTTTGCTGATGTTGAAAGCAAAAGTCGACTGAAAGTCATTAACCGTGAGGTGAACATGGTTGCTCCGGCGACACCTAGTTACCTCAAATGGTCTCAGACCGCCACCACATTCGACCAATCTGATCACCCGACTCACATTGCCACCCCAGGGAGGCAAGCTTTGGTGGTCGACCCGGTCGTCGAAGGTACTCGACTGACCAAAGTCCTGATGGATGGCGGCAGTGGCCTGAACATACTATATGCTGAAAATTTGAAAGGAATGGGCATTCCGATGTCCAGACTCAGCACCAGCAACATGAGCTTCCACGGAGTCATCCCTGGAAAGAAGGCCGAATCACTCGGCCAGATTGCCCTTGATGTGGTTTTTGGTGATTCAAAGAATTACCGCAAGGAAAAGTTGACATTCGAAGTAGTAGATTTCCAGAGTGCTTATCACGCCATTTTGGGCAGGCTAGCTTACGCACGCTTCATGGCTTGACCATGTTATGTGTATCTTAAATTAAAGATGCCTGGCCCCAAAGGTGTGATCACTGTTACGGGCAACCGGAAGAAAGCAGAAGAATGTTTTCAGAAGGGATCAAAGATCGCCGACGCTCAGATGGCAGTGGTCGAGCTGAAAGAGTACCAAAAGGCTGCCGACCCGAGTGAATTGCTGCGGGCTAAGAAGCCTGCCTCCGAGTCAGCTTTTCAGTCGGCTGGCGAAACAAAGACAGTTCACATTCACCCGACCGATCCCGACGCTGCTCCGACTCACATCTCGACGACGCTTGACTCCAAATAGGAAGAAGCGCTCATCCAGCTCCTCCGTGAGAACTGGGACATCTTCGCATGGAAACCCTCTGACATGCCTGGAGTTCCCAGGGGGCTGGCTGAGCACCGTCTGCGAGTCGACCCAAAGTTCAAACCCGTGAAGTAACATCTTCGATGGTCCGCCGTCTAGAAAAAGCAAGCCATTGGCGAGGAAGTGGCTCGGCTCTTAGCAGCTGAGTTCATCCGAGAGATTTACCACTTCGAGTGGCTCGCCAATGTCGTCATGGTCCCCAAGAAGGACAAGTCACTCCGTATGTGCATTGATTTCAAACATATCAATCGGGCCTGCCCGAAAGATCATTTTCCTCTCCCTCACATCGACCAAATTGTCGACTCAACTGTGGGATGCGAGAGATTGTCTTTTCTAGATGCCTACTCCGGGTACCATCAGATCCGTCTGTATGGGCCCGACGAAATCAAAACAGCTTTCATCACTCCATTCAGATGCTTCTGTTACGTCACCATGCCATTCGGCCTCAAGAACGCCGGAGCCACATTCATGAGAACGATCCAGAAGTGTTTACTCACTCAAATCAGTCGGAATGTGGAGGCGTACGTGGATGATATCGTGGTCAAGTCCCGGAAAGGTTCCGACCTACGGGCTGACCTTGCTGAAACCTTTGCCAACCTCAGGAGGTACGATATCAAGCTCAATCCATCAAAGTGCACTTTCGGAGTTCCAGGTGGAAAGCTACTCGGTTTTCTCGTTTCCGAACGGGGAATCGACGCCACTCCTGAAAAAATTGGCACCATACTCCGGATGAAGCGTCCTGTACGTGTGCATGATGTCCAAAAGCTTATAGGCTGCTTGGCTGCCTTAAGTCGATTCATTTCTCGACTCGGTGAAAAAGCGTTGCCTCTTTACTGACTGATGAAGAAGTCTGACAAGTTCGAGTGGACTCCAGAAGCTGATGCAGCATTTGCAGAGCTCAAAGCTCTGCTCTCCACCCAGCCGGTGCTAGCTGCCCCAATCAGCAAAGAGCCTCTGTTGCTTTATATTGCAGCCACGGGACAAGTTGTCAGTACAGTACTTACGGTCGAGCGGGAAGAGGAAGGGAGGCCTTCAAAGTTCAACGCCCTGTATATTATGTGTCTGAAGTTTTGACCCCTTCAAAACAAAGATACCCCCACTACCAGAAGCTTGTATATGGGATTTATATGACCACAAAGAAAGTTGCACATTATTTCTCTGACCACTCCATTACAGTCGTCAGCGACGCCCCATTATCAGAGATCCTGCATAACAGAGATGCAACTGGTCGAGTGGCCAAGTGGGCGATTGAGCTCCTTCCTTTAGATATCAAGTTTGAAGCAAAGAAGGCCATCAAGTCCCAAGCAATCGCGGATTTCATCGCCGAGTGGATTGAACAGCAACTTCCGACTCAAGTTCACTCGGAACACTAGACTATGTTCTTCGATGGATCCAAGATGCTGAATGGTTCGGGCGCGGGAGTAGTTTTGGTCTCCCCCCGAGGAGATAAGCTCAGATATATTCTCCAGATTCACTTCGATTCCTCCAATAACGAAGCAGAGTATGAGGCACTTTTATATGGGTTGCGCATGGCCATTTCACTCAGCGTCCGTCGCCTCATGGTCTATGGTGACTCAGATCTGGTGGTTAATAAAGTGATGAAGGAGTGGGACGTCAGGAGTCCGGCAATGACTGGGTATTGCAATGCAGTGCGAAAGCTAGAGAAGAAGTTCGAGGGGTTAGAGCTCCACCATATCCCTCGACTGAAAAATCAGGCAGCTGACGACTTGGCATAGATAGGCTCCAAGAGAGAAGCCATTCCAAGCAACGTGTTCTTGGAACACATTCACTCACCGTCAGTCCAAGAGGATCCTTTCACAGAAGAAGCCCCGCAGCCGAAAAGTGCCATAGATCCGACTGAAGTTGAAGTGCCCGCAGTGGTCGACCTAATCATGGAAGTCTTGGCAATCACCCCTGACTGGACAATACCGTACATCGCTTATATCCTAAGGAAAGAACTTCCGGAGGACGAGGAGGAGGCTCGACAGATCGTCCGCCGATCTAAGGCCTTCACAGTCATAAGGGGACAACTGTACAGAGAGAGTGCGACTGGGGTCGGCCAGAAATGCATAACGCCAGAAGAAGGTCAGATAATCCTTAATGATATCCACTCGGGGACCTGCGGTCACCATGCGTCCTCTCGGACTATTGTGGCTAAAGCATACCGAGCTGGATTTTACTGGCCAAGAGCAAATGAGATGGCAAAAGAGATAGTCGACAAGTGTGAAGGCTGCCAGTTCTACTCCAACATGTCGCACAAGCCCGCATCAGCCCTGAAGACCATTCCGCTCGTCTGGCCCTTTGCCGTCTGGGGATTGGACATGGTTGGTCCCCTAAGAACGGGCAGGAGTGGATTCACTCATGTACTTGTGGCAGTCGACAAATTTACCAAATGGATCGAAGCTAATTCCATCAAGAACCTCGATGTTGGCACCGCTATCAGTTTCATCAGAGGGTTAACATTCAGATATGGAGTCCCGCATAGCATCATCACTGATAACGGGTCAAACTTTGATTCGGACGAGTTCAGAGCATTTTGCGCTTCTCAAGGCACACGAGTCGACTACGCGTCAGTCGCTCATCCCCAGTCGAATGGACAGGCTGAGAGAGCAAACGGTCTGATTCTCAAAGGACTAAAACCTCGGCTGATGCGCGATCTCAAGCACGCGGCAGGCGCTTGGGTCGACGAGCTTCCATCAGTTCTATGGGGATTAAGGACCACCCCTAACCGGTAGACTGGAAGGACTCCATTCTTTCTGGTTCATGGAACCGAAGCTGTCCTGCCGAGTGATCTTCTTCATAATGCACCCCGAGTTGAACTTTACACCGAAGATGAAGCAGAGGAGGCCCGGCAAGACGCAGTCGACCTCTTGGAAGAAGAAAGGGAGATGGCCATGATCAGATCGACCATTTATCAGCAAGACTTGCACCGTTTTCATGCCCGAAATGTGAAAAGTTGAGCCTTCCAAGAAGGGGATCTGGTCCTCCGAGTGGATCAACAGAAGCCACACAAACTTGCTCCTACTTGGGAAGGCCCCTTCATAGTCACCAGAGTCCTCCGCAATGGAGCATACCACCTCTACAACGTCGATCGCCAGATCGACGAGCCACGAGCTTGGAACGCGGAACTGCTCCGCCCCTTTTACACCTGAGTTCCCCTTGTAATAAGAAGAATAATTTCTACAGTTCGTTTTTATCAAAGACAAGAGTGTTCCAATAATAGCTGTCACCTTGTTTGCATACAAAACCCCCAGCGGGTGACTTGGCTGCGAATCCGTTTCGCCTAAGTTTTAAAAAACCCTACCGAGTGGAGAGCAATCGTCCCACTCGGGGGCTTAGCTGCAGTCCAGTACTCGCCTAAGTTCTCCCACTCGGAAACTTAGCTGCAGTCAAGCGCTCGCCTAAGTTTTAAAAAGCCTACCGAGTGGAGAGCAATCCTCCCACTCAGGGGCTTAGCTGCAGTCCAGTACTCGCCTATGTTCTCCCACTCGGAAACTTAGCTGCAGTCAAGCACTCGACTAAGTTTGAAAAAACCCTACCGAGTGGAGAGCAATCCTCCCACTCGGGGGCTTAGCTGCAGTCCAGTACTCGCCTAAGTTCTCCCACTCGGAAACTTAGCTGCAGTCAAGCACTCGCCTAAGTTTGAAAAAACCCTACCGAGTGTAGAGCAATCCTCCCACTCGGGGGCTTAGCTGCAGTCCAGTACTCGCCTAAGTTCTCCCACTCGGAAACTTAGCTCCAGTCAAGCAATCGCCTAAGTATTAAAAAACCCTACCGAGTGGAGAGCAATCCTCCCACTCGGGGGCTTAGCTGCAGTCCAGTACTCGCCTAAGTTCTCCCACTCGGAAACTTAGCTGCAGTCAAGCACTCGCCTAAGTTTGAAAAAACCCTACCAAGTGGAGAGCAATCCTCCCACTCGGGGGCTTAGCTGCAGTCCAGTACTCGCCTAAGTTCTCCCACTCGGAAACTTAGCTACAGTCGAGCACTCTCCTAAGTTTGAAAAAACCCTACCGAGTGGAGAGCAATCCTCCCACTCGGGGGCTTAGCTGCAGTCCAGTACTCGCCTAAGTTCTCCCACTCGGAAACTTAGCTGCAGTCAAGCGCTCGCCTAAGTATTAAAAAACCCTACCGAGTGGAGAGCAATCCTCCCACTCGGGGGCTTAGCTGCAGTCCAGTACTCGCCTAAGTTCTCCCACTCGGAAACTTAGCTGCAGTCAAGCACTCGCCTAAGTTTGAAGAAAAACCCTACCGAGTGGAGAGCCAACCTCACACTCGAGAACTTAGCTGCAGTCCAGCACTTGTCTGAATACAAGACCAAAGTCCCACACGACAGTTCAAAACCATGAAGACATTCAGCAAGAAATCAAGTTTGGATAAATCTTAAAAGGCCCCAGGCCCCAAATCAAAGTACTCGAGCCCTCAGCTCGGCAGAGTTTAAACAATTACAAATCCACTCGGCATTCCGAGGCAAATTTAAGGAAAGGCATAAAAGTTTTTTCATTCCTCAGGAGGAGGACTGGCGGGGGCGACGAACTCATCCAGGTCGATTCCGTCCGCAATACGAGTGGCAGCAGCAATGAAGGTCTCCATGAAGTCTTGAAAGTTGTGCCTCTTGGTATTGGCGACTTGGATGGCGGCCAACTTTTCTTCTCGCGCCTCCTTGCAATGGACGCGGACTAAAGATAGAGCCACATCGGCGCCGCACCGGGCAGAAGACTTCTTCCACTCCAGCACTCGATCGGGGATTCTGTCAAGTCGGGCCATAAGAGACTCGAGATCGTTCTGGAGCGTAGACTCTGGCCAAAGTGTCGAGTCGATCCACGACATGGCAACCTTCAGCCGAGCCAAGTAATCCACGGCGTCGTCGATTCGAGATTCCAGTCGGAGCAGGTTCATGGCAGTATCATCTTTCACCGGAGAATTGATTGGGTCCAAACCCGTTTCAATCCGCCCGGTCTCCTCTTCGAAGTTCTGACAAAATTCTGCATACAAGACCCAAAGATAAGCCAACGATCGCAAATTGAGTCGACACAAAAGAAAACCAGTCGGAATTGAACGCGCACCTTCGAGCTTGATGTACAGCGTCTTGGCGAGACTCCTCAGGTAGCTCTCCAGGTCGTCCCTCCTGCGAGCGACGCCTTCCATCTGCTCTCCCAAGGTGAGGTGCTTCTTCCAATGCGAGCACTCCCTGTTGGCTTCATTCAGAGCGGCCTTCAGCTTGGTGTTCTCATCTTCTATCTGGCTGACCGAAGCCATCTTCTGTTCAGCCAGTGCGATCTTGTCATCAGCCTCCTTGTGGGCAGCAGCCAAGTCCCGATCTTTCTTCGCCAGGGCCTCGCTCAGTTCTCCTGCAAAAGAAACGATGATTGGTTCATAAACAGCAAAAAGATACCCAAGCCTAAAACAAAACCAGTCGACAAGGTCATCTTACCAGCAACGCCATCTCTGACCTTCTGCAGCTCCGTTCTGGCCAGTTCCAGATCGAGAGACAGTTGAATCCGCTGCTTCTCCAACTCAGCATAGCGAGACACAAGTTCACAAGATTTCTGCAAAAGGGAAATTCAGTCGACAGACATACAAGATAAGTTGCTTCTGAGTAACTAAGGGAAAAAGGTGACGTTTCTAAAGACTACAACCGAATCAAAAACATTCGACAGTAGTCTCGGGGACTACACCCAGTGGGTGCACTCAGCGTGCCCCCACTGGTCCTAAAAAAAAGTCGAGTGTCCGCAGTCGACCAGACACAGATCCATTCGACATGACTCGACCAGATCAAGAAAGGAATACAGATTCAGGAACGCAATATAAAGACTACAGTCGACTGCCAACAGTCCACCGTAGTCTCGGGGACTACACCCAGTGGGTGCACTCAGCGTGCCCCCACTAGTCCAAGAAAGAGAAAACACACCCAGTGGGTGTACAGATACAAAGATCTTCAAAAAAAGAGAGAGGGAGAAAGACTCTTCAAATAATCAAGTATCAAGTCGACTGACCTGGACATTGCTCTGAAGCGCCGAACTTGCGTCGTAAGCTGCCTGGCTGGCCTCCCGAGCCTTCTTCACCTGTTCCATCATGACCCCCGCCTGGCGTATAGCCTCCTTCGCAGTGGCCACTTCGTCTTCAGGGACAGGGTACGCGACAAAAAGCGAAGTTGGATTGGCAGTCGACGCTGAGGGCTGCGCGCTCGACAGGGGATTCGCAAAGGTCACAGAAGCCCGAGGGGCATCGCCACCATCCCGAGCCACGGTCTCAGGCGCCGGAGCAGGCTGGGGAGTCCTGTCAGCCGACGGCCTCTTAGTCCTCCCTATCCTCAGCGGTTCGTTGTCGTCGTCATCCGGGAGGTCGATAACATGAGGAGGGGCTGCAGGAAGAACTTTCAATCGACCAGAATTGCAAGAAACGACCAAGTCAACTCAAAAAATAGAACGTCAATAATCGTACCAGGGTTGGAGGTAGCAGCGTCCCCCATCTCTTGGTCGTCGTCTTTGGCAGAAATCTCGGAGGTAGCAGCGCTGCAAATTTCGAAGAATCAGCCAGTTAAGCGTAACGAGTCGACCGAGGATCCGTCCTCCATCGACGAAGGAAGACAAGCTTTGTTACCCGGAAATAACAGGGACATTTATCTTCATCTTGGGCAGAGTCTTGGGCGGCTTGGATAGCGTCGTACGTGGTTGCTTGGGGACTTTCCCAGTCGGTGTTGGAGAAGAAGTCCGAGGGCGTTTCGACGATGGCCCGACGGAGGCAGTCGCCTGGCCACGTCCCTGCGCCGGGTCGTGTGCGAGCTTGGATCGCCTTCCGGGCGGGGGGGTTCGGTCTCCTCCTCCTCCTCTTCGCTAGAGAAGACGTCATCGCCTCCCTCTCCTTCACCATCTGACTCCCACTCGCCCTGGTCATCCCCGCTCTCGCCTCCGCTCCCTTCTCCTTCCTCAGTCGACCCCTGTGCCCCATTGGGCGTCGAATACATCTCAGTGGTCGCCTGAAAGACAATAGACAAAACGAAAAGTCAGTCGACCTGCTCGAAAGAAGACCAATGCAGAAAACGAAGATTTCAGTCGGAAACATAAAAACGCACCTGGTCGACCTCATACGAGCTGTCGAGTGGAATGACCCTCCTAGCTCCTCGGGGGTTGTCCTTCTTCCCCGTGATGCTTGACAGCCACCCCTCCAACATCTCGTCGGTGACCTCTTCCGGGTGGATGCGAGTGGTGTCCTCGAGGCCAGAGTACAGCCACATCGGGTGGTCCCGAGCCTAGAGCGGTTGGATTCGCCTCTTGTGGAAGACTTCCAGCAGATCCATCCCCGTCACACCCTCACGGACAAGTTCAACCACTCGACCCGCCAGTATCTTGACCTGGGGCTTTTCTTCGGGCGTCACCTTCAGAGAAGCAGGCTTTTCGGCTCGGTCGACGGTGAAAGGTGGGAGCCCAGTCGTCTGCCCTGGAGTCACCTGATCCTGGCAGTAGAACCAAGTCGCCTGCTAGCGTCGAACTGACTCCGGGAAGGTAATGGAGGGGAAACAGCTTTTCCCCCTCGTCTGGATTGCCAAGCCCCCACACAGCTGGATCACTTGTGTCCTCTCGTCACTCGACTTGGCCTTCTTAACTGACTGAGAGCGACAGGTGAAGATGTGCTTGAAAAGCCCCCAGTGTGGGTGGCACCCCAGGAACGCCTCACACATAGAAATAAAGGCGGCGAGATAGACTATGGAGTTCGGGGTAAAGTGATGGAGCTGCGCTCCGAAGAAGTTCAAGAAGTTGCGGAAGAAAGAATGGGGCGGCAGAGAAAACCCTCGGTCAATGTGAGTGGCCAGGAGCACGCACTCACCGTCGCGAGGTTGGGGTTCGATCTCTCCCCCCGGGAGACGCGCAGCCTTGTGGGGAATGGCTCCCCCCTCGACCAGGTCGTCAAGATCCTCCTGACGGAGCACCGATGGCATCCAGTCGCCCTGGATCCACACTTTGGGTAGGGCCGTCCGAGAGGAAGATTCGCCGCGCGCAGACTTCTTCCCCTTCCCCGCCACCGCCGCCTTCTTCGCGCGCCCCAGAGTGGTCGTCTTTCCCTTCACCATCGTCGCCGGCAAGATCTCGAGCTGGTTTGCGGTGGCTGGGCGAGAGCGAAGGAAGCGGGGGAGGTGACGGAGAAAGAGAGAAAGAAGGAGAAGAGATGAGCATGCGCACTGTTAGAGGACTCCGAGCCAGCAACTTATAAGGGGCCGCTTCCGAGTGGCTGACAGGTAGGCCCAAGCTATCCAGTCAGATCCCGTGGCAGGCGCGCCCGCAGTATGTGGTGAAAAAGGCGGCATGGAGATTGAGGAGCCTTCGCATTGTCGCTCCCGATTACTGCGGCCGCCCCGTTCCGTGCGCTTCCCAAAAATCCGAATCCCGTGATCTCCGCTGGCTGCAGAACAACTTGACAAAACAGAAATCCCGCGCGCACCGGCGCTCGATGCCTCACAGGTAAAGAAGTCCATTCGACGAAAGGCCTGGAACGGATCAAGGCGACTGAAAGAGGTTAATGACGTCATCCGTGGCGGTCGACCCAGAACGAAGCACCCATGTAACCCGAAGAATCAGTCGGAAAGGTCCCTAACCCCTTTTCTCACTCTAGCCTCGATCCGTTCGGGGGCTAATGATGAAGCCATGTACCTACGGTAGGGACAAGGACCCGTCCTAAAGAGCCCTACCGTAGGACATCCCTAGAAGAAGTCACCTTACAATCAACTTGAAGATATCTCACAAGCGGGTTGAAGACACTCGACCAAGAAGCTGTCACTCGACCAAGAAGCCAACCACTCGACTGCCAGGAGACCTAAAGTCACTCCGCAGGCAAATGGTCGGCTATTAAGTAGTCTTTATGATTATTATGACACTTTATTAGGGACGTTATCAGTAACGCCCCACCTTAAATGTACCTTAAACCCTGCATTACTGAGGGCAGGAGAGGGCTGGCGAACTCTATATAAGCCATCCTCCTCCTCAGTATCAAGGGTTCGCACCCCTGTCATTCTACACACGCATAATCCAGTCGACCGCCTCCGGGCACCGAGACGTAGGGCTGTTACTTCCACCGAGAAGGGCCTGAACTCGTAAACCTTGCGTGCTTACAACTTCCCAATAGCTAAGGTCTAGCCTCCTCATACACACCCCGTACCTCACTGTCAGACTTAGAACCACGACAGTGGTCGAACTTTGAGTCTTACTCAATTTCACACCTTGTAACACAGCCAAGAACTCTTTCTTTGACTGTTCCATTTTTGAACTACTTCAAAATATTGTCAAGGTGTGTACTTATTGAAAAAAACTTATGAAGCGTCTTGATCTATGTCTATAGATCTTGATGCTTAATATGTAAGCAGCTTCACCGAGGTCTTTCTTTGAAAAAATTCTTTCAAAACACTATAATTTTACACTAGACTTGAACTAGCTCTACAGTCCAGTTTAAATAGTTTTACACTAGAGTTGAACTAGCTTTATAACCTAGTAAAAATAATTTTACACTAGAGTTGAACTTAGGTCTATAACCTAGTACAAATAATTTTACACTAGAGTTGAACTAGCTCTATGACCTAGTACACATAATTTTATACTTGAGTTGTACTAGCTCTATAACCAAGTTCAAATAATTTTACACTAGAGTTGAACTAGCTCTATGACCTAGTACAAATAATTTTACACTAGAGTTGAACTAGCTGTATAGGCTAGTTCAAATAATTTTACACTAGAGTTAAACTAGCTCTATAGGCTAGTTCAAATAATTTTACACTAGAGTTGAACTAGCTCTACAAGCTAGTTCAAATGATTTTACACTAGAGTTGAACTAGCTCTACAAGCTAGTTCAAATAATTTTACACTAGAGTTGTACCAGCTCTACAAGCTAGTTTAAATAATTTTACACTAGAGTTGAACTAGCTCTATATGCTAGTTCAAATAACTTTACACTACATTTGAACTAGCTCTGCAAGCTAGGTCAAATAATTTTACACTAGAGTTGAACTAGCTCTATAACCTAGTACAAATAATTTTACACTAGAGTTAAACTAGCTCTATAACCTAGTACAAATAATTTTACCCCTAGAGTTGAACTAGCTCTATGACCTAGTACAAATAATTTTATACTAGAGTTGAACTAGCTCTATAACCTAGTACAAATAATTTTACACTAGAGTTGAACTAGCTCTATGACCTAGTACAAATAATTTTACACTAGAGTTGAACTAGCTCTATAGGCTAGTTCAAATAATTGTACACTAGAGTTGAAGTAGCTCTATAGGCTAGTTCAAATAATTCTACACTAGAGTTGAACTAGCTCTATAACCTAGTACAAATAATTTTACACTAGAGTTGAACTAGCTCTACAAGCTTGTTCAAATAAGTTTACACTAAAGTTGAACTAGATCTACAGGCTAGTTCAAATAGTTTTACTCTAATCTTGAACTACCTCTACAAGGTAGTATAAATAATTTTACACTAGAATTGAACTAGCTCTATAGGCTAGTTCGAATAACTTTACACTGGATTTGAACTTGCTCTACAAGCTAGGTAAAATAATTTTACACTAGAGTCGAACTAACTCTATAACCTAGTACAAATAATTTTACACTAGAGTTGAGCTAGCTCTATAACCTAGTACAAATAAGTTTACACTAGAGTTGAACTAGCTCTATGACCTAGTACAAATAATTTTACACTAGACTTGAACTAGCTCTAAAGTCCAGTTTAAATAGTTTTACACTAGAGTTGAACTAGCTTTATAACCTAGTAAAAATAATTTTACACTAGAGTTGAACTTAGGTCTATAACCTAGTACAAATAATTTTACACTAGAGTTGAACAAGCTCTATGACCTAGTACACATAATTTTATGCTTGAGTTGTACTAGCTCTATAACAAAGTACAAATAATTTTACACTAGAGTTGAACTAGCTCTATGACCTAGTACAAATAATTTTACACTAGAGTTGAACTAGCTGTATAGGCTAGTTCAAATAATTTTACACTAGAGTTGAACTAGCTCTATAGGCTAGTTCAAATAATTTTACACTAGAGTTGAACTAGCTCTACAAGCTAGTTCAAATGATTTTACACTAGAGTTGAACTAGCTCTACAAGCTAGTTCAAATAATTTTACACTAGAGTTGTACCAGCTCTACAAGCTAGTTTAAATAATTTTACACTAGAGTTGAACTAGCTCTATATGCTAGTTCAAATAACTTTACACTACATTTGAACTAGCTCTGCAAGCTATGTCAAATAATTTTACACTAGAGTTGAACTAGCTCTATAACCTAGTACAAATAATTTTACACTAGAGTTAAACTAGCTCTATAACCTAGTACAAATAATTTTACCCCTAGAGTTGAACTAGCTCTATGACCTAGTACAAATAATTTTATACTAGAGTTGAACTAGCTCTATAACCTAGTACAAATAATTTTACACTAGAGTTGAACTAGCTCTATGACCTAGTACAAATAATTTTACACTAGAGTTGAACTAGCTCTATAGGCTAGTTCAAATAATTGTACACTAGAGTTGAAGTAGCTCTAAAGGCTAGTTCAAATAATTTTACACTAGAGTTGAACTAGCTCTATAACCTAGTACAAATAATTTTACACTAGAGTTGAACTAGCTCTACAAGCTAGTTCAAATAAGTTTACACTAAAGTTGAACTAGATCTACAGGCTAGTTCAAATAGTTTTACTCTAATCTTGAACTACCTCTACAAGGTAGTATAAATAATTTTACACTAGAATTGAACTAGCTCTATAGGCTAGTTCGAATAACTTTACACTGGATTTGAACTTGCTGTATAAGCTAGGTAAAATAATTTTACACTAGAGTCGAACTAACTCTATAACCTAGTACAAATAATTTTACACTAGAGTTGAGCTAGCTCTATAACCTAGTACAAATAAGTTTACACTAGAGTTGAACTAGCTCTATGACCTAGTCCAAATAATTTTACACTAGACTTGAACTAGCTCTAAAGTCCACTTTAAATAGTTTTACACTAGAGTTGAACTAGCTTTATAACCTAGTAAAAATAATTTTACACTAGAGTTGAACTTAGGTCTATAACCTAGTACAAATAATTTTACACTAGAGTTGAACTAGCTCTATGACCTAGTACACATAATTTTATGCTTGAGTTGTACTAGCTCTATAACAAAGTACAAATAATTTTACACTAGAGTTGAACTAGCTCTATGACCTAGTACAAATAATTTTACACTAGAGTTGAACTAGCTGTATAGGCTAGTTCAAATAATTTTACACTAGAGTTGAACTAGCTCTATAGGCTAGTTCAAATAATTTTACACTAGAGTTGAACTAGCTCTACAAGCTAGTTCAAATGATTTTACACTAGAGTTGAACTAGCTCTACAAGCTAGTTCAAATAATTTTACACTAGAGTTGTACCAGCTCTACAAGCTAGTTTAAATAATTTTACACTAGAGTTGAACTAGCTCTATATGCTAGTTCAAATAACTTTACACTACATTTGAACTAGCTCTGCAAGCTAGGTCAAATAATTTTACACTAGAGTTGAACTAGCTCTATAACCTAGTACAAATAATTTTACACTAGAGTTAAACTAGCTCTATAACCTAGTACAAATAATTTTACCCCTAGAGTTGAACTAGCTCTATGACCTAGTACAAATAATTTTATACTAGAGTTGAACTAGCTCTATAACCTAGTACAAATAATTTTACACTAGAGTTGAACTAGCTCTATGACCTAGTACAAATAATTTTACACTAGAGTTGAACTAGCTCTATAGGCTAGTTCAAATAATTGTACAGTAGAGTTGAATAGCTCTATAGGCTAGTTCAAATAATTTTACACTAGAGTTGAACTAGCTCTATAACCTAGTACAAATAATTTTACACTAGAGTTGAACTAGCTCTACAGTCCAGTTTAAATAGTTTTACACTAGAGTTGAACTAGCTTTATAACCTAGTAAAAATAATTTTACACTAGAGTTGAACTTAGGTCTATAACCTAGTACAAATAATTTTACACTAGAGTTGAACTAGCTCTATGACCTAGTACACATAATTTTATACTTGAGTTGTACTAGCTCTATAACCAAGTTCAAATAATTTTACACTAGAGTTGAACTAGCTCTATGACCTAGTACAAATAATTTTACACTAGAGTTGAACTAGCTGTATAGGCTAGTTCAAATAATTTTACACTAGAGTTAAACTAGCTCTATAGGCTAGTTCAAATAATTTTACACTAGAGTTGAACTAGCTCTACAAGCTAGTTCAAATGATTTTACACTAGAGTTGAACTAGCTCTACAAGCTAGTTCAAATAATTTTACACTAGAGTTGTACCAGCTCTACAAGCTAGTTTAAATAATTTTACACTAGAGTTGAACTAGCTCTATATGCTAGTTCAAATAACTTTACACTACATTTGAACTAGCTCTGCAAGCTAGGTCAAATAATTTTACACTAGAGTTGAACTAGCTCTATAACCTAGTACAAATAATTTTACACTAGAGTTAAACTAGCTCTATAACCTAGTACAAATAATTTTACCCCTAGAGTTGAACTAGCTCTATGACCTAGTACAAATAATTTTATACTAGAGTTGAAC
Organism: Triticum monococcum; assembly: GCA_034509565.1. Lineage (NCBI taxonomy): Eukaryota > Viridiplantae > Streptophyta > Magnoliopsida > Poales > Poaceae > Triticum > Triticum monococcum. The sequence continues at coordinate 632,074,118 of CM067843.1, forward strand.
TAGCTCTATAACCTAGTACAAATAATTTTACACTAGAGTTGAACTAGCTCTATGACCTAGTACAAATAATTTTACACTAGAGTTGAACTAGCTCTATAGGCTAGTTCAAATAATTGTACACTAGAGTTGAAGTAGCTCTATAGGCTAGTTCAAATAATTCTACACTAGAGTTGAACTAGCTCTATAACCTAGTACAAATAATTTTACACTAGAGTTGAACTAGCTCTACAAGCTTGTTCAAATAAGTTTACACTAAAGTTGAACTAGATCTACAGGCTAGTTCAAATAGTTTTACTCTAATCTTGAACTACCTCTACAAGGTAGTATAAATAATTTTACACTAGAATTGAACTAGCTCTATAGGCTAGTTCGAATAACTTTACACTGGATTTGAACTTGCTCTACAAGCTAGGTAAAATAATTTTACACTAGAGTCGAACTAACTCTATAACCTAGTACAAATAATTTTACACTAGAGTTGAGCTAGCTCTATAACCTAGTACAAATAAGTTTACACTAGAGTTGAACTAGCTCTATGACCTAGTACAAATAATTTTACACTAGACTTGAACTAGCTCTAAAGTCCAGTTTAAATAGTTTTACACTAGAGTTGAACTAGCTTTATAACCTAGTAAAAATAATTTTACACTAGAGTTGAACTTAGGTCTATAACCTAGTACAAATAATTTTACACTAGAGTTGAACAAGCTCTATGACCTAGTACACATAATTTTATGCTTGAGTTGTACTAGCTCTATAACAAAGTACAAATAATTTTACACTAGAGTTGAACTAGCTCTATGACCTAGTACAAATAATTTTACACTAGAGTTGAACTAGCTGTATAGGCTAGTTCAAATAATTTTACACTAGAGTTGAACTAGCTCTATAGGCTAGTTCAAATAATTTTACACTAGAGTTGAACTAGCTCTACAAGCTAGTTCAAATGATTTTACACTAGAGTTGAACTAGCTCTACAAGCTAGTTCAAATAATTTTACACTAGAGTTGTACCAGCTCTACAAGCTAGTTTAAATAATTTTACACTAGAGTTGAACTAGCTCTATATGCTAGTTCAAATAACTTTACACTACATTTGAACTAGCTCTGCAAGCTATGTCAAATAATTTTACACTAGAGTTGAACTAGCTCTATAACCTAGTACAAATAATTTTACACTAGAGTTAAACTAGCTCTATAACCTAGTACAAATAATTTTACCCCTAGAGTTGAACTAGCTCTATGACCTAGTACAAATAATTTTATACTAGAGTTGAACTAGCTCTATAACCTAGTACAAATAATTTTACACTAGAGTTGAACTAGCTCTATGACCTAGTACAAATAATTTTACACTAGAGTTGAACTAGCTCTATAGGCTAGTTCAAATAATTGTACACTAGAGTTGAAGTAGCTCTAAAGGCTAGTTCAAATAATTTTACACTAGAGTTGAACTAGCTCTATAACCTAGTACAAATAATTTTACACTAGAGTTGAACTAGCTCTACAAGCTAGTTCAAATAAGTTTACACTAAAGTTGAACTAGATCTACAGGCTAGTTCAAATAGTTTTACTCTAATCTTGAACTACCTCTACAAGGTAGTATAAATAATTTTACACTAGAATTGAACTAGCTCTATAGGCTAGTTCGAATAACTTTACACTGGATTTGAACTTGCTGTATAAGCTAGGTAAAATAATTTTACACTAGAGTCGAACTAACTCTATAACCTAGTACAAATAATTTTACACTAGAGTTGAGCTAGCTCTATAACCTAGTACAAATAAGTTTACACTAGAGTTGAACTAGCTCTATGACCTAGTCCAAATAATTTTACACTAGACTTGAACTAGCTCTAAAGTCCACTTTAAATAGTTTTACACTAGAGTTGAACTAGCTTTATAACCTAGTAAAAATAATTTTACACTAGAGTTGAACTTAGGTCTATAACCTAGTACAAATAATTTTACACTAGAGTTGAACTAGCTCTATGACCTAGTACACATAATTTTATGCTTGAGTTGTACTAGCTCTATAACAAAGTACAAATAATTTTACACTAGAGTTGAACTAGCTCTATGACCTAGTACAAATAATTTTACACTAGAGTTGAACTAGCTGTATAGGCTAGTTCAAATAATTTTACACTAGAGTTGAACTAGCTCTATAGGCTAGTTCAAATAATTTTACACTAGAGTTGAACTAGCTCTACAAGCTAGTTCAAATGATTTTACACTAGAGTTGAACTAGCTCTACAAGCTAGTTCAAATAATTTTACACTAGAGTTGTACCAGCTCTACAAGCTAGTTTAAATAATTTTACACTAGAGTTGAACTAGCTCTATATGCTAGTTCAAATAACTTTACACTACATTTGAACTAGCTCTGCAAGCTAGGTCAAATAATTTTACACTAGAGTTGAACTAGCTCTATAACCTAGTACAAATAATTTTACACTAGAGTTAAACTAGCTCTATAACCTAGTACAAATAATTTTACCCCTAGAGTTGAACTAGCTCTATGACCTAGTACAAATAATTTTATACTAGAGTTGAACTAGCTCTATAACCTAGTACAAATAATTTTACACTAGAGTTGAACTAGCTCTATGACCTAGTACAAATAATTTTACACTAGAGTTGAACTAGCTCTATAGGCTAGTTCAAATAATTGTACAGTAGAGTTGAATAGCTCTATAGGCTAGTTCAAATAATTTTACACTAGAGTTGAACTAGCTCTATAACCTAGTACAAATAATTTTACACTAGAGTTGAACTAGCTCTACAAGCTAGTTCAAATAAGTTTACACTAAAGTTGAACTAGATCTACAGGCTAGTTCAAATAGTTTTACTCTAATCTTGAACTACCTCTACAAGGTAGTATAAATAATTTTACACTAGAATTGAACTAGCTCTATAGGCTAGTTCGAATAACTTTACTCTGGATTTGAACTTGCTCTACAATCTAGGTAAAATAATTTTACACTAGAGTCGAACTAACTCTATAACCTAGTACAAATAATTTTACGCTAGAGTTGAGCTAGCTCTATAACCTAGTACAAATAAGTTTACACTAGAGTTGAACTAGCTCTATGACCTAGTACAAATAATTTTACACTAGACTTGAACTAGCTCTACAGTCCAGTTTAAATAGTTTTACACTAGAGTTGAACTAGCTTTATAACCTAGTAAAAATAATTTTACACTAGAGTTGAACTTAGGTCTATAACCTAGTACAAATAATTTTATACTAGAGTTGAACTAGCTCTATGACCTAGTACACATAATTTTATGCTTGAGTTGTACTAGCTCTATAACAAAGTACAAATAATTTTACACTAGAGTTGAACTAGCTCTATGACCTAGTACAAATAATTTTACACTAGAGTTGAACTAGCTGTATAGGCTAGTTCAAATAATTTTACACTAGAGTTGAACTAGCTCTATAGGCTAGTTCAAATAATTTTACACTAGAGTTGAACTAGCTCTACAAGCTAGTTCAAATGATTTTACACTAGAGTTGAACTAGCTCTACAAGCTAGTTCAAATAATTTTACACTAGAGTTGTACCAGCTCTACAAGCTAGTTTAAATAATTTTACACTAGAGTTGAACTAGCTCTATATGCTAGTTCAAATAACTTTACACTACATTTGAACTAGCTCTGCAAGCTAGGTCAAATAATTTTACACTAGAGTTGAACTAGCTCTATAACCTAGTACAAATAATTTTACACTAGAGTTAAACTAGCTCTATAACCTAGTACAAATAATTTTACCCCTAGAGTTGAACTAGCTCTCTGACCTAGTACAAATAATTTTATACTAGAGTTGAACTAGCTCTATGACCTAGTACAAATAATTTTACACTAGAGTTGAACTAGCTCTATAGGCTAGTTCAAATAATTGTACACTAGAGTTGAAGTAGCTCTATAGGCTATTTCAAATAATTTTACACTAGAGTTGAACTAGCTCTATAACCTAGTACAAATAATTTTACACTAGAGTTGAACTAGCTCTACAAGCTAGTTCGAATAAGTTTACACTAAAGTTGAACTAGATCTACAGGCTAGTTCAAATAGTTTTACTCTAATCTTGAACTACCCCTACATGGTAGTTTAAATAATTTTACACTAGAGTTGAACTAGCTCTATGACCTAGTACAAATAATTTTACACTAGAGTTGAACTAGCTGTATAGGCTAGTTCAAATAATTTTACACTAGAGTTAAACTAGCTCTATAGGCTAGTTCAAATAATTTTACACTAGAGTTGAACTAGCTCTACAAGCTAGTTCAAATGATTTTACACTAGAGTTGAACTAGCTCTACAAGCTAGTTCAAATAATTTTACACTAGAGTTGTACCAGCTCTACAAGCTAGTTTAAATAATTTTACACTAGAGTTGAACTAGCTCTATATGCTAGTTCAAATAACTTTACACTACATTTGAACTAGCTCTGCAAGCTAGGTCAAATAATTTTACACTAGAGTTGAACTAGCTCTATAACCTAGTACAAATAATTTTACACTAGAGTTAAACTAGCTCTATAACCTAGTACAAATAATTTTACCCCTAGAGTTGAACTAGCTCTATGACCTAGTACAAATAATTTTATACTAGAGTTGAACTAGCTCTATAACCTAGTACAAATAATTTTACACTAGAGTTGAACTAGCTCTATGACCTAGTACAAATAATTTTACACTAGAGTTGAACTAGCTCTATAGGCTAGTTCAAATAATTGTACAGTAGAGTTGAATAGCTCTATAGGCTAGTTCAAATAATTTTACACTAGAGTTGAACTAGCTCTATAACCTAGTACAAATAATTTTACACTAGAGTTGAACTAGCTCTACAAGCTAGTTCAAATAAGTTTACACTAAAGTTGAACTAGATCTACAGGCTAGTTCAAATAGTTTTACTCTAATCTTGAACTACCTCTACAAGGTAGTATAAATAATTTTACACTAGAATTGAACTAGCTCTATAGGCTAGTTCGAATAACTTTACTCTGGATTTGAACTTGCTCTACAATCTAGGTAAAATAATTTTACACTAGAGTCGAACTAACTCTATAACCTAGTACAAATAATTTTACGCTAGAGTTGAGCTAGCTCTATAACCTAGTACAAATAAGTTTACACTAGAGTTGAACTAGCTCTATGACCTAGTACAAATAATTTTACACTAGACTTGAACTAGCTCTACAGTCCAGTTTAAATAGTTTTACACTAGAGTTGAACTAGCTTTATAACCTAGTAAAAATAATTTTATACTAGAGTTGAACTTAGGTCTATAACCTAGTACAAATAATTTTATACTAGAGTTGAACTAGCTCTATGACCTAGTACACATAATTTTATGCTTGAGTTGTACTAGCTCTATAACAAAGTACAAATAATTTTACACTAGAGTTGAACTAGCTCTATGACCTAGTACAAATAATTTTACACTAGAGTTGAACTAGCTGTATAGGCTAGTTCAAATAATTTTACACTAGAGTTGAACTAGCTCTATAGGCTAGTTCAAATAATTTTACACTAGAGTTGAACTAGCTCTACAAGCTAGTTCAAATGATTTTACACTAGAGTTGAACTAGCTCTACAAGCTAGTTCAAATAATTTTACACTAGAGTTGTACCAGCTCTACAAGCTAGTTTAAATAATTTTACACTAGAGTTGAACTAGCTCTATATGCTAGTTCAAATAACTTTACACTACATTTGAACTAGCTCTGCAAGCTAGGTCAAATAATTTTACACTAGAGTTGAACTAGCTCTATAACCTAGTACAAATAATTTTACACTAGAGTTAAACTAGCTCTATAACCTAGTACAAATAATTTTACCCCTAGAGTTGAACTAGCTCTCTGACCTAGTACAAATAATTTTATACTAGAGTTGAACTAGCTCTATGACCTAGTACAAATAATTTTACACTAGAGTTGAACTAGCTCTATAGGCTAGTTCAAATAATTGTACACTAGAGTTGAAGTAGCTCTATAGGCTATTTCAAATAATTTTACACTAGAGTTGAACTAGCTCTATAACCTAGTACAAATAATTTTACACTAGAGTTGAACTAGCTCTACAAGCTAGTTCGAATAAGTTTACACTAAAGTTGAACTAGATCTACAGGCTAGTTCAAATAGTTTTACTCTAATCTTGAACTACCCCTACATGGTAGTTTAAATAATTTTACACTAGAGTTGAACTAGCTCTATGACCTAGTACAAATAATTTTACACTAGAGTTGAACTAGCTGTATAGGCTAGTTCAAATAATTTTACACTAGAGTTAAACTAGCTCTATAGGCTAGTTCAAATAATTTTACACTAGAGTTGAACTAGCTCTACAAGCTAGTTCAAATGATTTTACACTAGAGTTGAACTAGCTCTACAAGCTAGTTCAAATAATTTTACACTAGAGTTGTACCAGCTCTACAAGCTAGTTTAAATAATTTTACACTAGAGTTGAACTAGCTCTATATGCTAGTTCAAATAACTTTACACTACATTTGAACTAGCTCTGCAAGCTAGGTCAAATAATTTTACACTAGAGTTGAACTAGCTCTATAACCTAGTACAAATAATTTTACACTAGAGTTAAACTAGCTCTATAACCTAGTACAAATAATTTTACCCCTAGAGTTGAACTAGCTCTATGACCTAGTACAAATAATTTTATACTAGAGTTGAACTAGCTCTATAACCTAGTACAAATAATTTTACACTAGAGTTGAACTAGCTCTATGACCTAGTACAAATAATTTTACACTAGAGTTGAACTAGCTCTATAGGCTAGTTCAAATAATTGTACACTAGAGTTGAAGTAGCTCTATAGGCTAGTTCAAATAATTTTACACTAGAGTTGAACTAGCTCTATAACCTAGTACAAATAATTTTACACTAGAGTTGAACTAGCTCTACAAGCTTGTTCAAATAAGTTTACACTAAAGTTGAACTAGATCTACAGGCTAGTTCAAATAGTTTTACTCTAATCTTGAACTACCTCTACAAGGTAGTATAAATAATTTTACACTAGAATTGAACTAGCTCTATAGGCTAGTTCGAATAACTTTACACTGGATTTGAACTTGCTCTACAAGCTAGGTAAAATAATTTTACACTAGAGTCGAACTAACTCTATAACCTAGTACAAATAATTTTACACTAGAGTTGAGCTAGCTCTATAACCTAGTACAAATAAGTTTACACTAGAGTTGAACTAGCTCTATGACCTAGTACAAATAATTTTACACTAGACTTGAACTAGCTCTAAAGTCCAGTTTAAATAGTTTTACACTAGAGTTGAACTAGCTTTATAACCTAGTAAAAATAATTTTACACTAGAGTTGAACTTAGGTCTATAACCTAGTACAAATAATTTTACACTAGAGTTGAACTAGCTCTATGACCTAGTACACATAATTTTATGCTTGAGTTGTACTAGCTCTATAACAAAGTACAAATAATTTTACACTAGAGTTGAACTAGCTCTATGACCTAGTACAAATAATTTTACACTAGAGTTGAACTAGCTGTATAGGCTAGTTCAAATAATTTTACACTAGAGTTGAACTAGCTCTATAGGCTAGTTCAAATAATTTTACACTAGAGTTGAACTAGCTCTACAAGCTAGTTCAAATGATTTTACACTAGAGTTGAACTAGCTCTACAAGCTAGTTCAAATAATTTTACACTAGAGTTGTACCAGCTCTACAAGCTAGTTTAAATAATTTTACACTAGAGTTGAACTAGCTCTATATGCTAGTTCAAATAACTTTACACTACATTTGAACTAGCTCTGCAAGCTATGTCAAATAATTTTACACTAGAGTTGAACTAGCTCTATAACCTAGTACAAATAATTTTACACTAGAGTTAAACTAGCTCTATAACCTAGTACAAATAATTTTACCCCTAGAGTTGAACTAGCTCTATGACCTTGTACAAATAATTTTATACTAGAGTTGAACTAGCTCTATAACCTAGTACAAATAATTTTACACTAGAGTTGAACTAGCTCTATGACCTAGTACAAATAATTTTACACTAGAGTTGAACTAGCTCTATAGGCTAGTTCAAATAATTGTACACTAGAGTTGAAGTAGCTCTAAAGGCTAGTTCAAATAATTTTACACTAGAGTTGAACTAGCTCTATAACCTAGTACAAATAATTTTACACTAGAGTTGAACTAGCTCTACAAGCTAGTTCAAATAAGTTTACACTAAAGTTGAACTAGATCTACAGGCTAGTTCAAATAGTTTTACTCTAATCTTGAACTACCTCTACAAGGTAGTATAAATAATTTTACACTAGAATTGAACTAGCTCTATAGGCTAGTTCGAATAACTTTACACTGGATTTGAACTTGCTGTACAAGCTAGGTAAAATAATTTTACACTAGAGTCGAACTAACTCTATAACCTAGTACAAATAATTTTACACTAGAGTTGAGCTAGCTCTATAACCTCGTACAAATAAGTTTACACTAGAGTTGAACTAGCTCTATGACCTAGTCCAAATAATTTTACACTAGACTTGAACTAGCTCTAAAGTCCACTTTAAATAGTTTTACACTAGAGTTGAACTAGCTTTATAACCTAGTAAAAATAATTTTACACTAGAGTTGAACTTAGGTCTATAACCTAGTACAAATAATTTTACACTAGAGTTGAACTAGCTCTATGACCTAGTACACATAATTTTATGCTTGAGTTGTACTAGCTCTATAACAAAGTACAAATAATTTTACACTAGAGTTGAACTAGCTCTATGACCTAGTACAAATAATTTTACACTAGAGTTGAACTAGCTGTATAGGCTAGTTCAAATAATTTTACACTAGAGTTGAACTAGCTCTATAGGCTAGTTCAAATAATTTTACACTAGAGTTGAACTAGCTCTACAAGCTAGTTCAAATGATTTTACACTAGAGTTGAACTAGCTCTACAAGCTAGTTCAAATAATTTTACACTAGAGTTGTACCAGCTCTACAAGCTAGTTTAAATAATTTTACACTAGAGTTGAACTAGCTCTATATGCTAGTTCAAATAACTTTACACTACATTTGAACTAGCTCTGCAAGCTAGGTCAAATAATTTTACACTAGAGTTGAACTAGCTCTATAACCTAGTACAAATAATTTTACACTAGAGTTAAACTAGCTCTATAACCTAGTACAAATAATTTTACCCCTAGAGTTGAACTAGCTCTCTGACCTAGTACAAATAATTTTATACTAGAGTTGAACTAGCTCTATGACCTAGTACAAATAATTTTACACTAGAGTTGAACTAGCTCTATAGGCTAGTTCAAATAATTGTACACTAGAGTTGAAGTAGCTCTATAGGCTAGTTCAAATAATTTTACACTAGAGTTGAACTAGCTCTATAACCTAGTACAAATAATTTTACACTAGAGTTGAACTAGCTCTACAAGCTAGTTCGAATAAGTTTACACTAAAGTTGAACTAGATCTACAGGCTAGTTCAAATAGTTTTACTCTAATCTTGAACTACCCCTACATGGTAGTTTAAATAATTTTACACTAGATTTGAACTAGCTCTATAACCTAGTACAAATAATTTTACAATAGAGTTAAACTAGCTCTACAAGCTAGTTCAAATAATTTTACACTAGACTTGAACTAGCTCTATAGTCTAGCTGAAATAGTTTTACACTAGAGTTGAACTAGCTCTATTACCTAGTACAAATAATTTTACAGTAGAGTTAAAATAGCTCTATAACCTAGTACAAATAATTTTACACTAGAGTTGAACTAGCTCTATAGTCTAGTTGAAATAGTTTTACACTAGAGTTGAACTAGCTCTATAACCTAGTAAAAATAATTTTACACTAGAGTTGAACTAGCTCTATAACCTAGTACAAATAATTTTACAATAGAGTTGAACTAGCTCTATGACCTAGTACAAATAATTTTACACTAGAGTTAAACTAGCTCTATAGGCTAGTTCAAATAATTTTACACTAGAGTTTAACTAGCTCTATAGGCTAGTTCAAATAATTTTACACTATAGTTGAATTAGCTCTACAAGCTAGTTCAAATAATTTTACACTAGAGTTGTACCAGCTCTACATGCTAGTTTAAATAATTTTACACTAGAGTTGAACTAACTCTATAGGCTAGTTCAAATAACTTTACACTGAATTTGAACTAGCTCTACAAGCTAGGTCAAATAATTTTACACTGGAGTTGAACTAACTCTATAACTTAGTACAAATAATTTTACCGTAGAGTTGAGCTAGCTCGATAACCTAGTACAAATAATTTTATACTAGAGTTGAATTAGCTCTATAACCTAGTACAAATAATTTTACACTAGAGTTTAACTAGCTCTATGACCTAGTACAAATAATTTTACACTAGAGTTGAACTAGCTCTATAGGCTAGTACAAATAATTGTACACTAGAGTTGAACTAGCTCAATAGGCTTGTTCAAATAATTTTACACTAGAGTTGAACTAGCTCTATAACCTAGTACGAATAATTTTACACTAGAGTTGACCTAGCTCTACAAGCTAGTTCAAATAATTTTACACTAAAGTTGAACTAGCTCTATAGGCTAGTTCAAATAGTTTTGCTCTAATCTTGAACTACCTCTACAAGGTAGTTTAAATAATTTTATACTAGAGTTTAACAAGCTCTATAACCTAGTACAAATAATTTTACACTAGAGTTGAACTAGCTCTATGACCTAGTACAAATAATTTTACACTAGAGTTGAACTAGCTCTACAGTCTAGTTGAAATAGTTTTACATTAGAGTTGAACTAGCTTTATAACCTAGTGAAAATAATTTTACACTAGAGTTGAACTAGCTCTATAACCTAGTAAAAATAATTTTATACTAGAGTTGAACTAGCTCTATAACCTAGTACAAATAATTTTACATTAGAGTTGAACTAGCTCTATGACCTAGTACAAATAATTTTACACTAGAGTTAAAGTAGCTCTATAGGCTAGTTCAATAAGTTTACACTAGAGTTTAAATAGCTCTATAGGCTAGTTCAAATAATTATACACTACAGTTGAACTAGCTCTACAAGCTAGTTCAAATAATTTTACACTAGAGTTGTACCAGCTCTACAAGCTAGTTTAAATAATTTTACACTAGAGTTGAACTAGTTGTATATGCTAGTTTAAATAACTTTACATTAGATTTGAACTAGCTCAATCACCTAGTACAAATAATTTTATACTAGAGTTGAACTAGCTCAATCACCTAGTACAAATAATTTTATACTAGAGTTGAACTAGCTCTATAACCTAGTACAAATAATTTTACACTAGAGTTTAACTAGCTCTATGACCTAGTACAAATAATTTTACACTAGAGTTGAACTAGCTCTATAGGCTAGTTCAAATAATTGTACACTAGAGTTGAACTAGCTCTATAGGCTAGTTAAAATAATTTTACACTAGAGTTGAACTAGCTCTATAACCTAGTACGAATAATTTTACACTAGAGTTGAACTAGCTCTACAAGCTAGTTCGAATAATTTTACACTAAAGTTGAACTAGCTCTACAGGCTAGTTCAAATAGCTTTACTCTAATCTTGAACTACCTCTACAAGGTAGTTTAAATAATTTTACACTAGATTTGAACTAGCTCTATAACCTAGTACAAATAATTTTACAGTAGACTTAAACTAGCTGTAGAAGCTAGTTAAAATAATTTTACACTAGAGTTGAACTAGCTCTATAGTCTAGTTGAAATAGTTTTACACTAGAGTTGAATTAGCTCTATAACCTAGTAGAAATAATTTTACACTCGAGTTGAACTAGCTCTATAACCTAGTAAAAATAATTTTACACTAGAGTTGAACTTGCTCTATGACCTAGTACAAATAATTTTATACTAGAGTTGAACTAGCTCTATGACCTAGTACAAATAATTTTACACTAGAGTTGAACTAGCTCGATGACCTAGTATAAATAATTTTACACTAGAGTTGAACTAGCTCTATAGGCTAGTTCAAATAATTGTACACTAGAGTTAAAATAGCTCTATAGGCTAGTTCAAATAATTTTACACTAGAGTTGAACTAGCTCTATAACCTAGTACAAATAATTTTGCACTAGAGTTGAACTAGCTCTACAAGCTATTTCAAATAAGTTTACACTAAAGTTGAACTAGCTCTACAGGCTAGTTCAAATAGTTTTACTCTAATCTTGAACTACCTCTACAAGGTAGTTTAAATAATGTTACACTAGAGTTGAACTAGCTCTATGACCTAGTACAAATAATTTTATACTAGAGTTTAACAAGCTCTATAACCTAGTATAAATAATTTTACACTAGAGTTGAACTAGCTCTATAGTCTAGTTGAAATAGTTTTACACTAGAGTTGAACTAGCTCTATAACCTAGTAAAAATAATTTTATACTAGAGTTGAACTAGCTCTATAACCTAGTACAAATAATTTTACACTAGAGTTGAACTAGCTCTATGACCTAGTACAAATAATTTTACACTAGAGTTAAAGTAGCTCTATAGGCTAGTTCAATAAGTTTACACTAGAGTTTAAATAGCTCTATAGGCTAGTTCAAATAATTATACACTACAGTTGAACTAGCTCTACAAGCTAGTTCAAATAATTTTACACTAGAGTTGTACCAACTCTACAAGCTAGTTTAAATAATTTTACACTAGAGTTGAACTAGCTCTATAGGCTAGTTCAAATAACTTTACACTGTATTTGAACTAGCTCTACAAGCTAGGTCAAATAATTTTACACTAGAGTTGAACTTACTCTATAACCTAGTACAAATAATTTTACACTAGAGTTAAACTAGGTCTATAACCTAGTACAAATAATTTTACACTAGAGTTGAACTAGCTCTATAGTCTAGTGAAATAGTTTTACACTAGAGTTGAACTAGCTCTCTAACCTAGTAAAAATAATTTTACACTAGAGTTGAACTAGCTCTATAACCTAGTACAAATAATTTTACACTAGAGTTGAACTAGCTCTACGACCTAGTACACATAATTTTATACTTGCGTTGTACTAGCTCTATAACCTAGTACAAATAATTTTACACTAGAGTTGAACTAGCTCTATGACCTAGTACAAATATGTGATGCCCGGGTAATCAGGCTACAGTAACCGTCTGGTAATGGTGCCACGTCACCTCGATTATTGTTGTTAATCTCGTGTTAGCTCGGAACCAAACCAAATTCAAATTTGAATTAAAGTCAAAACAATTAAAGTTTTCAAAAGTCAAAACTAAATTGTTCCTAATGTGTCAAATAATCCATAATAAATGTTGGTGAAGAAATCATCAACTAATAAAATATTTAAATGCACTAAATAAACTAAAACAGTAGCAAACACAATTATTCAAATGCTTTTAAATGCACTAAATATCTAAGTTAATTGTGGCAGTGGTATAATTTCTATTGCCAATTTAGGGATCATTTCTGTACTTTACAAAACTAAAATACAATGAGGAACAAAATAAAACAAAAAAGAAATAAAATACATAAAAGGATAGAAAACTAAAATACAAAAAAAGGCCCCCTGGCCAACTGGGCCAACGGCCCAGCCGGCCAGCTCACTGGCCCAACCGGCCCCAGCACCACTTAACCCCCCCAACCCGACCGAAACACTAACCCGACCGCACTACCCCACTCCTCCCCCCCACATCGCCCACTCCCCCCTCGATCTGGATCGAGATCGAGGGCTCGACCCCGACGCTGCTCGGTGCTTCCCCGCCGTCGCCGCTCATCCCCTTGCCGCCCTCGTCGCCGGCGGCCTGGTCACTGCGCCGTCCTCACCTCCTCCTGACTGGTGCCCAGTGCTCGAGGCCCCCACCCCGTCGCCGCTCGACGCCGCCACCACCGAATCGCCCGCTACCTCGCCGACGTCGCCTCCCCGCCAGACTGCGTCGTCCCCGTCTTCTTCCTCGACCCCCACTGCCCGGACCCTACATCCCCTCATGAGGTTCCTCTCCTCCGGTCCCCTTGCTCGCCGTGCCCCGCCTGTGGCCTGCACCCGCCAGCTCCCGCCGTGCTCCCCTGCTGTCGCCCGCACTGCCATGTGGCCCGCTCGCCTCCCCCCACGCGCCCATGCGCGCCACGTAGCCACGGCTGCTACTGCCGCACCGCCACGGCGCCCTCACTGCGCCCGTGCCTTGCCTCTGTCCCATGACCGCGCGCCCGCCGAAGCTCCGCCGCTCGGGCCGCCCCTGCAACCGCCTCCCTCCGCGCTCTCCAACGTCACCGCCACTGCACGTCGTCGCCCCCGTCGATTCCGGCAGCCCCCGCACGAGCCGCGGTTAATAGTCGACGCGCGATGTCGAGCACGTGCCGTGGGAACCGTCCCCGGGCCAAATAGTGGCCGGAGTCCTCTGAATGGCCGCCGCCGGCGCGTTTTGCCATCACCGCCGTTAGCCACTTACGTGGCCTCATTAGCGATGAGCTAACCACCTCCTGACTCCCTGACACCGGCCCCCACCTCGCTAATTAATGTATTTTTGGATAAATAAAATCTGTAAAAAAATGGTGACTAATTGACCCATGGGCCCCGTCAAATAATTATCCCATTAAAAATGATCTGTTAAAATATCAGCCAATGACAGGTGGACCCCCTGTCCAGATTGACCAAGTCAAACTGCTTACTAGACTAGCCTAGTCATTGACAGGGGGGTCCCACTAGACCCCTTTGACTAGTCAAGCTGACCAGTCAACTGTTGACTGGACCTAGTGACTGGGTAGTTCACTTAGTCAACTGTCCCCACCTGTCAGCCTCAGGTGCACACTTTTAGGTACACTTTCTGTGTACCCACAGCATTTAAATACTAATTTAGTTTCGAATTAAATTAAACCTAGAAATAAGAAAATCATTTAAAACTTTGAAAATTAACATAAAATAATCCGTAACTCGGATGAAAATACTTTGTACATGAAAGTTGCTCAGAACGACGAGACGAATCCGGATACGCAGCCCGTTCGTCCAGCACACATCCCTAGAATAGCAAACATGCAACTTTACCCCTCCGGTTAATCTGTCCGAAAACGCGAAACACCGGGAATACTTTCCCGGATGTTTCCCCCCTTCGCCGGTATCACCTATCCCTACGTTAGGTCACCTCTAGCACAACGTATTGCCGCTTCTTGCTTTTTGTTACATTTGATCGCTCTATTATTTATTGTGTTCCCCCTCCGTTACTTATTTCCGATAGACCCTGAGACGGATGCCGGTACCCCTGTGATCGACTACATCGACGACCCCTCCTTCTTGTCTGAGCAACCAGGCAAGCCCCCCCCTTTGATCACCAGATATCGCCTACTCTTCTCTATACTGCTTGCATTAGAGTAGTGTAGCATGTTACTGCTTTCCGTTATTCCTATCCTGATGCATAGCCTGTCGTTGCTACTACTGTTGTTACCATTACCTGCTATCCTACTGCTTAGTATAGGATGCTAGTGTTCCATCAGTGGCCCTACACTCTTGTCCGTCTGCCATGCTATACTACTGGGCCGTGATCACTTCGGGAGGTGATCACGGGCATATACTATATACTTTACACAGTTTCATTACCTATGATACTGTTCGGAGATGGGGGCTGAAGGGGCAGGTGGCTCCATCCTGTTAGAGGTGGGCCTCGGTTCCCGACGGCCCCCGACTGTTACTTTGTGGCAGAGCGTCAGGGCAGGTTGAGACCACCTAGGAGAGAGGTGGGCCTGGCCCTGGTCGGTGTTCGCGGATACTTAACACGTTTAACGAGATCTTGGTATTTGATCTAAGTCTGGCTACTGGCCTATATGCACTAACCATCTACGCGGGGACAGTTATGGGCACTCGACGTCGTGGTATCAGCCGAAGCCTTCGTGACGTCAGCGACTGAGTGGCGCACGCCAGATTGGACCGTAAGCCTGCTCTTGTATTAAGGGGGCTAGTTCTGCTTCCGGCCGCGTACACAACGTGCAGGTGTGCAACGGGCGATGGGCCCAGACCCCTGTGCCATAGGATTTAGAGCGGCGTGCTGACCTCTCTGTTGTGCCTAGGTAGGGCTGCGACGTGTTGATCTTTCGAGGCCGGGCATGACCCAGGAAAGTGTGTCCAGCCAAATGGGATCGAGCGTGTTGGGATATGTGGTGCACCCCTGCAGGGAAGTTAATCTATTCGAATAGCCGTGATCTTCGGTAACAGGACGACTTGGAGTTGTACCTTGACCTTATGACAACTAGAACCGGATACTTAACAAAACACACCCTTCCAAGTGCCAGATACAACCGATGATCGCTCTCTCACGCGGCGACGAGGGGAGGATCATCGGTTAGGATTATGCTATGTGATGATACTTGGAGGACTTCAGTCTACTCTGTTCTACATGCTGCAAGACGGAGACTGCCAGAAGCGTAGTCTTTGAAAGGACTAGCTATCCCCCTTATCCCGGCTTTCTGCAGTTCAGTCCACATATAATAGCCTTATTCCAGTTGATACCAATGCATACATATGTAGTATAGCTCCTTGCTTGCGGGTACTTTGGATGAGTATTCACGGTTGCTTTCTCCCTCTTTTCCCCTGTCTCTTCTACCTAGTTGTCGCAACCAGATGTTGGAGCCCAGGAGCCAGACACCACCTTCGACGACGACTCCTACTACATCGGAGGTGCCTACTACTACGTGCTACCCGCTGACGACGACCAGGAGTAGTTTAGGAGGATCCCAGGCAGGAGGCCTGCGCCTCTTTCGATCTGTATCCCAGTTTGTGCTAGCCATCTTATGGCAACTTGTTTAACTTATGTCTGTACTCAGATATTGTTGCTTCCGCTGACTCGTCTATGATCGAGCTCTTGTATTCGAGCCTTCGAGGCCCCTGGCTTGTAATATGATGCTTGTATGACTTATTTTATTTGTAGAGTTGTGTTGTGATATCTACCCGTGAGTCCTTGATTTTGATCGTACACATTTGCGTGCATGATTAGTGTACGATGTAATCGGGGGCGTCACAAGTTGGTATCAGAGCCGACTGCCTGTAGGAATCCCCCTTCCAACTCCTTGGTCGAAGTTGAGTCTAGTCATTGTAAAACTTGTACTAACGTGGTTGTGTGGCTTACGGGCCCACGTCGCCATTGGGTGGTATTAGGATCTTTTACTCCTTGATCTTTACTCCGGGATTCTGAACTCTCTTCTATTCGGGTTAAACGATTTTTACTAAAATCTAACTTTAGGTTCTCGAAAGTACTTTCTCCCGGCGAGCCCCTTCAGTCTAGATGATCGCCGGCTGCACCAGAAGATTTCGAAGATACTCTCCAATATTCTCTCGAGACCTTGTGCCCGTTGCTTTTGCAATTCCCTTCCACCGAAATATCCCTATGGATAAATACTTACACCTGCCGTGCTTACTTTTATTCCCAGTCGATCTAGTTATTACAAGATACCTCGAGAATATTTGGTGCCTACTGCCTTGCAGTTCTTCGCCACCTGAATACCCCTAAGGATAAATTCTCGCACTTTCCGAGTATCCGCTCATCCCCAGTTGTTAAAGTGTTTCACAAAAGTTTTTGAAATACCATTCAATCTTCCGAAGATCTTCAACAACCTAATGCTCTTGAAATTCTTGCTTGCTTGCATTAGGATTAAATCCTATAAGTCTGGTAATCTTATTGGCATCCTCTGTCATTATCATTTTAAGTCCGTTAATTTAATATGTTGAGGATGCTTGCCTTCCTCAGTAGAATCCTAGAATTCATCCTTCTAGCTCACACGTCAGTTGGATATGAGCTGCTTCTTGACCAATCAATGCCTTGATCGGTTGTGCTTCTAAGTCTATTGAACTGATTCATTTTCGATCAGAACATTTGCTTATGATCCTTTGTTTTGGAAATCATAATTCCTTTGTTATCTAAACATCGAATTATTCAGATGTTCTATAATATGATGCCGTGCATTCTTTCTTTGTCTGATTGAGTACCGATACTCACATCAGCTCCGTTGTGGATCGCCCGACCCATTGTTAGATTTCATCCGACATCGTCCTTCATATTCAATAACCTTGTGAGCCTTTCCACGGGTATATAATGCCTTTGGTAAATTGTATCCTCCGCTTTGTCAACCATGCTCTACTTTTGAGCTTGTGTTATTTACTCCTGAAGTTCGTGGTACATGTTCTAAGAAGCCCCGATGGCTTGAACCTATGCCTTCCTTAATATGTGTGAACCCGAAAGTTTTCATGAGTCATACTCTTCTGGTATTTTGCCAGATAAAATTTCAACACTACAACTTCATCGAACGCGAGAAGTAAATGAAAGGTTATGCATTGGATAAGTGGGAGTTGACCTTGAACTTTGTGTTCATGCCCATGGACATGATGTAGATCCTATCATGGAAACTTCTTGTAATAATAACTATTTCCTTGGTATAATATCATCTGGTATCTGTGAATTGATCCTTTGCTATCATGGCTCCGACCATGATCGATCCCCTTTGATTCCATTTCTCAGACAAGATGAAGTACTTGTCTTCTGCAGATCACTTCACGTGTCCACCCTCTACTCTGCTCTACCGTCGAGGATTACAATCTGGTATCTCAAGAATATCATGGAACATCATAACTTCTTATGGGTTCTTCATCAATTGTTATTACTCACTGTCGGAGTAATGGGACACGGATACCCCGAAGACGGCGAGATGATATTTCAAGACATCGGGGCTAGCAAAGTCCCTCAGTCCGACTGCCCGGCCGCTCCTGCCGGCTCCCCGTCCGACTGCACTACCCGGCCGGCTACCGACTGCCGGCTGCCGACTACGCCAACCAGTCGGCTGCCGACTGCAGCCCGACCCGACATCGACGAGACAACCATACCATGATGCCATCATCTACAGTGTACCGTGTCCCCTGGGTACTGATTTATAAAGTATCCCAGGGGACAAGCATGACATGTACCATGCCTCTAGCCATGCCTACATGGCTTGGCATGTAAGCTACCTTAAGCTACCAAAGGTAGCTTACATCCAAAGCCACTACCTAGCTTACTTCCTAAGCTACCCATATAGCTTACGCACCAAGCTAGCTCCACACTATATATATACCACACATCCATCCATCCAGGGAGGATGGACACTCACGCATGCACACAAGCACTAGCTAGCAAGCTAGCTAGCTATCCATCCATCCACATGAGCACACACACTCACGGCCATGAGCTTGGCCGGCCACTAGCATGCCTCGTATAGACATTTACCAGATCAGATGCCTAAGGCACTGACTCCAGATACAGCTCCAGGAGCACTTTGTACTGCCCGATGAACACCTCAGATATATGCTCAAACATGCAGGAGTAGGGGTATTATCTCTCCGGAGAGCCCCGAACCTGGGTAAACCACCGCGTGCTACTCGCATACCCGCTCCCGGTCCTATCAGCAGCAGTCCTACCCACACACTAAGCCCTTGTGGCATCTGTCGACTCGCAAGCCCCCCGTGAGAAATACCATGACAGTTGGCGCCCACCGTGGGGCGGTACTATGCTACCGCGCTGCTGCTGGTTTCGCTGTCTGGGCGGGACCATCTTCATCATCTCCGCCACGGCGTCTTGCCGTCTCTCCGGTAGCGCTCGGGGGCTCGACTTCGACCCGCCCCCGGAGCAGCCGCGTGGGACGGCGCGTCCTCGTCGGCGGCCTCGCCGCCTTCATCACCACCGTTGCGACACCGGCCGGTCATCTGCGCGTGCGCCGCGCGCGGGGCCTCGCCTCGGTCGGCCGTTTCGTGTTCGCTCCCCTCCATGCTTGTCTAGCTCCGGCCGTAGCACGCGGTCGCTCCTCCATACACGCTAGCTAGCAAGCTACTCAATCCCCATACCATGGTCGTACACTTCCTTGGCTCTTCCTCTTCCAGAAAGGTTCAGACAAAACCGAGCTTGGATAGAACTGAAGAAGATTGGTCGGATACTAGCCATGCATTAGTCAGACAATGCCCAAATGCTTCCAATATCCATGGCGTTGCTGTCCGATTGTAGCTGCTCCTGCTGCATCCTTGCTCAAACACCACTAGGGGAGGAACCCCTCACGCTTGGGGCCACGCCCTGCCCCCGTTGCTGTTTCGTCCTTCAGCGCGCCACCGCACCGTGCCCGCCAGCCACTGCCGCGCTCGGCCTGGTCTCCGCACCGGCTCCGGGTCGACTCCCCAGGCTAGGCTGCATCCGACCCCGCGTCGGCTCCCCGACACCGCCCCGGGCCTGGCCGGGTTCGGCCCCATCCGCCTGCCGGCTCCCCCGCTCCCTCCGCGCCCCGGCCGCCGGCTCCGCCCGCAAACCCGGCGACTCGGCCGGCTCCTCCATCGCCTCGCCTCGCCTCCGCCGAGTCCGCGCCGGCTCCGCCCGTCCCGGCCACCTGCGGGCTTGCGCGGGTCGGCTGCCCATCCGCCTGCCGGCTTCCACCGACCCGGCCTCCACCGCGCTCGCTCCCAGCGATGCCCCGTGCGCCTCACCCCGCTACTGCCCCTGCTGTGGCCGGGTCACCTACACCATGGCTGGGCCGCTCCCGCCGGGTTGCCCCCGCCCCTGCGGGCTCACGCTCCTCCGCTCGTCGCGGTCTCCGACCACAGCGCCGGCCCCGGCCTCAACTGTCGTCTGCCGGCTCCGCCTCCGCCCGCGGCCGGGTCGCGCGTGCCGGATCCACTTCTGCCCGCGGCCAGCGGCCCGCGCTGGCCGGCCTCCCGGTCCGCCCACACGCCAAGCCCCATCGCCGCGTGCCTCCGCCCGTCCGCCCTGCTCGGCCTGTGCACGGCCTCGCGGCCCTCTACCTCCGCGCGCGTCGTCGCGTCCTCCCTGCAGCCCGGCCTGCCGGCTTCGCCCCGGCGCCGACTCCCCGCAGCCCGGCCTGGCGACTTCGCCCCGGCGCCGACTCCCGCGCCCGGCCTCCCGCGCTGCGCCCGAGCCCCAGCTTCCCCTGTTGCTTCCTCCTGCGTCGCTCCCCGGCTTCTCGCCCGGCCGGCTTCGGGACCCGGCCGCGTCCCGCGCGCTTGCCGGCTTCCCAGGACCCGACCGTCCGACTCCAGCTGTCCGGCTCCGCCCCGCATCGCCGGCTCCGGCTCAGCGCCCGCCGTCCGGCTTCGCCTTTGGCCCGGCCTCCCGCGCCGGGACTGGCTTCGCCCGCTCCGCGCGTCCGTCATGGTGCCTGCCCGTGGCCGCCTGCTCCGCCTCCGCGCCCGGCCGCTGGTTCCAACTCGCCCAGCCGCCAGGTCCGCCTTGCCTGGCCGCCTTCTCTGCCCCTGCCGAGATGCCTCGCCCGCCCACCGACTTCCGCGGGCCGGCTTCGGCCCCGCCCGCTCGCAGCGTCCGGCTGCGCCCCTCCCGCGGCCTCCTCTCCCGCGGCGCCGCGGAACCCCCTCCACGGCTCGTCCACAGCTCCACCCCGGAGCGCCACCGCGTCATCCCGTTGACTCTGTGCCCACACCGCCGTGGCCGGGTCCCACACGCTCGCGCTGCCGCGCGCCCGCCCGCCGGGTCCGGCTCCGCGCCCCCCTGGTCCGGGTCATCCCGCGCCGCTGCGCCGTCACCGCCGTCGGCACCGGGTCCGGCTCCGCCCGCGTCCCGGCCGCCCACGCGCCGGCTGGCTGGCTCGCTGCTCCGCCTCCGGCCTGCGCCGGCCGGCTCCCGCGCGCCGGCTCCGTCTCCGGCCTGTGCAGGCCGACTTCGCCTCCGACTCGGCCGCCTGCCGGCTCTCGCCCCGTGTGTCCGGAGGCCGGCTGCGCCCGTGCGTTCGACCGCCGGCTTGGCAAAAAAAAAGAGAAAAAAAAAGATGCGTCCAACTGCCAGATATGCGTCCGACCGTCGGCTACCTGGCCGGCTGCAAAGAACCCGACTGCCATGTCGGGGTCCGCCCTTCAGCCGTCTGAAGAAGAAAAAGAAGAAGACAAAGTAGTTGCCGGAAGATCCGGCCCGACTGCTCAGCAGTCGGGCCGAATCTCGGGGGCTACACCCAGCAGGTGCGCTAACGCGCCCCCGCGAGAGAAGAAGACAAAGTAGTTGCCGGAAGATCCGACCCGACTGCTCAGCAGTCGGCCCGAATCTCGGGGGCTACACCCAGCGGGTGCGCTGACGCGCCTCGCGAGAGAAGAAGACAAAGTAGTTGCCGGAAGATCCGGCCCGACTGCTCAGCAGTCGGCCCGAATCTCGGGGGCTACACCCAGCGGGTGCGCTGACGCGCCCCCGCGAGAAAGAAGACAAAATAGCTGCCGGAAGATCCGGCCCGACTGCTCAGCAGTCGGCCCTACACCCAGCGGGTGCGCTGGCGCACTCCGCGAGCGCCGAGTCGCGCCGGCTATCTTCGACGACCGCGACTACACGAAAATCAATGTGAGCTCCTCACCCGCATATTTTTGCACTACGCAAGCATGGATAACCCCGAGCGTTGCTCGGGGGCTGTCTCCGTATTTTATTACAGTAGCATCACTGTTTGCCCCGGCGCCAGCCAGAGTTGGCCCGGGGGCTGGCCGCCTGGCCTGAGATATTAGTTCCCACAGACGGCTTAGTACCGTGCGCGGTACCAAAGGCCCACTCTTAGTCACAGACTGCAGAGCGGCTGTCCGACTAGCAAGAGTGAACGTTGGAGGCCACCCACGAGAAAAACGTCCGGGAAGAAAAACGGTTCGGGCGACCCGGTCATTTCTTTTATGAGTATCTACTCGGTTGAATCTGCTCCTAGACTCTGAGTACTGTACACTCCACTTCGCGGCCCACTCTCAGCCACAGACCGCAGAGCGGCTGTCCGGCAAGCAAGAGCACAAGCCAAAGAATGGAGGGAACACGAAAAAGATTGAAGGGGGCTCGGACGAAACCGAGTCGGCACCCTCCGCATAAAACTTGCAATACTAAAAAAGCATATGATATACTTGCGTGGACTAACTTTGTCCTTTTTATGATCATTTCCATGAACATTTGCCAAAAAATCTCCGCCCAACTTTGCCAAGTTGCCCGGAGGCTTGGGGGCTACTGTCGGAGTAATGGGACACGGATACCCCGAAGACGGCGAGATGATATTTCAAGACATCGGGGCTAGCAAAGCCCCTCAGTCCGACTGCCCGGCCGCTCCTGCCGGCTCCCCGTCCGACTGCACTACCCGGCCGGCTACCGACTGCCGGCTGCCGACTACGCCAACCAGTCGGCTGCCGACTGCAGCCCGACCCTACATCGACGAGACAACCATACCATGATGCCATCATCTACAGTGTACCGTGTCCCCTGGGTACTGATTTATAAAGTATCCCAGGGGACAAGCATGACATGTACCATGCCTCTAGCCATGCCTACATGGCTTGGCATGTATGCTACCCAAGGTAGCTTACATCCAAAGCCACTACCTAGCTTACTTCCTAAGCTACCCATATAGCTTACACACCAAGCTAGCTCCACACTATATATATACCACACATCCATCCATGTAGGGAGGATGGACACTCACGCATGCACACAAGCACTAGCTAGCAAGCTAGCTAGCTATCCATCCATCCATCCACATGAGCACACACACTCACGGCCATGAGCATGGCCGGCCACTAGCATGCCTCGTATAGACATTTACCAGATCAGATGCCTATGGCACTGACTCCAGATACAGCTCCAGGAGCACTTTGTACTGCCCGATGAACACCTCAGATATATGCTCAGACATGCAGGAGTAGGGGTATTATCTCTCCGGAGAGCCCCGAACCTGGGTAAACCACCGCGTGCTACTCGCATACCCGCTCCCGGTCCTATCAACAGCAGTCCTACCCACACACTAAGCCCTTGTGGCATCTGTCGACTCGCAAGCCCCCCATGAGAAATACCACGACACTCACCAGGTCCAATTGTTCTTAGGTTCTGGGTTGTTATCAACCGAGGACACCGACTAGTGAAATTATTCCGCACTACAAATCAAATACCCCTAGTATTTTTACTGGGAAATTCTGAATTCAATCTGGTCATTCCTAGACTATCGGCTGCATCCTGGTCTTGCTATCTTTGACTGTGCTACCTCGTCCTTCTCTGGTGCACGAGTTCTTCAGTGTGTGAGCACGACTTACGTCGAGCTTTCAACATCATGTTGCTTGTCTTGAAGGGCAACTTTGGTTCTGAGCTTGCATCTTATATATTGATCCTATAACTTGTCGCTTCGTTATTCCCTTTCTTGTTGCCGTTGATGTTTGATTGCATCTTCATGAAACCTCTCGACAAATGTGTCATGGTCATCAGCAACATCCTGAGCTCTTCCAAGATTTATATCGAATTCATGATGAGAAATACCATCCTTGCCCTTGATGATTTGTTTTATCATCTACCTCTTTATTGCCTTCCGTTCGACACAAACTTGTTCGTGTTTTGTGTTATACCTTGAGTTCCTTGCTACCCAGCATTGTTCTTCTTTACCTTGGATATTGCACCTTTTATGTCAAGAATGTTGTGGGAATTTCACCGCCTCTTATGCATTCTTGGTACAAGTGATACTTCTTGCCATATCCGTTCATTCTTAGACTATTGATTATTGAATCACCATTCTGACATTGGTCGTGCAACCCAACCCATAATTCGGCCGCACCTTTCAACCAATGTTTAATTGTGTATGTTTTCCTCGAGCATACTTCATTATATTATTTGATCTGACAAATGTTATCTCCTTGTTCACATAATCGTGGAAATCCATCTTTTGGAGATATCAATGAATTGTCACTGAGTTCATCAGCTACCTCCTCATCCTCTTCTTGGATTAATGATGAACTCTTGTTTTGGAACTCGCTTCCATAGTTCATTTCCCCGAGAATCTTACATGGTCATCTCATCAAAATTGTGTTGGACCTTTTTCTTCTCAGGCATCCTAATGTCTGAGGTATCCTGACACCAATCGGATCTGAACCTTGGTCATATATGATGGTTGGAACATTTTTCAAGAGTCATAACATTGGTCCTTATATGACTCGGTAAGGTGATGTCATGCCTAGCACACCTCACCGGAGTATCTAATGTTTTAGTCTCCTTTTTAGCAAGGATAACCATTCTTCCACGAGGAAATGGAATGACTTTCTTTATAAATTGTTCCTAGTGAATCCTTTGTATATCCAAAGTCCGACCTTTGATTGAAGACCATGTCAATGCTATCTCAGAGCATGTCTGTGGTACTCTCTTCATCAACAAGAACATTTGAAGCCCAATGCTAAATGTTTCTTGCTCAATTATCCAAACAACGCTGTATGGATAATGTCATGAAATTTCTCTCCCCTTACCTAGAGGCTTTTCTACTTAATATCCGGTCTTGGATATCATACTCTGCTTGTTCTTGGGAAGGATATACCCCCGAAATATGTGTTTAAACACATTTTCCTTTCCATTGTTCTGTTTAACCTTCTTGAGGTTTATATGATCTAAGCAGTAATACGTCACTGCTTTTATAAGCACCTCAGTGTACAACTCTGCCAGTAAGACCCTGTCACTATTGTTGTTGACATTCCAGTAACCACCGATGGACGAGAAACTTTGCCTATTGGTCCGCCTCGTTCAACAAGCAGGAAGATGGTTCTCTTCGTCCCTCGCCCTTGGTACCGACGTTGTTGCCGACATAACTGACAGTCTACCGTCTGACATGCCTTCCTTTCCTGACCGTGCAAGATGTCACCGTTCCTCCTACTTTTAACCCACATGGTGGGCCCATAACCCACAGGTCCCAGGATCGAAACCTGACTCTCTTGTACACCCTGATGACAAAGTTATTCTTGCACTTGGACTTCTTATGTAATTCACGGGCCACCTGCCAAGTGATCTATTCTGGTATCAGACGCAATACTTATTCTTGTTGCTCTAGACACCTTTCACACTTTGTTTCAGGCATCGAACGATTGCCTGCTCGCTTGAAACTTCACATGATACCTCCTTCCTTTGCTCTCGACATTTTCTTAAGTTTAAATTCGAGAGTTACTTCCGCCATCTTCCTCGATGTTATCGACCAGATAGTCGACCTTGCAGAGGTCCGTACTCCCGGAATGCCCACATTTTATTCTTTCCGTAAGGACGATGGAGATCCTGAAGAAAGGATGACGACTTGATCATGATGACCTGGAGTAGACTAATAAGGACTTCAACGTAATGGATCGACCTCTTCGAGAAGAACAGCTAAGGTCGAGAAGACCCGTTAGAATTTCGTCACCAGAAATTTCCCCTTAGTCCCCCCCTTAAATCTCAGGACGAGATTTCTTGTAGTGGAGGAGAATTGTGACGCCCGGGTAATCAGGCTATAGTAACCCTTTGGTAATGGTGCCACGTCACCTCGATTATTGTTGATAATCTCGTGTTAGCTCGGAACCAAACCAAATTCAAATTTGAATTAAAGTCAAAACAATTAAAGTTTTCAAAAGTCAAAAGTAAATTGTTCCTAATGTGTCAAATAATCCATAATAAATGTTGGTGAAGAAATCATCAACTAATAAAATATTTAAATGCACTAAATAAACAAAAACAGTAGCAAACACAATTATTTAAATGCTTTTAAAATGATAAACGATTACAAACTAATATACTTAGGTGCCAAGTTAATTGTGGCAGTGGTATAATTTCTATTACCAATTTAGGGATCATTTTTGTACTTTAAAAAACTAAAATACAATGAGGAACAAAATAAAACAAAAAAATAAATAAAATACATAAAAGGATAGAAAACTAAAATACAAAAAAGGCCCCCTGGCCAACTGGGCCAACGGCCTAGCCGGCCAGCTCACTGGCCCAACCGGCCCCAGCACCACTTAACCCCCCCAACCCGACCGAAACCCTAACCCGATCGCACTACCCCACTCCTCCCCCCCCATCGCCCACTCCCCCCCTCGATCTGGATCGAGATCGAGGGCTCGACCCCGATGCCGCTCGGTGCTTCCCCGCCGTCGCCGCTCATCCCCTTGCCGCCCTCGTCGCCGGCGGCCCGGTCGCTGCCCCGTCCTCACCTCCTCCTGACTGGTGCCCAGTGCTCGGGGCCCCCACCCCGTCGCCGCTCGACGCCGCCACCACCGGATCGCCCGCTACCTCGCCGACGTCGCCTCCCCGCCAAACTGCGTCGTCCCCGTCTTCTTCCTCAACCCCCACTGCCCGGACCCTACATCCCCTCGTGAGATTCCTCTCCTCCGGTCCCCTTGCTCGCCGTGCCCCGCCTGTGGCCTGCACCCGCCAGCTCCCGCCATGCTCCCCTGCTGTCGCCCGCGCTGCCATGTGGCCCGCTCGCCTCCCGCCCCGTGCGCCCGTGCGCGCCATGTAGCCACGGCTTCTACTGCCGCACCGCCACGGCGCCCTCACTGCACCCGTGCCTAGCCTCTGTCCCGTGACCGCGCGCCCGCCGGAGCTCTGCCGCTCGTGCCGCCCCTGCAACCGCCTCCCTCCACGCTCTCCAACGTCACCCCCACTTCACGCCGTCGCCCCCGTCGATTCCGGCAGCCCCCGCACGAGCCGCGGTTAACTGTCAACGCGCGACGTCGAGCACGTGCCGTGGGAACCGTCCCCGGGCCAAATAGTGGCCCGAGTCCTCTGAATGGCCGCCGCCGGCGCGTTCTGCCATCACCGCCGTTAGCCACTTACATGGCCTCATTAGCGATGAGCTAACCACCTCCTGACTCCCTAGCACCAGCCCCCACCTCGCTAATTAATGTTTTTTTGGATAAATAAAATCTGTAAAAAAATGGTGACTCATTGACCGATGGGCCCCGTCAAATAATTATCCCATTAAAAACGATCTGTTAAAATATCGGCCAATGACAGGTGGACCCCCTGTCCAGATTGACCAAGTCAAACTGCTGACTAGACTAGCCTAGTCATTGACAGGGGGGTCCCACTAGACCCCTTTGACTAGTCAAGCTGACCAGTCAACTACAGACTGGACCTAGTGACTGGGTAGTTGACTTAGTCAACTATCCCCACCTGTCAGCCTCAGGTGCACACTTCTGGGTACACTTTCTGTGTACCCATAGCATTTAAATACTATTTTAGTTTCGAATTAAATTAAACCCAGAAATTAGAAAATCATTTAAAACTTTGAAAATTAATATAAAATAATCTGTAACTCGGATGAAAATACTTTGTACATGAAAGTTGCTCAGAACGACGAGACGAATCCGGATACGCAGCCCGTTCGCCCACCACACATCCCTAGCATAGCAAACACGCAACTTTCCCCCTCCGGTTAATCTGTCCGAAAACGCGAAACACCGGGAATACTTTCCCGGATGTTTCCCCCCTTCGCCGGTATCACCTATCCCTACGTTAGGTCACCTCTAGCACAACGTATTGCCGCTTCTTACTTTCTGTTACATTTGATCGCTCTATTATTTATTGTGTTCCCCCTCTGTTACTTATTTCCGGTAGACCCTGAGACCGATGCCGGTACCCCTGTGATCGACTACATCGACGACCCCTCCTTCTTGTCTGAGCAACCAGGCAAGCCCCCCTTTGATCACCAGATATCGCCTACTCTTCTCTATACTACTTGCATTAGAGTAGTGTAGCATGTTACTCCTTTCCGTTATTCCTATCCTGATGCATAGCCTGTCCTTGCTACTACCGTTGTTACCATTACCTGCTATCCTACTGCCTAGTATAGGATGCTAGTGTTCCATCAGTGGCCCTACACTCTTGTCCGTCTGCCATGCTATACTACTGGGCCGTGATCACTTCAGGAGGTGATCACGGGCATATACTATATACTTTACACAGTTACATTACTTATGATACTGTTCGGAGATGGGGGCTGAAGGGGCAGGTGGCTCCATCCTGGTAGAGGTGGGCCTGGGTTCCCGACGGCCCCCGACTGTTACTTTGTGGCGGAGCGACAGGGCAGGTTGAGACCACCTAGGAGAGAGGTGGGCCTGGCCCTGGTCGGTGTTCGCGGATACTTACCACGTTTAACGAGATCTTGGTATTTGATCTGAGTCTGGCTACTGGCCTATACACACTAACGATCTACGCGGGGACAGTTATGGGTACTCGACGTTGTGGTATCAACCGAAGCCTTCGTGACTTCAACGACTGAGTGGCGCGCGCCGGATTGGACCGTAAGCCTTCTCTTGTATTAAGGGGGCTAGTTCTGCTTCCGGCGGCGTACACAACGTGCAAGTGTGCAATGGGCGATGGGCCCAGACCCCTGCTCCATAGGATTTAGACCGGCGTGCTGACCTCTCTATTGTGCCTAGGTAGGGCTGTGACGTGTTGATCTTCCGAGGCCGGGCATGACCCAGGAAAGTGTGTCCGGCCAAATGGGATCGAGCGTGTTGGGATATGTGGTGCACCCCTGCAGGGAAGTTAATCTATTCGAATAGCCGTGATCTTCGGTAACAGGACGACTTGGAGTTGTCCCTTGACCTTATGACAACTAGAACCGGATATTTAATAAAACACACCCTTCCAAGTGCCAGATACAACCGTGATCGCTCTCTCACAGGGCGACGAGGGGAGGATCATCGGTTAGGATTATGCTATGTGATGATACTTGGAGGACTTCAGTCTACTCTGTTCTACATGCTGCAAGACGGAGGCTGCTAGAAGCGTAGTCTTCGAAAGGACTAGCTATCCCCCCTTATCCTGGCTTTCTGCAGTTCAGTCCACATATAATAGCCTTATTCCAGTTGTTACCAATGCATACATATCTAGTATAGCTCCTTGCTTGCGAGTACTTTGGATGAGTACTCACGGTTGCTTTCTCCCTCTTTTCCCCCTGTCTCTTCTACCTGGTTGTTGCAACCAGATATTGGAGCCCAGGAGCCAGACGCCACCTGCGACGACGACTCCTACTACACCGGAGGTGCCTACTACTACGTGCCGCCCGCTAACGACGACCAGGAGTAGTTTAGGACGATCCCAGGCAGGAGGCCTGCGCCTCTTTCGATCTGTATCCCAGTTTGTGCTAGCCATCTTATGGAAACTTGTTTAACTTATGTCTGTACTCAGATATTGTTGCTTCCGCCGACTCGTCTATGATCGAGCTCTTGTATTCGAGCCTTCGAGGCCCCTGGCATGTAATATGATGCTTGTATGACTTATTTTATTTGTAGAGTTGTGTTGTGATATCTACCCATGAGTCCTTGATTTTGATCGTACACATTTGCGTGGATGATTAGTGTACGATGGAATCGGGGGCGTCACAAAATAATTTTACACTAGAGTTGAACTAGCTGTATAGGCTAGTTCAAATAATTTTACACTAGAGTTGAACTAGGTCTATAGGCTAATTCAAATAATTTTACACTAGAGTTGAACTAGCTCTACAAGCTAATAATTTTACACTAGAGTTGTACCAGCTCTACAAGCTAGTTTAAATAATTTTACACTAGAGTTGAACTACCTCTATATGCCAGTTCAAATAACATTACACTAGATTTGAACTAGCTCTACAAGCTAGGTCAAATAATTTTACACTAGAGTTGAACTAGCTCTATAACCTAGTACAAATAATTTTACACAAGAGTTAAACTAGCTCTATAACCGAGTACAAATAATTTTACAGTAGAGTTGAACTAGCTCTATGACCTGGTACAAATAATTTTATACTAGAGTTGAACTAGCTCCGTAACCAAGTACAAATACTTTTACACTAGAGTTGAACTAGCTCTATCACCTAGTACAAATAATTTTAGACTAGAGTTGAACTAGCTCTATAGGCTAGTTCAAATAATTGTACACTAGAGTTGAAGTAGCTCTATAGGCTAGTTCGAATAATTTTACACTAGAGTTGAACTAGCTCTATAACCTAGTATAAATAATTTTACACTAGAGTTGAACTAGCTCTACAGGCTAGTTCAAATAGTTTTACTCTAATCTTGAACTACCTCTACAACGTAGTTTAAATAATTTCACACTAGATTTGAACTAGCTCTATAACTTAGTACAAATAATTTTACACTAGAGTTGAACTAGCTCTATAGTCTAGTTGAAATAGTTTTACACAAGAGTTGAACTACATCTATATCCTACTAAAAATAATTTTACGCTAGAGTTGAACTAGCTCTATAACTTAGTACAAATAATTTTACACTAGAGTTGAACTAGCTCTATGACCTAGTACAAATAATTTTACACTAGAGTTAAACTAGCTCTATAGGCTAGTTCAAATAATTTTACACTAGAGTTGAACTAGCTCTATGACCTCATACAAATTATTTTATACTAGAGTTTAACAAGCTCTATAACCTAGTACAAATAATTTTACACTTGAGTTAAACTAGCTCTATAACTTAGTAAAAATAATTTTACACTAGAGTTGAACTAGCTCTGTTACCTAGTACAAATAATTTTACACTAGAGTTAAACTAGCTCTATAGGCTAGTTCAAATAATTTTACACTAGAGTTTAACTAGCTCTATAGGCTAGTTCAAATAATTTTACACTACAATTGAACTAGCTCTACAAGCTAGTTCAAATAATTTTACACTATAGTTGTACCAGCTCTACAAGCTAGTTTAAATAATTTTACACTAGAGTTGAACTAGCTCTACAAGCTAATAATTTTACACTAGAGTTGTACAAGCTCTACAAGCTAGTTTAAATAATTTTACACTAGAGTTGAACTAGCTCTATATGCTAGTTCAAATAACATTATACTAGATTTGAACTAGCTCTACAAGCTAGGTCAAATAATTTTACATTAGAGTTGAACTAGCTCTATAACCTAGTACAAATAATTTTACACTAGAGTTAAACTAGCTCTATAACCGAGTACAAATAATTTTACACTAGAGTTGAACTAGCTCTATGACCTGGTACAAATAATTTTACACTAGATTTGAACTAGCTCTATGACCTGGTACAAAGAATTTTATAATAGAGTTGAACTAGCTCCGTAACCTAGTACAAATAATTTTACACTAGTGTTGAACTAGCTCTATGACCTCGTACAAATAATTTTATACTAGAGTTTAACAAGCTCTATAACCTAGTACAAATAATTTTACACTTGAGTTAAACTAGCTCTATAACTTAGTACAAATAATTTTACACTAGAGTTGAACTAGCTCTATGACCTAGTACAAATAATTTTACACTAGAGTTAAACTAGCTCTATAGGCTAGTTCAAATAATTTTACACTAGAGTTTAACTAGCTCTATAGGCTAGTTCAAATAATTTTACACTACAGTTGAACTAGCTCTACAAGCTAGTTCAAATAATTTTACACTACAGTTGTACCAGCTCTACAAGCTAGTTTAAATAATTTTACACTAGAGTTGAACTAGCTCTACAAGCTAATAATTTTACACTAGAGTTGTACAAGCTCTACAAGCTAGTTTAAATAATTTTACACTAGAGTTGAACTAGCTCTATATGCTAGCTCAAATAACATTATACTAGATTTGAACTAGCTCTACAAGCTAAGTCAAATAATTTTACACTAGAGTTGAACTAGCTCTATAACCTAGTACAAATAATTTTACACTAGAGTTAAACTAGCTCTATAACCGAGTACAAATAATTTTACACTAGAGTTGAACTAGCTCTATGACCTGGTACAAATAATTTTACACTAGATTTGAACTAGCTCTATGACCTGGTACAAAGAATTTTATAATAGAGTTGAACTAGCTCCGTAACCTAGTACAAATAATTTTACACTAGTGTTGAACTAGCTCTATGACCTCGTACAAATAATTTTATACTAGAGTTTAACAAGCTCTATAACCTAGTACAAATAATTTTACACTTGAGTTAAACTAGCTCTATAACCTAGTACAAATAATTTTACACTAGAGTTGAACTAGCTCTATGACCTGGTACAAATAATTTTATACTAGAGTTGAACTAGCTCCGTAACCTAGTACAAATAATTTTACACTAGAGTTGAACTAGCTCTATGACCTAGTACAAATAATTTTAGACTAGAGTTGAACTAGCTCTATAGGCTAATTCAAATAATTGTACACTAGAGTTGAAGTACCTCTACAGGCTAGTTCGAATAATTTTACACTAGAGTTGAACTAGCTCTATAACCTAGTACAAATAATTTTACACTAGAGTTGAACTAGCTCTACAGGCTAGTTCAAATAGTTTCACTCTAATCTTGAACTACCTCTACAAGGTAGTTTAAATAATTTCACACTAGATTTGAACTAGCTCTATAACCTAGTACAAATAATTTTACACTAGAGTTGAACTAGCTCTATAGTCTAGTTGAAATAGTTTTACACTAGAGTTGAACTACATTTATATCCTAGTCAAAATAATTTTACACTAGAGTTGAACTAGCTCTATAACCTAGTACAAATAATTTTACACTAGAGTTGAACTAGCTGTATGACCTAGTACAAATAATTTTACACTAGAGTTAAACTAGCTCTATAGGCTAGTTCAAATAATTTTACACTAGAGTTTAACTAGCTCTATAGGCTAGTTCAAATAATTTTACACTACAGTTGAACTAGCTCTACAAGCTAGTTCAAATAATTTTACACTACAGTTGTACCAGCTCTACAAGCTAGTTTAAATAATTTTACACTAGAGTTGAACTAGCTCTACAAGCTAATAATTTTACACTAGAGTTGTACAAGCTCTACAAACTAGTTTAAATAATTTTACACTAGAGTTGAACTAGCTCTATATGCTAGCTCAAATAACATTATACTAGATTTGAACTAGCTCTACAAGCTAAGTCAAATAATTTTACACTAGAGTTGAACTAGCTCTATAACCTAGTACAAATAATTTTACACTAGAGTTAAACTAGCTCTATAACCGAGTACAAATAATTTTACACTAGAGTTGAACTAGCTCCATGACCTGGTACAAATAATTTTACACTAGATTTGAACTAGCTCTATGACCTGGTACAAAGAATTTTATAATAGAGTTGAACTAGCTCCGTAACCTAGTACAAATAATTTTACACTAGTGTTGAACTAGCTCTATGACCTCGTACAAATAATTTTATACTAGAGTTTAACAAGCTCTATAACCTAGTACAAATAATTTTACACTTGAGTTAAACTAGCTCTATAACCTAGTACAAATAATTTTACACTAGAGTTGAACTAGCTCTATGACCTGGTACAAATAATTTTATACTAGAGTTGAACTAGCTCCGTAACCTAGTACAAATAATTTTACACTAGAGTTGAACTAGCTCTATGACCTAGTACAAATAATTTTAGACTAGAGTTGAACTAGCTCTATAGGCTAATTCAAATAATTGTACACTAGAGTTGAAGTACCTCTACAGGCTAGTTCGAATAATTTTACACTAGAGTTGAACTAGCTCTATAACCTAGTACAAATAATTTTACACTAGAGTTGAACTAGCTCTACAGGCTAGTTCAAATAGTTTCACTCTAATCTTGAACTACCTCTAAAAGGTAGTTTAAATAATTTCACACTAGATTTGAACTAGCTCTATAACCTAGTACAAATAATTTTACACTAGAGTTGAACTAGCTCTATAGTCTAGTTGAAATAGTTTTACACTAGAGTTGAACTACATTTATAACCTAGTCAAAATAATTTTACACTAGAGTTGAACTAGCTCTATAACCTAGTACAAATAATTTTACACTAGAGTTGAACTAGCTGTATGACCTAGTACAAATAATTTTACACTAGAGTTAAACTAGCTCTATAGGCTAGTTCAAATAATTTTACACTAGAGTTTAACTAGCTCTATAGGCTAGTTCAAATAATTTTACACTACTGTTGAACTTGCTCTACAAGCTAGTTCAAATAATTTTACACTAGAGTTGTACCAGCTCTACAAGCTAGTTTAAATAATTTTACACTAGAGTTGAACTAGCTCTATAGGCTAGTTCAAATAACTTTACTCTAGATTTGAACTAGCTGTACAAGCTATGTCAAATAATTTTACACTAGAGTTGAACAAACTCTATAACCTAGTACAAATAATTTTACACTAGAGTTGAACTAGCTCTATAACCTAGTACAAATAATTTTACACTAGAGTTGAACTAGCTCTATGACCTAGTCAAATAATTTTATACTAGAGTTTAACAAGCTCTATAACCTAGTACAAATAATTTTGCACTAGAGTTGAACTAGCTCTATGACCTAGTACAAATAATTTTACACAAGAGTTGAACTAGCTCTACATTCTAGTAGAAATAGTTTTGCACTAGAGTTGAACTAGCTTTATAACCTAGTACAAATAATTTTACACTAGAGTTGATCTAGCTCTATGACCTAGTACAAATAATTTTACACAAGAGTTGAACTAGCTCTACATTCTAGTTGAAATAGTTTTACACTAGAGTTGAACTAGCTTTATAACCTAGTACAAATAATTTTACACAAGAGTTGAACTAGCTCTATACCCTATTACAAATAATTTTACACTAGAGTTGAACTAGCTCTATGACCTAGTACACATAATTTTATACTTGAGTTGTACTAGCTCTATAACCTAGTACAAATAATTTTACACTAGAGTTGAACT
Organism: Triticum monococcum; assembly: GCA_034509565.1. Taxonomy (NCBI): domain Eukaryota; kingdom Viridiplantae; phylum Streptophyta; class Magnoliopsida; order Poales; family Poaceae; genus Triticum; species Triticum monococcum. The sequence continues at coordinate 632,109,515 of CM067843.1, forward strand.
AGCTCTATGACCTAGTACAAATAATTTTAGACTAGAGTTGAACTAGCTCTATAGGCTAGTTCAAATAATTGTACACTAGAGTTGAAGTACCTCTATAGGCTAGTTCGAATAATTTTACACTAGAGTTAAACTAGCTCTATAACCTAGTACAAATAATTTTACACTAGAGTTGAACTAGCTCTATAGGCTAGTTCAAATAGTTTTACTCTAATCTTGAACTACCTCTACAAGGTAGTTTAAATAATTTCACACTAGATTTGAACTAGCTCTATAACCTAGTACAAATAATTTTATTCTAGAGTTGAACTAGCTCTATAGTCTAGTTGAAATAGTTTTACACTAGAGTTGAACTACATCTATAACCTAGTAAAAATAATTTTACACTAGAGTTGAACTAGCTCTATAACCTAGTACAAATAATTTTACACTAGAGTTGAACTAGCAGTATGACCTAGTACAAATAATTTTACACTAGAGTTAGACTAGCTCTATAAGCTAGTTCAAATAATTTTACACTAGAGTTTAACTAGCTCTATAGGCTAGTTCAAATAATTTTACATTACTGTTGAACTTGCTCTACAAGCTAGTTCAAATACTTTTACACTAGAGTTGTACCAGCTCTACAAGCTAGTTTAAATAATTTTACACTAGAGTTGAACTAGCTCTATAGGCTAGTTCAAATAACTTTACACTAGATTTGAACTAGCTGTACAAGCTAGGTCAAATAATTTTACACTAGAGTTGAACAAACTCTATAACCTAGTACAAATAATTTTACACTAGAGTTGAACTAGCTCTATGACCTAGTACAAATAATTTTACGCTAGAGTTAAACTAGCTCTATAGGCTAGTTCAAATAATTTTACACTAGAGTTTAACTAGCTCTATAGGCTAGTTCAAATAATTTTACACTACAGTTGAACTAGCTCTACAAGCTAGTTCAAATAATTTTACACTACAGTTGTACCAGCTCTACAAGCTAGTTTAAATAATTTTACACTAGAGTTGAACTAGCTCTACAAGCTAATAATTTTACACTAGAGTTGTACCAGCTCTACAAGATAGTTTAAATAATTTTTCACTAGAGTTGAACTAGCTCTATATGCTAGTTCAAATAACATTACACTAGATTTGAATTAGCTCTACAAGCTAGGTCAAATAATTTTACACTAGAGTTGAACTAGCTCTATAACCTAGTACAAATAATTTTACACTAGAGTTAAACTAGCTCTATAATCGAGTACAAATAATTTTACACTAGAGTTGAACTAGCTCTATGACCTGGTACAAATAATTTTACACTAGATTTGAACTAGCTCTATGACCTGGTACAAAGAATTTTATAATAGAGTTGAACTAGCTCCGTAACCTAGTTCAAATAATTTTACACTAGTGTTGAACTAGCTCTATGACCTCGTACAAATAATTTTATACTAGAGTTTAACAAGCTCTATAACCTAGTACAAATAATTTTACACTTGAGTTAAACTAGCTCTATAACCTAGTACTAATAATTTTACACTAGAGTTGAACTAGCTCTATGACCTGGTACAAATAATTTTATACTAGAGTTGAACTAGCTCCGTAACCTAGTACAAATAATTTTACACTAGAGTTGAACTAGCTCTATGACCTAGTACAAATAATTTTAGACTAGAGTTGAACTAGCTCTATAGGCTAATTCAAATAATTGTACACTAGAGTTGAAGTAGCTCTACAGGCTAGTTCGAATAATTTTACACTAGAGTTGAACTAGCTCTATAACCTAGTACAAATAATTTTACACTAGAGTTGAACTAGCTCTACAGGTTAGTTCAAATAGTTTTACTCTAATCTTGAACTACCTCTAAAAGGTAGTTTAAATAATTTCACACTAGATTTGAACTAGCTCTATAACCTAGTACAAATAATTTTACACTAGAGTTGAACTAGCTCTATAGTCTAGTTGAAATAGTTTTACACTAGAGTTGAACTACATCTATAACCTAGTAAAAATAATTTTACACTAGAGTTGAACTAGCTCTATAACCTAGTACAAATAATTTTACACTAGAGTTAAACTAGCTCTATAGGCTAGTTCAAATAATTTTACACTAGAGTTTAACTAGCTCTATAGGCTAGTTCAAATAATTTTACACTACTATTGAACTTGCTCTACAAGCTAGTTCAAATAATTTTACACTAGAGTTGTACCAGCTCTACAAGCTAGTTTAAATAATTTTACACTAGAGTTGAACTAGCTCTATAAGCTAGTTCAAATAACTTTACACTAGATTTGAACTAGCTGTACAAGCTAGGTCAAATAATTTTACACTAGAGTTGAACAAACTCTATAACCTAGTACAAATAATTTTACACTAGAGTTGAACTAGCTCTATGACCTAGTACAAATAATTTTACACTAGAGTTGAACTAGCTCTATGACCTAGTACAAATAATTTTATACTAGAGTTTAACAAGCTCTATAACCTAGTACAAATAATTTTACACTAGAGTTGAACCAGCTCTATAACCTAGTACAAATAATTTTACACTAGAGTTGAACTAGCTCTATGACCTAGTACAAATAATTTTATACTAGAGTTTAACAAGCTCTATAACCTAGTACAAATAATTTTACACTAGAGTTGAACTAGCTCTATGACCTAGTACAAATAATTTTACACAAGAGTTGAACTAGCTCTACATTCTAGTTTTAATAGTTTTACACTAGAGTTGAACTAGCTCTACAAGCTAATAATTTTACACTAGAGTTGTACCAGCTCTACAAGCTAGTTTAAATAATTTTTCACTAGAGTTGAACTAGCTCTATATGCTAGTTCAAATAACATTACACTAGATTTGAACTAGCTCTACAAGCTAGGTTAAATAATTTTACACTAGAGTTGAACTAGCTCTATAACCTAGTACAAATAATTTTACACTAGAGTTAAACTAGCTCTATAATCGAGTACAAATAATTTTACACTAGAGTTGAACTAGCTCTATGACCTGGTACAAATAATTTTACACTAGATTTGAACTAGCTCTATGACCTGGTACAAAGAATTTTATACTAGAGTTGAACTAGCTCCGTAACCTAGTACAAATAATTTTACACTAGTGTTGAACTAGCTCTATGACCTCGTACAAATAATTTTATACTAGAGTTTAACAAGCTCTATAACCTAGTACAAATAATTTTACACTTGAGTTAAACTAGCTCTATAACCTAGTACAAATAATTTTACACTAGAGTTGAACTAGCTCTATGACCTGGTACAAATAATTTTATACTAGAGTTGAACTAGCTCCGTAACCTAGTACAAATAATTTTACACTAGAGTTGAACTAGCTCTATGACCTAGTACAAATAATTTTACACTAGAGTTGAACTAGCTCTATAGGCTAATTCAAATAATTGTACACTAGAGTTGAAGTAGCTCTACAGGCTAGTTCGAATAATTTTACACTAGAGTTGAACTAGCTCTATAACCTAGTACAAATAATTTTACACTAGAGTTGAACTAGCTCTACAGGCTAGTTCAATTAGTTTTACTCTAATCTTGAACTACCTCTACAAGGTAGTTTAAATAATTTCACACTAGATTTGAACTAGCTCTATAACCTAGTACAAATAATTTTACACTAGAGTTGAACTAGCTCTATAGTCTAGTTGAAATAGTTTTACACTAGAGTTGAACTACATCTATAACCTAGTAAAAATAATTTTACACTAGAGTTGAACTAGCTCTATAACCTAGTACAAATAATTTTACACTAGAGTTGAACTAGCTGTATGACCTAGTACAAATAATTTTACACTAGAGTTAAACTAGCTCTATAGGCTAGTTCAAATAATTTTACACTAGAGTTTAACTAGCTCTATAGGCTAGTTCAAATAATTTTACACTACTGTTGAACTTGCTCTACAAGCTAGTTCAAATAATTTTACACTAGAGTTGTACCAGCTCTACAAGCTAGTTTAAATAATTTTACACTAGAGTTGAACTAGCTCTATAGGCTAGTTCAAATAACTTTACACTAGATTTGAACTAGCTATACAAGCTTGGTCAAATAATTTTACACTAGAGTTGAACAAACTCTATAACCTAGTACAAATAATTTTACACTAGAGTTGAACTAGCTCTATGACCTAGTACAAATAATTTTACACTAGAGTTATACTAGCTCTATAGGCTAGTTCAAATAATTTTACACTAGAGTTTAACTAGCTCTATAGGCTAGTTCAAATAATTTTACACTACAGTTGAACTAGCTCTACAAGCTAGTTCAAATAATTTTACACTACAGTTGTACCAGCTCTACAAGCTAGTTTAAATAATTTTACACTAGAGTTGAACTAGCTCTACAAGCTAATAATTTTACACTAGAGTTGTACCAGCTCTACAAGCTAGTTTAAATAATTTTTCACTAGAGTTGAACTAGCTCTATATGCTAGTTCAAATAACATTACACTAGATTTGAACTAGCTCAACAAGCTAGGTCAAATAATTTTACACTAGAGTTGAACTAGCTCTATAACCTAGTACAAATAATTTTACACTAGAGTTAAACTAGCTCTATAATCGAGTACAAATAATTTTACACTAGAGTTGAACTAGCTCTATGACCTGGTACAAATAATTTTACACTAGATTTGAACTAGCTCTATGACCTGGTACAAAGAATTTTATAATAGAGTTGAACTAGCTCCGTAACCTAGTACAAATAATTTTACACTAGTGTTGAACTAGCTCTATGACCTCGTACAAATAATTTTATACTAGAGTTTAACAAGCTCTATAACCTAGTTCAAATAATTTTACACTTGAGTTAAACTAGCTCTATAACCTAGTACAAATAATTTTACACTAGAGTTGAACTAGCTCTATGACCTGGTACAAATAATTTTATACTAGAGTTGAACTAGCTCCGTAACCTAGTACAAATAATTTTACACTAGAGTTGAACTAGCTCTATGACCTAGTACAAATAATTTTAGACTAGAGTTGAACTAGCTCTATAGGCTAATTCAAATAATTGTACACTAGAGTTGAAGTAGCTCTACAGGCTAGTTTGAATAATTTTACACTAGAGTTGAACTAGCTCTATAACCTAGTACAAATAATTTTACACTAGAGTTGAACTAGCTCTACAGGCTAGTTCAAATAGTTTTACTCTAATCTTGAACTACCTCTAAAAGGTAGTTTAAATAATTTCACACTAGATTTGAACTAGCTCTATAACCTAGTACAAATAATTTTACACTAGAGTTGAACTAGCTCTATAGTCTAGTTGAAATAGTTTTACACTAGAGTTGAACTACATCTATAACCTAGTAAAAACAATTTTACACTAGAGTTGAACTAGCTCTATAACCTAGTACAAATAATTTTACACTAGAGTTAAACTAGCTCTATAGGCTAGTTCAAATTATTTTACACTAGAGTTTAACTAGCTCTATAGGCTAGTTCAAATAATTTTACACTACTATTGAACTTGCTCTACAAGCTACTTCAAATAATTTTACACTAGAGTTGTACCAGCTCTACAAGCTAGTTTAAATAATTTTACACTAGAGTTGAACTAGCTCTATAGGCTAGTTCAAATAACTTTACACTAGATTTGAACTAGCTGTACAAGCTAGGTCAAATAATTTTACACTAGAGTTGAACAAACTCTATAACCTAGTACAAATAATTTTACACTAGAGTTGAACCAGCTCTATAACCTAGTACAAATAATTTTACACTAGAGTTGAACTAGCTCTATGACCTAGTACAAATAATTTTATACTAGAGTTTAACAAGCTCTATAACCTAGTACAAATAATTTTACACTAGAGTTGAACTAGCTCTATGACCTAGTAGAAATAATTTTACACAAGAGTTGAACTAGCTCTACATTCTAGTTTTAATAGTTTTACACTAGAGTTGAACTAGCTCTACAAGCTAATAATTTTACACTAGAGTTGTACCAGCTCTACAAGCTAGTTTAAATAATTTTTCACTAGAGTTGAACTAGCTCTATATGCTAGTTCAAATAACATTACACTAGATTTGAACTAGCTCTACAAGCTAGGTCAAATAATTTTACACTAGAGTTGAACTAGCTCTATAACCTAGTACAAATAATTTTACACTAGAGTTAAACTAGCTCTATAATCGAGTACAAATAATTTTACACTAGAGTTGAACTAGCTCTATGACCTGGTACAAATAATTTTACACTAGATTTGAACTAGCTCTATGACCTGGTACAAAGAATTTTATACTAGAGTTGAACTAGCTCCGTAACCTAGTACAAATAATTTTACACTAGTGTTGAACTAGCTCTATGACCTCGTACAAATAATTTTATACTAGAGTTTAACAAGCTCTATAACCTAGTACAAATAATTTTACACTTGAGTTAAACTAGCTCTATAACCTAGTACAAATAATTTTACACTAGAGTTGAACTAGCTCTATGACCTGGTACAAATAATTTTATACTAGAGTTGAACTAGCTCCGTAACCTAGTACAAATAATTTTACACTAGAGTTGAACTAGCTCTATGACCTAGTATAAATAATTTTAGACTAGAGTTGAACTAGCTCTATAGGCTAATTCAAATAATTGTACACTAGAGTTGAAGTAGCTCTACAGGCTAGTTCGAATAATTTTACACTAGAGTTGAACTAGCTCTATAACCTAGTACAAATAATTTTACACTAGAGTTGAACTAGCTCTACAGGCTAGTTCAAATAGTTTTACTCTAATCTTGAACTACCTCTACAAGGTAGTTTAAATAATTTCACACTAGATTTGAACTAGCTCTATAGTCTAGTTGAAATAGTTTTACACTAGAGTTGAACTACATCTATAACCTAGTAAAAATAATTTTACACTAGAGTTGAACTAGCTCTATAACCTAGTACAAATAATTTTACACTAGAGTTGAACTAGCTGTATGACCTAGTAAAATAATTTTACACTAGAGTTAAACTAGCTCTATAGGCTAGTTCAAATTATTTTACACTAGAGTTTAACTAGCTCTATAGGCTAGTTCAAATAATTTTACACTACTATTGAACTTGCTCTACAAGCTAGTTCAAATAATTTTACACTAGAGTTGTACCAGCTCTACAAGCTAGTTTAAATAATTTTACACTAGAGTTGAACTAGCTCTATAGGCTAGTTCAAATAACTTTACACTAGATTTGAACTAGCTGTACAAGCTAGGTCAAATAATTTTACACTAGAGTTGAACAAACTCTATAACCTAGTACAAATAATTTTACACTAGAGTTGAACCAGCTCTATAACCTAGTACAAATAATTTTACACTAGAGTTGAACTAGCTCTATGACCTAGTACAAATAATTTTATACTAGAGTTTAACAAGCTCTATAACCTAGTACAAATAATTTTACACTAGAGTTGAACTAGCTCTATGACCTAGTACAAATAATTTTACACAAGAGTTGAACTAGCTCTACATTCTAGTTGAAATAGTTTTACACTAGAGTTGAACTAGCTTTATAACCTAGTACAAATAATTTTACACTAGAGTTGAACTAGCTCTATACCCTATTACAAATAATTTTACACTAGAGTTGAACTAGCTCTATGACCTAGTACACATAATTTTATACTTGAGTTGTACTAGCTCCATAACCTAGTACAAATAATTTTACACTAGAGTTGAACTAGCTCTATGACCTAGTACAAATAATTTTACACTAGAGTTGAACTAGCTCTATAGGCTAGCTCAAATAATTTTACACTAGAGGTGAACTAGCTCTACAAGCTAGTTCAAATAATTTTACACTAGAGTTGAACTAGCTCTACAAGCTAGTTCAAATAATTTTACACTAGAGTTGTACGAGCTCTACAAGCTAGTTTAAATAATTTTACACTAGAGTTGAACTAGCTCTATAGGCTAGTTCAAATGACTTTACACTGGATTTGAGCTAGCTCTACAAGCTAGGTCAAATAATTTTACACTAGAGTTGAACTAACTCTATAACCTAGTACAAATAATTTTACACTAGATTTGAACTAGCTCTATGACCTAGTACAAATAATTTTATACTAGAGTTTAACAAGCTCTATAACCTAGTACAAATAATTTTACACTAGAGCTGTACTAGCTCTATGACCTAGTACAAATAATTTTGCACTAGAGTTGAACTAGCTCTACAGTCTAGTTGAAATAGTTTTACCCTAGAGTTGTACTAGGTCTATAACCTATTACAAATAATTTTACACTAGAGTTGAACTAGCTCTATGACCTAGTACACATAATTTTATACCTGAGTTGTACTAGCTCTATACCCTAGTACAAATAATTTTACACTAGAGTTGAACTAGCTCTATGACCTAGTACAAATAATTTTACACTAGAGTTGAACTAGCTGTATAAGCTAGTTCAAATAATTTTACACTAGAGTTGAACTAGTTCTACAAGCTAGTTTAAATAATTTTACACTAGAGTTGAACTAGCTCTATATGCTAGTTCAAATAACTTTACACTAGATTTGAACTAGCTCTACAAGCTAGGTCAAATAATTTTACACTAGATTTGAACTAGCTCTATAACCTAGTACAAATAATTTTACACTAGAGTTAAACTAGCTCTATAACCTAGTACAAATAATTTTACACTAGAGTTGAACTAGCTCTATGACCTAGTACAAATAATTTTACACTAGAGTTGAACTAGCTGTATAAGCTAGTTCAAATAATTTTACACTAGAGTTGAACTAGTTCTACAAGCTAGTTTAAATAATTTTACACTAGAGTTGAACTAGCTCTATATGCTAGTTCAAATAACTTTACACTATATTTGAACTAACTCTACAAGCTAGGTCAAATAATTTTACACTAGATTTGAACTAGCTCTATAACCTAGTACAAATAATTTGACACTAGAGTTAAACTAGCTCTATAACCTAGTACAAATAATTTTACACTAGAGTTAAACTAGCTCTATAACCTAGTACAAATAATTTTAAAGTAGAGTTAAACTAGCTCTACAAGCTAGTTCAAATAATTTTACGCTAGAGTTGAACTAGCTCTATAGTCTAGTTGAACTAGTTTTACACTAGAGTTGAACTAGCTCTATAACCTAGTACAAATAATTTTACACTAGAGTTGAACTAGCTCTATGACCTAGTACAAATAATTTTACACTAGAGTTAAACTAGCTCTATAGGCTAGTTCAAATAATTTTACACTAGAGTTTAACTAGCTGTATAGGCTAGTTCAAGTAATTTTACACTAGAGTTGAACTAGCTCTATAGTCTAGTTGAAATAGTTTTACACTAGAGTTGAACTACATCTATAACCTAGTAAAAATAATTTTACGCTAGAGTTGAACTAGCTCTATAACTTAGTACAAATAATTTTACACTAGAGTTGAACTAGCTCTATAGTCTAGTTGAAGTAGTTTTACACTAGAGTTGAACTAGCTCTATAACCTAGTACAAATAATTTTACACTAGAGTTGAACTAGCTCTATGACCTAGTACAAATAATTTTACACTAGAGTTAAACTAGCTCTATAGGCTAGTTCAAATAATTTTACACTAGAGTTTAACTAGCTCTATAGGCTAGTTCAAATAATTTTACACTACAGTTGAACTAGCTCTACAAGCTAGTTCAAATAATTTTACACTAGAGTTGTACCAACTCTACAAGCTAGTTTAAATAATTTTACACTAGTGTTGAACTAGCTCTATAGGCTAGTTCAAATGACTTTACACTGGATTTGAACTAGCTCTACAACCTAGGTCAAATAATTTTACACTAGAGTTGAACTAACTCTATAACCTAGTACAAATAATTTTACACTAGAGTTGAACTAGCTCTATAACCTAGTACAAATAATTTTACACTAGAGTTAAACAAGCTTAATAACCTAGTACAAATAATTTTACACTAGAGTTGAACTAGCTCTATGACCTGGTACAAATAATTTTATACTAGAGTTGAACTAGCTCCGTAACCTAGTACAAATAATTTTACACTAGAGTTGAACTAGCTCTATGACCTAGTACAAATAATTTTAGACTAGAGTTGAACTAGCTCTATAGGCTAGTTCAAATAATTGTACACTAGAGTTGAAGTACCTCTATAGGCTAGTTCGAATAATTTTACACTAGAGTTGAACTAGCCCTATAACCTAGTACAAATAATTTTACACTAGAGTTGAAATAGCTCTACAGGCTAGTTCAAATAGTTTTACTCTAATCTTGAACTACCTCTACAAGGTAGTTTAAATTATTTCACACTACATTTGAACTAGCTCTATAACCTAGTACAAATAATTTTACACTAGAGTTGAACTAGCTCTATAGGCTAGTTCAAATAATTGTACACTAGAGTTGAACTAGCTCTATAGGCTAGTTCAAATAATTTTACACTAGAGTTGAACTAGCTCTATAATTTAGTACAAATAATTTTACAGTAGAGTTGAACTAGCTTTAAAAGCTAGTTCAATAAAGTTTACACTAAAGTTGAACTAGCTCTATAGAGCTAGTTCAAATAATTTTACACTAGAGTTGAACTAGTTCTACAAGCTAGTTTAAATAATTTTACACTAGAGTTGAACTAGCTCTATATGCTAGTTCAAATAACTTTACACTGGATTTGAACTAGCTCTACAAGTTAGGTCAAATAATTTTACACTAGATTTGAACTAGTTCTATAACCTAGTACAAATAATTTTACACTAGAGTTAAACTAGCTCTATAACCTAGTACAAATAATTTTACACTAGAGTTGAACTAGCTGTATAAGCTAGTTCAAATAATTTTACACTCGAGTTGAACTAGTTCTACAAGCTAGTTTAAATAATTTTACACTAGAGTTGAACTAGCTCTATATGCTAGTTCAAATAACTTTACACTAGATTTGAACTAGCTCTACAAGCTAGGTCAAATAATTTTGCACTAGATTTGAACTAGCTCTATAACCTAGTACAAATAATTTTACACTAGAGTTAAACTAGCTCTATAACCTAGTACAAATAATTTTACACTAGAGTTGAACTAGCTCTATGACCTAGTACAAATAATTTTATACTAAAGTTGAACTAGCTCTATAACTTAGTACAAATAATTTTACACTAGAGTTGAACTAGCTCTATGACCTAGTACAAATAATTTTACACTAGAGTTGAACTAGCTCTATAGGCTAGTTCAAATAATTGTACACTAGAGTTGAACTAGCTCTATAGGCTAGTTCAAATAATTTTACACTAGAGTTGAACTAGCTCTATAATCTAGTACAAATAATTTTACAGTAGAGTTGAACTAGCTTTACAAGCTAGTTCAAATAAGTTTACACTAAAGTTGAACTAGCTCTATAGGCTAGTTCGAATACTATTACTCTAATCTTGAACTACCTCTACAAGGTAGTTTAAATAATTTTACACTAGATTTGAACTAGCTCTATAACCTAGTACAAATAATTTTAAAGTAGAGTTAAACTAGCTCTACAAGCTAGTTCAAATAATTTTACGCTAGAGTTGAACTAGCTCTATAGTCTAGTTGAAGTAGTTTTACACTAGAGTTGAACTAGCTCTATAACCTAGTACAAATAATTTTACACTACAGTTGAACTAGCTCTATGACCTAGTACAAATAATTTTACACTAGAGTTAAACTAGCTCTATAGGCTAGTTCAAATAATTTTACACTAGAGTTTAACTAGCTCTATAGGCTAGTTCAAATAATTTTACACTAGAGTTGAACTAGCTCTATAGTCTAGTTGAAATAGTTTTACACTAGAGTTGAACTACATCTATAAACTAGTAAAAATAATTTTACGCTAGAGTTGAACTAGCTCTATAACTTAGTACAAATAATTTTACACTAGAGTTGAACTAGCTCTATAGTCTAGTTGAAGTAGTTTTACACTAGAGTTGAACTAGCTCTATAACCTAGTACAAATAATTTTACACTAGAGTTGAACTAGCTCCATGACCTAGTACAAATAATTTTACACTAGAGTTAAACTAGCTCTATAGGCTAGTTCAAATAATTTTACACTAGAGTTTAACTAGCTCTATAGGCTAGTTCGAATAATTTTACACTAGAGTTGAACTAACTCTATAACCTAGTACAAATAATTTTACACTAGAGTTGAACTAACTCTATAACCTAGTACAAATAATTTTACACTAGAGTTAATCAAGCTCAATAACCTAGTACAAATAATTTTACACTAGAGTTGAACTAGCTCTATGACCTGGTACAAATAATTTTATACTAGAGTTGAACTAGCTCCGTAACCTAGTACAAATAATTTTACACTAGAGTTGAACTAGCTCTATGACCTAGTACAAATAATTTTAGACTAGAGTTGAACTAGCTCTATAGGCTAGTTCAAATAATTGTACACTAGAGTTGAAGTACCTCTATAGGCTAGTTCGAATAATTTTACAATAGAGTTGAACTAGCCCTATAACCTAGTACAAATAATTTTACACTAGAGTTGAAATAGCTCTACAGGCTAGTTCAAATAGTTTTACTCTAATCTTGAACTACCTCTACAAGGTAGTTTAAATAATTTCGCACTACATTTGAACTAGCTCTATAACCTAGTACAAATAATTTTACACTAGAGTTGAACTAGCTCTATAGGCTAGTTCAAATAATTGTACACTAGAGTTGAACTAGCTCTATAGGCTGGTTCAAATAATTTTACACTAGAGTTGAACTAGCTCTATAATCTAGTACAAATAATTTTACAGTAGAGTTGAACTTGCTTTAAAAGCTAGTTCAAATAAGTTTACACTAAAGTTGAACTAGCTCTATAGGCTAGTTCAAATAGTATTAATCTAATCTCAAACTACCTCTACAAGGTAGTTTAAATAATTTTACCCTAGATTTGAACTAGCTCTATAACCTAGTACAAATAATTTTAAAGTAGAGTTAAACTAGCTCTACAAGCTAGTTCAAACAATTTTACGCTAGAGTTGAACTAGCTCTATAGTCTAGTTGAAGTAGTTTTACACTAGAGTTGAACTAGCTCTATAACCTAGTACAAATAATTTTACACTAGAGTTGAACTAGCTCTATGACCTAGTACAAATAATTTTACACTAGAGTTAAACTAGCTCTATAGGCTAGTTCAAATAATTTTACACTACAGTTGAACTAGCTCTACAAGCTAGTTCAAATAATTTTACACTAGAGTTGTACCAACTCTACAAGCTAGTTTAAATAATTTTACACTAGAGTTGAACTAGCTCTATAGGCTAGTTCAAATGACTTTACACTGGATTTGATCTAGCTCTACAAGCTAGGTCAAATAATTTTACACCAGAGTTGAACTAACTCTATAACCTAGTACAAATAATTTTACACTAGAGTTGAACTAGCTCTATAACCTAGTACAAATAATTTTACACTAGAGTTAAACAAGCTGAATAACCTAGTACAAATAATTTTACACTAGAGTTGAACTAGCTCTATGACCTGGTACAAATAATTTTATACTAGAGTTGAACTAGCTCCGTAACCTAGTACAAATAATTTTACACTAGAGTTGAACTAGCTCTATGACCTAGTACAAATAATTTAAGACTAGAGTTGAACTAGCTCTATAGGCTAGTTCAAATAATTGTACACTAGAGTTGAAGTACATCTATAGGCTGGTTCGAATAATTTTACACTAGAGTTGAACTAGCCCTATAACCTAGTACAAATAATTTTACACTAGAGTTGAAATAGCTCTACAGGCTAGTTCAAATAGTTTTACTCTAATCTTGAACTACCTCTACATGGTAGTTTAAATAATTTCACACTACATTTGAACTAGCTCTATAACCTAGTACAAATAATTTTATTCTACAGTTGAACTAGAGTTAAACTAGCTCTATAACCGAGTACAAATAATTTTACACTAGAGTTGAACTAGCTCTATGACCTGGTACAAATAATTTTACACTAGATTTGAACTAGCTCTATGAACTGGTACAAATAATTTTATACTAGAGTTGAACTAGCTCCGTAACCTAGTACAAATAATTTTACACTAGTGTTGAACTAGGTCTATGCCATGTACAAATAATTTTATACTAGAGTTTAACCAGCTCTATAACCTAGTACAAATAATTTTACACTAGAGTTAAACTAGCTCTATAACCTAGTACAAATAATTTTACAATAGAGTTGAATTAGCTTTATGACCTGGTACAAATAATTTTATACTAGAGTTGAACTAGCTCCGTAACCTAGTACAAATAATTTTACACTAGAGTTGAACTAGCTCTATGACCTAGTACAAATAATTTTAGACTAGAGTTGAACTAGCTCTATAGGCTAATTCAACTAATTGTGCACTAGAGTTGAAGTAGCTCTATAGGCTAGTTCGAATAATTTTACACTAGAGTTGAACTAGCTCTATAACCTAGTACAAATAATTTTACACTAGAGTTGAACTAGCTCTACAGGCTAGTTCAAATAGTTTTACTCTAATCTTGAACTACCTCTACAAGGTAGTTTAAATAATTTCACACTAGATTTGAACTAGCTCTATAACCTAGTACAAATAATTTTAAACTAGAGTTGAACTAGCTCTATATTCTAGTTGAAATAGTTTTACACTGGAGTTGAACTACATCTATAACCTAGTAAAAATAATTTTACACTAGAGTTGAACTAGCTCTATAACCTAGTACAAATAATTTTACACTAGAGTTGAACTAGCTCTATGACCTAGTACAAATAATTTTACACTAGAGTTAAACTAGCTCTATAGGCTAGTTCAAATAATTTTGCACTAGAGTTTAACTGGCTCTATAGGCTAGTTCAAATAATTTTACACTAAAGTTGAACTAGCTCTACAAGCTAGTTCAAATAATTTTACACTAGAGTTGTACCACCTCTACAAGCTAGTTTGAATAATTTTACACTAGAGTTGAACTAGCTCTATGACCTAGTACAAATAATTTTGCACTAGAGTTGAACTAGCTCTACAGTCTAGTTGAAATAGTTTTACACTAGAGTTGAACTAGCTTTATAACCTAGTAAAAATAATTATACCCTAGACTTGTACTAGGTCTATAACCTAGTACAAATAATTTTACACTAGAGTTGAACTAGCTCGACGACCTAGTACACATAATTTTATACTTGAGTTGTACTAGCTCTATAACCTAGTACAAATAATTTTACACTAGAGTTGAACTAGCTCTATGACCTAGTACAAATAATTTTACACTAGAGTTGAACTACATGTATAAGCTAGTTCAAATAATTTTACACTAGAGTTGAACTAGCTCTATATGCTAGTTCAAATAACTTTACACTAGATTTGAACTAGCTCTACAAGCTAGGTCAAATAATTTTACACTAGATTTGAACTAGCTCTATAACCTAGTACAAATAATTTTACACTAGAGTTAAACTAGCTCTATAACCTAGTACAAATAATTTTACACTAGAGTTGAACTAGCTCTATATGCTAGTTCAAATAACTTTACACTAGATTTGAACTAGCTCTACAAGCTAGGTCAAATAAATTTACACTAGAGTTGAACTAGCTCTATGACCTAGTACAAATAATTTTACACTAGAGTTGAACTAGCTCTATAGGCTAGTTCAAATAATTGTACACTAGAGTCTAGTTCAAATAATTTTACACTAGAGTTGAACTAGCTCTATAATCTAGTACAAATAATTTTACAGTAGAGTTGAACTACCTTTACAAGCTAGTTCAAATAAGTTTACACTAAAGTTGAACTAGCTCTATAGGCTAGTTCAAATAGTATTACTCTAATCTTGAACTACCTCTACAAGGTAGTTTAAATAATTTTACACTAGATTTGAACTAGCTCTATAACCTAGTACAAATAATTTTAAAGTAGAGTTAAACTAGCTCTACAAGCTAGTTCAAATAATTTTACTCTAGAGTTGAACTAGCTCTATAGTCTAGTTGAAGTAGTTTTACACTAGAGTTGAACTAGCTCTATAACCTAGTACAAATAATTTTACACTAGAGTTGAACTAGCTCTATGACCTAGTGCAAATAATTTTACACTAGAGTTAAACTAGCTCTATAGGCTAGTTCAAATAATTTTACACTAGAGTTTAACTAGCTCTATAGGCTAGTTCAAATAATTTTACACTAGAGTTGAACTAGCTCTATAGTCTAGTTGAAATAGTTTTACACTAGAGTTGAACTACATCTATAACCTAGTAAAAATAATTTTACGCTAGAGTTGAACTAGTTCTATAACTTAGTACAAATAATTTTACACTAGAGTTGAACTAGCTCTATAGTCTAGTTGAAGTAGTTTTACACTAGAGTTGAACTAGCTCTATAACCTAGTACAAATAATTTTACACTAGAATTGAACTAGCTCTATGACCTAGTACAAATAATTTTACACTAGAGTTAAACTAGCTCTATAGGCTAGTTCAAATAATTTTACACTAGAGTTTAACTAGCTCTATAGGCTAGTTCAAATAATTTTACACTACAGTTGAACTAGCTCTACAAGCTAGTTCAAATAATTTTACACTAGAGTTGTACCAACTCTACAAGCTAGTTTAAATAATTTTACACTAGAGTTGAACTAGCTCTATAGGCTAGTTCAAATGACTTTACACTGGATTTGAACTAGCTCTACAAGCTAGGTCAAATAATTTTACACTAGAGTTGAACTAACTCTATAACCTAGTACAAATAATTTTACACTAGAGTTGAACTAGCTCTATAACCTAGTACAAATAATTTTACACTAGAGTTAAACAAGCTCAATAACCTAGTACAAATAATTTTACACTAGAGTTGAACTAGCTCTATGACTTGGTACAAATAATTTTATACTAGAGTTGAACTAGCTCCGTAACCTAGTACAAATAATTTTACACTAGAGTTGAACTAGCTCTATGACCTAGTACAAATAATTTTAGACTAGAGTTGAACTAGCTCTATAGGCTAGTTCAAATAATTGTACACTAGAGTTGAAGTACCTCTATAGGCTAGTTCGAATAATTTTACACTAGAGTTGAACTAGCCCTATAACCTAGTACAAATAATTTTACACTAGAGTTGAAATAGCTCTACAGGCTAGTTCAAATAGTTTTACTCTAATCTTGAACTACCTCTACAAGGTAGTTTAAATAATTTCACACTACATTTGAACCAGCTCCATAACCTAGTACAAATAATTTTATTCTACAGTTGAACTAGAGTTAAACTAGCTCTATAACCGAGTACAAATAATTTTACACTAGAGTTGAACTAGCTCTATGACCTGGTACAAATAATTTTACACTAGATTTGAACTAGCTCTATGAACTGGTACAAATAATTTTATACTAGAGTTGAACTAGCTCCGTAACCTAGTACAAATAATTTTACACTAGTGTTGAACTAGGTCTATGCCAAGTACAAATAATTTTATACTAGAGTTTAACAAGCTCTATAACCTAGTACAAATACTTTTACACTAGAGTTAAACTAGCACTATAACCTAGTACAAATAATTTTACACTAGAGTTGAACTAGCTCTATGACCTGGTACAAATAATTTTATACTAGAGTTGAACTAGCTCCGTAACCTAGTACAAATAATTTTACACTAGAGTTGAACTAGCTCTATGACCTAGTACAAATAATTTTAGACTAGAGTTGAACTAGCTCTATAGGCTAATTCAAATAATTGTGCACTAGAGTTGAAGTAGCTCTATAGGCTAGTTCGAATAATTTTACACTAGAGTTGAACTAGCTCTATAACCGAGTACAAATAATTTTACACTAGAGTTGAACTAGCTCTACAGGCTAGTTCAAATAGTTTTACTCTAATCTTGAACTACCTCTACAAGGTAGTTTAAATAATTTCACACTAGATTTGAACTAGCTCTATAACCTAGTACAAATAATTTTAAACTAGAGTTGAACTAGCTCTATATTCTAGTTGAAATAGTTTTACACTAGAGTTGAACTACATCTATAACCTAGTAAAAATAATTTTACACTAGAGTTGAACTAGCTCTATAACCTAGTACAAATAATTTTACACTAGAGTTGAACTAGCTCTATGACCTAGTACAAATAATTTTACACTAGAGTTAAACTAGCTCTATAGGCTAGTTCAAATAATTTTTCACTAGAGTTTAACTGGCTCTATAGGCTAGTTCAAATAATTTTACACTACAGTTGAACTAGCTCTACAAGCTAGTTCAAATAATTTTACACTAGAGTTGTACCACCTCGACAAGCTAGTTTGAATAATTTTACACTAGAGTTGAACTAGCTCTATAGGCTAGTTCAAATGACTTTACACTAGATTTGAACTACCTCTACAAGCTAGGTCAAATAATTTTACACTAGAGTTGAACTAACTCTATAACCTAGTACAAATAATTTTACACTAGAGTTGAGCTAGCTCTATAACCTAGTACAAATAATTTTACACTAGATTTGAACTAGCTCTATGACCTAGTACAAATAATTTTATACTAGAGTTTAACAAGCTCTATAACCTAGTACAAATAATTTTACACTAGAGTTGAACTAGCTCTATGACCTAGTACAAATAATTTTGCACTATAGTTGAACTAGCTCTACAGTCTAGTTGAAATAGTTTTACACTAGAGTTGAACTAGCTTTATAACCTAGTAAAAATAATTATACCCTAGACTTGTACTAGGTCTATAACCTAGTACAAATAATTTTACACTAGAGTTGAACTAGCTCGACGACCTAGTACACATAATTTTATACTTGAGTTGTACTAGCTCTATAACCTAGTACAAATAATTTTACACTAGAGTTGAACTAGCTCTATGACCTAGTACAAATAATTTTACACTAGAGTTGAACTACATGTATAAGCTAGTTCTAATAATTTTACACTAGAGTTGAACTAGCTCTATATGCTAGGTCAAATAACTTTACACTAGATTTGAACTAGCTCTACAAGCTAGGTCAAATAATTTTACACTAGATTTGAACTAGCTCTATAACCTAGTACAAATAATTTTACACTAGAGTTAAACTAGCTCTATAACCTAGTACAAATAATTTTACACTAGAGTTGAACTAGCTCTATGACCTAGTACAAATAATTTTATACTAGAGTTGAACTAGCTGTATAACTTAGTACAAATAAATTTACACTAGAGTTGAACTAGCTCTATGACCTAGTACAAATAATTTTACACTAGAGTTGAACTAGCTCTATAGGCTAGTTCAAATAATTGTACACTAGAGTTGAACTAGCTCTATAGGTTAGTTCAAATAATTTTACACTAGAGTTGAACTAGCTCTATAATGTAGTACAAATAATTTTACAGTAGAGTTGAACTACATTTACAAGCTAGTTCAAATAAGTTTACACTAAAGTTGAACTAGCTCTATAGGCTGGTTCAAATAGTATTACTCTAATCTTGAACTACCTCTACAAGGTAGTTTAAATAATTTTACACTAGATTTGAACTAGCTCTATAACCTAGTACAAATAATTTTAAAGTAGATTTAAACTAGCTCTACAAGCTAGGTCAAATAATTTTACACTAGAGTTGAACTAGCTCAATCACCTAGTACAAATAATTTTATACTAGAGTTGAACTAGCTCTATAACCTAGTACAAATAATTTTACACTAGAGTTTAACTAGCTCTATGACCTAGTACAAATAATTTTACACTAGAGTTGAACTAGCTCTATAGGCTAGTTCAAATAATTGTACACTAGGGTTGAACTAGCTCTATAGGCTAGTTCAAATAATTTTACACTAGAGTTGAACTAGCTCTATAACCTAGTACGAATAATTTTACACTATAGTTGAACTAGCTCTATAGTCTAGTGAAATAGTTTTACACTAGAGTTGAACTATGTCTATAACCTAGTAAAAATAATTTTACACTAGAGTTTAACTAGCTCTATAACCTAGTACAAATAATTTTACACTAGAGTTGAACTAGCTCTATGACCTAGTACACATAATTTTATACTAGAGTTAAACTAGCTCTATAGGCTAGTTCAAATAATTTTACACTAGAGTTTAACTAGCTCTATAGGCTAGTTCAAATAATTTTACACTAGAGTTGAAGTAGCTCTACAAGCTAATAATTGTACACTAGAGTTGTACCAGCTCTACAAGCTAGTTTAAATAATTTTACACTAGAGTTGAACTAGCTCTATATGCTAGTTAAAATAACATTACACTAGATTTGAACTAGCTCTACAAGCTAGGTCAAATAATTTTACACTAGAGTTGAACTTGCTCTATAACCTAGTACAAATAATTTTACACTAGAGTTAAACTAGCTCTATAACCGAGTACAAATAATTTTACACTAGAGTTGAACTAGCTCTATGACCTGGTACAAATAATTTTATGCTAGAGTTGAACTAGCTCCGTAACCTAGTACAAATAATTTTACACTAGAGTTGAACTAGCTCTATGACTTAGTACAAATAATTTTAGACTAGAGTTGAACTAGCTCTATAGGCTAGTTCAAATAATTGTACACTATAGTTGAAGTAGCTCTATAGGCTAGTTGGAATAATTTTACACTAGAGTTGAACTAGCTCTATAACCTAGTATAAATAATTTTAGACTAGAGTTGAACTAGCTCTACAGGCTAGTTCAAATAGTTTTACTCTAATCTTGAACTACTTCTACAAGGTAGTTTAAATAATTTCACACTAGATTTGAACTAGCTCTATAACCTAGTACAAATAATTTTACACTAGAGATGAACTAGCTCTATAGTCTAGTTGAAATAGTTTTACACTAGAGTTGAACTACATCTATAACCTAGTAAAAATAATTTTACAGTAGAGTTGAACTAGCTCTATAACCTAGTACAAATAATTTTACACTAGAGTTAAACTAGCTCTATGACCTAGTACAAATAATTTTACACTAGAGTTAATCTAGCTCTATGACCTAGTTCAAATAATTTTACAC
The DNA here is from genome assembly GCA_034509565.1 of Triticum monococcum. Taxonomy (NCBI): domain Eukaryota; kingdom Viridiplantae; phylum Streptophyta; class Magnoliopsida; order Poales; family Poaceae; genus Triticum; species Triticum monococcum. The sequence goes on from CM067843.1 coordinate 632,130,419, forward strand.
TAGAGTTTAACTAGCCCTATAGGCTAGTTCAACGAATTTTACACTACAGTTGAACTAGCTCTACAAGCTAGTTCAAATAATTTTACACTAGAGTTGTACCAGCTCTACAAGCTAGTTTAAATAATTTTACACTACAGTTGAACTAGCTCTATAGGCTAGTTCAAATGACTTTACACTGGATTTGAACTAGCTCTACAAGCTAGGTCAAATAATTTTACACTACAGTTGAACTAACTCTATAACCTGGTACAAATAATTTTACACTAGAGTTGAATTAGGTCTATAACCTAGTACAAATAATTTTACACTAGAGTTAAACTAGCTCTATTACCTAGTACAAATAATTTTACACTAGAGTTGAACTAGCTCTATGACCTGGTACAATTAATTTTATACTAGAGTTGAACTAGCTCCGTAACCTAGTACAAATAATTTTACACTAGAGTTGAACTAACTCTATGACCTAGTACAAATAATTTCAGACTAGAGTTGAACTAGCTCTATAGGCTAGTTCAAATAATTGTACACTAGAGTTGAAGTACCTCTATAGGCTAGTTCGAATAATTTTACACTAGAGTTGAACTAGCTCTATAACCTAGTACAAATAATTTTACACTAGAGCTGAAACAGCTCTACAGGCTAGATCAAATAGTTTTACTCTAATCTTGAATTACCTCTACAAGGTAGTTTAAATAATTTCACACTAGATTTGAACTAGCTCTATAACCTAGTACAAATAATTTTATTCTAGAGTTGAACTAGCTCTATAGTCTAGTTGAAATAGTTTTACACTAGAGTTGAACTACATCTATAACCTAGTAAAAATAATTTTACGCTAGAGTTGAACTAGCTCTATAACCTAGTACAACTAATTTTACACTAGATTTGAACTAGCTCTATGACCTAGTACAAATAATTTTACACTAGAGTTAAACTAGCTCTATTGGCTAGTTCAAATAATTTTACACTAGAGTTTAACTAGCTCTATAGGCTAGTTCAAATGATTTTACACTACAGTTGAACTAGCTCTATAGGCTAGTTTAAATAAGTTTACACTACAGTTGTACCAGCTCTACAAGGTAGTTTAAATAATTTTACACTAGAGTTGAACTAGCTGTATAGGCTAGTTCAAATGACTTTACATTGGATTTGAACTAGCTCTACAAGCTAGGTCAAATAATTTTACACTAGAGTTGAACTAACTCTATAACCTAGTAAAATAATTTTACACTAGAGTTGAGCTAGCTCTATAACCTAGTACAAATAGTTTTACACTAGAGTTGAACTAGCTCTATGACCTAGTACAAATGATTTTACAATAGATTTTAACAAGCTCTATAACCTAGTACAAATAATTTTACACTAGAGTTAAACTAGCTCTATAACCTAGTACAAATAATTTTACACTAGAGTTGAACTAGCTCTATGACTTAATACAAATAATTTTATACTAGAGTTGAACTAGCTCCGTAACCTAGTACAAATAATTTTACACTAGTGTTGAACTAGCTCTATGACCTAGCACAAATAATTTTACACTACAGTTGTACCAGCTCTACAAGCTAGTTCAAATAATTTTACACTACAGTTGTACCAGCTCTACAAGCTAGTTTAAATAATTTTACACTGGAGTTGAACTAGCTCTATAGGCTAGTTCAAATGACTTTACATTGGATTTGAACTAGCTCTACATGCTAGGTCAAATAATTTTACACTAGAGTTGAACTAACTCTATAACCTAGTAAAATAATTTTACACTAGAGTTGAGCTAGCTCTATAACCTAGTACAAATAATTTTACACTAGAGTTTAACTAGCTCTATGACCTAGTACAAATGATTTTACACTAGAGTTTAACAAGCTCTATAACCTAGTACAAATAATTTTACACTAGAGTTAAACTAGCTTTATAACCTAGTACAAATAATTTTACACTAGAATTGAACTAGCTGTATGACTTGGTACAAATAATTTTATACTAGAGTTGAACTAGCTCCGTAACCTAGTACAAATAATTTTACACTAGTGTTGAACTAGCTCTATGACCTAGCACAAATAATTTTATACTAGAGTTTAACAAGCTCTATAACCTAGTACAAATAATTTTACACTAGAGTTAAACTAGCTCTATAACCTAGTACAAATAATTTTACACTAGAGTTGAACTAGCTCTATGACCTGGTACAAATAATTTTATACTAGAGTTGAACTAGCTCCGTAACCTAGTACAAATAATTTTACACTAGAGTTGAACTAGCTCTATGACCTAGTACAAATAATTTAATACTAGAGTTGAACGAGCTCTATAACCTAGTTCAAATAATTTTACACTAGAGTTAAACTAGCTCTATAACCTAATACAAATAATTTTTCACTAGAGTTGAACTAGCTCTATGACCTGGTACAAATAATTTTATACTAGAGTTGAACAAGCTCCGTAACCTAGTACAAATAATTTTACACTAGAGTTGAACTAGCTCTATGACCTAGTACAAATAATTTAATACTAGAGTTGAACGAGCTCTATAGGCTAGTTCAAATAATTGTAAACTAGAGTTGAAGTAGCTCTATAGGCTAGTACAAATAATTTTACACTAGAGTTGAACTAGCTCTATAACCTAGTATAAATAATTTTACACTAGAGTTGAACTAGCTCTACAGGCTAGTTCAAATAGTTTTACTCTAATCTTGAACTACCTCTACAAGCTAGTTTAAATAATTTTACACTAGAGTTGAACTAGCTCTATATGCTAGTTAAAATAACATTACACTAGATTTGAACTAGCTCTACAAGCTAGGTCAAATAATTTTACACTAGAGTTGAACTTGCTCTATAACCTAGTACAAATAATTTTACACTAGAGTTAAACTAGCTCTATAACCGAGTACAAATAATTTTACACTAGAGTTGAACTAGCTCTATGACCTGGTACAAATAATTTTATGCTAGAGTTGAACTAGCTCCGTAACCTAGTACAAATAATTTTACACTAGAGTTGAACTAGCTCTATGACTTTGTACAAATAATTTTAGACTAGAGTTGAACTAGCTCTATAGGCTAGTTCAAATAATTGTACACTATAGTTGAAGTAGCTCTATAGGCTAGTTCGAATAATTTTACACTAGAGTTGAACTAGCTCTATAACCTAGTATAAATAATTTTAGACTAGAGTTGAACTAGCTCTACAGGCTAGTTCAAATAGTTTTACTCTAATCTTGAACTACTTCTACAAGGTAGTTTAAATAATTTCACACTAGATTTGAACTAGCTCTATAACCTAGTACAAATAATTTTACACTAGAGATGAACTAGCTCTATAGTCTAGTTGAAATAGTTTTACACTAGAGTTGAACTACATCTATAACCTAGTAAAAATAATTTTACAGTAGAGTTGAACTAGCTCTATAACCTAGTACAAATAATTTTACACTAGAGTTAAACTAGCTCTATGACCTAGTACAAATAATTTTACACTAGAGTTAATCTAGCTCTATAGGCTAGTTCAAATAATTTTACACTAGAGTTTAACTAGCCCTATAGGCTAGTTCAACGAATTTTACACTACAGTTGAACTAGCTCTACAAGCTAGTTCAAATAATTTTACACTAGAGTTGTACCAGCTCTACAAGCTAGTTTAAATAATTTTACACTACAGTTGAACTAGCTCTATAGGCTAGTTCAAATGACTTTACACTGGATTTGAACTAGCTCTACAAGCTAGGTCAAATAATTTTACACTAGAGTTGAACTAACTCTATAACCTGGTACAAATAATTTTACACTAGAGTTGAACTAGCTCTATAACCTAGTACAAATAATTTTACACTAGAGTTAAACTAGCTCTATTACCTAGTACAAATAATTTTACACTAGAGTTGAACTAGCTCTATGACCTGGTACAATTAATTTTATACTAGAGTTGAACTAGCTCCGTAACCTAGTACAAATAATTTTACACTAGAGTTGAACTAGCTCTATGACTTAGTACAAATAATTTTAGACTAGAGTTGAACTAGCTCTATAGGCTAGTTCAAATAATTGTACACTATAGTTGAAGTAGCTCTATAGGCTAGTTGGAATAATTTTACACTAGAGTTGAACTAGCTCTATAACCTAGTATAAATAATTTTAGACTAGAGTTGAACTAGCTCTACAGGCTAGTTCAAATAGTTTTACTCTAATCTTGAACTACTTCTACAAGGTAGTTTAAATAATTTCACACTAGATTTGAACTAGCTCTATAACCTAGTACAAATAATTTTACACTAGAGATGAACTAGCTCTATAGTCTAGTTGAAATAGTTTTACACTAGAGTTGAACTACATCTATAACCTAGTAAAAATAATTTTACAGTAGAGTTGAACTAGCTCTATAACCTAGTACAAATAATTTTACACTAGAGTTAAACTAGCTCTATGACCTAGTACAAATAATTTTACACTAGAGTTAATCTAGCTCTATGACCTAGTTCAAATAATTTTACACTAGAGTTTAACTAGCCCTATAGGCTAGTTCAACGAATTTTACACTACAGTTGAACTAGCTCTACAAGCTAGTTCAAATAATTTTACACTAGAGTTGTACCAGCTCTACAAGCTAGTTTAAATAATTTTACACTACAGTTGAACTAGCTCTATAGGCTAGTTCAAATGACTTTACACTGGATTTGAACTAGCTCTACAAGCTAGGTCAAATAATTTTACACTACAGTTGAACTAACTCTATAACCTGGTACAAATAATTTTACACTAGAGTTGAATTAGGTCTATAACCTAGTACAAATAATTTTACACTAGAGTTAAACTAGCTCTATTACCTAGTACAAATAATTTTACACTAGAGTTGAACTAGCTCTATGACCTGGTACAATTAATTTTATACTAGAGTTGAACTAGCTCCGTAACCTAGTACAAATAATTTTACACTAGAGTTGAACTAACTCTATGACCTAGTACAAATAATTTCAGACTAGAGTTGAACTAGCTCTATAGGCTAGTTCAAATAATTGTACACTAGAGTTGAAGTACCTCTATATGCTAGTTCGAATAATTTTACACTAGAGTTGAACTAGCTCTATAACCTAGTACAAATAATTTTACACTAGAGCTGAAACAGCTCTACAGGCTAGATCAAATAGTTTTACTCTAATCTTGAATTACCTCTACAAGGTAGTTTAAATAATTTCACACTAGATTTGAACTAGCTCTATAACCTAGTACAAATAATTTTATTCTAGAGTTGAACTAGCTCTATAGTCTAGTTGAAATAGTTTTACACTAGAGTTGAACTACATCTATAACCTAGTAAAAATAATTTTACGCTAGAGTTGAACTAGCTCTATAACCTAGTACAACTAATTTTACACTAGATTTGAACTAGCTCTATGACCTAGTACAAATAATTTTACACTAGAGTTAAACTAGCTCTATTGGCTAGTTCAAATAATTTTACACTAGAGTTTAACTAGCTCTATAGGCTAGTTCAAATGATTTTACACTACAGTTGAACTAGCTCTATAGGCTAGTTTAAATAAGTTTACACTACAGTTGTACCAGCTCTACAAGGTAGTTTAAATAATTTTACACTAGAGTTGAACTAGCTGTATAGGCTAGTTCAAATGACTTTACATTGGATTTGAACTAGCTCTACAAGCTAGGTCAAATAATTTTACACTAGAGTTGAACTAACTCTATAACCTAGTAAAATAATTTTACACTAGAGTTGAGCTAGCTCTATAACCTAGTACAAATAGTTTTACACTAGAGTTGAACTAGCTCTATGACCTAGTACAAATGATTTTACAATAGATTTTAACAAGCTCTATAACCTAGTACAAATAATTTTACACTAGAGTTAAACTAGCTCTATAACCTAGTACAAATAATTTTACACTAGAGTTGAACTAGCTCTATGACTTAATACAAATAATTTTATACTAGAGTTGAACTAGCTCCGTAACCTAGTACAAATAATTTTACACTAGTGTTGAACTAGCTCTATGACCTAGCACAAATAATTTTACACTACAGTTGTACCAGCTCTACAAGCTAGTTCAAATAATTTTACACTACAGTTGTACCAGCTCTACAAGCTAGTTTAAATAATTTTACACTGGAGTTGAACTAGCTCTATAGGCTAGTTCAAATGACTTTACATTGGATTTGAACTAGCTCTACATGCTAGGTCAAATAATTTTACACTAGAGTTGAACTAACTCTATAACCTAGTAAAATAATTTTACACTAGAGTTGAGCTAGCTCTATAACCTAGTACAAATAATTTTACACTAGAGTTTAACTAGCTCTATGACCTAGTACAAATGATTTTACACTAGAGTTTAACAAGCTCTATAACCTAGTACAAATAATTTTACACTAGAGTTAAACTAGCTTTATAACCTAGTACAAATAATTTTACACTAGAATTGAACTAGCTGTATGACTTGGTACAAATAATTTTATACTAGAGTTGAACTAGCTCCGTAACCTAGTACAAATAATTTTACACTAGTGTTGAACTAGCTCTATGACCTAGCACAAATAATTTTATACTAGAGTTTAACAAGCTCTATAACCTAGTACAAATAATTTTACACTAGAGTTAAACTAGCTCTATAACCTAGTACAAATAATTTTACACTAGAGTTGAACTAGCTCTATGACCTGGTACAAATAATTTTATACTAGAGTTGAACTAGCTCCGTAACCTAGTACAAATAATTTTACACTAGAGTTGAACTAGCTCTATGACCTAGTACAAATAATTTAATACTAGAGTTGAACGAGCTCTATAACCTAGTTCAAATAATTTTACACTAGAGTTAAACTAGCTCTATAACCTAATACAAATAATTTTACACTAGAGTTGAACTAGCTCTATGACCTGGTACAAATAATTTTATACTAGAGTTGAACAAGCTCCGTAACCTAGTACAAATAATTTTACACTAGAGTTGAACTAGCTCTATGACCTAGTACAAATAATTTAATACTAGAGTTGAACGAGCTCTATAGGCTAGTTCAAATAATTGTAAACTAGAGTTGAAGTAGCTCTATAGGCTAGTACAAATAATTTTACACTAGAGTTGAACTAGCTCTATAACCTAGTATAAATAATTTTACACTAGAGTTGAACTAGCTCTACAGGCTAGTTCAAATAGTTTTACTCTAATCTTGAACTACCTCTACAAGCTAGTTTAAATAATTTTACACTAGAGTTGAACTAGCTCTATATGCTAGTTAAAATAACATTACACTAGATTTGAACTAGCTCTACAAGCTAGGTCAAATAATTTTACACTAGAGTTGAACTTGCTCTATAACCTAGTACAAATAATTTTACACTAGAGTTAAACTAGCTCTATAACCGAGTACAAATAATTTTACACTAGAGTTGAACTAGCTCTATGACCTGGTACAAATAATTTTATGCTAGAGTTGAACTAGCTCCGTAACCTAGTACAAATAATTTTACACTAGAGTTGAACTAGCTCTATGACTTTGTACAAATAATTTTAGACTAGAGTTGAACTAGCTCTATAGGCTAGTTCAAATAATTGTACACTATAGTTGAAGTAGCTCTATAGGCTAGTTCGAATAATTTTACACTAGAGTTGAACTAGCTCTATAACCTAGTATAAATAATTTTAGACTAGAGTTGAACTAGCTCTACAGGCTAGTTCAAATAGTTTTACTCTAATCTTGAACTACTTCTACAAGGTAGTTTAAATAATTTCACACTAGATTTGAACTAGCTCTATAACCTAGTACAAATAATTTTACACTAGAGATGAACTAGCTCTATAGTCTAGTTGAAATAGTTTTACACTAGAGTTGAACTACATCTATAACCTAGTAAAAATAATTTTACAGTAGAGTTGAACTAGCTCTATAACCTAGTACAAATAATTTTACACTAGAGTTAAACTAGCTCTATGACCTAGTACAAATAATTTTACACTAGAGTTAATCTAGCTCTATAGGCTAGTTCAAATAATTTTACACTAGAGTTTAACTAGCCCTATAGGCTAGTTCAACGAATTTTACACTACAGTTGAACTAGCTCTACAAGCTAGTTCAAATAATTTTACACTAGAGTTGTACCAGCTCTACAAGCTAGTTTAAATAATTTTACACTACAGTTGAACTAGCTCTATAGGCTAGTTCAAATGACTTTACACTGGATTTGAACTAGCTCTACAAGCTAGGTCAAATAATTTTACACTAGAGTTGAACTAACTCTATAACCTGGTACAAATAATTTTACACTAGAGTTGAACTAGCTCTATAACCTAGTACAAATAATTTTACACTAGAGTTAAACTAGCTCTATTACCTAGTACAAATAATTTTACACTAGAGTTGAACTAGCTCTATGACCTGGTACAATTAATTTTATACTAGAGTTGAACTAGCTCCGTAACCTAGTACAAATAATTTTACACTAGAGTTGAACTAACTCTATGACCTAGTACAAATAATTTCAGACTAGAGTTGAACTAGCTCTATAGGCTAGTTCAAATAATTGTACACTAGAGTTGAAGTACCTCTATAGGCTAGTTCGAATAATTTTACACTAGAGTTGAACTAGCTCTATAACCTAGTACAAATAATTTTACACTAGAGCTGAAACAGCTCTACAGGCTAGATCAAATAGTTTTACTCTAATCTTGAACTACCTCTACAAGGTAGTTTAAATAATTTCACACTAGATTTGAACTAGCTCTATAACCTAGTACAAATAATTTTATTCTAGAGTTGAACTAGCTCTATAGTCTAGTTGAAATAGTTTTACACTAGAGTTGAACTACATCTATAACCTAGTAAAAATAATTTTACGCTAGAGTTGAACTAGCTCTATAACCTAGTACAACTAATTTTACACTAGAGTTGAACTAGCTCTATGACCTAGTACAAATAATTTTACACTAGAGTTAAACTAGCTCTATTGGCTAGTTCAAATAATTTTACACTAGAGTTTAACTAGCTCTATAGGCTAGTTCAAATGATTTTACACTACAGTTGAACTAGCTCTATAGGCTAGTTTAAATAAGTTTACACTACAGTTGTACCAGCTCTACAAGGTAGTTTAAATAATTTTACACTAGAGTTGAACTAGCTCTATAGGCTAGTTCAAATGACTTTACATTGGATTTGAACTAGCTCTACAAGCTAGGTCAAATAATTTTACACTAGAGTTGAACTAACTCTATAACCTAGTAAAATAATTTTACACTAGAGTTGAGCTAGCTCTATAACCTAGTACAAATAGTTTTACACTAGAGTTGAACTAGCTCTATGACCTAGTACAAATGATTTTACAATAGATTTTAACAAGCTCTATAACCTAGTACAAATAATTTTACACTAGAGTTAAACTAGCTCTATAACCTAGTACAAATAATTTTACACTAGAGTTGAACTAGCTCTATGACTTAATACAAATAATTTTATACTAGAGTTGAACTAGCTCCGTAACCTAGTACAAATAATTTTACACTAGTGTTGAACTAGCTCTATGACCTAGCACAAATAATTTTACACTACAGTTGTACCAGCTCTACAAGCTAGTTTAAATAATTTTACACTGGAGTTGAACTAGCTCTATAGGCTAGTTCAAATGACTTTACATTGGATTTGAACTAGCTCTACATGCTAGGTCAAATAATTTTACACTAGAGTTGAACTAACTCTATAACCTAGTAAAATAATTTTACACTAGAGTTGAGCTAGCTCTATAACCTAGTACAAATAATTTTACACTAGAGTTGAACTAGCTCTATGACCTAGTACAAATGATTTTACACTAGAGTTTAACAAGCTCTATAACCTAGTACAAATAATTTTACACTAGAGTTAAACTAGCTCTATAACCTAGTACAAATAATTTTACACTAGAGTTGAACTAGCTGTATGACTTGGTACAAATAATTTTATACTAGAGTTGAACTAGCTCTGTAACCTAGTACAAATAATTTTACACTAGTGTTGAACTAGCTCTATGACCTAGCACAAATAATTTTATACTAGAGTTTAACAAGCTCTATAACCTAGTACAAATAATTTTACACTAGAGTTAAACTAGCTCTATAACCTAGTACAAATAATTTTACACTAGAGTTGAACTAGCTCTATGACCTGGTACAAATAATTTTATACTAGAGTTGAACTAGCTCCGTAACCTAGTACAAATAATTTTACACTAGAGTTGAACTAGCTCTATGACCTAGTACAAATAATTTAATACTAGAGTTGAACGAGCTCTATAACCTAGTTCAAATAATTTTACACTAGAGTTAAACTAGCTCTATAACCTAGTACAAATAATTTTACACTAGAGTTGAACTAGCTCTATGACCTGGTACAAATAATTTTATACTAGAGTTGAACAACCTCCGTAACCTAGTACAAATAATTTTACACTAGAGTTGAACTAGCTCTATGACCTAGTACAAATAATTTAATACTAGAGTTGAACGAGCTCTATAGGCTAGTTCAAATAATTGTAAACTAGAGTTGAAGTAGCTCTATAGGCTAGTACAAATAATTTTACACTAGAGTTGAACTAGCTCTATAACCTAGTATAAATAATTTTACACTAGAGTTGAACTAGCTCTACAGGCTAGTTCAAATAGTTTTACTCTAATCTTGAACTACCTCTACAAGCTAGTTTAAATAATTTCACACTAGATTTGAACTAGCTCTATAACCTAGTACAAATAATTTTACACTAGAGTTGTACTAGCTCTATAGTCTAGTTGAAATAGTTTTACACTAGAGTTGAACTACATCTATAACCTAGTAAAAATAATTTTACAGTAGAGTTGAACTAGCTCTATAACCTAGTACAAATAATTTTACACTAGAGTTGAACTAGCTCTATGACCTAGTACAAATAATTTTACACTAGAGTTAAACTAGCTCTATAGGCTAGTTCAAATAATTTTACACTAGAGTTTAACTAGCCCTATATGCTAGTTCAAATAATTTTACACTACAGTTGAACTAGCTCTACAAGCTAGTTCAAATAATTTTACACTAGAGTTGTACCAGCTCTACAAGCTAGTTTAAATAATTTTACACTACAGTTGAACTAGCTCTATAGGCGAGTTCAAATGACTTTACACTGGATTTGAACTAGATCTACAAGCTAGGTCAAATAATTTTACACTAGAGCTGAACTAACTCTATAACCTAGTACAAATAATTTTACACTAGAGTTGAACTAGCTCTATAACCTAGTACAAATAATTTTACACTAGAGTTAAACTAGCTCTATAACCTAATCCAAATGATTTTACACTAGAGTTGAACTAGCTCTATGACCTAGTACAAATAATTTTATACTAGAGTTGAACTAGCTCCGTAACCTAGTACAAATAATTTTGCACTAGAGTTGAACTAGCTATATAGGCTAGTTCAAAGAATTGTACACTAGAGTTGAAGTACCTCTATAGGCTAGTTCGAATAATTTTACACTAGAGTTGAACTAGCTCTATAACCTAGTACAAATAATTTTACACTAGAGTTGAAATAGCTCTACAGGCTAGTTCAAATAGTTTTACTCTAATCTTGAACTACCTCTACAAGGTAGTTTAAATAATTTCACACTAGATTTGAACTAGCTCTATAATCTAGTACAAATAATTTTATTCTAGATTTGAACTAGCTCTATAGTCTAGTTGAAATAGTTTTACACTAGAGTTGAACTACATCTATAACCTAGTAAAAATAATTTTACGCTAGAGTTGAACTAGCTCTATAACCTAGTACAAATAATTTTACAATAGAGTTGAACTAGCTCTATGACCTAGTACAAATAATTTTACACTAGAGTTAAACTAGCTCTATAGGCTAGTTCAAATAATTTTACACTAGAGTTTAACTAGCTCTATAGGCTAGTTCAAATAATTTTACACTACAGTTGAACTAGCTCTACAAGCTAGTTCAAATAATTTTACACTACAGTTGTACCAGCTCTACAAGCTAGTTTAAATAATTTTACACTAGAGTTGAACTAGCTCTATAGGCTAGTTCAAATGACTTTACACTGGATTTGAACTAGCTCTACAAGCTAGGTCAAATAATTTTACACTAGAGTTGAACTAACTCTATAACCTAGTACAAATAATTTTACACTAGAGTTGAACTAGCTCTATAACCTAGTACAAATAATTTTACACTAGAGTTAAACAAGCTCTATAACCTAGTACAAATAATTTTACACTAGAGTTGAACTAGCTCTATGACCTGGTACAAATAATTTTATACTAGAGTTGAACTAGCTCCGTAATCTAGTACAAATAATTTTACACTAGAGTTGAACTAGCTCTATGACCTAGTACAAATAATTTTAGACTAGAGTTGAACTAGCTCTATAGGCTAGTTCAAATAATTGTACACTAGAGTTTAACAAGCTCTATAACCTAGTACAAATAATTTTACACTAGAGTTAAACTAGCTCTATAACCTAGTACAAATAATTTTACACTAGAGTTGAACTAGCTCTATGACTTGGTACACATAATTTTATACTAGAGATGAACTAGCTCCGTAACCTAGTACAAATGATTTTACACTAGTGTTGAACTAGCTCTATGTCCTAGTACAAATAATTTTATACTAGAGTTTAACAAGCTCTATAAACTAGTACAAATAATTTTAGACTAGAGTTAAACTAGCTCTATAACCTAGTACAAATAATTTTACACTAGAGTTGAACTAGCTCTATGACCTGGTACAAATAATTTTATACTAGAGTTGAACTAGCTCCGTAACCTGGTACAAATAATTTGACACTAGAGTTGAACTAGCTCTATGACCTAGTACAAATAATTTCAGACTAGAGTTGAACGAGCTCTGTAGGCTAGTTCAAATAATTGTACACTAGAGTTGAAGTAGCTCTGTAGGCTAGTTCGAATAATTTTACACTAGAGTTGAACTAGCTCTATAACCTAGTATAAATAATTTTACACTAGAGTTGAACTAGCTCTACAGGCTAGTTCAAATAGTTTTACTGTAATCTTGAACTACCTCTACAAGGTAGTTTAAATAATTTCACACTAGATTTGAACTAGCTCTATAAGCTAATACAAATAATTTTACACTAGAGTTGAACTAGCTCTATAGTCTAGTTGAAATAGTTTTACACTAGAGTTGAACTACATCTATAACCTAGTAAAAATAATTTTACAGTAGAGTTGAACTAGCTCTATAACCTAGTACAAATAATTTTACACTAGAGTTGAACTAGCTCTATGACCTAGTACAAATAATTTTACACTAGAGTTAAACTAGCTCTATAGGCTAGTTCAAATAATTTTACACTAGAGTTTAACTAGCCCTATATGCTAGTTCAAATAATTTTACACTACAGTTGAACTAGCTCTACAAGCTAGTTCAAATAATTTTACACTAGAGTTGTACCAGCTCTACAAGCTAGTTTAAATAATTTTACACTACAGTTGAACTAGCTCTATAGGCGAGTTCAAATGACTTTACACTGGATTTGAACTAGATCTACAAGCTAGGTCAAATAATTTTACACTAGAGCTGAACTAACTCTATAACCTAGTACAAATAATTTTACACTAGAGTTGAACTAGCTCTATAACCTAGTACAAATAATTTTACACTAGAGTTAAACTAGCTCTATAACCTAATCCAAATGATTTTACACTAGAGTTGAACTAGCTCTATGACCTAGTACAAATAATTTTATACTAGAGTTGAACTAGCTCCGTAACCTAGTACAAATAATTTTGCACTAGAGTTGAACTAGCTATATAGGCTAGTTCAAAGAATTGTACACTAGAGTTGAAGTACCTCTATAGGCTAGTTCGAATAATTTTACACTAGAGTTGAACTAGCTCTATAACCTAGTACAAATAATTTTACACTAGAGTTGAAATAGCTCTACAGGCTAGTTCAAATAGTTTTACTCTAATCTTGAACTACCTCTACAAGGTAGTTTAAATAAATTCACACTAGATTTGAACTAGCTCTATAATCTAGTACAAATAATTTTATTCTAGATTTGAACTAGCTCTATAGTCTAGTTGAAATAGTTTTACACTAGAGTTGAACTACATCTATAACCTAGTAAAAATAATTTTACGCTAGAGTTGAACTAGCTCTATAACCTAGTACAAATAATTTTACAATAGAGTTGAACTAGCTCTATGACCTAGTACAAATAATTTTACACTAGAGTTAAACTAGCTCTATAGGCTAGTTCAAATAATTTTACACTAGAGTTTAACTAGCTCTATAGGCTAGTTCAAATAATTTTACACTACAGTTGAACTAGCTCTACAAGCTAGTTCAAATAATTTTACACTACAGTTGTACCAGCTCTACAAGCTAGTTTAAATAATTTTACACTAGAGTTGAACTAGCTCTATAGGCTAGTTCAAATGACTTTACACTGGATTTGAACTAGCTCTACAAGCTAGGTCAAATAATTTTACACTAGAGTTGAACTAACTCTATAACCTAGTACAAATAATTTTACACTAGAGTTGAACTAGCTCTATAACCTAGTACAAATAATTTTACACTAGAGTTAAACAAGCTCTATAACCTAGTACAAATAATTTTACACTAGAGTTGAACTAGCTCTATGACCTGGTACAAATAATTTTATACTAGAGTTGAACTAGCTCCGTAATCTAGTACAAATAATTTTACACTAGAGTTGAACTAGCTCTATGACCTAGTACAAATAATTTTAGACTAGAGTTGAACTAGCTCTATAGGCTAGTTCAAATAATTGTACACTAGAGTTTAACAAGCTCTATAACCTAGTACAAATAATTTTACACTAGAGTTAAACTAGCTCTATAACCTAGTACAAATAATTTTACACTAGAGTTGAACTAGCTCTATGACTTGGTACACATAATTTTATACTAGAGATGAACTAGCTCCGTAACCTAGTACAAATGATTTTACACTAGTGTTGAACTAGCTCTATGTCCTAGTACAAATAATTTTATACTAGAGTTTAACAAGCTCTATAAACTAGTACAAATAATTTTAGACTAGAGTTAAACTAGCTCTATAACCTAGTACAAATAATTTTACACTAGAGTTGAACTAGCTCTATGACCTGGTACAAATAATTTTATACTAGAGTTGAACTAGCTCCGTAACCTGGTACAAATAATTTGACACTAGAGTTGAACTAGCTCTATGACCTAGTACAAATAATTTCAGACTAGAGTTGAACGAGCTCTGTAGGCTAGTTCAAATAATTGTACACTAGAGTTGAAGTAGCTCTGTAGGCTAGTTCGAATAATTTTACACTAGAGTTGAACTAGCTCTATAACCTAGTATAAATAATTTTACACTAGAGTTGAACTAGCTCTACAGGCTAGTTCAAATAGTTTTACTGTAATCTTGAACTACCTCTACAAGGTAGTTTAAATAATTTCACACTAGATTTGAACTAGCTCTATAAGCTAATACAAATAATTTTACACTAGAGTTGAACTAGCTCTATAGTCTAGTTGAAATAGTTTTACACTAGAGTTGAACTACATCTATAACCTAGTAAAGATAATTTTACAGTAGAGTTGAACTAGCTCTATGACCTAGTACAAATAATTTTACACTAGAGTTAAACTAGCTCTATAGGCTAGTTCAAATGACTTTACACTGGATTTGAACTAGCTCAACAAGCTAGGTCAAATAATTTTACACTAGAGTTGAACTAACTCTATAACCTAGTACAAATAATTTTACACTAGAGTTGAGCTAGCTCCATAACCTAGTACAAATAATTTTACACTAGAGTTGAACTAGCTCTATGACCTAGTACAAATGATTTTACACTAGAGTTTAACAAGCTCTATAACCTAGTACAAATAATTTTACACTAGAGTTAAACTATCTCTATAACCTAGTACAAATAATTTTACACTAGAGTTGAACTAGCTCTATGACTTGGTACAAATAATTTTATACTAGAGTTGAACTAGCTCCGTAACCTAGTACAAATAATTTTACACTAGTGTTGAACTAGCTCTATGACCTAGTACAAATAATTTTATACTAGAGTTTAACAAGCTCTATAACCTAGTACAAATAATTTTACACTAGAGTTAAACTAGCTCTATAACCTAGTACAAATAATTTTACACTAGAGTTGAACTAACTCTATAACCTAGTACAAATAATTTTACACTAGAGTTGAACTAGCTCTATAACCTAGTACAAATAATTTTACACTAGAGTTGAACTAGCTCTATGACCTGGTACAAATAATTTTATACTAGAGTTGAACTAGCTCCGTAATCTAGTACAAATAATTTTACACTAGAGTTGAACTAGCTCTATGACCTAGTACAAATAATTTTAGAATAGAGTTGAACTAGCTCTATAGGCTAGTTCAAATAATTTTACACTAGAGTTTAACAAGCTCTATAACCTAGTACAAATAATTTTTCACTAGAGTTAAACTAGCTCTATAACCTAGTACAAATAATTTTACACTAGAGTTGAACTAGCTCTATGACTTGGTACAAATAATTTTATACTAGAGTTGAACTAGCTCCGTAACCTAGTACAAATGATTTTACACTAGTGTTGAACTAGCTCTATGACCTAGTACAAATAATTTTATACTAGAGTTTAACAAGCTCTATAACCTAGTACAAATAATTTTAGACTAGAGTTAAACTAGCTCTATAACCTAGTACAAATAATTTTACACTAGAGTTGAACTAGCTCTCTGACCTGGTACAAATAATTTTATACTAGAGTTGAACTAGCTCCGTAACCTAGTACAAATAATTTGACACTAGATTTGAACTAGCTCTATGACCTAGTACAAATAATTTTAGACTAGAGTTGAACGAGCTCTATAGGCTAGTTCAAATAATTGTACACTAGAGTTGAAGTAGCTCTATAGGCTAGTTCGAATAATTTTACGCTAGAGTTGAACTAGCTCTATAACCTAGTATAAATAATTTTACACTAGAGTTGAACTAGCTCTACAGGCTAGTTCAAATAGTTTTACTGTAATCTTGAACTACCTCTACAAGGTAGTTTAAATAATTTCACACTAGATTTGAACTACCTCTATAACCTAATACAAATAATTTTACACTAGAGTTGAACTAGCTCTATAGTCTAGTTGAAATAGTTTTACACCAGAGTTGAACTACATCTATTACCTAGTAAAAATAATTTTACAGTAGAGTTGAACTAGCTCTATGACCTAGTACAAATAATTTTACACTAGAGTTAAACTAGCTCTATAGGCTAGTTCAAATAATTTTGCACAAGAGTTTAACTAGCTCTATAGGCTAGTTCAAATGACTTTACACTGGATTTGAACTAGCTCTACAAGCTAGGTCAAATAATTTTACACTAGAGTTGAACTAACTCTATAACCTAGTACAAATAATTTTAAACTAGAGTTGAGCTAGCTCTATAACCTAGTACAAATAATTTTACACTAGAGTTGAACTACCTCTATGACCTAGTACAAATGATTTTACACTAGAGTTTAACAAGCTCTATAACCTAGTACAAATAATTTTACACTAGAGTTAAACTAGCTCTATAACCTAGTACAAATAATTTTACACTAGAGTTGAACTAGCTCTATGACTTGGTACAAATAATTTTATACTAGAGTTGAACTAGCTCCGTAACCTAGTACAAATAATTTTACACTAGTGTTGAACTAGCTCTATGACCTAGTACAAATAATTTTATACTAGAGTCTAACAAGCTCTATAACCTAGTACAAATAATTTTACACTAGAGTTAAACTAGCTCTATAACCTAGTACAAATAATTTTACACTAGAGTTGAACTAGCTCTATGACCTGGTACAAATAATTTTGTACTAGAGTTGAACTAGCTCCGTAACCTAGTACAAATAATTTCACACTAGAGTTGAACTAGCTCTATGACCTAGTAAAAATAATTTAATACTAGAGTTGAACGAGCTCTATAGGCTAGTTCAAATAATTGTAAACTAGAGTTGAAGTAGCTCTATCGGCTAGTTCGAATAATTTTACACTAGAGTTGAACTAGCTCTATAACCTAGTATAAATAATTTTACACTAGAGTTGAACTAGCTCTACAGGCTAGTTCAAATAGTTTTACTCTAATCTTGAACTACCTCTACAAGGTAGTTTAAATAATTTCACACTAGATTTGAACTAGCTCTATAACCTAGTACAAATAATTTTACACTAGAGTTGAACTAGCTCTATAGTCTAGTTGAAATAGTTTACACTAGAGTTGAACTACATCTATAACCTAGTAAAAATAATTTTCTAGTAGAGTTGAACTAGCTCTATAACCTAGTACAAATAATTTTAGACTAGAGTTGAACTAGCTCTATAGGCTAGTTCAAATAATTGTACACTAGAGTTTAACAAGCTCTATAACCTAGTACAAATAATTTTACACTAGAGTTAAACTAGCTCTATAACCTAGTACAAATAATTTTACACTAGAGTTGAACTAGCTCTATGACTTGGTACACATAATTTTATACTAGAGTTGAACTAGCTCCGTAACCTAGTACAAATGATTTTACACTAGCGTTGAACTAGCTCTATGACCTAGTACAAATAATTTTATACTAGAGTTTAACAAGCTCTATAACCTAGTACAAATAATTTTAGACTAGAGTTAAACTAGCTCTATAAACTAGTACAAATAATTTTACACTAGAGTTGAACTAGCTCTATGACCTGGTACAAATAATTTTATACTAGAGTTGAACTAGCTCCGTAACCTGGTACAAATAATTTGACACTAGAGTTGAACTAGCTCTATGACCTAGTACAAATAATTTCAGACTAGAGTTGAACGAGCTCTATAGGCTAGTTCAAATAATTGTACACTAGAGTTGAAGTAGCTCTGTAGGCTAGTTCGAATAATTTTACACTAGAGTTGAACTAGCTCTATAACCTAGTATAAATAATTTTACACTAGAGTTGAACTAGCTCTACAGGCTAGTTCAAATAGTTTTACTGTAATCTTAAACTACCTCTACAAGGTAGTTTAAATAATTTCACACTAGATTTGAACTAGCTCTATAACCTAATACAAATAATTTTACACTAGAGTTGAACTAGCTCTATAGTCTAGTTGAAATAGTTTTACACTAGAGTTGAACTACATCTATAACCTAGTAAAAATAATTTTACAGTAGAGTTGAACTAGCTCTATGACCTAGTACAAATAATTTTACACTAGAGTTAAACTAGCTCTATAGGCTAGTTCAAATAATTTTACACTAGAGTTTAACTAGCTCTATAGGCTAATTCAAATGACTTTACACTGGATTTGAACTAGCTCAACAAGCTAGGTCAAATAATTTTACACTAGAGTTGAACTAACTCTATAACCTAGTACAAATAATTTTACACTAGAGTTGAGCTAGCTCCATAACCTAGTACAAATAATTTTACACTAGAGTTGAACTAGCTCTGTGACCTAGTACAAATGATTTTACACTAGAGTTTAACAAGCTCTATAACCTAGTACAAATAATTTTACACTAGAGTTAAACTAGCTCTATAACCTAGTACAAATAATTTTACACTAGAGTTGAACTAGCTCTATGACTTGGTACAAATAATTTTATACTAGAGTTGAACTAGCTCCGTAACCTAGTACAAATAATTTTACACTAGTGTTGAACTAGCTCTATGACCTAGTACAAATAATTTTATACTAGAGTTTAACAAGCTCTATAACCTAGTACAAATAATTTTAGACTAGAGTTAAACTAGCTCTATGACCTAGTACAAATAATTTTACACTAGAGTTAAACTAGCTCTATAAGCTAGTTCAAATAATTTTACACTAGAGTTTAACTAGCTCTATAGGCTAGTTCAAATGACTTTACACTGGATTTGAACTAGCTCTACAAGCTAGGTCAAATAATTTTACACTAGAGTTGAACTAACTCTATAACCTAGTACAAATAATTTTAAACTAGAGTTGAGCTAGCTCTATAACCTAGTACAAATAATTTTACACTAGAGTTGAACTAGCTCTATGACCTAGTACAAATGATTTTACACTAGAGTTTAACAAGCTCTATAACCTAGTACAAATAATTTTACACTAGAGTTAAACTAGCTCTATAACCTAGTACAAATAATTTTACACTAGAGTTGAACTAGCTCTATGACTTGGTACAAATAATTTTATACTAGAGTTGAACTAGCTCCGTAACCTAGTACAAATAATTTTACACTAGTGTTGAACTAGCTCTATGACCTAGTACAAATAATTTTATACTAGAGTCTAACAAGCTCTATAACCTAGTACAAATAATTTTACACTAGAGTTAAACTAGCTCTATAACCTAGTACAAATAATTTTACACTAGAGTTGAACTAGCTCTATGAACTGGTACAAATAATTTTGTACTAGAGTTGAACTAGCTCCGTAACCTAGTACAAATAATTTCACACTAGAGTTGAACTAGCTCTATGACCTAGTAAAAATAATTTAATACTAGAGTTGAACGAGCTCTATAGGCTAGTTCAAATAATTGTAAACTAGAGTTGAAGTAGCTCTATCGGCTAGTTCGAATAATTTTACACTAGAGTTGAACTAGCTCTATAACCTAGTATAAATAATTTCACACTAGAGTTGAACTAGCTCTACAGGCTAGTTGAAATAGTTTTACTCTAATCTTGAACTACCTCTACAAGGTAGTTTAAATAATTTCACACTAGATTTGAACTAGCTCTATAACCTAGTACAAATAATTTTACACTAGAGTTGAACTAGCTCTATAGTCTAGTTGAAATAGTTTACACTAGAGTTGAACTACATCTATAACCTAGTAAAAATAATTTTACAGTAGAGTTGAACTAGCTCTATAACCTAGTACGAATAATTTTACACTAGAGTTGAACTAGCTCTATGACCTAGTACAAATAATTTTACACTAGAGTTAAACTAGCTCTATAGGCTAGTTCAAATAATTTTACACTAGAGTTTAACTAGCCCTATATGCTAGTTCAAATAATTTTACACTACAGTTGAACTAGCTCTACAAGCTAGTTCAAATAATTTTACACTAGAGTTGAACTAGCTCTATAGGCTAGTTCAAATGACTTTACACTGGATTTGAACTAGCTCTACAAGCTAGGTAAAATAATTTTACACTAGAGTTGAACTAACTCTATAACCTAGTACAAATAATTTTACACTAGAGTTGAACTAGCTCTATAACCTAGTACAAATAATTTTACACTAGAGTTAAACAAGCTCTATAACCTAGTACAAATAATTTTACACTAGAGTTGAACTAGCTCTATGACCTTTTACAAATAATTTTATACTAGAGTTGAACTAGCTCCGTAATCTAGTACAAATAATTTTACACTAGAGTTGAACTAGCTCTATAACCTAATACAAATAATTTTACACTAGAGTTGAACTAGCTCTATAGTCTAGTTGAAATAGTTTTACACTAGAGTTGAACTACATCTATAACCTAGTAAAAATAATTTTACAGTAGAGTTGAACTAGCTCTATGACCTAGTACAAATAATTTTACACTAGAGTTAAACTAGCTCTATAGGCTAGTTCAAATAATTTTGCACTAGAGTTTAACTAGCTCTATAGGCTAGTTCAAATGACTTTACACTGGATTTGAACTAGCTCAACAAGCTAGGTCAAATAATTTTACACTAGAGTTGAACTAACTCTATAACCTAGTACAAATAATTTTACACTAGAGTTGAGCTAGCTCCATAACCTAGTACAAATAATTTTACACTAGAGTTGAACTAGCTCTGTGACCTAGTACAAATGATTTTACACTAGAGTTTAACAAGCTCTATAACCTAGTACAAATAATTTTACACTAGAGTTAAACTAGCTCTATAACATAGTACAAATAATTTCACACTAGAGTTGAACCAGCTCTATGACTTGGTACAAATAATTTTATACTAGAGTTGAACTAGCTCCGTAACCTAGTACAAATGATTTTACACTAGTGTTGAACTAGCTCTATGACCTAGTACAAATAATTTTATACTAGAGTTTAACAAGCTCTATAACCTAGTACAAATAATTTTAGACTAGAGTTAAACTAGCTCTATAACCTAGTACAAATAATTTTACACTAGAGTTGAACTAGCTCTATGACCTGGTACAAATAATTTTATACTAGAGTTGAACTAGCTCCGTAACCTGGTACAAATAATTTGACACTAGAGTTGAACTAGCTCTATGACCTAGTACAAATAATTTCAGACTAGAGTTGAACGAGCTCTATAGGCTAGTTCAAATAATTGTACACTAGAGTTGAAGTAGCTCTGTAGGCTAGTTCGAATAATTTTACACTAGAGTTGAACTAGCTCTATAACCTAGTATAAATAATTTTACACTAGAGTTGAACTAGCTCTACAGGCTAGTTCAAATAGTTTTACTGTAATCTTAAACTACCTCTACAAGGTAGTTTAAATAATTTCACACTAGATTTGAACTAGCTCTATAACCTAATACAAATAATTTTACACTAGAGTTGAACTAGCTCTATAGTCTAGTTGAAATAGTTTTACACTAGAGTTGAACTACATCTATAACCTAGTAAAAATAATTTTACAGTAGAGTTGAACTAGCTCTATGACCTAGTACAAATAATTTTACACTAGAGTTAAACTAGCTCTATAGGCTAGTTCAAATAATTTTACACTAGAGTTTAACTAGCTCTATAGGCTAGTTCAAATGACTTTACATTGGATTTGAACTAGCTCAACAAGCTAGGTCAAATAATTTTACACTAGAGTTGAACTAACTCTATAACCTAGTACAAATAATTTTACACTAGAGTTGAGCTAGCTCCATAACCTAGTACAAATAATTTTACACTAGAGTTGAACTAGCTCTGTGACCTAGTACAAATGATTTTACACTAGAGTTTAACAAGCTCTATAACCTAGTACAAATAATTTTACACTAGAGTTAAACTAGCTCTATAACCTAGTACAAATAATTTTACACTAGAGTTGAACTAGCTCTATGACTTGGTACAAATAATTTTATACTAGAGTTGAACTAGCTCCGTAACCTAGTACAAATAATTTTACACTAGTGTTGAACTAGCTCTATGACCTAGTACAAATAATTTTATACTAGAGTTTAACAAGCTCTATAACCTAGTACAAATAATTTTAGACTAGAGTTAAACTAGCTCTATGACCTAGTACAAATAATTTTACACTAGAGTTAAACTAGCTCTATAGGCTAGTTCAAATAATTTTACACTAGAGTTTAACTAGCTCTATAGGCTAGTTCAAATGACTTTACACTGGATTTGAACTAGCTCTACAAGCTAGGTCAAATAATTTTACACTAGAGTTGAACTAACTCTATAACCTAGTACAAATAATTTTAAACTAGAGTTGAGCTAGCTCTATAACCTAGTACAAATAATTTTACACTAGAGTTGAACTAGCTCTATGACCTAGTACAAATGATTTTACACTAGAGTTTAACAAGCTCTATAACCTAGTACAAATAATTTTACACTAGAGTTAAACTAGCTCTATAACCTAGTACAAATAATTTTACACTAGAGTTGAACTAGCTCTATGACTTGGTACAAATAATTTTATACTAGAGTTGAACTAGCTCCGTAACCTAGTACAAATAATTTTACACTAGTGTTGAACTAGCTCTATGACCTAGTACAAATAATTTTTTACTAGAGTCTAACAAGCTCTATAACCTAGTACAAATAATTTTACACTAGAGTTAAACTAGCTCTATAACCTAGTACAAATAATTTTACACTAGAGTTGAACTAGCTCTATGACCTGGTACAAATAATTTTGTACTAGAGTTGAACTAGCTCCGTAACCTAGTACAAATAATTTCACACTAGAGTTGAACTAGCTCTATGACCTAGTAAAAATAATTTAATACTAGAGTTGAACGAGCTCTATAGGCTAGTTCAAATAATTGTAAACTAGAGTTGAAGTAGCTCTATCGGCTAGTTCGAATAATTTTACACTAGAGTTGAACTAGCTCTATAACCTAGTATAAATAATTTCACACTAGAGTTGAACTAGCTCTACAGGCTAGTTCAAATAGTTTTACTCTAATCTTGAACTACCTCTACAAGGTAGTTTAAATAATTTCACACTAGATTTGAACTAGCTCTATAACCTAGTACAAATAATTTTACACTAGAGTTGAACTAGCTCTATAGTCTAGTTGAAATAGTTTACACTAGAGTTGAACTACATCTATAACCTAGTAAAAATAATTTTACAGTAGAGTTGAACTAGCTCTATAACCTAGTACGAATAATTTTACACTAGAGTTGAACTAGCTCTATGACCTAGTACAAATAATTTTACACTAGAGTTAAACTAGCTCTATAGGCTAGTTTAAATAATTTTACACTAGAGTTTAACTAGCCCTATATGCTAGTTCAAATAATTTTACACTACAGTTGAACTAGCTCTACAAGCTAGTTCAAATAATTTTACACTAGAGTTGAACTAGCTCTATAGGCTAGTTCAAATGACTTTACACTGGATTTGAACTAGCTCTACAAGCTAGGTAAAATAATTTTACACTAGAGTTGAACTAACTCTATAACCTAGTACAAATAATTTTACACTAGAGTTGAACTAGCTCTATAACCTAGTACAAATAATTTTACACTAGAGTTAAACAAGCTCTATAACCTAGTACAAATAATTTTACACTAGAGTTGAACTAGCTCTATGACCTGGTACAAATAATTTTATACTAGAGTTGAACGAGCTCCGTAATCTAGTACAAATAATTTTACACTAGAGTTGAACTAGCTCTATGACCTAGTACAAATAATTTTAGACTAGAGATGAACTAGCTCTATAGGATAGTTCAAATAATTGTACACTAGAGTTTAACAAGCTCTATAACCTAGTACAAATAATTTTACACTAGAGTTAAACTAGCTCTATAACCTAGTACAAATAATTTTACACTAGAGTTGAACTAGCTCTATGACTTGGTACACATAATTTTATACTAGAGTTGAACTAGCTCCGTAACCTAGTACAAATGATTTTACACTAGTGTTGAACTAGCTCTATGACCTAGTACAAATAATTTTATACTAGAGTTTAATAAGCTCTATAACCTAGTACAAATAATTTTAAACTAGAGTTAAACTAGCTCTATAACCTAGTACAAATAATTTTACACTAGAGTTGAACTAGCTCTATGACCTGGTACAAATAATTTTATACTAGAGTTGAACTAGCTCCGTAACCTGGTACAAATAATTTGACACTAGAGTTGAACTAGCTCTATGACCTAGTACAAATAATTTCAGACTAGAGTTGAACGAGCTCTATAGGCTAGTTCAAATAATTGTACACTAGAGTTGAAGTAGCTCTGTAGGCTAGTTCGAATAATTTTACACTAGAGTTGAACTAGCTCTATAACCTAGTATAAATAATTTTACACTAGAGTTGAACTAGCTCTACAGGCTAGTTCAAATAGTTTTACTGTAATCTTGAACTACCTCTACAAGGTAGTTTAAATAATTTCACACTAGATTTGAACTAGCTCTATAACCTAATACAAATAATTTTACACTAGAGTTGAACTAGCTCTATAGTCTAGTTGAAATAGTTTTACACTAGAGTTGAACTACATCTATAACCTAGTAAAAATAATTTTACAGTAGAGTTGAACTAGCTCTATGACCTAGTACAAATAATTTTACACTAGAGTTAAACTAGCTCTATAGGCTAGTTCAAATAATTTTACACTAGAGTTTAACTAGCTCTATAGGCTAGTTCAAATGACTTTACACTGGATTTGAACTAGCTCAACAAGCTAGGTCAAATAATTTTACACTAGAGTTGAACTAACTCTATAACCTAGTACAAATAATTTTACACTAGAGTTGAGCTAGCTCCATAACCTAGTACAAATAATTTTACACTAGAGTTGAACTAGCTCTGTGACCTAGTACAAATGATTTTACACTAGAGTTTAACAAGCTCTATAACCTAGTACAAATAATTTTACACTAGAGTTAAACTAGCTCTATAACCTAGTACAAATAATTTCACACTAGAGTTGAACCAGCTCTATGACTTGGTACAAATAATTTTATACTAGAGTTGAACTAGCTCCGTAACCTAGTACAAATAATTTTACACTAGTGTTGAACTAGCTCTATGACCTAGTACAAATAATTTTATACTAGAGTTTAACAAGCTCTATAACCTAGTACAAATAATTTTAGACTAGAGTTAAACTAGCTCTATAACCTAGTACAAATAATTTTACACTAGAGTTGAACTAGCTCTATGACCTGGTACAAATAATTTTATACTAGAGTTGAACTAGCTCCGTAACCTGGTACAAATAATTTGACACTAGAGTTGAACTTGCTCTATGACCTAGTACAAATAATTTCAGACTAGAGTTGAACGAGCTCTATAGGCTAGTTCAAATAATTGTACACTAGAGTTGAAGTAGCTCTGTAGGCTAGTTCGAATAATTTTACACTAGAGTTGAACTAGCTCTATAACCTAGTATAAATAATTTTACACTAGAGTTGAACTAGCTCTACAGGCTAGTTCAAATAGTTTTACTGTAATCTTGAACTACCTCTACAAGGTAGTTTAAATAATTTCACACTAGATTTGAACAAGCTCTATAACCTAATACAAATAATTTTACACTAGAGTTGAACTAGCTCTATAGTCTAGTTGAAATAGTTTTACACTAGAGTTGAACTACATCTATAACCTAGTAAAAATAATTTTACAGTAGAGTTGAACTAGCTCTATGACCTAGTACAAATAATTTTACACTAGAGTTAAACTAGCTCTATAGGCTAGTTCAAATAATTTTACACTAGAGTTTAACTAGCTCTATAGGCTAGTTCAAATGACTTTACACTGGATTTGAACTAGCTCAACAAGCTAGGTCAAATAATTTTACACTAGAGTTGAACTAACTCTATAACCTAGTACAAATAATTTTACACTAGAGTTGAGCTAGCTCCATAACCTAGTACAAATAATTTTACACTAGAGTTGAACTAGCTCTATGACCTAGTACAAATGATTTTACACTAGAGTTTAACAAGCTCTATAACCTAGTACAAATAATTTTACACTAGAGTTAAACTAGCTCTATAACCTAGTACAAATAATTTTACACTAGAGTTGAACTAGCTCTATGACTTGGTACAAATAATTTTATACTAGAGTTGAACTAGCTCCGTAACCTAGTACAAATAATTTTACACTAGTGTTGAACTAGCTCTATGACCTAGTACAAATAATTTTATACTAGAGTTTAACAAGCTCTATAACCTAGTACAAATAATTTTACACTAGAGTTAAACTAGCTCTATAACCTAGTACAAATAATTTTACACTAGAGTTGAACTAACTCTATAACCTAGTACAAATAATTTTAAACTAGAGTTGAACTAGCTCTATAACCTAGTACAAATAATTTTACACTAGAGTTGAACTAGCTCTATGACCTGGTACAAATAATTTTATACTAGAGTTGAACTAGCTCCGTAATCTAGTACAAATAATTTTACACTAGAGTTGAACTAGCTCTATGACCTAGTACAAATAATTTTAGAATAGAGTTGAACTAGCTCTATAGACTAGTTCAAATAATTTTACACTAGAGTTTAACAAGCTCTATAACCTAGTACAAATAATTTTACACTAGAGTTAAACTAGCTCTATAACCTAGTACAAATAATTTTACACTAGTGTTGAACTAGCTCTATGACTTGGTACAAATAATTTTATACTAGAGTTGAACTAGCTCCGTAACCTAGTACAAATGATTTTACACTAGTGTTGAACTAGCTCTATGACCTAGTACAAATAATTTTATACTAGAGTTTAACAAGCTCTATAACCTAGTACAAATAATTTTAGACTAGAGTTAAACTAGCTCTATAACCTAGTACAAATAATTTTACACTAGAGTTGAACTAGCTCTCTAACCTGGTATAAATAATTTTACACTAGAGTTGAACTAACTCTATAACCTAGTACAAATAATTTTACACTAGAGTTGAACTAGCTCTATAACCTAGTACAAATAATTTTACACTAGAGTTGAACTAGCTCTCTAACCTGGTATAAATAATTTTATACTAGAATTGAACTAGCTCCGTAACCTAGTACAAATAATTTGACACTAGAGTTGAACTAGGTCTATGACCTAGTACAAATAATTTCAGACTAGAGTTGAACGAGCTCTATAGGCTAGTTCAAATAATTGTACACTAGAGTTGAAGTAGCTCTATAGGCTAGTTCGAATAATTTTACACTAGAGTTGAACTAGCTCTATAACCTAGTATAAATAATTTTACACTAGAGTTGAACTAGCTCTACAGGCTAGTTCAAATAGTTTTACTGTAATCTTGAACTACCTCTACAAGGTAGTTTAAATAATTTCACACTAGATTTGAACTACCTCTATAACCTAATACAAATAATTTTACACTAGAGTTGAACTAGCTCTATAGTCTAGTTGAAATAGTTTTACACTAGAGTTGAACTACATCTATAACCTAGTAAAAATAATTTTACAGTGGAGTTGAACTAGCTCTATGACCTAGTACAAATAATTTTACACTAGAGTTAAACTAGCTCTATAGGCTAGTTCAAATAATTTTACACTAGAGTTTAACTAGCTCTATAGGCTAGTTCAAATGACTTTACACTGGATTTGAACTAGCTCTACAAGCTAGGTCAAATAATTTTACACTAGAGTTGAACCAGCTCTACAAGCTAGTTTAAATAATTTTACACTAGAGTTGAACTAGCTCCATAGGCTAGTTCAAATGACTTTACACTGGATTTGAACTAGCTCTACAAGCTAGGTAAAATAATTTTACACTAGAGTTGAACTAACTCTATAACCTAGTATAAATAATTTTACACTAGAGTTGAACTTGCTCTATAACCTAGTACAAATAATTTTACACTAGAGTTAAACAAGCTCTATAACCTAGTACAAATAATTTTACACTAGAGTTGAACTAGCTCTACAGGCTAGTTCAAATAGTTTTACTGTAATCTTGAACTACCTCTACAAGGTAGTTTAAATAATTTCACACTAGAGTTGAATTACATCCATAACCTAGTAAAAATAATTTTACAGTATAGTTGAACTAGCTCTATAACCTAGTACAAATAATTTTACACTAGAGTTGAACTAGCTCTATGACCTAGTACAAATAATTTTACACTAGAGTTAAACTAGCTCTATAGGCTAGTTCAAATAATTTTACACTAGAGTTTAACTAGCCCTATATGCTAGTTCAAATAATTTTACACTACAGTTGAACTAGCTCTACAAGCTAGTTCAAATAATTTTACACTAGAGTTGTACCAGCTCTACAAGCTAGTTCAAATAATTTTACACTACAGTTGAACTAGCTCTATAGGCTAGTTCAAATGACTTTACACTGGATTTGAACTAGCTCTACAAGCTAGGTCAAATAATTTTACACTACAGCTGAACTAACTCTATAAACTAGTACAAATAATTTTACACTAGAGTTGAACTAGCTCTATAACCTAGTACAAATAATTTTACACTAGAGTTAAAATAGCTCTATAACCTAATACAAATGATTTTACACTAGAGTTGAACTAGCTCTATGACCTGGTACAAATAATTTTATACTAGAGTTGAACTAGCTCCGTAACCTAGTACAAATAATTTTGCACTAGAGTTGAACTAGCTCTATAGGCTAGTTCAAATAATTGTACACTAGAGTTGAAGTACCTCTATAGGCTAGTTCGAATGATTTTACACTAGAGTTGAACTAGCTCTATAACCTAGTACAAATAATTTTACACTAGAGTTGAAATAGCTCTACAGGCTAGTTCAAATAGTTTTACTCTAATCTTGAACTACCTCTATAATCTAGTACAAATAATTTTATTCTAGATTTGAACTAGCTCTATAGTCTAGTTGAAATAGTTTTGCACTAGAGTTGAACTACATCTATAACCTAGTAAAAATAATTTTACGGTAGAGTTGAGCTAGCTCTATAACCTAGTACAAATAATTTTACACTACAGTTGAACTAGCTCTATGACCTAGTACAAATAATTTTACACTAGAGTTAAACTAGCTCTATAGGCTAGTTCAAATAATTTTACACTAGAGTTTAACTAGCTCTATAGGCTAGTTCAAATAATTTTACACTACAGTTGAACTAGCTCTACAAGCTAGTTCAAATAATTTTACACTACAGTTGTACTAGCTCTACAAGCTAGTTTAAATAATTTTACACTAGAGTTGTACCAGCTCTACAAGCTAGTTTAAATAATTTTACACTAGAGTTGTACCAGCTCTACAAGCTAGTTTAAATAATTTTACACTACAGTTGAACTAGCTCTATAGGCTAGTTCAAATGACTTTACACTGGATTTGAACTAGCTCTACAAGCTAGGTCAAATAATTTTACACTACAGCTGAACTAACTCTATAAACTAGTACAAATAATTTTACACTAGAGTTGAACTAGCTCTATAACCTAGTACAAATAATTTTACACTAGAGTTAAAATAGCTCTATAACCTAATACAAATGATTTTACACTAGAGTTGAACTAGCTCTATGACCTGGTACAAATAATTTTATACTAGAGTTGAACTAGCTCCGTAACCTAGTACAAATAATTTTGCACTAGAGTTGAACTAGCTCTATAGGCTAGTTCAAATAATTGTACACTAGAGTTGAAGTACCTCTATAGGCTAGTTCGAATGATTTTACACTAGAGTTGAACTAGCTCTATAACCTAGTACAAATAATTTTACACTAGAGTTGAAATAGCTCTACAGGCTAGTTCAAATAGTTTTACTCTAATCTTGAACTACCTCTATAATCTAGTACAAATAATTTTATTCTAGATTTGAACTAGCTCTATAGTCTAGTTGAAATAGTTTTGCACTAGAGTTGAACTACATCTATAACCTAGTAAAAATAATTTTACGGTAGAGTTGAGCTAGCTCTATAACCTAGTACAAATAATTTTACACTACAGTTGAACTAGCTCTATGACCTAGTACAAATAATTTTACACTAGAGTTAAACTAGCTCTATAGGCTAGTTCAAATAATTTTACACTAGAGTTTAACTAGCTCTATAGGCTAGTTCAAATAATTTTACACTACAGTTGAACTAGCTCTACAAGCTAGTTCAAATAATTTTACACTACAGTTGTACTAGCTCTACAAGCTAGTTTAAATAATTTTACACTAGAGTTGAACTAGCTCTACAAGCTAGGTCAAATAATTTTACACTAGAGTTAAACTAGCTCTATAACCTAGTACAAATAATTTTACACTAGAGTTGAACTAGCTCTATGACTTGGTACAAATAATTTTATACTAGAGTTGAACTAGCTCCGTAACCTAGTACAAATAATTTTACACTAGAGTTGAACTAGCTCTATAACCTAGTACAAATAATTATACACTAGAGTTAAACAAGCTCTATAACCTAGTACAAATAATTTTACACTAGAGTTGAACTAGCTCTATGACCTGGTACAAATAATTTTATACTAGAGTTGAACTCGCTCCGTAACCTAGTACAAATAATTTTACACTAGAGTTGAACTAGCTCTATGACCGAGTACAAATAATTTTAGACTAGAGTTGAACTAGCTCTATAGGCTAGTTCAAATAATTGTACACTAGAGTTTAACAAGCTCTATAACCTAGTACAAATAATTTTACACTAGAGTTAAACTAGCTCTATAACCTAGTACAAATAATTTTACACTAGAGTTGAACTAGCTCTATGACTTGGTACAAATAATTTTATACTAGAGTTGAACTAGCTCCGTAACCTAGTACAAATAATTTTACACTAGTGTTGAACTAGCTCTATGACCTAGTACAAATAATTTTATACTATAGTTTAACAAGCTCTATAACCTAGTAAAAATAATTTTACACTAGCGTTAAACTAGCTCTATAACCTAGTACAAATAATTTTACACTAGAGTTGAACTAGCTCTATGACCTGGTACAAATAATTTTAGACTAGAGTTAAACTAGCTCTATAACCTAGTACAAATAATTTTACACTAGAGTTGAACTAGCTCTCTAACCTGGTATAAATAATTTTACACTAGAGTTGAACTAACTCTATAACCTAGTAAAATAATTTTAC
Organism: Triticum monococcum; assembly: GCA_034509565.1. Lineage (NCBI taxonomy): Eukaryota > Viridiplantae > Streptophyta > Magnoliopsida > Poales > Poaceae > Triticum > Triticum monococcum. The sequence goes on from CM067843.1 coordinate 632,162,615, forward strand.
ACTAGAGTTGAACTAGCTCTATAACCTAGTACAAATAATTTTACACTAGAGTTGAACTAGCTCTATGACCTGGTACAAATAATTTTATACTAGAGTTGAACTAGCTCCGTAATCTAGTACAAATAATTTTACACTAGAGTTGAACTAGCTCTATGACCTAGTACAAATAATTTTAGAATAGAGTTGAACTAGCTCTATAGGCTAGTTCAAATAATTTTACACTAGAGTTTAACAAGCTCTATAACCTAGTACAAATAATTTTACACTAGAGTTAAACTAGCTCTATAACCTAGTACAAATAATTTTACACTAGAGTTGAACTAGCTCTATGACTTGGTACAAATAATTTTATACTAGAGTTGAACTAGCTCCGTAACCTAGTACAAATGATTTTACACTAGTGTTGAACTAGCTCTATGACCTAGTACAAATAATTTTATACTAGAGTTTAACAAGCTCTATAACCTAGTACAAATAATTTTAGACTAGAGTTAAACTAGCTCTATAACCTAGTACAAATAATTTTACACTAGAGTTGAACTAGCTCTCTAACCTGGTATAAATAATTTTATACTAGAATTGAACTAGCTCCGTAACCTAGTACAAATAATTTGACACTAGAGTTGAACTAGGTCTATGACCTAGTACAAATAATTTCAGACTAGAGTTGAACGAGCTCTATAGGCTAGTTCAAATAATTGTACACTAGAGTTGAAGTAGCTCTATAGGCTAGTTCGAATAATTTTACACTAGAGTTGAACTAGCTCTATAACCTAGTATAAATAATTTTACACTAGAGTTGAACTAGCTCTACAGGCTAGTTCAAATAGTTTTACTGTAATCTTGAACTACCTCTACAAGGTAGTTTAAATAATTTCACACTAGATTTGAACTACCTCTATAACCTAATACAAATAATTTTACACTAGAGTTGAACTAGCTCTATAGTCTAGTTGAAATAGTTTTACACTAGAGTTGAACTACATCTATAACCTAGTAAAAATAATTTTACAGTGGAGTTGAACTAGCTCTATGACCTAGTACAAATAATTTTACACTAGAGCTAAACTAGCTCTATAGGCTAGTTCAAATAATTTTACACTAGAGTTTAACTAGCTCTATAGGCTAGTTCAAATGACTTTACACTGGATTTGAACTAGCTCTACAAGCTAGGTCAAATAATTTTACACTAGAGTTGAACCAGCTCTACAAGCTAGTTTAAATAATTTTACACTAGAGTTGAACTAGCTCCATAGGCTAGTTCAAATGACTTTACACTGGATTTGAACTAGCTCTACAAGCTAGGTAAAATAATTTTACACTAGAGTTGAACTAACTCTATAACCTAGTACAAATAATTTTACACTAGAGTTGAACTTGCTCTATAACCTAGTACAAATAATTTTACACTAGAGTTAAACAAGCTCTATAACCTAGTACAAATAATTTTACACTAGAGTTGAACTAGCTCTACAGGCTAGTTCAAATAGTTTTACTGTAATCTTGAACTACCTCTACAAGGTAGTTTAAATAATTTCACACTAGAGTTGAACTACATCCATAACCTAGTAAAAATAATTTTACAGTATAGTTGAACTAGCTCTATAACCTAGTACAAATAATTTTACACTAGAGTTGAACTAGCTCTATGACCTAGTACAAATAATTTTACACTAGAGTTAAACTAGCTCTATAGGCTAGTTCAAATAATTTTACACTAGAGTTTAACTAGCCCTATATGCTAGTTCAAATAATTTTACACTACAGTTGAACTAGCTCTACAAGCTAGTTCAAATAATTTTACACTAGAGTTGTACCAGCTCTACAAGCTAGTTTAAATAATTTTACACTACAGTTGAACTAGCTCTATAGGCTAGTTCAAATGACTTTACACTGGATTTGAACTAGCTCTACAAGCTAGGTCAAATAATTTTACACTACAGTTGAACTAACTCTATAAACTAGTACAAATAATTTTACACTAGAGTTGAACTAGCTCTATAACCTAGTACAAATAATTTTACACTAGAGTTAAAATAGCTCTATAACCTAATACAAATGATTTTACACTAGAGTTGAACTAGCTCTATTACCTGGTACAAATAATTTTATACTAGAGTTGAACTAGCTCCGTAACCTAGTACAAATAATTTTGCACTAGAGTTGAACTAGCTCTATAGGCTAGTTCAAATAATTGTACACTAGAGTTGAAGTACCTCTATAGGCTAGTTCGAATGATTTTACACTAGAGTTGAACTAGCTCTATAACCTAGTACAAATAATTTTACACTAGAGTTGAAATAGCTCTACAGGCTAGTTCAAATAGTTTTACTCTAATCTTGAACTACCTCTATAATCTAGTACAAATAATTTTATTCTAGATTTGAACTAGCTCTATAGTCTAGTTGAAATAGTTTTGCACTAGAGTTGAACTACATCTATAACCTAGTAAAAATAATTTTACGGTAGAGTTGAGCTAGCTCTATAACCTAGTACAAATAATTTTACACTACAGTTGAACTAGCTCTATGACCTAGTACAAATAATTTTACACTAGAGTTAAACTAGCTCTATAGGCTAGTTCAAATAATTTTACACTAGAGTTTAACTAGCTCTATAGGCTAGTTCAAATAATTTTACACTACAGTTGAACTAGCTCTACAAGCTAGTTCAAATAATTTTACACTACAGTTGTACCAGCTCTACAAGCTAGTTTAAATAATTTTACACTAGAGTTGAACTAGCTCTACAAGCTAGGTCAAATAATTTTACACTAGAGTTAAACTAACTCTATAACCTAGTACAAATAATTTTACACTAGAGTTGAACTAGCTCTATAACCTAGTACAAATAATTATACACTAGAGTTAAACAAGCTCTATAACCTAGTACAAATAATTTTACACTAGAGTTGAACTAGCTCTATGACCTGGTACAAATAATTTTATACTAGAGTTGAACTCGCTCCGTAACCTAGTACAAATAATTTTACACTAGAGTTGAACTAGCTCTATGACCTAGTACAAATAATTTTAGACTAGAGTTGAACTAGCTCTATAGGCTAGTTCAAATAATTGTACACTAGAGTTTAACAAGCTCTATAACGTAGTACAAATAATTTTACACTAGAGTTAAACTAGCTCTATAACCTAGTACAAATAATTTTACACTAGAGTTGAACTAGCTCTATGACTTGGTACAAATAATTTTATACTAGAGTTGAACTAGCTCCGTAACCTAGTACAAATAATTTTACACTAGTGTTGAACTAGCTCTATGACCTAGTACAAATAATTTTATACTATAGTTTAACAAGCTCTATAACCTAGTACAAATAATTTTACACTAGAGTTGAACTAGCTCCGTAACCTAGTACAAATAATTTTACACTAGAGTTGAACTAGCTCTATGACCTAGTACAAATAATTTCAGACTAGAGTTGAACGAGCTCTATAGGCTAGTTCAAATAATTGTACACTAGAGATGAAGTAGCTCTATAGGCTAGTTCGAATAATTTTACACTAGAGTTGAACTAGCTCTATAACCTAGTATAAATAATTTTACACTAGAGTTGAACTAGCTCTACAGGCTAGTTCAAATAGTTTTACTGTAATCTTGAACTACCTCTACAAGGTAGTTTAAATAATTTCACACTAGATTTGAACTAGCTCTATAACCTAGTACAAATAATTTTACACTAGAGTTGAACTAGCTCTATAGTCTAGTTGAAATAGTTTTACACTAGAGTTGAACTACATCTATAACCTAGTAAAAATAATTTTACAGTAGAGTTGAACTAGCTCTATGACCTAGTACAAATAATTTTACACTAGAGTTAAACTGGCTCTATAGGCTAGTTCAAATAATTTTACACTAGAGTTTAACTAGCTCTATAGGCTAGTTCAAATAATTTTACACTATAGTTGAACTAGCTCTACAAGCTAGTTCAAATAATTGTACACTAGAGTTGTACCAGCTCTACAAGCTAGTTTAAATAATTTTACACTAGAGTTGAACTAGCTCTATAGGCTAGTTCAAATGACTTTACACTGTATTTGAACTAGCTCTACAAGCTAGGTAAAATAATTTTACACTAGAGTTGAACTAACTCTATAACCTAGTACAAATAATTTTACACTAGAGTTGAACTTGCTCTATAACCTAGTACAAATAATTTTACACTAGAGTTAAACAAGCTCTATAACCTAGTACAAATAATTTTACACTAGAGTTGAACTAGCTCTATGACCTGGTACAAATAATTTTATACTAGAGTTGAACTAGCACCGTAACCTAGTAGAAATAATTTTACACTAGAGTTGAACTAGCTCTATGACCTAGTACAAATAATTTTAGACTAGAGTTGAACTAGCTCTATGACCTACTACAAATAATTTTCCACTAGAGTTGAAATAGCTCTAATGGCCAGTTCAAATAGTTTTACTCTAATCTTGAACTACCTCTACAAGGTAGTTTAAATAATTTCACACTATATTTGAACTAGCTCTATAACCTAGTACAAATAATTTTATTCTAGAGTTGAACTAGAGTTAAACTAGCTCTATAACCGAGTACAAATAATTTTACACTAGGGTTGAACTAGCTCTATGAGCTGGTACAAATAATTTTACACTAGATTTGAACTAGCTCTATGACCTGGTACAAATAATTTTATACTAGAGTTGAACTAGCTCCGTAACCTAGTACAAATAATTTTACACTGGTGTTGAACTAGCTCTATGCCATGTACAAATAATTTTATACAAGAGTTTAAGAAGCTCTATAACCTAGTACAAATAATTTTACACTAGAGTTAAACTAGCTCTATAACCTAGTACAAATAATTTTACACTAGAGTTGAACTAGCTCTATGACCTGGTACAAATAATTTTATACTAGAGTTGAACTAGATCCGTAACCTAGTACAAATAATTTTACACTAGAGTTGAACTAGCTCTGTGACCTAGTACAAATAATTTTAGACTAGAGTTGAACTAGCTCTATAGGCTAATTCAAATAATTGTGCACTAGAGTTGAAGTAGCTCTATAGGCTAGTTCGAATAATTTTACACTAGATTGAACTAGCTATATAACCTAGTACAAATAATTTTACACTAGAGTTGAACTAGCTCTACAGGCTAGTTCAAATAGTTTTACTCTAATCTTGAACTACCTCTACAAGGTAGTTTAAATAATTTCACACTAGATTTGAACTAGCTCTATAACCTAATACAAATAATTTTACACTAGAGTTGAACTAGTTCTATAGTCTAGTTGAAATAGTTTTACACTAGAGTTGAACTACATCCATAACCTAGTAAAAATAATTTTACACTAGAGTTGAACTAGCTCTATAACCTAGTACAAATAATTTTACACTAGAGTTGAACTAGCTCTATGACCTAGTACAAATAATTTTACACTAGAGTTAAACTAGCTGTATTGGCAAGTTCAAATAATTTTACACTAGAGTTTAACTAGCTCTATAGGCTAGTTCAAATAATTTTACACTACAGTTGAACTAGCTCTACAAGCTAGTTCAAATAATTTTACACTAGAGTTGTACCGGCTCTACAAGCTAGTTTAAATAATTTTACACTAGAGTTGAACTAGCTCTATAGGCTAGTTCAAATGACTTTACACTGGATTTGAACTAGCTCTACAAGCTAGGTCAAATAATTTTACACTAGAGTTGAACTAACTCTATAACCTAGTACAAATAATTTTACACTAGAGTTGAGCTAGCCCTATAACCTAGTACACATAATTTTACACTAGATTTGAACTAGCTCTATGACCTAGTACAAATAATTTTATACTAGAGTTTAACAAGCTCTATAACCCAGTACAAATAATTTTACACTAGAGTTGAACTAGTTCTATGACCTAGTACAAATAATTTTGCACTAGAGTTGAACTAGCTCTATAGTCTAGTTGAAATAGTTTTACACTAGAGTTGAACTAGCTTTATAACCTAGTAAAAATAATTATACCCTAGACTTGTACTATCTCTATTACCTAGTACAAATAATTTTACACTAGAGTTGAACTAGCTCTGTGACCTAGTACAAATAATTTTACACTAGAGTTGAACTAGCTGTATAAGCTAGTTCAAATAATTTTACACTAGAGTTGAACTAGCTCTACAAGCTAGTTTAAATAATTTTACACTATAGTTAAACTAGCTCTATGTGCTAGTTCAAATAACTTACACTAGATTTAAGCTAGCTCTACAAGCTAGGTCAAATAATTTTACACTAGATTTGAACTAGCTCTATAACCTAGTACAAATAATTTTACACTAGAGTTGAACTAGCTCTATGACCTAGTACAAATAATTTTATACTAGAGTTGAACTAGGTCTATAACTTAGTACAAATAATTTTACACTATAGTTGAACTAGCTCTATGACCTAGTACAAATAATTTTACACTAGAGCTAAACTAGCTCTATAGGCTAGTTCAAATAATTGTACACTAGAGGTGAACTAGCTCTATAGGCTAGTTCAAATAATTTTACACTAGAGTTGAACTAGCTCTATAATCTAGTACAAATAATTTTCTAGTAGAGTTGAACTACCTTTACAAGCTAGTTCAAATAAGTTTACACTAAAGTTGAACTAGCTCTATAGGCTAGTTCAAATAGTGTTACTCTAATCTTTAACTACCTCTACAAGGTAGTTTAAATAAGTTTACACTAGATTTCAACTAGCTCTATAACCTAGTACAAATAATTTTAAAGTAGATTTAAACTAGCTCTACAAGCTAGCTCAAATAATTTTACACTAGAGTTGAACTAGCTCTATAGTCTAGTGAAATAGTTTTACACTAGAGTTGAACTATGTCTATAACCTAGTCAAATAATTTTACACTAGAGTTTAACTAGCTCTATAGGCTAGTTCAAATAATTTTACACTACATTTGAACTAGCTCTACAAGCTAGTTCAAATAATTTTACACTAGAGTTGTACCGGCTCTACAAGCTAGTTTAAATAATTTTACACTAGAGTTGAACTAGCTCTATAGGCTAGTTCAAATGACTTTACACTGGATTTGAACTAGCTCTACAAGCTAGGTCAAATAATTTTACACTAGAGTTGAACTAACTCTATAACCTAGTACAAATAATTTTACACTAGAGTTGAGCTAGCTCTATAACCTAGTGCACATAATTTTACACTAGATTTGAACTAGCTCTATGACCTAGTACAAATAATTTTATACTAGAGTTTAACAAGCTCTATAACCTAGTACAAATAATTTTACACTAGAGTTGAACTAGTTCTATGACCTAGTACAAATAATTTTGCACTAGAGTTGAACTAGCTCTATAGTCTAGTTGAAATAGTTTTACACTAGAGTTGAACTAGCTTTATAACCTAGTAAAAATAATTATACCCTAGACTTGTACTAGCTCTATTACCTAGTACAAATAATTTTACACTAGAGTTGAACTAGCTCTGTGACCTAGTACAAATAATTTTACACTAGAGTTGAACTAGCTATATAAGCTAGTTCAAATAATTTTACACTAGAGTTGAACTAGCTCTACAAGCTAGTTTAAATAATTTTACACTATAGTTAAACTAGCTCTATGTGCTAGTTCAAATAACTTACACTAGATTTAAACTAGCTCTACAACCTAGGTCAAATAATTTTACACTAGATTTGAACTAGCTCTATAACCTAGTACAAATAATTTTACACTAGAGTTAAACTAGCTCTATAACCTAGTACAAATAATTTTACGCTAGAGTTGAACTAGCTCTATGACCTAGTACAAATAATTTTATACTAGAGTTGAACTAGGTCTATAACTTAGTACAAATAATTTTACACTATAGTTGAACTAGCTCTATGACCTAGTACAAATAATTTTACACTAGAGCTAAACTAGCTCTATAGGCTAGTTCAAATAATTGTACACTAGAGTTGAACTAGCTCTATAGGCTAGTTCAAATAATTTTACACTAGAGTTGAACTAGCTCTATAATCTAGTACAAATAATTTTCCAGTAGAGTTGAACTACCTTTACAAGCTAGTTCAAATAAGTTTACACTAAAGTTGAACTAGCTCTATAGGCTAGTTCAAATAGTGTTACTCTAATCTTTAACTACCTCTACAAGGTAGTTTAAATAATTTTACACTATATTTCAACTAGCTCTATAACCTAGTACAAATAATTTTAAAGTAGATTTAAACTAGCTCTACAAGCTAGCTCAAATAATTTTACACTAGAGTTGAACTAGCTCTATAGTCTAGTGAAATAGTTTTACACTAGAGTTGAACTATGTCTATAACCTAGTAAAAATAATTTTACACTAGAGTTGAACTAGTTTTATAACCTAGTACAAATAATTCTACACTAGAGTTGAACTAGCTCTATGACCTAGTACACATAATTTTATACTAGAGTTAAACTAGCTCTATAGGCTAGTTCAAATAATTTTACACTAGAGTTTAACTAGCTCTATAGGCTAGTTCAAATAATTTTACACTAGAGTTGAACTAGCTCTACAAGCTAATAATATTATATTAGAGTTGAACTAGCTCTACAGGCTAGTTCAAATAGTTTTACTCTAATCTTGAACTACCTCTACTAGGTAGTTTAAATAATTTCACAATAGATTTGAACTAGCTCTATAACCTAGTACAATTAATTTTACACTAGAGTTGAACCAGCTCTATAGTCTAGTTGAAATAGTTTTACACTAGAGTTGAACTACATCTATAACCTAGTAAAACTAATTTTACACTAGAGTTAAACAAGCTCTATAACCTAGTACAAATAATTTTACATTAGAGTTGAACTAGCTCTATGACCTAGTACAAATAATTTTACACTAGAGTAAAACTAGCTCTATAGGCTAGTTCAAATAATTTTACACTAGAGTTTAACTAGCTCTATAGGCTAGTTCAAATAATTTTACACTACATTTGAACTTGCTCTACAAGCTAGTTCAAATAATTTTACACTAGAGTTGTACCGGCTCTACAAGCTAGTTTAAATAATTTTACACTAGAGTTGAACTAGCTCTATAGGCTAGTTCAAATGACTTTACACTGGATTTGAACTAGCTCTACAATGTAGGTCAAATAATTTTACACTAGAGTTGAACTAACTCCATAACCTAGTACAAATAATTTTACACTAGACTTGAGCTAGCTCTATAACCTAGTACAAATAATTTTACACTAGATTTGAACTAGCTCTATGACCTAGTACAAATAATTTTATACTAGAGTTTAACAAGCTCTATAACCTAGTACAAATAATTTTACACTAGAGTTGAACTAGCTCTATGACCTAGTACAAATAATTTTTCACTAGAGTTGAACTAGCTCTACAGTCTAGTTGAAATTGTTTTACACTAGAGTTGAACTAGCTTTATAACCTAGTAAAAATAATTATACCCTAGACTTGTACTAGGTCTATAACCTAGTACAAATAATTTTACACTAGAGTTGAACTAGCGCTACGACCTAGTACACATAATTTTATACTTGAGTTGTACTAGCTGTATAACCTAGTACAAATAATTTTACACTAGAGTTGAACTAGCTCTATGACCTAGTACAAATAATTTTACACTAGAGTTTAACTAGCTCTATAACCTAGTACAAATAATTTTACACTAGAATTGAACTAGCTCTATGACCTAGTACAAATAATTTTATACTAGAGTTGAACTAGCTCTATAACTTAGTACAAATAATTTTACACTAGAGTTGAACTAGCTCTATGACCTAGTACAAATAATTTTACACTAGAGTTGAACTAGCTCTATAGGCTAGTTCAGATAATTGTACACTAGAGTTGAACTAGCTCTATAGGCTAGTTCAAATAATTTTACACTAGAGTTGAACTAGCTCTATAATCTAGTACAAATAATTTTATAGTAGAGTTGAACTACCTTTACAATCTAGTTCAAATAAGTTTACACTAAAGTTGAACTAGCTCTATAGGCTAGTTCAAATAGTATTACTCTAATCTTGAACTACCTCTACAAGGTAGTTTAAATAATTTTACACTAGATTTGAACTAGCTCTATAACCTAGTACAAATAATTTTAAAGTAGATTTAAACCAGCTCTACAAGCTAGTTCAAATAATTTTACAATAGAGTTGAACTAGCTCTATAGTCTAGTGAAATAGTTTTACACTAGAGTTGAACTATGTCTATAACCTAGTAAAAATAATTTTACACTAGAGTTGAACTAGGTCTATAACCTAGTACAAATAATTCTACACTAGAGTTGAACTAGCTCTATGACCTAGTACACATAATTTTATAATAGAGTTAAACTAGCTCTATAGGCTAGTTCAAATAATTTTACACTAGAGTTTAACTAGCTCTATAGGCTAGTTTAAATAATTTTACACTAGAGTTGAACTAGCTCTACAAGCTAATAATTTTACACTAGAGTTGAACTAGCTCTACAGGCTAGTTCAAATAGTTTTACTCTAATCTTGAACTACCTCTACAAGGTAGTTTAAATCAAGGGATGTCAACGAAGACTACTAGACATATGGAATTAACCATAATGTAAGCAGACAAGTATTCACAGAGCATTAAGCTACTGAGGATTTTCGGAAGATCGAATAGTATTTCGAAGACCTTCATGAAACACTTGAACAACTAGGGATGAAAAGATACTCGAAAAATGCGAGGAATTATCCATAAGGGTATTCAGATGACAAAGAATAGCAAGGCAGTAAGCTCAAAGGATTATCGAAACAATGATGAGTATTTCGGGGTATCTTGTAATAACAAGACCAACTAGGGATGTATGTAAGCATAACAACTGCAAGTATTTAACCATAAGGGTTGACGGTGGAAGGGGAATTGTAAACGCGATGAACACAAGTTCTCGGGTTAACAGCGGAGAGTATCTTCAGGGTCTTCACGTGCAGCAGACGATCATTAGTAATAAGGGGCTCTCCGGGTGAAAGTGATAACGAGATCCTAATGTTAGATTTAGCAAAATTCATTTAAACCGAATAGAAGAGAGTTCAGAGTCCCAGAGTAAAGATCGAGGAGTAAAAGATCCTAATACCACCCGATGGCGACGTGGGCCCGTAAGGCACACAGCCAAGTTAGTAAAAGTTTTTGCAATGTCTAGACTCGACTTCGGCCAAGGAGTGTGGAAGGGGGATTCCTACAGGCAGTCGGCTCTGATACCAACTTGTGACGCCCCCGATTTAATCGTACACTAATCATACACGCAAACGTGTACGACCAGGATCAGGGACTCACGGGAAGATATCACAACACAACTCTACAAATAAAAATAAGTCATACAAGCATCATGTTACAAGCCAGGGGCCTCGAAGGCTCGAATACAAGAGCTCGATCATAGACGAGTCAGCGGAAGCAAAAATATCTGAGTACAGACATAAGTTAAACAAGTCTGCCTTAAGAAGGCTAACACAAAATGGGATACAGATCGAAAGAGGCGCAGGCCTCCTGCCTGGGATCCTCCTAAACTACTCCTGGTCGTCGTCAGCGGGAAACACGTAGTAGTAGGCACCTCCGGTGTAGTAGGAGTCGTCGTCGACGGTGGCGTCTGGCTCCTGAGCTCCAACATCTGGTTGCGATAACCAGGTAGAAGGAATAGAGGGAAGAGAAGGAGAAGGCAACCGTGAGTACTCATCCAAAGTACTCGCAAGCAAGGAGCTATACTACATATGCATGGGTATCAAATGGAATAAGGGTATCATATGTGGACTGAACTGCAGAATGCTAGAATAAGAGGGGGATAACTAATCCTGTCGAAGACTACGCTTCTGGCAGCCTCCGTCTTGCAGCATGTAGAAGAGAGTAGACTGAAGTCCTCCAAGTAGCATCGCATAGCATAATCCTAACCGATGATCCTCTCCTCGTCGCCCTGTGAGAGAGCGATCACCGGTTGTATCTGGCACTTGGAAGGGTGTGTTTTCTTAAGTATCCGGTTCTAGTTGTCATAAGGTCAAAGTACAACTCCGGATCGTCCTTTTACCGAGGGACACGGCTATTCGAATAGATAAACTTCCCTGCAGGGGTGCACCACATACCCCAACACGCTCGATCCCATTTGGCCGGACACACTTTCCTGGGTCATGACCGGCCTCGGAAGATCAACACGTCGCAGCCCTACCTAGGCACAACAGAGAGGTCAGCACGCTGGTCTAAACCCTATGGCGCAGGGGTCTGGGCCCATCGCCCTTTGCACACTTGCACGTTGCGAACGCGGCCGGTAGCAGAACTAGCCCCCTTAATACAAGAGCAGGCTTACGTTCCAATCCGGCGCGTGCCACTCAGTCGCTGACGTCACGAAGGCTTCGGCTGATACCACGATGCCGGGATACCCATAACTACTCCCGTGTAGATGGTTAGTGCGTATAGACCAAATGGCCAGACTCAGATCAAATACCCAGATCTCGTTAAGCGTGTTAAGTGTCCGCGATCGCCGAACAGGGCCAGGCCCACCTCTCTCCTAGGTGGTCCGAACCTGCCCTGTCGCTCCGCCTCAAAGATCCACTCGCGGGTGCTCCTACGAGCCGTCCCGTCTTTAGTCACCACATGTATCATGTATAAAGTATATAGTATATACCCGTGATCACCTCCCGAGTGATCACGGCCCGATAGTATAGCATGGCAGACGGACAAGAATGTAGGGCCACTGATGATAAGCTAGCATCCTATACTAAGCATTAGGTTTGCAGGTAAAGGTAACAACAGTAGTAGCAAGGACAGGCTATGCATCCGTATAGGATTAACGGGAAGCAGTAACATGCTACACTACTCTAATGCAAGCAGTATAGAGAAGAGTAGGCGGTATCTGGTGATCAAAGGGGGGGCTTGCCTGGTTGCTCTGGCAAGAGAGAGGGGTCGTCAACTCCGTAGTCGTACTGGGTAGCAGCGGCGTCGGTCTCGGTGTCTAACGAGAGAAGAGGGGGGGGGACAATAAATATTTAAACAAGCATATGCATAGTGATGCATGACATGACAAGTAACGGCGTTAGAGGTGCCCTAACGCGGTAGTAGGTGATACCGGTGAAGGGGGATGATATCCGGGAAAATATCCCCGGTGTTTTGCGTTTTCGGGCAGAGGACCGGAGGGGGAAAGTTGCGAGTTTGCTATGCTAGGGATGCGTGACGGATGAACAGGCTGCGTATCCGGGTTCGTCTCGTCGTTCTGAGCAACTTTCATGTAGAAAGTATTTTCATCCGAGTTACAGTTTATTTTATATGATTTTTCAAAGTTTATAGTATTTTCTATGATTTTCTGGAATATTTTTATTTAATCTAATCCGAATTTGACCAAGTCAATTTGACTAGTCAAAAGGGAGGATGTGGCCCACATATCATTGACACATAATTTAATTGATGGATAAACTAAAATAGAGGGGTTAAATTAACATAAGGGGCCACATGTCATAGGCTAGCAATTATCCAAAGTACTAATTAGTCTAACTACTCATTAGCTACTAACCTAAATAGGGCCGGTCACATCCAGAGACACCGCCGGCCACACACAACGCACACACACAATGCTTGGGAGTAACTCTATTCCTTTTAACACAAGATAGCATTTTGTGATTTTTGTAGGATTTAATCCATGCATTATCTGAAACAGGTCCAATGAAACAAAATGAGGCTTGTTACGTCTACTTTCCATTCATATAATTTTTACCCATTTTAGGACTTGCCTTATCGCTGTTTAGGAGCTGTTTAAAGGGCTAGACATTGTAGAAATACAAAAGCTAGCTAGTGTAGCTACAGTACTAGCAGTAGTAGTATATGCAGAGCATTGGCAGTGGCGTGGCGTTGGCGCAGTTGGCAGCAGGCGACGAGCAGCGGCAGCCGGGGCAGCGAGCGTCAGCGGCAAGCAGCGGTAGCACACGGCGGTGGTGACGTGCAGCGCGACAGACGCGGGCCGGCAGGGGCGCGGCTGGACCGCTGGAGTGAGTAGCAGCAGCGACGAAGTGGCAAGTAGCAGCACGTACAGGGAGCAGCAACAGCCGTGCATCCGCGGCAAAGCAGTGGCCGAGCAACGGGGACCGTGGGCGGATGTGGGTGCGGGCTGGCGGGTCGGAGCGCGCGGGGGACCGCGTCCATATGCAGGTGAGCACGCGCGGGGATGCGGCCATACGCAGGCGAGCACGCACTGGAGCCGAGCGCACAGGAAGATCGGTCGTGGCTGACAGTGGCTACGGCAGCGGCGCGAAATAACGATGGTGGTGGAACGAGGCTACAAACAGAGGGGACTTGAGGTGGAGCTCACCTAGGAGGCACAAGAAGGCCTGGTGACAGCTTGGAAGCGCAGGAGATGGCGGATCGAGGTGACGGCAACCGGCGACCGGCGGGGAAGAAGTGGGTGATTACGGGGCGCTCCGGCTTGTTCCAATAGGCGTAGTCGAAGAGGATGACCGAGGGGAAGCTCCCAACCAATGAGTCATGCGCAGGGGAGCTCGTTGGCCACGGTGGCGATGGAGTTCATGGCGGTGGCTTTGCGGCGAGCAGAGGATCAACAGAAGCGGCGCGACAGAAGGGGGAATGGAGGAGATTTGCGCTAGGGTTCAGCGAGGGGCATGGAGTCGGTCTTATACAACTCGGGGGCTGGCCGGATGATCGACATGGCGCCATCACCCGCCATGGAGGCGTGGATGTGAGCCACGACCCCCCTCCTATGAACAGGAGGTAGGGGATCGCTACGGGATGGGCTGGGCCGCAGTATAGTTGCCTATGGCCCAGTAGCACACTAGGCTTTGCCCTTTACTTTTCCTTTGTCTTTCTGCCTTTTCTATTTTTCTTTTAATAGTTCATGTTTTCTTTTAAATACCTTTTATTTTTAGTTTTGTAAATTATGAACTTAGCCCCCCTAAATTAGTATTATTAATTAGGATACTGCCACAATTAGTTTGGCTTCAAAATAAAATAGTTTGCTATTTTTACAATTTAAAAAGCATTTATTTAATTGCTTTAACTACTGTTTTAAATATTTTAGAGTATTTAAACATTTTATAGAAGTGTGGTTTATCCAAAATAATTACTTATTAATTATTTGGCACATCCTGAACATTTTAGTTTTAAAGTTTGAAAATTTTGATGTTTGCCTTTTATTAAATTTTGAATTTGAATTGGTTTTTTGAACTAACGCGGGATTATCAACAATAACTGTGGTGACGTGGCATCATTAATGGGGGATTACTGTAGCCTAATTACCCAGGCGTCACAATTCTCCTCCACTACAAGAAATCTCGTCCCGAGATTTAGGAGCGGTTATAAGGGGAAGGGATCTGGTTACGAAATTCTAAAGATTCTTCTCGGTCATAGTTGCACTTCTCGTAGAGGTCTATCCATTACATTGATGCCTTCGGTCCTCTGCTTCAGGTCATCATGATGAAGTCATCGTCCTTCCTTCTGGACCTTCATCGAACTTACGAAAGGGTGAGAAGGGAAAACTCTATATGGATGGATTCTAACAAGATCGAGCATTAGACGGTTAACTCAGGGAAGAAGCATAAGTATCTCTCAATTTGAAACTTAAGGAGATATCGAGAGCAAAGTAAGAAGGTACCATGAGAAGTTTCAAACGGATAGGTAATCGTTCGATGCCTAATCAGAAGGTGAAAGGGTTTCAGGGCAACGAGAATAGGTATTGCGCCTCATACCAGAATAGATCACTAGACAGGTGGTCCGTGAATTACATACGAAGTCAAGCATGAGGAACAACCTTGGGAACAGGTGGTGTACAGGAGAGTCAGGTTTCGATCCTGGGACCTGTGGGTTATGGGCCCACCATGTGGGTTAAAAGTAGGAAGGACGAAGACGTTTTGCACGATCATGTAAGCAAGGTATTTCAGAGGATAGCCTATCAGTTATGTCGGCAACAACATCAGTACCAAGGGCGAGGGACAAAGAGAACCATTTTCCTGCTCATTGAACGAGGCGGACCAATAGGCAAAGTTCTTGTCCATCGGTGGCTACCGAAATGTCATCAACAATCGTACAGGGTCTTGCTGACAGAATTGTACAACGAGGCATTTACATAAGCAGGGAATATTGCTACTTATATCATACATATCACAATAAGGGTTTAAACAAACCAATGGAATGGAAAAATGGTCGTTAGTTTCAATCAGAACAACGGAAAGGGAAGAGTGTTTAAGCACATTTCAGGGGGTATATCCTTCTCAAGGATAAGCGGAGCATGATATCCATGAGAGGATAGAAAGTAGAAAACCATTTAGGTAAGTGGGGAGGAATCTCATGATATTACCCATACAACGGTGTTTGGATAGCAAGGAACTCAAGGTATAACACAAAACATGAACAAGTTTGTGTTGAACAAAAGTCAATAAGTGGTTGGTGATAACACAAATCATCAAGGGCAAGGATGGTATTTCTCATCATGAATTCAATTGGTATCCTGAAGGAGTTAAAATGTTGATGATGATCACAACAAATTTTGTCGAGAGGCTCCATGAGGATGCAATCGCTCGGCGATGACATCAAGCCAAGGGAATGGTGAAGCAAAAGGTTATTATAACCATAGATAAGATGCCATCTCAGAATTCAGAGTTGTCTCTCAAGACAAACAATATGATGGTGAAAGTTCGATGTAAGCTTAGAGCACTGTCGGGATTGTGTCCCGAGGATGAAGGACATAGGTAGAATGGTCAAGCAGTCAGCCTGACGATGATGATGTGGTCAATCAGATGGGAATGACACGATCGAGTACAAACTCGTATGTATTGAAGATTAATAAGAGTTGTTGAATCGCAGTGCGGACTCGATTCAGTTATCGATGTCTTTGAGTGTTAAATTACTCAGAGCCCATGAAAAATTGGAATCAATGAGAATGTAGCACTTGATGAAGAACTCATAAGAGGTTATACAGTTCCGTGATAATCTTGAGATACCAGGGGGGTAATACTCGACGACAAATCAAAGTAGAGGTTGGTCTGGGGTATTACTCCACAGCAAACAAGTGCTTAAACTTGCACGAGAAATGGTATTTAAAGGAGAACATGGTCAGAACCACGATTGCAAAAAGGCTAGATCCCAGATATAAGATGAACTTATACCAAAGGGATAATTAATTAAGAGAAGCTTTAATGATAAGATCTATATCGTGTCCATGGGCATGAACGCAAGGTTCAAGGTCGACTCCCACTTCTTCAATGCATAACCTTTCATTCACTGCTCTAGTTAAAAATGATTTCAGTGTCAAAACCTACCTGGTGAATTACCAGACGAGTATGACCCGTGAAAACTTTCGGGTTCACACAAATTAAGAAAGGCATAGGTTCAACCCATCAGGGCATCTTAGGAGTATATACCACAAATTTCAAGAATAAATAACACAAGCTTGATAGTAGAGCATGCTTGAGAAAGCAGAGGATACAATTTACCAAAGGCATTATGTATCCGAGGAAAGGCTCACAAACTTATTGAATATGAAGGACGCTGTCGGATAAAATCCAACAAATGATCTGGTGGTCCTCAAGGGATCTAGTGTGAGCATCGGTACTCAACCAGAGGTAGAAACAATGCAAGGAGATCAGACTTTAGAAACAACTGACTAATTCAAGGCTCAAATGCAAAGGAATTATCAATTCCAAGACAAGGGATCAGAAGCAATGCTCTGATCAGGGATGGATAAGTTGAATAGCCTTAAGGGTACGATCGATGGCAATCCGATTGGTCAAGAACCAGCTCATGTTTAAAATGATGTCTGAGCCGAAAGATAATTTAAAAGGATATCCTGATGATCGCGTGCATACGCACATATTGAATCATTAGGGTCAAAATGGCAAAGTCAAGGGATGTCAACGAAGACTACTAGACATATGGAATTAACCATAATGTAAGCAGACAAGTATTCACAGAGCATTAAGCTACTGAGGATTTTCGGAAGATCGAATAGTATTTCGAAGACCTTCATGAAACACTTGAACAACTAGGGATGAAAAGATACTCGAAAAATGCGAGGAATTATCCATAAGGGTATTCAGATGACAAAGAATAGCAAGGCAGTAAGCTCAAAGGATTATCGAAACAATGATGAGTATTTCGGGGTATCTTGTAATAACAAGACCAACTAGGGATGTATGTAAGCATAACAACTGCAAGTATTTAACCATAAGGGTTGACGGTGGAAGGGGAATTGTAAACGCGATGAACACAAGTTCTCGGGTTAACAGCGGAGAGTATCTTCAGGGTCTTCACGTGCAGCAGACGATCATTAGTAATAAGGGGCTCTCCGGGTGAAAGTGATAACGAGATCCTAATGTTAGATTTAGCAAAATTCATTTAAACAGAATAGAAGAGAGTTCAGAGTCCCAGAGTAAAGATCGAGGAGTAAAAGATCCTAATACCACCCGATGGCGACGTGGGCCCGTAAGGCACACAGCCAAGTTAGTAAAAGTTTTTGCAATGTCTAGACTCGACTTCGGCCAAGGAGTGTGGAAGGGGGATTCCTACAGGCAGTCGGCTCTGATACCAACTTGTGACGCCCCCGATTTAATCGTACACTAATCATACACGCAAACGTGTACGACCAGGATCAGGGACTCACGGGAAGATATCACAACACAACTCTACAAATAAAAATAAGTCATACAAGCATCATATTACAAGCCAGGGGCCTCGAAGGCTCGAATACAAGAGCTCGATCATAGACGAGTCAGCGGAAGCAACAATATCTGAGTACAGACATAAGTTAAACAAGTCTGCCTTAAGAAGGCTAACACAAACTGGGATACAGATCGAAAGAGGCGCAGGCCTCCTGCCTGGGATCCTCCTAAACTACTCCTGGTCGTCGTCAGCGGGCAACACGTAGTAGTAGGCACCTCCGGTGTAGTAGGAGTCGTCGTCGACGGTGGCGTCTGGCTCCTGAGCTCCAACATCTGGTTGCGATAACCAGGTAGAAGGAATAGAGGGAAGAGAAGGAGAAGGCAACCGTGAGTACTCATCCAAAGTACTCGCAAGCAAGGAGCTATACTACATATGCATGGGTATCAAATGGAATAAGGGTATCATATGTGGACTGAACTGCAGAATGCCAGAATAAGAGGGGGATAACTAATCCTGTCGAAGACTACGCTTCTGGCAGCCTCCGTCTTGCAGCATGTAGAAGAGAGTAGACTGAAGTCCTCCAAGTAGCATCGCATAGCATAATCCTAACCGATGATCCTCTCCTCGTCGCCCTGTGAGAGAGCGATCACCGGTTGTATCTGGCACTTGGAAGGGTGTGTTTTATTAAGTATCCGGTTCTAGTTGTCATAAGGTCAAAGTACAACTCCGGATCGTCCTTTCACCGAGGGACACGGCTATTCGAATAGATAAACTTCCCTGCAGGGGTGCACCACATACCCCAACACGCTCGATCCCATTTGGCCGGACACACTTTCCTGGGTCATGACCGGCCTCGGAAGATCAACACGTCGCAGCCCTACCTAGGCACAACAGAGAGGTCAGCACGCCGGTCTAAACCCTATGGCGCAGGGGTCTGGGCCCATCGCCCTTTGCACACCTGCACGTTGCGAACGCGGCCGGAAGCAGAACTAGCCCCCTTAATACAAGAGCAGGCTTACGTTCCAATCCGGCGCGCGCCACTCAGTCGCTGACGTCACGAAGGCTTCGGCTGATACCACGACGCCGGGATACCCATAAGTACTCCCGCGTAGATGGTTAGTGCGTATAGACCAAATGGCCAGACTCAGATCAAATACCCAGATCTCGTTAAGCGTGTTAAGTGTCCGCGATCGCCGAATAGGGCCAGGCCCACCTCTCTCCTAGGTGGTCCGAACCTGCCCTGTCGCTCCGCCTCAAAGATCCACTCGCGGGTGGTCCTACGAGCCGTCCCGTCTTTAGTCACCACATGTATCATGTATAAAGTATATAGTATATGCCCGTGATCACCTCCCGAGTGATCACGGCCCGATAGTATAGCATGGCAGACGGACAAGAATGTAGGGCCACTGATGATAAGCTAGCATCCTATACTAAGCATTAGGTTTGCAGGTAAAGGTAACAACAGTAGTAGCAAGGACAGGCTATGCATCAGTATAGGATTAACGGGAAGCGGTAACATGCTACACTACTCTAATGCAAGCAGTATAGAGAAGAGTAGGCGGTATCTGGTGATCAAAGGGGGGGCTTGCCTGGTTGCTCTGGCAAGAGAGAGGGGTCGTCAACTCCGTAGTCGTACTGGGTAGCAGCGGCGTCGGTCTCGGTGTCTAACGAGAGAAGAGGGGGGAGAAACAATAAATATTTAAACAAGCATATGCATAGTGATGCATGACATGACAAGTAACGGCGTTAGAGGTGCCCTAACGCGGTAGTAGGTGATACCGGTGAAGGGGGATGACATCCGGGAAAATATCCCCGGTGTTTTGCGTTTTCGGGCAGAGGACCGGAGGGGGAAAGTTGCGAGTTTGCTATGCTAGGGATGCGTGACGGATGAACGGGCTGCGTATCCGGGTTCGTCTCGTCGTTCTGAGCAACTTTCATGTAGAAAGTATTTTCATCTGAGTTACGGTTTATTTTATATGATTTTTCAAAGTTTATAGTATTTTCTATGATTTTCTGGAATATGTTTATTTAATCTAATCCGAATTTGACCAAGTCAATTTGACTAGTCAAAAGGGAGGATGTGGCCCACATATCATTGACACATAATTTAATTGATGGATAAACTAAAATAGAGGGGTTAAATTAACATAAGGGGCCACATGTCATAGGCTAGCAATTATCCAAAGTACTAATTAGTCTAACTACCCATTAGCTACTAACCTAAATAGGGCCGGTCACATCCAGAGACACCGCCGGCCACACACAGCGCACACACACAATGCTTGGGAGTAACTCTATTCCTTTTAACACAAGATAGCATTTTGTGATTTTTGTAGGATTTAATCCATGCATTATCTGAAACAGGTCCAATGAAACAAAATGAGGCTTGTTACGTCTACTTTCCGTTCATCTAATTTTTACCCATTTTAGGACTTGCCTTATCGCTGTTTAGGAGTTGTTTAAAGGGCTAGACATTGTAGAAATACAAAAGCTAGCTAGTGTAGCTACAGTACTAGCAGTAGTAGTATATGCAGAGCATTGGCAGTGGCGTGGCGTTGGCGCGGTTGGCAGCAGGCGACGAGCAGCGGCAGCCGGGGCAGCGAGCGTCAGTGGCAAGCAGCGGTAGCACACGGCGGTGGTGACGTGCAGCGCGGCAGACGCGGGCCGGCAGGGGCGCGGCTGGACCGCTGGAGTGAGTAGCAGCAGCGACGAAGTGGCAAGTAGCAGTAGGTACAGGGAGCAGCAACAGCCGTGCATCCGCGGCAAAGCAGTGGCCGAGCAACGGGGACCGTGGGCGGATGTGGGTGCGGGCTGGCGGGTCGGAGCGCGCGGGGGACCGCGTCCATATGCAGGTGAGCACGCGCGGGGATGCGGCCATACGCAGGCGAGCACGCACTAGAGCCGAGCGCACAGGAAGATCGGTCGTGGCTGACAGTGGCTACGGCAGCGGCGCGAAATAACGATGGTGGTGGAATGAGGCTACAAACAGAGGGGACTTGAGGTGGAGCTCACCTAGGAGGCACAAGAAGGCCCGGTGACAGCTTGGAAGCACAGGAGATGGCGGATCGAGGTGACGGCAACCGGCGACCGGCGGGGAAGAAGTGGGTGATTACGGGGCACTCCGGCTTGTTCCAATAGGCGTAGTCGAAGAGGATGACCAAGGGGAAGCTCCCGACCAATGAGTCATGCGCAGGGGAGCTCGTTGGCCACGGTGGCGATGGAGTTCATAGCGGTGGCTTTGCGGCGAGCAGAGGATCGACAGAAGCGGCGCGAGAGAAGGGGGAATGGAGGAGATTTGCGCTAGGGTTCAGCGAGGGGCATGGAGTCGGTCTTATAAAACTCGGGGGCTGGCCGGATGATCGACACGGCGCCATCACCCGCCATGGAGGCGTGGATGTGAGCCACGATCCCCCTCCTGTGAACAGGAGGTAGGGGATCGCTACGGGATGGGCTGGGCCGCACTATAGTTGCCTATGGCCCAGTAGCACACTAGGCTTTGCCCTTTACTTTTCCTTTGTCTTTCTGCCTTTTCTATTTTTCTTTTAATAGTTCATGTTTTCTTTTAAATACCTTTTATTTTTAGTTTTGTAAATTATGAACTTAGCCCCCCTAAATTAGTATTATTAATTAGGATACTGCCACAATTAGTTTGGCTTCAAAATAAAATAGTTTCCTATTTTTACAATTTAAAAAGCATTTATTTAATTGCTTTAACTACTGTTTTAAATATTTTAGAGTATTTAAACATTTTGTAGAAGTGTGGTTTATCCAAATAATTACTTATTAATTATTTGGCACAACCTGAACATTTTAGTTTTAAAGTTTGAAAATTTTGATGTTTGCCTTTTATTAAATTTTGAATTTGAATTGGTTTTTTGAACTAACGCGGGATTATCAACAATAACTGTGGTGACGTGGCATCATTAACGGGGGATTACTGTAGCCTAATTACCCAGGAGTCACATAGCTCTACAGGCTAGTTCAAATAGTTTTACTCTAATCTTGAACTACCTCTACAAGGTAGTTTAAATAATTTCACACTAGATTTGAACTAGCTCTATAACCTAGTACAAATAATTTTACACTAGAGTTGAACTAGCTCTATAGTCTAGTTGAAATAGTTTTACACTAGAGTTGAACTACATCTATAACCTAGTAAAAATAATTTTACACTAGATTTGAACTAGCTCTATAACCTAGTACAAATAATTTTAAAGTAGATTTAAACTAGCTCTACAAGATAGTTCAAATAATTTTACAATAGAGTTGAACTAGCTCTATAGTCTAGTGAAATAGTTTTACACTAGAGTTGAACTATGTTTATAACCTAGTAAAAATAATTTTACACTAGAGTTGAACTAGCTCTATAACCTAGTACAAATAATTCTACACTAGAGTTGAACTAGCTCTATGACCTAGTACACATAATTTTATAATAGAGTTAAACTAGCTCTATAGGCTAGTTCAAATAATTTTACACTAGAGTTTAACTAGCTCTATAGGCTAGTTTAAATAATTTTACACTAGAGTTGAACTAGCTCTACAAGCTAATAATTTTACACTAGAGTTGAACTAGCTCTACAGGTTAGTTCAAATAGTTTTACTCTAATCTTGAACTACCTCTACAAGGTAGTTTAAATAATTTCACACTAGATTTGAACTAGCTCTATAACCTAGTACAAATAATTTTACACTAGAGTTGAACTAGCTCTATAGTCTAGTTGAAATAGTTTTACACTAGAGTTGAACTACATCTATAACCTAGTAAAAATAATTTTACACTAGAGTTGAACTAGCTCTATAACCTAGTGCAAATAATTTTACACTAGAGTTGAACTAGCTCTATGACCTAGTACAAATAATTTTAGACTAGAGTTGAACTAGCTCTATAGGCTAGTTCAAATAATTGAACACTAGAGTTGAAGTAGCTCTATAGCTTAGTTCGAATAATTTTACACTAGAGTCGAACTAGCTCTATAACCTAGTATAAATAATTTTACACTAGAGTTGAACTAGCTCTACAGGCTAGTTCAAATAGTTTTACTCTAATCTTGAACTACCTCTACAAGGTAGTTTAAATAATTTCACACTAGATTTGAACTAGCTCTATAACCTAGTACAAATAATTTTACACTAGAGTTGAACTAGCTCTATAGTCTAGTTGAAATAGTTTTACACTAGAGTTGAACTACATCTATAACCTAGTAAAAATAATTTTACAGTAGAGTTGAACTAGCTCTATAACCTAGTACAAATAATTTTACACTAGAGTTGAACTAGCTCTATGACCTAGTACAAATAATTTTACACTAGAGTTAAACTAGCTCTATAGGCTAGTTCAAATAATTTTACACTAGAGTTTAACTAGCCCTATAGGCTAGTTCAAATAATTTTACACTACAGTTGAACTAGTTCTACAAGCTAGTTCAAATAATTTTACACTAGAGTTGTACCAGCTCTACAAGCTAGTTTAAATAATTTTACACTACAGTTGAACTAGCTCTATAGGCTAGTTCAAATGACTTTACACTGAATTTGAACTAGCTCTACAAGCTAGGTCAAATAATTTTACACTAGAGTTGAACTAACTCTATAACCTAGTACAAATAATTTTACACTAGAGTTGAACTAGCTCTATAACCTAGTACAAATAATTTTACACTAGAGTTAAACTAGCTCTATAACCTAGTACAAATAATTTTACACTGGAGTTGAACTAGCTCCATGACCTGGTACAAATAATTTTATACTAGAGTTGAACTAGCTCCGTAACCTAGTACAAATAATTTTACACTAGAGTTGAACTAGCTCTATGACCTAGTACAAATAATTTCAGAGTAGAGTTTAACTAGCTCTATAATCTAGTACAAATAATTTTCCAGTAGAGTTGAACTACCTTTACAAGCTAGTTCAAATTAGTTTACACTAAAGTTGAACTAGCTCTATAGGCTAGTTCAAATAGTATTACTCTAATCTTTAACTACCTCTACAAGGTAGTTTAAATAATTTTACACTAGATTTCAACTAGCTCTATAACCTAGTACAAATAATTTTAAAGTAGATTTAAACTAGCTCTACAAGCTAGTTCAAATAATTTTACACTAGAGTTGAACTAGCTCTATAGTCTAGTGAAATAGTTTTACACTAGAGTTGAACTATGTCTATAACCTAGTAAAAATAATTATACACTAGAGTTGAACTAGTTCTATAACCTAGTACAAATAATTCTACACTAGAGTTGAACTAGCTCTATGACCTAGTACACATAATTTTATACTAGAGTTAAACTAGCTCTATAGGCTAGTTCAAATAATTTTACACTAGAGTTTAACTAGCTCTATAGGCTAGTTCAAATAATTTTACACTAGAGTTGAACTAGCTCTACAAGCTAATAATTTTATACTAGAGTTGAACTAGCTCTACAGGCTAGTTCAAATAGTTTTAATCTAATCTTGAACTACCTCTACAAGGTAGTTTAAATAATTTCACAATAGATTTGAACTAGCTCTATAACCTAGTACAAATAATTTTACACTAGAGTTGAACTAGCTCTATAGTCTAGTTGAAATAGTTTTACACTAGAGTTGAACTACATCTATAACCTAGTAAAAATAATTTTACACTAGAGTTGAACTAGCTCTATAACCTAGAACAAATAATTTTACACTAGAGTTGAACTAGCTCTATGACCTAGTACAAATAATTTTACACTAGAGTAAAACTAGCTCTATAGGCTAGTTCAAATAATTTTACACTAGAGTTTAACTAGCTCTATAGGCTAGTTCAAATAATTTTACACTACATTTGAACTAGCTGTACAAGCTAGTTCAAATAATTTTACACTAGAGTTGTACCGGCTCTACAAGCTAGTTTAAATAATTTTACACTAGAGTTGAACTAGCTCTATAGGCTAGTTCAAATGACTTTACACTGGATTTGAACTAGCTCTACAATCTAGGTCAAATAATTTTACACTGGAGTTGAACTAACTCTATAACCTAGTACAAATAATTTTACACTAGACTTGAGCTAGCTCTATAATCTAGTACAAATAATTTTACACTAGATTTGAACTAGCTCTATGACCAAGTACAAATAATTTTATACTAGAGTTTAACAAGCTCTATAACCTAGTACAAATAATTTTACACTAGAGTTGAACTAGCTCTATGACCTAGTACAAATAATTTTGCACTAGAGTTGAACTAGCTCTACAGTCTAGTTGAAATAGTTTTACACTAGAGTTGAACTAGCTTTATAACCTAGTAAAAATAATTATTCCCTAGACTTGTACTAGGTCTATAACCTAGTACAAATAATTTTACACTAGAGTTGAACTAGCTCTACGACCTAGTACACATAATTTTATACTTGAGTTGTACTAGCTCTATAACCTAGTACAAATAATTTTACACTACAGTTGAACTAGCTCTATGACCTAGTACAAATAATTTTATACTAGAGTTGAACTAGCTCTATAACTTAGTACAAATAATTTTACACTAGAGTTGAAGTAGCTCTATGACCTAGTACAAATAATTTTACACTAGAGTTGAACTAGCTCTATAGGCTAGTTCAAATAATTGTACACTAGAGTTGAACTAGCTATATAGGCTAGTTTAAATAATTTTACACTAGAGTTGAACTAGCTCTATAATCTAGTACAAATAATTTTATAGGAGAGTTGAACTACCTTTACAAGCTAGTTCAAATAAGTTTACACTAAAGTTGAACTAGCTCTATAGGCTAGTTCAAATAGTATTACTCTAATCTTGAACTACCTCTACAAGCTAGTTCAAATAATTTTACACTAGAGTTGAACTAGCTCTATAGTCTAGTGAAATAGTTTTACACTGGAGTTGAACTATGTCTATAACCTAGTAAAAATAATTTTACACTAGAGTTGAACTAGCTCTATAACCTAGTACAAATAATTCTACACTAGAGTTGAACTAGCTCTATGACCTAGTACACATAATTTTA
This sequence comes from Triticum monococcum, assembly GCA_034509565.1. Classification (NCBI taxonomy): domain Eukaryota; kingdom Viridiplantae; phylum Streptophyta; class Magnoliopsida; order Poales; family Poaceae; genus Triticum; species Triticum monococcum. The sequence goes on from CM067843.1 coordinate 632,189,163, forward strand.
TACTAGGGTTAAACTAGCTCTATAGGCTAGTTCAATTAATTTTACTCTAGAGTTTAACTAGCTCTATAGGCTAGTTCAAATAATTTTACACTAGAGTTGAACTAGCTCTACAAGCTAATAATTTTACACTAGAGTTGAACTAGCTCTACAGGCTAGTTCAAATAGTTTTACTCTAATCTTGAACTACCTCTACAAGGTAGTTTAAATAATTTCACACTAGATTTGAACTAGCTCTATAACCTAGTACAAATAATTTTACACTAGAGTGGAACTAGCTCTATAGTCTAGTTGAAATAGTTTTACACTAGAGTTGAACTACATCTATAACCTAGTAAAAATAATTTTACACTAGAGTTGAACTAGCTCTATAACCTCGTACAAATAATTTTACACTAGAGTTGAAGTAGCTCTATGACCTAGTACAAATAATTTTAGACTAGAGTTGAACTAGCTCTATAGGCTAGTTCAAATAATTGTACACTAGAGTTGAATTAGCTCTATAGGCTAGTTCGAATAATTTTACACTAGAGTTGAACTAGCTCTACAGGCTAGTTCAAATAGTTTTACTCTAATCTTGAACTACCTCTACAAGGTAGTTTAAATAATTTCACACTAGATTTGAACTAGCTCTATAACCTAGTACAAATAATTTTACACTAGAGTTGAACTAGCTCTATAGTCTAGTTGAAATAGTTTTACACTAGAGTTGAACTTCATCTATAACCTAGTAAAAATAATTTTACAGTAGAGTTGAACTAGCTCTATAACCTAGTACAAATAATTTTACACTAGAGTTGAAGTAGCTCTCTGACCTAGTACAAATAATTTTACACTAGAGTTGAACTAGCTCTATAGGCTAGTTTAAATAATTGTACACTAGAGTTGAACTAGCTATATAGGCTAGTTTAAATAATTTTACACTAGAGTTGAACTAGCTCTATAATCTAGTACAAATAATTTTATAGGAGAGTTGAACTACCTTTACAAGCTAGTTCAAATAAGTTTACACTAAAGTTGAACTAGCTCTATAGGCTAGTTCAAATAGTATTACTCTAATCTTGAACTACCTCTACAAGCTAGTTCAAATAATTTTACACTAGAGTTGAACTAGCTCTATAGTCTAGTGAAATAGTTTTACACTGGAGTTGAACTATGTCTATAACCTAGTAAAAATAATTTTACACTAGAGTTGAACTAGCTCTATAACCTAGTACAAATAATTCTACACTAGAGTTGAACTAGCTCTATGACCTAGTACACATAATTTTATACTAGGGTTGAACTAGCTCTATAGGCTAGTTCAATTAATTTTACTCTAGAGTTTAACTAGCTCTATAGGCTAGTTCAAATAATTTTACACTAGAGTTGAACTAGCTCTACGAGCTAATAATCTTACACTAGAGTTGAACTAGCTCTACAGGCTAGTTCAAATAGTTTTACTCTAATCTTGAACTACCTCTACAAGGTAGTTTAAATAATTTCACACTAGATTTGAACTAGCTCTATAACCTAGTACAAATAATTTTACACTAGAGTTGAAGTAGCTCTATGACCTAGTACAAATAATTTTAGACTAGAGTTGAACTAGCTCTATAGGCTAGTTCAAATAATTGTACACTAGAGTTGAATTAGCTCTATAGGCTAGTTCGAATAATTTTACACTAGAGTTGAACTAGCTCTACAGGCTAGTTCAAATAGTTTTACTCTAATCTTGAACTACATCTACAAGGTAGTTTAAATAATTTCACACTAGATTTGAACTAGCTCTATAACCTAGTACAAATAATTTTACACTAGAGTTGAACTAGCTCTATAGTCTAGTTGAAATAGTTTTACACTAGAGTTGAACTACATCTATAACCTAGTAAAAATAATTTTACAGTAGAGTTGAACTAGCTCTATAACCTAGTACAAATAATTTTACACTAGAGTTGAACTAGCTCTCTATGACCTAGTACAAATAATTTTACACTAGAGTTAAACTAGCTCTATAGGCTAGTTCAAATAATTTTACACTAGAGTTTAACTAGCCCTATAGGCTAGTTCAAATAAGTTTACACTACAGTTGAACTAGTTCTACAAGCTAGTTCAAATAATTTTACACTAGAGTTGTACCAGCTCTACAAGCTAGTTTAAATAATTTTACACTACAGTTGAACTATCTCTATAGGCTAGTTCAAAAGACTTTACACTGGATTTGAACTAGCTCTACAAGCTAGGTCAAATAATTTTACACTAGAGTTGAACTAACTCTATAACCTAGTACAAATAATTTTACACTAGAGTTGAACTAGCTCTATAACCTAGTACAAATAATTTTACACTAGAGTTGAACTAGCTCCATGACCTGGTACAAATAATTTTATACTAGAGTTGAACTAGCTCCGTAACCTAGTACAAATAATTTTACACTAGAGTTGAACTAGCTCTATGACCTAGTACAAATAATTTCAGACTAGAGTTGAACTAGCTCTATAGGCTAGTTCCAATAATTGTACACTAGAGTTGAAGTAACTCTATAGGCTAGTTGGAATAATTTTACACTAGAGTTGAACTAGCTCTATAACCTAGTAAAAATAATTTTACACTAGAGTTGAAATAGCTCTACAGGCTAGTTCAAATAGTTTTACTCTAATCTTGAACTACCTCTACAAGGTAGTTTAAATAATTTCACACTAGATTTAAACTAGCTCTATAACCTAGTACAAATAATTTTATTCTAGAGTTGAACTAGCTCTATAGTCTAGTTGAAATAGTTTTACACTAGAGTTGAACTACATCTATAACCTAGTAAAAATAATTTTACGCTAGAGTTGAACTAGCTCTATAACCTAGTACAAATAATTTTACATTGAGTTGAACTAGCTCTATGACCTAGTACAAATAATTTTACACTAGAGTTAAACTAGCTCTATAGGCTAGTTAAATAATTTTACACTAGAGTTTAACTAGCTCTATAGGCTAGTTCAAATAATTTTACACTACAGTTGAACTAGCTCAACAAGCTAGTTCAAATAATTTTACACTACAGTTGTACCAGCTCTACAAGCTAGTTTAAATAATTTTACACTAGAGTTGAACTAGCTCTATAGGCTAGTTCAAATGACTTTACACTGGATTTGAACTAGCTCTACAAGCTAGATGATATAATTTTACACTAGAGTTGAACTAACTCTATAACCTAGGACAAATAATTTTACACTAGAGTTGAGCTAGGTCTATAACCTAGTACAAATAATTTTACACTACAGTTGAACTAGCTCTATGACCTAGTACAAATAATTTTACACTAGAGTTTAACAAGCTCTATAACCTAGTAAAAATAATTTTACACTAGAGTTAAACTAGCTCTATAACCTAGTACAAATAATTTTACACTAGAGTTGAACTAGCTCTATGACTTGGTCCAAATAATTTTATACTAGAGTTGAACTAGCTCCGTAACCTAGTACAAATAATTTTACACTAGTGTTGAACTAACTCTATGACCTAGTACAAATAATTTTATACTAGAGTTTAACAAGCTCTATAACCTAGTACAAATAATTCTACACTAGAGTTAAACTAGCTCTATAACCTAGTACAAATAATTTTACACTAGAGTTGAACTAGCTCTATGACCTGGTACAAATAATTTTATACTAGAGTTGAACTAGCTCCGTAACCTAGTACAAATAATTTTACACTAGAGTTGAACTAGCTCTATGACCTAGTACAAATAATTTTAGACTAGAGTTGAACTAGCTCCGTAACCTAGTACAAATAATTTTACACTAGAGTTGAACTAGCTCTATGACCTAGTACAAATAATTTTAGACTAGAGTTGAACTAGCTCTATAGGCTAGTTCAAATAATTGTACACTAGAGTTGAAGTAGCTCTATAGGCTAGTTTGAATAATTTTACACTACAGTTGAACTAGCTCTATAACCTAGTACAAATAATTTTACACTAGAGTTGAACCAGCTCTACAGGCTAGTTCAAATAGTTTTACTCTAATCTTGAACTACCTCTACAAGGTAGTTTAAATAATTTCACACTAGATTTGAACTAACCCTATAACCTAGTACAAATAATTTTACACTAGAGTTGAACTAGCTCTATAGTCTAGTTGAAATAGTTTTACACCAGAGTTGAACTACATCTATAACCTAGTAAAAATAATTTTACACTAGAGTTGAACTAGCTCTATAACCTAGTACAAATAATTTTACACACCAGAGTTGAACTAGCTCTACAAGCTAGGTCAAATAAATTTACACTAGAGTTGAACTAACTCTATAACCTAGTACAAATAATTTAACACTAGAGTTGAGCTAGCTCTATAACCTAGTACAAATAATTTTACACTAGATTTGAACTAGCTCTATGACCTAATACAAATAATTTTATACTCTAGTTTAACAAGCTCTATAACCTAGTACAAATAATTTTACACTAGAGTTGAACTAGCTCTATGACCTAGTACACATAATTTCGCACTAGAGTTGAACTAGCTCTACAGTCTAGTTGAAATAGTTTTACACTAGAGTTGAACTAGCTTTATAACCTAGTAAAAATAATTTTACTCTAGACTTGAACTATGTCTATAACCTAGTACAAATAATTTTACACTAGAGTTGAACTAGCTCTATGACCTAGTACAAATAATTTTACACTAGAGTTAAACTAGCTCTATTGGCTAGTTCAAATAATTTTACACTAGAGTTTAACTAGCTCTATAGGCTAGTTCAAATAATTTTACGCTACAGTTGAACTAGCTCTACAAGCTAGTTCAAATAATTTTACAATAGAGTTGTACCAGCTCTACAAGCTAGTTTAAATAATTTTACACTAGAGTTGAACTAGCTCTATAGGCTAGTTCAAAAGACTTTACACTGGATTTGAACTAGCTCTACAAGCTAGGTCAAATAATTTTACACTAGAGTTGAACTAACTCTATAACCTAGTACAAATAATTTTACACTAGAGTTGAGCTAGCTCTATAACCTAGCACAAATAATTTTACACTAGATTTGAACTAGCTCTATGACCTAGTACAAATAATTATATACTAGAGTTTAACAAGCTCTATAACCTAGTACAAATAATTTTACACTAGAGTTGAACTAGCTCGATGACCTAGTACAAATAATTTTGCACTAGAGTTGAACTAGCTCTACGGTCTAGTTGAAATAGTTTTACACTAGAGTTGAACTAGCTTTATAACCTAGTAAAAATAATTTTACACTAGACTTGAACTAGGTCTATAACCTAGTACAAATAATTTTACACTAGAGTTGAACTAGATCTATGACATAGTACACATAATTTTATACTCTAGTTGTACTACCTCTATAACCTAGTACAAATAATTTTACACTAGAGTTGAACTAGCTGTATAAGCTTGTTCAAATAATTTTACACTAGAGTTGAACTAGCTCTACAAGCTAGTTTAAATAATTTTACACTAGAGTTAAACTAGCTCTATATGCTAGTTCAAATAACTTTACACTAGATTTGAACTAGCTCTACAAGCTAGGTCAAATAATTTTACCCTAGAGTTGAACTTACTCTATAACCTAGTACAAGTATTTTACACTAGAGTTAAACTAGCTCTATAACCTAGTACAAATAATTTTACACTAGAGTTGAACTAGCTCTATGACCTAGTACAAATAATTTTATATACTAGAGTTGAACTAGCTATATAACCTAGTACAAATAATTTTACACTAGAGTTGAACTAGCTCTATGACCTAGTACAAATAATTTCAGACTAGAGTTGAACTAGCTCTATAGGCTAGTTCAAATAATTGTACACTAGAGTTGAACTAACTCTATAGGCTAGTTCGAATAATTTTACACTAGAGTTGAACTAGCTCTATAACCTAGTACAAATAATTTTACACTAGAGTTGAAATAGCTCTACAGGCTAGTTCAAATAGTTTTACTCTAATCTTGAACTACCTCTACAAGGTAGTTTAAATAATTTCACACTAGATTTAAACTAGCTCTATAACCTAGTACAAATAATTTTATTCTAGAGTTGAACTAGCTCTATAGTCTAGTTGAAATAGTTTTACACTAGAGTTGAACTACATCTATAACCTAGTAAAAATAATTTTACGCTGGAGTTGAACTAGCTCTATAACCTAGTACAAATAATTTTACACTAGAGTTGAACTAGCTGTATAAGCTAGTTCAAATAATTTTACACTAGAGTTGAACTAGCTCTACAAGCTAGTTTAAATAATTTTACACTAGAGTTAAACTAGCTCTATTTGCTAGTTCAAATAACTTTACATTAGATTTGAACTAGCTCTACAAGCTAGGTCAAATAATTTTACCCTAGAGTTGAACTTACTCTATAACCTAGTACAAGTATTTTACACTAGAGTTAAACTAGCTCTATAACCTAGTACAAATAATTTTACACTAGAGTTGAACTAGCTCTATGACCTAGTACAAATAATTTTATATACTAGAGTTGAACTAGCTATATAACCTAGTACAAATAATTTTACACTAGAGTTGAACTAGCTCTATGACCTAGTACAAATAATTTCAGACTAGAGTTGAACTAGCTCTATAGGCTAGTTCAAATAATTGTACACTAGAGTTGAAGTAACTCTATAGGCTAGTTCGAATAATTTTACACTAGAGTTGAACTAGCTCTATAACCTAGTACAAATAATTTTACACTAGAGTTTAAATAGCTCTACAGGCTAGTTCAAATAGTTTTACTCTAATCTTGAACTACCTCTACAAGGTAGTTTAAATAATTTCACACTAGATTTAAACTAGCTCTATAACCTAGTACAAATAATTTTATTCTAGAGTTGAACTAGCTCTATAGTCTAGTTGAAATAGTTTTACACTAGAGTTGAACTACATCTATAACCTAGTAAAAATAATTTTACGCTGGAGTTGAACTAGCTCTATAACCTAGTACAAATAATTTTACACTAGAGTTGAACTAGCTCTATGACCTAGTACAAATAATTTTACACTAGAGTTAAACTAGCTCTATAGGCTAGTTAAATAATTTTACACTAGAGTTTAACTAGCTCTATAGGCTAGTTCAAATATTTTTACACTACAGTTGAACTAGCTCTACAAGCTAGTTCAAATAATTTTACACTACAGTTGTACCAGCTCTTCAAGCTAGTTTAAATAATTTTACACTAGAGTTGAACTAGCTCTATAGGCTAGTTCAAATGACTTTACACTGGATTTGAACTAGCTCTACAAGCTAGATCAAATAATTTTACACTAGAGTTGAACTAACTCTATAACCTAGTACAAATAATTTTACACTAGAGTTGAGCTAGGTCTATAACCTAGTACAAAGAATTTTACACTAGAGTTGAACTAGCTCTATGACCTAGTACAAATAATTTTACACTAGAGTTTAACAAGCTCTATAACCTAGTACAAATAATTTTACACTAGAGTTAAACTAGCTCTATAACCTAGTACAAATAATTTTACACTAGAGTTGAACTAGCTCTATGACTTGGTCCAAATAATTTTATACTAGAGTTGAACTAGCTCCGTAACCTAGTACAAATAATTTTACACTAGTGTTGAACTAGCTCTATGACCTAGTACAAATAATTTTATACTAGAGTTTAACAAGCTCTATAACCTAGTACAAATAATTTTACACTAGAGTTAAACTAGCTCTATAACCTAGTACAAATAATTTTACACTAGAGTTGAACTAGCTCTATGACCTCGTACAAATAATTTTATACTAGAGTTGAACTAGCTCCGTAACCTAGTACAAATAATTTTACACTAGAGTTGAACTAGCTCTATGACCTAGTACAAATAATTTTAGACTAGAGTTCAACTAGCTCTATAGGCTTGTTCAAATAATTGTACACTAGAGTTGATGTAGCTCTATAGGCTAGTTTGAATAATTTTACACTACAGTTGAACTAGCTCTATAACCTAGTACAAATAATTTTACACTGGAGTTGAACTAGCTCTATAGGCTAGTTCAAATAGTTTTACTCTAATCTTGAACTACCTCTACAAGGTAGTTTAAATAATTTCACACTAGATTTGAACTACCCCTATAACCTAGTACAAATAATTTTACACTAGAGTTGAACTAGCTCTATAGTCTAGTTGAAATAGTTTTACACCAGAGTTGAACTACATCTATAACCTAGTAAAAATAATTTTACACTAGAGTTGAACTAGCTCTATAACCTAGTACAAATAATTTTACACCAGAGTTGAACTAGCTCTATGACCTAGTACAAATAATTTTACACTAGAGTTAAACAAGCTCTATAGGCTAGTTCAAATAATTTTACACTAGAGTTTAACTAGCTTTATAGGCTAGTTCAAATAATTTTACACTACAGTTGAACTAGCTGTACAAGCTAGTTCAAATAATTTTACAATAGAGTTGTACGAGCTCTAAAACCTAGTGTAAATAATTTTACACTAGAGTTGAACAAGCTCTATAGGCTAGTTCAAATGACTTTACACTGGATTTGAACTAGCTCTACAAGCTAGGTCAAATAATTTTACACTAGAGTTGAACTAACTCTATAACCTAGTACAAATAATTTTACACTAGAGTTCAGCTAGCTCTATAACCTAGTACAAATAATTTTACACTAGATTTGAACTAGCTCTATGACCTAGTACAAATAATTTTATACTAGAGTTTAACAAGCTCTATAACCTAGTACAAATAATTTTACACTAGAGTTGAACTAGCTCTATGACCTAGTACAAATAATTTCGCACTAGAGTTGAACTAGCTCCACAGTCTAGTTGAAATAGTTTTACAGTAGAGTTGAACTAGCTTTATAACCTAGTAAAAATAATTTTACTCTAGACTTGAACTAGGTCTATAACCTAGTACAAATAATTTTACACTAGAGTTGAACTAGCTCTATGACCTAGTACAAATAATTTTACACTAGAGTTAAACTAGCTCTATAGGCTAGTTCAAATAATTTTACACTAGAGTTTAACTAGCTCTATAGGCTAGTTCAAATAATTTTACGCTACAGTTGAACTAGCTCTACAAGCTAGTTCAAATAATTTTACACTAGAGTTGTACCAGCTCTACAAGCTAGTTTAAATAATTTTACACTAGAGTTGAACTAGCTCTATAGGCTAGTTCAAATGACTTTACACTGGATTTGAACTAGCTCTACAAGCTGGGTCAAATAATTTTACACTAGAGTTGAACTAACTCTATAACCTAGTACAAATAATTTTACACTAGAGTTGAGCTAGCTCTATAACCTAGTACAAATAATTTTACACTAGATTTGAACTAGCTCTATGACCTAGTACAAATAATTATATACTAGAGTTTAACAAGCTCTATAAGCTAGTACAAATAATTTTACACTAGAGTTGAACTAGCTCTATGACCTAGTACAAATAATTTTGCACTAGAGTTGAACTAGCTCTACAGTCTAGTTGAAATAGTTTTACACTAGAGTTGAACTAGCTTTATAACCTAGTAAAAATAATTTTACACTAGACTTGAACTAGGTCTAAAACCTAGTGCAAATAATTTTACACTAGAGTTGAACTAGCTCTACGACCTAGTACACATAATTTTATACTTGAGTTGTACTACCTCTATAACCTAGTACAAATAATTTTACACTAGAGTTGAACTAGCTGTATAAGCTAGTTCAAATAATTTTACACTAGAGTTGAACTAGCTCTACAAGCTAGTTTAAATAATTTTACACTAGAGTTAAACTAGCTCTATATGCTAGTTCAAATAACTTTACACTAGATTTGAACTAGCTCTACAAGCTAGGTCAAATAATTTTACCCTAGAGTTGAACTAACTCTATAACCTAGTACAAGTATTTTACACTAGAGTTAAACTAGCTCTATAACCTAGTACAAATAATTTTACACTAGAGTTGAACTTACTCTATGACCTAGTACAAATAATTTTATACTAGAGTTGAACTAGCTCTATAACTTAGTACAAATAATTTTACACTAGAGTTGAACTAGCTAATGACCTAGTACAAATAATTTTACACTAGTGTTGAACTAGCTCTATAGGCTAGTTCAAATAATTGTACACTAGAGTTGAACTAGCTCTATAGGCTAGTTCAAATAATTTTACAGTAGAGTTGAACTAGCTCTATAACCTAGCACAAATAATTTTACAGTAGAGTTGAACTAGCTTTACAAGCTAGTTCAAATAAGTTTACACTAAAGTTGAACTAGCTCTATAGGCTAGTTCAAATAGTATTACTCTAATCTTGAACTACCTCTACAAGGTAGTTTAAATAATTTTACACTAGATTTGAACTAGCTCTATAACCTAGTACAAATAATTTTAAAGTAGAGTTAAATTAGCTCTACAAGCAAGTTCAAATAATTTTACACTAGAGTTGAACTAGCTCTATAGTCTAGTGAAATAGTTTTACACTAGAGTTGAACTAGCTCTATAACCTAGTAAAAATAATTTTACACTAGAGTTGAACTAGCTCTATAACCTAGTACAAATAATTTTACACTAGAGTTGAACTAGCTCTATGACCTAGTACACATAATTTTATACTAGAGTTAAACAAGCTCTATATGCTAGTTCAAATAATTTTACACTAGATTTTAACTAGCTCTATAGGCTAGTTCAAATAATTTTACACTACACTTGAACTAGCTCTACAAGCTAGTTCAAATAATTTTACACTAGAGTTGTACCAGCTCTACAAGCTACTTTAAATAATTTTACACTAGAACTGAACTAGCTCTATAGGCTAGTTTCAAATAATTGTACACTGGATTTGAACTAGCTCTACAAGCCAGGTCAAATAATTTTACACTAGAGTTGAACTAACTCTATAACCTAGTACAAATAATTTTACACTAGAGTTGAGCTAGCTCTATAACCTAGTACAAATAATTTTACAGTAGAGTTGAACTAGCTGTATAGGCTAGGTCAAATAATTTTACACTAGTGTTGAACTAGCTCTATAGGCTAGTTCAAATAATTGTACACTAGAGTTGAACTAGCTCTATAGGCTAGTTCAAATAATTTTACAGTAGAGTTGAACTAGCTCTATAACCTAGCACAAATAATTTTACAGTAGAGTTGAACTAGCTTTACAAGCTAGTTCAAATAAGTTTACACTAAAGTTGAACTAGCTCTATAGGCTAGTTCAAATAGTATTACTCTAATCTTGAACTACCTCTACAAGGTAGTTTAAATAATTTTACACTAGATTTGAACTAGCTCTATAACCTAGTACAAATAATTTTAAAGTAGAGTTAAATTAGCTCTACAAGCAAGTTCAAATAATTTTACACTAGAGTTGAACTAGCTCTATAGTCTAGTGAAATAGTTTTACACTAGAGTTGAACTAGCTCTATAACCTAGTAAAAATAATTTTACACTAGAGTTGAACTAGCTCTATAACCTAGTACAAATAATTTTACACTAGAGTTGAACTAGCTCTATAACCTAGTACACATAATTTTATACTAGAGTTAAACTAACTCTATAGGCTAGTTCAAATAATTTTACACTAGATTTTAACTAGCTCTATAGGCTAGTTCAAATAATTTTACACTACACTTGAACTAGCTCTACAAGCTAGTTTAAATAATTTTACACTAGAGTTGTACCAGCTCTACAAGCTACTTTAAATAATTTTACACTAGAACTGAACTAGCTCTATAGGCTAGTTTAAAATAATTGTACACTGGATTTGAACTAGCTCTACAAGCCAGGTCAAATAATTTTACACTAGAGTTGAACTAACTCTATAACCTAGTACAAATAATTTTACACTAGAGTTGAGCTAGCTCTATAACCTAGTACAAATAATTTTACAGTAGAGTTGAACTAGCTGTATAGGCTAGGTCAAATAATTTTACACTAGTGTTGAACTAGCTCTATAGGCTAGTTCAAATAATTTTACACTAGAGTTGAACTAGCTCTACAAGCTAGTTCAAATAATTTTACACTAGAGTTGAACCAGCTCTACAAGCTAGTTTAAATAATTTTACACTAGAGTTGTACCAGCTCTACAAGCTAGTTTAAATAATTTACAATAGAGTTGAACTAGCTCTAGGTGCTAGTTCAAATAACTTTACACTAGATTTGAACTAGCTCTACAAGCTAGGCCAAATAATTTTACACTAGAGTTGAACTAGCTCTATAACCTAGTACAAATAATTTTACACTAGAGTTGAACTAGCTCTATGACCTAGTACACATAATTTTATACTAGAGTTAAACTAGCTCTATAGGCTAGTTCAAATAATTTTACACTAGATTTTAACTAGCTCTATAGGCTAGTTCAAATAATTTTACACTACACTTGAACTAGCTCTACAAGCTAGTTCAAATAATTTTACACTAGAGTTGTACCAGCTCTACAAGCTACTTTAAATAATTTTACACTAGAACTGAACTAGCTCTATAGGCTAGTTTCAAATAATTGTACACTGGATTTGAACTAGCTCTACAAGCCAGGTCAAATAATTTTACACTAGAGTTGAACTAACTCTATAACCTAGTACAAATAATTTTACACTAGAGTTGAGCTAGCTCTATAACCTAGTACAAATAATTTTACAGTAGAGTTGAACTAGCTGTATAGGCTAGGTCAAATAATTTTACACTAGTGTTGAACTAGCTCTATAGGCTAGTTCAAATAATTGTACACTAGAGTTGAACTAGCTCTATAGGCTAGTTCAAATAATTTTACAGTAGAGTTGAACTAGCTCTATAACCTAGCACAAATAATTTTACAGTAGAGTTGAACTAGCTTTACAAGCTAGTTCAAATAAGTTTACACTAAAGTTGAACTAGCTCTATAGGCTAGTTCAAATAGTATTACTCTAATCTTGAACTACCTCTACAAGGTAGTTTAAATAATTTTACACTAGATTTGAACTAGCTCTATAACCTAGTACAAATAATTTTAAAGTAGAGTTAAATTAGCTCTATAAGCAAGTTCAAATAATTTTACACTAGAGTTGAACTAGCTCTATAGTCTAGTGAAATAGTTTTACACTAGAGTTGAACTAGCTCTATAACCTAGTAAAAATAATTTTACACTAGAGTTGAACTAGCTCTATAACCTAGTACAAATAATTTTACACTAGAGTTGAACTAGCTCTATAACCTAGTACACATAATTTTATACTAGAGTTAAACTAGCTCTATAGGCTAGTTCAAATAATTTTACACTAGATTTTAACTAGCTCTATAGGCTAGTTCAAATAATTTTACACTACACTTGAACTAGCTCTACAAGCTAGTTCAAATAATTTTACACTAGAGTTGTACCAGCTCTACAAGCTACTTTAAATAAGTTTACACTAGAACTGAACTAGCTCTATAGGCTAGTTTAAAATAATTGTACACTGGATTTGAACTAGCTCTACAAGCCAGGTCAAATAATTTTACACTAGAGTTGAACTAACTCTATAACCTAGTACAAATAATTTTACACTAGAGTTGAGCTAGCTCTATAACCTAGTACAAATAATTTTACAGTAGAGTTGAACTAGCTGTATAGGCTAGGTCAAATAATTTGACACTAGTGTTGAACTAGCTCTATAGGCTAGTTCAAATAATTTTACACTAGAGTTGAACTAGCTCTACAAGCTAGTTCAAATAATTTTACACTAGAGTTGAACCAGCTCTACAAGCTAGTTTAAATAATTTTACACTAGAGTTGTACCAGCTCTACAAGCTAGTTTAAATAATTTACAATAGAGTTGAACTAGCTCTAGGTGCTAGTTCAAATAACTTTACACTAGATTTGAACTAGCTCTACAAGCTAGGCCAAATAATTTTACACTAGAGTTGAACTAGCTCTATAACCTAGTACAAATAATTTTACACTAGAGTTGAACTAGCTCTATGACCTAGTACACATAATTTTATACTAGAGTTAAACTAGCTCTATAGGCTAGTTCAAATAATTTTACACTAGATTTTAAGTAGCTCTATAGGCTAGTTCAAATAATTTTACACTACACTTGAACTAGCTCTACAAGCTAGTTCAAATAATTTTACACTAGAGTTGTACCAGCTCTACAAGCTACTTTAAATAATTTTACACTAGAACTGAACTAGCTATATAGGCTAGTTTCAAATAATTGTACACTGGATTTGAACTAGCTCTACAAGCCAGGTCAAATAATTTTACACTAGAGTTGAACTAACTCTATAACCTAGTACAAATAATTTTACACTAGAGTTGAGCTAGCTCTATAACCTAGTACAAATAATTTTACAGTAGAGTTGAACTAGCTGTATAGGCTAGGTCAAATAATTTTACACTAGTGTTGAACTAGCTCTATAGGCTAGTTCAAATAATTGTACACTAGAGTTGAACTAGCTCTATAGGCTAGTTCAAATAATTTTACAGTAGAGTTGAACTAGCTCTATAACCTAGCACAAATAATTTTACAGTAGAGTTGAACTAGCTTTACAAGCTAGTTCAAATAAGTTTACACTAAAGTTGAACTAGCTCTATAGGCTAGTTCAAATAGTATTACTCTAATCTTGAACTACCTCTACAAGGTAGTTTAAATAATTTTACACTAGATTTGAACTAGCTCTATAACCTAGTACAAATAATTTTAAAGTAGAGTTAAATTAGCTCTACAAGCAAGTTCAAATAATTTTACACTAGAGTTGAACTAGCTCTATAGTCTAGTGAAATAGTTTTACACTAGAGTTGAACTAGCTCTATAACCTAGTAAAAATAATTTTACACTAGAGTTGAACTAGCTCTATAACCTAGTACAAATAATTTTACACTAGAGTTGAACTAGCTCTATGACCTAGTACACATAATTTTATACTAGAGTTAAACTAGCTCTATAGGCTAGTTCAAATAATTTTACACTAGATTTTAACTAGCTCTATAGGCTAGTTCAAATAATTTTACACTACACTTGAACTAGCTCTACAATCTAGTTCAAATAATTTTACACTAGAGTTGTACCAGCTCTACAAGCTACTTTAAATAATTTTACACTAGAACTGAACTAGCTCTATAGGCTAGTTTCAAATAATTGTACACTGGATTTGAACTAGCTCTACAAGCCAGGTCAAATAATTTTACACTAGAGTTGAACTAACTCTATAACCTAGTACAAATAATTTTACACTAGAGTTGAGCTAGCTCTATAACCTAGTACAAATAATTTTACAGTAGAGTTGAACTAGCTGTATAGGCTAGGTCAAATAATTTTACACTAGTGTTGAACTAGATCTATAGGCTAGTTCAAATAATTTTACACTAGAGTTGAACTAGCTCTACAAGCTAGTTCAAATAATTTTACACTAGAGTTGAACCAGCTCTACAAGCTAGTTTAAATAATTTTACACTAGAGTTGTACCAGCTCTACAAGCTAGTTTAAATAATTTACAATAGAGTTGAACTAGCTCTAGGTGCTAGTTCAAATAACTTTACACTAGATTTGAACTAGCTCTACAAGCTAGGCCAAATAATTTTACACTAGAGTTGAACTAGTTCTATAACCTAGTACAAATAATTTTACACTAGAGTTAAACTAGCTCTATAACCTAGTACAAATAATTTTACACTAGAGTTGAACTAGCTCTATGACCTAGTACAAATAATTTTATACTAGAGCTGAACTAGATCTGTAACCTAGTACAAGTAATTTTACACTAGAGTTGAACTAGCTCTATGACCTAGTACAAATAATTTTAGACTAGACTTGAACTAGCTCTATAGGCTAGTTCAAATAATTGTACACTAGAGTTGAAGTAGCTCTATAGGCTAGTTCGAATAATTTTACACTAGAGTTGAACTAGCTCTATAATCTACTACAAATAATTTTACACTAGAGTTGAACTAGCTCTACAGGCTAGTTCAAATAGTTTTACTCTAATCTTGAACTACCTCTACAAAGTAGTTTTAATAATTTCACACTAGATTTGCACTAGCTCTATAACCTAGTACAAATAATTTTACAATAGAGTTGAACTAGCTCTATAGTCTAGTTGAAATAGTTACTAGAGTTGAACTAGCTCTATAACCTAGTAAAAATAATTTTACACTAGAGTTGAACTAGCTCTATAACCTATTACAAATAATTTTACACTAGAGTTGTATTAGCTCTATGACCTAGTACAAATAATTTTACACTAGAGTTAAACTAGCTCTATAGGCTAGTTCAAATATATTTACACTAGAGTTTAACTAGCTCTATAGGCTAGGTCAAATAATTTTACACTACAGTTGAACTAGCTCTACAAGCTAGTTCAAATAATTTTACACTAGAGTTGTACCAGCTCTACAAGCTAGTTTAAATAATTTTACACTAGAGTTGAACTAGCTCTATAGGCTAGTTCAAATAACTTTACACTGGATTTGAACTAGCTCTACAAGCTAGGTCAAATAATTTTACACTTGAGTTGAACTAGCTCTATGACCTAGTACAAATAATTTTATACTAGAGTTTAACAAGCTCTATAACCTAGTACAAATAATTTTACACTAGAGTTGAACTAGCTCTATGACCTAGTACAAACAATTTTACACGAGAGTTGAACTAGCTCTACAGTCTAGTTGAAATAGTTTTACACTAGAGTTGAACTAGCTTTATAACCTAGTAAAAATAATTCTACACCAGAGTTGAACTAGGTCTATAACCTAGTACAAATAAATTTACACTAGAGTTGAACTAGCTCTACGACCTAGTACACATAATTTTAAACTTGAGTTGTACTAGCTCTATAACCTAGTACAAGTAATTTTACACTAGAGTTGAACTAGCTCTATGACCTGGTACAAATAATTTTACACTAGAGTTGAACTAGCTATATAAGCTAGTTCAAATAATTTTACACTAGAGTTGAACTAGCTCTATAGGCTAGTTCAAATAATTTTACACTAGAGTTGAACTCGCACTACAAGCTAGTTCAAACAATTTGACACTAGAGTTGAACTAGCTCTACAAGCTAGTTCAAATAATTTTACACTAGAGTTGTACCAGCTCTACAAGCTAGTTTAAATAATTTTACACTAGAGTTGAACTAGCTCTATATGCTAGTTCAAATAACTTTACACTAGATTTGAACTAGCTCTACAAGCTAGGTCAAGTAATTTTACACTAGAGTTGAACTAGCTCTATAACCTAGTACAAATAATTTTACAGTAGAGTTAAACTAGGTCTATAACCTAGTACAAATAATTTTACACTAGAGTTGAGCTAGCTCTATGACCTAGTACAAATAATTTTATACTAAAGTTGAACTAGCTCTATAACCTAGTACAAATAATTTTACACTAGAGTTGAACTAGTTCTATAACCTAGTACAAATAATTTTACAGTAGAGTTGAACTAGCTCTACAAGCTAGTTCAAATAAATTTACACTAAAGTTGAACTAGCTCTACGGCTAGTTCAAATAGTATTACTCTAATCTTGAACTACCTCTACAAGGTAGTTTAAATAATTTTACACTAGATTTGAACTAGCTCTATAACCTAGTACAAATAATTTTAAAGTAGAACTAGCTCTATAATCTAGTGAAATAGTGTTACACTAGAGTTGAACTAGTTCTATAACCTAGTAAAAAAAATTTACACTAGAGTTGAACTACCTCTATAACCTAGTACAAATAATTTTACACTAGAGTTGAACTAGCTCTATGACCTAGTACACATAATTTTATACTTCAGTTGTACTAGCTCTATAACCTAGTACAAATAATTTTACACTAGAGTTGAACTAGCTCTATGACCTAGTACAAATAATTTTACACTAGAGTTAAACTAGCTCTATGACCTAGTACAAATAATTTTACACTAGAGTTGAACTAGCTCTATAGGCTAGTTCAAATAATTTTACACTAGAGTTGAACTCGCTCTACAAGCTAGTTCAAATAATTTGACACTAGAGTTGAACTAGCTCTACAAGCTAGTTCAAATAATTGTACACTAGAGTTGTACCAGCTCTACAAGCTAGTTTAAATAATTTTACACTAGAGTTGAACTAGCTCTACGACCTAGTACACATAATTTTATACTTGAGTTATACTAGCTCTATAACCTAGTACAAATAATTTTACACTAGAGTTGAACTAGCTCGATGACCTAGTACAAATAATTTTACACTAGAGTTGAACTAGCTGTATAAGCTAGTTCAAATAATTTTACACTAGAGTTGAACTAGCTCTACAAGCTAGTTTAAATAATTTTACACTAGAGTTGAACTAGCTCTATATGCTAGTTCAAATAACTTTACACTAGATTTGAACTAGCTCTACAAGCCAGGTCAAATAATTTTACAGTAGAGTTGAACTAGCTCTATAAACTAGCACAAATAATTTTACAGTAGAGTTGAACTAGCTTTACAAGCTAGTTCAAATAAGTTTACACTAAAGTTGAACTAGCTCTATAGGCTAGTTCAAATAGTATTACTCTAATCTTGAACTACCTCTACAAGGTAGTTCAAATAATTTTACACTAGATTTGAACTAGATCTATAACCTAGTACAAATAATTTTAAAGTAGAGTTAAACTAGCTCTACAAGCTAGTTCAAATAATTTTACACTAGAGTTGAACTAGCTCTATAGTCTAGTGAAATAGTTTTACACTAGAGTTGAACTAGCTCTATAACCTAGTAAAAATAATTTTACACTAGAGTTGAACTAGCTCTATAACCTAGTACAAATAATTATACACTAGAGTTGAACTAGCTCTATGACCTAGTACACATAATTTTATACTAGAGTTAAACTAGCTCTATAGGCTAGTTCAAACAATTTTACACTAGAGTTTAACTAGCTCTATAGGTTTGTTCAAATAATTTTACACTACACTTGAACTAGCTCTACAAGCTAGTTCAAATAATTTTACACTAGAGTTGTACCAGCTCTACAAGCTAGTTTAAATAATTTTACACTAGAACTGAACTAGCTCTATAGGCTAGTTACAAATAATTGTACACTGGATTTGAACTAGCTCTACAAGCCAGGTCAAATAATTTTACAATAGAGTTGAACTAACTCTATAACCTAGTACAAATAATTTTACACTAAAGTTGAGCTAGCTCTATAACCTAGTACAAATAATTTTACAGTAGAGTTGAACTAGCTGTATAGGCTAGGTCAAATAATTTTACACTAGTGTTGAACTAGCTCTATAGGCTAGTTCAAATAATTTTACACTAGAGTTGAACTAGCTCTACAAGCTAGTTCAAATAATTTTACACTAGAGTTGAACCAGCTCTACAAGCTTGTTTAAATAACTTTACACTAGAGTTGTACCAGCTCTACAAGCTAGTTTAAATAATTTACAATAGAGTTGAACTAGCTCTAGGTGCTAGTTCAAATAACTTTACACTAGATTTGAACTAGCTCTACAAGCTAGGCCAAATAATTTTACACTAGAGTTGAACTAGTTCTATAACCTAGTACAAATAATTTTACACTAGAGTTAAACTAGCTCTATAACCTAGTACAAATAATTTTACACTAGAGTTGAACTAGCTCTATGACCTAGTACAAATAATTTTATACTAGAGCTGAACTAGATCTGTAACCTAGTACAAGTAATTTTACACTAGAGTTGAACTAGCTCTATGACGTAGTACAAATAATTTTAGACTAGACTTGAACTAGCTCTATAGGCTAGTTCAAATAATTGTACACTAGAGTTGAAGTAGCTCTATAGGCTAGTTCGAATAATTTTACACTAGAGTTGAACTAGCTCTATAACCTACTACAAATAATTTTACACTAGAGTTGAACTAGCTCTACAGGCTAGTTCAAATAGTTTTACTCTAATTTTGAACTACCTCTACAAAGTAGTTTAAATAATTTCACACTAGATTTGCACTAGCTCTATAACCTAGTACAAATAATTTTACACTAGAATTGAACTAGCTCTATAGTCTAGTTGAAATAGTTTTACACTAGAGTTGAACTAGCTCTATAACCTAGTAAAAATAATTTTACACTAGAGTTGAACTAGCTCTATAACCTAGTACAAATAATTTTACACTAGAGTTGTATTAGCTCTATGACCTAGTACAAATAATTTTACACTAGAGATAAACTAGCTCTATAGGCTAGTTCAAATATATTTACACTAGAGTTTAACTAGCTCTATAGGCTAGTTAAAATAATTTTACACTACAGTTGAACTAGCTCTACAAGCTAGTTCAAATAATTTTACACTAGAGTTGTACCAGCTCTACAAGCTAGTTTAAATAATTTTACACTAGAGTTGAACTAGCTCTATAGGCTAGTTCAAATAACTTTACACTGGATTTGAACTAGCTCTACAAGCTAGGTCAAATAATTTTACACTTGAGTTGAACTAGCTCTATGACCTAGTACAAATAATTTTATACTAGAGTTTAACAAGCTCTATAACCTAGTACAAATAATTTTACACTAGAGTTGAGCTAGCTCTATAACCTAGTACAAATAATTTTACAGTAGAGTTGAACTAGCTGTATAGGCTAGGTCAAATAATTTTACACTAGTGTTGAACTAGCTCTATAGGCTAGTTCAAATAATTGTACACTAGAGTTGAACTAGCTCTATAGGCTAGTTCAAATAATTTTACAGTAGAGTTGAACTAGCTCTATAACCTAGCACAAATAATTTTACAGTAGAGTTGAACTAGCTTTACAAGCTAGTTCAAATAAGTTTACACTAAAGTTGAACTAGCTCTATAGGCTAGTTCAAATAGTATTACTCTAATCTTGAACTACCTCTACAAGGTAGTTTAAATAATTTTACACTAGATTTGAACTAGCTCTATAACCTAGTACAAATAATTTTAAAGTAGAGTTAAATTAGCTCTACAAGCAAGTTCAAATAATTTTACACTAGAGTTGAACTAGCTCTATAGTCTAGTGAAATAGTTTTACACTAGAGTTGAACTAGCTCTATAACCTAGTAAAAATAATTTTACACTAGAGTTGAACTAGCTCTATAACCTTGTACAAATAATTTTACACTAGAGTTGAACTAGCTCTATAACCTAGTACACATAATTTTATACTAGAGTTAAACTAGCTCTATAGGCTAGTTCAAATAATTTTACACTAGATTTTAACTAGCTCTATAGGCTAGTTCAAATAATTTTACACTACACTTGAACTAGCTCTACAAGCTAGTTCAAATAATTTTACACTAGAGTTGTACCAGCTCTACAAGCTACTTTAAATAAGTTTACACTAGAACTGAACTAGCTCTATAGGCTAGTTTAAAATAATTGTACACTGGATTTGAACTAGCTCTACAAGCCAGGTCAAATAATTTTACACTAGAGTTGAACTAACTCTATAACCTAGTACAAATAATTTTACACTAGAGTTGAGCTAGCTCTATAACCTAGTACAAATAATTTTACAGTAGAGTTGAACTAGCTGTATAGGCTAGGTCAAATAATTTGACACTAGTGTTGAACTAGCTCTATAGGCTAGTTCAAATAATTTTACACTAGAGTTGAACTAGCTCTACAAGCTAGTTCAAATAATTTTACACTAGAGTTGAACCAGCTCTACAAGCTAGTTTAAATAATTTTACACTAGAGTTGTACCAGCTCTACAAGCTAGTTTAAATAATTTACAATAGAGTTGAACTAGCTCTAGGTGCTAGTTCAAATAACTTTACACTAGATTTGAACTAGCTCTACAAGCTAGGCCAAATAATTTTACACTAGAGTTGAACTAGCTCTATAACCTAGTACAAATAATTTTACACTAGAGTTGAACTAGCTCTATGACCTAGTACACATAATTTTATACTAGGGTTAAACTAGCTCTATAGGCTAGTTCAAATAATTTTACACTAGATTTTAAGTAGCTCTATAGGCTAGTTCAAATAATTTTACACTACACTTGAACTAGCTCTACAAGCTAGTTCAAATAATTTTACACTAGAGTTGTACCAGCTCTACAAGCTACTTTAAATAATTTTACACTAGAACTGAACTAGCTATATAGGCTAGTTTCAAATAATTGTACACTGGATTTGAACTAGCTCTACAAGCAAGGTCAAATAATTTTACACTAGAGTTGAACTAACTCTATAACCTAGTACAAATAATTTTACACTAGAGTTGAGCTAGCTCTATAACCTAGTACAAATAATTTTACAGTAGAGTTGAACTAGCTGTATAGGCTAGGTCAAATAATTTTACACTAGTGTTGAACTAGCTCTATAGGCTAGTTCAAATAATTGTACACTAGAGTTGAACTAGCTCTATAGGCTAGTTCAAATAATTTTACAGTAGAGTTGAACTAGCTCTATAACCTAGCACAAATAATTTTACAGTAGAGTTGAACTAGCTTTACAAGCTAGTTCAAATAAGTTTACACTAAAGTTGAACTAGCTCTATAGGCTAGTTCAAATAGTATTACTCTAATCTTGAACTACCTCTACAAGGTAGTTTAAATAATTTTACACTAGATTTGAACTAGCTCTATAACCTAGTACAAATAATTTTAAAGTAGAGTTAAATTAGCTCTACAAGCAAGTTCAAATAATTTTACACTAGAGTTGAACTAGCTCTATAGTCTAGTGAAATAGTTTTACACTAGAGTTGAACTAGCTCTATAACCTAGTAAAAATAATTTTACACTAGAGTTGAACTAGCTCTATAACCTAGTACAAATAATTTTACACTAGAGTTGAACTAGCTCTATGACCTAGTACACATAATTTTATACTAGAGTTAAACTAGCTCTATAGGCTAGTTCAAATAATTTTACACTAGATTTTAACTAGCTCTATAGGCTAGTTCAAATAATTTTACACTACACTTGAACTAGCTCTACAAGCTAGTTCAAATAATTTTACACTAGAGTTGTACCAGCTCTACAAGCTACTTTAAATAATTTTACACTAGAACTGAACTAGCTCTATAGGCTAGTTTCAAATAATTGTACACTGGATTTGAACTAGCTCTACAAGCCAGGTCAAATAATTTTACACTAGAGTTGAACTAACTCTATAACCTAGTACAAATAATTTTACACTAGAGTTGAGCTAGCTCTATAACCTAGTACAAATAATTTTACAGTAGAGTTGAACTAGCTGTATAGGCTAGGTCAAATAATTTTACACTAGTGTTGAACTAGCTCTATAGGCTAGTTCAAATAATTTTACACTAGAGTTGAACTAGCTCTACAAGCTAGTTCAAATAATTTTACACTAGAGTTGAACCAGCTCTACAAGCTAGTTTAAATAATTTTACACTAGAGTTGTACCAGCTCTACAAGCTAGTTTAAATAATTTACAATAGAGTTGAACTAGCTCTAGGTGCTAGTTCAAATAACTTTACACTAGATTTGAACTAGCTCTACAAGCTAGGCCAAATAATTTTACACTAGAGTTGAACTAGTTCTATAACCTAGTACAAATAATTTTACACTAGAGTTAAACTAGCTCTATAACCCAGTACAAATAATTTTACACTAGAGTTGAACTAGCTCTATGACCTAGTACAAATAATTTTATACTAGAGCTGAACTAGATCTGTAACCTAGTACAAGTAATTTTACACTAGAGTTGAACTAGCTCTATGACCTAGTACAAATAATTTTAGACTAGACTTGAACTAGCTCTATAGGCTAGTTCAAATAATTGTACACTAGAGTTGAAGTAGCTCTATAGGCTAGTTCGAATAATTTTACACTAGAGTTGAACTAGCTCTATAACCTACTACAAATAATTTTACACTAGAGTTGAACTAGCTCTACAGGCTAGTTCAAATAGTTTTACTCTAATTTTGAACTACCTCTACAAAGTAGTTTAAATAATTTCACACTAGATTTGCACTAGCTCTATAACCTAGTACAAATAATTTTACACTAGAATTGAACTAGCTCTATAGTCTAGTTGAAATAGTTTTACACTAGAGTTGAACTAACTCTATAACCTAGTAAAAATAATTTTACACTAGAGTTGAACTAGCTCTATAACCTAGTACAAATAATTTTACACTAGAGTTGTATTAGCTCTATGACCTAGTACAAATAATTTTACACTAGAGATAAACTAGCTCTATAGGCTAGTTCAAATATATTTACACTAGAGTTTAACTAGCTCTATAGGCTAGTTAAAATAATTTTACACTACAGTTGAACTAGCTCTACAAGCTAGTTCAAATAATTTTACACTAGAGTTGTACCAGCTCTACAAGCTAGTTTAAATAATTTTACACTAGAGTTGAACTAGCTCTATAGGCTAGTTCAAATAACTTTACACTGGATTTGAACTAGCTCTACAAGCTAGGTCAAATAATTTTACACTTGAGTTGAACTAGCTCTATGACCTAGTACAAATAATTTTATACTAGAGTTTAACAAGCTCTATAACCTAGTACAAATAATTTTACACTAGAGTTGAGCTAGCTCTATAACCTAGTACAAATAATTTTACAGTAGAGTTGAACTAGCTGTATAGGCTAGGTCAAATAATTTTACACTAGTGTTGAACTAGCTCTATAGGCTAGTTCAAATAATTGTACACTAGAGTTGAACTAGCTCTATAGGCTAGTTCAAATAATTTTACAGTAGAGTTGAACTAGCTCTATAACCTAGCACAAATAATTTTACAGTAGAGTTGAACTAGCTTTACAAGCTAGTTCAAATAAGTTTACACTAAAGTTGAACTAGCTCTATAGGCTAGTTCAAATAGTATTACTCTAATCTTGAACTACCTCTACAAGGTAGTTTAAATAATTTTACACTAGATTTGAACTAGCTCTATAACCTAGTACAAATAATTTTAAAGTAGAGTTAAATTAGCTCTACAAGCAAGTTCAAATAATTTTACACTAGAGTTGAACTAGCTCTATAGTCTAGTGAAATAGTTTTACACTAGAGTTGAACTAGCTCTATAACCTAGTAAAAATAATTTTACACTAGAGTTGAACTAGCTCTATAACCTAGTACAAATAATTTTACACTAGAGTTGAACTAGCTCTATAACCTAGTACACATAATTTTATACTAGAGTTAAACTAGCTCTATAGGCTAGTTCAAATAATTTTACACTAGATTTTAACTAGCTCTATAGGCTAGTTCAAATAATTTTACACTACACTTGAACTAGCTCTACAAGCTAGTTCAAATAATTTTACACTAGAGTTGTACCAGCTCTACAAGCTACTTTAAATAAGTTTACACTAGAACTGAACTAGCTCTATAGGCTAGTTTAAAATAATTGTACACTTGATTCGAACTAGCTCTACAAGCCAGGTCAAATAATTTTACACTAGAGTTGAACTAACTCTATAACCTAGTACAAATAATTTTACACTAGAGTTGAGCTAGCTCTATAACCTAGTACAAATAATTTTACAGTAGAGTTGAACTAGCTGTATAGGCTAGGTCAAATAATTTGACACTAGTGTTGAACTAGCTCTATAGGCTAGTTCAAATAATTTTACACTAGAGTTGAACTAGCTCTACAAGCTAGTTCAAATAATTTTACACTAGAGTTGAACCAGCTCTACAAGCTAGTTTAAATAATTTTACACTAGAGTTGTACCAGCTCTACAAGCTAGTTTAAATAATTTACAATAGAGTTGAACTAGCTCTAGGTGCTAGTTCAAATAACTTTACACTAGATTTGAACTAGCTCTACAAGCTAGGCCAAATAATTTTACACTAGAGTTGAACTAGCTCTATAACCTAGTACAAATAATTTTACACTAGAGTTGAACTAGCTCTATGACCTAGTACACATAATTTTATACTAGAGTTAAACTAGCTCTATAGGCTAGTTCAAATAATTTTACACTAGATTTTAAGTAGCTCTATAGGCTAGTTCAAATAATTTTACACTACACTTGAACTAGCTCTACAAGCTAGTTCAAATAATTTTACACTAGAGTTGTACCAGCTCTACAAGCTACTTTAAATAATTTTACACTAGAACTGAACTAGCTATATAGGCTAGTTTCAAATAATTGTACACTGGATTTGAACTAGCTCTACAAGCCAGGTCAAATAATTTTACACTAGAGTTGAACTAACTCTATAACCTAGTACAAATAATTTTACACTAGAGTTGAGCTAGCTCTATAACCTAGTACAAATAATTTTACAGTAGAGTTGAACTAGCTGTATAGGCTAGGTCAAATAATTTTACACTAGTGTTGAACTAGCTCTATAGGCTAGTTCAAATAATTGTACACTAGAGTTGAACTAGCTCTATAGGCTAGTTCAAATAATTTTACAGTAGAGTTGAACTAGCTCTATAACCTAGCACAAATAATTTTACAGTAGAGTTGAACTAGCTTTACAAGCCAGTTCAAATAAGTTTACACTAAAGTTGAACTAGCTCTATAGGCTAGTTCAAATAGTATTACTCTAATCTTGAACTACCTCTACAAGGTAGTTTAAATAATTTTACACTAGATTTGAACTAGCTCTATAACCTAGTACAAATAATTTTAAAGTAGAGTTAAATTAGCTCTACAAGCAAGTTCAAATAATTTTACACTAGAGTTGAACTAGCTCTATAGTCTAGTGAAATAGTTTTACACTAGAGTTGAACTAGCTCTATAACCTAGTAAAAATAATTTTACACTAGAGTTGAACTAGCTCTATAACCTAGTACAAATAATTTTACACTAGAGTTGAACTAGCTCTATGACCTAGTACACATAATTTTATACTAGAGTTAAACTAGCTCTATAGGCTAGTTCAAATAATTTTACACTAGATTTTAACTAGCTCTATAGGCTAGTTCAAATAATTTTACACTACACTTGAACTAGCTCTACAAGCTAGTTCAAATAATTTTACACTAGAGTTGTACCAGCTCTACAAGCTACTTTAAATAATTTTACACTAGAACTGAACTAGCTCTATAGGCTAGTTTCAAATAATTGTACACTGGATTTGAACTAGCTCTACAAGCCAGGTCAAATAATTTTACACTAGAGTTGAACTAACTCTATAACCTAGTACAAATAATTTTACACTAGAGTTGAGCTAGCTCTATAACCTAGTACAAATAATTTTACAGTAGAGTTGAACTAGCTGTATAGGCTAGGTCAAATAATTTTACACTAGTGTTGAACTAGCTCTATAGGCTAGTTCAAATAATTTTACACTAGAGTTGAACTAGCTCTACAAGCTAGTTCAAATAATTTTACACTAGAGTTGAACCAGCTCTACAAGCTAGTTTAAATAATTTTACACTAGAGTTGTACCAGCTCTACAAGCTAGTTTAAATAATTTACAATAGAGTTGAACTAGCTCTAGGTGCTAGTTCAAATAACTTTACACTAGATTTGAACTAGCTCTACAAGCTAGGCCAAATAATTTTACACTAGAGTTGAACTAGTTCTATAACCTAGTACAAATAATTTTACACTAGAGTTAAACTAGCTCTATAACCCAGTACAAATAATTTTACACTAGAGTTGAACTAGCTCTATGACCTAGTACAAATAATTTTATACTAGAGCTGAACTAGATATGTAACCTAGTACAAGTAATTTTACACTAGAGTTGAACTAGCTCTATGACCTAGTACAAATAATTTTAGACTAGACTTGAACTAGCTCTATAGGCTAGTTCAAATAATTGTACACTAGAGTTGAAGTAGCTCTATAGGCTAGTTCGAATAATTTTACACTAGAGTTGAACTAGCTCTATAACCTACTACAAATAATTTTACACTAGAGTTGAACTAGCTCTACAGGCTAGTTCAAATAGTTTTACTCTAATTTTGAACTACCTCTACAAAGTAGTTTAAATAATTTCACACTAGATTTGCACTAGCTCTATAACCTAGTACAAATAATTTTACACTAGAATTGAACAAGCTCTATAGTCTAGTTGAAATAGTTTTACACTAGAGTTGAACTAACTCTATAACCTAGTAAAAATAATTTTACACTAGAGTTGAACTAGCTCTATAACCTAGTACAAATAATTTTACACTAGAGTTGTATTAGCTCTATGACCTAGTACAAATAATTTTACACTAGAGATAAACTAGCTCTATAGGCTAGTTCAAATATATTTACACTAGAGTTTAACTAGCTCTATAGGCTAGTTAAAATAATTTTACACTACAGTTGAACTAGCTCTACAAGCTAGTTCAAATAATTTTACACTAGAGTTGTACCAGCTCTACAAGCTAGTTTAAATAATTTTACACTAGAGTTGAACTAGCTCTATAGGCTAGTTCAAATAACTTTACACTGGATTTGAACTAGCTCTACAAGCTAGGTCAAATAATTTTACACTTGAGTTGAACTAGCTCTATGACCTAGTACAAATAATTTTATACTAGAGTTTAACAAGCTCTATAACCTAGTACAAATAATTTTACACTAGAGTTGAGCTAGCTCTATAACCTAGTACAAATAATTTTACAGTAGAGTTGAACTAGCTGTATAGGCTAGGTCAAATAATTTTACACTAGTGTTGAACTAGCTCTATAGGCTAGTTCAAATAATTGTACACTAGAGTTGAACTAGCTCTATAGGCTAGTTCAAATAATTTTACAGTAGAGTTGAACTAGCTCTATAACCTAGCACAAATAATTTTACAGTAGAGTTGAACTAGCTTTACAAGCTAGTTCAAATAAGTTTACACTAAAGTTGAACTAGCTCTATAGGCTAGTTCAAATAGTATTACTCTAATCTTGAACTACCTCTACAAGGTAGTTTAAATAATTTTACACTAGATTTGAACTAGCTCTATAACCTAGTACAAATAATTTTAAAGTAGAGTTAAATTAGCTCTACAAGCAAGTTCAAATAATTTTACACTAGAGTTGAACTAGCTCTATAGTCTAGTGAAATAGTTTTACACTAGAGTTGAACTAGCTCTATAACCTAGTAAAAATAATTTTACACTAGAGTTGAACTAGCTCTATAACCTAGTACAAATAATTTTACACTAGAGTTGAACTAGCTCTATAACCTAGTACACATAATTTTATACTAGAGTTAAACTAGCTCTATAGGCTAGTTCAAATAATTTTACACTAGATTTTAACTAGCTCTATAGGCTAGTTCAAATAATTTTACACTACACTTGAACTAGCTCTACAAGCTAGTTCAAATAATTTTACACTAGAGTTGTACCAGCTCTACAAGCTACTTTAAATAAGTTTACACTAGAACTGAACTAGCTCTATAGGCTAGTTTAAAATAATTGTACACTTGATTCGAACTAGCTCTACAAGCCAGGTCAAATAATTTTACACTAGAGTTGAACTAACTCTATAACCTAGTACAAATAATTTTACACTAGAGTTGAGCTAGCTCTATAACCTAGTACAAATAATTTTACAGTAGAGTTGAACTAGCTGTATAGGCTAGGTCAAATAATTTGACACTAGTGTTGAACTAGCTCTATAGGCTAGTTCAAATAATTTTACACTAGAGTTGAACTAGCTCTACAAGCTAGTTCAAATAATTTTACACTAGAGTTGAACCAGCTCTACAAGCTAGTTTAAATAATTTTACACTAGAGTTGTACCAGCTCTACAAGCTAGTTTAAATAATTTACAATAGAGTTGAACTAGCTCTAGGTGCTAGTTCAAATAACTTTACACTAGATTTGAACTAGCTCTACAAGCTAGGCCAAATAATTTTACACTAGAGTTGAACTAGCTCTATAACCTAGTACAAATAATTTTACACTAGAGTTGAACTAGCTCTATGACCTAGTACACATAATTTTATACTAGAGTTAAACTAGCTCTATAGGCTAGTTCAAATAATTTTACACTAGATTTTAAGTAGCTCTATAGGCTAGTTCAAATAATTTTACACTACACTTGAACTAGCTCTACAAGCTAGTTCAAATAATTTTACACTAGAGTTGTACCAGCTCTACAAGCTACTTTAAATAATTTTACACTAGAACTGAACTAGCTATATAGGCTAGTTTCAAATAATTGTACACTGGATTTGAACTAGCTCTACAAGCCAGGTCAAATAATTTTACACTAGACTTGAACTAACTCTATAACCTAGTACAAATAATTTTACACTAGAGTTGAGCTAGCTCTATAACCTAGTACAAATAATTTTACAGTAGAGTTGAACTAGCTGTATAGGCTAGGTCAAATAATTTTACACTAGTGTTGAACTAGCTCTATAGGCTAGTTCAAATAATTGTACACTAGAGTTGAACTAGCTCTATAGGCTAGTTCAAATAATTTAACAGTAGAGTTGAACTAGCTCTATAACCTAGCACAAATAATTTTACAGTAGAGTTGAACTAGCTTTACAAGCCAGTTCAAATAAGTTTACACTAAAGTTGAACTAGCTCTATAGGCTAGTTCAAATAGTATTACTCTAATCTTGAACTACCTCTACAAGGTAGTTTAAATAATTTTACACTAGATTTGAACTAGCTCTATAACCTAGTACAAATAATTTTAAAGTAGAGTTAAATTAGCTCTACAAGCAAGTTCAAATAATTTTACACTAGAGTTGAACTAGCTCTATAGTCTAGTGAAATAGTTTTACACTAGAGTTGAACTAGCTCTATAACCTAGTAAAAATAATTTTACACTAGAGTTGAACTAGCTCTATAACCTAGTACAAATAATTTTACACTAGAGTTGAACT
Source organism: Triticum monococcum (assembly GCA_034509565.1). Classification (NCBI taxonomy): domain Eukaryota; kingdom Viridiplantae; phylum Streptophyta; class Magnoliopsida; order Poales; family Poaceae; genus Triticum; species Triticum monococcum. Next base: position 632,219,729 of record CM067843.1, read on the forward strand.
AGCTCTATGACCTAGTACACATAATTTTATACTAGAGTTAAACTAGCTCTATAGGCTAGTTCAAATAATTTTACACTAGATTTTAACTAGCTCTATAGGCTAGTTCAAATAATTTTACACTACACTTGAACTAGCTCTACAAGCTAGTTCAAATAATTTTACACTAGAGTTGTACCAGCTCTACAAGCTACTTTAAATAATTTTACACTAGAACTGAACTAGCTCTATAGGCTAGTTTCAAATAATTGTACACTGGATTTGAACTAGCTCTACAAGCCAGGTCAAATAATTTTACACTAGAGTTGAACTAACTCTATAACCTAGTACAAATAATTTTACACTAGAGTTGAGCTAGCTCTATAACCTAGTACAAATAATTTTACAGTAGAGTTGAACTAGCTGTATAGGCTAGGTCAAATAATTTGACACTAGTGTTGAACTAGCTCTATAGGCTAGTTCAAATAATTTTACACTAGAGTTGAACTAGCTCTACAAGCTAGTTCAAATAATTTTACACTAGAGTTGAACCAGCTCTACAAGCTAGTTTAAATAATTTTACACTAGAGTTGTACCAGCTCTACAAGCTAGTTTAAATAATTTACAATAGAGTTGAACTAGCTCTAGGTGCTAGTTCAAATAACTTTACACTAGATTTGAACTAGCTCTACAAGCTAGGCCAAATAATTTTACACTAGAGTTGAACTAGTTCTATAACCTAGTACAAATAATTTTACACTAGAGTTAAACTAGCTCTATAACCTAGTACAAATAATTTTACACTAGAGTTGAACTAGCTCTATAACCTAGTACAAATAATTTTACACTAGAGTTGAACTAGCTCTATGACCTAGTACACATAATTTTATACTAGAGTTAAACTAGCTCTATAGGCTAGTTCAAATAATTTTACACTAGATTTTAAGTAGCTCTATAGGCTAGTTCAAATAATTTTACACTACACTTGAACTAGCTCTACAAGCTAGTTCAAATAATTTTACACTAGAGTTGTACCAGCTCTACAAGCTACTTTAAATAATTTTACACTAGAACTGAACTAGCTATATAGGCTAGTTTCAAATAATTGTACACTGGATTTGAACTAGCTCTACAAGCCAGGTCAAATAATTTTACACTAGAGTTGAACTAACTCTATAACCTAGTACAAATAATTTTACACTAGAGTTGAGCTAGCTCTATAACCTAGTACAAATAATTTTACAGTAGAGTTGAACTAGCTCTATAGGCTAGGTCAAATAATTTTACACTAGTGTTGAACTAGCTCTATAGGCTAGTTCAAATAATTGTACACTAGAGTTGAACTAGCTCTATAGGCTAGTTCAAATAATTTTACAGTAGAGTTGAACTAGCTCTATAACCTAGCACAAATAATTTTACAGTAGAGTTGAACTAGCTTTACAAGCTAGTTCAAATAAGTTTACACTAAAGTTGAACTAGCTCTATAGGCTAGTTCAAATAGTATTACTCTAATCTTGAACTACCTCTACAAGGTAGTTTAAATAATTTTACACTAGATTTGAACTAGCTCTATAACCTAGTACAAATAATTTTAAAGTAGAGTTAAATTAGCTCTACAAGCAAGTTCAAATAATTTTACACTAGAGTTGAACTAGCTCTATAGTCTAGTGAAATAGTTTTACACTAGAGTTGAACTAGCTCTATAACCTAGTAAAAATAATTTTACACTAGAGTTGAACTAGCTCTATAACCTAGTACAAATAATTTTACACTAGAGTTGAACTAGCTCTATGACCTAGTACACATAATTTTATACTAGAGTTAAACTAGCTCTATAGGCTAGTTCAAATAATTTTACACTAGATTTTAACTAGCTCTATAGGCTAGTTCAAATAATTTTACACTACACTTGAACTAGCTCTACAAGCTAGTTCAAATAATTTTACAATAGAGTTGTACCAGCTCTACAAGCTACTTTAAATAATTTTACACTAGAACTGAACTAGCTCTATAGGCTAGTTTCAAATAATTGTACACTGGATTTGAACTAGCTCTACAAGCCAGGTCAAATAATTTTACACTAGAGTTGAACTAACTCTATAACCTAGTACAAATAATTTTACACTAGAGTTGAGCTAGCTCTATAACCTAGTACAAATAATTTTACAGTAGAGTTGAACTAGCTGTATAGGCTAGGTCAAATAATTTGACACTAGTGTTGAACTAGCTCTATAGGCTAGTTCAAATAATTTTACACTAGAGTTGAACTAGCTCTACAAGCTAGTTCAAATAATTTTACACTAGAGTTGAACCAGCTCTACAAGCTAGTTTAAATAATTTTACACTAGAGTTGTACCAGCTCTACAAGCTAGTTTAAATAATTTACAATAGAGTTGAACTAGCTCTAGGTGCTAGTTCAAATAACTTTACACTAGATTTGAACTAGCTCTACAAGCTAGGCCAAATAATTTTACACTAGAGTTGAACTAGCTCTATAACCTAGTACAAATAATTTTACACTAGAGTTGAACTAGCTCTATGACCTAGTACACATAATTTTATACTAGAGTTAAACTAGCTCTATAGGCTAGTTCAAATAATTTTACACTAGATTTTAAGTAGCTCTATAGGCTAGTTCAAATAATTTTACACTACACTTGAACTAGCTCTACAAGCTAGTTCAAATAATTTTACACTAGAGTTGTACCAGCTCTACAAGCTACTTTAAATAATTTTACACTAGAACTGAACTAGCTATATAGGCTAGTTTCAATTAATTGTACACTGGATTTGAACTAGCTCTACAAGCCAGGTCAAATAATTTTACACTAGAGTTGAACTAACTCTATAACCTAGTACAAATAATTTTACACTAGAGTTGAGCTAGCTCTATAACCTAGTACAAATAATTTTACAGTAGAGTTGAACTAGCTGTATAGGCTAGGTCAAATAATTTTACACTAGTGTTGAACTAGCTCTATAGGCTAGTTCAAATAATTGTACACTAGAGTTGAACTAGCTCTATAGGCTAGTTCAAATAATTTTACAGTAGAGTTGAACTAGCTCTATAACCTAGCACAAATAATTTTACAGTAGAGTTGAACTAGCTTTACAAGCTAGTTCAAATAAGTTTACACTAAAGTTGAACTAGCTCTATAGGCTAGTTCAAATAGTATTACTCTAATCTTGAACTACCTCTACAAGGTAGTTTAAATAATTTTACACTAGATTTGAACTAGCTCTATAACCTAGTACAAATAATTTTAAAGTAGAGTTAAATTAGCTCTACAAGCAAGTTCAAATAATTTTACACTAGAGTTGAACTAGCTCTATAGTCTAGTGAAATAGTTTTACACTAGAGTTGAACTAGCTCTATAACCTAGTAAAAATAATTTTACACTAGAGTTGAACTAGCTCTATAACCTAGTACAAATAATTTTACACTAGAGTTGAACTAGCTCTATGACCTAGTACACATAATTTTATACTAGAGTTAAACTAGCTCTATAGGCTAGTTCAAATAATTTTACACTAGATTTTAACTAGCTCTATAGGCTAGTTCAAATAATTTTACACTACACTTGAACTAGCTCTACAAGCTAGTTCAAATAATTTTACACTAGAGTTGTACCAGCTCTACAAGCTACTTTAAATAATTTTACACTAGAACTGAACTAGCTCTATAGGCTAGTTTCAAATAATTGTACACTGGATTTGAACTAGCTCTACAAGCCAGGTCAAATAATTTTACACTAGAGTTGAACTAACTCTATAACCTAGTACAAATAATTTTACACTAGAGTTGAGCTAGCTCTATAACCTAGTACAAATAATTTTACAGTAGAGTTGAACTAGCTGTATAGGCTAGGTCAAATAATTTGACACTAGTGTTGAACTAGCTCTATAGGCTAGTTCAAATAATTTTACACTAGAGTTGAACTAGCTCTACAAGCTAGTTCAAATAATTTTACACTAGAGTTGAACCAGCTCTACAAGCTAGTTTAAATAATTTTACACTAGAGTTGTACCAGCTCTACAAGCTAGTTTAAATAATTTACAATAGAGTTGAACTAGCTCTAGGTGCTAGTTCAAATAACTTTACACTAGATTTGAACTAGCTCTACAAGCTAGGCCAAATAATTTTACACTAGAGTTGAACTAGCTCTATAACCTAGTACAAATAATTTTACACTAGAGTTGAACTAGCTCTATGACCTAGTACACATAATTTTATACTAGAGTTAAACTAGCTCTATAGGCTAGTTCAAATAATTTTACACTAGATTTTAAGTAGCTCTATAGGCTAGTTCAACTCTAGTAATTTTATACTAGAGTTGAACTAGCTCTATGACCTAGTACACATAATTTTACACTAGAGTTGAACTAGCTCTATGACCTAGTACACATAATTTTATACTAGAGTTAAACTAGCTCTATAGGCTAGTTCAAATAATTTTACACTAGATTTTAAGTAGCTCTATAGGCTAGTTCAAATAATTTTACATAATTTTATACTAGAGTTAAACTAGCTCTATAGGCTAGTTCAACTCTAGTAATTTTATACTAGAGTTGAACTAGCTCTATGACCTAGTACAAATAATTTTACACTAGAGTTGAACTAGCTCTATGACCTAGTACACATAATTTTATACTAGAGTTAAACTAGCTCTATAGGCTAGTTCAAATAATTTTACACTAGATTTTAAGTAGCTCTATAGGCTAGTTCAAATAATTTTACACTAGATTTTAAGTAGCTCTATACACTAGAGTTGTACCAGCTCTACAAGCTAGTTTAAATAATTTACAATAGAGTTGAACTAGCTCTAGGTGCTAGTTCAAATAACTTTACACTAGATTTGAACTAGCTCTACAAGCTAGGCCAAATAATTTTACACTAGAGTTGAACTAGCTCTATAACCTAGTACAAATAATTTTACACTAGAGTTGAACTAGCTCTATAACCTAGTACAAATAATTTTACACTAGAGTTGAACTAGCTCTATGACCTAGTACACATAATTTTATACTAGAGTTAAACTAGCTCTATAGGCTAGTTCAAATAATTTTACACTAGATTTTAACTAGCTCTATAGGCTAGTTCAAATAATTTTACACTACACTTGAACTAGCTCTACAAGCTAGTTCAAATAATTTTACAATAGAGTTGTACCAGCTCTACAAGCTACTTTAAATAATTTTACACTAGAACTGAACTAGCTCTATAGGCTAGTTTCAAATAATTGTACACTGGATTTGAACTAGCTCTACAAGCCAGGTCAAATAATTTTACACTAGAGTTGAACTAACTCTATAACCTAGTACAAATAATTTTACACTAGAGTTGAGCTAGCTCTATAACCTAGTACAAATAATTTTACAGTAGAGTTGAACTAGCTGTATAGGCTAGGTCAAATAATTTGACACTAGTGTTGAACTAGCTCTATAGGCTAGTTCAAATAATTTTACACTAGAGTTGAACTAGCTCTACAAGCTAGTTCAAATAATTTTACACTAGAGTTGAACCAGCTCTACAAGCTAGTTTAAATAATTTTACACTAGAGTTGTACCAGCTCTACAAGCTAGTTTAAATAATTTACAATAGAGTTGAACTAGCTCTAGGTGCTAGTTCAAATAACTTTACACTAGATTTGAACTAGCTCTACAAGCTAGGCCAAATAATTTTACACTAGAGTTGAACTAGCTCTATAACCTAGTACAAATAATTTTACACTAGAGTTGAACTAGCTCTATGACCTAGTACACATAATTTTATACTAGAGTTAAACTAGCTCTATAGGCTAGTTCAAATAATTTTACACTAGATTTTAAGTAGCTCTATAGGCTAGTTCAAATAATTTTACACTACACTTGAACTAGCTCTACAAGCTAGTTCAAATAATTTTACACTAGAGTTGTACCAGCTCTACAAGCTACTTTAAATAATTTTACACTAGAACTGAACTAGCTATATAGGCTAGTTTCAATTAATTGTACACTGGATTTGAACTAGCTCTACAAGCCAGGTCAAATAATTTTACACTAGAGTTGAACTAACTCTATAACCTAGTACAAATAATTTTACACTAGAGTTGAGCTAGCTCTATAACCTAGTACAAATAATTTTACAGTAGAGTTGAACTAGCTGTATAGGCTAGGTCAAATAATTTTACACTAGTGTTGAACTAGCTCTATAGGCTAGTTCAAATAATTGTACACTAGAGTTGAACTAGCTCTATAGGCTAGTTCAAATAATTTTACAGTAGAGTTGAACTAGCTCTATAACCTAGCACAAATAATTTTACAGTAGAGTTGAACTAGCTTTACAAGCTAGTTCAAATAAGTTTACACTAAAGTTGAACTAGCTCTATAGGCTAGTTCAAATAGTATTACTCTAATCTTGAACTACCTCTACAAGGTAGTTTAAATAATTTTACACTAGATTTGAACTAGCTCTATAACCTAGTACAAATAATTTTAAAGTAGAGTTAAATTAGCTCTACAAGCAAGTTCAAATAATTTTACACTAGAGTTGAACTAGCTCTATAGTCTAGTGAAATAGTTTTACACTAGAGTTGAACTAGCTCTATAACCTAGTAAAAATAATTTTACACTAGAGTTGAACTAGCTCTATAACCTAGTACAAATAATTTTACACTAGAGTTGAACTAGCTCTATGACCTAGTACACATAATTTTATACTAGAGTTAAACTAGCTCTATAGGCTAGTTCAAATAATTTTACACTAGATTTTAACTAGCTCTATAGGCTAGTTCAAATAATTTTACACTACACTTGAACTAGCTCTACAAGCTAGTTCAAATAATTTTACACTAGAGTTGTACCAGCTCTACAAGCTACTTTAAATAATTTTACACTAGAACTGAACTAGCTCTATAGGCTAGTTTCAAATAATTGTACACTGGATTTGAACTAGCTCTACAAGCCAGGTCAAATAATTTTACACTAGAGTTGAACTAACTCTATAACCTAGTACAAATAATTTTACACTAGAGTTGAGCTAGCTCTATAACCTAGTACAAATAATTTTACAGTAGAGTTGAACTAGCTGTATAGGCTAGGTCAAATAATTTGACACTAGTGTTGAACTAGCTCTATAGGCTAGTTCAAATAATTTTACACTAGAGTTGAACTAGCTCTACAAGCTAGTTCAAATAATTTTACACTAGAGTTGAACCAGCTCTACAAGCTAGTTTAAATAATTTTACACTAGAGTTGTACCAGCTCTACAAGCTAGTTTAAATAATTTACAATAGAGTTGAACTAGCTCTAGGTGCTAGTTCAAATAACTTTACACTAGATTTGAACTAGCTCTACAAGCTAGGCCAAATAATTTTACACTAGAGTTGAACTAGCTCTATAACCTAGTACAAATAATTTTACACTAGAGTTGAACTAGCTCTATGACCTAGTACACATAATTTTATACTAGAGTTAAACTAGCTCTATAGGCTAGTTCAAATAATTTTACACTAGATTTTAAGTAGCTCTATAGGCTAGTTCAACTCTAGTAATTTTATACTAGAGTTGAACTAGCTCTATGACCTAGTACACATAATTTTACACTAGAGTTGAACTAGCTCTATGACCTAGTACACATAATTTTATACTAGAGTTAAACTAGCTCTATAGGCTAGTTCAAATAATTTTACACTAGATTTTAAGTAGCTCTATAGGCTAGTTCAAATAATTTTACATAATTTTATACTAGAGTTAAACTAGCTCTATAGGCTAGTTCAACTCTAGTAATTTTATACTAGAGTTGAACTAGCTCTATGACCTAGTACAAATAATTTTACACTAGAGTTGAACTAGCTCTATGACCTAGTACACATAATTTTATACTAGAGTTAAACTAGCTCTATAGGCTAGTTCAAATAATTTTACACTAGATTTTAAGTAGCTCTATAGGCTAGTTCAAATAATTTTACACTAGATTTTAAGTAGCTCTATACACTAGAGTTGTACCAGCTCTACAAGCTAGTTTAAATAATTTACAATAGAGTTGAACTAGCTCTAGGTGCTAGTTCAAATAACTTTACACTAGATTTGAACTAGCTCTACAAGCTAGGCCAAATAATTTTACACTAGAGTTGAACTAGCTCTATAACCTAGTACAAATAATTTTACACTAGAGTTGAACTAGCTCTATGACCTAGTACAAATAATTTTACACTAGAGTTGAACTAGCTCTATGACCTAGTACAAATAATTTTATACTAGAGCTGAACTAGATCTGTAACCTAGTACAAGTAATTTTACACTAGAGTTGAACTAGCTCTATGACCTAGTACAAATAATTTTAGACTAGACTTGAACTAGCTCTATAGGCTAGTTCAAATAATTGTACACTAGAGTTGAAGTAGCTCTATAGGCTAGTTCGAATAATTTTACACTAGAGTTGAACTAGCTCTATAATCTACTACAAATAATTTTACACTAGAGTTGAACTAGCTCTACAGGCTAGTTCAAATAGTTTTACTCTAATCTTGAACTACCTCTACAAAGTAGTTTTAATAATTTCACACTAGATTTGCACTAGCTCTATAACCTAGTACAAATAATTTTACAATAGAGTTGAACTAGCTCTATAGTCTAGTTGAAATAGTTACTAGAGTTGAACTAGCTCTATAACCTAGTAAAAATAATTTTACACTAGAGTTGAACTAGCTCTATAACCTATTACAAATAATTTTACACTAGAGTTGTATTAGCTCTATGACCTAGTACAAATAATTTTACACTAGAGTTAAACTAGCTCTATAGGCTAGTTCAAATATATTTACACTAGAGTTTAACTAGCTCTATAGGCTAGGTCAAATAATTTTACACTACAGTTGAACTAGCTCTACAAGCTAGTTCAAATAATTTTACACTAGAGTTGTACCGGCTCTACAAGCTAGTTTAAATAATTTTACACTAGAGTTGAACTAGCTCTATAGGCTAGTTCAAATAACTTTACACTGGATTTGAACTAGCTCTACAAGCTAGGTCAAATAATTTTACACTTGAGTTGAACTAGCTCTATGACCTAGTACAAATAATTTTATACTAGAGTTTAACAAGCTCTATAACCTAGTACAAATAATTTTACACTAGAGTTGAACTAGCTCTATGACCTAGTACAAACAATTTTACACGAGAGTTGAACTAGCTCTACAGTCTAGTTGAAATAGTTTTACACTAGAGTTGAACTAGCTTTATAACCTAGTAAAAATAATTCTACACCAGAGTTGAACTAGGTCTATAACCTAGTACAAATAAATTTACACTAGAGTTGAACTAGCTCTACGACCTAGTACACATAATTTTAAACTTGAGTTGTACTAGCTCTATAACCTAGTACAAGTAATTTTACACTAGAGTTGAACTAGCTCTATGACCTGGTACAAATAATTTTACACTAGAGTTGAACTAGCTATATAAGCTAGTTCAAATAATTTTACACTAGAGTTGAACTAGCTCTATAGGCTAGTTCAAATAATTTTACACTAGAGTTGAACTCGCACTACAAGCTAGTTCAAACAATTTGACACTAGAGTTGAACTAGCTCTACAAGCTAGTTCAAATAATTTTACACTAGAGTTGTACCAGCTCTACAAGCTAGTTTAAATAATTTTACACTAGAGTTGAACTAGCTCTATATGCTAGTTCAAATAACTTTACACTAGATTTGAACTAGCTCTACAAGCTAGGTCAAGGAATTTTACACTAGAGTTGAACTAGCTCTATAACCTAGTACAAATAATTTTACAGTAGAGTTAAACTAGGTCTATAACCTAGTACAAATAATTTTACACTAGAGTTGAGCTAGCTCTATGACCTAGTACAAATAATTTTATACTAAAGTTGAACTAGCTCTATAACCTAGTACAAATAATTTTACACTAGAATTGAACTAGTTCTATAACCTAGTACAAATAATTTTACAGTAGAGTTGAACTAGCTCTACAAGCTAGTTCAAATAAATTTACACTAAAGTTGAACTAGCTCTACGGCTAGTTCAAATAGTATTACTCTAATCTTGAACTACCTCTACAAGGTAGTTTAAATAATTTTACACTAGATTTGAACTAGCTCTATAACCTAGTACAAATAATTTTAAAGTAGAACTAGCTCTATAATCTAGTGAAATAGTGTTACACTAGAGTTGAACTAGCTCTATAACCTAGTAAAAAAAATTTACACTAGAGTTGAACTACCTCTATAACCTAGTACAAATAATTTTACACTAGAGTTGAACTAGCTCTATGACCTAGTACACATAATTTTATACTTCAGTTGTACTAGCTCTATAACCTAGTACAAATAATTTTACACTAGAGTAGAACAAGCTCTATGACCTAGTACAAATAATTTTACACTAGAGTTAAACTAGCTCTATGACCTAGTACAAATAATTTTACACTAGAGTTGAACTAGCTCTATAGGCTAGTTCAAATAATTTTACACTAGAGTTGAACTCGCTCTACAAGCTAGTTCAAATAATTTGACACTAGAGTTGAACTAGCTCTATGACCTAGTACAAACAATTTTACACGAGAGTTTAACTAGCTCTACAGTCTAGTTGAAATAGTTTTACACCAGAGTTGAACTAGCTTAATAACCTAGTAAAAATAATTCTACACCAGAGTTGAACTAGGTCTATAACCTAGTACAAATAATTTTACACTAGAGTTGAACTAGCTCTACGACCTAGTACACGTAATTTTATACTTGAGTTGTACTAGCTCTATAACCTAGTACAAGTAATTTTACACTAGAGTTGAACTAGCTCTATGACCTAGTACAAATAATTTTACGCTAGAGTTGAACTAGCTGTATAAGCTAGTTCAAATAATTTTACACTAGAGTTGAACTAGCTCTATAGGCTAGTTCAAATAATTTTACACTCGAGTTGAACTCGCACTACAAGCTAGTTCAAATAATTTGACACTAGAGTTGAACTAGCTCTACAAGCTAGTTCAAATAATTTTACACTAGAGTTGTACCAGCTCTACAAGCTAGTTTAAATAATTTTACACTAGAGTTGAACTAGCTCTATATGCTAGTTCAAATAACTTTACACTAGATTTGAACTAGCTCTACAAGCTAGGTCAAGTAATTTTACACTAGAGTTGAACTAGCTCTATAACCTAGTACAAATAATTTTACACTAGAATTGAACTAGCTCTATAGTCTAGTTGAAATAGTTTTACACTAGAGTTGAACTAGCTCTATAACCTAGTAAAAATAATTTTACACTAGAGTTGAACTAGCTCTATAACCTAGTACAAATAATTTTACACTAGAGTTGTATTAGCTCTATGACCTAGTACAAATAATTTTACACTAGAGTTAAACTAGCTCTATAGGCTAGTTCAAATATATTTACACTAGAGTTTAACTAGCTCTATAGGCTAGTTAAAATAATTTTACACTACAGTTGAACTAGCTCTACAAGCTAGTTCAAATAATTTTACACTAGAGTTGTACCAGCTCTACAAGCTAGTTTAAATAATTTTACACTAGAGTTGAACTAGCTCTATAGGCTAGTTCAAATAACTTTACACTGGATTTGAACTAGCTCTACAAGCTAGGTCAAATAATTTTACACTTGAGTTGAACTAGCTCTATGACCTAGTACAAATAATTTTATACTAGAGTTTAACAAGCTCAATAACCTAGTACAAATAATTTTACACTAGAGTTGAACTAGCTCTATGACCTAGTACAAACAATTTTACACGAGAGTTGAACTAGCTCTACAGTCTAGTTGAAATAGTTTTACACTAGAGTTGAACTAGCTTAATAACCTAGTAAAAATAATTCTACACCAGAGTTGAACTAGGTCTATAACCTACTACAAATAATTTTACACTAGAGTTGAACTAGCTCTACGACCTAGTACACGTAATTTTATACTTGAGTTGTACTAGCTCTATAACCTAGTACAAGTAATTTTACACTAGAGTTGAACTAGCTCTATGACCTAGTACAAATTATTTTACGCTAGAGTTGAACTAGCTGTATAAGCTAGTTCAAATAATTTTACACTAGAGTTGAACTAGCTCTATTGGCTAGTTCAAATAATTTTACACTCGAGTTGAACTCGCACTACAAGCTAGTTCAAATAATTTGACACTAGAGTTGAACTAGCTCTACAAGCTAGTTCAAATAATTTTACACTAGAGTTGTACCAGCTCTACAAGCTAGTTTAAATAATTTTACACTAGAGTTGAACTAGCTCTATATGCTAGTTCAAATAACTTTACACTAGATTTGAACTAGCTCTACAAGCTAGGTCAAGTAATTTTACACTAGAGTTGAACTAGCTCTATAACCTAGTACAAATAATTTTACACTAGAGTTAAACTAGGTCTATAACCTAGTACTAATAATTTTACACTAGAGTTGAGCTAGCTCTGTGACCTAGTACAAATAATTTTATACTAGAGCTGAACTAGCTCTATAACCTAGTACAAATAATTTTACACTAGAGTTGAACTAGCTCTATAACCTAGTACAAATAATTTTACAGTAGAGTTGAACTAGCTCTACAAGCTAGTTCAAATAAATTTACACTAAAGTTGAACTAGCTCTACGGCTAGTTCAAATAGTATTACTCTAATCTTGAACTACCTCTACAAGGTAGTTTAAATAATTTTATACTAGATTTGAACTAGCTCTATAACCTAGTACAAATAATTTTAAAGTAGAACTAGCTCTATAATCTAGTGAAATAGTGTTACACTAGAGTTGAACTAGCTCAATAACCTAGTAAAAAAATTTTACACTAGAGTTGAACTAGCTCTACAAGCCAGTTCAAATAATTTTACACTAGAGTTGTACCAGCTCTACAAGCTAGTTTAAATAATTTTACACTAGAGTTAGACTAGCTCTATATGCTAGTTCAAATAACTTTACACTAGATTTGAACTAGCTCTACAAGCTAGGTCAAGTAATTTTACACTAGAGTTGAACTAGCTCTATAACCTAGTACAAATAATTTTACACTAGAGTTAAACTAGGTCTATAACCTAGTACTAATAATTTTACACTAGAGTTGAGCTAGCTCTGTGACCTAGTACAAATAATTTTATACTAGAGCTGAACTAGCTCTATAACCTCGTACAAATAATTTTACACTAGAGTTGAACTAGCTCTATAACCTAGTACAAATAATTTTACAGTAGAGTTGAACTAGCTCTACAAGCTAGTTCAAATAAATTTACACTAAAGTTGAACTAGCTCTACGGCTAGTTCAAATAGTATTACTCTAATCTTGAACTACCTCTACAAGGTAGTTTAAATAATTTTACACTAGAGTTGAACTAGCTCTATATGCTAGTTCAAATAACTTTACACTAGATTTGAACTAGCTCTACAAGCTAGGTCAAGTAATTTTACACTAGAGTTGAACTAGCTCTATAACCTAGTACAAATAATTTTACACTAGAGTTAAACTAGGTCTATAACCTAGTACTAATAATTTTACACTAGAGTTGAGCTAGCTCTATGACCTAGTACAAATAATTTTATACTAGAGCTGAACTAGCTCTATAACCTAGTACAAATAATTTTACACTAGAGTTGAACTAGCTCTATAACCTAGTACAAATAATTTTACAGTAGAGTTGAACTAGCTCTACAAGCTAGTTCAAATAAATTTACACTAAAGTTGAACTAGCTCTACGGCTAGTTCAAATAGTATTACTCTAATCTTGAACTACCTCTACAAGGTAGTTTAAATAATTTTATACTAGATTTGAACTAGCTCTATAACCTAGTACAAATAATTTTAAAGTAGAACTAGCTCTATAATCTAGTGAAATAGTGTTACACTAGAGTTGAACTAGCTCAATAACCTAGTAAAAAAAATTTACACTAGAGTTGAACTAGCTCTACAAGCTAGTTCAAATAATTTTACACTAGAGTTGTACCAGCTCTACAAGCTAGTTTAAATAATTTTACACTAGAGTTGAACTAGCTCTATATGCTAGTTCAAATAACTTTACACTAGATTTGAACTAGCTCTACAAGCTAGGTCAAGTAATTTTACACTAGAGTTGAACTAGCTCTATAACCTAGTACAAATAATTTTACACTAGAGTTAAACTAGGTCTATAACCTAGTACTAATAATTTTACACTAGAGTTGAGCTAGCTCTGTGACCTAGTACAAATAATTTTATACTAGAGCTGAACTAGCTCTATAACCTAGTACAAATAATTTTACACTAGAGTTGAACTAGCTCTATAACCTAGTACAAATAATTTTACAGTAGAGTTGAACTAGCTCTACAAGCTAGTTCAAATAAATTTACACTAAAGTTGAACTAGCTCTACGGCTAGTTCAAATAGTATTACTCTAATCTTGAACTACCTCTACAAGGTAGTTTAAATAATTTTATACTAGATTTGAACTAGCTCTATAACCTAGTACAAATAATTTTAAAGTAGAACTAGCTCTATAATCTAGTGAAATAGTGTTACACTAGAGTTGAACTAGCTCAATAACCTAGTAAAAAAATTTTACACTAGAGTTGAACTAGCTCTACAAGCCAGTTCAAATAATTTTACACTAGAGTTGTACCAGCTCTACAAGCTAGTTTAAATAATTTTACACTAGAGTTGAACTAGCTCTATATGCTAGTTCAAATAACTTTACACTGGATTTGAACTAGCTCTACAAGCTAGGTCAAGTAATTTTACACTAGAGTTGAACTAGCTCTATAACCTAGTACAAATAATTTTACACTAGAGTTAAACTAGGTCTATAACCTAGTACTAATAATTTTACACTAGAGTTGAGCTAGCTCTGTGACCTAGTACAAATAATTTTATACTAGAGCTGAACTAGCTCTATAACCTAGTACAAATAATTTTACACTAGAGTTGAACTAGCTCTATAACCTAGTACAAATAATTTTACAGTAGAGTTGAACTAGCTCTACAAGCTAGTTCAAATAAATTTACACTAAAGTTGAACTAGCTCTACGGCTAGTTCAAATAGTATTACTCTAATCTTGAACTACCTCTACAAGGTTGTTTAAATAATTTTATACTAGATTTGAACTAGCTCTATAACCTAGTACAAATAATTTTAAAGTAGAACTAGCTCTATAATCTAGTGAAATAGTGTTACACTAGAGTTGAACTAGCTCAATAACCTAGTAAAAAAAATTTACACTAGAGTTGAACTAGCTCTACAAGCCAGTTCAAAATAATTTTACACTAGAGTTGTACCAGCTCTACAAGCTAGTTTAAATAATTTTACACTAGAGTTAGACTAGCTCTATATGCTAGTTCAAATAACTTTACACTAGATTTGAACTAGCTCCACAAGCTAGGTCAAGTAATTTTACACTAGAGTTGAACTAGCTCTATAACCTAGTACAAATAATTTTACACTAGAGTTAAACTAGGTCTATAACCTAGTACTAATAATTTTACACTAGAGTTGAGCTAGCTCTATGACCTAGTACAAATAATTTTATACTAGAGCTGAACTAGCTCTATAACCTAGTACAAATAATTTTACACTAGAGTTGAACTAGCTCTATAACCTAGTACAAATAATTTTACAGTAGAGTTGAACTAGCTCTACAAGCTAGTTCAAATAAATTTACACTAAAGTTGAACTACCTCTACGGCTAGTTCAAATAGTATTACTCTAATCTTGAACTACCTCTACAAGGTAGTTTAAATAATTTTATACTAGATTTGAACTAGCTCTATAACCTAGTACAAATAATTTTAAAGTAGAACTAGCTCTATAATCTAGTGAAATAGTGTTACACTAGAGTTGAACTAGCTCAATAACCTAGTAAAAAAATTTACACTAGAGTTGAACTAGCTCTATAACCTAGTACAAATAATTTTACACTAGAGTTGAACTAGCTCTATGACCTAGTACACATAATTTTATACTTCTGTTGTACTAGCTCTATAACCTAGTACAAATAATTTTACACTAGAGTTGAACTAGCTCTATGACCTAGTACAAATAATTTTACACTAGAGTTAAACTAGCTCTATAGGCTAGTTCAAATAATTTTACACTAGAGTTTAACTAGCTCTATAGGCTAGTTCAAATAATTTTACACTAGAGTTGAACTCGCTTTACAAGCTAGTTCAAATAATTTGACACTAGAGTTGAACTAGCTCTACAAGCTAGTTCAAATAATTGTACACTAGAGTTGTACCAGCTCTACAAGCTAGTTTAAATAATTTTACACTAGAGTTGAACTAGCTCTACGAACTAGTACACATAATTTTATACTTGAGTTATACTAGCTCTATAACCTAGTACAAATAATTTTACACTAGAGTTGAACTAGCTCTATGACCTAGTACAAATAATTTTACACTAGAGTTGAACTAGCTGTATAAGCTAGTTCAAATAATTTTACACTAGAGTTGAACTAGCTCTATAGGCTAGTTCAAATAATTTTACACTAGAGTTGAACTCGCACTACAAGCTAGTTCAAATAATTTGACACTAGAGTTGAACTAGCTCTACAAGCTAGTTCAAATAATTTTACACTAGAGTTGTACCAGCTCTACAAGCTAGTTTAAATAATTTTACACTAGAGTTGAACTAGCTCTATATGCTAGTTCAAATAACTTTACACTAGATTTGAACTAGCTCTACAAGCTAGGTCAAGTAATTTTACACTAGAGTTGAACTAGCTCTATAACCTAGCACAAATAATTTTACACTAGAGTTAAACTAGGTCTATAACCTAGTACAAATAATTTTACACTAGAGTTGAGCTAGCTCTATGACCTAGTACAAATAATTTCATACTAGAGTTGAACTAGCTCTATAACCTAGTACAAATAATTTTACACTAGAGTTGAACTAGCTCTATAACCTAGTACAAATAATTTTATAGTAGAGTTGAACTAGCTCTACAAGCTAGTTCAAATAAATTTACACTAAAGTTGAACTAGCTCTACGGCTAGTTCAAATAGTATTACTCTAATCTTGAACTACCTCTACAAGGTAGTTTAAATAATTTTACACTAGATTTGAACTAGCTCTATAACCTAGTACAAATAATTTTAAAGTAGAACTAGCTCTATAATCTAGTGAAATAGTGTTACACTAGAGTTGAACTAGCTCTATAACCTAGTAAAAAAAAATTTACACTAGAGTTGAACTAGCTCTATAACCTAGTACAAATAATTTTACACTAGAGTTGAACTAGCTCTATGACCTAGTACACATAATTTTATACTTTAGTTGTACTAGCTCTATAACCTAGTACAAATAATTTTACACTAGAGTTGAACTAGCTCTATGACCTAGTACAAATAATTTTACACTAGAGTTAAACTAGCTCTATAGGCTAGTTCAAATAATTTTACACTAGAGTTTAACTAGCTCTATAGGCTAGTTCAAATAATTTTACACTAGAGTTGAACTCGCTCTACAAGCTAGTTCAAATAATTTGACACTAGAGTTGAACAAGCTCTACAAGCTAGTTCAAATAATTTTACACTAGAGTTGTACCAGCTCTACAAGCTAGTTTAAATAATTTTACACTAGAGTTGAACTAGCTCTACGACCTAGTACACATAATTTTATACTTGAGTTATACTAGCTCTATAACCTAGTACAAATAATTTTACACTAGAGTTGAACTAGCTCTATAACCTAGTACAAATAATTTTACACTAGAGTTGTATTAGCTCTATGACCTAGTACAAATAATTTTACACTAGAGTTAAACTAGCTCTATAGGCTAGTTCAAATAATTTTACACTACAGTTGAACTAGCTCTACAAGCTAGTTCAAATAATTTTACACTAGAGTTGTACCAGCTCTACAAGCTAGTTTAAATAATTTTACACTAGAGTTGAACTAGCTCTATAGGCTAGTTCAAATAACTTTACACTGGATTTGAACTAGCTCTACAAGCTAGGTCAAATAATTTTACACTTGAGTTGAACTAGCTCTATGACCTAGTACAAATAATTTTATACTAGAGTTTAACAAGCTCTATAACCTAGTACAAGTAATTTTACACTAGAGTTGAACTAGCTCTATGACCTAGTACAAACAATTTTACACGAGAGTTGAACTAGCTCTACAGTCTAGTTGAAATAGTTTTACGCTAGAGTTGAACTAGCTTTATAACCTAGTAAAAATAATTCTACACAAGAGTTGAACTAGGTCTATAACCTAGTACAAATAATTTTACACTAGAGTTGAACTAGCTCTACGACCTAGTACACATAATTTTATAGTTGAGTTGTAATAGCTCTATAACCTAGTACAAGTTATTTTACACTAGAGTTGAACTAGCTCTATGACCTGGTACAAATAATTTTACACTAGAGTTGAACTAGTTGTATAAGCTAGTTCAAATAATTTTACACTAGAGTTGAACTAGCTCTATAGGCTAGTTCAAATAATTTTACACTAGAGTTGAACTCGCACTACAAGCTAGTTCAAATAATTTGACACTAGAGTTGAACTAGCTCTACAAGCTAGTTCAAATAATTTTACACTAGAGTTGTACCAGCTCTACAAGCTAGTTTAAATAATTTTACACTAGAGTTGAACTAGCTCTATATGCTAGTTCAAATAACTTTACACTAGATTTGAACTAGCTCTACAAGCTAGGTCAAGTAATTTTACAATAGAGTTGAACTAGCTCTATAACCTAGCACAAATAATTTTACACTAGAGTTAAACTAGGTCTATAACCTAGTACAAATAATTTTACACTAGAGTTGAGCTAGCTCTATAACCTAGTACAAATAATTTCATACTAGAGTTGAACTAGCTCTATAACCTAGTACAAATAATTTTACACTAGAGTTGAACTAGCTCTATAACCTAGTACAAATAATTTTACAGTAGAGTTGAACTAGCTCTACAAGCTAGTTCAAATAAATTTACACTAAAGTTGAACTAGCTCTACGGCTAGTTCAAATAGTATTACTCTAATCTTGAACTACCTCTACAAGGTAGTTTAAATAATTTTACACTAGATTTGAACTAGCTCTATAACCTAGTACAAACAATTTTAAAGTAGAACAAGCTCTATAATCTAGTGAAATAGTGTTACACTAGAGTTGAACTAGCTCTATAACCTAGTAAAGAAATTTACACTAGAGTTGAACTAGCTCTATAACCTAGTACAAATAATTTTACACTAGAGTTGAACTTGCTCTATGACCTAGTACACATAATTTTATACTTTAGTTGTACTAGCTCTATAACCTAGTACAAATAATTTTACACTAGAGTTGAACTAGCTCTATAACCTAGTACAAATAATTTTACAGTAGAGTTGAACTAGCTCTACAAGCTAGTTCAAATAAATTTACACTAAAGTTGAACTAGCTCTACGGCTAGTTCAAATAGTATTACTCTAATCTTGAACTACCTCTACAAGGTAGTTTAAATAATTTTACACTAGATTTGAACTAGCTCTATAACCTAGTACAAATAATTTTAAAGTAGAACTAGCTCTATAATCTAGTGAAATAGTATTACACTAGAGTTGAACTAGCTCTATAACCTAGTAAAAAAAATTTACACTAGAGTTGAACTAGCTCTATAACCTAGTACAAATAATTTTACACTAGAGTTGAACTAGCTCTATGACCTAGTACACATAATTTTATACTTCAGTTGTACTAGCTCTATAACCTAGTACAAATAATTTTACACTAGAGTTGAACTAGCTCTATGACCTAGTACAAATAATTTTACACTAGAGTTAAACTAGCTCTATAGGCTAGTTCAAATAATTTTACACTAGAGTTTAACTAGCTCTATAGGCTAGTTCAAATAATTTTACACTAGAGTTGAACTCGCTCTACAAGCTAGTTCAAATAATTTGACACTAGAGTTGAACAAGCTCTACAAGCTAGTTCAAATAATTTTACACTAGAGTTGTACCAGCTCTACAAGCTAGTTTAAATAATTTTACACTAGAGTTGAACTAGCTCTACGACCTAGTACACATAATTTTATACTTGAGTTATACTAGCTCTATAACCTAGTACAAATAATTTTACACTAGAGTTGAACTAGCTCTATAACCTAGTACAAATAATTTTACACTAGAGTTGTATTAGCTCTATGACCTAGTACAAATAATTTTACACTAGAGTTAAACTAGCTCTATAGGCTAGTTCAAATAATTTTACACTACAGTTGAACTAGCTCTACAAGCTAGTTCAAATAATTTTACACTAGAGTTGTACCAGCTCTACAAGCTAGTTTAAATAATTTTACACTAGAGTTGAACTAGCTCTATAGGCTAGTTCAAATAACTTTACACTGGATTTGAACTAGCTCTACAAGCTAGGTCAAATAATTTTACACTTGAGTTGAACTAGCTCTATGACCTAGTACAAATAATTTTATACTAGAGTTTAACAAGCTCTATAACCTAGTACAAATAATTTTACACTAGAGTTGAACTAGCTCTATGACCTAGTACAAACAATTTTACACGAGAGTTGAACTAGCTCTACAGTCTAGTTGAAATAGTTTTACACTAGAGTTGAACTAGCTTTATAACCTAGTAAAAATAATTCTACACAAGAGTTGAACTAGGTCTATAACCTAGTACAAATAATTTTACACTAGAGTTGAACTAGCTCTACGACCTAGTACACATAATTTTATAGTTGAGTTGTAATAGCTCTATAACCTAGTACAAGTAATTTTACACTAGAGTTGAACTAGCTCTATGACCTGGTACAAATAATTTTACACTAGAGTTGAACTAGTTGTATAAGCTAGTTCAAATAATTTTACACTAGAGTTGAACTAGCTCTATAGGCTAGTTCAAATAATTTTACACTAGAGTTGAACTCGCACTACAAGCTAGTTCAAATAATTTGACACTAGAGTAGAACTATCTCTACAAGCTAGTTCAAATAATTTTACACTAGAGTTGTACCAGCTCTACAAGCTAGTTTAAATAATTTTAGACTAGAGTTGAACTAGCTCTATATGCTAGTTCAAATAACTTTACACTAGATTTGAACTAGCTCTACAAGCTAGGTCAAGTAATTTTACACTAGAGTTGAACTAGCTCTATAACCTAGCACAAATAATTTTACACTAGAGTTAAACTAGGTCTATAACCTAGTACAAATAATTTTACACTAGAGTTGAGCTAGCTCTATGACCTAGTACAAATAATTTCATACTAGAGTTGAACTAGCTCTATAACCTAGTACAAATAATTTTACACTAGAGTTGAACTAGCTCTATAACCTAGTACAAATAATTTTATAGTAGAGTTGAACTAGCTCTACAAGCTAGTTCAAATAAATTTACACTAAAGTTGAACTAGCTCTACGGCTAGTTCAAATAGTATTACTCTAATCTTGAACTACCTCTAGAAGGTAGTTTAAATAATTTTACACTAGATTTGAACTAGCTCTATAACCTAGTACAAATAATTTTAAAGTAGAACAAGCTCTATAATCTAGTGAAATAGTGTTACACTAGAGTTGAACTAGCTCTATAACCTAGTAAAAAAATTTACACTAGAGTTGAACTAGCTCTATAACCTAGTACAAATAATTTTACACTAGAGTTGAACTTGCTCTATGACCTAGTACACATAATTTTATACTTCAGTTGTACTAGCTCTATAACCTAGTACAAATAATTTTACACTAGAGTTGAACTAGCTCTATGACCTAGTACAAATAATTTTACACTAGAGTTAAACTAGCTCTATAGGCTAGTTCAAATAATTTTACACTAGATTTTAACTAGCTCTATAGGCTAGTTCAAATAATTTTACACTAGAGTTGAACTCGCTCTACAAGCTAGTTCAAATAATTTGACACTAGAGTTGAACAAGCTCTACAAGCTAGTTCAAATAATTTTACACTAGAGTTGTACCAGCTCTACAAGCTAGCTTAAATAATTTTACACTAGAGTTGAACTAGCTCTATGACCTAGTACATATAATTTTATACTTGAGTTATACTAGCTCTATAACCTAGTACAAATTATTTTACACTAGAGTTGAACTAGCTCTATGACCTAGTACAAATAATTTTACACTAGAGTTGAACTAGCTGTATAAGCTAGTTCAAATAATTTTACACTAGAGTTGAACTAGCTCTACAAGCTAGTTTAAATAATTTTACACTAGAGTTGAACTAGCTCTATATGCTAGTTCAAATAACTTTACACTAGATTTGAACTAGCTCTACAAGCCAGGTCAAATAATTCTACACTAGAGTTGAACTAGCTCTATAACCTAGTACAAATAATTTTACACTAGAGTTAAACTAGCTCTGTAACCTAGTACAAATAATTTTACACTAAAGTTGAACTGGCTCTATAACCTAGTACAAGTAATTTTACACTAGAGTTGAACTAGCTCTATGACCTAGTACACATAATTTTATACTTTAGTTGTACTAGCTGTATAACCTAGTACAAATAATTTTACACTAGATTTGAACTAGCTCTACAAGCCAGGTTAAATAATTTTACACTAGAGTTGAACTAGCTCTATAACCTAGTACAAATAATTTTACACTAGAGTTGAACTAGCTCTATGACCTATTACAAATAATTTTACACTAGAGTTAAACTAGCTCTATAGGCTAGTTCAAATAATTTTACACTAGAGTTTAACTAGCTCTATAGGCTAGTTCAAATAATTTTACACTAGACTTGAACTCGCTCTACAAGCTAGTTTAAATAATTTGACACTAGAGTTGAACAAGCTCTACAAGCTAGTTCAAATAATTTTACACTAGAGTTGTACCAGCTCTACAAGCTAGTTTAAATAATTTTACACTAGAGTTGAACTAGCTCTACGACCTAGTACACATAATTTTATACTTGAGTTATACTAGCTCTATAACCTAGTACAAATAATTTTACACTAGAGTTGAACTAGCTCTATGACCTAGTACAAATAATTTTATACTAGAGTTGAACTGGCTCTATAACCTAGTACAAATAATTTTACACTAGAGTTGAACTAGCTCTATTACCTAGTACAAATAATGTTACACTAGAGTTGAACTAGCTCTATAGGCTAGTTCAAATAATTGTACACTAGAGTTGAACTAGCTCTATAGGCTAGTTCAAATAATTTTACACTAGAGTTGAACTAGCTCTATAACCGAGTACAAATAATTTTACAGTAGAGTTGAACTAGCTTTACAAGCTAGTTCAAATAAGTTTACACAAAAGTTGAACTAGCTCTATAGGCTAGTTCGAATAGTATTACTCTAATCTTGAACTGCCTCTACAAGGTAGTTTAAATAATTTTACACTAGATTTGAACTAGCTCTATAACCTAGTACAAATAATTTTAAAGTAGAGTTAAACTAGCTCTACAAGCTAGTTCAAATAATTTTACACTAGAGTTGAACTAGCTCTATAGTCTAGTGAAATAGTTTTACAATAGAGTTGAACTAGCTCTATAACCTAGTAAAAATAATTTTACACTAGAGTTGAACTAGCTCTATAACCTAGTACAAATAATTTTACACTAGAGTTGAACTAGCTCTATGACCTAGTACACATAATTTTATACTAGAGTTAAACTAGCTCTATAGGCTAGTTCAAATAATTTTACACTAGAGTTTAACTAGCTCTATAGGCTAGTTCAAATAATTTTACACTACAGCTGAACTAGCTCTACAAGCTAGTTCAAATAATTTTACACTAGAGTTGTACCAGCTCTACAAACTAGTTTAAATAATTTTACACTAGAACTGAACTAGCTCTATAGGCTAGTTTCAAATAACTTTACACTGGATTTGAACTAGCTCTATAGGCTAGGTCAAATAATTTTACACTAGAGTTGAACTAACTCTATAACCTAGTACAAATAATTTTACACTAGAGTTGACCTAGCTCTATAACCTAGTACAAATAATTTTACACTAGAGTTGAACTAGCTGTATAGGCTAGTTCAAATAATTTTACACTAGAGTTGAACTAGCTCTATAGTCTAGTTCAAATAGTTTTACAATAGAGTTGAACTAGCTCTACAAACTAGTTCAAATAATTTTACACTAGAGTTGAACCAGCTCTACAAGCTAGCTTAAATAATTTTACACTAGAGTTGTACCAGCTGTACAAGCTAGTTTAAATAATTTTACAGTAGAGTTGAACTAGCTCTAGATGCTAGTTCAAATAACTTTACACTAGATTTGAACTGGCTCTACAAGCTAGGTTAAATAATTTTACACTAGAGTTGAACTAGTTCTATAACCTAGTACAAATAATTTTACACTAGAGTTAAACTAGCTCTATAACCTAGTACAAATAATTTTACACTAGAGTTGAACTAGCTCTATGACCTAGTACAAATAATTTTATACTAGGGCTGAACTAGCTCTGTAACCTAGTACAAGTAATTTTACACTAGAGTTGAACTAGCTCTATGACGTAGTACAAATAATTTTAGACTAGAGTTGAACTAGCTCTATAGGCTAGTTCAAATAATTGTACACTAGAGTTGAAGCAGCTCTATAGGCTAGTTCGAATAATTTTACACTAGAGTTGAACTAGCTCTATAACCTGGTACAAATAATTTTACACTAGAGTTGAACTATCTCTACAGGCTAGTTCAAATAGTTTTACTCTAATCTTGAACTACCTCTACAAAGTAGTTTAAATAATTTCACACTAGATTTGCACTAGCTCTATAACCTAGTACAAATAATTTTACACTAGAGTGGAACTAGCTCTATAGTCTAGTTGAAATAGTTTTACACTAGAGTTGAACTAGCTCTATAACCTGGTAAAAATTATTTTACACTAGAGTTGAACTAGCTCTATAACCTAGTACAAATAATTTTACACTAGAGTTTTATTAGCTCTATGACCTAGTACAAATAATTTTACACTAGAGTTGAACTAGCTCTATAACCTAGTACAAATAATTTTACAGTAGAGTTGAACTAGCTTTACAAGCTAGTTCAAATAAGTTTACACAAAAGTTGAACTAGCTCTATAGGCTAGTTCGAATAGTATTACTCTAATCTTGAACTGCCTCTACAAGGTAGTTTAAATAATTTTACACTAGATTTGAACTAGCTCTATAACCTAGTACAAATAATTTTAAAGTAGAGTTAAACTAGCTCTACAAGCTAGTTCAAATAATTTTACACTAGAGTTGAACTAGCTCTATAGTCTAGTGAAATAGTTTTACAATAGAGTTGAACTAGCTCTATAACCTAGTAAAAATAATTTTACACTAGAGTTGAACTAGCTCTATAACCTAGTACAAATAATTTTACACTAGAGTTGAACTAGCTCTATGACCTAGTACACATAATTTTATACTAGAGTTAAACTAGCTCTATAGGCTAGTTCAAATAATTTTACACTAGAGTTTAACTAGCTCTATAGGCTAGTTCAAATAATTTTACACTACAGCTGAACTAGCTCTACAAGCTAGTTCAAATAATTTTACACTAGAGTTGTACCAGCTCTACAAACTAGTTTAAATAATTTTACACTAGAACTGAACTAGCTCTATAGGCTAGTTTCAAATAACTTTACACTGGATTTGAACTAGCTCTATAGGCTAGGTCAAATAATTTTACACTAGAGTTGAACTAACTCTATAACCTAGTACAAATAATTTTACACTAGAGTTGACCTAGCTCTATAACCTAGTACAAATAATTTTACACTAGAGTTGAACTAGCTGTATAGGCTAGTTCAAATAATTTTACACTAGAGTTGAACTAGCTCTATAGTCTAGTTCAAATAGTTTTACAATAGAGTTGAACTAGCTCTACAAACTAGTTCAAATAATTTTACACTAGAGTTGAACCAGCTCTACAAGCTAGCTTAAATAATTTTACACTAGAGTTGTACCAGCTGTACAAGCTAGTTTAAATAATTTTACAGTAGAGTTGAACTAGCTCTAGATGCTAGTTCAAATAACTTTACACTAGATTTGAACTGGCTCTACAAGCTAGGTTAAATAATTTTACACTAGAGTTGAACTAGTTCTATAACCTAGTACAAATAATTTTACACTAGAGTTAAACTAGCTCTATAACCTAGTACAAATAATTTTACACTAGAGTTGAACTAGCTCTATGACCTAGTACAAATAATTTTATACTAGGGCTGAACTAGCTCTGTAACCTAGTACAAGTAATTTTACACTAGAGTTGAACTAGCTCTATGACGTAGTACAAATAATTTTAGACTAGAGTTGAACTAGCTCTATAGGCTAGTTCAAATAATTGTACACTAGAGTTGAAGCAGCTCTATAGGCTAGTTCGAATAATTTTACACTAGAGTTGAACTAGCTCTATAACCTGGTACAAATAATTTTACACTAGAGTTGAACTATCTCTACAGGCTAGTTCAAATAGTTTTACTCTAATCTTGAACTACCTCTACAAAGTAGTTTAAATAATTTCACACTAGATTTGCACTAGCTCTATAACCTAGTACAAATAATTTTACACTAGAGTGGAACTAGCTCTATAGTCTAGTTGAAATAGTTTTACACTAGAGTTGAACTAGCTCTATAACCTGGTAAAAATTATTTTACACTAGAGTTGAACTAGCTCTATAACCTAGTACAAATAATTTTACACTAGAGTTTTATTAGCTCTATGACCTAGTACAAATAATTTTACACTAGAGTTGAACTAGCTCTATAACCTAGTACAAATAATTTTACAGTAGAGTTGAACTAGCTTTACAAGCTAGTTCAAATAAGTTTACGCTAAAGTTGAACTAGCTCTATAGGCTAGTTCAAATAGTATTACTCTAATCTTGAACTAGCTCTACAAGGTAGTTTAAATAATTTTACACTAGATTTGAACTAGCTATATAACCTAGTACAAATAATTTTAAAGTAGAGTTAAACTAGCTCTACAAGCTAGTTCAAATAATTTTACACTAGAGTTGAACTAGCTCTATAGTCTAGTGAAATAGTTTTACACTAGAGTTGAACTAGCTCTATAACCTAGTAAAAATAATTTTACACTAGAGTTGAACTAGCTCTATAACCTAGTACAAATAATTTTACACTAGAGTTGAACTAGCTCTATGACCTAGTACACATAATTTTATACTAGAGTTAAACTAGCTTTATAGGCTAGTTCAAATAATTTTACACTAGAGTTTAGCTAGCTCTATAGGCTAGTTAAAATAATTTTACACTACAGTTGAACTAGCTCTACAAGCTAGTTCAAATAATTTTACACTAGAGTTGTACCAGCTCTACAACCTAGTTTAAATAATTTTACACTAGAACTGAACTAGCTCTATAGGCTAGTTTCAAATAACTTTACACTGGATTTAAACTAGCTCTACAAGTGTGACGCCCGGATAATCAAGCTACAGTAAACCTCTGCTAATGATGCCAGGTCACCTCGGTTACTTTTGATAATCTCGGGATTCAGAATCGTTTTGGAATTCAAATTTAAAATAAAGTCAAACTAGAAAAGTTTTCAAAAGTCAAAACTAAAAAAAAGTTCAAACGGTGACAAATAAATCATAAGTGATTATTGAAGAGAAACCACATTTTTATAAAATGTTTAACTGCTCTAAAATAATTAAAACATTAGGTAAAACAATTAACTAAATGTCGCTTGTATTTTATAAAATACTAAACTATATTATTTGGGGGTTAAACCTTTTGTGGCAGAGGTATAATTAGTGATACTATTATAGGTACAACTTTAATGTTTTATGAAACTAAAAGAAACCAAAACATTAAAAGGAAAGATAAGAAAAGGGCAAATGAAACAAAAGACAAAAGAAATTAAAGGCCCCCCCCCCACGCTGGGCCAACCGGCCCAGCTAGCCAGCAGGCCGGCCCAGCTGACCCACTCCCGCACCCCCTGGCCTACTAGGCCTCCTCCCCTCCCCGTGACCTAGCGCCGACACCCACTCACCCCGCACGAACCCCCCACTCTCTCCCACGTCTCTCTCCCTCCCTCCCCCGATCCAGATCGGGATCGGGGTGCTCATGCCCGCCCCCGATGCGTCCCCGGCGCCATCGCACTCGCCCCCAACGCCGCCGCCTGGTGCCGCCTCGGCCCCGTCGCGGGACCTCGCCGAACGCCTCGTGCTCGCCGCCCTCTCCCGGCCTTCTTCCTCACCCTCCGGCACCGCGCCCGTCTTCCCCGAGCTCCGCAAGACGTCGTGGTCGTCGCACCGACGCCAACCGCCGCCGCTGCGTCACCGCCTCGTCCCACCACCACCTCGCGGACGCCAATCTCCCTCCCGGAAGCCACCGCATCGAGCCCCGCACCGCCTTCTTCGTCGTCCGCCCCGTCGAGCTTCGCCATCGATTCCGGCACCTCCGAGCCTTCCTCGAGCCCACTAAGCACATCTGCAGGCTCAATGTGAGCTCCGCCACTTTCCCGAGCTCGGATTCGAGCTCGAGCACCCTCGCCGCCGTTTCGTAGTTGTCGTCGCCGCCGTGATCGAAGCCGTAGTCGCCCTCCGCCCACGCCCATGGCCGCCGTCGCCCGGGCGCTCCCCTGCACCCCCGCGCAGCCTCCCTGGCTGCGGCTCCCCGCAGCCGCGCGCGCCCACACGCCGCCCGTGACCGCACCGCCCTTGCTGCTGCGGCCCGCGCGCTACCTGCGCCCCACCCTCACCCACCTCTGCCGCCAGTCCCACCTCGCCCCTCTGCGCCGCCTCCGGCCACCGGTCCCCCCCTTTCCCCCCCTCCCGCGGCTCCAGCTGCGCCGTGGCCGCTGGCGTGCACCCTCCTGGGCGGGCGGTTGTTCCCCGTCCCTGGTGGCCTCGGGCACGAGCGCCCGCAACCAGCGCCCGCCCCGTTAACCGCCGCCCGAATCCACTATGGCCCTTGTGCCTATGACACATGGGGCCTGCCCCCAAAAAATATATTAATTAATTAATTAATTAATTAATTAATTAACCTAATTAAGCATGTTCTGTTAACCTAATTAACTATTATTAGTTAATTAAACAGTAATTAGATTAGTTAAACCTTAATTAGAATAAGCAGAGTATGACATGCGGGACCCACACGTCAGATTGACCGAGTCAACGCCCTGTTGACTGCTGACGTCATGATGACGTCATCCGACACTATTCTGGATAATGTTGATTAAATTAATTAAATAAATCCTGAAAATGATTTAAATCTTTTAAAATTAATAGAAAATAAACCGTAGCTCAGATGAAAATATTTTCAACATGAAAGTTGCTCAGAACGACGAGACGAACCCGGATACGCAGCCCGTTCGTCCGCCACGCATCCCTAACCTATCCAACTCGCAACTCTCCCCCTCCGGCTCCTCTGCCCGAAAACGCGAAACGCCGGGGATACTTTCCCGGATGTTTTCCCCCTCCGCCGGTGTCACCTCCTACTGCATTAGGTCACCCCTAGCGCGGCGTATCACCATGTTATGCTTTGTGTTGCTTTGATTGCTATGTTATTTATTATGTTCCCCCTCCGTTACTTTTCCGGTAGACCCCGAGACCGCTGCCGGTACCCCTGTGATCGACTACGGTGTTGACGACCACTCTCTCTTGCCAGAGCAGCTAGGCAAGCCCCCCCTTTGATCACCAGATATCGCCTACTCTTCTCTATACTGCTTGCATTAGACTAGTGTAACATGCTACAGCTTTCAGTTAATCCTATACTGCTGCATAGCCTGTCCTTGCTACTACTGTTGTTACGTTTACCTACAAACCTAATGCTTAGTATAGGATGCTAGTTTATCATCAGTGGCCCAACATTCTTGTCCGTCTGCCATGCTATACTATCGGGCCGTGATCACTCGAGAGGTGATCACGGGTATATACTATATACTTTATACATGATACATGTGGTGACTAAAGACGGGTAGGCTCATAGGAGCACCCGCGAGTGGATCTTTGAGGCGGAGCGACAGGGCAGGTTCCGACCACCTAGGAGAGAGGTGGGCCTGGCCCTGGTCGGTGTTAGCGGATACTTAACACGCTTAACGAGATCTGGGTATTTGATCTGAGTCTGGCCATTTGGTCTATACGCACTAACCATCTACGTGGGAGCAGTTATGGGTATCCCGGCGTCGTGGTATCAGCCGAAGCCTTCGTGACGTCAGCGACTGAGTGGCGCGCGCCGGATTGGACTGGAAAGCCACTAGGCTAGGTCTGCTTCTGGCCGCATACGCAACGTGCAGGTGTGCAAAGGGCGATGGGCCCAGACCCCTGCGCCATAGGATTTAGACCGGCGTGCTGACCTCTCTGTTGTGCCTAGGTAGGGCTGCGACGTGTTGATCTTCCGGGGCCGGGCATGACCCAGAAAAGTGTGTCCGGCCAAATGGGATCGAGCGTGTTGGGGTATGTGGTGCACCCCTGCAGGGAAGTTTATCTATTCGAATAGCCGTGTCCCTCGGTAAAAGGATGACCCGGAGTTGTACCTTGACCTTATGACAACTAGAACCGGATACTTAATAAAACACACCCTTCCAAGTGCCAGATATAACCCGGTGATCACTCTCTAACAGGGCGACGAGGAGAGGATCATCGGGTAGGATTATGCTATACGATGCTACTTGGAGGATTTCAGTCTACTCTCTTCTACATGCTGCAAGACGGAGGCTTCCAGAAGCGTAGTCTTCGACAGGATTAGTTATCCCCCTCTTATTCTGGCATTATGCAGTTCAGTCCACATATGATACCCTTATTCCATTTGATACCAATGCATGTTTATGTAGTGTAGCTCTTTGCTTGCGAGTACTTTGGATGGGTACTCATGGTTGCTTTCTCCCTCTTTTCCCCCTATCCTTTCTACCTGGTTGTCCTAACCAGATGTTGGCCCCCAGGATCCAGACGCCACCGTCGACGACGACTCCTACTACACTGGAGGTGCCTACTATTACGTGCTACCCGCTGACGATGACCAGGAGTAGTTTAGGAGGATCCCAGGCAGGAGGCCGGCGCCTCTTTCGATCTGTATCCCAGTTTGTGCTAGCCTTCTTAAGGCAAACTTGTTTAACTTATGTCTGTACTTAGATATTGTTGCTTCCGCTGACTCGTCTATGATCGAGCTCTTGTATTCGAGCCCTCGAGGCCCCTGGCTTGTAATATGATGCTTGTATGACTTATTTTATTTGTAGAGTTGTGTTGTGATATCTTCCCGTGAGGTCCTGATCTTGATCGTACACATTTGCGTGTATGATTAGTGTACGATTAAATCGGGGGCGTCACAACAAGCTAGGTCAAATAATTTTACACTAGAGTTGAACTAACTCTATAACCTAGTACAAATAATTTTACACTAGAGTTGAGCTAGCTCTATATCCTAGTACAAATAATTTTACACTACAGTTGAACTAGCTATATAGGCTAGTTCAAATAATTTTACACTAGAGTTGAACTAGCTCTATATGCTAGTTCAAATAATTTTACACTAGAGTTGAACTAGCTCTACAAACTAGTTCAAATAATTTTACACTAGAGTTGAACCAGCTCTACAAGCTAGTTTAAATAATTTTACACTAGAGTTGTACCAGCTGTACAAGCTAGTTTAAATAATTTTACAGTAGAGTTGAACTAGCTCTAGATGCTAGTTCAAATAACTTTACACTAGATTTCAACTAGCTCTACAAGCTAGGTTAAATAATTTTACACTAGAGTTGAACTAGTTCTATAACCTAGTACTAATAGTTTTACACTAGAGTTAAACTAGCTCTATAACCTAGTGCAAATAATTTTACACTAGAGTTGAACTAGCACTATGACCTAGTACAAATAATTTTACACTAGAGTTGAACTAGCACTATGACCTAGTACAAGTAATTTTACACTAGAGTTGAACTAGCTCTATAGGCTAGTTCAAATAATTGTACACCGGAGTTGAAGTAGCTCTATAGGCTAGTTCGAATAATTTTACACTAGAGTTGAACTAGCTGTATAGGCTAGTTCAAATAATTTTACACTAGAGTTGAACTAGCTCTATAGGCTAGTTCAAATAGTTTTACTCTAATCTTGAACTACCTCTACAAAGTAGTTTAAATAATTTCGCACTAGATTTGCACTAGCTCTATAACCTAGTACAAATAATTTTACAATAGAGTTGAACTAGCTCTATAGTCTAGTTGAAATAGTTTTACACTAGAGTTGAACTAGCTCTGTAACCTAGTGAAAATAATTTTACACTAGAGTTGAACTAGCTCTATAACCTAGTACAAATAATTTTACACTAGAGTTGAATTAGCTCTATGACCTAGTACAAATAATTTTACACTAGAGTTAAACTAGCTCTATAGGCTAGTTCAAATATATTTACACTAGATTTTAACTAGCTCTATAGGCTAGTTCAAATAATTTTACACTACAGTTGAACTAGCTCTACAAGCTAGTTCAAATAACTTTACACTAGAATTGAACTAGCTCTATAGGCTAGTTGCAAATAACTTTACACTGGATTTGAACTAGCTCTACAAGCTAGATCAAATAATTTTACACTAGAGTTGAACTAACTCTATAACCTAGTACAAATAATTTTACACTAGAGTTGAGCTAGATCTATAACCTAGTACAAATAATTTTACACTAGAGTTGAACTAGCTCTATGAGCTAGTACAAATAATTTTACACTAGAGTTGAACTAGTTCTACAGTCTAGTTGAAATAGTTTTACACTAGAGTTGAACTAGCTTTATAACCTAGTAAAAATAATTTTACACTAGAGTTGAACTAGGTCTATAACCTAGTACAAATAATTTTATACTTGAGTTGTACTAGCTCTATAACCTAGTACACATAATTTTACACTAGAGTTGCACTAGCTCTATGACCTAGTACAAATAATTTTACACTAGAGTTGAACTAGCTGTATAGGCTAGTTCATATAATTTTACACTAGAGTTGAACTAGCTCTATAGGCTAGTTCAAATAATTTTACACTAGAGTTGAACTAGCTCTACACGCTAGTTCAAATAATTTTACACTAGAGTTGTACCAGCGCTACAAGCTAGTTAGATAATTTTACACTAGAGTTGAACTAGCTCTATATGCTAGTTCAAATAATTTTACACTAGAGTTGAACTAGCTCTATAACCTAGTACAAATAATTTTACAGTAGAGTTGAACTAGCTTTACAAGCTAGTTCAAATAAGTTTACACTAAAGTTGAACTAGCTCTATAACCTCGTACAAATAATTTTACAGTATAGTTAAACTAGCTCTATAACCTAGTAAAAATAATTTTACACTAGAGTTGAACTAGCTCTATAGTCTAGTTGAAATAGTTTTACACTAGAGTTGAACTAGCTCTATAACCTAGAAAAAATAATTTTACACTAGAGTTGAACTAGCTCTATAACCTAGTAAAAATAATTTTACACTAGAGTTGAACTAGCTCAATGACCTAGTACAAATAATTTTACACTAGAGTTAAACTAGCTCTATAGGCTAGTTTAAATAATTTTACACTAGAGTTTAACTAGCTCTATAGGCTAGTTCAAATAATTTTACACTATAGTTGAACTAGCTCTACAAGCTAGTTCAAATAATTTTACACTAGAGGTTAACTAGGTCTACAAGCTAGTTCAAATAATTTTACACTAGTGTTGTACCAGCTCTACAAGCTAGTTAGATAATTTTACACTAGAGTTGAACTAGCTCTATATGCTAGTTCAAATAATTTTACACTAGAGTTGAACTAGCTCTATAACCTAGTATAAATACTTTTACACTAGAGTTAAACTAGCTCTATAACGTAGTACACATAATTTTACACTAGAGTTGAACTAGCTCTATGCCCTAGTACAAATAATTTTATACTATAGTTGAATTAGCTCTATAACCTAATACAAATAATTTTATACTAGAGCTGAACTAGCTCTCTGACCTAGTACAAATAATTTTACACTAGAGTTGAACTAGCTCTATAGGATAGTTCAAATAATTTTACACTAGAGTTGAACTAGCTCTATAACCTAGTACAAATAATTTTACACTAGAGTTGAACTAGCTCTACAAGCTAGTTCAAATAAGCTTACACTAAAGTTGAACTAGCTCTACAGGCTAGTTCAAATAGTTTTACTCTAATCTTGAACTACCTCTACAAGGTAGTTTAAATAATTTTACACTAGATTTGAACTAGCTCTATAACCTAGTACAAATAATTTTTCTGTAGAGTTAAACTAGCTCTACAAGCTAGTTCAAATAATTTTACACTAGAGTTGAACTAGCTCTATAGTCTAGTTGAAATAGTTTTACACTAGAGTTGAACTAGCTCTATAACCTAGTACAAATAATTTTCAAGTATAGTTAAACTAGCTCTATAACCTAGTAAAAATAATTTTACACTAGAGTTGAACTAGCTCTATAGTCTAGTTGAAATAGTTTTACAGTAGAGTTGAACTAGCTCTATAACCTAGTAAAAATAATTTTACACTAGAGTTGAACTAGCTCTATAACCTAGTACAAATAATTTTACACTAGAGTTGAACTAGCTCTATGACCTAGTACAAATAATTTTACACTAGAGTTAAACTAGCTCTATAGGCTACTTCAAATAATTTTACACTAGAGTTTAACTAGCTCTATAGGCTAGTTCAAATAATTTTACACTACAGTTGAACTAGGTCTACAAGCTAGTTCAAATAAATTTACACTAGAGTTGTACCAGCTCTACAAGCTAGTTTAAATATTTTTACACTTGAGTTGAACTAACTCTATAGGCTAGTTCAAATAACTTTACACTGGATTTGAACTAGCTCTACAAGGTAGGTCAAATAATTTTACACTAGAGTTGAACTAACTCTATAACCTAGTACAAATAATTTTATACTAGAGTTTAACAAGATCTATAACCTAGTACAAATAATTTTACACTAGAGTTGAACTAGCTCTATGACGTAGTACACATAATTTTACACTAGAGTTGAACTAGCTCTACAGTCTAGTTGAAATAGATTTACCCTAGTGTTGAACTAGCTTTATAACCTAGTAAAAATAATTTTACACTAGAGTTGAAGTAGGTCTATAACCAAGTACAAATAATTTTACACTAGAGTTGAACTAGCTCTATGACCTAGTACACATATGTCGGGGGTGCTGATCCTCACGGACACCTACGGGACCGGTCGGACAGAGCCCCTTTTTGGTTCGGCAGGGGGCGGAGAGAGCACGAAGAGCAGATCGAGGCGAAGCGCACGAGCAACACGATCAGTTTACCCAGGTTCGTGCCGCACGGATGCGTAAAACCCTAATCCTGCTTTGTGGTTGTATTGATTTCTTGCTCGGGAGCGCTGATTGCTACAGTACACACCAGAAGCTAGCTAGACCCCGCGTGATTGCGTTCAGTTCGCCAACCTTTTCTACGTTGCGCATGGGCCTCCTTTTATATGCTTAAGGGGTCACCGACAGGTGGCAACATAAACGAGGGCAAAAATGGAAAAGGCGTGGCGGTTGGCACCGCCGCCTACTACAGTGTATCATACCTAACCTTGACGGCAGGGGACAAAGGCATTAAATGTCTGTTTGCATCGCCTAGATGGTGCGGAAAGGGACTGCCAGGGACGCCACTGCTTGCCACGATGGCAATCTTGTCAGCGCCGCTCGCCACCGTGTACCTCTGGCCGCACAGCTTCCCGCCACGTATGCTCTTGAATGGTCCCAGAGCGACACGCTGGTGGATATGCTGGAGCGCAGGTACATAGTGGGGGCTTGCCGCAGCAAGTGCCTTGCCGCGGTCGTTGTCATGTCGCATCCGGGAGCTTGTCGCTCACCGGGCCTTGGTTGGCCTTCCCGGCAAGCTCCTCTTGCCGGGGTCTTGCCTCCTTCCCGGCAAGCTCCTCTTGCCGGGGTCTTGGATACTTTGTTCTTGAATGGCTCCAAAGGAACCATGGAGGATCTTGGCGGTCACCCGGCAAGCCTTGCCGCGGGACGCTGCGACTGCCCGTGCACAAGTTCGGGATACTAGGGTACCCCTACTCTAGTATGACGACAGGAGCCCCCGGGCCTGGGCCATACACGGTGCCGAGCGCTGTTGGGCCAGGCCCAAAACAGGGCATGGGCACGCGTGGCCTGGGTTACGCCGTGTCTCACTCCGCATCCACCGCGCCCTCCCTGCACGGCACGCGTCGAACGTGTCGTCGTGGGAGAGATCATGGGCGGTTTCTTTATTAGGAAAGGAGGAACGTCCGCTCCCCCTCCTTTATAAGCAGGGAAAACAGGGATAGTGCACACACTCGCCCCCTTTCCACTCCAATCTCAAAAGCCTCCGCCCCGCCTCTGTCTTCTCAAAGCAGCAAGAGAGCAGTGCCCTGCCCCCCATCGCCACCAGCACCACCAACGCCGTCGACCTCCTCCACCACTTCCGCCATGTCTCCGAAAGCCGACAAGGGGAAGGCTGTGAAGTCGACCGAGGTGAAGCGGCTTGCGGCGCTGTGGAAGGAGCGGGCCATCTTCCCCCCCCCCCCAAACTTGCTGCGAAGGAGCTGAGGGAGTACTACTACCTCTTCTGGTCGACGGAGACGCGGGCTCACCCGAGCACGAAGGTACTCCCAGCCACTGCTCACAAACTGGCTCCGAGCGGATATCCCTTCTTTGTCGTGTTCTTCTATTGCGGGCTCTGTCCGCCTTTCTCTGAATTCTTCTACGACATCATGAACACCTACGGCCTCTGCCTCCTTGATTTCACCCCCAATGCCGTTCTAACCATGGCAGTTTTCGCACACCTTTGCGAAAACTTTGCGGAGTCCACCCAAACGTAGCCCTTTTCCGCCACTTTTTCATGCCCCGAGTAGAGAGAGGAGAGCCTCTATCCGGCGGAATCGCCTGGATCTCAAGGGCCGGCAAGAAGGATTCTTATCTGGAGGGCAAGTTCCGCGGCAAGTGGGAGGAGTGGAGAGCGGATTGGTGTTGGATTGTCGAGGAGAACCCGCAGCCATTTACCGCCCGGCGCCAAGCAGCAGGAGTACGCGGCAGCGATTGGAGTGACGTGGCCCCGGAAGACGAGAGGCTGAGGATTGCCGTCACCAGGATCCAACGCCTCAGGCTTGCTGGACTCACTGTAGGCACCGTTGGCGCAGACTTCCTTCGCCGCCGCATTGCCCCCCTGCAGGAACGGAGGAGGCCCGCCTGGGAGTTCAAGAACGCGGCGGATATCATGAGGCTGCGTTCGGGCCTCAACTACAACTTCACTGTCTTGGAGCTCAACGCAATGCTTCATGAGCTCTTCAAGTATGATCCTGATCATCCAGAAGTATTTAGGTTGCCGCAGGGCGTTGTCCCGTTGTGCAACAATTCTGCGCTTGACCGCATCCGGGCAATGATGCCGCTGTGCGACTCGCATGGACTTGTGCCAACTTGGCAAGAGCCTGCAGACGAGGTCGTGCAGGAATTCTTCGACAACTTGGTAGAAGTGTCGATCCGCCCTGACAAGAAGAACGGCCTCACCCGCAACACCACTGATGCGGAGTTGAAGCGCATCGCCTCCAGGCTGGAAGAGGCGGCGGCAGCCGCAACGGCGGGCGAGTTTGGATTCACTTTGGAGGACGCAGAAGCAGCAGAGGCGGCAAACCGTGCCGAGCGAGAGGAGCTTGCCGGCAAGAAAGAGCTTGCCCGGCAAGAGGAGCTTGCCGGCAAGAAAGATCTTGCCGGGCGTGATGCCGAGCCGAGCGAGCCCGCCAAGGACACGAGCGGCTCTCTGGATATCAACTCCTCTTCCTCTGCCTCCTCAGATAGCTCGCCGCAAGCAGAGCCTCCATCTCCACCAAGAAGGCGTCTCCGCAAGGCCGGGGACGTAGCGAGGCGGCAGCCGAGTCGACAGTCGCCGCCCCGCACGACACGCTCCACCGTGGCAAGCACTGTTGCCGTGGGAGTGCCCCACGCTGCTGCGGCAACTGGAGCGGGGTCTTCCCGGACCACTGCTTCTGCTCCCGCCAAGCGGCCAATGGAACCTACTCCTCCGCCTTCCCGCACCGGACGCGAGCCGGACTTCGACTTCTCTGCGTTCAGCTCCAACGAGGAAGAGGAAGAAGAGTAAGATTCTCTTATCGTACTTGCAGTTCTTCAATCTTTGCTGTTTTTGTCTTGCATCTCAATTGTTTTACTCTAAACCTGTTCCTTTTCAGGACTCTGGCCCAGAGGGCAGCAAAGAGAGCCAAGGCCCCAGTGATTGTCATCGAGGACGAACCCACCGCGTCAGCAGGGGACGCGCCCGAGACAACCTTGCCGGACCCAGCAGCTGATCTCCAGAGCAGCCCCCAGCGTAAGTATCTTGTTTGCTTTCCGTTGTTGGGCGCGCATGAAGATTCTTGCTTTGCTGATATCTGTTTGTTGACTTGTGCAGGAGCAGAGCAGCCCCACCAGGAGAGCCCAGAGGCCGCCCCCGAGGCGCCAAGGGAGAGTCCTCCGGCAAGGGAGAGGTCCCCGGCAAGGGAGAGCTCTCCGGCAAGGGAGATGTCTCCGGAAAGGGAGGGGTCTCCGGCAAGGGACAGCACCAGCGCCCCCCCGGCGGCGGAGACCACGAGTGCAGAACCTGGCACAGGTACTCTCCTTGCTCCAAAACTTCCCTTGGCTTCTTCTTCTTTTGATCTTCTTTTTTGGATATTTGCTTGATTTTTCTCCCCTTTCCGGCTGTCAGATCCATCTGCTACGGAGCCGATGGAGACTGAAGTTGCCGCCGACGATGCCGTTGCCGCCGAGGAAGCAGCCGGCGCTGATGACCCTGCTGGCGAAGAGGCCGCCAGGGCTGCCGCCGCAGAAGTAGGCGAGGGATCTGGCGGTCGCACTGACGACCCTGAGGCCGCAGGAGCGCCAGGCGCTGCACCGACCGCCGACCCCTCCGCCGCTGCCGCAGCGCCAAGCTCCGAAGAGCCCCAGCCCGGCGTCTACTTGAAGGCCGGCGACGACATCTTCATCAACCTCCCCTGGGCGTCAAGTTCTAGGGCGTCGGTCGAAGGAGAGATCTTCGACGGAGAAGTGCTTGCCTCCGCCGGGCTGGCGCTCGTTGACGCGCCAAGCAGCAGCAGCGGCGAGCCTGAGGAGGAGCGGCTGCTGCGGAAGCTGGTGTCACTCTACCGCGCCCGGCAAGCCAAGCTGGAATCTCGCGAAGCGCTTGTCGCCAAGGCGGGAGTCGACATCGAGAAGCGCGCGGAGGAGCTCCGGGGTCAAAATCAAGAAGCTCTCCGGTCTTTGGCAGTGGAGCGGGAGCAGCTTGCCGAGGAGCAGAGGGCCTTCCTCCACGAAAAGGCTGAGGTCGAAGAGCAACAAAGGCTTGCCACTGAGAAGCTGTCCGTGCAGGAGGGCGAGCTGGTGCAGCGGAAAGTTGATCTTGACAGCCACGAGGAGGAGCTTGCCACGCACGAGCGAACGCTTGGCGGAGCCCTCAAGCAAGCAGAAGACGCTGCCGCAGCTGCCGAGGCCGCCAAGAAAGAGCTGGAGACGAAAGTGGCGCAGCTGGAGGCCGATCTCAAGGCGGGCGGTGACAAGCTTGCCGCGCTCAAGCTTGAGCGGGAGAAGGACGCCCACAGCTACTCGGAGCTGCAGACCCGCCTCGCCGAGAAGGGCAAGGAGCTTGACGCCACCAAGGACTCCAATGCGGATCTTGAGTTGAAGCTGATTGCTTTGACCAAGACGCTGGACGACGCCAAGGAGCAGGAGACGGCCCTGAAGGAGGAAGTCAAGGCCGGCAAGGCGCTGCTGGCGAGTGCCTCTGCCGCCCAGAGCACTTTCCGGGAGAACGTGGAGCACTGGACGGAGGGTCTCGTGGATGTTGCCAGAGACATCGACAAGGAGCTGGCGCAGTTGGGAATGGAGGATCTCGGGTATCCTTCCGACGAGAGCCTCCAACCCAGCGGCAAGCTCACTTTGTTCTTCAAGGGCGTGGCGACGGCTCTCCAGCGACTCCGCGAGAGGATCCCCAAGCAGCTGGCTGACGAGTCGCACAAGATCTACACGGGAGCTCTTCAGAAGGTGCTAGTGAAGGTGGCGTTCCGCAACCCGGGCCTCAACCTCACCAACGTCCTCAGGTCCTTGCCGCCGGATGCTGATCTGGAGGCGCTCAAGACCCTTGTCGCACCCACTGTGGACAAGGTGAGCGGGATCAAGAGGGTCGAGGGCGATCATGTCGACTAGGCCGCCTGTTTTCTTCTTTTCTTGTCGCTGCTATTCATGTTATGAGAACATTTTGTTAGAGCCGCGACAAGCTATCTTGTAATATAACTTTATCCTATGCAATGATTGCAACGTTATTTCCTCTACTTGATTCCTTCCTTTGTATGTTTTCACCCTACGCTTTTAGGGAACTTGCCGGCGCAGGCACCTTGGCCGCGAGCGCTGAGTGCGGGACGTCAGCAGCCTGCTGGCCGTGCCGCTACCGACAAGAAACCTTGTCGTAGCTAGTCGCAGCTCACTTAAGTTGTTGAGCAAACTCGAAACAACAGTAAGGGCGCAACTAGCTACGAGTTGGTTCCTCCGCGCACAGGTTTTCCATACAAAGTACGGTCGTTCAAGGAAGATAACTTAAATTTTTTTTTAAAAAAAATCTGATTGCTCAAACTTTGGCAACTTATCTTTTCTGTTGTTTGCTTCCCGGCAAGGCGAAACCTTCTTGAACGACGCCTGGTCCATACCGTATCTTCTCCTTTCCCCCCCGGCAAACTTGTGCGCGAGGGAACCTTCCTTTCCTTGAGAGAAAAAAGAAGGAGGAGAAAAGACATGGAGCCTTATGGCTCATTGTTGCTTACCGGGTGCGAGTGCTGCACAAAGTGTCAGATAACACATGCAAAATAATAAAAGGAATGAAACCGACAAGGTGTGCAGAGCACATGATCTTTATGCACGGGGTCTGCGCACGGCTTTGTACAAAGGATTACATGCAATAGCGGCAAGACTTATACAAAATGTGGTTGCCGGAACAAGTTCCGGCAACTGCGCCCTATGGGTAAAACTTACGAAGAAGCTCAATATTCCAGGAGTTGCTCACTGATATGCCATCTTCGGTCTCAAGGCGGACAGCGCCAGGCCTAGTGACTCGTTTCACCCGGTAAGGGCCTTCCCACTTCGGTGTCAACTCGTTGGAATTCTTGGCGGACTGAACGCGCCGAAGAACAAGGTCGCCTTCCTCGAGACTTCTGGCGTTAACTTTGCGGCTATGGTAGCGGCGCAAAGCTTGCTGGTAGCGAGCAGCTCGCACAGCAGCCTGAAGACGGTCTTCCTCAAGGAGCAGCGCGTCATCTTGTCGCAGCTGCTCTTGCTCGAGCTCATCGTAAGCAAGCACTCGAGGCGACCCGTATACGAGTTCCGTGGGGAGAACTGCCTCTGCTCCATAGACTAGATCGAAAGGTGTCTGGCCAGTGGCTCGATTTGGCGTCGTCCTGATCGACCAAAGAACCACCGGCAGCTCCTCGATCCAGTTTCTTCCGCACTTGTGCAGCCTGTCGAAAGTTCTGGTCTTGAGCCCACGCAGCACTTCAGCATTTGCCCTCTCCGCTTGACCGTTGCTTCTCGGGTGAGCAACAGAAGTGAAGCAGACCTTGGCGCCAAGATCTTGGACGTACTGCATGAAGGTGTGGCTCGTAAATTGCGCACCGTTGTCGGTGATTATCCTGTTAGGGATCCTGAAACAGCAAACAATCGACCTGAAGAACTTGACTGCTGACTGTGCTGTCACCTTCCTCACTGCTTCCACTTCCGGCCACTTTGTGAACTTGTCGATTGCAATGTACAAGTACTCAAAGCCCCCGACTGCTCGGGGAAAGGGGCCGAGGATATCGAGCCCCCAGACCGAAAATGGCCAGGATAAAGGGATCGTCTGGAAAGCTTGAGCTGGCTGGTGTATCTGCTTGGAATGGAACTGGCACGCTTCACACTTGGTTACTTGTGCAGTTGCATCCTGGAGGGCTGTCGGACAAAAGAAACCTTGCCGGAATGCTTTGCCGACAAGTGCTCTTGCGCCAATGTGGTGACCACATATGCCTCCATGTATCTCTGCCAACAGCTTTTGTCCATCTTCCCAGTGAATACACTTCAATTTCACACCGTTGAGTCTTCTTCTGCACAGTGTGTTATCGACAAACTGGTACATACTAGACTGCCAGGCTACTCTTTCCGCTTCTTCTTGCTCTTCGGGAAGTTCTCCTATCTGAAGGAAACGGACAATCTGCTGTGCCCATGCTGGAGCTTGCGGCTCGACAACAAGGACTAAAGGCATATCTGCTGCTGCGGTAACATCCGCTTCTACGGCAAGAGCCTGCGGCTCTGCCGGAGCTTGACGTTCCCCGGCAAGCTTGCCGGAGCAAAACTTGTCAGGAGCGTCTGCTTCAATGGAGCAAACCTTAGGGCTTGCCGGAGCAGACTGTTCCTCAGCACTCTTGGTGTTGATCTTGGGGACCTTCTTGGCGGCGGCTCCGGGAAGCTCTGCCGGAAAATAGTCGCCAAAAATCAACTTCCTCTTCTTGCTCTGTCCAGTTGATGGTGTTATGGACGGCTGAGTCAGCTTGAGCACAAAAGTCCCTGGTTCCACTGGTAACTTAAGTGCGGCGCACTTTGACAGGCTATCGACAA
Organism: Triticum monococcum; assembly: GCA_034509565.1. Taxonomy (NCBI): domain Eukaryota; kingdom Viridiplantae; phylum Streptophyta; class Magnoliopsida; order Poales; family Poaceae; genus Triticum; species Triticum monococcum. The sequence continues at coordinate 632,262,192 of CM067843.1, forward strand.
TGTCGTTCTGAGCTCTTGGGACATGCTCCATCTGTAGGCCGTCAAAGTGCTCTTCTAGTTTTCTCACTTTGTCAACGTATGGTTCCATCAACGGACTCTGATAACTCTTGTTTACTTGGCGGACAACAAGCTGTGAGTCACCCCTGACAATGAGCTTCTTAATCCCAAGGTCTGCCACGATCCTGAGACCGGCAAGAAAGCCTTCATACTCTGCAGTATTGTTTGTTGCTTGCTCCTTGGGAAAGTGCATCTGGACTACGTACTTGAGGTGCTCTCCGGTGGGTGCGACAAGCAGCATGCCAGCGCTGGCGCCTTGCAGCGAGAAGGCACCGTCAAAGTACATGAGCCACTCTTTGCTTGACGGGGATGCTCGTCCCTGGAATTTCTTCATCTAGTGTTGGCGTCCACTCTGCTATGAATTCTGACAATGCTCTGCTTTGGATAGTTGAAGTACTCTCAAACTTGAGGCCAAAGCTTGACAGTTCCAGTGCCAACTCGACAATCCTGCCTGTCGCTTCTGGATTCTGCAGTATCCTCTTCAATAGAAAGCGAGTGACAACTGTGATCTCATGTGCTTGGAAGTAATGGCGCAGCTTTCTCGAGGCCATGAGAAGGTCGAAAAGCAACTTCTGCACACTAGAGTACCTTGACCTAGCCCCTGCAGAAGGGAACTGACAAAGTAGACTGTGCGTTGCACCATTCTCTTCTGTAGCTCCTCGCGCACCTGTGCAGATCTATCTTTGTCGGGACCAGAGCTTGTCGGGGAAGCCCCCTGCTTGTCGCTGGATGCGCTTGCCGCGGTTGCTGGCTCGTCATCTGCCTCCCTCTCCGCCACTAACGCAGCACTAACCACTTGATTGGTTGCCTCTATATATAGCAGCAACTTCTCTTGCGGCTTAGGTGCGACAAGTGTTGGAGTGGAGGACAAGTATCTCTTCAAGTCCTGCAGCGTAGCCTCCGCTTCCGGAGTCCATTTCATTGGACTTGCCTTTTTCAAAATTTTGAAAAACGGCAGGGCGCGCTCAGCAGACCGAGATATAAACCTGCTGAGAGCAGCCACGCAACCGGCAAGTTTTCGTACATCCTTGACGCACTTCGGTGCTTCGATTTGCTCAATGGCCTTGATCTTGTCGGGATTGGCTTCAATTCCCCGCTGAGACACGAAGAACCCGAGAAGCTTGCCGGAGGGAACTCCAAACACACACTTCTCGGGGTTGAGCTTGAGGTTGATCTTGCGCAGATTTGCAAAAGTCTCCTCTAAATCTTGAATCAGAGTTGCCCTGTCCTTGCTCTTGACCACTATGTCATCCATGTAGGCTTCCACATTTCTGTGTATTTGCGGCTCAAGAGCGACATGGACTACCCTTGCAAATTTTGAACCAGCATTCTTTAAACCAAAAGGCGTCCGTATGAAACAGTACGTGCCACATGGAGTAATGAATGCGGTTTTCTCCTCATCCTCTTCTGCCATGAAGATTTGATGATATCCTGAGTATGCGTCAAGAAATGAAAGAAAATCACATCCGGCTGTGGAGTCAACAATCTGGTCAATGCGCGGCAAGGGAACTGGGTCTTTGGGACAAGCTTTATTAACATCAGTAAAGTCGATACAAAGCATCCATTTCCCATTTGCCTTGCGCACGACTACAGGATTGGCCAACCACGTAGGATGGAGCACTCCTCTAACAAGGCCTGCTGCTTCCAATTTCTTGATCTCTTCTTCTATGAACTCTTGGCGCTCCACTTCTTGCTTCCTGACCTTCTGCTTGACGGGCCGCGCATGAGGACAAACGGCAAGGTGGTGCTCAATTACTTTCCTAGGAACACCAGGGATGTCAGACGGTTGCCATGCAAACACGTCGACGTTCGCCCGCAGGAAAGCAATGAGCGCGCTTTCCTATTTGGGGTCAAGAGTGGCACTGATGGTGAAGGTACCACCAGTGCCGTCCTCCTTGGCGGACACTTTCTTGGTTTTTGGCGGAGCTGCCATTGCCTTCTTATACTTGCCAGTGGAGCTCGATGGTGTGTCCTTGACGGTAGCGCAGCACTCCGAAGAGGTGCGCTTGCCGGAATGGGCATCAGAATCTTGCCGGACTTGGTCTTCTTCTTCCCCCCGGGAGCTTCAGCGGCAAGTGACTTGCGATCTGATGCGGCTGCTGCGATCTGATGTCGGCACAGATAAGAGCATTCTTCTTGTCGCCAGGGACAGAGATGACGCTTATCGGGCCTGGCATCTTGAGCATCTTGTATACGTAATGAGAGGCTGCCATGAACTTGGCGAGTGCTGGATGGCCGAGTATTCCATTGTAAGGCAACGGAAAATCGGCAACGTCAAAAGTGACCCTCTCAGTCCTGAAGTTCATCTCGCTGCCAAATGTTACCGGCAACATGACCTTCCCTTTCGGCTTGCTCCTTCCCGGGTTAATTCCTTGGAATGTGCCCATCTCTTCGAGCTCGCTGTCAGGGATCTGGAGTTTCTGGAGTACAGCAGAGGAGATCAGGTTCAAGACGGCCCCGCCGTCAACTAACATCTTAGTGACCTTGAGGTTGCGGATAGTTGGTGAAACCAACAACGGCAAGCACCCGTCTGCAGTTGTGCGATCAGGGTGGTCCTCAATATCAAAGATGATAGGCGTGCTGGACCATTTCAGAAGCTTGTGTGATTCGACAGGTGGTTCCGCTCCATTGACTTCCCGCGCCCACTGCTTGAGCTGGCGGTGGGAAGTATGCAGAGAAGCACCGCCGTCAACGCACAAGACCTCTGTGGCTTTCTGGAATTCCTGCTCACTAGTCTCGACATCATCCATGTCTTCATCGTCGTCATCGTCTCCATCCTTGTCGCGGCCGCGGGGAGGTCTGTCTCCTTGCCGCTGCTTGGCCTTGCCGCGGCGTCCTCCCCGACCGGCGCGCTTCTTGCCTGCTTCTCTAGCGCCTCCTTGGGCCCTCTCCTTGTCGCGCCGCTCGTACTCAGCTTTCTGTTGCTGGACAAGCTACTCGACTTTCTTGCAACTCTGGAGGTCATGGCCCTTGGTGCGGTGGATCTTGCAGTACTGCTTGTCGGTGCCGTCCTGCTTGTCGGCAACCGCCACAGCCTGATAGTTGGTGCATGCGGCAATCTCCTTACCGGAGCTACCAACTTTGGCTTTCGTGGCGGCGCCGTCGTCGCTGGACTGCTCAACGACTAGCACCTCTTTGCCTTTCTTCTTCCTGTTATTGCATCGCCGGTTCTTCTTTGCCGGGGCAGCATCCTCGCTGTCAGATCCTCCTGCTCCAGTATTCTCTCCGGGGAGTTTCCTCCCTTCTTCAGCACGTGCACACTTGTCGGCCAGGGCATACAGCTCACTGACGTCTCTGATCCTGCACATCGCCATCTCCTCCCGCATCCTGCGGTTACGCACGTTCTGATGGAACGCGCTGATGACCGCGGCAGGGTGGATATCTGGGATGTTGCGCTATACACGGCTGAATCTCTAAATGTACTTGGGCAGGGGCTATCCTTCCTTCTGGGCGAGCAGGTGAAGGTCAGTTTCTTGGCCATGAGGTTTTTGGCCGCCTGTAAAGGCGCCGACAAACTGATGGCATAGGTCTGCCCAAGAGGATATGAAGTTGTCCGGCAAGTGCATGAGCCAGGACCTGACGTCGGGCTTGAGCACCAGCGGGAAGTAGTTGGCAAGGACCTTGTCGTCTCGCCCCCCGGCAGCTTGCACCGCGATGGTGTAGATGCTGAGGAACTATGACGGGTGTGTCTTGCCGTCGTACTTCTCTGGTACGTCTGTCTTGAAATTCTTCTGGCTGGGCCACTGGACTTGCCGCAGCTCATGGGTAAACGCAGGGCAATCTACCGCGTACGGCAAGTCGCCTGGTTCCCCTGGCGCATGCATGTCGACAGAGGGCCCAGCGCGCTGGTCTGATTGACGCCGCGCTTCTCTTCGGCGCTCGGTGCGGGTACGAGCGTCTTCTTGCTATTGTTCGTGCAGAACTTGGCGCTGATCGCGACGAGTTCGTGGATCTGATGACGTGGTGGAGTCGCTGTCGTGGTGGATCCGGCGAGTTGGCGATCTTGGCCATCGGGGTGGAGAGTGCACGGTGGTTGCACCCCCACCGGTCTTGTCGCCACCGGCTCGCGCCTGGCTGACTTGCCGCGGTAGCGAAGTACTCGCCTGCCGTGGATTTGTCGCCATTGGTGAAGCCGATGAGGCTCTGAATGGTGGCCCTCCAGTCGTCGATCTTGTCCGCCGCTGGAGGGTAGTCTAGGAGTAGTTGAGCTCGCGCCAAAGCTTCTGCCGGAGTGGCGGGCGGCGGCGGCGAACGGTGTGAGGAACGAGATATGCTCGGACTTCTAACTACGTTAGAAGGAGCAGTATCTCGCCCTGGCGACCGTGCCCCGCTTGCGCCAGCACGTTGGCGTGCATGCTGGTCCTGAGCACTCTGAGATCCACCATCTTGATCTTGATCCAGCAAGCGTATGGTACCATGAGTATCATGACGCTGCCGGTCCCGCCCCTCCTGGGATGGGTGCGGTGCATGTACGGACGCCGAGGTCTTGGAGTGCGCCCGGTCGTTGTGGGAGCCGACTGCGCCCCCGATGTGCAGCGCAGTCTTGTCCTTGGACCTGGCAGCACCGTGAGCTCGATCGTCGACGCCCGTTCCCCCGCCGGCGTCTACCCCACCAGCCATTTGCTCCGGTGATGGTGGGCTCGGCGCGGACGGAGCAGCCGCCTCCGAAGCCTTTTTCTTCCACGGCATGTTGATGAAGACGATGAAGATTTGGCTCGTGCGAACGCCGGATCAGGTTCACACAACCTCGACGCACCCCTACCTGGCGCCAAAGATGTCGGGGGTGCCGATCCCCATGGACACCTATGGGACCGGTCGGACCGAGCCCCTTTTTGGTTCGGCAGGGGGCGGAGAGAGCACGAAGAGCAGATCGAGGCGAAGCGCATGAGGAACACGATCAGTTTACCCAGGTTTGGGCCGCACGGATGCATAAAACCCTACTCCTGCTTTGTGGTTGTATTGATTTCTTGCTCGAGAGCGCTGATTGCTACAGTACACAGCAGGAGCTAGCTAGACCCAGCGTGAGTGCGTTCAGTTGGTCGACCTTTTCTAGTTGCGCATGGGCCTCCTTTTATATGCTTAAGGGGTCACCGACAGGTGGCAACATAAATGAGGGCAAAATGGAAAAGGCGTGGTGGTTGGCACCGCCGCCTACTACAGTGTATCATACCTAACCCTGACGGCAGGGGACAAAGGCATTAAATGCCTGTCTGCGTCACCTAGACGGTGTGGAAAGGGACCGCCAGGGACGCCACTGCTTGCCACGATGGCAATCTTGTCAGCGCCGCTCGCCACCGTGTACCTCTGGCTGCACAGCTTCCCGCCACGTACGCTCTGGAATGGTCCCAGAGCGACACGTTGGTGGATGTGCTGGAGCGCAGGTACAGAGTGGGGGCTTGCCACGGCAAGTGCCTTGCCGCAGTCGTTATCTTGTCGCATCCGGGAGCTTGTCGCATCCGGGAGCTTGTCGCTCACCGGGCCTTGGTTGGCCTTCCCGGCAAGCTCCTCTTGCCGGGGTCTTGCCTCCTTCCCGGCAAGCTCCTCTTGCCGGGGTCTTGGATACTTTGTTCTTGAATGGCTCCAAAGGAACCATGGAGGATCTTGGCGGCCACCCAGCAAGCCTTGCCGCGGGACGCTGCGACTGCCCGTGCACAAGTTCGGGATACTAGGGTACCCCTACTCTAGTACGCCGACAACATAATTTTATACTTGAGTTGTACTAGCTCTATAACCTAGTACACATAATTTTACACTAGATATGAACTAGCAATATGATCTAGGACAAATAATTTTACACTATACTTGAACTAGCTCTACAGTCTAGTTGAAATAGTTTTACACTAGAGTTAAACTAGCTTTATAACCTAGTAAAAATAATTTTACACTAGAGTTGAACTAGGTCTATAACCTAGTACAAATAATTTTACACTAGATTTGAACTAGCTCTATGACCTAGTACACATAGTTTTATACTTGAGTTGTACTAGCTCTATAACCTAGTACAAATAATTTTACACTAGAGTTGAACTAGCTCTATGACCTAGTACAAATAATTTTACACTAGAGTTAAACTAGCTCTATAGGCTAGTTCAAATAATTTTACACTAGAGTTTACCTAGCTCTATATGCTAGTTCAAATAATCTTACACTACAGTTGAACTAGCTCTACAAGCTAGTTCAAATAATTTTACACTAGAGTTGTACCAGCTCTACAAGCTAGTTTAAATAATTTTACACTAGAATTGAACTAGCTCTATAGGCTAGTTTCAAATAACTTTACACTGGATTTGAACTAGCTCTACAAGCTAGGTGAAATAATTTTACACTAGAGTTGAACTAACTCTATAACCTAGTACAAATAATTTTACACTAGAGTTGAGCTAGCTCTATAACCTAGTACAAATAATTTTACACTAGAGTTGAACTAGCTCTATGACCTAGTACAAATAATTTTACACTAGACTTGAACTAGCTCTACAGTCTAGTTGAACTAGTTCTACACTAGAGTTGAACTAGCTTTATAACCTAGTAAAAATAATTTTACACTAGAGTTTAGCAAGATCTATAACCTAGTACAAATAATTTTACACTAGAGTTGAACTAGCTCTATGACCTAGTACACATAATTTTACACTAGAGCTGAACTAGCTCTACAGTCTAGTTGAAATAGATTTACACTAGTGTTGAACTAGCTTTATAACCTAGTAAAAATAATTTTACACTAGAGTTGAAGTAGGTCTATAACCTAGTACAAATAATTTTACACTAGAGTCGAACTAGCTCTATGACCTAGTACACATAATTTTATACTTGAGTTGTATTAGCTCTATAACCTAGTACACATAATTTTACACTAGAGTTGAACTAGCTCTATGACCTAGGACAAATAATTTTACACTAGACTTGAACTAGCTCTACAGTCTAGTTGAAATAGTTTTACACTAGAGTTGAACTAGCTTTATAACCTAGTAAAAATAATTTTACTTTAGAGTTGTACTAGCTCTATAACCAAGTACAAATAATTTTACACTAGAGTTGAACTAGCTGTATGACCTAGTAGAAATAATTTTACACTTGAGTTGAACTAGCTGTATAGGCTAGTTCAAATAATTTTACACTAGACTTGAACTAGCTCTATAGTCTAGTTGAAATAGTTTTACACTAGAGTTGAACTTGCTCTATAACCTAGTACAAATAATTTTCAAGTATAGTTAAACTAGCTCTATAACCTAGTAAAAATAATTTTACACTAGAGTTGAACTAGCTCTATAGTCTAGTTGAAATAGTTTTGCACTAGAGTTGGACTAGCTCTATAACCTAGTAAAAATAATTTTACACTAGAGTTGAACTAGCTCTATAACCTAGTACAAATAATTTTACACTAGAGTTGAACTAGCTCTATGACCTAGTACAAATAATTTTAAACTAGAGTTAAACTAGCTCTATAGGCTAGTTCAAATAATTTGACACTAGAGTTTAACTAGCTCTATAGGCTAGTTCAAATAATTTGACACTACAGTTGAACTAGCTCTACAAGCTAGTTCAAATAATTTTACACTAGAGTTGTACCAGCTCCACAAGCTAGTTTAAATAATTTTACACTCGAGTTGAACTAACTCTACAGGCTAGTTCAAATAATTTTACACTAGAGTTGTACCAGCTCTACAAGCTAGTTTAAATAAATTTACACTAGAATTGAACTAGCTCTACAGTCTAGTTTCAAATAACTTTACACTGGATTTGAACTAGCTCTACAAGCTAGGTCAAATAATTTTACACTAGAGTTGACCTAACTCTATAACCTAGTACAAATAATTTTACACTAGAGTTGAGCTAGCTCTATAACCTAGTACAAATAATTTTACACTAGAGTTGAACTAGCTCTATGACCTAGTACAAATAATTTTACAATAGACTTGAACTAGCTCTAAAGTCTAGTTGAAATAGATTTACACTAGTGTTGAACTAGCTTTATAACCTAGTAAAAATAATTTTACAATAGAGTTGAAGTAGGTCTATAACCTAGTAAAAATAATTTTACACTAGAGTTGAACTAGCTCTATAACCTAGTAAAAATAATTTTACACTAGAGTTGAACTAGCTCTATAACCTAGTACAAATAATTTTACACTAGAGTTGAACTAGCTCTATGACCTAGTACAAATAATTTTAAACTAGAGTTAAACTAGCTCTATAGGCTAGTTCAAATAATTTGACACTAGAGTTTAACTAGCTCTATAGGCTAGTTCAAATAATTTGACACTACAGTTGAACTAGCTCTACAAGCTAGTTCAAATAATTTTACACTAGAGTTGTACCAGCTCTACAAGCTAGTTTAAACAATTTTACACTCGAGTTGAACTAACTCTATAGGCTAGTTCAAATAATTTTACACTAGAGTTGTACCAGCTCTACAAGCTAGTTTAAATAAATTTACACTCGAGTTGAACTAACTCTATAGGCTAGTTTCAAATAACTTTACACTGGATTTGAACTAGCTCTACAAGCTAGGTCAAATAATTTTACACTAGAGTTGAACTAACTCTATAACCTAGTACAAATAATTTTACACTAGAGTTGAGCTAGCTCTATAACCTAGTACAAATAATTTTACACTAGAGTTGAACTAGCTCTATGACCTAGTACAAATAATTTTACAATAGACTTGAACTAGCTTTATAACCTAGTAAAAATAATTTTACACTAGAGTTGAAGTAGGTCTATAACCTAGTACAAATAATTTTACACTAGAGTTGAACTAGGTCTATGACCTAGTACACATTATTTTATACTTGAGTTGTACTAGCTCTATAACCTAGTACACATAATTTTACACAAGAGTTGAACTAGCTCTATGACCTAGGACAAATAATTTTACACTAGACTTGAACTAGCTCTACAGTCTAGTTGAAATAGTTTTACACTAGAGTTGAACTAGCTTTATAACCTAGTAAAAATAATTTTACACTAGAGTTGAACTAGCTCTATGACCTAGTACAAATAATTTTACACTAGAGTTGAACTAGCTGTATAGGCTAGTTCAAATAATTTTACACTAGAGTTGAACTAGCTCTATAGTCTAGTTGAAATAGTTTTACACTAGAGTTGAACTAGCTCTATAACCTAGTTCATATAATTTTACACTAGAGTTGCACTAGCCCTACAAGCTAGTTCAAATAATTTTACACTAGAGTTGTACTAGCTCTACATGCTAGTTTAAATAATTTTACACTAGAGTTGAACTAGCTCTATATGCTAGTTCAAATAATTTTACACTAGAGTTGAACTAGCTCTATAGGCTAGTTTAAATAATTTTACACTAGAGTTGAACTAGCTCTACATGCTAGTTTAAATAATTTTACACTAGATTTGAACTATCTCTTCAAGCTAGGTCAAATAATTTTACACTAGAGTTGAACTAGCTCCATTACCTAGTACACATAATTTTACACTAGAGTTGAACGAGCTCTACAAGCTAGTTCAAATAATTTTACACTAGAGTTGAACTAGCTCTACAAGCTAGTTCAAATAATTTTACACTAGAGTTGTACCAGCTCTACAAGCTAGTTTAAATAATTTTACACTAGAGTTGAGCTAGCTCTATATGCTAGTTCAAATAATTTTACACTAGAGTTGAGCTAGCTCTATATGCTAGTTCAAATAATTTTACACTAGAGTTGAACTAGCTCTATAACCTAGTACAAATAATTTTACACTAGAGTTGAACTAGCTCTATAACCTAGTAAAAATAATTTTACACTAGAGTTGAACTAACTCTATAACCTAGTACAAATAATTTTACACTAGAGTTGAGCTAGCTCTATAACCTAGTACAAATGATTTTACACTAGAGTTGAACTAGCTCTATGACCTAGTACAAATAATTTTATACTAGAGTTTAACAAGCTCTATAAACTAGTACAAATAATTTTACACTAGAGTTGAACTAGCTCTATGACCTGGTACAAATAATTTTACACTAGAGTTGAACTAGCTCTACAGTCTAGTTGAAATAGTTTTACACTAGAGTTGAACTAGCTTTATAACCTAGTAAAAATAATTTTACACTAGAGTTGAACTAGGTCTATGACCTAGTCCAAATAAATTTACACTAGAGTTGAACTAGCTCTATGACCTAGTACACATAATTCTATACTTGAGTTGTACTAGCTCTATAACTTAGTACAAATAATTTTACAATAGAGTTGAACTAGCTCTATGACCTAGGACAAATAATTTTACACTAGAGTAGAACTAGCTGTATAGGCTAGTTCAAGTAATTTTAGACTAGAGTTGAACTACCTCTATAGGCTAGTTCAAATAATTTTACACTAGAGGTGAACTAGCTCTACAAGCTAGTTCAAATAATTTTACACTAGAGTTGAACTAGCCCTACAAGCTAGTTCAAATAATTTTACACTAGAGTTGTACCAGCTCTACATGCTAGTTTAAATAATTTTACACTAGAGTTGAACTAGCTCTATATGCTAGTTCAAATAATTTTACACTAGAGTTGAACTAGCTCTATAGGCTAGTTTAAATAATTTTACACTAGAGTTGAACTAGCTCTACGTGCTAGTTTAAATAATTTTACACTAGAGTTGAACTAGCTCTATAGGCTAGTTCAAATAATTTTACACTAGAGTTGTACCAGCTCTACATGCTAGTTTAAATAATTTTAAACTAGATTTTAACTATCTCTTCAAGCTAGGTCAAATAATTTTACACTAGAGTTGAACTAGCTCCATTACCTAGTACACATAATTTTACACTAGAGTTGAACTAGCTCTATAACCTAGTACAAATAATTTTACACTAGAGTTGAACTAGCTCTATGACCAAGTACACATAATTTTATACTTGAGTTGTACTAGCTCTATAACCTAGTACAAATATTTTTACACTAGAGTTGAACTAGCTCAATGACCTAGTACAAATAATTTTATATACTAGAGTTGAACTAGCTATATAACCTAGTACAAATAATTTTACACTAGAGTTGAACTAGCTCTATGACCTAGTACAAATAATTTTACACTAGAGTTGAACTAGCTCTATAGGCTAGTTCAAATAATTGTACACTAGAGTCGAACTAGCTCTATAGGCTAGTTCAAATAATTTTACACTAGAATTGAACTAGCTCTATAACCTAGTTGTAATGCCCGGGTAATCAAGCTACAGTAAAACTCTCCTAATGATGCCATGTCATCTACGATTACTGTTACTGATCTCGGGATAATTCGAAACCGCGTCAAATTCAAACTTAAAATTAAAGTCGACAATAAAAGTTTTCAAAATTGAAACGAAAATGTTCGGTGGGCGCCAAATATTACCGAGGTAATTATGGTGCAGAAAACACATTTTTAGTAAAAGACTAAATACTTTAAAATGAAATAAAACAAAAAAAATAAAGAAAATAAAGAAAGAAAGAGAAAGGAAACCCCCCCAAACCCTCCTGGGCCATCTGGCCCAGTTAACCCACTTGGCCCATCCGGCCGGACCGGCCCGCCTCCCCCTGCCGCCTCCCTTCCCTGTTCCCCCGACCTGGGTCGAAACAGGGGCACGTCCCCGCCGCACCCTCTCGCCGGCGACGATGAGGGGATAAGGTCGCCACGCCGCGCCCCCTCGGTCTCTCCTCCCACTCGCCCCACTCTCCCCTCGGTCCCCGCGCATTCCCCCTCAGATCCACCGCACCTCGCCCCCTCATTCCCCACCTTAACCGAGCGCCACCGCCGCCATGGCTCCGGCCTAGCCACGGCCACCGTGCCCACCTCGCCGCCCCACGGTGTCTCCAAGGGACGCCGTCGTCCGCTACTTCGACTGGTGCAGCCCGTTGGAGACTGGAGCCACCGCAACGCCCCCGACGCCGCCGTCTTCCTCCTCTGCCTAGACAAGCTTCGCCGCCGTTCTTCTTCATCTCCGGCGACGCCCCTGCAGCTACTAGCCCATTCACCGGCCATCGTGCGTGCCTCTAGGTGAGCTTCCTTCCCCCTCTGCCCTCTACCTCCCCTAGCTCGCGCTCTAGCTAGCCACCGCCGTAGCACCCGAACGCCCCGCCGCGGATCTCATCGCCGATGCGTTTCCGGTGACCAAATGGTCACGGGGCCGAGCCCTTTGTGCTCAGCGCGTCGCGCAGCTCCGCCCTAGCCGCCCCGTTAATCCCGGAGTGCTCTGCCTCGCCGTCTTCGCCTCACGCCCGAACCACCTCGCCGTCGTCGAGCCCGTGGCGCTCGACTCCGGCCACCACAGCCTCTGCAGCCACCCCCATTCGCTCCGCCGTCATCTTGCCGTTCGAATGCGACCGGTCCCGCCCATTTTGGTGGCCTGCAGACGAAACCCGCCACTCACCCGATCCCCGACGTCCGCCTCTCTGCTCGCCGGCGACAGCTCCGGCGACCTCGGGATGAACCACCACCACCACTAGATGCGCGTCTTCGCGCTTGTTCGAACGGGCCCAGGCACGCGCGGATCCGTGCCCTAAGCACAAATTCCGGCGAACTCCAGCGGGTCGGCGCCATGCTTTTGGTCGCCGGCGGCGAGAGCCAGCCCTGCTGACCTGGCACCGCGGGTCCCACCACCTGGGCCACTGACTGGTGGGCCCAGGGCCCCCTGTTGACCTGTTGACTGGGTCAACTACTGACTGGGCCGCCCCTATCTCACTGACCTATAGGCCCCACTTCAATAAACGAAATAAATAAAAAGAATAATTGGTTAATTGAATAGTTTAGCTAATTAATACACTAATCTCTCACTGACTACTGGGCCCCACCCTTATTTAACCTGTTTAATTAGTCTAAACCCCCCCCCCTATTAGTACCCTGTCAATGACATGTGGGTCCCAGTGGACCCACCTGTCTGGTTTGACTGGTCACCCGACCAGTTGACCTGCTGACATCACTCTGATGTCATGCTAACGTCATCATTCACTGTTTTGGATAATGTTGGAATAAAATAAATAATTAAAATCAGAAAATTATTTAAATCTTTAGAAAATCATATCTTTTAATCTGTAACTCGGATGAAAATACTTTCTACACGAAAGTTGCTTAAAACGACGAGACGAACCCGGATACGGAGCCCGTTCGTTCTCCACGCACCCCCTAACATATCAAACTCGCAAATTTCCCCCTCCGGCTCCTCTGCCCGAAAACGCGAAACACCGGGGATACTTTCCTGGATGTTTCCCCCCTTCACTGGTATCATCACATACCGCGTTACGGCACCTCTAGCGCCATTACTTGTCATGTCATGCATCACTATGCATATGCTTGCTTAAATATTTATTGTTTCTCCCCCCTCTTCTCTCGATAGACACCGAGACCGACGCCGCTGCTACCCAGTACGACTACGGAGTTGACGACTCCTCTCTCTTACCAGAGCAACCAGGCAAGCCCCCCCCTTGATCACCAGATATCGCCTACTCTCCTCTATAATGCTTGCATTAGAGTAGTGTAACATGTTACTGCTTTCCGTTAATCCTATTCTGATGCATAGCCTGTCCTTGCTACTACTGTTGGTACCTTTACCTGCAATCCTACTTACTTAGTATAGGATGCTAGTATTTGCATCTGTGGCCCTACATTCTTGTCCGTCTGCTGTGCTATACTATCAGGCCGTGATCACTCGGGAGGTGATCGCGGGTATATGCTATGTACTTTATACTTGATACATGTGGTGATTAAAGACGGGTCGGCTCGTAGGAGCACCCGCGAGTGGATCTTTGAGGCGGAGCGACAGGGCAGGTTCAGACCACCTAGGAGAGAGGTGGGCCTGGCCCTGGTCGGCGTTCGCGGATACTTAACACGCTAAACGAGATCTGGGTATTTGATCTGAGTCTGGTCATTTGGCTTATACGCACTAACCATCTACGCGGGAGTAGTTATGGGTATCCCGGCGTCGTGGTATCAGCAGAAGCCTTCGTGACGTTAGCGACTGAGCGGCGCATGCCGGATTGGAACGTAAGCCTGCTCTTGTATTAAGGGGGCTAGTTCTGCTTCCGGCCGCGTTCGCAACGTGCAGGTGTGCTAAGGGCGATGGGCCCAGACCCCTGTGCGCTTAGGTTTAGACCGGCGTGCTGACCTCTCTGTTGTGCCTAGGTGGGGCTGCGACGCGTTGATCTTTCATGGCCGGGCATGACCCCGAAAAGTGTGTCCGGCCAAATGGGATCAAGCGTGTTGGGGTATGAGGTGCACCCCTGCAGGGAAGTTAATCTATTCGAATAGCCGTGATCTTCGGTAACAGGACGACTTGGAGTTGTATCTTGACCTTATGACAACTAGAACCGGATACTTAATAAAACACACCCTTCCAAGTGCCAGATACAACCGGTGATCGCTCTCTCACACGGCGACGAGGGGAGGATCATCGGTTACGATTATGCTATGCGATGCTACTTGGAGGACTTCAGTCTACTCTCTTCTACATGCTGCAAGACGGAGGCTGCCAGAAGCATAGTCTTCGACGGGATTAGCTACCCCCTCTTATTCTGGCTTTCTGCAGTTCAGTCCACCGATATGGCCCTTTACACATTTACCCATGCATAAGTAGTGTAGCTCCTTGCTTGCGAGTACTTTGGATGAGTACTCACGGTTGCTTTCTCCCTCTTTTTCCCCTATCCCTTCTACCTGGTTGTCGCAACCAGATGTTGGAGCCCAGGAGCCAGACGCCACCGTCGACGATGAATCCTACTACACCGGAGGTGCCTACTACTACGTGCTGCCCGCTGACGACGACCAGGAGTAGTTAGGAGGATCCCAGGCAGGAGGTCTGCGCCTCTTTCGATCTGTATACCAGTTTGTGCTAGCCTTCTTATGGCAACTTGTTAACTTATGTCTGTACTCAGATATTGTTGCTTCCGTTGACTCGTCTATGATCGAGCTCTTGTATTCGAGCCCTCGTGGCCCCTGGCTTGTAATATGATGCTTGTATGACTTAATTTATTTGTAGAGTTGTGTTGTGATACCTTCTCGTGAGTCCCTGATCTTGATCGTACACGTTTGCGTGTATGATTAGTGTACGATTAAATCGGGGGCGTCACAAGTTGGTATCAGAGCCGACTGCCTGTAGGAATCCCCCTTCCACACTCCTTGGCCGAAGTTGAGTCTAGACATTATAAAAAACTTTTACTAACATGGCTGTTTGCCTTACGGGCCCACGTCGCCATCTGGGTGGTATTAGGATCTTTTACTCCTCGATCCTTACTCTGGGACTCTGAACTCTCTCCTACTCGGGTTAAACGATTTTACTAACTCTAACAATAGGATCCTGTGACCATGTTCACCCCAAAGTTGGATAAGCCCTAGTTATCCTGTAGAGTAGTATTTGAACATTATCCACATTGTCATTTGACTCCTAGAAAACATCTTTGTTTTCAGATGGAACCCACGAGGCAGGTCGTGCGCCACACGATGGCCATTGGTGCCTCAGGATCACCTGCTGTGTTGGTTGAGATGATGACCTATCTGGGTTATCGCTGGCACCCTGAGTACACCGTCTATGAGGAGTATCAGGACTTCAACCAGGAGCAGTACCGTGCCATCGTCCACCTCTACTCTCGGGAGTATGACTCCACTACTGTGCTGCACACTACTAATGGTGTTGGAGTGACTATCGATATGGCGGTCCACGATGCTGCTTATGCTGCTCTGACAGGTCTTCGTGGAGAGTATCCGGAGTTGGACACCTCCCCCTTCAGGCACATTGCTCTCGCATCCGATGTTGGTGCGGAGGGTTACTACACTGCGGCCTACTCCATCGTCACCCGAGAGCCCTTCTACCATCAGAACCTGGTTCTGCATGCTGATGGGCTGGATAGAGCTAACCTAGCTCTATAACCTAGTAAAAATAATTTTACACTAGAGTTGAACTAGCTCTATAACCTAGTACAAATAATTTTACACTAGAGTTGAACTAGCTCTATGACCTAGTACAAATAATTTTACACTAAAGTTAAACTAGCTCTATAGGCTAGTTCAAATAATTTTACACTAGAGTTTAACTAGCTCTATAGGCTAGTTCAAATAATTTTACACTACAGTTGAACTAGCTCTACAAGCTAGTTCAAATAATTTTACACTAGAGTTGTACCAGCTCTACAAGCTAGTTTAAATAATTTTACACTAGAGTTGAACTAGCTCTATAGGCTAGTTCAAATAACTTTACACTGGATTTGAACTAGCTCTACAAGCTAGGTCAAATAATTTTACACTAGAGTTGAACTAACTCTATAACCTAGTACAAATAATTTTACACTAGAGTTGAGCTAGCTCTATAACCTAGTACAAATGATTTTACACTAGAGTTGAACTAGCTCTATGACCTAGTACAAATAATTTTATACTAGAGTTTAACAAGCTCTATAACCTAGTACAAATAATTTTACACTAGACTTGAACTTGCTCTATGACCTAGTACAAATAATTTTACACTAGAGTTGAACTAGCTCTACAGTCTAGTTGAAATAGTTTTACACTAGAGTTGAACTAGCTTTATAACTTAGTAAAACTAATTTTACACTAGAGTTGAACTAGGTCTATAACCTAGTACAAATAATTTTACACTAGAGTTGAACTAGCTCTATGACCTAGTACACATAATTTTATACTTGAGTTGTACTAGCTCTATAACCTAGTACAAATAATTTTACACTAGAGTTGAACTAGTTCTATGACCTAGGACAAATAATTTTACACTAGAGTTGATCTAGCTGTATAGGCTAGTTCAAATAATTTTACACTAGAGTTGAACTACCTCTATAGGCTAGTTCAAATAATTTTACACTAGAGGTGAACTAGCTCTACAAGCTAGTTCAAATAATTTTACACTAGAGTTGAACTAGCTCTACAAGCTAGTTCAAATAATTTTACACTAGAGTTGTACCAGCTCTACATGCTAGTTTAAATAACTTTACACTAGATTTGAGCTATCTCTTCAAGCTAGGTCAAATAATTTTACACTAGAGTTGAACTAGCTCCATAACCTAGTACACATAATTTTACACTAGAGTTGAACTAGCTCTATAACCTAGTAGAAATATTTTTCACTAGAGTTGAACTAGCTCAATGACCTAGTACAAATAATTTTATACTAGAGTTGAACTAGCTATATAACCTAGTACAAATAATTTTACACTAGAGTTGAACTAGCTCTATGACCTAGTACAAATAATTTTACACTAGAGTTGAACTAGCTCTATAGGCTAGTTCAAATAATTGTACACTAGAGTTGAACTAGCTCTATAGGCTAGTTCAAATAATTTTACACTAGAGTTGAACTAGCTCTATAACCTAGTTAAAATAATTTTACACTAGAGTTGAACTAGCTCTACAGGCTAGTTCAAATAGTTTTACTCTAATCTTGAACTACCTCTACAAGGTAGTTTAAATAATTTTACACTAGATTTGAACTAGCTCTATAACCTAGTACAAATAATTTACAGTAGAGTTAAACTAGCAGTACAAGCTAGTTCAAATAATTTTACACTAGAGTTGAACTAGCTCTATAGTCTAGTTGAAATAGTTTTACACTAGAGTTGAACTAACTCTATAACCTAGTACAAATAATTTTACACTAGAGTTGAACTAGCTCTATAACCTAGTAAAAATAATTTTACACTAGAGTTGAACTTGCTCTATGACCTAGTACAAATAATTTTATACTAGAGTTGAACTAGCTCTATGACCTAGTACAAATAATTTCACACTAGAGTTGAACTAGCTCTATTACCTAGTACAAATAATTTTTCACTAGAGTTGAACTAGCTCTATGACCTAGTACAAATAATTTTACACTAAAGTTAAACTAGCTCTATAGGCTAGTTCAAATAATTTCACACTAGAGTTTAACTAGCTCTATAGGCTAGTTCAAATAATTTTACACTACAGTTGAACTAGCTCTACAAGCTAGTTCAAATAATTTTACACTAGAGTTGTACCAACTCTACAAGCTAGTATAAATAATTTTACACTAGAGTTGAACTAGCTCTATAGGCTAGTTCAAATAACTTTACACTGGATTTGAACTAGCTCTACAAGCTAGGTCAAATAATTTTACACTAGAGTTGAACTAACTCTATAAACTAGTACAAATAATTTTACACTAGAGTTGAGCTAGCTCTATAACCTAGTACAAATGATGTTACACTAGAGTTGAACTAGCTCTATGACCTAGTTCAAATAATTTTATACTAGAGTTTAACAAGCTCTATAACCTAGTACAAATAATTTTACACTAGACTTGAACTTGCTCTATGACCTAGTACAAATAATTTTACACTAGAGTTGAACTAGCTCTACAGTCTAGTTGAAATAGTTTTACACTAGAGTTGACCTAGCTTTATAACCTAGTAAAAATAATTTTACACTAGAGTTGAACTAGGTCTATAACCTAGTACAAATAATTTTACACTAGAGTTGAACTAGCTCTATGACCTAGTACACATAATTTTATACTTGAGTTGTACTAGCTCTATAACCTAGTACAAATAATTTTACACTAGAGTTGAACTAGCTGTATAGGCTAGTTCAAATAATTTTACACTAGAGTTGAACTACCTCTATAGGCTAGTCCAAATAATTTTACACTAGAGGTGAACTAGCTCTATAAGCTAGTTCAAATAATTTTACACTAGAGTTGTACCAGCTCTACATGCTAGTTTAAATAACTTTACACTAGATTTGAGCTATCTCTTCAAGCTAGGTCAAATAATTTTACACTAGAGTTGAACTAGCTCCATAACCTAGTACACATAATTTTACACTAGAGTTGAACTAGCTCTATAACCTAGTACAAATATTTTTCACTAAAGTTGAACTAGCTCAATGACCAAGTACAAATAATTTTATTCTAGAGTTGAAGTAGCTATATAACCTAGTACAAATAATTTTACACTAGAGTTGAACTAGCTCTATGACCTAGTACAAATAATTTTACACTAGAGTTGAACTAGCTCTATAGGCTAGTTCAAATAATTGTACACTAGAGTTGAACTAGCTCTATAGGCTAGTTCGAATAATTTTACACTAGAGTTGAACTAGCTCTATAAACTAGTTAAAATAATTTTACACTAGAGTTGAACTAGCTCTACAGGCTAGTTCAAATAGTTTTACTCTAATCTTGAACTACCTCTACAAGGTAGTTTAAATAATTTTACACTAGATTTGAACTAGCTCTATAACCTAGTACAAATAATTTACAGTAGAGTTAAACTAGCAGTACAAGCTAGTTCAAATAATTTTACACTAGAGTTGAACTAGCTCTATAGTCTAGTTGAAATAGTTTTACACTAGAGTTGAACTAACTCTATAACCTAGTACAAATAATTTTACACTAGAGTTGAACTAGCTCTATAACCTAGTAAAAATAATTTTACACTAGAGTTGAACTTGCTCTATGACCTAGTACAAATAATTTTATACTAGATTTGAACTAGCTCTATGACCTAGTACAAATAATTTTACACTAGAGTTGAACTAGCTCTATTACCTAGTACAAATAATTTTTCACTAGAGTTGAACTAGCTCTATAGGCTAGTTCAAATAATTGTACACTAGAGTTTAAGTAGCTCGATAGGCTAGTTCAAATAATTTTACACTAGAGTTGAACTAGCTCTATAACCTAGTACAAATATTTTTACACTAGATTTGAACTAGCTAAATGACCTAGTACAAATAATTTTATACTAGAGTTGAACTAGCTATATAACCTAGTACAAATAATTTTACACTAGAGTTGAACTAGCTCTATGACCTAGTACAAATAATTTTACACTAGAGTTGAACTAGCTCTATAGGCTAGTTCAAATAATTGTACACTAGAGTTGAACTAGCTCTATAGGCTAGTTCAAATAATTTTACACTAGAGTTGAACAAGCTCTATAACCTAGTTCAAATAACTTTACACTAGAGTTGAACTAGCTCTATAGGCTAGTTCAAATAGTTTTACTCTAATCTTGAACTACCTCTACAAGGTAGTTTAAATAATTTTACACTAGATTTGAATTAGCTCTATAACCTAGTACAAATAATTTAAAGTAGAGTTAAACTAGCTGTACAAGCTAGTTCAAATAATTTTACACTAGAGTTGAACTAGCTCTATAGTCTAGTTGAAATAGTTTTACACTAGGGTTGAAGTAGCCCTATAACCTAGTACAAATAATTTTACACTAGAGTTGAACTAGCTCTATGACCTAGTACAAATAATTTTATACTAGAGATGAACTAGCTCTATGACCTAGTACAAATAATTTTACACTAGAGTTGAACTAGCTCTATTACCTAGTACAAATAATTTTTCACTAGAGTTGAACTAGCTGTATAGGCTAGTTCAAATAATTGTACACTAGAGTTTAAGTAGCTCGATAGGCTAGTTCAAATAATTTTACACTAGAGTTGAATTAGCTCTATAACCTAGTACAAATAATTTTACACAAGAGTTGAACTAGCTCTACAAGCTTGTTCAAATAGGTTTACACTAAAGTTGAACTGGCTCTACAGGCTAGTTCGAATAGTTTTACACTAATCCTGAACTACCTCTACAAGGTAGTTTAAATAATTTTACACTAGATTTGAACTAGCTCTACAAGCTAGGTCAAATAATTTTACACTAGAGTTGAGCTAGCTCTATAACCTAGTACAAATGATTTTACACCAGAGTTGAACTAGCTCTATGACCTAGTACAAATAATTTTATACTAGAGTTGAACTAGCTCTATAACCTAGTACAAATAATTTTACAGTATAGTTAAACTAGCTTTATAACCTAGTAAAAAAATTTACACTAGAGTTGAACTACCTCTATAGTCTAGTTGCAATAGTTTTACACTAGAGTTGAACTAGCTCTATAACCTAGTAAAAATAATTTTACACTAGAGTTGAACAAGCTCTATAACCGAGTACAAATAATTTTACACTAGAGTTGAACTAGCTCTATGACCTAGTACAAATAATTTTACACTAGAGTTAAACTAGCTCTATAGGCTAGTTCAAATAATTTTACACTAGAGTTTAACTAGCTCTATAGGCTAGTTCAAATAATTTTACAGTATAGTTGAACTAGCTCTACAAGCTACTTCAAATAATTTTACACTAGACTTGTACCAGCTCTACAAGCTAGTTTAAATAATTTTACACTAGAGTTGAACTAGCTCTATAGGCTAGTTCAAATAACTTTACACTGGATTTGAACTACCTCTACAAGCTAGGTCAAATAATTTTACACTAGAGTTGAGCTAGCTCTATAACCTAGCACAAATGATTTTACACTAGAGTTGAACTAGCTCTATGACCTAGTACAAATAATTTTATACTAGAGTAAGCTCTATAACCTAGTACAAATAATTTTACAGTAGAGTTGAACTAGCTCTATGACCTAGTAAAAATAATTTTACACTAGAGTTGAACTAGCTCTACAGTCTAGTTGAAATAGTTTTACACTAGAGTTGAACGAGCTTTATAACCTAGTAAAAATAATTTTACACTAGAGTTGAACTAGGTCTATAACCTAGTACAAATAATTTTACACTAGAGTTGAACTAGGTCTATAACCTAGTACACATAATTTTATACTCGAGTTGTACTAGCTCTATAACCTAGTACAAATAATTTTACACTAGAGTTGAACTTGCTCTATGACCTAGGACAAATAATTTTACACTAGAGTTGAACTAGCTGTATAGGCTAGTTCAAATAATTTTACACTAGAGTTGAACTAGCTCTATAGGCTAGTTCAAATAATTTTACACTAGAGGTGAACTAGCTCTACAAGCTAGTTCAAATAATTTTACACTAAAGTTGAACAAGCTCTACAAGCTAGTTCAAATAATTTTACACTAGAGCTGTACCAGCTCTACAAGCTAGTTTAAATAATTTTACACTAGAGTTGAACTAGCACTATATGCTAGTTCAAATAACTTTACACTATATTTGAACTATCTCTACAAGCTAGGTCAAATAATTTTACACTAGAGTTGAACTAGCTCCATAACCTAGTACACATAATTTTACACTAGAGTTGAACTAGCTCTATAACCTAGTTCAAATAATTTTACACTAGAGTTGAACTAGCTCAATGACCTAGTACAAATAATTTTATACTAGAGTTGAACTAGCTATATAACCTAGTACAAATAATTTTACACTAGAGTTGAACGTGCTCTATGACCTAGTACAAATAATTCTACACTAGAGTTGAACTAGCTCTATAGGCTAGTTCAAATAATTGTACACTAGAGTTGAACTAGCTCTATAGGCTAGTTCAAATAATTTTACACTAGAGTTGAACTTGCTCTATAACATAGTTCAAATAATTTTACACTAGGGTTGAACTAGCTCTACAGGCTAGTTCAAATAGTTTTACTCTAATCTTGAACTACCTCTACAAGGTAGTTTAAATAATTTTACACTAGATTTGAACTAGCTCTATAACCTAGTACAAATAATTTTACAGTAGAGTTAAAGTAGCTGTACAAGCTAGTTCAAATAATTTTACACTAGAGTTGAACTAGCTCTATAGTCTAGTAGAAATAGTTTTACACTAGAGTTGAACTAGCTCTATAACCTAGTATAAATAATTTTACACTAGAGTTGAACTAGCTCTATAACCTTGTAAAAAAAATTTTACACTAGAGTTGAACTTGCTCTATGACCTAGTACAAATAATTTTATACTAGAGTTGAACTAGCTCAATGACCTAGTACAAATAATTTTACACTAGAGTTGAAATAGTTTTGCACTAGAGTTGAACTAGCTCTATGACCTAGTACAAATAATTTTACACTAGACTTGAACTAGCTCTATTACCTAGTATAAATAATTTTTCACTAGAGTTGAACTAGCTCTATAGGCTAGTTCAAATAATTGTACACTAGAGTTTAAGTAGCTCTATAGGCTAGTTCAAATAATTTTACACTAGAGTTGAACTAGCTCTATAACCTAGTACAAATAATTTTACACTAGAGTTGAACTAGCTCTATAGGCTTGTTCAAATAAGTTTACACTAAAGTTGAACTAGCTCTACAGGCTAGTTCAAATAGTTTTACACTAATCTTGAACTACCTCTACAAGGTAGTTTAAATAATTTTACACTAGATTTGAACTAGCTCTATAACCTAGTACAAATAATTTTACTTTAGAGTTAAACTAGCTCTACAAGCTAGTTCAAATAATTTTACACTAGAGTTGAACTAGCTCTATAGTCTAGTTGAAATAGTTTTACACTAGAGTTGAACTAGCTCTATAACCTAGTACAAATAATTTTACAGTATAGTTAAACTAGCTCTATAACCTAGTAAAAATAATTTTACAGTAGAGTTGAACTAGCGCTATAGTCTAGTTGAAATAGTTTTACACTAGAGTTGAACTAGCTCTATAACCTAGTAAAAATAATTTTACACTATAGTTGAACTAGCTCTATAACCTAGTACAAATAATTTTACACTAGAGTTGAACTAGCTCTATGACCTAGTACAAATAATTTTACACTAGAGTTTAACTAGCTCTATAGGCTAGTTCAAATAATTTTACACTACAGTTGAACTAGCTCTACAAGCTAGTTCAAATAATTTCACACTAGAGTTGTACCAGCTCTACAAGCTAGTTTAAATAATTTTACACTAGAGTTGAACTAGCTCTATAGGCTAGTTCAAATAACTTTACACTGGATTTGAACTAGCTCTACAAGCTAGGTCAAATAATTTTACACTAGAGTTGAGCTAGCTCTATAACCTAGTACAAATAATTTTACACTAGAGTTGAACTAGCTCTATAACCTAGTACAAATAATTTTACACTAGAGTTGAACTAGCTCTACAGTCTAGTTGAAATAGTTTTACACTAGAGTTGAACGAGCTTTATAACCTAGTAAAAATAATTTTACACTAGAGTTGAACTAGGTCTATAACCTAGTACAAATAATTTTACACTAGAGTTGAACTAGGTCTATAACCTAGTACACATAATTTTATACTCGAGTTGTACTAGCTCTATAACCTAGTACAAATAATTTTACACTAGAGTTGAACTTGCTCTATGACCTAGGACAAATAATTTTACACTAGAGTTGAACTAGCTGTATAGGCTAGTTCAAATAATTTTACACTAGAGTTGAACTAGCTCTATAGGCTAGTTCAAATAATTTTACACTAGAGGTGAACTAGCTCTACAAGCTAGTTCAAATAATTTTACACTAAAGTTGAACAAGCTCTACAAGCTAGTTCAAATAATTTTACACTAGAGCTGTACCAGCTCTACAAGCTAGTTTAAATAATTTTACACTAGAGTTGAACTAGCACTATATGCTAGTTCAAATAACTTTACACTATATTTGAACTATCTCTACAAGCTAGGTCAAATAATTTTACACTAGAGTTGAACTAGCTCCATAACCTAGTACACATAATTTTACACTAGAGTTGAACTAGCTCTATAACCTAGTTCAAATAATTTTACACTAGAGTTGAACTAGCTCAATGACCTAGTACAAATAATTTTATACTAGAGTTGAACTAGCTATATAACCTAGTACAAATAATTTTACACTAGAGTTGAACGTGCTCTATGACCTAGTACAAATAATTTTACACTAGAGTTGAACTAGCTCTATTACCTAGTACAAATAATTTTACACTAGAGTTGAACTAGCTCTATTACCTAGTACAAATAATTTTTCACTAGAGTTGAACTAGCTCTATAGGCTAGTTCAAATAATTGTACACTAGAGTTTAAGTAGCTCTATAGGCTAGTTCAAATAATTTTACACTAGAGTTGAACTAGCTCTATAACCTAGTACAAATAATTTTACACTAGAGTTGAACTAGCTCTATAGGCTTGTTCAAATAAGTTTACACTAAAGTTGAACTAGCTCTACAGGCTAGTTCAAATAGTTTTACACTAATCTTGAACTACCTCTACAAGGTAGTTTAAATAATTTTACACTAGATTTGAACTAGCTCTATAACCTAGTACAAATAATTTTACTTTAGAGTTAAACTAGCTCTACAAGCTAGTTCAAATAATTTTACACTAGAGTTGAACTAGCTCTATAGTCTAGTTGAAATAGTTTTACACTAGAGTTGAACTAGCTCTATAACCTAGTACAAATAATTTTACAGTATAGTTAAACTAGCTCTATAACCTAGTAAAAATAATTTTACAGTAGAGTTGAACTAGCGCTATAGTCTAGTTGAAATAGTTTTACACTAGAGTTGAACTAGCTCTATAACCTAGTAAAAATAATTTTACACTATAGTTGAACTAGCTCTATAACCTAGTACAAATAATTTTACACTAGAGTTGAACTAGCTCTATGACCTAGTACAAATAATTTTACACTAGAGTTTAACTAGCTCTATAGGCTAGTTCAAATAATTTTACACTACAGTTGAACTAGCTCTACAAGCTAGTTCAAATAATTTCACACTAGAGTTGTACCAGCTCTACAAGCTAGTTTAAATAATTTTACACTAGAGTTGAACTAGCTCTATAGGCTAGTTCAAATAACTTTACACTGGATTTGAACTAGCTCTACAAGCTAGGTCAAATAATTTTACACTAGAGTTGAGCTAGCTCTATAACCTAGCACAAATGATTTTACACCAGAGTTGAACTAGCTCTATGACCTAGTACAAATAATTTTATACTAGAGTAAGCTCTATAACCTAGTACAAATAATTTTACACTAGAGTTGAACTAGCTCTATGACCTAGTAAAAATAATTTTACACTAGAGTTGAACTAGCTCTACAGTTTAGTTGAAATAATTTTACACTAGAGTTGAACGAGCTTTATATCCTAGTAAAAATAATTTTACACTAGAGTTGAACTAGGTCTATAACCTAGTACAAATAATTTTACACTAGAGGTTAACTAGTTCTATGACCTAGTACACATAATTTTATGCTCGAGTTGTACTAGCTCTATAACCTAGTACAAATAATTTTACACTAGAGTTGAACTTGCTCTATGACCTTGGACAAATAATTTTACACTAGAGTTGAACTAGCTGTAGGCTAGTTCAAATAATTTTACACTAGAGTTGAACTAGCTCTATAGCCTAGTTCAAATAATTTTACACTAGAGGTGAATTATCTCTACAAGCTTGTTCAAATAATTTTACACTAGAGTTGAACAAGCTCTACAAGCTAGTTCAAATAATTTTACACCAGAGTTGTACCAGCTCTACAAGCTAGTTTAAATAATTTTACACTAGAGTTGAACTAGCTCTATATGCTAGTTCAAATAACTTTACACTAGATTTGAACCATCTCTACAAGCTAGTTTAAATAATTTTACACTAGAGTTGAACTAGCTCCATAACCTAGTACACATAATTTTACACTAGAGTTGAACTAGCTCTATAACCTAGTACAAATAATTTTACACTAGAGTTGGACTAGCTGAATGACCTAGTACAAATAATTTTATACAAGAGTTGAACTAGCTATATAACCTAGTACAAATAATTTTACACTAGAGTTGAACTAGCTCTATGACCTAGTACAAATAATTTTACACTAGAGTTGAACTAGCTCTATAGGCTAGTTCAAATAATTTTACACTAGAGTTGAACTAGCTCTACAGGCTAGTTCAAATATTTACTCTAATCTTGAACTACCTCTACAAGTTAGTTTAAATAATTTTACACTAGATTTGAACTAGCTCTATAACCTAGTACAAATAATTTTACAGTAGAGTTAAAGTAGCTGTACAAGCTAGTTCAAATAATTTTACACAAGAGTTGAACTAGCTCTATAGTCTAGTTGAAATAGTTTTACACTAGAGTTGAACTAGCTCTATAAACTAGTACAAATAATTTTACACTAGAGTTGAACTAGCTCTATAACCTTGTAAAAAAAAATTTATAATAGAGTTGAACTTGCTCTATGACCTAGTACAAATAATTTTGTACTAGAGTTGAACTAGCTCAATGACCTAGTACAAACAATTTTATACTAGAGTTGAACTAGCTATATAACCTAGTACAAATAATTTTACACTAGAGTTGAACTAGCTCTATAGGCTAGTTCAAATAATTGTACACTAGAGTTGAACTAGCTCTATAACCTAGTTCAAATAATTTTACACTAGAGTTGAACTAGCTCTACAGGCTAGTTCAAATAGTTTTACTCTAATCTTGAACTACCTCTACAAGGTAGTTTAAATAATTTTACACTAGATTTGAACTAGCTCTATAACCTAGTACAAATAATTTTACAGTAGAGTTAAAGTACAAGCTAGTTCAAATAATTTTACACTAGAGTTGAACTAGCTCTATAGTCTAGTTGAAATAGTTTTACACTAGAGTTGAACTAGCTCTATAAACTAGTACAAATAGTTTTAAACTAGAGTTGAACTAGCTCTATAATCTTGTAAAAAAATTTACACTAGAGTTGAACTTGCTCTATGACCTAGTACAAATAATTTTATACTAGAGTTGAACTAGCTCAATGACCTTGTACAAATAATTTTATACTAGAGTTGAACTAGCTATATAACCTAGTACAAATAATTTTACACTAGAGATGAACTAGCTCTATGACCTAGTACAAATAATTTTACACTAGAGTTGAACTAGCTCTATAGGCTAGTTCAAATAATTGTACACTAGAGTGGAACTAGCTCTATAACCTAGTTCAAATAATTTTACACTAGAGTTGAACTAGAACTACAGGCTAGTTCAAATAGTTTTACTCTAATCTTGAACTAGCTCTACAAGGTAGCTTAAATAATTTTACACTAGATTTGAACTAGCTCTATAACCTAGTGCAAATAATTTTACAGTATAGTTAAACTAGCTGTACAAGCTAGTTCAAAAATTTTTACACTAGAGTTGAACTACTCTATAGTATAGTTGAAATAGTTTTACACTAGAGTTGAACTAGCTCTATAACCTAGTACAAATAATTTTACAGTATAGTTAAACTAGCTCTATAACCTAGTAAAAATAATTTTACACTAGAGTTGAACTAGCTCTATAGTCTAGTTGAAATAGTTTTACACTAGAGTTGAACTAGCTCTATAACCTAGTAAAAATAATTTCACACTAGAGTTGAACTAGCTCTATAACCTAGTACAAATAATTTTACACTAGAGTTGAACTAGCTCTATGACCTAGTACAAATAATTTTACACTAGAGTTGAACTAGCTCTACAGGCTAGTTCAAATAGTTTTACTCTAATCTTGAACTACCTCTACATGGTAGTTTAAATAATTTTACACTAGATTTGAACTAGCTCTATAACCTAGTACAAATAATTTTACATTAGAGTTAAACTAGCTGTACAAGCTAGTTCAAATAATTTTACACTAGAGTTGAACTACTCGATAGTATAGTTGAAATAGTTTTACACTAGAGTTGAACTAGCTCTATACCCTAGTAAAAATAATTTTACACTAGAGTTGAACTTGCTCTATGACCTAGTACAAATAATTTTATACTAGAGTTGAACTAGCTCTATGACCTAGTACAAATAATTTTACACTAGAGTTGAACTAGCTCTATTACCTAGTACAAATAATTTTTCACTAGAGTTGAACTAGCTCTATAGGCTAGTTCAAATAATTGTACACTAGAGTTTAAGGAGCTCTATAGGCTAGTTCAAAAAAATTTACACTAGAGTTGAACTAGCTCTATAACCTAGTACAAATAATTTTACACTAGAGTTGAACTAGCTCTACATGCTTGTTCAAATAAGTTTACACTAAAGTTGAACTAGCTCTACAGGCTAGTTTAAATAGTTTTACACTAATCTTGAACTACCTCTACAAGGTAGTTTAAATAATTTTACACTAGATTTGAACTAGCTCTATAACCTAGTACAAATAATTTTACTTTAGAGTTAAACTAGCTCTACAAGCTAGTTCAAATAATTTTACACTAGAGTTGAACTAGCTCTATAGTCTAGTTGAAATAGTTTTACACTAGAGTTGAACTAGCTCTATAACCTAGTACAAATAATTTTACAGTATAGCTAAACTAGCCCTATAACCTAGTAAAAATAATTTTACACTAGAGTTGAACTAGCTCTATAGTCTAGATGAAATGGTTTTACACTAGAGTTGAACTAGCTCTATAATCTAGTAAAAATAATTTTACATTAGAGTTGAACTAGCTCTATAACCTAGTACAAATAATTTTACACTAGAGTTGAACTAGCTCTATGACCTATTACAAATAATTTTACACTAGAGTTAAACTAGCTCTATAGGCTAGTTCAAATAATTTTACACTAGAGTTTAACTAGCTCTATAGGCTAGTTCAAATAATTTTACACTAAAGTTGAACTAGCTCTACAAGCTAGTTCAAATAATTTTACACTAGAGTTGTACCAGCTCTACAAGCTAGTTTAAATAATTTTACACTAGAGTTGAACTAGCTCTATAGGCTAGTTCAAATAACATTACACTGGATTTGAACTAGCTCTACAAGCTAGGTCAAATAATTTTACAGTAGAGTTGAACTAATTCTATAACCTAGTACAAATAATTTTACACTAGAGTTGATCTAGCTCTATAACCTAGTACAAATGATTTTACACTAGAGTTGAACTAGCTCTATGACCTAGTACAAATAATTTTATACTAGAGTTTAACAAGCTCTATAACCTAGTACAAATAATTTTACACTAGAGTTGAACTAGCTCTATGACCTAGTAAAAATAATTTTACACAAGAGTTGAACTAGCTCTCCAGTCTAGTTGAAATAGTTTTACACTAGAGTTGAACTAGCTTTATAACCTAGTAAAAATAATTTTACAGTAGAGTTGAACTAGGTCTATAAACTAGTACAAATAATTTTACACTAGAGTTGAACTAGCTCTATGACCTAGTACACATAATTTTATACTTGAGTTGTACTAGCTCTATAACCTAGTACAAATAATTTTACACTAGATTTGAACTAGCTCTATGACCTAGTACAAATAATTTTACACTAGAGTTGTACCAGCTCTACAAGCTAGTTTAAATAATTTTACACTAGAGTTGAACTAGCTCTATAAGCTAGTACAAATAATTTTACACTAGAGTTGAACTAGCTCTATAACCTAGTACGAATAATTTTACACTAGAGTTGAACTAGCTCAATGACCTAGTACAAATAATTTTATACTAGAGTTGAACTAGCTCTATAACCTAGTACAAATAATTTTACACTAGATTTGAACTAGCTCTATGACCTAGTACAAATAATTTTACACTAGAGTTGAACTAGCTCTATAGGCTAGTTCAAATAATTGTACACTAGAGTTGAAGTAGCTCTATAGGCTAGTTCAAATAATTTTACACTAGAATTGAACTACCTCTATAACCTAGTACAAATAATTTTACACTAGAGTTGAACTAGCTCTACAAGCTAGTTCAAATAAGTTTACACTAAAGTTGAACTAGCTCTACAGGCTAGTTCTAATAGTTTTACTCTAATATTGAACTACCTCTACAAGGTAGTTTAAATAGTTTTACACTAGATTTGAACTAGCTCTATAACCTAGTACAAATAATTTTACACTAGATTTGAACTAGCTCTATGACCTTGTACAAATAATTTTACAGTAGAGTTAAACTAGCTCTACAAGCTAGTTCAAATAATTTTACAATAGAGTTGAACTAGCTCTATAGTCGAGTTGAAATAGTTTTACAATAGATTTGAGCTAGCTCTATAACCTAGTAAAAATAATTTTACACTAGAGTTGAACTAGCTCTATAACCTAGTACAAATAATTTTACACTAGAGTTGAACTAGCTCTATAGGCTAGTTCAAATAACATTACACTGGATTTGAACTAGCTCTACAAGCTAGGTCAAATAATTTTACAGTAGAGTTGAACTAATTCTATAACCTAGTACAAATAATTTTACACTAGAGTTGATCTAGCTCTATAACCTAGTACAAATGATTTTACACTAGAGTTGAACTAGCTCTATGACCTAGTACAAATAATTTTATACTAGAGTTTAACAAGCTCTATAACCTAGTACAAATAATTTTACACTAGAGTTGAACTAGCTCTATGACCTAGTAAAAATAATTTTACACAAGAGTTGAACTAGCTCTCCAGTCTAGTTGAAATAGTTTTACACTAGAGTTGAACTAGCTTTATAACCTAGTAAAAATAATTTTACAGTAGAGTTGAACTAGGTCTATAAACTAGTACAAATAATTTTACACTAGAGTTGAACTAGCTCTATGACCTAGTACACATAATTTTATACTTGAGTTGTACTAGCTCTATAACCTAGTACAAATAATTTTACACTAGATTTGAACTAGCTCTATGACCTAGTACAAATAATTTTACACTAGAGTTGTACCAGCTCTACAAGCTAGTTTAAATAATTTTACACTAGAGTTGAACTAGCTCTATAAGCTAGTACAAATAATTTTACACTAGAGTTGAACTAGCTCTATAACCTAGTACGAATAATTTTACACTAGAGTTGAACTAGCTCAATGACCTAGTACAAATAATTTTATACTAGAGTTGAACTAGCTCTATAACCTAGTACAAATAATTTTACACTAGATTTGAACTAGCTCTATGACCTAGTACAAATAATTTTACACTAGAGTTGAACTAGCTCTATAGGCTAGTTCAAATAATTGTACACTAGAGTTGAAGTAGCTCTATAGGCTAGTTCAAATAATTTTACACTAGAGTTGAACTACCTCTATAACCTAGTACAAATAATTTTACACTAGAGTTGAACTAGCTCTACAAGCTAGTTCAAATAAGTTTACACTAAAGTTGAACTAGCTCTACAGGCTAGTTCTAATAGTTTTACTCTAATATTGAACTACCTCTACAAGGTAGTTTAAATAGTTTTACACTAGATTTGAACTAGCTCTATAACCTAGTACAAATAATTTTACACTAGATTTGAACTAGCTCTATGACCTTGTACAAATAATTTTACAGTAGAGTTAAACTAGCTCTACAAGCTAGTTCAAATAATTTTACAATAGAGTTGAACTAGCTCTATAGTCGAGTTGAAATAGTTTTACAATAGATTTGAGCTAGCTCTATAACCTAGTAAAAATAATTTTACACTAGAGTTGAACTAGCTCTATAACCTAGTACAAATAATTTTACACTAGAGTTGAACTAGCTCTATGACCTAGTACAAATAATTTTACACTAGAGTTAAACTAGCTCTATAGGCTAGTTCAAATAATTTTACACTAGAGTTTAACTAGCTCTATAGGCTAGTTCAAATAATTATACACTACAGTTGAACTAGCTCTACAAGCTAGTTCAAATAATTTTACACTAGAGTTGTACTAGCTCTACAATTGAATAATTTAAACTAGAGTTGAACCAGCTCTACAAGCTAGTTTAAATAATTTTACACTAGAGTTGAACTAACTCTATAACCTAGTACAAATAATTTTACACTAGAGTTGATCTAGCTCTATAACCTAGTACAAATGATTTTACACTAGAGTTGAACTAGCTCTATGACCTAGTACAAATAATTTTATACTAGAGTTTAACAAGCTCTATAACCTAGTACAAATAATTTTACACTAGAGTTGAACTAGCTCTTTGAACTAGTAAAAATAATTTTACACTAGAGTTGAACTAGCTCTACAGTCTAGTCGAAATAGTTTTACACTAGAGTTAAACTAGCTTTATAACCTAGTAAAAGTAATTTTATAGTAGAGTTGAACTAGGTCTATAAACTAGTACAAATAATTTTACACTAGAGTTGAACTAGCTCTATGACCTAGTACACATAATTTTATACTTGAGTTATACTAGCTCTATAACCTAGTACAAATAATTTTACAGTAGATTTGAACTAGCTCTATGACCTAGTACAAATAATTTTACACTAGAGTTGTACCAGCTCTACAAGCTAGTTTAAATAATTTTACACTAGAGTTGAACTAGCTCTATAAGCTAGTACAAATAATTTTACACTAGAGTTGAACTAGCTCTATAACCTAGTACGAATAATTTTACACTAGAGTTGAACTAGCTCAATGACCTAGTACAAATAATTTTATACTAGAGTTGAACTAGCTCTATAACCTAGTACAAATAATTTTACACTAGATTTGAACTAGCTCTATGACCTAGTACAAATAATTTTACACTAGAGTTGAACTAGCTCTATAGGCTAGTTCAAATAATTGTACACTAGAGTTGAAGTAGCTCTATAGGCTAGTTCAAATAATTTTACACTAGAGTTGAACTACCTCTATAACCTAGTACAAATAATTTTACACTAGAGTTGAACTAGCTCTACAAGCTAGTTCAAATAAGTTTACACTAAAGTTGAACTAGCTCTACAGGCTAGTTCTAATAGTTTTACTCTAATATTGAACTACCGCTACAAGGTAGTTTAAATAGTTTTACACTAGATTTGAACTAGCTCTATAACCTAGTACAAATAATTTTACACTAGATTTGAACTAGCTCTATGACCTTGTACAAATAATTTTACAGTAGAGTTAAACTAGCTCTACAAGCTAGTTCAAATAATTTTACAATAGAGTTGAACTAGCTCTATAGTCGAGTTGAAATAGTTTTACAATAGATTTGAGCTAGCTCTATAACCTAGTAAAAATAATTTTACACTAGAGTTGAACTAGCTCTATAACCTAGTACAAATAATTTTACACTAGAGTTGAACTAGCTCTATGACCTAGTACAAATAATTTTACACTAGAGTTAAACTAGCTCTATAGGCTAGTTCAAATAATTTTACACTAGAGTTTAACTAGCTCTATAAGATAGTTCAAATAATTATACACTACAGTTGAACTAGCTCTACAAGCTAGTTCAAATAATTTTACACTAGAGTTGTACTAGCTCTACAATTGAATAATTTAAACTAGAGTTAAACCAGCTCTACAAGCTAGTTTAAATAATTTTACACTAGAGTTGAACTAACTCTATAACCTAGTACAAATAATTTTACACTAGAGTTGATCTAGCTCTATAACCTAGTACAAATGATTTTACACTAGAGTTGAACTAGCTCTATGACCTAGTACAAATAATTTTATACTAGAGTTTAACAAGCTCTATAACCTAGTACAAATAATTTTACACTAGAGTTGAACTAGCTCTTTGAACTAGTAAAAATAATTTTACACTAGAGTTGAACTAGCTCTACAGTCTAGTCGAAATAGTTTTACACTAGAGTTAAACTAGCTTTATAACCTAGTAAAAGTAATTTTACAGTAGAGTTGAACTAGGTTTATAAACTAGTACAAATAATTTTACACTAGAGTTGAACTAGCTCTATGACCTAGTACACATAATTTTATACTTGAGTTATACTAGCTCTATAACCTAGTACAAATAATTTTACAGTAGATTTGAACTAGCTCTATGACCTAGTACAAATAATTTTACACTAGAGTTGAACTAGCTCTACAGTCTAGTTGAAATAGTTTTACACTAGAGTTGAACTAGCTTTATAACCTAGTAAAAACAATTTTACACTAGAGTTGAACTAGCTCTATAACCTAGTACAAATAATTTTACACTAGAGTTGAACTAGCTCTACAAGCTAGTTCAAATAAGTTTACACTAAAGTGGAACTTGCTCTACAGGCTAGTTCTAACAGTTTTACTCTAATCTTGAACTACCTCTACAAGGTTGTTTAAATAATTTTACACTAGATTTGAACTAGCTCTATAACCTAGTACAAATAATTTTACACTAGATTTGAACTAGCTCTATGACCTAGTACAAATAATTTTACAGTAGAGTTAAACTAGCTCTGCAAGCTAGTTCAAATAATTTTACAATAGAGTTGAACTAGCTCTATAGTCTGGTTGAAATAGTTTTACACTAGATTTGAGCTAGCTCTATAACCTAGTAAAAATAATTTTACACTAGAGTTGAACTAGCTCTATAACCTAGTATAAATAATTTTACACTAGAGTTGAACTAGCTCTATGACCTAGTACAAATAATTTTACACTAGAGTTAAACTAGCTCTATAGGCTAGTTCAAATAATTTTACACTAGAGTTTAACTAGCTCTATAGGCTAGTTCAAATAATTATACACTACAGTTGAACTAGCTCTACAAGCTAGTTCAAATAATTTTACACTAGAGTTGTACCAGCTCTACAATTGAATAATTTTACACTAGAGTTGAACTAGCTCTATAGGCTAGTTCAAATAACTTTACACTGGAGTTGAACTAACTCTATAACCTAGTACAGATAATTTTACACTAGAGTTGAGCTAGCTCTATAACCTAGTACAAATAATTTTACACTAGAGTTGAACTAGCTCTATGACCTAGTACTAATAATTTTACACTAGAGTTGAACTAGCTCTATAACCTAGTAAAAATAATTTTACACTAGAGTTGAACTAGCTTTATAACCTAGTAAAAATAATTTTACACTAGAGTTGAACTAGCTCTATAACCTAGTACAAATAATTTTACACTAGAGTTGAACTAGCTCTACAAGCTAGTTCAAATAAGTTTACACTAAAGTGGAACTAGCTCTACAGGCTAGTTCTAATAGTTTTACTCTAATCTTGAACTACCTCTACAAGGTTGTATAAATAATTTTACACTAGATTTGAACTAGCTCTATAACCTAGTACAAATAATTTTACACTAGATTTGAACTAGCTCTATGACCTAGTACAAATAATTTTACAGTAGAGTTAAACTAGCTCTACAAGCTAGTTCAAATAATTTTACAATAGAGTTGAACTAGCTCTATAGTCGAGTTGAAATAGTTTTACAATAGATTTGAGCTAGCTCTATAACCTAGTAAAAATAATTTTACAGTAGAGTTGAACTAGCTCTATAACCTAGTACAAATAATTTTACACTAGAGTTCAACTAGCTCTATGACCTAGTACAAATAATTTTACACTAGAGTTAAACTAGCTCTATAGGCTAGTTCAAATAATTTTACACTAGAGTTTAACTAGCTCTATAGGCTAGTTCAAATAATTATACACTACAGTTGAACTAGCTCTACAAGCTAGTTCAAATAATTTTACACTAGAGTTGTACCAGCTCTACAATTGAATAATTTTACACTAGAGTTGAACCAGCTCTACAAGCTAGTTTAAATAATTTTACACTAGAGTTGAACTAACTCTATAACCTAGTACAAATAATTTTACACTAGAGTTGATCTAGCTCTATAACCTAGTACAAATGATTTTACACTAGAGTTGAACTAGCTCTATGACCTAGTACAAATAATTTTATACTAGAGTTTAACAAGCTCTATAACCTAGTACAAATAATTTTACACTAGAGTTGAACTAGCTCTATGACCTAGTACAAATAATTTTACACTAGAGTTGAACTAGCTCTATAACCTAGTAAAAATAATTTTACACTAGAGTTGAACTAGCTTTATAACCTAGTAAAAATAATTTTACACTAGAGTTGAACTAGCTCTATAACCTAGTACAAATAATTTTACACTAGAGTTGAACTAGCTCTACAAGCTAGTTCAAATAAGTTTACACTAAAGTGGAACTAGCTCTACAGGCTAGTTCTAATAGTTTTACTCTAATCTTGAACTACCTCTACAAGGTTGTTTAAATAATTTTCCACTAGATTTGAACTAGCTCTATAACCTAGTACAAATAATTTTACACTAGATTTGAACTAGCTCTATGACCTAGTACAAATAATTTTACAGTAGAGTTAAACTAGCTCTACAAGCTAGTTCAAATAATTTTACAATAGAGTTGAACTAGCTCTATAGTCGAGTTGAAATAGTTTTACAATAGATTTGAGCTAGCTCTATAACCTAGTAAAAATAATTTTACACTAGAGTTGAACTAGCTCTATAACCTAGTACAAATAATTTTACACTAGAGTTGAACTAGCTCTATGACCTAGTACAAATAATTTTACACTAGAGTTAAACTAGCTCTATAGGCTAGTTCAAATAATTTTACACTAGAGTTTAACTAGCTCTATAGGCTAGTTCAAATAATTATACACTACAGTTGAACTAGCTCTACAAGCTAGTTCAAATAATTCTACACTAGAGTTGTACCAGCTCTACAATTGAATTATTTTACACTAGAGTTGAACCAGCTCTACAAGCTAGTTTAAATAATTTTACACTAGAGTTGAACTAACTCTATAACCTAGTACAAATAATTTTACACTAGAGTTGATCTAGCTCTATAACGTAGTACAAATGATTTTACACTAGAGTTGAACTAGCTCTATGACCTAGTACAAATAATTTTATACTAGAGTTTAACAAGCTCTATAACCTAGTACAAATAATTTTACACTAGAGTTGAACTAGCTCTTTGACCTAGTAAAAATAATTTTACACTAGAGTTGAACTAGCTCTACAGTCTAGTTGAAATAGTTTTACACTAGAGTTGAACTAGCTCTATAACCTAGTAAAAATAATTTTACAGTAGAGTTGAACTAGCTCTACAAGCTAGTTCAAATAATTTTACACTAGAGTTGTACCAGCTCTACAATTGAATAATTTTACACTAGAGTTGAACCAGCTCTACAAGCTAGTTTAAATAATTTTACACTAGAGTTGAACTAACTCTATAACCTAGTACAAATAATTTTACACTAGAGTTGATCTAGCTCTATAACCTAGTACAAATGATTTTACACTAGAGTTGAACTAGCTCTATGACCTAGTACAAATAATTTTACACTAGAGTTCAACTAGCTCTATAACCTAGTAAAAATAATTTTACACTAGAGTTGAACTAGCTTTATAACCTAGTAAAAATAATTTTACACTAGAGTTGAACTAGCTCTATAACCTAGTACAAATAATTTTACACTAGAGTTGAACTAGCTGTACAAGCTAGTTCAAATAAGTTTACACTAAAGTGGAACTAGCTCTACAGGCTAGTTCTAATAGTTTTACTCTACTCTTGAACTACCTCTACAAGGTTGTTTAAATAATTTTACACTAGATTTGAACTAGCTCTATAACCTAGTACAAATAATTTTACACTAGATTTGAACTAGCTCTATGACCTAGTACAAATAATTTTACAGTAGAGTTAAACTAGCTCTACAAGCTAGTTCAAATAATTTTACAATAGAGTTGAACTAGCTCTATAGTCGAGTTGAAATAGTTTTACAATAGATTTGAGCTAGCTCTATAACCTTGTAAAAATAATTTTACACTAGAGTTCAACTTGCTCTATAACCTAGTACAAATAATTTTACACTAGATTTGAACTAGCTCTATGACCTAGTACAAATAATTTTACACTAGAGTTAAACTAGCTCTATAGGCTAGTTCAAATAATTTTACATTAGAGTTTAACTAGCTCTATAGGCTAGTTCAAATAATTATACACTACAGTTGAACTAGCTCTACAAGCTAGTTCAAATAATTTTACACTAGTTGTACCAGCTCTACAATTGAATAATTTTACACTAGAGTTGAACCAGCTCTACAAGCTAGTTTAAATAATTTTACACTAGAGTTGAACTAACTCTATAACCTAGTACAAATAATTTTACACTAGAGTTGATCTAGCTCTATAACCTAGTACAAATAATTTTACACTAGAGTTGAACTAGCTCTATGACCTACTACACATAATTTTATACTTGAGTTGAACTAGCTCTATAACCTAGTACAAATAATTTTACAATAGAGTTGAACTAGCTTCATGACCTAGTACAAATAAGTTTACACAAGAGTTGAACTAGCTATATAACCTAGTACAAATAATTTTACACTAGAGTTGAACTAGCTCTGTGACCTAGTACAGATAATTTTACACTAGAGTTGAACTAGCTCTATAGGCTAGTTCAAATAATTGTACACTAGAGTTGAACTAGGTCTATAGGCTAGTTCAAATAATTTTACACTAGACGTGAACTAGCTCTACAAGCTAGTTCAAATAATTTTACACTAGAGTTGAACTAGCTCTACAAGCTAGTTGAAATAAATTTACACTAGAGTTGAACTAGCTCTATATTCTAGTTCAAATAACTTTACACTAGATTTGAACTAGGTCTACAAGCTAGGTCAAATAA
Source organism: Triticum monococcum (assembly GCA_034509565.1). NCBI lineage: Eukaryota > Viridiplantae > Streptophyta > Magnoliopsida > Poales > Poaceae > Triticum > Triticum monococcum. The sequence goes on from CM067843.1 coordinate 632,301,229, forward strand.
TTTTACACTAGAGTTGAACCAGCTCTATAAGCTAGTACAAATAATTTTACACTAGAGTTGAACTAGCTCTATAACCTAGTACGAATAATTTTACACTAGAGTTGAACCAGCTCAATGACCTAGTACAAATAATTTTATACTAGAGTTGAACTAGCTCTATAACCTAGTACAAATAATTTTACACTAGATTTGAACTAGCTCTATGACCTAGTACAAACAATTTTACACTAGAGTTGAACTAGCTCTATAGGCTAGTTCAAATAATTGTACACTAGAGTTGAAGTAGCTCCATAGGCTAGTTCAAATAATTTCACACTAGAGTTGAACTACCTCTATAACCTAGTACAAATAATTTTACACTAGAGTTGAACTAGCTCTACAAGGTAATTCAAATAAGATTACAGTAAAGTTGAACTAGCTCTACAGGCTAGTTCTAATAGTTTTACTCTAATCTTGAACTACCTCTACAAGGTAGTTTAAATAATTTTACACTAGATTTGAACTAGCTCTATAACCTAGTACAAATAATTTTACAGTAGAGTTAAACTAGCTCTACAAGCTAGTTCAAATAATTTTATAATAGAGTTGAATTAGCTCTATAGTCTAGTTGAAATAGTTTTACACTAGAGTTGAACTAGCTCTATAACCTAGTAAAAATAATTTTACACTAGAGTTGAACTAGCTCTATAACCTAGTACAAATAATTTTACACTAGAGTTGAACTAGCTCTATGACCTTGTACAAATAATTTTACACTAGAGTTAAACTAGCTCTATAGGCTAGTTCAAATAATTTTACACTAGAGTTTAACTAGCTCTATAGGCTAGTTCAAATAATTATACACTACAGTTGAACTAGCTCTACAAGCTAGTTCAAATAATTTTACACTAAAGTTGTACCGGCTCTACAATTGAATAATTTTGCACTAGAGTTGAACTAGCTCTATAGGCTAGTTCAAATAACTTTACACTGGAGTTGAACTAACTCTATAACCTAGTACAGATAATTTTACACTAGAGTTGAGCTAGCTTTATAACCTAGTACAAATAATTTTACACTAGATGAACTAGCTCTATGACCAAGTACAAATAATTTTACACTAGAGTTGAAATAGCTCTATAACCTAGTAAAAATAATTTTACACTAGAGGTGAACTAGCTCTATGACCTAGTACACATAATTTTATACTTGAGTTGTACAAGCTCTATAACCTAGTACAAATAATTTTACACTGGAGTTGAACTAGCTCTATGACCTAGTACAAATAATTTTACACTAGAGTTAAACTAGCTCTATAGGCTAGTTCAAATAATTTTACACAAGAGTATAACTAGCTCTATAGGCTGGTTCAAATAATTTTACACTAGAGTTGAACTAGCTCTACAATCTAGTTCAACTAATTTTACACTAGAGTTGTACCAGCTCTACAAGCTAGTTTAAATAATTTTACACTAGAGTTGAACTAGCTCTATAGGCTAGTTCAAATAACTTTACACTGGATTTGAACTAGCTCTACAAGCTAGGTCAAATAATTTTACACTAGAGTTGAACTAACTCTATAACCTAGTACAAATAATTTTACACTAGAGTTGAACTAGCTCTATAACCTAGTACAAATAATTTCACACTAGAGTTGAACTAGCTATATGACCTAGTACAAATAATTTTATACTAGAGTTTAACAAGCTCTATAAGCTAGTACAAATAATTTTAAACTAGAGTTGAACAAGCTCGATGACCTAGTACAAATAATTTTACATTTGAGTTGAACTAGCACTACAGTCTAGTTGAAATAGTTTTACACTAGAGTTGAACTAGCTTTGTAACCTAGTAAAAATAATTTTACACTAGAGTTGAACTAGCTCTATAACCCAGTACAAATAATTTTACACTAGAGTTGAACTAGCTCTATGACCTAGTACAAATAATTTCACACTAGAGTTGAACTAGCTCTATGACCTAGTACAAATAATTTTATACTAGAGTTTAACAAGCTCTATTAGCTAGTACAAATAATTTTAAACTAGAGTTGAACAAGCTCGATGACCTAGTACAAATAATTTTACATTTGAGTTGAACTAGCACTACAGTCTAGTTGAAATAGTTTTACACTAGAGTTGAACTAGCTTTGTAACCTAGTAAAAATAATTTTACACTAGAGTTGAACTAGCTCTATAACCCAGTACAAATAATTTTACACTAGAGTTGTACTAGCTCTATAACCTAGTACAAATAATTTTACACTAGAGTTGAACTAGCTCTATGACCTAGTGCAAATAATTTTACACTAGAGTTGAACTACATGTATAGGCTAGTTCAAATAATTTTACACTAGAGTTCAACTAGCTCTATAGGCTAGTTCAAATAATTTTACACTAGAGATGAACTAGCTCTACAAGCTAGTTCAAATAATTTTACACTAGAGTTGAACTACCTCTACAAGCTAGTTCAAATAGTTTTACACTAGAGTTGTACCAGCTCTACAAGCTAGTTTCAATAATTTTACACTAGAGTTGAACTAGCTCTATATGCTAGTACAAACAACTTTACACTAGATTTGAAATTGCTCTACAAGCTAGGTCAAATAATTTTACACTAGAGTTGAACTAGCTCTATAACCTAGTACAAATAATTTTACACTAGAGTTTAACTAGCTCTATAACCTAGTAGAAATAATATTACACTAGAGTTGAACTAGCTCAATGACCTAGTACAAATAATTTTATATTAGAGTTGAACTAGCTCTATAACCTAGTACAAATAATTTTACACTAGAGTTGAACTAGCTCTATGACCTAGTACAAATAATTTTACACTAGAGTTGAACTAGCTCTATAGGCTAGTTCAAACAATTGTACACTAGAGTTGAACTAGCTTTATAGGCTAGTTCAAATAATTTTACACTAGAGTTGAACTAGCTATATAACCTAGTTCAAATAATTGTACACTAGAGTTGAACTAGATCTATAGGCTAGTTCAAATAATTTTACACTAGAGTTGAACTAGCTCTATAACCTAGTACAAATAATTTTACACTAGAGTTGAACTAGCTCTACAAGCTAGTTCAAATAATTTTACACTAAAGTTGAACTAGCTCTATAGGCTAGTTCAAAAAGTTTTACTCTAATCTTGAACTACCTCTACAAGGTTGTTTAAATAATTTTACACTAGATTTTAACTAGTTCTATAACCTAGTACAAATAATTTTACAGTAGAGTTGAACTAGCTGTACAAGCTAGTTCAAATAATTTTACACTAGAGTTGAACTAGCTCTATAGTCTAGTTGAAATAGTTTTACACTAGAGTTGAACCAGCTCTATAACCTAGTACAAATAATTTTACACTAGAATTGAACTACCTCTATAACCTGGTAAAAATAAATTTACACTAGAGTTGAACTAGCTCTATGACCTAGTACAAATAATTTTATACTAGAGTTGAACTAGCTCTATGAACTAGTACAAATAATTTTACACTAGAGTTGAACTAGCTCTATAGGCTAGTTCAAAAAATTGTACACTAGAGTTGAAGTAGCTTTATAGGCTAGTTCAAATAGTTTTACACTAGAGTTGAACTAGCTCTATAACCTAGTACAAATAATTTTACACTAGAGTTGAACTAGCTCTACAAGCTAGTTCAAATAATTTTACACTAGAGTTGAACTAGCTTTATAACCTAGCAAAAATAATTTTACACTAGAGTTGAAATAGCTCTATAACCTAGTACAAATAATTTTACACTAGAGTTGAACTAGCTCTATGACCTAGTACACATTATTTTATACTTGAGTTGTACTAGCTCTATAACCTAGTACAAATAATTTTACACTAGAGTTGAACTAGCTCTATGACCTAGTACAAATAATTTTACACTAGAGTTGAACTAGCTGTATAGGCTAGTTCAAATAATTTTACAATAGAGTTGAACTAGCTCTATAGGCTAGTGCAAATAATTTTACACAAGAGGTGTACTAGCTCTACAAGCTAGTTGAAATAATTTTACACTAGAGTTGAACTAGCTCTATGACCTAGTAGAAATAATTTTACACTAGAGTTGAACTAGCTCTATAGGCTAGTTCAAATAATATTACACTAGAGTTGAACTAGCTCTATAACCTAGTACAAATAATTTTACACTAGAGTTGACCTAGCTCAACAAGCTAGTTCAAATATTTTTACACTAAAGTTGAACTAGCTCAACAGGCTAGTTCAAATAGTTTTACTCTAATCTTCAACTACCTCTACAAGGTAGTTTGAATAATTTTACACTAGATTTCAACTAGCTCTATAACCTAGTACAAATAATTTTACAGTAGAGTTAAACTAGCTGTACAAGCTAGTTCAAATAATTTTACACTAGAGTTGAACTAGCTCTATAGTCTAGTTGAAATAGTTTTACACTAGAGTTCAACTAGCTCGATAACCTAGTACAAATAATTTTACACTAGACTTGAACTAGCTCTATAACCTAGTAAAAATAATTTTGCACTAGAGTTGAACTTGCTCTATGACCTAGTACACATAATTTTATACTAGAGTTGAACTAGCTCTATGACCTAGTACAAATAATTTTACACTAGAGTTGAACTAGCTCTATGACCTAGTACAAATAATTTTACACTAGAGTTGAACTAGCTCTATAGGCTAGTTCAAATAATTGTACACTAGAGTTTAAGTAGCTCTATAGGCTAGTTCAAATAATTTTACACTAGAGTTGAACTAGATCTATAGCCTAGTACAAATAATTTTACACTAGAGTTCAACTAGCTCTATAACCTAGTACAAATAATTTTACACTAGAGTTGAACTAGCTCTATGACCTAGTACACATTATTTTATACTTGATTTGTACTAGCTCTATAAACTAGTACAAATAATTTTACACTAGAGTTGAACTAGCTCTATGACCTAGTACAAATAATTTTACACTAGAGTTGAACTAGCTGTATAGGCTAGTTCAAATAATTTTACACTAGAGTTGAACTAGCTCTATAGGCTAGTTCAAATAATTTTACACTAGAGGTGAACTAGCTATACAAGCTAGTTCAAATTATTTTACACTAGAGTTGAACTAGCTCTATGACCTAGTAGAAATAATTTTACACTAGAGTTGAACTTGCTGTATAGGCTAGTTCAAATAATTTTACACTAGAGTTGAACTAGCTCTATAGGCTAGTTCAAATAATTTTACACTAGAGGTGAACTAGCTCTATAAGCTAGTTCAAATAATTTTACACTAGAGTTGAACTAGCTCTACAAGCTAGTTCAAAAAAATTTACACTAGAGTTGTACCAGCTCTACAAGCTAGTTTAAATTATTTTACACTAGAGTTGAACTAGCTCTATATGCTAGTTCAAATAACTTTACACTAGATTTGAACTATCTTTACAAGCTAGGTCAAATAATTTTACACTATAGTTGAACTAGCTCTATAACCTAGTACACATAATTTTACGCTAGAGTTGAACTAGCTCTATAACCTAGTACAAATAATTTTACACTAGAGTTGAACTAGCTCAATGACCTAGTACAAATAATTTTATACTAGAGTTGAACTAGCTATATAACCTAGTACAAATAATTTTACACTAGAGTTGAACTAGCTCTATGACCTAGTACAAATAATTTTACAGTAGAGTTGAACTAGCTCTATAGGCTAGTTCAAATAATTGTACACTAGAGTTGAACTAGCTCTATAGGTAGTTCAAATAATATTACACTAGAGTTGAACTAGCTCTATAACCTAGTACAAATAATTTTACACTAGAGTTGACCTAGCTCAACAAGCTAGTTCAAATATTTTTACACTAAAGTTGAACTAGCTCTACAGGCTAGTTCAAATAGTTTTACTCTAATCGTGAACTACCTCTACAAGGTAGTTTAAATAATTTTACACTAGATTTGAATTAGCTCTATAACCTAGTCCAAATAATTTTACAGTAGAGTTAAACTAGCTGTACAAACTAGTTCAAATAATTTTACACTAGAGTTGAACTAGCTCTATAGTCTAGTTGAAATAGTTTTACACTAGAGTTGAAATAGTTTTACACTAGAGTTGAACCTCGGCCCCTTTCCCCGAGCAGTCGGGGGCTTTGAGTACTTGTACGTTGTAATCGACAAGTGCACAAAGTGACCGGAAGTAGAAGCAGTGAGGAAGGTGACAACACAGTCAGCAGTCAAGTTCTTCGGGTCGATTGTTTGCTGCTTCGGGATCCCTAACAGGATAATCACCGACAACGGTACGCAATTCACAAGCCGCACCTTCATGCAGTACGTCCAAGATCTTGGCCCAAGGTCTGCTTCGCTTCTGTTGCTCACCCGAGAAGCAACGGTCAAGCGGAGAGGGCAAATGCTGAAGTGCTGCGTGGGCTCAAGACCAGGACTTTCGATAGGCTGCACAAGTGCGGAAGAAACTGGATTGAGGAGCTGCCGGTGGTTCTTTGGTCGATCAGGACGACGCCAAATCGAGCCACTGGCCAGACACCTTTCGCTCTAGTCTATGGAGCAGAGGCAGTTCTCCCCACGGAACTCGTATACGGGTCACCTCGAGTGCTCGCTTATGATGAGCTTGAGCAAGAGCAGCTGCGACAAGATGACGCGCTGCTCCATGAGGAAGACCGTCTTCAGGCTGCTGTACGAGCTGCTCGCTACCAGCAAGCTTTGCGCTGCTACCATATCCGCAAAGTTAATGCCAGAAGTCTCGAGGAAGGCAACCTTGTTCTTCGGCGTGTTCCGTCCGCCAAGAATTCCAACAAGTTGACGCCGAAGTGGGAAGGCCCTTACCGGGTGAAACGAGTCACTAGGCCTGGCGATGTCCGCCTTGAGACCGAAGATGGCATTCCGGTGAGCAACTCCTGGAACATTGAGCATCTTCATAAGTTTTACCCATAAGGCACGGTTGCCGGAACCCGTTCCGGCAACCACCTTTTGTACAAGTCTTGCCGCTGTTGCATGTAATCCTTTGTACAAAGCCGGGCACAGACCCCGTGCATAAAGCTCATGTGCTCCACACATCTTGTCAATTTCATGCTTTCTATTTTTTGCATGTATTATCTGACACTTTGTGCAGCACCTACCCCCGGTAAGCAACAACGAGCCATAAGGCTCCATATCTTTATTTTCTCCTCTTTCTTTTTTCTCAAGGAAAGGAAGGTTCCCTCGCCCACAAGTTTCCCGGGGGGGAGGAGAAGATATTGGTATGGACGAGGCGTCGTTCAAGAAAGTTTCGCCTTACCGGGAAGCAAACAACAGAAAAGCTAAGTTGCCAAAGTTTGAGCAATCAGATTTTTAAAATTTTTAAGTTATCTTCCTTGAACGACCGTGCTTTGTATGGAAAACCTGTGCGCGGAGGAACCAACTCGTAGCTAGTTGCGCCCTTACCTTGTTTCGAGTCCGCTCAACAACTTAAGTGTGCTGCGATTAGTTGCGACAAGGTTTCTTGTCGGTAGCGGCACCGCCAACAGGCTGCTGACGTCCCGCACTCAGCGCTCGCGGCTAAGGTGCCTGCGCCAGCAAGTTCCCAAAAAGCGTAGGGCAAAAACATACAAAGGATGGAATCAAGTAAAGGAAATAACATTGCAATCATTACCCGGAATAGAGTTATATTACAAGGTAGCTTGTCGCGGCTCTAACAGATTGTTCTCATAACATGACCAGCAGTGACAAGAAAAGAAGAAAACGGGCGGCCTAGTCTACGCGATCGCCCTCAATCCTCTTGATCCCGCTCACCTTGTCCACAATGGGTGCGACAAGGGTCTTGAGCGCCTCCAGATCAGCATCCGGCGGCAGGGTCTTGAGGACGTTGGTGAGGTTGAGGTTCTGGTTGTGGAAGGCCACCTTCACCAACACCTTTTGAAGAGCTCCCGTGCAGATCTTGCGCGACTCGTCGGCCATCTTCTTTGGGAGCCTCTCCCGGAGTCGCTAGAGGGCCGTCGCCACGCCTTTGAAGAACGAGGTGAGCTTGGCGCTGGGTTGGAGGTTCTCATCGGAGGGATACCCGAGATCCTCCATCCCCAGCTGCGCCAGCTCCCTGTCAATGTCTGCGGCAAGATTCATGAGACCCTCCGTCCAGTGCTCCACATTCTCCCTTAAAGTGTTCTGGGCGGCAGCAGCACTCGCCAGCAACGCCTTGTCGGCCTTGACGTCCTCCTTCAAGGCCGCCTCCTGCTCCCTGGCGCCGTCCAGCGTCTTGGTCAAAGTAGTCAGCTTCAACTCAAGATCTGCGTTGGAGTCCTTGGCGGCGCTAAGCTCCTTGCCCTTCTTGGCGAGACGAGCCTGCAGGTCTGAGTGGCTGTAGGCGTCCTTCTCCCGCTCACGCTTGAGCACGGCAAGCCCTTCACCGCCCGCCTTGAGATCGGCCTCCAGCTGCGCCACCTTCGTCTCCAGCTCCTTCTTGGCGGCCTCGGCAGCTGCGGCAGCATCCTCTGCTTGCTTGAGGGCTCCGCCGAATGTTCGCTCGCGCGCGGCAAGCTCCTCCTCGTGGCCGTCAAGGTTGACCTTCCACTGCGCCAGCTCGCCCTCCTGCGCAGACAGATTTTTAGCGGCAAGCCGCTGTTGCTCTTCGACTTCAGCCCTCTCGAGGAGGAAGGCCTTCTGCTCCTCGGCGAGTTGCGCCCGCTCCTCTGCCAGGGACCGGAGAGCTTCCTGGTTGAGACCCCGGAGCTCCTCCGCGCGCTTTTTGATGTCCACTCCCGCCTTCGCAACAAGCGCCTCGTGGGACTCCAGCTTGGCTTGTCGAGCATGGTAGAGCGACACCAGCTTCCGCAGCAGCCGCTCCTCCTCAGGCTCGTTGCTGCTGCTGCTCGGCGCGTCAACCAGCGTCAGCCCAGCGGAGGCGAGCACCTCTCCGTCGAAGCTCTCTCCTTCAACCGGCGCCCTGGAGCTTGACGCCCAGGGGAGGTTGATGAAGACGCCGTCGCCGGCCTTCAAGTAGACGCCTGGCTGGGGCTCTTCGGAGCCTGACGCTGCGGCAGCGGCGGAGGGATCGGCGGTCAGCGTACCGCCTGGCGCTCCTGCGGCCTCAGGGCCATCAGTGCGGTTGCCAGACCCCCCGCCTACTTCTGCGGCAGCAGCTTTAGCGGCCTCTGCGCCGGCGGGATCGTCAGCGCCGGCTGCTTCTTCGGTGGCAGCGTCGTCGGTGGCAACCTCGGTCTCCATCGGCTCTGCGGCAGATGGGTCTAACGGCCGGAAAAGGGAGAAGGGTCAAGCAAATATCCAAAAAAAGAAGATCAAAAGAAGAAGAACCCAAGGGATGTTTTGAAGCGAGAGGATTACCTATACCGGGTTCTGCAGTCGTGGTCTCCGCTGCCGGGGGGCCGCTGGTGCTGTCCCTTGCCGGAGAACTCTCCCTTGCCGGAGACGTCTCCCTTGCCGGAGAACTCTCCCTTGCCGGAGACCTCTCCCTTGCCGGAAGACTCTCCCTTGGCATTTCGGGGGCGGCCTCCGGGCGCTCCTGGTGGGGCTGCTCTTCTCCTACACAAACCAACAGTCAGATGTCAGCAAAGAAAGAGTATCCATGCGCGCCTAACAGCGGAAAGCGAACCATATACTTACGCTGGGGGCTGCTCTGGAGAATAGTTGCCGGGTCCGGCAAGGTTGTCTCGGACGCACCCCCTGCTGTCGCGGTGGGTTCGTCCTCGATGATAATCACCGGGACCTTGGCTCTCTTCTCTGCTCTCTGGGCCAGAGTCCTAAAAAGGAATAAGTTCAGAGTAAAGCAAATGAGATACAAGACAAAACAACAAGAATTGAAGAACTACAAGTACAACAAGAGAATCTTACTCTTCTTCTTCCTCGTCGAAGCTGAACGCGGAGAAGTCGAAGTCCGGCTCACGTCCGGCGCAAGGAGGCGGAGGAGTAAGTTCCCTTAGCCGCTTGGCGTGAACAGTGGCGGTGGTCTGAGACGACCCCGCTCTGGCTGTCGCCGCGACGTGAGAAGCGGCAGGAGCAGAAGCGGTGGTCCGGGTGGACCCCGCTCCAGTTGCCGCAGCAGCGTGAGGTGCTCCCGCGGCAACAGTGCTTGCCGCGGTGGAGCGTGTCACGCAGCGCGGCGACTGTCGACTCGCCCGCCGCCCCGCTACGTCCCCGGCCTTGCGAAGACGCCTTCTTGGTGGAGCTGGGGGCTCTGCTTGCGGCGAGCTGTCTGAGGATGAGGAGGAATAGGAGTTGATCTCCAACGAGCCGCTCGTATCCTCGGCGGGCTCGCTCGACTCGACATCATGCCCGGCAAGCTCTTCCTCGCCGGCAAGCTCCTCTCGCTTGGTACGGCTTGCCGCCTCTGCTGCCTCTGCCTCCTCCACGGTGAATCCAAACTCGCCCGCGGCTGCGGCTGCCGCCGCCTCTTCCAGCCTGGTGGCGATGCGTTTCATCTCCGCATCGATGGTGTCGCGAGTGAGGCTTTTCTTTTCATCGGATCGGACCGGCACTTCTACCAAGCCGTCAAAGAACTCCTGCACGACGTCGTCTGCAGGCTCTTGCCAAGTTGGGACAATTCCATGCGAATCGCACAGCGGCATCATTGCACGGATGTGGTCGAGCGCGGAGTTGTTGCACAGCGGAACGACACCCTTCGGCAACCTGAACACTTCAGGATGTTGAGGGTCGTACTTGAACAGCTCCTGGAGCATCGCGTTAAGCTCCAGAACAGTGAAGTTGAAGTTGAGGCCCGGACGCAGCCTCGTGATATCCGCCGCATTCTTGAATTCCCAGGCGGGTCTCCTCCATTCCTGCAGGGGGCGATGCGGCGGCGAAGAAAATCTGCACCAACAGCGCCTACAGTGAACCCAGCAAGCCTGAGGCGTTGGATCCGGGTGACAGCAATCTTCAGCTTATCGTCTTCCGGGGCCACGTTGCTCCCATCGCTGCTGCGTGCTACTGGGGCTTGGCGCCGGGCGGTAAACGGCTGCGGGTTCTCCTCGACAATCCAGCACCAGTCTGCTCTCCATTCCTCCCACTTGCCGCGGAACTCTCCTTCCAGATAAGCGTCCTTCTTGCCGGCCCTCGAGATCTAGGCGATTCCGCCGGATAAAGGCTCTCCTCTCTCTACTCAGGGCATAAAGAAGTGGCGAAAAAGGGCTACATTTGGATAGACTCCGACAAAGTTTTCGCAGAGATGTGCGAAAACTGCCATGGTCAGAACAGCATTGGGGGTGAAGTCAAGGAGGCGGAACCCGTAGGTGTTCATAGTATCACAGAAAAACTCAGAGAAAGGCGGGCAGAGCCCGCAGTAGAAGAACAAGGCGAAGAAAGGATATCCATTTGGAGCCATTTTCCAAGCGACGGCTAGAAGTACCTTCGTGCGCGGACGCGCTCGCGTCTCCGTCGACCAGAAGAGGTAGTAATACTCCCTCAGCTCCCTCACGGCGAGCTTGGGGGGGAAGATTGCCCGCTCCTTTCACAGCGCCGCAAGCCGCTGCGCCTCGGTCGACTTCACAACCTTCCCCTTGTCGGCTTTCGGAGCCATGGCGGAAGTGGTGGAGGAGGCCGACGGCGTTGGTAGTGCTGGTGGCGATGGGGGGCAGGGCGCTGCTCTCTTTCAGCTTTGGGAAGACGGGGGAGCGGTGGAGGTTTCCGAGATTGGAGTAGCAACCGGCGAATGGGCGAACTACCCCTGTTTCCCCTGCTTTTAAAGAGGGAGGGGGCGGACGTTCCGCCTTTCCGAATAAAGAAACCACCCACGATCTCTCCCACGACGCCGCATTCAACACGTGCCGTTCATGGAGGGTGCGGTGGATACGGGGAGAGATACGGCGTAACCCAGGCCGCGCGTGCCCATGCCCTGTTTTGGGCCTGGCCCAACAGCGCTCGGCATCGTGTATGGCCCAGGCCCGGGGGCTCCTGTTGGTATACTAGAGTAGGGGTACCCTAGTATCCCAAACTTGTGCACGGGCAGTCGCAGCATCCCGCGGCAAGGCTTGCCGGGTGACCGCCAAGGTCCTCCGGGGTTCCTTTGGAGCCATTCAAGGACAAAGTATCCAAGCCAAGGAGACAAGACCCCAGCAAGAGGAGCTTGCCGGGAAGGCCAACCAAGGCATCTCAAGGAACTTGCCGCGACGCGCCACGCGTCCCGGCAAGGCCCGGTGAGCGACAAGCTCCCGGACGCGACAAGACAACGACCGCGGCAAGGCGCTTGCCACGGCAAGCCACCACTCTATACCCGCGCTCCAGCACATCCACCAACGTGTCGCTCTGGGACCCTTCTAGGCGTACGTGGCGGGAGGCTATGCAGCCAGCGGTGCGCGGTGGCAAGCGGCGCTGACAAGATTGCCATCGTGGCGAGCGGTGGCGTCCCTGATGGTCCCTTTTGCACTATTTGGGCGACGCAGACGGGCATTTAATGCCCTTGTCCCCTGCCGTCAGGGTTAGGTATGATACACTATAGCAGGTAGCTGTACCAACCGCAACACCTTTCCATTTTTACCCTTGTCTACGTTGCCACCTGTCGGTGACCCCTTGAGCATATAAAAGGAGGCCCATGCGCAACGTAGAGGGGGGTGGGAAGGAGAGAACACTCACGCTCGGTCTCGTTAGCTGCCGGTGTGTACTGTAGCACTCAGCACTCCCGAGCAAGAACTCAATACAAACCACAAAGCAGGAGTAGGGTTTTACGCATCCGTGCGGCCCGAACCTGTGTAAACTGCTCGTGTGTTTCGCCTCGATCGGCTCTTTGTGCGATCTCCGCCCCACCCCCCCCCCCCCCCCCACCGAACCGAAAGGGGCTCGGTCCGCCGGTCCCATAGGTGCTCGTGGATTAGTTCCCCGACACTCTGCAGGCTAGTTCAAATAGTTTTACTCTAATCTTGAACTACCTCTACAAGGTAGTTTAAATAATTTTACACTAGAGTTGAACTAGCTCTATGACCTAGTACAAAAAAAATCATACTAGAGTTTAACAAGCTCTATAACCTAGTACAAATAATTTTACACTAGAGTTGAACTAGCTCTATGAACTAGTACAAATAATTTTACACTAGAGTTGAACTAGCTCTATAGTCTAGTTGAAATAGTTTTACACTAGAGCTGAACTGGCTTTATAACCTAGTAAAAATAATTTTACACTAGAGTTGAACTAGCTCTCTAACCTAGTACAAATAATTTTACACTAGAGTTGAACTAGCTCTATGACCTAGTACACATAATTTTATACTTGAGTTGTACTAGCTCTATAACCTAGTACAAATAATTTTACACTAGAGTTGAACTAGCTCAATGACCTAGTACAAATAATTTTATACTAGAGTTGAACTAGCTCCATAGGCTAGTTCAAATAATTGTACACTAGAGTTGAAGTAGCTCTATAGGCTAGTTTAAATAATTTTACACTAGAGGTGAACTAGCTCTACAAGCTAGTTCAAATAAGTTTACACTAAAGTTGAACTATGAAACTGCAACTATCCCTAGGTGGTTTTGGTAATTCATAACAACATATAGCTCATTGAGCTAATGCTATTCCAAGATGATTATTTCAGGAAAGCTCAATGATTGGCATGGCTTGGATGTGAAAGTGGAACCCTCAAAATGCTAAGGACAAAGGATTGTCGCAAGCTCAAAAGCTCAAGACTCTTCATTTTATATTTTAGTGATCCAAGATCACATTGAGTCTTTAGGAAAAGCCAATACTATCAAGGAGGGATGAGGTGTTGCTTAATGAGCCTCTTGCTTCATGTGCTTAGTGATATGCTCCAAAATCCTCAACCACTTTCCCATATCCACAAATGACCTAAACCCTAAGCCAAACTCGGTCATACCGATTGTTTCTATCTGGCGCCACCGAGTTTCACTTGTCATAAGCCACTGCCAAACCCTAGCAATTCGGTCCTACCGATAGCGATCTCGGTCTCACCAAGATGGGATTGCAAACTCTCTGTTTCCCTTTTGTAACTTTTCGGTCTCACCGAAAGAGCGAATCGGTCCCACCGAGATTGCAATGAAAACTCTCTGTTTCCTTTTTGTAACTTTTCGGTCTCACCGAAAGAGCAAATCGGTCCCACCGACTTTACCTGACCAACTCTCTGGTTAGCTTATTACCAAACTCGGTCTCACCGAGTTTGTGTAATCAGTCTCGCCGAGATTACGTTATGCCCAAACCCTAACAGAATCGGTCCTACCGAGTTGCATGTCAGTCCCACCGAAAATCTCTAACGGTCACTAGGTTTACCTTTTCGGTCTGACCGAGTTTGTTGATTCGGTCCCACCGAGATTGGTAGATTGTGTGTAACGGTTGGATTTTGTGTGGAGGCTATATATACCCCTCCACCTCCTCTTCATTCGTGGAGAGAGCCGTCAGAACACATACACAATTCCAATTCATATGTTCTGAGAGAGAACCACCTACTCATGTGTTGAGACCAAGACATTCCATTCATACCATATGAATCTTGATCTCTAGCCTTCCCCAAGTTGCTTTCCACTCAAACTTTCTTTCCACCAGATCCAAATCCTATGAGAGAGAGTTGAGTGTTGGGGAGACTATCATTTGAAGCACAAGAGCAAGGAGTTCATCATCAACACACCATTTGTTACTTCTTGGAGAGTGGTGTCTCCTAGATTGGCTAGGTGTCACTTGGGAGCCTCCGACAAGATTGGGGAGTTGAACCAAGGAGTTTGTAAGGGCAAGGAGATCGCCTACTTCGTGAAGATCTACCGCTAGTGAGGCAAGTCCTTCGTGGGCGATGGCCATGGTGGGATAGACAAGGTTGCTACTTCGTGGACCCTTCATGGGTGGAGCCCTTTGTGGACTCGTGCAACCGTTACCCTTCGGGGGTTGAAGTCTCCATCAACATGGATGTAGGATAGCACCACCTATCCGAACCACGGGAAAACATCCGTGTCTCCAATTGCGTTTGAATTCTCCAAACCCTTCCCTTTACATTCTTGCAAGTTGCATGCTTTACTTTCCGCTGCCAATATACTCTTTGCATGCTTGCTTGACTTGTGTGATGATTGCTTGACTTGTCATAAAATAGGAAAAATCTGCCAAGAACTAAAATTTGGAAAAGGTTAAGTTTTTATTTGGTCAAGTAGTCTAATCACGCCCCCTCTAGACATACTTTCGATCCTACAAGTGGTATCAGAGCTTTGGTCTCCATTTGCTTTGATCTCCATAGCTTTTGGTGTTCATAGCCTTGGTTTCACAACCTAGGAGAGTATGGCGTCTAGCGAGGGAAATTATCACCGTAGAGGTCCTTACTTTGATGGTACTAATTTTGCTAGTTGGAAGCATAAAATCAAAATGCATATTCTTGGACATAACCCCGTCGTTTGGGCTATTGTGTGTGTTGGTTTGCAAGGTGACTTCTTTGATGGGAGAGAACCAAACCATGAAGCTACCGCGGATGAGTTGAAGATGTTGCAATACAATGCTCAAGCTTGTGATATTCTCTTCAACGGATTGTGCCCCGAAGAATTCAAAAAAATCAGCCGCCTTGAGAATGCAAAGGAAATTTGGGACACTTTGATTGATATGCACGAAGGTACCAACTCCGTTAAGGAATCCAAGTTGGATGTGCTTCAAAGTCAACTTGACAAGTTCAAAATGAAGGATCGTGAAGGTGTCGCTGAAATGTACTCTAGGCTTGCTCTCATCACAAATGAGATTGCCGGCTTAGGGAGTGAAGAGATGACCGACAGATTCATCATCAAGAAGATTCTAAGATCCTTGGATGGAAAATATGATATCGTGTGCACATTGATCCAAATGATGCCCAATTACAAAGATCTCAAGCCAACGGAAGTGATTGGAAGAATTGTTGCTCATGAGATGTCACTTAAGGGTAAAGAGGAACTTCACAACAAATCAAGTGGTGCCTACAAAGCCTCATGTGAAGCCCCTACATCATCAAGTGAGAAACAAAACTTCAACGAAGAATTGAGCTTAATGGTGAAGAACTTCAACAAGTTCTACAAGAGTAGAAGCAAAGATAGAAGCTTCAAGTCAAGGTCCTACAATGACAAAAGATCTTCTAGTCGAGAGCGAAACTGCTACAATTGTGGAAGACCCGGACACTATTCCAATGAGTGTACGGCTCCCTACAAGAGAAGAGAAGATTCTCCAAAAAGAAGAAGCAAAGAATCACCACCAAGAGAGAGAAGGAGTAGAGATGATCGTTATGAATGAAGATACTCACGGAGAAGCAAGGATTTGGAAAGGAAGGAAAAATCATCAAGAAGCTACACAAAACGAAGACATCAAGCTCATGTTGGTGAATGGGTATCCGGCTCCGACTCCGACAGCCACTCCGAGAGAAGTTATCACTCCGACTCCGAAGATACTCAAGATGAAGGTGTTGCCGGTCTAGCACTTGTGTCAACCAACTCCTACGACATATTTGACTCACCGAACAAAGGAATTGGAAGATGCTTCATGGCCAAAGGTCCTAAGGTAACACACCCCGAGTATGTTGATTTTAATAGTGATGAAGATGACTTGTTAGGTGATGATGATTTGCTTGTTGACAACTCTAGTGATGAATACTATGATGAAATGTCAATTAATCATGCTAATCAAGATAAAACGAATGACAATGATAAGGAGAAGATTGAGGTTCTAACTAAAGAACTAAACACTCTTAAGCTAGCTCATGAAACTATCTTCGAAGATCATCGAGAACTTTTAAGAGCTCATGAGAAGTTACGCTTTGAAAAGCTCAATCTTGAGCAAGAGCATGAGTTTTTAAAAGCAATCAATAATGATCTCCGCAAGAGAAGTTCTTATTACATTGCCAAGCGTTTACTCTTATCCACTTACATGCCTCAAGTCAAGTCTAGTAACAATAACAAGAAAGATTCCTCCTCTAGCAGTAACAATGATCATGCTAAATCAAATATTGTTGCTTCTAGTAGTTCTCTTGATTCCACTAATGATTCTCTTAGCCAAGTTACACTTGAGCAAGAAAATAGCTTATTGAAGGGAATTATAGAGAAAGGAGTGTACAAAAGCCTTGCCGGGAGTAAGCAATTCGAGGAAATTGTGCGCAAGCAAGGAATGCACCGGAAGAATCAAGGTGTTGGTTTTGAACGGAAGTTCAATGCCAATGGAGTTGAGTGGGAAGAAGATCAATACCCCAATACAAAGTTTGTTCCTCAACAAGAGAAGTATGATACTTCCTTCAAGGGGACACAAGCTCAAGATGATCTTCCACCACAAGACTACAAGCAAAAAGGCAAGGACAAGCTTCAAGAGGAAATTGATGCATTTGAAGAAGCTCCTAAGACCTTAGTCAAGTGGATTCCCAAGACCACTTCAAGTTCCACTTCATCAAGTACGACTACAACTCCAAGGATTCCCATCAAGATGGTGTGGATCCAAAAGAAGAAGAACTAGAGAGTTCTTGAGGGTGACTCCGCCAACATACTTCACTCTTATCATTTTGGCAAGAACAAGTGCAATCAACTTCCACATCTTGCACTAGTTCAAGGAGTCACAAACCCTCTTGTTGGTAAAAGAAGGGACAAGGTAACCTAAAAGTTTTCATGGACATCATCTTGTGTGTGCATCACTCTATGTCTATGGATATCCTTGTTTGTTCCTTGTGGGACTAACCCATGTAGGTATTGAAAGTGCAATTCACTCAAATGGATAGCTCCAAGTGATCTACATCAACATTGAGCATCCACATCTTCAACATCTACATGAAGTCATCATCGACAAAACCCAAGGTTAGTTCATCCCTCTTAGGGGGATATCACATCTAGGGGGAGCTTTACTCTAAGACTTGAGCTAAAGCAACTCTAAAGATGTGAACACAACAATGCTTTATGTAAAGGTGGTAACCCCACTTGAGCTTAAACGATGAGTATGACCTATGATCAAGTGTTCTCACTTGACTCCTAAGTCAATATACTCATATATAGATGACCTAGTCATCGCAAATTGCTTGATAGATGCTAGAATTGGTTGTGCATGCTTTGTCACGTATTTGATTTGCCATCTTATTGTGTGAGCATGTTGGTTGCATATTTTACTCATTCGAGGACATCCACTTGTTGTTTTGGTTGTTTGGTTTTATTTCCTTTTGCCAAATGGATGGACAAGAATGCCTAAGAACCTCCTCT
The DNA here is from genome assembly GCA_034509565.1 of Triticum monococcum. Lineage (NCBI taxonomy): Eukaryota > Viridiplantae > Streptophyta > Magnoliopsida > Poales > Poaceae > Triticum > Triticum monococcum. The sequence continues at coordinate 632,319,279 of CM067843.1, forward strand.
AGCTATCTATGCTTTTCTCGTCTCAAACTCTATTCATTCTACATCACAAAATTTGATCAAGTCAGATTCGAACCACTCTGTGTGAGGAGCGCTCGGAGTCCCCGATTTGTCATAGACTTAAACTTCCAAAACCTCTTTGTGATTCTCGGTCTGACCGATATCCTACTTTCGGTCCTACCGAGATCATTAAGTTGATCTAGGTTTTCTATCTCGGTGCAACCGATTTGAACCATTCGGTCACACCGAGTTGCAACAACTATATACAGTTTTGCATCTCGGTGCCATTGAGTTGTTCCACTCGGTCACACCGACAGGGTCGGGCTATATATAGTCACGGGCAAAAATTTGGAAATTTCTCCGAACCCCTTCGCCCACGCAATAGCCTGCTCTGCCAACTTGGTCTCCAGATCGTCTCCTCGCCGCCAGCCGCCTCCAGTCGCTGGTCTCCGTCGCTGTCAACGGGAATCAACCCCGCCATTGCCGCCGTAGCGAGTCTCCGCCGAACTAGGGTATGGACTCGACCTTTGTGCTATTCCCCAATCCGATTCTTAGCACATTGTGATCATCATGATTCTTGCCACGTTTGAAACACTTCTATCCAGTCAATGAACTCGTAGATTAGGTTTAATTCGAAAATTTTAGGGTTAGGTTTCCGCCGAAACCATCTCGGACCCACCGAGTTGAAAAACTCAGTCCCACCGATTTGGCTTATGCCATTGCACAAGTGAGACTCGGTCTGACCGAGAATTACTTATCGGTGTGACCGATTTTGGAACTCTGTGAAACCCTAGCAGTCTCGGTGCCACCAAACTGTGACTCGGTCTGACCGAGTTCACTAGTTTAGGTTCCAAAACTGTTTCGGTATCACCGAGTTTAGAAATTGGTAGATCCGAGATGCTTTCAGTGGGAAACTAAAACTAAGTGTTTGAATTATTCTTTTGCAAAAATCTCTGCATTTTGTGATGCTCATCCACTCTATCTCATCTATAACCTATGCACAAGGTCAGCAGTCAGAGTTTGCATCATGTTACACCAAAGTGATAGCCAGAACTTGTCAGAGCAGCAAGTGCAGATGAGTGAGGGCACTAGTCCCTCAATTTCCTTAGATGATGGCAGCAGGAGCACCCCTAGCAATCTGCCTAAAGCTGCCACAAGACAGAGAAAGAAGAGAACCTCAGATTCAGAAGATGAGGATTATGTGGCAGAAGAGGAAGCAACTTCCAAGAGAGTTGAGCCAGCATAGGGCATAAAACCAGGGATGAAGATCAAAAGGCCAGCAGGCAGGCAGCCTATGTCAAAGGCTAGAGCTTCAACTGAGAATCCCACTCCCATAGAGCCAGTTGCTGCTGAAGGCAAGAAGAGGAAAGAAAGGGTGAAGAAAACTGTAGCCAGAGTGCTTGGCAAGGCTTCCATCATGGAAGATGAGGAGGAAGAAGAGGTAGCTGCACCAGCACCAAAGGCACCCAAGCTGATGGGTGATGCCATAAGATCAGGGGCAGCTGCTTCCAAGGCCAAGCCAGCTCCAAAGCCAAAGCCAAAGAGGAATACAAGAAGCATCCCAGCTACAGAGAAGAATAAGGCCCCAGTGCCTGAAGCTGCAGAAGGAGAGGAAGAGAATGTTCTTAGAAAGCTCAAGCCCAAGATCCCAGACCACAACGATACTCATCCTGTGGCTGAGGATATGAAGCTCAGGAGAGATTCAGGGCTGAGGAAGTGGAGAGAAGCAGACCCGTATGCTTCAAGGAGAAGGACTGCAGTTGACTACAGGTTTCACACCAAGGAGCACCAAGATTTCTATGAGACAGTGCTGCTAGACAAGAAGCCCATTGTCTGTTACATGAGATGGGTCAATTGGCAATACATCAAGGACAACGAAGAGTACTACCCTGGAGTGTAGGACAGCTTCAAGGCGTGTGGAGTAGAGGACTTTGTTGGGCAGAAGCTCACAAAGTGGGACGAGGAACTCATCATGCAGTTCTACTCCACAGCCCATTTTTATCCAGATGGTAGGATAATTTGGATGTCAGAGGGTACGAGGTACCAGTCTACAGTTGCTGAATGGGCTCAGCTGATTAATGCCCCAGAGGAGCAAGCAGATGACTTGGACATTTATGCCAAGAAGAAGATGGACCACAACTCAATGTCAAACATGTACAAGAAGATTCCAAATGAAGCACTTGGTACGTTCAAGTTTGGCTCAGTACACTATCTTCTATCAGGGCTGCCAACAATCAATTGGATACTGAGGCACACCTTATTGCCCAAGTCTAGAGATCACAAGATGATCAGAGGCCATGCAATCAACTTGCTTCATATCTTTGACGTGCCACAGAAATTCAAAGTCATGAGCCTTATGATAGAAACAATCAAGAGGACAGCAGCAGACCAGAAGAGGAGCTGTGGATATGCCCCACATATTCAGGAGCTCATCAACTCCAAGATGGGCACGGGCATATACCTATTGGACAAGGAACACCTGCCCATCCGTCCAGATTTTGATGATAACCAAGTTGTTATGACTGAGAATGAGCCATCATCTGCCCAAGCACAAGCCAAGAAGGAGAAAGCGAGGAAGGAGAAAGCTGCCAAGATGCCTACTCAAGAGGAGGCATCTTAATATTTCCTGAAAACCAAACAAGAGCAGCCTGGTTACTTGATTGCATCCACCCTGCGGATTGAGCAAGGACTAGCCACCCTAACTCAAAACCAGGCAAGCTTAGAGAGGATCATGGAACAAAATTTCTATTACTTGGATGTCAAAGTGACAGAGATTCAGACTGTAGTGGAGCAGCTCCAGGATTACATGCAGGAGAGGAGAGGCAAGACTACAACTGATGCCTTTGCCAAAGTGCCACGAGGTCCGAGGTCGTCTGCAGTGCCAGTTCCTGACACAAGAGCAACCGCCTCTGCACCAGCCACGACCTCAGTTCCACCAGCTCCAGCGTCCACTTCAGCCTCGACTCCGACCACGTCTACAGAAGGCTTCATCCTTGGAGTGCTCCGGACTCCACCACCACCTGAAGATCAAGCCTGAGTGTCGATTTAGCACTATGCATTTTCTAGGAACTTTTTGGTAACTTGTTGCCAAAGGGGGAGAAAAATGTATAGATCATAGGCTTCAAGAGAGAGTGTTGCTTTTCTTCTCTCTTGCTTTATTTGGTGGTTTTTCGAACTTTGTTTGCTTTTGTGTGAGATACTACTTCATTATCTGTGAGACATTGATGATCATGTGTTTGATCATAAGCTACACTTAATGCTTGCTTAATGCTATTATTCTATCTAACTTATGTGATCATTCACTATTCTTAGTGATGGGTGCATGTAATTCATTCTTATCATTTTAAGCGCTCCACCAAGATGTATGTGACATGGAAGAGTAACCCATGACTCTAACTCTTTGTGCATTTGCAGTCCAAAGAAAATTTTAAATATGCACAAATTTAGGGGGAGCTCTTACTTATCACATACTTCTCAAAGTGACGATATATTTCATGCTTATTATCATTGTCAAAGCTTTGATCTATATGTTGTCATCAATTACCAAAAAGGGGGAGATTGAAAGTGCAACTATCCCTAGGTGGTTTTGGTAATTCATAACAACATATAGCTCATTGAGCTAATGCTATTCCAAGATGATTATTTCAGGAAAGCTCAATGATTGGCATGGCTTGGATGTGAAAGTGGAACCCTCAAAATGCTAATGACAAAGGATTGGTGCAAGCTCAAAAGCTCAAGACTCTTCATTTTATATTTTAGTGATCCAAGATCACATTGAGTCTTTAAGAAAAGCCAATACTATCAAGGAGGGATGAGGTGTTGCTTAATGAGCCTCTTGCTTCATGTGCTTAGTGATATGCTCCAAAATCCCCAACCACTTTCCCATATCCACAAATGACCTAAACCCTATGCCAAACTCGGTCATACCGATTCTTTCTATCCGGCGCCACCGAGTTTCACTTGTCATAAGCCACTGCCAAACCCTAGAAAGTCGGTCCTACCGATAGCGATCTCGGTCTCACCGAGATGGGATTGCAAACTCTCTGTTTCCCTTTCGTAACTTTTCGGTCTCACCGAAAGAGCGAATCGGTCCCACCGAGATTGCAATGAAAACTCTCGGTTTCCTTTTTGTAACTTTTCGGTCTCACCGAAAGAGCAAATCGGTCCCACCGAGTTTACCTGACCAACTCTCTGGTTAGCTTATTACCAAACTCGGTCTCACCGAGTTTGTGTAATCGGTCTCACCGAGATTACGTTATGCCCAAACCCTAACAGAATCGGTCCTACCGAGTTGCATGTCAGTCCCACCGAAAATCTCTAACGGTCACTAGGTTTACCTTTTCGGTCTGACCGAGTTTGTTGATTCGGTCCCACCGAGATTGGTAGATTGTGTGTAATAGTTGGATTTTGTGTGGAGGCTATATATACCCCTCCACCTCCTCTTCTTTTGTGGAGAGAGCCATCAGAACACATACACAATTCCAATTCATATGTTCTGAGAGAGAACCACCTACTCATGTGTTGAGACCAAGACATTCCATTCCTACCATATGAATCTTGATCTCTAGCCTTCCCCAAGTTGCTTTCCACTCAAACCTTCTTTCCACCAGATCCAAATCCTATGAGAGAGAGTTGAGTGTTGGGGAGACTATCATTTGAAGCACAAGAGCAAGGAGTTCATCATCAACACACCATTTGTTACTTCTTGGAGAGTGGTGTCTCCTAGATTGGCTAGGTGTCACTTGGGAGCCTCCGACAAGATTGTGGAGTTGAACCAAGGAGTTTGTAAGGGCAAGGAGATCGCCTACTTCGTGAAGATCTACCGCTAGTGAGGCAAGTCCTTCGTGGGCGATGGCCATGGTGGGATAGTAAAAGGTTGCTACTTCGTGGACCCTTCATGGGTGGAGCCCTTCGTCGACTCGCGCAACCGTTACCCTTCGTGGGTTGAAGTCTCCATCAACGTGGATGTAGGATAGCACCACCTATCCGAACCATGGGAAAACATCCGTGTCTCCAATTGCGTTTGAATTCTCCAAACCCTTCCCTTTACATTCTTGCAAGTTGCATGCTTTACTTTCCGCTGCTAATATACTCTTTGCATGCTTGCTTGAATTGTGTGATGATTGCTTGACTTGTCCTAAAATAGCTAAAATCTGCCAAGAACTAAAATTTGGAAAAGGTTAAGTTTTTATTTGGTCAAGTAGTCTAATCACCCCCCCTCTAGACATACTTTCGATCCTACAAACTAGCTCTATAGGCTAGTTCTAATAGTTTTACACTAGATTTGAACTAGCTCTATAACCTAGTACAAATAATTTTACAGTAGAGTTAAACTAGCTCTACAAGCTAGTTCAAATAATTTTACAATAGAGTTGAACTAGCTCTATAGTCTAGTTGAAATAGTTTTACACTAGAGTTGAACTAGCTCTATAACCTAGTAAAAATAATTTTACACTAGAGTTGAACTAGCTCTATAACCTAGTACAAATAATTTTACAATAGAGTTGAACTAGCTCTATGACCTAGTACAAATAATTTTACACTAGAGTTAAACTAGCTCTATAGACTAGTTCAAATAATTTTACACTAGAGTTTAACTAGCTCTATAGGCTAGTTCAAATAATTATACACTACAGTTGAACTAGCTCTACAAGCTAGTTCAAATAATTTTACACTAGAGTTGTACCAGCTCTACAATTGAATAATTTTACACTAGAGTTGAACTAGCTCTGTAGGCCAGTTCAAATAACTTTACACTGGATTTGAACTAGCTCTACAAGCTAGGTCAAATAATTTTACACTAGAGTTGTACCAGCTCTACAAGCTAGTTTCAATATTTTTATACTAGAGTTGAACTAGCTCTATATGCTAGTTCAAATAACTTTACACTAGATTTGAAATAGCTCTACAAGCTAGGTCAAATAATTTTACAGTAGAGTTGAACTAGCTCTATAACCTAGTACAAATAATTTTACACTAAAGTTGAACTAGCTCTATAACCTAGTAGAAATAATATTACACTAGAGTTGAACTAGCTCAATGACCTAGTACAAATAATTTTATACTAGAGTTGAACTAGCTCTATAACCTCATACAAATAATTTTACACTAGAGTTGAACTAGCTCTATGACCTAATACAAATAATTTTACACTAGAGTTGAACTAGCTCTATAGGCTAGTTCTAATAATTGTACACTAGAGTTGAACTAGCTCTATAGGCTAGTTCAAATAATTTTACACTAGAGTTGAACTAGCTCTATGACCCAGTACAAATAATTTTACACTAGAGTTGAACTAGCTCTATAGGCTAGTTCAAATAATTGTACACTAGAGTTGAACTAGCTATATAACTTAGCACAAATAATTTTACACTAGAGTTGAACTAGCTCTATAGGGTAGTTCAAATAATTGTACACTAGAGTTGAAGTAGTTCTATAGGCTAGTTCAAATAATTTTACACTAGAGTTGAACTAGCTATATAACCTAGTTCAAATAATTATACACTAGAGTTGAACTAGCTCTATAGGCTAGTTCAAATAATTTTCCACTAGAGTTGAACTAGCTCTATAACCTAGTACAAATAATTTTACACTAGAGTTGAACTAGCTCTACAAGCTAGTTCAAATAATTTTACACTAAAGTTGAGCTAGCTCTACTGGCTAGTTCAAATAGTTTTACTCTAATCTTGAACTACCTCTACAAGGTTGTTTAAATAATTTTACACTAGATTTGAACTAGCTCTATAACCTAGTACAAATTATTTTACAGTAGAGTTAAACTAGCTGTACAAGGTAGTTCAAATAGTTTTACACTAGAGTTGAACTAGCTCTATAGTCTAGTTGAAATAGATTTACACTAGAGTTGAACTAGCTCTATAACCTAGTACAAATAATTTTACACTAGAGTTGAACTAGCTCTATAACCTAGTAGAAATAATATTACACTAGAGTTGAACTAGCTTAATGACCTAGTACAAATAATTTTATACTAGGGTTGAACTAGCTCTATAACCTAGTACAAATAATTTTACACTAGAGTTGAACTAGCTCTATGACCTAATACAAATAATTTTACACTAGAGTTGAACTAGCTCTATAGGCTAGTGAAAATAATTTTACACTAGAGTTGAACTAGCTCTATAACCTAGTACAAATAATTTTATACTAGAGTTGAACTAGCTCTATAAACTAGTACAAATAATTTTACACTAGAGTTGAACTAGCTCTATGACCTAGTAGAAATAATTTTACACTAGAGTTGAACTAGCTCTATAGGCTAGTTCAAATAATTGTACACTAGAGTTAAACTAGCTATATAACTTAGCACAAATAATTTTACACTAGAGTTAAACTAGCTCTATAGGGTAGTTCAAATAATTGTACACTAGAGTTGAAGTAGTTCTTTAGGCTAGTTCAAATAATTTTACACTAGAATTGAACTAGCTATATAACCTAGTTCAATTAATTGTGCACTAGAGTTGAACTAGCTTTATAGGCTAGTTCAAATAATTTTACACTAGAGTTGAACTAGCTCTATAACATAGTACAAATAATTTTACACTAGAGTTGAACTAGCTCTACAAGCTAGTTCAAATAATTTTACACTAAAGTTGAACTAGCTCTACATGCTAGTTCAAATAGTTTTACTCTAATCTTTAACTACTTCTACAAGGTTGTTTAAATAATTTTACACTAGATTTGAACTAGCTCTATAACCTAGTACAAATGATTTTACAGTAGAGTTAAACTAGCTGTACAAGGTAGTTCAAATAATTTTACACTAGAGTTGAACTAGCTCTATAGTCTAGTTGAAATAGTTTTACACTAGAGTTGAACTAGCTCTATAACCTAGTACAAATAATTTTACACTAGAGTTGAACTAGCTCTATAACCTAGTAAAAATAATTTTACACTAGAGTTGAACTAGCTCTATGACCTAGTACAAATAATTTTACACTAGAGTTGAACTAGCTCTATGACCTAGTACAAATAATTTTACACTAAAGTTGAACTAGCTCTATAAGCTAGTTCAAATAATTGTACACTAGAGTTGAAGTAGCTTTATAGGCTAGTTCAAATAATTTAACACTAGAGTTGAACTAGCTATATAACCTAGTACAAATAATTTTACACTAGAGTTGAACTAGCTCTACAAGCTAGTTCAAATAAGTTTACACTAAATTTGAACTAGCTCTACAGGCTAGTTCAAATAGTTTTACTATAATCTTGAACTACCTCTACAAGGTAGTTTAAATAATTTTACACTAGATTTGAACTAGCTCTATAACCTAGTCCAAATAATTTTACACTAGAGTTGAACTAGCTCTATAGTCTAGTTGAAATAGTTTTACACACTAGAGTTGAACTAGCTCTATAACCTAGTAAAAATAATTTTACACTAGAGTTGAACTAGCTCTATAAACTAGTACAAATAATTTCACACTAGAGTTGAACTAGCTCTATGACCTAGTACAAATAATTTTACACTAGAGTTAAAGTAGCTCTATAGGCTAGTTCAAATAATTTTACACTAGAGTTTAACTAACTCTATAGGCTAGTTCAAATAATTATACACTACAGTTGAACTAGCTCTATAGGCTAGTCCAAATACCTTTACACTGGATTTGAACTAGCTCTACAAGCTAGGTCAAATAATTTTACACAAGAGTTGAACTAATTCTATAACCTAGTACAAATAATTTTACACTAGAGTTGAGCTAGCTCTATAACCTAGTACAAATAATTTTACACTAGAGTTGAACTAGCTCTATTACCTAGTCCAAATAATTTTATACTAGAGTTTAACAAGCTCTATAACCTAGTACAAATAATTTTACACTACAGTTGAACTAGCTCTATGACCTAGTACAAATAATTTTACACTAGAGTTGAACTAGCTCTACAGTCTAGTTGAAATAGTTTTACACTAGAGTTGAACTAGCTTTATAACCTAGTAAAAATAATTTTACACTAGAGTTGACCTAGGTATATAACCTAGTACAAATAATTTTAGACTAGAGTTGAACTAGCTCTATGACCTAGTACACATAATTTTATACTTGAGCTGTACTAGCTCTATAACCAAGTACAAATAATTTTACACTAGAGTTGAACTAGCTCTATGACCTAGTACATATAATTTTACACTAGAGTTGAACTAGCTGTATAGGCTAGTTCAAATAATTTTACACTAGAGTTGAACTAGCTCTATAGGCTAGTTCAAATAATTTTACACTAGAGTTGAACTAGCTCTATGACCTAGTACATATAATTTTACACTAGAGTTGAACTAGCTGTATAGGCTAGTTCAAATAATTTTAGACTAGAGTTGAACTAGCTCTATAGGCTAGTTCAAATAATTTTACACTAGAGTTTAACTAGCTCTATAGGCTAGTTCAAATAATTATACACTACAGTTGAACAAGCTCTACAAGCTAGTTCAAATAATTTTACACTAGAGTTCTACCAGCTCTACAAGCTAGTTTAAATAATTTTACACTAGAGTTGAACTAGCTCTATAGGCTAGTCCAAATAAATTTACACTGGATTTGAACTAGCTCTACAAGCTAGGTCAAATAATTTTACACTAGAGTTGAACTAATTCTATAACCTAGTACAAATAATTTTACACTACAGTTGAACTAGCTCTATGACCTAGTACAAATAATTTTACACTAGAGTTGAACTAGCTCTACAGTCTAGTTGAAATAGTTTTACACTAGAGTTGAACTAGCTTTATAACCTAGTGAAAATAATTTTACACTAGAGTTGACCTAGGTATATAACCTAGTACAAATAATTTTACACTAGAGTTGAACTAGCTCTATGACCTAGTACACATAATTTTATACTTGAGCTGTACTAGCACTATAACCTAGTACAAATAATTTTACACTAGAGTTGAACTAGCTCTATGACCTAGTACATATAATTTTACACTAGAGTTGAACTAGCTGTATAGGCTAGTTCAAATAATTTTACACTAGAGTTGAACTAGCTCTATAGGCTAGTTCAAATAATTTTACACTAGAGTTGAACAAGCTCTACAAGCTAGTTCAAATAATTTTACACTAGAGTTGAACTAGCTCTACAAGCTAGTTCAAATAATTTTACACTAGAGTTGTACCAGCTCTACAAGCTAGTTTATATAATTTTACACTAGTGTTGAACTAGCTCTATATGCTAGTTCAAATAACTATACGCTAGAGTTGAACAAGCTCTATAACCTAGTACAAATAATTTTACACTAGAGTTAAACTAGCTCGGTAACCTAGTACAAATAATTTTACACTAGAGTTGAACTAGCTCTATGACCTAGTACAAATAATTTTATACTAGAGTTGAACAAGCTCTATAACCTAGTACAAATAATTTTACACCAGAGTTGAACTAGCTCTATGACCTAGTACACATAATTTTATACTTGAGCTGTACTAGCTCTATAACCTAGTACAAATAATTTTACACTAGAGTTGAACTAGCTCTATGACCTAGTACATATAATTTTACACTAGAGTTGAACTAGCTGTATAGGCTAGTTCAAATAATTTAACACTAGAGTTGAGCTAGCTCTATAGGCTAGTTCTAATAATTTTACACTAGAGTTGAACTAGCTCTACAAGCTAGTTCAAATAATTTTACACTAGAGTTGAACTAGCTCTACAAGCTAGTTCAAATAATTTTACACTAGAGTTGTACCAGCTCTACAAGCTAGTTTATATAATTTTACACTAGTGTTGAACTAGCTCTATATGCTAGTTCAAATAACTATACGCTAGAGTTGAACTAGCTCTATAACCTAGTACAAATAATTTTACACTAGAGTTAAACAAGCTCGGTAACCTAGTACAAATAATTTTACACTAGAGTTGAACTAGCTCTATGACCTAGTACAACTAATTTTATACTAGAGTTGAACAAGCTCTATAACCTAGTACAAATAATTTTACACTAGAGTTGAACTAGCTCTATGACCTAGTACAAATAATTTTACACTAGAGTTGAACTAGCTCTATGACCTAGTACAAATAATTTTGCACTAGAGTTAAACTAGCTCTATAGGCTAGTTCAAATAATTGTCCACTAGAGTTGAAGTAGCTTTATAGGCTAGTTTAAATACTTTTACACTAGAGTTAAACTAGCTCAATAACCTAGTACAAATAATTTTACACTAGAGTTGAACTAGCTCTATGACCTAGTACAAATAATTTTATACTAGAGTTGAACAAGCTCTATAACCTAGTACAAATAATTTTACACTAGAGTTGAACTAGCTCTATGACCTAGTACAAATAATTTTACACTAGAGTTGAACTAGCTCTATGACCTAGTACAAATAATTTTACACTAGAGTTGAACTAGCTCTATAGGCTAGTTCAAATAATTGTACACTAGAGTTGAAGTAGCTCTATAGGCTAGTTCTAATTATTTTACACTAGAGTTGAACTAGCTCTATAATCTAGTACAAATAACTTTACACTGGAGTTGAACTAGCTCTACAAGCTAGTTCAAATAAGTTTACACTATAGTTGAACTAGCTCTACAGGCTAGTTCAAATAGTTTTACTCTAATCTTGAACTACCTATATAAGGTAGTTTAAATAATCTTACACTAGATTTGAACTAGCTCTATAACCTAGTACAAATAATTTTACAGCAGAGTTAAACTAGCTCTACAAGCTAGTTCAAATAATTTTTCACTAGAGTTGTACCGGCTCTACAAGCTAGTTTAAATAATTTTACACTAGAGTTGAACTAGCTCTATAGGCTAGTTCAAATAACTTTACACTGGATTTGAACTAGCTCTACAAGCTAGGTCAAATAATTTTACACTAGAGTTGAACTAACTCTATAACCTAGTACAAATAATTTTACACTAGAGTTGAGCTAGCTCTATAACCTAGTACAAATAATTTTACACTAGAGTTGAACTAGCTCTATTACCTAGTACAAATAATTTTATACTAGAGTTTAACAAGCTCTATAACCTAGTACAAATAATTTTACACTAGAGTTGAACTAGCTCTATGACCTAGTACAAATAATTTTACACTAGAGTTGAACTAGCTCTACAGTCTAGTTGAAATAGTTTTACACTAGAGTTGAACTAGCTTTATAACCTAGTAAAAATAATTTTACACTAGAGTTGAACTAGGTATATAACCTAGTACAAATAATTTTACACTAGAGTTGAACTAGCTCTATGACCTAGTACACATAATTTATACTTGAGTTGTACTAGCTCTATAACCTACTACAAATAATTTTACACTAGAGTTGAACTAGCTCTATGACCTAGTACATATAATTTTACATTAGAGTTGAACTAGCTGTGTAGGCTAGTTCAAATAATTTTACACTAGAGTTGAACTAGCTCTATAGGCTAGTTCAAATAATTTTACACTAGAGTTGAACTAGCTCTACAAGCTAGTTCAAATAATTTTACACTAGAGTTGAACTAGCTCTACAAGCTAGTTCAAATAATTTTACACTAGAGTTGTACCAGCTCTACAAGCTAGTTTAAATAATTTTACACTAGAGTTGAACTAGCTCTATATGCTAGTTCAAATCACTATACACTAGAGTTGAACTAGCTCTATAACCTAGTACAAATAATTTTACACTAGAGTTAAACTAGCTCTATAACCTAGTACGAATAATTTTACACTAGAGTTGAACTAGCTCTATGACCTAGTACAAATAATTTTATACTAGAGTTGAACTAGCTCTATAACCTAGTACAAATAATTTTACAGTAGAGTTAAACTAGCTCTACAAGCTAGTTCAAATAATTTTACACTAGTGTTGAATTAGCTCTATAACCTAGTAAAAATAATTTTACACTAGAGTTGAACTAGCTCTATAACCTAGTACAAATAATTTTACACTAAAGTTGAACTAGCTCTATGACCTAGTAGAAATAATTTTACACTAGAGTTAAACTAGCTCTATACGCTAGTTCAAATAATTTTACACTAGAGTTTAACTAGCTCTATAGGCTAGTTCAAATAATTATACACTACAGTTGAACAAGCTCTACAAGCTAGTTCAAATAATTTTACACTAGAGTTGTACCAGCTCTACAAGCTAGTTTAAATAATTTTACACTAGAGTTGAACTAGCTCTATAGGCTAGTTCAAATAACTTTACACTGGATTTGAACTAGCTCTATAATCTAGGTCAGATAATTTTACACTACAGTTGAACTAACTGTATAACCTAGTACAAATAATTTTACACTAGAGTTGAGCTAGCTCTATAACCTACTACAAATAATTTTACACTAGAGTTGAACTAGCTCTATTACCTAGTACAAATAATTTTATACTAGAGTCTAACAAGCTCTATAACCTAGTACAAATAATTTTACACTAGAGTTGAACTAGCTCTATGACCTAGTACAAATAATTTTACACTAGAGTTGAACTAGCTCTACAGTCTAGTTGAAATAGTTTTACACTAGAGTTGAACTAGCTTTATAACCTAGTAAAAATAATTTTACACTAGAGTTGAACTAGGTATATAACCTAGTACAAATAATTTTACACTAGAGTTGAACTAGCTCTATGACCTAGTACACATAATTTATACTTGATTTGTACTAGCTCTATAACCTACTACAAATAATTTTACACTAGAGTTGAACTAGCTCTATGACCTAGTACATATAATTTTACATTAGAGTTGAACTAGCTGTGTAGGCTAGTTCAAATAATTTTACACTAGAGTTGAACTAGCTCTATAGGCTAGTTCAAATAATTTTACACTAGAGTTGAACTAGCTCTACAAGCTAGTTCCAATAATTTTACACTAGAGTTGAACTAGCTCTACAAGCTAGTTCAAATAATTTTACACTAGAGTTGTACCAGCTCTACAAGCTAGTTTAAATAATTTTACACTAGAGTTGAACTAGCTCTATATGCTAGTTCAAATCACTATACACTAGAGTTGAACTAGCTCTATAACCTAGTACAAATAATTTTACACTAGAGTTAAACTAGCTCTATAACCTAGTACAAATAATTTTACACTAGAGTTGAACTAGCTCTATGACCTAGTACAAATAATTTTATACTAGAGTTGAACTAGCTCTATAACCTAGTACAAATAATTTTACAGTAGCGTTAAACTAGCTCTACAAGCTAGTTCAAATAATTTTACACTAGTGTTGAATTAGCTCTATAACCTAGTAAAAATAATTTTACTCTAGAGTTGAACTAGCTCTATAACCTAGTACAAATAATTTTACACTAGAGTTGAACTAGCTCTATGACCTAGTACAAATAATTTTACACTAGAGTTAAACTAGCTCTATAGGCTAGTTCAAATAATTTTACACTAGAGTTTAACTAGCTCTATAGGCTAGTTCAAATAATTATACACTACAGTTGAACAAGCTCTACAAGCTAGTTCAAATAATTTTACACTAGAGTTGTACCAGCTCTACAAGCTAGTTTAAATAATTTTACACTAGAGTTGAACTAGCTCTATAGGCTAGTTCAAATAACTTTACACTGGATTTGAACTAGCTCTATAATCTAGGTCAGATAATTTTACACTACAGTTGAACTAACTGTATAACCTAGTACAAATAATTTTACACTAGAGTTGAGCTAGCTCTATAACCTACTACAAATAATTTTACACTAGAGTTGAACTAGCTCTATTACCTAGTACAAATAATTTTATACTAGAGTCTAACAGGCTCTATAACCTAGTACAAATAATTTTACACTAGAGTTGAACTAGCTCTATGACCTAGTACATATAATTTTACATTAGAGTTGAACTAGCTGTGTAGGCTAGTTCAAATAATTTTACACTAGAGTTGAACTAGGTATATAACCTAGTTCAAATAATTTTACACTAGAGTTGAACTAGCTCTACAAGCTAGTTCAAATAATTTTACACTAGAGTTGAACTAGCTCTACAAGCTAGTTCAAATAATTTTACACTAGAGTTGAACTAGCTCTACAAGCTAGTTCAAATAATTTTACACTAGAGTTGTACCGGCTCTACAAGCTAGTTTAAATAATTTTACACTAGAGTTGAACTCCCTCTATATGCTAGTTCAAATCACTATACACTAGAGTTGAGCTAGCTCTATAACCTAGTACAAATAATTTTACACTAGAGTTAAACTAGCTCTATAACCTAGTACGCATAATTTTACACTAGAGTTGAACTAGCTCTATGACCTAGTACAAATAATTTTATACTAGAGTTGAACTAGCTCTATAACCTAGTACAAATAATTTTACAGTAGACTTAAACTAGCTCTACAAGCTAGTTCAAATAATTTTACACTAGAGTTGAATTAGCTCTATAACCTAGTAAAAATAATTTCACACTAGAGTTGAACTAGCTCTATAACCTAGTACAAATAATTTTACACTAGAGTTGAACTAGCTCTATGACCTAGTACAAATAATTTTACACTAGAGTTAAACTAGCTCTATAGGCTAGTTCAAATAATTTTACACTAGAGTTTAACTAGCTCTATAGGCTAGTTCAAATAATTATACACTACAGTTGAACAAGCTCTACAAGCTAGTTCAAATAATTTTACACTAGAGTTGTACCAGCTCTACAAGCTAGTTTAAATTATTTTACACTAGAGTTGAACTAGCTCTATAGGCTAGTTCAAATAACTTTACACTGGATTTGAACTAGCTCTATAAGCTAGGTCAGATAATTTTACCCTAGAGTTGAACTAACTCTATAACCTAGTACAAATAATTTTACACTAGAGTTGAGCTAGCTCTATAACCTAGTACAAATAATTTTACACTAGAGTTGAACTAGCTCTATTACCTAGTACAAATAATTTTATACTAGAGTTTAACAAGCTCTATAACCTAGTACAAATAATTTTAGTCTAGAGTTGAACTAGGTCTATTACCTAGTACAAATAATTTTACATTAGAGTTGAACTAGCTCTACAGTCTAGTTGAAATAGTTTTACACTAGAGTTCAACTAGCTTTATAACCTAGTAAAAATAATTTTACACTAGAGTTGAACTAGGTATATAACCTAGTACAAATTTTTTTACACTAGAGATGAACTAGCTCTATGACCTAGTACACATAATTTTATACTTGAGTTGTACTAGCTCTATAACCTAGTACAAATAATTTTACACTAGAGTTGAACTAGCTGTGTAGGCTAGTTCAAATAATTTTACACTAGAGTTGAACTAGCTCTATAGGCTAGTTCAAATAATTTTACACTAGAGTTGAACTAGCTCTACAAGCTAGTTCCAATAATTTTACACTAGAGTTGAACTAGCTCTACAAGCTAGTTCAAATAATTTTACACTAGAGTTGTACCAGCTCTACAAGCTAGTTTAAATAATTTTACACTAGAGTTGAACTAGCTCTATATGCTAGTTCAAATCACTATACACTAGAGTTGAACTAGCTCTATAACCTAGTACAAATAATTTTACACTAGAGTTAAACTAGCTCTATAACCTAGTACAAATAATTTTACACTAGAGTTGAACTAGCTCTATGACCTAGTACAAATAATTTTATACTAGAGTTGAACTAGCTCTATAACCTAGTACAAATAATTTTACAGTAGAGTTAAACTAGCTCTACAAGCTAGTTCAAATAATTTTACACTAGTGTTGAATTAGCTCTATAACCTAGTAAAAATAATTTTACACTAGAGTTGAACTAGCTCTATAACCTAGTACAAATAATTTTACACTAGAGTTGAACTAGCTCTATGACCTAGTACAAATAATTTTACACTAGAGTTAAACTAGCTCTATAGGCTAGTTCAAATAATTTTACACTAGAGTTTAACTAGCTCTATAGGCTAGTTCAAATAATTATACACTACAGTTGAACAAGCTCGACAAGCTAGTTCAAATAATTTTACACTAGAGTTGTACCAGCTCTACAAGCTAGTTTAAATAATTTTACACTAGAGTTGAACTAGCTCTATAGGCTAGTTCAAATAACTTTACACTGGATTTGAACTAGCTCTATAATCTAGGTCAGATAATTTTACACTACAGTTGAACTAACTGTATAACCTAGTACAAATAATTTTACACTAGAGTTGAGCTAGCTCTATAACCTACTACAAATAATTTTACACTAGAGTTGAACTAGCTCTATTACCTAGTACAAATAATTTTATACTAGAGTCTAACAAGCTCTATAACCTAGTACAAATAATTTTACACTAGAGTTGAACTAGCTCTATGACCTAGTACAAATAATTTTACACTAGAGTTGAACTAGCTCTACAGTCCAGTTGAAATAGTTTTACACTAGAGTTGAACTAGCTTTATAACCTAGTAAAAATAATTTTACACTAGAGTTGAACTAGGTATATAACCTAGTACAAATAATTTTACACTAGAGTTGAACTAGCTCTATGACCTAGTACACATAATTTTATACTTGAGTTCTACTAGCTCTATAACCTACTACAAATAATTTTACACTAGAGTTGAACTAGCTCTATGACCTAGTACATATAATTTTACATTAGAGTTGAACTAGCTGTGTAGGCTAGTTCAAATAATTTTACACTAGAGTTGAACTAGCTCTATAGGCTAGTTCAAATAATTTTACACTAGAGTTGAACTAGCTCTACAAGCTAGTTCAAATAATTTTACACTAGAGTTGAACTAGCTCTACAAGCTAGTTCAAATAATTTTACACTAGAGTTGTACCGGCTCTACAAGCTAGTTTAAATAATTTTACACTAGAGTTGAACTCCCTCTATATGCTAGTTCATATCACTATACACTAGAGTTGAGCTAGCTCTATAACCTAGTACAAATAATTTTACACTAGAGTTAAACTAGCTCTATAACCTAGTACGCATAATTTTACACTAGAGTTGAACTAGCTCTATGACCTAGTACAAATAATTTTATACTAGAGTTGAACTAGCTCTATAACCTAGTACAAATAATTTTACAGTAGACTTAAACTAGCTCTACAAGCTAGTTCAAATAATTTTACACTAGAGTTGAATTAGCTCTATAACCTAGTAAAAATAATTTCACACTAGAGTTGAACTAGCTCTATAACCTAGTACAAATAATTTTACACTAGAGTTGAACTAGCTCTATGACCTAGTACAAATAATTTTACACTAGAGTTAAACTAGCTCTATAGGCTAGTTCAAATAATTTTACACTAGAGTTTAACTAGCTCTATAGGCTAGTTCAAATAATTATACACTACAGTTGAACAAGCTCTACAAGCTAGTTCAAATAATTTTACACTAGAGTTGTACCAGCTCTACAAGCTAGTTTAAATAATTTTACACTAGAGTTGAACTAGCTCTATAGGCTAGTTCAAATAACTTTACACTGGATTTGAACTAGCTCTATAAGCTAGGTCAGATAATTTTACCCTAGAGTTGAACTAACTCTATAACCTAGTACAAATAATTTTACACTAGAGTTGAGCTAGCTCTATAACCTAGTACAAATAATTTTACACTAGAGTTGAACTAGCTCTATTACCTAGTACAAATAATTTTATACTAGAGTTTAACAAGCTCTATAACCTAGTACAAATAATTTTAGTCTAGAGTTGAACTAGGTCTATTACCTAGTACAAATAATTTTACATTAGAGTTGAACTAGCTCTACAGTCTAGTTGAAATAGTTTTACACTAGAGTTGAACTAGCTTTATAACCTAGTAAAAATAATTTTACACTAGAGTTGAACTAGGTATATAACCTAGTACAAATAATTTTACACTAGAGTTGAACTAGCTCTATGACCTAGTACACATAATTTTATACTTGAGTTCTACTAGCTCTATAACCTACTACAAATAATTTTACACTAGAGTTGAACTAGCTCTATGACCTAGTACATATAATTTTACATTAGAGTTGAACTAGCTGTGTAGGCTAGTTCAAATAATTTTACACTAGAGTTGAACTAGCTCTATAGGCTAGTTCAAATAATTTTACACTAGAGTTGAACTAGCTCTACAAGCTAGTTCAAATAATTTTACACTAGAGTTGAACTAGCTCTACAAGCTAGTTCAAATAATTTTACACTAGAGTTGTACCGGCTCTACAAGCTAGTTTAAATAATTTTACACTAGAGTTGAACTCCCTCTATATGCTAGTTCATATCACTATACACTAGAGTTGAGCTAGCTCTATAACCTAGTACAAATAATTTTACACTAGAGTTAAACTAGCTCTATAACCTAGTACGCATAATTTTACACTAGAGTTGAACTAGCTCTATGACCTAGTACAAATAATTTTATACTAGAGTTGAACTAGCTCTATAACCTAGTACAAATAATTTTACAGTAGACTTAAACTAGCTCTACAAGCTAGTTCAAATAATTTTACACTAGAGTTGAATTAGCTCTATAACCTAGTAAAAATAATTTCACACTAGAGTTGAACTAGCTCTATAACCTAGTACAAATAATTTTACACTAGAGTTGAACTAGCTCTATGACCTAGTACAAATAATTTTACACTAGAGTTAAACTAGCTCTATAGGCTAGTTCAAATAATTTTACACTAGAGTTTAACTAGCTCTATAGGCTAGTTCAAATAATTATACACTACAGTTGAACAAGCTCTACAAGCTAGTTCAAATAATTTTACACTAGAGTTGTACCAGCTCTACAAGCTAGTTTAAATAATTTTACACTAGAGTTGAACTAGCTCTATAGGCTAGTTCAAATAACTTTACACTGGATTTGAACTAGCTCTATAAGCTAGGTCAGATAATTTTACCCTAGAGTTGAACTAACTCTATAACCTAGTACAAATAATTTTACACTAGAGTTGAGCTAGCTCTATAACCTAGTACAAATAATTTTACACTAGAGTTGAACTAGCTCTATTACCTAGTACAAATAATTTTATACTAGAGTTTAACAAGCTCTATAACCTAGTACAAATAATTTTAGTCTAGAGTTGAACTAGGTCTATTACCTAGTACAAATAATTTTACATTAGAGTTGAACTAGCTCTACAGTCTAGTTGAAATAGTTTTACACTAGAGTTCAACTAGCTTTATAACCTAGTAAAAATAATTTTACACTAGAGTTGAACTAGGTATATAACCTAGTACAAAATTTTTTACACTAGAGATGAACTAGCTCTATGACCTAGTACACATAATTTTATACTTGAGTTGTACTAGCTCTATAACCTAGTACAAATAATTTTACACTAGAGTTGAACTAGCTCTATGACCTAGTACATATAATTTTACATTAGAGTTGAACTAGCTGTGTAGGCTAGTTCAAATAATTTTACACTAGAGTTGAACTAGCTCTATAGGCTAGTTCAAATAATTTTACACTAGAGTTGAACTAGCTCTACAAGCTAGTTCAAATAATTTTACACTAGAGTTGAACTAGCTCTACAAGCTAGTTCAAATAATTTTACACTAGAGTTGTACCGGCTCTACAAGCTAGTTTAAATAATTTTACACTAGAGTTGAACTCCCTCTATATGCTAGTTCATATCACTATACACTAGAGTTGAGCTAGCTCTATAACCTAGTACAAATAATTTTACACTAGAGTTAAACTAGCTCTATAACCTAGTACGCATAATTTTACACTAGAGTTGAACTAGCTCTATGACCTAGTACAAATAATTTTATACTAGAGTTGAACTAGCTCTATAACCTAGTACAAATAATTTTACAGTAGACTTAAACTAGCTCTACAAGCTAGTTCAAATAATTTTACACTAGAGTTGAATTAGCTCTATAACCTAGTAAAAATAATTTCACACTAGAGTTGAACTAGCTCTATAACCTAGTACAAATAATTTTACACTAGAGTTGAACTAGCTCTATGACCTAGTACAAATAATTTTACACTAGAGTTAAACTAGCTCTATAGGCTAGTTCAAATAATTTTACACTAGAGTTTAACTAGCTCTATAGGCTAGTTCAAATAATTATACACTACAGTTGAACAAGCTCTACAAGCTAGTTCAAATAATTTTACACTAGAGTTGTACCAGCTCTACAAGCTAGTTTAAATAATTTTACACTAGAGTTGAACTAGCTCTATAGGCTAGTTCAAATAACTTTACACTGGATTTGAACTAGCTCTATAAGCTAGGTCAGATAATTTTACCCTAGAGTTGAACTAACTCTATAACCTAGTACAAATAATTTTACACTAGAGTTGAGCTAGCTCTATAACCTAGTACAAATAATTTTACACTAGAGTTGAACTAGCTCTATTACCTAGTACAAATAATTTTATACTAGAGTTTAACAAGCTCTATAACCTAGTACAAATAATTTTAGTCTAGAGTTGAACTAGGTCTATTACCTAGTACAAATAATTTTACATTAGAGTTGAACTAGCTCTACAGTCTAGTTGAAATAGTTTTACACTAGAGTTCAACTAGCTTTATAACCTAGTAAAAATAATTTTACACTAGAGTTGAACTAGGTATATAACCTAGTACAAAATTTTTTACACTAGAGATGAACTAGCTCTATGACCTAGTACACATAATTTTATACTTGAGTTGTACTAGCTCTATAACCTAGTACAAATAATTTTACACTAGAGTTGAACTAGCTCTTTGACCTAGTACTTATAATTTTACATTAGAGTTGAACTAGCTGTATAGGCTAGTTCAAATAATTTTACTCTAGAGTTGAACTAGCTCTATAGGCTAGTTCAAATAATTTTACACTAGAGTTGAACTAGCTCTATGTTGGGGAACGTAGTAATTTCAAAAAAAATCCTACGCGCACGCAAGATCATGGTGATGCAAAGCAACAAGGGGATAGTGTGATCTACGTACCCTAGTAGATCAACAACGGAAGTGTTTGGTTGATGTAGTCGTACGTCTTCACGGCCCGACCGATCAAGCACCGAAACTACGACACCTCCGAGTTTTAGCACACGTTCAGCTCGATGACGATCCCCGGACTCCGATCTAGCAAAGTGTCAGGGAAGAATTCCGTCAGCACGACGGCGTGGTGACGATCTTGATGTACTACTCTCACAGGGCTTCGCCTAAGCACCACTATAATATTACCGAGGACTATGGTAGCAGGGGGCGCCGCACACGGCTAAGAATAAGATCAAGTGGATCAACTTGTGTGTCTCTGGGGTTCCCCTGCCTCCATATATAAAGGATCAAGGGGGGGTGCGGCCGGCCTAGGAGAGGTGCGCCAGGAGGAGTCCTACTCCCTCTCGGAGTAGGATTCCCCCACCCCCAATCCTAGTTGGAATAGGATTCGCGGAGGGGGAAAAAGAGAGAGGGGGGCCGGCCCCCTCTCCTTGTCCTATTCGGACCAAGGGTGGGGAGGGGCGCGCGGCCCATCTTGGGCTGCCCCTTCTCTTTTCCACTAAAGCCCACTAAGGCCCATATAGCTCCCGGGGGGTTCCGGTAACCTCCCGGTACTCTAGTAAAATCCCGATTTCACCCGGAACACTTCCGATATCCAAACATAGGCTTCCAATATATAAATCTTTATGTCTCGACCATTTCGAGACTCCTCGTCATGTCCGTGATCACATCCGGGACTCCGAACAACCTTCGGTACATCAAAACATATAAACTCATAATATAACTGTCATCGAAACCTTAAGCGTGCGCACTCTACGGGTTCGAGAACAATGTAGACATGACCGAGACATGTCTCCGTTCAATGACCAATAGCGGGACCTGGATGCCCATATTGGCTCCTACATATTCTACGAAGATCTTTATCGGTCAGACCGCATAACAACATACTTTGTTCCCTTTGTCATAGCTATGTTACTTGCCCGAGATTCGATCGTCGGTATCCAATACCTAGTTCAATCTCGTTGCTGGCAAGTCTCTTTACTCATTCCCTAATACATCATCTCACAACTAACTTATTAGTTGCATTGCTTGCAAGGCTTAAGTGATGTGCAATACCGAGAGGGCCCAGAGATACCTCTCCGACGATCGGAGTGACAAATCCTAATCTCAAAATACGTCAACCCAACATGTACTTTTGGAGACACCTGTAGAGCACCTTTATAATCACCCAGTTACGTTGTGACGTTTGGTAGCACACAAAGTGTTCCTCTGGCACACGGGAGTTACTTAATCTCATAGTCATAGGAACATGTATAAGTCATGAAGAAAGCAATAGCAACATACTAAACGATCGGATGCTAAGCTAATGGAATGGGTCATGTCAATCAGATCATTCAACTAATGATGTGATCCCATTAATCAAATGACAACTCTTTGTCCATGGTTAGGAAACATAACCATCTTTGATTAACGAGCTAGTCAAGTAGAGGCATACTAGTGACACTCTGTTTGTCTATGTATTCACACATGTATTATGTTTCCCGTTAATACAATTCTAGCATGAATAATAAACCTTTATCATGATATAAGGAAATAAATAATAACTTTATTATTGCCTCTAGGGCATATTTCCTTTAGTCTCCCACTTGCACTAGAGTCAATAATCTAGATTACACAGTAATGATTCTAACACCCATGGAGCTATGGTGCTGATCATGTTTTGCTCGTGGAAGAGGCTTAGTTAATGGGTCTGCTACATTCAGCTCCTTATGTATCTTGCAAATCTCTATGTCTCCCACCTGGACTAGATCCCGGATGGAATTGAAGCGTCTCTTGATGTGTTTGGTCCTCTTGTGAAATCTGGATTCCTTTGCCAAGGCAATTGCACCAGTATTGTCACAAAAGATTTTCATTGGACCCGATGCACTAGGTATGACACCTAGATCGGATATGAACTCCTTCATCCAGACTCCTTTGTTTGCTGCTTCCGAAGCAGCTATGTACTCCGCTTCACATGTAGATCCCGCCATGACGCTTTGTTTAGAACTGCACCAACTGACAGCTCCATCGTTTAATGTAAACACGTATCCGGTTTGCGATTTAGAATCGTCTGGATCAGTGTCAAAGCTTGCATCAACGTAACCGTTTACGATGAGCTCTTTGTCACCTCCATATTCGAGAAACATATCCTTAGTCCTTTTCAGGTACTTCAGGATGTTCTTGACCGCTGTCTAGTGATCCACTCCTGGATTACTTTGGTACCTCCCGGCTAAACTTATAGCAAGGCACACATCAGGTCTGGTACACAGCATTGCATACATGATAGAGCCTATGGCTGAAGCATAGGGAACATCTTTCATTTTCTCTCTATCTTCTGCAGTGGTCGGGCATTGAGTCTGACTCAACTTCACACCTTGTAACACAGGCAAGAACCCTTTCTTTGCTTGATCCATTTTGAATTTCTTCAAAATTTTGTCAAGGTATGTGCTGTGTGAAAGTCCAATTAAGCGTCTTGATCTATCTCTATAGATCTTTATGCCTAATACGTAAGCAGCTCCACCAAGGTCTTTCATTGAAAAACTCTTATTCAAGTATCCCTTTATGCTATCCAGAAATTCTATATCATTTCCAATCAGTAATATGTCATCCACATATAATATCAGAAATGCTACAGAGCTCCCACTCACTTTCTTGAAAATACAGGCTTGCCCGAAAGTCTGTATAGAACCAAATGCTTTGATCACACTATCAAAGCGTTTATTCTAACTCCGAGAGGCTTGCACCAGTCCATAAATGGATCGCTGGAGCTTGCACACTTTATTAGCTCCCTTTGGATCGACAAAACCTTCCGGTTGCATCATATACAACTCTTCTTCCAGAAATCCATTCAGGAATGCAGTTTTGACATCCATCTGCCAAATTTCATAATCATAAAATGCGGCAATTGCTAACATGATTCGGACAGACTTAAGCATCGCTACGGGTGAGAAGGTCTCATCGTAGTCAACTCCTTGAACTTGTCGAAAACCTTTTTGCGACAAGTCGAGCTTTGTAGACAGTAACATTACCGTCAGCGTTAGTCTTCTTCTTGAAGATCCATTTATTCTCAATTGCTTGCCGATCATCGGGAAAGTCAACCAAAGTCCATACTTTGTTCTCATACATGGATCCCATCTCAGATTTCATGGCTTCAAGCCATTTTGCGGAATCTGGGCTCACCATCGCTTCTTCATAGTTCGTAGGTTCATCATGTTCTAGTAGCATGATTTCTAGAACAGGATTACCGTACCACTCTGGCACGGATCTCACTCTGGTTGATCTACGAGGTTCAGTAGTATCTTGTCTTGAAGTTTCATGATCAGTATCATTAGCTTCCTCACTAATTGGGGTAGGTGTCGTAGAAATAGTTTTCTGTGATGTACTACTTTCCAATAAGGGAGTAGGTACAGTTACCTCATCAAGTTCTACTTTCCTCCCACTTACATCTTTCGAGAGAAACTCCTTCTCTAGGAAGTTTCCGAATTAAGCAACAAAAGTCTTGCCTTCGGATCAGTGATAGAAGGTGTATCCAATAGTTTCCTCTGGATATCCTATGAAGACACATTTTTCCGATTTGGGTTCGAGCTTATCAGGTTGAAGCTTTTTCACATAAGCATCGCAGCCCCAAACTTTCAGAAACGACAACTTTGGTTTCATGCCAAACCATAGTTCATAAGGCGTCGTCTCAAAGGATTTTGATGGTGCCCTATTGAACGTGAATGTGGCCGTCTCTAAAGCATAACCCCAAAATGATAGCGGTAAATCAATAAGAGACATCATAGATCGCACCATATATAGTAAAGTACGATTACGACGTTCGGACACACCATTACGCTGTGGTGTTCCGGGTGGCGTGAGTTGCGAAACTATTCCGCATTGTTTCAAATGTACACCAAACTCGTAACTCAAATATTCTCCTCCATGATCAGATCATAGAAACTTTATTTCTTGTTACGATGATTTTCAACTTCACTCTGAAATTCTTTGAACTTTTCAAATGTTTCAGACTTATGTTTCATTAAGTAGATATACCCATATCTGCTTAAGTCATCTGTGAAGGTGAGAAAATAACGATATCCACCACGAGCCTCAATATTCATTGGACCACATACATCTGTATATATGATTTCCCACAAATCTGTTGCTCTCTCCATAATACCAGAGAACGTGTTTTAGTCATCTTGCCCATGAGGCATGGTTTGCAAGTACCAAGTGATTCATAGTCAAGTGGTTCCGAAAGTCCATCAGTATGGAGTTTCTTCATGCGCTTTACACCGATATGACCTGAACGGCAGTGCCAAAAATAAGTTGCACCATCATTATCAACGCTACATCTTTTGGCTTCAACATTATGAATATGTGTGTCACCACTATCGAGATTCAATAAAAATAGACCACTCTTCAA
This sequence comes from Triticum monococcum, assembly GCA_034509565.1. Lineage (NCBI taxonomy): Eukaryota > Viridiplantae > Streptophyta > Magnoliopsida > Poales > Poaceae > Triticum > Triticum monococcum. Next base: position 632,345,507 of record CM067843.1, read on the forward strand.
GGGTGCATGACCATAAAAGATATTACTCATATAAATAGAACAATCATTATTCTCTGATTTAAATGAATAACCGTCTTGCATCAAACAAGATCCAGATATAATGTTCATGCTCAACGCTAGCACCAAATAACAATTATTTAGGTCTAATACTAATCCCGAAGGTAGATGTAGAGGTAGCGTGCCGACCGCGATCACATCAACTTTGGAACCGTTTCCCACGCGCATCGTCACCTCGTCCTTAGCCAATCTTACCTTAATCCGTAGTCCCTGTTTCGAGTTGCAAATATTAGCAACAGAACCAGTATCAAATACCTAGGTGCTACTGCGAGCATTAGTAAGGTACACATCAATAACATGTATATCACATATATCTTTGTTCACCTTGCCATCCTTCTTATCCACCAAATACTTGGGGCAGTTCCGCTTCCAGTGACCAGTCTGCTTGCAGTAGAAGAACTCAGTTTCAGGCTTAGGTCCAGACTTGGGTTTCTTCTCTTGAGCAGCAACTTGCTTGCTGTTCTTCTTGATGTTCCCCTTCTTCTCCCCATTGCCCTTTTCTTGAAACTAGTGGTCTTGTTGACGATCAACACTTGATGCTCCTTTTTGATTTCTACCTCCACAGCTTTAAGCATTGCGAAGAGCTCGGGAATAGTCTTATTCATCCCTTGCATATTAGTTCATCACGAAGCTCTTGTAGCTTGGTGGCAGTGATTGGAGAATTCTGTCAATGACGCAATCATCTGGAAGATTAACTCCCATCTGAATCAAGTGATTATTATACCCAGACATTTTGAGTATATGCTCACTGACAGAACTGTTCTCCTCCATCTTGCAGCTATAGAACTTATTGGAGACTTCATATCTCTCAATCCGGGCATTTGCTTGAAATATTAACTTCAACTCCTGGAACATCTCATATGCTCCATGGCGTTCAAAACGTCGTTGAAGTCCCGATTCTAAGCCGTAAAGCATGGCACACTGAACTATCGAGTAGTCATCAGCTTTGCTCTGCCAGGCGTTCATAACATCTGGTGTTGCTCCTGCAGCAGGCCTGGCACCCAGCGGTGCTTCCAGGACGTAATTCTTCTGTGCAGCAATGAGGATAATCCTCATGTTATGGACCCAGTCCGTGTAATTGCTACCATCATCTTTCAACTTTGCTTTCACAAGGAACGCATTAAAATTCAACGGAAAAACAGCACAGGCCATCTATCTACAATCAAACATACATGAGCAAGATACTATCAGGTACTAAGTTCATGATAAATTTAAGTTCAATTAGTCAAATTACTTAAAGAACTCCCACTTAGATAGACATCCCTCTAATCCTCTAAATGATCACGTGATCCAAATCAACTAAACCATGTCCGATCATCACGTGAGATGGAGTAGTTTCATTGGTGAACATCACTATGTTGATCATATCTACTATATGATTCACGCTCGACCTTTCGGTCTCCGTGTTCCGAGGCCATATCTGTATATGCTTGGCTCATCAAGTATAACCTGAGTATTCCGCGTGTGCAACTGGTTTGCACCCGTTGTATTTGAATGTAGAGCCTATCACACCCGATCATCACGTGGTGTTTCAGCACGAAGAACTTTTGCAATGGTGCATACTCAGGGAGAACACTTCTTGATAATTTAGTGAGAGATCATCTTAAATGCTACCGTCAATCAAAGAAAAATAAGATGCATAAAAGATAAACATCACATGCAATCAATATAAGTGATATGATATGGCCATCATCATCTTGTGCCTGTGATCTCCATCTCCGAAGCACCGTCATGATCACCATCGTCACCGGCGCGACACCTTGATCTCCATCACAGCATCGTTGTCGTCTCGCCACTTTTATGCTTCCACAACTATCGCTACTGCTTAGTGATAAAGTAAAGCATTACAGTGCGATTGCATTGCATACAATAAAGCGACAACTATATGGCTCCTACCAGTTGCCGATAACTCGGTTACAAAACATGATCATCTCATACAATAAAATTTAGCATCATGTCTTGACCATATCACATCACAACATGCCCTGCAAAAATAAGTTAGACGTCCTCTACTTTGTTTGTTGCAAGTTTTACGTGGCTGCTACGGGCTTAAGCAAGAACCAATCTTACCTACGCATCAAAACCACAACGATAGTTTGTCAAGTTGGTGCTGTTTTAACCTTCGCAAGGACCGGGTGTAGCCACACTCGGTTCAACTAAAGTTGGAGAAACTGTTACCCGCAAGCCACCTATGTGCAAAGCATGTCGGGAGAACCGGTCTCGCGTAAGCGTACGCGTAATGTCGGTCTGGGCCGCTTCGTCCAACAATACCGCCGAACCAAATTATGACATGCTGGTAAGCAGTATGACTTATATCGCCCACAACTCACTTGTGTTCTACTCGTGCACATAACATCAAACCATAAAACCTAGGCTCTGATACCACTGTTGGGGAATGTAGTAATTTCAAAATTTTCCTACACACACGCAAGATCATGGTGATGCATAGCAACGAGGGGAGAGTGTGATCTACGTACCCTAGTAGATCTACAACGGAAGTGTTTCGTTGATGTAGTCATACGTCTTCACGGCCCGACCGATCAAGCACCGAAACTACGGCACCTCCGAGTTTTAGCACACGTTCAGCTCGATGATGATCCCCGGACTCTGATCCAGCAAAGTGTCGGGGAAGAATTCCGTCAGCACGATGGCGTGGTGACGATCTTGATGTACTACTGTCGCAGGGCTTTGCCTAAGCACCGCTACAATATTATCAAGGACTATGGTGGCAGGGGACGCCGCACACGGCTAAGAATAAGATCACGTGGATCAACTTGTGTGTCTCTGGGGTTCCCCTGCCTCCGTATATAAAGGATCAAGGGGGGGGGGGGTGCGGCCGGCCTAGGAGAGGCACGCCAGGAGGAGTCCTACTCCCTCTGGGAGTAGGATTCCCCCCCCCCCCCCGCAATCCTAGTTGGAATAGGATTCGTGGAGGGGGTAAAAGAGAGAGGGGGCCGGCCCACTCTCCTTGTCCTATTCGGACCAAGGGAGGGGAGGGGCACGCGGCCCATCTTGGGCTGCCCCTTCTCTTTTCCACTAAAGCCCAGTAAGGCCCATATAGCTCCCGGGGGGTTCCGGTAACCTCCCGGTACTCCGGTAAAATCCCGATTTCAGCCGGAACACTTCCGATATCCAAACATAGGCTTCCAATATATCAATCTTTATGTCTCGACCATTTCGAGACTCCTCGTCATGTCCGTGATCACATCCGGGACTCCGAACAACCTTCGGTACATCAAAACGTATAAACTCATAATATAACTGTCATCGAAACCTTAAGCGTGCGGACCCTACGGGTTCGAGAATAATGTAGACATGACCGAGACACGTCTCCGGTCAATAACCAATAGCGGGACCTGGATGCCCATATTGGCTCCTACATATTCTACGAAGATCTTTATCGGTCAGACCGCATAACAACATACGTTGTTCCCTTTGTCATCGGTATGTTACTTGCCCGAGATTCGATCGTCGGTATCCAATACCTAGTTCAATCTCGTTACCGGCATGTCTCTTTACTCGTTCCGTAATACATCATCTCGCAACTAACTTATTAGTTGCATTGCTTGCAAGGCTTAAGTGATGTGCATTACTGAGAGGGCCCAGAGATACCTCTCCGACGATCGGAGTGACAAATCCTAATCTCGAAATACGTCAACCCAACATGTACTTTTGGAGACACCTGTAGAGCACCTTTGTAATCACGCAGTTTCGTTGTGACATTTGGTAGCACACAAAGTGTTCCTCTGGCACACGGGAGTTACTTAATCTCATAGTCATAGGAACATGTATAAGTCATGAAGAAAGCAATAGCAACATACTAAACGATCGGGTGCTAAGCTAATGGAATGGGTCATGTCAATCAGATCATTCAACTAATGATGTGATCCCGTTATTCAAATGACAACTCTTTGTCCATGGTTAGGAAACATAACCATCTTTGATTAACGAGCTAGTCAAGTAGAGGCATACTAGTGACACTCTGTTTGTCTATGTATTCACACATGTATTATGTTTCCCGTTAATACAATTCTAGCATGAATAATAAACCTTTATCATGATATAAGGAAATAAATAATAACTTTATTATTGCCTCTAGGGCATATTTCCTTCAGTCTCCCACTTGCACTAGAGTCAATAATCTAGATTACACAGTAATGATTCTAACAATCATGGAGCTTTGGTGCTGATCATGTTTTGCTCATGGAAGAGGCTTAGTTAACGGGTCTGCTACATTCAGCTCCGTATGTATCTTGCAAATCTCTATGTCTCCCACCTAGACTAGATCCCGGATGGAATTGAAGCGTCTCTTGATGTGTTTGGTCCTCTTGTGAAATCTGGATTCCTTTGCCAAGGCAATTGCACCAGTATTGTCACAAAAGATTTTCATTGGACCCGATGCACTAGGTATGACACCTCGATCGGATATGAAATCCTTCATCCAGACTCCTTCGTTTGCTGCTTCCGAAGCAGCTATGTACTCCGCTTCACATGTAGATCCCGCCACGACGCTTTGTTTAGAACTGCACCAACTGACAGCTCCACCGTTTAATGTAAACACGTATCCGGTTTGCGATTTAGAATCGTCCGGATCAGTGTCAAAGCTTGCATCAACGTAACCATTTACGATGAGCTCTTTGTCACCTCCATATATGAGAAACATATCCTTAGTCCTTTTCAGGTACTTCAGGATGTTCTTGACCCTTGTCCAGTGATCCACTCCTAGATTACTTTGGTACCTCCCTGCTAAACTTATAGCAAGGCACACATCAGGTCTGGTACACAGCATTGCATACATGATAGAGCCTATGGCTGAAGCATAGGGAACATCTTTCATTTTCTCTCTATCTTCTGCAGTGGTCGGGCATTGAGTCTAACTCAACTTCACAACTTGTAACACAGGCAAGAACCCTTTCTTTGCTTGATCCATTTTGAATTTCTTCAAAATTTTGTCAAGGTATGTGCTTTGTGAAAGTCCAATTAAGCGTCTTGATCTATCTCTATAGATCTTTATGCCTAATATGTAAGCAGCTTCACCAAGGTCTTTCATTGAAAAACTCTTATTCAAGTATCCCTTTATGCTATCTAGAAATTCTATATCATTTCCAATCAGTAATATGACATCGACATATAATATCAGAAATGCTACAGAGCTCCCACTCACTTTCTTGTAAATACAGGCTTCTCCGAAAGTCTGTATAAAACCAAATGCTTTGATCACACTATCAAAGCGTTTATTCCAACTCCGAGAGGCTTGCACCAGTCCATAAATGGATCGCTGGAGCTTGCACACTTTATTAGCTCCCTTTGGATCGACAAAACCTTCTGGTTGCATCATATACAACACTTCTTCCAAAAATCCATTCAGGAATGTAGTTTTGACATCCATCTGCCAAATTTCATAATCATAAAATGCGGCAATTGCTAACATGATTCGGACAGACTTAAGCATCGCTACGGGTGAGAAGGTCTCATCGTAGTCAACTCCTTGAACTTGTCGAAAACCTTTTTGCGACAAGTCGAGCTTTGTAGACAGTAACATTACCGTCAGCGTCAGTCTTCTTCTTGAAGATCCATTTATTCTCAATTGCTTGCCGATCATCGGGCAAGTCAACCAAAGTCCATACTTTGTTCTCATACATGGATCCCATCTCAGATTTCATGGCTTCAAGCCATTTTGCGGAATCTGGGCTCACCATCGCTTCTTCATAGTTTGTAGGTTCATCATGATCTAGCAACATGATTTCCAGAATAGGATTACCGTACCACTCTGGCGCGGATCTCACTCTGGTTGATCTACGAGGTTCAGTAGTATCTTGTCTTGAAATTTCATGATCAGTATCATTAGCTTCCTCACTAATTGGGGTAGGTGTCGCAGAAACAGTTTTCTGTGATGTACTACTTTCCAATAAGGGAGTAGGTACAGTTACCTCATCAAGTTCTACTTTCCTCCCACTCACATCTTTCGAGAGAAACTCCTTCTCCAGAAAATTTCTGAATTTAGCAACAAAAGTCTTGCCTTCGGATCTGTGATAGAAGGTGTATCCAATAGTTTCCTTTGGATATCCTATGAAGACACATTTTTCCAATTTGGGTTCGAGCTTATCTGGTTGAAGCTTTTTCACATAAGCATCGCAGCCCCAAACTTTCAGAAACGACAACTTTGGTTTCTTGCCAAACCATAGTTCATAAGGCGTCATCTCAACGGATTTTGATGGTGCCCTATTTAACGTGAATCCGGCCGTCTTTAAAGCATAACCCCAAAATGATAGCGGTAAATCAGTAAGAGACATCATAGATCGCACCATATCTAGTAAAGTACGATTATGACGTTTGGATGCACCATTACGCTCTGGTGTTCCGGGTGGCGTGAGTTGCGAAACTATTCCGCATTGTTTCAAATGTATACCAAACTCGTAACTCAAATATTCTCCTCCACGATCAGATCAGAGAAACTTTATTTTCTTATTACGATGATTTTCAACTTCACTCTGAAATTCTTTGAACTTTTCAAATGATTCAGACTTATGTTTCATTAAGTAGATATACCCATATCTGCTTAAGTCATCTGTGAAGGTGAGAAAATAACGATATCCGCCACGAGCCTCAATATTCATTGGACCACATACATCTGTATGTATGATTTCCAACAAATCTGTTGCTCTCTCCATAGTACCGGAGTACCGGAGAACGGTGTTTTAGTCATCTTGCCCATGGGGCACGGTTCGCAAGTACCAAGTGATTCATAATCAAGTGGTTCCAAAAGTCCATAAGTATGGAGTTTCTTCATGTGCTTTACACCGATATGACCTAAACGGCAGTGCCAAAAATAAGTTGCACCATCATTATCAACTCTGCATCTTTTGGCTTCAACATTATGAATATGTGTGTCACCACTATCGAGATTCAATAAAAATAGACCACTCTTCTAGGGTGCATGACCATAAAAGATATTACTCATATAAATAGAACAACCATTATTCTCTGATTTAAATGAATAACCGTCTTGCATCAAACAAGATCCAGATATAATGTTCATGCTCAACGCTGGCACCAAATAACAATTATTTAGGTCTAATACTAATCCCGAAGGTAGATGTAGAGGTAGCGTGCCGACCACGATCACATCGACTTTGGAACCGTTTCCCACGCGCATCGTCACCTCGTCCTTAGCTAATCTTCGCTTAATCCGTAGTCCCTGTTTCGAGTTGCAAATATTAGCAACAGAACCAGTATCAAATACCCAGGTGCTACTGCGAGCATTAGTAAGGTACACATCAATAACATGTATATCACATATACCTTTGTTCACCTTGCCATCCTTCTTATCCGCCAAATACTTGGGGCAGTTCCGCTTCCAGTGACCAGTCTGCTTGCAGTAGAAGCACTCAGTTTCAGGCTTAGGTCCAGACTTGGGTTTCTTCTCTTGGGCAGCAACTTGCTTGCTGTTCTTCTTGAAGTTCCCCTTCTTCTTCCCTTTGCCCTTTTTCTTGAAACTAGTGGTCTTGTTGACCATCAACACTTGATGCTCCTTTTTGATTTCTACCTCCGCAGCTTTCAGCATTGCGAAGAGCTCGGGAATAGTCTTATTCATCCCTTGCATATTATAGTTCATCACGAAGCTCTTGTAGCTTGGTGGCAGTGATTGGAGAATTCTGTCAATGACGCAATCATTTGGAAGATTAACTCCCATCTGAATCAAGTGATTATTATACCCAGACATTTTGAGTATATGCTCACTGACAGAACTGTTCTCCTCCATCTTGCAGCTATAGAACTTATTGGAGACTTCATATCTCTCAATCCGGGCATTTGCTTGAAATATTAACTTCAACTCCTGGAACATCTCATATGCTCCATGGCGTTCAAAACGTCGTTGAAGTCCCGACTCTAAGCCGTAAAGCATGGCACACTGAACTATCGAGTAGTCATCAACTTTGCTCTGCCAGACGTTCATAACATCTGGTGTTGCTCCTACAGCAGGCCTGACACCCAGCGGTGCTTCCAGGACGTAATTCTTCTGTGCAGCAATGAGGATAATCCTCAATTTACGGACCCAGTCCGTGTAATTGCTACCATCATCTTTCAACTTTGCTTTCTCAAGGAACGCATTAAAATTCAACGGAACAACAACACGGGCCATCTATCTACAATCAAACATACATGAGCAAGATACTATCAGGTACTAAGTTCATGATAAATTTAAGTTCAATTAGTCAAATTACTTAAGGAACTCCCATTTAGATAGACATCCCTCTAATCCTCTAAGTGATCACATGATCCAAATCAACTAAACCATGTCCGATCATCACATGAGATGGAGTAGTTTCATTGGTGAACATCACTATGTTGATCATATCTACTATATGATTCACGCTCGACCTTTCGGTCTCCGTGTTCCGAGGCCATATCTGTATATGCTTGGCTCGTCAAGTATAACCTGAGTATTTCGCGTGTTCAACTGTTTTGCACCCGTTGTATTCGAACGTAGAGCCTATCACACCCGATCATCCCGTGGTGTCTCAGCACGAAGAACTTTCACAACGGTGCATACTCAGGGAGAACACTTCTTGATAATTTAGTGAGAGATCATCTTATAATGCTACCGTCAATCAAAGCAAAATAAGATGTATAAAAGATAAACATCACATGCAATCAATATAAGTGATATGATATGGCCATCATCATCTTGTGCCTGTGATCTCCATCTCCGAAGCACCGTCATGATCACCATCGTCACCGGCGCGACACCTTGATCTCCATCGCAGCATCGTTGTCGTCTTGCCAATTTTATGCTTCCACGACTATCGCTATCGCTTAGTGATAAAGTAAAGCATAACAGCGCGATTGCATTGCCTACAATAAAGCGACAACTTTATGGCTCCTGCCAGTTACCGATAACTCGGTTACAAAACATGATCATCTCATACAATAAAATTTAGCATCATGTCTTGACCATATCACATCAGAACATGCCCTGCAAAAACAAGTTAGACTTCCTCTACTTTGTTTGTTGCAAGTTTTACGTGGCTGCTACGGGCTTAAGCAAGAACCAATCTTACCTACGCATCAAAACCACAATGATAGTTTGTCAAGTTGGTGTTGTTTTAACCTTCGCAAGGACCGGGCGTAGCCACACTCGGTTCAACTAAAGTTGGAGAAACTGTCACCCGCAAGCCACCTATGTGCAAAGCACGTCGGGAGAACCGGTCTCGCGTAAGCATACGCGTAATGTTAGTCCGGGCCGCTTCATCCAACAATACCGCCGAACCAAAGTATGACATGCTGGTAAGCAGTATGACTTATATCACCCACAACTCACTTGTGTTCTACTCGTGCACATAACATCAAATCATAAAACCTAGGCTCTGCTACCACTGTTGGGGAACGTAGTAATTTCAAAATTTTCCTACGCACACGCGAGATCATGGTGATGCATAGCAACGAGGGGAGAGTGTGATCTATGTACCCTAGTAGATCGACAACGGAAGCGTTTGGTTGATGTAGTCGTACGTCTTCACGGCCCGACCGATCAAGCACCGAAACTACGGCACCTCCGAGTTTTAGCACATGTTCAGCTCGATGACGATCCCCGGAATCCGATCCAGCAAAGTGTCGGGGAAGAATTCTGTCAGCACGACGGCGTGGTGACGATCTTGATGTACTACTGTCGCAGGGGTTCGCCTAAGCACCGCTACAATATTATCGAGGACTATGGTGGCAGGGGGCGTCGCACACGGCTAAGAATAAGATCACGTGGATCAACTTGTGTGTCTCTGGGGTTCCCCTGCCTCCGTATATAAAGGATCAGGGGGGGGGGGGTGCGGCCGGCCTAGGAGAGGCACGCCAGGAGGAGTCCTACTCCCTCTGGGAGTAGGATTCACCCCCCCCCCCCAATCCTAGTTGGAATAGGATTCGCGGAGGAGGGAAAAGAGAGAGGGGGGCCGGCCCCCTCTCCTTGTCCTATTCGGACCAAGGGAGGGGAGGGGGGCGCGGCCCATCCTGGGCTGCCCCTTCTCTTTTCCACTAAAGCCCACTAAGGCCCATATAGCTCCCGGGGGGTTCCGGTAACGTCCTGGTACTCCGGTAAAATCCCGATTTCACCCGGAACACTTCTGATATCCAATCTATTGGGGAACGTAGTAATTTCGAAAATTTTCCTACGCACACGCAAGATCATGGTGATGCATAGCAACGAGGGGGAGAGTATTGTCTACGTACCAACGCAGACCGACTGCGGAAGCGATCTCACAACGTAGAGGAAGTAGTCGTACGTCTTCTTCCCGATCTGACTGATCCAAGCACCGTTACTCCGGCACCTCCGAGTTCTTAGCACACGTTCAGCTCGATGACGATCCTCGGGCTCCGATCCAGCAAAGCGTCGAGGAAGAGTTCCGTCAGCACAACGGCGTGGTGACGATCTTGATGTACTACCGACGCAGGGCTTCGCCTAAGCTCTACAACGATATGACCGAGGTTGAATTTGGTGGCAGGGGGCACCGCACACGGCTAAGGAACGATCAACAATGATCAACTTGTGTGTCTATGGGGTGCCCCCAGCCCCCGTATATAAAGGAGCAGGGGGAGGGGTTCGGCCGGCTTGGGAGAGAGGCGCAGGGGGAGTCCCACTCCTACCGGGAGTAGGACTTCCCCCCCAATCCTATTCCTAATAGGACTCTTCAAAGAGAAGAGAGAAGAGAGGGGGGCCGGCCCCTTCTCCTAGTCCTAATAGGACTAGGGAAGGGGGGGAGGCACGCAGCCCTTGTGGGCAGCCCCTTTTCACTTTTCCACTAAGGCCCAATAGGCCCATTTGCCTCCCGGGGGGTTCCGGTAACCCTCCTGGTATTCCGGTAAAATCCCGATTTCACCCGGAACACTTCCGGTGTCCAAACATAGGCTTCCAATATATCAATCTTTACGTCTCGACCATTTTGAGACTCCTCGTCATGTCCGTGATCACATCCGGGACTCCGAGCAACCTTCGGTACATCAAAATGCATAAACTCATAATAACTGTCATCGTAACGTTAAGCGTGCGGACCCTACGGTTCGAGAACAATGTAGACATGACCGAGACACGTCTCCGGTCAATAACCAATAGTGGGACCTGGATGCCCATATTGGCTCCTACATATTCTACGAAGATCTTTATCGGTCAGACCGCATAACAACATACGTTTTTCCCTTTGTCATCGGTATGTTACTTGCCCGAGATTCGATCGTCGGTATCCAATACCTAGTTCAATCTCGTTACCAGCAAGTCTCTTTACTCGTTCCGTAATACATCATCTCACAACTAACATATTAGTTGCAGTGCTTGCAAGGCTTATGTGATGTGCATTACCGAGAGGGCCCAGAGATACCTCTCCGACAATTGGAGTGACAAACCCTAATCTCGAAATACGCCAACCCAACATCCACCATTGGAGACACCTGTAGTACTCCTTTACAATCACCCAGTTATGTTGTGACGTTTGGTAGTACCCAAAGTGTTCCTCCGGTAAACGGGAGTTGCATAATCTCATAGTTATAGGAACATGTATAAGTCATGAAGAAAGCAATAGCAACATACTAAACGATCGGGTGCTAAGCTAATGGAATGGGTCATGTCAATCAGATCATTCAACTAATGATGTGACCTCGTTAATCAAATAACAACTCTTTGTTCATGGTTAGGAAACATAACCATCTTTGATTAACGAGCTAGTCAAGTAGAGGCATACTAGTGACACTCTGTTGGTCTATGTATTCACACATGTATTATGTTTCCGGTTAATACAATTCTAGCATGAATAATAAACATTTATCATGATATAAGGAAATAAATAATAACTTTATTATTGCCTCTAGGGCATATTTCCTTCAGTCTCCCACTTGCACTAGAGTCAATAATCTAGATTACACAGTAACGATTCTAACACCCATGGAGTCTTGGTGCTGATCATGTTTTGCTCGTGGAAGAGGCTTAGTCAACGGGTCTGCAACATTCAGATCCGTATGTATCTTGCAAATCTCTATGTCTCCCACCTGGACTAAATCCCGGATGGAGTTGAAGCGTCTCTTGATGTGTTTGGTTCTTTTGTGAAATCTGGATTCCTTTGCCAAGGCAATTGCACCAGTATTGTCACAGAAGATTTTCATTGGACCCGATGCACTAGGTATGACACCTAGATCGGATATGAACTCCTTCATCCAGACTCCTTCGTTCGCTGCTTTCGAAGCAGCTATGTACTCCGCTTCACATGTAGATCCCGCTACGACGCTTTGTTTAGAACTGCACCAACTGACAGCTCCACCGTTTAAAGTAAACACGTATCCGGTTTGCGATTTAGAATCGTCCGGATCAGTGTCAAAGCTTGCATCAACGTAACCTCTTACGGTGAGCTCTTTGTCACCTCCATATACGAGAAACATATCCCTAGTCCTTTTCAGGTATTTCAGGATGTTCTTGACCGCTGTCCAGTGATCCACTCCTGGATTACTTTGGTACCTCCCTTCTAAACTTATAGCAAGGCACACATCAGGTCTGGTACACAGCATTGCATACATGATAGAGCCTATGGCTGAAGCATAGGGAACATCTTTCATTTTCTCTCTATCTTCTGCAGTGGTCGGGCATTGAGTCTGACTCAACTTCACACCTTGTAACACAGGCAAGAACCCTTTCTTTGCTTGATCCATTTTGAACTTCTTCAAAATCTTGTCAAGGTATGTGCTTTGTGAAAGTCCAATTAAGCGTCTTGATCTATCTCTATAGATCTTTATGCCTAATATGTAAGCAGCTTCCCCGAGGTCTTTCATCGAAAAACTTTTATTCAAGTATCCCTTTACGCTATCCAGAAATTCTATATCATTTCCAATCAGCAATATGTCATCCACATATAATATCAGAAATGCTACAGAGCTCCCACTCACTTTCTTGTAAATACAGGCTTCTCCAAAAGTCTGTATAAAGCCAAATGCTTTGATCACACTATCAAAGCGTTTATTCCAACTCCGAGATGCTTGCACCAGTCCATAAATGGATCGCTGGAGTTTGCATACTTTGTTAGCTCCTTTTGGATCGACAAAACCTTCTGGTTGCATCATATACAACTCTTCTTCCAGAAATCCATTCAGGAATGCAGTTTTGACATCCATTTGCCATATTTCATAATCATAAAATGCGGCAATTGCTAACATGATTCTGACGGATTTAAGCATCGCTACGGGTGAGAAGGTCTCATCGTAGTCAACCCCTTGAACTTGTCGAAAACCTTTTGCGACAAGTCGAGCTTTATAAACAGTAATATTACCGTCAGCGTCAGTCTTTTTCTTGAAGATCCATTTATTCTCAATTGCTTGCCGATCATCGGGCAAGTCAACCAAAGTCCATACTTTGTTCTCATACATGGATCCCATCTCAGATTTCATGGCCTCAAGCCACTTTGTGGAATCTGGGCTCACCATCGCTTCTTCATAGTTCGTAGGTTCATCATGATCTAGTAGCATGACTTCCAGAACTGGATTACCGTACCACTCTGGTGCGGATCTCACTCTGGTTGATCTACGTGGTTCAGTAGTATCTTGCCCTGAAGTTTCATGATCATCATCATTAGCTTCCTCACTAATTGGTATAGGTCTCGCAGAAACAGTTTTCTGTGATGTACTATTTCCTAATAAGGGAGCAGGTACAGTTACCTCGTCAAGTTCTACTTTCCTCCCACTCACTTCTTTCGAGAGAAACTCCTTCTCTAGAAATGATCCATTCTTAGCAACGAATGTCTTGCCTTCGGATCTGTGATAGAAGGTATACCCAACAGTTTCCTTTGGGTATCCTATGAAGACACATTTCTCCGCTTTGGGTTCGAGCTTATCAGGTTGAAGCTTTTTCACATAAGCATCGCAGCCCCAAACTTTAAGAAACGAAAACTTTGGTTTCTTGCCAAACCATAGTTCATAAGGCGTCGTCTCAACGGATTTTGATGGTGCCCTATTTAACGTGAATGCGGCCGTCTCTAAAGCATAACCCCAAAATGATAGCGGTAAATCAGCAAGAGACATCATAGATCGCACCATATCTAGTAAAGTACGATTATGACGTTCGGACACACCATTACGCTGTGGTGTTCCGGGTGGCGTGAGTTGCGAAACTATTCCACAATTTTTCAAATGTACACCAAACTCGTAACTCAAATATTCTCCTCCACGATCAGATCGTAGAAACTTTATTTTCTTGTTACGATGATTTTCAACTTCACTCTGAAATTCCTTGAACTTTTCAAATGTTTCAGACTTATGTTTCATTAAGTAGATATACCCATATCTGCTTAAATCATCTGTGAAGGTGAGAAAATAACGATATCTGCCACGAGCCTCAATATTCATCGGACCACATACATCGGTATGTATGATTTCCAATAAATCTGTTGCTCTCTCCATAGTACCGGAGAACGGTGTTTTAGTCATCTTGCCTATGAGGCACGGTTCACAAGTACCAAGTGATTCATAATCAAGTGGTTCCAAAAGCCCATCAGTATGGAGTTTCTTCATGCGCTTTACACCGATATGACCTAAACGGCAGTGCCACAAATAATTTGCACTATCATTATCAACTCTGCATCTTTTGGCTTCTACATTATGAATATGTGTATCACTACTATCGAGATTCAATAACAATAGACCACTCTTCAAGGGTGCATGACCATAAAAGATATTACTCATATAAATAGAACAACCATTATTCTCTGATTTAAATGAATAACCGTCTCGCATCAAACAAGATCCAGATATAATGTTCATGCTCAACTCTGGCACCAAATAACAATTATTTAGGTCTAATATTAATCCCGAAGGTAGATGTAGAGGTAGCGTGCCGACCGTGATCACATCGACTTTGGAACCGTTTCCCACGCGCATCGTCACCTCGTCCTTTGCTAGCGTCCGCTTATTCCGTAGTCCCTGTTTCGAGTTGCAAATATTAGCAACAGAACCAGTATCAAATACCCAGGTGCTACTGCGAGCTCTAGTAAGGTACACATCAATAACATGTACATCACATATACCTTTGTTCACCTTGCCATCCTTCTTATCCGCCAAATACTTGGGGCAGTTCCGCTTCCAGTGACCAGTCTGCTTGTAGTAGAAGCACTCGGTTTCAGGCTTAGGTCCAGACTTGGGTTTCTTCTCCTGAGCAGCAACTTGCTTGCTGTTCTTCTTGAAGTTCCCCTTCTTCTTCCCTTTGCCCTTTTTCTTGAAACCAGTGGTTTTGTTAACCATCAACACTTGATGCTCCTTCTTGATTTCTACCTCGGCAGCTTTCAACATTGTGAAGAGCTCGGGAATAGTCTTGTTCATCCCTTGCATATTATAGTTCATCACGAAGCTCTTGTAGCTTGGTGGCAGTGATTGGAGAATTCTGTCAATGACGCAATCATCTGGAAGATTAACTCCCATCTGAATCAAGTGATTATTATACCAAGACATTTTGAGTATATGCTCACTGACAGAACTGTTCTCCTCCATCTTGCAGCTATAGAACTTATTGGAGACTTCATATCTCTCAATTCGGGCATTTGCTTGAAATATTAACTTCAACTCCTGGAACATCTCATATGCTCCATGACGTTCAAAACATCGTTGAAGTCCCGATTCAAAGCCGTAAAGCATGGCACACTGAACTATCGAGTAGTCATCAGCTTTGCTCTGCCAGACGTTCATAACATCTGGCGTTGCTCCAGCAGCAGTCCTGGCACCCAGCGGTGCTTCCAGGACGTAATTTTTCTGTGCAGCAATGAGGATAATCCTCAGGTTACGGACCCAGTCCGTGTAATTGCTACCATCATCTTTCAACTTTGCTTTCTCAAGGAACGTATTAAAATTCAATGGAACAACAGCACGAGCCATCTATCTACAATCAACATAAACAAGCAAGATACTATCAGGTACTAAGTTCATGATAAGTTTAAGTTCAGTTAATCAAATTACTTAGGAACTCCCACTTAGATAGACATCCCTCTAATCCTCTAAGTGATCACGTGATCGAAATCAACAAAATCATAACCGATCATCACGTGAGATGGAGTAGTTTTCAATGGTGAACATCGTCATGTTGATCATATCTACTATGTGATTCACGCTCGACCTTTCGGTCTCTGTGTTCCGAGGCCATATCTGCATATGCTAGGCTCGTCAAGTTTAACCTGAGTATTCTGCGTGTGCAAAACTGGCTTGCACCCGTTGTAGATGGACGTAGAGCTTATCACACCCGGTCATCACGTGGTGTCTGGGCACGACGAACTTTGGCAATGGTGCATACTCAGGGAGAACACTTCTTGATAATTTAGTGAGAGATCATCTTATAATGCTACCGTCAATCAAAGCAAGATAAGATGCATAAAAGGATAAACATCACATGCAATCAATATAAGTGATATGATATGGCCATCATCATCTTGTGCTTGTGATCTCCATCTCCGAAGCACCGTCATGATCACCAACGTCACCGGCGCGACACCTTGATCTCCATCGTAGCATCGTTGTCGTCTCGCCAATCTTATGCTTCCACGACTATCACTACCGCTTAGCAATAAAGTAAAGCATTACATCGCGATTGCATTGCATACAATAAAGCGACAACCATATGGCTCCTGCCAGTTGCCGATAACTCGGTTACAAAACATGATCATCTCATACAATAAAATCAGCATCATGCCTTGACCATATCACATCACAACATGCCCTGCAAAAACAAGTTAGACGTCCTCTACTTTGTTGTTGCAAGTTTTACGTGGCTGCTACGGGCTTAAGTAAGAACTCATCTCACCTACGCATCAAAACCACAACGATAGTTCATCAAATAGACTCCGTTTTAACCTTCTCAAGGACCGGGCGTAGTCACACTTGGTTCAACTAAAGTTGGAGAGACAGTCTTCCGCAAGCCATCTATGTGCAAAGCACGTCGAGGGAACCGGTCTCGCGTAAGAGTACGCGTAAGGTTGGTCCGGATCGTCTCACCCAACAATACCGCCGAACCAAAGTATGACATGCTGGTAGGCAGTATGACTTGTATCGCCCACAACTCACTTGTGTTCTACTCGTGCAAATAACATCAAACCATAAAACCTAGGCTCGGATGCCACTGTTGGGGAACGTAGTAATTTCGAAAATTTTCCTACGCACACGCAAGATCATGGTGATGCATAGAAACGAGGGGGAGAGTATTGTCTACGTACCAATGCAGACCGACTGCGGAAGCGATCTCACAATGTAGAGGAAGTAGTCGTACGTCTTCTTCCCGATCCGACCGATCCAAGCACCGTTACTCCGGCACCTCCGAGTTCTTAGCACACGTTCAGCTCGATGACGATCCTCGGGCTCCGATCCAGCAAAGCGTCGAGGAAGAGTTCCGTCAGCACAACGGCGTGGTGACGATCTTGATGTACTACCGACGCAGGGCTTCGCCTAAGCTCTACAACGATATGACCGAGGTGGAATTTGGTGGCAGGGGGCACCGCACACGGCTAAGGAACGATCAACAATGATCAACTTGTGTGTCTATGGGGTGCCCCCTGCCCTCGTATATAAAGGAGCAGGGGGAGGGGTTCGGCCGGCTTGGGAGAGAGGCGCAGGGGGAGTCCCACTCCTACCGGGAGTAGGACTTCCCCCCCAATCCTATTCCTAATAGGACTCTTCAAAGAGAAGAGAGAAGAGAGGGGGGCCGGCCCCTTCTCCTAGTCCTAATAGGACTAGGGAAGGGGGGAGGCGTGCAGCCCTTGTGGGCAGCCCCTTTTCACTTTTCCACTAAGGCCCAATAGGCCCATTTGCCTCCCGGGGGGTTCCGGTAACCCTCTCGGTATTCCGGTAAAATCCCGATTTCACCCGGAACACTTCCGGTGTCCAAACATAGGCTTCCAATATATCAATCTTTACGTCTCGACCATTTCGAGACTCCTCGTCATGTCCGTGACCACATCCGGGACTCCAAACAACCTTCGGTACATCAAAATGCATAAACTCATAATAACTGTCATCGTAACGTTAAGCGTGCGGACCCTACGGTTCGAGAACAATGTAGACATGACCGAGACACGTCTCCGGTCAATAACCAATAGCGGGACCTGGATGCCCATATTGGCTCCTACATATTCTACGAAGATCTTTATCGGTCAGACCGCATAACAACATACGTTGTTCCCTTTGTCATCGGTATGTTACTTGCCCGAGATTCGATCGTCGGTATCCAATACCTAGTTCAATCTCGTTACCGGCAAGTCTCTTTACTCGTTCCGTAATACATCATCTCACAACTAACATATTAGTTGCAGTGCTTGCAAGGCTTATGTGATGTGCATTACCGAGAGGGCCCAGAGATACCTCTCCGACAATCGGAGTGACAAACCCTAATCTCGAAATACGCCAACCCAACATCCACCATTGGAGACACCTGTAGTACTCCTTTATAATCACCCAGTTACGTTGTGACGTTTGGTAGTACCCAAAGTGTTCCTCCGATAAACGAGAGTTGCATAATCTCATAGTTATAGGAACATGTATAAGTCATGAAGAAAGCAATAGCAACATACTAAACGATCGGGTGCTAAGCTAATGGAATGGGTCATGTCAATCAGATCATTCAACTAATGATGTGACCTCGTTAATCAAATAACAACTCTTTGTTCATGGTTAGGAAACATAACCATCTTTGATTAACGAGCTAGTCAAGTAGAGGCATACTAGTGACACTCTGTTGGTCTATGTATTCACACATGTATTATGTTTCCGGTTAATACAATTCTAGCATGAATAATAAACATTTATCATGATATAAGGACATAAATAATAACTTTATTATTGCCTCTAGGGCATATTTCCTTCACAAACATAGGCTTCCAATATATCAATCTTTATGTCTCGACCATTTCCAGACTCCTCGCCATGTCCATGGTCACATTCGGGACTCCGAACAACCTTCGGTACATCAAAACGTATAAACCCATAATATAACTGTCATCAAAACCTTAAGCGTGCGGACCCTACGGGTTCGAGAACAATGTAGACACGACCGAGACACGTCCCCGGTCAATAACCAATAGCGGGACCTGGATGCCCATATTGGCTCCTAAATATTCTACGAAGATCTTTACCAGTCAGACCGCATAACAACATACGTTGTTCCCTTTGTCATTGATATGTTACATGCCCGAGATTCGATCGGGTGCTAAGCTAATGGAATGGGTCATCTCAATCAGATCATTCAACTAATGATGTGATCCCGTTAATCAAATGACAACTCTTTGTCCATGCTTAGGAAACATAACCATCTTTGATTAACGAGCTAGTCAAGTAGAGGCATACTAGTGACACTTTGTTTGTCTATGTATTCACACATGTATTATGCTTCCGGTTAATACAATTCTAGCATGAATAATAAACCTTTATCATGATATAAGGAAATAAATAATAACTTTATTATTGCCTCTAGGGCATATTTCCTTCACTCTACAAGCTAGTTCAAATAATTTTACACTAGAGTTGAACCAGCTCTACAAGCTAGTTCAAATAATTTTACACTAGAGTTGTACCAGCTCTACAAGCTAGTTTAAATAATTTTACACTAGAGTTGAACTAGCTCTATATGCTAGTTCAAATAACTATACACTAGAGTTGAACTAGCTCTATAACGTAGTACAAATAATTTTACACTAGAGTTAAACTAGCTCTATAACCTAGTACAAACAATTTTACACTAGAGTTGAACTAGCTCTATGACCTAGTACAAATAATTTTATACTAGAGTTGAACTAGCTCTATAACCTAGTACAAATAATTTTACAGTAGAGTTAAACTAGCTCTACAAGCTAGTTCAAATAATTTTACACTAGAGTTGAATTAGCTCTATAACCTAGTAAAAATAATTTTACACTAGAGTTGAACTAGCTCTATAACCTAGTACAAATAATTTTACACTGGAGTTGAACTAGCTCTATGACCTAGTACAAATAATTTTACACTAGAGTTAAACTAGCTCTATAGGCTAGTTCAAATAATTTTACACTAGAGTTTAACTAGCTCTATGGGCTAGTTCAAATAATTATACACTACAGTTGAACAAGCTCTACAAGCTAGTTCAAATAATTTTACACTAGAGTTGCACCAGCTCTACAAGCTAGTTTAAATAATTTGACACTAGAGTTGAACTAGCTCTATAGGCTAGTTCAAATAACTTTACTCTGGATATGAACTAGCTCTATAAGCTAGGCAAATAATTTTACACTAGAGTTGAACTAACTCTATAACCTAGTACAAATAATTTTACACTAGAGTTGAGCTAGCTCTATAACCTAGTACAAATAATTTTACACTAGAGTTGAACTAGCTCTATGACCTAGTACAAATAATTTTACACTAGAGTTAAACTAGCTCTATAGGCTAGTTCAAATAATTTTACACTAGAGTTTAACTAGCTTTATAGGCTAATTCAAATAATTATACACTACAGTTGAACAAGCTCTACAAGCTAGTTCAAATAATTTTACACTATAGTTGTACCAGCTCTACAAGCCAGTTTAAATAATTTTACACTAGAGTTGAACTAGCTCTATAGGCTAGTTCAAATAACTTTACACTGGATTTGAACAAGCTCTATAAGTTAGGTCAAATAATTTTACACTAGTGTTGAACTAACTCTATAACCTAGAACAAATAATTTTACACTAGAGTTGAGCTAGCTCTATAACCTAGTACAAATAATTTTACACTAGAGTTGAAGTAGCTCTATTACCAAGTACAAATAATTTTATACAAGAGTTTAACAAGCTCTATAACCTAGTATAAATAATTTTACACTAGAGTTGAACTAGCTCTATTACCTAGTACAAATAATTTTACACTAGAGTTGAATTAGCTCTACAGTCTAGTTGAAATAATTTTACACTAGAGTTCAACTAGCTTTATAACCTAGTAAAAATAATTTTACACTAGAGTTGAACTAGGTATATAACCTAGTACAAATAATTTTACACTAGAGATGAACTAGCTCTATGACCTAGTACACATAATTTTATACTTGACTTGTACTAGCTCTATAACCTAGTACAAATAATTTTACACTAGAGTTGAACTAGCTCTATGACCTAGTACATATAATTTTACATTAGAGTTGAACTAGCTGTATAGGCTAGTTCAAATAATTTTACACTAGAGTTGAACTAGCTCTATGTGCTAGTTCAAATAACTATACACTAGAGTTGAACTAGCTCTATAACCTAGTACAAATAATTTTACACTAGAGTTGAACTAGCTCTATGACCTAGTACAAATAATTTTATACTAGAGGTTAACTAGATGTGTAACCTAGTACAAATAATTTTACACTAGAGTTGAACTAGCTCTATGACCTAGTACAAATAATTTTACATAATAGTTGAACTAGCTCTATAGGCTAGTTCGAATAATTTTACACTAGAGTTGAACTACCTCTACAAGGTAGGCTAAAGTTAAACTAGCTCTATAGGCGAGTTCAAATAATTTTACACTAGAGTTGAACTAGCTCTACTAGCTAGTTCAAATAATTTTACACTAGAGTTGAACTAGCTCTATAACCTAGTACAAATAATTTTACACTGGAGTTGAACTAGCTCTACAAGCTAGTTTAAATAATTTTACACTAGAGTTGAACTAGCTCTATAGGCTAGTTGAAATAATTTTACACTAGAGTTGAACTACCTCTATAGGATAGTTCAAGTAATTTTACACTAGGTTATAGAGATAGTTCAAATAGATTTACAATAATCTTGAACTACCTCTACAAGGTAGTTTAAATAATTTTACACTAGATTTGAACTAGCTCTATAACCTAGTACAAATAATTTTACACTAGAGTTGAACTAGATGTATAACCTAGTACAAATAATTTTACACTAGAGTTGAACTAGCTCTATAACCTAGTACAAATCATTTTCCACTACTGCTGAATTAGCTCTACAAGCTAGTTCAAATAATTTTACACTAGAGTTGAACTAGCTCTATAACCTAGTACAAATAATTTTACACTAGAGTTGAAGTAGCTCTATAACCTTGTACAAATAATTTTACACTAGACTTGAACTAGCTCTATAACCTAGTACAAATAATTTTACACTAGAGTTGAACTAGCTCTATAGGCTAGTTCAAATAATCTTACACCAAAGTTTAACTAGCTTTATAGGCTAGTCCAAATAATTATACACTAGAGTTGAACTAGCTCTATAGGCTAGTTGATATAATTTTACACTAGAGTTAAGCTAGCTCTATAGGCTAGTTCAAATAATTTTACACTAGAGTTTAACTAGCTTTATAGGCTAGTTCAAATAATTATACACTATAGTTGAACAAGCTCTACAAGCTAGTTCAAATAATTTTACACTATAGTTGTACCAGCTCTACAAGCTAGTTTAAATAATTTTACACTAGAGTTGAACTAGCTCTATAGGCTAGTTCAAATAACTTTACACTGGATTTGAACTAGCTCTATAAGTTAGGTCAAATAATTTTACACTAGAGTTGAACTAACTCTATAACCTAGTACAAATAATTTTACACTAGAGTTGAGCTAGCTCTATAACCTAGTACAAATAATTTTACACTAGAGTTGAACTAGCTCTATTACCTAGTACAAATAATTTTATACTAGAGTTTAACAAGCTCTATAACCTAGTATAAATAATTTTACACTAGAGTTGAACTAGCTCTATTACCTAGTACAAATAATTTTACACTAGAGTTGAACTAGCTCTATAGTCTAGTTGAAATAGTTTTACACTAGAGTTCAACTAGCTTTATAACCTAGTAAAAATAATTTTACACTAGAGTTGAACTAGGTATATAACCTAGTACAAATAATTTTACACTAGAGATGAACTAGCTCTATGACCTAGTACACATAATTTTATAATTGAGTTGTACTAGCTCTATAACCTAGTACAAATAATTTTACACTAGAGTTGAACTAGCTGTATGACCTAGTACATATAATTTTACATTAGAGTTGAACTAGCTGTATAGGCTAGTTCAAATAATTTTACACTAGAGTTGAACTAGCTCTATAGGCTAGTTCAAATAATTTTACACTAGAGTTGAACTAGCTCTACAAGCTAGTTCAAATAAATTTACACTAGAGTTGAACTAGCTCTACAAGCTAGTTCAAATAATTTTACACTAGAGTTGAACTAGCTCTATTACCTAGTACAAATAATTTTATACTAGAGTTTAACAAGCTCTATAACCTAGTATAAATAATTTTACACTAGAGTTGAACTAGCTCTATTACCTAGTACAAATAATTTTACACTAGAGTTGAACTAGCTCTATAGTCTAGTTGAAATAGTTTTACACTAGAGTTCAACTAGCTTTATAACCTAGTAGAAATAATTTTACACTAGAGTTGAACTAGGTATATAACCTAGTACAAATAATTTTACACTAGAGATGAACTAGCTCTATGACCTAGTACACATAATTTTATACTTGAGTTGTACTAGCTCTATAACCTAGTACAAATAATTTTACACTAGAGTTGAACTAGCTCTATGACCTAGTACATATAATTTTACATTAGAGTTGAACTAGCTGTATAGGCTAGTTCAAATAATTTTACACTAGAGTTGAACTAGCTCTATAGGCTAGTTCAAAGAATTTTACACTAGAGTTGAACTAGCTCTACAAGCTAGTTCAAATAAATTTACACTAGAGTTGAACTAGCTCTACAAGCTAGTTCAAATAATTTTACACTAGAGTTGTACCAGCTCTACAAGCTAGTTTAAATAATTTTACACTAGAGTTGAACTAGCTCTATGTGCTAGTTCAAATAACTATACACTAGAGTTGAACTAGCTCTATAACCTAGTACAAATAATTTTACACTAGAGTTGAACTAGCTCTATGACCTAGTACAAATAATTTTATAATAGAGTTGAACTAGATGTATAACCTAGTACAAATAATTTTACACTAGAGTTGAACTAGCTCTATGACCTAGTACAAATAATTTTACACAATAGTTGAAGTAGCTCTATAGGCTAGTTCAAATAATTTATACTAGAGTTGCACTACCTCTACAAGGTAGGCTAAAGTTAAACTAGCTCTATAGGCTAGTTCAAATAATTTTACACTAGAGTTGAACTAGCTCTACAAGCTAGTTCAAATAATTTTACACTAGAGTTGAACTAGCCCTATAAACTAGTACAAATAATTTTACACTAGAGTTGAACTAGCTCTACAAGCTAGTTTAAATAATTTTACACTAGAGTTGAACTAGCTCTATAGGCTAGTTGAAATAATTTTACACTAGAGTTGAACTAGCTCTATAGGCTAGTTCAAGTAATTTTACACTAGGTTATAGAGATAGTTCAAATAGATTTACAACAATCTTGAACTACCTCTACAAGGTAGTTTAAATAATTTTACACTAGATTTGAACTAGCTCTATAACCTAGTACAAATAATTTTACACTAGAGTTGAACTAGCTCTATAACCTAGTACAAATAATTTTACACTAGAGTTGAACTAGCTCTGTCACCTAGTACAAATCATTTTCCACTACTGTTGAATTAGCTCTACAAGCTAGTTCAAATAATTTTACACTAGAGTTGAACTAGCTCTATAACCTAGTACAAATAATTTTACACTAGAGTTGAAGTAGCTCTATAACCTTGTACAAATAATTTTACAGTAGACTTGAACTAGCTCTATAACCTAGTACAAATAATTTTACACTAGATTGAACTAGGTATATAACCTAGTACAAATAATTTTACACTAGAGATGAACTAGCTCTATGACCTAGTTCAAATAATTTTATACTTGTGTTGTACCAGCTCTATAACCTAGTACAAATAATTTTACACTAGAGTTGAAGTAGCTCTATTACCAAGTACAAATAATTTTATACAAGAGTTTAACAAGCTCTATAACCTAGTATAAATAATTTTACACTAGAGTTGAACTAGCTCTATTACCTAGTACAAATAATTTTACACTAGAGTTGAATTAGCTCTACAGTCTAGTTGAAATAATTTTACACTAGAGTTCAACTAGCTTTATAACCTAGTAAAAATAATTTTACACTAGAGTTGAACTAGGTATATAACCTAGTACAAATAATTTTACACTAGAGATGAACTAGCTCTATGACCTAGTACACATAATTTTATACTTGACTTGTACTAGCTCTATAACCTAGTACAAATAATTTTACACTAGAGTTGAACTAGCTCTATGACCTAGTACATATAATTTTACATTAGAGTTGAACTAGCTGTATAGGCTAGTTCAAATAATTTTACACTAGAGTTGAACTAGCTCTATGTGCTAGTTCAAATAACTATACACTAGAGTTGAACTAGCTCTATAACCTAGTACAAATAATTTTACACTAGAGTTGAACTAGCTCTATGACCTAGTACAAATAATTTTATACTAGAGGTTAACTAGATGTGTAACCTAGTACAAATAATTTTACACTAGAGTTGAACTAGCTCTATGACCTAGTACAAATAATTTTACATAATAGTTGAACTAGCTCTATAGGCTAGTTCGAATAATTTTACACTAGAGTTGAACTACCTCTACAAGGTAGGCTAAAGTTAAACTAGCTCTATAGGCGAGTTCAAATAATTTTACACTAGAGTTGAACTAGCTCTACTAGCTAGTTCAAATAATTTTACACTAGAGTTGAACTAGCTCTATAACCTAGTACAAATAATTTTACACTGGAGTTGAACTAGCTCTACAAGCTAGTTTAAATAATTTTACACTAGAGTTGAACTAGCTCTATAGGCTAGTTGAAATAATTTTACACTAGAGTTGAACTACCTCTATAGGATAGTTCAAGTAATTTTACACTAGGTTATAGAGATAGTTCAAATAGATTTACAATAATCTTGAACTACCTCTACAAGGTAGTTTAAATAATTTTACACTAGATTTGAACTAGCTCTATAACCTAGTACAAATAATTTTACACTAGAGTTGAACTAGATGTATAACCTAGTACAAATAATTTTACACTAGAGTTGAACTAGCTCTATAACCTAGTACAAATCATTTTCCACTACTGCTGAATTAGCTCTACAAGCTAGTTCAAATAATTTTACACTAGAGTTGAACTAGCTCTATAACCTAGTACAAATAATTTTACACTAGAGTTGAAGTAGCTCTATAACCTTGTACAAATAATTTTACACTAGACTTGAACTAGCTCTATAACCTAGTACAAATAATTTTACACTAGAGTTGAACTAGCTCTATAGGCTAGTTCAAATAATCTTACACCAGAGTTTAACTAGCTTTATAGGCTAGTTCAAATAATTATACACTAGAGTTGAACTAGCTCTATAGGCTAGTTGATATAATTTTACACTAGAGTTAAGCTAGCTCTATAGGCTAGTTCAAATAATTTTACACTAGAGTTTAACTAGCTTTATAGGCTAGTTCAAATAATTATACACTATAGTTGAACAAGCTCTACAAGCTAGTTCAAATAATTTTACACTATAGTTGTACCAGCTCTACAAGCTAGTTTAAATAATTTTACACTAGAGTTGAACTAGCTCTATAGGCTAGTTCAAATAACTTTACACTGGATTTGAACTAGCTCTATAAGTTAGGTCAAATAATTTTACACTAGAGTTGAACTAACTCTATAACCTAGTACAAATAATTTTACACTAGAGTTGAGCTAGCTCTATAACCTAGTACAAATAATTTTACACTAGAGTTGAACTAGCTCTATTACCTAGTACAAATAATTTTATACTAGAGTTTAACAAGCTCTATAACCTAGTATAAATAATTTTACACTAGAGTTGAACTAGCTCTATTACCTAGTACAAATAATTTTACACTAGAGTTGAACTAGCTCTATAGTCTAGTTGAAATAGTTTTACACTAGAGTTCAACTAGCTTTATAACCTAGTAAAAATAATTTTACACTAGAGTTGAACTAGGTATATAACCTAGTACAAATAATTTTACACTAGAGATGAACTAGCTCTATGACCTAGTACACATAATTTTATAATTGAGTTGTACTAGCTCTATAACCTAGTACAAATAATTTTACACTAGAGTTGAACTAGCTGTATGACCTAGTACATATAATTTTACATTAGAGTTGAACTAGCTGTATAGGGTAGTTCAAATAATTTTACACTAGAGTTGAACTAGCTCTATAGGCTAGTTCAAATAATTTTACACTAGAGTTGAACTAGCTCTACAAGCTAGTTCAAATAAATTTACAATAGAGTTGAACTAGCTCTACAAGCTAGTTCAAATAATTTTACACTAGAGTTGAACTAGCTCTATTACCTAGTACAAATAATTTTATACTAGAGTTTAACAAGCTCTATAACCTAGTATAAATAATTTTACACTAGAGTTGAACTAGCTCTATTACCTAGTACAAATAATTTCACACTAGAGTTGAACTAGCTCTATAGTCTAGTTGAAATAGTTTTACACTAGAGTTCAACTAGCTTTATAAACTAGTAGAAATAATTTTACACTAGAGTTGAACTAGGTATATAACCTAGTACAAATAATTTTACACTAGAGATGAACTAGCTCTATGACCTAGTACACATAATTTTATACTTGAGTTGTACTAGCTCTATAACCTAGTACAAATAATTTTACACTAGAGTTGAACTAGCTCTATGACCTAGTACATATAATTTTACATTAGAGTTGAACTAGCTGTATAGGCTAGTTCAAATAATTTTACACTAGAGTTGAACTAGCTGTATAGGCTAGTTTAAATAATTTTAGACTAGAGTTGAACTAGCTCTATATGCTAGTTCAAATAACTATACACTAGAGTTGAACTAGCTCTATAACCTAGTACAAATAATTTTATACTAGAGTTGAACTAGATGTATAACCTAGTAAAAATAATTTTACACTAGAGTTGAACTAGCTCTGTAACCTAGTACAAATGATTTTACACTACTGTTGAACTAGCTATACAAGCTAGTTCAAATAATTTTACCCTAGATTTGAACTAGCTCTATAACCTAGTACAAATAATTTTACACTAGAGTTGAGCTAGCTCTATGACCTAGTATAAATAATTTTACACTAGAGTTAAACTAGCTCTATAGGCTAGTTCAAATAATTTTACACTAGAGTTTAAATAGCTCTATAGGCTAGTTCAAAGAATTTTACACTAGAGTTGAACTAGCTCTACAAGCTAGTTCAAATAAATTTACACTAGAGTTGAACTAGCTCTACAAGCTAGTTCAAATAATTTTACACTAGAGTTGTACCAGCTCTACAAGCTAGTTTAAATAATTTTACACTAGAGTTGAACTAGCTCTATGTGCTAGTTCAAATAACTATACACTAGAGTTGAACTAGCTCTATAACCTAGTACAAATAATTTTACACTAGAGTTGAACTAGCTCTATGACCTAGTACAAATAATTTTATAATAGAGTTGAACTAGATGTATAACCTAGTACAAATAATTTTACACTAGAGTTGAACTAGCTCTATGACTTAGTACAAATAATTTTACACAATAGTTGAAGTAGCTCTATAGGCTAGTTCAAATAATTTATACTAGAGTTGCACTACCTCTAAAAGGTAGGCTAAAGTTAAACTAGCTCTATAGGCTAGTTCAAATAATTTTACACTAGAGTTGAACTAGCTCTACAAGCTAGTTCAAATAATTTTACACTAGAGTTGAACTAGCCCTATAAACTAGTACAAATAATTTTACACTAGAGTTGAACTAGCTCTACAAGCTAGTTTAAATAATTTTACACTAGAGTTGAACTAGCTCTATAGGCTAGTTGAAATAATTTTACACTAGAGTTGAACTAGCTCTATAGGCTAGTTCAAGTAATTTTACACTAGGTTATAGAGATAGTTCAAATAGATTTACAACAATCTTGAACTACCTCTACAAGGTAGTTTAAATAATTTTACACTAGATTTGAACTAGCTCTATAACCTAGTACAAATAATTTTACACTAGAGTTGAACTAGCTCTATAACCTAGTACAAATAATTTTACACTAGAGTTGAACTAGCTCTGTCACCTAGTACAAATCATTTTCCACTACTGTTGAATTAGCTCTACAAGCTAGTTCAAATAATTTTACACTAGAGTTGAACTAGCTCTATAACCTAGTACAAATAATTTTACACTAGAGTTGAAGTAGCTCTATAACCTTGTATAAATAATTTTACAGTAGACTTGAACTAGCTCTATAACCTAGTACAAATAATTTTACACTAGATTGAACTAGGTATATAACCTAGTACAAATAATTTTACACTAGAGATGAACTAGCTCTATGACCTAGTTCAAATAATTTTATACTTGTGTTGTACCAGCTCTATAACCTAGTACAAATAATTTTACACTAGAGTTGAACTAGCACTATGACCTAGTACAAATAATTTTACACTAGAGTTGAACTAGCTCTATAGGGTAGTTCAAATAATTTTACACTAGAGTTGAACTAGCTCTATAGGCTAGTTCAAATAATTTTACACTAGAGTTGAACTAACTCTGTAACCTAGTACAAATAATTTTACACTAGAGTTGACCTAGCTCTATAACCTAGTACAAATAATTTTACACTAGAGTTGAACTAGCTCTATTACCTAGTACAAGTAATTTTACACTAGAGTTTAACTAGCTCTACAAGCTAGTTCAAATAATTTTACACTAAAGTTGAACTAGCTCTACAGGCTAGTTTAAATAGTTTTACACTAATCTTGAACTACCTCTACAAGGTAGTTTAAATAATTTTACACTAGATTTGAACTAGCTCAATAACCTAGTACAAATAATTTTACACTAGAGTTGAACTAGATGTATAACCTAGTACAAATAATTTTACACTAGAGTTGAACTAGCTCTGTAACCTAGTACAAATGATTTTACACTACTGTTGAACTAGCTCTACAAGCTAGTTCAAATAATTTTACACTAGATTTGAACTAGCTCTATAGCCTAGTACAAATAATTTTACACTAGAGTTGAACTAGCTCTATGACCTAGTACAAATAATTTTACACTAGAGGTGAACTAGCTCTATAGGCTAGTTCAAATAATTTTACACTAGAGTTTAACTAGCTTTATAGGCTAGTTCAAATAATTATACACTAGAGTTGAACTAGCTCTATAGGCTAGTTGAAATAATTTTACACTAGAGTTAAACTAGCTCTATAGGCTAGTTCAAATAATTTTACACTAGAGTTTAACTAGCTTTATAGGCTAGTTCAAATAATTATACACTACAGTTGAACAAGCTCTACAAGCTAGTTCAAATAATTTTACACTATAGTTGTACCAGCTCTAAAGCTAGTTTAAATAATTTTACACTAGAGTTGAACTAGCTCTATAGGCTAGTTCAAATAACTTTACACTGGATTTGAACTATCTCTATAAGTAAGGTCAAATAATTTTACACTACAGTTGAACTAACTCTATAACCTAGTACAAATAATTTTACACTAGAGTTGAGCTAGCTCTATAACCTAGTACAAATAATTTTACACTAGAGTTGAACTAGCTCTATTACCTAGTACAAATAATTTTATACTAGAGTTTAACAAGCTCTATAACCTAGTATAAATAATTTTACACTAGAGTTGAACTAGCTCTATTACCTAGTACAAATAATTTTACACTAGAGTTGAACTAGCTCTACAGTCTAGTTGAAATAGTTTTACACTAGAGTTCAACTAGCTTTATAACCTAGTACAAATAATTTTACACTAGAGTTGAAATAGGTATATAACCTAGTACAAATAATTTTACACTAGAGATGAACTAGCTCTATGACCTAGTACACATAATTTTATACTTGAGTTGTACTAGCTCTATGACCTAGTACAAATAATTTTACACTAGAGTTGAACTAGCACTATGACCTAGAACATATAATTTTACATTAGAGTTGAACTAGCTGTATAGGCTAGTTCAAATAATTTTACACTATAGTTGAACTAGCTCTATAGGCTAGTTCAAATAATTTTACACGAGAGTTGAACTAGCTCTACAAGCTAGTTCAAATAAATTTACACTAGAGTTGAACTAGCTCTACAAGCTATTTCAAATAATTTTACACTAGAGTTGTACCAGCTCTACAAGCTAGTTTAAATAATTTTAGACTAGAGTTGAACTAGCTCTATATGCTAGTTCAAATAACTATACACTAGAGTTGAACTAGCTCTATAACCTAGTACAAATAATTTTATACTAGAGTTGAACTAGATGTATAACCTAGTAAAAATAATTTTACACTAGAGTTGAACTAGCTCTGTAACCTAGTACAAATGATTTTACACTACTGTTGAACTAGCTATACAAGCTAGTTCAAATAATTTTACCCTAGATTTGAACTAGCTCTATAACCTAGTACAAATAATTTTACACTAGAGTTGAGCTAGCTCTATGACCTAGTATAAATAATTTTACACTAGAGTTAAACTAGCTCTATAGGCTAGTTCAAATAATTTTACACTAGAGTTTAAATAGCTCTATAGGCTAGTTCAAATAATTATACACTACAGTTGAACTAGCTCTACAAGCTAGTTCAAATAATTTTACACTAGAGTTGTACCAGCTCTACAAGCTAGTTTAAATAATTTTACACTAGAGTTGAACTAGCTCTATAAGCTAGTTCAAATAACTTTACACTGTATTTGAACTAGCTGTACAAGCTAGGTCAAATAATTTTACACTAGAGTTGAACTAACTCTATAACCTAGTAAAATAATTTTACACTAGAGTTGAGCTAGCTCTATAACCTAGTACAAATAATTTTATACTAGAATTGAACTAGCTCTATGACCTAGTACAAATAATTTTATACTAGAGTTTAACAACTTCTATAACCTAGTACAAATAATTTTACACTAGAGTTGAACTAGCTCTATGACCTAGTACAAATAATTTTACACTAGATTTAAACTAGCTCTATAGGCTAGTTCAAATAATTTTACACTAGAGTTTAACTAGCTCTATAGGCTAGTTCAAATAATTTTACACTACAGTTGAACTAGCTCTAGAAGCTAGTTCAAATAATTTTACACTATAGTTGTACCAGCTCTACAAGCTAGTTTAAATAATTTTACACTAGAGTTGAACTAGCTCTATAGGCTAGTTCAAATAACTTTACACTGGATTTGAACTAGCTCTACAAGCTACGTCAAATAATTTAACACTAGAGTTGAACTAACTCTATAACCTAGTACAAATAATTTTACACTAGAGTTGAACTAGGTATATAACCTAGTACAAATAATTTTACACTTGAGTTGACCAAGCTCTATGACCTAGTTCAAATAGTTTTATACTTGTGTTGTACCAGCTCTATAACCTAGTACAAATAATTTTACACTAGAGTTGAACTAGCACTATGACCTAGTACAAATAATTTTACACTAGAGTTGAACTAGCTCTATAGGGTAGTTCAAATAATTTTACACTAGAGTTGAACTAGCTCTATAGGCTAGTTCAAATAATTTTACACTAGAGTTAAACTAACTCTATAACCTAGTACAAATAATTTTACACTAGAGTTGACCAAGCTCTATAACCTAGTACAAATAATTTTACACTAGAGTTGAACTAGCTCTATTACCTAGTACAAATAATTTTACACTAGAGTTTAACTAGCTCTACAAGCTAGTTCAAATAATTTTACACTAAAGTTGAACTAGCTCTACAGGCTAGTTTAAATAGTTTTACACTAATCTTGAACTACCTCTACAAGGTAGTTTAAATAATTTTACACTAGATTTGAACTAGCTCAATAACCTAGTACAAATAATTTTACACTAGAGTTGAGCTAGCTCTATAACCTAGTACGAATAATTTTACACTAGAGTTGAAGTAGCTCTATTACCAAGTACAAATAATTTTATACTAGAGTTTAACAAGCTCTATAACCTAGTATAAATAATTTTACACTAGAGTTGAACTAGCTCTATTACCTAGTACAAATAATTTTACACTAGAGTTGAATTAGCTCTACAGTCTAGTTGAAATAATTTTACACTAGAGTTCAACTAGCTTTATAACCTAGTAAAAATAATTTTACACTAGAGTTGAACTAGGTATATAACCTAGTACAAATAATTTTACACTAGAGATGAACTAGCTCTATGACCTAGTACACATAATTTTATACTTGACTTGTACTAGCTCTATAACCTAGTACAAATAATTTTACACTAGAGTTGAACTAGCTCTATGACCTAGTACGTATAATTTTACATTAGAGTTGAACTAGCTGTATAGGCTAGTTCAAATAATTTTACACTAGAGTTGAACTAGCTCTATGTGCTAGTTCAAATAACTATACACTAGAGTTGAACTAGCTCTATAACCTAGTACAAATAATTTTACACTAGAGTTGAACTAGCTCTATGACCTAGTACAAATAATTTTATACTAGAGGTTAACTAGATGTGTAACCTAGTACAAATAATTTTACACTAGAGTTGAACTAGCTCTCTGACCTAGTACAAATAATTTTACATAATAGTTGAACTAGCTCTATAGGCTAGTTCAAATAATTTTACACTAGAGTTGAACTACCTCTACAAGGTAGGCTAAAGTTAAACTAGCTCTATAGGCGAGTTCAAATAATTTTACACTAGAGTTGAACTAGCTCTACTAGCTAGTTCAAATAATTTTACACTAGAGTTGAACTAGCTCTATAACCTAGTACAAATAATTTTACACTGGAGTTGAACTAGCTCTAGAAGCTAGTTTAAATAATTTTACACTAGAGTTGAACTAGCTCTATAGGCTAGTTGAAATAATTTTACACTAGAGTTGAACTACCTCTATAGGATAGTTCAAGTAATTTTACACTAGGTTATAGAGATAGTTCAAATAGATTTACAATAATCTTGAACTACCTCTACAAGGTAGTTTAAATAATTTTACACTAGATTTGAACTAGCTCTATAACCTAGTACAAATAATTTTACACTAGAGTTGAACTAGATGTATAACCTAGTACAAATAATTTTACACTAGAGTTGAACTAGCTCTATAACCTAGTACAAATCATTTTCCACTACTTCTAAATTAGCTCTACAAGCTAGTTCAAATAATTTTACACTAGAGTTGAACTAGCTCTATAACCTAGTACAAATAATTTTACACTAGAGTTGAAGTAGCTCTATAACCTTGTACAAATAATTTTACACTAGACTTGAACTAGCTCTATAACCTAGTACAAATAATTTTACACTAGAGTTGAACTAGCTCTATAGGCTAGTTCAAATAATCTTACACCAGATTTTAACTAGCTTTATAGGCTAGTTCAAATAATTATACACTAGAGTTGAATTAGCTCTATAGGCTAGTTGAAATAATTTTACACTAGAGTTAAGCTAGCTCTATAGGCTAGTTCAAATAATTTTACACTAGAGTTTAACTAGCTTTATAGGCTAGTTCAAATAATTATACATTATAGTTGAACAAGCTCTACAAGCTAGTTCAAATAATTTTACACTATAGTTGTACCAGCTCTACAAGCTAGTTTAAATAATTTTACACTAGAGTTGAACTAGCTCTATAGGCTTGTTCAAATAACTTTACACTGGATTTGAACTAGCTCTATAAGTTAGGTCAAATAATTTTACACTAGAGTTGAACTAACTCTATAACCTAGTACAAATAATTTTACACTAGAGTTGAGCTAGCTCTATAACCTAGTACAAATAATTTTACACTAGAGTTGAACTAGCTCTATTACCTAGTACAAATAATTTTATACTAGAGTTTAACAAGCTCTATAACCTAGTATAAATAATTTTACACTAGAGTTGAACTAGCTCTATTACCCAGTACAAATAATTTTACACTAGAGTTGAACTAACTCTATAGTCTAGGTGAAATAGTTTTACACTAGAGTTCAACTAGCTTTATAACCTAGTAAAAATAATTTTACACTAGAGTTGAACTAGGTATATAACCTAGTACAAATAATTTTACACTAGAGATGAACTAGCTCTATGACCTAGTACACATAATTTTATAATTGAGTTGTACTAGCTCTATAACCTAGTACAAATAATTTTACACTAGAGTTGAACTAGCTGTATGACCTAGTACATATAATTTTACATTAGAGTTGAACTAGCTGTATAGGCTAGTTCAAATAATTTTACACTAGAGTTGAACTAGCTCTATAGGCTAGTTCAAATAATTTTACACTAGAGTTGAACTAGCTCTACAAGCTAGTTCAAATAAATTTACACTAGAGTTGAACTAGCTCTACAAGCTAGTTCAAATAATTTTACACTAGAGTTGAATTAGCTCTATTACCTAGTACAAATAATTTTATACTAGAGTTTAACAAGCTCTATAACCTAGTATAAATAATTTTACACTAGAGTTGAACTAGCTCTATTACCTAGTACAAATAATTTTACACTAGAGTTGAACTAGCTCTATAGTCTAGTTGAAATAGTTTTACACTAGAGTTCAACTAGCTTTATAACCTAGTAAAAATAATTTTACACTAGAGTTGAACTAGGTATATAACCTAGTACAAATAATTTTACACTAGAGATGAACTAGCTCTATGACCTAGTACACATAATTGTATACTTGAGTTGTACTAGCTCTATAACCTAGTACAAATAATTTTACACTAGAGTTGAACTAGCTCTATGACCTAGTACATATAATTTTACATTAGAGTTGAACTAGCTGTATAGGCTAGTTCAAATAATTTTACACTAGAGTTGAACTAGCTCTATAGGCTAGTTCAAAGAATTTTACACTAGAGTTGAACTAGCTCTACAAGCTAGTTCAAATAAATTTACACTAGAGTTGAACTAGCTCTACAAGCTAGTTCAAATAATTTTACACTAGAGTTGTACCAGCTCTACAAGCTAGTTTAAATAATTTTACACTAGAGTTGAACTAGCTCTATGTGCTAGTTCAAATAACTATACACTAGAGTTGAACTAGCTCTATAACCTAGTACAAATAATTTTACACTAGAGTTGAACTAGCTCTATGACCTAGTACAAATAATTTTATAATAGAGTTGAACTAGATGTATAACCTAGTACAAATAATTTTACACTAGAGTTGAACTAGCTCTATGACCTAGTACAAATAATTTTACACAATAGTTGAAGTAGCTCTATATGCTAGTTCAAATAACTTTACACTGGATTTGAACTAGCTCTATAAGTTAGGTCAAATAATTTTACACTAGAGTTGAACTAACTCTATAACCTAGAACAAATAATTTTACACTAGAGATGAGCTAGCTCTATAACCTAGTACAAATAATTTTACACTAGAGTTGAAGTAGCTCTATTACCAAGTACAAATAATTTTATACTAGAGTTTAACAAGCTCTATAACCTAGTATAAATAATTTTACACTAGAGTTGAACTAGCTGTATTACCTAGTACAAATAATTTTACACTAGAGTTGAATTAGCTCTACAGTCTAGTTGAAATAATTTTACACTAGAGTTCAACTAGCTTTATAACCTAGTAAAAATAATTTTACACTAGAGTTGAACTGGGTATATAACCTAGTACAAATAATTTTACACTAGAGATGAACTAGCTCTATGACCTAGTACACATAATTTTATACTTGACTTGTACTAGCTCTATAACCTAGTACAAATAATTTTACACTAGAGTTGAACTAGCTCTATGACCTAGTACATATAATTTTACATTAGAGTTGAACTAGCTGTATAGGCTAGTTCAAATAATTTTACACTAGAGTTGAACTAGCTCTATGTGCTAGTTCAAATAACTATACACTAGAGTTGAACTAGCTCTATAACCTAGTACAAATAATTTTACACTAGAGTTGAACTAGCTCTATGACCTAGTACAAATAATTTTATACTAGAGGTTAACTAGATGTGTAACCTAGTACAAATAATTTTACACTAGAGTTGAACTAGCTCTATGACCTAGTACAAATAATTTTACATAGTAGTTGAACTAGCTCTATAGGCTAGTTCAAATAATTTTACACTAGAGTTGAACTACCTCTACAAGGTAGGCTAAAGTTAAACTAGCTCTATAGGCGAGTTCAAATAATTTTACACTAGAGTTGAACTAGCTCTATAACCTAGTACAAATAATTTTACACTGGAGTTGAACTAGCTCTACAAGCTAGTTTAAATAATTTTACACTAGAGTTGAACTAGCTCTATAGGCTAGTTGAAATAATTTTACACTAGAGTTGAACTACCTCTATAGGATAGTTCAAGTAATTTTACACTAGGTTATAGAGATAGTTCAAATAGATTTACAATAATCTTGAACTACCTCTACAAGGTAGTTTAAATAATTTTACACTAGATTTGAACTAGCTCTATAACCTAGTACAAATAATTTTACACTAGAGTTGAACTAGATGTATAACCTAGTACAAATAATTTTACACTAGAGTTGAACTAGCTCTATAACCTAGTACAAATCATTTTCCACTACTGCTGAATTAGCTCTACAAGCTAGTTCAAATAATTTTACACTAGAGTTGAACTAGCTCTATAACCTAGTACAAATAATTTTACACTAGAGTTGAAGTAGCTCTATAACCTTGTACAAATAATTTTACACTAGACTTGAACTAGCTCTATAACCTAGTACAAATAATTTTACACTAGAGTTGAACTAGCTCTATAGGCTAGTTCAAATAATCTTACACCAGAGTTTAACTAGCTTTATAGGCTAGTTCAAATAATTATACACTAGAGTTGAACTAGCTCTATAGGCTAGTTGAAATAATTTTACACTAGAGTTAAGCTAGCTCTATAGGCTAGTTCAAATAATTTTACACTAGAGTTTAACTAGCTTTATAGGCTAGTTCAAATAATTATACACTATAGTTGAACAAGCTCTACAAGCTAGTTCAAATAATTTTACACTATAGTTGTACCAGCTCTACAAGCTAGTTTAAATAATTTTACACTAGAGTTGAACTAGCTCTATAGGCTAGTTCAAATAACTTTACACTGGATTTGAACTAGCTCTATAAGTTAGGTCAAATAATTTTACACTAGAGTTGAACTAACTCTATAACCTAGTACAAATAATTTTACACTAGAGTTGAGCTAGCTCTATAACCTAGTACAAATAATTTTACACTAGAGTTGACCTAGCTCAATTACCTAGTACAAATAATTTTATACTAGAGTTTAACAAGATCTATAACCTAGTATAAATAATTTTACACTAGAGTTGAACTAGCTCTATTACCTAGTACAAATAATTTTACACTAGAGTTGAACTAGCTCTATAGTCTAGTTGAAATAGTTTTACACTAGAGTTCAACTAGCTTTATAACCTAGTAAAAATAATTTTACACTAGAGTTGAACTAGGTATATAACCTAGTACAAATAATTTTACACTAGAGATGAACTAGCTCTATGACCTAGTACACATAATTGTATACTTGAGTTGTACTAGCTCTATAACCTAGTACAAATAATTTTACACTAGAGTTGAACTAGCTCTATGACCTAGTACATATAATTTTACATTAGAGTTGAACTAGCTGTATAGGCTAGTTCAAATAATTTTACACTAGAGTTGAACTAGCTCTATAGGCTAGTTCAAAGAATTTTACACTAGAGTTGAACTAGCTCTACAAGCTAGTTCAAATAAATTTACACTAGAGTTGAACTAGCTCTACAAGCTAGTTCAAATAATTTTACACTAGAGTTGTACTAGCTCTACAAGCTAGTTTAAATAATTTTACACTAGAGTTGAACTAGCTCTATGTGCTAGTTCAAATAACTATACACTAGAGTTGAACTAGCTCTATAACCTAGTACAAATAATTTTACACTAGAGTTGAACTAGCTCTATGACCTAGTACAAATAATTTTATAATAGAGTTGAACTAGATGTATAACCTAGTACAAATAATTTTACACTAGAGTTGAACTAGCTCTATGACCTAGTACAAATAATTTTACACAATAGTTGAAGTAGCTCTATATGCTAGTTCAAATAACTTTACACTGGATTTGAACTAGCTCTATAAGTTAGGTCAAATAATTTTACACTAGAGTTGAACTAACTCTATAACCTAGAACAAATAATTTTACACTAGAGATGAGCTAGCTCTATAACCTAGTACAAATAATTTTACACTAGAGTTGAAGTAGCTCTATTACCAAGTACAAATAATTTTATACTAGAGTTTAACAAGCTCTATAACCTAGTATAAATAATTTTACACTAGAGTTGAACTAGCTCTATTACCTAGTACAAATAATTTTACACTAGAGTTGAATTAGCTCTACAGTCTAGTTGAAATAATTTTACACTAGAGTTCAACTAGCTTTATAACCTAGTAAAAATAATTTTACACTAGAGTTGAACTGGGTATATAACCTAGTACAAATAATTTTACACTACAGATGAACTAGCTCTATGACCTAGTACACATAATTTTATACTTGACTTGTACTAGCTCTATAACCTAGTACAAATAATTTTACACTAGAGTTGAACTAGCTCTATGACCTAGTACATATAATTTTACATTAGAGTTGAACTAGCTGTATAGGCTAGTTCAAATAATTTTACACTAGAGTTGAACTAGCTCTATGTGCTAGTTCAAATAACTATACACTAGAGTTGAACTAGCTCTATAACCTAGTACAAATAATTTTACACTAGAGTTGAACTAGCTCTATGACCTAGTACAAATAATTTTATACTAGAGGTTAACTAGATGTGTAACCTAGTACAAATAATTTTACACTAGAGTTGAACTAGCTCTATGACCTAGTACAAATAATTTTACATAGTAGTTGAACTAGCTCTATAGGCTAGTTCAAATAATTTTACACTAGAGTTGAACTACCTCTACAAGGTAGGCTAAAGTTAAACTAGCTCTATAGGCGAGTTCAAATAATTTTACACTAGAGTTGAACTAGCTCTACTGGCTAGTTCAAATAATTTTACACTAGAGTTGAACTAGCTCTATAACCTAGTACAAATAATTTTACACTGGAGTTGAACTAGCTCTACAAGCTAGTTTAAATAATTTTACACTAGAGTTGAACTAGCTCTATAGGCTAGTTGAAATAATTTTACACTAGAGTTGAACTACCTCTATAGGATAGTTCAAGTAATTTTACACTAGGTTATAGAGATAGTTCAAATAGATTTACAATAATCTTGAACTACCTCTACAAGGTAGTTTAAATAATTTTACACTAGATTTGAACTAGCTCTATAACCTAGTACAAATAATTTTACACTAGAGTTGAACTAGATGTATAACCTAGTACAAATAATTTTACACTAGAGTTGAACTAGCTCTATAACCTAGTACAAATCATTTTCCACTACTGCTGAATTAGCTCTACAAGCTAGTTCAAATAATTTTACACTAGAGTTGAACTAGCTCTATAACCTAGTACAAATAATTTTACACTAGAGTTGAAGTAGCTCTATAACCTTGTACAAATAATTTTACACTAGACTTGAACTAGCTCTATAACCTAGTACAAATAATTTTACACTAGAGTTGAACTAGCTCTATAGGCTAGTTCAAATAATCTTACACCAGAGTTTAACTAGCTTTATAGGCTAGTTCAAATAATTATACACTAGAGTTGAACTAGCTCTATAGGCTAGTTGAAATAATTTTACACTAGAGTTAAGCTAGCTCTATAGGCTAGTTCAAATAATTTTACACTAGAGTTTAACTAGCTTTATAGGCTAGTTCAAATAATTATACACTATAGTTGAACAAGCTCTACAAGCTAGTTCAAATAATTTTACACTATAGTTGTACCAGCTCTACAAGCTAGTTTAAATAATTTTACACTAGAGTTGAACTAGCTCTATAGGCTAGTTCAAATAACTTTACACTGGATTTGAACTAGCTCTATAAGTTAGGTCAAATAATTTTACACTAGAGTTGAACTAACTCTATAACCTAGTACAAATAATTTTACACTAGAGTTGAGCTAGCTCTATAACCTAGTACAAATAATTTTACACTAGAGTTGACCTAGCTCAATTACCTAGTACAAATAATTTTATACTAGAGTTTAACAAGATCTATAACCTAGTATAAATAATTTTACACTAGAGTTGAACTAGCTCTATTACCTAGTACAAATAATTTTACACTAGAGTTGAACTAGCTCTATAGTCTAGTTGAAATAGTTTTACACTAGAGTTCAACTAGCTTTATAACCTAGTAAAAATAATTTTACACTAGAGTTGAACTAGGTATATAACCTAGTACAAATAATTTTACACTAGAGATGAACTAGCTCTATGACCTAGTACACATAATTTTATAATTGAGTTGTACTAGCTCTATAACCTAGTACAAATAATTTTACACTAGAGTTGAACTAGCTGTATGACCTAGTACATATAATTTTACATTAGAGTGGAACTAGCTGTATAGGCTAGTTCAAATAATTTTACACTAGAGTTGAACTAGCTCTATAGGCTAGTTCAAATAATTTTACACTAGAGTTGAACTAGCTCTACAAGCTAGTTCAAATAATTTTACACTAGAGTTGTACCAGCTCTACAAGCTAGTTTAAATAATTTTACACTAGAGTTGAACTAGCTCTATGTGCTAGTTCAAATAACTATACACTAGAGTTGAACTAGCTCTATAACCTAGTACAAATAATTTTACACTAGAGTTGAACTAGCTCTATGACCTAGTACAAATAATTTTATAATAGAGTTGAACTAGATGTATAACCTAGTACAAATAATTTTACACTAGAGTTGAACTAGCTCTATGACCTAGTACAAATAATTTTACACAATAGTTGAAGTAGCTCTATAGGCTAGTTCAAATAATTTATACTAGAGTTGCACTACCTCTACAAGGTAGGCTAAAGTTAAACTAGCTCTATAGGCTAGTTCAAATAATTTTACACTAGAGTTGAACTAGCTCTACAAGCTAGTTCAAATAATTTTCCACTAGAGTTGAACTAGCCCTATAAACTAGTACAAATAATTTTACACTAGAGTTGAACTAGCTCTACAAGCTAGTTTAAATAATTTTACACTAGAGTTGAACTAGCTCTATAGGCTAGTTGAAATAATTTTACACTAGAGTTGAACTAGCTCTATAGGCTAGTTCAAGTAATTTTACACTAGGTTATAGAGATAGTTCAAATAGATTTACAACAATCTTGAACTACCTCTACAAGGTAGTTTAAATAATTTTACACTAGATTTGAACTAGCTCTATAACCTAGTACAAATAATTTTACACTAGAGTTGAACTAGATGTATAACCTAGTACAAATAATTTTACACTAGAGTTGAACTAGCTCTGTCACCTAGTACAAATCATTTTCCACTACTGTTGAATTAGCTCTACAAGCTAGTTCAAATAATTTTACACTAGAGTTGAACTAGCTCTATAACCTAGTACAAATAATTTTACACTAGAGTTGAAGTAGCTCTATAATCTTGTATAAATAATTTTACAGTAGACTTGAACTAGCTCTATAACCTAGTACAAATAATTTTACACTAGATTGAACTAGGTATATAACTTAGTACAAATAATTTTACACTAGAGATGAACTAGCTCTATGACCTAGTTCAAATAATTTTATACTTGTGTTGTACCAGCTCTATAACCTAGAACAAATAATTTTACACTAGAGTTGAACTAGCACTATGACCTAGTACAAATAATTTTACACTAGAGTTGAACTAGCTCTATAGGGTAGTTCAAATAATTTTACACTAGAGTTGAACTAGCTCTATAGGCTAGTTCAAATAATTTTACACTAGAGTTGAACTACCTCTGTAACCTAGTACAAATAATTTTACACTAGAGTTGACCTAGCTCTATAACCTAGTACAAATAATTTTACACTAGAGTTGAACTAGCTCTATTACCTAGTACAAATAATTTTACACTAGAGTTTAACTAGCTCTACAAGCTAGTTCAAATAATTTTACACTAAAGTTGAACTAGCTCTACAGGCTAGTTTAAATAGTTTTACACTAATCTTGAACTACCTCTACAAGGTAGTTTAAATAATTTTACACTAGATTTGAACTAGCTCAATAACCTAGTACAAATAATTTTACACTAGAGTTGAACTAGATGTATAACCTAGTACAAATAATTTTACACTAGAGTTGAATTAGCTCTGTAACCTAGTACAAATGATTTTACACTACTGTTGAACTAGCTCTACAAGCTAGTTCAAATAATTTTACACTAGATTTGAACTAGCTCTATAGC
Source organism: Triticum monococcum (assembly GCA_034509565.1). NCBI lineage: Eukaryota > Viridiplantae > Streptophyta > Magnoliopsida > Poales > Poaceae > Triticum > Triticum monococcum. The sequence continues at coordinate 632,388,813 of CM067843.1, forward strand.
CTAGTACAAATAATTTTACACTAGAGTTGAACTAGCTCTATGACCTAGTAAAAATAATTTTACACTAGAGGTGAACTAGCTCTATAGGTTAGTTCAAATAATTTTACACTAGAGTTTAACTAGCTTTATAGGCTAGTTCAAATAATTATACACTAGAGTTGAACTAGCTCTATAGGCTAGTTGAAATAATTTTACACTAGAGTTAAACTAGCTCTATAGGCTAGTTCAAATAATTTTACACTAGAGTTTAACTAGCTTTATAGGCTAGTTCAAATAATTATACACTACAGTTGAACAAGCTCTACAAGCTAGTTCAAATAATTTTACACTATAGTTGTACCAGCTCTAAAGCTAGTTTAAATAATTTTACACTAGAGTTGAACTAGCTCTATAGGCTAGTTCAAATAACTTTACACTGGATTTGAACTATCTCTATAAGTAAGGTCAAATAATTTTACACTACAATTGAACTAACTCTATAACCTAGTAGAAATAATTTTACACTAGAGTTGAGCTAGCTCTATAACCTAGTATAAATAATTTTACACTAGAGTTGAACTAGCTCTATTACCTAGTACAAATAATTTTACACTAGAGTTGAACTAGCTCTACAGTCTAGTTGAAATAGTTTTACACTAGAGTTCAACTAGCTTTATAACCTAGTACAAATAATTTTACACTAGAGTTGAACTAGCTCTATAACCTAGTACAAATCATTTTCCACTACTGCTGAATTAGCTCTACAAGCTAGTTCAAATAATTTTACACTAGAGTTGAACTAGCTCTATAACCTAGTACAAATAATTTTACACTAGAGTTGAAGTAGCTCTATAACCTTGTACAAATAATTTTACACTAGACTTGAACTAGCTCTATAACCTAGTACAAATAATTTTACACTAGAGTTGAACTAGCTCTATAGGCTAGTTCAAATAATCTTACACCAGAGTTTAACTAGCTTTATAGGCTAGTTCAAATAATTATACACTAGAGTTGAACTAGCTCTATAGGCTAGTTGAAATAATTTTACACTAGAGTTAAGCTAGCTCTATAGGCTAGTTCAAATAATTTTACACTAGAGTTTAACTAGCTTTATAGGCTAGTTCAAATAATTATACACTATAGTTGAACAAGCTCTACAAGCTAGTTCAAATAATTTTACACTATAGTTGTACCAGCTCTACAAGCTAGTTTAAATAATTTTACACTAGAGTTGAACTAGCTCTATAGGCTAGTTCAAATAACTTTACACTGGATTTGAACTAGCTCTATAAGTTAGGTCAAATAATTTTACACTAGAGTTGAACTAACTCTATAACCTAGTACAAATAATTTTACACTAGAGTTGAGCTAGCTCTATAACCTAGTACAAATAATTTTACACTAGAGTTGACCTAGCTCAATTACCTAGTACAAATAATTTTATACTAGAGTTTAACAAGATCTATAACCTAGTATAAATAATTTTACACTAGAGTTGAACTAGCTCTATTACCTAGTACAAATAATTTTACACTAGAGTTGAACTAGCTCTATAGTCTAGTTGAAATAGTTTTACACTAGAGTTCAACTAGCTTTATAACCTAGTAAAAATAATTTTACACTAGAGTTGAACTAGGTATATAACCTAGTACAAATAATTTTACACTAGAGATGAACTAGCTCTATGACCTAGTACACATAATTGTATACTTGAGTTGTACTAGCTCTATAACCTAGTACAAATAATTTTACACTAGAGTTGAACTAGCTCTATGACCTAGTACATATAATTTTACATTAGAGTTGAACTAGCTGTATAGGCTAGTTCAAATAATTTTACACTAGAGTTGAACTAGCTCTATAGGCTAGTTCAAAGAATTTTACACTAGAGTTGAACTAGCTCTACAAGCTAGTTCAAATAAATTTACACTAGAGTTGAACTAGCTCTACAAGCTAGTTCAAATAATTTTACACTAGAGTTGTACTAGCTCTACAAGCTAGTTTAAATAATTTTACACTAGAGTTGAACTAGCTCTATGTGCTAGTTCAAATAACTATACACTAGAGTTGAACTAGCTCTATAACCTAGTACAAATAATTTTACACTAGAGTTGAACTAGCTCTATGACCTAGTACAAATAATTTTATAATAGAGTTGAACTAGATGTATAACCTAGTACAAATAATTTTACACTAGAGTTGAACTAGCTCTATGACCTAGTACAAATAATTTTACACAATAGTTGAAGTAGCTCTATATGCTAGTTCAAATAACTTTACACTGGATTTGAACTAGCTCTATAAGTTAGGTCAAATAATTTTACACTAGAGTTGAACTAACTCTATAACCTAGAACAAATAATTTTACACTAGAGATGAGCTAGCTCTATAACCTAGTACAAATAATTTTACACTAGAGTTGAAGTAGCTCTATTACCAAGTACAAATAATTTTATACTAGAGTTTAACAAGCTCTATAACCTAGTATAAATAATTTTACACTAGAGTTGAACTAGCTCTATTACCTAGTACAAATAATTTTACACTAGAGTTGAATTAGCTCTACAGTCTAGTTGAAATAATTTTACACCAGAGTTCAACTAGCTTTATAACCTAGTAAAAATAATTTTACACTAGAGTTGAACTGGGTATATAACCTAGTACAAATAATTTTACACTACAGATGAACTAGCTCTATGACCTAGTACACATAATTTTATACTTGACTTGTACTAGCTCTATAACCTAGTACAAATAATTTTACACTAGAGTTGAACTAGCTCTATGACCTAGTACATATAATTTTACATTAGAGTTGAACTAGCTGTATAGGCTAGTTCAAATAATTTTACACTAGAGTTGAACTAGCTCTATGTGCTAGTTCAAATAACTATACACTAGAGTTGAACTAGCTCTATAACCTAGTACAAATAATTTTACACTAGAGTTGAACTAGCTCTATGACCTAGTACAAATAATTTTATACTAGAGGTTAACTAGATGTGTAACCTAGTACAAATAATTTTACACTAGAGTTGAACTAGCTCTATGACCTAGTACAAATAATTTTACATAGTAGTTGAACTAGCTCTATAGGCTAGTTCAAATAATTTTACACTAGAGTTGAACTACCTCTACAAGGTAGGCTAAAGTTAAACTAGCTCTATAGGCGAGTTCAAATAATTTTACACTAGAGTTGAACTAGCTCTACTAGCTAGTTCAAATAATTTTACACTAGAGTTGAACTAGCTCTATAACCTAGTACAAATAATTTTACACTGGAGTTGAACTAGCTCTACAAGCTAGTTTAAATAATTTTACAGTAGAGTTGAACTAGCTCTATAGGCTAGTTGAAATAATTTTACACTAGAGTTGAACTACCTCTATAGGATAGTTCAAGTAATTTTACACTAGGTTATAGAGATAGTTCAAATAGATTTACAATAATCTTGAACTACCTCTACAAGGTAGTTTAAATAATTTTACACTAGATTTGAACTAGCTCTATAACCTAGTACAAATAATTTTACACTAGAGTTGAACTAGATGTATAACCTAGTACAAATAATTTTACACTAGAGTTGAACTAGCTCTATAACCTAGTACAAATCATTTTCCACTACTGCTGAATTAGCTCTACAAGCTAGTTCAAATAATTTTACACTAGAGTTGAACTAGCTCTATAACCTAGTACAAATAATTTTACACTAGAGTTGAAGTAGCTCTATAACCTTGTACAAATAATTTTACACTAGACTTGAACTAGCTCTATAACCTAGTACAAATAATTTTACACTAGAGTTGAACTAGCTCTATAGGCTAGTTCAAATAATCTTACACCAGAGTTTAACTAGCTTTATAGGCTAGTTCAAATAATTATACACTAGAGTTGAACTAGCTCTATAGGCTAGTTGAAATAATTTTACACTAGAGTTAAGCTAGCTCTATAGGCTAGTTCAAATAATTTTACACTAGAGTTTAACTAGCTTTATAGGCTAGTTCAAATAATTATACACTATAGTTGAACAAGCTCTACAAGCTAGTTCAAATAATTTTACACTATAGTTGTACCAGCTCTACAAGCTAGTTTAAATAATTTTACACTAGAGTTGAACTAGCTCTATAGGCTAGTTCAAATAACTTTACACTGGATTTGAACTAGCTCTATAAGTTAGGTCAAATAATTTTACACTAGAGTTGAACTAACTCTATAACCTAGTACAAATAATTTTACACTAGAGTTGAGCTAGCTCTATAACCTAGTACAAATAATTTTACACTAGAGTTGACCTAGCTCAATTACCTAGTACAAATAATTTTATACTAGAGTTTAACAAGATCTATAACCTAGTATAAATAATTTTACACTAGAGTTGAACTAGCTCTATTACCTAGTACAAATAATTTTACACTAGAGTTGAACTAGCTCTATAGTCTAGTTGAAATAGTTTTACACTAGAGTTCAACTAGCTTTATAACCTAGTAAAAATAATTTTACACTAGAGTTGAACTAGGTATATAACCTAGTACAAATAATTTTACACTAGAGATGAACTAGCTCTATGACCTAGTACACATAATTTTATAATTGAGTTGTACTAGCTCTATAACCTAGTACAAATAATTTTACACTAGAGTTGAACTAGCTGTATGACCTAGTACATATAATTTTACATTAGAGTTGAACTAGCTGTATAGGCTAGTTCAAATAATTTTACACTAGAGTTGAACTAGCTCTATAGGCTAGTTCAAATAATTTTACACTAGAGTTGAACTAGCTCTACAAGCTAGTTCAAATAAATTTACACTAGAGTTGAACTAGCTCTACAAGCTAGTTCAAATAATTTTACACTAGAGTTGAACTAGCTCTATTACCTAGTACAAATAATTTTATACTAGAGTTTAACAAGCTCTATAACCTAGTATAAATAATTTTACACTAGAGTTGAACTAGCTCTATTACCTAGTACAAATAATTTTACACTAGAGTTGAACTAGCTCTATAGTCTAGTTGAAATAGTTTTACACTAGAGTTCAACTAGCTTTATAACCTAGTAAAAATAATTTTACACTAGAGTTGAACTAGGTATATAACCTAGTACAAATAATTTTACACTAGAGATGAACTAGCTCTATGACCTAGTACACATAATTTTATACTTGAGTTGTACTAGCTCTATAACCTAGTACAAATAATTTTACACTAGAGTTGAACTAGCTCTATGACCTAGTACATATAATTTTACATTAGAGTTGAACTAGCTGTATAGGCTAGTTCAAATAATTTTACACTAGAGTTGAACTAGCTCTATAGGCTAGTTCAAAGAATTTTACACTAGAGTTGAAATAGCTCTACAAGCTAGTTCAAATAAATTTACACTAGAGTTGAACTAGCTCTACAAGCTAGTTCAAATAATTTTACACTAGAGTTGTACCAGCTCTACAAGCTAGTTTAAATAATTTTACACTAGAGTTGAACTAGCTCTATGTGCTAGTTCAAATAACTATACACTAGAGTTGAACTAGCTCTATAACCTAGTACAAATAATTTTACACTAGAGTTGAACTAGCTCTATGACCTAGTACAAATAATTTTATAATAGAGTTGAACTAGATGTATAACCTAGTACAAATAATTTTACACTAGAGTTGAACTAGCTCTATGACCTAGTACAAATAATTTTACACAATAGTTGAAGTAGCTCTATAGGCTAGTTCAAATAATTTATACTAGAGTTGCACTACCTCTACAAGGTAGGCTAAAGTTAAACTAGCTCTATAGGCTAGTTCAAATAATTTTACACTAGAGTTGAACTAGCTCTACAAGCTAGTTCAAATAATTTTCCACTAGAGTTGAACTAGCCCTATAAACTAGTACAAATAATTTTACACTAGAGTTGAACTAGCTCTACAAGCTAGTTTAAATAATTTTACACTAGAGTTGAACTAGCTCTATAGGCTAGTTGAAATAATTTTACACTAGAGTTGAACTAGCTCTATAGGCTAGTTCAAGTAATTTTACACTAGGTTATAGAGATAGTTCAAATAGATTTACAACAATCTTGAACTACCTCTACAAGGTAGTTTAAATAATTTTACACTAGATTTGAACTAGCTCTATAACCTAGTACAAATAATTTTACACTAGAGTTGAACTAGATGTATAACCTAGTACAAATAATTTTACACTAGAGTTGAACTAGCTCTGTCACCTAGTACAAATCATTTTCCACTACTGTTGAATTAGCTCTACAAGCTAGTTCAAATAATTTTACACTAGAGTTGAACTAGCTCTATAACCTAGTACAAATAATTTTACACTAGAGTTGAAGTAGCTCTATAATCTTGTACAAATAATTTTACAGTAGACTTGAACTAGCTCTATAACCTAGTACAAATAATTTTACACTAGATTGAACTAGGTATATAACTTAGTACAAATAATTTTACACTAGAGATGAACTAGCTCTATGACCTAGTTCAAATAATTTTATACTTGTGTTGTACCAGCTCTATAACCTAGAACAAATAATTTTACACTAGAGTTGAACTAGCACTATGACCTAGTACAAATAATTTTACACTAGAGTTGAACTAGCTCTATAGGGTAGTTCAAATAATTTTACACTAGAGTTGAACTAGCTCTATAGGCTAGTTCAAATAATTTTACACTAGAGTTGAACTAACTCTGTAACCTAGTACAAATAATTTTACACTAGAGTTGACCTAGCTCTATAACCTAGTACAAATAATTTTACACTAGAGTTGAACTAGCTCTATTACCTAGTACAAATAATTTTACACTAGAGTTTAACTAGCTCTACAAGCTAGTTCAAATAATTTTACACTAAAGTTGAACTAGCTCTACAGGCTAATTTAAATAGTTTTACACTAATCTTGAACTACCTCTACAAGGTAGTTTAAATAATTTTACACTAGATTTGAACTAGCTCAATAACCTAGTACAAATAATTTTACACTAGAGTTGAACTAGATGTATAACCTAGTACAAATAATTTTACACTAGAGTTGAACTAGCTCTGTAACCTAGTACAAATGATTTTACACTACTGTTGAACTAGCTCTACAAGCTAGTTCAAATAATTTTACACTAGATTTGAACTAGCTCTATAGCCTAGTACAAATAATTTTACACTAGAGTTGAACTAGCTCTATGACCTAGTAAAAATAATTTTACACTAGAGGTGAACTAGCTCTATAGGCTAGTTCAAATAATTTTACACTAGAGTTTAACTAGCTTTATAGGCTAGTTCAAATAATTATACACTAGAGTTGAACTAGCTCTATAGGCTAGTTGAAATAATTTTACACTAGAGTTAAACTAGCTCTATAGGCTAGTTCAAATAATTTTACACTAGAGTTTAACTAGCTTTATAGGCTAGTTCAAATAATTATACACTACAGTTGAACAAGCTCTACAAGCTAGTTCAAATAATTTTACACTATAGTTGTACCAGCTCTAAAGCTAGTTTAAATAATTTTACACTAGAGTTGAACTAGCTCTATAGGCTAGTTCAAATAACTTTACACTGGATTTGAACTATCTCTATAAGTAAGGTCAAATAATTTTACACTACAATTGAACTAACTCTATAACCTAGTACAAATAATTTTACACTAGAGTTGAGCTAGCTCTATAACCTAGTATAAATAATTTTACACTAGAGTTGAACTAGCTCTATTACCTAGTACAAATAATTTTACACTAGAGTTGAACTAGCTCTACAGTCTAGTTGAAATAGTTTTACACTAGAGTTCAACTAGCTTTATAACCTAGTAAAAATAATTTTACACTAGAGTTGAAATAGGTATATAACCTAGTACAAATAATTTTACACTAGAGATGAACTAGCTCTATGACCTAGTACACATAATTTTATACTTGAGTTGTACTAGCTCTATGACCTAGTACAAATAATTTTACACTAGAGTTGAACTAGCACTATGACCTAGAACATATAATTTTACATTAGAGTTGAACTAGCTGTATAGGCTAGTTCAAATAATTTTACACTATAGTTGAACTAGCTCTATAGGCTAGTTCAAATAATTTTACACGAGAGTTGAACTAGCTCTACAAGCTAGTTCAAATAAATTTACACTAGAGTTGAACTAGATCTACAAGCTATTTCAAATAATTTTACACTAGAGTTCTACCAGCTCTACAAGCTAGTTTAAATAATTTTAGACTAGAGTTGAACTAGCTCTATATGCTAGTTCAAATAACTATACACTAGAGTTGAACTAGCTCTTTAACCTAGTACAAATAATTTTATACTAGAGTTGAACTAGATGTATAACCTAGTACAAATAATTTTACACTAGAGTTGAACTAGCTCTGTAACCTAGTACAAATGATTTTACACTACTGTTGAACTAGCTCTACAAGCTAGTTCAAATAATTTTACCCTAGATTTGAACTAGCTCTATAACCTAGTACAAATAATTTTACACTAGAGTTGAGCTAGCTCTATGACCTAGTATAAATAATTTTACACTAGAGTTAAACTAGCTCTATAGGCTAGTTCAAATAATTTTACACTAGAGTTTAAATAGCTCTATAGGCTAGTTCAAATAATTATACACTATAGTTGAACTAGCTCTACAAGCTAGTTCAAATAATTTTACACTAGAGTTGTACCAGCTCTTCAAGCTAGTTTAAATAATTTTACACTAGAGTTGAACTAGCTCTATAGGCTAGTTCAAATAACTTTACACTGTATTCGAACTAGCTCTACAAGCTAGGTCAAATAATTTTACACTAGAGTTGAACTAACTCTATAACCTAGTACAAATAATTTTACACTAGAGTTGAGCTAGCTCTATAACCTAGTACAAATAATTTTACACTAGAGTTGAACTAGCTCTATGACCTAATACAAATAATTTTATACTAGATTTTAACAACTTCTATAACCTAGTACAAATAATTTTACACTAGAGTTGAACTAGCTCTACAAGCTAGTTCAAATAATTTTACACTAGAGTTGAATTAGCTCCACAGTCCAGTTGAAATAGTTTTACACTAGAGTTCAACTAGCTTTATAACCAAGTAAAAATAATTTTACACTAGAGTTGAACTAGGTATATAACCTAGTACAAATAATTTTACACTAGAGATGAACTAGGTCTATGACCTAGTTCAAATAATTTTATACTTGTGTTGTACCACCTCTATAACCTAGTACAAATAATTTTACACTAGAGTTGAACTAGCACTATGACCTAGTACAAATAATTTTACACTAGAGTTGAACTAGCTCTATAGGGTAGTTCAAATAATTTTACACTAGAGTTGAACTAGCTCTATAGGCTAGTTCAAATAATTTTACACTAGAGTTGAACTAACTCTATAACCTAGTACAAATAATATTACACTAGAGATGACCAAGCTCTATAACCTAGAACAAATAATTTTACACTAGAGTTGAACTAGCTCTATTACCTAGTACAAATAATTTTACACTAGAGTTGAACTACCTCTACAAGGTAGTTTAAATAATTTTACACTAGATTTGAACTAGCTCAATAACCTAGTACAAATAATTTTACACTAGAGTTGAACTAGATGTATAACCTAGTACAAATAATTTTACACTAGAGTTGAACTAGCTCTGTAACCTAGTACAAATGATTTTACACTACTGTTGAACTAGCTCTACCAGCTAGTTCAAATAATTTTACACTAGATTTGAACTAGCTCTATGACCTAGTACAAATAATTTTACACTAGAGTTAAACTGGCTCTATAGGCTAGTTCAAATAATTTTACAGTAGAGTTTAAATATCTCTATAGGCTAGTTCAAATAATTATACACTACAGTTAAACTTGCTCTACAAGCTAGTTCAAATAATTTTACACTAGAGTTGTACCAGCTCTACAAGCTAGTTTAAATAATTTTACACTAGAGTTGAACTAGCTCTATAAGCTAGTTCAAATAACTTTACACTGTATTTGAACTAGCTGTACAAGCTAGGTCAAATAATTTTACACTAGAGTTGAACTAACTCTATAACCTAGTAAAATAATTTTACACTAGAGTTGAGCTAGCTCTATAACCTAGTACAAATAATTTTATACTAGAATTGAACTAGCTCTATGACCTAGTACAAATAATTTTATACTAGAGTTTAACAACTTCTATAACCTAGTACAAATAATTTTACACTAGAGTTGAACTAGCTCTATGACCTAGTACAAATAATTTTACACTAGATTTAAACTAGCTCTATAGGCTAGTTCAAATAATTTTACACTAGAGTTTAACTAGCTCTATAGGCTAGTTCAAATAATTTTACACTACAGTTGAACTAGCTCTAGAAGCTAGTTCAAATAATTTTACGCTATAGTTGTACCAGCTCTACAAGCTAGTTTAAATAATTTTACACTAGAGTTGAACTAGCTCTATAGGCTAGTTCAAATAACTTTACACTGGATTTGAACTAGCTCTACAAGCTACGTCAAATAATTTAACACTAGAGTTGAACTAACTCCATAACCTAGTACAAGTAATTTTACACTAGAGTTGAACTAGGTATATAACCTAGTACAAATAATTTTACACTAGAGATGAACTAGCTCTATGACCTAGTTCAAATAATTTTATACTTGTGTTGTACCAGCTCTATAACCTAGTACAAATAATTTTACACTAGAGTTGAACTAGCACTATGACCTAGTACAAATAATTTTACACTAGAGTTGAACTAGCTCTATAGGGTAGTTCAAATAATTTTACACTAGAGTTGAACTAGCTCTATAGGCTAGTTCAAATAATTTTACACTAGAGTTGAACTAACTCTATAACCTAGTACAAATAATTTTACACTAGAGTTGACCAAGCTCTATAACCTAGTACAAATAATTTTACACTAGAGTTTTACTAGCTCTATTACCTAGTACAAATAATTTTACACTAGAGTTTAACTAGCTCTACAAGCTAGTTCAAATAATTTTACACTAAAGTTGAACTAGCTCTACAGGCTAGTTTAAATAGTTTTACACTAATGTTGAACTACCTCTACAAGGTAGTTTAAATAATTTTACACTAGATTTGAACTAGCTCAATAACCTAGTACAAATAATTTTACACTAGAGTTGAACTAGATGTATAACCTAGTACAAATAATTTTACACTAGAGTTGAACTAGCTCTGTAACCTAGTACAAATGATTTTACACTACTGTTGAACTAGCTCTACAAGCTAGTTCAAATAATTTTACACTAGATTTGAACTAGCTCTATAGCCTAGTATAAATAATTTTACACTAGAGTTGAACTAGCTCTATGACCTAGTACAAATAATTTTACACTAGAGTTAAACTGGGTCTATAGGCTAGTTCAAATAATTTTACAGTAGACTTTAAATAGCTCTATAGGCTAGTTCAAATAATTATACACTACAGTTAAACTTGCTCTACAAGCTAGTTCAAATAATTTTACACTAGAGTTGTACCAGCTCTACAAGCTAGTTTAAATAATTTTACACTAGAGTTGAACTAGCTCAATAAGCTAGTTCAAATAACTTTACACTGTATTTGAACTAGCTGTACAAGCTAGGTCAAATAATTTTACACTAGAGTTGAACTAACTCTATAACCTAGTACAAATAATTTTACACTAGAGTTGAGCTAGCTCTATAACCTAGTACAAATAATTTGATACTAGAGTTGAACTAGCTCTATGACCTAGTACAAATAATTTTATACTAGAGTTTAACAACTTCTATAACCTAGTACAAATAATTTTACACTAGAGTTGAACTAGTTTTATAACCTATTAAAAATAATTTTACACTAGAGTAGAACAAGGTCTATAACCTTGTACAAATAATTTTACACTAGAGTTGAACTAGCTCTATGACCTAGTACACATAATTTTATACTTGAGTTGTACTAGCTCTATAATCTAGTACAAATAATTTTACACTAGAGTTGAACTAGCTCTATGACCTAGTACAGATAATTTTACACTAGAGTTGAACTAGCTCCGTAACCTAGTACAAATAATTTTACACTAGAGTTAAACTAGCTCTATAACCTAGTACAAATAATTTTACACTAGAGTTAAACTAGCTCTATAACCTAGTACAAATAATTGTACACTAGAGTTGAAGTAGCTCTATAGGCTAGTTCGCATAATTTTACACTAGAGTTGAACTAGCTCTATAACCTAGTACAAATAATTTTACACTAGAGTTGAACTAGCTCTATAGGCTAGTTCAAATAGTTTTACTCTAATCTTGAACTACCTCTTCAAGGTAGTTTAAATAATTTCACACTAGATTTGAACTAGCTCTATAACCTAGTACAAATAATTTTACACTAGAGTTGAACGAGCTCTATAGTCTAGTTGAAATAGTTTTACACTAGAGTTGAACTAGCTCTATAACCTAGTAAAAATAATTTTACAATAGAGTTGAACTAGCTCTATAACGTAGTACAAATAATTTTACACTAGAGTTGAACTAGCTCTATGACCTAGTACAAATAATTTTACACTAGAGTTAAACTAGCTCTATAGGCTAGTTCAAATAATTTTACACTAGAGTTTAACTAGCTCTATAGGCTAGTTCAAATAATTTTACACTACAGTTGAACTAGCTCTAGAAGCTAGTTCAAATAATTTTACACTATAGTTGTACCAGCTCTACAAGCTAGTTTAAATAATTTTACACTAGAGTTGAACTAGCTCTATAGGCTAGTTCAAATAACTTTACACTGGATTTGAACTAGCTCTACAAGCTACGTCAAATAATTTAACACTAGAGTTGAACTAACTCTATAACCCAGTACAAATAATTTTACACTAGAGTTTAACAAGCTCTATAACCTAGTACAAATAATTTTACACTAGAGTTGAACTAGCTCTATGACCTAGTACAAATAATTTTACACTAGAGTTGAACTAGCTCTATAGGCTAGTTCAAATAATTTTACACTAGATTTGAACTAGCTCTATAACCTAGTACAATTAATTTTAAAATAGAGTTAAACTAGCTCTACAAGCTAGTTCAAATAATTTTACACTAGAGTTGAACTAGCTCTATAGTCTAGTGAAATAGTTTTACACTAGAGTTGAACTAGATCTATAACCTAGTAAAAATAATTTTACACTATAGTTGAACTAGCTCTATAACCTAGTACAAATAATTTTACACTAGAGTTGAACTAGCTCTATGACCCAGTACACATAATTTTATACTTCAGTTGTACTAGCTCAATAACCTAGTACAAATAATTTTACACTACAGTTGAACTAGCTCTACGACCTAGTACAAATAATTTTACACTAGAATTAAACTAGCTCTATAGGCTAGTTCAAATAATTTTACGCTAGAGTTTAACTAGCTCTATAGGCTAGTTCAAATAATTTTACACTACATTTGAACTAGCTCTACAAGCTAGTTGAAATAATTTTACACTAGAGTTGTACCAGCTCTACAAGCTAGTTTAAATAATTTTACACTAGAACTGAACTAGCTCTATAGGCTAGTTTCAAATAACTTAACAATAGATTTGAACTAGCTCTACAAGCTAGGTCAAATAATTTTACACTAGAGTTGAACTAACTCTATAACCTAGTACAAATAATTTTACACTAGAGTTGAACAAGCTCTATGACCTAGTGCAAATAATTTTACACTAGACTTAAACTAGCTCTATAGTCTAGTTGAAATAGTTTTACACTAGAGTTGAACTAGCTTGATAACCTAGTAAAAATAATTTTACACCAGAGTTGAACTAGGTCTATAACCTAGTACAAATAATTTTACACTAGAGTTGAACTAGCTCTATGACCTAGTACACATAATTTTATACTTGAGTTGTACTAGCTCTATAACCTAGTAAAAATAATTTTAAACTAGAGTTAAACTAGCTCTATGACTTAGCACAAATAATTTTACACTAGAGTTGAACTAGCTGTATAGGCTAGTTGAAATAATTTTACACCAGAGTTGAACTAGCTCTACAGGCTAGTTCAAATAATTTTACACTAGAGTTGAACTAGCTCTACAAGCTCGTTCACATAATTTTACACTAGAGTTGAACCAGCTCTACAAGCTAGTTTAAATAATTTTACACTAGAGTTGTACGAGCTCTACAAGCTAGTTTAAATAATTTTACAGTAGAGTTGAACTAGCTCTATATGCTAGTTCAAATAACTTTACACTAGATTTGAACTAGCTCTACAAGCTAGGTCAAATAATTTTACACTAGAGTTGAACTAGATCTATAACCTAGTACAAATAATTTTACACTAGAGACAAACTGGCTCTATAACCTAGTACAAATAATATTACACTAGAGTTGAACTAGCTCTATGACCTAGTACAAATAATTTTAGACTAGAGTTGAACTAGCTCTATAGGCTAGTTCAAATAATTGTACACTAGAGTTGAAATAGCTCTATAGGCTACTACGAATAATTTTACCCTAGAGTTGAACTAGCTCTATAACCTAGTGCAAATAATTTTACACTAGAGTTGAACTAGCTCTACAGGCTAGTTGAAGTAGTTTTACTCTAATCTTGAACTACCTCTACAAGGTAGTTTAAATAATTTCACACTAGATTTGAACTAGCTCTATAACCTAGTACAAATAATTTTACACTAGAGTTGAACTAGCTCTATAGACTAGTTGAAATAGTTTTACACTAGAGTTGAACTAGCTCTATAACCTAGTAAAAATAATTTTACACTAGAGTTGAACTAGCTCTATAACCTAGTACAAATAAATTTACACTAGAGTTGAAGTAGCTCTATAGGCTAGTTCAAATAATTTTACACTAGAGTTGAACTAGTTCTATAACCTAGTACAAATAATTTTACACTAGAGTTAAACTAGCTCTATAACCTAGTACTAATAATTTTACACTAGAGTTGAACTAGCTCTATGACCTAGTACAAATAATTTTACACTAGAGTTAAACTAGCTCTCACTAGTAGAAAAAGGGGCTATGGTCCAAGCCGCCTCAGCCCATTAGTCATGGTTCAGTCTAGAACCAGGACCAATGTGGGCATTGGTCCCGGTTCGTGAGCCCAGGGGGGCGGCCGGGCCACGTGGGCCATTGGTCCCGGTTCGTCTGGACCTTTTGGTCCCGGTTGGTGGGACGAACCGGGACCAATGGGCCTCGCTCCTGGCCCACCACCATTGGTCCCGGTTGGTGGCTTGAACCGGGACCAAAGGCTCCCCTTTAGTTCCGGTTCATGTCACCAACCGGGACCAATGAGGTGCCTATATATACCCCCTCGCGCAAGAGGAGAGCACAATGCTCTGTTTTTTCTGGTCGAGGGGGAGAGGGCTTTGTGGTGCTCTAGCTCACCTCCTATGCACATGAGGTGTTTGATGGAATGCCCGAGCCACACTACTTAAGCTTTCTCCTCTCGAAGCTCGACCTCCAAGCTCCATTTTCCTCGAGATTTGTCTAGATTTAGCGGTCCGTCACGCCCCGTCCCCGTCTTCACCGCCGTCGATCACCCGCGCCGATCTCATCACCGACACCACCATGGTGAGCCTCTTATTCTTATCTTCTTTCTGAAAGGAAAAATATTCTTACTTATATGTTTGGATAGATACTTGTATCATTTTCTTACATTTATTATTGCATCTTATATAGTGCGATGGTTTTGGTATCCGCCCCCGTCGGCCCTCGTCCTGTCTATGATTCGGATTTGGTATGTATATTATCTTTATAACTATTGGTTCATTTATTGTTTATGAAAATTATGCCGACCAACGTGACATAGATTTTATTTATCTAGGATGTATGTGAATCGGAAATGCCAACTGAACCTATTGTCGAGAGGTTAAATTTAGTTGAAGAAGAAAACAATTTGTTGAAGGAAAAAATAAAAAAAATTGAGGAGGAGAAGATGATATTGGAGTTGCATGTTGCGGATGTCATCGATGATCACAAGATCAAGATGGATGCAATGCGCTTGAAGATTAGAAAGATTAGAAAATATGCCATTCATACCGAGGCTTGGTATCATTATGCCGTTGGATCAATTGTTACCTTGGTTGCGATTATGATCGCATTTGTTTTCGCATTGAAATGCTTTACATAGTTTCAATGTATGGTTTAATTAATTAGATGCTCTAGAGAGCTATATGTTATTAGATGAGAACTATGTATGCACTTTGGTTTTAATGTGATGATGAACTTCTATTAATTTGGACACTTAATTATATATAATGCATGCAGATGAACCGACAATGGATGTACGGTGACAGACACACCCGCGAGTACATTAAAGGCGTGCATGAGTTTCTCGATGCGGCTGAGGCAAACAAGCAGAATGGTTTTATGTGTTGTCCATGCACTGAATGTGGGAATACGAGGTCTTACTCTAACCGGAAAATCCTTCACTCCCACCTGCTTTACAAGGGTTTCATGCCACACTATAATGTTTGGACGAGGCACGGAGAAATAGGGGTTATGATGGAAGACGGCGAAGAAGAAGAGTACGATGACAACTATGTGCCCCCTGAATACGGTGATGCTGCAACGGGGGGAGCTGGTGAAGATCAAGAGGAACTAGACAATGTGCCCAATGATGCTGCCACGGGTGAAGCTGCTGAAGATCAAGAGGAACCAGACGATGTGCCCGATGATGATGATCTCCGCCGGGTCATTGTCGATGCAAGGACGCAATGCATTAGTCAAAAGGAGAAGCTGAAGTTCGATCGCATGTTAGAGGATCACAAAAAAGGGTTATACCCCAATTGCGAAGATGGCAACACAAAGTTCGGTACCGTACTGGAATTGCTGCAGTGGAAGGCAGAGAATGCTATGGCTGACAAAGGATTTGAGAAGCTACTGAAAATATTGAAGAAGAAGCTTCCAAAGGATAACGAATTGCCTGACAGTACATACGCAGCAAAGAAGGTCGTATGCCCTCTAGGATTGGAGGTGGAGAAGATACATGCATGCCCTAATGACTGTATCCTCTACCGCGATGCATACAAGGATCTGAATGCATGCCTGATATGCGGTGTGTTGCGGTATAAGATCAGACGAGATGACCCTGGTGATGTTGACGGCGAGCCCCTCAGGAAGAGGGTTCCTGCGAAGGTGCTGTGGTATGCTCCTATAATACCACAGTTGAAACGTCTGTTCAGAAATGAAGAGCATGCCAAGTTGATGCGATGGCACAGTGAGAACCGAAAGAAAGATGGGAAGTTGAGAGCACCCGCTGACGGGTCGCAGTGGAGAAAAATTGAGAGAAAGTACTGGGATGAGTTTGCAAAGGACCCAAGGAATGTATGGTTTTCTTTAAGCGCGGATGGCATTAATCCTTTCGGGGAGCAGAGCAGCAATCACAGCACCTGGCCCGTGACTCTATGTATGTATAACATTCCTCCTTGGATGTGCATGAAGCGGAAGTTCATTATGATGCCAGTTCTCATCCAAGGCCCTAAGCAACCCGACAACGAAATTGATGTGTACCTAAGGCCATTAGTTGAAGAACTTTTACAGCTCTGGAATGGAAACGGTGTACGTACGTGGGATGAGCACAGACAGGAGGAATTTAACCTTAAGGCGTTGCTGTTCGTGAGCATCAATGATTGGCCCGCTCTCAGTAACCTTTCAGGACAGACAAACAAAGGATACCACGCATGCACGCACTGTTTAGATGACACTGAAAGTATATACCTGGACAAATGCAGGAAGAATGTGTACTTGGGCCATCGTCGATTTCTTCCGACCAACCATCAATGTCGAAAGAAAGGCAAGCATTTCAAAGGCGAGGCAGATCACCGGAAGAAGCCCGCCATGCGCACCGGTGATCACGTGCTTGCTATGGTCACTGATTTACACTACGTAATCTTTGGAAAGGGTCCCGGTGGACTAGCTATTTCGAATGACGCTGAGGGACACGCACCCATGTGGAAGAAGAAATCTATATTTTGGGACCTACCCTACTGGAAAGACCTAGAGGTCCGCTCCTCAATCGACGTGATGCACGTGACGAAGAACCTTTGTGTGAACCTGCTAGGCTTCTTGGGCGTGTATGGGAAGACAAAATATACACCTGAGGCACGGGAGGACATGCAACGTTTGCACGAAAAAGACGGCATGCCTCCGAAGCAGTATAAAGGTCCTGCCAGCTACGCTCTTACGAAAGAAGAGAAACAAATCTTCTTTGAATGCCTGCTCAGTATGAAGGTCACGACTGGCTTCTCGTCGAATATAAAGGGAATAATAAATATGCCAGAGAAAAAGTTTCAGAACCTAAAGTATCATGACTGCCACGTGATTATGACGCAACTGCTTCCGGTTGCATTGAGGGGGCTTCTACCGGAAAACGTCCGATTAGCCATTGTGAAGCTATGTGCATTCCTCAATGCAATCTCTCAGAAGGTGATCGATCCAGAAATCGTACCAAGGCTAAGGAGTGATGTGGCGCAATGTCTTGTCAGTTTCGAGCTGGTGTTCCCACCATCCTTCTTCAATATCATGACGCACGTCCTAGTTCATCTAGTCGACGAGATTGTCATCCTGGGCCCCGTATTTCTACACAATATGTTCCCCTTTGAGAGGTTCATGGGATTCCTAAAGAAATATGTCCGTAACCGCGCTAGGCCAGAAGGACGCATCTCCATGGGCCATCAAACAGAGGATGTTATCGGGTTTTGTGTTGACTTCATTCCTGGCCTTAACAAGATAGGTCTCCCTAAATCGCGGTATGAGGGGAGACTGACTGGAAAAGGCACTCTTGGAAGAGACTCAATAATATGCAGGGACGGATATTCTTGGTCTCAAGCACACTACACAGTTCTACAGAACTCTACCTTGGTGACCCCGTATGTCGATGAACACAAGAACAGTCTGCGCTCCAAACACCCGGAGCAATGCGACGACTGGATTACATGTGAACACATCAAGACTTTCAGTAGTTGGTTGGAAACACGTCTCAGAGGTGACAACACTATTTGTGATGAGTTGTACTTGTTGTCCAGGGGACCATCTTTGACTGTATTGACTTACAAAGGATACGAGATAAATGGGAATACATTTTACACGATCGCCCAAGATCAAAAGAGCACCAACCAAAACAGCGGTGTCCGCTTTGATGCAGCAAACGAGAGTGGAAAGGACACATATTATGGTTACATAGTGGACATATGGGAACTTGACTACGGACCTAATTTTAAGGTCCCTTTGTTTAAGTGCAAATGGGTCAATCTGTTAGGCGGCGGAGTACAGGTAGACCCACAGTACGGAATGACAACAGTGGATCTGAAAAATCTTGGGTACATTGACGCACCGTTCGTCCTAGCCAATGATGTGGCACAGGTTATCTATGTGAAGGACATGTCTACCAAACCGAGAAAAAAAAGATAAGGAAGCGAATACATCATACGATGAGCCAAAGCGCCACATAGTTCTTTCAGGAAAAAGGGACATCCTGGGAGTGGACGGCAAGACAGACATGTCTGAAGATTATGAAAAGTTTCATGAAATTCCTGCCTTCAATGTCAAGGCTGACCCAAGCATCCTGATAAACAATGAAGATTATCCATGGTTACGGCGCAATAAGCAAATGACACAAGCGAAGAAAAAGTGAAGACTTTCTCCCGCAATAAGCAAATGCTATGTGGGTGAAATTATGATACCATCCCAACTTTCAACTTTTTCAGAGTTCATTTGAAATGCTTTCATGTCTTATGGTTCGAAACTTTGATACTTCGAAAGTGATTGTCCATTTTGTACACGAAGTGCATGAAGTTTTTGTCGTAACCCTCTCTACTTTTTGGAACATGCTATGTGGGTGAAATGATGATACCATGCCAACTTTCAACCTTTTCAGAGTTCATTTTGAAATGCTTTCCAATTTCAGAGTCATTTAGCTCAAAGAATGAATTAATAGCAAACATAATGAACTACAAAACTTTTATGAAAATAAAAACAATCAATTAAAATATTATGTTATGATCAACTAAAATAAAACTATAATATTCTTCAATAGCAAAAAGAATATAATTTTTGTGACCTAAAATCAAACTATTAGTATTTAATTGTAAGTATAAATAAAAAATAAATAGCAAAGAAGAACAAAAATTCTATTTTTATAGTAAAGTTATTCATAAACTAGTGATTCACACAAATTTTTAAAAATTCAAATTTAAACTATTCAAAATTTAAAACTAATGGCACTAATAGAAAGTTTATAATTTTTGTGACCTAAAAGCAAAAAGAAATCATTAAAAAACTATAAGTATTTAGTTTTAAGTAGAAATAAAAAAATAAAAAAACAAAAAAATGTAGAAATAAAAAAGAAAAAACCAAAAAAAATGCCACCTACTGGGCCTCCACGGCCTGAATACGACTAGAAACCCTACATGGGCCAGGATTCAGGCCCACAGAGGCCCAATAGGCCCACATGCAGTAGCAAGTTTAGGCCCGAAAGCCTGCATTAGAGAGGAGGTCGAATGGGGAGGCACAACAGCGCTTATAAGCAACTGCCAGCGCCCTTCAGCTAGCGATGTGGGACTAAACTTTTGGGCGCGGGCAGCACAAGGGCATTGGTCCCGGTTGGTGGCACCAACCGGGACTAAAGGGGGCATTGGTCATGGTTCGTGGCACCAACCGTGACCAATGCCCCCCTGTAGTCCCGATTGGTGCCACCAGCCGGGACCAAAGGCCGCCGCTTCCCGCCCTTTGGGCTGCTGAAAATTGGCCTTTGGTCCCGGTTGGTGGCACCAACCGGGACTAAAGGGGGGCATTGGTCACGGTTGGTTTCACGAACCGGGACCAATGCTCTGGCTATATAAGCCAACACTTGTGAAATTCTCAATTCAGTTCGATCGATCTCCTCGTCCTTTCCTCCGACGATGCCGCCAGGCTGCTCCTCGTCCTCGTCGCCGCCGAGCCCTCCGTGAGCCCGCGCCGTCCTCGTCGCCGGCATCCCTGAGCCCGCCGCCCTCGTCCCCGTCGCCGCGTGCCTCCTCGAGCCCGCCTCCTTATCCCCGGCCGTCACCACGTGCCGCCCGGCCCGAGGCTGCCGTCCCCGTCACCGCATGCCGCCCCAAGCCCGCCGTCCTCGTCGTCGGACTCCAGCCGTCAACGCCCCCCTCAAAGTGAGCCCCCCTCTCGAGTGCCACTCTTGCGCCCGAGCGCCCTTGCTCCGCCCCTGCTCCATGGTCGCCGCCGGCCCCGATGCATTCAAGAGTAGAAGGAGAGGAGAAGTAGAGGAGAGGAGAAGTGGAGCAGCAACAACGCGCTGTCCACTTTTCTGAACTTTTTGGAACAGGAGGAATTTTTTTGTCCATATAGAAGGTGTTTGATGAAATGCTAGATGGCTTTGGGCATTTTTGGAATTTTTAAAAAAAATTGTGGTGAGGTACTGATGCAAGACAAAGGCGATGGCAAAATTTCAGAATTTTTGGAGAGGTTTAGAATAGGTTTTCAACAAGTTATTTGAATCCGATTCAAATTTCATTTGAATGAAATTTGAAAATTTTGAACTATGGATCAGAATATGCTAAATATGGCAAAAATGTTTTTTTAAATGATGTTTTTTTCATATATGTATTCATTTTTTTATTTAGGTTGTTAATTAGTAGATATCGATTTTAGCTTAGTGTAGAGGAAAAAGTAAAATAAGGAAAAGGAAGAACAGAGGAAGAAGGAAGAAGAAGAAGAAGAAGAAGAAAAGGAAGGAGTGGAAAAAGGAAAATAAGAAGAGGAAGACTTCTTTTTTTCTTCGATCTTCTCCTCTATTTTGTTCATGGATATATGCTAAAGAAAACGAGGGGGGTGATAGATGATGAGGGGTCGAGAGTGGGACGAGAGGTCGAGAGGTGTCGAGGGGAGAAAAAATATGTTATCAGGGACGAGGGTCATCAAGGGGTCGAGAGAGGGACGAGGGGTCAAGAGAACTAAATAAGAAGAAGAAGAGGAGAGGAAGAAGAGGAGAAATAAATAAGAAGAAAAAAGAAGAAAAGAAGAGGAGAAGAAGAAAGGAATAGTGGAGAAGAAGAAAAAAAATAGAATTATTCTTGTCCTCCTCTAGCTATTCCCCCTCCCTGATAATTTCAACATGAGCGGAGAGGTCGATATAGCCCCTCCCCGACAACATGAGAGAGGGACAACGAGTCGAGAGAACTAAATAAGATGATGATGTTTATGATGTTTTTTTCTGTTGATGATATGATGATGTTTTTTTCTGTTGATGATATGATGATGTTTTTTTCTGTTGATGATATATATGATGATGTTTTTTTCATATATGCATTTTTTCATATATATGATGATGTTAGTGGAGAGGAAAAAGTAAAATAAGGAAAAGGAAAATAAGTAGAGAAAGAAGGAGAAGAAGAAGGAGAAGACGAGGTGTCAGTGTACTAAAGTAGGGGTACCTTAGTATCCCGAACTTGTGCACGGGTAGTCGCAGCGTCCCGCGGCAAGGCTTGCTGGGTGACCGCCAAGATCCTCCATGGTTCCTTTGGAGCCATTCATGAACAAAGTATCCAAGACCCCGGAAACAGGAGCTTGCCGGGAAGGCCAACCAAGGCATCTCAAGGAACTTGCCGCAACGCACCACACGTCCCGGCAAGGCCCGCTGAGCGACAAGCTCCCGGACGCGACAAGACAACGACCATGGCAAGGCGCTTGCTGCGGCAAGCTTCCACTCTATACCTGCGCTCCAGCACATCCACCAACGTGTCGCTCTGGGACCCTCCCAGGCGTACATGGCGGAAGGCTGTGCAGCCAGAGGTACACGGTGGCAAGCGGCGCTGGCAAGATTGCCATCGTGGCAAGTAGAGGCGTCCCTGGCGGTCCCTTTCTGCACCGTCTAGGCGACACAAACAGGCATTTAATGCCCTTGTCCCCTGCCGTCAGGGTTAGGTATGATAACACTGTAGTAGGCGGCGGTGCCAACCGCCATGACTTTTCCATTTTTGCCCTCATCTATGTTGCCACCTGTCGGTAACCCCTTAGACATGTAAAAGGAGGCCCATGCGCAACGTAGAGGGGGTCGGACAATCATTCTCACGCTCGGTCTGGCTAGCTGCTGGTGTGTACTGTAGCAATCAGCGCTCCCGAGCAAGAAACCCATACAACTACAAAGCAGGAGTAGGGTTTTACGCGTCCGTGCGGCCCGAACCTGGGTAAACTGATCGTGTTGCTCATGCGCTTCGCCTCGATCTGCTCCTCGTGCTCTCTCGGCCCCCTGCCGAACCGAAAGGGGCTCGGTCTGCCGGTCCCCATAGGTGTCCATGGGATCAGCACCCCCGACATCTTTGGCGCGCCAGGTTGGGGAGCGTCGAGGTTGTGTGAACCTGATCCGGCGTTCGCACGGGCTAAATCTTCATCGTCTTCATCGACATGCCGCGAAGAAGAAGGCTTCGGAGGCGGCTACTCCGTCCGCGCCAAGCCCACCATCCCCGGAGCAAACGGCTGGTTGGGTAGACGCCGGCGGAAGAACGGGCGGCGACGAGGGAGCTCACGGTGCTGCCAGGTCCAAGGACAAGACTGCGCTGCACATCGGCGGCGCAGTCGGCTCCCACAATGACCGGGCGCACTCCAAGACCTCGGCGTCCGTACACGCATCGCGCCCATCCCAGGAGGCGCAGGACCGGCAGCGTCATGATACCCACGGTACCATACGCTTGCTGGATCAAGATCGAGTTGGTGGATCTCGGAGCGCTCAAGATCAGCCTGCGCGCCAACGTGCTGGCGCGAGCGGGGCACGGTCACCTGGACGAGATACTGCTCCTTCTAACATGGTTAGAAGTCCGAGCATATCTCGCTCCTCGCACCATTCGCCGCCGCCGCCCACCACTCCAGCAGAAGCTTTGGCGCGAGCTCAACTGCTCCTAGACTACCCTCCAGCGGCAGACAAGATCGACGACTGGAGGGCCACCATTCAGATCCTCATCGGCTTCGCCAACGGTGACAATCCACGGCAGCCGAGTACTTCGCTGCCGCGGCAAGTCAGCCAGGCGCAAGCCGGTGGCGACAAGACCGGTGGGGGTGCAACCACTGTGCACTCTCCGCCCCAAAGGCCAAGATCGCCGACTCGTCGGATCCACCACGACAGCAACTCCACTGCGTCATCAGATCCGCGAGCTCGTCGCGATCAGCGCCAAGTTCTTCACGAACAACAGCAAGCGCCGAAGAGAAGCGCGGCGTCAATCAGACCTACGCGCTGGGCCTTCTGTCGATATGCATGCGCCAGGGGAACCAGGCGACTTGCCGTACGCGGTAGGTTGCCCTGCGTTTACCCGAGAGCTACGGCAAGTCCAGTGGCCCAGCCAGAAGAATTTCAAGCCAGACGTACCAGAGAAGTACGACGGCAAGATGCACCCGTCGGAATTCCTCAGCATCTACACCATCGCGGTGCAGGCTGCCGGGGGGCGAGATGACAAGGTCCTTGCCAACTACTTCCTGCTGGTGCTCAAGCCCGACGTCAGGTCCTAGCTCATGCACTTGCCGGACAACTCCATATCCTCTTGGGCAGACCTTTGCCATCAGTTTGTCGGCGCCTTTACAGGCGGCCACAAACCTCATGGCCAAGAAAGTGATCTTCAGCTGCTCGCCTAGAAGGAAGGAGAGCCCCTGCGCAAGTATATTCAGAGATTCAGCCGTGTACAGCGCAACATCCCAGATATCCACCCTACCGCGCTCATAAGCGCGTTCCATCAGAACATGCGTAACCGCAGGATGCGGGAGGAGATGGCGATGTGCAGGATCAGAGATGTCGGTGAGCTGTATGCCCTGGCCGACAAGTGTGAACGTGCTGAGGAAGGGAGGAAACTCCCCGGAGAGAGTACAGGAGCAGGAGGTTCTGACAGCGAGGATGCTGCCCCGGCAAAGAAAAACCGGCGGTGCAATAACAGGAAGAAGAAAGGCAAAGAGGTGCTAGTCGTTGAGCAGTCCGGCAGCGACGGTGGCGCCAAGAAAGCCAAAGTTGGTAGCTGCGGCAAGGAGGTTGCCGCATGCGCCAACTGCCAGGCTGTGGCGGTCGCCGACAAGCAGGACGACACCGACAAGAAGTACTGCAAGATCCACCGCACCAAGGGCCATGACCTCTAGAGTTGCAAGAAGGTCGAGCAACTTGTCCACCAAGAGAAAGCTGAGTACGAGCGGCGCCAGAAGGAGAGGGCTCAAGGAGGCGCTGGAGAAGCCGGCAAGAAGCACGCTGGCCGGGGAGGACGTCGTGGCAAGGCCAAGCAGCGGCAAGGAGACAAACCTCCCCGCGGCCGTGACAAGGATGAAGACGAAGACGACGACGAAGACATGGATGATGTCGAGACCAGTGAGCAGGAGTTCCAAAAAGCCACAGAAGTCTTGTGCGTTGACGGTGGTGCTTCTTTGCATACTTCCCACCGCCAACTCAAGCAGTGGGCGCGGGAAGTCAATGCGGCAGAACCACCTGTCGAATCGCGCAAGCTTCTGAAATGGTCCAGCATGCCTATCATCTTTGATATTAAGGACCACCCTGATCGCACAACTGCGGTCGGGTGCTTGCCGATGTTGGTCTCACCAACTATCCGCAACCTCAAGGTCACTAAGATGCTAGTTGACGGCGGGGCCGGCTTGAACCTGATCTCCTCTGCTATACTCCAGAAACTCCAGATCCCCGATAGCGAGCTCGAAGAAATCGGCACATTCCAAGGAATCAACCCGGGAAGGAGCAAGCCGAAGGGGAAGGTCACGTTGCCGGTAACATTTGGCAGCGAGATGAACTTCAGGATTGAGAGGGTCACTTTTGACATTGCCAATTTTCCATTGCCTTACAATGGAATACTCGGCCGTCCAGCGCTCGCCAAGTTCATGGCAGCCTCTCACTACGCATACAACATGCTCAAGATGCCAGGCCCGATAAGCGTCATCTCTGTCCCTGGCGACAAGAAAGATGCTCTTATCTGTGCGGACAAGATCTACCGGGAAGCAGCAGCCGCAGCAGATGGCAAGACACTTGCCGCTGAAGCTCCCGGGGTGAAGAAGAAGACCAAGTCAGGCAAGAGTTCTGATGCCCACTCCGGCAAGCGCACCTCTTCGGAGTGCTGTGCTACCGTCGAGGACGCACCATCGAGCTCCGCTGGCAAGTGTAAGAAGGCAATGGCAGCTCCGCCAGATACCAAGAAGGTGTCCGCCAAGGAGGACGGCACTGGTGGAACTTTCACCATCAGTGCCACTCTCGACCCTAAATAGGAAAGCGCGCTCATTGCTTTCCTGCGGGCGAATGTCGACGTGTTTGCGTGGCAACCGTCCGACATCCCCGGTGTTTCCAGGAAAGTAATTGAGCACCATCTTGCCGTTTGTCCTCATGCGCGGCCCGTCAAGCAGAAGGTCAGGAAGCAAGCAGTGGAGCACCAAGAATTCATAGCAGAAGAGATCAAGAAATTGGAAGCAGCAGGCCTTGTCAGAGGAGTGCTCCATCCCACGTGGTTGGCCAATCCTGTAGTCGTGCGCAAAGCAAACGGGAAATGGAGGCTTTGTATTGACTTTACTAATGTTAATAAAGCTTGTCCCAAAGACCCATTTCCCTTGCCGCGCATTGACCAGATTGTTGACTCCACAGCCGGATGTGACTTGCTTTCATTTCTTGATGCATACTCAGGATACCATCAAATCTTCATGGCAGAAGAGGATGAGGAGAAAACCGCATTCATTACTCCATGTGGCACGTACTGTTTCATACAGATGCCTTTTGGTTTAAAGAATGCTGGTTCAACATTTGCAAGAGTAGTTCATGTCGCCCTTGAGCCGCAGATGCACAGAAATGTGGAAGCCTACATGGATGACATAGTGGTCAAGAGCAAAGACAGGGCAACTCTGATCCAAGATTTAGACAAGACCTTTGCAAATCTGCGCAAGATCAACCTCAAGCTCAACCCCGAGAAGTGTGTGTTTGGAGTCCCCTCCGGCAAGCTTCTCGGGTTCTTTGTGTCTCAGCGGGGAATTGAAGCCAATCCCAACAAGATCAAGGTCATTAGGCAGATCGAAGCACCAAAGCGCGTCAAGGATGTACGAAAACTTGCCGGTTGCGTGGCTGCTCTCAGTAGGATTATTTCTCGGTCTGCTGAGTGCACCCTGCTGTTTTTCAAAATTTTGAAAAAGGCAGGTCCAATGAAATGGACTCCAGAAGCGGAGGCTGCGCTGCAGGACTTGAAGAGATACATGTCCTCCACTCCAACACTTGTCGCACCTAAGCCGCAAGAGAAGTTGCTGCTGTATATAGCGGCAACCAATCAAGTGGTTAGTGCTGCGTTAGTAGCGGAGAGGGAGGCATATGACGAGCCAGCAACCGCGGCAAGCGCATCCAGCGACAAGCAGGGGGCTTCCCCGACAAGCTCTGGTCCCGACAAGGATGGATCTGCGCAGGTGCGCGAAGAGATATAGAAGAAGATGGTGCAGCGCCCAGTTTACTTTGTCAGTTCCCTTTTGCAAGGGGCTAGGTCAAGGTACTCTGGTGTGCAGAAATTGCTTTTTGGCCTTCTCATGGCCTCGAGAAAGCTGCGCCATTATTTCCAAGCACATGAGATCACAGTTGTCACTCGCTTTCCGCTGAAGAGGATACTGCAGAATCCATAAGCAATAGGCAGGATTGTTGAGTGGGCACTGGAACTGTCAAGCTTTGGCCTCAAGTTTGAGAGTACTTCAACTATCCAAAGCAGAGCATTGGAAGAATTCATAGCAGAGTGGACGCCAAGACCATACGAAGAAGTTCCGGAAACGAGCATCCCCGCCAAGGAGGCAAGCAAAGAGTGGCTTATGTACTTTGACGGTGCCTTCTCGTTGCAAGGCATCGGCGCTGGTGTGCTGCTTGTCGCGCTCACCGGAGAGCACCTCAAGTACGTAGTCCAGATGCACTTTCCCAAGGAGCAAGCGACAAACAATACTGCAGAGTATGAAGGCTTGCTTGCCGGTCTTAGGATCGCAGCAGACCTTGGGATTAAGAAGCTCATTGTTAGGGGTGACTCGCAGCTTGTCGTCCGCCAAGTGAACAAGAATTATCAAAGTCCGTTGATGGAAGCCTACGTTGACGAAGTGAGAAAGCTAAAAGAGCACTTTGACGGCCTGCAGATGGAGCATGTCCCAAGAGCTCAGAACGACATTGCCGATGGCCTGTCAAAGTGCGCCGCACTTAAGTTACCTGTGGAACCAGGGATTTTTGTGCTCAAGATAACTCAGCTGTCCGTAACACCATCAACTGGACAGACCAAGAAGAGGAAGTTGATTTCTGGCGACTATTTTCCGGCAGAGCTTCCTGAAGCCACCGCCAAGAAGGTCCCCAAGATCAACACCAAGAGTGCTGAGGAGCAGTCTGCTCCGGCAAGCCCCAGGGTTTGTTCCGTTGAAGCAGACGCTCCCAACAAGTTTTGCTCCGGCAAGCTTGCCGGGGAACGTCAAGCTCCGGCAGAACCGCAGGCTCTTGCTGTAGAAGCGGATGTTCCCGCAGCAGCAGATATGCCTTTAGTCCTTGTCGTCGAGCCACAAGCTCCAACATGGGCACAGCAGATTGTCCGTTTCCTTCAGACAGGAGAACTTCCCGAAGAGCAAGAAGAAGCGGAAAGAGTAGCCCGGCAGTCAAGTATGTACCAGTTTGTCGACAGCATACTGTACAGAAGAAGACTCAACGGTGTGAAATTGAAGTGTATTCCCCGGGAAGATGGACAAAAGCTGTTGGCAGAGATACATGGAGGCATATGTGGTCACCACATTGGCGCAAGAGCACTTCTCGGCAAAGCATTCAGGCAGGGTTTCTTTTGGCCGACAGCCCTCCAGGATGCAACTGCACAAGTAACCAAGTGTGAAGCGTGCCGGTTTCATTCCAAGCAGATACACCAGCCAACTCAAGCTCTCCAAACGATCCCTTTATCCTGGCCATTATCGGTCTGGGGGCTCGATATCCTCGGCCCCTTTCCCCGAGCAGTCGGGGGCTTTGAGTACTTGTACGTTGCAATCGACAAGTTCACAAAGTGGCCGGAAGTGGAACCAGTGAGGAAGGTGACAGCACAGTCAGCAGTCAAGTTCTTCAGGTCGATTGTCTGCCGTTTCGGAATCCCTAACAGGATAATCACTGACAACAGTACACAATTTACGAGCCGCACCTTCATGCAGTACGTCCAAGATCTTTGCGCCAAGGTCTGCTTCGCTTCGGTTGCTCACCTGAGAAGCAACGGTCAAGGGGAGAGGGAAAATGCTGAAGTGCTGCGCGGGCTCAAGACCAGAACTTTTGACAGGCTGCACAAGTGCGGAAGAAACTGGATTGAGGAGCTGCCGGTGGTTCTTTGGTCGATCAGGACGACGCCAAATCGAGCCACTGGCCTGACACCTTTCGCTCTAGTCTATGGAGCAGAGGCAGTTCTTCCCACGGAACTCGTATACGGGTCGCCTCGAGTGCTCGCTTACGATGAGCTTGAGCAAGAGCAGCTGCGACAAGATGACGCGCTGCTCCTTGAGGAGGACCGTCTTCAGGCTGCTGTGCAAGCTGCTCGCTACCAGCAAGCTTTGCGCCGCTACCATAGCCGCAAAGTTAACGCCAGAAGTCTCGAGGAAGGCGGCCTTGTTCTTCGGCGCGTTCAGTCCGCCAAGAATTCCAACAAGTTGACGCCGAAGTGGGAAGGCCCTTACCGGGTGAAACGAGTCACTAGGCTTGGCGCTGTCTGCCTTGAGACCGAAGATGGCATTCCAGTGAGCAATTCCTGGAACATCGAGCATCTTCGCAAGTCTTACCCGTAGGGCGCGGTTGCCGGAACCTGTTCCGGCAACCACATTTTGTACAAGTCTTGTCGTTGTTGCATGTAATCCTTTGTACAAAGGCGGGCGCAGAACCCATGCATAAAGCTTATGTGCTCCGCACACCTTGTCGATTTCATGCTTTTTATTATTTGCATGTGTTATCTGACACTTTGTGCAGCACTTACCCCCGGTAAGCAACAACGAGCCATAAGGCTCCATATCTTTATTTTCTCCTCTTACTTTTTTCTCAAGGAAAGGAAGGTTCCCTCGCGCACAAGTTTGCCGGGGGGAAAGGAGAAGATACGGTATGGACTAGGCGTCGTTCAAGAAGGTTTCGCCTTGCCGGGAAGCAAACAACAGAAAAGATAAGTTGCCAAAGTTTGAGCAATCAGATTCCCTTTAAATTTTTAAGTTATTTTCCTTGAATGACCGTGCTTTGTATGGAAAACCTGTGCGCGGAGGAACCAACTCGTAGCTAGTTGCGCCCTTACTGTTTTTTTCGAGTCCGCTCAACAACTTAAGTGAGCTGCGACTAGCTGCGACAAGGTTTCTTGTCGGCTGTGGCACCGCCAGCAGGCTGCTGACGTTCTGCACTCAGCGCTCGCGGCAAAGGTGCCTGCGCCAGCAAGTTCCCTAAAAGCGTAGGGTAAAAACATACAAAGGAAGGAATCAAGTAAAGGAAATAACATTGCAATCATTGCATAGAATAAAGTTATATTACAAGATAAGCTTGTCACGGCTCTAACAAATTGTTCTCATGACATGACCAAAAGCGACAAGAAAAGAAGAAAATGGGTGGCCTAGTCTACGCGATCGCCCTCGACCCTCTTGATCCCGCTCACCCTGTCACAATGGGTGCGACAAGGGTCTTGAGCGCCTCCAGATCAGCATCCGGCGGCAAGGACCTGAGGACGTTGGTGAGGTTGAGGCCCGGATTGCGGAACGCCACCTTCATCAGCACCTTCTGAAGAGCTCCCGCGCAGATCTTGCGTGACTCGTCGGCAAGCTGCTTCGGGATCCCTTCCCGGAGTCGCCGGAGTGCCGTCGCCACGCCCTTGAAGAACGAAGTGAGCTTGGCGCTGGGTTGGAGGTTCTTGTCGGAGGAATACCCGAGATCCTCCATTCCCAGCTGCGCCAGCTCCTTGTCGATGTCGGCGGCAACATCCACGAGCCCCTCCGTTCAGTGTTCCACATTCTCCCGGAATGTGCTCTGGGCGGCGGTAGTGCTCGCCAGCAGCGCCTTGCCGGCCTTGAATTCCTCCTTCAGGGCCGTCTCTTGCTCCTTGCTGCTGTCCAATGTCTTGGTCAAAGTGTCCAGCTTCGACTCAAGATCCGCATTGGAATCCTTGGCGGCGTCAAGCTCCTTGCCCTTCTCGACAAGATGGGCCTACAGCTCCGAGTAGCTGTTGGCGTCCTTCTCTCGCTCAAGCTTGAGCGCGGCAAGCTCGTTGCCGCTTGCCTTGAGATCCGCCTCCAGCTGCGCCACCTTCGTCTCCAGCTCCTTCTTGGCGGCCTCGGCAGCTACGGCAGCGTCTTCTGCTTGCTTGAGGGCTCCGCCAACTGTTCTCTCGCGCGCGGCAAGCTCCTCCTCCTGGCTGTCGAGATCGACTTTCCGCTGCACCAGCTCGCCTTCTTGCACGGACAGCTTCTCAGCGGCAAGCCTTTGCTGCTCTTCGACTTCAGCTTTTTCGAGGAGGAAGGCCCTCTGCTCCTCGGCAAGCTGCTCCCGCTCCACTGCCAAGGACCGGAGAGCTTCTTGATTTTGACCCCAGAGCTCCTCCGCGCGCTTCTCAATATCGACTCCCGCCTTGGCGACAAGCGCTTCACGGGATTCTAGCTTGGCTTGCCGGGCGCGGTAGAGTGACACCAGCTTCCGCAGCAGCCACTCCTCCTCAGGCTTGCCGCTGCTGCTGCTTGGCGCGTCAACAAGCGCCAGCCCAACGGAGGCAAGCACTTCTCCGTCGAAGATCTCTCCCTCGACAGGGGCCCTGGAGCTTGACCCCCAAGGGAGGTTGATGAAGATGTCGTCGCCGGCCTTCAAGTAGACGCCAGGCTGGGGCTCTGTGGAGCCTGGTGCTGCGGCAGCGGCGGAGGGATTGGCGGTCGGTGCAGCGCCTGGCGCTCCTGCGGCCTCAGGGTCGTCAGTGCGATCGCCAGATCCCCCGCCTGCTTCTGCAGCGGCAGCCCTGGCGGCCTCTTCGCCGGCAGGCTCGTCAGCGCTGGCTGCTTCCTCGGAGGCAGCAGCGTCTTCGGCGGCAACCTCGCCCTCCATCGGCTGCGGATTAGATGGATCTGACAGCCGGAAAAAGGGGAGAAGATTCAAGCAAAAATCCAAGAAAGAAGAAGATCAAAAGAAGAAGAACCCAAGGGAAGTTTTGGAGCAAGGAGGTTACCTGTGTCAGGTTCTGCACTCGTGGTCTCCGCCGCCGGGGGGCCGCTGGTGCTGTCCCTTGCCGGAGACGTCTCCCTTGCCGGGGACCTCTCCCCTGCCGGAGGACTCTCCCTTGGCGCCTCGGGGGCGGCCTCTGGGCTCTCCTGGTGGGGCTGCTCTGCTCCTGCACAAGTCAACAAATAGATATCAGCAAAGCAAGAATCTTCGTGTGCACCCAACAGCGGAAAGCAAACAAGATACTTACGCTAGGGCTGCTCTGGAGATCAGTCGTTGGGTCCGGCAAGGTTGTCTCGGGTGCGTCCCCTGCTGACGCGATGGGTTCGTCCTCGATGACAATCACCGGGGCGTTGGCTCTCTTTGCTGCCCACTGGGCCAGAGTCCTGAAAAGGAACAGGTTCAGAGTAAAGCAAGTGAGATGCAAAGACAAAAACAGCAAGGATTGAAGAACTGCAAGTGCGACAAGAGGATCTTACTCTTCCTCTTCTTCCTCGTCGGAGCTGAACGCGGAGAAGTCAAAGTCTGGCTCGTGTCCGGCGCGGGAAGGTGGAGGAGTAGGTTCCCTTGGTCGCTTGGCGGGAGCTGAAGCGGTGGTCCGGGAAGACCCCGCTCCAGTTGCTGAAGCAGCGTGAGGCGCTCCCGTGGCAACAGTGCTTGCCACAGTAGAGCGTGTCGCGCGATGCGGTGACTGTCGGCTCGGCTGCCGCCTCGCTACATCCCCGGCCTTGTGAAGACGCCTTCTTGGTGGAGATGTAGGCTCTGCTTGCGGCGAGCTATCTGATGACGAAGAGGAAGAGGAGTTGATATCCAGTGAGCCGCTCGTATCCTCGGCGGGCTCGCTTGGCTCGGCGTCACGCCCAGCAAGATCTTTCTTGCCGGCAAGCTCCTCTTGCCGGGCAAGCTCTTTCTTGCCGGCAAGCTCCTCTCGCTCGACACGGTTTGCCGCCTCTGCTACCTCTACCTCCTCCAAAGTGAATCCGAACTCGCCCGCCGCTGCGGCTGCCGCCGCCTCTTCCAGCCTGGAGGCGATGCGCTTGAACTCCGCATCAGTGGTGTCGCGAGTGAGGCCATTCTTCTCGTCGGGACGGATCGGCACTTCTACCAAGTTGTCGAAGAATTCCTGCACGACCTCGTCTACAGGTTCTTGCCAAGTTGGCACAAGTCCATGCGAGTCGCATAGCGGCATCATTGCCCTGATGCGGTCAAGCGCAGAATTGTTGCACAGTGGAACGACGCCCTGCAGCAACCTAAATACTTCGGGATGATCTGGATCGTACTTAAAGAGCTCCTGAAGAATTGCGTTGAGCTCCAAAACAGTGAAGTTATAATTGAGGCCCGGGCGCAGCCTCATGATATCCGCCGTGTTCTTGAACTCCCAAGTGGGCCTCCTCCGTTCCTGTAGGGGGGCGATGCAGCGGCGAAGGAAGTCTGCGCCAACGGCGCCTACAGTGAGTCCGGCAAGCCTGAGGCGTTGGATCCTGGTGACGGAAATCCTCAGCCTGCTGTCTTCCGGGGCCACGTCACTCCAGTCGCTGCCGCGTGCTGCTGCTACTTGGCGCCGGGCGGTAAATGGCTGCGGGTTCTCCTCAACAATCCAGCACCAGTCCGCTCTCCACTCCTCCCACTTGCCGTGGAACTCGCCCTCCAGATACGAGTCTTTCTTGCCGGCCCTTGATATCCAGGCGATTCCGCCAGATAGAGGCTCTCCTCTCTCTACTCGAGGCATGAAGAAATGGCGGAAAAGAGCTACGTTTGGGTGGACTCCGACAAAGTTTTCGCAGAGGTGCGCGAAAACTGCCATGGTCAGGACGGTGTTGGGAGTGAAATCAAGGAGGCAGAGACCATAGGTGTCCATGATGTCGCAAAAGAATTCAGAGAAGGGCGGGCAAAGCCCGCAGTAGAAGAATACGACGAAGAAGGGATATTCGTTTGGAGCCATCTTATGAGCAGTGGCTGGGAGTACCTTGGTGCTCCGATGCGCTCGCGTCTCCGTCGACCAGAAGAGGTAGTAGTACTCCCTCAGCTCCTTCACGGCAAGCTTGGGGGGAAGATGGCCCGCTCCTTCCGCAGCGCCGCAAGCCGCTGCGCCTCGGTCGACTTCACGGCTTTCCCCTTATCGGCTTTCGGAGCCATGGCGGAAGTGGTGGATGAGGTCGACGGTGTTGGTGGTGGTGGTGGCGATGGGGGGGGGGGGGGCAGGGCGCTGCTCTCTTGCTGCTTTGGGAAGACGGAGGCGGGGCGGAGGCTTCTGAGATTGGAGAGGAAAGGGGGCGAGTGGGCGCACCACCCCTGCTTCCCCTTGCTTATAAAGGGGGAGGTGGCGGACGTTCCGCCTTTCCTAATAAAGAAACTACCCACGATCTCTCCCACGACGCCGCGTTCGACGCGTGCCATTCGGGGAGGGCGCGGTGGATGCGGAGTAAGATACGACATAACCTAGGCCGCGCGTGCCCGTGCCCTTTTTTGGGCCTGGCCAAACAGCGCTCGGCACCGTGTATGGCCCAGGCCCGGGGGCTCCAGTCGGTGTACTAAAGTAGGGGTACCTTAGTATCCCGAACTTGTGCACGGGTAGTTGCAGCGTCCCGCGGCAAGGCTTGTCGGGTGACCGCCAAGATCCTCCATGGTTCCTTTGGAGCCATTCAAGAACAAAGTATCCAAGACCCCGGCAAGAGGAGCTTGCCGGGAAGGAGACAAGACCTCGGCAAGAGGAGCTTGCCGGGAAGGCCAACCAAGGCATCTCAAGGAACTTGCCGCAAGGCACCACACGTCCCGGCAAGGCCCGGTGAGCGACAAGCTCCCGGACGCGACAAGACAACGACCGCGGCAAGGCACTTGCCGCGGCAAGCTTCCACTCTGTACCTGCGCTCTAGCACATCCACCAACGTGTCACTCTGGGACCCTCCCAGGCGTACGTGGCGGAAGGCTGTGCAGCCAGAGGTACACGGTGGCAAGCGGCGCTGGCCAGATTGCCATCGGGCAAGCAGAGGCGTCCCTGGCGGTCCCTTTCTGCACCGTCTAGGCGACACAGACATGCATTTAATGCCCTTGTCCCCTGCCGTCAGGGTTAGGTATGATAACACTGTAGTAGGCGGCGGTGCCAACCGCCATGCCTTTTCCATTTTTGCCCTCATCTATGTTGCCACCTGTCGGTGACCCCTTAGACATATAAAAGGAGGCCCATGTGCAACGTAGAGGGGGTCGGACAATCATTCTCACGCTCGGTCTGGCTAGCTGCTGGTGTGTACTGTAGCAATCAGCGCTCCCGAGCAAGAAACCAATACAACTACAAAGCAGGAGTAGGGTTTTACGCATCCGTGCGGCCCGAACCTGGGTCAACTAATCATGTTGCTCGTGCGCTTCGCCTCGATCTGCTCTTCGTGCTCTCTCCGCCCCCTGCCGAACCGAAAGGGGCTCGGTCTGCCGGTCCCCATAGGTGTCCATGGGATCAGCACCCCCGACACGAGGAGAGGAATAAAAGGAAGAGGAGAAGAAGAAAGGAATAGAGGAGAAGAAGAGAAAATTAGAATATATATGGGGGGTCTCTTTTCTCCTCTATTCCTTTCTTCTTCTCTTCTTTTTTTTCTTCTTTTTTTTCTTCGACACATGGGGGGGGGGTCGAGAACGTCGGACATTCATGAGAGAGGCGAGGAAGAAGGGGAAGAAGAGGGAGAAGAAGAGGAGAGGAAGAAGAGGAAGTCTTCTCCTCTATTCTTTCTTTTCTTCTTTTTTTTTCTTCTTCTTCCTCTTTATTTTATCGGGAACGAGGGTCGTCGAGGGTCGCTGAGCGGTAGAGGAGAAACCCTAAATAGAAAGTATCGTCGGTGTGAGATACATGTACCATCGGTGTCGGACACTACATCCACATCCCACAAGTGGCGCGGGCTTCGACGCCCACGTCACTTGTGGGACGTGGATGTAGTGTCCGACACCGACGGCCACATGTATCTCACACCCACGATACTTGCTATTTAGGGTTTCCTCTACCGAAAAGAAGAGGAGAAATAAATAAGAAGAAGAAAAAAGAAGAAAAAGAAGAGGAGAAGAAGAAAGGAATAGCAGAGAAGAAGAGAGATAGGTTTCCTAGTGTCAAAGTATTGAAGAAATCCATGCCTTCATCATTAGCCAGAAGTAACCAGGGCATGTCGGTACGAAGTTCTGCAAAATTGTTCTGGAATGGAGTCCCGGATAGAATAATCCGCCTTTTGGTACGAATTCAGCAAAGGCCTTCCAAATAGCGATATTCGGAAGGCTCTTTCTGAACTTTGTACCAAAAAGAGAATTATCCTATCTGGGACTCCGTTCCAGAACAACTTTGAAGAGCTTCGTACCATCATGCACATGTTACTTTCGCCTAATGATGAAGACATGGTTTTGTTGAATCCTTTGACACTAGGAAACCTCCCGACCCCTCGGCGATCCTCTCGAACATGAAAGGAAGAAGAGGATAAAAAAAGAAGAGGAAGAAGAAAAAAAAAGAGGAGAAGAAAGAATAGAGGAGTTCTTCTCCTCTATTCTTTCTTCTCCTCTTTTTTTCTTCTTCTTCCTCTTTTTTTTATCGGGAACGAGGGTCGTCGAGGGACACAGATTTAGTGTCATCGTTGTCGATATATACCCCCTCCCGATAGCTTACTATGATTAGGTAGCTAGTTCTACATTTGTCACTAATATATCCATCTGTCATGTTTGAATAATAATTGCCATGTTGTAAATATTTGTAGAAACTATGGACACCGCCCTAGACGAAGCAGCAAAAGAAGCGTTGTTGAGGGAGATAATCGCAGAAGGAAGTGATGCCGTCTCATACTTTCTCAACGAAACCAATGGTCTGGAAGGAGAGGGTGAACAAGCTGGCTACGGTGACCTTATGCCGGTGCAAGAAGAAGAACATGAGGATGGCTCCGGTGACCCAATGCTGGTGTAAGAAGGAGACCGTGATGACGGCTCCGGTGACCGAACCGAGTCCGGCCAGGTATATATATTAGTTAAGCCTATGCTGACTAGCTGATTGATGCATTCATTGTTTTGGTATGTACACATATTAATTAAGTCTTTGTTCTTTTTTCTAGCCCTCCGGATCAAGCACAACTTCGGTAAAGAGACGAGGCCCGAAGAAAAAGTTGAGCTCGAATGAAAAGCTTGAGATCACAACAATCGCGCCCGACGGCCAACCTATTGAACCCCTCCGGACAAAGAGCGCATTTGTTGCTCAATGCGGGGTTCTGGTTAGGGACAAGATCCCGATAAGCATCCAGCAATGGTTTAAGCCGGCTACAGAAGACCCTGTGGTGTCTTATGTGAATGATATGCAGAAAAATGATCTTTGGACTGAGCTAAAGTCAAATTTCACCCTACCGCCAGAGGATAATCCAGAGAACACAATTAAAGAGAAATTAATCAAGTCTTTTGCTCTGAAGAGGATGGCAGAACTATACAGGAGGTGGAAGAAAGAGCTGAATAATAAGTTTGTCGAAAATAATGAGACACCAGAATTCAAGGGCAGATATGAGAAGATCAGAGATCACTGGCCCGCATTTGTGGCCCACAAGACATCGGAAAAGAGTAAGAAGATGTCGGCGACAAACAAGCAAAATGCTGCGAAGAAGAAGCTTCACCATCGCACGGGGTCAGGTGGCTACCTCGTAGCCCGGCCTAAGTGGTCCACGATTGAGAATGATCTGGTTCTTAAAGGGATCGAACCAGAGACAAATAACTGGCCAGACTGTTGCCGGACTTGGTTCTTTGGGGCTGGCGGAACCTTGGACCCTGAAACAGGGAAGTGCATTTGGACGAACGAACAAATGGACATACCAATCAGTAAGCTTAAGCAGTATATCGAAGCAGCACAGGAAGGGACGTTCTTTCCAGACAGAGAGAACGATGAGCTCACAATGGCCCTCGGGAATCCTGAGCACCCTGGACGGACACGAGGCACGCCAGGCTCCGTTCCGTGGAAGGTTGGGTTTCCGGACGCAGGAGGTTACAAATCCCATGAGAGGAGGAAAAAAGTGCAGCAGACCCAAATGCAGGCGCTGCAAGCAAGGGTAGACGCGATAGAGGAACGAGAAGCAAATCGCAGCAAATGTACTGCCGAAGCGTCCCCCGAAGCTACCCCGCCATCTCAGCGCAGAAGCAGCGTGGCTTCCACTAAGCTGCTTCAGCCAGAGCATCGCTTGACGGCTCCTGCCAGCTATCCCGTGGATGCTATCACGGAGTCTCAAAATTGCCACCTTATGACGCCATGGATGAATTTGAAGGTCAAGGCGGCTGTTGGCTCTGTTTATCCTACTGAACCTGGTGCAACTTTTCACTGCCGTCCGATTCCAGAAGGATATGCTAGGGTGATGGTGGATGAGATAACGAAGGGATTTGAGGACCTCCAGCTTGATCACCCTACCGGTGAAGGGGAGACTCGGCTGGGGTCTGCTTTGAAGACTCCATGCCTATGGCGGAAGGAGCTCATCAACCTTCCGAACTGGACGCCTCCGCCTCCTCCTCCTCCTCCTCCGGCGAGTCAGGGCACTCCGCCTCCTCCACCGCCTCCTCCTCCGGCGAGTGACGATCAGGGCTCTCGGTCGGCTCCTTCTCCGGCACGTGGCGGCACTCCGCCTCCTTCTCCGCCTGCGCCGACGCGCCCGAGCAGCCAGCCTCCTCCTTCTCCGCCTCGTCAGCAAGGGCGGAAGAGACCTGCCACCGCTCTAGCAGCTCCGGCGCATCGTAGTTCTTCTCCTCCGCCTCTTAAGAAAGTAAAGAAGACAACCGCTTCGTCTGCTCGGTCGGCATCTAGCAGTACAACCAGAGGCGGTCGGACATACAGATTCGGTCCTTCTCTGAAGACTCCGGAGAAGTTACCATACGAGAGGACCCAGGAGGAGAACGCCGAGATCGCGCGAGAAGAAGTGAGGAAATTCTTTGAAGGGGTGAAAGCAAAGAAACATCCACCTCCCGAGGAGAAGGTAGATCGGGTGAAAGTGAAGCGCACTCTGGCTGCCGTGACAAAACCACCGAAGTCTGATCCACCGAAAGGAAACTATGACCGCATTATTGGAAAGGAATTTGCCGAAGCGGAGCGGTCGGGAAGTACTGTCAGTGATCAAAGGCTGAAAGAACGACGAGCTGGGAAACAAATTGCCCAGCTCGGCGAACAAGCGAAGCAATCGTGCCCCCCGCTCAAGGTGCCTAGCCACAACGTCGCTAATGATCCGAGGATGGTGCGAGTACGGGAAGCCTCTCGTCAAAGATGAAAGATCTCTATCAACGATGATGCGAATATTGCATGATTGGTACATGAAAATCTGCAAAGACTCTGGGGGAGGAGTACTTTGTATTTGAAAGTTAAAAAGGAGCATGACCTCGTTGGAATTGATCTGTTGCCTGTTCCATTTGAGGAGTTCTATCAGTTTTTCAATCAATTGGCCCTCGATAAAACAATGGTCGCCTGCTACTGTCTGTAAGTAGTACTACTTCTGTCATTAAGTTTCTCTATATAGCTTAGCTCTTTCATTGCATGTATTTATAATCATCCTCACTATATTATGCACATTGAAGATCGTCGAATTGAAGAAAAGACAAGTCGGTGATATTGGGTTCATTAACACATATCTCATAGATGCAACTCAGGTTAAATTTCATGCCGCAGAAACCGAGGTCAGCATGCTACAATAGTTGATAATAAATCAAAACAAAGATATAATACTCTTTCCTTACAACTTCAAGTGAGTGTTACTGTCTTGTGCGTATTCGGTTTCCCTTATATATTAGTCAAGGTTATAGTAATGTAATTGATGAGTTATGCATGTGTGTGTAGTTTCCACTATATTCTCCTACATATTAAGCTTGAGCAGGGACTAGTAACCGTCTTAGACTCAAGACGAAAAGATCCCAAGGACTATGCAGACATGACTCAAATACTTGAGAAGTAAGTTAAATCGATCATTATCCACCATATCAGCAACTTTGTTCATTTCCTGATATATCAAGTAATTGTTTTCTTTGTCCGGCAGGGTTTGGAGAAAATTCACCAGAAAAGCTCCGGGACTACCGAAGGAGCTGCAATTTAGACACCCGAAAGTAAGTACTAGCTATAGTAGCATTTTAAGCGCATCTACTAGTCATTCAATCGCTAGTTTCATCAATACCATTTGGCATTCTTGCTTATCGGTTTGATTAACCTCTATTTCTTGTAAAGTGGTTGTGGCAGGAACAAGGGAATGATTTTTGTGGATACTATGTTTGCGAGTCCATCCGCCACACGACATGTGAGCGGGGCTACACTGACGAACAATATGAAGTACGTAAATAACAACATTCACAATTTCATTTTATTACCATCATTTGTGTTGAGTTTCATTCATTCATATATATATGTATTGACTCCCTTCTTTAAATTAGATGTTTCGGAAGCGGGATGAACTCCTAGCACCAGCTCGCATGCGAGGAATTCAAGAGGAATTGGCGGCATTCTTTTTGACCATGTGATCCCTGAAGACGGAGAATTCTATGTTAAACCTGAGTCCGTATGATTATATTTGTAAGAGATAATTACTGTATATATGTAGCCGGTAGTGTCAGATAGATATACGAGAACTTGTTGTTCGACCAATCTCTAGGAGTAGGAGAGGTGGTCGATATCACTTCTCTCTGTATGCATATATGTTCATGAAGATCTTCTGTTTCCTTCGTTTGCTTACTAGCTAGCCAGCGTGTCTAGTCCTCTCTATACGTATGTATAGTACGTAGCGTCGACCAAGCACGGACATAAGAGAGGACACTTCTCTCTATTCATTATAGCTAGCTAACACAATATATGAGACACCTAAATTAACCCCCCAAAACCCCCAACCCCCCCCCCCCCCTTCAAAAAAAGCTAAAACCCCAGCCACAGAAATGCTGACGCGTGGATGCCTATTGGTCCCGGTTGGTGCCACCAACCGGGACCAAAGGGTCTCCTGTCTGGGCTCTGCGCACTACCCATGTGGAGGGCCTTTAGTCCCGGTTCTAGATTGAACCAGGACTAAAGGGGGGAAGTATTAGTATCGACACTTTAGTCCCGGTTCAGGAACCGGGACTAAAGGCCCTTACGAACCGGGACTATAGGCCTTGTTTCTACCAGTGTCAATAGGCTAGTTCAAATAATTTTACACTAGAGTTTAACTAGCACTATAGGCTAGTTCAAATAATTTTACACTACAGTTGAACTAGCTCTACAAGCTAGTTCAAATAATTTTACACTATAGTTGTACCAGCTCTACAAGCTAGTTTAAACAATTTTACACTAGAGTTGAACTAGCTCTATAGGCTAGTTCAAATAACTTTACACTGGATTTGAACTAGCTCTACAAGCTACGTCAAATAATTTAACACTAGAGTTGAACTAACTCTATAACCTAGTACAAATAATTTTACACTAGAGTTGAGCTAGCTCTATAACCTAGTACAAATAATTTTACACAAGAGTTGAACTAGCTCTATGACCTAGTACAAATTATTTTATACTAGAGTTTAACAAGCTCTATAACCTAGTACAAATAATTTTACACTAGAGTTGAACTAGCTCTATGACCTAGTACAAATAATTTTATACTAGATTTTAACAAGCTCTATAACCTAGTACAAATAATTTTACACTAGAGTTGAACTAGCTCTATGACCTAGTATAAATAATTTTACACTAGAGTTGAACTAGCTCTACAGTCTAGTTGAAATAGTTTTACACTAGAGTTGAACTAGCTTTATAACCTAGTAAAAATAATTCTACACTAGAGTTGAACTAGATCTATAACCTAGTACAAATAATTTTACACTAGAGTTGAACTAGCTCTACGACCTAGTACACATAATTTTATACTTGAGTTGTACTAGCTCCTTAACCTAGTACAAATAATTCTACACTAGGGTTGAACTAGCTCTATTACCTAGTACAAATAATTTTACACTATAGTTGAACTAGCTGTATAAGCTAGTTCAAATAATTTTACATTAGAGTTGAACTAGCTCTATAGGCTAGTTCAAATAATTTTACACTAGAGTTGAACTAGCTCTACAAGCTTGTTCAAATAATTTAACACTAGAGTTGAACTAGCTCTACAAGCTAGTTCAAATAATTTTACACTAGAGTTGTACTGGCTCTACAAGCTAGTTTAAATAATTTTACACTAGAGTTGAACTAGCTCTATATGCTAGTTCAAATAACTTTACACTAGATTTAAACTAGCTCTACAAGCTAGGTCAAATTATTTTACACTAGAGTTGAACTAGCTCTATAACCTAGTACAAATAATTTTACACTATAGTTAAACTAGCTCTATAACCTAGTACAAATAATTTTAAAGTAGAGTTAAACTAGCTCTACAAGCCAGTTCAAATAATTTTACACTATAGTTAAACTAGCTCTATAACCTAGTACAAATAATTTTACACTAGAGTTGAACAAGCTCTATAGTCTAGTGAAATAGTTTTACACTAGAGTTCAACTAGCTCTATAACCTAGTAAAAATAATTTTACACTAGACATGAACTAGCTCTATAACCTAGTACAAATAATTTTACACTAGAGTTGAACTAGCTCTATGACCTAGTACACATAATTTTATACTTCAGTTGTACTAGCTCTATAACCTAGTACAAATAATTTTACACTAGAGTTGAACTAGCTCTATAACCTAGTACAAATAATTTTACACTAGAGTTAAACTAGCTCTATAGGCTAGTTCAAATAATTTTACACTAGAGTTTAACTAGCTCTATAGGGTAGTTCAAATAATTTTACACTACAGTTGAACTAGCTCTACAAGCTAGTTCAAATAATTTTACACTAGAGTTGTACCAGCTCTACAAGCTAGTTTAAATAGTTTTACACTAGAATTGAACTAGCTCTGTAGGCTAGTTTCAAATAACTTTACACTGGATTTGAACTAGCTCTACAAGGTAGGTCAAATAATTTTACACTAGAGTTGAACTAACTCTATAACCTAGTGCAAACAATTTTACACTAGAGTTGAGCTAGCTCTATAACCTAGTACAAATAATTTTACACTAGAGTTGAACTAGCTCTATGACCTAGTGCAAATAATTTTACACTAGACTTGAACTAGCTCTAGAGTCTAGTTGAAATAGTTTTACACTAGAGTTGAACTAGCTTTATAACCTAGTAAAAATAATTTTACACTAGAGTTGAACTAGGTCTACGACCTAGTACACATAATTTTACACTAGAGTTGAACTAGCTCTACGACCTAGTACACATAATTTTATACTTGAGTTGTACTAGCTCTATAACCTAGTACAAATAATTTTACACTAGAGTTGAACTAGCTCTATGACCTAGTACAAATAATTTTACACTAGAGTTGATCTAGCTGTATAGGCTAGTTAAAATAATATTACACTAGAGTTGAACTAGCTCTATAGGATAGTTCAAATACTTTTACTCTAGAGTTGAACTAGCTCTGCAAGCTAGTTAAAATAATTTTACAGTAGAGTTGAACTAGCTCTACAAGCTAGTTCAAATAATTTTACACTAGAGTTGTACCAACTCTACAAGCTAGTTTAAATAATTTTACACTAGAGTTGAACTAGCTCTATAGGCTAGTTCAAATAACTTTACACTGGATTTGAACTAGCTCTATAAGCTAGGTCAGATAATTTTA
Organism: Triticum monococcum; assembly: GCA_034509565.1. NCBI lineage: Eukaryota > Viridiplantae > Streptophyta > Magnoliopsida > Poales > Poaceae > Triticum > Triticum monococcum. The sequence continues at coordinate 632,432,554 of CM067843.1, forward strand.
CCCTAGAGTTGAACTAACTCTATAACCTAGTACAAATAATTTTACAATAGAGTTGAACTAGCTCTATGACCTAGTACAAATAATTTTATACTAGGGTTGAACTAGCTCTATAACCTAGTACAAATAATTTTATAGTAGAGCTGAACTACCTCTGTGACCTAGCACAAATAATTTTACACTAGATTTGAACTAGCTCTATAGGCTAGTTCAAATAATTGTACACTAGAGTTGAAGTAGCTCTATAGGATAGTTCAAATAATTTTACACTAGAGTTGAACTAGCTCTATAACCTAGTACAAATAATTTTACACTAGATTTAAACTACCTCTACAAGCTAGGTCAAATAATTTTACACTAGAGTTGAACTAGCTCTATAACCTAGTACGAATAATTTTACACTATAGTTAAACTAGCTCTATAACCTAGTACAAATAATTTTAAAGTAGAGTTAAACTAGCTCTACAAGCTAGTTCAAATAATTTTACACTATAGTTAAACTAGCTCTATAAGCTAGTACAATTAATTTTAGACTAGAGTTGAACTAGCTCTATAGTCTAGTGAAATAGTTTTACACTAGAGTTGAACTAGCTCTATAACCTAGTAAAAATAATTTTACACTAGAGTTGAACTAGCTCTATAACCTAGTACAAATAATTTTACACTAGAGTTGAACTAGCTCTATGACCTAGTACACATAATTTTATACTTCAGTTGTACTAGCTCTATAACCTAGTACAAATAATTTTACACTAGAGTTGAACTAGCTCTATGACCTAGTACAAATAATTTTACACTAGAGTTAAACTAGCTCTATAGGCTAGTTCAAATAATTTTACACTAGAGTTTAACTAGCTCTATAGGATAGTTCAAATAATTTTACACTACAGTTGAACTAGCTCTACAAGCTAGTTCAAATAATTTTACAGTAGAGTTGTACCAGCTCTACAAGCTAGTTTAAATAATTTTACACTAGAATTGAACTAGCTCTATAGGCTAGTTTCAAATAACTTTACACTGGATTTGAACTAGCTCTACAAGGTTGGTCAAATAACTTTACACTAGAGTTGAACTAACTCTATAACCTAGTACAAATAATTTTACACTAGAGTTGAGCTAGGTCTATAACCTAGTACAAATAATTTTACACTTGAGTTGAACTAGCTCTATGACCTAGTGCAAATAATTTTACACTAGACTTGAACTAGCTCTAGAGTCTTGTTGAAATAGTTTTACACTAGAGTTGAACTAGCTTTATAACCTAGTAAAAATAATTTTACACTAGAGTTGGACTAGGTCTATGACCTAGTACACATAATTTTACACTAGAGTTGAACTAGCTCTACGACATAGTACACATAATTTTATACTTGAGTTGTACTAGCTCTATAACCTAGTACAAATAATTTTACACTAGAGTTGAACTAGCTCTATGACCTAGTACAAATAATTTTACACTAGAGTTGAACTAGCTGTATAGGCTAGTTAAAATAATTTTACTCTAGAGTTGAACTAGCTCTATAGGCTAGTTCAAATAATTTTACACTAGAGTTGAACTAGCTCTACAAGCTTGTTCAAATAATTTAACACCAGAGTTGAACTAGCTCTACAAGCTAGTTCAAATAATTTTACACTAGAGTTGTACTGGCTCTACAAGCTAGTTTAAATAATTTTACACTAGAGTTGAACTAGCTCTATATGCTAGTTCAAATAACTTTACACTAGATTTAAACTAGCTCTACAAGCTAGGTCAAATTATTTTACACTAGAGTTGAACTAGCTCTATAACCTAGTACAAATAATTTTACACTATAGTTAAACTAGCTCTATAACCTAGTACAAATAATTTTAAAGTAGAGTTAAACTAGCTCTACAAGCCAGTTCAAATAATTTTACACTATAGTTAAACTAGCTCTATAACCTAGTACAAATAATTTTACACTAGAGTTGAACAAGCTCTATAGTCTAGTGAAATAGTTTTACACTAGAGTTCAACTAGCTCTATAACCTAGTAAAAATAATTTTACACTAGACATGAACTAGCTCTATAACCTAGTACAAATAATTTTACACTAGAGTTGAACTAGCTCTATGACCTAGTACACATAATTTTATACTTCAGTTGTACTAGCTCTATAACCTAGTACAAATAATTTTACACTAGAGTTGAACTAGCTCTATGACCTAGTACAAATAATTTTACACTAGAGTTAAACTAGCTCTATAGGCTAGTTCAAATAATTTTACACTAGAGTTTAACTAGCTCTATAGGGTAGTTCAAATAATTTTACACTACAGTTGAACTAGCTCTACAAGCTAGTTCAAATAATTTTACACTAGAGTTGTACCAGCTCTACAAGCTAGTTTAAATAGTTTTACACTAGAATTGAACTAGCTCTGTAGGCTAGTTTCAAATAACTTTACACTGGATTTGAACTAGCTCTACAAGGTAGGTCAAATAATTTTACACTAGAGTTGAACTAACTCTATAACCTAGTGCAAACAATTTTACACTAGAGTTGAGCTAGCTCTATAACCTAGTACAAATAATTTTACACTAGAGTTGAACTAGCTCTATGACCTAGTGCAAATAATTTTACACTAGACTTGAACTAGCTCTAGAGTCTAGTTGAAATAGTTTTACACTAGAGTTGAACTAGCTTTATAACCTAGTAAAAATAATTTTACACTAGAGTTGAACTAGGTCTACGACCTAGTACACATAATTTTACACTAGAGTTGAACTAGCTCTACGACCTAGTACACATAATTTTATACTTGAGTTGTACTAGCTCTATAACCTAGTACAAATAATTTTACACTAGAGTTGAACTAGCTCTATGACCTAGTACAAATAATTTTACACTAGAGTCGATCTAGCTGTATAGGCTAGTTAAAATAATATTACACTAGAGTTGAACTAGCTCTATAGGCTAGTTCAAATAATTTTACACTAGAGTTGAACTAGCTCTGCAAACTAGTTAAAATAATTTTACAGTAGAGTTGAACTAGCTCTACAAGCTAGTTCAAATAATTTTACACTAGAGTTGTACCAACTCTACAAGCTAGTTTAAATAATTTTACACTAGAGTTGAACTAGCTCTATAGGCTAGTTCAAATAACTTTACACTGGATTTGAACTAGCTCTATAAGCTAGGTCAGATAATTTTACCCTAGAGTTGAACCAACTCTATAACCTAGTACAAATAATTTTATAATAGAGTTGAACTAGCTCTATGACCTAGTACAAATAATTTTATACTAGGGTTGAACTAGCTCTATAACCTAGTACAAATAATTTTATAGTAGAGCTGAACTACCTCTGTGACCTAGCACAAATAATTTTACACTAGATTTGAACTAGCTCTATAGGCTAGTTCAAATAATTGTACACTAGAGTTGAAGTAGCTCTATAGGATAGTTCAAATAATTTTACACTAGAGTTGAACTAGCTCTATAACCTAGTACAAATAATTTTACACTAGATTTAAACTACCTCTACAAGCTAGGTCAAATAATTTTACACTAGAGTTGAACTAGCTCTATAACCTAGTACGAATAATTTTACACTATAGTTAAACTAGCTCTATAACCTAGTACAAATAATTTTAAAGTAGAGTTAAACTAGCTCTACAAGCTAGTTCAAATAATTTTACACTATAGTTAAACTAGCTCTATAAGCTAGTACAATTAATTTTAGACTAGAGTTGAACTAGCTCTATAGTCTAGTGAAATAGTTTTACACTAGAGTTGAACTAGCTCTATAACCTAGTAAAAATAATTTTACACTAGAGTTGAACTAGCTCTATAACCTAGTACAAATAATTTTACACTAGAGTTGAACTAGCTCTATGACCTAGTACACACAATTTTATACTTCAGTTGTACTAGCTCTATAACCTAGTACAAATAATTTTACACTAGAGTTGAACTAGCTCTATGACCTAGTACAAATAATTTTACACTAGAGTTAAACTAGCTCTATAGGCTAGTTCAAATAATTTTACACTAGAGTTTAACTAGCTCTATAGGATAGTTCAAATAATTTTACACTACAGTTGAACTAGCTCTACAAGCTAGTTCAAATAATTTTACAGTAGAGTTGTACCAGCTCTACAAGCTAGTTTAAATAATTTTACACTAGAATTGAACTAGCTCTATAGGCTAGTTTCAAATAACTTTACACTGGATTTGAACTAGCTCTACAAGGTTGGTCAAATAACTTTACACTAGAGTTGAACTAACTCTATAACCTAGTACAAATAATTTTACACTAGAGTTGAGCTAGGTCTATAACCTAGTACAAATAATTTTACACTTGAGTTGAACTAGCTCTATGACCTAGTGCAAATAATTTTACACTAGACTTGAACTAGCTCTAGAGTCTTGTTGAAATAGTTTTACACTAGAGTTGAACTAGCTTTATAACCTAGTAAAAATAATTTTACACTAGAGTTGGACTAGGTCTATGACCTAGTACACATAATTTTACACTAGAGTTGAACTAGCTCTACGACATAGTACACATAATTTTATACTTGAGTTGTACTAGCTCTATAACCTAGTACAAATAATTTTACACTAGAGTTGAACTAGCTCTATGACCTAGTACAAATAATTTTACACTAGAGTTGAACTAGCTGTATAGGCTAGTTAAAATAATTTTACTCTAGAGTTGAACTAGCTCTATAGGCTAGTTCAAATAATTTTACACTAGAGTTGAACTAGCTCTGCAAGCTAGTTAAAATAATTTTACACTAGAGTTGAACTAGCTCTACAAGCTAGTTCAAATAATTTTACACTAGAGTTGTACCAGCTCTACAAGCTAGTTTAAATAATTTTACACTAGAGTTGAACTAGCTCTATATGCTAGTTCAAATAATTTTACACTAGAGTTGAACTAGCTCTATAACCTAGTATAAATAATTTTACACTAGAGTTAAACTAGCTCTATAACCTAGTACAAATAATTTTACACTAGAGTTGAACTAGCTCTATGACCTAGTACAAATAATTTTATACTAGGGTTGAACTAGCTCTATAACCTAGTACAAATAATTTTATACTAGAGCTGAACTAGCTCTGTGACCTAGTACAAATAATTTTACACTAGAGTTGAACTAGCTCTATAGGCTAGTTCAAATAATTGTACACTAGAGTTGAAGTAGCTCTATAGGATAGTTCAAATAATTTTACACTAGAGTTGAACTAGCTCTATAACCTAGTACAAATAATTTTACACTAGAGTTGAACTAGCTCTACAAGCTAGTTCAAATAAGTTTACACTAAAGTTTAACTAGCTCTACAGGCTAGTTCAAATAATTTTACTCTAATCTTGAACTACCTCTACAAGTTAGTTTAAATAATTTTACACTAGATTTGAACTAGCTCTGTAACCTAGTACAAATAATTTTACTATAGAGTTAAACTAGCTCTACAAGCTAGTTCAAATAATTTCACACTAGAGTTGAACTAGCTCTATGACCTAGTACACATAATTTTATACTTCAGTTGTACTAGCTCTATAACCTAGTACAAATAATTTTACACTAGAGTTGAACTAGCTCTATGACCTAGTACAAATAATTTTACACTAGAGTTAAACTAGCTCTATAGGCTAGTTCAAATAATTTTACACTAGAGTTTAACTAGCTCTATAGGCTAGTTCAAATAATTTTACACTACAGTTGAACTAGCTCTACAAGCTAGTTCAAATAATTTTACACTAGAGTTGTACCAGCTCTACAAGCTAGTTTAAATAATTTTACACTAGAATTGAACTAGCTCTATAGGCTAGTTTCAAATAACTTTACACTGGATTTGAACTAGCTCTACAAGGTTGGTCAAATAATTTTACACTAGAGTTTAACTAGCACTATAGGCTAGTTCAAATAATTTTACACTACAGTTGAACTAGCTCTACAAGCTAGTTCAAATAATTTTACACTATAGTTGTACCAGCTCTACAAGCTAGTTTAAACAATTTTACACTAGAGTTGAACTAGCTCTATAGGCTAGTTCAAATAATTGTACACTAGAGTTGAAGTAGCTCTATAGGATAGTTCAAATAATTTTACACTAGAGTTGAACTAGCTCTATAACCTAGTACAAATAATTTTACACTAGAGTTGAACTAGCTCTACAAGCTAGTTCAAATAAGTTTACACTAAAGTTTAACTAGCTCTACAGGCTAGTTCAAATAATTTTACTCTAATCTTGAACTACCTCTACAAGTTAGTTTAAATAATTTTACACTAGATTTGAACTAGCTCTGTAACCTAGTACAAATAATTTTACACTAGATTTAAACTACCTCTACAAGCTAGGTCAAATAATTTTACACTAGAGTTGAACTAGCTCTATAACCTAGTACGAATAATTTTACACTATAGTTAAACTAGCTCTATAACCTAGTACAAATAATTTTAAAGTAGAGTTAAACTAGCTCTACAAGCTAGTTCAAATAATTTTACACTATAGTTAAACTAGCTCTATAAGCTAGTACAATTAATTTTAGACTAGAGTTGAACTAGCTCTATAGTCTAGTGAAATAGTTTTACACTAGAGTTGAACTAGCTCTATAACCTAGTAAAAATAATTTTACACTAGAGTTGAACTAGCTCTATAACCTAGTACAAATAATTTTACACTAGAGTTGAACTAGCTCTATGACCTAGTACACATAATTTTATACTTCAGTTGTACTAGCTCTATAACCTAGTACAAATAATTTTACACTAGAGTTGAACTAGCTCTATGACCTAGTACAAATAATTTTACACTAGAGTTAAACTAGCTCTATAGGCTAGTTCAAATAATTTTACACTAGAGTTTAACTAGCTCTATAGGATAGTTCAAATAATTTTACACTACAGTTGAACTAGCTCTACAAGCTAGTTCAAATAATTTTACAGTAGAGTTGTACCAGCTCTACAAGCTAGTTTAAATAATTTTACACTAGAATTGAACTAGCTCTATAGGCTAGTTTCAAATAACTTTACACTGGATTTGAACTAGCTCTACAAGGTTGGTCAAATAACTTTACACTAGAGTTGAACTAACTCTATAACCTAGTACAAATAATTTTACACTAGAGTTGAGCTAGGTCTATAACCTAGTACAAATAATTTTACACTTGAGTTGAACTAGCTCTATGACCTAGTGCAAATAATTTTACACTAGACTTGAACTAGCTCTAGAGTCTTGTTGAAATAGTTTTACACTAGAGTTGAACTAGCTTTATAACCTAGTAAAAATAATTTTACACTAGAGTTGGACTAGGTCTATGACCTAGTACACATAATTTTACACTAGAGTTGAACTAGCTCTACGACATAGTACACATAATTTTATACTTGAGTTGTACTAGCTCTATAACCTAGTACAAATAATTTTACACTAGAGTTGAACTAGCTCTATGACCTAGTACAAATAATTTTACACTAGAGTTGAACTAGCTGTATAGGCTAGTTAAAATAATTTTACTCTAGAGTTGAACTAGCTCTATAGGGTAGTTCAAATAATTTTACACTAGAGTTGAACTAGCTCTGCAAGCTAGTTAAAATAATTTTACACTAGAGTTGAACTAGCTCTACAAGCTAGTTCAAATAATTTTACACTAGAGTTGTACCAGCTCTACAAGCTAGTTTAAATAATTTTACACTAGAGTTGAACTAGCTCTATATGCTAGTTCAAATAATTTTACACTAGAGTTGAACTAGCTCTATAACCTAGTATAAATAATTTTACACTAGAGTTAAACTAGCTCTATAACCTAGTACAAATAATTTTACACTAGAGTTGAACTAGCTCTATGACCTAGTACAAATAATTTTATACTAGGGTTGAACTAGCTCTATAACCTAGTACAAATAATTTTATACTAGAGCTGAACTAGCTCTGTGACCTAGTACAAATAATTTTACACTAGAGTTGAACTAGCTCTATAGGCTAGTTCAAATAATTGTACACTAGAGTTGAAGTAGCTCTATAGGATAGTTCAAATAATTTTACACTAGAGTTGAACTAGCTCTATAACCTAGTACAAATAATTTTACACTAGAGTTGAACTAGCTCTACAAGCTAGTTCAAATAAGTTTACACTAAAGTTTAACTAGCTCTACAGGCTAGTTCAAATAATTTTACTCTAATCTTGAACTACCTCTACAAGTTAGTTTAAATAATTTTACACTAGATTTGAACTAGCTCTGTAACCTAGTACAAATAATTTTACTATAGAGTTAAACTAGCTCTACAAGCTAGTTCAAATAATTTCACACTAGAGTTGAACTAGCTCTATGACCTAGTACACATAATTTTATACTTCAGTTGTACTAGCTCTATAACCTAGTACAAATAATTTTACACTAGAGTTGAACTAGCTCTATGACCTAGTACAAATAATTTTACACTAGAGTTAAACTAGCTCTATAGGCTAGTTCAAATAATTTTACACTAGAGTTTAACTAGCTCTATAGGCTAGTTCAAATAATTTTACACTACAGTTGAACTAGCTCTACAAGCTAGTTCAAATAATTTTACACTAGAGTTGTACCAGCTCTACAAGCTAGTTTAAATAATTTTACACTAGAATTGAACTAGCTCTATAGGCTAGTTTCAAATAACTTTACACTGGATTTGAACTAGCTCTACAAGGTTGGTCAAATAATTTTACACTAGAGTTTAACTAGCACTATAGGCTAGTTCAAATAATTTTACACTACAGTTGAACTAGCTCTACAAGCTAGTTCAAATAATTTTACACTATAGTTGTACCAGCTCTACAAGCTAGTTTAAACAATTTTACACTAGAGTTGAACTAGCTCTATAGGCTAGTTCAAATAATTGTACACTAGAGTTGAAGTAGCTCTATAGGATAGTTCAAATAATTTTACACTAGAGTTGAACTAGCTCTATAACCTAGTACAAATAATTTTACACTAGAGTTGAACTAGCTCTACAAGCTAGTTCAAATAAGTTTACACTAAAGTTTAACTAGCTCTACAGGCTAGTTCAAATAATTTTACTCTAATCTTGAACTACCTCTACAAGTTAGTTTAAATAATTTTACACTAGATTTGAACTAGCTCTGTAACCTAGTACAAATAATTTTACTATAGAGTTAAACTAGCTCTACAAGCTAGTTCAAATAATTTTACACTAGAGTTGAACTAGCTCTATAGTCTAGTTGAAATAGTTTTACACTATAGTTGAACTAGCTCTATAACCTAGTACAAATAATTTTACAGTATAGTTAACTAGCTCTATAACCTAGTAAAAATAATTTTACACTAGAGTTGAACTAGCTCGATAGTCTAGTTGAAATAGTTTTACACTAGAGTTGAACTAGCTCTATAACCTAGTAAAAATAATTTTACACCAGAGTTGAACTAGCTCTATAACCTAGTACAAATAATTTTACACTAGAGTTGAACTAGCTCTATGACCTAGTACAAATAATTTTACACTAGAGTTAAACTTGCTCTATAGGCTAGTTCAAATAATTTTACACTAGAGTTTAACTAGCTCTATAGGCTAGTTCAAATAATTTTACACTACAGTTGAACTAGATCTACAAGCTAGTTCAAATAATTTTACACTAGAGTTGTACCAGCTCTACAAGCTAGTTTAAATAATTTTACACTAGAGTTGAACTAACTCTATAGGCTAGTTCAAATAATTTTACACTGGATTTGAACTAGCTCTACAAGCTAGGTCAAATAATTTTACACTAGAGTTGAACTAACTCTATAACCTAGTACAAATAATTTTACACTGGAGTTGAGCTAGCTCTATAACCTAGTACAAATAATTTTACACTAGAGTTGAACTAGCTCTATGACCTAGTACAAATAATATTATACTGGATGTCGGGAACTAATCCACGAGCACCTATGGGACCGGCGGACCGAGCCCCTTTCGGTTCGGCGGGGGGGGGGGGGGGGGGGGCGGAGATCGCACGAAGAGCAGATCGAGGCGAAACACACGAGCAGTTTACCCAGGTTCGGGCCGCACGGATGCGTAAGACCCTACTCCTGCTTTGTGGTTTGTATTGAGTTCTTGCTCGGGAGCGCTGAGTGCTACAGTGCACACCAGTAGCTAACGAGACTGAGCGTGAGTGTCCTGTCTTTTTCCTCTCCCTCCTCCCTTTCTACGTTGCGCATGGGCCTCCTTTTATATGCTCAAGGGGTCACCGACAGGTGGCAACGTAGACAAGGGTAAAAATGGAAAGGTGTTGCGGTTGGTACAGCTACCTGCTACAGTGTATCATACCTAACACTGATGGCAGGGGACAAGGGCATTAAATGCCCGTCTGCGTCGCCCAAATAGTGCAAAAGGGACCGTCAGGGACGCCACCGCTCGCGATGATGGCAATCTTGTCAGCGCCGCTTGCCACCGCGCACCGCTGGCTGCACAGCCTCCCGCCATGTACGCCTGGAAGGGTCCCACAGCGACACGTTGGTGGATGTGCTAGAGCGTGGGTACAGAGTGGTGCCTTGCCGCGGTCGTTGTCTTGTTGCGTCCGGGAGCTTGTCGCTCACCGGGCCTTGCCGGGACGCGTGGCGCGTCGTGGCAAGTTCCTTGAGATGCCTTGGTTGGCCTTCCCGGCAAGCTCCTCTTGCCGGGGTCTTGTCTCCTTGGCTTGGATACTTTGTTCTTGAATGGCTCCAAAGGAACCACGGAGGACCTTGGCGGTCACCCGGCAAGCCTTGCCGCAGGATGCTGCGACTGCCCGTGCACAAGGTCGGGATACTAGGGTACCCCTACTCTAGTACACCGACAGGAGCCCCCGGGCCTGGGCCATACACGGTGCCGAGCGCTGTTGGGCCAGGCCCAAAACAGGGCATGGGCACGCGCGGCCTGGGTTACGCCGTATCTCTCCCCGTATCCACCGCGCCCTCCCCGAACGGCACGTATTAAATGCGGCGTCGTGGGAGAGATCGTTGGTGGTTTATTTATTCGGAAAGGCGGAACGTCCGCCCCCTCCCTCTTTATAAGCAGGGGAAACAGGGGTAGTTTGCCCATTCGCCGGTTGCTACTCCAATCTCGGAAACCTCCACCGCTCCCCCATCTTCCCAAAGCTGAAAGAGAGCAGCGCCCTGCCCCCCATCGCCACCAGCACCACCAACGCCGTCGACCTCCTCCACCACTTCCGCCATGGCTCCGAAAGCCGACAAGGGGAAGGTTGGGAAGTCGACCGAGCCGCAGCGGCTTGCGGCGCTGCGAAAGGAGCGGGCAATCCCCCCCCCCAAGCTCGCCGCGAGGGAGCTGAGGGAGTATTACTACCTCTTCTGGTTGACGGAGACGCGAGCGCATCCGCACACGAAGGTACTTCCAGCCGTCGCTTGGAAAATGGCTCCAAATGGATATCCTTTCTTCGCGTTGTTCTTCTACTGCGGGCTTTGCCCGCTTTTCTCTGAGTTTTTCTGCGATATTATGAACACCTACGGGTTCCACCTCCTTGACTTCACCCCCAATGCTATTCTGACCATGGCAGTTTTCGCACATCTTTGTGAAAACTTTGTCGGAGTCTATCCAAATGTAGCCCTTTTTCGCCACTTCTTTATGCTCCGAGTAGAGAAAGGAGAGCCTTTATCCGGCGGAATCGCCTAGATCTCGAGGGCCGGCAAGAAGGACGCTTATCTGGAGGGAGAGTTCCGCGGCAAGTGGGAGGAATGGAGAGCAGACTGGTGTTGGATTGTCGAGGAGAACCCGCAGTCGTTTACCGCCCGGCGCCAAGCCCCAGTAGCACGCGGCAGCGATTGGAGCAACGTGGCCCCGGAAGACGATAGGCTGAAGATTGCCGTCACCCGGATCCAACGCCTCAGGCTTGCCGGCCTCACTGTAGGCACTGTTGGTGCAGATTTTCTTCGCCGCCGCATCGCCCCCCTGCAGGAACGGAGGAGACCCGCCTGGGAATTCAAGAATGCGGCGGATATCATGAGGCTGCGTCCGGACCTCAACTTCAACTTCACTGTTCTGGAGCTTAACGTAATGCTCCAGGAGCTGTTCAAGTACGACCCTCAACATCCCGAAGTGTTTAGGTTGCTGAAGGGTGTCTTTCCGCTGTGCAACAACTCCGCGCTCGACCGCATCCGTGCAATGATGCCACTATGTGATTCGCATGGAATTGTCCCAACTTGGCAAGAGCCTGCAGACGACGTCGTGTAGGAGTTCTTTGACGTCTTGGTAGAAGTGCCGGTCCGCTCTGACGGAAAGAAAAGCCTCACTCGCGACACCACCGATGCGGAGATGAAACGCATCGCCACCAGGCTGGAAGAGGCGGCGGCAGCCGCAGCCGCGGGCGAGTTTGGATTCACCATGGAGGAGGCAGAGGCAGCAGAGGCGGCAAGCCGTACCGAGCGAGAGGAGCTTGCCGGCGAGGAAGAGCTTGCCGGGCATGACGTCGAGTCGAGCGAGCCCGCCGAGGATACGAGCGGCTCGTTGGAGATCAACTCCTGTTCCTCCTCATCCTCGGACAACTCGCCGCAAGCAGAGCCTCCAGCTCCACCAAGAAGGCGTCTCCGCAAGGCCGGGGATGTAGCGGGGCGGCGGACGAGTTGACAGTCACCGCGCCGTGTGACACGCTCCACCGCGGCAAGCACTGTTGCCGCGGGAGCACCTCACGCTGCTGCGGCAACTGGAGCGGGGTCCACCCGGACCACCGCTTCTGCTCCTGCCGCATCTCACGCCACGGCGGCAGCCGGAGCGGGGTCGTCTCAGACCACCGCCACTGTTCCCGCCAAGCGGCCAAGGGAACCTACTCCTCCGCCTCCTCGCGCCGGACGTGAGCCGGACTTCGACTTCTCCGTGTTCAGCTCCGATGAGGAAGAAGAAGAGTAAGATTCTCTTGTTGTACTTGTAGTTCTTCAATTCTTGTTGTTTTGTCTTGTATCTCATTTGCTTTACTTTGAACTTATACCTTTCTAGGACTCTGGCCCAGAGAGCAGCGAAGAGAGCCAAGGTCCTGGTGATTATCATCGAGGACGAACCCACCACGACAGCAGGGGGTGCGTCCGAGACAACCTTGCCGGACCCGGCAACTGTTCTCCAGAGCAGCCCCCAGCGTAAGTATATGGTTCGCTTTCCGTTGTTAGGTGCACATGGATACTCTTTCTTTGCTGACATCTGACTATTGATTTGTGTAGGAGCAGAGCAGCCCCACCAGGAGCGCCCGGAGGCCGCCCCCGAAATGCCAAGGGAGAGTTCTCCGGCAAGGGAGAAGTCTCCGGCAAGGGAGTGTTCTCCGGCAAGGGAGAAGTCTCCGGCAAGGGAGAATTCTCCGGCAAGGGACAACACCAGCGGCCCCCCGGCGGCGGAGACCATGATTGCAGAAACTGGTACAGGTAATCCTCTCGCTTCAAAACTTCCCTTGGGTTCTTCTTCTTTTGATCTTCTTTTTTGGATATTTGCTTGACTCTTCTCCCTTTTTCGGCCGTCAGACCCATCTGCTGCAGAGCTGATGGAGACCGAGGTTGCGCCGACGATGCCGCTGCCACCGAAGAAGTAGCCGGCGCTGACGATCCTGCCGGCGCAGAGGCCGCCAAAGCTGCCGCCGCAGAAGCAGGCGGGGGGTCTGGCGATCGCACTGACGGCCCTGAGGCCGCAGGAGCGCCAGGCGCTACACCGACCGCCGATCCCTCCGCCGCTGCCGCTGCGTCAAGCTCCGAAGAGCCCCAGCCAGGCGTCTACTTGAAGGCCAGCGATGGCGTCTTCATCAACCTCCCCTGGGCATCAAGCTCCAGGGCGCCGGTCGAAGGAGAGAGCTTCGACGGAGAGGTGCTCGCCTCCGCTGGGCTGACGCTGGTTGATGCACCGAGCAGCAGCAGCAACGAGCCTGAGGAGGAGCGGCTGCTGCGGAAGCTGGTGTCGCTCTACCGTGCTCGGCAAGCCAAGCTGGAATCCCGCGAGGCGCTTGTTGCGAAGGCGGGAGTCGACATCGAAAAGCGCGCTGAGGAGCTCCGGGGTCTCAACCAGGAATCTCTCCAGTCCCAGGCAGAGGAGCGGTCGCAACTCGCTGAGGAGCAGAAGGCCTTCCTCCTTGAGAGGGCTGAAGTCGAAGAGCAACAGCGGCTTGCCGCTAAAAAGCTGTCTGCGCAGGAGGGCGAGCTGGCGCAGCGGAAGGTCAACCTTGACGGCCACAAGGAAGAGCTTGCCGCGCGCGAGCGAACATTCGACGGAGCCCTCAAGCAAGTAGAGGATGTTGTCGCAGCTGCCGAGGCCGCCAAGAAGGAGCTGGAGACAAAGGTGGCGCAGCTGGAGGCCGATCTCAAGGCGAGCGGTGAAGGGCTTGCCGTGCTCAAGCGTGAGCGGGAGAAGGACGCCTGCATCCACTCAGAGCTGCAGGCTCGTCTCGCCAAGAAGGGCAAGGAGCTTAGCGCCGCCAAGGACTCCAACGCAGATCTTGAGTTGAAGCTGACTACTTTGACCAAGACGCTGGACGGCGCCAGGGAGCAGGAGGCGGCCTTGAAGGAGGAGATCAAGGCCGACAAGGCGCTGCTGGCGAGTGCTGCTGCCGCCCAGAACACTTTTAGGGAGAATGTGGAGCACTGGACGGAGGGTCTCGTGAATGTTGCCGCAGACATGGACAGGGAGCTGGCGCAGCTGGGGATGGAGGATCTCGGGTATCCCTCCGACGAGAACCTCCAACCCAGCGCCAAGCTCGCCTTGTTCTTCAAAGGCGTTGTGACGGCCCTCCAGCGACTCCGGGAGAGGATCCCAAAGCAGCTGGCCGACGAGTCGCGCAAGATCTGCGTGGGAGCTCGTCAAAAGGTGTTGGTGAAGGTGGCCTTCCGCAACTCGGGCCTCAACCTCACCAACGTCCTCAAGACCCTGCCGCCGGATGATGATCTGAAGGCGCTCAAGACCCTTGTCGCACCCATTGTGGACAAGGTGAGCGGGATCAAGAGGATTGAGGGTGATCGTGTAGACTAGGCCGCCCGTTTTCTTCTTTTCTTGTCGCTGCTGGTCATGTTATGAGAACAATCTGTTAGAGCCGCGACGAGGTACCTTGTAATATAACTCTATTCCAGGTAATGATTGCAATGTTATTTCCTTTACTTGATTCCTTCCTTTGTATGTTTTTTCCCTATGCTTTTAGGGAACTTGTCGGCGCAGGCACCTTAGCCGCGAGCGCTGAGTGCGGGACGTCAGCAGCCTGCTGGCGGTGCCGCTACCGACAAGAAACCTTGTCGCAACTAGTTGCAGCACACTTAAGTTGTTGAGCGGACTCGAAACAAGGTAAGGGCGCAACTAGCTACGAGTTGGTTCCTCCGCGCACAGGTTTTCCACACAAAGCATGGTCGTTCAAGGAAGATAACTTAAATTTTTTAAAAATCCGATTGCTCAAACTTTGGCAACTTAGCTTTTCTATTGTTTGCTTCCCGGTAAGGCGAAACTTTCTTGAACGACGCCTGGTCCATACCATTATCTTCTCCTCCCCCCCGGCAAACTTGTGTGCGAGGGAACCTTCCTTTCCTTGAGAAAAAAGAAAGAGGAGAAAATAAAGATATGGAGCCTTATGGCTCGTTGTTGCTTACCGGGGGTAGCTGTTGCACAAAGTGTCAGATAACACATGCAAAAAATAGAAAGCATGAAATTGACAAGATGTGCGGAGCACATGAGCTTTATGCACGGGGTCTGCGCCCGACTTTGTACAAAGGATTACATGCAACAGCGGCAAGACTTGTACAAAAGGTGGTTGCCGGAACGGGTTCCGGCAACCGTGCCTTATGGGTAAAACTTACGAAGATGCTCAATGTTCCAGGAGTTGCTCACCGGAATGCCATCTTCACTCTCGAGGCAGACAGCGCCAGGCCTAGTGACTCGTTTCACCCGGTAAGGGCCTTCCCACTTCGGCGTGAACTTGTTGGAATTCTTGGCGGACTGAACATGCGGAAGAACAAGGTCGCCTTCCTTGAGACTTCCGGCGTTAACTTTGCGGCTATGGTAGCGGCACAAAGCTTGCTGGTAGCGAGCAGTTCGTACAGCAGCCTGAAGACGGTCTTCCTCAAGGAGCAGCGCGTCATCTTGTCGCAGCTGCTCTTGCTCAAGCTCATCATAAGCGAGCACTCGAGGTGACCTGTATACGAGTTCCGTGGGGAGAACTGCCTCTGCTCCATAGACTAGAGCGAAAGGTGTCTGGCCAGTGGCTCGATTTGGCATCGTCCTGATCGACCAAAGAACCACCGGCAGCTCCTCAATCCAGTTTCTTCTGCACTTGTGCAGCCTGTCAAAAGTCCTAGTCTTGAGCCCACGCAGCACTTCAGCATTTGCCCTCTCCGCTTGACCGTTGCTTCTCGGGTGAGCAACAGAAGCGAAGCAGACCTTGGTGCCAAGATCTTGGACGTACTGCATGAAGGTGCGGCTCGTGAATTGCGTACCGTTGTCGGTGATTATCCTTTTAGGGATCCCGAAGCGGCAAACAATCCACCTGAAGAACTTGACTGCTGACTGTGCTGTCACCTTCCTCACTGCTTCCACTTCCGGCCACTTTGTGAACTTGTCGATTGCAACGTACAAGTACTCAAAGCCCCCGACTGCTCGGGGAAAGGGGCCGAGGATGTCGAGCCCCCAGACCGAAAATGGCCAGGATAAAGGGATCGTCTGGAGAGCTTGAGCTGGCTGGTGTATCTACTTGGAATGGAACTGGCATGCTTCACACTTGGTTACTTGTGCAGTTGCATCCTGGAGGGCTGTCGGCCAAAAGAAACCTTGCCTGAATGCTTTGCCGGCAAGTGCTCTTGCACCAATGTGGTGACCACATATGCCTCCATGTATCTCTACCAACAGCTTTTGTCCATCTTCCCGGGGAATACACTTCAATTTCACACCGTTGAGTCTTCTTCTGTACAGTGTGTTGTCGACAAACGGGTACATACTTGACTGCCGGGCTACTCTTTCCGCCACTTCTTGCTCTTCGGGAAGTTCTCCTGTGTGAAGGAAACGGACAATCTGCTATGCCCATGCTGGAGCTTGTGGCTCGACAACAAGGACTGAAGGCACATCTGCTGCTGCGGGAACATCCGCTTCTACGGCGAGAACCTGCGGCTCAGCCGGAGCTTGACGTTCCCTGGCAAGCTTGCCGGAGCAAAACTTGTCGGGAGCCTCTGCTTCAACGGAACAAACCCTAGGGCTTGCCGGAGCAGACTGCTCCTCAGCACTCTTGGTGTTGATCTTGGGGACCTTCTTGGCGGCGGCTTCGGGAAGCTCTGCCAGAAAATAGTCACCAGAAATCAACTTCCTCTTCTTGCTCTGTCCAGTTGATGGCGTTACGGACGGTCGAGTCAGCTTGAGGCCATCGGCAATGTCATTCTGAGCTCTTGGAACATGCTCCATCTGTAGGCCGTCAAAGTGCTCTTCTAGCTTTCTCACTTCATCAACGTAGGCTTCCATCAACGGACTCTGATAACTCTTGTTCACTTGGCGGACGACAAGCTGCGAGTCACCCCTGACAATGAGCTTCTTGATCCCAAGGTCTGCTGCGATCCTGAGACCGGCAAGCAAGCCTTCATACTCTGCAGTATTGTTTGTTGCTTGATCCTTGGGAAAGTGCATCTGGACTACGTACTTGAGGTGCTCTCCGGTGGGTGCGACAAGCAGCACGCCAGCGCCGGCGCGTTGCAGCGAGAAGGCACCATCAAAGTGCATCAGCCACTCTTTGCTTGCTTCCTCGACGGGGATGCTCGTTTCTAGAATTTCTTCATCTGGTGTTGGCGTCCACTCTGCTATGAATTCTGCCAATGCCCTGCTTTGGATAGTTGAAGTACTCTCAAACTTGAGGCCAAAGCTTGATAGTTCCAGTGCCCACTCAACAATTCTGCCCGTTGCTTCTGGATTCTGTAGTATCCTCTTCAGCGGAAAACGAGTGACAACTGTGATCTCATGTGCTTGGAAGTAATGGCGCAGTTTTCTCGAGGCCATGAGAAGGCCAAAAAGCAATTTCTGCACACCAGAGTACCTTGACCTAGCCCCCTGCAGAAGGGAACTGACAAAGTAAACTGGGCGATGTACCATTCTCTTCTGTATCTCCTCGCGCGCCTGCGCAGATCCATCATTGTCGGGACCAGAGCTTGTTGGGGAAGCCCCCTGCTTGTCGCTGGATGCGTCTGCCGTGGTTGCTGGCTTGTCATCTGCCTCCCTCTCTGCTACTAACGCAGCACTAACCACTTGATTGGTTGCCGCTATATACAGCAGCAACTTCTCTTGTGGCTTAGGTACGACAAGTGTTGGAGTGGAGGACAGGTATCTCTTCAAGTCTTGCAGCGTAGCCTCCGCTTCCTGGTCTCGTGCCTGGCTGACTTGCCGCGGCTGTGATGTACTCGGCTGCCGTGGAGTGTCGCCGTTGGCAAAGCCGATGAGACTCTGAATGGTGGCCCTCCAGTCGTCGATCTTGTCTGCCGTTGGTGGGTAGTCTAGGAGCAGCTGAGCTCGCGCCAAAGATTCTGCTGAAGTGGCGGGTGGCGGCGGCGAACGGTGTGAGGAGCGGGATATGCTCGGACTTCTAACTATGTTAGAAGGAGCAGTATCTCGTCCAGGCGACCGTGCCCCGCTCGCGCCAGCATGTTGGCATGCATGCTGGTCTTGAGCACTCCGAGATCCACCAGCTCGATCTTGGTCCAGCAAACGTATGGTACCGTGAGTACCATGACGCTGCCGGTCCCGCGCCTCCTGAGATGGGCGCGGTGCATGTACGGACGCCGAGGTCTTGGAGTGTGCCCGGTCGTTGTGGGAGCCGACTGCGCCGCTGATGGGCAGCGCAGCCTTGTCCTTGGACCTGGAAGCACCATGAGCTCCCTCGTCGACGCCCGTTCTTCCACCAGCGTCTACCCCACCAGCCGTTTGCTCCGGCGGTGGTGGGTTCGGCGCGGACGGAGCAGCCGCCTCCGAAGCCTTCTTCTTCGGCGGCATGTCGATGAAGATGATGAAGATTTAGCTCGTGTGAACGCCGGATCAGGTTCACACAACCTCGACGCACCCCCTACCTGGCACGCCAAAGATGTCGGGGAACTAATCCACGAGCACCTATGGAACCGGCGGACCGAGCCCCTTTCGGTTCGGTGAGGGGGGGGGGGGCGGAGATCGCACGAAGAGCAGATCGAGGCGAAACACACGAGCAGTTTACCCAGGTTCGGGCCGCACGGATGCGTAAAACCCTACTCCTGCTTTGTGGTTTGTATTGAGTTCTTGCTCGGGAGCGCTGAGAGCTACAGTACACACCAGCAGCTAACGAGACTGAGCGTGAGTGTCCTCTCTTTTTCCTCTCCCTCCTCCCTTTCTACGTTGCGCATGGGCCTCCTTTTTATGCTCAAGGGGTCACCGACAGGTGGCAACGTAGACAAGGGTAAAAATGGAAAGGTGTTGCGGTTGGTACAGCTACTTGCTATAGTGTATCATACCTAACCCTGACGGCAGGGGACAAGGGCATTAAATGCCCGTTTGCGTTGCCCAAATAGTGCAAAAGGGACCGTCAGGGACGCCACCGCTCGCCACGATGGCAATCTTGTCAGCGCCGCTTGCCACCGCGCACCGCTGGCTGCACAGCCTCCTGCCACATACGCCTGGAAGGGTCCCAGAGCGACACGTTGGTGGATGTGCTGGAGTGCGTGTACAGAGTGGTGGCTTGCCGCGGCAAGCGCCTTGCCGCGGTCGTTGTCTTGTTGCGTCCGGGAGCTTGTCGCTCACCGGGCCTTGCCGAGACGCGTGGCGCGTCGTGGCAAGTTCCTTGAGATGCCTTGGTTGGCCTTCCCGGCAAGCTCCTCTTGCCGGGGTCTTGTCTCCTTGGCTTGGATACTTTGTTCTTGAATGGCTCCAAAGGAACCACGGAGGACCTTGGCGGTCACCCAGCAAGCCTTGCCGTGGGATGCTGCGACTGCCCGTGCACAAGTTCGGGATACTAGGGTACCCCTAATCTAGTACACCGACACTGGAGTTTAACAAGCTCTATAACCAAGTACAAATAATTTTACACTAGAGTTGAACTAGCTCTATGACCTAGTACAAATAATTTTACACTAGAGTTGAACTAGCTCTACAGTCTAGTTGAAATAGTTTTACACTAGAGTTGAACTAGCTTTATAACCTAGTAAAAATAATTTTACACTAGAGTTGAACTAGGTCTATGACCTAGTACAAATAATTTTACACTAGAGTTGAACTAGCTCTATGACCTAGTACACATAATTTTATACTTGAGTTGTACTAGCTCTATAACCTAGTACAAATAATTTTACACTAGAGTTGAACTAGCTCTATGACCTAGGACAAATAATTTTACACTAGACTTGAACTAGCTCTACCGTCTAGTTGAAATAGTTTTACACTAGAGTTGAACTAGCTTTATAACCTAGTAAAAATAATTTTACACTAGAGTTGAACTAGGTCTATAACCTAGTCCAAATAATTTTACACTAGAGTTGAACTAGCTCTACGACCTAGTACACATAATTTTATACTTGAGTTGTACTAGCTCTATAACCAAGTACAAATAATTTTACACTAGAGGTGAACTAGCTCTATGACCTAGTACAAATAATTTTACACTAGAGTTGAACTAGCTGTATAAACTAGTTGAAATAATTTTACACTAGAGTTGAACTAGCTCTATAGGCTAGTTCAAATAATTTTACACTAGAGTTGAACAAGCTCTATAACCTAGTACAAATAATTTTATAGTAGAGTTGAACTAGCTCTACAAGCTAGTTCAAATAAGTTTACTCTAAAGTTGAACTAGCTCTACAGGCTAGTTCAAATAGTATTACTCTAATCTTGAACTACCTCTACAAGGTAGTTTAAATAATTTTATACTAGAGTTTAACAAGCTCTATAACCTAGTACAAATAATTTTACACTAGAGTTGAACTAGCTCTATGACCTAGTACAAATAATTTTACACTAGAGTTGAACTAGCTCTATAGTCTAGATGAAATAGTTTTACACTAGAGTTGAACTAGCTTTATAACCTAGTAAAAATAATTTTACACTAGAGTTGAACTAGGTATATAACCTAGTACAAATAATTTTACACTAGAGTTGAACTAGCTCTATGACCTAGTACACATAATTTTATACTTGAGTTGTACTAGCTCTATAAACTAGTACAAATAATTTTACACTAGAGGTGAACTAGCTCTATGAGCTAGTACAAATAATTTTACACTAGAGTTAAACTAGCTCCATAGGCTAGTTGAAATAATTTTACACTAGAGTTTAACTAGCTCTATAGGCTAGTTCAAATAATTTTGTAGTACAGTTGAACTAGCTCTACAAGCTAGTTCAAATAATTTTACACTAGAGTTGTACCAGCTCTACAAGATAGTTTAAATAATTTTACACTAGAATTGAACTAGCTCTATAGGCTAGTTTCAAATAACTTTACACTAGATTTGAACTAGCTCTACAAGCTAGGTCAAATAGTTTTACAATAGAGTTGAACTAACTTTATAACCTAGTACAAATAATTTTACACTAGAGTTGAACTAGCTCTACGACCTAGTACAAATAATTTTACACTAGACTTGAACTAGCTCTATAGTCTAGTTGAAATAGTTTTACACTAGAGTTGAACTAGCTTTATAACCTAGTAAAAATAATTTTACACTAGAGTTGAACTTAGGTCTATAACCTAGTACAAATAATTTTACTCTAGAGTTGAACTAGCTCTATGACCTAGTACACATAATTTTATACTTGAGTTGTACTAGCTCTATAACCTAGTACAAATAATTTTACACTAGAGTTGAACTAGCTCTATGACCTAGTACAAATAATTTTACACTAGAGTTGAACTAGCTGTATAGGCTAGTTCATATAATTTTACACTAGAGTTGAACTAGGTCTATAGGCTAGTTCAAATAATCTTACACTAGTGTTGAACTAGCTCTACAAGCTAGTTCAAATAATTTTACACTAGAGTTGAACTAGCTCTACAAGCTAGTTCAAATAATTTTACACTAGAGTTGTACCTGCTCTACAAGCTAGTTTAAATAATTTTACACTATAGTTGAACTAGCTCTATATGCTAGTTACAATAATTTTACACCAGAGTTGAACTAGCTCTATAACCTAGTACAAATAATTTTACAGTAGAGTTGAACTAGCTCTATGACCTAGTATAAATAATTTTATACTAGAGTTGAACTAGCTCTATAACCTAGTACAAATAATTTTATACTAGACCTGAACTAGCTCTGTGACCTAGTACAAATAATTTTACACTAGAGATGAACTAGCTCTATAGGCTAGTTCAAATAATTGTACAATAGAGTTGAACTAGCTCTATAACCTAGTACAAATAATTTTACACTAGTGTTGAGCTAGCTCTATAACCTAGTACAAATAATTTTACACTAGAGTTGAACTGGCTCTATGACCTAGTACAAATAATTTTACACTAGAGTTGAACTAGCTCTATAGGCTAGTTCAAATAATTTTACACTAGAGTTGAACTAGCTCTATAGGCTAATTCAAATAATTTTACACTAGACTTGAACTAGCTCTGCAAGCTAGTTAAAATAATTCTACACTAGAGTTGAACGAGCTCTACAAGCTAGTTCAAATAATTTTACACTAGAGTTGTACCAGCTATACAAGCTAGTTTAAATAATTTTACACTATAGTTGAACTAGCTCTATATGCTAGTTCAAATAATTTTACACTAGAGTTGAACTAGCTCTATAACCTAGTATAAATAATTTTACACTAGAGTTAAACTAGCTCTATAACCTAGTACAAATAATTTTACACTAGAGTTGAACTAGCTCTATGACCTAGTACAAATAATTTTATACTAGGGTTGAACTAGATCTATAACCTAGTACAAATAATTTTATACTAGAGCTGAACTAGCTCTGTGACCTAGTACAAATAATTTTACACTAGAGTTGAACTAGCTTTATAGGCTAGTTCAAATAATTGTACACTAGAGTTGAAGTAGCTCTATAGGATAGTTCAAATAATTTTACACTAGAGTTGAACTAGCTCTACGACCTAGTACACATAATTTTATACTTGAGTTGTACTAGCTCTATAACCAAGTACAAATAATTTTACACTAGAGGTGAACTAGCTCTATGACCTAGTACAAATAATTTTACACTAGAGTTGAACTAGCTGTATAAACTAGTTGAAATAATTTTACACTAGAGTTGAACTAGCTCTATAGGCTAGTTCAAATAATTTTACACTAGAGTTGAACAAGCTCTATAACCTAGTACAAATAATTTTATAGTAGAGTTGAACTAGCTCTACAAGCTAGTTCAAATAAGTTTACTCTAAAGTTGAACTAGCTCTACAGGCTAGTTCAAATAGTATTACTCTAATCTTGAACTACCTCTACAAGGTAGTTTAAATAATTTTATACTAGAGTTTAACAAGCTCTATAACCTAGTACAAATAATTTTACACTAGAGTTGAACTAGCTCTATGACCTAGTACAAATAATTTTACACTAGAGTTGAACTAGCTCTATAGTCTAGATGAAATAGTTTTACACTAGAGTTGAACTAGCTTTATAACCTAGTAAAAATAATTTTACACTAGAGTTGAACTAGGTATATAACCTAGTACAAATAATTTTACACTAGAGTTGAACTAGCTCTATGACCTAGTACACATAATTTTATAATTGAGTTGTACTAGCTCTATAAACTAGTACAAATAATTTTACACTAGAGGTGAACTAGCTCTATGAGCTAGTACAAATAATTTTACACTAGAGTTAAACTAGCTCCATAGGCTAGTTGAAATAATTTTACACTAGAGTTTAACTAGCTCTATAGGCTAGTTCAAATAATTTTGTAGTACAGTTGAACTAGCTGTACAAGCTAGTTCAAATAATTTTACACTAGAGTTGTACCAGCTCTACAAGATAGTTTAAATAATTTTACACTAGAATTGAACTAGCTCTATAGGCTAGTTTCAAATAACTTTACACTAGATTTGAACTAGCTCTACAAGCTAGGTCAAATAGTTTTACAATAGAGTTGAACTAACTTTATAACCTAGTACAAATAATTTTACACTAGAGTTGAACTAGCTCTACGACCTAGTACAAATAATTTTACACTAGACTTGAACTAGCTCTATAGTCTAGTTGAAATAGTTTTACACTAGAGTTGAACTAGCTTTATAACCTAGTAAAAATAATTTTACACTAGAGTTGAACTTAGGTCTATAACCTAGTACAAATAATTTTACTCTAGAGTTGAACTAGCTCTATGACCTAGTACACATAATTTTATACTTGAGTTGTACTAGCTCTATAACCTAGTACAAATAATTTTACACTAGAGTTGAACTAGCTCTATGACCTAGTACAAATAATTTTACACTAGAGTTGAACTAGCTGTATAGGCTAGTTCATATAATTTTACACTAGAGTTGAACTAGCTCTATAGGCTAGTTCAAATAATTTTACACTAGTGTTGAACTAGCTCTACAAGCTAGTTCAAATAATTTTACACTAGAGTTGAACTAGCTCTACAAGCTAGTTCAAATAATTTTACACTAGAGTTGTACCTGCTCTACAAGCTAGTTTAAATAATTTTACACTATAGTTGAACTAGCTCTATATGCTAGTTACAATAATTTTACACCAGAGTTGAACTAGCTCTATAACCTAGTACAAATAATTTTACAGTAGAGTTGAACTAGCTCTATGACCTAGTATAAATAATTTTATACTAGAGTTGAACTAGCTCTATAACCTAGTACAAATAATTTTATACTAGACCTGAACTAGCTCTGTGACCTAGTACAAATAATTTTACACTAGAGATGAACTAGCTCTATAGGCTAGTTCAAATAATTGTACAATAGAGTTGAACTAGCTCTATAACCTAGTACAAATAATTTTACACTAGTGTTGAGCTAGCTCTATAACCTAGTACAAATAATTTTACACTAGAGTTGAACTGGCTCTATGACCTAGTACAAATAATTTTACACTAGAGTTGAACTAGCTCTATAGGCTAGTTCAAATAATTTTACACTAGAGTTGAACTAGCTCTATAGGCTAATTCAAATAATTTTACACTAGACTTGAACTAGCTCTGCAAGCTAGTTAAAATAATTCTACACTAGAGTTGAACGAGCTCTACAAGCTAGTTCAAATAATTTTACACTAGAGTTGTACCAGCTATACAAGCTAGTTTAAATAATTTTACACTATAGTTGAACTAGCTCTATATGCTAGTTCAAATAATTTTACACTAGAGTTGAACTAGCTCTATAACCTAGTATAAATAATTTTACACTAGAGTTAAACTAGCTCTATAACCTAGTACAAATAATTTTACACTAGAGTTGAACTAGCTCTATGACCTAGTACAAATAATTTTATACTAGGGTTGAACTAGATCTATAACCTAGTACAAATAATTTTATACTAGAGCTGAACTAGCTCTGTGACCTAGTACAAATAATTTTACACTAGAGTTGAACTAGCTTTATAGGCTAGTTCAAATAATTGTACACTAGAGTTGAAGTAGCTCTATAGGATAGTTCAAATAATTTTACACTAGAGTTGAACTAGCTCTATAACCTAGTACAAATCATTTTACACTAGAGTTGAACTAGCTTTCCAAGCTAGTTCAAATAAGTTTACACTAAAGTTGAACTAGCTCTACAGGCTAGTTCAAATAGTTTTACTCTAATCTTGAACAACCTCCACAAGTGAGTTTAAATAATTTTACACTAGATTTGAACTAGCTCGGTAACCTAGTACAAATAATTTTACTGTAGAGTTAAACTAGCTCTACAAGCTAGTTCAAATAATTTTACACTAGAGTTGAACTAGCTGTATAGTCTAGTTGAAATAGTTTTACACTAGAGTTGAACTAGCTCTATAACCTCGTACAAATAATTTTACAGTATAATTAAACTAGCTTTATAACCTAGTAAAAATAATTTTACACTAGAGTTGAACTAGCTCTATAGTCTAGTTGAAATAGTTTTACGCTAGAGTTGAACTAGCTCTATAACCTAGTAAAAATAATTTTACACTAGAGTTGAACTAGCTCTATAACCTAGTACAAATAATTTTACACTAGAGTTGAACTTGCTCTATGACCTAGTACAAATAATTTTACACTAGAGTTAAACTAGCTCTATAAGCTAGTTCAAATAATTTTACACTAGAGTTTAACTAGCTCTATAGGCTAGCTGAAATAATTTTGTAGTACAGTTGAACTAGCTCTACAAGCTAGTTCAAATAATTTTACACTAGAGTTGTACCAGCTCTACAAGATAGTTTAAATAATTTTACACTAGAATTGAACTAGCTCTATAGGCTAGTTTCAAATAACTTTACACTGGATTTGAACTAGCTCTACAAGCTAGGTCAAATAGTTTTACACTAGAGTTGAACTAACTTTATAACCTAGTACAAATAATTTTACACTAGAGTTGAACTAGATCTACGACCTAGTACAAATAATTTTACACTAGACTTGAACTAGCTCTACAGTCTAGTTGAAATAGTTTTACACTAGAGTTGAACTAGCTTTATAACCTAGTAAAAATAATTTTACACTAGAGTTGAAGTAGGTCTATAACCTAGTACAAATAATTTTACTCTAGAGTTGAACTAGCTCTATGACCTAGTACACATAATTTTATACTTGAGTTGTACTAGCTCTATAACCTAGTACAAATAATTTTACACTAGAGTTGAACTAGCTGTATAGGCTAGTTCAAATAATTTTACACTAGAGTTGAACTAGCTCTATAGGCTAATTCAAATAATTTTACACTAGAGTTGAACTAGCTCTGCAAGCTAGTTAAAATAATTTTACACTAGAGTTGAACTAGTTCTACAAGCTAGTTCAAATAATATTACACTAGAGTTGTACCAGCTCTACAAGCTAGTTTAAATAATTTGACACTATAGTTGAACTAGCTCTATATGCTAGTTCAAATAATTTTACACTAGAGTTGAACTAGCTCTATAAGCTAGTATAAATAATTTTACACTAGAGTTAAACTAGCTCTATAACCTAGTACAAATAATTTTAAACTAGAGTTGAACTAGCTCTATGACCTAGTACAAATAATTTTATACTAGGGTTGAACTAGCTCTATAACCCAGTACAAATAATTTTATACTAGAGCTGAACTAGCTCTGTGACCTAGTACAAATAATTTTACACTAGAGTTGAGATAGCTTTATAGGCTAGTTCAAATAATTGTACACTAGAGTTGAAGTAGCTCTATAGGATAGTTCAAATAATTTTACACTAGAGTTGAACTAGCTCTATAACCTAGTACAAATAATTTTACACTAGAGTTGAACTAGCTCTACAAGCTAGTTCAAATAAGTTTACACTAAAGTTGAACTAGCTCTACAGGCTAGTTCAAATAGTTTTACTCTAATCTTGAACTACTTCTACAAGTGAGTTTAAATAATTTTACACTAGATTTGAAATAGCTCTGTAACCTAGTACAAATAATTTTACTGTAGAGTTAAACTAGCTCTACAAGCTAGTTCAAATAATTTTACACTAGAGTTGAACTAGCTGTATAGTCTAGTTGAAATAGTTTTACACTAGAGTTGAACTAGCTCTATAACCTAGTACAAATAATTTTACAGTATAGTTAAACCAGCTTTATAACCTAGTAAAAATAATTTTACACTAGAGTTGAACTAGCTCTATAGTCTAGTTGAAATAGTTTTACACAAGAGTTGAACTAGTTCTATAACCTAGTAAAAATAATTTTACACTAGAGTTGAACTAGCTCTATAACCTAGTACAAATAATTTTACACTAGAGTTGAACTTGCTCTATGACCTAGTACAAATAATTTTACACTAGAGTTAAACTAGCTCTATAAGCTAGTTCAAATAATTTTACACTAGAGTTTAACTAGCTCTATAGGCTAGCTCAAATAATTTTACACTACAGTTGAACTAGCTCTACAAGATAGTTCAAATAATTTTACACTAGAGTTGTACCAGCTCTACAAGCTAGTTTAAATAATTTTACACTACAATTGAACTAACTCTATAGGCTAGTTTAAATAACTTTACACTGGATTTGAACTAGCTCTACAAGCTAGGTCAAATAATTTTACACTAGAGTTGAACTAACTCTATAACCTAGTACAAATAATTTTACACTAGAGTTGAGCTAGCTCTATAACCTAGTACAAATAATTTTACACTAGAGTTGAACTAGCTCTATGACCTAGTACAAATAATATTATACCAGAGTTTAACAAGCTCTATAACCAAGTACAAATAATTTTACACTAGAGTTGAACTAGCTCTATGACCTAGTACAAATAATTTTACACTAGACTTGAACTAGCTCTACCGTCTAGTTGAAATAGTTTTACACTAGAGTTGAACTAGCTTTATAACCTAGTAAAAATAATTTTACACTAGAGTTGAACTAGGTCTATAACCTAGTACAAATAATTTTACACTAGAGTTGAACTAGCTCTACGACCTAGTACACATAATTTTATACTTGAGTTGTACTAGCTCTATAGTCTAGTTGAAATAGTTTTACACTAGAGTTGAACTAGCTTTATAACCTAGTAAAAATAATTTTACACTAGAGTTGAACTAGGTCTATAACCTAGTACAAATAATTTTACACTAGAGTTGAACTAGCTCTATGACCTAGTACACATAATTTTATACTTGAGTTGTACTAGCTCTATAACCTAGTACAAATAATTTTACACTAGAGTTGAACTAGCTCTATGACCTAGGACAAATAATTTTACACTAGACTTGAACTAGCTCTACCGTCTAGTTGAAATAGTTTTACACTAGAGTTGAACTAGCTTTATAACCTAGTAAAAATAATTTTACACTAGAGTTGAACTAGGTCTATAACCTAGTACAAATAATTTTACACTAGAGTTGAACTAGCTCTACGACCTAGTACACATAATTTTATACTTGAGTTGTACTAGCTCTATAACCTAGTACAAATAATTTTACACTAGACTTGAACTAGCTCTATGAACTAGTACAAATAATTTTACATTAGAGTTGAACTAGCTGTATAAACTAGTTCAAATAATTTTACACTAGAGTTGAACTAGCTCTATAGGCTAGTTCAAATAATTTTACACTAGAGTTAAACAAGCTCTATAACCTAGTACAAATAATTTTACAGTAGAGTTGAACTAGCTCTACAAGCTAGTTTAAAGAAGTTTACTCTAAATTCGAACTAGCTCTACAGGCTAGTTCAAATAGTATTACTCTAATCTTGAACTACCTCTACAAGCTAGTTCAAATAATTTTGCACTAGAGTTGAACTAGCTCTATAGTCTAGTTGAAATAGTTTTACACTAGAGTTGAACTATCTCTATAACCTAGTACAAATAATTTTATAGTATAGTTAAACTAGCTCTATAACCTAGTAAAAATAATTTTACACTAGAGTTGAACTAGCTCTATAGTCTATTTGAAATAGTTTTACACTAGAGTTAAACTAGCTCTATAACCTAGTAAAAATAATTTTACACTAGAGTTGAACTAGCTCTATAACCTAGTACAAATAATTTTACACTAGAGTTGAACTTGCTCTATGACCTAGTACAAATAATTTTACACCAGAGTTAAACTAGCTCTATAGGCTAGTTCAAATAATTTTACACTAGAGTTTAACTAGCTCTATAGGCTAGTTCAAATAATTTTACACTACAGTTGAACTAGCTCTAGAAGATAGTTCAAATAATTTTACACTAGAGTTGTACCAGCTCTACAAGCTAGTTTAAATAATTTTACACTACAGTTGAACTAACTCTATAGGCTAGTTTAAATAACTTTACACTGGATTTGAACTAGCTCTACAAGCTAGGTCAAATAATTTTACACTAGAGTTGAACTAACTCTATAACCTAGTACAAATAATTTTACACTAGAGTTGAGCTAGCTCTATAACCTAGTACAAATAATTTTAAACTAGAGTTGAACTAGCTCTATGACCTAGTACAAATAATTTTATACTAGGGTTGAACTAGCTCTATAACCCAGTACAAATAATTTTATACTAGAGCTGAACTAGCTCTGTGACCTAGTACAAATAATTTTACACTAGAGTTGAGATAGCTTTATAGGCTAGTTCAAATAATTGTACACTAGAGTTGAAGTAGCTCTATAGGATAGTTCAAATAATTTTACACCAGAGTTGAACTAGCTCTATAACCTAGTACAAATAATTTTACACTAGAGTTGAACTAGCTGTACAAGCTAGTTCAAATAAGTTTACACTAAAGTTGAACTAGCTCTACAGGCTAGTTCAAATAGTTTTACTCTAATCTTGAACTACTTCTACAAGTGAGTTTAAATAATTTTACACTACATTTGAAATAGCTCTGTAACCTAGTACAAATAATTTTACTATAGAGTTAAACTAGCTCTACAAGCTAGTTCAGATAATTTTACACTAGAGTTGAACTAGCTGTATAGTCTAGTTGAAATAGTTTTACACTAGTGTTGAACTAGCTCTATAACCTTGTACAAATAATTTTACAGTATAGTTAAAGTAGCTTTATAACCTAGTAAAAATAATTTTACACTAGAGTTGAACTAGCTCTATAGTCTAGTTGAAATAGTTTTACACTAGAGTTGAACTAGCTCTATAACCTAGTAAAAATAATTTTACACTGGAGTTGAACTAACTCTATAACCAAGTACAAATAATTTTACACTAGAGTTGAACTTGCTCTATGACCTAGTACAAATAATTTTACACTAGAGTTAAACTAGCTCTATAAGCTAGTTCAAATAATTTTACACTAGAGTTTAACTAGATCTATAGGCTAGCTCAAATAATTTTACACTACAGTTGAACTAGCTCTACAAGATAGTTCAAATAATTTTACACTAGAGTTGTACCAGCTCTACAAGCTAGTTTAAATAATTTTACCCTACAGTTGAACTAACTCTATAGGCTAGTTTAAATAACTTTACACTGGATTCGAACTAGCTCTACAAGCTAGGTCAAATAATTTTACACTAGAGTTGAACTAACTCTATAACCTAGTACAAATAATTTTACACTAGAGTTGAGCTAGCTCTATAACCTAGTACAAATAATTTTACACTAGAGTTGAACTAGCTCTATGACCTAGTACAAATAATATTATACCAGAGTTTAACAAGCTCTATAACCAAGTACAAATAATTTTACACTAGAGTTGAACTAGCTCTATGACCTAGTACAAATAATTTTACACTAGAGTTGAACTAGCTCTATAGTCTAGTTGAAATAGTTTTACACTAGAGTTGAACTAGCTTTATAACCTAGTAAAAATAATTTTACACTAGAGTTGAACTAGGTCTATAACCTAGTACAAATAATTTTACACTAGAGTTGAACTAGCTCTATGACCTAGTACACATAATTTTATACTTGAGTTGTACTAGCTCTATAACCTAGTACAAATAATTTTACACTAGAGTTGAACTAGCTCTATGACCTAGGACAAATAATTTTACACTAGACTTGAACTAGCTCTACCGTCTAGTTGAAATAGTTTTACACTAGAGTTGAACTAGCTTTATAACCTAGTAAAAATAATTTTACACTAGAGTTGAACTAGGTCTATAACCTAGTACAAATAATTTTACACTAGAGTTGAACTAGCTCTACGACCTACTACACATAATTTTATACTTGAGTTGTACTAGCTCTATAACCTAGTACAAATAATTTTACACTAGAGTTGAACTAGCTCTATGAACTAGTACAAATAATTTTACATTAGAGTTGAACTAGCTGTATAAACTAGTTCAAATAATTTTACACTAGAGTTGAACTAGCTCTATAGGCTAGTTCAAATAATTTTACACTAGAGTTACACAAGCTCTATAACCTAGTACAAATAATTTTACAGTAGAGTTGAACTAGCACTACAAGCTAGTTTAAATAAGTTTACTCTAAAGTTGAACTAGCTCTACAGGCTAGTTCAAATAATATTACTCTAATCTTGAACTACCTCTACAAGCTAGTTCAAATAATTTTGCACTAGAGTTGAACTAGCTCTATAGTCTAGTTGAAATAGTTTTACACTAGAGTTGAGCTAGCTCTATAACCTAGTACAAATAATTTTATAGTATAGTTAAACTAGCTCTATATCCTAGTAAAAATAATTTTACACTAGAGTTGAACTAGCTCTATAGTCTATTTGAAATAGTTTTACACTAGAGTTAAACTAACTCTATAACCTAGTAAAAATAATTTTACACTAGAGTTGAACTAGCTCTATAACCTAGTAAAAATAATTTTACACTAGAGTTGAACTTGCTCTATGACCTAGTACAAATAATTTTACACCAGAGTTAAACTAGCTCTATAGGCTAGTTCAAATAATTTTACACTAGAGTTTAACTAGCTCTATAGGCTAGTTCAAATAATTTTACACTACAGTTGAACTAGCTCTACAAGATAGTTCAAATAATTTTACACTAGAGTTGTACCAGCTCTACAAGCTAGTTTAAATAATTTTACACCACAGTTGAACTAACTCTATAGGCTAGTTTAAATAACTTTACACTGGATTTGAACTAGCTCTACAAGCTAGGTCAAATAATTTTACACTAGAGTTGAACTAACTCTATAACCTAGTACAAATAATTTTACACTAGAGTTGAACTAGCTCTATGACCTAGTACACATAATTTTATACTTGAGTTGTACTAGCTCTATAACCTAGTACAAATAATTTTACACTAGAGTTGAATTAGCTCGATGACCTAGGCAAATAATTTTACACAAGACTTGAACTAGCTCTACCGTCTAGTTGAAATAGTTTTACACTAGAGTTGAACTAGCTTTATAACCTAGTAAAAATAATTTTACACTAGAGTTGAACTAGGTCTATAACCTAGTACAAATAATTTTACACTAGAGTTGAACTAGCTCTACGACCTAGTACACATAATTTTATACTTGAGTTGTACTAGGTCTATAACCTAGTACAAATAATTTTACACTAGAGTTGAACTAGCTCTATGACCTAGTACAAATAATTTTACATTAGAGTTGAACTAGCTGTATAAACTAGTTCAAATAATTTTACACTAGAGTTAAACTAGCTCTATAGGCTAGTTCAAATAATTTTACACTAGAGTTGAACAAGCTCTATAACCTAGTACAAATAATTTTACAGTAGAGTTGAACTAGCTCTACAAGATAGTTCAAATAATTTTACACTAGAGTTGTACCAGCTCTACAAGCTAGTTTAAATTATTTTACACCACAGTTGAACTAACTCTATAGGCTAGTCTAAATAACTTTACACTGGATTTGAACTAGCTCTACAAGCTAGGTCAAATAATTTTACACTAGAGTTGAACTAACTCTATAACCTAGTACAAATAATTTTACACTAGAGTTGAGCTAGCTCTATAACCTAGTACACATAATTTTACACTAGAGTTGAACTAGCTCTATGACCTAGTACAAATAATATTATACTAGAGTTTAACAAGCTCTATAACTAAGTACAAATAATTTTACACTAGAGTTGAACTAGCTCTATGACCTAGTACAAATAATTTTACACTAGAGTTGAACTAGCTGTATAGTCTAGTTTAAATAGTTTTACACTAGAGTTGAACTAGCTTTATAACCTAGTAAAAATAATTTTACACTAGAGTTGAACTAGGTCTATAACCTAGTACAAATAATTTTACACTAGAGTTGAACTAGCTCTATGACCTAGTACACATAATTTTATACTTGAGTTGTACTAGCTCTATAACCTAGTACAAATAATTTTACACTAGAGTTGAATTAGCTCGATGACCTAGGCAAATAATTTTACACAAGACTTGAACTAGCTCTACCGTCTAGTTGAAATAGTTTTACACTAGAGTTGAACTAGCTTTATAACCTAGTAAAAATAATTTTACACTAGAGTTGAACTAGGTCTATAACCTAGTACAAATAATTTTACACTAGAGTTGAACTAGCTCTATGACCTAGTACACATAATTTTATACTTGAGTTGTACTAGCTCTATAACCTAGTACAAATAATTTTACACTAGAGTTGAACTAGCTCTATGACCTAGGACAAATAATTTTACACTAGACTTGAACTAGCTCTACCGTCTAGTTGAAATAGTTTTACACTAGAGTTGAACTAGCTTTATAACCTAGTAAAAATAATTTTACACTAGAGTTGAACTAGGTCTATAACCTAGTACAAATAATTTTACACTAGAGTTGAACTAGCTCTACGACCTAGTACACATAATTTTATACTTGAGTTGTACTAGCTCTATAACCTAGTACAAATAATTTTACACTAGACTTGAACTTGCTCTATGAACTAGTACAAATAATTTTACATTAGAGTTGAACTAGCTGTATAAACTAGTTCAAATAATTTTACACTAGAGTTGAACTAGCTCTATAGGCTAGTTCAAATAATTTTACACTAGAGTTAAACAAGCTCTATAACCTAGTACAAATAATTTTACAGTAGAGTTGAACTAGCTCTACAAGCTAGTTTAAA
This sequence comes from Triticum monococcum, assembly GCA_034509565.1. Classification (NCBI taxonomy): domain Eukaryota; kingdom Viridiplantae; phylum Streptophyta; class Magnoliopsida; order Poales; family Poaceae; genus Triticum; species Triticum monococcum. The sequence goes on from CM067843.1 coordinate 632,467,032, forward strand.
TAAGTTTACTCTAAATTCGAACTAGCTCTACAGGCTAGTTCAAATAGTATTACTCTAATCTTGAACTACCTCTACAAGCTAGTTCAAATAATTTTGCACTAGAGTTGAACTAGCTCTATAGTCTAGTTGAAATAGTTTTACACTAGAGTTGAACTATCTCTATAACCTAGTACAAATAATTTTATAGTATAGTTAAACTAGCTCTATAACCTAGTAAAAATAATTTTACACTAGAGTTGAACTAGCTCTATAGTCTATTTGAAATAGTTTTACACTAGAGTTAAACTAGCTCTATAACCTAGTAAAAATAATTTTACACTAGAGTTGAACTAGCTCTATAACCTAGTACAAATAATTTTACACTAGAGTTGAACTTGCTCTATGACCTAGTACAAATAATTTTACACCAGAGTTAAACTAGCTCTATAGGCTAGTTCAAATAATTTTACACTAGAGTTTAACTAGCTCTATAGGCTAGTTCAAATAATTTTACACTACAGTTGAACTAGCTCTAGAAGATAGTTCAAATAATTTTACACTAGAGTTGTACCAGCTCTACAAGCTAGTTTAAATAATTTTACACTACAGTTGAACTAACTCTATAGGCTAGTTTAAATAACTTTACACTGGATTTGAACTAGCTCTACAAGCTAGGTCAAATAATTTTACACTAGAGTTGAACTAACTCTATAACCTAGTACAAATAATTTTACACTAGAGTTGAGCTAGCTCTATAACCTAGTACACATAATTTTACACTAGAGTTGAACTAGCTCTATGACCTAGTACAAATAATATTATACTAGAGTTTAACAAGCTCTATAACTAAGTACAAATAATTTTACACTAGAGTTGAACTAGCTCTATGACCTAGTACAAATAATTTTACACTAGAGTTGAACTAGCTGTATAGTCTAGTTTAAATAGTTTTACACTAGAGTTGAACTAGCTTTATAACCTAGTAAAAATAATTTTACACTAGAGTTGAACTAGGTCTATAACCTAGTACAAATAATTTTACACTAGAGTTGAACTAGCTCTATGACCTAGTACACATAATTTTATACTTGAGTTGTACTAGCTCTATAACCTAGTACAAATAATTTTACACTAGAGTTGAATTAGCTCGATGACCTAGGCAAATAATTTTACACAAGACTTGAACTAGCTCTACCGTCTAGTTGAAATAGTTTTACACTAGAGTTGAACTAGCTTTATAACCTAGTAAAAATAATTTTACACTAGAGTTGAACTAGGTCTATAACCTAGTACAAATAATTTTACACTAGAGTTGAACTAGCTCTATGACCTAGTACACATAATTTTATACTTGAGTTGTACTAGCTCTATAACCTAGTACAAATAATTTTACACTAGAGTTGAACTAGCTCTATGACCTAGTACACATAATTTTATACTTGAGTTGTACTAGCTCTATAACCTAGTACAAATAATTTTACACTAGAGTTTAACTAGCTCTATAGGCTAGCTCAAATAATTTTACACTACAGTTGAACTAGCTCTACAAGATAGTTCAAATAATTTTACACTAGAGTTGTACCAGCTCTACAAGCTAGTTTAAATAATTTTACCCTACAGTTGAACTAACTCTATAGGCTAGTTTAAATAACTTTACACTGGATTCGAACTAGCTCTACAAGCTAGGTCAAATAATTTTACACTAGAGTTGAACTAACTCTATAACCTAGTACAAATAATTTTACACTAGAGTTGAGCTAGCTCTATAACCTAGTACAAATAATTTTACACTAGAGTTGAACTAGCTCTATGACCTAGTACAAATAATATTATACCAGAGTTTAACAAGCTCTATAACCAAGTACAAATAATTTTACACTAGAGTTGAACTAGCTCTATGACCTAGTACAAATAATTTTACACTAGAGTTGAACTAGCTCTATAGTCTAGTTGAAATAGTTTTACACTAGAGTTGAACTAGCTTTATAACATAGTAAAAATAATTTTACACTAGAGTTGAACTAGGTCTATAACCTAGTACAAATAATTTTACACTAGAGTTGAACTAGCTCTATGACCTAGTACACATAATTTTATACTTGAGTTGTACTAGCTCTATAACCTAGTACAAATAATTTTACACTAGAGTTGAACTAGCTCTATGACCTAGGACAAATAATTTTACACTAGACTTGAACTAGCTCTACCGTCTAGTTGAAATAGTTTTACACTAGAGTTGAACTAGCTTTATAACCTAGTAAAAATAATTTTACACTAGAGTTGAACTAGGTCTATAGCCTAGTACAAATAATTTTACACTAGAGTTGAACTAGCTCTATGACCAAGTACAAATAATTTTATTCTGGGGTTTAACAAGCTCTATAACCTAGTACAAATAATTTTACACTAGAGTTGAACTAGCTCTATGACCTAGTACAAATAATTTTACATTAGAGTTGAACTAGCTGTATAAACTAGTTCAAATAATTTTACACTAGAGTTAAACTAGCTCTATAGGCTAGTTCAAATAATTTTACACTAGAGTTGAACAAGCTCTATAACCTAGTACAAATAATTTTACAGTAGAGTTGAACTAGCTCTACAAGATAGTTCAAATAATTTTACACTAGGGTTGTACCAGCTCTACAAGCTAGTTTAAATTATTTTACACCACAGTTGAACTAACTCTATAGGCTAGTTTAAATAACTTTACACTGGATTTGAACTAGCTCTACAAGCTAGGTCAAATAATTTTACACTAGAGTTGAACTAACTCTATAACCTAGTACAAATAATTTTACACTAGAGTTGAGCTAGCTCTATAACCTAGTACACATAATTTTACACTAGAGTTGAACTAGCTCTATGACCTAGTACAAATAATATTATACCAGAGTTTAACAAGCTCTATAACCTAGTACAAATAATTTTACACTAGAGTTGAATTAGCTCGATGACCTAGGCAAATAATTTTACACAAGACTTGAACTAGCTCTACCGTCTAGTTGAAATAGTTTTACACTAGAGTTGAACTAGCTTTATAACCTAGTAAAAATAATTTTACACTAGAGTTGAACTAGGTCTATAACCTAGTACAAATAATTTTACACTAGAGTTGAACTAGCTCTATGACCTAGTACACATAATTTTATACTTGAGTTGTACTAGGTCTATAACCTAGTACAAATAATTTTACACTAGAGTTGAACTAGCTCTATCAACTAGTACAAATAATTTTACATTAGAGTTGAACTAGCTGTATAAACTAGTTCAAATAATTTTACACTAGAGTTAAACTAGCTCTATAGGCTAGTTCAAATAATTTTACACTAGAGTTGAACAAGCTCTATAACCTAGTACAAATAATTTTACAGTAGAGTTGAACTAGCTCTACAAGCTAGTTCAAATAAGTTTACTCTAAAGTTGAACTAGCTCTATAGGCTAGTTCAAATAGTATTACTCTAATCTTGAACTACCTCTACAAGCTAGTTCAAATAATTTTACACTAGAGTTGAACTAGCTCTATAGTCTAGTTGAAATAGTTTTACACTAGAGTTGAACTATCTCTATAACCTAGTACAAATAATTTTATAGTATAGTTAAACTAGCTCTATAACCTAGTAAAAATAATTTTACACTAGAGTTGAACTAGCTCTATAGTCTATTTGAAATAGTTTTACACTAGAGTTAAACTAGCTCTATAACCTAGTAAAAATAATTTTACACTAGAGTTGAACTAGCTCTATAACCTAGTACAAATAATTTTACACTAGAGTTGAACTTGCTCTATGACCTAGTACAAATAATTTTACACCAGAGTTAAACTAGCTCTATAGGCTAGTTCAAATAATTTTACACTAGAGTTTAACTAGCTCTATAGGCTAGTTCAAATAATTTTACACTACAGTTGAACTAGCTCTAGAAGATAGTTCAAATAATTTTACACTAGAGTTGTACCAGCTCTACAAGCTAGTTTAAATAATTTTACACTACAGTTGAACTAACTCTATAGGCTAGTTTAAATAACTTTACACTGGATTTGAACTAGCTCTACAAGCTAGGTCAAATAATTTTACACTAGAGTTGAACTAACTCTATAACCTAGTACAAATAATTTTACACTAGAGTTGAGCTAGCTCTATAACCTAGTACACATAATTTTACACTAGAGTTGAACTAGCTCTATGACCTAGTACAAATAATATTATACTAGAGTTTAACAAGCTCTATAACTAAGTACAAATAATTTTACACTAGAGTTGAACTAGCTCTATGACCTAGTACAAATAATTTTACACTAGAGTTGAACTAGCTGTATAGTCTAGTTTAAATAGTTTTACACTAGAGTTGAACTAGCTTTATAACCTAGTAAAAATAATTTTACACTAGAGTTGAACTAGGTCTATAACCTAGTACAAATAATTTTACACTAGAGTTGAACTAGCTCTATGACCTAGTACACATAATTTTATACTTGAGTTGTACTAGCTCTATAACCTAGTACAAATAATTTTACACTAGAGTTGAATTAGCTCGATGACCTAGGCAAATAATTTTACACAAGACTTGAACTAGCTCTACCGTCTAGTTGAAATAGTTTTACACTAGAGTTGAACTAGCTTTATAACCTAGTAAAAATAATTTTACACTAGAGTTGAACTAGGTCTATAACCTAGTACAAATAATTTTACACTAGAGTTGAACTAGCTCTATGACCTAGTACACATAATTTTATACTTGAGTTGTACTAGCTCTATAACCTAGTACAAATAATTTTACACTAGAGTTGAACTAGCTCTATGACCTAGTACACATAATTTTATACTTGAGTTGTACTAGCTCTATAACCTAGTACAAATAATTTTACACTAGAGTTTAACTAGCTCTATAGGCTAGCTCAAATAATTTTACACTACAGTTGAACTAGCTCTACAAGATAGTTCAAATAATTTTACACTAGAGTTGTACCAGCTCTACAAGCTAGTTTAAATAATTTTACCCTACAGTTGAACTAACTCTATAGGCTAGTTTAAATAACTTTACACTGGATTCGAACTAGCTCTACAAGCTAGGTCAAATAATTTTACACTAGAGTTGAACTAACTCTATAACCTAGTACAAATAATTTTACACTAGAGTTGAGCTAGCTCTATAACCTAGTACAAATAATTTTACACTAGAGTTGAACTAGCTCTATGACCTAGTACAAATAATATTATACCAGAGTTTAACAAGCTCTATAACCAAGTACAAATAATTTTACACTAGAGTTGAACTAGCTCTATGACCTAGTACAAATAATTTTACACTAGAGTTGAACTAGCTCTATAGTCTAGTTGAAATAGTTTTACACTAGAGTTGAACTAGCTTTATAACATAGTAAAAATAATTTTACACTAGAGTTGAACTAGGTCTATAACCTAGTACAAATAATTTTACACTAGAGTTGAACTAGCTCTATGACCTAGTACACATAATTTTATACTTGAGTTGTACTAGCTCTATAACCTAGTACAAATAATTTTACACTAGAGTTGAACTAGCTCTATGACCTAGGACAAATAATTTTACACTAGACTTGAACTAGCTCTACCGTCTAGTTGAAATAGTTTTACACTAGAGTTGAACTAGCTTTATAACCTAGTAAAAATAATTTTACACTAGAGTTGAACTAGGTCTATAGCCTAGTACAAATAATTTTACACTAGAGTTGAACTAGCTCTATGACCAAGTACAAATAATTTTATTCTGGGGTTTAACAAGCTCTATAACCTAGTACAAATAATTTTACACTAGAGTTGAACTAGCTCTATGACCTAGTACAAATAATTTTACATTAGAGTTGAACTAGCTGTATAAACTAGTTCAAATAATTTTACACTAGAGTTAAACTAGCTCTATAGGCTAGTTCAAATAATTTTACACTAGAGTTGAACAAGCTCTATAACCTAGTACAAATAATTTTACAGTAGAGTTGAACTAGCTCTACAAGATAGTTCAAATAATTTTACACTAGGGTTGTACCAGCTCTACAAGCTAGTTTAAATTATTTTACACCACAGTTGAACTAACTCTATAGGCTAGTTTAAATAACTTTACACTGGATTTGAACTAGCTCTACAAGCTAGGTCAAATAATTTTACACTAGAGTTGAACTAACTCTATAACCTAGTACAAATAATTTTACACTAGAGTTGAGCTAGCTCTATAACCTAGTACACATAATTTTACACTAGAGTTGAACTAGCTCTATGACCTAGTACAAATAATATTATACCAGAGTTTAACAAGCTCTATAACCTAGTACAAATAATTTTACACTAGAGTTGAATTAGCTCGATGACCTAGGCAAATAATTTTACACAAGACTTGAACTAGCTCTACCGTCTAGTTGAAATAGTTTTACACTAGAGTTGAACTAGCTTTATAACCTAGTAAAAATAATTTTACACTAGAGTTGAACTAGGTCTATAACCTAGTACAAATAATTTTACACTAGAGTTGAACTAGCTCTATGACCTAGTACACATAATTTTATACTTGAGTTGTACTAGGTCTATAACCTAGTACAAATAATTTTACACTAGAGTTGAACTAGCTCTATCAACTAGTACAAATAATTTTACATTAGAGTTGAACTAGCTGTATAAACTAGTTCAAATAATTTTACACTAGAGTTAAACTAGCTCTATAGGCTAGTTCAAATAATTTTACACTAGAGTTGAACAAGCTCTATAACCTAGTACAAATAATTTTACAGTAGAGTTGAACTAGCTCTACAAGCTAGTTCAAATAAGTTTACTCTAAAGTTGAACTAGCTCTATAGGCTAGTTCAAATAGTATTACTCTAATCTTGAACTACCTCTACAAGCTAGTTCAAATAATTTTACACTAGAGTTGAACTAGCTCTATAGTCTAGTTGAAATAGTTTTACACTAGAGTTGAACTAGCTCTATAACCTAGTACAAATAATTTTACAGTATAGTTAAACTAGCTCTATAACCTAGTAAAAATAATTTTACACTAGAGTTAACTAGCTCTATAGTCTAGTTGAAATAGTTTTACACTAGAGTTGAACTAGCTCTATAACCTAGTAAAAATAATTTTACACTAGAGTTGAACTAGCTCTATAACCTAGTACAAATAATTTTACACTAGAGTTGAACTTGCTCTATGACCTAGTACAAATAATTTAGACGAGAGTTAAACTAGCTCTATAGGCTAGTTCAAATAATTTTACACTAGAGTTTAACTAGCTCTATAGGCTAGTTCAAATAATTTTACACTACAGTTGAACTAGCTCTACAAGATAGTTCAAATAATTTTACACTAGAGTTGTACCAGCTCTACAAGCTAGTTTAAATAATTTTACACTACAGTTGAACTAACTCTATAGGCTAGTTTAAATAACTTTACACTGGATTTAAACTAGCTCTACACGCTAGGTCAAATAATTTTACACTAGAGTTGAATTAACTCTATAACCTAGTACAAATAATTTTACACTAGAGTTGAGCTAGCTCTATAACCTAGTACAAATAATTTTACACTAGAGTTGAACTAGCTCTATGACCTAGTACAAATAATATTATACTGGAGTTTAACAAGCTCTATAACCAAGTATAAATAATTTTACACTAGAGTTGAACTAGCTCTATGACCTAGTACAAATAATTTTACACTAGAGTTGAACTAGCTCTATAGTCTAGTTGAAATAGTTTTACACTAGAGTTGAACTAGCTTTATAACCTAGTAAAAATAATTTTACACTAGAGTTGAAGTAGGTCTATAAACTAGTACAAATAATTTTACACTAGAGTTTAACTAGCTCTATGACCTAGTACACATAATTTTATACTTGAGTTGTACTAGCTCTATAACCTAGTAAAAATAATTTTACACTAGAGTTGAACTAGCTCGATGACCTAGGACAAATAATTTTACACTAGACTTGAACTAGCTCTACCGTCTAGTTGAAATAGTTTTACACTAGAGTTGAACTAGCTTTATAACCTAGTAAAAATAATTTTACACTAGAGTTGAACTAGGTCTATAACCTAGTACAAATAATTTTACACTAGAGTTGAACTAGCTCTACGACCTAGTACACATAATTTTATACTTGAGTTGTACTAGCTCTATAACCTAGTACAAATAATTTTACACTAGAGTTGAACTAGCTCTATGAACTAGTACAAATTATTTTACATTAGAGTTGAACTAGCTGTATAAACTAGTTCAAATAATTTTACACTAGAGTTGAACTAGCTCTATAGGCTAGTTCAAATAATTTTACACTAGAGTTGAACAAGCTCTATAACCTAGTACAAATAATTTTACAGTAGAGTTGAACTAGCTCTACAAGCTAGTTCAAATAAGTTTACTCTAAAGTTGAACTATCTCTACAGGCTAGTTCAAATAGTATTACTCTAATCATGAACTACCTCTACAAGCTAGTTCAAATAATTTTACACTAGAGTTGAACTAGCTCTATAGTCTAGTTGAAATAGTTTCACACTAGAGTTGAACTAGCTCTATAACCTAGTACAAATAATTTTACAGTATAGTTAAACTAGCTCTATAACCTAGTAAAAATAATTTTACACTAGAGTTGAACTAGCTCTATAGTCTAGTTGAAATAGTTTTACACTAGAGTTGAACTAGCTCTATAACCAAGTAAAAATAATTTTACACTAGAGTTGAACTAGCTCTATAACCTAGTACAAATAATTTTACACTAGAGTTGAACTTGCTCTATGACCTAGTACAAATAATTTTACACGAGAGTTAAACTAGCTCTATAGGCTAGTTCAAATAATTTTACACTAGAGTTTAACTAGCTCTATAGGCTAGTTCAAATAATTTTACACTAAAGTTGAACTAGCTCTACAAGATAGTTCAAATAATTTTACACTAGAGTTGTACCAGCTCTACAAGCTAGTTTAAATAATTTTACACTACAGTTGAACTAACTCTATAGGCTAGTTTAAATAACTTTACACTGGATTTGAACTAGCTCTACAAGCTAGGTCAAATAATTTTACACTAGAGTTGAACTAACTCTATAACCTAGTACAAATAATTTTACACTAGAGTTGAGCTAGCTCTATAACCTAGTACAAATAATTTTACACTAGAGTTGAACTAGCTCTATGACCTAGTACAAATAATTTTACACTAGATTTGAACTAGCTCTATAGTCTAGTTGAAATAGTTTTACACTAGAGTTGAACTAGCTTTATAACCTAGTAAAAATAATTTTACACTAGAGTTGAACTAGGTCTATAACCTAGTACAAATAATTTTACACTAGACTTGAACTAGCTCTATGACCTAGTACACATAATTTTATACTTGAGTAGTACTACCTCTATAACCTAGTACAAATAATTTTACACTAGAGTTGAACTAGCTCTATGACCTAGGACAAATAATTTTACACTAGACTTGAACTAGCTCTACCGTCTAGTTGAAATAGTTTTACACTAGAGTTGAACTAGCTTTATAACCTAATAAAAATAATTTTACACTAGAGTTGAACTAGGTCTATAACCTAGTACAAATAATTTTACACTAGAGTTGAACTAGCACTACGACCTAGTACACATAATTTTATACTTGAGTTGTACTAGCTCTATAACCTAGTACAAATAATTTTACACTAGAGTTGAACTAGCTCTATGAACTAGTACAAATAATTTTACATTAGAGTTGAACTAGCTGTATAGGCTAGTTTAAATAATTTTACACTAGAGTTGAACTAGCTCTATAGGCTAGTTCAAATAATTTTACACTAGAGTTGAACAAGCTCTATAATCTAGTACAAATAATTTTACAGTAGAGTTGCACTAGCTCTACAAGCTAGTTCAAATAAGTTTACTCTAAAGTTGAACTAGCTCTACAGGCTAGTTCAAATAGTATTACTCTAATCTTGAACTACCTCTACAAGGTAGTTTAAATAATTTTATACTAGAGTTTAACAAGGTCTATAACCTAGTACAAATAATTTTACACTAGAGTTGAACTAGCTCTATGACCCAGTACTAATAATTTTACACTAGAGTTGAACTAGCTCTATAGTCTAGTTGAAATAGTTTTACACTAGAGTTGAACTAGCTTTATAACCTAGTAAAAATAATTTTACACTAGAGTTGAACTAGGTATATAACCTAGTACAAATAATTTTACACTATTGTTGAACTAGCTCTATGACCTAGTACACATAATTTTATACTTGAGTTGTACTAGCTCTATAACCTAGTACAAATAATTTTACACTAGAATTGAACTAGCTCTATGACCTAGTACAAATAATTTTACACTAGAGTTAAACTAGCTCTATAGGCTAGTTCAAATAATTTTACACTAGAGTTTAACTAGCTCTATAGGCTAGTTCAAATAATTTTACAGTACAGTTGAACTAGCTCTACAAGCTAGTTCAAATAATTTTACACTAGAGTTGTACCAGCTCTACAAGATAGTTTAAATAATTTTACACTAGAATTGAACTAGCTCTATAGGCTAGTTTCAAATAACTTTACACTGGATTTGAACTAGCTCTATAAGCTAGGTCAAATAATTTTACACTAGAGTTGAACTAACTTTATAACCTAGTACAAATAATTTTACACTAGAGTTGAACTAGCTCTATGACCTAGTACTAATAATTTTACACTAGACTTGAACTAGCTCTACAGTCTAGTTGGAATAGTTTTACACTAGAGTTGAACTAGCTTTATAACCTAGTAAAAATAATTTTACACTAGAGTTGAACTAGGTCTATGACCTAGTACACATAATTTTATACTTGAGTTGTACTAGCTCTATAACCTAGTACAAATAATTTTACACTGGAGTTGAACTAGCTCTATGACCTAGTACAAATAATTTTACACTAGAGTTGAACTAGCTGTATAGGCTAGTTCAAATAATTTTACACTAGAGTTGAACTAGCTCTAGAGGCTAGTTCAAATAATTTTACACTAGTGTTGAACTAGCTCTACAAGCTAGTTCAAATAATTTTACACTACAGTTGAACTAGCTCTACAAGCTAGTTCAAATAATTTTACACTAGAGTTGTACCTGCTCTACAAGCTAGTTTAAATAATTTTACACTAGAGTTGAACTAGCTCTATATGCTAGTTCAAATAATTTTACACCAGAGTTGAACTAGCTCTATAACCTAGTACAAATAATTTTACACTAGAGTGAAACTAGCTCTATAACCTAGTACAAATAATTTTATACTAGAGTTGAACTAGCTCTATAACCTAGTACAAATAATTTTACACTAGACCTGAACTAGCTCTGTGACCTAGTACAAATAATTTTACACTAGAGTTGAACTAGCTCTATAGGCTAGTTCAAATAATTGTACACTAGAGTTGAAGTATCTCAATAGGATAGTTCAAATAATTTTACACTAGAGTTGAACTAACTCTATAGGCTAGTTCAAAGAACTTTACAATGGATTTGAACTAGCTCTACAAGCTAGGTCAAATAATTTTACACTAGAGTTGAACTAACTCTATAACCTAGTACAAATAATTTTACTCTAGAGTTGAGCTAGCTCTATAACCTAGTACAAATAATTTTACACTAGAGTTGAACTATCTCTATGACCTAGTACAAATAATTTTATACTGGAGTTTAACAAGCTCTATAACCTAATACAAACAATTTTACACTAGAATTGAACTAGCTCTATGACCTAGTACAAATAATTTTAGACTAGAGTTGAACTAGCTCTACACTCTAGTTGAAATAGTTTTACACTAGAGTTGAACTAGCTTTATAACCTAGTAAAAATAATTTTACACTAGAGTTGAACTAGGTCTATAACCTAGTACAAATAATTTTACACTAGAGTTGAACTAGCTCTATGACCTAGTACACATAATTTTATACTTGAGTTGTACTAGCTCTATAACCTAGTACAAATAATTTTACACTAGAGTTGAACTAGCTCTATGACCTAGGACAAATAATTTTACTCTAGACTTGAACTAGCTCTACCGTCTAGTGGAAATAGTTTTACACTCGAGTTGAACTAGCTTTATAACCTAGTAAAAATAATTTTACACTAGAGTTGAACTAGGTCTATAACCTAGTACAAATAATTTTACACTAGAGTTTAACTAGCTCTACGACCTAGTACACATAATTTTATACTTGAGTTGTACTAGCTCTATAACCTAGTACAAATAATTTTACACTAGAGTTGAACTAGCTCTATAACCTAGTACACATAATTTTACACTAGAGTTGAACTAGGTATTTAACCTAGTACAAATAATTTTACACTAGAGTTGAACTAGCTCTATGACCTAGTACACATAATTTTATACTTGAGTTGTAGTAGCTCTATAACCAAGTACAAATATTTTTACACTAGAAGTGAACTAGCTCTATGACCTAGTACAAATAATTTTACACTAGAGTTAAACTAGCTCTATAGGCTAGTTCAAATAATTTTACACTAGAGTTTAACTAGCTCTATAGGCTAGTTCAAATAATTTTACAGTACAGTTGAACTAGCTCTACAAGCTAGTTCAAATAATTTTACACTAGAGTTGTACCAGCTCTACAAGATAGTTTAAATAATTTTACACTAGAATTGAACTAGCTCTATAGGCTAGTTTCAAATAACTTTACACTGGATTTGAACTAGCTCTACAAGCTAGGTCAAATAATTTTACACTAGAGTTGAACTAACTTTATAACCTAGTACAAATAATTTTACACTAGAGTTGAACTAGCTCTATGACCTAGTACAAATAATTTTACACTAGACTTGAACTAGCTCTACAGTCTAGTTGAAATAGTTTGACACTAGAGTTGAACTAGCTTTATAACCTAGTAAAAATAATTTTACACTAGAGTTGAACTAGGTCTATAACCTAGTACAAATAATTTTACTCTAGAGTTGAACTAGCTCTATGACCTAGTAAACATAATTTTATACTTTAGTTGTACTAGCTCTATAACCTAGTACAAATAATTTTACACTAGAGTTGAACTAGCTCTATGACCTAGGACAAGTAATTTTACACTAGACTTGAACTAGCTCTACCGTCTAGTTGAAATAGTTTTACACTAGAGTTGAACTGACTTTATAACCTAGTAAAAATAATTTTACACTAGATTTGAACTAGGTCTATAACCTAGTACAAATAATTTTACACTAGAGTTGAACTAGCTCTACGACCTAGTACACATAATTTTATACTTGAGTTGTACTAGCTCTATAACCTAGTACAAATAATTTTACACTAGAGTTGAACTAGCTCTATGAACTAGTACAAATAATTTTACATTAGAGTTGAACTAGCTGTATAAACTAGTTCAAATAATTTTACACTAGAGTTGAACTAGCTCTATAGGCTAGTTCAAATAATTTTACACTAGAGTTGAACAAGCTCTATAATCTAGTACAAATAATTTTACAGTAGAGTTGAACTAGCTCTACAAGCTAGTTCAAATAAGTTTACTCTAAAGTTGAACTAGCTCTACAGGCTAGTTCAAATAGTATTACTCTAATCTTGAACTACCTCTACAAGGTAGTTTAAATAATTTTATACTAGAGTTTAACAAGCTCTATAACCTAGTACACATAATTTTACACTAGAGTTGAACTAGCTCTATGACCTAGTACTAATAATTTTACACTAGAGTTGAACTAGCTCTACAGTCTAGTTGAAATAGCTCTAGTTGAAATAGCTCTAGTTGAAATAATTTTACACTAGAGTTGAACTAGCTCTATGACCAAGTACAAATAATTTTATTCTGGGGTTTAACAAGCTCTATAACCTAGTACAAATAATTTTACACTAGACTTGAACTAGGTCTATGACCTAGTACAAATAATTTTACACTAGAGTTGAACTAGCTCTACAGTCTAGTTGAAATAGTTTTACACTAGAGTTGAACTAGCTTTATAACCTAGTAAAAATAATTTTACACTAGAGTTGAACTAGGTCTATAACCTAGTACAAATAATTTTACACTAGAGTTGAACTAGCTCTATGACCTAGTACACATAATTTTATACTTGAGTTGTACTAACTCTATAACCTAGTACAAATAATTTTATACTAGACTTGAACTAGCTCTATGACCTAGGACAAATAATTTTACTCTAGACTTGAAGTAGCTCTACCGTCTAGTGGAAATAGTTTTACACTAGAGTTGAACTAGCTTTATAACCAAGTAAAAATAATTTTACACTAGAGTTGAACTAGGTCTTTAACCTAGTACAAATAATTTTACACTAGAGTTGAACTAGCTCTACGACCTAGTACACATAATTTTATACTTGAGTTGTACTAGCTCTATAACCTAGTACAAATAATTTTACACTAGAGTTGAACTAGCTCTATGAACTAGTACAAATAATTTTACATTAGAGTTGAACTAGCTGTATAAACTAGTTCAAATAATTTTACACTAGAGTTGAACTAGCTCTATAGGCTAGTTCAAATAATTTTACACTAGAGTTGAACAAGCTCTATAATCTAGTACAAATAATTTTACAGTAGAGTTGAACTAGCTCTACAAGCTAGTTCAAATAAGTTTACTCTAAAGTTGAACTAGCTCTACAGGCTAGTTCAAATAGTATTACTCTAATCTTGAACTACCTCTACAAGGTAGTTTAAATAATTTTATACTAGAGTTTAACAAGCTCTATAACCTAGTACAAATAATTTTACACTAGAGTTGAACTAGCTCTATGACCTAGTACTAATAATTTTACACTAGAGTTGAACTAGCTCTACAGTCTAGTTGAAATAGTTTTGCACTAGAGTTGAACTAGCTTTATAACCTAGTAAAAATAATTTTACACTAGAGTTGAACTAGGTATATAACCTAGTACAAATAATTTTACACTAGAGTTGAACTAGCTCTATGACCTAGTACACATAATTTTATACTTGAGTTGTACTAGCTCTATAACCTAGTACAAATAATTTTACACTAGAGTTGAACTAGCTCTATGACCTAGTACAAATAATTTTACACTAGAGTTGAACTAGCTGTATAGGCTAGTTCAAATAATTTTACACTAGAGTTGAACTAGCTCTAGAGGCTAGTTCAAATAATTTTACACTAGACTTGAACTAGCTCTACCGTCTAGTTGAAATAGTTTTACACTAGAGTTGAACTAACTTTTAACCTAGTAAAAATAATTTTACACTAGAGTTGAACTAGGTCTATAACCTAGTACAAATAATTTTACACTAGATTTGAACTAGCTCTACGACCTAGTACACATAATTTTATACTTGAGTTGTACTAGCTCTATAACCTAGTACAAATAATTTTACACTAGAGTTGAACTAGCTCTATGAACTAGTACAAATAATTTTACATTAGACATGAACTAGCTGTATAGACTAGTTCAAATAATTTTACACTAGAGTTGAACTAGCTCTATAGGCTAGTTCAAATAATTTTACACTAGAGTTGAACAAGCTTTATAATCTAGTACAAATAATTTTACAGTAGAGTTGAACTAGCTCTACAAGCTAGTTCAAATAAGTTTACTCTAAAGTTGAACTAGCTCTACAGGCTAGTTCAAATAGTATTACTCTAATCTTGAACTACCTCTACAAGGTAGTTTAAATAATTTTATACTAGAGTTTAACAAGCTCTATAACCTAGTACAAATAATTTTACACTAGAGTTGAACTAGCTCTATGACCTAGTACTAATAATTTTACACTAGAGTTGAACTAGCTCTACAGTCTAGTTGAAATAGTTTTGCACTAGAGTTGAACTAGCTTTATAACCTAGTAAAAATAATTTTACACTAGAGTTGAACTAGGTATATAACCAAGTACAAATAATTTTACACTAGAGTTGAACTAGCTCTATGACCTAGTACACATAATTTTATACTTGAGTTGTACTAGCTCTATAACCTAGTACAAATAATTTTACACTAGAAGTGAACTAGCTCTATGACCTAGTACAAATAATTTTACACTAGAGTTAAACTAGCTCTATAGGCTAGTTCAAATAATTTTATACTAGAGTTTAACTAGCTCTATAGGCTAGTTCAAATAATTTTACAGTACAGTTGAACTAGCTCTACAAGCTAGTTCAAATAATTTTACACTAGAGTTGTACCAGCTCTACAAGATAGTTTAAATAATTTTACACTAGAATTGAACTAGCTCTATAGGCTAGTTTCAAATAACTTTACACTGGATTTGAACAAGCTCTACAAGCTAGGTCGAATAATTTTACACTAGAGTTGAACTAACTTTATAACCTAGTACAAATAATTTTACACTAGAGTTGACCTAGCTCTATGACCTAGTACAAACAATTTTACACTGGACTTGAACTAGCTCTATAGTCTAGTTGAAATAGTTTTACACTAGAGTTGAACTAGCTTTATAACCTAGTAAAAATAATTTTACACTAGACTTGAACTAGGTCTATAACCTAGTACAAATAATTTTACTCTAGAGTTGAACTAGGTCTATGACCTAGTACACATAATTTTATACTTGAGTTGTACTAGCTCTATAACCTAGTACAAATAATTTTACACTAGAGTTAAACTAGCTCTATGACCTAGTACAAATAATTTTACACTAGAGTTGAACTAGCTGTATAGGCTAGTTCAAATAATTTTACACTACAGTTGAACTAGCTCTAGAGGCTAGTTCAAATAATTTTATACTAGTGTTGAACTAGCTCTACAAGCTAGTTCAAATAATATTACACCAGAGTTGAACTAGCTCTACAAGCTAGTTCAAATAATTTTACACTAGAGTTGTACCTGCTCTACAAGCTAGTTTAAATAATTTTACACTAGAGTTGAACTAGCTCTATATGCTAGTTCAAATAATTTTACACTAGAGTTGAACTAGCTCTATAACCTAGTACAAATAATTTTACACTAGAGTTAAACTAGCTCTATAACCTAGTACAAATAATTTTAAACTGGACTTTAACTAGCTCTATCGTCTAGTTGAAATAGTTTTACACTAGAGTTGAACTAGCTTTATAACCTAGTAAAAATAATTTTACACTAGAGTTGAACTAGGTCTATAACCTAGTACAAATAATTTTACTCTAGAGTTGAACTAGGTCTATGACCTAGTACACATAATTTTATACTTGAGTTGTACTAGCTCTATAACCTAGTACAAATAATTTTACACTAGAGTTGAACTAGCTCTATGACCTAGTACAAATAATTTTACACTAGAGTTGAACTAGCTGTATAGGCTAGTTCAAATAATTTTACACTAGAGTTGAACTAGCTCTAGAGGCTAGTTCAAATAATTTTACACTAGAGTTGAACTAACTTTATAACCTAGTAAAAATAATTTTACACTAGAGTTGAACTAGGTCTATAACCTAGTACAAATAATTTTACACTAGAGTTGAACTAGCTCTACGACCTAGTACACATAATTTTATAATTGAGTTGTACTAGCTCTATAACCTAGTACAAATAATTTTACACTAGAGTTGAACTAGCTCTATGAACTAGTACAAATAATTTTACATTAGAGTTGAACTAGCTGTATAGACTAGTTCAAATAATTTTACACTAGAGTTGAACTAGCTCTATAGGCTAGTTCAAATAATTTTACACTAGAGTTGAACAAGCTCTATAATCTAGTACAAATAATTTTACAGTAGAGTTGAACTAGCTCTACAAGCTAGTTCAAATAAGTTTACTCTAAAGTTGAACTAGCTCTACAGGCTAGTTCAAATAGTATTACTCTAATCTTGAACTACCTCTACAAGGTAGTTTAAATAATTTTATACTAGAGTTTAACAAGCTCTATAACCTAGTACAAATAATTTTACACTAGAGTTGAACTAGCTCTATGACCTAGTACTAATAATTTTACACTAGAGTTGAACTAGCTCTACAGTCTAGTTGAAATAGTTTTGCACTAGAGTTGAACTAGCTTTATAACCTAGTAAAAATAATTTTACACTAGAGTTGAACTAGGTATATAACCTAGTACAAATAATTTTACACTAGAGTTGAACTAGCTCTATGACCTAGTACACATAATTTTATACTTGAGTTGTACTAGCTCTATAACCTAGTACAAATAATTTTACACTAGAAGTGAACTAGCTCTATGACCTAGTACAAATAATTTTACACTAGAGTTAAACTAGCTCTATAGGCTAGTTCAAATAATTTTACACTAGAGTTTAACTAGCTCTATAGGCTAGTTCAAATAATTTTACAGTACAGTTGAACTAGCTCTACAAGCTAGTGCAAATAATTTTACACTAGAGTTGTACCAGCTCTACAAGATAGTTTAAATAATTTTACACTAGAATTGAACTAGCTCTATAGGCTAGTTTCAAATAACTTTACACTGGATTTGAACAAGCTCTACAAGCTAGGTCGAATAATTTTACACTAGAGTTGAACTAACTTTATAACCTAGTACAAATAATTTTACACTAGAGTTGAACTAGCTCTATGACCTAGTACAAACAATTTTACACTGGACTTGAACTAGCTCTATAGTCTAGTTGAAATAGTTTTACACTAGAGTTGAACTAGCTTTATAACCTAGTAAAAATAATTTTACACTAGAGTTGAACTAGGTCTATAACCTAGTACAAATAATTTTACTCTAGAGTTGAACTAGGTCTATGACCTAGTACACATAATTTTATACTTGAGTTGTACTAGCTCTATAACCTAGTACAAATAATTTTACACTAGAGTTGAACTAGCTCTATGACCTAGTACAAATAATTTTACACTAGAGTTGAACTAGCTGTATAGGCTAGTTCAAATAATTTTACACTAGAGTTGAACTAGCTCTAGAGGCTAGTTCAAATAATTTTACACTAGTGTTGAACTAGCTCTACAAGCTAGTTCAAATAATTTTACACTAGAGTCGAACTAGCTCTACAAGCTAGTTCAAATAATTTTACACTAGAGTTGTACCTGCTCTACAAGCTAGTTTAAATAATTTTACACTAGAGTTGAACTAGCTCTATATGCTAGTTCAAATAATTTTATGCTAGAGTTGAACTAGCTCTATAACCTAGTACAAATAATTTTACACTAGAGTTAAACTAGCTCTATAACCTAGTACAAATAATTTTACAGTAGAGTTGAACTAGCTCTATGACCTAGTACAAATAATTTTATACTAGAGTTGAACTAGCTCTATAACCTAGTACAAATAATTTTATACTAGACCTAAACTAGCTCTGTGACCTAGTACAAATAATTTTACACTAGAGTTGAACTAGTTGTATAGGCTAGTTCAAATAATTGTACACTAGAGTTGAAGTAGCTCTATAGGATAGTTCAAATAATTTTACACTAGAGTTGAACTAACTCTATAGGCTAGTTCAAATAACATTACACTGGATTTGAACTAGCTCTACAAGCTAGGTCAAATAATTTTACACTAGTGTTGAACTAACTCTATAACCTAGTACAAATAATTTTACACTAGAGTTGAGCTAGCTCTATAACCTAGTACAAATAATTTTACACTAGAGTTGAACTAGCTCTATGACCAAGTACAAATAATTTTATTCTGGAGTTTAACAAGCTCTATAACCTAGTACAAATAATTTTACACTAGACTTGAACTAGCTCTATGACCTAGTACAAATAATTTTACACTAGAGTTGAACTAGCTCTACAGTCTAGTTGAAATAGTTTTACACTAGAGTTGAACTTGCTTTATAACCTAGTAAAAATAATTTTACACTAGAGTTGAACTAGGTCTATAACCTAGTACAAATAATTTTACACTAGAGTTGAACTAGCTCTATGACCTAGTACACATAATTTTATACCTGAGTTGTACTAACTCTATAACCTAGTACAAATAATTTTATACTAGACTTGAACTAGCTCTATGACCTAGGACAAATAATTTTACTCTAGACTTGAAGTAGCTCTACCGTCTAGTGGAAATAGTTTTACACTAGAGTTGAACTAGCTTTATAACCAAGTAAAAATAATTTTACACTAGAGTTGAACTAGGTCTATAACCTAGTACAAATAATTTTACACTAGAGTTGAACTAGCTCTACGACCTAGTACACATAATTTTATACTTGAGTTGTACTAGCTCTATAACCTAGTACAAATAATTTTACACTAGAGTTGAACTAGCTCTATGAACTAGTACAAATAATTTTACATTAGAGTTGAACTAGCTGTATAAACTAGTTCAAATAATTTTACACTAGAGTTGAACTAGCTCTATAGGCTAGTTCAAATAATTTTACACTAGAGTTGAACAAGCTCTATAATCTAGTACAAATAATTTTACAGTAGAGTTGAACTAGCTCTACAAGCTAGTTCAAATAAGTTTACTCTAGAGTTGAACTAGGTCTATGACCTAGTACACATAATTTTATACTTGAGTTGTACTAGCTCTATAACCTAGTACAAATAATTTTACACTAGAGTTGAACTAGCTCTATGACCTAGTACAAATAATTTTACTCTAGAGTTGAACTAGCTGTATAGGCTAGTTCAAATAATTTTACACTAGAGTTGAACTAGCTCTAGAGGCTAGTTCAAATAATTTTACACTAGTGTTGAACTAGCTCTACAAGCTAGTTCGGATAATTTTACACTAGAGTTGAACTAGCTCTACAAGCTAGTTCAAATAATTTTACACTAGAGTTGTACCTGCTCTACAAGCTAGTTTAAATAATTTTACACAAGAGTTGAACTAGCTCTATATGCTAGTTCAAATAATTTTACACCAGAGTTGAACTAGCTCTATAACCTAGTACAAATAATTTTACACTAGAGTTAAACTAGCTCTATAACCTAGTACAAATAATTTAAAGTAGAGTTGAATTAGCTCTATGACCTAGTACAAATAATTTTATACTAGAGTTGAACTAGCTCTATAACCTAGTACAAATAATTTTATACTAGACCAGAACTAGCTCTGTGACCTAGTACAAATAATTTTACACTAGAGTTGAACTAGCTCTATAGGCTAGTTCAAATAATTGTACACTAGAGTTGAAGTAGCTCTATAGGATAGTTCAAATAATTTTACACTCGAGTTGAACTAACTCTATAGGGTAGTTCAAATAACTTTACACTGGATTTGAACTAGCACTACAAGCTAGGTCAAATAATTTTACACTAGAGTTGAACTAACTCTATAACCTAGTACAAATAATTTTACACTAGAGTTGAGCTAGCTCTATAACCTAGTACAAATAATTTTACACTAGAGTTGAACTAGCTCCATGACCTAGTAAAAATAATTTTATACCGGAGTTTACCAAGCTCTATAACCTAGTACAAATAATTTTACACTAGACTTGAACTAGCTCTATGACCTAGTACAAATAATTTTACACTAGAGTTGAACTAGCTCTATAGTCTAGTTGAAATAGTTTTACACTAGAGTTGAACTAGCTTTATAACCTAGTAAAAATAATTTTACACTAGAGTTGAACTAGGTCTATAACCTAGTACAAATAATTTTACACTAGAGTTGAACTAGCTCTATGACCTAGTACACATAATTTTATACTTGAGTTGTACTAGCTCTATAACCTAGTACAAATAATTTTACACTAGAGTTGAACTAGCTCTATGACCTAGGACAAATAATTTTACTCTAGACTTGAACTAGCTCTACCGTCTGGCGGAAATAGTTTTACACTAGAGTTGAACTAGCTTTATAACCTAGTAAAAATAAGTTTACACTAGAGTTGAACTAGGTCTATAACCTAGTACAAATAATTTTACACTAGAGTTGAACTAGCTCTACGACCTAGTACACATAATTTTATACTTGAGTTGTACTAGCTCTATAACTTAGTACAAATAATTTTACACTAGAGTTGAACTAGCTCTATAACCTAGTTCAAATAATTTTACACTAGAGTTGAACTAGCTCTGTAGGCTAGTTCAAATAATTTTACACTAGAGTTGAACAAGGTCTATAACCTAGTACAAATAATTTTACAGTAGAGTTGAACTAGCTCTACAAGCTAGTTCAAATAAGTTTACTCTAAAGTTGAACTAGCTCTACAGGCTAGTTCAAATAGTATTACTCTAATCTTGAACTACCTCTGCAAGGTAGTTTAAATAATTTTATACTAGAGTTTAACAAGCTCTATAACCTAGTACAAATAATTTTACACTAGAGTTGAACTAGCTCTATGACCTAGTACAAATAATTTTACACTAGAGTTGAACTAGCTCTACAGTCTAGTTGAAATAGTTTTACACTAGAGTTGAACTAGCTTTATAACCTAGTAAAAATAATTTTACACTAGAGTTGAACTAGGTATATAACCTAGTACAAATAATTTTACACTAGAGTTGAACTATCTCTATGACCTAGTACACATAATTTTATACTTGAGTTATACTAGCTCTATAACCTAGTACAAATAGTTTTACACTAGAGGTGAACTAGCTCTATGACCTAGTACAAATGATTTTACACTAGAGTTAAACTAGCTCTATAGGCTAGTTCAAATAATTTTACACTAGAGTTTAACTAGCTCTATAGGCTAGTTCAAATAATTTTACAGTACAGTTGAACTAGCTCTACAAGCTAGTTCAAATAATTTTACACTAGAGTTGTACCAGCTCTACAAGCTAGTTTAAATAATTTTACACTAGAATTGAACTAGCTCTATAGGCTAGTTTCAAATAACTTTACACTGGATTTGAACTAGCTCTACTAGCAAGGTCAAATAATTTTACACTAGAGTTGAACTAACTTTATAACCTAGTACAAATTATTTTACACTAGAGTTGAACTAGCTCTATGACCTAGTACAAATAATTTTACACTAGACTTGAACTAGCTCTACAGTCTAGTTGAAATAGTTTTACACTAGAGTTGAACTAGTTTTATAACCTAGTAAAAATAATTTTACAATGGAGTTGAACTAGGTCTATAACCTAGTACAAATAATTTTACTCTAGAGTTGAACTAGCTCTATGACCTAGTACACATAATTTTATACTTGAGTTGTACTAGCTCTATAACCTAGTACAAATAATTTTACACTAGAGTTGAACTAGCTCTATGACCTAGTACAAATAATTTTACACTAGAGTTGAACTAGCTCTACAGTCTAGTTGAAATAGTTTTACACTAGAGTTGAACTAGCTTTATAACCTAGTAAAAATAATTTTACACTAGAGTTGAACTAGGTATATAACCTAGTACAAATAATTTTACACTAGAGTTGAACTAGCTCTATGACCTAGTACACATAATTTTTTACTTGAGTTATACTAGCTCTATAACCTAGTACAAATAGTTTTACACTAGAGGTTAACTAGCTCTATGACCTAGTACAAATGATTTTACACTAGAGTTAAACTAGCTCTATAGGCTAGTTCAAATAATTTTACACTAGAGTTTAACTAGCTCTATAGGCTAGTTCAAATAATTTTACAGTACAGTTGAACTAGCTCTACAAGCTAGTTCAAATAATTTTACACTAGAGTTGTACCAGCTTTACAAGCTAGTTTAAATAATTTTACACTAGAATTGAACTAGCTCTATAGGCTAGTTTCAAATAACTTTACACTGGATTTGAACTAGCTCTACTAGCAAGGTCAAATAATTTTACACTAGAGTTGAACTAACTTTATAACCTAGTACAAATAATTTTACACTAGAGTTGAACTAGCTCTATGACCTAGTACAAATAATTTTACACTAGACTTGAACTAGCTCTACAGTCTAGTTGAAATAGTTTTACACTAGACTTGAACTAGCTCTATGACCTAGTACAAATAATTTTACACTAGATTTGAACTAGCTCTATAACCTAGTACAAATAATTTTACAGTAGAGTTAAACTAGCTGTACAAGCTAGTTCAAATAATTTTATACTAGAGTTGAACTAGCTCTATGACCTAGTACAAATAATTTTACACTAGAGTTGAAATAGCTCTATGACCTAGTACAAATAATTTTACACTAGAGTTGAACTAGCTGTATAGGCTAGTTCAAATAATTTTACACTAGAGTTGAACTAGCTCTATAGGCTAGTTCAAATAATTTTACACTAGTGTTGAACTAGCTCTACAAGCTAGTTTAGATAATTTTACACTAGAGTTGAACTAGCTCTACAAGCTAGTTCAAATAATTTTACACTAGAGTTGTACCTGCTCTACAAGCTAGTTTAAATAATTTTACACAAGACTTGAACCAGCTCTATATGCTAGTTCAAATAATTTTACACCAGAGTTGAACTAGCTCTATAACCTAGTACAAATAATTTTAGACTAGAGTTAAACTAGCTCTATAACCTAGTACAAATAATTTTACAGTAGAGTTGAACTAGCTCTATGACCTAGTACAAATAATTTTATACTAGAGTTGAACAAGCTCTATAACCTAGTACAAATAATTTTATACTAGACCTGAACTAGCTCTGTGACCTAGTACAAATAATTTTACACTAGAGTTGAACTAGCTCTATAGGCTAGTTCAAATAATTGTACACTAGAGTTGAAGTAGCTCTATAGGATAGTTCAAATAATTTTACACTAGAGTTGAACCAACTCTATAGGCTAGTTCAAATAACTTTACACTGGATTTGAACTAGCTATACAAGCTAGGTCAAATAAATTGACACTAGAGTTGAACTAACTCTATAACCTAGTACAAATAATTTTACACTAGAGTTGAGCTAGCTCTATAACCTAGTACAAATAATCTTACACTAGAGTTGAACTAGCTCTATGACCTAGTCCAAATAATTTTATACTGGAGTTTACCAAGCTCTATAACCTAGTACAAATAATTTTACACTAGACTTGAACTAGCTCTATGACCTAGTACAAATAATTTTACACTAGAGTTGAACTAGCTCTACAGTCTAGTTGAAATAGGTTTACACTAGAGTTGAACTAGCTTTATAACCTAGTACAAATAATTTTACACTAGAGTTGAACTAGCTCTATGACCTAGTACACATAATTTTATACTTTAGTTGTACTTGCTCTATAACCTAGTACAAATAATTTTACACTAGAGTTGAACTAGCTCTATAGGCTAGTTCAAATAATTGTACACTAGAGTTGAAGTAGATCTATAGGATAGTTCAAATAATTTTACACTAGAGTTGAACTAGCTCTATAACCTAGTACAAATAATTTTACTGTAGGGTTAAACTAGCTCTACAAGCTAGTTCTGACACTAGAGTTGAACTATCTCTATAGTCTAGTTGAAATAGTTTTACACTAGAGTTGAACAAGCTCTATAACCTAGTACAAATAATTTTACAGTAGAGTTGAACTAGCTCTACAAGCTAGTTCAAATAAGTTTACTCTAAAGTTGAACTAGCTCTATAGGCTAGTTCAAATAGTATTACTCTAATCTTGAACTACCTCTACAAGGTAGTTTAAATAATTTTATACTAGAGTTTAACAAGCTCTATAACCTAGTACAAATAATTTTACACTAGAGTTGAACTAGCTCTATGACCTAGTACAAATAATTTTACACTAGAGTTGAACTAGCTCTACAGTCTAGTTGAAATAGTTTTACACTAGAGTTGAACTAGATTTATAACCTAGTAAAAATAATTTTACACTAGAGTTGAACTAGGTATATAACCTAGTACAAATAATTTTACACTAGAGTTGAACTAGCTCTATGACCTAGTACACATAATTTTATACTTGAGTTGTACTAGTGTCGGTGTACTAAAGTAGGGGTACCTTAGTATCCCGAACTTGTGCACGGGCAGTCGCAGCATCCCGCGGCAAGGCCTGCCGGGTGACCGCCAAGATCCTCTATGGTTCCTTTGGAGCCATTCAAGAACAAAGTATCCAAGACCCCGGCAAGAGGAGCTTGCTGGGAAGGAGACAAGACCCCGGCAAGAGGAGCTTGCCGGGAAGGCCAACCAAGGCATCTCAAGGAAACTTGCCGCAACACACCATACGTCCCGGCAAGGCCCGGTGAGCGACAAACTCCCGGATGCGACAAGACAACGACCGCGGCAAGGCGCTTGCCGCGACAAGCTTCCACTATGCACCTGCGCTCCAGCACATCCACCAACGTGTCGCCCTGGGACCCTTCCGGAGCGTACGTGGCGGAAAGCTGTGCAGCCAGAGTTACACGGTGGCAAGCGGCGCTGACAAGATCGCCATCGTGGCAAGCAATGGCATCCTTAGCGGTCCCTTTCTGCACCGTCTAGGTGACGCAGACAGGCATTTAATGCCTTTGTCCCCTGCCGTCAGGGTTAGGTACGATAACACTGTTGTAGGCGGCGGTGCCAACCGTAGTGCTTTTTCCATTTTTGCCCTTCTCTGCATTGCCACCTGTCGGTGACCCCTTTAGCGTATAAAAGGAGGCCCATGCACAACGTAGAGGGGGTCGGACAATCATTTCCACGCTCAGTCTGGCTAGCTGCTGGTGTGTACAGTAGCAATCAGCGCTCCCAAGCAAGAAACCAATACAATCACAAGAAGGAGTAGGGTTTTACGCATCCGTGTGGCCCAAACCTGGGTAAACCGATCGTGTTGCTCGTGCGCATCGCCTCGATCTGCTCTTTGTGCCTTCTCCGCCCCCTGCCGAACCGAAAAGGGGCTCGGTCCGCCGATCCCCATAGGTGTCCGTGGGATCAGCACCCCCGACATCTTTTGCGCGCCAGGTAGGGGTGCGTCGAGGTTGTGCGAACCTGATCCGGCGTTCGCACGAGCCAGATCTTCATCGTCTTCATCGACATGTCACCGAAGAAGAAGGCTTCGGAGGCGGCTGCTCCGTCCGCGCAAGGCCCACCATCGCTGGAGCGAACGGCTAGTGGGGTAGACGCCGGTGGGAGAACGGGCGGCGACGAGGAAGCTCACGGTGCTGCCAGGTCCAAGGACAAGACTGCGCTGCACATCGATGGCGCAGTCGGCTCCCACAACGACCGAGCGCACTCCAAGAGCCCGGCGTCCATACACGCACCGCGCCCATCTCAGGAGGCGCGGGACCAGCAGCGTTATGGTACTCATGGTACCATACGTTTGCTCGGCCAAGATGAAGCTGGTGGATCCCGGAGTGCTCAAGACCAGCATGCGCGCCAACATGCCGGCGCGAGCGGGGCACGGTCGCCTGGACGAGGTACTACTCCTTCTAACGCAGTTAGAAGTCCGAGCATATCTCGCTCCTCGCACCGTTCGCCGCCGCCACCCGCCACTCTGGCAGAAGCTTTGGCACGGGCCAAACTGCTTCTAGATTACCCTCCGGCGCCAGACAAGATCGACGACTGGAGGGCCACCATTCAGAGCCTCATCGGCTTCGCCAACGGCGACAATCCACGGCAGCCGAGTACATCGCTGCCGTGGCAAGTCAGCCAGGCGCAAGCCGGTGGCGACATGACCGACGCGGGTGCAACCACTGTGCACTCCCCGCCGCGAAGGCCAAGATCGCCGACTCGTCGGATCCACCTCGACAGCGACTCCACCGCGTCATCGGATCCGCGAGCTCATCTCAGCGCCAAGTTCTCCACGAACGACAGCAAGAAGACGCTCATACCCGCATCGAGCACCGAAGAGAAGCGCGGCGTCAATCAGACCTGCGCGCTGGGCCCTCTGACGATATGCATGCGCCAGGGGAACCAGGCGACTTGCCGTACACGGTAGGTTGCCCTGCGTTCACCCGTGAGCTGCGGCAAGTCCAGTGGCCCAGCCAGAAGAACTTCAAGCTAGACGTACCCGAGAAGTATGACGGCAAGTCGCACCCGTCGGAGTTCCTCAGCGTCTACACCATCGCGGTGTGGGCTGCCGGGGGGCGAGACGACAAGGTCCTTGCCAACTACTTCCCGCTGGTGCTCAAGCCGGATGTTAGGTCCTGGCTCATGCACTTGTCGGACAACCACATATCCTCTTGGGCAGATCTGTGCCATCAGTTTGTCGGCGCCTTTACAGGCGGCCACAACCCTCATGGCCAGGAAAGTGATCTTCACCTGCTCACCCAGAAGGAAGGAGAGCCCCTGTGTAAGTATATCCAGAGATTCAGCCGTGTACAGCGCAACATCCCAGACATCCATCCTGCCGCAGTTATCAGCGCGTTCCATCAGAACGTGCGTAACCGGAGGATGCGGGAGGAGATGGCGATGAGTAGGATCAGATACGTTAGTGAGCTATACGCCCTGGCCGACAAGTGTGCACGTGCTGAAGAAGGGAGGAAACTCCCCGGAGAGAATACTGGTGCAGGAGGATCTGACAGTGAGGATGCCGCCCCGGCAAAGAAAAACCGGCGGCGCAACAACAGGAAGAAGAGGGGTAAAGAGGTGCTAGTCGTTGAGCAGTCCGGCAATGACGGTGGCGCCAAGCAAGCCAAAGTTGGTAGCTCTGGCAAGGAGGTTGCCGCATGCACCAACTGCCAGGCTGTGGCGGCTGCCGACAAGCAGGACGGCACCGACAAGCAGTATTGCAAGATCCACCTAACTAAGGGCCATGACCTCCAGAGCTGCAAGAAGGTCGAGCAGCTTGTCCAGCAGCAGAAAGCTGAGTACGAGCGGCGCGACAAGGAGAGAGCCCAAGGAGGCAGTGGAGAAGCCGGCAAGAAGCGCGCTGGCCGGGGAGGACGCCGCGGCAAGGCCAAGCAGCGGTAAGGAGACAGACCTCCCCGCGGCCGTGATAAGGATGACGACGATGACGATGACGAAGACATGGATGATGTCGAGAACAGTGAGCAGGAGTTTCAAAAAGCCATAGAAGTCTTGTGCGTTGATGGCAGTGCTTCACTGTATACTTCCCACCGCCAACTCAAACAGTGGGCGCGGGAAGTCAATGCGGCAGAGCCACCTGTCGAATCACGCAAACTTCTGAAATGGTCCAGCACGCATATCATCTTTGATATTGAGGACCACCCTGATCGCATAACTGCGGTCGGGTGCTTGCCGCTGTTGGTTTCGCCAACTATCCGCAACCTCAAGGTCACAAAGATGCTAGTTAACGGCGGGGCCGGCTTGAGCCTGATCTCCTCTACTGTTCTCCAGAAACTCCAGATCCCTGACAGCGAGCTCGAAGAGACCGGTACGTTCCAAGGAATTAACCCGGGAAGGAGCAAGCCGAAAGGGAAGGTCACGTTGCCGGTAACATTTGGCAGCGAGCTGAACTTCAGAACGGAGAGGGTCACTTTTGACGTTGCCGATTTTCCATTGCCTTACAATGGGATACTTGGCCGTCCAGCGCTCGCCAAGTTCATGGCAGCCTCCCGCTATGCATACAACATGCTCAAGATGCCAGGCCCGATAAGCGTCATCTCTGTCCCTGGCGACAAGAAAGATGCTCTTATCTGTGCCGACAAGATCTACCGAGAAGCTGCAGCCGCAGCAGATCGCAAGACACTTGCCGCTGAAGCTCCCGGGGGGAAGAAGAAGACCAAGTCCGGCAAGAGCTCTGATGCCCACTCCGGCAAGCGCACCTCTTCGGAGTGCTGCGCTACCATCGAGGATGCACCATCGAGCTCCACCGGCAAGTGTAAGAAGGCAATGGCAGCTCCGCCACACACCAAGAAAGTGTCCGCCAAGGAGGACGACACTGGTGGTACTTTTACCATCAGTGCCACGCTTGATCCTAAATAGGAAAGCGCGCTCATTGCTTTCCTGCGGGCAAATGTCGACGTGTTTGCGTGGCAACCGTCTGACATCCCCGGTGTTCCCAGGAAAGTAATTGAGCACCATCTTGCCGTTTGTCCTCATGCGCGGCCCGTCAAGCAGAAGGTTAGGAAGCAAGCAGTGGAGTGCCAAGAGTTCATAGTAGAAGAAATCAAGAAATTGGAAGCAGCAGGCCTTGTCAGAGGAGTGCTCCATCCCACATGGTTGGCCAATCCTGTAGTCGTGCGCAAGGCAAATGGAAAATGGAGGCTTTGTATTGACTTTACTGATGTTAATAAAGCTTGTCCCAAAGACCCATTTCCCTTGCCGCGCATTGACCAGATTGTTGACTCCACAGCCGGATGTGATTTACTTTCATTTCTTGACGCATACTCAGGATACCATCAAATCTTCATGGCAGAAGAGGATGAGGAGAAAACCGCATTCATTACTCCATGTGGCACGTACTGTTTCATACGGATGCCTTTCGGATTAAAGAATGCTGGTTGAACATTTGCAAGAGTAGTCCATGTCGCTCTAAAGCCACAAATACACAGAAATGTGGAAGCCTGCATGGATGATATAGTGGTCAAGAGCAAGGAAGGGCAACTCTGATCCAAGATTTAGATGAGACCTTTGCAAATCTACGCAAGATCAACCTCAAGCTCAACCCCGAGAAGTGTGTGTTTGGAGTCCCTTTCGGCAAGCTTCTCGGGTTCTTTGTGTCCCAGCGGGGAATTGAAGCCAATCCCGACAAGATCAAGGCCATTGAGCAGATCGAAGCACCAAAGTGCTTCAAGGATGTACGGAAACTTGCCGGTTGCGTCGCTGCTCTCAGAAGGTTTATTTCTCAGTCTGCTGAGCGTGCCCTGCCATTTTTCAAAATTTTGAAAAAGGCAGGTCCAATGAAATGGACTCCGGAAGCGGAGGCTGCGCTGCAGGACTTGAAGAGATACCTGTCCTCCACTCCAACACTTGTCGCAGCTAAGCCGCAAGAGAAGTTGCTGTTGTATATAGTGGCAACCAATCAAGTGGTTAGTGCTGCGTTAGTGGCGGAGAGGGAGGCAGACGACAAGCCAGCAACCTCCGCAAGCGCATCCAGCGACAAGCAGGGGGCTTCTCCGACAAGCTCTGGTCCCGACAAGGATGGAACTGCACAGGTGCGCGAAGAGATACAGAAGAAAATGGTGCAGCGCCCAGTTTACTTTGTCACCTCCCTTCTACAGGGGGCTAGGTCAAGGTACTCTGGTGTGTAGAAGTTGCTTTTCGGCCTTCTTATGGCCTCGAGAAAGCTGCGCCATTACTTCCAAGCACATGAGATCACAGTTGTCACTCGCTTTCCGCTGAAGAGGATACTGCAGAATCCAGAAGCGATAGGCAGGATTGTCGAGTGGGCACTGGAACTGTCAAGCTTTGGTCTCAAGTTTGAGAGCACTTCAACTATCCAAAGCAGAGCATTGGCAGAATTCATAGCAGAGTGGATGCCAACACCAGATGAAGAAATTCCAGAGACGAGCATCCCCGCCAAGGAAGTAAGCAAAGAGTGGCTCATGTACTTTGACGGTGCCTTCTCGCTGCAAGGCGCCGGTGCTGGCGTGCTGCTTGTCGCACCCACCGAAGAGCACCTCAAGTACGTAGTCCAGATGCACTTTCCCAAGGAGCAAGCGACAAACAATACTGCAGAGTATGAAGGCTTGCTTGCCAGTCTCAGGATCACGGCAGACCTTGGGATCAAGAAGCTCATTGTCAGGGGTTTCTCGCAGCTTGTCGTCCGCCAAGTAAACAAGAATTATCAGAGTCCTTTGATGGAAGCTTACGTTGATGAAGTGAGAAAGCTAGAAGAGCACTTTGACGGCCTGCAAATGGAGCATGTCCCAAGAGCTCAGAACGACATTGCCGATGGCCTCTCAAAGTGCGCCGCACTTAAATTACCTGTGGAACCAGGGATTTTTGTGCTCAAGCTAACTCAACCGTCCGTAACACCGTCAACTGGAAAAACAAGAAGAGGAAGTTGATTTCTGGCGACTATTTTCCGGCAAAGCTTCTTGGAGCCGCCGCCAAGAAGGTCCCCAAGATCAACACCAAGAGTGCTGAGGAGCAGTCTGCTCCGGCAAGCCCTAGGGTTTGTTCTGTTGAAGTGGACGCTCCCGACAAGTTTTGCAACGTCAAGCTCCGGCAGAGCCACAGGCCCTTGCCAGAGAAGCGGACGTTCCCACAGCAGCAGGTATGCCTTTAGTCCTTGTTGTCGAGCCACAAGCTCCAGCATGGGCACAGCAGATTGTCCGTTTCCTTTAGACAGGAGAACTTCCCGAAGAGCAAGAAGAAGCGGAAAGAGTAGCCCGGCAGTCTAGTATGTACCACTTTGTTGATAACACACTGTGCAGAAGAAGACTCAACGGTGTGAAATTGAAGCGTATTCCCCGGGAAGATGCACAAAAGCTGTTGGCAGAGATACATGGAGGCATATGTGGTCACCACATTTGCGCAAGAGCACTTGTCGGCAAAGCATTCCGGCAAGGCTTCTTCTGGCCGACAGCCCTCCAGGATGCAACTGCACAAGTAACAAAGTGTGAAGCATGCCAGTTCCATTCCAAGCAGATACACCAGCCAGCTCAAGCTCTCCAGACAATCCCTTTATCCTGGCCATTTTCGGTCTGGGGGCTCGACATCCTCGGCCCCTTCCCCCAAGCAGTCGGGGGCTTTGAGTACTTGTACATTGCAATCGACAAGTTCACAAAGTGGCCGGAAGTGGAACCAATGAGGAAGGTGACAGCACAGTCAGCAGTCATGTTCTTCAGGTCGATTGTTTGCCGTTTCGGGATCCCTAACAGGATAATTACCGACAACGGTACGCAATTTATGAGCCGCACCTTCATGCAGTACGTCCAAGATCTTGGCGCCAAGGTCTGCTTCGCTTCTGTTGCTCACCCGAGAAGCAACGGTCAAGCAAAGAGGGCAAATGCTGAAGTGCTGCGCAGGCTCAAGACCAGAACTTTCGACAGGCTGCACACGTGCGGAAGAAACTGGATCGAGGAGCTGCCGGTGGTTCTTTGGTCGACCAGGACGACGCCAAATCGAGCCACTGGCCAGACACCATTCGCTCTAGTCTATGGAGCGGAGGCAGTTCTCCCCACGGAACTCGTATACGGGTCACCTCAAGTGCTCGCTTACGATGAGTTTGAGCAAGAGCAGCTGCGGCAAGATGACGCGCTGCTCCTTGAGGAAGACCATCTTCAGGCTACTGTGCGAGCTGCTCGCTACCAGCAAGCTTTGCGCCGCTACCATAGCCGCAAAGTTAATGCCAGAAGTCTCGAGGAAGGCGACCTTGTTCTTCGGCACGTTCAGTTCACCAAGAATTCCAACAAGTTGACGCCGAAGTGGGAAGGCCCTTACCGGGTGAAACGAGTCACTAGGCATGGCGCTCCGCCTGGAGACCGAAGATGGCATCCCAGTGAGCAACTCCTGGAATATCGAGCATCTTCGCAAGTTTTACCCGTAGGGCCTGGTTGCCGGAACCCGTTCCGGCAACCACCTTTTTGTACAAGTCTTGCCGCTGTTGCATGTAATCCTTTGTACAAAGCCGGGCGCACATCCCGTGCATTAAGATAGCCGGGCGCAGATCCCGTGCATAAAGCTTATGTGCTCAGCACACCTTGATGATTTCATGCTTTTTAAATTTTGCATGTGTTATCTGACATTTTGTGCAGCACTTACCCCCGGTAAGCAACAACGAGCCATAAGGCTTCATATTGTTATTTCGTCCTCTTTCTTTTTCACAAGGAAAAGAAGGTCCCCTCGCGCACAAGTTTGCCGGGGGGGAAGGGAGAAGATACGGTATGGACCAGGCGTCGTTCAAGAAGGTTTCGCCTTGCCGGGAAGCAAGTAACAAAAAAGATAAGTTGCCAAAGTTTGAGCAATCAGATTCCCTTTAAATTTTTAAGTTATTTCCCTTGAACGACCGTACTTTGTATGGAAAACCTGTGCGCGGAGGAACCAACTCGTAGCTAGTTGCGCCCTTACTGTTGTTTCGAGTCCGCTCAACAACTTAAGTGAGCTGCGACTAGCCGCGACAAGGTTTCTTGTCGGCTGTGGCACCGCCAGCAGGCTGCTGACGTTCTGCACTCAGCGCTCGCGGCAAAGGTGCCTGTGCCGGCAAGTTCCCTAAAAGCGTAGGGTAAAAACATACAAAGGAAGGAATCCAGTAAAGGAAGTAACATTGCAATCATTGCACAGAATAAAGTTATATTACAAGATAAGCTTGTCGCAGCTCTAACAGAATGTTCTTATAACATGAATAGCAGCGACAAGAAGAGAAGAAAAGGGACAAACTAATCTACACGGTCGCCCTCGAGCCTCTTGATCCTGCTCACCCTGTCCACAATGGGTGCGACAAGGGTCTTGAGCGCCTCCAGATCAGCATCCGGCGGCAAGGACCTGAGGACGTTGGTGAGGTTGAGGCCTGGATTGCGGAACGCCACCTTCATCAGCACCTTCTGAAGAGCTCCCGCGCAGATCTTGCGCGACTCGTCGGCAAGCTGCTTCGGGATCCCTTCCCGGAGTTGTCGGAGTGCCGTCGCCACGCCCTTGAAGAACGAAGTGAGCTTGGCGCTGGGTTGGAGGTTCTCGTCGGAGGAGTACCCAAGATCTCCCATTCCTAGCTGCGCCAGTTCCTTGTCGATGTCGGCGGCAACATCCACGAGCCCCTCCGTCCGGTGCTCCACATTCTCCCGGAATGTGCTCTGGGCGGCGGCAGCGCTCGCCAACAGCGCCTTGCCGGCCTTGACTTCCTCCTTCAGGGCCGTCTCCTGCTCCTTGGCGCCGTCCAGCGCCTTGGTCGAAGCAATCGGCTTCAATTCCAGATTTGCATTGGAGTCCTTGGCGGCGTCAAGCTCCTTGCCCTTCTCGGCAAGGCGGGTCTGCAGCTCCGAGTAGCTAATGGCGTCCTTCTCGCACTCAAGCTTGAGCACGGCAAGCTCGTCGCCGCTCGCTTTGAGATCCGCCTCCAGCTGCGTCACCTTCTCCTACAACTCCTTCTTGGCGGCCTCTGGAGCCGCGGCAGCGTCTTCGGCTTGCTTGAGAGCTCCGCCAACTGTTCTCTCGCGCGCGGCAAGCTCCTCCTCGTGGCTGTCAAGATCAACTTTCCGCTGCACCAGCTCGCCCTCTTGCACGGACAGCTTCTTAGCGGAATGCCTATGTTGCTCTTCGATTTCGGCCTTCTCGAGGAGGAAGGCCCGCTGCTCCTCGGCAAGCTGCTCCCGCTCCACTGCCAAGGACCGGAGAGTTTCTTGATTTTGGCCCCGAAGCTCTTCCGCGCGCTTCTCGATGTCAACTCCTGCCTTGGCGACAAGCGCTTCACGGGCTTCCAGTTTGGCTTGCCGGGCACGGTAGAGTGACAGCAGCTTCTGCAGCAGCCCCTCCTCCTCAGGCTCGCCGCTGCTGCTGCTTGGCGCGTCGACAAGCGCCAACCCGGCGGAGGCAAGCACTTCTCCGTCGAAGATCTCCCCCTCGACCGGCGCCCTGGAGCTTGACGCCCAGGGGAGGTTGATGAAGATGTCGTCGCCGGCCTTCAAGTAGACGCCAGGCTGGGGCTCTTCGGAGCCTGGCGCGGCGGCAGCGGCGGAGGGGTCAACGGTCGGTGTAGCGCCTGGCGCTCCTGCGGCCTCCGGGTCGTCAGTACGATCGCCAGACTCCCCGCCTGCTTCTGCAGCAGCAGCCCTGGCGGCCTCTTCGTCGGCGGGCTCGTCGGCACCGGCTGCGTCCTCGGCGGCAGCAGCGTCTTCGGCAGCAACCTCGGTCTCCATTGGCTCTACAGCAGATGGGTCTGGCAGCCGGAAAAGGGGAGAAGATTCAAGCAAATATCCAAGAAAAATAAAGAAGAAGAAAAACCCAAGGGAAGTTTGGAGCAAGGAGAGTACCTGTGCTAGGTTCTGCAGTTGTGGTCTCCGTCGCCGGAGGGCCGCTGGTGTTGTCCCTTGCCGGAGACCCTTCCCTTGCCGGGGGCTCCTCCCTTGCCGGAGTCGTCTCCCTTGCCGGGGACCACTCCCTTGCCAGAGGACTCTCC
Source organism: Triticum monococcum (assembly GCA_034509565.1). NCBI lineage: Eukaryota > Viridiplantae > Streptophyta > Magnoliopsida > Poales > Poaceae > Triticum > Triticum monococcum. Next base: position 632,502,643 of record CM067843.1, read on the forward strand.
CTTGGCGCCTCGGGGGCGGCCTCCGGGCCCTCTTGGTGGGGCTGCTCTGCTCCTGCATAAATCAGCAAACAGATATCAGCAAAACGTGGATCTTCGTGCGCGCCCGACAGTGGAAAGCAAACAAGATACTTACGCTGGGGGCTGCTCTGGAGATCAGCCGCCGGGTCCGGCAAGTTTGTCTCTGGCGCGTCCCCTGCTGACGCGGTGGGTTCGTCCTCGATGACAATCACCAGCGCCTTGGCTCTCTTTGCCACTCTCTGGGCCAGAGTCCTAAAAAGGAACAGATTCAGAGGGAAGCAAGTGAGATGCAAGATAAAACGGCAAAGATTGAAGAACTGCAAGAACAAATATGAGAAACTTACTCTTCTTCTTCTTCCTCGTCGGAGCTGAACGCGGAGAAGTCGAAATTCGGCTCGCGCCCGGCGCAGGAAGGTGGAGGAGTAGGCTCCCTTGGCCGCTTGGCGGGAGTAGAAGCGGCGGTGCGGGAAGACCCCGCTCCAGCTGTAGCAGCAGCGTGGGGTGCTCCCGCGGCAATAGTGCTTGCCGCGGTAGAGCATGTCGCTCGATGCGGCGACTGTCGACTCGGCTGCCGCCTCGCCACGTCCCCGGCCTTGCGGAGACGCCTTCTTGGTGGAGATGGAGGCTCTGCTTGCGGCGTGTTGTCCGAAGATGAGGAGGAAGAGGAGTCGATCTCCAACGAGCCACTCGCGTCTTCGGCAGGCTCGCTTGGCTCGGCGTCACGCCCGGCAAGCTCTTTCTTGCCGGTAGTCTCCCCTTGCCCGGCAAGATCTTTCTTGCCGGCGAGCTCCTCTTGCTCGGCACGGTTTGCTGCCTCTGCTGCCACTGCCTCCTCCAAGGTGAATCCGAACTCGCCTGTCGCTGCAGCTGCCGCCGCCTCTTCCAGCCTGGTGGTGATGCGCTTCAACTCTGCCTCGGTGGTGTCGCGAGTGAGGCCATCCTTCTCGTCGGGGCAGATCGGCACCTCCACCAAGTTGTCGAAGAACTGTTGCACGACGTCGTCTTCAGGCTCCTGCCAAGTTGGCACGATTCCATGCGAGTCGCACAGCGGCATCATTGCCCTGATGCGGTCGAGCGCAGAGTTGTTGCACAATGGGACGACGCCCTGCGGCAACCTAAAGACTTCTGGGTGGTCAGGATCATACTTGAAGAGCTCCTACAGCATTGCGTTGAGCTTCAAGATAGTAAAGTTGTAGTCGAGGCCCGGGCGCAGCCTCATGATATCCGCCACGTTCTTGAACTCCCAGGCGGGCCTCCTCCGTTCCTGCAGGGGGGCGATGCGGCGGCGAAGGAAGTCTGCACCAACGGCGCCTACAGTGAGTCCGGCAAGCCTGAGGCGTTGGATCCTGGTAACGGCAATCCTCAGCCTGCTGTCCTCCGGGGCCATGTCGCTCTAGTCGCTGTCGCGTGCTGCTGCTACTTGGCGCCGGGCGGTGAATGACTGCGGGTTCTCCTCAACTATCCAACACCAGTCTGCTCTCCACTCCTCCCACTTGCCGCAAGAGAGAGGGGTCATCAACACCGTAGTCGTACTGGGTAGCAGCGGCGTCGATCTCGGTGTCTAGCGAGAGAAGAGGGGGAAGAAACAATAAATATAATGCAAACAAATGCATGACGATGCATGACATGTCAAAGCGTGATGCTAGGTGTGCCCTAACGCGGTATGAGGTGGTACGGGTGAAGGGGGAAGACATCCAGGAAAGTATTCCCGGTGTTTCGCGTTTTCGGACAGATGAACCGGAGGGGGAAAGTTGCGTGTTCGCTATGCTAAGGATGCGTGCCGGACGAACGGGCTGCGTATCCAGATTCTTCTCGTCGTTCTGAGCAACTTTCATGTTGAAAATAATTTAATCCGAGTTACGGATTAAAAGATATGATTTTCTAAAGATTTTATTAATTTTTTGGAATTTAATTAATTATTTAATTTAATCAAAAATAGATTTATGACATCAGCATGAGGTCATGCTAACGTCAGCAGTCAAAAGGGTTGACTGGTCAACCTGACAAGTGGGTCCCGCATGTACTGTTTAGTTAATTAACAGTAGTTAATTAGGTTAATTAGGTTAACTAGTAATTAGGTTAATCTAATCAAGATTAATTAAGTTGATCATTTAATTAATTAATTAATTTTTTCATTCTTTTAATTATTATTTGTTTATTTATTTATTTATTTATTTTAATTCTCTTTTTTTAACGTTCTGGGCCGGGCCCCACATGTCAATGGCCCATAGGCCTAACGGGTCGGGCGTGCAGGCGACGGGCGCCACCCGAATGGGCACACGCCCATGGGAGGGCAGATCCGGCGCAGCGCCAGAGCAAGGCGAGGCCGGTGGCCATGGGGAGGCCATGGCCGGACCGGGGCGCATAGGCCGTGGCCGGTGGAGAGGCGGCCGCAGTGAGGAGCGAGGGGCAAGGGGCAGTGGCGGGTGGACGGGGGCGTGCGCGCTCGGGCGGGAGGCGGGGACCGTACCAGCGACGGCTTCGAGCAGGCTAATGCGGGGCCGCAGTCGACGGCGTTGGCCGGCGAGCAGCGACAGCGGGGCGTGGCCTTGGTGAGCAGCAGCAGCAGCGCTGCGGTGCGTGGCTAGCAGCGCTGCTCGGGAGTTGTCAGAGCTCAGCGCGGGAGCAAAGGGGCCGCGGTGGAGGGCGCTATGCACGGTGGGGCGACCGGCGAGCCGGCGTGGTGGTTCTCATCGGGGACCGAGGGGAGAGGGAGCCGGCGTGGTGAAAGGGACGACGACGCGGGGCACGACGAGCGCGGCACCTTGATGAGCACAAGGCGCGGTCGCGAGAGGGCTACGTTGGCGCGGTGAGGAGGATAGAGAGGCGGCGAGGCGTGAGCTCACTGGGCCGGTAGGGCAAGGGCAGCGTGGTGCGGTGGAGGTGATGGCGACGACAGCATAGAGGAAAGCAGGCCGGCGAGGGAGGCGGTCCGGCGAGGCGGCGCGGTCTCCAGGCGGCGACGGCGAAGGACACGGCGTCGGGGGGGGGGGGGCGTTCCGCTCGATCCGATCTGGATCGGGGAGGAGGGGGGAGAGCGACTGGGGGAGGGGGCGAGTGGGGGAGTGGGTGACGGGGTGGGGTTAGGGTTTGGGTCGTGAGGGATATGGGGAATGGGGGGTGGCCAGCTGGGTTTTTGCCCAGGTGGGCAGGTTGGTGGCCTGGCCGGCTGGGCCGTCTGGCCCAGTGGGGGGTGCGTTTTACTGTAGCTTGATTGCCCGGGCGTTACACTCTACAAGCTAGTTCAAATAATTTTACACTAGAGTTGAACTAGCTCTACAAGCTAGTTCAAATAAATTTACGCTAGAGTTGTACCAGCTCTACAAGATAGTTTAAATAATTTTACACTAGAGTTGAACTAGCTCTATATGCTAGTTCAAATAACTTTATACTAGATTTGAACTATCTCTACAAGCTAGGTCAAATAATTTTATAATAGAGTTGAACTAGCTCTATAACCTAGTACACATAATTTTACACTAGAGTTGAACTAGCTCTATAACCTAGTACAAAGAATTTTACAGTAGAGTTAAACTAGCTGTACAAGCTAGTTCAAATAATTTTACACTAGAGTTGAACTAGCTCTATGACCTAGTACAAATAATTTTACAGTAGAGTTGAACTAGCTCTATAGGCTAGTTCAAATAATTGTACACTAGAGTTGAACAAGCTCTATAGGCTAGTTCAAATAATTTTACACTAGAGTTGAACTAGCTCTACAGGCTAGTTGAAATAGTTTTACTCTAATCTTGAACTACCTCTACAAGGTAGTTTAAATAATTTTACACTAGATTTGAACTAGCTCTATAACCTAGTACAAATAATTTTACAGTAGAGTTAAACTAGCTGTACAAGCTAGTTCAAATAATTTTACACTAGAGTTGAACTTGCTGTATGACCTAGTACAAATAATTTTATACTAGAGTTGAACTAGCTCTATGAACTAGTACAAATAATTTTACACTAGAGTTGAAATAGCTCTATGACCTAGTACAAATAATTTTTCACTAGAGTTGAACTAGCTCTATAGGCTAGTTCAAATAATTGTACACTAGAGTTGAACAAGCTCTATAGGCTAGTTCAAATAATTTTACACTAGAGTTGAACTAGCTCTACAGGCTAGTTGAAATAGTTTTACTCTAATCTTGAACTACCTCTACAAGGTAGTTTAAATAATTTTACACTAGATTTGAACTAGCTCTATAACCTAGTACAAATAATTTTACAGTAGAGTTAAACTAGCTGTACAAGCTAGTTCAAATAATTTTACACAAGAGTTGAACTTGCTCTATGACCTAGTACAAATAATTTGATACTAGAGTTGAACTAGCTCTATGACCTAGTACAAATAATTTTACACTAGAGTTGAAATAGCTCTATGACCTAGTACAAATAATTTTTCACTAGAGTTGAACTAGCTCTATAGGCTAGTTCAAATAATTGTACACTAGAGTTGAAGTAGCTCTATAGGCTAGTTCAAATAATTTTACACTAGAGTTGAACTAGCTCTATGACCTAGTACAAATAATTTACAGTAGAGTTGAACTAGCTCTATAGGCTAGTTCAAATAATTATACACTAGAGTTGAACAAGCTCTATAGGCTAGTTCAAATAATTTTACACTAGAGTTGAACTAGCTCTACAGGCTAGTTGAAATAGTTTTACTCTAATCTTGAACTACCTCTACAAGGTAGTTTAAATAATTTTACACTAGATTTGAACTAGCTCTATAACCTAGTACAAATAATTTTACAGTAAAGTTAAACTAGCTGTACAAGCTAGTTCAAATAATTTTACACTAGAGTTGAACTTGCTCTATGACCTAGTACAAATAATTTTATACTAGAGTTGAACTAGCTCTATGACCTAGTACAAATAATTTTACACTAGAGTTGAAATAGCTCTATGACCTAGTACAAATAATTTTTCACTAGAGTTGAACTAGCTCTATAGGCTAGTTCAAATAATTGTACACTAGAGTTGAAGTAGCTCTATAGGCTAGTTCAAATAATTTTACACTAGAGTTGAACTAGCTCTACAAGCTAGTTGAAATAGTTTTACTCTAATCTTGAACTACCTCTACAAGGTAGTTTAAATAATTTTACACTAGATTTGAACTAGCTCTATAACCTAGTACAAATAATTTTTACAGTAGTGTTAAACTAGCTGTACAAGCTAGTTCAAATAATTTTACACTAGAGTTGAACTTGCTCTATGACCTAGTACAAATAATTTTATACTAGAGTTGAACTAGCTCTATGACCTAGTACAAATAATTTTACACTAGAGTTGAACTAGCTCTATGACCTAGTACAAATAATTTTATACTAGAGTTTAACAAGCTCTATAACCTAGTACAAATAATTTTACACTATAGTTGAACTAGCTCTATGAACTAGTACAAATAATTTTACACTAGAGTTGAACTAGCTCTACAGTCTAGTTGAAATAGTTTTACACTAGAGTTGAACTAGCTTTATAACCTAGTAAAAATAATTTTACACTAGAGTTGAACAAGCTCTATAACAAAGTACAAATAATTTTACACTAGAGTTGAACTAGCTCTATGACATAGTACACATAATTTTATACTTGAGTTGTACTAACACAATAACCTAGTACAAATAATTTTACACTAGAGTTGAACTAACTCTCTAGGCTAGTTCAAATAACTTTACACTGGATTTGAACTAGCTCTACAAGCTAGGTCAAATAATTTTACACTAAAGTTGAACTAACTCCATAACCTTGTACAAATAATTTTACACTAGAGTTGAGCTAGGTCTATAACCTAGTACAAATGATTTTACACTAGAGTTGAACTAGCTCTATGACCTAGTACAAATAATTTTATACTAGAGTTTAACAAGCTCTATAACCTAGTACAAATAATTTTACACTAGAGTTGAACTAGCTCTATGAGCTAGTACAAATAATTTTACACTAGAGTTGAACTAGCTCTACAGTCTAGTTAAAATAGTTTTACACTAGAGTTGAACTAGCTTTATAACCTAGTAAAAATAATTTTACACTAGAGTTGAACTAGGTCTATAACCTAGTACAAATAATTTTACACTAGAGTTGAACTAGCTCTATGACCTAGTACACATAATTTTATACTTGAGTTGTACTAGCTCAATAACCAAGTACAAATAATTTTACACTAGAGATGAACTAGCTCTATTACCTAGTACAAATAATTTTACACTAGTGTTGAACTAGCTATATAGGCTAGTTCAAATAATTTTACACTAGATTTGAACTAGCTCTATAGGCTAGTTCAAATAATTTTACACTAGAGGTGAACTAGCTCTACAAGGTAGTTCAAATAATTTTACAATAGAGTTGAACTAGCTGTACAAGCTAGTTCAAATAATTTTACACTAGAGTTGTACCAGCTCTACAAGCTAGTTTAAATAATTTTACACAAGAGTTGAACTAGCTCTATATGCTAGTTCAAATAACTTTACACTAGATTTGAACTATCTCTACAAGCTAGGTCAAATAATTTTACACTAGAGTTGAACTAGCTCCATAACCTAGTACACATAATTTTACACTAGAGTTGAACTAGCTCTATAACCTAGTAGAAATAATTTTCACTAGAGTTGAACTAGCTCAATGACCTAGTACAAATAATTTTATACTCAAGTTTAACTAGCTATATAACCTAGTACAAATAATTTTACACTAGAGTTCAACTAGCTCTATAACCTAGTACAAATAATTTTACAGTAGAGTTGAACTAGCTCTATAGGCTAGTTCAAATAATTGTACACTAGAGTTGAACTAGTTCTATAGGCTAGTTCAAATAATTTTACACTAGAGTTGAACTAGCTCTATAACCAAGTTCAAATAATTTTACACTAGAGTTGAACTAGCTCTACAGGCTAGTTCAAATAGTTTTACTCTAATCTTGAACTACTTCTACAAGGTAGTTTAAATAATTTTATACTAGATTTGAACTAGCTCTATAAGCTAGTACAAATAATTTTACAGTAGAGTTAAACTAGCTGTACAAGCTAGTTCAAATAATTTTACACTAGAGTTGAACTAGCTCTATAGTCTAGTTGAAATAGTTTTACACTAGAGTTGAACTAGCTCTATAACCTAGTACAAATAATTTTACACTAGAGTTGAACTAGCTCTATAACCTAGTAAAAATAATTTTACACTAGAGTTGAACTTGCTCTATGACCTAGTACAAATAATTTTATACTAGAGTTGAAATAGCTCATGACCTAATACAAATAATTTTTCACTAGAGTTGAACTAGCTCTATAGGCTAGTTCAAATAATTGTACATTAGAGTTGAAGTAGCTCTATAACCTAGTACAAATAATTTTACACTAGAGTTGAACTAGCTCTATGACCTAGTACAAATAATTTTACACTAGAGTTGAACTAGCTCTACAGTCTAGTTGAAATAGTTTTACACTAGAGTTGAACTAGCTTTATAACCTAGTAAAAATAATTTTACACTACAGTTGAACTAGCTCTATAACCTGGTACAAATAATTTTACACTAGAGTTGAACTAGCTCTATAGGTTTATACTTGAGTTGTGCTAACACTATAACCTAGTACAAATAATTTTACACTAGAGTTGAACTAGCTCTATGACCAAGTACAAATAATTTTACACTAGAGTTGAACTAGCTGTATAGGCTAGTTCAAATAATTTTACACTAGAGTTGAACTAGCTCTATAGGCTAGTTCAAATAATTTTACACTAGAGGTGAACTAGCTCTACAAGCTAGTTCAAATAATTTTACACTAGAGTTGAACTAGCACTACAAGCTAGTTCAAATAAATTTACACTAGAGTTGTACCAGCTCTACAAGTTAGTTCAAATAATTTTACACTAGAGTTGAACTAGCTCTATATGTTAGTTCAAATAACTTTACACTAGATTTGAACTATCTCTACAAGCTAGGTTAAATAATTTTACACTAGAGTTGAACTAGCTCTATAACCTAGTACACATAATTTTACACTAGAGTTGAACTAGCTCTATAACCTAGTACAAATAATTTTACACTAGAGTTGAACTAGCTCAATAACCTAGTACAAATAATTTATACTAGAGTTGAACTAGCTATATAACCTAGTACAAATAATTTTATACTAGAGTTGAACTAGCTCTATAACCTAGCACAAATAATTTTACACTAGAGTTGAACTAGCTCTACAAGCTAGTTCAAATAAGTTTACACTAAAGTTGAACTAGCTCTACAGGCTAGTTCAAATAGTTTTACTCTAATCTTGAACTAACTCTACAAGGTAGTTTAAATAATTTTACACTAGAGTTGAACTAGCTCTATGACCTAGTACAAATAATTTTACACTAGAGTTGAACTAGCTCTACAGTCTAGTTGAAATAGTTTTACACTAGAGTTGAACTAGCTTTATAACCTAGTAAAAATAATTTTACACTAGAGTTGAACTAGCTCTATAACCTAGTACAAATAATTTTACACTAGAGTTGAACTAGCTCTGTGACATAGTACACATAATTTTATACTTGAGTTGTACTAACACTATAACCTAGTACAAATAATTTTACACTAGAGTTGAACTAACTCTCTAGGCTAGTTCAAATAACTTTACACTGGATTTGAACTAGCTCTACAAGCTAGGTCAAATAATTTTACACTAAAGTTGAACTAACTCTATAACCTTGTACAAATAATTTTACACTAGAGTTGAGCTAGCTCTATAACCTAGTACAAATGATTTTACACTAGAGTTGAACTAGCTCTATGACCTAGTACAAATAATTTTATACTAGAGTTTAACAAGCTCTATAACCTAGTACAAATAATTTTACACTAGAGTTGAACTAGCTCTATGACCTAGTACAAATAATTTTACACTAGAGTTGAACTAGCTCTACAGTCTAGTTGAAATAGTTTTACACTAGAGTTGAACTAGCTTTATAACCTAGTAAAAATAATTTTACACTAGAGTTGAACTAGGTCTATAACCTAGTACAAATAATTTTACACTAGAGTTGAACTAGCTCTATGACCTAGTACACATAATTTTATACTTGAGTTGTACTAGCTCAATAACCAAGTACAAATAATTTTACACTAGAGTTGAACTAGCTCTATAGGCTAGTTCAAATAATTGTACACTAGAGTTGAACAAGCTCTATAGGCTAGTTCAAATAATTTTACACTAGAGTTGAACTAGCTCTATGACCTAGCACAAATAATTTTACAGTAGAGTTGAACTAGCTCTATAGGCTAGTTCAAATAATTGTACACTAGAGTTGAACAAGCTCTATAGGCTAGTTCAAATAATTTTACACTAGAGTTGAACTAGCTCTACAGGCTAGTTGAAATAGTTTTACTCTAATCTTGAACTACCTCTACAAGGTAGTTTAAATAATTTTACACTAGATTTGAACTAGCTCTATAACCTAGTACAAATAATTTTACAGTAGAGTTAAACTAGCTGTACAAGCTAGTTCAAATAATTTTACACTAGAGTTGAACTTGCTCTATGACCTAGTACAAATAATTTTATACTAGAGTTTAACTAGCTCTATGACCTAGTACAAATAATTTTACACTAGAGTTGAAATAGCTCTATGACCTAGTACAAATAATTTTTCACTAGAGTTGAACTAGCTCTACAGGCTAGTTCAAATAATTGTACACTAGAGTTGAAGTAGCTCTATAGGCTAGTTCAAATAATTTTACACTAGAGTTGAACTAGCTCTATGACCTAGTACAAATAATTTTACAGTAGAGTTGAACTAGCTCTATAGGCTAGTTCAAATAATTGTACACTAGAGTTGAACAAGCTCTATAGGCTAGTTCAAATAATTTTACACTAGAGTTGAACTAGCTCTACAGGCTAGTTGAAATAGTTTTACTCTAATCTTGAACTACCTCTACAAGGTAGTTCAAATAATTTTACACTAGATTTGAACTAGCTCTATAACCTAGTACAAATAATTTTACAGTAGAGTTAAACTAGCTGTACAAGCTAGTTCAAATAATTTTACACTAGAGTTGAACTGGCTCTATGACCTAGTACAAATAATTTTATAGTAGAGTTGAACTAGCTCTATGACCTAGTACAAATAATTTTACACTAGAGTTGAAATAGCTCTATGACCTAGTACAAATAATTTTTCACTAGAGTTGAACTAGCTCTATAGGCTAGTTCAAATAATTGTACACTAGAGTTGAAGTAGCTCTATAGGCTAGTTCAAATAATTTTACACTAGAGTTGAACTAGCTCTACAAGCTAGTTGAAATAGTTTTACTCTAATCTTGAACTACCTCTACAAGGTAGTTTAAATAATTTTACACTAGATTTGAACTAGCTCTATAACCTAGTACAAATAATTTTACAGTAGAGTTAAACTAGCTGTACAAGCTAGTTCAAATAATTTTACACTAGAGTTGAACTTGCTCTATGACCTAGTACAAATAATTTTATACTAGAGTTGAACTAGCTCTATGACCTAGTACAAATAATTTTATACTAGAGTTTAACAAGCTCTATAACCTAGTACAAATAATTTTACACTATAGTTGAACTAGCTCTATGAACTAGTACAAATAATTTTACACTAGAGTTGAACTAGCTCTACAGTCTAGTTGAAATAGTTTTACACTAGAGTTGAACTAGCTTTATAACCTAGTAAAAATAATTTTACACTAGAGTTGAACAAGCTCTATAACCCAGTACAAATAATTTTACACTAGAGTTGAACTAGCTCTATGACATAGTACACATAATTTTATACTTGAGTTGTACTAACACAATAACCTAGTGCAAATAATTTTACACTAGAGTTGAACTAACTCTCTAGGCTAGTTCAAATAACTTTACACTGGATTTGAACTAGCTCTACAAGCTAGGTCAAATAATTATACACTAAAGTTGAACTAACTCCATAACCTTGTACAAATAATTTTACACTGGAGTTGAGCTAGCTCTATAACCTAGTACAAATGATTTTACACTAGAGTTGAACTAGCTCTATGACCTAGTACAAATAATTTTATACTGGAGTTTAACAAGCTCTATAACCTAGTACAAATAATTTTACACTAGAGTTGAACTAGCTCTATGAGCTAGTACAAATAATTTTACACTAGAGTTGAACTAGCTCTACAGTCTAGTTGAAATAGTTTTACACTAGAGTTGAACTAGCTTTATAACCTAGTAAAAATAATTTTACACTAGAGTTGAAATAGGTCTATAACCTAGTACAAATAATTTTACACTAGAGTTGAACTAGCTCTATGACCTAGTACACATAATTTTATACTTGAGTTGTACTAGCTCAATAACCAAGTACAAATAATTTTACACTAGAGATGAACTAGCTCTATTACCTAGTACAAATAATTTTACACTAGTGTTGAACTAGCTATATAGGCTAGTTCAAATAATTTTACACTAGATTTGAACTAGCTCTATAGGCTAGTTCAAATAATTTTACACTAGAGGTGAACTAGCTCTACAAGGTAGTTCAAATAATTTTACAATAGAGTTGAACTAGCTGTACAAGCTAGTTCAAATAATTTTACACTAGAGTTGTACCAGCTCTACAAGCTAGTTTAAATAATTTTACACAAGAGTTGAACTAGCTCTATATGCTAGTTCAAATAACTTTACACTAGATTTGAACTATCTCTACAAGCTAGGTCAAATAATTTTACACTAGAGTTGAACTAGCTCCATAACTTCGTACACATAATTTTACACTAGAGTTGAACTAGCTCTATAACCTAGTAGAAATAATTTTCACTAGAGTTGAACTAGCTCAATGACCTAGTACAAATAATTTTATACTCGAGTTTAACTAGCTATATAACCTAGTACAAATAATTTTACACTAGAGTTGAACTAGCTCTATAACCTAGTACAAATAATTTTACAGTAGAGTTGAACTAGCTCTATAGGCTAGTTCAAATAATTGTACACTAGAGTTGAACTAGCTCTATAGGCTAGTTCAAATAATTTTACACTAGAGTTGAACTAGCTCTATAACCAAGTTCAAATAATTTTACACTAGAGTTGAACTAGCTCTACAGGCTAGTTCAAATAGTTTTACTCTAATCTTGAACTACTTCTACAAGGTAGTTTAAATAATTTTATACTAGATTTGATCTAGCTCTATAAGCTAGTACAAATAATTTTACAGTAGAGTTAAACTAGCTGTACAAGCTAGTTCAAATAATTTTACACTAGAGTTAAACTAGCTCTATAGTCTAGTTGAAATAGTTTTACACTAGAGTTGAACTAGCTCTATAACCTAGTACAAATAATTTTACACTAGAGTTGAACTAGCTCTATAACCTAGTAAAAATAATTTTACACTAGAGTTGAACTTGCTCTATGACCTAGTACAAATAATTTTACACTAGAGTTGAACTAGCTCTACAGTCTAGTTGAAATAGTTTTACACTAGAGTTGAACTAGTTTTATAACCTAGTAAAAATAATTTTACACTATAGTTGAGCTAGCTCTATAACCTAGTACAAATAATTTTACACTAGAGTTGAACTAGCTCTATGACATAGTACACATAAGTTTATACTTGAGTTGTACTAACACTATAACCTAGTACAAATAATTTTACACTAGAGTTGAACTAGCTCTATGACCAAGTACAAATAATTTTACACTAGAGTTGAACTAGCTGTATAGGCTAGTTCAAACAATTTTACACTAGAGTTGAATTAGCTCTATAGGCTAGTTCAAATAATTTTACACTAGAGGTGAACTAGCTCTACAAGCTAGTTCAAATAATTTTACACTAGAGTTGAACTACCTCTATGAGCTAGTACAAATAATTTTACACTAGAGTTGAACTAGCTGTATAGGCTAGTTCAAATAATTTTACACTAGAGTTGAACTAGCTCTATAGGCTAGTTCAAATAATTTTACACTAGAGGTGAACTAGCTCTACAAGCTAGTTCAAATAATTTTACACTAGAGTTGAACTAGCACTACAAGCTAGTTCAAATAAATTTACACTAGAGTTGTACCAGCTCTACAAGTTAGTTCAAATAATTTTACACTAGAGTTGAACTAGCTCTATATGTTAGTTCAAATAACTTTACACTAGATTTGAACTATCTCTACAAGCTCGGTTAAATAATTTTACACTAGAGTTGAACTAGCTCTATAACCTAGTACACATAATTTTACACTAGAGTTGAACTAGCTCTATAACCTAGTACAAATAATTTTACACTAGAGTTGAACTAGCTCAATAACCTAGTATAAATAATTTTATACTAGAGTTGAACTAGCTATATAACCTAGTACAAATAATTTTATACTAGAGTTGAACTAGCTCTATAACCTAGCACAAATAATTTTACACTAGATTTGAACTAGCTCTACAAGCTAGTTCAAATAAGTTTACACTAAAGTTGAACTAGCTCTACAGGCTAGTTCAAATAGTTTTACTCTAATCTTGAACTAACTCTACAAGGTAGTTTAAATAATTTTACACTAGAGTTGAACTAGCTCTATGACCTAGTACAAATAATTTTACACTAGAGTTGAACTAGCTCTACAGTCTAGTTGAAATAGTTTTACACTAGAGTTGAACTAGCTTTATAACCTAGTAAAAATAATTTTACACTAGAGTTGAACTAGCTCTATAACCTAGTACAAATAATTTTACACTAGAGTTGAACTAGCTCTATGACATAGTACACATAATTTTATACTTGAGTTGTACTAACACTATAACCTAGTACAAATAATTTTACACTAGAGTTGAACTAACTCTCTAGGCTAGTTCAAATAACTTTACACTGGATTTGAACTAGCTCTACAAGCTAGGTCAAATAATTTTACACTAAAGTTGAACTAACTCTATAACCTTGTACAAATAATTTTACACTAGAGTTGAGCTAGCTCTATAACATAGTACAAATGATTTTACACTAGAGTTGAACTAGCTCTATGACCTAGTACAAATAATTTTATACTAGAGTTTAACAAGCTCTATAACCTAGTACAAATAATTTTACACTAGAGTTGAACTAGCTCTATGAAATAGTACAAATAATTTTATACTAGAGTTGAACTAGCTCTATGACCTAGTACAAATAATTTTACACTAGAGTTGAAATAGCTCTATGACCTAGTACAAATAATTTTTCACTAGAGTTGAACTAGCTCTATAGGCTAGTTCAAATAATTGTACACTAGAGTTGAACTAGCTCTATGACCTAGTACAAATAATTTTACAGTAGAGTTGAACTAGCTCTATAGGCTAGTTCAAATAATTGTACACTAGAGTTGAACAAGCTCTATAGGCTAGTTCAAATAATTTTACACTAGAGTTGAACTAGCTCTACAGGCTAGTTGAAATAGTTTTACTCTAATCTTGAACTACCTCTACAAGGTAGTTTAAATAATTTTACACTAGATTTGAACTAGCTCTATAACCTAGTACAAATAATTTTACAGTAGAGTTAAACTAGCTGTACAAGCTAGTTCAAATAATTTTATACTAGAGTTGAACTAGCTCTATGACCTAGTACAAATAATTTTACACTAGAGTTGAAATAGCTCTATGACCTAGTACAAATAATTTTTCACTAGAGTTGAACTAGCTCTATAGGCTAGTTCAATTAATTGTACACTAGAGTTGAAGTAGCTCTATAGGCTAGTTCAAATAATTTTACACTAGAGTTGAACTAGCTCTACAAGCTAGTTGAAATAGTTTTACTCTAATCTTGAACTACCTCTACAAGGTAGTTTAAATAATTTTACACTAGATTTGAACTAGCTCTATAACCTAGTACAAATAATTTTACAGTAGAGTTAAACTAGCTGTACAAGCTAGTTCAAATAATTTTACACTAGAGTTGAACTTGCTCTATGACCTAGTACAAATAATTTTATACTAGAGTTGAACTAGCTCTATGACCTAGTACAAATAATTTTACACTAGAGTTGAACTAGCTCTATGACCTAGTACAAATAATTTTATACTAGAGTTTAACAAGCTCTATAACCTAGTACAAATAATTTTACACTATAGTTAAACTAGCTCTATGAACTAGTACAAATAATTTTACACTAGAGTTGAACTAGCTCTACAGTCTAGTTGAAATAGTTTTACACTAGAGTTGAACTAGCTTTATAACCTAGTAAAAATAATTTTACACTAGAGTTGAACAAGCTCTATAACCCAGTACAAATAATTTTACACTAGAGTTGAACTAGCTCTATGACATAGTACACATAATTTTATACTTGAGTTGTACTAACACAATAACCTAGTACAAATAATTTTACACTAGAGTTGAACTAACTCTCTAGGCTAGTTCAAATAACTTTACACTGGATTTGAACTAGCTCTACAAGCTAGGTCAAATAATTTTACACTAAAGTTGAACTAACTCCATAACCTTGTACAAATAATTTTACACTAGAGTTGAGCTAGCTCTATAACCTAGTACAAATGATTTTACACTAGAGTTGAACTAGCTCTATGACCTAGTACAAATAATTTTATACTAGAGTTTAACAAGCTCTATAACCTAGTACAAATAATTTTACACTAGAGTTGAACTAGCTCTATGAGCTAGTACAACTAATTTTACACTAGAGTTGAACTAGCTCTACAGTCTAGTTGAAATAGTTTTACACTAGAGTTGAACTAGCTTTATAACCTAGTAAAAATAATTTTACACTAGAGTTGAACTAGGTCTATAACCTAGTACAAATAATTTTACACTAGAGTTGAACTAGCTCTATGACCTAGTACACATAATTTTATACTTGAGTTGTACTAGCTCAATAACCAAGTACAAATAATTTTACACTAGAGATGAACTAGCTCTATTACCTAGTACAAATAATTTTACACTAGTGTTGAACTAGCTATATAGGCTAGTTCAAATAATTTTACACTAGATTTGAACTAGCTCTATAGGCTAGTTAAAATAATTTTACACTAGAGGTGAACTAGCTCTACAAGGTAGTTCAAATAATTTTACAATAGAGTTGAACTAGCTGTACAATCTAGTTCAAATAATTTTACACTAGAGTTGTACCAGCTCTACAAGCTAGTTTAAATAATTTTACACAAGAGTTGAACTAGCTCTATATGCTAGTTCAAATAACTTTACACTAGATTTGAACTATCTCTACAAGCTAGGTCAAATAATTTTACACTAGAGTTGAACTAGCTCCATAACCTAGTACACATAATTTTACACTAGAGTTGAACTAGCTCTATAATGTAGTAGATATAATTTTCACTAAAGTTGAACTAGCTCAATGACCTAGTACAAATAATTTTATACTCGAGTTTAACTAGCTATATAACCTAGTACAAATAATTTTACACTAGAGTTCAACTAGCTCTATAACCTAGTACAAATAATTTTACAGTAGAGTTGAACTAGCTCTATAGGCTAGTTCAAATAATTGTACACTAGAGTTGAACTAGCTCTATAGGCTAGTTCAAATAATTTTACACTAGAGTTGAACTAGCTCTATAACCAAGTTCAAATAATTTTACACTAGAGTTGAACTAGCTCTACAGGCTAGTTCAAATAGTTTTACTCTAATCTTGAACTACTTCTACAAGGTAGTTTAAATAATTTTATACTAGATTTGAACTAGCTCTATAAGCTAGTACAAATAATTTTACAGTAGAGTTAAACTAGCTGTACAAGCTAGTTCAAATAATTTTACACTAGAGTTGAACTAGCTCTATAGTCTAGTTGAAATAGTTTTACACTAGAGTTGAACTAGCTCTATAACCTAGTACAAATAATTTTACACTAGAGTTGAACCAGCTCTATAACCTAGTAAAAATAATTTTACACTAGAGTTGAACTTGCTCTATGACCTAGTACAAATAATTTTATACTAGAGTTGAAATAGCTCATGACCTAATACAAGTAATTTTTCACTAGAGTTGAACTAGCTCTATAGGCTAGTTCAAATAATTGTACATTAGAGTTGAAGTAGCTCTATAACCTAGTACAAATAATTTTACACTACAGTTGAACTAGCTCTATAACCTAGTACAAATAATTTTACACTAGAGTTGAACTAGCTCTATGACATAGTACACATAAGTTTATACTTGAGTTGTACTAACACTATAACCTAGTACAAATAATTTTACACTAGAGTTGAACTAGCTCTATGACCAAGTACAAATAATTTTACACTAGAGTTGAACTAGCTGTATAGGCTAGTTCAAACAATTTTACACTAGAGTTGAATTAGCTCTATAGGCTAGTTCAAATAATTTTACACTAGAGGTGAACTAGCTCTACAAGCTAGTTCAAATAATCTTACACTAGAGTTGAACTAGCTCTATGACCTAGTACAAATAATTTTACACTAGAGTTGAACTAGCTGGATAGGCTAGTTCAAATAATTTTACACTAGAGTTGAACTAGCTCTATAGGCTAGTTCAAATAATTTTACACTAGAGGTGAACTAGCTCTACAAGCTAGTTCAAATAATTTTACACTAGAGTTGAACTAGCACTACAAGCTAGTTCAAATAAATTTACACTAGAGTTGTACCAGCTCTACAAGTTAGTTCAAATAATTTTACACTAGAGTTGAACTAGCTCTATATGTTAGTCCAAATAACTTTACACTAGATTTGAACTATCTCTACAAGCTAGGTTAAATAATTTTACACTAGAGTTGAACTAGCTCTATAACCTAGTACACATAATTTTACACTAGAGTTGAACTAGCTCTATAACCTAGTACAAATAATTTTACACTAGAGTTGAACTAGCTCAATATCCTAGTACAAATAATTTTATACTAGAGTTGAACTAGCTATATAACCTAGTACAAATAATTTTATACTAGAGTTGAACTAGCTCTATAACCTAGCACAAATAATTTTACACTGGAGTTGAACTAGCTCTACAAGCTAGTTCAAATAAGTTTACACTAAAGTTGAACTAGCTCTACAGGCTAGTTCAAATAGTTTTACTCTAATCTTGAACTAACTCTACAAGGTAGTTTAAATAATTTTACACTAGAGTTGAACTAGCTCTATGACCTAGTACAAATAATTTTACACTAGAGTTGAACTAGCTCTACAGTCTAGTTGAAATAGTTTTACACTAGAGTTGAACTAGCTTTATAACCTAGTAAAAATAATTTTACACTAGAGTTGAACTAGCTCTATAACCTAGTACAAATAATTTTACACTAGAGTTGAACTAGCTCTATGACATAGTACACATAATTTTATACTTGAGTTGTACTAACACTATAACCTAGTACAAATAATTTTACACTAGAGTTGAACTAACTCTCTAGGCTAGTTCAAATAACTTTACACTGGATTTGAACTAGCTCTACAAGCTAGGTCAAATAATTTTACACTAAAGTTGAACTAACTCTATAACCTTGTACAAATAATTTTACACTAGAGTTGAGCTAGCTCTATAACCTAGTACAAATGATTTTACACTAGAGTTGAACTAGCTCTATGACCTAGTACAAATAATTTTATACTAGAGTTTAACAAGCTCTATAACCTAGTACAAATAATTTTACACTAGAGTTGAACTAGCTCTATGACCTAGTACAAATAATTTTACACTAGAGTTGAACTAGCTCTACAGTCTAGTTGAAATAGTTTTACACTAGAGTTGAACTAGCTTTATAACCTAGTAAAAATAATTTTACACTAGAGTTGAACTAGGTCTATAACCTAGTACAAATAATTTTACACTAGAGTTGAACTAGCTCTATGACCTAGTACACATAATTTTATACTTGAGTTGTACTAGCTCAATAACCAAGTACAAATAATTTTACACTAGAGTTGAACTAGCTCCATAACCTAGTACACATAATTTTACACTAGAGTTGAACTAGCTCTATAACCTAGTACAAATAATTTTCACTAGAGTGGAACTAGCTCAATGACCTAGTACAAATAATTTTATACTCGAGTTTAACTAGCTATATAACCTAGTACAAATAATTTTACACTAGAGTTCAACTAGCTCTATAACCTAGTACAAATAATTTTACAGTAGAGTTGAACTAGCTCTATAGGCTAGTTCAAATAATTGTACACTAGAGTTGAACTAGCTCTATAGGCTAGTTCAAATAATTTTACACTAGAGTTGAACTAGCTCTATAACCAAGTTCAAATAATTTTACACTAGAGTTGAACTAGCTCTACAGGCTAGTTCATATAGTTTTACTCTTATCTTGAACTACCTCTACAAGGTAGTTTAAATAATTTTATACTAGATTTGAACTAGCTCTATTAGCTAGTACAAATAATTTTACAGTAGAGTTAAACTAGCTGTACAAGCTAGTTCAAATAATTTTACACTAGAGTTGAACTAGCTCTATAGTCTAGTTGAAATAGTTTTACACTAGAGTTGAACTAGCTCTATAACCTAGTACAAATAATTTTACACTAGAGTTGAACTAGCTCTATAACCTAGTAAAAATAATTTTACACTAGAGTTGAACTTGCTCTATGACCTAGTACAAATAATTTTATACTAGAGTTGAAATAGCTCATGACCTAGTACAAATAATTTTTCACTAGAGTTGAACTAGCTCTATAGGCTAGTTCAAATAATTGTACATTAGAGTTGAAGTAGCTCTATAACCTAGTACAAATAATTTTACACTAGAGTTGAACCAGCTCTATGACCTAGTACAAATAATTTTACACTAGAGTTGAACTAGCTCTACAGTCTAGTTGAAATAGTTTTACACTAGAGTTGAACTAGCTTTATAACCTAGTAAAAATAATTTTACACTAGAGTTGAACTAGCTCTATAACCTAGTACAAATAATTTTACACTAGAGTTGAACTAGCTCTATGACATAGTACACATGAGTTTATACTTGAGTTGTACTAACACTATAACCTAGTACAAATAATTTTACACTAGAGTTGAACTAGCTCTATGACCAAGTACAAATAATTTTACACTAGAGTTGAACTAGCTGTATAGGCTAGTTCAAACAATTTTACACTAGAGTTGAACTAGCTCTATAGGCTAGTTCAAATAATTTTACACTAGAGGTGAACTAGCTCTACAAGCTAGTTCAAATAATTTTACACTAGAGTTGAACTAGCTATATAACCTAGTACAAATAATTTTATACTAGAGTTGAACTAGCTCTATAACCTAGCACAAATAATTTTACACTAGAGTTGAACTAGCTCTACAAGCTAGTTCAAATAAGTTTACACTAAAGTTGAACTAGCTCTACAGGCTAGTTCAAATAGTTTTACTCTAATCTTGAACTAACTCTACAAGGTAGTTTAAATAATTTTACACTAGAGTTGAACTAGCTCTATGACCTAGTACAAATAATTTTATACTAGAGTTTAACAAGCTCTATAACCTAGTACAAATAATTTTACACTAGAGTTGAACTAGCTCTATGAACTAGTACAAATAATTTTACACTAGAGTTGAACTAGCTCTACAGTCTAGTTGAAATAGTTTTACACTAGAGTTGAACTAGCTTTATAACCTAGTAAAAATAATTTTACACTAGAGTTGAACTAGCTATATAACCTAGTACAAATAATTTTACACTAGAGTTGAACTAGCTCTATGACATAGTACACATAATTTATACTTGAGTTGTACTAACACTATAACCTAGTACAAATAATTTTACACTAGAGTTGAACTAACTCTCTAGGCTAGTTCAAATAACTTTACACTGGATTTGAACTAGCTCTACAAGCTAGGTCAAATAATTTTACACTAAAGTTGAACTAACTCTATAACCTTGTACAAATAATTTTACACTAGAGTTGAGCTAGCTCTATAACCTAGTACAAATGATTTTACACTAGAGTTGAACTAGTTCTATGACCTAATACAAATAATTTTATACTAGAGTTTAACAAGCTCTATAACCTAGTACAAATAATTTTACACTAGAGTTGAACTAGCTCTATGACCTAGTACAAATAATTTTACACTAGAGTTGAACTAGCTCTATAGTCTAGTTGAAATAGTTTTACACTAGAGTTGAACTAGCTTTATAACCTAGTAAAAATAATTTTACACTAGAGTTGAACTAGGTCTATAACCTAGTACAAATAATTTTACACTAGAGTTGAACTAGCTCTATGACCTAGTACACATAATTTTGTACTTGAGTTGTACTAGCTCAATAACCAAGTACAAATAATTTTACAGTAGAGTTGAACTAGCTCTATGACCTAGTACAAATAATTTTACACTAGTGTTGAACTAGCTGTACAAGCTAGTTCAAATAATTTTACACTAGAGTTGTACCAGCTCTACAAGCTAGTTTAAATAATTTTACACAAGAGTTGAACTAGCTCTATATGCTAGTTCAAATAACTTTACACTAGATTTGAACTATCTCTACAAGCTAGGTCAAATAATTTTACACTAGAGTTGAACTAGCTCCATAGCCTAGTACACATAATTTTACACTAGAGTTGAACTAGCTCTATAACCTAGTACAAATAATTTTACACTAGAGTTGAACTAGCTCAATGACCTAGTACAAATAATTTTATACTAGAGTTTAACTAGCTATATAACCTAGTACAAATAATTTTACACAAGAGTTGAACTAGCTCTATAACCTAGTACAAATAATTTTACAGTAGAGTTGAACTAGCTCTATAGGCTAGTTCAAATAATTGTACACTAGAGTTGAACTAGCTCTATAGGCTAGTTCAAATAATTTTACACTAGATTTGAACTAGCTCTATAACCAAGTTCAAATAATTTTACACTAGAGTTGAGCTAGCACTACAGGCTAGTTCAAATAGTTTTACTCTAATCTTGAACTACCTCTACAAGGTAGTTTAAATAATTTTATACTAGATTTGAACTAGCTCTATAAGCTAGTACAAATAATTTTACAGTAGAGTTAAACTAGCTGTACAAGCTAGTTCAAATAATTTTACACTAGAGTTGAACTAGCTCTATAGTCTAGTTGAAATAGTTTTACACTAGAGTTGAACTAGCTCTATAACCTAGTACAAATGATTTTACACTAGAGTTGAACTAGCTCTATAACCTAGTAAAAGTAATTTTACACTAGAGTTGAACTTGCTCTATGACCTAGTACAAATAATTTTATACTAGAGTTGAAATAGCTCATGACCTAGTACAAATAATTTTACACTAGAGTTGAACTAGCTCTATAGTCTAGTTGAAATAGTTTTACACTAGAGTTGAACTAGCTATATAACCTAGTACAAATAATTTTATACTAGAGTTGAACTAGCTCTATAACCTAGCACAAATAATTTTACACTAGAGTTGAACTAGCTCTACAAGCTAGTTCAAATAAGTTTAACCTAAAGTTGAACTAGCTCTACAGGCTAGTTCAAATAGTTTTACTCTAATCTTGAACTAACTCTACAAGGTAGTTTAAATAATTTTACACTAGAGTTGAACTAGCTCTATGACCTAGTACAAATAATTTTATACTAGAGTTTAACAAGCTCTATAACCTAGTACAAATAATTTTACACTAGAGTTGAACTAGCTCTATGAACTAGTACAAATAATTTTACACTAGAGTTGAACTAGCTCTACAGTCTAGTTGAAATAGTTTTACACTAGAGTTGAACTAGCTTTATAACCTAGTAAAAATAATTTTACACTAGAGTTGAACTAGCTCTATAACCTAGTACAAATAATTTTACACTAGAGTTGAACTAGCTCTATGACATAGTACACATAATTTTATACTTGAGTTGTACTAACACTATAACCTAGTACAAATAATTTTACACAAGAGTTGAACTAACTCTCTAGGCTAGTTCAAATAACTTTACACTGGATTTGAACTAGCTCTACAAGCTAGGTCAAATAATTTTACACTAAAGTTGAACTAACTCTATAACCTTGTACAAATAATTTTACACTAGAGTTGAGCTAGCTCTATAACCTAGTACAAATGATTTTACACTAGAGTTGAACTAGCTCTACAGTCTAGTTGAAATAGTTTTACACTAGAGTTGAACTAGCTTTATAACCTAGTAAAAATAATTTTACACTAGAGTTGAACTAGGTCTATAACCTAGTACAAATAATTTTACACTAGAGTTGAACTAGCTCTATGACCTAGTACACATAATTTTATACTTGAGTTGTACTAGCTCAATAACCAAGTACAAATAATTTTACACTAGAGTTGAACTAGCTCTATGACCTAGTACAAATAATTTTACACTAGTGTTGAACTAGCTATATAGGCTAGTTCAAATAATTTTACACTAGATTTGGACTAGCTCTATAGGCTAGTTCAAATAATTTTACACTAGAGGTGAACTAGCTCTACAAGGTAGTTCAAATAATTTTACAATAGAGTTGAACTAGCTGTACAAGCTAGTTCAAATAATTTTACACTAGAGTTGTACCAGCTCTACAAGCTAGTTTAAATAATTTTACACAAGAGTTGAACTAGCTATATATGCTAGTTCAAATAACTTTACACTAGATTTGAACTATCTCTACAAGGTAGGTCAAATAATTTTACACTAGAGTCGAACTAGCTCCATAACCTAGTACACATAATTTTACACTAGAGTTGAACTAGCTCTATAACCTAGTACAAATAATTTTACACTAGAGTTGAACTAGCTCAATGACCTAGTACGAATAATTTTATACTAGAGTTTAACTAGCTATATAACGTAGTACAAATAATTTTACACTAGAGTTGAACTAGCTCTATAACCTAGTACAAATAATTTTACAGTAGAGTTGAACTAGCTCTATAGGCTAGTTCAAATAATTGTACACTAGAGTTGAACTAGCTCTATAGGCTAGTTCAAATAATTTTACACTAGAGTTGAACTAGCTCTATATCCAAGTTCAAATAATTTTACACTAGAGTTGAGCTAGCTCTACAGGCTAGTTCAAATAGTTTTACTCTAATCTTGAACTACCTCTACAAGGTAGTTTAAATAATTTTATACTAGATTTGAACTAGCTCTATATGCTAGTACAAATAATTTTACAGTAGAGTTAAACTAGCTATACAAGCTAGTTCAAATAATTTTACACTAGAGTTGAACTAGCTCTATAGTCTAGTTGAAATAGTTTTACACTAGAGTTGAACTAGCTCTATAACCTAGTACAAATAATTTTACACTAGAGTTGAACTAGCTCTATAACCTAGTAAAAATAATTTTACACTAGAGTTGAACTTGCTCTATGACCTAGTACAAATAATTTTATACTAGAGTTGAAATAGCTCATGACCTAGTACAAATAATTTTTCACTAGAGTTGAACTAGCTCTATAGGCTAGTTCAAATAATTGTACATTAGAGTTGAAGTATCTCTATAGGCTAGTTCAAATAATTTTAAAATAGAGTTGAAGTAGCTCTATGACCTAGTACAAATAATTTTACACTAGAGTTGAACTAGCTCTACAAGCTTGTTCAAATAAGTTTACACTAAAGTTGAACTAGCTCTATAGGCTAGTTCAAATAGTTTTACTCTAATCTTGAACTACCTCTATAAGGTAGTTTAAATAATTTTATGCTAGAGTTGAACTAGCTCTATGACCTAGTACAAATAATTTTATACTAGAGTTTAACAAGCTCTATAACCTAGTACAAATAATTTTACACTAGAGTTGAACTAGCTCTATGAACTAGTACAAATAATTTTACACTAGAGTTGAACTAGCTCTACAGTCTAGTTGAAATAGTTTTACACTAGAGTTGAACTAGCTTTATAACCTAGTAAAAATAATTTTACACTAGAGTTGAACTAGCTCTATAACCTAGTACAAATAATTTTACACTAGAGTTGAACTAGCTCTATGACATAGTACACATAAGTTTACACTTGAGTTGTACTAACACTATAACCTAGTACAAATAATTTTACACTAGAGTTGAACTACCTCTATGACCAAGTACAAATAATTTTACACTAGAGTTGAACTAGCTGTATAGGCTAGTTCAAACAATTTTACACTAGAGTTGAACTAGCTCTATAGGCTAGTTCAAATAATTTTACACTAGAGGTGAACTAGCTCTACAAGCTAGTTCAAATAATTTTACACTAGAGTTGAACTAGCTCTATGACCTAGTACAAATAATTTTACACTAGAGTTGAACTAGCTGTATAGGCTAGTTCAAATAATTTTACACTAGAGTTGAACTAGCTCTATAGGCTAGTTCCAATAATTTTACACTAGAGGTGAACTAGCTCTATAACCAAGTTCAAATAATTTTACACTAGAGTTGAGCTAGCTCTACAGGCTAGTTCAAATAGTTTTACTCTAATCTTGAACTACCTCTACAAGGTAGTTTAAATAATTTTATACTAGATTTGAACTAGCTCTATAACCTAGTAAAAATAATTTTACAGTAGAGTTAAACTAGCTGTACAAGCTAGTTCAAATAATTTTACACTAGAGTTGAACTAGCTCTATAGTCTAGTTGAAATAGTTTTACACTAGAGTTGAACTAGCTCTATAACCTAGTACAAATAATTTTACACTAGAGTTGAACTAGCTCTATAACCTAGTAAAAATAATTTTACACTAGAGTTGAACTTGCTCTATGACCTAGTACAAATAATTTTATACTAGAGATGAAATAGCTCATGACCTAGTACAAATAATTTTTCACTAGAGTTAAACTAGCTCTATAGGCTAGTTCAAATAATTGTACATTAGATTTGAAGTAGCTCTATAGGCTAGTTCAAATAATTTTACACTAGAGTTGAACTAGCTCTATGACCTAGTACAAATAATTTTACACTAGAGTTGAACTAGCTCTACAAGCTTGTTCAAATAAGTTTACACTAAAGTTGAACTAGCTCTATAGGCTAGTTCAAATAGTTTTACTCTAATCTTGAACTACCTCTATAAGGTAGTTTAAATAATTTTATGCTAGAGTTGAACTAGCTCTATGACCTAGTACAAATAATTTTATACTAGAGTTTAACAAGCTCTATAACCTAGTACAAATAATTTTACACTAGAGTTGAACTAGCTCTATGAACTAGTACAAATAATTTTACACTAGAGTTGAACTAGCTCTACAGTCTAGTTGAAATAGTTTTACACTAGAGTTGAACTTGCTTTATAACCTAGTAAAAATAATTTTACACTAGAGTTGAACTAGCTCTATAACCTAGTACAAATAATTTTACACTAGAGTTGAACTAGCTCTATGACATAGTACACATAAGTTTACACTTGAGTTGTACTAACACTATAACGTAGTACAAATAATTTTACACTAGAGTTGAACTAGCTCTATGACCAAGTACAAATAATTTTACACTAGAGTTGACCTAGCTGTTGTGACGCCCGGGTAATTAAGCTACAGTAATCCTCACTAATGATGCCACGTCACCTCTGTCAGTGTAGTTAATCTCGGGTTAAATCAAAATGGTTTCGAAATTCAACTCAAAATTATGATGGTAATAAAGTTTTAAAAAAAAAGAAAATTAATGAAACAAAAATGTTCGGTGGTTGCCAAATATTACAAAGATAATTATGGTGTATGGTTCACAATTTTATAAAATGCCTAAGTGTTTATAAATAAATAAAAACAGAAAAGAAAATAAATAAAAGGAAAACAGAAAGCAAATCAAAAAAAAAAGAAGAAAGACCCCCCCCCCCCCACACTGGGCCTCGGCCCAGCTGGCCCCCCCACCCTCGGCCCAGCCGGTGGCCTGCCAGGCCGGCCTGCTCCCCCCTAGCCTATAACCCCGTGGGGGCACCGAACCCTAGCCCGACCCCCGCTCGCCCCCGCACTCCCCCCCCCCCCGATTCCCCCTCAGCCTCCCTCCCCGATCCAGATCGGGATCGGGGGCTCGCCGCCGCCGCCGCCCGGAACCCCCCCGACCCCGTCGCCACCACCACCGTCGCCTCGCCTGGACCTCACTGGAGCCGCCTCGCCGGAACGCTCCCTCGCCAGATCTCCTCCCTGTCTCCGTGGTCGTCCCCGTCCTCCTCCACAACGGCTCCGTCGAGCCTCGCCGCCCCCTGGTCTCTACTCGAACGTGAGGCCTGCCTCCCCTTCTCTTCCCTCTCCGACCGGCGCCACCTCCCGCTCGTCCCCGCGCGGTAGCACGAGCCGCTCCACCGCTGACCTTCCCCCTCGTGGCCGCGCCGTGTGCACGACGCGCCCGCACGCTCGTCGCATCACCGACGCCTGGCCGTGCCTCACGGCTCGTCGGAGGCCGCCAGCCCGCTCCTCCCGTCCATCCCACTGGCCCCGTGCTTCTCCGGCCACCTTTGGCGCCGGCGCCCATCCGCGCACCGCCCCGGCGCCCCACTGCTCTCGTAGCCCCGCCACGCCTCGCGCGGCTACTGGCCACGACGCGCCTCGCCGACCTCTCCTTGCTCGCCGCCGTTCGCTGAGCCCCCTCCTGCCCCCGCCGTCGATGGCCCCGGCCTCGCATTGCTAACGGGCGGGCTGTGGCTACGCTCGCTTGCCCGTCCCCAACGCCCGCTAGCAACCAAACCCGCTATGGCCCTTTGGGCCACTGACAGAGGGGCCCACGCCCCAGAACGCTTTAAAAAAAGGGAATTAAAATTAGTAATAATAAAAATAATTAATTAATTAATTAATTAATTAAGTAATTAATTAAGTTAATTAATCATAATTAGATTAACCTAATTAACTAATTAGTTTAATTAAACACTAATTAGTTTAATTAAACAGTAGTTAACTTAATTAACTGCTAATTAGCCTAATCAGTCAATGACGAACGGGACCCACATGTCAGTTGACTAAGTCAACTGCTGATGTCATGCTGACGTCATGATGACGTCAGCAGACACTATTCTGGATAATGTTGATTAAATTAATTAAATAAATCCAAAAATGATTTAAATCTTTTAAAATTAATATAAAATAAACCGTAGCTCGGATCGAAAAACTTTGTACATGAAAGTTGCTCAGAACGACGAGACGATTCCGGATACGCAACCCGTTCGTCCGCCACACCTCCCTAACCTATCGAACTCGCAACTTTCCCCCTCCGGCCCCTCTGCCCGAAAACGCGAAACGCCGGGGATACTTTCCCGGATGTTTCCCCCCTTCACCGGTATCACCTACTACCGCGTTAGGGCACCTCTAACGCCGTTACTTGTCATGTCATGCATCACTATGCATATGCTTGTATAAATATTTATTGTTTCTCCCCCCTCTTCTCTCGATAGACTCCGAGACCGACGCCGCTGCTTCCCAGTACGACTACGGAGTTGACGACCCCTCTCTCTTGCCAGAGCAACCAGGCAAGCCCCCCCCTTGATCACCAGATATCGCCTACTCTCCTCTATACTGCTTGCATTAGAGTAGTGTAGCATGTTACTGCTTTCCGTTATTCCTATCCTGATGCATAGCTTGTCCTTGCTACTACTGTTGTTACCATTACCGGCTATCCTACTGCTTAGTATAGGATGCTAGTGTTCCATCAGTGGCCCTACACTCTTGTCCGTCTGCCATGCTATACTACTGGGCCGTGATCACTTCGGGAGGTGATCACGGGCATATACTATATACTTTACACAGATACATTACCTGTGGTACTGTTCGGAGATGGGGGCCGAAGGGGCAGGTGGCTCCATCCCGGTAGAGGTGGGCCTGGGTTCCCGACGGCCCCCGACTGTTACTTGAGGCGGAGCGACAGAGCAGGTTCCGACCACCTAGGAGAGAGGTGGGCCTGGCCCTGGTCGGCGTTCGCGGATACTTAACACGCTTAACGAGATCTGGGTATTTGATCTGAGTCTGGCCATTTGGTCTATACGCACTAACCATCTACGTGGGAGTAGTTATGGGTATCCCGGCGTCGTGGTATCAGCCGAAGCCTTCTTGACGTCAGCGACGGAGCGGCGCGCGCTGGATTGGACTGGAACGCCACTAGGCTAGGTCTGCTTCCGGCCGCCCTCGCAACGTGCAGGTGTGCTAAGGGCGATGGGCCCAGATCCCTGGGCGCTTAGGTTTAGACCGGCGTGCTGACCTCTCTGTTGGTCTAGGTGGGGCTACGACGTGTTGATCTTCCGAGGCCGGGCATGACCCAGGAAAGTGTGTCCGGCCAAATGGGATCGAGCGTGTTGGGATATGTGGTGCACCCCTGCAGGGAAGTTTATCTATTCGAATAGCCGTGTCCCTCGGTAAAAGGACGACCCGGAGTTGTACCTTGACCTTATGACAACTAGAACCGGATACTTAATAAAACACACCCTTCCAAGTGCCAGATACAACCGGTGGTCGCTCTCTCACAGGGCGACGAGGGGAGGATCATCGGTTAGGTTTATGCTATACGATGCTACTTGGAGGACTTCAGTCTACTCTCTTCTACATGTTGCAAGACGGAGGCTGCCAGAAGCGTAGTCTTCGAAAGGATTAGTTATCCCCCTCTTATTCTGGCTTTCTGCAGTTCAGTCCACATATGATACCCTTACTCCATTTGATACCCATGCATATGTAGAGTAGCTCCTTGCTTGCGAGTACTTTGGATGAGTACTCACGGTTGCTTTCTCCCCCCTTTTCCCCCCTTTCCTTTCTTTCTGGTTGTCGCAACCAGATGTTGGAGCCCAGGAGCCAGACGCCACCGTCGACGACGGCCCCTACACCGGAGGTGCCTACTACTACGTGATGCCCGCTGACAACGACCAGGAGTAGTTAGGAGGATCCCAGGCAGGAGGCCTGCGCCTCTTTCGATCTGTATCCTAGTTTGTGATAGCCTTCTTAAGGCAACTTGTTTAACTTATGTCTGTACTCAGATATTGTTGCTTCCGCTGACTCGTCTATGATCGAGCTCTTGTATTCGAGCCCTCGAGGCCCCTGGCTTGTAATATGATGCTTGTATGACTATTTTTATTTGTAGAGTTGTGTTGTGATATCTTCCCGTGAGTCCCTGATCTTGATCGTACACATTTGCGTGCATGATTAGTGTACGATTGAATCGGGGGCGTCACAAGTTGGTATCAGAGCCGACTGCCTGTAGGAAATCCCCTTTCCACACTTCTTGGCCGAAGTCGAGTCTAGACATTGCAAAACTTTTTACTAACCTGGCTGTGTGCCTTACGGGCCCACGTCGCCATCGGGTGATATTAGGATCTTTTACTCCTCGATCCTTACTCTGGGACTCTGATCTCTTTTCTACTCGGGTTAAACGAATTTACTAACTCTGACACTAGGATCCCGTTACGACATCCACCCCAAAGTTGGATAAGACCTAGTTATTCTTTAGGGTAGTATTTGAACATTGTCCACCTTGTCATTTGACTCCTGTGAAAACATCTTTGTTTTCAGATGGAACCCACGAGGCAGGTCGTGCGCCACACGACGGCCATTGGTGCCTCAGGATCACCTGCTGTGTTGGTTGAGATGATGACCTATCTGGGTTATCGCTGGCACCCTGAGTACACCGTCTATGAGGAGTATCAGGATTTCAACCAGGAGCAGTACCGTGCCGTCGTCCACCTCTACTCTCGGGAGTATGACTCCACTACTGTGCTGCACACTGCTCATGGTGTTGGAGTGACTATCGATATGGCGGTCCACGATGCTGCTTATGCTGCTCTGACACGTCTTCGGGGCGAGTATCAGGAGTTGGACACCTCCCCCTTCAGGCACATTGCTATCGCATCCGATGTTGGTGCGGAGGGTTACTACACTGCGGCCTACTCCACTGTCACCCGAGAGCCATTCTACCATCAGAACCTGGTTCTGCATGCTGATGGGCTGGATAGAGCTAACTGAGCTCTTCGACACGAGTTGTACACCACCCGTCAGCACCTGTATCGTGCTCTGACACTGTTGCACCCCTTTGTCCGATCTGGTGATCTGACGCGTTCTGCGATCTACCCCGCCAGGACCGTGATGCCCCAGGGCGTCGGCTGGCCAGATTTGGGAGGCTACTCTCCTGCACTTGGCCCTCTCCTGCCACCTGCGCATCGGGTTCCGCACCAGAGTACCCGCGGACCCCAGGCTACTCGCGTGGAGGTCTTCCCTTCGCGTCACTACCAGCTGTCGGGCTACACCTACCTCCGCAGTACCGCATGGGACTGACGTAGACTTGCTTATTAGAGTTAGATGCATTCGCCGCGAGCCTGTGTGCCGCCTATGATGTCTTAGTCTATGTACTGAACACTGTGTAACGAACTCTATGCATGATCTCTTTTGTAAGATATGCCGACTACTATGTGGTATCTATCGTGCTGCTTTCGTTGTGCATGTTTCATCATGAATGATGCTTGTTTTTACAATTCCTCAATGCTGAACTACCCCTGTTAAACATTGGCAGGATGGTTAGACCAGGTGGTCATGGTCGTGGTGGCAACGCCCCACCACCGCCTGAGTACATGGCTGGTATGATCCAACAGTTTGAGCTGAATCGTCAGTTCATGGAGAATATGATGGCTCAGTTTCCTCGCCCCAATATGAACCAGCAGCCAACCCCAGTAACTCTGCAGGATTTCATGCGCCTGAACCCAACAGTGTACCGCAGCTCAACCCAGCCTCTGGATGCTGATGACTGGCTCCGTGATATCACCTATGAGATGGAGTCTGCTGATGTAGCCCCTGCCAGCTATGTCACCTTTGCTTCCTTCTTCCTGAAGGGACCCGCAGCTCAATGGTGGGACAGCCACAGGCGTACACTGCCAGCTGGAACAATCGTCACCTGGCCAGACTTCCAAGCTGCATTCCGTGCTCGCTTCATTCCTCAGGGAGTTATGGACCGGAAGAAGCGTGAGTTCCGCAACCTCACCCAAGGCAACAAAACTGTGGAAGCTTATCAGCGGGAGTTTCTGGACTTGTCCCGCTATGCTGAAGAAGACATTGCAACTGATGCATGCAGACAGGAGAAGTTCCGTGATGGCCTTCA
Organism: Triticum monococcum; assembly: GCA_034509565.1. Taxonomy (NCBI): domain Eukaryota; kingdom Viridiplantae; phylum Streptophyta; class Magnoliopsida; order Poales; family Poaceae; genus Triticum; species Triticum monococcum. The sequence goes on from CM067843.1 coordinate 632,534,514, forward strand.
AGCTGACATCAAGCTCGCACTTCTAGTGCATGACTTTACTGATTTCGCCACCTTGGTGAACAAGGCCATCAACGTCGAAACTGGTCTGCAGGAATACCAGAGCTCTCACAGGCGCAACCGTGACACGGGCTCATCTTCGGGCCCGTCCTCGCAGAAGCGCAAGATATGGATTCCCAATAGCTTGTACCAGCCGGATGCACCTACCCCAAGGCAGACCTATGCTGCACCACGTCTGCCTACTCCTCCGACTAGGCGGCCAAGACTCCCAGCTCCACCACCACAAGCTCCTGTTCCCACTCCCAATAATGGATTGTGCTTCAGGTGTGGACAACCAGGACATCGTGCTAGGGAATGCAACCAGAACCCGAATCAACTGGCCCTTCCAGCAACTGGCCGTGGAAGCAACCAGCCCCGCAGCAACAATGCCAAGTCTTATGGTCGTGTTCATGCCAACCACGTTGATCTGAGCGAAGCTCAAGACCAGCCTGCTACTGTTATGGGTACCCTCCTCGTAAATTCAGTACCAGCATCCGTTTTATTTGATACAGGTGCATCTCATTCATTCATGTCAGAAGGTTTTGCATGCTTGCACGACATTAAATGTGAGAACATGGATGCTTCACTATTAGTACACACCCCTGCGGGCCAATGCCGAACCTCCATGATTTGCAATGACGTCCCTGTAGAAATCGAAGGACTGGAATTCCTTGTCTCTCCCATCGTACTGAAGTCCTGTAGCATTGATCTCATTCTAGGGATGAATTGGTTAAAAGCGCATACTGCTTCTATAGTTTGCGCCACTAAGGTCGTCCATTTGCTACACCCTTCTGATGAAATAATAGCTTATCAAGCTCATCTAGTTCAGAACGCCGAGGCACGGCTTTATGCCTTGAATGCGTTGAACGCTGCACCACTCGAGGGCATTGAAAACATTCTCGTCGTTCGTGAATTCCAAGATGTCTTCCCAGAAGAACTTCCAGGGATTCCCCCTGCTAGGGCTGTCGAATTCATCATCGACTTGAAACCCGGCACCACCCCTATAGCTAAACGACCCTATAAGATGCCGCCGCATGAACTCATTGAGCTTAAGGAGGAAATCGACAAATCTCTTGTCAAAGGTTTCATTCGCCCAAGTTGCTCTCCTTGGGGAGCACCTTCTCTCTTCGTTAGGAAGAAGGATGGGACAAACCGATTGGTCCAAGACTACCGTCCTATAAACCAATCTACCATTCAGAATAAATACCCTCTTCCTCGGATCAATGATCTTTATGATCAACTGGCTGGTTCATCAGTGTTCTCCAAACTCGACTTGAGGTTGGGTTACCACCAGATCCGTGTTCGTGAAGAGGACATCCCAAAAACCGCCTTCGTGACTCGGTATGGATCATACGAGTACACCGTCATGTCATTCGGCTTAACGAATGCTCCAGCCACCTTCTCTCGTCTGATGAATTATATATTCATGGATTACCTCGACAAGTTCGTCGTGGTTTATTTGGACGATATCCTTGTATTTTCCAAGAACAAGGAGGAGCATGCTGAACATCTTCGTCTTGTGCTAGAGAAGCTTCGAGAACATCAGCTGTATGCTAAATATTCCAAGTGTGAATTCTGGCTTCCCGAAGTAACCTATCTTGGGCATGTCATCTCCAAAGATGGTATTGCCGTCAACCCTGAACGAGTTCAGGCTATTCTCGATTGGACTCCCCCGAAGAATGTGAAGCAAGTCCGAAGTTTTCTCGGTCTCGCCAGCTATTGCCGTCGATTCGTCGAGAACTTCTCCAAGATTGCCAGGCCTCTGACTAATCTGTTACATAAGGGTGTCAAGTTTGACTGGACAGACAAGTGTCAGGATAGTTTCCAGGCGCTCAAAGACAAGTTGACTTCTGCCCCCGTACTTGCTCCACCTGATACTAAGAAGGACTTCGTCATTTACTGCGACGCTTCCCGTCAAGGATTAGGCTGTGTCCTAATGCAAGAGCGCAGGGTGATTGCTTATGCCTCTCGTCAATTGCGCCCTCATGAAGAAAACTACCCAGTTCACGACCTCGAGCTTGCTGCTGTCATTCATGCACTGAAGCAGTGGTGACATTACCTTCTCGGTAATCGTTGCGAGATCTTCACCGACCATCAAAGTCTGAAGTATCTGTTTACTCAGCCGGATTTGAACCTACGTCAGCAAAGATGGATGGAGACTGTTGCAGACTTTGACGTGGATATATCATATACCCCCGGCAAGGCTAATGTGATGGCTGATGCCTTGAGCCGCAAGTCTTACTGCAACCACCTCCAGGTTCATAAAGTTCAGCCCTCGCTTACCGAAGAATTTAGAAGGCTGAACCTCCATATTGTTCCTCCGGGATCACTCGCTCCCCCTCCCGAAGGTTTCCCCAAACAGAACCTCCATGTTGTTTCCAAGGGTTCTCTCAATACCCTGGTTGCGAAACCAGATCTTGTGGACACCATCAAATGGATACAGAAGTGTGACGATGAAGTCCTCAAGATTAAGCGCGACCTCAAAAGGGGAAAGCCCTCATTCTTCACGATCGCCGACGATGGCGCCTTGTATTTCAAAGGCCGCTTAGTGGTACCTTGTTCGAAGAAAAACCTGGATAAAACTAAAGGGGTTATGCAAGAAGCCCATGATACGCCTCTGTCCATCCATCCTGGTAGTACAAAGATGTACCAGGATATTCGTCAAAGATTCTGGTGGTCTAATATGAAGCAGGACATTGCTCGTTATGTTGCTGGATGTGACGTTTGTCGCCGAATCAAAGCAGAGCATCAAAGGCCTGCTGGAACTCTGCAACCTATCTCTATTCCTGAATGGAAATGAGACCATGTTGAGATGGACTTCGTCACTGGTTTTCCCAAATCGCAGAAAGGTAATGATGCTATTCTTGTCGTCATTGACCGGCTTTCCAAAGTTGCCCATTTTCTGGCGGTCAAAGAGACAATCACTGCTAGTCAGCTTGCTACTCTCTACATGGCCAGAATTGTTTCACTTCACGGTATTCCACTGGTTATCAGTTCAGACCGTGGCAGCTTATTCACTTCAAGGTTTTGGGCAAGTTTCCAAGAAGCTATGGGGACTCATCTGTCGTTCAGTACTGCGTTCCATCCTCAATCACAAGGGCAAGTTGAACGTGTCAACCAAGTTCTCGAAGACATGCTTCGAGCTTGTGTAATCTCATTCGGCAAGAAATGGGAGGAATCTCTTCCATATGCCGAGTTCTCTTATAATAATAGCTATCAAGCTAGTCTGAAGATGTCCCCCTTCGAAGTGCTTTATGGACGGAAGTGTCGAACCCCTCTGAACTGGTCAGAAACTGGGGAACGCCCACTCTTCGGTCCGGATATTATCCAACAGGCCGAAGAACAAGTTCGCATTATTCGCGAGCATCTCAAGACTGCTCAGTCACGTCAGAAAAGTCAGTATGACCGTCATCACCAAGACATGGTCTATCAACCTGGCGAAAAGGCTTATCTTCGAGTTACACCAATGAAGGGTGCACACTGCTTCGGGATCAAGGGCAAGCTAGCTCCCCGCTATATCGGCCCATTCACTATTCTGGAAAGGCGTGGAAAAGTGGCATATCAACTGGAGCTTCCGTCGAACCTTTCTCAGGTTCACGATGTGTTCCACGTGTCACAACTCCGACGCTGCTTCAAGGACCCAATCCGCGCAGTGGATCATGAAGTGCTCGAATTGCAACAGGACCTCTCCTATAAGGAGCATCCGGTCCGCATTCTTGACCGAGCTGAACGCCGCACGCGTCAGAAGGCGATCAAATTCCTCAAAGTCCAGTGGTCGAATCACTCTGAAGACGAAGCCACCTGGGAACGCGAGGATCGTCTGCGTGATGAATACCCCGCACTCTTTCCTTCTACCTCCTAAATCTCGGGACGAGATTTCTTGTAGTGGAGGAGATTTGTGACGCCCGGGTAATTAAGCTACAGTAATCCTCACTAATGATGCCACGTCACCTCTGTCAGTGTAGTTAATCTCGGGTTAAATCAAAATGGTTTCGAAATTCAACTCAAAATTATGATGGTAATAAAGTTTTAAAAAAAAGAAAATTAATGAAACAAAAATGTTCGGTGGTTGCCAAATATTACAAAGATAATTATGGTGTATGGTTCACAATTTTATAAAATGCCTAAGTGTTTATAAATAAATAAAAACAGAAAAGAAAATAAATAAAAAGAAAACAGAAAGCAAATCAAAAAAAAAAGAGAGAAGAAAGACCCCCCCCCCCACACTGGGCCTCGGCCCAGCTGGCCCCCCCACCCTCGGCCCAGCCGGTGGCCTGCCAGGCCGGCCTGCTCCCCCCTAGCCTATAACCCCGTGGGGGCACCGAACCCTAGCCCGACCCCCGCTCGCCCCCGCACTCCCCCCCCGATTCCCCCTCAGCCTCCCTCCCCGATCCAGATCGGGATCGGGGGCTCGCCGCCGCCGCCGCCCGGAACCCCCCGACCCCGTCGCCACCACCACCGTCGCCTCGCCTGGACCTCACTGGAGCCGCCTCGCTGGAACGCTCCCTCGCCAGATCTCCTCCCTGTCTCCGTGGTCGTCCCCATCCTCCTCCACAACGGCTCCGTCGAGCCTCGCCGCCCCCTGGTCTCTACTCGAACGTGAGGCCTGCCTCCCCTTCTCTTCCCTCTCCGACCGGCGCCACCTCCCGCTCGTCCCCGCGCGGTAGCACGAGCCGCTCCACCGCTGACCTTCCCCCTCGTGGCCGCGCCGTGTGCACGACGCGCCCGCACGCTCGTCGCATCACCGACGCCTGGCCGTGCCTCACGGCTCGTCGGAGGCCGCCAGCCCGCTCCTCCCATCCATCCCACTGGCCCCGTGCTTCTCCGGCCACCTTCGGCGCCGGCGCCCATCCGCGCACCGCCCCGGCGCCCCACTGCTCTCGTAGCCCCGCCACGCCTCGCGCGGCTACTGGCCACGACGCGCCTCGCCGACCTCTCCTTGCTCGCCGCCGTTCGCCGAGCCCCCTCCTGCCCCCGCCGTCGATGGCCCCGGCCTCGCATCGCTAACGGGCGGGCTGTGGCTACGCTCGCTTGCCCGTCCCCAACGCCCGCTAGCAACCAAACCCGCTATGGCCCTTTGGGCCACTGACAGAGGGGCCCACGCCCCAGAACGCTTTAAAAAAAGGGAATTAAAATTAGTAATAATAAAAATAATTAATTAATTAATTAATTAAGTAATTAATTAAGTTAATTAATCATAATTAGATTAACCTAATTAACTAATTAGTTTAATTAAACACTAATTAGTTTAATTAAACAGTAGTTAACTTAATTAACTGCTAATTAGCCTAATAAGTCAATGACGAACGGGACCCACATGTCAGTTGACTACGTCAACTGCTGATGTCATGCTGACGTCATGATGACGTCAGCAGACACTATTCTGGATAATGTTGATTAAATTAATTAAATAAATCCAAAAATGATTTAAATCTTTTAAAATTAATATAAAATAAACCGTAGCTCGGATCGAAAAACTTTGTACATGAAAGTTGCTCAGAACGACGAGACGATTCCGGATACGCAACCCGTTCGTCCGCCACACCTCCCTAACCTATCGAACTCACAACTTTCCCCCTCCGGCCCCTCTGCCCGAAAACGCGAAACGCCGGGGATACTTTCCCGGATGTTTCCCCCCTTCACCGGTATCACCTACTACCGCGTTAGGGCACCTCTAACGCCGTTACTTGTCATGTCATGCATCACTATGCATATGCTTGTATAAATATTTATTGTTTCTCCCCCCTCTTCTCTCGATAGACTCCGAGACCGACGCCGCTGCTTCCCAGTACGACTACGGAGTTGACGACCCCTCTCTCTTGCCAGAGCAACCAGGCAAGCCCCCCCCTTGATCACCAGATATCGCCTACTCTCCTCTATACTGCTTGCATTAGAGTAGTGTAGCATGTTACTGCTTTCCGTTATTCCTATCCTGATGCATAGCTTGTCCTTGCTACTACTGTTGTTACCATTACCGGCTATCCTACTGCTTAGTATAGGATGCTAGTGTTCCATCAGTGGCCCTACACTCTTGTCCGTCTGCCATGCTATACTACTGGGCCGTGATCACTTCGGGAGGTGATCACGGGCATATACTATATACTTTACACAGATACATTACCTGTGGTACTGTTCGGAGATGGGGGCTGAAGGGGCAGGTGGCTCCATCCCGGTAGAGGTGGGCCTGGGTTCCCGACGGCCCCCGACTGTTACTTGAGGCGGAGCAACAGAGCAGGTTCCGACCACCTAGGAGAGAGGTGGGCCTGGCCCTGGTCGGCGTTCGCGGATACTTAACACGCTTAACGAGATCTGGGTATTTGATCTGAGTCTGGCCATTTGGTCTATACGCACTAACCATCTACGTGGGAGTAGTTATGGGTATCCCGGCGTCGTGGTATCAGCCGAAGCCTTCTTGACGTCAGCGACGGAGCGGCGCGCGCTGGATTGGACTGGAACGCCACTAGGCTAGGTCTGCTTCCGGCCGCCCTCGCAACGTGCAGGTGTGCTAAGGGCGATGGGCCCAGACCCCTGGGCGCTTAGGTTTAGACCGGCGTGCTGACCTCTCTGTTGTTCTAGGTGGGGCTACGACGTGTTGATCTTCCGAGGCCGGGCATGACCCAGGAAAGTGTGTCCGGCCAAATAGGATCGAGCGTGTTGGGATATGTGGTGCACCCCTGCAGGGAAGTTTATCTATTCGAATAGCCGTGTCCCTCGGTAAAAGGACGACCCGGAGTTGTACCTTGACCTTATGACAACTAGAACCGGATACTTAATAAAACACACCCTTCCAAGTGCCAGATACAACCGGTGGTCGCTCTCTCACAGGGCGACGAGGGGAGGATCATCGGTTAGGTTTATGCTATACGATGCTACTTGGAGGACTTCAGTCTACTCTCTTCTACATGTTGCAAGACGGAGGCTGCCAGAAGCGTAGTCTTCGAAAGGATTAGTTATCCCCCTCTTATTCTGGCTTTCTGCAGTTCAGTCCACATATGATACCCTTACTCCATTTGATACCCATGCATATGTAGAGTAGCTCCTTGCTTGCGAGTACTTTGGATGAGTACTCACGGTTGCTTTCTCCCCCCTTTTCCCCCCTTTCCTTTCTTTCTGGTTGTCGCAACCAGATGTTGGAGCCCAGGAGCCAGACGCCACCGTCGACGACGACCCCTACACCGGAGGTGCCTACTACTACGTGATGCCCGCTGACGACGACCAGGAGTAGTTAGGAGGATCCCAGGCAGGAGGCCTGCGCCTCTTTCGATCTGTATCCCAGTTTGTGATAGCCTTCTTAAGGCAACTTGTTTAACTTATGTCTGTACTCAGATATTGTTGCTTCCGCTGACTCGTCTATGATCGAGCTCTTGTATTCGAGCCCTCGAGGCCCCTGGCTTGTAATATGATGCTTGTATGACTATTTTTATTTGTAGAGTTGTGTTGTGATATCTTCCCGTGAGTCCCTGATCTTGATCGTACACATTTGCGTGCATGATTAGTGTACGATTGAATCGGGGGCGTCACAGCTGTATAGGCTAGTTCAAACAATTTTACACTAGAGTTGAACTAGCTATATAGGCTAGTTTAAATAATTTTACACTAGAGGTGAACTAGCTCTACAAGCTAGTTCAAATAATTTTACACTAGAGTTGAACTAGCTCTATGACCTAGTACAAATAATTTTACACTAGAGTTGAACTAGCTGTATAGGCTAGTTCAAATAATTTTACACTAGAGTTGAACTAGCTCTATAGGCTAGTTCAAATAATTTTACACTAGAGGTGAACTAGCTCTACAAGCTAGTTCAAATAATTTTACACTAGAGTTGAACTAGCTCTACAAGCTAGTTCAAATAAATTTACACTAGAGTTGTACCAGCTCTACAAGTTAGTTTAAATAATTTTACACTAGAGTTGAACTAGCTCTATATGCTAGTTCAAATAACTTTACACTAGATTTGAACTATCTCTACAAGCTAGGTTAAATAATTTTACACTAGAGTTGAACTAGCTCTATAACCTAGTACACATAATTTTACACTACAGTTGAACTAGCTCTACAAGCTAGTTTAAATAATTTTACACTAGAGTTGTACCAGCTCTACAAGCTAGTTTAAATAATTTTACACTAGAGTTGAACTAGCACTTTAGGCTAGTTCAAATAACTTTACACTGGATTTGAACTAGCTCTACAAGCTAGGTCAAATAATTTTACACTAGAGCTGAACTAACTCTAAAACCTTGTACAAATAATTTTACACTAGAGTTGAACTAGCTCTATGACCTAGTACACATAATTTTATACTAGAGTTAAACTAGCTCTATGACCTAGAACAAATAATTTTACACTAGAGTTAAACTAGCTCTATGACCTAGAACAAATAATTTTACACTAGAGTTGAACTACCTCTATAGGCTGGTTCAAATAATTTTACACTATAGTTGAACTAGCTCTACAAGCTAGTTCAAATAATTTTACACAAGAGTTGTACCAGCTCTACAAGCTAGTTTAAATAATTTTACACTAGAGTTGAACTAGTTCTATAGGCTAGTTCAAATAACTTTACACTAGATTTGAACTAGCTCTACAAGCTAGGTCAAATAATTTTACACTACAGTTGAACTAACTCTATAACCTAGTACAAATAATTTTACACTAGAGTTGAACTAGCTCTATAACCTAGTAAAAATAATTTTACACTAGAGTTGAACGAGCTCTATAAGCTAGTACAAATAATTTTACACTATAGTTGAACTAGCTCTATGACCTAGTACAAATAATTTTACACCAGAGTTAAACTAGCTCTATAGGCTAGTTCTAATAATTTTACACTAGATTTTAACTAGCTCTATAGGCTAGTTCAAATAATTATACACTACAGTTGAACTAGCTCTACAAGCTAGTTCAAATAATTTTACACTAGAGTTGTACCAGCTCTACAATTGAATAATTTTACACTAGAGTTGAACAAGCTCTATAGGCTAGTTCAAATAACTTTACACTGGATTTGAACTAGCTCTACAAGCTAGGTCAAATAATTTTACAATAGAGTTGAACTAACTCTATAACCTAGTACAAATAATTTTACACTAGAGTTGAACTAGCTCTATAACCTAGTAAAAATAATTTTACACTAGAGTTGAACCAGCTCTATAATCTAGTACAAATAATTTTACACTAGAGTTGAACTAGCTCTATAACCTAGTACAAATAATTTCACACTAGAGTTGAACTAGCTCTATGACCTAGTACAAATAATTTTATACTAGAGTTTAACAAGCTCAATAACCTAGTACAAATAATTTTACACTAGAGTTGAACTAGCTCTATGTCCTAGTACAAATAATTTTACATTAGAGTTGAACTAGCTTTATAACCTAGTAAAAATAATTTTACACTAGAGTTGAACTAGCTCTATAACCTAGTACAAATAATTTTACACTAGAGTTGAACTAGCTCTATGACCTACTACACATAATTTTATACTTGAGTTGTACTAGCTCTATAACCTAGTACAAATAATTTTACACTAGAGTTAAACTAGCTCTATGACCTAGAACAAATAATTTTACACAAGAGTTGAACTACCTGTATAGGCTAGTTCAAATAATTTTACACTCGAGTTGAACTAGCTCTATAGGCTAGTTCAAATAATTTTACACTAGAGGTGAACTAGCTCTACAAGCTAGTTCAAATAATTTTACACTAGTGTTGAACTAGCTCTACAAGCTAGTTCAAATAATTTTACACTAGAGATGTACCAGCTCTACAAGCTAGTTTCAATAATTTTACACTAGAGTTAAACTAGCTCTATATGCTAGTTCAAATAACTTTACACTAGATTTGAACTATCTCTACAAGCTAGGTCAAACAATTTTACACTGGAGTTGAACTAGCTCTATAACCTAGCACACATAATTTTACACTAGAGTTGAACTAGCTCTATAACCTAGTACAAATAATTTAGAACTAGAGTTGAACTAGCTCAATGACCTAGTACAAATAATTTTATACTAGAGTTGAACTAGCTATATAACCTAGTACAAATAATTTTACACTAGAGTTGAACTAGCTCTATGACCTAGTACAAATAATTTTACAGTAGAATTGAACTAGCTCTATAGGCTAGTTCAAATAATTGTACACTAGAGTTGAACTACCTCTATAGGCTAGTTCAAATAATTTTACACTAGAGTTTAACTAGCTCTATAACCTAGTAAAATAATTCAACACTAGAGTTGAACTAGCTCTACAAGCTAGTTCAAATACTTTTACACTAAAGTTTAACTAGCTCTACAGGCTAGTTCAAATAGTTTTACTCTAATCTTGAACTACCTCTACAAGGTAGTTTAAATAATTTTACACTAGACTTGAACGAGCTCTATAACCTAGTACAAATAATTTTACAGTAGAGTTAAACTAGCTGTACAAGCTAGTTCAAATAATTTTACACTAGAGTTGAACTAGCTCTATAGTCTAGTTGAAATAGTTTTACACTAGAGTTGAACTAGCTCTATGAACAAGTACAAATAATTTTACACTAGAGTTTAACTAGCTCAATGACCTAGTACAAATAATTTTATACTAGAGTTGAACAAGCTCTATAACCTAGTATAAATAATTTTACACTAGAGTTGAACTAGCTCTATAGGCTAGTTCAAATAATTATACAATAGAGTTGAAGTAGCTCTATAGGCTAGTTCAAATAATTGTACAATAGAGTTGAACAAGCTCTATAACCTAGTACAAATAATTTTACACTAGAGTTTAACTAGCTCTATATGCTAGTTCAAATAATTGTACAATAGAGTTGAATTAGCTCTACAAGCTAGTTCAAATAATTTTACACTAGAGTTGTACCAGCTCTACAATTGAATAACTTTACACTAGAGTTGAACTAGCTCTATAGGCCAGTTCAAATAACTTTACACTGGATTTGAACTAGCTCTACAAGCTTGGTCAAATAATTTTACACTAGAGTTGAACTAACTCTATAACCTAGTACAGATAATTTTACACTAGAGTTGAGCTAGCTCTATAACCTAGTACAAATAATTTTACACTAGAGTTGAACTAGCTCTATGACCTAGTACAAATAATTTTACACTAGAGTTGAACTAGCTCTATAATCTTGTAAAAATAATTTTACACTAGAGTTGAACTAGCTCTATGACCTAGTACACATAATTTTATACTTGAGTTGTACTAGCTCTATAACCTTGTACAAATAATTTTGCACTAGAGTTGAACTAGCTCTATGACCTAGTACAAATAATTTTACACTAGAGTTAAACTAGCTCTATAGGCTAGTTCAAATAATTTTACACTAGAGTTTAACTAGCTCTATAGGCTGGTTCAAATAATTTTACACTACAGTTGACCTAGCTCTACAAGCTAGTTCAAATAATTTTACACAAGAGTTGTACCAGCTCTACAAGCTAGTTTAAATAATTTTACACTAGAGTTGAACTAGCTCCATAGGCTAGTTCAAATAACTTTACACTGGATTTGAACTAGCTCTACAAGCTACGTCAAATAATTTAACACTAGAGTTGAACTAACTCTATAACCTAGTACAAATAATTTTACACTAGAGTTGAACTAGCTCTATAACCTAGTACAAATAATTTCACACTAGAGTTGAACTAGCTCTATGACCTAGTACAGATAATTTTATACTAGAGTTTAACAAGCTCTATAACCTAGTACAAATAATTTTACACTAGAGTTGAACTAGCTCTATGACCTAGTACAAATAATTTTACATTGGAGTTGAACTAGCACTATAGTCTAGTTGAAATAGTTTTACACTAGAATTGAACTAGCTTTATAACCTAGTAAAAATAATTTTACACTAGAGTTGAACTAGCTCTATAACCTAGTACAAATAATTTTACACTAGAGTTGAACTAGCTCTATGACCTAGTACACATAATTTTATACTTGAGTTGTACTAGCTCTATAACCTAGTACAAATAATTTTACACTAGAGTTAAACTAGCTCTATGACCTAGTACAAATAATTTTACACTAGAGTTGAACTAGCTCTATAGGCTATTTCAAATAATTGTACACTAGAGTTGAAGTAGCTCTATAGGCTAGTTCAAATAATTTTACACTAGAGTTGAACTAGCTCTATAACCTAGTACAAATAATTTTACACTAGAGTTGAACTAGCTCTACAAGCTAGTTCAAATAAGTTTACACTAAAGTTGAACAAGCTCTACAGGCTAGTACAAATAGTTTTACTCTAATCTTGAACTACCTCTACAAGGTAGTTCAAATAATTTTACAATAGAGTTGAACTAGCCCTATGACCTAGTACAAATACTTTTATACTAGAGTTTAACAAGCTCTGTAACCTAGTACAAATAATTTTACACTAGAGTTGAACTAGCTCTATGAACTAGTACAAATAATTTTACACTAGAGTTGAACTAGCTCTACGGTCTAGTTGAAATAGTTTTACACTAGAGTTGAACTAGCTTTATAACCTAATAAAAGTAATTTTACACTAGAGTTGAACTAGCTCTATAACCTAGTACAAATAATTTTACACTAGAGTTGAACTAGCTCTATAACCTAGTACACATAATTTTATACTTGAGTTGTACTAGCTCTATAACCTAGTACAAATAATTTTACACTAGAGTTGAACTAGCTTTATGAACTAGTACAAATAATTTTACACTAGACTTGAACTAGCTATATAGGCTAGTTCAAATAATTTTACACTAGAGTTGAACTAGCTCTATAGGCTAGTTCAAATAATTTTAATCTAGAGGTGAACTAGCTCTACAAGCTAGTTCAACTAATTTTACACTAGAGTTGAACTAGCTCTATAACCTAGTAAAAATAATTTTACACTAGAGTTGAACTTGCTCTATGACCTAGTACAAATAATTTACACTAGCTCTATAGGCTAGTTCTACAAGCTAGTTCAAATAAATTTACACTAGAGTTGTACCAGCTCTACAAGCTAGTTTAAATAATTTTACACTAGAGTAGAACTAGCTCTATATCCTAGTACAAATAATTTGATACTAGAGTTGAACTAGCTATATTACCTAGTACAAATAATTTTACACTAGAGTTGAACTAGCTCTATGACCTAGTACAAATAATTTTACAGTAGAATTGAACTAGCTCTATAGGCTAGTTCAAATAACTGTACACTAGAGTTGAACTACCTCTATAGGCTAGTTCAAATAATTTTACACTAGAGTTTAACTAGCTCTATAACCTAGTAAAATAATTCTACACTAGAGTTGAACTAGCTCTACAGTCTTGTTGAAATAGTTTTACACTAGAGTTGAACTAGCTTTATAACCTAGTAAAAATAATTTTACACTAGAGTTGAACTAGCTCTATAACCTAGTACAAATAATTTTACACTAGAGTTGAACTAGCTCTATAACCTAGTACCCATAATTTTATACTTGAGTTGTACTAGCTCTATAACCTAGTACAAATAATTTTACACTAGAGTTGAACTAGCTTTATGACCTAGTACAAATAATTTTACACTAGAGTTGACCTAGCTGTATAGGCTAGTTCAAATAATTTTAATCTAGAGGTGAACTAGCTCTACAAGCTAATTCAACTAATTTTACACTAGAGTTGAACTAGTTCTACAAGCTAGTTCAAATAAATTTACACTAGAGTTGTACCAGCTCTACAAGCTAGTTTAAATAATTTTACACTAGAGTAGAACTAGCTCTATCTCCTAGTACAAATAATTTTACACTAGAGTTGAACTAGCTCAATGACCTAGTACAAATAATTTGATACTAGAGTTGAACTAGCTATATTACCTAGTACAAATAATTGTACACTAGAGTTGAACTAGCTCTATGACCTAGTACAAATAATTTTACAGTAGAATTGAACTAGCTCTATAGGCTAGTTCAAATAATTGTACACTAGAGTTGAACTACCTCTATAGGCTAGTTCAAATAATTTTACACTAGAGTTTAACTAGCTCTATAACCTAGTAAAATAATTCTACACTAGAGTTGAACTAGCTCTACAGTCTAGCTGAAATAGTTTTACACTAGCGTTGAACTAGCTTTATAACCGTGTAAAAATAATTTTACACTAGAGTTGAACTAGCTCTATAACCTAGTACAAATAATTTTACACTAGAGTTGAACTAGCTCTATAACCTAGTACCCATAATTTTATTCTTGAGTTGTACTAGCTCTATAACCTAGTACAAATAATTTTACACTAGAGTTGAACTAGCTTTATGACCTAGTACAAATAATTTTACACTAGAGTTGAACTAGCTGTATAGGCTAGTTCAAATAATTTTAATCTAGAGGTGAACTAGCTCTACAAGCTAATTCAACTAATTTTACACTAGAGTTGAACTAGCTCTATAGGCTAGTTCAAATAATTTTAATCTAGAGGTGAACTAGCTCTACAAGCTAGTTCAACTAATTTTACACTAGAGTTGAACGAGCTCTACAAGCTAGTTCAAATAAATTTACACTAGAGTTGTACCAGCTCTACAAGCTAGTTTAAATAATTTTACACTAGTGTAGAACTAGCTCTATATGCTAGTTCAAATAACTTTACACTAGATTTGAACTAGCCCTATAAGCTAGTACAAATAATTTTACACTAGAGTTGAACTAGCTCTATAGGCTAGTTCAAATAATTGTACAATAGAGTTGAAGTAGCTCTATAGGCTAGTTCAAATAATTTTACACCAGAGTTGAACTACCTCTATAACCTAGTACAAATAATGTTACACTAGAGTTGAACTAGTTCTACAAGCTAGTTCGAATAAGTTTACACTAAAGTTGAACTAGCTCTACAGGCTAGTTCAAATAGTTTTACTCTAATCTTGAACTACCTCTACAAGGTAGTGTAAATAATTTTACACTAGATTTGAACTAGCTCTATAAGCTAGTATAAATAATTTTACAGTAGAGTTAAACTAGCTCTACAAGCTAGTTCAAATAATTTTACAATAGAGTTGAACTAGCTCTATAGTCTAGTTAAAATAGTTTTACACTAGAGTTGAACAAGCTCTATAGTCTAGTTGAAATAGTTTTACACTAGATTTGAACTAGCTCTATAACCTAGTATAAATAATTTTACAGTAGAGTTAAACTAGCTGTACAAGCTAGTTCAAATAATTTTACACTCGAGTTGAACTAGCTCTATAATCTAGTTGAAATAGTTTTACACTAGAGTTGAACTACCTCTATAACCTAGTAAAAATAATTTTACACTAAAGTTGAACTAGCTCTATAACCTAGTACAAATAATTGTACACTAGAGTTGAACTAGCTCTATGACCTAGTACAAATAATTTTACACTAGAGTTAAACTAGCTCTATAGGCTAGTTCAAATAATTTTACACTAGAGTTTAACTAGCTCTATAGGCTAGTTCAAATAATTATACACCACAGTTGAACTAGCTCTACAAGCTAGTTCAAATAGTTTTACACTAGAGTTGTACCAGCTCTACAATTGAATAATTTTACACTAGAGTTGAACTAGCTCTATAGGCTAGTTCAAATAACTTTACACTGGATTTGAACTAGGTCTACAAGCTAGGTCAAATAATTTCACACTAGAGTTTAACTAACTCTATAACCTAGTACATATAATTTTACACTAGAGTTGAGCTGGCTCTATAACCTAGTACAAATAATTTTACACTAGAGTTGACCTAGCTCTATGACCTAGTACAAATAATTTTACACTAGAGTTGAACTAGCTCTATAACCTAGTACAAATAATTTTACACTAGAGTTGAACTAGCTCTATGACCTAGTACAAATAATTTTACATTAGAGTTGAACTAGCATTACAGTTTAGTTGAAATAGTTTTACACTAGAGTTGAACTAGCTCTATGACCTAGTACACATAATTTTATACTTGAGTTGTACTAGCTCTATAACCTAGTACAAATAATTTTACACTAGAGTTGAACTAGCTCTATGACGTAGTACAAATAATTTTACAGTAGAGTTAAACTAGCTCTATAGGCTAGTTCAAATAATTTTACACTAGAGTTTAACTAGCTCTATAGGCTGGTTGAAATAATTTTACACTACAGTTGAACTAGCTCTACAAGCTAGTTCAAATAATTTTACACTAGAGTTGTACTAGCTCTACAAGCTAGTTCAAATAATTTTACACTAGAGTTGAACTAGCACTTTAGGCTAGTTCAAATAACTTTACACTGGATTTGAACTAGCTCTACAAGCTAGGTCAAATAATTTTACACTAGAGTTGTACCAGCTCTACAATTGAATAATTTTACACTAGAGTTGAACTAGCTCTATAGGCTAGTTCAAATAACTTTACACTGGATTTGAACTAGCTCTACAAGCTAGGTCAAATAATTTCACACTAGAGTTGAACTAACTCTATAACCTAGTACATACAATTTTACACTAGAGTTGAGCTGGCTCTATAACCTAGTACAAATAATTTTACACTAGAGTTGAACTAGCTCTATGACCTAGTACAAATAATTTTACACTAGAGTTGAACTAGCTCTATAACCTAGTACAAATAATTTTACACTAGAGTTGAACTAGCTCTATGACCTAGTACAAATAATTTTACACTAGAGTTGAACTAGCTCTATAACCTAGTAAAATTAATTTTACACTAGAGTTGAAATAGCTCTATGACCTAGTACACATAATTTTATACTTGAGTTGTACTAGCTCTATAACCTAGTACAAATAACTTTACACTAGAGTTGAACTAGCTCTATGACCTAGTACAAATAATTTTATAGTAGAGTTAAACTAGCTCTATAGGCTAGTTCAAATAATTTTACACTAGAGTTTAACTAGCTCTATAGGCTGGTTCAAATAATTTTACACTACAGTTGAACTAGCTCTACAAGCTAGTTCAAATAATTTTACACTAGAGTTGTACCAGCTCTACAAGCTAGTTCAAATAATTTTACACTAGAGTTGAACTAGCACTTTAGGCTAGTTCAAATAACTTTACACTGGATTTGAACTAGCTCTACAAGCTAGGTCAAATAATTTTACACTAGAGCTAAACTAACTCTATAACCTAGTACAAATAATTTTACGCTAGAGTTGAACTAGCTCTATAACCTAGTACAAATAATTTCACACTAGAGTTGAACTAGCTCTATGACCTAGTACAAATAATTTTATACTAGAGTTTAACAAGCTCTATAACCTAGTACAAATAATTTTACACTAGAGTTGAACTAGCTCTATGACCTAGTACAAATAATTTTACATTAGAGATGAACTAGCACTACAGTTTAGTTGAAATAGTTTTACACTAGAGTTGAACTAGCTTTATAACTTAGTAAAAATAATTTTACACTAGAGTTGAACTAGCTCTATAACCTAGTACAAATAAGTTAACACTAGAGTTGAACTAGCTCTATGACCTAGTACAAATAATTTTACACTAGAGTTGAACTACCTGTGTAGGCTAGTTCAAATAATTTTACACTAGAGTTTAACTAGCTCTATAGGCTGGTTCAAATAATTTTACACTACAGTTGAACTAGCCCTACAAGCTAGTTCAAATAATTTTACACTAGAGTTGTACCTGCTCTACAAGCTAGTTTAAATAATTTTACACTAGAGTTGAACTAGCACTTTAGGCTAGTTCAAATAACTCTACACTGAATTTGAACTAGCTCTACAAGCTAGGTCAAATAATTTTACACTAGAGCTGAACTAACTCTATAACCTAGTACAAATAATTTTACACTAGAGTTGAACTAGCTCTATAACCTAGTACAAATAATTTCACACTAGAGTTGAACTAGCTCTATGACCTAGTACAAATAATTTTATACTAGAGTTTAACAAGCTCTATAACCTAGTACAAATAATTTTACACTAGAGTTGAACTAGCTCAATGACCTAGTACAAATAATTTTACATTAGAGTTGAACTAGCACTATAGTTTAGTTGAAACGGTTTTACACTAGAGTTGAACTAGCTTTATAACCTTGTAAAAATAATTTTACACTAGAGTTGAACTAGCTCTATAACCTAGTACAAATAATTTAACACTAGAGTTGAACTAGCTCTATGACCTAGTGCAAATAATTTTACACTAGAGTTAAACTAGCTCTATAGGCTAGTTCAAATAATTTTACACTAGAGTTGAACTAGCTCTATAACCTAGCAAAATTAATTTTTCACTAGAGTTGAACTAGCTCTATAACCTAGTAAAAATAATTTTACACTAGAGTTGAACTTGCTCTATGACCTAGTACAAATAATTTACACTAGCTCTATAGGCTAGTTCTACAAGCTAGTTCAAATAAATTTACACTAGAGTTGTACCAGCTCTACAAGCTAGTTTAAATAATTTTACACTAGAGTAGAACTAGCTCTATATCCTAGTACAAATAATTTTACACTAGAGTTGAACTAGCTCAATGACCTAGTACAAATAATTTGATACTAGAGTTGAACTAGCTATATTACCTAGTACAAATAATTTTACACTAGAGTTGAACTAGCTCTATGACCTAGTACAAATAATTTTACAGTAGAATTGAACTAGCTCTATAGGCTAGTTCAAATAATTGTACACTAGAGTTGAACTACCTCTATAGGCTAGTTCAAATAATTTTACACTAGAGTTTAACTAGCTCTATAACCTAGTAAAATAATTCTACACTAGAGTTGAACTAGCTCTACAGTCTTGTTGAAATAGTTTTACACTAGAGTTGAACTAGCTTTATAACCTAGTAAAAATAATTTTACACTAGAGTTGAACTAGCTCTATAACCTAGTACAAATAATTTTACACTAGAGTTGAACTAGCTCTATAACCTAGTACCCATAATTTTATACTTGAGTTGTACTAGCTCTATAACCTAGTACAAATAATTTTACACTAGAGTTGAACTAGCTTTATGACCTAGTACAAATAATTTTCCACTAGAGTTGACCTAGCTGTATAGGCTAGTTCAAATAATTTTAATCTAGAGGTGAACTAGCTCTACAAGCTAATTCAACTAATTTTACACTAGAGTTGAACTAGTTCTACAAGCTAGTTCAAATAAATTTACACTAGAGTTGTACCAGCTCTACAAGCTAGTTTAAATAATTTTACACTAGAGTAGAACTAGCTCTATATCCTAGTACAAATAATTTTACACTAGAGTTGAACTAGCTCAATGACCTAGTACAAATAATTTGATACTAGAGTTGAACTAGCTATATTACCTAGTACAAATAATTTTACACTAGAGTTGAACTAGCTCTATGACCTAGTACAAATAATTTTACAGTAGAATTGAACTAGCTCTATAGGCTAGTTCAAATAATTGTACACTAGAGTTGAACTACCTCTATAGGCTAGTTCAAATAATTTTACACTAGAGTTTAACTAGCTCTATAACCTAGTAAAATAATTCTACACTAGAGTTGAACTAGCTCTACAGTCTAGTTGAAATAGTTTTACACTAGAGTTGAACTAGCTTTATAACCGTGTAAAAATAATTTTACACTAGAGTTGAACTAGCTCTATAACCTAGTACAAATAATTTTACACTAGAGTTGGACTAGCTCTATAACCTAGTACCCATAATTTTATACTTGAGTTGTACTAGCTCTATAACCTAGTACAAATAATTTTACACTAGAGTTGAACTAGCTTTATGACCTAGTACAAATAATTTTACACTAGAGTTGAACTAGCTGTATAGGCTAGTTCAAATAATTTTAATCTAGAGGTGAACTAGCTCTATAAGCTAATTCAACTAATTTTACACTAGAGTTGAACTAGCTCTATAGGCTAGTTCAAATAATTTTAATCTAGAGGTGAACTAGCTCTACAAGCTAGTTCAACTAATTTTACACTACAGTTGAACTAGCTCTACAAGCTAGTTCAAATAAATTTACACTAGAGTTGTACCAGCTCTACAAGCTAGTTTAAATAATTTTACACTAGTGTAGAACTAGCTCTATATGCTAGTTCAAATAACTTTACACTAGATTTGAACTAGGTCTACAAGCTAGGTCAAATAATTTTACACTAGAGTTGAACTAGCCCTATAAGCTAGTACAAATAATTTTACACTAGAGTTGAACTAGCTCTATAACCTAGTATGAATAATTTTACACTAGAGTTGAACTAGCTCAATGACCTAGTACAAATAATTTTATACTAGAGTTGAACTAGCTCTATAACCTAGTACAAATAATTTTACACTAGAGTTGAACTAGCTCTATTGGCTAGTTCAAATAATTGTACAATAGAGTTGAAGTAGCCCTATAGGCTAGTTCAAATAATTTTACACTAGAGTTGAACTACCTCTATAACCTAGTACAAATAATGTTACACTAGAGTTGAACTAGTTCTACAAGCTAGTTCGAATAAGTTTACACTAAAGTTGAACTAGCTCTACAGGCTAGTTCAAATAGTTTTACTCTAATCTTGAACTACCTCTACAAGGTAGTGTAAATAATTTTACACTAGATTTGAACTAGCTCTATAAGCTAGTATAAATAATTTTACAGTAGAGTTAAACTAGCTCTACAAGCTAGTTCAAATAATTTTACAATAGAGTTGAACTAGCTCTATAGTCTAGTTAAAATAGTTTTACACTAGAGTTGAACTAGCTCTATAGTCTAGTTGAAATAGTTTTACACTAGATTTGAACTAGCTCTATAACCTAGTATAAATAATTTTACAGTAGAGTTAAACTAGCTGTACAAGCTAGTTCAAATAATTTTACACTAGAGTTGAACTAGCTCTATAATCTAGTTGAAATAGTTTTACACTAGAGTTGAACTACCTCTATAACCTCGTAAAAATAATTTTACACTAAAGTTGAACTAGCTCTATAACCTAGTACAAATAATTGTACACTAGAGTTGAACTAGCTCTATGACCTAGTACAAATAATTTTACACTAGAGTTAAACTAGCTCTATAGGCTAGTTCAAATAATTTTACACTAGAGTTTAACTAGCTCTATAGGCTAGTTCAAATAATTATACACCACAGTTGAACTAGCTCTACAAGCTAGTTCAAATAATTTTACACTAGAGTTGTACCAGCTCTACAATTGAATAATTTTACACTAGAGTTGAACTAGCTCTATAGGCTAGTTCAAATAACTTTACACTGGATTTGAACTAGGTCTACAAGCTAGGTCAAATAATTTCACACTAGAGTTTAACTAACTCTATAACCTAGTACATATAATTTTACACTAGAGTTGAGCTGGCTCTATAACCTAGTACAAATAATTTTACACTAGAGTTGAACTAGCTCTATGACCTAGTACAAATAATTTTACACTAGAGTTGAACTAGCTCTATAACCTAGTACAAATAATTTTACACTAGAGTTGAACTAGCTCTATGACCTAGTACAAATAATTTTACATTAGAGTTGAACTAGCACTACAGTTTAGTTGAAATAGTTTTACACTAGAGTTGAACTAGCTCTATGACCTAGTACACATAATTTTATACTTGAGTTGTACTAGCTCTATAACCTAGTACAAATAATTTTACACTAGAGTTGAACTAGCTCTATGACGTAGTACAAATAATTTTACAGTAGAGTTAAACTAGCTCTATAGGCTAGTTCAAATAATTTTACACTAGAGTTTAACTAGCTCTATAGGCTGGTTGAAATAATTTTACACTACAGTTGAACTAGCTCTACAAGCTAGTTCAAATAATTTTACACTAGAGTTGTACCAGCTCTACAAGCTAGTTCAAATAATTTTACACTAGAGTTGAACTAGCACTTTAGGCTAGTTCAAATAACTTTACACTCGATTTGAACTAGCTCTACAAGCAAGGTCAAATAATTTTACACTAGAGTTGTACCAGCTCTACAATTGAATAATTTTACACTAGAGTTGAACTAGCTCTATAGGCTACTTCAAATAACTTTACACTGGATTTGAACTAGCTCTACAAGCTAGGTCAAATAATTTCACACTAGAGTTGAACTAACTCTATAACCTAGTACATATAATTTTACACTAGAGTTGAGCTGGCTCTATAACCTAGTACAAATAATTTTACACTAGAGTTGAACTAGCTCTATGACCTAGTACAAATAATTTTACACTAGAGTTGAACTAGCTCTATAACCTAGTACAAATAATTTTACACTAGAGTTGAACTAGCTCTATGACCTAGTACAAATAATTTTACACTAGAGTTGAACTAGGTCTATAACCTAGTAAAATTAATTTTACACTAGAGTTGAAATAGCTCTATGACCTAGTACACATAATTTTATACTTGAGTTGTACTAGCTCTATAACCTAGTACAAATAACTTTACACTAGAGTTGAACTAGCTCTATGACCTAGTACAAATAATTTTATAGTAGAGTTAAACTAGCTCTATAGGCTAGTTCAAATAATTTTACACTAGAGTTTAACTAGCTCTATAGGCTGGTTCAAATAATTTTACACTACAGTTGAACTAGCTCTACAAGCTAGTTCAAATAATTTTACACTAGAGTTGTACCAGCTCTACAAGCTAGTTCAAATAATTTTACACTAGAGTTGAACTAGCACTTTAGGCTAGTTCAAATAACTTTACACTGGATTTGAACTAGCTCTACAAGCTAGGTCAAATAATTTTACACTAGAGCTAAACTAACTCTATAACCTAGTACAAATAATTTTACGCTAGAGTTGAACTAGCTCTATAACCTAGTACAAATAATTTCACACTAGAGTTGAACTAGCTCTATGACCTAGTACAAATAATTTTATACTAGAGTTTAACAAGCTCTATAACCTAGTACAAATAATTTTACACTAGAGTTGAACTAGCTCTATGACCTAGTACAAATAATTTTACATTAGAGATGAACTAGCACTACAGTTTAGTTGAAATAGTTTTACACTAGAGTTGAACTAGCTTTATAACCTAGTAAAATAATTTTACACTAGAGTTGAACTAGCTCTATAACCTAGTACAAATAAGTTAACACTAGAGTTGAACTAGCTCTATGACCTAGTACAAATAATTTTACACTAGAGTTGAACTACCTGTGTAGGCTAGTTCAAATAATTTTACACTAGAGTTTAACTAGCTCTATAGGCTGGTTCAAATAATTTTACACTACAGTTGAACTAGCCATACAAGCTAGTTCAAATAATTTTACACTAGAGTTGTACCTGCTCTACAAGCTAGTTTAAATAATTTTACACTAGAGTTGAACTAGCTCTATAGGCTAGTTCAAATAACTTTACACTGGATTTGAACTAGGTCTACAAGCTAGGTCAAATAATTTCACACTAGAGTTTAACTAACTCTATAACCTAGTACATATAATTTTACACTAGAGTTGAGCTGGCTCTATAACCTAGTACAAATAATTTTACACTAGAGTTGAACTAGCTCTATGACCTAGTACAAATAATTTTACACTAGAGTTGAACTAGCTCTATAACCTAGTACAAATAATTTTACACTAGAGTTGAACTAGCTCTATGACCTAGTACAAATAATTTTACATTAGAGTTGAACTAGCACTACAGTTTAGTTGAAATAGTTTTACACTAGAGTTGAACTAGCTCTATGACCTAGTACACATAATTTTATACTTGAGTTGTACTAGCTCTATAACCTAGTACAAATAATTTTACACTAGAGTTGAACTAGCTCTATGACGTAGTACAAATAATTTTACAGTAGAGTTAAACTAGCTCTATAGGCTAGTTCAAATAATTTTACACTACAGTTTAACTAGCTCTATAGGCTGGTTGAAATAATTTTACACTACAGTTGAACTAGCTCTACAAGCTAGTTCAAATAATTTTACACTAGAGTTGTACCAGCTCTACAAGCTAGTTCAAATAATTTTACACTAGAGTTGAACTAGCACTTTAGGCTAGTTCAAATAACTTTACACTCGATTTGAACTAGCTCTACAAGCAAGGTCAAATAATTTTACACTAGAGTTGTACCAGCTCTACAATTGAATAATTTTACACTAGAGTTGAACTAGCTCTATAGGCTACTTCAAATAACTTTACACTGGATTTGAACTAGCTCTACAAGCTAGGTCAAATAATTTCACACTAGAGTTGAACTAACTCTATAACCTAGTACATATAATTTTACACTAGAGTTGAGCTGGCTCTATAACCTAGTACAAATAATTTTACACTAGAGTTGAACTAGCTCTATGACCTAGTACAAATAATTTTACACTAGAGTTGAACTAGCTCTATAACCTAGTACAAATAATTTTACACTAGAGTTGAACTAGCTCTATGACCTAGTACTAATAATTTTACACTAGAGTTGAACTAGGTCTATAACCTAGTAAAATTAATTTTACACTAGAGTTGAAATAGCTCTATGACCTAGTACACATAATTTTATACTTGAGTTGTACTAGCTCTATAACCTAGTACAAATAACTTTACACTAGAGTTGAACTAGCTCTATGACCTAGTACAAATAATTTTATAGTAGAGTTAAACTAGCTCTATAGGCTAGTTCAAATAATTTTACACTAGAGTTTAACTAGCTCTATAGGCTGGTTCAAATAATTTTACACTACAGTTGAACTAGCCATACAAGCTAGTTCAAATAATTTTACACTAGAGTTGTACCTGCTCTACAAGCTAGTTTAAATAATTTTACACTAGAGTTGAACTAGCACTTTAGGCTAGTTCAAAAAACTCTACACTGGATTTGAACTAGCTCTACAAGCTAGGTCAAATAATTTTACACTAGAGCTGAACTAACTCTATAACCTAGTACAAATAATTTTACACTAGAGTTGAACTAGCTCTATAACCTAGTACAAATAATTTCACACTAGAGTTGAACTAGCTCTATGACCTAGTACAAATAATTTTATACTAGAGTTTAACAAGCTCTATAACCTAGTACAAATAATTTTACACTAGAGTTGAACTAGCTCAATGACCTAGTACAAATAATTTTACATTAGAGTTGAACTAGCACTATAGTTTAGTTGAAACAGTTTTACACTAGAGTTGAACTAGCTTTATAACCTTGTAAAAATAATTTTACACTAGAGTTGAACTAGCTCTATAACCTAGTACAAATAATTTAACACTAGAGTTGAACTAGCTCTATGACCTAGTGCAAATAATTTTACACTAGAGTTAAACTAGCTCTATAGGCTAGTTCAAATAATTTTACACTAGAGTTTAACTAGCTCTATAGGCTAGTTCAAATAATTATACACCACAGTTGAACTAGGTCTACAAGCTAGTTCAAATAATTTTACACTAGAGTTGTACCAGCTCTACAATTGAATAATTTTACACTAGAGTTGAACTAGCTCTATAGGCTAGTTCAAATAACTTTACACTGGATTTGAACTAGCTCTACAAGCTAGGTCAAATAATTTCACACTAGAGTTGAACTAACTCTATAACCTAGTACATATAATTTTACACTAGAGTTGAGCTAGCTCTATAACCTAGTACAAATAATTTTACACTAGAGTTGAACTAGCTCTATGACCTAGTACAAATAATTTTACACTAGAGTTGAACTAGCTCTATAACCTAGTACAAATAATTTTACACTAGATTTGAACTAGCTCTATGAACTAGTACAAATAATTTTACACTAGAGTTGAACTAGCTCTATAGTCCAGTTGAAATAGTTTTACACTAGAGTGGAACTAGCTTTATAACCTAGTAAAAATAATTTTACACTAGAGTTGAACTAGCTCTATAACCTAGTAAAAATAATTTTACACTAGAGTTGAACTAGCTCTATGACCTAGTACACATAATTTTATACTTGAGTAGTACTAGCTCTATAACCTAGTACAAATAATTTTACACTAGAGTTGAACTAGCTCTATGACCTAGTACAAATAATTTTACACTAGAGTTAAACTAGCTCTATAGGCTAGTTCAAATAATTTTACACTAGAGTTTAACTAGCTCTATAGGCTGGTTCAAATAATTTTACACTACAGTTGAACTAGCTCTACAAGCTAGTTTAAATAATTTTACACTAGAGTTGTACCAGCTCTACAAGCTAGTTTAAATAATTTTACACTAGAGTTGAACTAGCACTTTAGGCTAGTTCAAATAACTTTACACTGGATTTGAACTAGCTCTACAAGCTAGGTCAAATAATTTTACACTAGAGCTGAACTAACTCTATAACCTAGTACAAATAATTTTACACTAGAGTTGAACTAGCTCTATAACCTAGTACATATAATTTCACACTAGAGTTGAACTAGCTCTATGACCTAGTACAAATAATTTTATACTAGAGTTTAACAAGCTCTATAACCTAGTACAAATAATTTTACACTAGAGTTGAACTAGCTCAATGACCTAGTACAAATAATTTTACATTAGAGTTGAATTAGCACTATAGTTTAGTTGAAACAGTTTTACACTAGAGTTGAACTAGCTTTATAACCTTGTAAAAATAATTTTACACTAGAGTTGAACTAGCTCTATAACCTAGTACAAATAATTTAACACTAGAGTTGAACTAGCTCTATGACCTAGTGCAAATAATTTTACACTAGAGTTAAACTCGCTCTATAGGCTAGTTCAAATAATTTTACACTAGAGTTTAACTAGCTCTATAGGCTAGTTCAAATAATTATACACCACAGTTGAACTAGGTCTACAAGCTAGTTCAAATAATTTTACACTAGAGTTGTACCAGCTCTACAATTGAATAATTTTACACTAGAGTTGAACTAGCTCTATAGGCTAGTTCAAATAACTTTACACTGGATTTGAACTAGCTCTACAAGCTAGGTCAAATAATTTCACACTAGAGTTGAACTAACTCTATAACCTAGTACATATAATTTTACACTAGAGTTGAGCTAGCTCTATAACCTAGTACAAATAATTTTACACTAGAGTTGAACTAGCTCTATGACCTAGTACAAATAATTTTACACTAGAGTTGAACTAGCTCTATAACCTAGTACAAATAATTTTACACTAGATTTGAACTAGCTCTATGAACTAGTACAAATAATTTTACACTAGAGTTGAACTAGCTCTATAGTCCAGTTGAAATAGTTTTACACTAGAGTGGAACTAGCTTTATAACCTAGTAAAAATAATTTTACACTAGAGTTGAACTAGCTCTATAACCTAGTAAAAATAATTTTACACTAGAGTTGAACTAGCTCTATGACCTAGTACACATAATTTTATACTTGAGTAGTACTAGCTCTATAACCTAGTACAAATAATTTTACACTAGAGTTGAACTAGCTCTATGACCTAGTACAAATAATTTTACACTAGAGTTAAACTAGCTCTATAGGCTAGTTCAAATAATTTTACACTAGAGTTTAACTAGCTCTATAGGCTGGTTCAAATAATTTTACACTACAGTTGAACTAGCTCTACAAGCTAGTTTAAATAATTTTACACTAGAGTTGTACCAGCTCTACAAGCTAGTTTAAATAATTTTACACTAGAGTTGAACTAGCACTTTAGGCTAGTTCAAATAACTTTACACTGGATTTGAACTAGCTCTACAAGCTAGGTCAAATAATTTTACACTAGAGCTGAACTAACTCTATAACCTAGTACAAATAATTTTACACTAGAGTTGAACTAGCTCTATAACCTAGTACAAATAATTTCACACTAGAGTTGAACTAGCTCTATGACCTAGTACAAATAATTTTATACTAGAGTTTAACAAGCTCTATAACCTAGTACAAATAATTTTACACTAGAGTTGAACTAGCTCAATGACCTAGTACAAATAATTTTACATTAGAGTTGAACTAGCACTATAGTTTAGTTGAAACAGTTTTACACTAGAGTTGAACTAGCTTTATAACCTTGTAAAAATAATTTTACACTAGAGTTGAACTAGCTCTATAACCTAGTACAAAGAATTTAACACTAGAGTTGAACTAGCTCTATGACCTAGTGCAAATAATTTTACACTAGAGTTAAACTAGCTCTATAGGCTAGTTCAAATAATTTTACACTAGAGTTTAACTAGCTCTATACGCTAGTTCAAATAATTATACACCACAGTTGAACTAGGTCTACAAGCTAGTTCAAATAATTTTACACTAGAGTTGTACCAGCTCTACAATTGAATAATTTTACACTAGAGTTGAACTAGCTCTATAGGCTAGTTCAAATAACTTTACACTGGATTTGAACTAGCTCTACAAGCTAGGTCCAATAATTTCACACTAGAGTTGAACTAACTCTATAACCTAGTACATATAATTTTACACTAGAGTTGAGCTAGCTCTATAACCTAGTACAAATAATTTTACACTAGAGTTGAACTAGCTCTATGACCTAGTACAAATAATTTTACACTAGAGTTGAACTAGCTCTATAACCTAGTACAAATAATTTTACACTAGATTTGAACTAGCTCTATGAACTAGTACAAATAATTTTACACTAGAGTTGAACTAGCTCTATAGTCCAGTTGAAATAGTTTTACACTAGAGTGGAACTAGCTTTATAACCTAGTAAAAATAATTTTACACTAGAGTTGAACTAGCTCTATAACCTAGTAAAAATAATTTTACACTAGAGTTGAACTAGCTCTATGACCTAGTACACATAATTTTATACTTGAGTAGTACTAGCTCTATAACCTAGTACAAATAATTTTACACTAGAGTTGAACTAGCTCTATGACCTAGTACAAATAATTTTACACTAGAGTTAAACTAGCTCTATAGGCTAGTTCAAATAATTTTACACTAGAGTTTAACTAGCTCTATAGGCTGGTTCAAATAATTTTACACTACAGTTGAACTAGCTCTACAAGCTAGTTTAAATAATTTTACACTAGAGTTGTACCAGCTCTACAAGCTAGTTTAAATAATTTTACACTAGAGTTGAACTAGCACTTTAGGCTAGTTCAAATAACTTTACACTGGATTTGAACTACCTCTACAAGCTAGGTCAAATAATTTTACACTAGAGCTGAACTAACTCTATAACCTAGTACAAATAATTTTACACTAGAGTTGAACTAGCTCTATAACCTAGTACAAATAATTTCACACTAGAGTTGAACTAGCTCTATGACCTAGTACAAATAATTTTATACTAGAGTTTAACAAGCTCTATAACCTAGTACAAATAATTTTACACTAGAGTTGAACTAGCTCTATGACCTAGTACAAATAATTTTACATTAGAGTTGAACTAGCACTAAAGTTTAGTTGAAATAATTTTACACTAGAGCTAAACTAACTCTATAACCTAGTACAAATAATTTTACACTAGAGTTGAACTAGCTCAATAACCTAGTACAAATAATTTCACACTAGAGTTGAACTAGCTCTATGAACTAGTACAAATAATTTTACATTAGAGTTGAACTAGCACTACAGTTTAGTTGAAATAGTTTTACACTAGAGTTGAACTAGCTTTATAACCTAGTAAAAATAATTTTACACTAGAGTTGAACTAGCTCTATAACCTAGTACAAATAATTTAACACTAGAGTTGAACTAGCTCTATGACCTAGTACAAATAATTTTACACTAGAGTTGAACTACCTGTATAGGCTAGTTCAAATAATTTTACACTAGAGTTTAACTAGCTCTATAGGCTGGTTCAAATAATTTTACACTACAGTTGAACTAGCTCTACAAGCTAGTTCAAATAATTTTACACTAGAGTTGAACTAGCACTTTAGGCTAGTTCAAATAACTCTACACTGGATTTGAACTAGCTCTACAAGCTAGGTCAAATAATTTTACACTATAGCTGAACTAACTCTAAAACCTTGTACAAATAATTTTACACTAGAGTTGAACTAGCTCTATACCCTAGTACAAATAATTTAACACTAGAGTTGAACTAGCTCTATGACCTAGTGCAAATAATTTTACACTAGAGATAAACTAGCTCTATAGGCTAGTTCAAATAATTTTACACTAGAGTTTAACTAGCTCTATAGGCTAGTTCAAATAATTATACACCACAGTTGAACTAGGTCTACAAGCTAGTTCAAATAATTTTACACTAGAGTTGTACCAGCTCTACAATTGAATAATTTTACACTAGAGTTGAACTAGCTCTATAGGCTAGTTCAAATAACTTTACACTGGATTTGAACTAGCTCTACAAGCTAGGTCAAATAATTTCACACTAGAGTTGAACTAACTCTATAACCTAGTACATATAATTTTACACTAGAGTTGAGCTAGCTCTATAACCTAGTACAAATAATTTTACACTAGAGTTGAACTAGCTCTATGACCTAGTACAAATAATTTTACACTAGAGTTGAACTAGCTCTATAACCTAGTACAAATAATTTTACACTAGATTTGAACTAGCTCTATGAACTAGTACAAATAATTTTACACTAGAGTTGAACTAGCTCTATAGTCCAGTTGAAATAGTTTTACACTAGAGTTGAACTAGCTTTATAACCTAGTAAAAATAATTTTACACTAGAGTTGAACTAGCTCTATAACCTAGTAAAAATAATTTTACACTAGAGTTGAACTAGCTCTATGACCTAGTACACATAATTTTATACTTGAGTAGTACTAGCTCTATAACCTAGTACAAATAATTTTACACTAGAGTTGAACTAGCTCGCTGACCTAGTACAAATAATTTTACACTAGAGTTAAACTAGCTCTATAGGCTAGTTCAAATAATTTTACACTAGAGTTTAACTAGCTCTATAGGCTGGTTCAAATAATTTTACACTACAGTTGAACTAGCTCTACAAGCTAGTTTAAATAATTTTACACTAGAGTTGTACCAGCTCTACAAGCTAGTTTAAATAATTTTACACTAGAGTTGAACTAGCACTTTAGGCTAGTTCAAATAACTTTACACTGGATTTGAACTAGCTCTACAAGCTAGGTCAAATAATTTTACACTAGAGCTGAACTAACTCTATAACCTAGTACAAATAATTTTACACTAGAGTTGAACTAGCTCTATAACCTAGTACAAATAATTTCACACTAGAGTTGAACTAGCTCTATGACCTAGTACAAATAATTTTATACTAGAGTTTAACAAGCTCTATAACCTAGTACAAATAATTTTACAGTAGAGTTGAACTAGCTCTATGACCTAGTACAAATAATTTTACATTAGAGTTGAACTAGCACTACAGTTTAGTTGAAATAATTTTACACTAGAGCTAAACTAACTCTATAACCTAGTACAAATAATTTTACACTAGAGTTGAACTAGCTCTATAACCTAGTACAAATAATTTCACACTAGAGTTGAACTAGCTCTTTGACCTAGTACAAATAATTTTATACTAGAGTTTAACAAGCTCTATAACCTAGTACAAATAATTTTACACTAGAGTTGAACTAGCTCTATGACCTAGTACAAATAATTTTACATTAGAGTTGAACTAGCACTACAGTTTAGTTGAAATAGTTTTACACTAGAGTTGAACTAGCTTTATAACCTAGTAAAAATAATTTTACACTAGAGTTGAACTAGCTCTATAACCTAGTACAAATAATTTAACACTAGAGTTGAACTAGCTCTATGACCTAGTATAAATAATTTTACACTAGAGTTGAACTACCTGTATAGGCTAGTTCAAATAATTTTACACTAGAGTTTAACTAGCTCTATAGGCTGGTTCAAATAATTTTACACTACAGTTGAACTAGCTCTACAAGCTAGTTCAAATAATTTTACACTAGAGTTGAACTAGCACTTTAGGCTAGTTCAAATAACTCTACACTGGATTTGAACTAGCTCTACAAGCTAGGTCAAATAATTTTACACTAGAGCTGAACTAACTCTAAAACCTTGTACAAATAATTTTACACTAGAGTTGAACTAGCTCTATAACCTAGTACAAATAATTTAACACTAGAGTTGAACTAGCTCTATGACCTAGTGCAAATAATTTTACACTAGAGTTAAACTAGCTCTATAGGCTAGTTCAAATAATTTTACACTAGAGTTTAACTAGCTCTATAGGCTAGTTCAAATAATTATACACCACAGTTGAACTAGGTCTACAAGCTAGTTCAAATAATTTTACACTAGAATTGTACCAGCTCTACAATTGAATAATTTTACACTAGAGTTGAACTAGCTCTATAGGCTAGTTCAAATAACTTTACACTGGATTTGAACTAGCTCTACAAGCTAGGTCAAATAATTTCACACTAGAGTTGAACTAACTCTATAACCTAGTACATATAATTTTACACTAGAGTTGAGCTAGCTCTATAACCTAGTACAAATAATTTTACACTAGAGTTGAACAAGCTCTATGACCTAGTACAAATAATTTTACACTAGAGTTGAACTAGCTCTATAACCTAGTACAAATAATTTTACACTAGATTTGAACTAGCTCTATGAACTAGTACAAATAATTTTACACTAGAGTTGAACTAGCTCTATAGTCCATTTGAAATAGTTTTACACTAGAGTTGAACTAGCTTTATAACCTAGTAAAAATAATTTTACACTAGAGTTGAACTAGCTCTATAACCTAGTAAAAATAATTTTACACTAGAGTTGAACTAGCTCTATGACCTAGTACACATAATTTTATACTTGAGTAGTACTAGCTCTATAACCTAGTACAAATAATTTTACACTAGAGTTGAGCTAGCTCTAGACCTAGTACAAATAATTTTACACTAAAGTTAAACTAGCTCTATAGGCTAGTTCAAATAATTTTACACTAGAGTTTAACTAGCTCTATAGGCTGGTTCAAATAATTTTACACTACAGTTGAACTAGCTCTACAAGCTAGTTTAAATAATTTTACACTAGAGTTGTACCAGCTCTACAAGCTAGTTTAAATAATTTTACACTAGAGTTGAACTAGCACTTTAGGCTAGTTCAAATAACTTTACACTGGATTTGAACTAGCTCTACAAGCTAGGTCAAATAATTTTACACTAGAGCTGAACTAACTCTATAACCTAGTACAAATAATTTTACACTAGAGTTGAACTAGCTCTATAACCTAGTACAAATAATTTCACACTAGAGTTGAACTAGCTCTATGACCTAGTACAAATAATTTTATACTAGAGTTTAACAAGCTCTATAACCTAGTACAAATAATTTTACACTAGAGTTGAACTAGCTCTATGACCTAGTACAAATAATTTTACATTAGAGTTGAACTAGCACTACAGTTTAGTTGAAATAATTTTACACTAGAGTTGAACTAGCTTTATAACTTAGTAAAAATAATTTTACACTAGAGTTGAACTAGCTCTATAACCTAGTACAAATAATTTAACACTAGAGTTGAACTAGCTCTATGACCTAGTACAAATAATTTTACACTAGAGTTGAACTACCTGTATAGGCTAGTTCAAATAATTTTACACTAGAGTTTAACTAGCTCTATAGGCTGGTTCAAATAATTTTACACTACAGTTGAACTAGCTCTACAAGCTAGTTCAAATAATTTTACACTAGAGTTGTACCAGCTCTACAAGCTAGTTTAAATAATTTTACACTAGAGTTGAACTAGCACTTTAGGCTAGTTCAAATAACTCTACACTGGATTTGAACTAGCTCTACAAGCTAGGTCAAATAATTTTACACTAGAGCTGAACTAACTCTAAAACCTTGTACAAATAATTTTACACTAGAGTTGAACTAGCTCTATAACCTAGTACAAATAATTTCACACTAGAGTTGAACTAGCTCTATGACCTAGTACAAATAATTTTATACTAGAGTTTAACAAGCTCTATAACCTAGTACAAATAATTTTACACTAGAGTTGAACTAGCTCTATGACCTAGTACAAATAATTTTACATTAGAGTTGAACTAGCACTACAGTTTAGTTGAAATAGTTTTACACTAGAGTTGAACTACCTTTATAACCTAGTAAAAATAATTTTACACTAGAGTTGAACTAGCTCTATAACCTAGTACAAATAATTTAACACTAGAGTTGAACTAGCTCTATGACCTAGTACAAATAATTTTACACTAGAGTTGAACTACCTGTATAGGCTAGTTCAAATAATTTTACACTAGAGTTTAACTAGCTCTATAGGCTGGTTCAAATAATTTTACACTACAGTTGAACTAGCTCTACAAGCTAGTTCAAATAATTTTACACTAGAGTTGTACCAGCTCTACAAGCTAGTTTAAATAATTTTACACTAGAGTTGAACTAGCACTTTAGGCTAGTTCAAATAACTCTACACTGGATTTGAACTAGCTCTACAAGCTAGGTCAAATAATTTTACACTAGAGCTGAACTAACTCTAAAACCTTGTACAAATAATTTTACACTAGAGTCGAACTAGCTCTATAACCTAGTACAAATAATTTCACACTAGAGTTGAACTAGCTCTATGACCTAGTACAAATAATTTTATACTAGAGTTTAACAAGCTCTATAACCTAGTACAAATTGTTTTACACTAGAGTTGAACTAGCTCTATGACCAAGTACAAATAATTTTACATTAGAGTTGAACTAGCACTACAGTTTAATTGAAATAGTTTTACACTATAGTTGAACTAGCTTTATAACCTAGTAAAAATAATTTTACACTAGAGTTGAACTAGCTCTATAACCTAGTTCAAATAATTTAACACTAGAGTTGAACTAGCTCTATGACCTAGTACAAATAATTTTACACTAGAGTTAAACTAGCTCTATAGGCTAGTTCAAATAATTTTACACTAGAGTTTAACTAGCTCTATAGGCTAGTTCAAATAATTATACACCACAGTTGAACTAGCTCTACAAGCTAGTTCAAATAATTTTACACTAGAGTTGTACCAGCTCTACAATTGAATAATTCTACACTAGAGTTGAACTAGCTCTATAGGCTAGTTCAAATAACTTTACACTGGATTTGAACTAGCTCTACAAGCTAGGTCAAATAATTTCACACTAGAGTTGAACTAACTCTATAACCTAGTACATATAATTTTACACTAGAGTTGAGCTAGCTCTATAACCTAGTACAAATAATTTTACAGTAGAGTTGAACTAGCTCTATGACCTAGTACAAATAATTTTACACTAGAGTTGAACTAGCTCTATAACCTAGTACAAATAATTTTACACTAGAGTTGAACTAGCTCTATGAACTAGTACAAATAATTTTACACTAGAGTTGAACTAGCTCTACAGTCTAGTTGAAATAGTTTTACACTAGAGTTGAACTAGCTTTATAACCTAGTAAAAATAATTTTACACTAGAGTTGAACTAGCTCTATAACCTAGTACAAATAATTTTACACTAGAGTTGAACTAGCTTTACGACCTAGTACAAATAATTTTACACTAGAGTTGAACTAGCTGTATAGGCTAGTTCAAATAATTTTACACTAGAGTTGAACTAGCTCTATAGTCTAGTTCAAATAATTTTAATCTAGAGGTGAACTAGCTCTACAAGCAAGTTCAACTAATTTTACACTAGAGTTGAACTAGCTCTACAAGCTAGTTCGAATAAATTTACACTAGAGTTGTACCAGCTCTACAAGCTAGTTTAAATAATTTTACACTA
The DNA here is from genome assembly GCA_034509565.1 of Triticum monococcum. Classification (NCBI taxonomy): domain Eukaryota; kingdom Viridiplantae; phylum Streptophyta; class Magnoliopsida; order Poales; family Poaceae; genus Triticum; species Triticum monococcum. Next base: position 632,570,006 of record CM067843.1, read on the forward strand.
GTGTAGAACTAGCTCTATATGCTAGTTCAAATAACTTTACACTAGATTTGAACTAGGTCTACAAGCTAGGTTAAATAATTTTACACTAGAGTTGAACTAGCCCTATAAGCTAGTACAAATAATTTTACACTACAGTTGAACTAGCTCTATAACCTAGTACGAATAATTTTACACTAGAGTTGAACTAGCTCAATGACCTAGTACAAATAATTTTATACTAGAGTTGAACTAGCTCTATAACCTAGTATAAATAATTTTACACTAGAGTTGAACTAGCTCTATGACCTAGTACAAATAATTTTACACTAGAGTTGAACTAGCTCTATAGGCTAGTTCAAATAATTGTACAATAGAGTTGAAGTAGCTCTATAGGCTAGTTCAAATAATTTTACACTAGAGTTGAACTACCTCTATAACCTAGTACAAATAATTTTACACTAGAGTTGAACTAGTTCTACAAGCTAGTACGAATAAGTTTACACTAAAGTTGAACTAGCTCTACAGGCTAGTTCAAATAGTTTTACTCTAATCTTGAACTACCTCTACAAGGTAGTGTAAATAATTTTACACTAGATTTGAACTAGCTCTATAACCTAGTATAAATAATTTTACAGTAGAGTTAAACTAGCTCTACAAGCTTGTTCAAATAATTTTACAATAGAGTTGAACTAGCTCTATAGTCTAGTTGAAATAGTTTTACACTAGAGTTGAACTAGCTCTATAGTCTAGTTGAAATAGTTTTACACTAGATTTGAACTAGCTCTATCACCTAGTACAAATAATTTTACAGTAGAGTTAAACTAGCTGTACAAGCTAGTTCAAATAATTTTACACTAGAGTTGAACTAGCTCTATAATCTAGTTGAAATAGTTTTACACTAGAGTTGAACTACCTCTATAACCTAGTAACAATAATTTTACACTAGAGTTGAACTAGCTCTATAACCTAGTACAAATAATTTTACACTAGAGTTGAACTAGCTCTATGACCTAGTACAAATAATTTTACACTAGAGTTAAACTAGCTCTATAGGCTAGTTCAAATAATTTTACACTAGAGTTTAACTAGCTCTATAGGCTAGTTCAAATAATTATACACCATAGTTGAACTAGCTCTACAAGCTAGTTCAAATAATTTTACACTAGAGTTTTACCAGCTCTACAATTGAATAATTTGACACTAGAATTGAACTAGCTCTATAGGCTAGTTCAAATAACTTTGCACTGGATTTGAACTAGCTCTACAAGCTAGGTCAAATAATTTCACACTAGAGTTGAACTAACTCTATAACCTAGTACATATAATTTTACACTAGAGTTGAGCTAGCTCTATAACCTAGTACAAATAATTTTACACTAGAGTTGAACTAGCTCTATGACCTAGTACAAATAATTTTACACTAGAGTTGAACTAGCTCTATAGGCTAGTTCAAATAATTGTACAATAGAGTTGAAGTAGCTCTATAGGCTAGTTCAAATAATTTTACACTAGAGTTGAACTACCTCTATAACCTAGTACAAATAATTTTACACTAGAGTTGAACTAGTTCTACAAGCTAGTTCGAATAAGTTTACACTAAAGTAGAACTAGCTCTACAGGCTAGTTCAAATAGTTTTACTCTAATCTTGAACTACCTCTACAAGGTAGTGTAAATAATTTTACACTAGATTTGAACTAGCTCTATAACCTAGTATAAATAATTTTACAGTAGAGTTAAACTAGCTCTACAAGCTTGTTCAAATAATTTTACAATAGAGTTGAACTAGCTCTATAGTCTAGTTGAAATAGTTTTACACTAGAGTTGAACTAGCTCTATAGTCTAGTTGAAATAGTTTTACACTAGATTTGAACTAGCTCTATCACCTAGTACAAATAATTTTACAGTAGAGTTAAACTAGCTGTACAAGCTAGTTCAAATAATTTTACACTAGAGTTGAACTAGCTCTATAATCTAGTTGAAATAGTTTTACACTAGAGTTGAACTACCTCTATAACCTAGTAAAAATAATTTTACACTAGAGTTGAACTAGCTCTATAACCTAGTACAAATAATTTTACACTAGAGTTAAACTAGCTCTATAGGCTAGTTCAAATAATTTTACACTAGAGTTTAACTAGCTCTATAGGCTAGTTCAAATAATTATACACCATAGTTGAACTAGCTCTACAAGCTAGTTCAAATAATTTTACACTAGAGTTTTACCAGCTCTACAATTGAATAATTTGACACTAGAATTGAACTAGCTCTATAGGCTAGTTCAAATAACTTTGCACTGGATTTGAACTAGCTCTACAAGCTAAGTCAAATAATTTCACTCTAGAGTTGAACTAACTCTATAACCTAGTACATATAATTTTACACTAGAGTTGAGCTAGCTCTATAACCTAGTACAAATAATTTTACACTAGAGTTGAACTAGCTCTATGACCTAGTACAAATAATTTTACACTAGAGTTAAACTAGCTCTATAGGCTAGTTCAAATAATTTTACACTAGAGTTTAACTAGCTCTATAGGCTAGTTCAAATAATTATACACCATAGTTGAACTAGCTCTACAAGCTAGTTCAAATAATTTTACACTAGAGTTTTACCAGCTCTACAATTGAATAATTTGACACTAGAATTGAACTAGCTCTATAGGCTAGTTCAAATAACTTTGCACTGGATTTGAACTAGCTCTACAAGCTAAGTCAAATAATTTCACACTAGAGTTGAACTAACTCTATAACCTAGTACATATAATTTTACACTAGAGTTGAGCTAGCTCTATAACCTAGTACAAATAATTTTACACTAGAGTTGAACTAGCTCTATGACCTAGTACAAATAATTTTACACTAGAGTTGAACTAGCTCTATAGGCTAGTTCAAATAATTGTACAATAGAGTTGAAGTAGCTCTATAGGCTAGTTCAAATAATTTTACACTAGAGTTGAACTACCTCTATAACCTAGTACAAATAATTTTACACTAGAGTTGAACTAGTTCTACAAGCTAGTTCGAATAAGTTTACACTAAAGTTGAACTAGCTCTACAGGCTAGTTCAAATAGTTTTACTCTAATCTTGAACTACCTCTACAAGGTAGTGTAAATAATTTTACACTAGATTTGAACTAGCTCTATAACCTAGTATAAATAATTTTACAGTAGAGTTAAACTAGCTCTACAAGCTTGTTCAAATAATTTTACAATAGAGTTGAACTAGCTCTATAGTCTAGTTGAAATAGTTTTACACTAGAGTTGAACTAGCTCTATAGTCTAGTTGAAATAGTTTTACACTAGATTTGAACTAGCTCTATCACCTAGTACAAATAATTTTACAGTAGAGTTAAACTAGCTGTACAAGCTAGTTCAAATAATTTTACACTAGAGTTGAACTAGCTCTATAATCTAGTTGAAATAGTTTTACACTAGAGTTGAACTACCTCTATAACCTAGTAAAAATAATTTTACACTAGAGTTGAACTAGCTCTATAACCTAGTACAAATAATTTTACACTAGAGTTGAACTAGCTCTATGACCTAGTACAAATAATTTTACACTAGAGTTAAACTAGCTCTATAGGCTAGTTCAAATAATTTTACACTAGAGTTTAACTAGCTCTATAGGCTAGTTCAAATAATTATACACCATAGTTGAACTAGCTCTACAAGCTAGTTCAAATAATTTTACACTACAGTTTTACCAGCTCTACAATTGAATAATTTGACACTAGAATTGAACTAGCTCTATAGGCTAGTTCAAATAACTTTGCACTGGATTTGAACTTGCTCTACAAGCTAGGTCAAATAATTTCACACTAGAGTTGAACTAACTCTATAACCTAGTACATATAATTTTACACTAGAGTTGAGCTAGCTCTATAACCTAGTACAAATAATTTTACACTAGAGTTGAACTAGCTCTATGACCTAGTACAAATAATTTTACACTAGAGTTGAACTAGCTCTATAGGCTAGTTCAAATAATTGTACAATAGAGTTGAAGTAGCTCTATAGGCTAGTTCAAATAATTTTACACTAGAGTTGAACTACCTCTATAACCTAGTACAAATAATTTTACACTAGAGTTGAACTAGTTCTACAAGCTAGTTCGAATAAGTTTACACTAAAGTTGAACTAGCTCTACAGGCTAGTTCAAATAGTTTTACTCTAATCTTGAACTACCTCTACAAGGTAGTGTAAATAATTTTACACTAGATTTGAACTAGCTCTATAACCTAGTATAAATAATTTTACAGTAGAGTTAAACTAGCTCTACAAGCTTGTTCAAATAATTTTACAATAGAGTTGAACTAGCTCTATAGTCTAGTTGAAATAGTTTTACACTAGAGTTGAACTAGCTCTATAGTCTAGTTGAAATAGTTTTACACTAGATTTGAACTAGCTCTATCACCTAGTACAAATAATTTTACAGTAGAGTTAAACTAGCTGTACAAGCTAGTTCAAATAATTTTACACTAGAGTTGAACTAGCTCTATAATCTAGTTGTAATAGTTTTACACTAGAGTTGAACAACCTCTATAACCTAGTAAAAATAATTTTACACTAGAGTTGAACTAGCTCTATAACCTAGTACAAATAATTTTACACTAGAGTTGAACTAGCTCTATGACCTAGTACAAATAATTTTACACTAGAGTTAAACTAGCTCTATAGGCTAGTTCAAATAATTTTACACTAGAGTTTAACTAGCTCTATAGGCTAGTTCAAATAATTATACACCATAGTTGAACTAGCTCTACAAGCTAGTTCAAATAATTTTACACTAGAGTTTTACCAGCTCTACAATTGAATAATTTGACACTAGAATTGAACTAGCTCTATAGGCTAGTTCAAATAACTTTGCACTGGATTTGAACTAGCTCTACAAGCTAGGTCAAATAATTTCACACTAGAGTTGAACTAACTCTATAACCTAGTACATATAATTTTACACTAGAGTTGAGCTAGCTCTATAACCTAGTACAAATAATTTTACACTAGAGTTGAACTAGCTCTATGACCTAGTACAAATAATTTTACACTAGAGTTGAACTAGCTCTATAGGCTAGTTCAAATAATTGTATAATAGAGTTGAAGTAGCTCTATAGGCTAGTTCAAATAATTTTACACTAGAGTTGAACTACCTCTATAACCTAGTACAAATAATTTTACACTAGAGTTGAACTAGTTCTATAAGCTAGTTCGAATAAGTTTACACTAAAGTTGAACTAGCTCTACAGGCTAGTTCAAATAGTTTTACTCTAATCTTGAACTACCTCTACAAGGTAGTGTAAATAATTTTACACTAGATTTGAACTAGCTCTATAACCTAGTATAAATAATTTTACAGTAGAGTTAAACTAGCTCTACAAGCTTGTTCAAATAATTTTACAATAGAGTTGAACTAGCTCTATAGTCTAGTTGAAATAGTTTTACACTAGAGTTGAACTAGCTCTATAGTCTAGTTGAAATAGTTTTACACTAGATTTGAACTAGCTCTATCACCTAGTACAAATAATTTTACAGTAGAGTTAAACTAGCTGTACAAGCTAGTTCAAATAATTTTACACTAGAGTTGAACTAGCTCTATAATCTAGTTGAAATAGTTTTACACTAGAGTTGAACTACCTCTATAACCTAGTAAAAATAATTTTACACTAGAGTTGAACTAGCTCTATAACCTAGTACAAATAATTTTACACTAGAGTTGAACTAGCTCTATGACCTAGTACAAATAATTTTACACTAGAGTTAAACTAGCTCTATAGGCTAGTTCAAATAATTTTACACTAGAGTTTAACTAGCTCTATAGGCTAGTTCAAATAATTATACACCATAGTTGAACTAGCTCTACAAGCTAGTTCAAATAATTTTACACTAGAGTTTTACCAGCTCTACAATTGAATAATTTGACACTAGAATTGAACTAGCTCTATAGGCTAGTTCAAATAACTTTGCACTGGATTTGAACTAGCTCTACAAGCTAGGTCAAATAATTTCACACTAGAGTTGAACTAACTCTATAACCTAGTACATATAATTTTACACTAGAGTTGAGCTAGCTCTATAACCTAGTACAAATAATTTTACACTAGAGTTGAACTAGCTCTATGACCTAGTACAAATAATTTTACACTAGAGTTGAACTAGCTCTATAGGCTAGTTCAAATAATTGTACAATAGAATTGAAGTAGCTCTATAGGCTAGTTCAAATAATTTTACACTAGAGTTGAACTACCTCTATAACCTAGTACAAATAATTTTACACTAGAGTTGAACTAGTTCTACAAGCTAGTTTGAATAAGTTTACACTAAAGTTGAACTAGCTCTACAGGCTAGTTCAAATAGTTTTACTCTAATCTTGAACTACCTCTACAAGGTAGTGTAAATAATTTTACACTAGATTTGAACTAGCTCTATAACCTAGTATAAATAATTTTACAGTAGAGTTAAACTAGCTCTACAAGCTTGTTCAAATAATTTTACAATAGAGTTGAACTAGCTCTATAGTCTAGTTGAAATAGTTTTACACTAGAGTTGAACTAGCTCTATAGTCTAGTTGAAATAGTTTTACACTAGATTTGAACTAGCTCTATCACCTAGTACAAATAATTTTACAGTAGAGTTAAACTAGCTGTACAAGCTAGTTCAAATAATTTTACACTAGAGTTGAACTAGCTCTATAATCTAGTTGAAATAGTTTTACACTAGAGTTGAACTACCTCTATAACCTAGTAAAAATAATTTTACACTAGAGTTGAACTAGCTCTATAACCTAGTACAAATAATTTTACACTAGAGTTGAACTAGCTCTATGACCTAGTACAAATAATTTTACACTAGAGTTAAACTAGCTCTATAGGCTAGTTCAAATAATTTTACACTAGAGTTTAACTAGCTCTATAGGCTAGTTCAAATAATTATACACCATAGTTGAACTAGCTCTACAAGCTAGTTCAAATAATTTTACACTAGAGTTTTACCAGCTCTACAATTGAATAATTTGACACTAGAATTGAACTAGCTCTATAGGCTAGTTCAAATAACTTTGCACTGGATTTGAACTAGCTCTACAAGCTAGGTCAAATAATTTCACACTAGAGTTGAACTAACTCTATAACCTAGTACATATAATTTTACACTAGAGTTGAGCTAGCTCTATAACCTAGTACAAATAATTTTACACTAGAGTTGAACTAGCTCTATGACCTAGTACAAATAATTTTACACTAGAGTTGAACTAGCTCTATAGGCTAGTTCAAATAATTGTACAATAGAGTTGAAGTAGCTCTATAGGCTAGTTCAAATAATTTTACACTAGAGTTGAACTACCTCTATAACCTAGTACAAATAATTTTACACTAGAGTTGAACTAGTTCTACAAGCTAGTTCGAATAAGTTTACACTAAAGTTGAACTAGCTCTACAGGCTAGTTCAAATAGTTTTACTCTAATCTTGAACTACCTCTACAAGGTAGTGTAAATAATTTTACACTAGATTTGAACTAGCTCTATAACCTAGTATAAATAATTTTACAGTAGAGTTAAACTAGCTCTACAAGCTTGTTCAAATAATTTTACAATAGAGTTGAACTAGCTCTATAGTCTAGTTGAAATAGTTTTACACTAGAGTTGAACTAGCTCTATAGTCTAGTTGAAATAGTTTTACACTAGATTTGAACTAGCTCTATCACCTAGTACAAATAATTTTACAGTAGAGTTAAACTAGCTGTACAAGCTAGTTCAAATAATTTTACACTAGAGTTGAACTAGCTCTATAATCTAGTTGAAATAGTTTTACACTAGAGTTGAACTACCTCTATAACCTAGTAAAAATAATTTTACACTAGAGTTGAACTAGCTCTATAACCTAGTACAAATAATTTTACACTAGAGTTGAACTAGCTCTATGACCTAGTACAAATAATTTTACACTAGAGTTAAACTAGCTCTATAGGCTAGTTCAAATAATTTTACACTAGAGTTTAACTAGCTCTATAGGCTAGTTCAAATAATTATACACCATAGTTGAACTAGCTCTACAAGCTAGTTCAAATAATTTTACACTAGAGTTTTACCAGCTCTACAATTGAATAATTTGACACTAGAATTGAACTAGCTCTATAGGCTAGTTCAAATAACTTTGCACTGGATTTGAACTAGCTCTACAAGCTAGGTCAAATAATTTCACACTAGAGTTGAACTAACTCTATAACCTAGTACATATAATTTTACACTAGAGTTGAGCTAGCTCTATAACCTAGTACAAATAATTTTACACTAGAGTTGAACTAGCTCTATGACCTAGTACAAAGAATTTTACACTAGAGTTGAACTAGCTCTATAACCTAGTACAAATAATTTTACACTAGAGTTGAACTAGCTCTATGACCTAGTACAAATAATTTTACACTAGAGTTGAACTAGCTCTGTAACCTAGTAAAAATAATTTTACACTAGAGTTAAACTAGCTCTATGACCTAGTATACATAATTTTATACTTGAGTTGTACTAGCTCTATAACCTAGTACAAATAATTTTACACTAGAGTTGAACTAGCTCTATGACCTAGTACAAATAATTTTACACTAGAGTTAAACTAGCTCTATAGGTGTGACGCCCCCGATTTAATCGTACACTAATCATACACGCAAACATGTACGATCAAGATCAGGGACTCACGGGAAGATATCACAACACAACTCTACAAATAAAATAAGTCATACAAGCATCATATTACAAGCCAGGGGCCTCGAGGGCTCGAATACAAGAGCTCGATCATAGACGAGTCAGCGGAAGCAACAATATCTGAGTACAGACATAAGTTAAACAAGTTGCCATAAGATGGCTAGCACAAACTGGGATACAGATCGAAAGAGGCGCATGCCTCCTGCCTGGGATCCTCCTGAACTACTCCTGGTCGTCGTCAGCGGGCAGCACGTAGTAGTAGGCACCTCCGGTGTAGTAGGAGTCGTTGTCGACGGTGGCGTCTAGCTCCTGGGCTCCAACATCTGGTTGCGACAACCAGGTAGAAGGGATAGAGGGAAAAGAAGGAGAAAGCAACCGTGAGTACTCATCCAAAGTACTCGCAAGCAAGGAGCTACACTACATATGTATGCATTGGTATCAACTGGGATAAGGCTATTATAAGTGGACTGAACTGCAGAAAGCCGGAATAAGAGGGGGATAGCTAGTCCTTTCGAAGACTACGCTTCTGGCAGCCTCCGTCTTGCAGCATGTAGAAGAGAGAAGACTGAAGTCCTCCAAGTAGCATCGCATAACATAATCCTAACCGATGATCCTCCCCTCGTCGCCCTGTGAGAGAGCGATCACCGGTTGTATCTGGTACTTGGAAGGGTGTGTTTTATGAAGTATCCGGTTCTAGTTGTCATAAGGTCAAAGTACAACTCCGGGTCGTCCTTTTACCGAGGGACACGGCTATTCGAATAGATAAACTTCCCTGTAGGGGTGCACCACATACCCCAACACGCTCGATCCCATTTGGCCGGACACACTTTTCTGGGTCATGCCCGGCCTCGGAAGATCAACACGTCGCAGCCCTACCTAGGCACAACAGAGAGGTCAGCACGCCGGTCTAAATCCTATGGCGCAGGGGTCTGGGCCCATCGCCCTTTGCACACCTGCACGTTGCGAACGCGGCCGAAAGCAGACCTAGCCTAGTGGCCTTCCAGTCCAATCCGGCGCGCGCCACTCAGTCGCTGACGTCACGAAGGCTTCGGCTGATACCACGACGCCGGGATACCCATAACTACTCCCGCATAGATGGTTAGTGCGTATAGACCAAATGGCCAGACTCAGATCAAATACCCAGATCTCGTTAAGCGTGTTAAGTATCCGCGAACACCGACCAGGGCCAGGCCCACCTCTCTCCTAGGTGGTCGGAACCTGCCCTGTCGTTCCGCCTCAAAGATCCACTCGCGGGTGCTCCTACGAGCCGTCCCGTCTTTAGTCACCACATGTATCATGTATAAAGTATATAGTATATACCCGTGATCACCTCCCGAGTGATCACGGCCCGATAGTATAGCATGGCTGACGGACAAGAATGTAGGGCCACTGGTGATAAACTAGCATCCTATACTAAGAAGTAGGATAGCAGGTAAGGTAACAACAGTAGTAACAAGGACAGGCTATGCAGCAGTCTAGGATTAACGGAAAGCAGTAACATGCTACACTACTCTAATGCAAGCAGTATAGAGAAGAGTAGGCGCTATCTGGTGATCAAAGGGGGGGCTTGCCTGGTTGCTCTAGCAAGAGAGAGGGGTCGTCAACTCCGTAGTCGTACTGGGTAGCAGCGGCGTCGGTCTCGGTGTCTATCGAGAGAAGAGGGGGGAAGAAACAATGAATACAATGCAAACAGATGCATAACGATGCATGACAAGACAAGCAACGATGTTAGGGGTGCCCTAGCGCAGTATGAGGTGATACCGGTGAAGGGGAGAAACATCCGGGAAAGTATCCCGGTGTTTCGCGTTTTCGGGCAGAGGAACCGGAGAGGGAAAGTTGCGTGTTTACTATGCTAGTGATGCGTGACGAACGAACAAGCCGCGAATCCAGATTCGTCTCGTCGTTTTGAGCAAATTTCATGTAGAAAGTATTTTCATCCGAGTTACGGAATAAAAGATATGATTTTCTAAAGATTTAAATCATTTTCCGATTTTAATCATTTATTTTATTCCAACATTATCCAAAATAGTGAGTGATGACATCAGCATGACATCAAAGTGATGTCAGCAGGTCAACTAGTCAGTTGACCAGTCAAACAGACAGGTGGGTCAAGTGGGACCCACATGTCATTGTCTGTTAACTAATTAACCAGGTTAATTAGTTTAGTTAACAAATTAGTTATGTTAATTAACAGTAGTTAATTAGTTTAATTAGTTATTAGGTTAATCTAATTATAATTAATTCCTTCATTAATTAATTAATTAATTAATTATTTTTATTATTATTATATATATTTTTTAATTCTTTTCTTCTTCTTCTTTTTAATTAAAACGTTCTGGGGTGGGGCCCCCTGTCATAGGAACAAGGGCCTTAGCGGGCGCGGGCGTAGCCCGAACGGGCGCTGGCCGAACGAGGGGCGAACCGAGCCCCGACGGGGGCACTGGCGCCGGCAGCCAGGGCGGGGCTCACCGGCCGGCCTTTTCCGGTGGAGGAAGCCGACGCAGCAGGGGGGCGCCGGAGGCAGCAGCAGGCGCGCTGCGGCCCCGCGTGAGGCGGCAGAGGCGAGCAGGCGCGCCAGCAGCACAACAGCGGCGAGTAGGGGTCGCGGGACGAGCGGGCGGCGACTGCGGGGCACGCCACAGGCGCATCGAGGAGCGGTGCGCGCGCCGACAGAGGCGGCGTCGGGCGCGGGGGGGGGGGGGGGGGGGGGGCGTTGCGAGCAGGGGAGGAGGAGAAGAGGCGTGGTCATGGTCGGCACGGCGAGCGGCGTCGTCAAGGGAGAGAGGACGGGGACGCGAGGAGGAGGGGTCGAGGCGGCGCGGTGCTGTTGACCCGGGCGGCGGGGTCGGCGGGGGTGGGCGCCGGCGTCGGGATCGGGCGCCGTGGGTTCGTTCCCCCCGATCCAGATCGGGGGAGAGGGAGGAGCGGGGGGGGGGGGGGGGCGAGTGGGTGTGAGGGGAGTGGCGGCGTGGTGGGGGGGGCGAGTGGGGGGTGAGTGGGGGCTAGGGTTTCGGGGTGGGGGGCATGCGTAGGCCAGGGGTGGGCCGGCCTGGGCCAGTTGGGTTGGCCGGCTGGGCCGGTTGGCCCATGTGGGGAGGGGGGTTGTTCTCTTTTTTTTGTTTGTTTGATTGTTTGCTTTCTGTTTTCTTTTTATTTATTTTCTTTCCTGTTTCTTTTGATAATCAATTAAGTTTAGTTTTTGAAAAATATAATTTCAACACCCAAATTAGTATTTAGTATTACAACACTGCCACATTAATTAGGACAGCTTAATAAAAGGGTTTAATATTTTATTAATTTGAAAAAGGTATTAAATTAAATGTCTTGATGCTGTTTCAATTACCTGAGTGCATCTAAACACTTTACAAAAATGTGGTTTCTGCAACAATATTATTTATGATTTATTTTCTACAACTTGAACATTTTAGTTTTGAAGTTTGAAAACTTTTGATGTTTGACTTGATTTTGAATTTGAATTTCGAATCGGTTTTAGAACTAACCCGAGATTAACTACAGTGACAGAGGTGACGTGGCCTCATTAACGGGGATTACTGTAGCCTAATTATCCGGGCGTCACAATAGGCTAGTTCAAATAATTTTACACTAGAGTTTAACTAGCTCTATAGGCTGGTTCAAATAATTTTACACTACAGTTGAACTAGCTCTACAAGCTAGTTCAAATAATTTTACACTAGAGTTGTACCAGCTCTACAAGCTAGTTTAAATAATTTTACACTAGAGTTGAACTAGCACTTTAGGCTAGTTCAAATAACTTTACACTGGATTTGAACTAGCTCTACAAGCTCGATCAAATAATTTTACACTAGAGCTAAACTAACTCTATAACCTAGTACAAATAATTTTACACTAGAGTTGAACTAGCTCTATAACCTAGTACAAATAATTTCACACTAGAGTTGAACTAGCTCTATGACCTAGTACAAATAATTTTATACTAGAGTTTAACAAGCTCTATAACCTAGTACAAATAATTTTACACTAGAGTTGAACTAGCTCTATGACCTAGTACAAATAATTTTACATTAGAGTTGAACTAGCACTACAGTTTAGTTGAAATAGTTTTACACTAGAGTTGAACTAGCTTTGTAACTTAGTAAAAATAATTTTACACTAGAGTTGAACTAGCTCTATAAACTAGTACAAATAATTTAACCCTAGAGTTGAACTAGCTCTATGACCTAGTACAAATAATTTTACACTAGAGTTGAACTACCTGTATAGGCTAGTTCAAATAATTTTACACTAGAGTTTAACTAGCTCTATAGGCTGGTTCAAATAATTTTACACTACAGTTGAACTAGCTCTACAAGCTAGTTCAAATAATTTTACACTAGAGTTGTACCAGCTCTACAAGCTAGTTTAAATAATTTTACACTAGAGTTGAACTAGCACTTTAGGCTAGTTCAAATAACTTTACACTGGATTTGAACTAGCTCTACAAGCTAGGTCAAATAATTTTACACTAGAGCTGAACTAACTCTATAAACTAGTACAAATTATTTTACACTAGAGTTGAACTAGCTCTATAACCTAGTACAAATAATTTCACACTAGAGTTGAACTAGCTCTATGACCTAGTACAAATAATTTTATACTAGAGTTTAACAAGCTCTATAACCTAGTACAAATAATTTTACACTAGAGTTGAACTAGCTCTATGACCTAGTACAAATAATTTTACATTAGAGTTGAACTAGCACTACAGTTTAGTTGAAATAGTTTTACACAAGAGTTGAACTAGCTTTATAACCTAGTAAAAATAATTTTACACTAGAGTTGAACTAGCTCTATAACCTAGTACAAATAATTTAACACTAGAGTTGAACTAGCTCTATGACCTAGTACAAATAATTTTACACTAGAGTTAAACTAGCTCTATAAGCTAGTTCAAATAATTTTACACTAGAGTTTAACTAGCTCTATAGGCTAGTTCAAATAATTATACACCACAGTTGAACTAGCTCTACAAGCTAGTTCAAATAATTTTACACTAGAGTTGTACCAGCTCTACAATTGAATAATTTTACACTAGAGTTGAACTAGCTCTATAGGCTAGTTCAAATAACTTTACACTGGATTTGAACTAGCTCTACAAGCTAGGTCAAATAATTTCACACTAGAGTTGAACTAACTCTATAACCTAGTACATATAATTTTACACTAGAGTTGAGCTAGCTCTATAACCTAGTACAAATAATTTTACACTAGAGTTGAACTAGCTCTATGACCTAGTACAAATAATTTTACACTAGAGTTGAACTAGCTCTATAACCAAATACAAATAATTTTACACTAGAGTTGAACTAGCTCTATGACCTAGTACAAATAATTTTACACTAGAGTTGAACTAGCTCTATAACCTAGTAAAAATAATTTTACACTAGAGTTGAACTAGCTCTATGACCTAGTACACATAATTTTATACTTGAGTTGTACTAGCTCTATAACCTAGTACAAATAATTTTACACTAGAGTTGAACTAGCTCTATGACCTAGTACAAATAATTTTACACTAGAGTTAAACTAGCTCTATAGGCTAGTTCAAATAATTTTACACTAGAGTTTAACTAGCTCTATAGGCTGGTTCAAATAATTTTACACTACAGTTGAACTAGCTCAACAAGCTAGTTCAAATAATTTTACACTAGAGTTGTACCAGCTCTACAAGCTAGTTTAAATAATTTTACACTAGAGTTGAACTAGCACTTTAGGCTAGTTCAAATAACTTTACACTGGATTTGAACTAGCTCTACAAGCTAGGTCAAATAATTTTACACTAGAGCTGAACTAACTCTATAACCTAGTACAAATTATTTTACACTAGAGTTGAACTAGCTCTATAACCTAGTACAAATAATTTCACACTAGAGTTGAACTAGCTCTATGACCTAGTACAAATAATTTTATACTAGAGTTTAACAAGCTCTATAACCTAGTACAAATAATTTTACACTAGAGTTGAACTAGCTCTATGACCGAGTACAAGTAATTTTACATTAGAGTTGAACTAGCACTACAGTTTAGTTGAAATAGTTTTACACAAGAGTTGAACTAGCTTTATAACCTAGTAAAAATAATTTTACACTAGAGTTGAACTAGCTCTATAACCTAGTACAAATAATTTAACACTAGAGTTGAACTAGCTCTATGACCTAGTACAAATAATTTTACACTAGAGTTAAACTAGCTCCATAAGCTAGTTCAAATAATTTTACACTAGAGTTTAACTAGCTCTATAGGCTAGTTCAAATAATTATACACCACAGTTGAACTAGCTCTACAAGCTAGTTCAAATAATTTTACACTAGAGTTGTACCAGCTCTACAATTGAATAATTTTACACTAGAGTTGAACTAGCTCTATAGGCTAGTTCAAATAACTTTACACTGGATTTGAACTAGCTCTACAAGCTAGGTCAAATAATTTCACACTAGAGTTGAACTAACTCTATAACCTAGTACATATAATTTTACACTAGAGTTGAGCTAGCTCTATAACCTAGTACAAATAATTTTACACTAGAGTTGAACTAGCTCTATGACCTAGTACAAATAATTTTACACTAGAGTTGAACTAGCTCTATAACCAAATACAAATAATTTTACACTAGAGTTGAACTAGCTCTATGACCTAGTACAAATAATTTTACACTAGAGTTGAACTAGCTCTATAACCTAGTAAAAATAATTTTACACTAGAGTTGAACTAGCTCTATGACCTAGTACACATAATTTTATACTTGAGTTGTACTAGCTCTATAACCTAGTACAAATAATTTTACACTAGAGTTGAACTAGCTCTATGACCTAGTACAAATAATTTTACACTAGAGTTAAACTAGCTCTATAGGCTAGTTCAAATAATTTTACACTAGAGTTTAACTAGCTCTATAGGCTGGTTCAAATAATTTTACACTACAGTTGAACTAGCTCAACAAGCTAGTTCAAATAATTTTACACTAGAGTTGTACCAGCTCTACAAGCTAGTTTAAATAATTTTACACTAGAGTTGAACTAGCACTTTAGGCTAGTTCAAATAACTTTACACTGGATTTGAACTAGCTCTACAAGCTAGGTCAAATAATTTTACACTAGAGCTGAACTAACTCTATAACCTAGTACAAATTATTTTACACTAGAGTTGAACTAGCTCTATAACCTAGTACAAATAATTTCACACTAGAGTTGAACTAGCTCTATGACCTAGTACAAATAATTTTATACTAGAGTTTAACAAGCTCTATAACCTAGTACAAATAATTTTACACTAGAGTTGAACTAGCTCTGTGACCTAGTACAAGTAATTTTACATTAGAGTTGAACTAGCACTACAGTTTAGTTGAAATAGTTTTACACAAGAGTTGAACTAGCTTTATAACCTAGTAAAAATAATTTTACACTAGAGTTGAACTAGCTCTATAACCTAGTACAAATAATTTAACACTAGAGTTGAACTAGCTCTATGACCTAGTACAAATAATTTTACACTAGAGTTAAACTAGCTCTATAAGCTAGTTCAAATAATTTTACACTAGAGTTTAACTAGCTCTATAGGCTAGTTCAAATAATTATACACCACAGTTGAACTAGCTCTACAAGCTAGTTCAAATAATTTTACACTAGAGTTGTACCAGCTCTACAATTGAATAATTTTACACTAGAGTTGAACTAGCTCTATAGGCTAGTTCAAATAACTTTACACTGGATTTGAACTAGCTCTACAAGCTAGGTCAAATAATTTCACACTAGAGTTGAACTAACTCTATAACCTAGTACATATAATTTTACACTAGAGTTGAGCTAGCTCTATAACCTAGTACAAATAATTTTACACTAGAGTTGAACTAGCTCTATGACCTAGTACAAATAATTTTACACTAGAGTTGAACTAGCTCTATAACCAAATACAAATAATTTTACACTAGAGTTGAACTAGCTCTATGACCTAGTACAAATAATTTTACACTAGAGTTGAACTAGCTCTATAACCTAGTAAAAATAATTTTACACTAGAGTTGAACTAGCTCTATGACCTAGTACACATAATTTTATAATTGAGTTGTACTAGCTCTATAACCTAGTACAAATAATTTTACACTAGAGTTGAACTAGCTCTATGACCTAGTACAAATAATTTTACACTAGAGTTAAACTAGCTCTATAGGCTAGTTCAAATAATTTTACACTAGAGTTTAACTAGCTCTATAGGCTGGTTCAAATAATTTTACACTACAGTTGAACTAGCTCAACAAGCTAGTTCAAATAATTTTACACTAGAGTTGTACCAGCTCTACAAGCTAGTTTAAATAATTTTACACTAGAGTTGAACTAGCACTTTAGGCTAGTTCAAATAACTTTACACTGGATTTGAACTAGCTCTACAAGCTAGGTCAAATAATTTTACACTAGAGCTGAACTAACTCTATAACCTAGTACAAATTATTTTACACTAGAGTTGAACTAGCTCTATAACCTAGTACAAATAATTTCACACTAGAGTTGAACTAGCTCTATGACCTAGTACAAATAATTTTATACTAGAGTTTAACAAGCTCTATAACCTAGTACAAATAATTTTACACTAGAGTTGAACTAGCTCTATGACCTTGTACAAGTAATTTTACATTAGAGTTGAACTAGCACTACAGTTTAGTTGAAATAGTTTTACACAAGAGTTGAACTAGCTTTATAACCTAGTAAAAATAATTTTACACTAGAGTTGAACTAGCTCTATAACCTAGTACAAATAATTTAACACTAGAGTTGAACTAGCTCTATGACCTAGTACAAATAATTTTACACTAGAGTTAAACTAGCTCTATAAGCTAGTTCAAATAATTTTACACTAGAGTTTAACTAGCTCTATAGGCTAGTTCAAATAATTATACACCACAGTTGAACTAGCTCTACAAGCTAGTTCAAATAATTTTACACTAGAGTTGTACCAGCTCTACAATTGAATAATTTTACACTAGAGTTGAACTAGCTCTATAGGCTAGTTCAAATAACTTTACACTGGATTTGAACTAGCTCTACAAGCTAGGTCAAATAATTTCACACTAGAGTTGAACTAACTCTATAACCTAGTACATATAATTTTACACTAGAGTTGAGCTAGCTCTATAACCTAGTACAAATAATTTTACACTAGAGTTGAACTAGCTCTATGACCTAGTACAAATAATTTTACACTAGAGTTGAACTAGCTCTATAACCAAATACAAATAATTTTACACTAGATTTGAACTAGCTCTATGACCTAGTACAAATAATTTTACACTAGAGTTGAACTAGCTCTATAACCTAGTAAAAATAATTTTACACTAGAGTTGAACTAGCTCTATGACCTAGTACACATAATTTTATACTTGAGTTGTACTAGCTCTATAACCTAGTACAAATAATTTTACACTAGAGTTGAACTAGCTCTATGACCTAGTACAAATAATTTTACACTAGAGTTAAACTAGCTCTATAGGCTAGTTCAAATAATTTTACACTAGAGTTTAACTAGCTCTATAGGCTGGTTCAAATAATTTTACACTACAGTTGAACTAGCTCAACAAGCTAGTTCAAATAATTTTACACTAGAGTTGTACCAGCTCTACAAGCTAGTTTAAATAATTTTACACTAGAGTTGAACTAGCACTTTAGGCTAGTTCAAATAACTTTACACTGGATTTCAACTAGCTCTACAAGCTAGGTCAAATAATTTTACACTAGAGCTGAACTAACTCTATAACCTAGTACAAATAATTTTACACTAGAGTTGAACTAGCTCTATAACGTAGTACAAATAATTTCACACTAGAGTTGAACTAGCTCTACGACCTAGTACAAATAATTTTATACTGGAGTTTAACAAGCTCTATAACCTAGTACAAATAATTTTACACTAGAGTTGAACTAGCTCTATGACCTAGTACAAATAATTTTACATTAGAGTTGAACTAGCACTACAGTTTAGTTGAAATAGTTTTACACTAGAGTTGAACTAGCTTAATAACCTAGTAAAAATAATTTTACACTAGAGTTGAACTAGCTCTATAACCTAGTACAAATAATTTAACACTAGAGTTGAACTAGCTCTATGACCTAGTACAAATAATTTTACACAAGAGTTGAACTACCTGTATAGGCTAGTTCAAATAATTTTACACTAGAGTTGAACTAGCTCTATAGGCTAGTTCAAATAATTTTACACTAGAGGTGAACTAGCTCTAGAAGCTAGTTCAAGTAATTTTACACTAGAGTTGAACTAGCTCTACAAGCTCGTACAAATAATTTTACACTAGAGTTGTACCAGCTCTACAAGCTAGTTTCAATAATTTTACACTAGAGTTGAACTAGCTCTATATGCTAGTTCAAATAACTTTACGCTAGATTTGAAATAGCTCTACAAGCTAGGTCAAATAATTTTACACTACAGTTGAACTAGCTCTATAACCTAGCAGAAATATTATTAAACTAGAGTTGAACTAGCTCGATGACCTAGTACAAATAATTTTATACTAGAGTTGAACTAGCTCTATAACCTAGTACAAATAATTTTACACTAGAGTTGAACTAGCTCTATGACCTAGTACAAATAATTTTACACTAGAGTTGAACTAGCTTTATAGGCTAGTTAAAATAATTGTACACTAGAGTTGAACTAGCTCTATAGGCTAGTTCAAATAATTCTACACTAGAGTTGATCTAGCTCTATAACCTAGTACAAATAATTTTATACTAGAGTTGAACTAGCTCTATAACCTAGTACAAATAATTTTACACTGGAGTTGAACTAGCTCTATGACCTAGTACGAATAATTTTACACTAGTGTTGAAGTAGCTCTATAGGCTAGTTCAAATAATTGTACACTAGAGTTGAACTAGCTCTATAGGCTAGTTCAAATAATTTTACACTAGAGTTGAACTAGCTCTATAACCTAGTACAAATAATTTTACACTAGAGTTGAACTAGCTCTATAGGCTTGTTCAAATAGTTTTACTCTAATCTTGAACTACCTCTACAAGGTAGTTTAAATAATTTTACACTAGATTTGAACTAGCTCTATAACTTAGTACAAATAATTTTACACTAGAGTTGAACTAGCTCTATAACCTAGTAAAAATAATTTTACACTAGAGTTGAACTAGCTTTATGACCTAGTACACATAATTTTATACTTGAGTTGTACTAGTTCTATAACCTAGTACAAATAATTTTACACTTGAGTTGAACTAGCTCTATGACCTAGTACAAATAATTTTACACTAGAGTTAAACTAGATCTATAGGCTAGTTCAAATAATTTTACACTAGAGTTTAACTAGCTCTATAGGCTGGTTCAAATAATTTTACACTACAGTTGAACTAGCTCTACAAGCTAGTTCAAATAATTTTACACTAGAGTTGTACCAGCTCTACAAGCTAGTTTAAATAATTTTACACTAGAGTTGAACTAGCACTTTAGGCTAGTTGAAATAACTTTACACTGGATTTGAACTAGCTCTACAAGCTAGGTCAAATAATTTTACACTAGAGCTAAACTAACTCTATAACCTAGTTCAAATAATTTTACACTAGAGTTGAACTAGCTCTATAACCTAGTACAAATAATTTCACACTAGAGTTGAACTAGCTCTATGACCTAGTACAAATAATTTTGTACTAGAGTTTAACAAGCTCTTTAACCTAGTACAAATAATTTTACACTAGAGTTGAACTAGCTCTATGACCTAGTACAAATAATTTTACATTAGAGTTGAACTAGCACTACAGTTTAGTTGAAATAGTTTTACACTAGAGTTGAACTAGCTTTATAACCTAGTAAAAATAATTTTACACTAGAGTTGAACTAGCTCTATAACCTAGTACAAATAATTTAACACTAGAGTTGAACTAGCTCTATGACCTAGTACAAATAATTTTACACTAGAGTTGAACTACCTGTATAGGCTAGTTCAAATAATTTTACACTAGAGTTGAACTAGCTTTATAGGCTAGTTCAAATAATTTTACACTAGAGGTGAACTAGCTCTACAAGCTAGTTCAAATAATTTTACACTAGAGTTGAACTAGCTCTACAAGCTCGTACAAATATTTTTACACTAGAGTTGTACCAGCTCTACAAGCTAGTTTCAACAATTTTACACTAGAGTTGAACTAGCTCTATATGCTAGTTCAAATAACTTTACACTAGATTTGAAATAGCTCTACAAGCTAGGTCAAATTATTTTACACTACAGTTGAACTAGCTCTATAACCTAGTAGAAATAATATTAAACTAGAGTTGAACTAGCTCGATGACCTAGTACAAATACTTTTATACTAGAATTGAACTAGCTCTATAACCTAGTACAAATAATTTTACACTAGAGTTGAACTAGCTCTATGACCTAGTACAAATAATTTTACACTAGAGTTGAACTAGCTTTATAGGCTAGTTAAAATAATTGTACACTAGAGTTGAACAAGCTCTATAGGCTAGTTCAAATAATTCTACACTAGAGTTGATCTAGCTCTCTAACCTAGTACAAATAATTTTATACTAGAGTTGAACTAGCTCTATAACCTAGTACAAATAATTTTACACTAGAGTTGAACTAGCTCTATAACCAAATACAAATAATTTTACACTAGAGTTGAACTAGCTCTATGACCTAGTACAAATAATTTTACACTAGAGTTGAACTAGCTCTATAACCAAATACAAATAATTTTACACTAGAGTTGAACTAGCTCTATGACCTAGTACCAATAATTTTACACTAGAGTTGAACTAGCTCTATAACCAAATACAAATAATTTTACACTAGAGTTGAACTAGCTCTATGACCTAGTACAAATAATTTTACACTAGAGTTGAACTAGCTCTATAACCTAGTAAAAATAATTTTACACTAGAGTTGAACTAGCTCTATGACCTAGTACACATAATTTTATACTTGAGTTGTACTAGCTCTATAACCTAGTACAAATAATTTTACACTAGAGTTGAACTAGCTCTATGACCTAGTACAAATAATTTTACACTAGAGTTAAACTAGCTCTATAGGCTAGTTCAAATAATTTTACACTAGAGTTTAACTAGCTCTATAGGCTGGTTCAAATAATTTTACACTACAGTTGAACTAGCTCAACAAGCTAGTTCAAATAATTTTACACTAGAGTTGTACCAGCTCTACAAGCTAGTTTAAATAATTTTACACTAGAGTTGAACTAGCACTTTAGGCTAGTTCAAATAACTTTACACTGGATTTCAACTAGCTCTACAAGCTAGGTCAAATAATTTTACACTAGAGCTGAACTAACTCTATAACCTAGTACAAATAATTTTACACTAGAGTTGAACTAGCTCTATAACGTAGTACAAATAATTTCACACTAGAGTTGAACTAGCTCTACGACCTAGTACAAATAATTTTATACTGGAGTTTAACAAGCTCTATAACCTAGTACAAATAATTTTACACTAGAGTTGAACTAGCTCTATGACCTAGTACAAATAATTTTACATTAGAGTTGAACTAGCACTACAGTTTAGTTGAAATAGTTTTACACTAGAGTTGAACTAGCTTAATAACCTAGTAAAAATAATTTTACACTAGAGTTGAACTAGCTCTATAACCTAGTACAAATAATTTAACACTAGAGTTGAACTAGCTCTATGACCTAGTACAAATAATTTTACACAAGAGTTGAACTACCTGTATAGGCTAGTTCAAATAATTTTACACTAGAGTTGAACTAGCTCTATAGGCTAGTTCAAATAATTTTACACTAGAGGTGAACTAGCTCTAGAAGCTAGTTCAAGTAATTTTACACTAGAGTTGAACTAGCTCTACAAGCTCGTACAAATAATTTTACACTAGAGTTGTACCAGCTCTACAAGCTAGTTTCAATAATTTTACACTAGAGTTGAACTAGCTCTATATGCTAGTTCAAATAACTTTACGCTAGATTTGAAATAGCTCTACAAGCTAGGTCAAATAATTTTACAGTACAGTTGAATTAGCTCTATAACCTAGCAGAAATATTATTAAACTAGAGTTGAACTAGCTCGATGACCTAGTACAAATAATTTTATACTAGAGTTGAACTAGCTCTATAACCTAGTACATATAATTTTACACTAGAGTTGAACTAGCTCTATGACCTAGTACAAATAATTTTACACTAGAGTTGAACTAGCTTTAGAGGCTAGTTAAAATAATTGTACACTAGAGTTGAACTAGCTCTATAGGCTAGTTCAAATAATTCTACACTAGAGTTGATCTAGCTCTCTAACCTAGTACAAATAATTTTATACTAGAGTTGAACTAGCTCTATAACCTAGTACAAATAATTTTACACTAGAGTTGAACTAGCTCTATAAGCAAATACAAATAATTTTACACTAGAGTTGAACTAGCTCTATGACCTAGTACAAATAATTTTATACTAGAGTTGAACTAGCTCTGTAACCTAGTACAAATAATTTTACACTGGAGTTGAACTAGCTCTATGACCTAGTACGAATAATTTTACACTAGAGTTGAAGTAGCTCTATAGGCTAGTTCAAATAATTGTACACTAGAGTTGAACTAGCTCTATAGGCTAGTTCAAATAATTTTACACTAGAGTTGAACTAGCTCTATAACCTAGTACAAATAATTTTGCACTAGAGTTGAACTAGCTCTATAGGCTTGTTCAAATAGTTTTACTCTAATCTTGAACTACCTCTACAAGGTAGTTTAAATAATTTTACACTAGATTTGAACTAGCTCTATAACTTAGTACAAATAATTTTACACTAGAGTTGAACTAGCTCTATAACCTAGTAAAAATAATTTTACACTAGAGTTGAACTAGCTTTATGACCTAGTACACATAATTTTATACTTGAGTTGTACTAGTTCTATAACCTAGTACAAATAATTTTACACTTGAGTTAAACTAGCTCTATGACCTAGTACAAATAATTTTACACTAGAGTTAAACTAGATCTATAGGCTAGTTCAAATAATTTTACACTAGAGTTTAACTAGCTCTATAGGCTGGTTCAAATAATTTTACACTACAGTTGAACTAGCTCTACAAGCTAGTTCAAATAATTTTACACTAGAGTTGTACCAGCTCTACAAGCTAGTTTAAATAATTTTACACTAGAGTTGAACTAGCACTTTAGGCTAGTTGAAATAACTTTACACTGGATTTGAACTAGCTCTACAAGCTAGGTCAAATAATTTTACACTAGAGCTAAACTAACTCTATAACCTAGTTCAAATAATTTTACACTAGAGTTGAACTAGCTCTATAACCTAGTACAAATAATTTCACACTAGAGTTGAACTAGCTCTATGACCTAGTACAAATAATTTTGTACTAGAGTTTAACAAGCTCTTTAACCTAGTACAAATAATTTTACACTAGAGTTGAACTAGCTCTATGACCTAGTACAAATAATTTTACATTAGAGTTGAACTAGCACTACAGTTTAGTTCAAATAGTTTTACACTAGAGTTGAACTAGCTTTATAACCTAGTAAAAATAATTTTACACTAGAGTTGAACTAGCTCTATAACCTAGTACAAATAATTTAACACTAGAGTTGAACTAGCTCTATGACCTAGTACAAATAATTTTACACTAGAGTTGAACTACCTGTATAGGCTAGTTCAAATAATTTTACCCTAGAGTTGAACTAGCTTTATAGGCTAGTTCAAATAATTTTACACTAGAGGTGAACTAGCTCTACAAGCTAGTTCAAATAATTTTACACTAGAGTTGAACTAGCTCTACAAGCTCGTACAAATATTTTTACACTAGAGTTGTACCAGCTCTACAAGCTAGTTTCAATAATTTTACACTAGAGTTGAACTAGCTCTATATGCTAGTTCAAATAACTTTACACTAGATTTGAAATAGCTCTACAAGCTAGGTCAAATTATTTTACACTACAGTTGAACTAGCTCTATAACCTAGTAGAAATAATATTAAACTAGAGTTGAACTAGCTCGATGACCTAGTACAAATACTTTTATACTAGAGTTGAACTAGCTCTATAACCTAGTACAAATAATTTTACACTAGAGTTGAACTAGCTCTATGACCTAGTACAAATAATTTTACACTAGAGTTGAACTAGCTTTATAGGCTAGTTAAAATAATTGTACACTAGAGTTGAACAAGCTCTATAGGCTAGTTCAAATAATTCTACACTAGAGTTGATCTAGCTCTATAACCTAGTACAAATAATTTTATACTAGAGTTGAACTAGCTCTATAACCTAGTACAAATAATTTTACACTAGAGTTGAACTAGCTCTATGACCTAGTACAAATAATTTTACACTAGAGTTGAACTAGCTCTATAGGCTAGTTCAAATAATTGTACACTAGAGTTGAACTAGCTCTATAGGCTAGTTAAAATAATTTTACACTAGAGTTGAACTAGCTCTATAACCTAGTACAAATAATTTTACACTAGAGTTGAGCTAGCTCTACAAGCTAGTTCAAATAATTTTACACTAAAGTTGAACTAGCTCTATAGGCTTGTTTAAATAGTTTTACTCTAATCTTGAACTACCTCTACAAGGTAGTTTAAATAATTTTACACTAGATTTGAACTAGCTCTATAACTTAGTACAAATAATTTTACACTAGAGTTGAACTAGCTCTATAACCTAGTAAAAATAATTTTACACTAGAGTTGAACTAGCTCTATGACCTAGTACACATAATTTTATACTTGAGTTGTACTAGCTCTATAACCTAGTACAAATAATTTTACACTAGAGTTGAACTAGCTCTATGACCCAGTACAAATAATTTTACACTAGAGTTAAACTAGCTCTATAGGCTAGTTCAAATAATTTTACACTAGAGTTTAACTAGCTCTATAGGCTGGTTCAAATAATTTTACACTACAGTTGAACTAGCTCTAAAAGCTAGTTCAAATAATTTTACACTAGAGTTGTACCAGCTCTACAAGCTAGTTTAAATAATTTTACACTAGAGTTGAACTAGCACTTTAGGCTAGTTCAAATAACTTTACACTGGATTTGAACTAGCTCTACAAGCTAGGTCAAATAATTTTACACTAGGGCTGAACTAACTCTATAACCTAGTACAAATAATTTTACACTAGAGTTGAACTAGCTCTATAACCTAGTACAAATAATTTCACACGAGAGTTGAACTAGCTCTACGACCTAGTACAAATAATTTTATACTAGAGTTTAACAAGCTCTATAACCTAGTACAAATAATTTTACACTAGAGTTGAACTAGCTCTATGACCTATTACAAATAATTTTACATTGGAGTTGAACTAGCACTACAGTTTAGTTGAAATAGTTTTACACTAGAGTTGAACTAGCTTTATAACCTAGTAAAAATAATTTTACACTAGAGTTGAACTAGCTCTATAACCTAGTACAAATAATTTAACAATAGAGTTGAACTAGCTCTATGACCTAGTACAAATAATTTTACACTAGAGTTGAACTACCTGTATTGGCTAGTTCAAATAATTTTACACGAGAGTTGAACTAGCTCTATAGGCTAGTTCAAATAATTTTACACTAGAGGTGAACTAGCTCTACAAGCTAGGTCAAATAATTTTACACTAAAGTTGAACTAACTCTATAGGCTTGTTCAAATAGTTTTACTCTAATCTTGAACTACCTCTACAAGGTAGTTTAAATAATTTTACACTAGATTTGAACTAGCTCTATAACTTAGTACAAATAATTTTACACTAGAGTTGAACTAGCTCGTACAAATATTTTTACACTAGAGTTGTACCAGCTCTACAAGCTAGTTTCAATAATTTTACACTAGAGTTGAACTAGCTCTATATGCTAGTTCAAATAACTTTACACTAGATTTGAAATAGCTCTACAAGCTAGGTCAAATTATTTTACACTACAGTTGAACTAGCTCTATAACCTAGTAGAAATAATATTAAACTAGAGTTGAACTAGCTCGATGACCTAGTACAAATACTTTTATACTAGAGTTGAACTAGCTCTATAACCTAGAGTTGAACCCCATAGGCGTGTGAGGGACCAGCAACCATCGACACTCTACAAGGTAGTTTAAATAATTTTACACTAGATTTGAACTAGCTCTATAACCTAGCCAAATAATTTTACAGTAGAGTTATACTAGCTCTACAAGCTAGTTCAATTAATTTTACACTAGAGTTGAACTAGCTCTATATTCTAGTTGAAATAGTTTTACACTAGAGTTGAACTAGCTCTATAACCTAGTAAAAATAATTTTACACTAGAGTTGAACTAGCTCTATAAGCTAGTACAAATAATTTTACACTAGAGTTGAACTAGCTCTATGACCTAGTACAAATAATTTTACACTAGAGTTGAACTACCTGTATAGGCTAGTTCAAATAATTTTACACTAGAGTTGAACTAGCTTTATAGGCTAGTTCAAATAATTTTATACTAGAGTTTAACTAGCTCTATAGGCTAGTTCAAATAATTATACACTACAGTTGAACAAGCTCTACAAGCTAGTTCAAATAATTTCAGACTAGAGTTGTACCAGCTCTACAAGCTAGTTTAAATAATTTTACACTAGAGTTGAACTAGCTCTATAGGCTAGTTCAAATAACTTGACACTGGATTTGAACTAGCTCTACAAGCTAGGGCAAATGATTTTACACTAGAGTTGAACTAACTCTATAACCTAGTACAAATAATTTTACACTACAGTTGAGCTAGCTCTATAACCTAGTACAAATAATTTTACACTAGAGTTGAACTAGCTCTATTACCTAGTACAAATAATTTTATACTAGAGTTTAACAAGCTCTATAACCTAGTACAAATAATTTTACACTAGAGTTGAACTAGCTCTATGAACTAGTACAAATAATTTTACACTAGAGTTGAACTAGCTCTACAGTCTAGTTGAAATAGTTTTACACTAGAGTTGAACTAGCTTTATAACCTAGTAAAAATAATTTTACACTAGAGTTGAACTAGATATATAACCTAGTACAAATAATTTTACACTAGAGTTGAACTAGCTCTATAACCTAGTACAAATAATTTTACACTAGAGTTGAACTAGCTCTATGACCAAGTACATATAATTTTACACTAGAGTTGAACTAGCTATATAGGCTAGTTCAAATAATTTTACACTAGAGTTGAACTAGCTCTATAGGCTAGTTCAAATAATTTTACATTAGAGTTGAACTAGCTCTACAAGCTAGTTCAAATAATTTTACACTAGAGTTGAACTAGCTCTACAAGCTAGTTCAAATAATTTTACACTAGAGTTGTACCAGCTCTACAAGCTAGTTTAAATAATTTTACACTAGAGTTGAACTAGCTCTATATGCTAGTTCAAATAACTATACACTAGAGTTGAACTAGCTCTATAACCTAGTACAAATAATTTTACACTAGAGTTAAACTAGCTCTATAACCTAGTACAAATAATTTTACACTAGAGTTGAACTAGCTCTATGACCTAGTACAAATAATTTTACACTAGAGTTGAACTAGCTCTATAGGCTAGTTCAAATAATTGTACACGAGAGTTGAAGTAGCTCTATAGGCTAGTTCAAATAATTTTACACTAGAGTTGAACTAGCTATATAACCTAGTACAAATAATTTTACACTACAGTTGAACTAGCTCTAGAAGCTAGTTCACGTAATTTTACACTAGAGTTGAACTAGCTCTATAGTCTAGTTGAAATAGTTTTACAGTAGAGTTGAACTAGCTCTATAGGCTAGTTCCAATAAGTTGACACTGGATTTGAACTAGCTCTACAAGCTAGGTCAAATGATTTTACACTAGAGTTGAACTAACTCTATAACCTAGTACAAATAATTTTACACTACAGTTGAGCTAGCTCTATAACCTAGTACAAATAATTTTACACTAGAGTTGAACTAGCTCTATTACCTAGTACAAATAATTTTATACTAGAGTTTAACAAGCTCTATAACCTAGTACAAATAATTTTACACTAGAGTTGAACTAGCTCTATGAACTAGTACAAATAATTTTACACTAGAGTTGAACTAGCTCTCCAGTCTAGTTGAAATAGTTTTACACTAGAGTTGAACTAGCTTTATAACCTAGTAAAAATAATTTTACACTAGAGTTGAACTAGGTATATAACCTAGTACAAATAATTTTACACTAGAGTTGAACTAGCTCTATAACCTAGTACAAATAATTTTACACTAGAGTTGAACTAGCTCTATGACCTAGTACATATAATTTTACACTAGAGTTGAACTAGCTATATAGGCTAGTTCAAATAATTTTACACTAGAGTTGAACTAGCTCTATAGGCTAGTTCAAATAATTTTACATTAGAGTTGAACTAGCTCTACAAGCTAGTTCAAATAATTTTGCACTAGAGTTGAACTAGCTCTACAAGCTAGTTCAAATAATTTTGCACTAGAGTTGTAACAGCTCTACAAGCTAGTTTCAATAATTTTACACTAGAGTTGAACTAGCTCTATATGCTAGTTCAAATAACTATACACTAGAGTTGAACTAGCTCTATAACCTAGTACAAATAATTTTACACTAGAGTTAAACTAGCTCTATAACCTAGTACAAATAATTTTAGACTAGATTTGAACTAGCTCTATGACCTAGTACAAATAATTTTACACTAGAGTTGAACTAGCTCTATAGGCTAGTTCAAATAATTGTACACTAGAGTTGAAGTAGCTCTATAGGCTAGTTCAAATAATTTTACACTAGAGTTGAACTAGCTATATAACCTAATACAAATAATTTTACACTACAGTTGAACTAGCTCTACAATCTAGTTCACGTAATTTTACACTAGAGTTGAACTAGCTCTATAGTCTAGTTGAAATAGTTTTACAGTAGAGTTGAACTAGCTCTATAACCTAGCCAAATAATTTTACAGTAGAGTTATACTAGCTCTACAAGCTAGTTCAATTAATTTTACACTAGAGTTGAACTAGCTCTATATTCTAGTTGAAATAGTTTTACACTAGAGTTGAACTAGCTCTATAACCTAGTTAAAATATTTTACACTAGAGTTGAACTAGCTCTATAACCTAGTACAAATAATTTTACACTAGAGTTGAACTAGCTCTATGACCTAGTACAAATAATTTTACACAAGAGTTAAACTAGCTCTATAGGCTAGTTCAAATAATTCTACACTAGAGTTTAACTAGCTCTATAGGCTAGTTCAAATAATTATACACTACAGTTGAACAAGCTCTACAAGCTAGTTCAAATAATTTTAGACTAGAGTTGTACCAGCTCTACAAGCTAGTTTAAATAATTTTACACTAGAGTTGAACTAGCTCTATAGGCTAGTTCAAATAACTTGACACTGGATTTGAACTAGCTCTACAAGCTAGGTCAAATGATTTTACACTAGAGTTGAACTAACTCTATAACCTAGTACAAATAATTTTACAGTAGAGTTGAGCTTGCTCTATAACCTAGTACAAATAATTTTACACTAGAGTTGAACTAGCTCTATTACCTAGTACAAATAATTTTATACTAGAGTTTAACAAGCTCTATAACCTAGTATAAATAATTTTACACTAGAGTTGAACTAGCTCTATAGGCTAGTTCAAATAACTTGACACTGGATTTGAACTAGCTCTACAAGCTAGGTCAAATGATTTTACACTAGAGTTGAACTAACTCTATAACCTAGTACAAATAATTTTACACTAGAGTTGAGCTTGCTCTATAACCTAGTACAAATAATTTTACACTAGAGTTGAACTAGCTCTATTACCTAGTACAAATAATTTTATACTAGAGTTTAACAAGCTCTATAACCTAGTACAAATAATTTTACACTAGAGTTGAACTAGCTCTATGAAGTAGTACAAATAATTTTACACTAGAGTTGAACTAGCTCTCCAGTCTAGTTGAAATAGTTTTACACTAGAGTTGAACTAGCTTTATAACCTAGTAAAAATAATTTTACACTAGAGTTGAACTAGGTATATAACCTAGTACAAATAATTTTACACTAGAGTTGAACTAGCTCTATAACCTAGTACAAATAATTTTACACTAGAGTTGAACTAGCTCTATGACCTAGTACATATAATTTTACACTAGAGTTGAACTAGCTATATAGGCTAGTTCAAATAATTTTACACTAGAGTTGAACTAGCTCTATAGGCTAGTTCAAATAATTTTACATTAGAGTTGAACTAGCTCTACAAGCTAGTTCAAATAATTTTGCACTAGAGTTGAACTAGCTCTACAAGCTAGTTCAAATAATTTTGCACTAGAGTTGTAACAGCTCTACAAGCTAGTTTAAATAATTTTACACTAGAGTTGAACTAGCTCTATATGCTAGTTCAAATAACTATACACTAGAGTTGAACTAGCTCTATAACCTAGTACAAATAATTTTACACTAGAGTTAAACTAGCTCTATAACCTAGTACAAATAATTTTAGACTAGATTTGAACTAGCTCTATGACCTAGTACAAATAATTTTACACTAGAGTTGAACTAGCTCTATAGGCTAGTTCAAATAATTTTACACTAGAGTTGAACTAGCTATATAACCTAATACAAATAATTTTACACTACAGTTGAACTAGCTCTACAAGCTAGTTCACGTAATTTTACACTAGAGTTGAACTAGCTCTATAGTCTAGTTGAAATAGTTTTACAGTAGAGTTGAACTAGCTCTATAACCTAGCCAAATAATTTTACAGTAGAGTTATACTAGCTCTACAAGCTAGTTCAATTAATTTTACACTAGAGTTGAACTAGCTCTATATTCTAGTTGAAATAGTTTTACACTAGAGTTGAACTAGCTCTATAACCTAGTTAAAATATTTTACACTAGAGTTGAACTAGCTCTATAACCTAGTACAAATAATTTTACACTAGAGTTGAACTAGCTCTATGACCTAGTACAAATAATTTTACACAAGAGTTAAACTAGCTCTATAGGCTAGTTCAAATAATTCTACACTAGAGTTTAACTAGCTCTATAGGCTAGTTCAAATAATTATACACTACAGTTGAACAAGCTCTACAAGCTAGTTCAAATAATTTTAGACTAGAGTTGTACCAGCTCTACAAGCTAGTTTAAATAATTTTACACTAGAGTTGAACTAGCTCTATAGGCTAGTTCAAATAACTTGACACTGGATTTGAACTAGCTCTACAAGCTAGGTCAAATGATTTTACACTAGAGTTGAACTAACTCTATAACCTAGTACAAATAATTTTACACTAGAGTTGAGCTTGCTCTATAACCTAGTACAAATAATTTTACACTAGAGTTGAACTAGCTCTATTACCTAGTACAAATAATTTTATACTAGAGTTTAACAAGCTCTATAACCTAGTATAAATAATTTTACACTAGAGTTGAACTCGCTCTATGAACTAGTACAAATAATTTTACACTAGAGTTGAACTAGCTCTACAGTCTAGTTGAAATAGTTTTACAATAGAGTTGAACTAGCTTTATAACCTAGTAAAAATAATTTTACCCTAGAGTTGAACTAGGTATATAACCTAGTATAAATAATTTTACACTAGCGTTGAACTAGCTCTATGACCTAGTACACATAATTTTATACTTGAGTTGTTCTAGCTCTATAACCTAGTACAAATAATTTTACACTAGAGTTGAACTAGCTCTATGACCTAGTACATATATTTTTACACTAGAGTTGAACTAGCTGTATAGGCTAGTTCAAATAATTTTACACTAGAGTTGAACTAGCTCTATAGGCTAGTTCAAATAATTTTACATTAGAGTTGAACTAGCTCTACAAGCTAGTTCAAATAATTTTACACTAGAGTTGAACTAGCTCTACAAGCTAGTTCAAATAATTTTACACTAGAGTTGTACCAGCTCTACAAGCTAGTTTAAATAATTTTACACTAGAGTTGAACTAGCTCTATATGCTAGTTCAAATAACTATACACTAGAGTTGAACTAGCTCTATAACCTAGTACAAATAATTTTACACTAGAGTTAAACTAGCTCTATAACCTAGTACAAATAATTTTACACTAGAGTTGAACTAGCTCTATGACCTAGTACAAATAATTTTACACTAGAGTTGAACTAGCTCTATAGGCTAGTTCAAATAATTGTACACTAGAGTTGAAGTAGCTCTATAGGCTAGTTCAAATAATTTTACACTAGAGTTGAACTAGCTATATAACCTAGTACAAATAATTTTACACTACAGTTGAAGTAGCTCTACAAGCTAGTTCACGTATTTTTACACTAGAGTTGAACTAGCTCTATAGTCTAGTTGAAATAGTTTTATAGCAGAGTTGAACTTGCTCTATAACCTAGTACAAATAATTTTATACTAGAGTTGAACTAGCTCTATAACCTAGTAAAAATAATTTTACACTAGAGTTGAACTAGCTCTATGACCTAGTACAAATAAGTTTATACTAGAGTTGAACTAGCTCTATGTTGGTGTACTAAAGTAGGGGCACCTTAGTACCCCGAACTTGTGCACGGGCAGTCGCAGCGACCCGCGGCAAGGCTTGCCGGGCGACCGCCAAGACCCTTCATGATTCCTCTGGAGCCATTCAAGAACAAAGTATCCAAGAGCAAAACAAGGCTCCGGCAAGAGGAGCTTGCCGGGAAAGGGAACAAGGCCCCGGCAAGAGGAGCTTGCCGGGAAGGAGACGAGACCCCGGAAAGAGGAGCTTGCCGGGAAGACAACCAAAGCATCTCAACAGACTCGCTGCGGCGCACCACGCGCCCCGACTAGACCCGGTGAGCAACAAGCTCCCAGACGTGACAAGACAACACCCGCGGCAAGGCACTTGCCGCGGCAAGCTATTACCCCGCAGCCCGCGCTCCAGCTCTCCCACCAATGTGTCGCCCTGGGACCATTCCTGGCGTACGTGGCGGGAGGCTGGGCAGCCGGGGGCATGCAGTGGCAAGCAAACGTTGACAAGGAACCATCGTGGCAAACGGAGGCGTTCCTAGCGGTCCCTCTTTGGGTCGTCAAAGTGACACAGACGGGCATTTAATGCCCTTGTCCCCTGCCGTCAGAGTTAGGTAGGATGCGACATGTAGGCGGTGGAGCCAACTACCACCCCTTTTACATTTTACCCTCACCTCCGTTGCCACGTGTCGGTGACCCCTTAGACATATAAAAGGAGGCCCATGCGCAACAGGGGGGAGGATAGCCATTCTCACGCTCGGTTTTGCCAGCTGCTTGAGTGTACTATAGCACTCGCCGCTGCTGAGCAAAAACTCAATACAACCACCAAAGCAGGAGTAGGGTTTTACGCATCCGTGCGGCCCGAACCTGGGTAATTCGATCGTCTCACTCGTGTGTATCGCCTCGATCTGCTCTTTGTGCATCCGCCGCCCCCTGCCGCACCAAAAAGGGGCTCGGTCCGCCAGTCCCCATAGGTGTGCGAGGGATCAGACACCCCCGACATCGTTGGCGCGCCAGGTAGGGGGTGCGTCGAGGTTGTGCGAACCTGATCCGGCGTTCGCACGAGCCGCATCTTCATCATCTTCATCAACATGACACCAAAGAAGAAGATCTCGGAGGCAGCTGCTCCGTCTGAGCCGAGCCCGCCGTCGCCAGAGCGGACGGCTGGTGGAGCAGACGTCGGCGGAAGGGTGGGCGCCGACGGGGAGACTCG
Source organism: Triticum monococcum (assembly GCA_034509565.1). Lineage (NCBI taxonomy): Eukaryota > Viridiplantae > Streptophyta > Magnoliopsida > Poales > Poaceae > Triticum > Triticum monococcum. Next base: position 632,604,330 of record CM067843.1, read on the forward strand.
TGGCGCTGCCAGGTCCAAGGACCAGGCTGCGCCGCGCGTCGGCGGCGCGGTCGCCTCCCACGACAACCGTGCGCACTCCAAGACCTCGGCGTCCGTACACGCACCGCACCCGTCCCAGGAGGCGCGGGACCAGCAGCGTCATGGTACCCACGGTACCATATATCTGCTGGGCCAAGATCAAGCTGGCGGGTCCCGGAGCGCTTAGGACCTGCACGCACGCCAACATGCTGGCGCGAGCGTGGCGTGGTCGCTTGGACGAGATGTTGCTCCTTCTAACATGGTTAGGAGTCCGAGCATATCTCGCTCCTCGCACCGTTCGCTGCTGCCGCCCACCACTCCGGCGGAAGCGTTGGCGCGTGCCCAGCTGCTCCTAAACTACCCTCCAGCACCAGAGAAGATCAATGACTGGAGGGCCACTATTCAGAGCCTCATCGGCTTCGCCAATGGCGACAACCCACGGCAGTCGAGCGCATCGCTGCCGCGGCAAGTCAGCCAGGCGCGAGCCGGTGGCGACAAGACCAACGAGGGTGCAACCACTATGCACTCTCCGCCCCGAAGGCCGAGATCGTCGACTCACCAGATCCACCTCGACGGCTACTCCACCGCGTCGTCAGATCCGCGAGCTCGCCGCGATCAACGCCAAGTTCTTTATGAGAGACAGCAAGAAGACGCGCGAACACGCATCGAGCGCCGAAGGGAAGCGCGGCGTCAATCAGACCTGCGCGCTGGGCCCTCTGTTGACTTGCATGCACCCGGAGAGCCAGGTAATTTGCCGTACGCGGCAGGTTGTCCTGCGTTCACCCGTGAGCTGCGGCAAGTCCAGTGGCCCAACCAGAAGCATTTCAAGCCAGACGTGCCGGAGAAGTATGATGGCAAGTCGCACCCGTCGGAGTTCCTCAGCATCTACACCATTGCGGTGCAAGCTGCCGGGGGGCGAGACGACAAGGTACTTGCCAACTACTTCCCGCTCGTGCTCAAGCCCGAAATCAGATCCTGGCTCATGCACTTGCCAGACAACTCCATATCCTCTTGGGCGGATTTGTGCCATCAGTTTGTCGGTGCCTTTACAGGCGGCCACAAACCACATGGCCAAGAGAGTGACCTCCACCTGCTCACCCAGAAGGAAGGAGAACCCCTGCGCAAGTATATCTAGAGATTCAGCCGCGTGCAGCGCAACATCCCAGACATCCACCCTACCGCGCTTATCAGCGTGTTCCATCAGAACGTGCGTAATCGCAGGATGCGGGAGGAGATGGCGATGAGCAGGATCAGGGACGTCAGCGAGCTGTACGCCCTGGCCGACAAGTGTGCACGCGCTAAAGAAGGGAGGAAACTCCCCGGAGAGGATGCTGGAGCGGGGGGATCGGACAGCGAGGATGCCGCCCCAGCAAGGAAGAACCGGAGGCGCAACAGGAAGAAGAGCGGCAAAGAGGTACTAGTCATTGAGCAGTTCGGCGATGACGGCCCCGCCAAGCAAGCCAAAGTTGGCAGCTCCGGCAAGAAGGTTGCCGCGTGCACCAACTGCCAGGCTGTGGCGGCCGCCGACAAGCAGGGCAGCTCCGACAAGCAGTACTGCAAGATCCACCGCACCAAGGGCCATGATCTCCAGAACTGCAAGAGGGTCGAGCAGCTTGTCCAGCAACAAAGAGCTGAGTACGAGCGGCGCGACAAGGAGAGAGCCCAAGGAGGCGGTGGAGAAGCCGGCAAGAAGCACGCTGGCCCGGGAGGAAGCCGCGGCAAGGCCAAGCAGCGGCAAGAAGACAGGCCTCCCCGCGGCCATGACAAGGACGAAGACGAAGACGACGACGAAGACATGGATGATGTTGAGAACAGCGAGCAGGAGTTTCAGAAGGCTACAGAAGTCTTGTGTGTTGACGGTGGCGCTTCTCTGCACACTTCCCACCGCCAACTCAAACAGTGGCTCCGGGAAGTTAATGCGGCAGAGCCACCGGTCGAATCACGCAAGCTTATGAAGTGGTCCAGCACGCCTATCATCTTTGACATTGAGGACCACCCTGATCGCACAACTGCGGTCGGGTGCTTGCCGTTGTTGGTTTCCCCAACAATCCGCAACCTCAAGGTCACCAAGATGCTAGTTGACGGCGGGCCGGCCTAAATCTGATCTCCTCCGCTGTACTCCAGAAACTCCAGATCCCGGACAGCGAGCTCGAAGAAACCGGTACATTCCAAGGAATTAACCCGGGAAGGAGCAAGGCGAAGGGGAAAGTCACGCTGCCGGTGACATTCGGCAGCGAGATGAACTTCAGGACTGAGAGGGTCACCTTCGACGTTGCCGATTTCCCATTGCCCTACAATGGGATACTTGGCCGTCCCGCACTCGCCAAGTTCATGGCGGCCTCTCACTATGCCTACAACATGCTCAAGATGCCAGGCCCGATAAGCGTCATCTCTGTCCCTGGCGACAAGAAGGACGCCCTTATCTGCGCCGACAAGATCTACCGGGAAGCTGCCGCCGCGACAGACCGCGAGACACTTGCCGCTGAAGCTCCTGGGGGGAAGAAGACCAAGTCCGGCAAGAGCTCTGGTGCCCACTCCGGCAAGCGCGCCTCTTCGAAGTGCTGCGCTGCCGTCGAGGACGCACCATCGAGCTCCGCCGGCAAGAAGAAGACCAAGCCCGACGAGTGCTCAGATGCCTACTCCGGCAAGCGCACCTCTTCGGAGTGCTGCGCTGCCGTCGAGGACGCACCATCGAGCTCCGGCAGCCAGAGCAAGAAGACGATGGCCGCTCCACCACTTACCAAGAAGGTGCCCGCCAAGGAGGACGGCACTGGTGGTACCTTCACCATCAGTGCCATGCTTGATCCTAAATAGGAAAGCGCGCTTGTTACTTTCCTGCGGGCGAATGTCGACGTGTTTGCATGGCAACCGTCTGAGATCCCCGATGTTCCCAGGAAGGTAATTGAGCACCACCTTGCAGTTTGTCCTCATGCGCGGCCCATCAAGCAGAAGGTCAGGAAACAGGCGGTGGAGCGCCAAGAATTCATAGCCGAAGAAATCAAGAAATTGGAAGCAGCAGGCCTCGTCAGAGGGGTGCTCCATCCCACGTGGTTGGCCAATCCAGTTGTAGTGCGCAAGGCGAATGGGAAGTGGAGGCTTTTTATTGACTTTACTAATGTTAATAAAGCTTGTCCAAAAGATCCATTTCCCTTGCCGCGCATTGACTAGATTGTTGACTCCACGGCCAGATGTGAGTTGCTTTCATTTCTTGATGCATACTCAGGATACCATCAGATCTTCATGGCGGAAGAGGATGAGGAGAAAACCGCATTCATTACTCCATGTGGCACGTACTGTTTCGTACGGATGCCTTTCGGATTAAAGAATGCTGGTTCGACATTTGCCAGAGTAGTCCATATTGCTTTGAAGCCACAGATACACAGAAATGTAGAAGCTTACATGGATGATATAGTGGCCAAAAGCAAAGACAGGGCAACTCTGATCCAAGACCTAGAAGAGACTTTTGTGAATCTGCGCAAGATCAACCTCAAGCTCAACCCCGAGAAGTGTGTGTTTGGAGTCCCTTCCGGCAAGCTTCCCGGGTTCTTTGTGTCTCAGCGGGGAATTGAAGCCAACCCCGACAAGATCAGGGCCATTGAGCAGATCGAAGCACCAAAGCGCGTCAAGGATGTACGGAAGCTTGCCGGCTGCGTAGCTGCTCTTAGCAGATTTATCTCTCGGTCTGCTGAGCGCGCCTTGCCCTTTTTCAAAATTTTGAAAAAGGCAGGTCTAATGAGATGGACTCCGGAAGCGGAGCATGCGCTGCAAGACTTGAAGAGATACCTGTCCTCCATCCCAACACTTGTCGCGCCTAAACCACAAGAGAAGTTGCTGCTGTACATAGCGGCAACCAATCAAGTGGTTAGTGTTGCGTTAGTAGCGGAAAGGGAGGCCGACGATGAGCCAGCGACCGCGGCAAGCACATCCGGCGACAAGCAGGGGGCTTCCCCGACAAGCTCTGGTCCCGACAAGCAAGGATCTGCGTAGATACAAGAGGAGATACAGAAGAAAATGGTGCAGTGCCCAGTCTACTTTGTCAGCTCCCTTTTACAGGGGGCTAGGTCAAGGTACTCTGGTGTGCAGAAGCTGCTTTTCGGCCTCCTCATGGCCTCGAGAAAGCTGCGCCATTACTTCCAAGCACACGAGATCACAGTTGTCACTCGCTTTCCGCTGAAGAGGATATTGCAAAATCCAGAAGCAACAGGTAGGATTGTCGAGTGGGCACTGGAACTGTCAAGCTTTGGTCTCAAGTTTGAGAGTACATCAACAATCCAGAGCAGAGCATTGGCAGAGTTCATAGCAGAGTGGACGCCAACTCCAGACGAAGAAATTCCGGAGACGAGCATCCCCGCCAAGGAAGCAAGCAAAGAGTGGCTCATGTACTTTGACGGTACTTTCTCGCTGCAAGGCGCCTGTGCTGGTGTACTGCTTGTCGCACCCACCGGAGAGCACCTCAAGTACATAGTCCAGATGCACTTTCCCAAGGAGCAAGCGACAAACAATACTGCAGAGTATGAAGGCTTGCTTGCCGGTCTCAGGATCGCGACAGAACTTGGGATTAAGAAGCTCATTGTCAGGGGTGACTCACAACTTGTCGTCCGCCAAGTGAACAAAGATTACCAGAGTCCATTGATGGAAGCTTACGTTGATGAAGTGAGGAAGCTGGAAGAGCGCTTTGACGGCCTGCAAATGGAACATGTTCCAAGAGCTGAGAACGACATTGACGATGGCCTGTCAAAGTGCGCAGCACTTAAGTTACCTGTGGAACCAGGGACCTTTGTGCTCAAGCTGACTCAGCCATCCGTGACACCATCAACTGGACAGAGCAAGAAGAGGAGGTTGATCTCTGGTGACTATCTTCCGGCAGAGCTTCCCGAAGCCGCCGCCAAGAAGGTTCCCAAGATCGACGCCAAGAATGCTGAGGAGCAATCTACTCCGGCAAACCCCAAGGTTTGTTCCGTTGAGGCAGATTCTCACGACAAGCTCGGCCCCGGCAAGCTTGTCGGGGAACGTCAAGCTCCGGTAGAGCCACGAGCTCTTGCCATCGGCGCGGACATACACGCAGCAGCAGATGTGCCATTAGTCCTTGTTGTCGAGCCACAGGCTCCAACATGGGTGCAACAGATTGTCCGTTTCCTCTAGACAGGAGAGCTTCCCGAGGAACCAGAAGAAGCGGAAAGAGTAGCCCGGCAGTCTAGTATGTACCAGTTTGTCGACAACACGCTGTGCAGAAGAAGACTCAACTGTGTGAAATTGAAGTGCATTCCTCGGGAAGACGGACATAAGCTGTTGGCAGAGATACACGGAGGCATATGTGGTCACCACATTGGCGCGAGAGCTCTTGTCGGGAAAGCATTCCGGCAAGGCTTCTTCTGGCCGACAGCCCTCCAGGATGCAACTGCACAAGTAACCAAGTGTGAAGCGTGCCAGTTCCATTCCAAGCAGATACACCAGCCAGCTCAAGCTCTCCAGACGATCCCTTTATCCTGGCCATTTTTGGTCCGGGGGCTCGATATCCTCGGCCCCTTCCCCCGAGCTGTCGGGGGCTTTGAGTACTTGTACGTTGCAATCGACAAGTTCACAAAGTGGCCGGAAGTGGAACCAGTGAGGAAGGTGACGGCGCTGTCCGCGATCAAATTCTTCAGGTCGATTGTTTCCATTTCGGGATCCCTAACAGGATAATTACCGACAATGGTACACAATTTACGAGCCGCGCCTTCATGCAGTACGTCCAAGATCTCGGCGCCATGGTCTGCTTTGCTTCTGTCGCTCACCCGAGAAGCAACGGCCAAGCTAAGAGGGAAAATGCTGAAGTGTTGCGCGGGCTGAAGACTAGAACATTTGACAGGCTGCACAAGCGCGGACGCAACTGGATCGAGGAGTTGCTGGTGGTTCTTTGGTCGATCAGGACGACGCCAAATCGAGCCACCGGGCAGACACCCTTCGCTCGCTACGGGTCACCTCGAGTGCTCGCTTATGATGAGCTTGAGCAAGAGCAGCTGCGGCAAGACGACGCGCTGCTCCTTGAGGAAGATCGTCTCCAGGCTGCTGTGCGAGCCGCTCGCTACCAGCAAGCTTTGCGCCGCTATCATAGCCGCAGAGTTAATGCCAGGAGCCTCGAGGAAGGTGACCTTGTTCTTCGGCGCGTTCAGTCTGCCAAGAATTCCAACAAGTTGACGCCAAAGTGGGAAGGCCCTTACCGGGTGAAACGAGTCACCAGGCCTGGCGCTGTCCGCCTGGAGACCGAAGATGGCGTACCAGTGAGCAACTCCTGGAGTATTGAGCTTCTTCGTAAGTTTTACCCGTAAGGCGCGGTTGTCGGACCCGTTCGGCAACCACCCTTTTGTACAAGTCTTGCCGCTGTTGCATGTAATCCTTTGTACAAAGCCAGGCGCAGACCCTGAGCATAAGATAATGAAGCGCTGGCGCCCAGAGTTATAGCATGCATGCTAGGTCGAGTCGAGTCCTCGGTTAGGGTTGATAGTGCCTAACAGCAGCTAACCCCTAACTTAGAGGTCTAGTGTGCGTCCCTTTGTCCTTCCTTCGTTTACTTTGGTTCGCAGGGCTTGCATATCCTTGTCGGACCGCATTAGGACGAAAGGAAGAAGAAGGACGCGCCGGCATCCGAACCCCGGCAAGTCAGAGTTGCCGGGGGCTGCAAGTACCAAGGTTCACCCCACGGCAAGCCAGAGTTGCCGGGGGCTGCAGTCTCAGATAAGTCTTTCATCCCTCTTCATGCATTCTCTTTTGGACTGGGAATACGAAGCCTCGTTTCTTCCCGAAAGCCACCGTGCTCCCTTAGCTCTGGTCCCTGGGGCCCCAGGGCCAAGTTTTGGTCGTAGTCGCGGCAGGAAAGGGATGAAACGAGGGGCCGCACCCGCCTCGTCCCATCCTCCGTCAAGAGCGTGAGAAAGGTCGAGCGACGTGGGTATGCGGCAGGGCCTGTTGCCAAGGAAAGAGTGTCTGTCTGTGAGATACCAAGGATTTGCTCCTTGGTGTGGGTTCTACCCGCGAGACAAGTAACCCGGCAAACATCCCCTTTTCATTAAAACATTCCACGCAGGTACAGTCCATAGAGAATGAGAAACATGAGAAGAGAGGATTACAAGTTTTAAATGCAGCTAAGGCCCGAAGGCTTACAAATTAAAAAGATAAGGTGCCCGTAATCCTTTTCCTGTCCCTCTTTTCAGGAGGTAGGTCAAGGAGGCGAGAAGGGCAAAAGGAGTGCCTAGGCAAACTACGGGTGCCAGAAGACACCAAGAGAACATCCCGGGGGCCGTCAAGGCTGGACGGTGATGGCAGCGCCGGAAGCAGGGCTCGAAGACGAGGCGGCAGAACGTCAGCACGCTGTCGAGGGCACCACGCCATCGTACTCTGACCTGACGGCCTTGCCGCCTGCCCTCTTCCTCTTCCGCAGCCTCCCTACGCCAGCCACCCAAGGAGACGCCCCCGGGGAGTTCAAGGAGCCGGCGACACGGATGATGGGGTCATCGGTGCCGCACAGAGCGGCGCCCGGCACCTAGTCGGACCCGCCATCCTGCCGCCCGTTCCCCTCGTCGTCGCTGTCGCTCCCCTCCTCGTCACTCTCGCTCGAGGAGGAGCCTTCGCTGTCGGAGGAGCTTTCCACGCAGCATCGGGCTCGGACGCCGAAGCACCCGAAGACCTTGACGGAGAGGAGATCGCCCTCCACCAACTTGAAGTGGAGGGTGAGCCCCGGCGTCAAGCTATGGATGCGGGCGAACGTCTTCTGCCCTCGGCCAAGATACATCACGCCGGGGGCTGGGAATTCGGCGCGGACCCGCGTGCCGCTGATCCCACAGCCCCTCATCTGCAGCCTCACCGTCTCGGGCGGGTCCAACTCCACCACTCCCGCGAACAGGTCCGGGAGTCGGAGGCGACGACGGGGCGCCCGACGCAGCCTGATGAAGAACTCGCAAGGGTCATCTCCGGCATGGACCACCGCGGGAGGAAGAGCCGCTGGCGGAGGCGAAGCCGACGCGCCGCCCCGTCCACCTCTTCCCCGAGCGCCGCGGCCTCGTCCTCGACCGCGTCCATGACCTCGCCCCCTCCCTCTTCCCCTTACGGCTGGCTCCGCCACCACGGGCACGGGAGAGGGAGGGATGCGCTGCCTGGCGGCAACCCTTGCCGCCACTGACGAAGGACCAGGGTTCCCTCTCTCCATGGCGAATGGGGGGAGGGGCGCAGAAGCTGAAGGAAGGAGAAGATGGGAGGATGCGGGCTCCCGTCCTCCCCTCCCGCTCCTTATAAAGGAGCGAGGTGGGGGCTCGGCCGGCCCGCTCAGCGAATCAAGACGCGGGGAGCTGGGGCCGACCCGCTCCCCCGACCCACGACAGCCCCGTTTCCCGCCTCCGCCGCCCACGGCCCCAAGTGCATGGGAACCGCATGGCAGGCGTGCAGAACCGAGGCGACGGATGGGGAGGCCTCTCCCCACCCCGTGATCGTGGGGAGTGGGCACCTCGAAAACCGTCGCGAATAAACAAATACCCATGATTCCGCCCACCACGCCCCCATGCCTCCCTCTGTTACGGGGAGGGGTGTGCCAGCCGTCCTCTTTTTACCGCGACGTGACGCATGCGTGTGGAGGCGCAGCCCCGCGCACACCGCCCATGTCACGCACGGCGCCGCGTTCGACGCGTGCCGTTTGGGGAGGGCGCGGTGGGTGCGGAGTGGGTTATGGCGTAACCCAGGCCGCGCGTACCCGTGCACTGTTTTGGGCTTGGCCCAACAGCGCTCGGCACCGTGTATGGCCCAGGCCCGGGGGCTCCTGTCGGTGTACTAAAGTAGGGGTACCTTAGTACCCCGAACTTGTGCAGGGGCAGTCGCAGCGACCCGCGGAAAGGCTTGCCGGGCGACCACCAAGACCCTTCAGGATTCCTCTGGAGCCATTCAAGAACAAATATCCAAGAGCAAAACAAGGCTCCGGCAAGAGGAGCTTGCCGGGAAAGGGAACAAGGTCCTGGCAAGAGGAGCTTTCCGGGAAGGAGACGAGACCCCGGCAAGAGGAGCTTGCCGGGAAGACAACCAAAGCATCTCAAGAGACTCGTTGCGGCGCACCACGCGCCCCGACAAGACCCGGTGAGCAACAAGCTCCCAGACGCGACAAGACAACACCCGCGGCAAGGCACTTGCCACGGCAAGCTATTACCCCGCAGCCCGCGCTCCAGCTCACCCACCAACGTGTCGCCCTGGGACCATTCCTGGCGTACGTGGCGGGAGGCTGGGCAGCCGGGGGCATGCGGTGGCAAGCAGACGCTGATAAGGAACCATCGTGGCAAACAGTGGCGTTCCTAGCGGTCCCTCTCTGGGCCGTCAAAGTGACACAGACGGGCATTTAATGCCCTTGTCCCCTGCCGTCAGAGTTAGGTAGGATGCGACATGTAGGTGGTGGAGCCAACTACCACCCCTTTTACATTTTTACCCTCACCTCCGTTGCCACGTGTCGGTGACCCCTTAGACATATAAAAGGAGGCCCATGCGCAACAGGGGGGAGGACAGCCATTCTCACGCTCGGTCTCGCCAGCTGCTTGAGTGTACTGTAGCACTCGCCGCTCCCGAGCAAAAACTCAATACAACCACCAAAGCAGGAGTAGGGTTTTACGCATCCGTGCGGCCCGAACCTGGGTAAATCGATCGTCTCGCTCGTGTGTATCGCCTCGATCTGCTCTTTGTGCATCCATCGCCCCCTGCCGAACCAAAAAGGGGCTCGGTCCGCCGGTCCGCATAGGTGTGCGAGGGATCAGAGACCCCCGACACTCTATGACCTAGTACAAATAATTTTACACTAGAGTTGAACGAGCTCTATGACCTAGTACAAATAATTTTACACTAGAGTTGAACTAGCTCTATGAACTAGTACATATAATTTTACACGAGAGTTGAACTAGCTCTACAGGCTAGTTCAAATAGTTTTACTCTAATCTTGAACTACCTCTATAAGGTAGTTTAAATAATTATTCACTAGATTTGAACTAGCTCTATAACCTAGTACAAATAATTTTACAGTAGAGTTAAACTAGCTCTACAAGATAGTTCAAATAATTTTACACTAGAGTTGAACTAGCTCTATAGTCTAGTTGAAATAGTTTTACACTAGAGTTGAACTAGCTCTGTAACCTAGTAAAAATAATTTTACACTACAGTTGAACAAGCTCTACAAGCTAGTTCAAATAATTTTACACTAGAGTTGTACCAGCTGTACAAGCTAGTTTAAATAATTTTACACTACAGTTAAACTAGCTCTATAGGCTAGTTCAAATAACTTTACATTGGATTTGAACTAGCTCTACAAGCTAGGTCAAATAATTTTACACTAGAGTTGAACTAACTCTATAACCTAGTACAAATCATTTTACACTAGAGTTGAGCTAGCTCTATAACCTAGTACAAATAATTTTACACTAGAGTTGAACTAGCTCTATTACCTAGTACAAATAATTTTATACTAGAGTTTAACAAGCTCTATAACCTAGTACAAATAATTTTACACTAGAGTTGAACTAGCTCTATGACCTAGTACCAATAATTTTACAATAGAGTTGAACTAGCTCTATAGTCTAGTTGAAATAGTTTTACACTAGAGTTGAACTAGCTTTATAACCTAGTAAAAATAATTTTACACTAGAGTTGAACTAGGTATATAACCTAGTACAAATAATTTTACACTAGAGTTGAACTAGCTCTATGAACTAGTACACATAATTTTATACTTGAGTTGTACTAGCTCTATAACCTAGTACAACTAATTTTACACTAGAGTTGAACTAACTCTATGACCTAGTACAAATAATTTTACACTAGAGTTGAACTAGCTGTATAGGCTAGTTCAAATAATTTTACACTAGAGTTGAACTAGCTCTTTAGGCTAGTTCAAATAATTTTACACTAGAGTTGAACTAGCTCTACAAGCTAGTTCAAATAATTTACACTAGAGTTGAACTAGCTCTACAAGCTAGTTTAAATAATTTTACACTAGATTTGAACTAGCTCTATAACCTAGTACAAATAATTTTACAGTAGAGTTAAACTAGCTCTACAAGCTAGTTCAAATAATTTTACACTAGAGTTGAACTAGCTCTATAGTCTAGTTGAAATAGTTTTACAATAGAGTTGAACTAGCTGTGTAACCTAGTAAAAATAATTTTACACTAGAGTTGAACTAGCTGTATAACCTAGTACAAATAATTTTACACTAGAGTTGAACTAGCTCTATGACCTAGTACAAATAATTTTACACTAGACTTAAACTAGCTCTATAGGCTAGTTCAAATAATTTTACACTAGAGTTTAACTAGCTCTATAGGCTAGTTCAAATAATTATACACTATAGTTGAACAAGCTCTACAAGCTAGTTCAAATAATTTTATACTAGAGTTGTACCAGCTCTACAAGCTAGTTTAAATAATTTTACACTACAGTTGAACTAGCTCTATAGGCTAGTTCAAATAACTTTACATTGGATTTTAACTAGCTCTACAAGCTATGTCAAATAATTTTACACTAGAGTTGAACTAACTCTATAACCTAGTACAAATCATTTTACACTAGAGTTGAGCTAGCTCTATAACCTAGTACAAATAATTTTACACTAGAGTTGAACTAGCTCTATTACCTAGTACAAATAATTTTATACTAGAGTTTAACAAGCTCTATAACCTAGTACAAATAATTTTACACTAGAGTTGAACTAGCTCTATGACCTAGTACCAATAATTTTACAATAGAGTTGAACTAGCTCTACAGTCTAGTTGAAATAGTTTTACACTAGAGTTGAACTAGCTTTATAACCTAGTAAAAATAATTTTACACTAGAGTTGAACTAGGTATATAACCTAGTAGAAATAATTTTACACTAGAGTTGAACTAGCTCTATGACCTAGTACACAAAATTTTATACTTGAGTTGTACTAGCTCTATAACCTAGTACAAATAATTTTACAATAGAGTTGAACTAACTCTATGACCTAGTACAAATAATTTTACACTAGAGTTGAACTAGCTGTATAGGCTAGTTCAAATAATTTTACACTAGAGTTGAACTAGCTCTATAGGCTAGTTCAAATAATTTTACAATAGAGTTGAACTAGCTCTACAAGCTAGTTCAAATAATTTACACTAGAGTTGAACTAGCTCTACAAGCTAGTTTAAATAATTTTACACTAGATTTGAACTAGCTCTATAACCTAGTACAAATAATTTTACAGTAGAGTTAAACTAGCTCTACAAGCTAGTTCAAATAATTTTACACTAGAGTTGAACTTGCTCTATAGTGTAGTTGAAATAGTTTTACAATAGAGTTGAACTAACTCTGTAACCTAGTAAAAATAATTTTACACTAGAGTTGAACTAGCTGTATAACCTAGTAAAAATAATTTTACACTAGAGTTGAACTAGCTCTATGACCTAGTACAAATAATTTTACACTAGACTTAAACTAGCTCTATAGGCTAGTTCAAATAATTTTACACTAGAGTTGAAGTAGCTCGATAGGCTAGTTCAAATAATTATACACTACAGTTGAACAAGCTCTACAAGCTAGTTCAAATAATTTTACACTAGAGTTGTACCAGCTCTACAAGCTAGTTTAAATAATTTTACCCTACAGTTGAACTAGCTCTATAGGCTAGTTCAAATAACTTTACATTGGATTTGAACTAGCTCTACAAGCTAGGTCAAATAATTTTACACTAGAGTTGAACTAACTCTATAACCTAGTACAAATCATTTTACACTAGAGTTGAGCTAGCTCTATAACCTAGTACAAATAATTTTACACTAGAGTTGAACTAGCTCTATTACCTAGTACAAATAATTTTATACTAGAGTTTAACAAGCTCTATAACCCAGTACAAATAATTTTACACTAGAGTTGAACTAGCTCTATGACCTAGTACCAATAATTTTACAATAGAGTTGAACTAGCTCTACAGTCTAGTTGAAATAGTTTTACACTAGAGTTGAACTAGCTTTATAACCTAGTAAAAATAATTTTACACTAGAGTTGAACTAGGTATATAACCTAGTAAAAATAATTTTACACTAGAGTTGAACTAGCTCTATGACCTAGTACACATAATTTTATATTTGAGTTGTACTAGCTCTATAACCTAGTACAAATAATTTTACAATAGAGTTGAACTAACTCTATGACCTAGTACAAATAATTTTACACTAGAGTTGAACTAGCTGTATAGGCTAGTTCAAATAATTTTACACTAGAGTTGAACTAGCTCTATAGGCTAGTTCAAATAATTTTACACTAGAGTTGAACTAGCTCTACAAGCTAGTTCAAATAATTTACACTAGAGTTGAACTAGCTCTACAAGCTAGTTTAAATAATTTTACACTAGAGTTGTACCAGCTCTACAAGCTAGTTTAAATAATTTTACACTAGAGTTGAACTAGCTCTATAACCTAGTATAAATAATTTTACACTAGAGTTAAACTAGCTCTATAACCTAGTACAAATAATTTTACACTAGAGTTGAACTAGCTCTATGACCTAGTTCAAATAGTTTTACACTAGAGTTGAACTAGCTTTATAACCTAGTAAAAATAATTTTACACTAGAGTTGAACTAGGTATATAACCTAGTACAAATAATTTTACACTAGAGTTGAACTAGCTCTATGAACTAGTACATATAATTTTACACGAGAGTTGAACTAGCTCTACAGGCTAGTTCAAATAGTTTTACTCTCATATTGAACTACCTCTATAAGGTAGTTTAAATAATTATTCACTAGATTTGAACTAGCTCTATAACCTAGTACAAATAATTTTACAGTAGAGTTAAACTAGCTCTACAAGATAGTTCAAATAATTTTACACTAGAGTTGAACTAGCTCTATAGTCTAGTTGAAATAGTTTTACAATAGAGTTGAACTAGCTGTGTAACCTAGTAAAAATAATTTTACACTAGAGTTGAACTAGCTGTATAACCTAGTACAAATAATTTTACACTAGAGTTGAACTAGCTCTATGACCTAGTACAAATAATTTTACACTAGACTTAAACTAGCTCTATAGGCTAGTTCAAATAATTTTACACTAGAGTTTAACTAGCTCTATAGGCTAGTTCAAATAATTATACACTATAGTTGAACAAGCTCTACAAGCTAGTTCAAATAATTTTATACTAGAGTTGTACCAGCTCTACAAGCTAGTTTAAATAATTTTACACTACAGTTGAACTAGCTCTATAGGCTAGTTCAAATAACTTTACATTGGATTTTAACTAGCTCTACAAGCTAGGTCAAATAATTTTACACTAGAGTTGAACTAACTCTATAACCTAGTACAAATCATTTTACACTAGAGTTGAGCTAGCTCTATAACCTAGTACAAATAATTTTACACTAGAGTTGAACTAGCTCTATTACCTAGTACAAATAATTTTATACTAGAGTTTAACAAGCTCTATAACCTAGTACAAATAATTTTACACTAGAGTTGAACTAGCTCTATGACCTAGTACCAATAATTTTACAATAGAGTTGAACTAGCTCTACAGTCTAGTTGAAATAGTTTTACACTAGAGTTGAACTAGCTTTATAACCTAGTAAAAATAATTTTACACTAGAGTTGAACTAGGTATATAACCTAGTAGAAATAATTTTACACTAGAGTTGAACTAGCTCTATGACCTAGTACACAAAATTTTATACTTGAGTTGTACTAGCTCTATAACCTAGTACAAATAATTTTACAATAGAGTTGAACTAACTCTATGACCTAGTACAAATAATTTAACACTAGAGTTGAACTAGCTGTATAGGCTAGTTCAAATAATTTTACACTAGAGTTGAACTAGCTCTATAGGCTAGTTCAAATAATTTTACACTAGAGTTGAACTAGCTCTACAAGCTAGTTCAAATAATTTACACTAGAGTTGAACTAGCTCTACAAGCTAGTTTAAATAATTTTACACTAGATTTGAACTAGCTCTATAACCTAGTACAAATAATTTTAAAGTAGAGTTAAACTAGCTCTACAAGCTAGTTCAAATAATTTTACACTAGAGTTGAACTTGCTCTATAGTGTAGTTGAAATAGTTTTACAATAGAGTTGAACTAACTCTGTAACCTAGTAAAAATAATTTTACACTAGAGTTGAACTAGCTGTATAACCTAGTAAAAATAATTTTAAACTAGAGTTGAACTAGCTCTATGACCTAGTACAAATAATTTTACACTAGACTTAAACTAGCTCTATAGGGTAGTTCAAATAATTTTACACTAGAGTTGAAGTAGCTCGATAGGCTAGTTCAAATAATTATACACTACAGTTGAACAAGCTCTACAAGCTAGTTCAAATAATTTTACACTAGAGTTGTACCAGCTCTACAAGCTAGTTTAAATAATTTTACCCTACAGTTGAACTAGCTCTATAGGCTAGTTCAAATAACTTTACATTGGATTTGAACTAGCTCTACAAGCTAGGTCAAATAATTTTACACTAGAGTTGAACTAACTCTATAACCTAGTACAAATCATTTTACACTAGAGTTGAGCTAGCTCTATAACCTAGTACAAATAATTTTACACTAGAGTTGAACTAGCTCTATTACCTAGTACAAATAATTTTATACTAGAGTTTAACAAGCTCTATAACCCAGTACAAATAATTTTACACTAGAGTTGAACTAGCTCTATGACCTAGTACCAATAATTTTACAATAGAGTTGAACTAGCTCTACAGTCTAGTTGAAATAGTTTTACACTAGAGTTGAACTAGCTTTATAACCTAGTAAAAATAATTTTACACTAGAGTTGAACTAGGTATATAACCTAGTACAAATAATTTTACACTAGAGTTGAACTAGCTCTATGACCTAGTACACATAATTTTATATTTGAGTTGTACTAGCTCTATAACCTAGTACAAATAATTTTACAATAGAGTTGAACTAACTCTATGACCTAGTACAAATAATTTTACACTAGAGTTGAACTAGCTGTATAGGCTAGTTCAAATAATTTTACACTAGAGTTGAACTAGCTCTATAGGCTAGTTCAAATAATTTTACACTAGAGTTGAACTAGCTCTACAAGCTAGTTCAAATAATTTACACTAGAGTTGAACTAGCTCTACAAGCTAGTTTAAATAATTTTACACTAGAGTTGTACCAGCTCTACAAGCTAGTTTAAATAATTTTACACTAGAGTTGAACTAGCTCTATAACCTAGTATAAATAATTTTACACTAGAGTTAAACTAGCTCTATAACCTAGTACAAATAATTTTACACTAGAGTTGAAGTAGCTCTATGACCTAGTTCAAATAGTTTTACACTAGAGTTGAACTAGCTTTATAACCTAGTAAAAATAATTTTACACTAGAGTTGAACTAGGTATATAACCTAGTACAAATAATTTTACACTAGAGTTGAACTAGCTCTATGAACTAGTACATATAATTTTACACGAGAGTTGAACTAGCTCTACAGGCTAGTTCAAATAGTTTTACTCTAATATTGAACTACTTCTATAAGGTAGTTTAAATAATTATTCACTAGATTTGAACTAGCTCTATAACCTAGTACAAATAATTTTACAGTAGAGTTAAACTAGCTCTACAAGATAGTTCAAATAATTTTACACTAGAGTTGAACTAGCTCTATAGTCTAGTTGAAATAGTTTTACACTAGAGTTGAACTAGCTCTGTAACCTAGTAAAAATAATTTTACACTACAGTTGAACAAGCTCTACAAGCTAGTTCAAATAATTTTACACTAGAGTTGTACCAGCTGTAAAAGCTAGTTTAAATAATTTTACACTACAGTTAAACTAGCTCTATAGGCTAGTTCAAATAACTTTACATTGGATTTGAACTAGCTCTACAAGCTAGGTCAAATAATTTTACACTAGAGTTGAACTAACTCTATAACCTAGTACAAATCATTTTAAACTAGAGTTGAGCTAGCTCTATAACCTAGTACAAATAATTTTACACTAGAGTTGAACTAGCTCTATTACCTAGTACAAATAATTTTATACTAGAGTTTAACAAGCTCTATAACCTAGTACAAATAATTTTACACTAGAGTTGAACTAGCTCTATGACCTAGTACCAATAATTTTACAATAGAGTTGAACTAGCTCTACAGTCTAGTTGAAATAGTTTTACACTAGAGTTGAACTAGCTTTATAACCTAGTAAAAATAATTTTACACTAGAGTTGAACTAGGTATATAACCTAGTATAAATAATTTTACACTAGAGTTGAACTAGCTCTATGACCTAGTACACATAATTTTATACTTGAGTTGTACTAGCTCTATAACCTAGTACAACTAATTTTACACTAGAGTTGAACTAACTCTATGACCTAGTACAAATAATTTTACACTAGAGTTGAACTAGCTGTATAGGCTAGTTCAAATAATTTTACACTAGAGTTGAACTAGCTCTATAGGCTAGTTCAAATAATTTTACACCAGAGTTGAACTAGCTCTACAAACTAGTTCAAATAATTTACACTAGAGTTGAACTAGCTCTACAAGCTAGTTTAAATAATTTTACACTAGATTTGAACTAGCTCTATAACCTAGTACAAATAATTTTACAGTAGAGTTAAACTAGCTCTACAAGCTAGTTCAAATAATTTTACACTAGAGTTGAACTAGCTCTATAGTCTAGTTGAAATAGTTTTACAATAGAGTTGAACTAGCTGTGTAACCTAGTAAAAATAATTTTACACTAGAGTTGAACTAGCTGTATAACCTAGTACAAATAATTTTACACTAGAGTTGAACTAGCTCTATGACCTAGTACAAATAATTTTACACTAGACTTAAACTAGCTCTATAGGCTAGTTCAAATAATTTTACACTAGAGTTTAACTAGCTCTATAGGCTAGTTCAAATAATTATACACTATAGTTGAACAAGCTCTACAAGCTAGTTCAAATAATTTTATACTAGAGTTGTACCAGCTCTACAAGCTAGTTTAAATAATTTTACACTACAGTTGAACTAGCTCTATAGGCTAGTTCAAATAACTTTACACTGGATTTTAACTAGCTCTACAAGCTAGGTCAAATAATTTTACACTAGAGTTGAACTAACTCTATAACCTAGTACAAATCATTTTACACTAGAGTTGAGCTAGCTCTATAACCTAGTACAAATAATTTTACACTAGAGTTGAACTAGCTCTATTACCTAGTACAAATAATTTTATACTAGAGTTTAACAAGCTCTATAACCTAGTACAAATAATTTTACACTAGAGTTGAACTAGCTCTATGACCTAGTACCAATAATTTTACAATAGAGTTGAACTAGCTCTACAGTCTAGTTGAAATAGTTTTACACTAGAGTTGAACTAGCTTTATAACCTAGTAAAAATAATTTTACACTAGAGTTGAACTAGGTATATAACCTAGTACAAATAATTTTACACTAGAGTTGAACTAGCTCTATGACCTAGTACACAAAATTTTATACTTGAGTTGTACTAGCTCTATAACCTAGTACAAATAATTTTACAATAGAGTTGAACTAACTCTATGACCTAGTACAAATAATTTTACACTAGAGTTGAACTAGCTGTATAGGCTAGTTCAAATAATTTTACACTAGAGTTGAACTAGCTCTATAGGCTAGTTCAAATAATTTTACACTAGAGTTGAACTAGCTCTACAAGCTAGTTCAAATAATTTACACTAGAGTTGAACTAGCTCTACAAGCTAGTTTAAATAATTTTACACTAGATTTGAACTAGCTCTATAACCTAGTACAAATAATTTTACAGTAGAGTTAAACTAGCTCTACAAGCTAGTTCAAATAATTTTACACTAGAGTTGAACTTGCTCTATAGTGTAGTTGAAATAGTTTTACAATAGAGTTGAACTAACTCTGTAAC
The DNA here is from genome assembly GCA_034509565.1 of Triticum monococcum. NCBI lineage: Eukaryota > Viridiplantae > Streptophyta > Magnoliopsida > Poales > Poaceae > Triticum > Triticum monococcum. The sequence goes on from CM067843.1 coordinate 632,623,231, forward strand.
CTAGTAAAACTAATTTTACACTAGAGTTGAACTAGCTGTATAACCTAGTAAAAATAATTTTACACTAGAGTTGAACTAGCTCTATGACCTAGTACAAATAATTTTACACTAGACTTAAACTAGCTCTATAGGCTAGTTCAAATAATTTTACACTAGAGTTGAAGTAGCTCGATAGGCTAGTTCAAATAATTATACACTACATTTGAACAAGCTCTACAAGCTAGTTCAAATAATTTTACACTAGAGTTGTACCAGCTCTACAAGCTAGTTTAAATAATTTTACCCTACAGTTGAACTAGCTCTATAGGCTAGTTCAAATAACTTTACATTGGATTTGAACTAGCTCTACAAGCTAGGTCAAATAATTTTACACTAGAGTTGAACTAACTCTATAACCTAGTACAAATCATTTTACACTAGAGTTGAGCTAGCTCTATAACCTAGTACAAATAATTTTACACTAGAGTTGAACTAGCTCTATTACCTAGTACAAATAATTTTATACTAGAGTTTAACAAGCTCTATAACCCAGTACAAATAATTTTACACTAGAGTTGAACTAGCTCTATGACCTAGTACCAATAATTTTACAATAGAGTTGAACTAGCTCTACAGTCTAGTTGAAATAGTTTTACACTAGAGTTGAACTAGCTTTATAACCTAGTAAAAATAATTTTACACTAGAGTTGAACTAGGTATATAACCTAGTACAAATAATTTTACACTAGAGTTGAACTAGCTCTATGACCTAGTACACATAATTTTATATTTGAGTTGTACTAGCTCTATAACCTAGTACAAATAATTTTACAATAGAGTTGAACTAACTCTATGACCTAGTACAAATAATTTTACACTAGAGTTGAACTAGCTGTATAGGCTAGTTCAAATAATTTTACACTAGAGTTGAACTAGCTCTATAGGCTAGTTCAAATAATTTTACACTAGAGTTGAACTAGCTCTACAAGCTAGTTCAAATAATTTACACTAGAGTTGAACTAGCTCTACAAGCTAGTTTAAATAATTTTACACTAGAGTTGTACCAGCTCTACAAGCTAGTTTAAATAATTTTACACTAGAGTTGAACTAGCTCTATAACCTAGTATAAATAATTTTACACTAGAGTTAAACTAGCTCTGTAACCTAGTACAAATAATTTTACACTAGAGTTGAACTAGCTCTATGACCTAGTACAAATAGTTTTACACTAGAGTTGAACTAGCTTTATAACCTAGTAAAAATAATTTTACACTAGAGTTGAACTAGGTATATAACCTAGTACAAATAATTTTACACTAGAGTTGAACTAGCTCTATGACCTAGTACACATAATTTTATACTTGAGTTGTACTAGCTCTATAACCTAGTACAACTAATTTTACACTAGAGTTGAACTAACTCTATGACCTAGTACAAATAATTTTACACTAGAGTTGAACTAGCTGTATAGGCTAGTTCAAATAATTTTACACTAGAGTTGAACTAGCTCTATAGGCTAGTTCAAATAATTTTACACTAGAGTTGAACTAGCTCTACAAGCTAGTTCAAATAATTTACACTAGAGTTGAAGTAGCTCTACAAGCTAGTTTAAATAATTTTACACTAGATTTGAACTAGGTCAATAACCTAGTACAAATAATTTTACAGTAGAGTTAAACTAGCTCTACAAGCTAGTTCAAATAATTTTACACTAGAGTTGAACTAGCTCTATAGTCTAGTTGAAATAGTTTTACAATAGAGTTGAACTAGCTGTGTAACCTAGTAAAAATAATTTTACACTAGAGTTGAACTAGCTGTATAACCTAGTACAAATAATTTTACACTAGAGTTGAACTAGCTCTATGACCTAGTACAAATAATTTTACACTAGACTTAAACTAGCTCTATAAGCTAGTTCAAAAAATTTTACACTAGAGTTTAACTAGCTCTATAGGCTAGTTCAAATAATTATACACTATAGTTGAACAAGCTCTACAAGCTAGTTCAAATAATTTTATACTAGAGTTGTACCAGCTCTACAAGCTAGTTTAAATAATTTTACACTACAGTTGAACTAGCTCTATAGGCTAGTTCAAATAACTTTACATTGGATTTGAACTAGCTCTACAAGCTAGGTCAAATAATTTTACACTAGAGTTGAACTAACTCTATAACCTAGTACAAATCATTTTACACTAGAGTTGAGCTAGCTCTATAACCTAGTACAAATAATTTTACACTAGAGTTGAACTAGCTCTATTACCTAGTACAAATAATTTTATACTAGAGTTTAACAAGCTCTATAACCTAGTACAAATAATTTTACACTAGAGTTGAACTAGCTCTATGACCTAGTACCAATAATTTTACAATAGAGTTGAACTAGCTCTACAGTCTAGTTGAAATAGTTTTACACTAGAGTTGAACTAGCTTTATAACCTAGTAAAAATTATTTTACACTAGAGTTGAACTAGGTATATAACCTAGTAGAAATAATTTTACACTAGAGTTGAACTAGCTCTATGACCTAGTACACAAAATTTTATACTTGAGTTGTACTAGCTCTATAACCTAGTACAAATAATTTTACAATAGAGTTGAACTAACTCTATGACCTAGTACAAATAATTTTACACTAGAGTTGAACTAGCTGTATAGGCTAGTTCAAATAATTTTACACTAGAGTTGAACTAGCTCTATAGGCTAGTTCAAATAATTTTACACTAGAGTTGAACTAGCTCTACAAGCTAGTTCAAATAATTTACACTAGAGTTGAACTAGCTCTACAAGCTAGTTTAAATAATTTTACACTAGATTCGAACTAGCTCTATAACATAGTACAAATAATTTTACAGTAGAGTTAAACTAGCTCTACAAGCTAGTTCAAATAATTTTACACTAGAGTTGAACTTGCTCTATAGTGTAGTTGAAATAGTTTTACAATAGAGTTGAACTAACTCTGTAACCTAGTAAAAATAATTTTACACTAGAGTTGAACTAGCTGTATAACCTAGTACAAATAATTTTACACTAGAGTTGAACTAGCTCTATGACCTAGTACAAATAATTTTACACTAGACTTAAACTAGCTCTATAGGCTAGTTCAAATAATTTTACACTAGAGTTGAAGTAGCTCGATAGGCTAGTTCAAATAATTATACACTACAGTTGAACAAGCTCTACAAGCTAGTTCAAATAATTTTACACTAGAGTTGTACCAGCTCTACAAGCTAGTTTAAATAATTTTACACTACAGTTGAACTAGCTCTATAGGCTAGTTCAAATAACTTTACATTGGATTTGAACTAGCTCTACAAGCTAGGTCAAATAATTTTACACTAGAGTTGAACTAACTCTATAACCTAGTACAAATCATTTTACACTAGAGTTGAGCTAGCTCTATAACCTAGTACAAATAATTTTACACTAGAGTTGAACTAGCTCTATTACCTAGTACAAATAATTTTATACTTGAGTTTAACAAGCTCTATAACCCAGTACAAATAATTTTACACTAGAGTTGAACTAGCTCTATGACCTGGTACCAATAATTTTACAATAGAGTTGAACTAGCTCTACAGTCTAGTTGAAATAGTTTTACACTAGAGTTGAACTAGCTTTATAACCTCGTAAAAATAATTTTACACTAGAGTTGAACTATGTATATAACCTAGTACAAATAATTTTACACTAGAGTTGAACTAGCTCTATGACCTAGTACACATAATTTTATATTTGAGTTGTACTAGCTCTATAACCTAGTACAAATAATTTTACAATAGAGTTGAACTAACTCTATGACCTAGTACAAATAATTTTACACTAGAGTTGAACTAGCTGTATAGGCTAGTTCAAATAATTTTACACTAGAGTTGAACTAGCTCTATAGGCTAGTTCAAATAATTTTACACTAGAGTTGAACTAGCTCTACAAGCTAGTTCAAATAATTTACACTAGAGTTGAACTAGCTCTACAAGCTAGTTTAAATAATTTTACACTAGAGTTGTACCAGCTCTACAAGCTAGTTTAAATAATTTTACACTAGAGTTGAACTAGCTCTATAACCTAGTATAAATAATTTTACACTAGAGTTAAACTAGCTCTATAACCTAGTACAAATAATTTTACACTAGAGTTGAACTAGCTCTATGACCTAGTACAAATAATTTTATACTAGAGTTGAACAAGCTCTATAACCTAGTACAAATAATTTTACACTAGAGTTGAACTAGCTCTATGACCTAGTACAAATAATTTTACACTAGAGTTGAACTAGCTCTATAGGCTAGTTCAAATAATTGTACACTAGAGTTGAAGTAGCTCTATAGGCTAGTTCAAATAATTTTATACTTGAGTTGTACTAGCTCTATAACCTAGTACAAATAATTTTACAATAGAGTTGAACTAACTCTATGACCTAGTACAAATAATTTTACACTAGAGTTGAACTAGCTGTATAGGCTAGTTCAAATAATTTTACACTAGAGTTGAACTAGCTCTATAGGCTAGTTCAAATAATTTTACAATAGAGTTGAACTAGCTCTACAAGCTAGTTCAAATAATTTACACTAGAGTTGAACTAGCTCTACAAGCTAGTTTAAATAATTTTACACTAGATTTGAACTAGCTCTATAACCTAGTACAAATAATTTTACAGTAGAGTTAAACTAGCTCTACAAGCTAGTTCAAATAATTTTACACTAGAGTTGAACTAGCTCTATAGTCTAGTTGAAATAGTTTTACAATAGAGTTGAACTAACTCTGTAACCTAGTAAAAATAATTTTACACTAGAGTTGAACTAGCTGTATAACCTAGTACAAATAATTTTACACTAGAGTTGAACTAGCTCTATGACCTAGTACAAATAATTTTACACTAGACTTAAACTAGCTCTATAGGCTAGTTCAAATAATTTTACACTAGAGTTGAAGTAGCTCGATAGGCTAGTTCAAATAATTATACACTACAGTTGAACAAGCTCTACAAGCTAGTTCAAATAATTTTACACTAGAGTTGTACCAGCTCTACAAGCTAGTTTAAATAATTTTACACTACAGTTGAACTAGCTCTATAGGCTAGTTCAAATAACTTTACATTGGATTTGAACTAGCTCTACAAGCTAGGTCAAATAATTTTACACTAGAGTTGAACTAACTCTATAACCTAGTACAAGTCATTTTACACTAGAGTTGAGCTAGCTCTATAACCTAGTACAAATAATTTTACACTAGAGTTGAACTAGCTCTATTACCTAGTACAAATAATTTTATACTAGAGTTTAACAAGCTCTATAACCCAGTACAAATAATTTTACACTAGAGTTGAACTACCTCTATGACCTAGTACCAATAATTTTACAATAGAGTTGAACTAGCTCCACAGTCTAGTTGAAATAGTTTTACACTAGAGTTGAACTAGCTTTATAACCTAGTAAAAATAATTTTACACTAGAGTTGAACTAGGTATATAACCTAGTACAAATAATTTTACACTAGAGTTGAACTAGCTCTATGACCTAGTACACATAATTTTATATTTGAGTTGTACTAGCTCTATAACCTAGTACAAATAATTTTACAATAGAGTTGAACTAACTCTATGACCTAGTACAAATAATTTTACACTAGAGTTGAACTAGCTGTATAGGCTAGTTCAAATAATTTTACACTAGAGTTGAACTAGCTCTATAGGCTAGTTCAAATAATTTTACACTAGAGTTGAACTAGCTCTACAAGCTAGTTCAAATAATTTACACTAGAGTTGAACTAGCTCTACAAGCTAGTTTAAATAATTTTACACTAGAGTTGTACCAACTCTACAAGCTAGTTTAAATAATTTTACACTAGAGTTGAACTAGCTCTATAACCTAGTATAAATAATTTTACACTAGAGTTAAACTAGCTCTATAACCTAGTACAAATAATTTTACACTAGAGTTGAACTAGCTCTATGACCTAGTACAAATAATTTTATACTAGAGTTGAACAAGCTCTATAACCTAGTACAAATAATTTTACACTAGAGTTGAACTAGCTCTATGACCTAGTACAAATAATTTTACACTAGAGTTGAACTAGCTCTATAGGCTAGTTCAAATAATTGTACACTAGAGTTGAAGTAGCTCTATAGGCTAGTTCAAATAATTTTATACTAGAGTTGAACTAGCTCTATAACCTAGTTCAAATAATTTTACACTAAAGTTGAACTAGCTCTAGAGGCTAGTTCAAATAGTTTAAATAATTTCACACTAGATTTGAACTAGCTCTATAACCTAGTACAAATAATTTTAGAGTAGAGTTAAACTAGCTCTACAGGCTAGTTCAACTAATTTTACACTAGAGTTGAACTAGCTCTATAGTCTAGTTGAAATAGTTTTACACTAGTGTTGAGCTAGCTCTATAACCTAGTAAAAATAATTTTACACTAGAGTTGAACTAGCTCTAAAACCTATTACAAATAATTTTACACTAGAGTTGAACTAGCTCTATGACCTAGTACACATATTTTATACTTGAGTTGTACTAGCTCTATAACCTAGTGCAAATAATTTTACACTAGAGTTGAACTAGCTCTATGACCTAGTACAAATAATTTTACACTAGAGTTAAACTAGCTCTATAGGCTAGTTCAAATAATTTTACACTAGAGTTTAACTAGCTCTACAGGCTAGTTCAAATAATTTTACACTACAGTTGAACTAGCTCTACAAGCTAGTTCAAATAATTTTACACAAGAGTTGTACCAGCTCTACAAGCTAGTTTAAATAATTTTACACTAGAGTTGAACTAGCTCTATAGGCTAGTTCAAATAACTTTAAACTGGATTTGAACTAGCTCTACAAGCTAGGTCAAATAATTTTACACTAGAGTTGAACAAACTCTATAACCTAGTACAAATAATTTTACACTAGAGTTGAACTAGCTCTATAACCTAGTACAAGTAATTTTACACTAGAGTTGAACTAGCTCTATGACCTAGTACAAATAATTTTATACTAGAGTTTAATAAGCTCTATAACGTAGTACAAATAATTTTACACTAGTGTTGAACTAGCTCTATGACCTAGTACAAATAATTTTACACTAGAGTTGAACAAACTCTATAACCTAGTACAAACAATTTTACACTAGAGTTGGACTAGCTCTATAACCTAGTACCAATAATTTTACACTAGAGTTGAACTAGCTCTATGACCTAGTACAAATAATTTTACACTAGAGTTGAACTAGCTCTACAGTCTAGTTGAAATAGTTTTACACTAGAGTTGAACTAGCTTTATAACCTAGTAAAAAGAATTTTACACTAGAGTTGAACTAGCTCTATAACCTATTACAAATAATTTTACACTAGAGTTGAACTAGCTCTATGACATAGTACACATAATTTTATACTTGAGTTGTACTAGCTCTATAACCTAGTACAAATAATTTTACACAAGAGTTGAACTGGCTCTATGACCTAGTACAAATAATTTTACACTAGAGTTGAACTAGCTGTATAGGCTAGATCAAATTACTTTACACTAGAGTTGAACTAGATCTATAGGCTAGCTCAAATAATTTTACACTAGAGGTGAACCAGCTCTACAAGCTAGTTCAAATAATTTTACACTAGAGTTGAACTAGCTCTACAAGCTAGTTCAAATAATTTTACACTAGAGTTGTACCAGCTCTACAAGCTAGTTTAAATAATTTTACACTAGAGTTGAACTAGCTCTATATGCTAGTTCAAATAACTTAACACTAGATTTGAACTAGCTCTACAAGCTAGGTCAAATAATTTTACACTAGAGTTGAACTACCTCTATAACCTAGTAAAAATAATTTTACACTTGAGTTGAACTAGCTCTATAACATAGTACAGATAATTTTACACTAGAGTTGAACTAGCTCAATGACCTAGTACAAATAATTTTATACTAGAGTTGAACTAGCTCTATAACCTAGTACAAATAATTTTACACTAGAGTTGAACTAGCTCTATGACCTAGTACAAATAATTTTGAACTGGAGTTGAACGAGCTCTATAGGATAGTTCAAATAATTGTACACTAGAGTTGAACTAGATCTATAGGCTAGTTCAAATAATTTTACACTAGAGTTGAACTAGCTCTATAACTTAGCACAAATAATTTAATACTAGAGTTGAACTAGCTCTATAACCTAGTACCAATAATTTTACACTAGAGTTGAACTAGCTCTATGACCTAGTACAAATAATTTTACACTAGAGTTGAACTAGCTCTATAGGCTAGTCAAATAATAGTACACTAGAGTTGAAGTAGCTCGATAGGCGAGTTCAAATAATTTTACACTAGAGTTGAACTAGCTATATAACCTAGTACAAATAATTTTACACTAGAGTTGAACTAGCTCTACAAGCTAGTTCAAATAATTTTACACTAAAGTTGAACTAGCTCTATAAGATAGTTCAAATAGTTTTACTCTAATCTTGAACTAACTCTACAAGGTAGTTTAAATAATTTTACAATAGAATTAAACTAGCTCTACAAGCTTGTTTAAATAATTTTACACTAGCGTTGAACTAGCTCTATAGTCTAGTTGAAATAGTTTTACACTAGTGTTGAGCTAGCTCTATAACCTAGTAAAAATAATTTTACACTAGAGTTGAACTAGCTATAAAACCTAGTACAAATAATTTTACACTAGAGTTGAACTAGCTATAAAACCTAGTACAAATAATTTTACACTAGAGTTAAACTAGCTCTATAACCTAGTACAAATAATTTTACACTAGAGTTGAACTAGCTCTATGACCTAGTACACATATTTTATACTTGAGTTGTACTAGCTCTATAACCTAGTACAAATAATTTTACACTAGTGTTGAACTAGCTCTATGAACTAGTACAAATAATTTTACACTAGAGTTAAACTAGCTCTATAGGCTAGTTCAAATAATTTTACACTAGAGTTTAACTAGCTCTACAGGCTGGTTCAAATAATTTTACACTACAGTTGAACTAGCTCTACAAGCTAGTTCAAATAATTTTACACAAGAGTTGTACCAGCTCTACAAGCTAGTTTAAATAATTTTACACTAGAGTTGAACTAGCTCTATAGGCTAGTTCAAATAACTTTACACTGGATTTGAACTAGCTCTACATGCTAGGTCAAATAATTTTACACTAGAGTTGAACAAACTCTATAACCTGGTACAAATAATTTTACACTAGAGTTGAACTAGCTCTATAACCTAGTACAAGTAATTTTACACTAGAGTTGAACTAGCTCTATGACCTAGTACAAATAATTTTATACTAGAGTTTAATAAGCTCTATAACGTAGTACAAATAATTTTACACTAGTGTTGAACTAGCTCTATGACCTAGTACAAATAATTTTACACTAGAGTTGAACAAACTCTATAACCTAGTACAAACAATTTTACACTAGAGTTGAACTAGCTCTATAACCTAGTACCAATAATTTTACACTAGAGTTGAACTAGCTCTATCACCTAGTACAAATAATTTTACACTAGAGTTGAACTAGCTCTACAGTCTAGTTGAAATAGTTTTACACTAGAGTTGAACTAGCTTTATAACCTAGTAAAAAGAATTTTACACTAGAGTTGAACTAGCTCTATAACCTATTACAAATAATTTTACACTAGAGTTGAACTTGCTCTATAGTGTAGTTGAAATAGTTTTACAATAGAGTTGAACTAACTCTGTAACCTAGTAAAAATAATTTTACACTAGAGTTGAACTAGCTGTATAACCTAGTACAAATAATTTTACACTAGAGTTGAACTAGCTCTATGACCTAGTACAAATAATTTTACACTAGACTTAAACTAGCTCTATAGGCTAGTTCAAATAATTTTACACTAGAGTTGAAGTAGCTCGATAGGCTAGTTCAAATAATTATACACTACAGTTGAACAAGCTCTACAAGCTAGTTCAAATAATTTTACACTAGAGTTGTACCAGCTCTACAAGCTAGTTTAAATAATTTTACACTACAGTTGAACTAGCTCTATAGGCTAGTTCAAATAACTTTACATTGGATTTGAACTAGCTCTACAAGCTAGGTCAAATAATTTTACACTAGAGTTGAACTAACTCTATAACCTAGTACAAATCATTTTACACTAGAGTTGAGCTAGCTCTATAACCTAGTACAAATAATTTTACACTAGAGTTGAACTAGCTCTATTACCTAGTACAAATAATTTTATACTTGAGTTTAACAAGCTCTATAACCCAGTACAAATAGTTTTACACTAGAGTTGAACTAGCTCTATGACCTGGTACCAATAATTTTACAATAGAGTTGAACTAGCTCTACAGTCTAGTTGAAATAGTTTTACACTAGAGTTGAACTAGCTTTATAACCTAGTAAAAATAATTTTACACTAGAGTTGAACTAGGTATATAACCTAGTACAAATAATTTTACACTAGAGTTGAACTAGCTCTATGACCTAGTACACATAATTTTATATTTGAGTTGTACTAGCTCTATAACCTAGTACAAATAATTTTACAATAGAGTTGAACTAACTCTATGACCTAGTACAAATAATTTTACACTAGAGTTGAACTAGCTGTATAGGCTAGTTCAAATAATTTTACACTAGAGTTGAACTAGCTCTATAGGCTAGTTCAAATAATTTTACACTAGAGTTGAACTAGCTCTACAAGCTAGTTCAAATAATTTACACTAGAGTTGAACTAGCTCTACAAGCTAGTTTAAATAATTTTACACTAGAGTTGTACCAGCTCTACAAGCTAGTTTAAATAATTTTACACTAGAGTTGAACTAGCTCTATAACCTAGTATAAATAATTTTACACTAGAGTTAAACTAGCTCTATAACCTAGTACAAATAATTTTACACTAGAGTTGAACTAGCTCTATGACCTAGTACAAATAATTTTATACTAGAGTTGAACAAGCTCTATAACCTAGTACAAATAATTTTACACTAGAGTTGAACTAGCTCTATGACCTAGTACAAATAATTTTACACTAGAGTTGAACTAGCTCTATAGGCTAGTTCAAATAATTGTACACTAGAGTTGAAGTAGCTCTATAGGCTAGTTCAAATAATTTTATACTTGAGTTGTACTAGCTCTATAACCTAGTACAAATAATTTTACAATAGAGTTGAACTAACTCTATGACCTAGTACAAATAATTTTACACTAGAGTTGAACTAGCTGTATAGGCTAGTTCAAATAATTTTACACTAGAGTTGAACTAGCTCTATAGGCTAGTTCAAATAATTTTACACTAGAGTTGAACTAGCTCTACAAGCTAGTTCAAATAATTTACACTAGAGTTGAACTAGCTCTACAAGCTAGTTTAAATAATTTTACACTAGATTTGAACTAGCTCTATAACCTAGTACAAATAATTTTACAGTAGAGTTAAACTAGCTCTACAAGCTAGTTCAAATAATTTTACACTAGAGTTGAACTAGCTCTATAGTCTAGTTGAAATAGTTTTACAATAGAGTTGAACTAACTCTGTAACCTAGTAAAAATAATTTTACACTAGAGTTGAACTAGCTGTATAACCTAGTACAAATAATTTTACACTAGAGTTGAACTAGCTCTGTGACCTAGTACAAATAATTTTACACTAGACTTAAACTAGCTCTATAGGCTAGTTCAAATAATTTTACACTAGAGTTGAAGTAGCTCGATAGGCTAGTTCAAATAATTATACACTACAGTTGAACAAGCTCTACAAGCTAGTTCAAATAATTTTACACTAGAGTTGTACCAGCTCTACAAGCTAGTTTAAATAATTTTACACTACAGTTGAACTAGCTCTATAGGCTAGTTCCAATAACTTTACATTGGATTTGAACTAGCTCTACAAGCTAGGTCAAATAATTTTACACTAGAGGTGAACTAACTCTATAACCTAGTACAAGTCATTTTACACTAGAGTTGAGCTAGCTCTATAACCTAGTACAAATAATTTTACACTAGAGTTGAACTAGCTCTATTACCTAGTACAAATAATTTTATACTAGAGTTTAACAAGCTCTATAACCCAGTACAAATAATTTTACACTAGAGTTGAACTAGCTCTATGACCTAGTACCAATAATTTTACAATAGAGTTGAACTAGCTCCACAGTCTAGTTGAAATAGTTTTACACTAGAGTTGAACTAGCTTTATAACCTAGTAAAAATAATTTTACACTAGAGTTGAACTAGGTATATAACCTAGTACAAATAATTTTACACTAGAGTTGAACTAGCTCTATGACCTAGTACACATAATTTTATATTTGAGTTGTACTAGCTCTATAACCTAGTACAAATAATTTTACAATAGAGTTGAACTAACTCTATGACCTAGTACAAATAATTTTACACTAGAGTTGAACTAGCTGTATAGGCTAGTTCAAATAATTTTACACTAGAGTTGAACTAGCTCTATAGGCTAGTTCAAATAATTTTACACTAGAGTTGAACTAGCTCTACAAGCTAGTTCAAATAATTTACACTAGAGTTGAACTAGCTCTACAAGCTAGTTTAAATAATTTTACACTAGAGTTGTACCAGCTCTACAAGCTAGTTTAAATAATTTTACACTAGAGTTGAACTAGCTCTATAACCTAGTATAAATAATTTTACACTAGAGTTAAACTAGCTCTATAACCTAGTACAAATAATTTTACACTAGAGTTGAACTAGCTCTATGACCTAGTACAAATAATTTTATACTAGAGTTGAACAAGCTCTATAACCTAGTACAAATAATTTTACACTAGAGTTGAACTAGCTCTATGACCTAGTACAAATAATTTTACAGTAGAGTTGAACTAGCTCTATAGGCTAGTTCAAATAATTGTACACTAGAGTTGAAGTAGCTCTATAGGCTAGTTCAAATAATTTTATACTAGAGTTGAACTAGCTCTATAACCTAGTTCAAATAATTTTACACTAAAGTTGAACTAGCTCTAGAGGCTAGTTCAAATAGTTTAAATAATTTCACACTAGATTTGAACTAGCTCTATAACCTAGTACAAATAATTTTAGAGTAGAGTTAAACTAGCTCTACAGGCTAGTTCAAATAATTTTACACTAGAGTTGAACTAGCTCTATAGTCTAGTTGAAATAGTTTTACACTAGTGTTGAGCTAGCTCTATAACCTAGTAAAAATAATTTTACACTAGAGTTGAACTAGCTCTAAAACCTAGTACAAATAATTTTACACTAGAGTTGAACTAGCTCTATGACCTAGTACACATATTTTATACTTGAGTTGTACTAGCTCTATAACCTAGTGCAAATAATTTTACACTAGAGTTGAACTAGCTCTATGACCTAGTACAAATAATTTTACACTAGAGTTAAACTAGCTCTATAGGCTAGTTCAAATAATTTTACACTAGAGTTTAACTAGCTCTACAGGCTAGTTCAAATAATTTTACACTACAGTTGAACTAGCTCTACAAGCTAGTTCAAATAATTTTACACAAGAGTTGTACCAGCTCTACAAGCTAGTTTAAATAATTTAACACTAGAGTTGAACTAGCTCTATAGGCTAGTTCAAATAACTTTAAACTGGATTTGAACTAGCTCTACAAGCTAGGTCAAATAATTTTACACTAGAGTTGAACAAACTCTATAACCTAGTACAAATAATTTTACACTAGAGTTGAACTAGCTCTATAACCTAGTACAAGTAATTTTACACTAGAGTTGAACTAGCTCTATGACCTAGTACAAATAATTTTATACTAGAGTTTAATAAGCTCTATAACGTAGTACAAATAATTTTACACTAGTGTTGAACTAGCTCTATGACCTAGTACAAATAATTTTACACTAGAGTTGAACAAACTCTATAACCTAGTACAAACAATTTTACACTAGAGTTGGACTAGCTCTATAACCTAGTACCAATAATTTTACACTAGAGTTGAACTAGCTCTATGACCTAGTACAAATAATTTTACACTAGAGTTGAACTAGCTCTACAGTCTAGTTGAAATAGTTTTACACTAGAGTTGAACTAGCTTTATAACCTAGTAAAAAGAATTTTACACTAGAGTTGAACTAGCTCTATAACCTATTACAAATAATTTTACACTAGAGTTGAACTAGCTCTATGACATAGTACACATAATTTTATACTTGAGTTGTACTAGCTCTATAACCTAGTACAAATAATTTTACACAAGAGTTGAACTGGCTCTATGACCTAGTACAAATAATTTTACACTAGAGTTGAACTAGCTGTATAGGCTAGATCAAATTACTTTACACTAGAGTTGAACTAGATCTATAGGCTAGCTCAAATAATTTTACACTAGAGGTGAACCAGCTCTACAAGCTAGTTCAAATAATTTTACACTAGAGTTGAACTAGCTCTACAAGCTAGTTCAAATAATTTTACACTAGAGTTGTACCAGCTCTACAAGCTAGTTTAAATAATTTTACACTAGAGTTGAACTAGCTCTATATGCTAGTTCAAATAACTTAACACTAGATTTGAACTAGCTCTACAAGCTAGGTCAAATAATTTTACACTAGAGTTGAACTAGCTCTATAACCTAGTAAAAATAATTTTACACTTGAGTTGAACTAGCTCTATAACATAGTACAGATAATTTTACACTAGAGTTGAACTAGCTCAATGACCTAGTACAAATAATTTTATACTAGAGTTGAACTAGCTCTATAACCTAGTACAAATAATTTTACACTAGAGTTGAACTAGCTCTATGACCTAGTACAAATAATTTTGAACTGGAGTTGAACGAGCTCTATAGGCTAGTTCAAATAATTGTACACTAGAGTTGAACTAGATCTATAGGCTAGTTCAAATAATTTTACACTAGAGTTGAACTAGCTCTATAACTTAGCACAAATAATTTTATACTAGAGTTGAACTAGCTCTATAACCTAGTACCAATAATTTTACACTAGAGTTGAACTAGCTCTATGACCTAGTACAAATAATTTTACACTAGAGTTGAACTAGCTCTATGACCTAGTACAAATAATTTTACACTAGACTTAAACTAGCTCTATAGGCTAGTTCAAATAATTTTACACTAGAGTTGAAGTAGCTCGATAGGCTAGTTCAAATAATTATACACTACAGTTGAACAAGCTCTACAAGCTAGTTCAAATAATTTTACACTAGAGTTGTACCAGCTCTACAAGCTAGTTTAAATAATTTTACACTACAGTTGAACTAGCTCTATAGGCTAGTTCCAATAACTTTACATTGGATTTGAACTAGCTCTACAAGCTACGTCAAATAATTTTACACTAGAGTTGAACTAACTCTATAACCTAGTACAAGTCATTTTACACTAGAGTTGAGCTAGCTCTATAACCTAGTACAAATAATTTTACACTAGAGTTGAACTAGCTCTATTACCTAGTACAAATAATTTTATACTAGAGTTTAACAAGCTCTATAACCCAGTACAAATAATTTTACACTAGAGTTGAACTAGCTCTATGACCTAGTACCAATAATTTTACAATAGAGTTGAACTAGCTCCACAGTCTAGTTGAAATAGTTTTACACTAGAGTTGAACTAGCTTTATAACCTAGTAAAAATAATTTTACACTAGAGTTGAACTAGGTATATAACCTAGTACAAATAATTTTACACTAGAGTTGAACTAGCTCTATGACCTAGTACACATAATTTTATATTTGAGTTGTACTAGCTCTATAACCTAGTACAAATAATTTTACAATAGAGTTGAACTAACTCTATGACCTAGTACAAATAATTTTACACTAGAGTTGAACTAGCTGTATAGGCTAGTTCAAATAATTTTACACTAGAGTTGAACTAGCTCTATAGGCTAGTTCAAATAATTTTACACTAGAGTTGAACTAGCTCTACAAGCTAGTTCAAATAATTTACACTAGAGTTGAACTAGCTCTACAAGCTAGTTTAAATAATTTTACACTAGAGTTGTACCAGCTCTACAAGCTAGTTTAAATAATTTTACACTAGAGTTGAACTAGCTCTATAACCTAGTATAAATAATTTTACACTAGAGTTAAACTAGCTCTATAACCTAGTACAAATAATTTTACACTAGAGTTGAACTAGCTCTATGACCTAGTACAAATAATTTTATACTAGAGTTGAACAAGCTCTATAACCTAGTACAAATAATTTTACACTAGAGTTGAACTAGCTCTATGACCTAGTACAAATAATTTTACACTAGAGTTGAACTAGCTCTATAGGCTAGTTCAAATAATTGTACACTAGAGTTGAAGTAGCTCTATAGGCTAGTTCAAATAATTTTATACTAGAGTTGAACTAGCTCTATAACCTAGTTCAAATAATTTTACACTAAAGTTGAACTAGCTCTAGAGGCTAGTTCAAATAGTTTAAATAATTTCACACTAGATTTGAACTAGCTCTATAACCTAGTACAAATAATTTTAGAGTAGAGTTAAACTAGCTCTACAGGCTAGTTCAAATAATTTTACACTAGAGTTGAACTAGCTCTATAGTCTAGTTGAAATAGTTTTACACTAGTGTTGAGCTAGCTCTATAACCTAGTAAAAATAATTTTACACTAGAGTTGAACTAGCTCTAAAACCTAGTACAAATAATTTTACACTAGAGTTGAACTAGCTCTATGACCTAGTACACATATTTTATACTTGAGTTGTACTAGCTCTATAACCTAGTGCAAATAATTTTACACTAGAGTTGAACTAGCTCTATGACCTAGTACAAATAATTTTACACTAGAGTTAAACTAGCTCTATAGGCTAGTTCAAATAATTTTACACTAGAGTTTAACTAGCTCTACAGGCTAGTTCAAATAATTTTACACTACAGTTGAACTAGCTCTACAAGCTAGTTCAAATAATTTTACACAAGAGTTGTACCAGCTCTACAAGCTAGTTTAAATAATTTTACACTAGAGTTGAACTAGCTCTATAGGCTAGTTCAAATAACTTTAAACTGGATTTGAACTAGCTCTACAAGCTAGGTCAAATAATTTTACACTAGAGTTGAACAAACTCTATAACCTAGTACAAATAATTTTACACTAGAGTTGAACTAGCTCTATAACCTAGTACAAGTAATTTTACACTAGAGTTGAACTAGCTCTATGACCTAGTACAAATAATTTTATACTAGAGTTTAATAAGCTCTATAACGTAGTACAAATAATTTTACACTAGTGTTGAACTAGCTCTATGACCTAGTACAAATAATTTTACACTAGAGTTGAACAAACTCTATAACCTAGTACAAACAATTTTACACTAGAGTTGGACTAGCTCTATAACCTAGTACCAATAATTTTACACTAGAGTTGAACTAGCTCTATGACCTAGTACAAATAATTTTACACTAGAGTTGAACTAGCTCTACAGTCTAGTTGAAATAGTTTTACACTAGAGTTGAACTAGCTTTATAACCTAGTAAAAAGAATTTTACACTAGAGTTGAACTAGCTCTATAACCTATTACAAATAATTTTACACTAGAGTTGAACTAGTTCTATGACATAGTACACATAATTTTATACTTGAGTTGTACTAGCTCTATAACCTAGTACAAATAATTTTACACAAGAGTTGAACTGGCTCTATGACCTAGTACAAATAATTTTACACTAGAGTTGAACTAGCTGTATAGGCTAGATCAAATTACTTTACACTAGAGTTGAACTAGATCTATAGGCTAGCTCAAATAATTTTACACTAGAGGTGAACCAGCTCTACAAGCTAGTTCAAATAATTTTACACTAGAGTTGAACTAGCTCTACAAGCTAGTTCAAATAATTTTACACTAGAGTTGTACCAGCTCTACAAGCTAGTTTAAATAATTTTACACTAGAGTTGAACTAGCTCTATATGCTAGTTCAAATAACTTAACACTAGATTTGAACTAGCTCTACAAGCTAGGTCAAATAATTTTACACTAGAGTTGAATTAGCTCTATAACCTAGTAAAAATAATTTTACACTTGAGTTGAACTAGCTCTATAACATAGTACAGATAATTTTACACTAGAGTTGAACTAGCTCAATGACCTAGTACAAATAATTTTATACTAGAGTTGAACTAGCTCTATAACCTAGTACAAATAATTTTACACTAGAGTTGAACTAGCTCTATGACCTAGTACAAATAATTTTGAACTGGAGTTGAACGAGCTCTATAGGCTAGTTCAAATAATTGTACACTAGAGTTGAACTAGATCTATAGGCTAGTTCAAATAATTTTACACTAGAGTTGAACTAGCTCTATAACTTAGCACAAATAATTTTATACTAGAGTTGAACTAGCTCTATAACCTAGTACCAATAATTTTACACTAGAGTTGAACTAGCTCTATGACCTAGTACAAATAATTTTACACTAGAGTTGAACTAGCTCTATAGGCTAGTCAAATAATAGTACACTAGAGTTGAAGTAGCTCGATAGGCGAGTTCAAATAATTTTACACTAGAGTTGAACTAGCTATATAACCTAGTACAAATAATTTTACACTAGAGTTGAACTAGCTCTACAAGCTAGTTCAAATAATTTTACACTAAAGTTGAACTAGCTCTATAGGCTAGTTCAAATAGTTTTACTCTAATCTTGAACTAACTCTACAAGGTAGTTTAAATAATTTTACAATAGAGTTAAACTAGCTCTACAAGCTTGTTCAAATAATTTTACACTAGCGTTGAACTAGCTCTATAGTCTAGTTGAAATAGTTTTACACTAGTGTTGAGCTAGCTCTATAACCTAGTAAAAATAATTTTACACTAGAGTTGAACTAGCTCTAAAACCTAGTACAAATAATTTTACACTAGAGTTGAACTAGCTCTATGACCTAGTACACATATTTTATACTTGAGTTGTACTATCTCTATAACCTAGTACAAATAATTTTACACTAGTGTTGAACTAGCTCTATGACCTAGTACAAATAATTTTACACTAGAGTTAAACTAGCTCTATAGGCTAGTTCAAATAATTTTACACTAGAGTTTAACTAGCTCTACAGGCTGGTTCAAATAATTTTACACTACAGTTGAACTAGCTCTACAAGCTAGTTCAAATAATTTTACACAAGAGTTGTACCAGCTCTACAAGCTAGTTTAAATAATTTTACACTAGAGTTGAACTAGCTCTATAGGCTAGTTCAAATAACTTTACACTGGATTTGAACTAGCTCTACAAGCTAGGTCAAATAATTTTACACTAGAGTTGAACAAACTCTATAACCTGGTACAAATAATTTTACACTAGAGTTGAACTAGCTCTATAACCTAGTACAAGTAATTTTACACTAGAGTTGAACTAGCTCTATGACCTAGTACAAATAATTTTATACTAGAGTTTAATAAGCTCTATAACGTAGTACAAATAATTTTACACTAGTGTTGAACTAGCTCTATGACCTAGTACAAATAATTTTACACTAGAGTTGAACAAACTCTATAACCTAGTACAAACAATTTTACACTAGAGTTGAACTAGCTCTATAACCTAGTACCAATAATTTTACACTAGAGTTGAACTAGCTCTATCACCTAGTACAAATAATTTTACACTAGAGTTGAACTAGCTCTACAGTCTAGTTGAAATAGTTTTACACTAGAGTTGAACTAGCTTTATAACCTAGTAAAAAGAATTTTACACTAGAGTTGAACTAGCTCTATAACCTATTACAAATAATTTTACACTAGAGTTGAACTAGCTCTATGACATAGTACACATAATTTTATACTTGAGTTGTACTAGCTCTATAACCTAGTACAAATAATTTTACACAAGAGTTGAACTGGCTCTATGACCTAGTACAAATAATTTTACACTAGAGTTGAACTAGCTGTATAGGCTAGATCAAATTACTTTACACTAGAGTTGAACTAGATCTATAGGCTAGCTCAAATAATTTTACACTAGAGGTGAACTAGCTCTACAAGCTAGTTCAAATAATTTTACACTAGAGTTGAACTAGCTCTACAAGCTAGTTCAAATAATTTTACACTAGAGTTGTACCAGCTCTACAAGCTAGTTTAAATAATTTTACACTAGAGTTGAACTAGCTCTATATGCTAGTTCAAATAACTTAACACTAGATTTGAACTAGCTCTACAAGCTAGGTCAAATAATTTTACACTAGAGTTGAACTAGCTCTATGACCTAGTAAAAATAATTTTACACTAGAGTTGAACTAGCTCTATAACATAGTACAGATAATTTTACACTAGAGTTGAACTAGCTCAATGACCTAGTACAAATAATTTTATACTAGAGTTGAACTAGCTCTATAACCTAGTACAAATAATTTTACACTAGAGTTGAACTAGCTCTATGACCTAGTACAAATAATTTTGAACTGGAGTTGAACGAGCTCTATAGGCTAGTTCAAATAATTGTACACTAGAGTTGAACTAGATCTATAGGCTAGTTCAAATAATTTTACACTAGAGTTGAACTAGCTCTATAACTTAGCACAAATAATTTTATACTAGAGTTGAACTAGCTCTATAACCTAGTACCAATAATTTTACACTAGAGTTGAACTAGCTCTATGACCTAGTACAAATAATTTTACAATAGAGTTGAACTAGCTCTATAGGCTAGTCAAATAATAGTACACTAGAGTTGAAGTAGCTCGATAGGCGAGTTCAAATAATTTTACACTAGAGTTGAACTAGCTATATAACCTAGTACAAATAATTTTACACTAGAGTTGAACTAGCTCTACAAGCTAATTCAAATAATTTTACACTAAAGTTGAACTAGCTCTATAGGCTAGTTCAAATAGTTTTACTCTAATCTTGAACTAACTCTACAAGGTAGTTTAAATAATTTTACAATAGAGTTAAACTAGCTCTACAAGCTTGTTCAAATAATTTTACACTAGAGTTGAACTAGCTCTATAGTCTAGTTGAAATAGTTTTACACTAGAGTTGAACTAGCTCTATAACCTAGTAAAAATAATTTTACACTAGAGTTGAACTAGCTCTAAAACCTAGTACAAATAATTTTACACTAGAGTTGAACTAGCTCTATGACCTAGTACACATAATTTTATACTTCAGTTGTACTAGCTCTATAACCTAGTACAAATAATTTTACACTAGTGTTGAACTAGCTCTATGACATAGTACAAATAATTTTACACTAGAGTTAAACTAGCTCTATAGGCTAGTTCAAATAATTTTCCACTAGAGTTCAACTAGCTCTATAGGCTAATTCAAATAATTTTACACTACAGTTGAACTAGCTCTACAAGCTAGTTCAAATAATTTTACACTAGAGTTGTACCAGCTCTACAAGCTAGTTTAAATAATTTTACACTAGAGTTGAACTAGCTCTATAGGCTAGTTCAAATAGCTTTACACTGGATTTGAACTAGCTCTACAAGCTAGGTCAAATAATTTTACACTAGAGTTGAACTAACTCTATAACCTGGTACAAATAATTTTACACTAGAGTTGAACTAGCTCTATAACCTAGTAAAAATATTTTTACACTAGAGTTGAACTAGCTCTATGACCTAGTACAAATAATTTCATACTAGAGTTGAACAAGCTCTATAACCTAGTACAAATAATTTTACACTAGAGTTGAACTAGCTCTATGACCTAGTACAAATAATTTTACACTAGAGTTGAACTAGCTCTACACACTAGTTAAAATAATTGTACACTAGAGTTGAAGTAGCTCTATAGGTTAGTTCAAATAATTTTACACTAGAGTTGAACTAGCTATATAACCTAGTACAAATAATTTTACACTAGAGTTGAACTAGCTCTACAAGCTAGTTCAAATAATTCTACACTAAAGTTGAACTAGCTCTACGGGCTAGTTCAAACAGATTTACTCTAATCTTGAACTACCTCTACAAGGTAGTTTAAATAATTTTACAGTAGACTTGAACTAGCTCTATAACCAAGTACAAATAATTTTACAACAGAGTTAAACTAGCTCTACAAGCTAGTTCAAATAATTTTACACTAGAGTTGAACTAGCTCTATAGTCTAGTTGAAATAGTTTTACACTAGAGTTGAACTAGCTCTATAACCTAGTAAAAATAATTTTACACTAGAGTTGAACTAGCTCTAAAACCTAGTACAAATAATTTTACACTAGAGTTGAACTAGCTCTATGACCTAGTACACATAATTTTATACTTGAGTTGTACTAGCTCTATAACCTAGTACAAATAATTTTACACTAGAGTTGAACTAGCTCTATAGGCTAGTTCAAATAATTTTACACTAGAGGTGAACTAGCTCTACAAGCTAGTTCAAATAATTTTACACTAGAGTTGAACTAGCTCTACAAGCTAGTTTAAATAATTTTACACTAGAGTTGTACCAGCTCTACAAGCTAGTTTAAATAATTTTACACTAGAGTTGAACTAGCTCTATAACCTAGTACAAATAATTTTACACTAGAGTTAAACTAGCTCTATAACCTAGTACAAATAATTTTACACTAGAGTTGAACTAGCTCTATGACCTAGTACAAATAATTTTATACTAGAGTTGAACAAGCTCTATAACCTAGTACAAATAATTTTACACTAGAGTTGAACTAGCTCTATGACCTAGTACAAATAATTTTACACTAGAGTTGAACTAGCTCTATAGGCTAGTTCAAATAATTGTACACTAGAGTTGAACTAGATCTATAGGCTAGTTCAAATAATTTTACACTAGAGTTGAACTAGCTCTATAACCTAGCACAAATAATTTTATACTAGAGTTGAACTAGCTCTATAACCTAGTACAAATAATTTTACACTAGAGTTGAACTAGCTCTATGACCTAGTACAAATAATTTTACACTAGAGTTGAACTAGCTCTACAGGCTAGTTCAAATAATAGTACACTAGAGTTGAAGTAGCTCTATAGGCGAGTTCAAATAATTTTACACTAGAGTTGAACTAGCTATATAACCTAGTACAAATAATTTTACACTAGAGTTGAACTAGCTCTACAAGCTAGTTCAAATAATTTTACACTAAAGTTGAACTAGCTCTACAGGCTAGTTCAAATAGTTTTACTCTAATCTTGAACTAACTCTAGAAGGTAGTTTAAATAATTTTACAGTAGAGTTAAACTAGCTCTACAAGCTAGTTCAAATAATTTTACACTAGAGTTGAACTAGCTCTATAGTCTAGTTGAAATAGTTTTACACTAGAGTTGAACTAGCTCTATAACCTAGTAAAAATAATTTTACACTAGAGTTGAACTAGCTCTAAAACCTAGTACAAATAATTTTACACTAGAGTTGAACTAGCTCTATGACCTAGTACACATAATTTCATACTTCAGTTGTACTAGCTCTATAACCTAGTACAAATAATTTTACACTAGTGTTGAACTAGCTCTATGACATAGTACAAATAATTTTACACTAGACTTAAACTAGCTCTATAGGCTAGTTCAAATAATTTTCCACTAGAGTTTAACTAGCTCCATAGGCTAGTTCAAATAATGTTACACTACAGTTGAACTAGCTCTACAAGCTAGTTCAAATAATTTTACACTAGAGTTGTACCAGCTCTACAAGCTAGTTTAAATAATTTTACACTAGAGTTGAACTAGCACTATAGGCTAGTTCAAATAACTTTACACTGGATTTGAACTAGCTCTACAAGCTAGGTCAAATAATTTTACACAAGAGTTGAACTAGCTCTATAACCTAGTAAAAATATTTTTACACTAGAGTTGAACTACCTCTATGACCCAGTACAAATAATTTTATACTAGAGTTGAACAAGCTCTATAACCTAGTACAAATAATTCTACACTAGAGTTGAACTAGCTCTATGACCTAGTACAAATAATTTTACACTAGAGTTGAACTAGGTCTACACGCTAGTTAAAATAATTGTGCACTAGAGTTGAAGTAGCTCTATAGGTTAGTTCAAATAATTTTACACTAGAGTTGAACTAGCTATATAACCTAGTACAAATAATTTTACACTAGAGTTGAACTAGCTCTACAAGCTAGTTCAAATAATTCTACACTAAAGTTGAACTAGCTCTACGGGCTAGTTCAAACAGATTTACTCTAATCTTGAACTACCTCTACAAGGTAGTTTAAATAATTTTACAGTAGATTTGAACTAGCTCTATAACCAAGTACAAATAATTTTACAACAGAGTTAAACTAGCTCTACAGGCTAGTTCAAATAATTTTACACTAGAGTTGAAATAGCTCTATAGTCTAGTTGAAATAGTTTTACACTAGAGTTGAACTAGCTCTATAACCTAGTAAAAATAATTTTACACTAGAGTTGAACTAGCTCTAAAACCTAGTACAAATAATTTTACACTAGAGTTGAACTAGCTCTATGACCTAGTACACATAATTTTATACTTGAGTTGTACTAGCTCTATAACCTAGTACAAATAATTTTACACTAGAGTTGAACTAGCTCTATAGGCTAGTTCAAATAATTTTACACTAGAGGTGAACTAGCTCTACAAGCTAGTTCAAATAATTTTACACTAGAGTTGTACTAGCTCTACAAGCTAGTTTAAATAATTTTACACTAGAGTTGTACCAGCTCTACAAGCTAGTTTAAATAATTTTACACTACAGTTGAACTAGCTCTATAACCTAGTACAAATAATTTTACACTAGAGTTAAACAAGCTCTATAACCTAGTACAAATAATTTTACACTAGAGTTGAACTAGCTCTATGACCTAGTACAAATAATTTTATACTAGAGTTGAACAAGCTCTATAACCTAGTACAAATTATTTTACACTAGAGTTGAACTAGCTCTATGACCTAGTACAAATAATTTTACACTAGAGTTGAACTAGCTCTATAGGCTAGTTCAAATAATTGTACACTAGAGTTGAAGTAGCTATATAGGCTAGTTCAAATAATTATATACTAGAGTTGAACTAGCTATATAACCTAGTACAAATAATTTTACACTACAGTTGAACTAGCTCTACAAGCTAGTTCAAATAATTTTACACTAAAGTTGATCTAGCTCTAGAGGCTAGTTCAAATAGTTAAGATAATTTCACACTAGATTTGAACTAGCTCTATAACCTAGTACAAATAATTTTACAGTAGAGTTAAACTAGCTCTACAGGCTAGTTCAAATAATTTTACACTAGAGTTGAACTAGCTCTATAGTCTAGTTGAAATAGTTTTACACTAGTGTTGAACTAGCTCTATAACGTAGTAAAAATAATTTTACACTAGAGTTGAACTAGCTCTAAAACCTAGTACAAATAATTTTACACTAGAGTTGAACTAGCTCTATGACCTAGTACACATAATTTTATACTTGAGTTGTAAAAGCTCTATAACCTAGTACAAATAATTTTACACTAGAGTTGAACTAGCTCTATGACCTAGTACAAATAATTTTACACTAGAGTTAAACTAGCTCTATAGGCTAGTTCAAATAATTTTACACTAGAGTTTAACTAGCTCTATAAGCTAGTTCAAATAATTTTACACTACAGTTGAACTAGCTCTACAAGCTAGTTCAAATAATTTTAAACTAGAGTTGTACCAGCTCTACAAGATAGTTTAAATAATTTTACAGTAGAGTTGAACTAGCTCTATAGGCTAGTTAAAATAACTTTACACTGGATTTGAACTAGCTCTACAAGCTAGGTCAAATAATTTTACACTAGAGTTGAACAAACTCTATAACCTAGTACAAATAATTTTACACTAGAGTTGAACTAGCTCTATAACCTAGTACAAATAATTTTACACTAGAGTTGAACTAGCTCTATGACCTAGGACAAATAATTTTATACTAGAGTTTAATAAGCTCTATAACGTAGTACAAATAATTTTACACTAGAGTTAAACTAGCTCTATAGTCTAGTTGAAATAGTTTTACACTAGAGTTGAACTAGCTCTATAACCTAGTAAAAATAATTTTATACTAGAGTTGAACTACCTCTATGACCCAGTACAAATAATTTTATACTAGAGTTGAACAAGCTCTATAACCTAGTACAAATAATTCTACACTAGAGTTGAACTAGCTCTATGACCTAGTACAAATAATTTTACACTAGAGTTGAACTAGGTCTACACGCTAGTTAGAATAATTGTACACTAGAGTTGAAGTAGCTCTATAGGTTAGTTCAAATAATTTTACACTAGAGTTGAACTAGCTATATAACCTAGTACAAATAATTTTGCACTAGAGTTGAACTAGCTCTACAAGCTAGTTCAAATAATTCTACACTAAAGTTGAACTAGCTCTACGGGCTAGTTCAAACAGATTTACTCTAATCTTGAACTACCTCTACAAGGTAGTTTAAATAATTTTACAGTAGATTTGAACTAGCTCTATAACCAAGTACAAATAATTTTACAACAGAGTTAAACTAGCTCTACAGGCTAGTTCAAATAATTTTACACTAGAGTTGAAATAGCTCTATAGTCTAGTTGAAATAGTTTTACACTAGAGTTGAACTAGCTCTATAACCTAGTAAAAATAATTTTACACTAGAGTTGAACTAGCTCTAAAACCTAGTACAAATAATTTTACACTAGAGTTGAACTAGCTCTATGACCTAGTACACATAATTTTATACTTGAGTTGTACTAGCTCTATAACCTAGTACAAATAATTTTACACTAGAGTTGAACTAGCTCTATAGGCTAGTTCAAATAATTTTACACTAGAGGTGAACTAGCTCTACAAGCTAGTTCAAATAATTTTACACTAGAGTTGTACTAGCTCTACAAGCTAGTTTAAATAATTTTACACTAGAGTTGTACCAGCTCTACAAGCTAGTTTAAATAATTTTACACTACAGTTGAACTAGCTCTATAACCTAGTACAAATAATTTTACACTAGAGTTAAACAAGCTCTATAACCTAGTACAAATAATTTTACACTAGAGTTGAACTAGCTCTATGACCTAGTACAAATAATTTTATACTAGAGTTGAACAAGCTCTATAACCTAGTACAAATAATTTTACACTAGAGTTGAACTAGCTCTATGACCTAGTACAAATAATTTTACACTAGAGTTGAACTAGCTCTATAGGCTAGTTCAAATAATTGTACACTAGAGTTGAAGTAGCTATATAGGCTAGTTCAAATAATTATATACTAGAGTTGAACTAGCTATATAACCTAGTACAAATAATTTTACACTACAGTTGAACTAGCTCTACAAGCTAGTTCAAATAATTTTACACTAAAGTTGATCTAGCTCTAGAGGCTAGTTCAAATAGTTAAGATAATTTCACACTAGATTTGAACTAGCTCTATAACCTAGTACAAATAATTTTACAGTAGAGTTAAACTAGCTCTACAGGCTAGTTCAAATAATTTTACACTAGAGTTGAACTAGCTCTATAGTCTAGTTGAAATAGTTTTACACTAGTGTTGAACTAGCTCTATAACCTAGTAAAAATAATTTTACACTAGAGTTGAACTAGCTCTAAAACCTAGTACAAATAATTTTACACTAGAGTTGAACTAGCTCTATGACCTAGTACACATAATTTTATACTTGAGTTGTAAAAGCTCTATAACCTAGTACAAATAATTTTACACTAGAGTTGAACTAGCTCTATGACCTAGTACAAATAATTTTACACTAGAGTTAAACTAGCTCTATAGGCTAGTTCAAATAATTTTACACTAGAGTTTAACTAGCTCTACAAGCTAGTTCAAATAATTTTAAACTAGAGTTGTACCAGCTCTACAAGATAGTTTAAATAATTTTACAGTAGAGTTGAACTAGCTCTATAGGCTAGTTAAAATAACTTTACACTGGATTTGAACTAGCTCTACAAGCTAGGTCAAATAATTTTACACTAGAGTTGAACAAACTCTATAACCTAGTACAAATAATTTTACACTAGAGTTGAACTAGCTCTATAACCTAGTACAAATAATTTTACACTAGAGTTGAACTAGCTCTATGACCTAGGACAAATAATTTTATACTAGAGTTTAATAAGCTCTATAACGTAGTACAAATAATTTTACACTAGAGTTAAACTAGCTCTATAGTCTAGTTGAAATAGTTTTACACTAGAGTTGAACTAGCTCTATAACCTAGTAAAAATAATTTTACACTAGAGTTGAACTAGCTCTATAACCTAGTACCAATAATTTTACACTAGAGTTGAACTAGCTCTATGACCTAGTATAAATAATTTTACACTAGAGTTGAACTAGCTCTACAGTCCAGTTGAAATAGTTATACACTAGAGTTCAACTAGCTTTATATCCTAGTAAAAATAATTTTACACTAGAGTTGAACTAGCTCTATAACCTAGTACAAATAATTTTACACCAGAGTTGAACAAGCTCTATGACATAGTACACATAATTTTATACTTGAGTTGTACTAGCTCTATAACCTAGTACAAATAATTTTACACTAGAGTTGAACTAGCTCTATGACCTAGTACAAATAATTTTACACTAGAGTTGAACTAGCTGTATAGGCTAGATCAAATTATTTTACACTAGAGTTGAACTAGATCTATAGGCTAGCTCAAATAATTTTACACTAGAGGTGAACTAGCTCTACAAGCTAGTTCAAATAATTTTACACTAGAGTTGAACTAGCTCCACAAGCTAGTTCAAATAATTTTACACTAGAGTTGTACCAGCTCTACAAGCTAGTTTAAATAATTTTACACTAGAGTTGAACTAGCTCTATATGCTAGTTCAAATATCTTAACACTAGATTTGAACTAGCTCTACAAGCTAGGTCAAATAATTTTACAATAGAGTTGAACTAGCTCTATAACCTAGTAAAAATAATTTTACACTAGAGTTGAACAAGCTCTATAACATAGTACAAATAATTTTACACTAGAGTTGAATTGCTGAATGACCTAGTACAAATAATTTTATACTAGAGTCGAACTAGCTCTATAATCTAGTACAAATAATTTTACACTAGAGTTGAACTAGCTCTATGACCTAGTACAAATAATTTTGAACTGGAGTTGAACTAGCTCTATAGGCTAGTTCAAATAATTGTACACTAGAGTTGAACTAGATCTATAGGCTAGTTCAAATAATTTTACACTAGAGTTGAACTAGCTCTATAACCTAGCACAAATAATTTTATACTAGAGTTGAACTAGCTCTATAACCTAGTACAAATAATTTTACACTAGAGTTGAACTAGCTCTATGACCTAGTACAAATAATTTTACACTAGAGTTGAACTAGCTCTACAGGCTAGTTCAAATAATAGTACACAGAGTTGAAGTAGCTCTATAGGCGAGTTCAAATAATTTTACACTAGAGTTTAACTAGCTATATAACCTAGTACAAATAATTTTACACTAGAGTTGAACTAGCTCTACAAGCTAGTTCAAATAATTTTACACTAAATTTGAACTAGCTCTAAAAGCTAGTTCAAATAGTTTTACTCTAATCTTGAACTACCTCTACAAGGTAGTTTAAATAATTTTACAGTAGAGTTAAACTAGCTCTACAAGCTAGTTCAAATAATTTTACACTAGAGTTGAACTAGCTCTATAGTCTAGTTGAAATAGTTTTACACTAGAGTTGAATTAGCTCTATAACCTAGTAAAACTAATTTTACACTAGAGTTGAACTAGCACTATGACATAGTACTAGCTCTATAACCTAATTCAAATAATTTTACACTAGAGTTGAACTAGCTCTATGACATAGTACAAATAATTTTACACTAGAGTTAAACTAGCTCTATAGGCTAGTTCAAATAATTTTCCACTAGAGTTTAACTAGCTCTATAGGCTAGTTCAAATAATTTTACACTAAAGTTGAACTAGCTCTACAAGCTAGTTCAAATAATTTTACACTAGTGTTGTACCAGCTCTACAAGCTAGTTTAAATAATTTTACACTAGAGTTGAATTAGCTCTATAGGCTAGTTCAAATAACTTTACACTGGATTTGAACTAGCTCTACAAGCTAGGTCAAATAATTTTACACTAGAGTTGAACTAACTCTATAACCTAGTACAAATAAATTTACACTAGAGTTGAACTAGCTCTATAACCTAGTAAAAATATTTTTACACTAGAGTTGAACTACCTCTATGACCTAGTACAAATAATTTTATACTAGAGTTGAACAAGCTCTATAACCTAGTACAAATAATTTTACAATAGAGTTGAACTAGCTCTATGACCTAGTACAAATAACTTTACACTAGAGTTGAACTAGCTCTACAAGCTAGTTCAAATAATTCTACACTAAAGTTGAACTAGCTCTACGGGCTAGTTCAAACAGATTTACTCTAATCTTGAACTACCTCTACAAGGTAGTTTAAATAATTTTACAGTAGATTTGAACTAGCTCTATAACCAAGTACAAATAATTTTACAGTAGAGTTAAACTAGCTCTACAGTCCAGTTCAAATAATTTTACACTAGAGTTGAACTAGCTCTATAGTCTAGTTGAAATAGTTTTATACTAGAGTTGAACTAGCTCTATAACCTAGTAAAAATAATTTTACACTAGAGTTGAAATAGCTCTAAAACCTAGTACAAATAATTTTACACTAGAGTTGAACTAGCTCTATGAACTAGTACACATAATTTTATACTTGAGTTGTACTAGCTCTATAACCTAGTACAAACAATTTTAAACTAGAGTTGAACTAGCTCTATGACCTAGTACAAATAATTTCACACTAGAGTTGAACTAGCTCTATATGCTAGTTCAAATAACTTAACACTAGATTTGAACTAGCTCTACAAGCTAGGTCAAATAATTTTACACTAGAGTTGAACTAGCTCTATAACCTAGTAAAAATAATTTTACACTAGAGTTGAACTAGCTCTATAACATAGTACAGATAATTTTACACTAGAGTTGAATTGCTGAATGACCTAGTACAAATAATTTTATACTAGAGTCGAACTAGCTCTATAACCTAGTACAAATAATTTTACACTAGAGTTGAACTAGCTCTATGACCTAGTACAAATAATTTTGAACTGGAGTTGAACTAGCTCTATAGGCTAGTTCCAATAATTGTACACTAGAGTTGAACTAGATCTACAGGCTAGTTCAAATAATTTTACACTAGAGTTGAACTAGCTCTATAACCTAGCACAAATAATTTTATACTAGAGTTGAACTAGCTCTTTAACCTAGTACAAATAATTTTACACTAGAGTTGAACTAGCTCTATGACCTAGTACAAATAATTTTACACTAGAGTTGAACTAGCTCTACAGGCTAGTTCAAATAATAGTACGTAGAGTTGAAGTAGCTCTATAGGTGAGTTCAAATAATTTTACACTAGAGTTGAACTAGCTATATAACCTAGTACAAATAATTTTACACTAGAGTTGAACTAGCTCTACAAGCTAGTTCAAATAATTTTACACTAAATTTGAACTAGCTCTACAGGCTAGTTCAAATAGTTTTACTCTAATCTTGAACTACCTCTACAAGGTAGTTTAAATAATTTTACAGTAGAGTTAAACTAGCTCTACAAGCTAGTTCAAATAATTTTACACTAGAGTTGAACTAGCTCTATAGTCTAGTTGAAATAGTTTTACACTAGAGTTGAACTAGCTCTATAACCTAGTAAAACTAATTTTACACTAGAGTTGAAGTAGCACTATGACATAGTACTAGCTCTATAACCTAATTCAAATAATTTTACACTAGAGTTGAACTAGCTCTATGACATAGTACAAATAATTTTACACTAGAGTTAAACTAGCTCTATAGGCTAGTTCAAATAATTTTCCACTAGAGTTTAACTAGCTCTATAGGCTAGTTCAAATAATTTTACACTAAAGTTGAACTAGCTCTACAAGCTAGTTCAAATAATTTTACACTAGAGTTGTACCAGCTCTACAAGCTAGCTTAAATAATTTTACACTAGAGTTGAACTAGCTCTATAGGCTAGTTCAAATAACTTTACACTGGATTTGAACTAGCTCTACAAGCTAGGTCAAATAATTTTACACTAGAGTTGAACTAACTCTATAACCTAGTTCAAATAATTTTACACTAGAGTTGAACAAGCTCTATAACCTAGTAAAAATATTTTTACACTAGAGTTGAACTACCTCTATGGCCTAGTACAAATAATTTTATACTAGAGTTGAACAAGCTCTATAACCTAGTACAAATAATTTTACAATAGAGTTGAACTAGCTCTATGACCTAGTACAAATAACTTTACACTAGAGTTGAACTAGCTCTACAAGCTAGTTCAAATAATTCTACACTAAAGTTGAACTAGCTCTACGGGCTAGTTCAAACAGATTTACTCTAATCTTGAACTACCTCTACAAGGTAGTTTAAATAATTTTACAGTAGATTTGAACTAGCTCTATAACCAAGTACAAATAATTTTACAGTAGAGTTAAACTAGCTCTACAGTCTAGTTCAAATAATTTTACACTAGAGTTGAACTAGCTCTATAGTCTAGTTGAAATAGTTTTACACTAGAGTTGAACTAGCTCTATAACCTTGTAAAAATAATTTTACACTAGAGTTGAAATAGCTCTAAAACCTAGTACAAATAATTTTACACTAGAGTTGAACTAGGTCTATGACCTAGTACACATAATTTTATACTTGAGTTGTACTAGCTCTATAACCTAGTACAAACAATTTTGAACTAGAGTTGAACTAGCTCTATGACCTAGTACAAATAATTTTACACTAGAGTTAAACTAGCTCTATAGGCTAGTTCAAATAATTTGACAATAGAGTTGAACTAGCTCTATAGTCTAGTTGAAATAGTTTTACACTAGAGTTGAAGTAGCTCTATAACCTAGTAAAAATAATTTTACACTAGAGTTGAACTAGCTCTAAAACCTAGTACAAATAATTTTACACTAGAGTTGAACTAGCTCTATGACGTAGTACACATAATTTTATACTTGTGTTGCACTAGCTCTATAACCTAGTACAAAAATTTTTACAGTAGAGTTGGAGTAGCTCTATGACCTAGTACAAATAATTTTACACTAGAGTTGAACTAGCTGTATAGGCTAGTTGAAATAATTTTACACTAGAGTTGAACTAGCTCTAAAAGCTAGTTCAAATAATTTTACACTAGAGTTGTACCAGCTCTACAAGCTAGTTTAAATAATTTTACAGTAGAGTTGAACTAGCTATATATGCTAGTTCAAATAACTATACACTAGATTTGAACTAGCTCTACAAGCTAGGTCAAATAATTTTACACTAGAGTTGAACTTGCTCTATAACCTAGTACAAATAATTGTACACTAGAGTTGAACTAGCTCTATAACATAGTACAGATAATTTTACAGTAGAGTTGAACTAGCTCAATGACCTAGTACAAATAATATTATACTAGAGTTGAACTAGCTCTATAACCTAGTATAAATAATTTTACACTAGAGTTGAACTAGCTCTATGACCTAGTACAAATAATTTTGAACTGGAGTTGGAGTTGAACTAGCTCTATGACCTAGTACACATAATTTTATACTTGAGTTGTACAAGCTCTATAACCTAGTACAAATAATTTTAAACTAGAGTTGAACTAGCTCTATGACCTAGTACAAATAATTTTACACTAGAGTTAAACTAGCTCTATAGGCTAGTTCAAATAATTTTACACTAGAGTTTAACTAGCTCTATAGGCTAGTTCAAATAATTTTACACTACAGTTGAACTAGCTCTACAAGCTAGTTCAAATAATTTTACACTAGAGTTGTACCAGCTCTACAAGCTAGTTTAAATAAATTTACACTAGAGTTGAACTAGCTCTATAGGCTAGTTCAAATAATTTTACACTAGAGTTGAACTAGCTATATAACCTAGTACAAATAATTTTACACTAGAGTTGAACTAGCTCTACAAGCTAGTTCAAATAATTTTACACTAAAGTTGAACTAGCTCTACAGGCTAGTTCAAATAGATTTACACTAGAGTTGAACTAGCTCTATAACCTAGTAAAAATAATTTGACACTAGAGTTGAACTAGCTCTAAAACCTAGTACAAATAATTTTACACTAGAGTTGAACTAGCTCTATGACGTAGTACACATAATTTTATACTTGAGTTGTACTAGCTCTATAACCTAGTACAAATAATTATACACTAGAGTTGAACTAGCTCTATGACCTAGTACAAATAATTTTACACTAGAGTTAAACTAGCTCTATAGGCTAGTTCAAATAATTTTACACTAGAGTTGAACTAGCTCTACAAGCTAGTTCAAATAATTTTACACTAGAGTTGAACTAGCTCTATAGGCTAGTTCAAATAACTTTACACTAGATTTGAACTAGCTGTACAGGCTAGTTCAAATAATTGTACACTAGAGTTGAAGTAGCTCTATAGGCAAGTTCAAATAATTATACACTAGAGTTGAACTAGCTATATAACCTAGTACAAATCATTTTACACTAGAGTTGAACTAGCTCTACAAGTTAGTTCAAATAATTTTACACTAAAGTTGAACTAGCTCTACAGGCTAGTTCAAATAGTTTTACTTTAATCTTGAACTACCTCTACAAGGTAGTTTAAATAATTTTACAGTAGAGTTAAACTAGCTCTATAGGCTAGTACAAATAATTTTACACTAGAGTTGAACTAGCTGTATAGGATAGTTCAAATAATTTTACACTAGAGTTGAACTAGCTCCATAGGCGAGCTCAAATAATTTTACACTAGAGGTGAACTAGCTCTACAAGCTAGTTCAAATAATTTTACACTAGAGTTGAACTAGCTCTACAAGCTAGTTCAAATAATTTTACACTGGAGTTGTACCTACTCTACAAGCTTGTTTTAATAATTTTACACTAGAGTTGAACTAGCTCTATATGCTAGTTCAAATAACTTTACACTAGATTTGAACTAGCTCTACAAACTAGGTCAAATAATTTTGCACTAGAGTTAACTAGCTCTATAACCTAGTACAAATAATTTTACACTAGAGTTGAACTAGCTCTATAACCTAGTACAAATAATTTTACACTAGAGTTGAACTAGCTCTATGACCTAGTACAAATAATTTTACACTAGAGTTGAACTAGCTCTACAGGCTAGTTCAAATAATTGTACACTAGAGTTGAAGTAGCTCTATAGGCTAGTTCAAATAATTTTACACTAGAGTTGAACTTGCTATATAACCTAGTACAAATAAATTTACACTAGAGTTGAACTAGCTCTACAAGCTAGTTCAAATAATTTTACACTAAAGTTGAACTAGCTCTACAGGCTAGTTCAAATAGATTTACACTAGAGTTGAACTAGCTCTATAACCTAGTAAAAATAATTTGACACTAGAGTTGAACTAGCTCTAAAACCTAGTACAAATAATTTTACACTAGAGTTGAACTAGCTCTATGACGTAGTACACATAATTTTATACTTGAGTTGTACTAGCTCTATAACCTAGTACAAATAATTATACACTAGAGTTGAACTAGCTCTATGACCTAGTACAAATAATTTTACACTAGAGTTAAACTAGCTCTATAGGCTAGTTCAAATAATTTTACACTAGAGTTGAACTAGCTCTACAAGCTAGTTCAAATAATTTTACACTGGAGTTGTACCTACTCTACAAGCTTGTTTTAATAATTTTACACTAGAGTTGAACTAGCTCTATATGCTAGTTCAAATAACTTTACACTAGATTTGAACTAGCTCTACAAACTAGGTCAAATAATTTTGCACTAGAGTTAACTAGCTCTATAACCTAGTACAAATAATTTTACACTAGAGTTGAACTAGCTCTATAACCTAGTACAAATAATTTTACACTAGAGTTGAACTAGCTCAATGACCTAGTACAAATAATTTTATACTAGAGTTGAACTAGCTCTAGAACCTAGTACAAATAATTTTACACTAGAGTTGAACTAGCTCTATGACCTAGTACAAATAATTTTGAACTGGAGTTGAACTAGCTCTATAGGCTAGTTCAAATAATTGTACAGTAGAGTTGAACTAGCTCTATAGGCTAGTTCAAATAGTTTTACACTAGAGTTGAACTAGCTCTATAACCTAGTACAAATAATTTTACAGGAGAGTTAAACTAGCTCTATAGGCTAGTTCAAATAATTTTACACTATAGTTTAACTAGCTCTATAGGCTAGTTCAAATAATTTTACACTAGAGTTGTACCAGCTCGACAAGCTAGTTTAAATAATTTTACACTAGAGTTTAACTAGCTCTATAGGCTAGTTCAAATAACTTTACACTGGATTTGAACTAGCTCGACAAGCTAGGTCAAATAATTTTACACTAGAGTTGAACTAACTCTATAACCTAGTACAAATAATTTTACACTAGAATTGAACTAGCTCTATGACCTAGTACAAATAATTTTATACTAGAGTTGAACAAGCTCTATAACCTAGTACAAATAATTTTACACTAGAGTTGAACTAGCTCTATGACCTAGTACAAATAATTTTACACTAGAGTTGAACTAGCTCTACAGGCTAGTTCAAATAATTGTACACTAGAGTTGAAGTAGCTCTATAGGCTAGTTCAAATAATTTTACACTAGAGTTGAACTTGCTATATAACCTAGTACAAATAAATTTACACTAGAGTTGAACTAGCTCTACAAGCTAGTTCAAATAATTTTACACTAAAATTGAACTAGCTCTACAGGCTAGTTCAAATAGATTTACACTAGAGTTGAACTAGCTCTATAACCTAGTAAAAATAATTTGACACTAGAGTTGAACTAGCTCTAAAACCTAGTACAAATAATTTTACACTAGAGTTGAACTAGCTCTATGACGTAGTACACATAATTTTATACTTGAGTTGTACTAGCTCTATAACCTAGTACAAATAATTTTACACTAGAGTTGAACTAGCTCTATGACCTAGTACAAATAATTTTACACTAGAGTTAAACTACCTCTATAGGCTAGTTCAAATAATTTTACACTAGAGTTGAACTAGCTCTACAAGCTAGTTCAAATAATTTTACACTGGAGTTGTACCTACTCTACAAGCTTGTTTTAATAATTTTACACTAGAGTTGAACTAGCTCTATATGCTAGTTCAAATAACTTTACACTAGATTTGAACTAGCTCTACAAACTAGGTCAAATAATTTTGCACTAGAGTTAACTAGCTCTATAACCTAGTACAAATAATTTTACACTAGAGTTGAACTAGCTCTATAACCTAGTACAAATAATTTTACACTAGAGTTGAACTAGCTCAATGACCTAGTATAAATAATTTTATACTAGAGTTGAACTAGCTCTAGAACCTAGTACAAATAATTTTACACTAGAGTTGAACTAGCTCTATGACCTAGTACAAATAATTTTGAACTAGAGTTGAACTAGCTCTATAGGCTAGTTCAAATAATTGTACAGTAGAGTTGAACTAGCTCTATAGGCTAGTTCAAATAGTTTTACACTAGAGTTGAACTAGCTCTATAACCTAGTACAAATAATTTTACACGAGAGTTAAACTAGCTCTATAGGCTAGTTCAAATAATTTTACACTATAGTTTAACTAGCTCTATAGGCTAGTTCAAATAATCTTACACTAGAGATGTACCAGCTCTACAAGCTAGTTTAAATAATTTTACACTAGAGTTTAACTAGCTCTATAGGCTAGTTCAAATAACTTTACACTGGATTTGAACTAGCTCGACAAGCTAGGTCAAATAATTTTACACTAGAGTTGAACTAACTCTATAACCTAGTACAAATAATTTTACACTAGAGCTGAACTAGCTCTATAACCTAGTACAAATAATTTTATACTAGAGTTGAACAAGCTCTATAACCTAGTACAAATAATTTTACACTAGAGTTGAACTAGCTCTATGACCTAGTACAAATAATTTTACACTAGAGTTGAACTAGCTCTACAGGCTAGTTCAAATAATTGTACACTAGAGTTGAAGTAGCTCTATAGGCTAGTTCAAATAACTTTACACTGGATTTGAACTAGCTCTACAAGCTAGATTAAATAATTTTACACTAGAGTTGAACTAACTCTATAACCTAGTACAAATAATTTTACACTAGAGTTGAACTAGCTCTATAACCTAGTAAAAATATTTTTACACTAGAGTTGAACTACCTCTATGACCTAGTACAAATAATTTTATACTAGAGTTGAACAAGCTCTATAACCTAGTACAAATAATTTTACAATAGAGTTGAACTAGCTCTATGACCTAGTACAAATAACTTTACACTAGAGTTGAACTAGCTCTACAAGCTAGTTCAAATAATTCTACACTAAAGTTGAACTAGCTCTACGGGCTAGTTCAAACAGATTTACTCTAATCTTGAACTACCTCTACAAGGTAGTTTAAATAATTTTACAGTAGATTTGAACTAGCTCTATAACCAAGTACAAATAATTTTACAGTAGAGTTAAACTAGCTCTACAGTCCAGTTCAAATAATTTTACACTAGAGTTGAACTAGCTCTATAGTCTAGTTGAAATAGTTTTACACTAGAGTTGAACTAGCTCTATAACCTTGTAAAAATAATTTTACACTAGAGTTGAAATAGCTCAAAAACCTAGTACAAATAATTTTACACTAGAGTTGAACTAGCTCTATGACCTAGTACACATAATTTTATACTTGAGTTGTACTAGCTCTATAACCTAGTACAAACAATTTTAAACTAGAGTTGAACTAGCTCTATGACCTAGTACAAATAATTTTACACTAGAGTTAAACTAGCTCTATAGGCTAGTTCAAATAATTTTACAATAGAGTTGAACTAGCTCTATAGTCTAGTTGAAATAGTTTTACACTAGAGTTGAAGTAGCTCTATAACCTAGTAAAAATAATTTTACACTAGAGTTGAACTAGCTCTAAAACCTAGTACAAATAATTTTACACTAGAGTTGAACTAGCTCTATGACGTAGTACACATAATTTTATACTTGTGTTGCACTAGCTCTATAACCTAGTACAAATAATTTTACAGTAGAGTTGAACTAGCTCTATGACCTAGTACAAATAATTTTACACTAGAGTTGAACTAGCTCTATAGGCTAGTTGAAATAATTTTACACTAGAGTTGAACTAGCTCTAAAAGCTAGTTCAAATAATTTTACACTAGAGTTGTACCAGCTCTA
Organism: Triticum monococcum; assembly: GCA_034509565.1. Taxonomy (NCBI): domain Eukaryota; kingdom Viridiplantae; phylum Streptophyta; class Magnoliopsida; order Poales; family Poaceae; genus Triticum; species Triticum monococcum. The sequence goes on from CM067843.1 coordinate 632,662,231, forward strand.
CAAGCTAGTTTAAATAATTTTACAGTAGAGTTGAACTAGCTCTATATGCTAGTTCAAATAACTATACACTAGATTTGAACTAGCTCTACAAGCTAGGTCAAATAATTTTACACTAGAGTTGAACTTGCTCTATAACCTAGTACAAATAATTGTACACTAGAGTTGAACTAGCTCTATAACATAGTACAGATAATTTTACAGTAGATTTGAACTAGCTCAATGACCTAGTACAAATAATATTATACTAGAGTTGAACTAGCTCTATAACCTAGTATAAATAATTTTACACTAGAGTTGAACTAGCTCTATGACCTAGTACAAATAATTTTGAACTGGAGTTGGAGTTGAACTAGCTCTATGACCTAGTACACATAATTTTATACTTGAGTTGTACAAGCTCTATAACCTAGTACAAATAATTTTAAACTAGAGTTGAACTAGCTCTATGACCTAGTACAAATAATTTTACACTAGAGTTAAACTAGCTCTATAGGCTAGTTCAAATAATTTTACACTAGAGTTTAACTAGCTCTATAGGCTAGTTCAAATAATTTTACACTACAGTTGAACTAGCTCTACAAGCTAGTTCAAATAATTTTACACTAGAGTTGTACCAGCTCTACAAGCTAGTTTAAATAAATTTACACTAGAGTTGAACTAGCTCTATAGGCTAATTCAAATAACTTTACACTAGATTTGAACTAGCTGTACAGGCTAGTTCAAATAATTGTACACTAGAGTTGAAGTAGCTCTATAGGCAAGTTCAAATAATTTTACACTAGAGTTGAACTAGCTATATAACCTAGTACAAATCATTTTACACTAGAGTTGAACTAGCTCTACAAGCTAGTTCAAATAATTTTACACTAAAGTTGAACTAGCTCTACAGGCTAGTTCAAATAGTTTTACTTTAATCTTGAACTACCTCTACAAGGTAGTTTAAATAATTTTACAGTAGAGTTAAACTAGCTCTATAGGCTAGTACAAATAATTTTACACTAGAGTTGAACTAGCTGTATAGGATAGTTCAAATAATTTTACACTAGAGTTGAACTAGCTCCATAGGCGAGCTCAAATAATTTTACACTAGAGGTGAACTAGCTCTACAAGCTAGTTCAAATAATTTTACACTAGAGTTGAACTAGCTCTACAAGCTAGTTCAAATAATTTTACACTGGAGTTGTACCTACTCTAGAAGCTTGTTTTAATAATTTTACACTAGAGTTGAACTAGCTGTGTATGCTAGTTCAAATAACTTTACACTAGATTTGAACTAGCTCTACAAACTAGGTCAAATAATTTTGCACTAGAGTTAACTAGCTCTATAACCTAGTACAAATAATTTTACACTAGAGTTGAACTAGCTCTATAACCTAGTACAAATAATTTTACACTAGAGTTGAACTAGCTCTATGACCTAGTACAAATAATTTTACATTAGAGTTGAACTAGCTCTACAGGCTAGTTCAAATAATTGTACACTAGAGTTGAAGTAGCTCTATAGGCTAGTTCAAATAATTTTACACTAGAGTTGAACTTGCTATATAACCTAGTACAAATAAATTTACACTAGAGTTGAACTAGCTCTACAAGCTAGTTCAAATAATTTTACACTAAAGTTGAACTAGCTCTACAGGCTAGTTCAAATAGATTTACACTAGAGTTGAACTAGCTCTATAACCGAGTAAAAATAATTTGACACTAGAGTTGAACTAGCTCTAAAACCTAGTACAAATAATTTTACACTAGAGTTGAACTAGCTCTATGACGTAGTACACATAATTTTATACTTGAGTTGTACTAGCTCTATAACCTAGTACAAATAATTTTACACTAGAGTTGAACTAGCTCCATGACCTAGTACAAATAATTTTACACTAGAGTTAAACTAGCTCTATAGGCTAGTTCAAATAATTTTACACTAGAGTTGAACTAGCTCTACAAGCTAGTTCAAATAATTTTACACTGGATTTGTACCTACTCTACAAGCTTGTTTTAATAATTTTACACTAGAGTTGAACTCGCTCTATATGCTAGTTCAAATAACTTTACACTAGATTTGAACTAGCTCTACAAACTAGGTCAAATAATTTTGCACTAGAGTTAACTAGCTCTATAACCTAGTACAAATAATTTTACACTAGAGTTGAACTAGCTCTATAACCTAGTACAAATAATTTTACACTAGAGTTGAACTAGCTCAATGACCTAGTACAAATAATTTTATACTAGAGTTGAACTAGCTCTAGAACCTAGTACAAATAATTTTACACTAGAGTTGAACTAGCTCTATGACCTAGTACAAATAATTTTGAACTGGAGTTGAACTAGCTCTATAGGCTAGTTCAAATAATTGTACAGTAGAGTTGAACTAGCTCTATAGGCTAGTTCAAATAGTTTTACACTAGAGTTGAACTAGCTCTATAACCTAGTACAAATAATTTTACACGAGAGTTAAACTAGCTCTATAGGCTAGTTCAAATAATTTTACACTATAGTTTAACTAGCTCTATAGGCTAGTTCAAATAATTTTACACTAGAGTTTACCAGCTCTACAAGCTAGTTTAAATAATTTTACACTGGATTTGAACTAGCTCGACAAGCTAGGTCAAATAATTTTACACTAGAGTTGAACTAACTCTATAACCTAGTACAAATAATTTTACACTAGAGCTGAACTAGCTCTATAACCTAGTAAAAATAATTTTACACTACAATTGAACTAGCTCTATAACCTAGTACAAATAATTTTATACTAGAGTTGAACAAGCTCTATAACCTAGTACAAATAATTTTACACTAGAGTTGAACTAGCTCTATGACCTAGTACAAATAATTTTACACTAGAGTTGAACTAGCTCTACAGGCTAGTTCAAATAATTGTACACTAGAGTTGAAGTAGCTCTATAGGTTAGTTCAAATAATTTTACACTAGAGTTGAACTAGCTATATAACCTAGTACAAATAAATTTACACTAGAGTTGAACTAGCTCTACAAGCTAGTTCAAATAATTTTACACTAAAGTTGAACTAGCTCTACAGGCTAGTTCAAATAGATTTACACTAGAGTTGAACTAGCTCTATAACCTAGTAAAAATAATTTGACACTAGAGTTGAACTAGCTCTAAAACCTAGTACAAATAATTTTACACTAGAGTTAAACTAGCTCTATGACGTAGTACACATAATTTTATACTTGAGTTGTACTAGCTCTATAACCTAGTACAAATAATTTTACACTAGAGTTGAACTAGCTCTATGACCTAGTACAAATAATTTTACACTAGAGTTAAACTAGCTCTATAGGCTAGTTCAAATAATTTTACACTACAGTTGAACTAGCTCTACAAGCTAGTTCAAATAATTTTACACTACAGTTGAACTAGCTCTACAGGCTAGTTCAAATAATTGTACACTAGAGTTGAAGTAGCTCTATAGGCTAGTTCAAATAATTTTACACTAGAGTTGAACTAGCTATATAACCTAGTACAAATAATTTTACACTAGAGTTGAACTAGCTCTACAAGCTAGTTCAAATAATTTTACACTAAAGTTGAACTAGCTCTACATGCTAGTTCAAATAGTTTTACACTAGAGTTGAACTAGCTCTATAACCTAGTAAAAATAATTTGACACTAGAGTTGAACTAGCTCTAAAACCTAGTACAAATAATTTTACACTAGAGTTGAACTAGCTCTATGACGTAGTACACATGATTTTATACTTGAGTTGTACTAGCTCTATAACCTAGTACAAATAATTTTACACTAGAGTTGAACTAGCTCTATAGGCTAGTTCAAATAATTTTACACTACAGTTGAACTAGCTCTACAAGCTAGTTCAAATAATTTTACACTACAGTTGAACTAGCTCTACAGGCTAGTGCAAATAATTGTACACTAGAGTTGAAGTAGCTCTATAGGCTAGTTCAAATAATTTTACACTAGAGTTGAACTAGCTATATAACCTAGTACAAATAATTTTACTCTAGAGTTGAACTAGCTCTACAAGCTAGTTCAAATAATTTTACACTAAAGTTGAACTAGCTCTACAGGCTAGTTCAAATAGTTTTACACTAGAGTTGAACTAGCTCTATAACCAAGTAAAAATAATTTGACACTAGAGTTGAACTAGCTCTAAAACCTAGTGCAAATAATTTTACACTAGATTTGAACTAGCTCTATGACGTAGTACACATAATTTTATACTTGAGTTGTACTAGCTCTATAACCTAGTACAAATAATTTTACACTAGAGTTGAACTAGCTCTATGACCTAGTACAAATAATTTTACACTAGAGTTAAACTAGCTCTATAGGCTAGTTCAAATAATTTTACACTACAGTTGAACTAGCTCTACAAGCTAGTTCAAATAATTTTACACTACAGTTGAACTAGCTCTACAGGCTAGTTCAAATAATTGTACACTAGAGTTGAAGTAGCTCTATAGGCTAGTTCAAATAATTTTACACTAGAGTTGAACTAGCTATATAACCTAGTACAAATAATTTTACACTAGAGTTGAACTAGCTCTACAAGCTAGTTCAAATAATTTTACACTAAAGTTGAACTAGCTCTACATGCTAGTTCAAATAGTTTTACACTAGAGTTGATCTACCTCTATAACCTAGTAAAAATAATTTGACACTAGAGTTGAACTAGCTCTAAAACCTAGTACAAATAATTTTACACTAGAGTTGAACTAGCTCTATGACGTAGTACACATGATTTTATACTTGAGTTGTACTAGCTCTATAACCTAGTACAAATAATTTTACACTAGAGTTGAACTAGCTCTATAGGCTAGTTCAAATAATTTTACACTACAGTTGAACTAGCTCTACAAGCTAGTTCAAATAATTTTACACTACAGTTGAACTAGCTCTACAGGCTAGTGCAAATAATTGTACACTAGAGTTGAAGTAGCTCTATAGGCTAGTTCAAATAATTTTACACTAGAGTTGAACTAGCTATATAACCTAGTACAAATAATTTTACTCTAGAGTTGAACTAGCTCTACAAGCTAGTTCAAATAATTTTACACTAAAGTTGAACTAGCTCTACAGGCTAGTTCAAATAGTTTTACACTAGAGTTGAACTAGCTCTATAACCAAGTAAAAAAAATTTGACACTAGAGTTGAACTAGCTCTAAAACCTAGTGCAAATAATTTTACACTAGATTTGAACTAGCTCTATGACGTAGTACACATAATTTTATACTTGAGTTGTACTAGCTCTATAACCTAGTACAAATAATTTTACACTAGAGTTGAACTAGCTCTATGACCTAGTACAAATAATTTTACACTAGAGTTAAACTAGCTCTATAGGCTAGTTCAAATAATTTTACACTATAGTTGAACTAGCTCTACAAGCTAGTTCAAATAATTTTACACTACAGTTGAACTAGCTCTACAGGCTAGCTCAAATAATTGTACACTAGAGTTGAAGTAGCTCTACAGGCTAGTTCAAATAGTTTTACACTAGAGTTGAACTAGCTCTATAACCAAGTAAAAATAATTTGACACTAGAGTTGAACTAGCTCTAAAACCTAGTGCAAATAATTTTACACTAGATTTGAACTAGCTCTATGACGTAGTACACATAATTTTATACTTGAGTTGTACTAGCTCTATAACCTAGTACAAATAATTTTACACTAGAGTTGAACTAGCTCTATGACCTAGTACAAATAATTTTACACTAGAGTTAAACTAGCTCTATAGGCTAGTTCAAATAATTTTACACTACAGTTGAACTAGATCTACAAGCTAGTTCAAATAATTTTACACTACAGTTGAACTAGCTCTACAGGCTAGTTCAAATAATTGTACACTAGAGTTGAAGTAGCTCTATAGGCTAGTTCAAATAATTTTACACTAGAGTTGAACTAGCTATATAACCTAGTACAAATAATTTTACACTAGAGTTGAACTAGCTCTACAAGCTAGTTCAAATAATTTTACACTAAAGTTGAACTAGCTCTACATGCTAGTTCAAATAGTTTTACACTAGAGTTGAACTACCTCTATAACCTAGTAAAAATAATTTGACACTAGAGTTGAACTAGCTCTAAAACCTAGTACAAATAATTTTACACTAGAGTTGAACTAGCTCTATGACGTAGTACACATGATTTTATACTTGAGTTGTACTAGCTCTATAACCTAGTACAAATAATTTTACACTAGAGTTGAACTAGCTCTATAGGCTAGTTCAAATAATTTTACACTACAGTTGAACTAGCTCTACAAGCTAGTTCAAATAATTTTACACTACAGTTGAACTAGCTCTACAGGCTAGTGCAAATAATTGTACACTAGAGTTGAAGTAGCTCTATAGGCTAGTTCAAATAATTTTACACTAGAGTTGAACTAGCTATATAACCTAGTACAAATAATTTTACTCTAGAGTTGAACTAGCTCTACAAGCTAGTTCAAATAATTTTACACTAAAGTTGAACTAGCTCTACAGGCTAGTTCAAATAGTTTTACACTAGAGTTGAACTAGCTCTATAACCAAGTAAAAATAATTTGACACTAGAGTTGAACTAGCTCTAAAACCTAGTGCAAATAATTTTACACTAGATTTGAACTAGCTCTATGACGTAGTACACATAATTTTATACTTGAGTTGTACTAGCTCTATAACCTAGTACAAATAATTTTACACTAGAGTTGAACTAGCTCTATGACCTAGTACAAATAATTTTACACTAGAGTTAAACTAGCTCTATAGGCTAGTTCAAATAATTTTACACTACAGTTGAACTAGCTCTACAAGCTAGTTCAAATAATTTTACACTACAGTTGAACTAGCTCTACAGGCTAGTTCAAATAATTGTACACTAGAGTTGAAGTAGCTCTATAGGCTAGTTCAAATAATTTTACACTAGAGTTGAACTAGCTATATAACCTAGTACAAATAATTTTACACTAGAGTTGAACTAGCTCTACAAGCTAGTTCAAATAATTTTACACTAAAGTTGAACTAGCTCTACATGCTAGTTCAAATAGTTTTACACTAGAGTTGATCTACCTCTATAACCTAGTAAAAATAATTTGACACTAGAGTTGAACTAGCTCTAAAACCTAGTACAAATAATTTTACACTAGAGTTGAACTAGCTCTATGACGTAGTACACATGATTTTATACTTGAGTTGTACTAGCTCTATAACCTAGTACAAATAATTTTACACTAGAGTTGAACTAGCTCTATAGGCTAGTTCAAATAATTTTACACTACAGTTGAACTAGCTCTACAAGCTAGTTCAAATAATTTTACACTACAGTTGAACTAGCTCTACAGGCTAGTGCAAATAATTGTACACTAGAGTTGAAGTAGCTCTATAGGCTAGTTCAAATAATTTTACACTAGAGTTGAACTAGCTATATAACCTAGTACAAATAATTTTACTCTAGAGTTGAACTAGCTCTACAAGCTAGTTCAAATAATTTTACACTAAAGTTGAACTAGCTCTACAGGCTAGTTCAAATAGTTTTACACTAGAGTTGAACTAGCTCTATAACCAAGTAAAAAAAATTTGACACTAGAGTTGAACTAGCTCTAAAACCTAGTGCAAATAATTTTACACTAGATTTGAACTAGCTCTATGACGTAGTACACATAATTTTATACTTGAGTTGTACTAGCTCTATAACCTAGTACAAATAATTTTACACTAGAGTTGAACTAGCTCTATGACCTAGTACAAATAATTTTACACTAGAGTTAAACTAGCTCTATAGGCTAGTTCAAATAATTTTACACTATAGTTGAACTAGCTCTACAAGCTAGTTCAAATAATTTTACACTACAGTTGAACTAGCTCTACAGGCTAGCTCAAATAATTGTACACTAGAGTTGAAGTAGCTCTACAGGCTAGTTCAAATAGTTTTACACTAGAGTTGAACTAGCTCTATAACCAAGTAAAAATAATTTGACACTAGAGTTGAACTAGCTCTAAAACCTAGTGCAAATAATTTTACACTAGATTTGAACTAGCTCTATGACGTAGTACACATAATTTTATACTTGAGTTGTACTAGCTCTATAACCTAGTACAAATAATTTTACACTAGAGTTGAACTAGCTCTATGACCTAGTACAAATAATTTTACACTAGAGTTAAACTAGCTCTATAGGCTAGTTCAAATAATTTTACACTACAGTTGAACTAGATCTACAAGCTAGTTCAAATAATTTTACACTACAGTTGAACTAGCTCTACAGGCTAGTTCAAATAATTGTACACTAGAGTTGAAGTAGCTCTATAGGCTAGTTCAAATAATTTTACACTAGAGTTGAACTAGCTATATAACCTAGTACAAATAATTTTACACTAGAGTTGAACTAGCTCTACAAGCTAGTTCAAATAATTTTACACTAAAGTTGAACTAGCTCTACATGCTAGTTCAAATAGTTTTACACTAGAGTTGAACTACCTCTATAACCTAGTAAAAATAATTTGACACTAGAGTTGAACTAGCTCTAAAACCTAGTACAAATAATTTTACACTAGAGTTGAACTAGCTCTATGACGTAGTACACATGATTTTATACTTGAGATGTACTAGCTCTATAACCTAGTACAAATAATTTTACACTAGAGTTGAACTAGCTCTATAGGCTAGTTCAAATAATTTTACACTACAGTTGAACTAGCTCTACAAGCTAGTTCAAATAATTTTACACTACAGTTGAACTAGCTCTACAGGCTAGTGCAAATAATTGTACACTAGAGTTGAAGTAGCTCTATAGGCTAGTTCAAATAATTTTACACTAGAGTTGAACTAGCTATATAACCTAGTACAAATAATTTTACTCTAGAGTTGAACTAGCTCTACAAGCTAGTTCAAATAATTTTACACTAAAGTTGAACTAGCTCTACAGGCTAGTTCAAATAGTTTTACACTAGAGTTGAACTAGCTCTATAACCAAGTAAAAATAATTTGACACTAGAGTTGAACTAGCTCTAAAACCTAGTGCAAATAATTTTACACTAGATTTGAACTAGCTCTATGACGTAGTACACATAATTTTATACTTGAGTTGTACTAGCTCTATAACCTAGCACAAATAATTTTACACTAGAGTTGAACTAGCTCTATGACCTAGTACAAATAATTTTACACTAGAGTTAAACTACCTCTATAGGCTAGTTCAAATAATTTTACACTATAGTTGAACTAGCTCTACAAGCTAGTTCAAATAATCTTACACTACAGTTGAACTAGCTCTACAGGCTAGCTCAAATAATTGTACACTAGAGTTGAAGTAGCTCTATAGGCTAGTTCAAAAAATTTTACACTAGAGTTGAACTAGCTATATAACCTAGTACAAATAATTTTACACTAGAGTTGAACTAGCTCTACAAGCTAGTTCAAATAATTTTACACTAAAGTTGAACTAGCTCTATAGGCTAGTTCAAATAGTTTTACACTAGAGTTGAACTAGCTCTATAACCTAGTAAAATTAATTTTACACTAGAGTTGAACTAGCTATAAAACCTAGTACAAATAATTTTACACTAGAGTTGAACTAGCTCTATGACGTAGTGCACATAATTTTATACTTGAGTTGTACTAGCTCTATAACCTAGTACAAATAATTTTAAACTAGAGTTGAACTAGCTCTGTGACCTAGTACAAATAATTTTACACTAGAGTTAAACTAGCTCTATAGGCTAGTTCAAATAATTTTACACTACAGTTGAACTAGCTCTACAAGCTAGTTCAAATAATTTTACACTAGAGTTGTACCAGCTCTACAAGCTAGTTTAAATAAATTTACACTAGAGTTGAACTAGCTCTATGGGCTAGTTCAAATAACTTTACACTGGATTTGAACTAGCTCTACAAGCTAGGTCAAATAATTTTACACTAGAGTTGAACAAACTCTATAACGTTGTACAAATAATTTTACACTAGAGTTGAACTAGCTCTATAACCTAGTACAAATAATTTTACACTAGAGTTGAACTAGCTCTATGACCTATTACAAATAATTTTACACTAGAGTTTAACAAGCTCTATGACCTAGTACACATAATTTTATACTTGAGTTGTACTAGCTCTATAACCTAGTACAAATAATTTTACACTAGAGTTGAACTAGCTCTATGACCTAGTACAAATAATTTCACACTAGAGTTGAACTAGCTGTATAGGATAGTTCAAATAATTTTACACTACAGTTGAACTAGCTCTACAAGCTAGTTCAAATAATTTTACACCACAGTTGAACTAGCTCTATGACCTAGTACACATAATTTTATACTTGAGTTGTACTAGCTCTATAACCTAGTACAAATAATTTTACACTAGAGTTGAACTAGCTCTATGACCTAGTACAAATAATTTTACACTAGAGTTGAACTAGCTGTATAGGATAGTTCAAATAATTTTACACTATAGTTGAACTAGCTCTACAAGCTAGTTCAAATAATTTTACACTACAGTTGAACTAGCTCTACAGGCTAGTTCAAATAATTGTACACTAGAGTTGAAGTAGCTCTATAGGCTAGTTCAAATAATTTTACACTAGAGTTGAACTAGCTATATAACCTAGTACAAATAATTTTACACTAGAGTTGAACTAGCTCTACAAGCTAGTTCATATAATTTTACACTAAAGTTGAACTAGCTCTACAGGCTAGTTCAAATAGTTTTACACTAGAGTTGAACTAGCTCTATAACCTAGTAAAAATAATTTGACACTAGAGTTGAACTAGCTCTAAAACCTAGTACAAATAATTTTACACTAGAGTTGAACTAGCTCTATGACGTAGTACACATGATTTTATACTTGAGTTGTACTAGCTCTATAACCTAGTACAAATAATTTTACACTAGAGTTGAACTAGCTCTATAGGCTAGTTCAAATAATTTTACACTACAGTTGAACTAGCTCTACAAGCTAGTTCAAATAATATTACACTACAGTTGAACTAGCTCTACAGGCTAGTGCAAATAATTGTACACTAGAGTTGAAGTAGCTCTATAGGCTAGTTCAAATAATTTTACACTAGAGTTGAACTAGCTATATAACCTAGTACAAATAATTTTACACTAGAGTTGAACTAGCTCTATAAGCTAGTTCAAATAATTTTACACTAAAGTTGAACTAGCTCTACAGGCTAGTTCGAATAGTTTTACACTAGAGTTGAACTAGCTCTATAACCTAGTAAATATAATTTGACACTAGAGTTGAACTAGCTCTAAAACCTAGTGCAAATAATTTTACACTAGAGTTGAACTAGCTCTATGACGTAGTACACATAATTTTATACTTGAGTTGTACTAGCTCTATAACCTAGTACAAATAATTTTACACTAGACTTGAACTAGCTCTATGACCTAGTACAAATAATTTTACACTAGAGTTAAACTAGCTCTATAGGCTAGTTCAAATAATTTTACACTATAGTTGAACTAGCTCTACAAGCTAGTTCAAATAATTTTACACTACAGTTGAACTAGCTCTACAGGCTAGCTCAAATAATTGTACACTAGAGTTGAAGTAGCTCTATAGGCTAGTTCAAAAAATTTTACACTAGAGTTGAACTAGCTATATAACCTAGTACAAATAATTTTACACTAGAGTTGAACTAGCTCTACAAGCTAGTTCAAATAATTTTACACTAAAGTTGAACTAGCTCTATAGGCTAGTTCAAATAGTTTTACACTAGAGTTTAACTAGCTCTATAACATAGTAAAATTAATTTTACACTAGAGTTGAACTAGCTATAAAACCTAGTACAAATAATTTTACACTAGAGTTGAACTAGCTCTATGACGTAGTGCACATAATTTTATACTTGAGTTGTACTAGCTCTATAACCTAGTACAAATAATTTTAAACTAGAGTTGAACTAGCTCTATGACCTAGTACAAATAATTTTACACTAGAGTTAAACTAGCTCTATAGGCTAGTTCAAATAATTTTACACTACAGTTGAACTAGCTCTACAAGCTAGTTCAAATAATTTTACACTAGAGTTGTACCAGCTCTACAAGCTAGTTTAAATAAATTTACACTAGAGTTGAACTAGCTCTATAGGCTAGTTCAAATAACTTTACACTGGATTCGAACTAGCTGTACAAGCTAGGTCAAATAATTTTACACTAGAGTTGAACAAACTCTATAACGTTGTACAAATAATTTTACACTAGAGTTGAACTAGCTCTATAACCTAGTACAAATAATTTTACACTAGAGTTGAACTAGCTCTATGACCTAGTACAAATAATTTTATACTAGAGTTTAACAAGCTCTATAACCTAGTAAAAATAATTTTACACTAGAGTTGAACTAGCTCTATGACCTAGTACAAATAATTTTACACAAGAGTTGAACTAGCTCTATAGTCTAGTTGCAATAGTTTTACACTAGAGTTGAACTAGCTTTATAACCTAGTACAAATAATTTTACACTAGAGTTGAACTAGCTCTATAACCTATTACAAATAATTTTACACTAGAGTTGAACTAGCTCTATGACCTAGTACACATAATTTTATACTTGAGTTGTACTAGCTCTATAACCTAGTACAAATAATTTTACACTAGAGTTGAACTAGCTCTATGACCTAGTACAAATAATTTCACACTAGAGTTGAACTAGCTGTATAGGATAGTTCAAATAATTTTACACTACAGTTGAACTAGCTCTACAAGCTAGTTCAAATAATTTTACACCACAGTTGAACTAGCTCTACAGGCTAGTTCAAATAATTGTACACTAGAGTTGAAGTAGCTCTATAGGCTAGTTCAAATAATTTTACACTAGAGTTGAACTAGCTATATAACCTAGTACAAATAATTTTACACTAGAGTTGAACTAGCTCTACAAGCTAGTTCAAATAATTTTACACTAAAGTTGAACTAGCTCTACAGGCTAGTTCAAATAGTTTACACTAGAGTTGAACTAGCTCTATAACCTAGTAAAAATAATTTTACACTAGAGTTGAACTAGCTCTAAAACCTAGTACAAATAATTTTACACTAGAGTTGAACTAGCTCTATGACGTAGTACACATAATTTTATGCTTGAGTTGTACTAGCTCTATAACCTAGTACAAATAATTTTACACTAGAGTTGAACTAGCTCTATGACCTAGTACAAATAATTTTACACTAGAGGTAAACTAGCTCTATAGGCTAGTTAAAATAATTTTACACTAGAGTTTAACTAGCTCTATAGGCTAGTTCAAATAATTTTACAATACAGTTGAACTAGCTCTACAAGCTAATTCAAATAATTTTACACTAGAGTTGTACCAGCTCTATAAGCTAGTTTAAATAAATTTACACTAGAGTTGAACTAGCTCTATAGGCTAGTTCAAATAACTTTACACTGGATTCGAACTAGCTGTACAAGCTAGGTCAAATAATTTTACACTAGAGTTGAACAAACTCTATAACGTAGTACAAATAATTTTACACTAGAGTTGAACTAGCTCTATAACCTAATACAAATAATTTTACACTAGAGTTGAACTAGCTCTATGACCTAGTACAAATAATTTTATACCAGAGTTTAACAAGCTCTATAACCTAGTACAAATAATTTTACACTAGAGTTGAACTAGCTCTATGACCTAGTACAAATAATTTTATACAAGAGTTGAACTAGCTCTATAGTCTAGTTGAAATAGTTTTACACTAGAGTTGAACTAGCTTTATAACCTAGTACAAATAATTTTACACTAGAGTTGAACTAGCTCTATAACCTATTACAAATAATTTTACACTAGAGTTGAACTAGCTCTATGACCTAGTACACATAATTTTATACTTGAGTTGTACTAGCTCTATAACCTAGTACAAATAATTTTACACTAGAGTTGAACTAGCTCTATGACCTAGTACAAATAATTTTACACTAGAGTTAAACTAGCTCTATAGGCTAGTTCAAATAATTTTACACTAGAGTTTAACTAGCTCTATAGGCTAGTTCAAATAATTTTACACTACAGTTGAACTAGCTCTACAGGCTAGTGCAAATAATTGTACACTAGAGTTGAAGTAGCTCTATAGGCTAGTTCAAATAATTTTACACTAGAGTTGAACTAGCTATATAACCTAGTACAAATAATTTTACACTAGAGTTGAACTAGCTCTATACCCTATTACAAATAATTTTACACTAGATTTGAACTAGCTCTATGACCTAGTACAAATAATTTTACACTAGAGTTGAACTAGCTCTATAACCTAGTACAAATAATTTCACACTAGAGTTGAACTAGCTCTATGACCTAGTACAAATAATTTTATACTAGAGTTTAACAAGCTCTATAACCTAGTACAAATAATTTTACATAAGAGTTGAACTAGCTCTATGACCTAGTACAAGTAATTTTACACAAGAGTTGAACTAGCTCTACAGTCTAGTTGAAATAGTTTTACACTAGAGTTGAACTAGCTTTATAACCTAGTACAAATAATTTTACACTAGAGTTGAACTAGCTCTATACCCTATTACAAATAATTTTACACTAGATTTGAACTAGCTCTATGACCTAGTACACATAATTTTGTACTTGAGTTGTACTAGCTCTATAACCTAGTACAATTAATTTTACACTAGAGTTGAACTAGCTCTATGACCTAGTACAAATAATTTTACACTAGAGTTGAACTAGCTATATAGGATAGTTCATATAATTTTAAACTAGAGTTGAACTAGCTCCATAGGGGAGCTCAAATAATTTTACACTAGAGGTGAACTAGCTCTACAAGCTAGTTCAAATAATTTTACACTAGAGTTGAACTAGCTCTACAAGCTAGTTCAAATAATTTTACACTAGAGTTGTACCTACTCTACAAGCTTGTTTTAATAATTTTACACTAGAGTTGAACTAGCTCTATATGCTAGTTCAAATAACTTTACACTAGATTTGAACTAGCTCTACAAACTAGGTCAAATAATTTTACACTAGAGTTGAACTAGCTCTATAACCTAGTACAAATAATTTTACACTAGAGTTGAACTAGCTCTATAACCTAGTATAAATAATTTTACACTAGAGTTGAACTAGCTCAATGACCTAGTACAAATAGTTTTATACTAGAGTTGAACTAGCTCTAGAACCTAGTACAAATAATTTTACACTAGAGTTGAACTAGCTCTATGACCTAGTACAAATAATTTTGAACTAGAGTTGAACTAGCTCTATAGGCTAGTTCAAATAATTGTACAGTAGAGTTGAACTAGCTCTATAGGCTAGTTCAAATAGTTTTACACTAGAGTTGAACTAGCTCTATAACCTAGTACAAATAATTTTACACGAGAGTTAAACTAGCTCTATAGGCTAGTTCAAATAATTTTACACTATAGTTTAACTAGCTCTATAGGCTAGTTCAAATAATTTTACACTAGAGTTGTACCAGCTCTACAAGCTAGTTTAAATAATTTTACACTAGAGTTGAACTAGCTCTATAGGCTAGTTCAAATAACTTTACACTGGATTTGAACTAGCTCTACAAGCTAGGTCAAATAATTTTACACTAGAGTTGAACTAACTCTATAACCTAGTACAAATAATTTTACACTAGAGCTGAACTAGCTCTATAACCTAGTAAAAATAATTTTACACTAGAATTGAACTAGCTCTATGACCTAGTACAAATAATTTTATACTAGAGTTGAACAAGCTCTATAACCTAGTACAAATAATTTTACACTAGAGTTGAACTAGCTCTATGACCTAGTACAAATAATTTTACACTAGAGTTGAACTAGCTCTACAGGCTAGTTCAAATAATTGTACACTAGAGTTGAAGTAGCTCTATAGGCTAGTTCAAATAATTTTACACTAGAGTTGAACTAGCTATATAACCTAGTACAAATAAATTTACACTAGAGTTGAACTAGCTCTACAAGCTAGTTCAAATAATTTTACACTAAAGTTGAACTAGCTCTACGGGCTAGTTCAAATAGTTTTACACTAGAGTTGAACTAGCTCTATAACCTAGTAAAAATAATTTGACACTAGAGTTGAACTAGCTCTAAAACCTAGTACAAATAATTTTACACTAGAGTTGAACTAGCTCTATGACGTAGTACACATAATTTTATACTTGAGTTGTACTAGCTCTATAACCTAGTACAAATAATTTTACACTAGAGTTGAACTAGCTCTATGACCTAGTACAAATAATTTTACACTAGAGTTAAACTAGCTCTATAGGCTAGTTCAAATTATTTTACACTACAGTTGAACTAGCTCTACAAGCTAGTTCAAATAATTTTACACTACAGTTGAACTAGCTCTACAAGCTAGTTCAAATAATTGTACACTAGAGTTGAAGTAGCTCTATAGGCTAGTTCAAATAATTTGACAGTAGAGTTGAACTAGCTATATAACCTAGTACAAATAATTTTACACTAGAGTTGAACTAGCTCTACTACTAGTTCAAATAATTTTACACTAAAGTTGAACTAGCTCTACATGCTAGTTCAAATTGTTTTACACTAGAGTTGAACTAGCTCTATAACCTAGTAAAAATAATTTGACACTAGAGTTGAACTAGCTCTAAAACCTAGTACAAATAATTTTACACTAGAGTTGAACTAGCTCTATGACTTAGTACACATGATTTTATACTTGAGTTGTACTAGCTATATAACCTAGTACAAATAATTTTACACTAGAGCTGAACTAGCTCTATAGGCTAGTTCAAATAATTTTACACTACAGTTGAACTAGCTCTATGACCTAGTACAAATAATTTTATACTAGAGTTTAACAAGCTCTATAACCTAGTACAAATAATTTTACACAAGAGTTGAACTAGCTCTATGACCTAGTACAAATAATTTTATACAAGAGTTGAACTAGCTCTACAGTCTAGTTGAAATAGTTTTACACTAGAGTTGAACTAGCTTTATAACCTAGTACAAATAATTTTACACTAGAGTTGAACTAGCTCTATACCCTATTACAAATAATTTTACACTAGATTTGAACTAGCTCTATGACCTAGTACACATAATTTTATACTTGAGTTGTACTAGCTCTATAACCTAGTACAAATAATTTTACACTAGAGTTGAACTAGCTCTATGACCTAGTACAAATAATTTTACACTAGAGTTGAACTAGCTGTATAGGATAGTACAAATAATTTTACACTAGAGTTGAACTAGCTCCATAGGCGAGCTCAAATAATTTTACACTAGAGGTGAACTAGCTCTACAAGCTAGTTCAAATAATTTTACACTAGAGTTGAACTAGCTCTACAAGCTAGTTCAAATAATTTTACACTAGAGTTGTACCTACTCTACAAGCTTGTTTTAATAATTTTACACTAGAGTTGAACTAGCTCTATATGCTAGTTCAAATAACTTTACACTAGATTTGAACTAGCTCTACAAACTAGGTCAAATAATTTTACACTAGAGTTGAACTAGCTCTATAACCTAGTACAAATAATTTTACACTAGAGTTGAACTAGCTCTATAACCTAGTACAAATAATTTTACACTAGAGTTGAACTAGCTCAATGACCTAGTACAAATAATTTTATACTAGAGTTGAACTAGCTCTAGAACCTAGTACAAATAATTTTACACTAGAGTTGAACTAGCTCTATGACCTAGTACAAATAATTTTGAACTGGAGTTGAACTAGCTCTATAGGCTAGTTCAAATAATTGTACAGTAGAGTTGAACTAGCTCTATAGGCTAGTTCAAATAGTTTTACACTAGAGTTGAACTAGCTCTATAACCTAGTACAAATAATTTTACACGAGAGTTAAACTAGCTCTATAGGCTAGTTCAAATAATTTTACACTATAGTTTAACTAGCTCTATAGGCTAGTTCAAATAATTTTACACTAGAGTTGTACCAGCTCTACAAGCTAGTTTAAATAATTTTACACTAGAGTTGAACTATCTCTATAGGCTAGTTCAAATAACTTTACACTGGATTTGAACTAGCTCTACAAGCTAGGTCAAATAATTTTACACTAGAGTTGAACTAACTCTATAACCTAGTACAAATAATTTTACACTAGAGCTAAACTAGCTCTATAACCTAGTAAAAATAATTTTACACTAGAATTGAACTAGCTCTATGACCTAGTACAAATAATTTTATACTAGAGTTGAACAAGCTCTATAACCTAGTACAAATAATTTTACACTAGAGTTGAACTAGCTCTATGACCTAGTACAAATAATTTTACACTAGAGTTGAACTAGCTCTACAGGCTAGTTCAAATAATTGTATACTAGAGTTGAAGTAGCTCTATAGGCTAGTTCAAATAATTTTACACTAGAGTTGAACTACCTATATAACCTAGTACAAATAAATTTACACTAGAGTTGAACTAGCTCTACAAGCTAGTTCAAATAATTTTACACTAAAGTTGAACTAGCTCTACAGGCTAGTTCAAATAGTTTTACACTAGAGTTGAACTAGCTCTATAACCTAGTAAAAATAATTTGACACTAGAGTTGAACTAGCTCTAAAACCTAGTACAAATAATTTTACACTAGAGTTGAACTAGCTCTATGACGTAGTACACATAATTTTATACTTGAGTTGTACTAGCTCTATAACCTAGTACAAATAATTTTACACTAGAGTTGAACTAGCTCTATGACCTAGTACAAATAATTTTACACTAGAGTTAAACTAGCTCTATAGGCTAGTTCAAATTATTTTACACTACAGTTGAACTAGCTGTACAAGCTAGTTCAAATAATTTTACACTACAGTTGAACTAGCTCTACAGGCTAGTTCAAATAATTGTACACTAGAGTTGAAGTAGCTCTATAGGCTAGTTCAAATAATTTTACACTAGAGTTGAACTAGCTATATAACCTAGTACAAATAATTTTACACTAGAGTTGAATTAGCTCTACAAGCTAGTTCAAAGAATTTTACACTAAAGTTGAACTAGCTCTACATGCTAGTTCAAATAGTTTTACACTAGAGTTGAACTAGCTCTATAACCTAGTAAAAATAATTTTACACTAGAGTTGAACTAGCTATAAAACCTAGTACAAATAATTTTACACTAGAGTTGAACTAGCTCTATGACGTAGTGCACATAATTTTATACTCGAGTTGTACTAGCTCTATAACCTAGTTCAAATAAATTTACACTAGAGTCGAACTAGCTCTATAACCTAGTACAAATAATTTTACACTAGAGTTGAACTAGCTCTATGACCTAGTACAAATAATTTTACACTAGAGTTGAACTAGCTCTACAGGCTAGTTCAAATAATTGTATACTAGAGTTGAAGTAGCTCTATAGGCTAGTTCAAATAATTTTACACTAGAGTTGAACTAGCTATATAACCTAGTACAAATAAATTTACACTAGAGTTGAACTAGCTCTACAAGCTAGTTCAAATAATTTTACACTAAAGTTGAACTAGCTCTATAGGCTAGTTCAAATAGTTTTACACTAGAGTTGAACTAGCTCTATAACCTAGTAAAAATAATTTGACACTAGAGTTGAACTAGCTCTAAAACCTAGTACAAATAATTTTACACTAGAGTTGAACTAGCTCTATGACGTAGTACACATAATTTTATACTTGAGTTGTACTAGCTCTATAACCTAGTACAAATAATTTTACACTAGAGTTGAACTAGCTCTATGACCTAGTACAAATAATTTTACACTAGAGTTAAACTAGCTCTATAGGCTAGTTCAAATTATTTTACACTACAGTTGAACTAGCTGTACAAGCTAGTTCAAATAATTTTACACTACAGTTGAACTAGCTCTACAGGCTAGTTCAAATAATTGTACACTAGAGTTGAAGTAGCTCTATAGGCTAGTTCAAATAATTTTACACTAGAGTTGAACTAGCTATATAACCTAGTACAAATAATTT
Source organism: Triticum monococcum (assembly GCA_034509565.1). Classification (NCBI taxonomy): domain Eukaryota; kingdom Viridiplantae; phylum Streptophyta; class Magnoliopsida; order Poales; family Poaceae; genus Triticum; species Triticum monococcum. Next base: position 632,682,096 of record CM067843.1, read on the forward strand.
TACACTAGAGTTGAATTAGCTCTACAAGCTAGTTCAAAGAATTTTACACTAAAGTTGAACTAGCTCTACATGCTAGTTCAAATAGTTTTACACTAGAGTTGAACTAGCTCTATAACCTAGTAAAAATAATTTTACACTAGAGTTGAACTAGCTATAAAACCTAGTACAAATAATTTTACACTAGAGTTGAACTAGCTCTATGACGTAGTGCACATAATTTTATACTCGAGTTGTACTAGCTCTATAACCTAGTTCAAATAAATTTACACTAGAGTCGAACTAGCTCTAAAACCTAGTACAAATAATTTTACACTAGAGTTGAACTAGCTCTATGACGTAGTACACATAATTTTATACTTGAGTTGTACTAGCTCTATAACCTAGTACAAATAATTTTACACTAGAGTTGAACTAGCTCTATGACCTAGTAAAAATAATTTTACACTAGAGTTAAACTAGCTCTATAGGCTAGTTCAAATTATTTTACACTACAGTTGAACTAGCTGTACAAGCTAGTTCAAATAATTTTACACTACAGTTGAACTAGCTCTACAGGCTAGTTCAAATAATTGTACACTAGAGTTGAAGTAGCTCTATAGGCTAGTTCAAATAATTTTACACTAGAGTTGAACTAGCTATATAACCTAGTACAAATAATTTTACACTAGAGTTGAATTAGCTCTACAAGCTAGTTCAAAGAATTTTACACTAAAGTTGAACTAGCTCTACATGCTAGTTCAAATAGTTTTACACTAGAGTTGAACTAGCTCTATAACCTAGTAAAAATAATTTGACACTACAGTTGAACTAGCTCTGAAACCTAGTACAAATAATTTTACACTAGAGTTGAACTAGCTCTATGACGTAGTACACATGATTTTATACTTGAGTTGTACTAGCTCTATAACCTAGTATAAATAATTTTACACTAGAGTTGAACTAGCTCTATAGGCTAGTTCAAATAATTTTACACTACAGTTGAACTAGCTCTACAAGCTAGTTCAAATAATTTTACACTACAGTTGAACTAGCTCTACAGGCTAGTTCAAATAATTGTACACTAGAGTGGAAGTAGCTCTATAGGCTAGTTCAAATAATTTTACACTAGAGTTGAACTAGCTATATAACCTAGTACAAATAATTTTACACTAGAGTTGAACTAGCTCTACAAGCTAGTTCAAATAATTTTACACTAAAGTTGAACTAGCTCTACAGGCTAGTTCAAATAGATTTACACTAGAGTTGAACTAGCTCTATAACCTAGTAAAAATAATTTGACACTAGAGTTGAACTAGCTCTAAAACCTAGTGCAAATAATTTTACACTAGAGTTGAACTAGCTCTATGACGTAGTACACATAATTTTATACTTGAGTTGTACTAGCTATATAACCTAGTACAAATAATTTTACACTGGAGTTGAACTAGCTCTATGACCTAGTACAAATAATTTTACACTAGAGTTAAACTAGCTCTATAGGCTAGTTCAAATAATTTTACACTAAAGTTGAACTAGCTCTACAAGCTAGTTCAAATAATTTTACGCTACAGTTGAACTAGCTCTACAGGCTAGCTCAAATAATTGTACACTAGAGTTGAAGTAGCTCTATAGGCTAGTTCAAAAAATTTTACACTAGAGTTGAACTAGCTATATAACCTAGTACAAATAATTTTACACTAGAGTTGAACTAGCTCTACAAGCTAGTTCAAATAGTTTTACACTAAAGTTGAACTAGCTCTATAGGCTAGTTCAAATAGTTTTACACTAGAGTTGAACTAGCTCTATAACCTAGTAAAAATAATTTTACACTAGAGTTGAACTAGCTATAAAACCTAGTACAAATAATTTTACACTAGAGTTGAACTAGCTCTATGACGTAGTGCACATAATTTTATACTTGAGTTGTACTAGCTCTATAACCTAGTACAAATAATTTTAAACTAGGGTTGAACTAGCTCTATGACCTAGTACAAATAATTTTTACACTAGAGTTAAACTAGCTCCATAGGCTAGTTCAAATAATTTTACACTAGAGTTTAACTAGCTCTATAGGCTAGTTCAAATAATTATACACTACAGTTGAACTAGCTCTACAAGCTAGTTCAAATAATTTTACACTAGAGTTGTACCAGCTCTACAAGCTAGTTTAAATAAATTTACACTAGAGTTGAACTAGCTCTATTGGCTAGTTCAAATAACTTTACACTGGATTTGAACTAGCTGTACAAGCTAGGTCAAATAATTTTACACTAGAGTTGAACAAACTCTATAACGTTGTACAAATAATTTTACACTAGAGTTGAACTAGCTCTATAACCTAGTACAAATAATTTTACACTAGAGTTGAACTAGCTCTATGACCTAGTACAAATAATTTTATACTAGAGTTTAACAAGCTCTATAACCTAGTACAAATAATTTTACACTAGAGTTGAACTAGCTCTATGACCTAGTACAAATAATTTTACACAAGAGTTGAACTAGCTCTACAGTCTAGTTGAAATAGTTTTACACTAGAGTTGAACTAGCTTTATAACCTAGTACAAATAATTTTACACTAGAGTTGAACTAGCTCTATAACCTATTACAAATAATTTTACACTAGAGTTGAACTAGCTCTATGACCTAGTACACATAATTTTATACTTGAGTTGAACTAGCTCTATAACCTAGTAAAAATAATTTTACACTAGAGTTGAACTAGCTCTAAAACCTAGTACAAATAATTTTACACTAGAGTTGAACTAGCTCTATGACGTAGTACACATAATTTTATATTTGAGTTGTACTAGCTCTATAACCTAGTACAAATAATTTTACACTAGAGTTGAACTAGCTCTATGACCTAGTACAAATAATTTTACACTAGAGTTAAACTAGCTCTATAGGCTAGTTCAAATAATTTTACACTAGAGTTTAACTAGCTCTATAGGCTAGTTCAAATAATTTTACACTACAGTTGAACTAGCTCTACAAGCTAGTTCAAATAATTTTACACTAGAGTTGTACCAGCTCTACAAGCTAGTTTAAATAAATTTACACTAGAGTTGAACTAGCTCTATATGCTAGTTCAAATAACTTTACACTCGATTTGAACTAGCTGTACAAGCTAGGTCAAATAATTTTACACTAGACTTGAACTAACTCTATAACCTAGTACAAATAATTTTACACTAGAGTTGAACTAGCTCTATAGGCTAGTTCAAATAATTTTACACTACAGTTGAACTAGTTCTATGACCTAGTACAAATAATTTTATACTAGAGTTTAACAAGCTCTATAACCTAGTACAAATAATTTTACACAAGAGTTGAACTAGCTCTATGACCTAGTACAAATAATTTTACACAAGAGTTGAACTAGCTCTACAGTCTAGTTGAAATAGTTTTACACTAGAGTTGAACTAGCTTTATAACCTAGTACAAATAATTTTACACTAGAGTTGAACTAGCTCTATACCCTATTACAAATAATTTTACACTAGATTTGAACTAGCTCTATGACCTAGTACACATAATTTTATACTTCAGTTGTACTAGCTCTATAACCTAGTACAAATAATTTTACACTAGAGTTGAACTAGCTCTATGACCTAGTACAAATAATTTTACACTAGAGTTGAACTAGCTGTATAGAATAGTTCAAATAATTTTACACTAGAGTTGAACTAGCTCCATAGGCGAGCTCAAATAATTTTACACTAGAGGTGAACTAGCTCTACAAGCTAGTTCAAATAATTTTACACTAGAGTTGAACTAGCTCTACAAGCTAGTTCAAATAATTTTACACTAGAGTTGTACCTACTCTACAAGCTTGTTTTAATAATTTTACACTAGAGTTGAACTAGCTCTATATGCTAGTTCAAATAACTTTACACTAGATTTGAACTAGCTCTACAAACTAGGTCAAATAATTTTACACTAGAGTTGAACTAGCTCTATAACCTAGTACAAATAATTTTATACTAGAGTTGAACAAGCTCTATAACCTAGTACAAATAATTTTACACTAGAGTTGAACTTGCTCTATGACCTAGTACAAATAATTTTACACTAGAGTTGAACTAGCTCTACAGGCTAGTTCAAATAATTGTACACTAGAGTTGAAGTAGCTCTATAGGCTAATTCAAATAATTTTACACTAGTGTTGAACTAGCTATATAACCTAGTACAAATAAATTTACACTAGAGTTGAACTAGCTCTACAAGCTAGTTCAAATAATTTTACACTAAAGTTGAACTAGCTCTACAGGCTAGTTCAAATAGTTTTACACTAGAGTTGAACTAGCTCTATAACCTAGTAAAAATAATTTGACACTAGAGTTGAACTAGCTCTAAAACCTAGTGCAAATAATTTTACACTAGAGTTGAACTAGCTCTACAGGCTAGTTCAAATAATTGTACACTAGAGTTTAACTAGCTCTATAGGCTAGTTCAAATAATTTTACACTACAGTTGAACTAGCTCTACAAGCTAGTTCAAATAATTTTACACTAGAGTTGTACCAGCTCTACAAGCTAGTTTAAATAAATTTACACTAGAGTTGAACTAGCTCTATTGGCTAGTTCAAATAACTTTACACTGGATTTGAACTAGCTGTACAAGCTAGGTCAAATAATTTTACACTAGAGTTGAACAAACTCTATAACGTTGTACAAATAATTTTACACTAGAGTTGAACTAGCTCTATAACCTAGTACAAATAATTTTACACTAGAGTTGAACTAGCTCTATGACCTAGTACAAATAATTTTATACTAGAGTTTAACAAGCTCTATAACCTAGTACAAATAATTTTACACTAGAGTTGAACTAGCTCTATGACCTAGTACAAATAATTTTACACAAGAGTTGAACTAGCTCTACAGTCTAGTCGAAATAGTTTTACACTAGAGTTGAACTAGCTTTATAACCTAGTACAAATAATTTTACACTAGAGTTGAACTAGCTCTATAACCTATTACAAATAATTTTACACTAGAGTTGAACTAGCTCTATGACCTAGTACACATAATTTTATACTTGAGTTGAACTAGCTCTATAACCTAGTAAAAATAATTTTACACTAGAGTTGAACTAGCTCTAAAACCTAGTACAAATAATTTTACACTAGAGTTGAACTAGCTCTATGACGTAGTACACATAATTTTATACTTGAGTTGTACTAGCTCTATAACCTAGTACAAATAATTTTACACTAGAGTTGAACTAGCTCTATGACCTAGTACAAATAATTTTACACTAGAGTTAAACTAGCTCTATAGGCTAGTTCAAATAATTTTACACTAGAGTTTAACTAGCTCTATAGGCTAGTTCAAATAATTTTACACTACAGTTGAACTAGCTCTACAAGCTAGTTCAAATAATTTTACACTAGAGTTGTACCAGCTCTACAAGCTAGTTTAAATAAATTTACACTAGAGTTGAACTAGCTCTATATGCTAGTTCAAATAACTTTACACTCGATTTGAACTAGCTGTACAAGCTAGGTCAAATAATTTTACACTAGACTTGAACTAACTCTATAACCTAGTACAAATAATTTTACACTAGAGTTGAACTAGCTCTATAGGCTAGTTCAAATAATTTTACACTACAGTTGAACTAGTTCTATGACCTAGTACAAATAATTTTATACTAGAGTTTAACAAGCTCTATAACCTAGAACAAATAATTTTACACAAGAGTTGAACTAGCTCTATGACCTAGTACAAATAATTTTACACAAGAGTTGAACTAGCTCTACAGTCTAGTTGAAATAGTTTTACACTAGAGTTGAACTAGCTTTATAACCTAGTACAAATAATTTTACACTAGAGTTGAACTAGCTCTATACCCTATTAAAATAATTTTACACTAGATTTGAACTAGCTCTATGACCTAGTACACATAATTTTATACTTCAGTTGTACTAGCTCTATAACCTAGTACAAATAATTTTACACTAGAGTTGAACTAGCTCTATGACCTAGTACAAATAATTTTACACTAGAGTTGAACTAGCTGTATAGAATAGTTCAAATAATTTTACACTAGAGTTGAACTAGCTCCATAGGCGAGCTCAAATAATTTTACACTAGAGGTGAACTAGCTCTACAAGCTAGTTCAAATAATTTTACACTAGAGTTGAACTAGCTCTACAAGCTAGTTCAAATAATTTTACACTAGAGTTGTACCTACTCTACAAGCTTGTTTTAATAATTTTACACTAGAGTTGAACTAGCTCTATATGCTAGTTCAAATAACTTTACACTAGATTTGAACTAGCTCTACAAACTAGGTCAAATAATTTTACACTAGAGTTGAACTAGCTCTATAACCTAGTACAAATAATTTTATACTAGAGTTGAACAAGCTCTATAACCTAGTACAAATAATTTTACACTAGAGTTGAACTTGCTCTATGACCTAGTACAAATAATTTTACACTAGAGTTGAAGTAGCTCTATAGGCTAATTCAAATAATTTTACACTAGTGTTGAACTAGCTATATAACCTAGTACAAATAAATTTACACTAGAGTTGAACTAGCTCTACAAGCTAGTTCAAATAATTTTACACTAAAGTTGAACTAGCTCTACAGGCTAGTTCAAATAGTTTTACACTAGAGTTGAACTAGCTCTATAACCTAGTAAAAATAATTTGACACTAGAGTTGAACTAGCTCTAAAACCTAGTGCAAATAATTTTACACTAGAGTTGAACTAGCTCTATGACGTAGTACACATAATTTTATACTTGAGTTGTACTAGCTCTATAACCTAGTACAAATAATTTTACACTAGACTTGAACTAGCTCTATGACCTAGTACAAATAATTTTACACTAGAGTTAAACTAGCTCTATAGGCTAGTTCAAATAATTTTACAATTAGTTGAACTAGCTCTACAAGCTAGTTCAAATAATTTTACACTACAGTTGAACTAGCTCTACAGGCTAGCTCAAATAATTGTACACTAGAGTTGAAGTAGCTCTATAGGCTAGTTCAAAAAATTTTACACTAGAGTTGAACTAGCTATACAACCTAGTACAAATAATTTTACACTAGAGTTGAACTAGCTCTACAAGCTAGTTCAAATAATTTTACACTAAAGTTGAACTAGCTCTATAGGCTAGTTCAAATAGTTTTACACTAGAGTTGAACTAGCTCTATAACCTAGTAAAAATAATTTTACACTAGAGTTGAACTAGCTATAAAACCTAGTACAAATAATTTTACACTAGAGTTGAACTAGCTCTATGACGTAGTGCACATAATTTTATACTTGAGTTGTACTAGCTCTATAACCTAGTACAAATAATTTTAAACTAGAGTTGAACTAGCTCTATGACCTAGTACAAATAATTTTTACACTAGAGTTAAACTAGCTCTATAGGCTAGTTCAAATAATTTTACACTAGAGTTTAACTAGCTCTATAGGCTAGTTCAAATAATTTTACACTACAATTGAACTAGCTCTACAAGCTAGTTCAAATAATTTTACACTAGAGTTGTACCAGCACTACAAGCTAGTTTAAATAAATTTACACTAGAGTTGAACTAGCTCTATAGGCTAGTTCAAATAACTTTACACTGGATTGGAAGTAGATGTACAAGCTAGGTCAAATAATTTTACACTAGAGTTGAACAAACTCTATAACGTTGTACAAATAATTTTACACTAGAGTTGAACTAGCTCTATAACCTAGTACAAATAATTTTACACTAGAGTTGAACTAGCTCTATGACCTAGTACAAATAATTTTATACTAGAGTTTAACAAGCTCTATAACCTAGTACAAATAATTTTACACTAGAGTTGAACTAGCTCTATGACCTAGTACAAATAATTTTACACAAGAGTTGAACTAGCTCTACAGTCTAGTTGAAATAGTTTTACACTAGAGTTGAACTAGCTTTATAACCTAGTACAAATAATTTTACACTAGAGTTAAACTAGCTCTATAGGCTAGTTCAAATAATTTTACACTAGAGTTTAACTAGCTCTATAGGCTAGTTCAAATAATTTTACACTACAGTTGAACTAGCTCTACAAGCTAGTTCAAATAATTTTACACTAGAGTTGTACCAGCTCTACAAGCTAGTTTAAATAAATTTACACTAGAGTTGAACTAGCTCTATAGGCTAGTTCAAATAACTTTACACTGGATTTGAACTAGCTGTACAAGCTAGGTCAAATAATTTTACACTAGAGTTGAACAAACTCTATAACGTAGTACAAATAATTTTACACTAGAGTTGAACTAGCTCTATAACCTAGTACAAATAATTTTACACTAGAGTTGAACTAGCTCTATGACCTAGTACAAATAATTTTATACTAGAGTTTAACAAGCTCTATAACCTAGTACAAATAATTTTACACTAGAGTTGAACTAGCTCTATGACCTAGTACAAATAATTTTATACAAGAGTTGAACTAGCTCTACGGTCTAGTTGAAATAGTTTTACACTAGAGTTGAACTAGCTTTATAACCTAGTACAAATAATTTTACACTAGAGTTGAACTAGCTCTATAACCTATTACAAATAATTTTACACTAGAGTTGAACTAGCTCTATGACCTAGTACACATAATTTTATACTTGAGTTGTACTAGCTCTATAACCTAGTACAAATAATTTTACACTAGAGTTGAACTAGCTCTATGACCTAGTACAAATAATTTTACACTAGAGTTGAACTAGCTGTATAGGATAGTTCAAATAATTTTACAGTACAGTTGAACTAGCTCTACAAGCTAGTTCAAATAATTTTACACTACAGTTGAACTAGCTCTACAGGCTAGTTCAAATAATTGTACACTAGAGTTGAAGTAGCTCTATAGGCTAGTACAAATAATTTTAGACTAGAGTTTAACTAGCTTTATAGGCTAGTTCAAATAATTTTACACTACAGTTGTACCAGCTCTACAAGCTAGTTTAAATAATTTTACACTAGAGTTGAACTAGCTCTATAGGCTACTTCAAATAACTTTACAATGGATTTGAACTAGCTGTACAAGCTAGGTCAAATAATTTTGCACTAGAGTTGAACAAACTCTATAACCTAGTACAAATAATTTTACACTAGAGTTGAACTAGCTCTATAACCGAGTACAAATAATTTTACACTAGAGTTGAACTAGCTCTATGACCCAGTACAAATAATTTTATACTAGAGTTTAACAACCTATATAACCTAATACATATAATTTTACACTAGAGTTGAACTAGCTCTATGACCTAGTACAAATAATTTTACACTAGAGTTGAACTAGCTGTACAGGCTAGTTGAAATAGTTTTACACTAGAGTTGAACTAGCTTTATAACCTAGTAAAAATAATTTTACACTAGAGTTGAACTAGCTCTATAACCTAGTACGAATAATTTTACACTAGAGTTGAACTAGCTGTATAGGCTAGTTCAAATAATTTTACAGTAGAGTTGAACTAGCTCTATAGGCCAGCTCAAATAATTATACACTAGAGGTGAACAAGCTCTACAAGCTAGTTCAAATAATTTTACACTAGAGTTGAACTAGCTCTACAAGCTAGTTCAAATAATTTTACACTAGAGTTGTACCAGCTCTACAAGCTAGTTTAAATAATTTTACACTAGAGTTGAAATAGCTCTGTATGCTAGTTCAAATAACTTTACACTAGATTTTAACTAGCTCTACAAGCTAGGTCAAATAATTTTACACTAGAGTTGAACTAGCTCTATAACCTAGTACAAATAATTTTACACTAGAGTTGAACTAGCTCTATAACCTAGTACAAATAATTTTACACTAGAGTTGAACTAGATGTATAACCTAGTACAAATAATTTTACACTAGAGTTGAACTAGCTCTATAACCTAGTACAAATAATTTTACACTAGAGTTGAACTAGCTCTATGACCTAGTACAAATAATTTTATACTAGAGTTGAACTAGCTCTATAACCTAGTACAAATAATTTTACACTAGAGTTGAACTAGCTCTATGACCTAATACAAATAATTTTGAACTGGAGTTGAACTAGCTCTATAGGCTAGTTCAAATAATTGTACACTAGAGTTGAACTAGCTCTATAGGCTAGTTCAAATAGTTTTACACTAGAGTTGAACTAGCTCTATAACCTAGTACAAATAATTTTACACTAGAGTTAAACTAGCTCTATAGGCTAGTTCAAATAATTTTCCACTAGAGTTTAACTAGCTCTATAGGATAGTTCAAATAATTTTACACTAGAGTTGAATTAGCTCTACAAGCTAGTTCAAATAATTTTACACTAGAGTTGTACCAGCTCTACAAGCTAGTTTAAATAATTTTACACTAGAGTTGAACTAGCTCTATAGGCTAGTTCAAATAACTTAACACTGGATTTGAACTAGCTCTACAAGCTAGGTCAAATAATTTTACACTAGAGTTGAACTAACTCGATAACCTAGTATAAATAATTTTACACTAGAGCTGAACTAGCTCTATAACCTAGTAAAAATAATTTTACACTAGAATTGAACTAGCTCTATGACCTAGTACAAATAATTTTATACTAGAGTTGAACAAACACTATAACCTAGTACAAATAATTTTACACTTGAGTTGAACTAGCTCTATGACCTAGTACAAATAATTTTACACTAGAGTTGAACTAGATCTACAGGCTATTTCAAATAATTGTACACTAGAGTTGAAGTAGCTCTATAGGCTAGTTCAAATAATTTTACACTAGGGTTGAACTAGCTATATAACCTAGTACAAATAATTTTACACTAGAGTTGAACTAGCTCTACAAGCTAGTTCAAATAATTTTACTCTAGAGTTGAACTAGCTATACAAGCTAGTTCAAATAGTTTTACACTAGAGTTGGACTAGCAATATCACCTGGTAAAAATAATTTGACACTAGAGTTGAACTAGCCCTAAAACCTAGTACAAATAATTTTACACTAGAGTTGAACTAGCTCTATGACGTAGTAGACATAATTTTATACTTGAGTTGTACTACCTGTATAACCTAGTAAAAATAATTTTACACTAGAGTTGAACTAGCTCTATGACCTAGTACAAATAATTTTACACTAGAGTTGAACTAGCTCTATAGGCTAGTTCAAATAATTGTACACTAGAGTTGAAGTAGCTCTATAGGTTAGGTCAAATAATTTTACACTAGAGTTGAACTAGCTATATAACCTAGTACAAATAATTTTAAACTATAGTTGAACTAGCTCTACAAGCTAGTTCAAATAATTTTACACTAAAGTTGAACTAGCTCTACGGGCTAGTTCAAATAGTTTTACTCTAATCTTGAACTACCTCTGCAAGGTAGTTTAAATAATTTTTACAGTAGATTTGAACTAGCTCTATAACCTAGTAGAAATAATTTTACAGTAGAGTTAAACTAGCTCTACAGGCTAGTTCAAATAATTTTACACTAGAGTTGAACTAGCTCTATAGTCTAGTTGAAATAGTTTTACACTAGAGTTGAACTAGCTCTATAACCTAGTAAAAATAATTTTACACTAGAGTTGAACTAGCTCTAAAACCTAGTACAAATAATTTTACACTAGAGTTGAACTAGCTCTATGTCCTAGTACACATAATTTTATACTTGAGTTGTACTAGCTCTATAACCTAGTAGAAATAATTTTACACTAGAGTTGAACTAGCTATATGACCTAGTACAACTAATTTTACACTAGAGTTAAACTAGCTCTATAGGCTAGTTCAAATAATTTTAGACTAGAGTTTAACTAGCTTTATAGGCTAGTTCAAATAATTTTACACTACAGTTGTACCAGCTCTACAAGCTAGTTTAAATAATTTTACACTAGAGTTGAACTAGCTCTATAGGCTACTTCAAATAACTTTACAATGGATTTGAACTAGCTGTACAAGCTAGGTCAAATAATTTTTCACTAGAGTTGAACAAACTCTATAACCTAGTACAAATAATTTTACACTAGAGTTGAACTAGCTCTATAACCTAGTACAAATAATTTTACACTAGAGTTGAACTAGCTCTATGACCCAGTACAAATAATTTTATACTAGAGTTTAACAAGCTATATAACCTAATACAAATAATTTTACACTAGAGTTGAACTAGCTCTATGACCTAGTACAAATAATTTTACACTAGAGTTGAACTAGCTGTACAGGCTAGTTGAAATAGTTTTACACTAGAGTTGAACTAGCTTTATAACCTAGTAAAAATAATTTTACACTAGAGTTGAACTAGCTCTATAACCTAGTACGAATAATTTTACACTAGAGTTAAACTAGCTCTATGACCTAGTACACATAATTTTATACTTGAGTTGTACTAGCTCTATAACCTAGTACAAATAATTTTACATTAGAGTTGAACTAGCTGTATAGGCTAGTTCAAATAATTTTACACTAGAGTTGAACTAGCTCTATAGGCCAGCTCAAATAATTATACACTAGAGGTGAACAAGCTCTACAAGCTAGTTCAAATAATTTTACACTAGAGTTGAACTAGCTCTACAAGCTAGTTCAAATAATTTTACACTAGAGTTGTACCAGCTCTACAAGCTAGTTTAAATAATTTTACACTAGAGTTGAACTAGCTCTATATGCTAGTTCAAATAACTTTACACTAGATTTTAACTAGCTCTACAAGCTAGGTCAAATAATTTTACACTAGAGTTGAACTAGCTCTATAACCTAGTACAAATAATTTTACACTAGAGTTGAACTAGATGTATAACCTAGTACAAATAATTTTACACTAGAGTTGAACTAGCTCTATAACCTAGTACAAATAATTTTACACTAGAGTTGAACTAGCTCTATGACCTAGTACAAATAATTTTATACTAGAGTTGAACTAGCTCTATAACCTAGTACAAATAATTTTACACTGGAGTTGAACTAGCTCTATGACCTAATACAAATAATTTTGAACTGGAGTTGAACTAGCTCTATAGGCTAGTTCAAATAATTGTACACTAGAGTTGAACTAGCTCTATAGGCTAGTTCAAATAGTTTTACACTAGAGTTGAACTAGCTCTATAACCTAGTACAAATAATTTTACACTAGAGTTAAACTAGCTCTATAGGCTAGTTCAAATAATTTTCCACTAGAGTTTAACTAGCTCTATAGGATAGTTCAAATAATTTTACACTACAGTTGAACTAGCTCTACAAGCTAGTTCAAATAATTTTACACTAGAGTTGTACCAGCTCTACAAGCTAGCTTAAATAATTTTACACTATAGTTGAACTAGCTCTATAGGCTAGTTCAAATAACTTTACACTGGATTTGAACTAGCTCTACAAGCTAGGTCAAATAATTTTACACTAGAGTTGAACTAACTCGATAACCTAGTACAAATAATTTTACAATAGAGCTGAACTAGCTCTATAACCTAGTAAAAATAATTTTACACTAGAATTGAACTAGCTCTATGACCTAGTGCAAATAATTTTATACTAGAGTTGAACAAACTCTATAACCTAGTACAAATAATTTTACACTAGAGTTGAACTAGATCTACAGGCTAGTTCAAATAATTGTACACTAGAGTTGAAGTAGCTCTATAGGCTAGTTCAAATAATTTTACACTAGAGTTGAACTAGCTATATAACCTAGTACAAATAATTTTACACTAGAGTTGAACTAGCTCTACAAGCTAGTTCAAATAATTTTACTCTAGAGTTGAACTAGCTCTACAAGCTAGTTGAAATAGTTTTACACTAGAGTTGAACTAGCTCTATAACCTAGTAAAAATAATTTGACACTAGAGTTGAACTAGCTCTAAAACCTAGAACAAATAATTTTACACTAGAGTTGAACTAGCTCTATGACGTAGTAGACATAATTTTATACTTGAGTTGTACTACCTGTATAACCTAGTACAAATAATTTTACACTAGAGTTGAACTAGCTCTATGACCTAGTACAAATAATTTTACACTAGAGTTAAACTAGCTCTATAGGCTAGTTCAAATAATTTTCCACTAGAGTTTAACTAGCTTGAGAGGCTAGTTCAAATAATTTTACACTACAGTTGAACTAGCTCTACAAGCTAGTTCAAATAATTTTACACTAGAGTTGTACCAGCTCTACAAGCTAGTTTAAATAATTTTACACTAAAGTTGAACTAGCTCTATAGGCTAGTTCAAATAACTTTACACTGGATTTGAACTAGCTCTACAAGCTAGGTCAAATAATTTTACACTAGAGTTGAACTAACTCTATAACCTAGTACAAATAATTTTACACTAGAGTTGAACTAGCTAGATAACCTAGTAAAAATAATTTTACACTAGAGTTGAACTAGCTCTATGACCTAGTACAAATAATTTTAAACTAGAGTTGAACTAGCTCTATAGGCTAGTTCAAATAATTGTACACTAGAGTTGAAGTAGCTCTATAGGTTAGGTCAAATAATTTTACACTAGAGTTGAACTAGCTATATAACCTAGTACAAATAATTTTAAACTATAGTTGAACTAGCTCTACAAGCTAGTTCAAATAATTTTACACTAAAGTTGAACTAGCTCTACGGGCTAGTTCAAATAGTTTTACTCTAATCTTGAACTACCTCTACAAGGTAGTTTAAATAATTTTTACAGTAGATTTGAACTAGCTCTATAACCTAGTACAAATAATTTTACAGTAGAGTTATACTAGCTCTACAGGCTAGTTCAAATAATTTTACACTAGAGTTGAACTAGCTCTATAGTCTAGTTGAAATAGTTTTACACTAGAGTTGAACTAGCTCTGTAACCTAGTAAAAATAATTTTACACTAGAGTTGAACTAGCTCTAAAACCTAGTACAAATAATTTTACACTAGAGTTGAACTAGCTCTATGTCCTAGTACACATAATTTTATACTTGAGTTGTACTAGCTCTATAACCTAGTACAAATAATTTTACACTAGAGTTGAACTAGCTATATGACCTAGTACAACTAATTTTACACTAAAGTTAAACTAGCTCTATAGGCTAGTTCAAATAATTTTAGACTAGAGTTTAACTAGCTTTATAGGCTAGTTCAAATAATTTTACACTACAGTTGTACCAGCTCTACAAGCTAGTTTAAATAATTTTACACTAGAGTTGAACTAGCTATATAACCTAGTACAAATAATTTTAAACTATAGTTGAACTAGCTCTACAAGCTAGTTCAAATAATTTTACACTAAAGTTGAACTAGCTCTATGGGCTAGTTCAAATAGTTTTACTCTAATCTTGAACTACCTCTACAAGGTAGTTTAAATAATTTTACAGTAGATTTGAACTAGCTCTATAACCTAGTACAAATAATTTTACAGTAGAGTTATACTAGCTCTACAGGCTAGTTCAAATAATTTTACACTAGAGTTGAACTAGCTCTATAGTCTAGTTGAAATAGTTTTACACTAGAGTTGAACTAGCTCTATAACCTAGTAAAAATAATTTTACACTAGAGTTGAACTAGCTCTAAAACCTAGTACAAATAATTTTACACTAGAGTTGAACTAGCTCTATGTCCTAGTACACATAATTTTATACTTGAGTTGTACTAGCTCTATAACCTAGTACAAATAATTTTACACTAGAGTTGAACTAGCTATATGACCTAGTACAACTAATTTTACACTAGAGTTAAACTAGCTCTATAGGCTAGTTCAAATAATTTTAGACTAGAGTTTAACTAGCTTTATAGGCTAGTTCAAATAATTTTACACTACAGTTGTACCAGCTCTACAAGCTAGTTTAAATAATTTTACACTAGAGTTGAACTAGCTCTATAGGCTACTTCAAATAACTTTACAATGGATTTGAACTAGCTGTACAAGCTAGGTCAAATAATTGTTCACTAGAGTTGAACAAACTCTATAACCTAGTACAATAATTTTACAGTAGAGTTGAACTAGCTCTATAACCTAGTACAAATAATTTTACACTAGAGTTGAACTAGCTCTATGACCCAGTACAAATAATTTTATACTAGAGTTTAACAAGCTATATAACCTAATACAAATAATTTTACACTAGAGTTGAACTAGCTCTATGACCTAGTACAAATAATTTTACACTAGAGTTGAACTAGCTGTACAGGCTAGTTGAAATAGTTTTACACTAGAGTTGAACTAGCTTTATAACCTAGTAAAAATAATTTTACACTAGAGTTGAACTAGCTCTACAAGCTAGTTCAAATAGTTTTTCACTAGAGTTGAACTAGCTCTATAACCTAGTTAAAATAATTTGACAATAGAGTTGAACTAGCTCTACAACCTAGTACAAATAATTTTACACTAGATTTGAACTAGCTCTATGACGTAGTAGACATAATTTTATACTTGAGTTGTACTACCTGTATAACCTAGTACAAATAATTTTACACTAGAGTTGAACTAGCTCTATGACCTAGTACAAATAATTTTACACTAGAGTTAAACTAGCTCTATAGGCTAGTTCAAATAATTTTCCACTAGAGTTTAACTAGCTTGAGAGGCTAGTTCAAATAATTTTACACTACAGTTGAACTAGCTCTACAAGCTAGTTCAAATAATTTTACACTAGAGTTGTACCAGCTCTACAAGCTAGTTTAAATAATTTTACACTAAAGTTGCACTAGCTCTATAGGCTAGTTCAAATAACTTTACACTGGATTTGAACTAGCTCTACAAGCTAGGTCAAATAATTTTACACTAGAGTTGAACTAACTCTATAACCTAGTACAAATAATTTTACACTAGAGTTGAACTAGCTAGATAACCTAGTAAAAATAATTTTACACTAGAGTTGAACTAGCTCTATGACCTAGTACAAATAATTTTAAACTAGAGTTGAACTAGCTCTATAGGCTGGTTCAAATAATTGTACACTAGAGTTGAAGTAGCTCTATAGGTTAGGTCAAATAATTTTACACTAGAGTTGAACTAGCTATATAACCTAGTACAAATAATTTTAAACTATAGTTGAACTAGCTCTACAAGCTAGTTCAAATAATTTTACACTAAAGTTGAACTAGCTCTACGGGCTAGTTCAAATAGTTTTACTCTAATCTTGAACTACATCTACAAGGTAGTTTAAATAATGTTTACAGTAGATTTGAACTAGCTCTATTACCTAGTACAAATAATTTTACAGTAGAGTTAAACTAGCTCTACAGGCTAGTTCAAATAATTTTACACTAGACTTGAACTAGCTCTATAGTCTAGTTGAAATAGTTTTACACTAGAGTTGAGCTTAGCTTATAACCTAGTAAAAATAATTTTACACTAGAGTTGAACTAGCTCTAAAACCTAGTACAAATAATTTTACACTAGAGTTGAACTAGCTCTATGACCTAGTACAAATAATTTTATACTAGAGTTTAACAAGCTCTATAACCTAGTACAAATAATTTTACACTAGAGTTGAACTAGCTCTATGACCTAGTACAAATAATTTTACACTAGAGTTGAACTAGCGGTACATGCTAGTTGGAATAGTTTTACACTAGAGTTGAACTAGCTTTATAACCTAGTACAAATAATTTTACACTAGAGTTAAACTAGCTCTATGACCTAGTACAAATAATTTTACACTAGAGTTGAACTAGCTCTATGACGTAGTACACATAATTTTATACTTGAGTTGTACTAGCTCAATAACCTAGTACAAATAATTTTACACTAGAGTTGAACTAGATCTACAGGCTAGTTCAAATAATTGTACACTAGAGTTGAAGTAGCTCTATAGGCTAGTACAAATAATTTTACACTAGAGTTGAACTAGCTCTACAAGCTAGTTCAAATAATTTTACAATAGAGTTGAACTAGCTCAACAAGCTAGTTCAAATAGTTTTACACTAGAGTTGAACTAGCTCTATAACCTAGTAAAAATAATTTGACACTAGAGTTGAACTAGCTCTAAAACCTAGTACAAATAATTTTACACTAGAGTTGAACTAGCTCTATGACGTAGTAGACATAATTTTATACTTGAGTTGTACTAGCTGTATAACCTAGTACAAATAATTTTACACTAGAGTTGAACTAGCTCTATGACCTAGTACAAATAATTTTACACTAGAGTTAAACTAGCTCTATAGGCTAGTTCAAATAATTTTCCACTAGAGTTTAACTAGCTTGAGAGGCTAGTTCAAATAATTTTACACTACAGTTGAACTAGCTCTACAAGCTAGTTCAAATAATTTTACACTAGAGTTGTACCTGCTCTACAAGCTAGTTTAAATAATTTTACACTAAAGTTGAACTAGCTCTATAGGCTAGTTCAAATACCTTTACACTGGATTTGAACTAGCTCTACAAGCTAGGTCAAATAATTTTACACTAGAGTTGAACTAACTCTATAACCTAGTACAAATAATTTTACACTAGAGTTGAACTAGCTAGATAACCTAGTAAAAATAATTTTACACTAGAGTTGAACTAGCTCTATGACCTAGTACAAATAATTTTAAACTAGAGTTGAACTAGCTCTATAGGCTAGTTCAAATAATTGTACACTAGAGTTGAAGTAGCTCTATAGGTTAGGTCAAATAATTTTACACTAGAGTTGAACTAGCTATATAACCTAGTACAAATAATTTTAAACTATAGTTGAACTAGCTCTACAAGCTAGTTCAAATAATTTTACACTAAAGTTGAACTAGCTCTACGGGCTAGTTCAAATAGTTTTACTCTAATCTTGAACTACCTCTACAAGGTAGTTTAAATAATTTTTACAGTAGATTTGAACTAGCTCTATAACCTAGTACAAATAATTTTACAGTAGAGTTATACTAGCTCTACAGGCTAGTTCAAATAATTTTACACTAGAGTTGAACTAGCTCTATAGTCTAGTTGAAATAGTTTTACACTAGAGTTGAACTAGCTCTGTAACCTAGTAAAAATAATTTTACACTAGAGTTGAACTAGCTCTAAAACCTAGTACAAATAATTTTACACTAGAGTTGAACTAGCTCTATGTCCTAGTACACATAATTTTATACTTGAGTTGTACTAGCTCTATAACCTAGTACAAATAATTTTACACTAGAGTTGAACTAGCTATATGACCTAGTACAACTAATTTTACACTAGAGTTAAACTAGCTCTATAGGCTAGTTCAAATAATTTTAGACTAGAGTTTAACTAGCTTTATAGGCTAGTTCAAATAATTTTACACTACAGTTGTACCAGCTCTACAAGCTAGTTTAAATAATTTTACACTAGAGTTGAACTAGCTATATAACCTAGTACAAATAATTTTAAACTATAGTTGAACTAGCTCTACAAGCTAGTTCAAATAATTTTACACTAAAGTTGAACTAGCTCTATGGGCTAGTTCAAATAGTTTTACTCTAATCTTGAACTACCTCTACAAGGTAGTTTAAATAATTTTATAGTAGATTTGAACTAGCTCTATAACCTAGTACAAATAATTTTACAGTAGAGTTATACTAGCTCTACTGGCTAGTTCAAATAATTTTACACTAGAGTTGAACTAGCTCTATAGTCTAGTTGAAATAGTTTTACACTAGAGTTGAACTAGCTCTATAACCTAGTAAAAATAATTTTACACTAGAGTTGAACTAGCTCTAAAACCTAGTACAAATAATTTTACACTAGAGTTGAACTAGCTCTATGTCCTAGTACACATAATTTTATACTTGAGTTGTACTAGCTCTATAACCTAGTACAAATAATTTTACACTAGAGTTGAACTAGCTATATGACCTAGTACAACTAATTTTACACTAGAGTTAAACTAGCTCTATAGGCTAGTTCAAATAATTTTAGACTAGAGTTTAACTAGCTTTATAGGCTAGTTCAAATAATTTTACACTACAGTTGTACCAGCTCTACAAGCTAGTTTAAATAATTTTACACTAGAGTTGAACTAGCTCTATAGGCTACTTCAAATAACTTTACAATGGATTTGAACTAGCTGTACAAGCTAGGTCAAATAATTGTTCACTAGAGTTGAACAAACTCTATAACCTAGTACAATAATTTTACAGTAGAGTTGAACTAGCTCTATAACCTAGTACAAATAATTTTACACTAGAGTTGAACTAGCTCTATGACCCAGTACAAATAATTTTATACTAGAGTTTAACAAGCTATATAACCTAATACAAATAATTTTACACTAGAGTTGAACTAGCTCTATGACCTAGTACAAATAATTTTACACTAGAGTTGAACTAGCTGTACAGGCTAGTTGAAATAGTTTTACACTAGAGTTGAACTAGCTTTATAACCTAGTAAAAATAATTTTACACTAGAGTTGAACTAGCTCTACAAGCTAGTTCAAATAGTTTTTCACTAGAGTTGAACTAGCTCTATAACCTAGTTAAAATAATTTGACACTAGAGTTGAACTAGCTCTACAACCTAGTACAAATAATTTTACACTAGATTTGAACTAGCTCTATGACGTAGTAGACATAATTTTATACTTGAGTTGTACTACCTGTATAACCTAGTACAAATAATTTTACACTAGAGTTGAACTAGCTCTATGACCTAGTACAAATAATTTTACACTAGAGTTAAACTAGCTCTATAGGCTAGTTCAAATAATTTTCCACTAGAGTTTAACTAGCTTGAGAGGCTAGTTCAAATAATTTTACACTACAGTTGAACTAGCTCTACAAGCTAGTTCAAATAATTTTACACTAGAGTTGTACCAGCTCTACAAGCTAGTTTAAATAATTTTACACTAAAGTTGCACTAGCTCTATAGGCTAGTTCAAATAACTTTACACTGGATTTGAACTAGCTCTACAAGCTAGGTCAAATAATTTTACACTAGAGTTGAACTAACTCTATAACCTAGTACAAATAATTTTACACTAGAGTTGAACTAGCTAGATAACCTAGTAAAAATAATTTTACACTAGAGTTGAACTAGCTCTATGACCTAGTACAAATAATTTTAAACTAGAGTTGAACTAGCTCTATAGGCTGGTTCAAATAATTGTACACTAGAGTTGAAGTAGCTCTATAGGTTAGGTCAAATAATTTTACACTAGAGTTGAACTAGCTATATAACCTAGTACAAATAATTTTAAACTATAGTTGAACTAGCTCTACAAGCTAGTTCAAATAATTTTACACTAAAGTTGAACTAGCTCTACGGGCTAGTTCAAATAGTTTTACTCTAATCTTGAACTACATCTACAAGGTAGTTTAAATAATGTTTACAGTAGATTTGAACTAGCTCTATTACCTAGTACAAATAATTTTACAGTAGAGTTAAACTAGCTCTACAGGCTAGTTCAAATAATTTTACACTAGACTTGAACTAGCTCTATAGTCTAGTTGAAATAGTTTTACACTAGAGTTGAGCTTAGCTTATAACCTAGTAAAAATAATTTTACACTAGAGTTGAACTAGCTCTAAAACCTAGTACAAATAATTTTACACTAGAGTTGAACTAGCTCTATGACCTAGTACAAATAATTTTATACTAGAGTTTAACAAGCTCTATAACCTAGTACAAATAATTTTACACTAGAGTTGAACTAGCTCTATGACCTAGTACAAATAATTTTACACTAGAGTTGAACTAGCTCTATAGGCTAGTTCAAATAATTGTACACTAGAGTTGAAGTAGCTCTATAGGTTAGGTCAAATAATTTTACACTAGAGTTAAACTAGCTCTATAGGCTAGTTCAAATAATTTTAGACTAGAGTTTAACTAGCTTTATAGGCTAGTTCAAATAATTTTACACTACAGTTGTACCAGCTCTACAAGCTAGTTTAAATAATTTTACACTAGAGTTGAACTAGCTATATAACCTAGTACAAATAATTTTAAACTATAGTTGAACTAGCTCTACAAGCTAGTTCAAATAATTTTACACTAAAGTTGAACTAGCTCTATGGGCTAGTTCAAATAGTTTTACTCTAATCTTGAACTACCTCTACAAGGTAGTTTAAATAATTTTATAGTAGATTTGAACTAGCTCTATAACCTAGTACAAATAATTTTACAGTAGAGTTATACTAGCTCTACAGGCTAGTTCAAATAATTTTACACTAGAGTTGAACTAGCTCTATAGTCTAGTTGAAATAGTTTTACACTAGAGTTGAACTAGCTCTATAACCTAGTAAAAATAATTTTACACTAGAGTTGAACTAGCTCTAAAACCTAGTACAAATAATTTTACACTAGAGTTGAACTAGCTCTATGTCCTAGTACACATAATTTTATACTTGAGTTGTACTAGCTCTATAACCTAGTACAAATAATTTTACACTAGAGTTGAACTAGCTATATGACCTAGTACAACTAATTTTACACTAGAGTTAAACTAGCTCTATAGGCTAGTTCAAATAATTTTAGACTAGAGTTTAACTAGCTTTATAGGCTAGTTCAAATAATTTTACACTACAGTTGTACCAGCTCTACAAGCTAGTTTAAATAATTTTACACTAGAGTTGAACTAGCTCTATAGGCTACTTCAAATAACTTTACAATGGATTTGAACTAGCTGTACAAGCTAGGTCAAATAATTGTTCACTAGAGTTGAACAAACTCTATAACCTAGTACAATAATTTTACAGTAGAGTTGAACTAGCTCTATAACCTAGTACAAATAATTTTACACTAGAGTTGAACTAGCTCTATGACCCAGTACAAATAATTTTATACTAGAGTTTAACAAGCTATATAACCTAATACAAATAATTTTACACTAGAGTTGAACTAGCTCTATGACCTAGTACAAATAATTTTACACTAGAGTTGAACTAGCTGTACAGGCTAGTTGAAATAGTTTTACACTAGAGTTGAACTAGCTTTATAACCTAGTAAAAATAATTTTACACTAGAGTTGAACTAGCTCTACAAGCTAGTTCAAATAGTTTTTCACTAGAGTTGAACTAGCTCTATAACCTAGTTAAAATAATTTGACACTAGAGTTGAACTAGCTCTACAACCTAGTACAAATAATTTTACACTAGATTTGAACTAGCTCTATGACGTAGTAGACATAATTTTATACTTGAGTTGTACTACCTGTATAACCTAGTACAAATAATTTTACACTAGAGTTGAACTAGCTCTATGACCTAGTACAAATAATTTTACACTAGAGTTAAACTAGCTCTATAGGCTAGTTCAAATAATTTTCCACTAGAGTTTAACTAGCTTGAGAGGCTAGTTCAAATAATTTTACACTACAGTTGAACTAGCTCTACAAGCTAGTTCAAATAATTTTACACTAGAGTTGTACCAGCTCTACAAGCTAGTTTAAATAATTTTACACTAAAGTTGCACTAGCTCTATAGGCTAGTTCAAATAACTTTACACTGGATTTGAACTAGCTCTACAAGCTAGGTCAAATAATTTTACACTAGAGTTGAACTAACTCTATAACCTAGTACAAATAATTTTACACTAGAGTTGAACTAGCTAGATAACCTAGTAAAAATAATTTTACACTAGAGTTGAACTAGCTCTATGACCTAGTACAAATAATTTTAAACTAGAGTTGAACTAGCTCTATAGGCTGGTTCAAATAATTGTACACTAGAGTTGAAGTAGCTCTATAGGTTAGGTCAAATAATTTTACACTAGAGTTGAACTAGCTATATAACCTAGTACAAATAATTTTAAACTATAGTTGAACTAGCTCTACAAGCTAGTTCAAATAATTTTACACTAAAGTTGAACTAGCTCTACGGGCTAGTTCAAATAGTTTTACTCTAATCTTGAACTACATCTACAAGGTAGTTTAAATAATGTTTACAGTAGATTTGAACTAGCTCTATTACCTAGTACAAATAATTTTACAGTAGAGTTAAACTAGCTCTACAGGCTAGTTCAAATAATTTTACACTAGACTTGAACTAGCTCTATAGTCTAGTTGAAATAGTTTTACACTAGAGTTGAGCTTAGCTTATAACCTAGTAAAAATAATTTTACACTAGAGTTGAACTAGCTCTAAAACCTAGTACAAATAATTTTACACTAGAGTTGAACTAGCTCTATGACCTAGTACAAATAATTTTATACTAGAGTTTAACAAGCTCTATAACCTAGTACAAATAATTTTACACTAGAGTTGAACTAGCTCTATGACCTAGTACAAATAATTTTACACTAGAGTTGAACTAGCGGTACATGCTAGTTGGAATAGTTTTACACTAGAGTTGAACTAGCTTTATAACCTAGTACAAATAATTTTACACTAGAGTTAAACTAGCTCTATGACCTAGTACAAATAATTTTACACTAGAGTTGAACTAGCTCTATGACGTAGTACACATAATTTTATACTTGAGTTGTACTAGCTCAATAACCTAGTACAAATAATTTTACACTAGAGTTGAACTAGATCTACAGGCTAGTTCAAATAATTGTACACTAGAGTTGAAGTAGCTCTATAGGCTAGTACAAATAATTTTACACTAGAGTTGAACTAGCTCTACAAGCTAGTTCAAATAATTTTACACTAGAGTTGAACTAGCTCAACAAGCTAGTTCAAATAGTTTTACACTAGAGTTGAACTAGCTCTATAACCTAGTAAAAATAATTTGACACTAGAGTTGAACTAGCTCTAAAACCTAGTACAA
Source organism: Triticum monococcum (assembly GCA_034509565.1). NCBI lineage: Eukaryota > Viridiplantae > Streptophyta > Magnoliopsida > Poales > Poaceae > Triticum > Triticum monococcum. Next base: position 632,706,600 of record CM067843.1, read on the forward strand.
ATAATTTTACACTAGAGTTGAACTAGCTCTATGACGTAGTAGACATAATTTTATACTTGAGTTGTACTAGCTGTATAACCTAGTACAAATAATTTTACACTAGAGTTGAACTAGCTCTATGACCTAGTACAAATAATTTTACACTAGAGTTAAACTAGCTCTATAGGCTAGTTCAAATAATTTTCCACTAGAGTTTAACTAGCTTGAGAGGCTAGTTCAAATAATTTTACACTACAGTTGAACTAGCTCTACAAGCTAGTTCAAATAATTTTACACTAGAGTTGTACCTGCTCTACAAGCTAGTTTAAATAATTTTACACTAAAGTTGAACTAGCTCTATAGGCTAGTTCAAATACCTTTACACTGGATTTGAACTAGCTCTACAAGCTAGGTCAAATAATTTTACACTAGAGTTGAACTAACTCTATAACCTAGTACAAATAATTTTACACTAGAGTTGAACTAGCTATATAACCTAGTAAAAATAATTTTACACTAGAGTTCAACTAGCTCTATGACCTAGTACAAATAATTTTACACTAGAGTTGAACTAGCTCTATAGGCTAGTTCAAATAATTGTACACTAGAGTTGAAGTAGCTCTATAGGTTAGGTCAAATAATTTTACACTAGAGTTGAACTAGCTATATAACCTAGTACAAATAATTTTAAACTATAGTTGAACTAGCTCCACAAGCTAGTTCAAATAATTTTACACTAAAGTTGAACTAGCTCTACGGGCTAGTTCAAATAGTTTTACTCTAATCTTGAACTACCTCTACAAGGTAGTTTAAATAATTTTTACAGTAGATTTGAACTAGCTCTATAACCTAGTACAAATAATTTTACAATAGAGTTAAACTAGCTCTACAGGCTAGTTCAAATAATTTTACACTAGAGTTGAACTAGCTCTATAGTCTAGTTGAAATAGTTTTACACTAGAGTTGAACTAGCTCTATAACCTAGTACAAATAATTTTACACTAGAGTTGAACTAGCTCTAAAACCTAGTACAAATAATTTTACACTAGAGTTAAACTAGCTCTATAGGTTAGTTCAAATAATTTTAGACTAGAGTTTAACTAGCTTTATAGGCTAGTTCAAATAATTTTACACTACAGTTGTACCAGCTCTACAAGCTAGTTTAAATAATTTTACACTAGAGTTGAACTAGCTCTATAGGCTACTGCAAATAACTTTACAATGGATTTGAACTAGCTGTACAAGCTAGGTCAAATAATTTTTCACTAGAGTTGAACAAACTCTATAAGCTAGTACAAATAATTTTACACTAGAGTTGAACTAGCTCTATAACCTAGTACAAATAATTTTACACTTGAGTTAAACTAGCTCTATGACCCAGTACAAATAATTTTATACTAGAGTTTAACAAGCTATATAACCTACTACAAATAATTTTACACTAGAGTTGAACTAGCTCTATGACCTAGTACAAATAATTTTACACTAGAGTTGAACTAGCTGTACAGGCTAGTTGAAATAGTTTTACACTAGAGTTGAACTAGCTTTATAACCTAGTAAAAATAATTTTACACTAGAGTTGAACTAGATCTATAACCTAGTACAAATAATTTTACACTAGAGTTAAACTAGCTCTATGACCTAGTACACATAATTTTATACTTGAGTTGTACTAGCTCTATAACCTCGTACAAATAATTTTACATTAGAGTTGAACTAGCTGTATAGGCTAGTTCAAATAATTTTACACTAGAGTTGAACTAGCTCTATAGGCTAGCTCAAATAATTATACACTAGAGGTGAACAAGCTCTACAAGCTAGTTCAAATAATTTTACACTAGAGTTGAACTAGCTCTACAAGCTAGTTCAAATAATTTTACACTAGAGTTGTACCAGCTCTACAAGCTAGTTTAAATAATTTTACACTAGAGTTGAACTAGCTCTATATGCTAGTTCAAATAACTTTACACTAGATTTTAACTAGCTCTACAAGCTAGGTCAAATAATTTTACACTAGAGTTGAACTAGCTCTATAACCTAGTACAAATAATTTTACACTAGAGTTGAACTACCTCTATAACCTAGTACAGATAATTTTACACTAGAGTTGAACTAGCTCAATGACCTAGTACAAATAATTTTATACTAGAGTTGAACTAGCTCTATAACCCAGTACAAATAATTTTACACTAGAGTAGAACTAGCTCTATGTCCTAGTACACATAATTTTACACTAGAGTTGAACTATCTCTAAAGGCTAGTTCAAAATATTGTACACTAGAGTTGAAGTAGCTCTATAGGCTAGTTCAAATAATTTTACACTAGAGTTGAACTAGCTATATAACCTAGTACGAATAATTTTACACTAAAGTTGAACTAGCTCTACAGGCTAGTTCAAATAGTTTTACTCTAATCTTGAACTACCTCTACAAGGTAGTTTAAATAATTTTACAGTAGAGTTAAACTAGCTCTACAAGCTAGTTCAAATAATTTTACACTAGAGTTGAACTAGCTCTATAGTCTAGTTGAAATTGTTTTACACTAGAGTTGAGCTTAGCTCTATAACCTAGTAAAAATAATTTTACACTAGAGTTGAACTAGCTCTAAAACCTAGTACAAATAATTTTACACTAGAGTTGAACTAGCTCTATGACCTAGTACAAATAATTTTATACTAGAGTTTAACAAGCTCTATAACCTAGTACAAATAATTTTACACTAGAGTTGAACTAGCTCTATGACCTAGTACAAATAATTTTACACTAGAGTTGAACTAGCTGTACAGGCTAGTTGAAATAGTTTTACACTAGAGTTGAACTAGCTTTATAACCTAGTAAAAATAATTTTACACTAGAGTTGAACTAGCTCTATGACCTAGTACAAATAATTTTACACTAGAGTTAAACTAGCTCTATAGGCTAGTTCAAATAATTTTCCACTAGAGTTTAACTAGCTTGAGAGGCTAGTTCAAATAATTTTACACTACAGTTGAACTAGCTCTACAAGCTAGTTCAAATAATTTTACACTAGAGTTGTACCAGCTCTACAAGCTAGTTTAAATAATTTTACACTAAAGTTGCACTAGCTCTATAGGCTAGTTCAAATAACTTTACACTGGATTTGAACTAGCTCTACAAGCTAGGTCAAATAATTTTACACTAGAGTTGAACTAACTCTATAACCTAGTACAAATAATTTTACACTAGAGTTGAACTAGCTAGATAACCTAGTAAAAATAATTTTACACTAGAGTTGAACTAGCTCTATGACCTAGTACAAATAATTTTAAACTAGAGTTGAACTAGCTCTATAGGCTGGTTCAAATAATTGTACACTAGAGTTGAAGTAGCTCTATAGGTTAGGTCAAATAATTTTACACTAGAGTTGAACTAGCTATATAACCTAGTACAAATAATTTTAAACTATAGTTGAACTAGCTCTACAAGCTAGTTCAAATAATTTTACACTAAAGTTGAACTAGCTCTACGGGCTAGTTCAAATAGTTTTACTCTAATCTTGAACTACATCTACAAGGTAGTTTAAATAATGTTTACAGTAGATTTGAACTAGCTCTATAACCTAGTACAAATAAATTTTACAGTAGAGTTAAACTAGCTCTATAGGCTAGTTCAAATAATTTTACACTAGACTTGAACTAGCTCTATAGTCTAGTTGAAATAGTTTTACACTAGAGTTGAGCTTAGCTTATAACCTAGTAAAAATAATTTTACACTAGAGTTGAACTAGCTCTAAAACCTAGTACAAATAATTTTACACTAGAGTTGAACTAGCTCTATGACCTAGTACAAATAATTTTATACTAGAGTTTAACAAGCTCTATAACCTAGTACAAATAATTTTACACTAGAGTTGAACTAGCTCTATGACCTAGTACAAATAATTTTACACTAGAGTTGAACTAGCGGTACATGCTAGTTGGAATAGTTTTACACTAGAGTTGAACTAGCTTTATAACCTAGTACAAATAATTTTACACTAGAGTTAAACTAGCTCTATGACCTAGTACAAATAATTTTACACTAGAGTTGAACTAGCTCTATGACGTAGTACACATAATTTTATACTTGAGTTGTACTAGCTCTATAGGCTAGTTCAAATAATTTTACATTAGAGTTGAACTAGCTGTATAGGCTAGTTCAAATAATTTTACACTAGAGTTGAACTAGCTCTATAGGCTAGCTCAAATAATTATACACTGGAGGTGAACAAGCTCTACAAGCTAGTTTAAATAATTTTACACTAAAGTTGAACTAGCTTTATAACCTAGTACAAATAATTTTACACTAGAGTTAAACTAGCTCTATGACCTAGTACAAATAATTTTACACTAGAGTTGAACTAGCTCTATGACGTAGTACACATAATTTTATACTTGAGTTGAACTAGCTGTATAGGCTAGTTCAAATAATTGTACACTAGAGTTGAACTAGCTCTATAGGCTAGTTCAAATAGTTTTACACTAGAGTTGAACTAGCTCTATAACCTAGTACAAATAATTTTACACTAGAGTTAAACTAGCTATATAGGCTAGTTCAAATAATTTTCCACTAGAGTTTAACTAGCTCTATAGGATAGTTCAAATAATTTTACACTACAGTTGAACTAGCTCTACAAGCTAGTTCAAATAATTTTACACTAGAGTTGTACCAGCTCTACAAGCTAGTTTAAATAATTTTAAACTAGGGTTGAACTAGCTCTATAGGCTAGTTCAAATAACTTTACACTGGATTTGAACTAGCTCTACAAGCTAGGTCAAATAATTTTACACTAGAGTTGAACTAACTCGATAACCTAGTACAAATAATTTTACACTAGAGCTGAACTAGCTCTATAACCTAGTAAAAACAATTTTACACTAGAATTGAACTAGCTCTATGACCTAGTACAAATAATTTTATACTAGAGTTGAACAAACTCTATAACCTAGTACAAATAATTTTACACTTGAGTTGAACTAACTCTCTAGGCTAGTTCAAATAACTTTACACTGGATTTGAACTAGCTCTACAAGCTAGGTCAAATAATTTTACACTAAAGTTGAACTAACTCTATAACCTTGTACAAATAATTTTACACTAGAGTTGAGCTAGCTCTATAACCTAGTACAAATGATTTTACACTAGAGTTTAACAAGCTCTATGACCTAGTACAAATAATTTTATACTAGAGTTTAACAAGCTATATAACCTACTACAAATAATTTTACACTAGAGTTGAACTAGCTCTATGACCTAGTACAAATAATTTTACACTAGAGTTGAACTAGCTGTACAGGCTAGTTGAAATAGTTTTACACGAGAGTTGAACTAGCTTTATAACCTAGTAAAAATAATTTTACACTAGAGTTGAACTAGCTCTATGACCTAGTACACATAATTTTATACTTGAGTTGTACTAGCTCTATAACCTAGTACAAATAATTTTACATTAGAGTTGAACTAGCTGTATAGGCTAGTTCAAATAATTTTACACTAGAGTTGAACTAGCTCTATAGGCTAGCTCAAATAATTATACACTAGAGGTGAACAAGCTCTACAAGCTAGCTCTATGACCTAATACAAATAATTTTGAACTGGAGTTGAACTAGCTCTATAGGCTAGTTCAAATAATTGTACACTAGAGTTGAACTAGCTCTATAGGCTAGTTCAAATAGTTTTACACTAGAGTTGAACTAGCTCTATAACCTAGTACAAATAATTTTACACTAGAGTTGAACTAGCTCTATGACCTAGTACACATAATTTTATACTTGAGTTGTACTAGGTCTAAAACCTAGTACAAATAATTTTACAATAGAGTTGAACTAGCTCTATGACCTAGTACAAATAATTTTACACTAGAGTTAAACTAGCTCTATAGGCTAGTTCAAATAATTTTAGACTAGAGTTTAACTAGCTTTATAGGCTAGTTCAAATAATTTTACACTACAGCTGTACCAGCTCTACAAGCTAGTTTAAATAATTTTACAATAGAGTTGAACTAGCTCTACAAGCTAGTTCAAATAATTTTACACTACAGTTGAACTAGCTCTCCAAGCTAGTTCAAATTATTTTACACTAGAGTTGTACCAGCTCTACAAGCTAGTTTTAATAATTTGACACTAGAGTTGAACTAGCTCTATAGGCTAGTTCAAATAACTTTACACTAGAGTTGAACTAGCTCTACAAGCTAGTTCAAATAATTTTACACTACAGTTGAACTAGCTCTCCAAGCTAGTTCAAATAATTTTACACTAGAGTTGTACCTGCTCTACAAGCTAGTTTTAATAATTTGACACTAGAGTTGAACTAGCTCTATAGGCTAGTTCAAATAGCTTTACACTAGATTTGAACTAGCTCTACAAGCTAGGTCAAATAATTTTTCACTAGAGTTGAACTAGCTCTATAACCTAGTACAAATAATTTTACACTAGAGTTGAACTAGCTCTATAACCTAGTACAAATAATTTTACACTAGAGTTGAACTAGCTCCATGACCTAGTACAAATAATTTTATATTAGAGTTTAACAAGCTCTATAACCTAGTACAAATACTTTTACACTAGAGTTGAACTAGCTCTATGACCTAGTACAAATAATTTTACACTAGAGTTGAACTAGCTCTACAGTCTAGTTGAAATAGTTTTACACTAGAGTTGAACTAGCTGTATAACCTAGTACAAATAATTTTACACTAGAGTTGAAATAGCTCTATGACCTAGTACACATAATTTTATACTTGAGTTGTACTAGCTTTATAACCTAGTACAAATAATTTTACACTAGAGTTGAACTAGCTCTCTGACCTAGTACAAATAATTTTACACTAGAGTTGAACTAGCTGTATAGGCTAGTTCAAATAATTTTACACTAGACTTGAACTAGCTCTATAGGCTAGTTCAAATAATTGTACACTAGAGTTGAACTAGCTCTATAGGGTAGTTCAAATAATTTACAGTAGAGTTGAACTAGCTCTATAACCTAGCACAAATACTTTTATACTAGAGTTGAACTAGCTCTATAACCTAGTACAAATAATTTTACACTAGAGTTGAACTAGCTCTATGACCTAGTACAAATAATTTTACACTAGAGTTGAACTAGCTCTACAGGCTAGTTCAAATAATTGTACACTAGAGTTGAACTAGCTATATAACCTAGTAAAAATAATTTTACACTAGAGTTGAACTAGCTCTATGACCTAGTATAAATAATTTTACACTAGAGTTGAACTAGCTCTATAGGCTAGTTCAAATAATTGTACACTAGAGTTGAAGTAGCTCTATAGCTTAGGTCAAATAATTTTACACTAGAGTTGAACTAGCTATATAACCTAGTACAAATAATTTTAAACTATAGTTGAACTAGCTCTACAAGCTAGTTCAAATAATTTTACACTAAAGTTGAACTAGCTCTATGGGCTAGTTCAAATAGTTTTACTCTAATCTTGAACTACCTCTACAAGGTAGTACAAATAATTTTATAGTAAAGTTAAACTAGCTCTACAGGCTAGTTCAAATAATTTTACACTAGAGTTGAACTAGCTCTATAGTCTAGTTGAAATAGTTTTACACTAGAGTTTAACTAGCTCTATAACCTAGTAAAAATAATTTTACACTAGAATTGAACTAGCTCTAAAACCTAGTACAAATAGTTTTACACTAGAGTTGAACTAGCTCTATGTCCTAGTACACATAATTTTATACTTGAGTTGTACTAGCTCTATAACCTAGTACAAATAATTTTACACTAGAGTTGAACTAGCTCTATGACCTAGTACAACTAATTTTACACTAGAGTTAAACTAGCTCTATAGGCTAGTTCAAATAATTTTACACTAGAGTTTAACTAGCTTTATAGGCTAGTTCAAATAATTTTACACTACAGTTGAACTAGCTCTACAAGCTAGTTCAAATAATTTTACACTACAGTTGTACCAGCTCTACAAGCTAGTTTAAATAATTTTACACTAGAGTTGAACTAGCTCTATAGGCTACTTCAAATAACTTTACACTGGATTTGAACTAGCTGTACAAGCTAGGTCAAATAATTTTTCACTAGAGTTGAACAAACTCTATAACCTAGTACAAATAATTTTACACTAGAGTTGAACTAGCTCTATAACCCAGTACAAATAATTTTACACTAGATTTGAACTAGCTCTATGACCTAGTACAAATAATTTTATACTAGAGTTTAACAAGCTCTATAACCTAGTACAAATAATTTTACACTAGAGTTGAACTAGCTCTATAACCTAGTACAAATAATTTTACACTAGAGTTGAACTTGCTGTATAGGCTAGTTGAAATAGTTTTACACTAGAGTTGAAGTAGCTTTATAACCTAGTAAAAATAATTTTACACTAGAGTTGAACTAGCTCTATAACCTAGTAAAAATAATTTTACACTAGAGTTAAGCTAGCTCTATGACCTAGTACACATAATTTTATACTTGAGTTGTACCAGCTCTATAACCTAGTACAAATAATTTTACACTAGAGTTGAACTAGCTGTATAGGCTAGTTCAAATAATTTTACACTAGAGTTGAACTAGCTCTATAGGCTAGCTCAAATAATTTTACACTAGAGGTGAACTAGCTCTACAAGCTAGTTCAAATAATTTTACACTAGAGCTGAACTAGCTCTACAAGCTAGTTCAAATAATTTTACACTAGAGTTGTACTAGCTCTACAAGCTAGTTTAAATAATTTTACACTAGAGTTGAACTAGCTCTATATGCTAGTTCAAATAACTTTACACTAGATATTAACTATATCTACAAGCTAGGTCAAATAATTTTACACTAGAGTTGAACTAGCACTATAACCTAGTACAAATAATTTTACACTAGAGTTGAACTAGCTCTATAACCTAGTACAAATAATTTTACACTAGATTTGAACTAGCTCTATGACCTAGTACAAATAATTTTAGACTAGAGTTTAACAAGCTCTATAACCTAGTACAAATAATTTTACACTAGAGTTGAACTAGCTCTATGACCTAGTACAAATAATTTTACACTAGAGTTGAACTAGCTGTACAGGCTAGTTGAAATAGTTTTACACTAGAGTTGAACTAGCTTTAGAACCTAGTAAAAATAATTTTACACTAGAGTTGAACTAGCTCTATAACCTAGTAAAAATAATTTTACACTAGAGTTAAGCTAGCTCTATGACCTAGTACACATAATTTTATACTTGAGTTGTACCAGCTCTATAACCTAGTACAAATAATTTTACACTAGAGTTGAACTAGCTGTATAGGCTAGTTCAAATAATTTTACACTAGAGTTGAACTAGCTCTATAGGCTAGCTCAAATAATTTTACACTAGAGGTGAACTAGCTCTACAAGCTAGTTCAAATAATTTTACACTAGAGCTGAACTAGCTCTACAAGCTAGTTCAAATAATTTTACACTAGTGTTGTACCAGCTCTACAAGCTAGTTTAAATAATTTTACACTAGAGTTGAACTAGCTCTATATGCTAGTTCAAATAACTTTACACTAGATATTAACTAGCTCTACAAGCTAGGTCAAATAATTTTACACTAGAGTTGAACTAGCACTATAACCTAGTACAAATAATTTTACACTAGAGTTGAACTAGCTCTATAACCTAGTACAGATAATTTTACACTAGAGTTGAACTAGCTCAATGACCTAGTACAAATAATTTTATACTAGAGTTGAACTAGCTCTATAACCTAGTACAAATAATTTTACACTAGAGTTGAACTAGCTCTATGACCTTGTACAAATAATTTTACACTAGAGTTGAACTAGCTCTAAAGGCTAGTTCAAATAATTGTACACTAGAGTTGAAGTAGCTCTATAGGCTAGTTCAAATAATTTTACACTAGAGTTGAACTAGCTATATAACCTAGTACAAATAATTTTACACTAAAGTTGAACTAGCTCTACAGGCTAGTTCAAATAGTTTTACTCTAATCTTGAACTACCTCTACAAGGTAGTTTAAATAACTATACAGTAGAGTTAAACTAGCTCTACAAGGTAGTTCAAATAATTTTACACTAGAGTTGAACTAGCTCTATAGTGTAGTTGAAATAGTTTTACACTAGAGTTGAGCTTAGCTCTATAACCTAGTAAAAATAATTTTACACTAGAGTTGAACTACCTCTAAAACCAAGTACAAATAATTTTACACTAGAGTTGAACTACCTCTATGACCTAGTACACATAATTTTATACTTGAGTTGTACTAGCTCTATAACCTAGTACAAATAATTTTACACTAGAGTTAAACTAGCTCTATAGGCTAGTTGAAATAATTTTCCACTAGAGTTTAACTAGCTCTATAGGGTAGCTCAAATAATTTTACACTACAGTTGAACTAGCTCTATAGGCTAGTTCAAATAATTTTACAATAGAGTTGAACTAGCTCTACAAGCTAGTTCAAATAATTTTACACTATAGTTGAACTAGCTGTAGAAGCTAGTTCAGATAATTTTACACTAGAGTTGTACCAGCTCTACAAGCTAGTTTTAATAATTTGACACTAGAGTTGAACTAGCTCTATAGGCTAGTTCAAATAACTTTACACTAGATTTGAACTAGCTCTACAAGCTAGGTCAAATAATTTTTCACAAGAGTTGAACTAGCTCTGTAACCTAGTACAAATAATTTTACACTAGAGTTGAACTAGCTCTATAACCTAGTACAAATAATTTTACACTAGAGTTGAACTAGCTCTATGACCTAGTACAAATAATTTTATACTAGAGTTTAACAAGCTCTATAACCTAGTACAAATAATTTTACACTAGAGTTGAACTAGCTGTTTGACCTAGTACTAATAATTTTACACTAGAGTTGAACTAGCTCTACAGTCTAGTTGAAATAGTTTTACACTAGAGTTGAACTAGCTGTATAACCTAGTAAAAATAATTTTACACTAGAGTTGAACTAGCTCTATAACCTAGTACAAATAATTTTACACTAGAGTTGAACTAGCTATATGACCTATTACACATAATTTTATACTTGAGTTGTACTAGCCCTATAACCTAGTACAAATAATTTTACACTAGAGTTGAACTAGCTCTATGACCTAGTACAAATAATTTTACAATAGAGTTGAACTAGCTGTATAGGCTAGTTCAAATAATTTTACACTAGAGTTGAACTAGCTATATAACCTAGTACAAATAATTTTACACTAGAGTTGAACTAGCTCTACAAGCTAGTTCAAATAATTTTACACTAAAGTTGAACTAGCTCTACAGGCTAGTTCAAATAGTTTTCCTCTAATCTTGAACTACCTCTTCAAGGTAGTTTAAATAATTTTACAGTAGAGTTAAACTAGCTCTACAAGCTAGTTCAAATAATTTTATACTAGAGTTCAACTAGCTCTATAGTCTAGTTGAAATAGTTTTACACTAGAGTTGAACTAGCTCTATAACCTAGTAAAAATAATTTTACACTAGAGTTGAACTAGCTCCAAAACCTAGTACAAATAATTTTACACTATAGTTGAACTAGCTCTATGACCTAGTACACATAATTTTATACTTGAGTTGTACTAGCACTATAAGCTAGTACAAATAATTTTACACTAGAGTTGAACTAGCTCTATGACCTAGTACAAATAATTTTACACTAGAGTTAAACTAGCTCTATAGGCTAGTTCAAATAATTTTACACTAGAGTTTAACTAGCTCTATAGGCTAGTTCAAATAATTTTACACTACAGTTGAACTAGCTCTACAAGCTAGTTCAAATAATTTTACACTAGAGTTGTACCAGCTCTACAAACTAGTTTAAATAAGTTTACACTAGAGTTGAACTAGCTCTATAGGCTAGTTCAAATAACTTTACACTGGATTTGACCTAGCTGTACAAGCTAGGTCAAATAATTTTACTCTAGAGTTGAACTAACTCTATAACCTAGTACAAATAATTTTACACTAGAGTTGAACTAGCTCTATAACCTAGTACTAATAATTTTACACTAGAGTTGAACTAGCTCTATGACCTAGTAGAAATAATTTTATACTAGAGTTTAACAAGCTCTATAACCTAATACAAATAATTTTACACTAGAGTTGAACTAGCTCTATGACCTAGTACAAATAATTTTACACTAGACTTGAACTAGCTCTACACTCTAGTTGAAATAGTTTTACACTAGAGTCGAACTACCTTTATAACCTAGTAAAAATAATTTTACACTAGAGTTGAACTAGCTCTATAACCTATTACAAATAATTTTACACTAGAGTTGAACTAGCTCTATGACCTAGTACACATAATTTTATACTTGAGTTGTACTAGCTTTATAACCTAGTACAAATAATTTTACACTAGAGTTGAACTAGCCTTATGACCTAGTACAAATAATTTTACACTCGAGTTGAACTAGCTGTATAGGCTAGTTCAAATAATTTCACACTAGAGTTGAACTAGCTCTATAGGCTAGCTCAAATAATTTTACACTAGAGGTGAACTAGCTCTACACGCTAGTTCAAATAATTTTACACTAGGGTTGAACTAGCTCTACAAGCTAGTTCAAATAATTTTACACTAGAGTTGTAGCAGCTCTACAAGCTAGTTTAAATAACTTTACACTAGAGTTGAACTAGCTCTATATGCTAGTTCAAATAACTTTACACTAGATTTGAACTAGCTCTACAAGCTAGGTCAAATAATTTTACACTAGAGTTGAACTAGCTCTATAACCTATTACAAATAATTTTACACTAGAGTTGAACTAGCTCTATAACCTAGTATAGATAATTTTACACTAGAGTTGAACTAGCTCTATGACCTAGTACAAATAATTTTAAACTAGAGTTGAACTAGCTCTATAGGCTAGTTCAAATAATTGTACACTAGAGTTGAACTAGCTCTATAACCTAGTACAGATAATTTTACACTAGAGTTGAACTAGCTCAATGACCTAATACAAATAATTTTATATTAGAGTTGAACTAGCTCTATAACCTAGTACAAATAATTTTACACTAGAGTTGAACTAGCTCTATATGCTAGTTCAAATAACTTTACACTAGATTTGAACTAGCTCTACAAGCTAGGTCAAATAATTGTACACTAGAGTTGAACTAGCTCTATAACCTAGTACAAATAATTTTACACTAGAGTTGAACTAGCTCTATAACCTAGTACAGATAATTTTACACTAGAGTTGAACTAGCTCAATGACCTAGTACAAATAATTTTATACTCGGGTTGAACTAGCTCTATGACCTAGTACAAATAATTTTACACTAGAGTTGAACTAGCTCTATGACCTAGTACAAATAATTTTAAACTAGAGTTGAACTAGCTCTATAGGCTAGTTCAAATAATTGTACACTAGAGTTGAACTAGCTTTATAGGCTAGTTCAAATAATTTTACACTAGAGTTGAACTAGCTCTATAACCAAGTACAAATAATTTTATACTAGAGTTGAACTAGCTCTATGACCTAGTACAAATAATTTTACACTAGAGTTGAACTAGCTCTAAAGGCTAGTTCAAATAATTGTACACTAGAGTTGAAGTAGCTCTATAGGCTAGTTCAAATAATTTTACACTAGAGTTGAACTAGCTCTACAGGCTAGTTCAAATAGTTTTACTCTAATCTTGAACTACCTCTACAAGGTAGTTTAAATAATTTTACAGTAGAGTTAAACTAGCTCTACAAGCTAGTTCGAACAATTTTACACTGGAGTTGAACTAGCTCTATAGTGTAGTTGAAATAGTTTTACACTAGAGTTGAACTTAGCTCTATAACGTAGTAAAAGTAATTTTACACTAGAGTTGAACTAGCTCTAAAACCTATTACAAATAATTTTACACTAGAGTTATACCAGCTCTACAAGCTAGTTTAAATAATTTTACACTAGAGTTGAACTAGCTCTAGAGGCTACTTCAAATAACTTTACACTGGATTTGAACTGGCTGTACAAGCTAGGTCAAATAATTTTTCACTAGAGTTGAACAAACTCTATAACCTAGTACAAATAATTTTACACTAGAGTTGAACTAGCTCTATAATCTATTACAAATAATTTTACACTAGAGTTGAACTAGCTCTATGACCTAGTACAAATAATTTTATACTAGAGTTTAACAAGCTCTATAGTCTAGTTGAAATAGTTTTACACTAGAGTTGAACTAGCTCTATGACCTAGTACAAATAATTTTACACTAGAGTTGAACTAGCTCTACAGGCTAGTTGAAATAGTTTTACACTAGAGTTGAATTAGCTTTATAACCTAGTAAAAATAATTTTACACTAGAGTTGAACTAGCTCTATAACCTAGTACAAATAATTTTACACTAGAGTTAAACTAGCTCTATGACCTAGTACACATAATTTTATACTTGAGTTGTACTAGCTCTATAACCTAGTACAAATAATTTTACACTAGAGTTGAACTAGCTGTATTGGCTAGTTCAAATAATTTTACACTAGAGTTGTACTAGCTCTATAGGCTAGCTCAAATAATTTTACACTAGAGGTGAACTAGCCCTACAAGCTAGTTCAAATAATTTTACACTAGAGTTGAACTAGCTCTACAAGCTAGTTCAAATAATTTTACACTAGAGTTGTACCAGCTCTACAAGCTAGTTTAAATAATTTTACTCTAGAGTTGAACTAGCTCTATATGCTAGTTCAAATAACTTTACACTAGATTTTAACTAGATCTACAAGCTAGGTCAAATAATTTTACACTAGAGTTGAACTAGCTCTATAACCTAGTACAAATAATTTTACACTAGAGTTGAACTAGCTCTATAACCTAGTACAGATAATTTTACACTAGAGTTGAACTAGGTCAATGACCTAGTACAAATAATTTTATACTAGAGTTGAACTAGCTCTATAACCTAGTACAAATAATTTTACACTAGAGTTGAACTAGCTCTATGACCTAGTACAAATAATTTTACACTAGAGTTGAACTAGCTCTAAAGGCTAGTTCAAATAATTGTACAGTAGAGTTGAAGTAGCTCTATAGGCTAGTTCAAATAATTTTACACTAGAGTTGAACTAGCTCTACAAGCTAGTTCAAATAATTTTACACTAGAGTTGAACTAGCTCTATAGTCTAGTTGAAATAGTTTTACACTAGAGTTGAACTTAGCTCTATAACCTAGTAAAAATAATTTTACACTAGAGTTGAACTAGCTCTAAAACCTAGTACAAATAATTTTACACTACAGTTGAACTAGCTCTATGACCTAGTACACATAATTTTTACTTGAGTTGTACTAGCTCTATAAGCTAGTACAAATAATTTTACACTAGAGTTGAACTAGCTCTATGACCTAGTACAAATAATTTTACACTAAAGTTAAACTAGCTCTATAGGCTAGTTCAAATAATTTTACACTACAGTTGAACTAGCTCTACAAGCTAGTTCAAATAATTTTACACTAGAGTTGTACCTACTGTACAAGATTGTTTTAATAATTTTACACTAGAGTTGAACTAGCTCTATATGCTAGTTCAAATAACTTTACACTAGATTTGAACTAGCTCTACAAACCAGGTCAAATAATTTTACACTAGAGTTGAACTAGCTCTATAACCTAGTACAAATAATTTTACACTAGAGTTGAAGTAGCTCTATGACCTAGTACACATAATTTTATACTTGAGTTGTACTAGCTCTATAAGCTAGTACAAATAATTTTACACTAGAGTTGAACTAGCTCTATAGGATAGTTCAAATAATTTAACACTATAGTTGAACTAGCTCTACAAGCTAGTCAAATAATTTTACACTAGAGTTGTACCAGCTCTACAAACTAGTTTAAATAAGTTTACACTAGAGTTGAACTAGCTCTATAGGCTAGTTCAAATAACTTTACACTGGATTTGAACTAGCTATACAAGCTAGGTCATATAATTTTACACTAGAGTTGAACAAACACTATAACCTAGTACAAATAATTTTACACTAGACTTGAACTAGCTCTATAACCTAGTACAAATAATTTTACACTAGAGTTGAACTAGCTCTATGACCTAGTACAAATAATTTTGTACTAGAGTTTAACAAGCTCTATAACCTAGTACAAATAATTTTACACTAGAGTTGAACTAGCTCTATGACCTAGTACAAATAATTTTACACTAGAGTTGAACTAGCTCTACACTCTAGTTGAAATAGTTTTACACTAGAGTTGAACTAGCTTTATAACCTAGTAAAAATAATTTTACACTAGAGTTGAACTAGCTCTATAACCTAGTACAAATAATTTTACACTAGAGTTGAACTAGCTTTATGACCTAGTACACATAATTTTATACTTGAGTTGTACTAGCTTTATAACCTAGTGCAAATAATTTTACACTAGAGTTGAACTAGCTCTATGACCTAGTACAAATAATTTTACACTAGAGTTGAACTAGCTGTATAGGCTAGTTCAAATAATTTTACACTAGAGTTGAACTAGCTCTATAGGCTAGCTCAAATAATTTTACACTAGAGGTGAACTAGCTCTACAAGCTAGTTCAAATAATTTTACACTAGAGTTGAACTAGCTCTACAAGCTAGTTCAAATAATTTTACACTCGAGTTGTACCAGCTCTACAAGCTAGTTTAAATAATTTTACACTAGAGTTGAACTAGCTCTATATGCTAGTTCAAATAACTTTACACTAGATTTGAACTAGCTCTACAAGCTAGGTCAAATAATTTTGCACTAGAGTTGAACTAGCTCTATAACCTAGTACAAATAATTTTACACTACAGTTGAAGTAGCTCTATAACCTAGTACAGATAATTTTACACTAGAGTTGAACTAGCTCAATGACCTAATACAAATAATTTTATACTAGAGTTGAACTTGCTCTATAACCTAGTACAAATGATTTTACACTAGAGTTGAACTAGCTCTATAACCTAGTACAAATAATTTTACACTAGAGTTGAACTAGCTCTATGACCTAGTACAGATAATTTTATACTAGAGTTTAACAAGCTCTATAACCTAGTACAAATAATTTTACACAAGAGTTGAACTAGCTCTATGACCCAGTACAAATAATTTTACACTAGAGTTGAACTAGCTCTACACTCTAGTTGAAATAGTTTTACACTAGAGTTGAACTAGCTTTATAACCTAGTAAAAATAATTTTACACTAGAGTTGAACTAGCTCTATAACCTAGTACAAATAATTTTACATTAGAGTTGAACTAGCTCTATGACATAGTACACATAATTTTATACTTGAGTTGTACTAGCTTTATAACCTAATACAAATAATTTTAGACTTGAGTTGAACTAGCTCTATGACCTAGTACAAAATAATTTCACACTAGAGTTGAACCAGCTGTATAGGCTAGTTCAAATAATTTTACACTAGAGTTGAACTAGCTCTATATGCTAGATCAAATAATTTTACACTAGAGGTGAACTAGCTCTACAAGCTAGTTCAAATAATTTTACACTAGAGTTGTACCAGCTCTACAAGCTAGTTTAAATAATTTTACACTAGAGTTGAACTAGCTCTATATGCTAGTTCAAATAACTTTACACTAGATATGAACTAGCTCTACAAGCTAGGTCAAATAATTTTACACTAGAGTTGAACTGGCTCTATAACCTAGTACAAATAATTTTACACTAGAGTTGAAGTAGCTCTATAACCTAGTACAGATAATTTTACACTAGAGTTGAACTAGCTCAATGACCTAGTACAAATAATTTTATACTAGAGTTGAACTACCTCTATGACCTAGTACAAATAATTTTAAACTAGAGTTGAACTAGCTCTATAGGCTAGTTCAAATAATTTTACGCTAGAGTTTAACTATCTCTATAGGCTAGTTCAAATAATTTTACACTACAGTTGAACTAGCTCTACAAGCTAGTTCAAATAATTTTACACTAGAGTTGTACCAACTCTACAAACTAGTTTAAATAAGTTTACACTAGAGTTGAACAAGCTCTATAGGCTAGTTCAAATAACTTTACACTGGATTTGAACTAGCTGTACCAGCTAGGTCAAATAATTTTACAGTAGAGTTGAACAAACACTATAACCTAGTACAAATAATTTTACACTAGAGTTCAACTAGCTCTATAACCTAGTACAAATAATTTTACACTAGAGTTGAACTAGCTCTATGACCTAGTACAAATAATTTTATACTAGAGTTTAACAAGCTCTATAACCTAGTACAAATAATTTTACACTAGAGTTGAACTAGCTCTATGAC
Organism: Triticum monococcum; assembly: GCA_034509565.1. NCBI lineage: Eukaryota > Viridiplantae > Streptophyta > Magnoliopsida > Poales > Poaceae > Triticum > Triticum monococcum. The sequence continues at coordinate 632,724,781 of CM067843.1, forward strand.
CTAGTACAAATAATTTTACACTAGAGTTGAACTAGCACTACACTCTAGTTGAAATAGTTTTACACTAGAGTTGAACTAGCTTTATAACCTAGTAAAAATAATTTTACACTAGAGTTGAACTAGCTCTATAACATAGTACAAATAATTTTACACTAGAGTTGAACTAGCTTTATAACCTAGTAAAAATAATTTTACACTAGAGTTGAACTAGCTCTATAGCCTAGTACAAATAATTTTACACTAGAGTTGAACTAGCTCTATGACCTAGTACACATAATTTTATACTTGAGTTGTACTAGCTTTATAACCTAGTGCAAATAATTTTACAATAGAGTTGAACTAGCTCTATGACCTAGTACAAATAATTTTACACTAGAGTTGAACTAGCTGTATAGGCTAGTTCAAATAATTTTACACTAGAGTTGAACTAGCTCTATAGGCTAGCTCAAATAATTTACACTACAGGTGAACTAGCTCTACAAGCTAGTTCAAATAATTTTACAGTAGAGTTGAACTAGCTCTACAAGCTAGTTCAAATAATTTTACACTAGAGTTGTACCAGCTCTACAAGCTAGTTTAAACAATTTTACACTAGAGTTGAGCTAGCTCTATATGCTAGTTCAAATAACTTTACACTAGATTTGAACTAGCTCTACAAGCTAGGTCAAATAATTTTGCACTAGAGTTGAACTAGCTCTATAACATAGTACAAATAATTTTACACTAGAGTTGAAGTAGCTCTATAACCTAGTACAGATAATTTTACACTAGAGTTGAACTAGCTCAATGACCTAGTACAAATAATTTTATACTAGAGTTGAACTTGCTCTATAACCTAGTACAAATAATTTTACACTAGGGTTGAACTAGCTCTATGACCTAGTACAAATAATTTTACACTAGAGTTAAACTAGCTCTATAGGCTAGTTCAAATAATTTTACACTAGAGTTTAACTATCTCTATAGGCTAGTTCAAATAATTTTACACTACAGTTGAACTAGCTCTACAAGCTAGTTCAAATAATTTTACACTAGAGTTGTACCAACTCTACAAACTAGTTTAAATAAGTTTACACTAGAGTTGAACAAGCTCTATAGGCTAGTTCAAATAACTTTACACTGGATTTGAACTAGCTGTACAAGCTAGGTCAAATAATTTTACACTAGAGTTGAACAAACACTATAACCTAGTACAAATAATTTTACACTAGAGTTGAACTGGCTCTATAACCTAGTACAAATAATTTGACACTAGAGTTGAACTAGCTCTATGACCTAGTACAAATAATTTTATACTAGAGTTGAACAAGCTCTATAACCTAGTACAAATAATTTTAAACAAGAGTTGAACTAGCTCTATAGGCTAGTTCAAATAATTTTACACTAGAGTTGAACTAGGTCTACACTCTAGTTGAAATAGTTTTACACTAGAGTTGAACTAGCTTTATAACCTAGTAAAAATAATTTTACACTAGAGTTGAACTAGCTCTATAACCTATTACAAATAATTTTACACTAGTGTTGAACTAGCTCTATGACCTAGTACACATAATTTTATACTTGAGTTGTACTAGCTTTATAACCTAGTACAAATAATTTTACACTAGAGTTGAACTAGCTCTATGACCTAGTACAAATAATTTTACATTAGAGTTGAACTATCTGTATAGGCTAGTTCAAATAATTTTACACTAGAGTTGAACTAGCTCTATAGGCTAGCTCAAATAATTTTACACTAGAGGTGAACTAGCTCTACAAGCTAGTTTAAATAATTTTACACTAGAGTTGAACTAGCTCTATATGCTAGTTCAAATAACTTTACACTAGATTTGAACTAGCTCTACAAGCTAGGTCAAATAATTTTACACTAGAGTTGAACTAGCTCTATAACCTAGTACAAATAATTTTACTCTAGAGTTGAAGTAGCTCTATAACCTAGTACAGATAATTTTACACTAGAGTTGAACTAGCTCAATGACCTAGTACAAATAATTTTATACTAGAGTTGAACTAGCTCTATAACCTAGTACAAATAATTTTACACTAGAGTTGAACTAGCTCTATGACCTAGTACAAATAATTTTAAACTAGAGTTGAACTAGCTCTATAGGCTAGTTCAAATAATTGTACACTAGAGTTGAACTAGCTTTATAGGCTAGTTCAAATAATTTTACACTAGAGTTGAACTAGCTCTATAACCAAGTACAAATAATTTTATACTAGAGTTGAACTAGCTCTATGACCTAGTACAAATAATTTTACACTAGAGTTGAACTAGCTCTAAAGGCTAGTTCAAATAATTTTACACTAAAGTTGAACTAGCTCTACAGGCTAGTTCAAATAGTTTTACTCTAATCTTGAACTACCTCTACAAGGTAGTTTAAATAATTTTACAGTAGAGTTAAACTAGCTCTACAAGCTAGTTCAAACAATTTTACACTAGAGTTGAACTAGCTTTATAGTCTAGTTGAAATAGTTTTACAGTAGAGTTGAACTTAGCTCTATAACCTAGTAAAAATAATTTTACACTAGGTTGAACTAGCTCTAAAACCTAGTACAAATAATTTTACACTAGAGTTGAACTAGCTCTATGACCTAGTACACATAATTTTATACTTGAGTTGTACTAGCTCTAAAACCTAGTACAAATAATTTTACAATAGAGTTGAACTAGCTCTATGACCTAGTACAAATAATTTTACACTAGAGTTAAACTAGCTCTATAGGCTAGTTCAAATAATTTTCCACTAGAGTTTAACTAGCTCTATAGGGTAGTTCAAATAATTTTACACTCGAGTTGAACTAGCTCTATAGGCTAGTTCAAATAATTTTACAATAGAGTTGAACTAGCTCGACAAGCTAGTTCAAATAATTTTACACTCAAGTTGAACTAGCTCTACAAGCTAATTCAAATAATTTTACACTAGAGTTGTACCAGCTCTACAAGCTAGTTTAAATAATTTGACACTAGAGTTGAACTAGCTCTATAGGCTAGTTCAAATAACTTTACACTAGATTTGAACTAGCTTTGCAAGCTAGGTCAAATAATTTTTCACTAGAGATGAACCAGCTCTATAACCTAGTACAAATAATTTTACACTAGAGTTGAACTAGCTCTATAACCTAGTACAAATAATTTTACACTAGAGTTGAACTAGCTCTATGACCTAGTACAAATAATTTTACACTAGAGTTGGACTAGCTCTACAGTCTAGTTGAAATAGTTTTACACTAGAGTTGAACTAGCTTTATAACCTAGTAAAAATAACTTTACACTAGATTTGAACTAGCTCTACAAGCTAGGTCAAATAATTTTACACTAGAGTTGAACTAGCTCTATAACCTAGTACAAATAATTTTACACTAGAGTTGAAGTAGCTCTATAACCTAGTACAGATAATTTTACACTAGAGTTGAACTAGCTCAATGACCTAGTACCAATAATTTTATACTAGAGTTGAACTAGCTCCATAACCTAGTACAAATAATTTTGCACTAGAGTTGAACTAGCTCTATGACCTAGTACAAATAATTTTAAACTAGAGTTGAACTAGCTCTATAGGCTAGTTCAAATAATTGTACACTAGAGTTGAACTAGCTTTATAGGCTAGTTCAAATAATTTTACACTAGAGTTGAAGTAGCTCTATAACCAAGTACAAATAATTTTATACTAGAGTTGAACTAGCTGTATGACCTAGTACAAATAATTTTACACTAGAGTTGAACTAGCTCTAAAGGCTAGTTCAAATAATTGTACACTAGAGTTGAACTAGCTCTATAGGCTAGTTAAAATAATTTTACACTAGAGTTGAACAAGCTCTATATGCTAGTTCAAATAACTTTACACTAGATTTGAACTAGCTCTACAAGCTAGGTCAAATAACTTTACACTAGAGTTGAACTAGCTCTATGACCTAGTACAAATAATTTTACGCTAGAGTTGGACTAGCTCTACAGTCTAGTTGAAATAGTTTTACACTAGACTTGAACTAGCTTTATAACCTAGTAAAAATAACTTTACACTAGATTTGAACTAGCTCTACAAGCTAGGTCAAATAATTTTACACTGGAGTTGAACTAGCTCTATAACCTAGTACAAATAATTTTACACTAGAGTTGAAGTAGCTCTATAACCTAGTACAGATAATTTTACACTAGAGTTGAACTAGCTCAATGACCTAGTACAAATAATTTTATACTAGAGTTGAACTAGCTCTATAACCTAGTACAAATAATTTTGCACTAGAGTTGAACTAGCTCTATGACCTAGTACAAATAATTTTAAACAAGAGTTGAACTAGCTCTACAGGCTAGTTCAAATAGTTTTACTCTAATCTTGAACTACCTCTACAAGGTAGTTTAAATAATTTTACAGTAGAGTTAAACTAGCTCTACAAGCTAGTTCAAACAATTTTACACTAGAGTTGAACTAGCTTTATAGTCTAGTTGAAATAGTTTTACAGTAGAGTTGAACTTAGCTCTATAACCTAGTAAAAATAATTTTACACTAGGTTGAACTAGCTCTAAAACCTAGTACAAATAATTTTACACTAGAGTTGAACTAGCTCTATGACCTAGTACACATAATTTTATACTTGAGTTGTACTAGCTCTAAAACCTAGTACAAATAATTTTACAATAGAGTTGAACTAGCTCTATGACCTAGTACAAATAATTTTACACTAGAGTTAAACTAGCTCTATAGGCTAGTTCAAATAATTTTCCACTAGAGTTTAACTAGCTCTATAGGGTAGTTCAAATAATTTTACACTCGAGTTGAACTAGCTCTATAGGCTAGTTCAAATAATTTTACAATAGAGTTGAACTAGCTCGACAAGCTAGTTCAAATAATTTTACACTCAAGTTGAACTAGCTCTACAAGCTAATTCAAATAATTTTACACTAGAGTTGTACCAGCTCTACAAGCTAGTTTAAATAATTTGACACTAGAGTTGAACTAGCTCTATAGGCTAGTTCAAATAACTTTACACTAGATTTGAACTAGCTTTGCAAGCTAGGTCAAATAATTTTTCACTAGAGATGAACCAGCTCTATAACCTAGTACAAATAATTTTACACTAGAGTTGAACTAGCTCTATAACCTAGTACAAATAATTTTACACTAGAGTTGAACTAGCTCTATGACCTAGTACAAATAATTTTACACTAGAGTTGGACTAGCTCTACAGTCTAGTTGAAATAGTTTTACACTAGAGTTGAACTAGCTTTATAACCTAGTAAAAATAACTTTACACTAGATTTGAACTAGCTCTACAAGCTAGGTCAAATAATTTTACACTAGAGTTGAACTAGCTCTATAACCTAGTACAAATAATTTTATACTAGAGTTGAAGTAGCTCTATAACCTAGTACAGATAATTTTACACTAGAGTTGAACTAGCTCAATGACCTAGTACCAATAATTTTATACTAGAGTTGAACTAGCTCCATAACCTAGTACAAATAATTTTGCACTAGAGTTGAACTAGCTCTATGACCTAGTACAAATAATTTTAAACTAGAGTTGAACTAGCTCTATAGGCTAGTTCAAATAATTGTACACTAGAGTTGAACTAGCTTTATAGGCTAGTTCAAATAATTTTACACTAGAGTTGAAGTAGCTCTATAACCAAGTACAAATAATTTTATACTAGAGTTGAACTAGCTGTATGACCTAGTACAAATAATTTTACACTAGAGTTGAACTAGCTCTAAAGGCTAGTTCAAATAATTGTACACTAGAGTTGAACTAGCTCTATAGGCTAGTTAAAATAATTTTACACTAGAGTTGAACAAGCTCTATATGCTAGTTCAAATAACTTTACACTAGATTTGAACTAGCTCTACAAGCTAGGTCAAATAATTTTACACTAGAGTTGAACTAGCTCTATAACCTAGTACAAATAATTTTACACTAGAGTTGAAGTAGCTCTATAACCTAGTACAGATAATTTTACACTAGAGTTGAACTAGCTCAATGACCTAGTACAAATAATTTTATACTAGAGTTGAACTAGCTCTATAACCTAGTACAAATAATTTTGCACTAGAGTTGAACTAGCTCTATGACCTAGTACAAATAATTTTAAGCAAGAGTTGAACTAGCTCTATAGGCTAGTTCAAATAATTGTACACTAGAGTTGAACTAGCTTTATAGGCTAGTTCAAATAATTTTACACTAGAGTTGAATTAGCTCTATAACCAAGTACAAACAATTTTATACTAGAGTTGAACTTGCTCTATAACCTAGTACAAATAATTTTACACTAGAGTTGAACTAGCTCTATGACCTAATACAAATAATTTTACACTAGAGTTAAACTAGCTCTATAGGCTAGTTCAAATAATTTTACACTAGAGTTTAACTAGCTCTATAGGCTGGTTCAAATAATTTTACACTACAGTTGAACTAGCTCTACAAGCTAGTTCAAATAATTTTACACTAGAGTTGTACCAGCTCTACAAACTAGTTTAAATAAGTTTACACTAGAGTTGAACTAGCTCTATAGGCTAGTTCAAATAACTTTACACTGGTTTTGAACTAGCTGTACAAGCTAGGTCAAATAATTTTACACTAGAGTTGAACAAACACTATAACCTAGTACAAATAATTTTACACTAGAGTTGAACTAGCTCTATAACCTAGTACAAATAATTTTACACTAGAGTTGAACTAGCTCTATGACCAAGTACAAATAATTTTATACTAGAGTTGAACTAGCTCTATGACCTAGTACAAATAATTTTACACTAGAGTTGAACTAGCTATAAAGGCTAGTTCAAATAATTGTACACTAGAGTTGAAGTAGCTCTATAGGCTAGTTCAAATAATTTTACACTAGAGTTGAACTAGCTATATAAACTAGTACAAATAATTTTACACTAGATTTGAACTATCTCTACAAGCTAGTTCAAATAATTTTACACTAAAGTTGAACTAGCTCTAAAGGCTAGTTCAAATAGTTTTACTCTAATCTTGAACTACCTCTACAAGGTAGTTTAAATAATTTTACAGTAGAGTTAAACTAGCTCTACAAGCTAGTTCAAACAATTTTACACTAGAGTTGAACTAGCTTTATAGTCTAGTTGAAATAGTTTTACAGTAGAGTTGAACTTAGCTCTTTAACCTAGTAAAAATAATTTTACACTAGGTTGAACTAGCTCTAAAACCTAGTACAAATAATTTTACACTAGAGTTGAACTAGCTCTATGACCTAGTACACATAATTTTATACTTGAGTTGTACTAGCTCTATAACCTAGTACAAATAATTTTATAATAGAGTTGAACTAGCTCTATGACCTAGTACAAATAATTTTACACTAGAGTTAAACTAGCTCTATAGGCTAGTTCAAATAATTTTCCACTAGAGTTTAACTAGCTCTATAGGGTAGTTCAAATAATTTTACACTCGAGTTGAACTAGCTCTATAGGCTAGTTCAAATAATTTTACAATAGAGTTGAACTAGCTCGACAAGCTAGTTCAAATAATTTTACACTCAAGTTGAACTAGCTCTACAAGCTAGTTCAAATAATTTTACACTAGAGTTGTACCAGCTCTACAAGCTAGTTTAAATAATTTGACACTAGAGTTGAACTAGCTCTATAGGCTAGTTCAAATAACTTTACACTAGATTTGAACTAGCTTTGCAAGCTAGGTCAAATAATTTTTCACTAGAGATGAACCAGCTCTATAACCTAGTACAAATAATTTTACACTAGAGTTGAACTAGCTCTATAACCTAGTACAAATAATTTTACACTAGAGTTGAACTAGCTCTATGACCTAGTACAAATAATTTTACACTAGAGTTGGACTAGCTCTACAGTCTAGTTGAAATAGTTTTACACTAGAGTTGAACTAGCTTTATAACCTAGTAAAAATAACTTTACACTAGATTTGAACTAGCTCTACAAGCTAGGTCAAATAATTTTACACTAGAGTTGAACTAGCTCTATAACCTAGTACAAATAATTTTACACTAGTGTTGAAGTAGCTCTATAACCTAGTACAGATAATTTTACACTAGAGTTGAACTAGCTCAATGACCTAGTACAAATAATTTTATACTAGAGTTGAACTAGCTCTATAACCTAGTACAAATAATTTTGCACTAGAGTTGAACTAGCTCTATGACCTAGTACAAATAATTTTAAACTAGAGTTGAACTAGCTCTATAGGCTACTTCAAATAATTGTACACTAGAGTTGAACTAGCTTTATAGGCTAGTACAAATAATTTTATACTAGAGTTGAACTAGCTCTATGACCTAGTACAAATAATTTTACACTAGAGTTGAACTAGCTCTAAAGGCTAGTTCAAATAATTGTACACTAGAGTTGAACTAGCTCTATAGGCTAGTTAAAATAATTTTACACTAGAGTTGAACAAGCTCTATATGCTAGTTCAAATAACTTTACACTAGATTTGAACTAGCTCTACAAGCTAGGTCAAATAATTTTACACTAGAGTTGAACTAGCTCTATAACCTAGTAAAAATAATTTTACACTAGAGTTGAACTAGCTCTAAAACCTAGTAAAAATAATTTTACACTAGAGTTGAACTAGCTCTATGACCTAGTACACATAATTTTATACTTGAGTTGTACTAGCTCTATAACCTAGTACAAATAATTTTACAATAGAGTTGAACTAGCTCTATGACCTAGTACAAATAATTTTACACTAGAGTTAAACTAGCTCTATAGGCTAGTTCAAATAATTTTCCACTAGAGTTTAACTAGCTCTATAGGGTAGTTCAAATAATTTTACACTCGAGTTGAACTAGCTCTATAGGCTAGTTCAAATAATTTTACAATAGAGTTGAACTAGCTCTACAAGCTAGTTCAAATAATTTTACACTACAGTTGAACTAGCTCTACAAGCTAGTTCAAATAATTTTACACTAGAGTTGTACCAGCTCTACAAGCTAGTTTAAATAATTTGACACTAGAGTTGAACTAGCTCTATAGGCTAGTTCAAATAACTTTACACTAGATTTGAACTAGCTGTGCAAGCTAGGTCAAATAATTTTTCACTAGAGTTGAACCAGCTCTATAACCTAGTACAAATAATTTTACACTAGAGTTGAAATAGCTCTATAACCTAGTACAAATAATTTTACACTAGAGTTGAACTAGCTCTATGACCTAGTACAAATAATTTTACACTAGAGTTGGACTAGCTCTACAGTCTAGTTGAAATAGTTTTACACTAGAGTTGAACTAGCTTTATAACCTAGTAAAAATAATTTTACACTAGAGTTGAACTAGCTCTATAACCTAGTACAAACAATTTTACAATAGAGTTGAACTAGCTCTATGACCTAGTACACATAATTTTATACTTGAGTTGTACTAGCTTTATAACCTAGTACAAATAATTTTACACTAGAGTTGAACTAGCTCTATGACCTAGTACAAATGATTTTACACTAGAGTTGAACTAGCTGTATAGGCTAGTTCAAATAATTTTACACTAGAGTTGAACTAGCTCTATAGGCTAGCTCAAATAATTTTACACTAGAGGTGAACTAGCTCTACAAGCTAGTTCAAATAATTTTACACTAGAGTTGAACTAGCTCTACAAGCTAGTTCAAATAATTTTACACTAGAGTTGTACCAGCTCTACAAGCTAGTTTAAATAATTTTACACTAGAGTTGAACTAGCTCTATATGCTAGTTCAAATAATTTTACACTAGATTTGAACTAGCTCTACAAGCTAGGTCAAATAATTTTACACTAGAATTGAACTAGCTCTATAACCTAGTACAAATAATTTTACACTAGAGTTGAACTAGCTCTATAACCTAGTACAGATAATTTTACTCTAGAGTTGTACTAGCTCAATGACCTTGTCGAGGTAAATAGCCATGGGTAGCCCAGCCGGCTTCCCCTTACCCCTCAGAAAAAATTATGAGCCCGTCCGGCTCATAAGAAGACTCAAGACTTAGGCCGCCTCCCCCCTGGCCGGCTGCCTTCCTAGCCGGCTACGGGGGCGGCCCGCCCTTTCACCCTCATGAAGAAAGCTGTGGAGGGCCGGCTACGACGAGGCCGGCAACTGTTAGGCCGGCTCCCATAAAGCAGTCAACGCCGTACCCGCAATGTACGCGTCCACTCTGCGATGATGAAGCGGGGTATGGCTACAGTGGAGCCTGCCACCCCCAAAACCCGGAGCACGCCTGGTACAGCGCGTCGTGCGGGCAGCTGCGGCCCGCCCGGCGCGGCACTGTAGCCACGGCGGCTCTGACGCCATCCACGACGGGCCGCCAGCGTGGCCCCCGAGGCGGTGGGCCCCTTCGGGCAGCGAGATGCCAAAGGCGGCCGCACCTCCTCTCAAGCCGGCAAGACAGAGGGCCGGCTTCACATAGCCGGCCTGCCACCCTCCTCGAAGGAGACGCCCATTAAGGAGACAAGATGCGGCGGGGCTACAGTAATCGCCCGCCAAGGCGGCGTTACTGTAGCCACGCTTACCCCGACCAAGCCTGCATCGACGATACGGAGTAACAGTAACCAGTTGCCGACCAGGCCCTGGCCAGTGGGGCCGGCCTGTCGACCCAGGAGCCGGCAGTCGGCGGGACCCACCAGCCGGCGGGCCCCAGAAGCTGGCGGAGAAGCCGGCGAGCATAGTCACAGACAGCTGGGCCACGCGCCCAGTCGGATTACCATTGTACCCCCGGGGGGTAGGCCTATATAAACCCCCTGGTGCACCCATGCAAAGGGTTGGACTCTCATTCTAGACTTAGACACGAAACAAGGAGAAGAAGCAAGCTGAGCCAAGCCCTTCTTCCTCCTTCCACCCAAAACAGCTCAAGGAGCATTGTAGCTACTTGTTCACTTAGTAACCATGCGGAGACCCCGCAGAGCAGCAGTAGGGGTATTATCTCCCCGAAGAGCCCTGAAGCTGGGTAAGATTCGCCGGCGTGCATGTCTTCGCCTCATCCCGTTTCCAGGCACCGACGATGTTCTACTGGCCCTCGCAATGATAAGCCACCCGTTGGCATATGTTGCTCCTACCACCCGACATTTGGCGCCCACCGTGGGGCCAGGTGCACCGTCGTCCGGAGACCTGTTCTGGATGGGAACCCTTTTCCTTCCCCGCGAGCGTAGCCATCCCGGCTCGCCCGATGGCGCTTGCCGCGACGCGCTGCATGGCGTCACCAACATCTGCGCGGCTAGCGGCCTCGCCAACCTCTTCGACAAGGCCCGCATCTCCGACGAGCTTGCCTCCGACGCGGGCACAGATCACCTCGCCAACCTCCTCGGCCAGCTCCACGTCTCCAGCGAGCCCGCTGCGGATTTGGAGTCGGTTGGCTCCACCGACCCGATGCCGGTCGACTCCGACACGGCATCCTACGATACCTTCCCCACCAACGTCACGGTCTACAACGACCCGCTCCCTCCGACTGGCGATCACGATTCTGACGCCCCCGAGGTGATGGTTATCGGCCTCGACGGCCCAACTGACGAGGGCGCCCGCAACGCCCCACGCGCGGCTGCCCAAGACTTGTCCGCCCCCCTTCCGGCTGACGCCAGCGACGAAGTTCTGGAGGCACGCCGCCTCGCCCTCCTCGCGGCGGGCCTGCGGCTAGCCTCCGTAAGACGCCTCACCGAGGCCTACTAGCGCGAAGCTGACCGCGCCGCCTTCGGCACGCCGGCTCCGGCTGGCCCAAGCCGGGCCGGCGTTGTCAGGCAACGCGGCGCCGTCATCGCCGACACACTCGGAGTAGATCGCCCGGTCTACGCCACCCCGCTCGAGAACCTGCGCGCCGCCCTGGCGGCCGTAGACGAGCTGGACGGCTTGGAAGCCGAAGACCTCCCCCACATGACGCGGCGCATCTAGCAACTAATCGATGCGGCCGCACGACGGCACGAAGCCGACGCCTGCGCGGGGAGCCCTCCCCCGCACCGCGAACACGGCACGACTTCCCGGTCGCCGTCTACAAGCAACACCCGCGCGCGGCGCGAGAAAGAGCCGGCTTCCAGCCGAAGCCGGACCCAAATCTCCATCGAGCGAGACGCGGACGGCCGCCCCCGAGCCATGGAATGGCGGGGCACCCCGCCTCCGCCTCAAGCTCGGGGAGAGAGATATCCTACCACGCCTCCAGTGGCTCACCCGACTCTCAGCGGCCGGCTTGGTCGCCGCGAGGGAGTCGGTGAAAACGACGCCCGCCACCGGATCGACCGCCTGGTCCGATCCCTGGCGCTAGAAGAAGAAGACGATGTCGGCCCGCCCTGCTTTGGCCCCCGCATCTGCGACGAGCCCTTCCCCAAAGGTTCTCGCTCCCAAGAGACAAACCCAAGTACAACGGCTCGGTGAAGCCGGAAGATTGGCTGACCGACTACTCCACAGCCGTCAGCATCGCCAATGGCAACCGGCGCGTTGCCGTAAAGTACGTGCCCCTCATGCTGCAAGGCACGGCACGGACCTGGCTTAACAGCCTCAAGCCCCTCAACATCAACAGCTGGGTGGATTTCACTGAAGCCTTCGTTCGCAACTTCACCAGCACCTACAAGCGGGCCCCCAAGCCCAGACAGCTCTCCCTGTGCATACAGGGCCCAGCCGAGTCCACTCACGACTACCTGACGTGTTGGGGTGCACGAGGTGCAAGCCATCGAATACTTCACTGCCGGGTGCCGAGAGGGCACCCTTCTCAAGCACAAGCTTCTCTGCGATGAGCCAACTACCCTCGACGAGCTCCTGAACATCGCCGACAAGTACGCCACCGCCGACTCCTCCATGAAGACCGAGCTCCGGGTGGACGCATCCGGAAAAGTGCTGAATCCGGCGCCCCAAGCGCCGGCTGGAGACGGCGGCCGACACCAACACCAGAACGATCAAAAGCGCAAGGGCCCTGCGCCGCCTCCCGCTAGCCGGCAGGTGGCCACGGTCGAAGACGCGCCGCCTGAAGGGCGGCCCGCACCCAAGAAGCCCAAGGGTGGCCGACCGGCTTGGCAGCCGGCCTTCTCCTACGAGCAGACCCTTGATGCCCCGTGCAAGTTCCACAGCGGCGCGAAGCCGTCCAACCACACGACCCGCAAATGCAACTGGCTCGCCCGAATCTCCAAGGGCGAAGGGCTCACGCCGACTCCGCCTGCCGGCCCGCCGCCGCCGGCTCCGCCGCCCAAGGCCTCCCGGCCCGCGGTCGACGCCGTGCAGGATGAGTTCCCCGATGAGCAAGTGTCTTATGTTGTCTTCACGAGCCAGCCCGAAGACCGGCGCAGCAAGCGCCGAGAGCAACAAGAAGTCAACATGGCCGCCACAAGCCCAGCCGGCCACATGCACTGGTCAGAGAAACCCATCAGTTGGAGCCGGGCCGACCACCCAGAGGTGATGCCGTCCCCCGGCTCCTACGCATTGGTCCTGGAGGCCACCCTTGCAACGGATACGCGCGCCGCACGCTTCTCCCGCGTGCTGATCGACGGCAGAAGCAGCATCAACATCCTGTACCGCGACACCATGGAGAAGCTGGGTGCCAAGGCAAAGTAGCTTGCGCCGACTCGAACGGTGTTCCACGGCATCGTACCCGGTTTGTCCTGTGCCCCCATCGGCAAGATCAAGATCGATGTACTCTTTGGGGGCAAGGATCATTTCCGCCGGGAAGCAATCTGGTTTGAGGTGGTGGACCTGGAGAGCCCTTACCATGCCTTACTTGGCCGACCCGCCTTGGCCAAGTTTATGGCGGTCCCCCACTACGCTTACCTCAAGATGAAGATACCGAGCTCCAAGGGTGTCATCACCATCGCCGGCGACTACAAGAAGTCCGCCGACTGCGCCGCGGCCAGCAACCGGCTGGCCGAGTCCCTCGTGATCGCTGCAGAGAAGAAGACGCTGGACAGGGTCGTGGCCCTGGCCAGCAAGCAGCTAAACCAACCCACCGACTCCAAGGAGTATGATGCCCAAGGATCTTTCCAGCCGGCCAAGGAGACCAAGAAGATACAGCTCGACCCCGAGCACCCTGAGAGGTTTGCCGTCATTGGGGCGAGCCTGGATAGCAAATAGGAAGGCGAGCTCGTCGATTTCCTCCGTGAGAATCGGGACATCTTTGCATGGTCCCCCAAGGACATGCCGGGTGTTCCGAAGGATTTCGCCGAGCACAAATTGCACGTACGGGAGGATGCTAAGCCAGTCAAGCAGCCCCTCCGCCGACTGTCAGAGGAGAAGAGAAGGATCGTAGGGAAGGAGATAGCCCGGCTTCTCGCAGCCGGCTTCATCATGGAAGTTTTCTTCCCTAAGTGGCTCGCGAACCCGGTTCTCGTGCTGAAAAAGAATAACAAGTGGCGCATGTGTATAGATTACACAAGCCTCAACAAAGCCTGCCCAAAAGATCCCTTCGCTCTGCCCAGAATTGATCAAGTGATAGACTCCATAGCCGGATGCGAGCTGTTGAGCTTTTTGGATGCCTACTCGGGATACCACCAGATAAAGCTGAACCCGGATGACCAACTAAAGACCGCCTTCATCACGCCGTTTGGAGCCTTCTGCTACATGACTATGACGTTCGGCTTGAGGAATGCCGGCGCCACTTTTCAGCGTTGCATGCAGAAGTGCCTCCTCACGCAGCTCGGCAAGAACGCCCACGTTTACGTGGATGATGTTGTGGTGAAGACGGAGAAGCGCGGCACTCTGCTGGAAGACTTGAAGGAGACATTCGAGAACCTACGCCGGTTCCGGATCAAGCTCAACCTGGAGAAATGCGTGTTCGGAGTGCCAGCCGGCCAGCTCCTAGGCTTTCTGGTCTCCGAACGTGGCATAGAGTGCAACCCTGTGAAGATCAAGGCCATCGAGAGGATGGTGGTCCCAACCAAGCTCAGAGAGATTCAGAAGTTCACCGGGTGCCTGGCCTCTCTGAACCACTTCATCAACCGGCTTGGAGAAAAAGCTCTCCCCCTCTACCGCCTCATGAAGAAGAGCACTCACTTTGAGTGGAATGACCAGGCCGACCAAGCTTTCCACGAGCTGAAGAAAATGCTGTCCACGCCGCCTGTCTTGGCGGCACCGACTGAGAAGGAGCCCATGCTCCTATATATTGCCGCCACTAGCCGAGTGGTCAGCACCGTCATTGTGGTCGAACGCCTCGAAGAAGGTCGAGCCCAGCCAGTCCAGAGGCCGGTTTATTACCTGAGCGAGGTGCTGTCCACCTCGAAACAAAATTACCCGCACTATCAGAAGATGTGCTATGGCGTGTACTTCGCCGCCAAGAAGCTGAAGCCGTACTTTCAAGAGCATCCCATCACGATCGTATGCACTGCCCTGCTGGCCGAGATCATAGGCAGCCGGGATGCATCCGGCCGGGTGGCTAAATGGGCCATCGAGCTGGCCCCCTACACGATCTTCTACCAACCCCGCACCGCCATCAAGACGCAAGCGCTGGCCGACTTCCTCGTCGACTGAGCCGAGACCCAGTACTTACCACCAGCGCCCGACTCCACCCATTGGCGCATGCACTTTGACGGATCAAAGATGCGCACCGGCTTGGGAGCCGGCGTCATCCTTACCTCTCCAAAGGGCGACAAGCTCAGATACACGCTGCACAACCACTTCGCCGCCTCCAACAACGTAGCCAAGTACGAAGCGCTCGTACACGGGCTCCGGCTTGCCAAGGAACTTGGCATCCGCCGGATCCTGTGCTATGGCGACTCGAATTTGGTGGTGCAGCAATCTTCTGGCGACTGGGACACCAAGGATGCAAACATGGCGAGCTACCGCTTCCTAGTGCAGCAAATCAGCGGATACTTCGACGGGTGTGAATTCCTTCATGTGCCGCGAGCCGACAACGAGCCAGCAGATGCTCTCGCCCGAATAGGCTCCACGCGGCAAGCAATCCCAACCGGCGTCGCCCTACAGCGCCTCCTCAAGCCATCAATCAAGCCGTCTCCGGAATCCGACTCCATCTTCGTGCCGCCTAACCCCGAGGAGGCCGGATCCGGCTCGAAGAATCAAGCAGCCGGCCCGGGGACTTCAATATTCGGCTCGGGGACTGTAGTACCCGGCTCGGGGACTGCCGCACCCAGCCCGGGGACTGCGGTAGCCGGCCCGGGGACTGCGGTAGCCGGCCCGGCAACTTCTTCAGCACAGCAAGCGGCGGCCGACTCCAGCACTGCATTACCCAGCCCGCCAACCTTGGTGGCTGTGGCCACATTGGTGGCAGAGCAAGTCGCCGCTCCATCATGGGCCCAAACCATCCGCAACTTTTTGGTGAACCATGACCTGCCGGCTGACAAAAACGAAGCAAGACAAGTCCAGCGCCGGGCTGGAGCATACACAATCGTCAACAGAGAGCTTGTCAAGCGCAGCGCCACCGGAGTCTTGCAGCGTTGTGTCGAGCAGGAGAAGGGCATCGCGATCCTCAGGGATATACACCAAGGAGAGTGCGGCCACCACGCCGCATCAAGATCACTTGTCGCCAAAGCCTTCCGCCACGGTTTCTTCTGGCCGACTGCTTTGGACGACGCCAAAGAGCTAGTCAAACACTGCAAAGGCTGCCAGCTTTTTAGCTCGCAGCAACACATGCCGGCTTCGGCACTCAAGACCATTCCTATCACCTGGCCCTTTGCCGTCTGGGGATTGGATATGGTGGGCCCAGTCAAGACGGCGCGCGGCGGCATGACACATTTGCTCATCGCCGTCGACAAATTCACCAAGTGGATCGAGGTGAAGCCGATCAAGAAGCTGAATGGGCCGACTGCAGTGACTTTCATTGCAGACATAACAACCCGGTACAGTGTACCACACAGCATCATCACCGACAACGGCACGAACTTCGCCAAACGTGCCTTTTCACGGTTCTGCGCTGTGCAAGGTATCCGGCTGGATCTTGCGTCAGTCGCCCACCCGCAGTCAAACGGCCAAGTGGAGCGAGCAAATGGCCTCATTTTGTCCGGCATCAAGCCTCGACTGGTCGTACCTCTGGAGCATTCAGCCGGCTGCTGGCTCGATGAGCTGCCGGCTGTCCTATGGAGTCTGCGCACTACGCCCAACAGATCAACCGGCTTCACTCCCTTCTTCCTTGTATATGGTGCCGAGGCAGTCATCCCAACAGATATCGAGTTTGGCTCGCCTCGGGTAACCATGTACATGGAAGCGGAAGCCAAAGAAGAACGAGAAGACGGCGTCGACCTGCTGGAAGAGGCCCGGCTGTTAGCCCTCAGCCGGTCTGCCATCTACCAGCAGGGTTTGCGCCGCTACCACAGCCGGAGGGTCCGACCAAGATCCTTCCAGGAGGGCGACCTTGTGCTCCAGCTGATCCAGCGAACAGCCGGCCAGCACAAGCTCGCAGCCCCCTGGGAAGGCCCCTTCATCATCAGCAGAGCCTTGGGCAACAATGCCTACTACCTCATCGACGCGCAGAAGCCGAAGGCGCGCAAGAGAGACGACTCCGGCAAGGAGTCGGAGCGACCATGGAACGCAAATCTCCTTCGGAAGTTTTACAGTTAAAATGCAGTATGTATTATGCCCACTTTTGTATTAAGTACGAAACAATAGGCTCCCCGAGAAAGACTCGGGGACTGCCACCCTTTATTTCATGAATGAAAGTTATCATGCGTATGATATCACCTATTCATTTATTTTGTCCGGTACCGGGTCCGACGAGTCGGCCCGGGGACTAGCCGACTAGAGTTATATTAGGAGCCCTACCCGCAGTCAGACAAGTAATGTGCCGACACCCAGGCTTGGCTCTTGCCAAAATCGCAGCTCGAAGAACCGACTGCCCGGCTGGCAAGAGTCACAAGCCGGAAAGGGTGCGCACATGAGAAACGGCTAGGGACCAAACAGGCTCACTTATATAACAAAAGCCGGCTTACTGCCTCCCGCCGACCGACTACCAGAGTAGCCGGCCGGCCGGATCACATTCAGTCTGCTTCAAATCCAAGAAAGCTCAAGTACTTGCCTTCCCAAAGAGGGAAGGCGGCAAAGGAAAGAGCCTAAGGACAAAAAAAGTATACTTGAATAAACGCCAACACATGCATATATTAATATTTACACAAAAGGCCTCCAGAGAGGTCGACATCCAACATTGTTCGATACACCCCTAGTGGGTGGAATTGCAGAAACTTAAAATTGTTCGAAAAAGTAAAACAAGGACAAAAAGAACGGCAGATCAAGCCGGCGGGGTCGCGGACGAGCCGGGCTGGGCGGTGGAAGCAGTCGTGCCGGCTGGAGGAGCGGCCGGCTGGCCAACCTCGGCTTGATCATCGCCTCCGGCAGAGGGCGCGCTCCCGCGTGGCTCGTTGCTGGAGGCACGGTCGGCCAGAGGACGGCCGGCCGTCTCACCAGTCGGCTCGGCGTCTTCACCGTCCTCCTCCTCGTCGTCCTCGCCCTCGTCGCTGGAGGCGATCTCCTCGGCCGAGTCCTCGCCGTCCGCCGGGTTTAGCCCGAACCATTCCTTCGTCTGGGCGGCGCCATCGTCGTTGAGCTCCGGCGCGAAGACACTGGTGTCGGTGCACTCGGCGATCGTCGAGGCGCGTTGCGCGATCGCCGGCCGCACCTCCTCCAGCTCCGCGTCGGCTTCCGACCGCCAAGTCCGCAGCTGGTCCAGGCTTAGCCCTGGGTACCACGCGCGGACGAACTCCAGCGCACGCCCGGCTCCAAGACGGGCTGCGGACGCCTTCCAAGACTCGAGACGGCCGACTGCGACTTCAAGCCAGTCGGCCGTCCGGCTTGGAGTGCGAGGAATCGTCTGGCCGGGCCAGAGTGCGGCCAGCACCGTCGCCCCGGCACGTTGCAGCCGGCGGAGCAGCCGGTGGGCCGGCTGCAGACGCGCCTGGATGGCGATGAGCTGCTCCGACAGCGTCCAATTCGCATCCGGCGGAATCTCAACTCCGACTTGACGGTGCTCCTCGCGGTAGGCCTCGATGGCTTGGGCGGCGAGGACGGATTGGCCGGGAAAGTACTCTGCGCAAGACAGCAAACACAAGTCAAAACAAAACCGCAGGCGGCCGGCAGATGGAAGAAGGGCAAGAAAGACGGCCTACCATCGATGAGATCCTCGATCCGGCCGAAGCCTTCTTCCAGCGCCTGGGGCGTCTCGCCCCAGCTGGCCTCCCTGGCCTCGAACTCCGCCTTCAGGGCAGCCTCGCCGTCCTGCGCCTTTTGCAGGGCCGCCTTGTGGCTCTCCTCTTGGTCGGCCAGTTTCTTCGCCAGGCGGTCGCGCTCCTGAACAAAGTCAGCGTACTCGGCGTCCTTGGCGCGAAGAGCGGCCCGCACTTCGCCGAGCTCCCTCCGCAAGTCGGCATTGGCCTCTGCGCGAGTAAAAGAAAAAGAGAAAAAGTCACCAAAAGAATAGTCGTCAAGGAAGATCCGACCCGACTGCGCTGCATTCGGCCCGAATCTCGGGGACTACACCCAGTGGGTGCGCTGTCGCGCCCCCACGAGAAACAGATAAAGACAAAACACTTACGCCGGCTGCTGGCGAGGTCTTCGGTCCTCCGGCTCAGCTCCCGAGCTTGGGAGTTGAAGGCGGCGGCACGAGAATTATGATAATCCTAAGAGATCAGAAAGAACAATCAATATAGTCGTCGAGTAAGATCCGACATGACTGCGCTGCAGGTGGCCCGGATCTCGGGGACTACACCCAATGGGTGCGCTAGCGCGCCCCCATGGAAAAAATTCAAAGGGCCAGAACGGTCAACGAGTGAAGACTTACCCGGATTGCAGCCCGCGTCGACAGAAACTCCTGAGTAAATTGCCTCAGGAGGCCGGCCTATGCCTGCAGCCGGCTCCGAACCCCTTGGGCCGCGACGTTCAGCTCGCCGCTTCCTCCGCTGGGAGTCCACCCGGACGTGGCGGAGCTGGCCGCCTCCAAGGCGTCTGCCGTCTGGGCGGCACCCGCGGCTCGGCGCGTATCCGGCGGGGTCGTGCTCCCTCCGGCGTGCCGGCCCGCCGCCAGCTCGATCTCAAGACCGGGTCCGGCCTCGGGCGCGGCCCGGGCCGGCTCCTCCGACACCGCCGACGACTGGCCGCCTTCGCCCGCTCCGGCTGGCGCTGCCGGCGGCGTCCTCTCCGCGGAGACCTCGATGGGTTCATCCCTCTGCACCGGCGGCTGTTCAGGAGCGATCTCCTCCGCCGTGGGCAGAGGGATGTCTGGATCCAAAGATTGGAGGGGGATGGCGTGCAGCGGAGGCCGGCTACGCGTGCCCTCCGCCTCCGTCTCCGCGGCCGCCCGCTCCGGCGGAGTCTCGGCCGCCGCGCTCGCTCGCCCCGTCGCCGTCCGGGCGGCCTCCCGCTCTGCCGCCTCCCGCTCCGCCGCCTCTCTCTCTCGACGCGCCTCGCGAGCGTTGCACTCCGTGGCTGCTGCAAGATCGGCGCGGGGGTCTACTCGGCGGGACCCTGAGGATCCGGCACCCGGCCCGACCACGGAGCCGCCTGGGCCTCGCTCGAGGGAGAGCGGTGCCCTGCTCAAGAAATCAGAGAAGAGCTCAAGTAAAGGAAGACTTCAGAATGACAAGCACGTAGGCGGCTAGAAGGCTTACGCGGAAACTGATGGAGGCTTCTTCACCTCCTTCTGGAAGCGGGCCACCTTTGCCGCCGCCTCCTCACGCTTCATGGCCGCGGCGGAGGCCTTCGGCTTCTTCGGCCGGCTTCCGAAGAGTGGGAGCGCGGCCCGGCGTTTTCCCTTTCCACCACCAGCAGTCGGCGCGGCGGACGAGCCCCCGCTGCGGCAGTCGGTTGCCGGCTGGTGGTGCGGGATTTCTTCGGCCTCAAAATCATCCGGCCAGTCGTCGAAACTGGCCAAGAGCCCCGTGCCTCCGGGCTCGGCGACATCCCCCGTGGCGGCGTCCTCCATGGCGACTGCAGCAAGGTCCGGGTCGTCGAGGTCGTCCACCGTGCGGTCCGGGGCATACTCGCGTTCGACTCCAGCCGCCCCGGCTGGCGGCGGGAGGAGAGGATTCTGATAAAAAGAAAAAAGAGAAGAGCCGCCTGGTCAGAAGCCGGCTGGCTCAAGCCGGCAGACGACTAGAGGAAGGACTTACCACAGGCGGAGGATGGGCGCGGGAGTACGGCGCCTTGCCGAACTGCCACTCGTCGGTGAGCTTCAGGTTGGCGATGTAGTTCACCATCAGAGCCACCTCGGCATGGGGCATCTCCCATGTGCTCAGCTGGCAAGGGTCGAACCGGCCACTCATCTGGCACATCATGTGCAGCCGGCTTTGGAGGGGCAGAATCCGGCGCTCGACGAAGGCGGCTACCAGGTCGGAGGCGCGCAGGCCTTCCGACTGGATCATCACCCGAAGCCGGGCGATGGAGGCATTCCCAGCCGGAGACAAGGACTTCGACCTGTAGCCCCAAGACGGCCGCCTCCCAGCCGGCGGGCCGGCTACGTAAGCCGGCAGATTGACGTAGTCGCCGTGCGGGGCGATGTTCTTGACGTAGAAGTAGGATTTCTGCCAAAGCTTGACAGACTGGATCAGAGGAATGTGAGGGAAGGGGTTGTCCTCGCTTTCCCTCTTCATCGCGATGAAGGCGCCACAGGGAGCCGGCACGCCGGCGGAGACGGTGCCGAGCTTGTTCTAGAACAGCTCCGCCCAGAGCTCCAGCGTCGGCAGCACCCCCAAGAATCCTTCGCAGAGCGAGACGAAGGCCGAGAGCTGCATCACTGCGTTGGGCGTGACATGATGTGGTTGGAGGTTGTAGAATTCAAGGAAAGAGCGCATGAAGCTGCTCGCCGGGAAGCCGAAGCCGCACAGGAAGTGCGTGCGGAAGACGACGCGCTCGCCTTCCTCCGGCGCCGGCGAGACCTCCGTCTCCGTCGCCAGACGCACCTGCACAAGGTTGGCGGTGGGAAGGCGCCGGGTCTGGCGGAGGAATTCAATGTGGTCCTCGTGGACATTTGACCCGTCCCACGAGCTTGACAACGCCAAAGACATGGCGGCATGGGTGGGCTACGGCGCGAGACTGCGTCGGGCGCGAGGAAGAAGAAGGAGAAGAAGAGGAGCAAGAGGGACGGGGAGCGGGGGAGCGAACGGGCCTTTGCCTCTCCCCCTCCCCCCCTACTTGTAGGCGCGTGCGCCAGAGCCGAGGAGGCGCGGCATGGGGAATCGTGGGGATCGATCGTGCCCATCTCCCCCACGCCCGCGTTAATTGCGCGCCTTGATGACGTGAAGAAACGGCCGCGGGGAGGCGAGCAGTCCCCCCGGGCCACAGAAGATCTGCGCCCGGGCCGAGGCCAGGGAGTGGCGGGCCCGGGCCTGCAGCGGCGTCCCGTCGCGCGCGTGCGACGGCAGGACTTCCCCACCACGTGGCTCGTCGTGGGGCCCGCGCCAGCCCGCGGGTCAACCATGGTCACCTTAATAAACAAAAAGTGCTCTGAAGTCGGCGGCAATGACGAGGTCGGCCCCTCAAGGTGTGAAGCCGGCCAAGCTTCCCGTCCTTCCGTCCGCCATGAAGCTCGCCCGGCTTCGGGGACTACTGTCGGGGTAAATAGCCATGGGTAGCCCAGCCGGCTTCCCCTGACCCCTCAGAAAAAATTATGAGCCCGTCCGGCTCATAAGAAGACTCAAGACTTAGGCCGCCTCCCCCCTGGCCGGCTGCCTTCCTGGTCGGCTACGGGGGCGGCCCGCCCTTTCACCCTCATGAAGAAAGTTGTGGAGGGCCGGCTACGACGAGGCCGACAACTGTTAGGCCGGCTCCCATAAAGCAGTCAATGTCGTACCCGCAATGTACGCGTCCACTCTGCGATGATGAAGCGGGGCATGGCTACAGTGGAGCCTGCCACCCCCAAAACCCGGAGCACGCCTGGTACAGCGCGTCGTGCGGGCAGCTGCGGCCCGCCCAGCGCGGCACTGTAGCCACGGCGGCTCTGACGCCGTCCACGATGGGCCGCCAGCGTGGCCCCCGAGGCGGTGGGCCCCTTCGGGCAGCGAGATGCCGAAGGCGGGCGCACCTCCTCTCAAGCCGGCAAGACAGAGAGCTGGCTTCACATAGCCGGCCTGCCACCCTCCTCGAAGGAGACGCCCATTAAGGAGACAAGATGCGGTGGGGCTACAGTAATCGCCCGCCAAGGCGGCGTTACTGTAGCCACGCTTACCCCGACCAAGCCTGCGTCGACGATACGGAGTAACAGTAACCAGCTGCCGACCAGGCCCTGGCCAGTGGGGCCGGCCTGTCGAACCAGGAGCCGGCAGTCGGCGGGACCCACCAGCCGGCGGGCCCCAGAAGCCAAAGGAGAAGCCGGCGAGCATAGTCACAGATAGCTGGGCCCCGCGCCCAGTCGGATTACCATTGTACCCCCGGGGGGTAGGCCTATATAAACCCCCCGGTGCACCCATGCAAAGGGTTGGACTCTCATTCTAGACTTAGACACGAAACAAGGAGAAGAAGCAAGCTGAGCCAAGCCCTTCTTCCTCCTTCCACCCAAAACAGATCAAGGAGCATTGTAGCTACTTGTTCACTTAGTAACCATGCGGAGACCACGCAGAGCAGCAGTAGGGGTATTATCTCCCCGGAGAGCCCTGAAGCTGGGTAAGATTCGCCGGCGTGCATGTCTTCGCCACATCCCGTTTCCAGGCACCGGCGATGTTCTATTGGCCCCCGCAATGATAAGCCACCCGTTGGCATATGTCGCTCCTACCACCCGACAGACCTAGTACAAATAATTTTACACTAGAGTTGAACTAGCTCTATAACCTAGTACAAATAATTTTACACTAGAGTTGAACTAGCTCTATAACCTAGTACAGATAATTTTACTCTAGAGTTGAACTAGCTCAACGACCTAGTACAAATAATTTTATACTAAATTTGAACTAGTTCTATAACCTAGTACCAATAATTTTACACTAGAGTTGAACTAGCTCTATGACCTAGTACAAATAATTTTAAACTAGAGTTGAACTAGCTCTATAGGCTAGTTCAAATAATTATACACTAGAGTTGAACTAGCTCTATGGCCTAGTTCAAATAATTTTACACTAGAGTTGAACTAGCTCTATTACCAAGTACAAATAATTTTATACTAGAGTTGAACTAGGTCTATAACCTAGTACAAATAATTTTACACTAGAGTTGAACTAGCTGTATAGACTAGTTCAAATAATTGTACACTAGAGTTGAAGTAGCTGTATAGGCTAGTTCAAATAATTGTACACTAGAGTTGAAGTAGCTCTATAGGCTAGTTCAAATAATTTTACACTAGAGTTGAACTAGCTATATAACCTAGTACAAATAATTTTACACTAAAGTTGAACTAGCTCTACAAGCTAGTTGAAATAATTTTACACTAAAGTTGAACTACCTCTACAGGCTAGTTTAAATAGTTTTACTCTAATCTTGAACTACCTCTACAAGGTTGTTTAAATAATTTTATAGTAGAGTTAAACTAGCTCTACAAGCTAGTTCAAATAATTTTACACTAGAGTTGAACTAGCTCTATAGTCTAGTTGAAATAGTTTTACACTAGAGTTGAACTTAGCTCTATAACCTAGTAAAAATAATTTTACACTAGAGTTGAACTAGCTCTAAAACCTAGTACAAATAATTTTACACTAGAGTTGAACTAGCTCTATGACCTAGTACACATAATTTTATACTTGAGTTGTACTAGCTCTATAACTTAGTACAAATAATTTTACAATAGAGTTGAACTAACTCTATGACCTAGTACAAATAATTTTACACTAGAGTTAAACTAGCTCTATAGGCTAGTTCAAATAATTTTCCACTAGAGTTTAACTAGTTCTATATGGTAGTTCAAATAATTTTACACTCGAGTTGAACTAGCTCTATAGGCGAGTTCAAATAATTTTACAATAGAGTTGAACTAGCTCTACAAGCTAGTTCAAATAATTTTACACTACAGTTGAACTAGCCCTACAAGCTAGTTCAAATAATTTTACACTAGAGTTCTACCAGCTCTACAAGCTAGTTTAAATAATTTGACACTAGAGGTGAACAAGCTCTATAGGCTAGTTCAAATAACTTTACACTAGATTTGAACTAGCTCTACAAGCTAGGTCAAATAATTTTTCACTAGAGTTGAACTAGCTCTATAACCTAGTACAAATAATTTTACACTAGATTTGAACTAGCTCTATAACCTAGTACAAATCATTTTACACTAGAGTTGAACTAGCTCTATGACCTAGTACAAATAATTTTATACTAGAGTTTAACAAGCTCTATAACCTAGTACAAATAATTTTACACTAGAGTTGAACTAGCTCTATAGGCTAGTTCAAATAATTTTCCACTAGTGTTTAACTAGCTCTATAGGGTAGTTCAAATAATTTTACACTCGAGATGAACTAGCTAGTTCAACTCTAGTTCAAATCCTTTGTAAAGTTATTTGAACTAGCCTATAGAGCTAGTTCAACTCTAGTGTAAAATTATTTAAACTAGCTTGTAGAGCTGGTACAACTGTAGTGTAAACTTATTTAAACTAGCCTATAGAGCTAGTTAAACTCTAGTGTAAAATTATTTGAACTAGCTTATAGAGCTAGTTTGACTCGAGTGTAATTTTATTGGTACTATGTCATAGAGCTAGTTCAACTCTAGTGTAAAATTATTTGTACTAGGTTATAGAGCTAGTACAACTCAAGTATAAAATTATGTGTACTAGGTCATAGAGCTAGTTCAACTCTAGTGTAAAATTATTTTTACTAGGTTATAGAGCTAGTTCTACTCTAGTGTAAAATTATTTTTACTAGGTTATAGAGCTAGTTCAACTCTAATGTAAAACTATTTCAACTAGACTATAGAGCTAGTTCAACTTTAGTGTAAAATTATTTGAACTAGCTTGTAGAGCTAGTTGTACTCTAGTGTAAAATTATTTGTACTAGGTTATAGAGCCAGTTCAACTCTAGTGTAAAATTATTTGAACTAGCCTATAGAGCTAGTTCAACTCTAGTGTACAATTATTTGAACTAGCCTATAGATCTAGTTCAACTCTAGTGTACAATTATTTGAACTAGCCTATAGAGCTAGTTCAACTCTAGTGTAAAATTACTTGTACTAGGTCATAGAGCTAGTTCAACTCTAGTGTAAAATTATTTGTGCTAGGTTATAGAGCTAGTTCAACTCTAGTGTAAAATTATTTGTGCTAGGTTATAGAGCTAGTTCAACTCTAGTGTAAAATTATTTGTGCTAGGTTATAGAGCTAGTTCAACTCTAGTATAAAATTATTTGTGCTAGGTTATAGAGCTAGTTCAACTCTATTGTAAAATTATTTGAACTAGCCTATAGATCTAGTTCAACTCTAGTGTACAATTATTTAATCTAGCCTATAGAGCTAGTTCAACTCCAGTTCAAAATTATTGGTACTAGGTCATAGAGCTAGTTCAACTCTAGTGTAAAATTATTTGTACTAGGTTATAGAGCTAGTTCAACCTAGTATAAAATTATTTGTACTAGGTCACTGAGCTAGTTCAACTCTAGTGTAAAATTATTTGTACTAGGTTATAGAGCTAGCTCAACTCTAGTGTAAAATTATTTGTACTAGGTTATAGTGCTAGTTCAACTCTAGTGTAAAATTCTTTTGACCTAACTTGTAGAGCTAATTCAAATCTAGTGTAAAGTTATTTGAACTAGCATATAGAGCTAGTTCAACTCTAGTGTAAAATTATTTAAACTAGCTTGTAGAGCTGGTACAACTCTAGTGTAAAATTATTTGAACTAGCTTGTAGAGCTAGTTCAACTCTAGTGTAAAATTATTTGAACTAGCTTGTAGAGCTAGTTCACCTCTAGTGTAAAATTATTTGAACTAGCCTATAAAGCTAGTTCAACTTTAGTGTAAAATTATATGAACTAGCTTGTAGAGCTAGTTCAACTCTAGTGTAAAATTATTTGTACTAGGTTATAGAGCTAGTTCAACTCTAGTGTAAAATTATTTGTAGTAGGTTATAGAGCTAGTTCAACCCTAGTGTAAAATTATTTGAACTAGCATATACAGCTAGTTCAACTCTAGTATAAAATTATGTGTACTAGGTCATAGAGCTAGTTCAACTCTAGTGTACAATTATTTGAACTAGCCTATAGAGCTAGTTCAACTCTAGTGTAAAATTATTTGTACTAGGTCATAGAGCTAGTTCAACTCTAGTGTAAAATTATTTGTACTAGGTTATAGAGCTAGTTCAACTCTAGTATAAAATTATTTGTACTAGGTCATTGAGCTAGTTCAACTCTAGTATAAAATTATGTGTACTAGGTCATAGAGCTAGTTCAACTCTAGTGTAAAATTATTTGTACTAGGTTATAGAGCTAGTTCAACCCTAGTGTAAAATTATTTTTACTAGGTTATAAAGCTAGTTAAACTCTAGTGTAAAACTATTTGTACTAGGTCATAGAGCTAGTTCAACTCTAGTGTAAAATTATTTGTACTAGGTTATGGAGCTTGTTAAACTCAAGTATAAAATTATTTGTACTAGATCATAGAGCTAGTTCAACTCCAGTGTAAAATTATTTGTACTAGGTTATGGAGCTAGTTCAACTCTAGTGTAAAATTATTTGTACTAGGTTATAGAGCTAGTTCAACTCTAGTGAAAAATTATTTGACCTAGCTTGTAGAGCTAGTTCAAATCTAGTGTAAAGTTATTTGAACTAGCCTATAGAGCTAGTTCAACTCTAGTGTCAAATTATTTAAACTAGCTTGTAGAGCTGGTACAACTCTAGTGTAAAATTATTTGAACTAGCTTGTAGAGCTAGTTCAACTGTACTGTAAAATTATTTGAACTAGCTTGTAGAGCTAGTTCAACTCTATTGTAAAATTATTTGAACTAGCCTATAGAGCTAGTTCAACTCGAGTGTAAAATTATTTGAACTACCCTATAGAGCTAGTTAAAATCTAGTGGAAAATTATTTGAACTAGCCTATAGAGCTAGTTTAAATCTAGTATAAAATTAGTTGTACTAGGTCATAGAGCTAGTTCAACTCTATTGTAAAATTATTTGTACTAAGTTATAGAGCTAGTTGTGACGCCCCTGATTCAATCATACACTAATCATACACGCAAACGTGTACGATCAAGATCAGGGACTCGCGGGAAGATATCACAACACAACTCTACAAATAAAATAAGTCATACAAGCATCATATTACAAGCCAGGGGCCTCGAGGGCTCGAATACAAGAGCTCGATCATAGACGAGTCAGCGGAAGCAACAATATCTGAGTACAGACATAAGTTAAACAAGTTTGCCTTAAGAAGGCTAGCACAAACTGGGATACAGATCGAAAGAGGCGCAGGCCTCCTGCCTGGGATCCTCCTAAACTACTCCTGGTCGTCGTCAGCGGGCAGCACATAGTAGTAGGGACCTCCGGTGTAGTAGGAGTCGTCGTTGACGGTGCCGTCTAGCTCTTGGGCTCCAACATCTGGTTGTGACAACCAGGTAGAAGGGATAGAGGGAAAAGAGGGAGAAAGCAACCGTGAGTACTCATCCAAAGTACTCGCAAGCAAGGAGCTATACTACATATGCATGGGTATCAAATGGAATAAGGGTATCATATGTGGACTGAACTGCAGAATGCCAGAATAAGAGGGGGGTAACTAATCCTGTCGAAGACTACGCTTCTGGCAGCCTCCGTCTTGCAGCATGTAGATGAGAGTAGACTGAAGTCCTCCAAGTAGCATCGCATAGCATAATCCTAACCGATGATCCTCCCCTCGTCGCCCTATGAGAGAGCGATCACTGGTTGTGTCTGGCACTTGGGAGGGTGTGTTTTATTAAGTATCTGGTTCTAGTTGTCCTAAGGTCAAGATACAACTCCGGGTCGTCCTTTTACCGAGGGACACGGCTATTCAAATAGATAAACTTCCCTGCAGGGGTGCAGCACATACCCCAACACGCTCGATCCCATTTGGCCAGACAAACTTTTCCAGGTCATGCCCGGCCTCGGAAGATCAACACGTCGCAGCCCTACCTAGGCACAACAGAGAGGTCAGCACGCCGTTCTAAATCCTATGGCGCAGGGGTCTGGGCCCATCGCCCTTTGCACACCTGCACGTTGCGTACGCGGTCGGAAGCAGACCTAGCCTAGTGGCTTTCTAGTCCAATCCGGTGCGCGCCACTCAGTCGCTGACGTCACGAAGGCTTCGGCTGATACCACGACGCCGGGATACCCATAACTGCTCCCACGTAGATGGTTAGTGCGTATAGACCAAATGGCCAGACTCAGATCAAATACCCAGATCTCGTTAAGCGTGTTAAGTATCCGCAAACACCGACCAGGGCCAGGCCCACCTCTCTCCTAGGTGGTCGGAACCTGCCCTGTCGCTCCGCCTCAACGATCCACTCGCGGGTGCTCCTACGAGCCGTCCCGTCTTTAGTCACCACATGTATCACGTATAAAGTATATAGTATATACCCGTGATCATCTCCCGAGTGATCACGGCCCGATAGTATAGCATGGCAGACGGACAAGAATGTAGGGCCACTGATGATAAGCTAGCATCCTATACTAAGCATTTGGTTTGCAGGTAAAGGTAACAACAGTAGTAGCAAGGACAGGCTATGCATCAGTATAGGATTAATGGGAAACAGTAACATGCTACACTACTCTAATGCAAGCAGTATAGAGAAGAGTAGGCGATATCTGGTGATCAAAAGGGGGGGGCTTGCCTGGTTGCTCTGGCAAGAGAGAGGGGTCGTCAACTCCGTAGTCGTACTGGGAAGCAGCGGCGTCGGTCTCGGAGTCTAGCGAGAGAAGAGGGGGGAAGAAACAATAAATATGTAAACAAGCATATGCATAGTGATGCATGACATGACAAGTAACGGCGTTAGAGGTGCCCTAACGCGGTAGTAGGTGATACCGGTGAAAGGGGATGACATCCGGGAAAGTATCCCCGGTGTTTTGCGTTTTCGAGCAGAGGACCGGAGGGGGAAAGTTGCGAGTTTGATAGGTTAGGGAGGTGTGGCGGACGAACGGGTTGCGTATTCAAATTCGTCTCGTCGTACTGAGCAACTTTCATGTACAAAGTTTTTTCATCCAAGTTACGGATTAAAAGATATGATTTTCTAAAGATTTTACTAATTTGTGGAATTTAATTAATTATTTAATTTAATTCGAAATTTGGATTCATGACATCAGCATGATGTCATGCTGATGTCACCAGTCCACAGGGGTTGACTGGGTCAACTGATGCGTGGGTCCAGTGGGACCCACCTGTCATACACTGTTTAGAATTAATTAGGGTTTAGGCTAAACAAACTACTGTTTAATTAAACTAACAGATTAATTAGATTAATTAACTAGGATTAATTAACTTAATTAATTTAGTTAATTAATTAATTAATTAATTAATTAAGTTATTTTTTTTGAAACGTTCTCTGGGGTGGGGCCCATATGTCATTGGTACGGGGCCTTAGCGGGCGCGGGCTACCGGCTAGCGGGCGTGGGGTACCTGTGCGGGCGCTGCAGCCAATGGGCGAAGGGGCGGGCGCGCGGCCTGGCTCCGGTGACCGGAGTACAGCGGGGCGGTGCAGCGGGGCCGGCGAGGAGGGGGCGGTCGGCGCAGCGAAGCAACAACGGTGGCGGGGGGCGCTGCAGGGCACGCGCGGCGCGGCGCCGCCGCGCCGGTGGCGGTGGCGGCACGGCCCAGGCGGCGGCGCGGGCAAGCAGCTGCAGCAGCAGGGGAGGAGGCATGCGCCGAGGCGAGGCCGTGGTGGGCAGCGGCAGCAGCGCATGCGGGTGGCGGCGCTAGGCGCGGCGCAGCGATGCGCAGCAGCGAGCAGGGGGGGCAGGAGCGGGTCGGACGAGGGGAGCGCAGGCGCACGCGCGGCCGAGCGGGCGCGGTCGATGCGGTGAGCGCGCGCGGGGGTTTGTGGCGACGAGCGCGAGCGGCGAGGGAGAGGGAGGAAGCGAGGCGCGCGCTCACTGGGGCCGTAGGGGGAATGGCAGCGGGGGTCGAGGGGGATGTCGTGGACGAGCGACGGAGTGGAGGAGGACGGCGAGGTGGCGGTGTCCGGTGAGGGAGGCCCGCCGAGGTCGATCTGGCGACGGCAGCTGGCTCCGGGGCGCCGACGAGGATCGACGGGGTGGCGCGCGGCATCGGCGTCGGCGGGGTCGAGGCGCGGCTGTCTCTAGATCCAGAGGAGAGAGGAGTGAGGTGTGCGATGGGGTCGAGGCGGCAAGGGCGGGGCGGCGTCGGGAGACGCCTACGGCGAGGTGGGCACCGGGGTCGGGGCCCAATCCGGATCGAGGGGGAGTGAGGGAGGAGAGGGGAACGTGCGATGGGGAGTGGGGTTAGGTAGGTTAGGGTTTGCCTGGGGGTGGGGGGATAAGGCAGGGGCGGGGTGGGCTGGCCTGGCGGCCCGTCGGCTTGCTGGGCCGAGGCCTGGATGGCCTGGGGGGTTCTCTCCCTCTCTTTTATTTTATTTTTGTTTTACCTTTTGTCTTTTCCTTTTTTTTATTTATTCTTTTCTGTTTTAGTTTAGTCATACTTTATTTTTGTTTTTATAAAATATGACCATAGCTCCTAAAATAAGGTTTCAGAACATCCCTCTACCATAAAAAGTTTGGTGGTCAATTAAACTAGTTTAACATTTGTTTATTATTTAAAATCATTTGAATAATTGTTTTGCTATGGTTTTATTCACTTTAGAGTATTTAATCATTTCATAAAAGTGTGGTTTCACCACCCCATTTACCTATGATTTATCCGACACATTTAGAACATTTTAGTTTTATTTTTGGAAAACTTTTGTTGTTTGCCTTAATTTCAAAATTGGATTTGAATCGTTTTCGAACTAACATGAGACTAGCGACAGTAACGGAGGTGACGTGGTGTCATTAGCAGAGGTTACTGTAGCTTGATTATCCGGGCGTCACAATTCTCCTCCACTACAAGAAATCTCGTTCCGAGATTTAAGAGGGGGGCTAAGGGGGAAGATTAGGTTACGAAATTCTAACGGGTCTTCTTGATCTTAGCTGTTCTTCTCGAAGAGGTCGATCCATTACGTTGAAGTCTTTATTAGTCTGCTCGAGGTCATCATGATCAAGTCGTCATCCTTTCTTCGGGATCTCCATCGTCCTTACGGAAAGAATAAAGGGTGGGCATTCCGGGAGTACGGACCTCTGCTAGGTCGACAATCTGGTCGATAACATCGAGGAAGATGGCGGAAGTAACTCTCGAATTTAAACTTAAGAAAATGTCGAGAGCAAAGGAAGGAGGTATCATGTGAAGTTTCAAGCGAGCAGGCAATCGTTCGATGCCTGAAACAAAGTTTGAAAGGGGTCTAGAGCAACGAGAATAAGTATTGCGTCTGATACCAGAATAGATCACTGGGCAGGTGGCCCGTGGATTACATAAGAAGTCAAATGCGAGAATAACTTTGTCATCGGGGTGTACAAGAGAGTCAGGATTCGATCCTGGGACCTGTGGGTTATGGGCCCACCATGTTAAAAGTAGGAAGAACGGTGACATCTTGCACGGTCAGGATAGGAAGGCATGTCAGAGGGTAGACTGTCAGTTATGTCGGCAACAACGTCAGTACCAAGGGCGAGGGACGAAGAGAACCATCTTCCTGCTCGTTGAACGAGGCGGACCAATAGGCAAAGTTTCTCGTCCATCGGTGGTTACTGGAATGTCAACAACAATAGTGACAGGGTCTTACTGACAGAGTTGCACACTGAGGTGCTTATAAAAGCAGTGACGTATTACTGCTTAGATCATATAAACCTCAAGAAGGTTAAACAGAACAATGGAAAGGAGAATGTGATTATCAGATTAAACAGAACAATGGAAAGGAAAATGTGTTTAAACACATATTTCGGGGGTATGTCCTTCCCAAGACCAAGCAGAGTATGATATCCAAGACCGGATATTAAGTAGAAAAGCCTCTAGGTAAGGGGAGAGAACTTTCATGACATTATCCATACAACGTTGTTTGGATAATTGAGCAAGAAACATTTAGCATTGGGCTTCAATGTTCTTGTTGATGAAGAGAGTACCACAGACATGCTTTGAGATAGCATTTACATGGTCTTCAATCAAAGGTCGGACTTTGGATATACAAAGGATTCACCAGGAACAATTTATAAAGAAAGTCATTCCATTTCCTCATGGGAGAATGGATAACCTGGCTAAAAAGGAAACAGTAACAATAGGTCCTCTGGCCAGGTGTGCTAGGCATGACATCACCTTACCGAGAGATATATAGACCAATGCTAAAACTCTTGGAAATATGTTCCAACCATCATATCTGACCGAGATTCAGATTTGATTGGTGTCAGGATACCTCAGACTCGGGATGCCTGAGAAGAAAAGGTGCAACACAATTTGATGAGATGACATTGTAAGATTCTCCGAAGTGATCTATGTAAGTGAGCTCTGAAACAAGAGGTCATCAGTAAACCAAGGAGAGGATGAGGAGGTGGCTGATAGGCTCAGCAACAAATCATTGAGATTTTCAAAAGATGGATTTCCACACTTATGTGAACAAGGAGATAACATTTGTTGGGTCAAATGATATAAGGATGTATGCTCGAGGGAAACATACACAACTGAACAATGATAGAAGGGTGCACCCAGGAATCTGGACTAGGTAGCACGATCAATGTTTGAATGATGATTCAATAATCAATAGACTTAGAATGAAACTGTAGACCAATAACTTCAAGCAATAGGGTTGCTAGAAGTTTAGAATTTACACATCACAGACCATTTATCGGTATTCCGGTTAGAAACAACACGGAGACGAAGAAATGAATGCAAAAGGTGAGAGATATTACTATATCAAGAATTCTCAAGAGGTGGTAAAATTGCCATGACATTCTTGACATAAAAGGTGGTAATATTCCAAGGTAATTAAGATCAAATGCTGGATAGCAAGGATCCCAAGGCATAACACAAAACACGAACAAGTTTGTGTCGGAGGGAAGGCAATAAAGTGGCTGATAATAACACGACTCATCGAGGGCAAGGATGGTATTTCTCTTCATGAATCCGATTGATATTCTGGAAGAGCTTATAAGGTTGATGATGATCATGACACATTTGTCGAGAGATTTCATGAAGATGTAATCAATCAGCGACGACATCGAGTCAAAGGAATGATGAAGCGAAAGGTTATTGGAACCATGGGTACGACACAAACTCAAAATCAAGTCTGTTCAAGGAGAAATTATATGACGAGGAAGATCACGTAAGATTAGTTTACCATCTAAATCTGTGCTCCGGAAAGAGGGGCCAGGTAGCACAGTTAAAAAGTTGCACGATAATGATATAGCCGATCAGGCTAGCAATGACTTGAAGGATTAATAAACTCATAAGCAGTGCAGATTACTTAGAGTTATTGAATCGAAGTGCGGAATTGATTCACTTATCAGAGTTCTCGGTTGACGACAACCCAGAACCCAGGGAAAATGGAGTCGGTGAGAAATAACAGTTGATGAAGAACCCATAAGAAGTTATGCAATTTCATGATATTCTCGAGATACCAGAGTGTGATACTCGACGATAGATCAAAGTAAAGGTTGGAGTGGGGTATTGATCCGCAGAAGACAAATACTTAAACTAGTCTGAGAAATCGGATCAAAGTAGAACAATATGGTCAGAACCACAGCTACATGGGATCCAATTTAATAACACCGAAGAATTAACCAAATGATTAAATATTTTGCAAGAAGCTTTCATGATAAGTTCCACATCGGGTCCATGGGCATGAACACAAGGTTCAAGGTCGACTCCCACTTCTTTAATGCATAACCTTTCATTCACTTCTCACCTTCGAAGAAGTTGTAGTGCTGAAATTTTATTTGGCAAAATACCAGAAGTGTATGGCTCGTGAAAACTTACGAGTTCACACAGTTTAGAGAAGGCATAGGTTCAACCCATCAGGGCATCTTAGGAGTATATACCACAAATTTCAAGAATAAATAACACAAGCTCGATAGTAGAGCATGTTTGAGAAAGCAAAGGATACAATTTACCAAAGGTATTATGTATCCGAGGAAAGGCTCACAGACTTATTGAATATGAAGGACGCTGTCGGATAACATCCAGCAAATCATCTGGTGGTCCTCAAGGGATCTGGTGCGAGCATCGGTACTCAACCAGAGGGAGAAACAATGCAAGGAGATCAGACTTTAGAAACAACTGACTAATTCAAGGCTCAAATGCAAAGGAATTATCAATTACAAGACAAGGGATCAGAAGCAATGCTCTGATCAGGGATGGATAAGTTGAATAGCCTTAAGGGTACAATCGACAGCCATTTGATTGGTCGAGATCCAGCTCATGTTTTAAAATAACGTCTGAGCCGGAAAGATAATTTAAAAGGATCAACTGATGATTGCGTGCATTCGCACTCATGTTGAATCAATAGGATCAAAAAGACTATGCCTAAGGATACTAACGAATATTGCTAGACATATGGAAAGCATCCATAATGCAGGCAGGCAAGTATTGCAGAGCAATAAGCTACTAGGGATTTTTGGAGGATCGAATAGTATTTCGAAGACCATTGTGAAACACATGTATCCACTTGGGATGAGCGGATACTTAATAAGTGCGAGAAATTATTCGAATGGTTATCCAGGTTGCAAAGAACTGCAAGGGCAGTGGGCACAGGGTATTATCAGAACAAGAGAGAATTTTCGGGGTATCTTGTAATAACAATATTAACTTGGAATAATAGTATGGGTGACAGGTGTAAGTATTTATCCATAAGGGTTTATCGGTGGTCGGGAATTGAAAAAGTGGTGGGCACAAGGCTCGAGAGAATATTAAAGAGTATCTTCGGAATCTTCTGATGCAGTAGACGATCATCCTAATAAGGTGCTCTCCAGGTGGAAGTAGTAACGAGATCCTAGAGTCAGAGTTAGTTAATTCATTTTAACCCGAATAGAAGAGAGATCAGAGCCCCAGAGTAAGAATCGAGGAGTAAAAGATCCTAATACCACCCAAACGGCGACGTGTGCCCGTAAGACACACAGCCGTGTTAGTAAAAGTTTTGCAATGTCTAGACTCGACTTCGGCCAAGGAGTATGGAAGGGGGATTCCTACAGGCAGTCGGCTTTGATACCAACTTGTGACGCCCCCGATTCAATCGTACACTAATCATACACGCAAACGTGTACGATCAAGATCAGGGACTCACGGGAAGATATCACAACACAACTCTACAAATAAAATAAGTCATACAAGCATCATATTACAAGCCAGGGGCCTCGAGGGCTCGAATACAAGAGCTCGATCATAGACGAGTCAACGGAAGCAACAATATCTGAGTACAGACATAAGTTAAACAAGTTTGCCTTAAGAAGGCTAGCACAAACTAGGATACAGATCGAAAGAGGCGCAGGCCTCCTGCCTGGGATCCTCCTAAACTACTCCTGGTCATCGTCGTCAGGCAGCACGTAGTAGTAGGCACCTCCGGTGTAGTAGGAGTCGTCGTCGACGGTGGCGTTTGGCTCCTGGGCTCCAACATCTGGTTGCGACAACCAGGTAGAAGGGATAGAGGGAAAAGAGGGAGAAAGCAACCGTGAGTACTCATCCAAAGTACTCGCAAGCAAGGAGCTATACTACATATGCATGGGTATCAAATGGAATAAGGGTATCATATGTGGACTGAACTACAAAATGCCAGAATAAGAGGGGGGTAACTAATCCTGTCGAAGACTACGCTTCTGGTAGCCTCCGTCTTGCAGCATGTAGATGAGAGTAGACTGAAGTCCTCCAAGTAGCATCGCATAGCATAATCCTAACCGATGATCCTCCACTCGTCGCCCTGTAAGAGAGCGATCACCGGTTGTATCTGGCACTTGGGAGGGTGTGTTTTATTAAGTATCCGGTTCTAGTTGTCATAAGGTCAAGATACAACTCCGGGTCGTCCTTTTACCGAGGGACACGGCTATTCGAATAGATAAACTTCCCTGCAGGGGTGCACCACATACCCCAACACGCTCGATCCCATTTGGCCGGACACACTTTTCTGGGTCATGCCCGGCCTCGGAAGATCAACACGTCGCAGCCCTACCTAGGCTCAACAGAGAGGTCAGCACGCCGGTCCAAATCCTATGGCGCAGGGGTCTGGGCCCATCGCCCTTTGCACACCTGCACGTTGCGTACGCGGCCGGAAGCAGACCTAGCCTAGTGGCTTTCCAGTCCAATCCGGCGCGCGGCACTCAGTCGCTGACGTCACGAAGGCTTCGGCTGATACCACGACGCCGGGATACCCATAACTGCTCCCACGTAGATGGTTAGTGCGTATAGACCAAATGGCCAGACTCAGATAAAATACCCAGATCTCGTTAAGCGTGTTAAGTATCCGCGAACACCGACCAGGGCCAGGCCCACCTCTCTCCTAGGTGGTCGGAACCTGCCCTATCACTCCGCCTCAACGATCCACTCGCGGGTGCTCCTACGAGCCGTCCCGTCTTTAGTCACCACATGTATCACGTATAAAGTATATAGTATATACCCGTGATCATCTCCCGAGTGATCACGGCCCGATAGTATAGCATGGCAGACGGACAAGAATATAGGGCCACTGATGATAAGCTAGCATCCTATACTAAGCATTTGGTTTGCAGGTAAAGGTAACAACAGTAGTAGCAAGGACAGGCTATGCATCAGTATAGGATTAACGGGAAACAGTAACATGCTACACTACTCTAATGCAAGCAGTATAGAGAAGAGTAGGCGATATCTGGTGATCAAAAGGGGGGGGGGCTTGCCTGGTTGCTCTGGCAAGAGAGAGGGGTCGTCAACTCCGTAGTCGTACTGGGAAGCAGCGGCGTCGGTCTCGGAGTCTATCGAGAGAAGAGGGGGGAAGAAACAATAAATATGTAAACAAGCATATGCATAGTGATGCATGACATGACAAGTAACGGCGTTAGAGGTGCCCTAACGCGGTAGTAGGTGATACCGGTGAAAGGGGATGACATCCGGGAAAGTATCCCCGGTGTTTTGCGTTTTCGAGCAGAGGACCGGAGGGGGAAAGTTGCGAGTTTGATAGGTTAGGGAGGTGTGGCGGACGAACGGGTTGCGTATTCAAATTCGTCTCGTCGTACTGAGCAACTTTCATGTACAAAGTTTTTTCATCCAAGTTACGGATTAGAAGATATGATTTTCTAAAGATTTTACTAATTTGTGGAATTTAATTAATTATTTAATTTAATTCGAAATTTGGATTCATGACATCAGCATGATGTCATGCTGATGTCACCAGTCCACAGGGGTTGACTGGGTCAACTGATGCGTGGGTCCAGTGGGACCCACCTGTCATACACTGTTTAGAATTAATTAGGGTTTAGGCTAAACAAACTACTTTTTAATTAAACTAACAAATTAATTAGATTAATTAACTAGGATTAATTAACTTAATTAATTTAGTTAATTAATTAATTAATTAATTAAGTTATTTTTATTTATTTATTTTTTTTGGAAACGTTCTCTGGGGTGGGGCCCATATGTCATTGGTACGGGGCCTTAGCGGGCGCGGGCTACCGGCTAGCGGGCGTGGGGCACCCGTGCGGGCGCTGCAGCCAATGGGCGAAGGGGCGGGCGCGCGGCCTGGCTCCGGTGACCGGAGTAGGGCGGGGCGGTGCAGCGGGGCCGGCGAGGAGGGGGCGGTCGGCGCAGCGAAGCAACAACGGTGGCGGGGGGGCGCTGCAGGGCACGCGCGGCGCGGCGCCACCGCGCCGGTGGCGGTGGCGGCACGGCCCAGGCGGCGGCGCGGGCAAGCAGCTGCAGCAGCAGGGGAGGAGGCGTGCGCTGGGGCGAGGCCGTGGTGGGCAGCGGCAGCAGCGCAGGCGGGTGGCGGCGCTAGGCGCGGCGCAGCGATGCGCAGCAGCGAGCAGGGGGGGGGCAGGAGCGGGTCGGACGAGGGGAGCGCAGGCGCACGCGCGGCCGAGCGGGCGCGGTCGATGCGGTGAGCGCGCGCGGGGGTTTGTGGCGACGAGCGCGAGCGGCGAGGGAGAGGGAGGAAGCGAGGCGCGCGCTCACTGGGGCCGTAGGGGGAATGGCAGCGGGGGTCGAGGGGGATGTCGTGGACGAGCGACGGAGTGGAGGAAGACGGCGAGGTGGCGGCGTCCGGTGAGGGAGGCCCGGCGAGGTCGATCCGGCGACGGCAGCTGGTTCCGGGGCGCCGACGAGGATCGATGGGGTGGCGCGCGGCATTGGCGTCGGCGGGGTCGAGGCGCGGCTGTCTCCAGATCCAGAGGAGAGAGGAGTGAGGTGTGCGATGGGGTCGAGGCGGCACGGGCGGGGCGGCGACGGGAGACGCCTACGGCGAGGTGGGCACCGGGGTCGGGGCCTAATCCGGATCGAGGGGGAGTGAGGGAGGAGAGGCGAACATGCGATGGGGAGTGGGGTTAGGTAGGTTAGGGTTTGCCTGGGGGTGGGGGGATAAGGCAGGGGCGGGGTGGGCTGGCCTGGCGGCCCGTCGGCTTGCTGGGCCGAGGCCTGGATGGCCAGGGGGGTTCTCTCCCTCTCTTTTATTTTATTTTTGTTTTACCTTTTGTCTTTTCCTTTTTTTATTTATTCTTTTCTGTTTTAGTTTAGTCATACTTTATTTTTGTTTTTATAAAATATGACCATAGCTCCTAAAATAAGGTTTCAGAACATCCCTCTACCATAAAAAGTTTGGTGGTCAATTAAACTAGTTTAACATTTTTTTATTATTTAAAATCATTTGAATAATTGTTTTGCTATGGTTTTATTCACTTTAGAGTATTTAATCATTTCATAAAAGTGTGGTTTCACCACCCCATTTACCTATGATTTATCCGACACATTTAGAACATTTTAGTTTTATTTTTGGAAAACTTTTGTTGTTTGCCTTAATTTCAAAATTGGATTTGAATCGTTTTCGAACTAACATGAGACTAGCGACAGTAACGGAGGTGACGTGGTGTCATTAGCAGAGGTTACTGTAGCTTGATTATCCGGGCGTCACACTAGTACAACTCAAGTATAAAATTATGTGTATTAGGTCATAGAGATAGTTCAACTCTAGTGTAAACTTATTTGTACTAGGTTTTAGAGCTAGTTCAACTCTAATGTAAAATTATTTTTACTAGGTTATAGAGCTAAGTTCAACTCTAGTGTAAAACTATTTCAACTAGACTATAGAGCTAGTTCAACTCTAGTGTAAAATTATTTGAACTAGATTGTAGAGCTAGTTTAACTCTACTGTAAAATAATTTTACACTAGCAGAGGTTATTGTAGAACTAGATTGTAGAACTCTAGTGTCATTAGCAGAGGTTATTGTAGAACTCTAGTGTCATTAGCAGAGGTTATTGTAGAACTAGATTGTAGAACTAAATAGTTTTACACTAGAGTTGAACTAGCTCTATAGGTCAGTTCAAATAATTTTACACTAGAGTTAAGCTAGCTCTATAGGCTAGTTCAAATAATTTTACACTAGAGTTGAAGTAGCTCTATAACCTAGTACAAATAATTTTACACTAGAGTTATATTAGCTCTACAAGTTAGTTCTAATAATTTTACACTAGAGTTGAACTAGCTCTACAGTGTAGTTCAGATAGTTTCACACTAGAGTGGAACTAGCTTTATAACCTAGTAAAAATAATTTTACACTAGAGTTGAACTAGGTCTATAACCTAGTACAAATAATTTTACACTAGAGTTGAACTAGCTCTATGACCTAGTACACATAATTTTATACATGAGTTGTACTAGCTCTATAACCTAGTACAATTAATTTTACACTAGAGTTGATCTAGCTCTAAGACCTAGTACAAATAATTTTAGACTAGCGTTGAACTAGCTCTATAGTCTAGTTCAAATAATTTTACACTAGAGTTGAACTAGCTCTATAGGCTAGTTCAAATAATTTTACACTACAGTTTAACTAGCTCTACAAGCTAGTTCAAATAATTTTACACTAGAGTTGAACTAGCTCTATAGGCTAGTTCAAATAACTTTACAAAGGATTTGAACTAGCTCTACAAGCTAGGTCAAATAATTTTACACTAGAGTTGAACTAACTCTATTACCTATTACAAATAATTTTACACTAGATTAAACTAGCTCTATAACCTAGTAGAAATAATTTTACACTAGAGTTAACCTAGCTCTATGACCTAGGACAAATAATTTTATACTAGAGTTTAACAAGCTCTATAACCTATTACAAATAATTTTACACTAGAGTTGGACTAGCTCTATGACCTACTACAAATAAGTTTACACTAGAGTTGAACTAGCTCTATAGGTCAGTTCAAATAATTTTACACTAGAGTTGAACTAGCTCTATAGGCTAGTTCAAATAATTTTACACTAGAGTTAAATTAGCTCTACAAGTTAGTTCAAGTAATTTTACACTAGAGTTGAACTAGGTCTATAACCTAGTACAAATAATTTTACACTAGAGTTGAACTAGCTCTATGATCTAGTACACATAATTTTATACTTGAGTTGTACTAGCTCTATAACCTAGTACAAATGATTTTACACTGGAGTTGATCTAGCTCTAAAACCTAGTACAAATAATTTTACACTAGAGTTGAACTAGCTCTATAGGCTAGTTCAAATAATTTTACACAAGAGTTGAACTAGCTCTATAGGCTAGTTCAAATAATTTTACACTAGAGTTGAACTAGCTCTACAAGCTAGTTCAAATAATTTTACACTAGAGTTGAACTAGCTCTACAAGCTAGTTCAAATAATTTTACACTAGAGTTGAACTGGCTCTATAACCTAGTTCAAATAATTTTACACTAGAGTTGAACTAGCTCTACAAGCTAGTTCAAATAATTTTACACTAAAGTTGAACTAGCTCTACAGGCTAGTTCAAATGGTTTTACTGTAATCTTGAACTACCTCTAAAAGGTAGTTTAAATAATTTTACACTAGATTTGGACTAGCTCTATAACCTAGTACAAATAATTTTACAGTAGAGTTAAACCAGCTCTATGACCTAGTACCCATAATTTTATACTTGAGTTGTACTAGCTCTATAACCTAGTACAAATAATTTTACACTAGAGTTGAACTAGCTCTATGACCTAGTACCAATAATTTTACACTAGAGTTTAACTAGCTCTATAGGCTACTTCAAATAATTGTACACTAAAGTTGAACTAGCTCTAAAAGCTAGTTCAAATAATTTTACACTAGAGTTGTACCAGCTCTACAAGCTAGTTTAAATAATTTCACACTAGAGTTGAACTAGCTCTATAGGCTAGTTCAAATAACTTTACAAAGGATTTCAACTAGCTCTACAAGGTAGGTAAAATAATTTTACACTAGAGTTGAACTAACTCTATTACCTAGTACAAATAATTTTACACTAGAGTTGAACTAGCTCTATAACCTAGTACAAATAATTTTACACTAGAGTTAAACTAGC
This sequence comes from Triticum monococcum, assembly GCA_034509565.1. Lineage (NCBI taxonomy): Eukaryota > Viridiplantae > Streptophyta > Magnoliopsida > Poales > Poaceae > Triticum > Triticum monococcum. The sequence goes on from CM067843.1 coordinate 632,767,032, forward strand.
TCTATGACCTAGTACAAATAATTTTATACTAGAGTTTAACAAGCTCTATAACCTATTACAAATAATTTTACACTAGAGTTGAACTAGCTCTATGACCTACTACAAATAATTTTACACTAGAGTTGAACTAGCTCTATAGGTCAGTTCAAATAATTTTACACTAGAGTTGAGCTAGCTCTATAGGCTAGTTCAAATAATTTTACACTAGAGTTGAACTAGCTCTATAACCTAGTACAAATAAGTTTACACTAGATTTAAATTAGCTCTACAAGTTAGTTCAAATAATTTTACACTAGAGTTGAACTAGCTCTAAAGTGTAGTTGAGATAGTTTCACACTAGAGTTGAACTAGCTTTATAACCTAGTAAAAATAATTTTACACTAGAGTTGAACTAGGTCTATAACCTAGTACAAATAATTTTACACTAGAGTTGAACTAGCTCTATGACCTAGTACACATAATTTTATACATGAGTTGTACTAGCTCTATAACCTAGTACAATTAATTTTACACTAGAGTTGATCTAGCTCTAAGACCTAGTACAAATAATTTTACACTAGCGTTGAACTAGCTCTATAGGCTAGTTCAAATAATTTTACACTAGAGTTGAACTAGCTCTATAGGGTAGTTCAAATAATTTTACACTATAGTTGAACTAGCTCTACAAGCTAGTTCAAATAATTTTACACTAGAGTTAAACTAGCTCTATAGGCTAGTTCAAATAACTTTACAAAGGATTTGAACTAGCTCTACAAGCTAGGTCAAATAATTTTACACTAGAGTTGAACTAACTCTATTACCTAGTACAAATAATTTTACACTAGAGTTGAACTAGCTCTATAACCTAGTACAAATAATTTTACACTAGATTTGGACTAGCTCTATAACCTAGTACAAATAATTTTATAGTAGAGTTAAACCAGCTCTATGACCTAGTACCAATAATTTTATACTTGATTTGTACTAGCTCTATAACCTAGTACAAATAATTTTACACTAGAGTTGAACTAGCTCTATGACCTAGTACCAATAATTTTATACTAGAGTTTAACTAGCTCTATAGGCTACTTCAAATAATTGTACACTAAAGTTGAACTAGCTCTAAAAGCTAGTTCAAATAATTTTACACTAGAGTTGTACCAGCTCTACAAGCTAGTTTAAATAATTTCACACTAGAGTTGAACTAGCTCTATAGGCTAGTTCAAATAACTTTACAAAGGATTTCAACTAGCTCTACAAGCTAGGTAAAATAATTTTACACTAGAGTTGAACTAACTCTATTACCTAGTACAAATAATTTTACACTAGAGTTGAACTAGCTCTATAACCTAGTACAAATAATTTTACACTAGAGTTAAACTAGCTCTATGACCTAGTACAAATAATTTTATACTAGAGTTTAACAAGCTCTATAACCTATTACAAATAATTTTACACTAGAGTTGAACTAGCTCTATGACCTACTACAAATAATTTTACACTAGAGTTGAACTAGCTCTATAGGTCAGTTCAAATAATTTTACACTAGAGTTGAGCTAGCTCTATAGGCTAGTTCTAATAATTTTACACTAGAGTTGAACTAGGTCTATAACCTAGTACAAATAATTTTACACTAGAGTTGAACTAGCTCTATGACCTAGTACACATAATTTTATACTTGAGTTGTACTAGCTCTATAACCTAGTACAAATAATTTTACACTGGAGTTGATCTAGCTCAAAAACCTAGTACAAATAATTTTACACTAGAGTTGAACTAGCTCTATAGGCTAGTTCAAATAATTTTACACAAGAGTTGAACTAGCTCTATAGGCTAGTTCAAATAATTTTACACTAGAGTTGAACTAGCTCTACAAGCTAGTTCAAATAATTTTACACTAGAGTTGAACTAGCTCTACAAGCTATTTCAAATAATTTTACACTAGAGTTGAACTGGCTCTATAACCTAGTTCAAATAGTTTTACACTAGAGTTGAACTAGCTCTACAAGCTAGTTCAAATAATTTTACACTAAAGTTGAACTAGCTCTACAGGCTAGTTCAAATGGTTTTACTGTAATCTTGAACTACCTCTAAAAGGTAGTTTAAATAATTTTACACTAGATTTGGACTAGCTCTATAACCTAGTACAAATAATTTTACAGTAGAGTTAAACCAGCTCTATGACCTAGTACCCATAATTTTATACTTGAGTTGTACTAGCTCTATAACCTAGTACAAATAATTTTACACTAGAGTTGAACTTGCTCTATGACCTAGTACCAATAATTTTACACTAGAGTTTAACTAGCTCTATAGGCTACTTCAAATAATTGTACACTAAAGTTGAACTAGCTCTAAAAGCTAGTTCAAATAATTTTACACTAGAGTTGTACCAGCTCTACAAGCTAGTTTAAATAATTTCACACTAGAGTTGAACTAGCTCTATAGGCTAGTTCAAATAACTTTACAATGGATTTCAACTAGCTCTACAAGGTAGGTAAAATAATTTTACACTAGAGTTGAACTAACTCTATTACCTAGTACAAATAATTTTACACTAGAGTTGAACTAGCTCTATAACCTAGTACAAATAATTTTACACTAGAGTTAAACTAGCTCTATGACCTAGTACAAATAATTTTATACTAGAGTTTAACAATCTCTATAACCTATTACAAATAATTTTACACTAGAGTTGAACTAGGTCTATAACCTAGTACAAATAATTTTACACTAGAGTTGAACTAGCTCTATGACCTAGTACACATAATTTTATACTTGAGTTGTACTAGCTCTATAACCTAGTACAAATAATTTTACACTGGAGTTGATCTAGCTCAAAAACCTAGTACAAATAATTTTACACTAGAGTTGAACTAGCTCTATAGGCTAGTTCAAATAATTTTACACAAGAGTTGAACTAGCTCTATAGGCTAGTTCAAATAATTTTACACTAGAGTTGAACTAGCTCTACAAGCTAGTTCAAATAATTTTACACTAGAGTTGAACTAGCTCTACAAGCTATTTCAAATAATTTTACACTAGAGTTGAACTGGCTCTATAACCTAGTTCAAATAGTTTTACACTAGAGTTGAACTAGCTCTACAAGCTAGTTCAAATAATTTTACACTAAAGTTGAACTAGCTCTACAGGCTAGTTCAAATGGTTTTACTGTAATCTTGAACTACCTCTAAAAGGTAGTTTAAATAATTTTACACTAGATTTGGACTAGCTCTATAACCTAGTACAAATAATTTTACAGTAGAGTTAAACCAGCTCTATGACCTAGTACCCATAATTTTATACTTGAGTTGTACTAGCTCTATAACCTAGTACAAATAATTTTACACTAGAGTTGAACTTGCTCTATGACCTAGTACCAATAATTTTACACTAGAGTTTAACTAGCTCTATAGGCTACTTCAAATAATTGTACACTAAAGTTGAACTAGCTCTAAAAGCTAGTTCAAATAATTTTACACTAGAGTTGTACCAGCTCTACAAGCTAGTTTAAATAATTTCACACTAGAGTTGAACTAGCTCTATAGGCTAGTTCAAATAACTTTACAATGGATTTCAACTAGCTCTACAAGGTAGGTAAAATAATTTTACACTAGAGTTGAACTAACTCTATTACCTAGTACAAATAATTTTACACTAGAGTTGAACTAGCTCTATAACCTAGTACAAATAATTTTACACTAGAGTTAAACTAGCTCTATGACCTAGTACAAATAATTTTATACTAGAGTTTAACAAGCTCTATAACCTATTACAAATAATTTTACACTAGAGTTAAACTAGCTCTATGACCTACTACAAATAATTTTACACTAGAGTTGAACTAGCTCTATAGGTCAGTTCAAATAATTTTACACTAGAGTTGAGCTAGCTCTATAGGCTAGTTCAAATAATTTTACACTAGAGTTGAACTAGCTCTATAACCTAGAACAAATAATTTTACACTAGATTTAAATTAGCTCTACAAGTTAGTTCAAATAATTTTACACTAGAGTTGAACTAGCTCTAAAGTGTAGTTGAGATAGTTTCACACTAGAGTTGAACTAGCTTTATAACCTAGTAAAAATAATTTTACACTAGAGTTGAACTAGGTCTATAACCTAGTACAAATAATTTTACACTAGAGTTGAACTAGCTCTATGACCTAGTACACATAATTTTATACATGAGTTGTACTAGCTCTATAACCTAGTACAATTAATTTTACACTAGAGTTGATCTAGCTCTAAGACCTAGTACAAATAATTTTACACTAGCGTTGAACTAGCTCTATAGGCTAGTTCAAATAATTTTACACTAGAGTTGAACTAGCTCTATAGGCTAGTTCAAATAATTTTACACTATAGTTGAACTAGCTCTACAAGCTAGTTCAAATAATTTTACACTAGAGTTAAACTAGCTCTATAGGCTAGTTCAAATAACTTTACAAAGGATTTGAACTAGCTCTACAAGCTAGGTCAAATAATTTTACACTAGAGTTGAACTAACTCTATTACCTAGTACAAATAATTTGACACTAGAGTTCAACTAGCTCTATAACCTAATACAAATAATTTTACACTAGATTTGGACTAGCTCTATAACCTAGTACAAATAATTTTACAGTAGAGTTAAACCAGCTCTATGACCTAGTACCCATAATTTTATACTTGATTTGTACTAGCTCTATAACCTAGTACAAATAATTTTACACTAGAGTTGAACTAGCTCTATGACCTAGTACCAATAATTTTATACTAGAGTTTAACTAGCTCTATAGGCTACTTCAAATAATTGTACACTAAAGTTGAACTAGCTCTAAAAGCTAGTTCAAATAATTTTAGACTAGAGTTGTACCAGCTCTACAAGCTAGTTTAAATAATTTCACACTAGAGTTGAACTTGCTCTATAGGCTAGTTCAAATAACTTTACAAAGGATTTCAACTAGCTCTACAAGCTAGGTAAAATAATTTTACACTAGAGTTGAACTAACTCTATTACCTAGTACAAATAATTTTACACTAGAGTTGAACTAGCTCTATAACCTAGTACAAATAATTTTACACTAGAGTTAAACTAGCTCTATGACCTAGTACAAATAATTTTATACTAGAGTTTAACAAGCTCTATAACCTATTACAAATAATTTTACACTAGAGTTGAACTAGCTCTATGACCTACTACAAATAATTTTACACTAGAGTTGAACTAGCTCTATAGGTCAGTTCAAATAATTTTACACTAGAGTTGAGCTAGCTCTATAGGCTAGTTCAAATAATTTTACACTAGAGTTGAACTAGCTCTATAACCAAGTACAAATAATTTTACACTAGAGTTTAATTAGCTCTACAAGTTAGTTCAAATAATTTTACACTACAGTTGAACTAGCTCTAAAGTGTAGTTGAGATAGTTTCACACTAGAGTTGAACTAGCTTTATAACCTAGTAAAAATAATTTTACACTAGAGTTGAACTAGGTCTATAACCTAGTACAAATAATTTTACACTAGAGTTGAACTAGCTCTATGACCTAGTATACATAATTTTATACATGAGTTGTACTAGCTCTATAACCTAGTACAATTAATTTTACACTAGAGTTGATCTAGCTCTAAGACCAAGTACAAATAATTTTACACTAGCGTTGAACTAGCTCTATAGGCTAGTTCAAATAATTTTACACTAGAGTTGAACTAGCTCTATAGGCTAGTTCAAATAATTTTACACTATAGTTGAACTAGCTCTACAAGCTAGTTCAAATAATTTTACACTAGAGTTAAACTAGCTCTATAGGCTAGTTCACATAACTTTACAAAGGATTTGAACTAGCTCTACAAGCTAGGTCAAATTATTTTACACTAGAGTTGAACTAACTCTATTACCTAGTACAAATAATTTTACACTAGAGTTGAACTAGCTCTATAACCTAGTACAAATAATTTTACACTAGAGTTAAAGTAGCTCTATGACCTAGGACAAATAATTTTATACTAGAGTTTAACAAGCTCTATAACCTATTACAAATAATTTTACACTAGAGTTGGACTATCTCTATGACCTACTACAAATAAGTTTACACTAGAGTTGAACTAGCTCTATAGGTCAGTTCAAATAATTTTACACTTGAGTTGAACTAGCTCTATAGGCTAGTTCAAATAATTTTACCTTAGAGTTGAATTAGATCTATAACCTAGTACAAATAATTTTACACTAGAGTTAAATTAGCTCGACAAGTGAGTTCAAATAATTTTACGCTAGAGTTGAACTAGGTCTATAACCTAGTACAAATAATTTTACACTAGAGTTGAACTAGCTCTATGACCTAGTACACATAATTTTATACTTGAGTTGTACTAGCTCTATAACCTAGTACAAATAATTTTACACTGGAGTTGATCTAGCTCTAAAACCTAGTACAAATAATTTTACACTAGAGTTGAACTAGCTGTATAGGCTAGTTCAAATAATTTTACACTAGAGTTGAACTAGCTCTACAAGCAAGTACAAATACTTTTACACTAGAGTTGAACTGGCTCTATAACCAAGTACAAATACTTTTACACTAGAGTTGAACTAGCTCTACAAGCTAGTTCAAATAATTTTACACTAAAGTTGAACTAGCTCTACAGGCTAGTTCAAATGGTTTTACTGTAATCTTGAACTACCTCTACAAGGTAGTCTAAATAATTTTACACTTGATTTGGACTAGCTCTATAACCTAGTACAAATAATTTTACAGTAGAGTTAAACTAGCTCTATGACCTAGTACACATAATTTTATACTTGAGTTGTACTAGCTCTATAACCTAGTACAAATAATTTTACAATAGAGTTGAACTAGCTCTATGACCTAGTACCAATAATTTTACAGTCGAGTTAAACTAGCTCTATAGGCAAGTTCAAATAATTTTACACTAGAGTTGTACCAGCTCTACAAGCTAGTTTAAATAATTTTACAGTAGAGTTGAACTAGCTCTATAGGCTAGTTCAAATAACTTTACAAAGGATTTCAACTAGCTCTACAAGCTAGGTCAAATAATTTTACACTAGAGTTGAACTAACTCTATTACCTAGTACAAATAATTTTACACTACAGTTGAACTAGCTCTATAACCTAGTACAAATAATTTTACACTAGAGTTAAACTAGCTCTATGACCTAGTACAAATAATTTTATACTAGAGTTTAACAAGCTCTATAACCTATTATAAATAATTTTACACTAGAGTTGAACTAGCTCTATGACCTACTACAAATAATTTTACACTATAGTTGAACTAGCTCTATAGGTCAGTTCAAATAATTTTACACTAGAGTTGAGCTAGCTCTATAGGCTAGTTCAAATAATTTTACACTAGAGTTGAACTATCTCTATAACCTAGCACAAATAATTTTACACTAGAGTTAAATTAGCTCTACAAGTTAGTTCAAATAATTTTACACTAGAGTAGAACTAGCTCTACAGTGTAGTTGAGATAGTTTCACACTAGAGTTGAACTAGCTTTATAACCTAGTAAAAATAATTTTACACTAGAGTTGAACTAGGTCTATAACCTAGTACAAATAATTTGACACTAGAGTTGAACTAGCTCTATGACCTAGTACACATAATTTTATACATGAGTTGTACTAGCTCTATAACCTAGTACAATTAATTTTACACTAGAGTTGATCTAGCTCTAAGACCTAGTACAAATAATTTTACACTAGCGTTGAACTAGCTCTATAGGCTAGTTCAAATAATTTTACACTAGAGTTGAACTAGCTCTATAGGCTAGTTCAAATAATTTTACACTACAGTTGAACTAGCTCTACAAGCTAGTTCAAATAATTTTACACTAGAGTTGAACTAGCTCTATAGGCTAGTTCAAATAACTTTACAAAGGATTTGAACTAGCTCTACAAGCTAGGTCAAATAATTTTACAATAGAGTTGAACTAACTTTATTACCTAGTACAAATAATTTTACACTAGAGTTGAACTAGCTCTATAACCTAGTACAAATAATTTTACACTAGAGTTAAACTAGCTCTATGAACTAGGACAAATAATTTTATACTAGAGTTTAACAAGCTCTCTAACCTATTACAAATAATTTTACACTAGAGTTGGACTAGCTCTATGACCTACTACAAATAAGTTTACACTAGAGTTGAACTAGCTCTATAGGCTAGTTCAAATAATTTTACACTAGAGTTGAACTAGCTCTATAACCTAGTACAAATAATTTTACACTAGAGTTAAATTAGCTCTACAAGTTAGTTCAAATAATTTTACACTAGAGTTGAACTAGGTCTATAACCTAGTACAAATAATTTTACACTAGAGTTGAACTAGCTCTATGACCTAGTACACATAATTTTATATTTGAGTAGTCCTAGCTCTATAACCTAGTACAAATAATTTTACGCTGGAGTTGATCTAGCTCTAAAACCTAGTACAAATAATTTTACACTAGAGTTGAACTAGCTCTATAGGCTAGTTCAAATAATTTTACACAAGAGTTGAACTAGCTCTATAGGCTAGTTCAAATAATTTTACACTAGAGTTGAACTAGCTCTACAGGCTAGTTCAAATAATTTTACACTAGAGTTGAACTACCTCTACAAGCTAGTTTAAATAATTTTACACTAGAGTTGAACTAGCTCTATATGCTAGTTCAAATAACTTTACACTAGATTTGAACTAGCTCTATAACCTAGTACAAATAATTTTACACTAGAGTTGAACTTTCTCTATAACCTAGTACAAATAATTTTACACTAGAGTTGAATTAGCTCTATGACCTAGTACAAATAGTTTTATACTAGAGTTGAACTCGCTCTATAACCTAGTACAAATAATTTTACACTAGAGTTGAACTAGCTCTATGACCTAGTACAAATAATTTTACACTAGATTTGAACTAGCTCTATAGGCTAGTTCAAATAATTTTACACTAGAGTTGAACTAGCTCTATAGGCTAGTTCAAATAATTTTACACTAGAGTTGAACTAGCTCTATAACCTAGTACAAATAATTTTATACTAGAGTTGAACTAGCTCTACAAGCTAGTTCAAACAATTTTACACTAAAGTTGAACTAGCTCTACTGGCTAGTTCAAATAGTTTTACTCTAATCTTGTACTACCTCTACAAGGTAGTTTCAATAATTTTACACTAGATTTGAACTAGCTCTATAGCCTAGTACAAATAATTTTACACTAGAGTTGAACTAGCTCTACAGTCTAGTTGAAATAGATTTACACTAGATTTGAACTAGCTCTATAACCTAGTAAAAATAATTTTACACTAGAGTTGAACTAGCTCTATAACCTAGTAAAAATAATTTTACAGTAGAGTTGAACTAGCTCGATGACCTACTACACATTATTTTATACTTGAGTTGAACTAGCTCTATAGGCTAGTTCAAATAATTTTACACAAGAGTTGAACTAGCTCTATAGGCTAGTTCAAATAATTTTACACTAGAGTTGAACTAGCTCTACAAGCTAGTTCAAATAATTTTACACTAGAGTTGAACTACCTCTACAAGCTAATTTAAATAATTTTACACAAGAGTTGAACTAGCTCTATATGCTAGTTCAAATAACTTTACACTAGATTTGAACTAGCTCTATAACCTAGTACAAATAATTTTACAGTAGAGTTGAACTTTCTCTATAACCTAGTACAAATAATTTTACACTAGAGTTGAATTAGCTCTATGACCTAGTACAAATAATTTTATACTAGAGTTGAACTAGCTCTATAACCTAGTACAAATAATTTTACACTAGAGTTGAACTAGCTCTATGACCTAGTACACATAATTTTATACTTGAGTTGTACTAGCTCTATAACCTAGTACAAATAATTTTACACTGGAGTTGATCTAGCTCCATAACCTAGTACAAATAATTTTACACTAGAGTTGAACTAGCTTTATAGGCTAGTTCAAATAATTTTATACAAGAGTTGAACTAGCTCTATAGGCTAGTTGAAATAATTTTACACTAGAGTTGAACTAGCTCTACAAGCTAGTTCAAATAATTTTACACTAGAGTTGAACTACCTCTACAAGCTAGTTTAAATAATTTTACACTAGAGTTGAACTAGCTCTATATGCTAGTCCAAATAACTTTACACTAAATTTGAACTAGCTCTATCACCTAGTACAAATAATTTTACACTAGAGTTGAACTTTCTCTATAACCTAGTACAAATAATTTTACACTAGAGTTGAATTAGCTCTATGACCTAGCACAAATAATTGTATACCAGAGTTGAACTAGCTCTATAACCTAGTACAAATAATTTTACACTAGAGTTGAACTAGCTCTATGACCTAGTACAAATAATTTTACACTAGAGTTGAACTAGCTCTATAGGCTAGTTCAAATAATTTTACACTAGAGTTGAACTAGCTCTATAGGCTAGTTCAAATAATTTTACACTGGAGTCGAACTACCTCTATAACCTAGTACAAATAATTTTATTCTAGAGTTGAACTAGCTCTACAAGCTAGTTCAAATAATTTTACACTAAAGTTGAACTAGCTCTACTGGCTAGTTCAAATAGTTTTACACTAGATTTGAACTAGCTCTATAGCCTAGTACAAATAATTTTACACTAGAGTTGAACTAGCTCTATGACCTAGTACACATAATTTTATACTTGAGTAGTCCTAGCTCTATAACCTAGTACAAATAATTTTACACTGGAGTTGATCTAGCTCTAAAACCTAGTACAAATAATTTTACACTAGAGTTGAACTAGCTCTATAGGCTAGTTCAAATAATTTTACACAAGAGTTGAACTAGCTCTATAGGCTAGTTCAAATAATTTTACACTAGAGTTGAACTAGCTCTACAAGCTAGTTCAAATAATTTTACACTAGAGTTGAAGTACCTCTACAAGCTAGTTTAAATAATTTTACACTAGAGTTGAACTAGCTCTATATGCTAGTTCAAATAACTTTACACTAGATTTGAACTAGCTCTATAACCTAGTACAAATAATTTTACACTAGAGTTGAACTTTCTCTATAACCTAGTACAAATAATTTTACACTAGAGTTGAATTAGCTCTATGACATAGTACAAAAAGTTTTATACTAGAGTTGAACTCGCTCTATAACCTAGTACAAATAATTTTACACTAGAGTTGAACTAGCTCTATGACCTAGTAAAAATAATTTTACACTAGATTTGAACTAGCTCTATAGGCTAGTTCAAATAATTTTACACTAGAGTTGAACTAGCTCTATAACCTAGTACAAATAATTTTATACTAGAGTTGAACTAGCTCTACAAGCTAGTTCAAACAATTTTACACTAAAGTTGAACTAGCTCTACTGGCTAGTTCAAATAGTTTATTCTAATCTTGTACTACCTCTACAAGGTAGTTTCAATAATTTTACACTAGATTTGAACTAGCTCTATAGCCTAGTACAAATAATTTTACACTAGAGTTGAACTAGCTCTACAGTCTAGTCGAAATAGATTTACACTAGATTTGAACTAGCTCTATAACCTAGCAAAAAATTTTTTACACTAGAGTTGAACTAGCTCTAGAACCTAGTACAAATAATTTTACAGTAGAGTTGAACTAGCTCGATGACCTACTACACATTATTTTATACTTGAGTTGTACTAGCTCCATAACCTAGTACAAATAATTTTACACTAGAGTTGAACTAGCTCTATAGGCTAGTTCAAATAATTTTACACAAGAGTTGAACTAGCTCTATAGGCTAGTTGAAATAATTTTACACTAGAGTTGAACTAGCTCTACAAGCTAGTTCAAATAATTTTACACTAGAGTTGAACTACCTCTACAAGCTAGTTTAAATAATTTTACACTAGAGTTGAACTAGCTCTATATGCTAGTCCAAATAACTTTACACTAAATTTGAACTAGCTCTATCACCTAGTACAAATAATTTTACACTAGAGTTGAACTTTCTCTATAACCTAGTACAAATAATTTTACACTAGAGTTGAATTAGCTCTATGACCTAGCACAAATAATTGTATACCAGAGTTGAACTAGCTCTATAACCTAGTACAAATAATTTTACACTAGTGTTGAACTAGCTCTATGACCTAGTACAAATAATTTTATTCTAGAGTTGAACTAGCTCTACAAGCTAGTTCAAATAATTTTACACTAAAGTTGAACTAGCTCTACTGGCTAGTTCAAATAGTTTTACTCTAATCTTGAACTACCTCTACAAGGTAGTTTAAATAATTTTACACTAGATTTGAACTAGCTCTATAGCATAGTACAAATAATTTTACACTAGAGTTAAACTTGCTCTACAAGCTAGTACAAATAATTTTACACTAGAGTTGAACTACCTCTACAGTCTAGTTGAAATAGATTTACACAAGATTTGAACTAGCTCTATAACCTAGTAAAAATAATTTTACACTAGAGTTGAACTAGCACTATAACCTAGTACAAATAATTTTACAGTAGAGTTGAACTAGCTCGATGACCTACTACACATTATTTTATACTTGAGTTGTACTAGCTCCATAACCTAGTACAAATAATTTTACACTAGACTTGAACTAGCTCTATAACCTAGTACAAATAATTTTATACTAGAGTTAAATTAGCTCTACAAATTAGTTCAAATAATTTTACACTAGAGTTGAACTAGCTCTACAGTGTAGTTGAAATAGTTTTACACTAGAGTTGAACTAGCTTTATAACCTAGTAAAAATAATTTTCCACTAGAGTTGAACTAGCTCTATGACCTAGTACGTATAATTTTATACTTGAGTTGTACTAGCTCTATAACCTAGTATAAATAATTTTACACTAGAGTTGATCTAGCTCTAAGACCTAGTACAAATAATTTTACACTAGCGTTGAACTAGCTCTATAGGCTAGTTCAAATAATTTTACACTAGAGTTGAACTAGCTCTATAGGCTAGTTCAAATAATTTTACACTACAGTTGAACTAGCTCTACAAGCTAGTTCAAGTAATTTTACACTAGAGTTGAACTAGCTCTATAGGCTAGTTCAAATAACTTTACAAAGGATTTGAACTAGCTCTACAAGCTAGGTCAAATAATTTTACAATAGAGTTGAACTAACTCTATTACCTAGTACAAATAATTTTACACTAGAGTTGAACTAGCTCTATAACCTAGTACAAATAATTTTACACTAGAGTTAAAGTAGCTCTATGACCTAGGACAAATAATTTTATACTAGAGTTTAACAAGCTCTATAACCTATTACAAATAATTTTACACTAGAGTTGGACTAGCTCTATGACCTACTACAAATAAGTTTACACTAGAGTTGAACTAGCTCTATAGGTCAGTTCAAATAATTTTACACTAGAGTTGAACTAGCTCTATAGGCTAGTTCAAATAACTTTACACTAGATTTGAACTAGCTCTATAACCTAGTACAAATAATTTTACAGTAGAGTTGAACTTTCTCTATAACCTAGTACAAATAATTTTACACTAGAGTTGAATTAGCTCTATGACCTAGTACAAATAATTTTATACTAGAGTTGAACTAGCTCTATAACCTAGTACAAATAATTTTACATTAGAGTTGAACTAGCTCTATGACCTAGTACACATAATTTTATACTTGAGTTGTACTAGCTCTATAACGTAGTACAAATAAATTTACACTGGAGTTGATCTAGCTCTGAAACCTAATACAAATAATTTTACACTAGAGTTGAACTAGCTCTATAGGCTAGTTCAAATAATTTTACACAAGAGTTGAACTAGCTCTATAGGCTAGTTCAAATAATTTTACACTAGTGTTGAACTAGCTCTACAAGCTAGTTCAAATAATTTTACAGTAGAGTTGAACTACCTCTACAAGGTAGTTTAAATAATTTTACACTAGAGTTGAACTAGCTCTATATGCTAGTTCAAATAACTTTACACTAGATTTGAACTAGCTCTATAACCTAGTACAAATAATTTTACACTAGAGTTGAACTTTCTCTATAACCTAGTACAAATAATTTTACACTAGAGTTGAATTAGCTCTATGACCTAGTACAAATAGTTTTATACCAGAGTTGAACTAGCTCTATAACCTAGTACAAATAATTTTACACTAGAGTTGAACTAGCTCTATGACCTAGTACAAATAATTTTACACTAGAGTTGAACTAGCTCTATAGGCTAGTTCAAATAATTTTACACTAGAGTTGAACTAGCTCTATAGGCTAGTTCAAATAATTTTACACTAGAGTTGAACTAGCTCTATAACCTAGTACAAATAATTTTATACTAGAGTTGAACTAGCTCTACAAGCTAGTTCAAATAATTTTACACTAAAGTTGAACTAGCTCTAATGGCTAGTTCAAATAGTTTTACTCTAATCTTGAACTACCTCTACAAGGTAGTTTAAATAATTTTACACTAGATTTGAACTAGCTCTATAGCCTAGTACAAATAATTTTACAATAGAGTTGAACTAGCTCTATAACCTAGTACAAATAATTTTACACTGGAGTTGATCTAGCTCTAAAACCTAGTACAAATAATTTTACACTAGAGTTGAACTAGCTCTATAGGCTAGTTCAAATAATTTTACACTAGAGTTGAACTAGCTCTACAAGCTAGTTCAAATAATTTTACACTAGAGTTGAACTACCTCTACAAGCTAGTTTAAATAATTTTACACAAGAGTTGAACTAGTTCTTTATGCTAGTTCAAATAACTTTACACTAGATGTGAACTAGCTCTATAACCTAGTACAAATAATTTTACAGTAGTGTTGAACTTTCTCTATAACCTAGTACAAATAATTTTACACTAGAGTTGAATTAGCTCTATGACCTAGTACACATAATTTTATACTTGAGTTGTACTACCTCTATAACCTAGTACAAATAATTTTACACTCGAGTTGATCTAGCTCCATAACCTAGTACAAATAATTTTACACTAGAGTTGAACTAGCTCTATAGGCTAGTTCAAATAATTTTACACAAGAGTTGAACTAGCTCTATAGGCTAGTTCAAATAATTTTACACTAGAGTTGAACTAGCTCTACAAGCTAGTTCAAATAATTTTACACTAGAATTGAACTACCTCTACAAGCTAGTTTAAATAATTTTACACTAGAGTTGAACTAGCTCTATATGCTAGTTCAAATAACTCTACACTAAATTTGAACTAGCTCTATCACCTAGTACAAATAATTTTACACTAGAGTTGAACTTTCTCTATAACCTAGTACAAATAATTTTACACTACAGTTGAATTAGCTCTATGACCTAGCACAAATAATTTTATACTAGAGTTGAACTAGCTCTATAACCTAGTACAAATAATTTTACACTAGAGTTGAACTAGCTCTATGACCTAGTACACATAATTTTATACTTGAGTTGTACTAGCTCTATAACCTAGTACAAATAATTTTACACTAGAGTTGAACTAGCTCTATAGGCTAGTTCAAATAATTTTACACTAGAGTTGAACTAGCTCTACAAGCTAGTTCAAATAATTTTACACTAGAGTTGAACTACCTCTACAAGCTAGTTTAAATAATTTTACACAAGAGTTGAACTAGCTCTATATGCTAGTTCAAATAACTTTACACTAGATTTGAACTAGCTCTATAACCTAGTACAAATAATTTTACAGTAGAGTTGAACTTTCTCTATAACCTAGTACAAATAATTTTACACTAGAGTTGAATTAGCTCTATGACCTAGTACAAATAATTTTATACTAGAGTTGAACTAGCTCTATAACCTAGTACAAATAATTTTACACTAGAGTTGAACTAGCTCTATGACCTAGTACACATAATTTTATACTTGAGTTGTACTAGCTCTATAACCTAGTACAAATAATTTTACACTGGAGTTGATCTAGCTCCATAACCTAGTACAAATAATTTTACACTAGAGTTGAACTAGCTCTATAGGCTAGTTCAAATAATTTTACACAAGAGTTGAACTAGCTCTATAGGCTAGTTCAAATAATTTTACACTAGAGTTGAACTAGCTCTACAAGCTAGTTCAAATAATTTTACACTAGAATTGAACTACCTCTACAAGCTAGTTTAAATAATTTTACACTAGAGTTGAACTAGCTCTATATGCTAGTTCAAATAACTTTACACTAAATTTGAACTAGCTCTATCACCTAGTACAAATAATTTTACACTAGAGTTGAATTAGCTCTATGACCTAGCACAAATAATTTTATACTAGAGTTGAACTAGCTCTATAACCTAGTACAAATAATTTTACACTAGATTTGAACTAGCTCTATGACCTAGTACAAATAATTTTACACTAGAGTTGAACTAGCTCTATAGGCTAGTTCAAATAATTTTACACTAGAGTTAAACTAGCTCTATAGGCTAGTTCAAATAATTTTACACTGGAGTCGAACTAGCTCTATAACCTAGTACAAATAATTTTATTCTAGAGCTGAACTAGCTCTACAAGCTAGTTCAAATAATTTTACACTAAAGTTGAACTAGCTCTACTGGCTAGTTCAAATAGTTTTACTCTAATCTTGAACTACCTCTACAAGTTAGTTCAAATAATTTTACACTAGAGTTGAACTAGGTCTATAACCTAGTACAAATAATTTTACAATAGAGTTGAACTAGCTCTATGACCTAGTACACATAATTTTATACTTGAGTTGTACTAGCTCTATAACCTAGTACAAATAATTTTACACTGGAGTTGATCTAGCTCTAAAACCTAGTACAAATAATTTTACACTAGAGTTGAACTAGCTCTATAGGCTAGTTCAAATAATTTTACACTAGAGTTGAACTAGCTCTACAAGATAGTTCAAATAATTTTACACTAGAGTTGAACTACCTCTACAAGCTAGTTTAAATAATTTTACACAAGAGTTGAACTAGCTCTATATGCTAGTTCAAATAACTTTACACTAGATTTGAACTAGCTCTAGAACCTAGTACAAATAATTTTACAGTAGAGTTGAACTTTCTCTATAACCTAGTACAAATAATTTTACACTAGAGTTGAATTAGCTCTATGACCTAGTACAAATAATTTTATACTAGAGTTGAACTAGCTCTATAACCTAGTACAAATAATTTTACACTAGAGTTGAACTAGCTCTATGACCTAGTACACATAATTTTATACTTGAGTTGTACTAGCTCTATAACCTAGTACAAATAATTTTACACTGGAGTTGATCTAGCTCCATAACCTAGTACAAATAATTTTACACTAGAGTTGAACTAGCTCTATAGGCTAGTTCAAATAATTTTACACAAGAGTTGAACTAGCTCTATAGGCTAGTTCAAATAATTTTACACTAGAGTTGAACTAGCTCTATAACCTAGTACAAATAATTTTACACTAGAGTTAAACTAGCTCTATGACCTAGTACAAATAATTTTATACTAGAGTTTAACAATCTCTATAACCTATTACAAATAATTTTACACTAGAGTTGAACTACCTCTACAAGCTAGTTTAAATAATTTTACACTAGAGTTGAACTAGGTCTATATGCTAGTTCAAATAACTTTACACTAAATTTGAACTAGCTCTATCACCTAGTACAAATAATTTTACACTAGAGTTGAACTTTCTCTATAACCTAGTACAAATAATTTTACACTAGAGTTGAATTAGCTCTATGACCTAGCACAAATAATTTTATACTAGAGTTGAACTAGCTCTATAACCTAGTACAAATAATTTTACACTAGAGTTGAACTAGCTCTATGACCTAGTACAAATAATTTTACACTAGAGTTGAACTAGCTCTATAGGCTAGTTCAAATAATTTTACACTAGAGTTGAACTAGCTCTATAGGCTAGTTCAAATAATTTTACACTGGAGTCGAACTAGCTCTATAACCTAGTACAAATAATTTTATTCTAGAGTTGAACTAGCTCTACAAGCTAGTTCAAATAATTTTACACTAAAGTTGAACTAGCTCTACTCGCTAGTTCAAATAGTTTTACTCTAATCTTTAACTACCTCTACAAGGTAGTTTAAATAATTTTACACTAGATTTGAATTAGCTCTATAGCCTAGTACAAATAATTTTACACTAAAGTTAAACTTGCTCTACAAGCTAGTACAAATAATTTTACACTAGAGTTGAACTACCTCTACAGTCTAGTTGAAATAGATTTACACTAGATTTGAACTAGCTCTATAACCTAATAAAAATAATTTTACACTAGAGTTGAACTAGCACTATAACCTAGTACAAATAATTTTACAGTAGAGTTGAACTAGCTCGATGACCTACTACACATTATTTTATACTTGAGTTGTACTAGCTCCATAACCTAGTACAAATAATTTTACACTAGACTTGAACTAGCTCTATAACCTAGTGCAAATAATTTTATACTAGAGTTAAATTAGCTCTACAAATTAGTTCAAATAATTTTACACTAGAGTTGAACTAGCTCTACAGTATAGTTCAAATAGTTTTACACTAGAGTTAAACTAGCTTTATAACCTAGTAAAAATAATTTTCCACTAGAGTTGAACTAGCTCTATGACCTAGTACGTATAATTTTATACTTGAGTTGTACTAGCTCTATAACCTAGTATAAATAATTTTACACTAGAGTTGATCTAGCTCTAAGACCTAGTACAAATAATTTTACACTAGCGTTGAACTAGCTCTATAGGCTAGTTCAAATAATTTTACACTAGAGTTGAACTAGCTCTATAGGCTAGTTCAAATAATTTTACACTACAGTTGAACTAGCTCTACAAGCTAGTTCAAATAATTTTACACTAGAGTTGAACTAGCTCTATAGGCTAGTTCAAATAACTTTACAAAGGATTTGAACTAGCTCTACAAGCTAGGTCAAATAATTTTACAATAGAGTTGAACTAACTCTATTACCTAGTACAAATAATTTTACACTAGAGTTGAACTAGCTCTATAACCTAGTACAAATAATTTTACACTAGAGTTAAAGTAGCTCTATGACCTAGGACAAATAATTTTATACTAGAGTTTAACAAGCTCTATAACCTATTACAAATAATTTTACACTAGAGTTGGACTAGCTCTATGACCTACTACAAATAAGTTTACACTAGAGTTGAACTAGCTCTATAGGTCAGTTCAAATAATTTTACACTAGAGTTGAACTAGATCTATAGGCTAGTTCAAATAACTTTACACTAGATTTGAACTAGCTCTATAACCTCGTACAAATAATTTTACAGTAGAGTTGAACTTTCTCTATAACCTAGTACAAATAATTTTACACTAGAGTTGAATTAGCTCTATGACCTAGTACAAATAATTTTATACTAGAGTTGAACTAGCTCTATAACCTAGTACAAATAATTTTACACTAGAGTTGAACTAGCTCTATGACCTAGTACACATAATTTTATACTTGAGTTGTACTAGCTCTATAACCTAGTACAAATAATTTTACACTGGAGTTGATCTAGCTCCATAACCTAGTACAAATAATTTTACACTAGAGTTGAACTAGCTCTATAGGCTAGTTCAAATAATTTTACACAAGAGTTGAACTAGCTCTATAGGCTAGTTCAAATAATTTTACACTAGAGTTGAACTAGCTCTACAAGCTAGTTCAAATAATTTTACACTAGAATTGAACTACCTCTACAAGCTAGTTTAAATAATTTTACACTAGAGTTGAACTAGCTCTATATGCTAGTTCAAATAACTTTACACTAAATTTGAACTAGCTCTATCACCTAGTACAAATAATTTTACACTAGAGTTGAATTAGCTCTATGACCTAGCACAAATAATTTTATACTAGAGTTGAACTAGCTCTATAACCTAGTACAAATAATTTTACACTAGATTTGAACTAGCTCTATGACCTAGTACAAATAATTTTACACTAGAGTTGAACTAGCTCTATAGGCTAGTTCAAATAATTTTACACTAGAGTTAAACTAGCTCTATAGGCTAGTTCAAATAATTTTACACTGGAGTCGAACTAGCTCTATAACCTAGTACAAATAATTTTATTCTAGAGCTGAACTAGCTCTACAAGCTAGTTCAAATAATTTTACACTAAAGTTGAACTAGCTCTACTGGCTAGTTCAAATAGTTTTACTCTAATCTTGAACTACCTCTACAAGTTAGTTCAAATAATTTTACACTAGAGTTGAACTAGGTCTATAACCTAGTACAAA
Source organism: Triticum monococcum (assembly GCA_034509565.1). Classification (NCBI taxonomy): domain Eukaryota; kingdom Viridiplantae; phylum Streptophyta; class Magnoliopsida; order Poales; family Poaceae; genus Triticum; species Triticum monococcum. The sequence continues at coordinate 632,787,157 of CM067843.1, forward strand.
TAATTTTACAATAGAGTTGAACTAGCTCTATGACCTAGTACACATAATTTTATACTTGAGTTGTACTAGCTCTATAACCTAGTACAAATAATTTTACACTGGAGTTGATCTAGCTCTAAAACCTAGTACAAATAATTTTACACTAGAGTTGAACTAGCTCTATAGGCTAGTTCAAATAATTTTACACTAGAGTTGAACTAGCTCTACAAGATAGTTCAAATAATTTTACACTAGAGTTGAACTACCTCTACAAGCTAGTTTAAATAATTTTACACAAGAGTTGAACTAGCTCTATATGCTAGTTCAAATAACTTTACACTAGATTTGAACTAGCTCTAGAACCTAGTACAAATAATTTTACAGTAGAGTTGAACTTTCTCTATAACCTAGTACAAATAATTTTACACTAGAGTTGAATTAGCTCTATGACCTAGTACAAATAATTTTATACTAGAGTTGAACTAGCTCTATAACCTAGTACAAATAATTTTACACTAGAGTTGAACTAGCTCTATGACCTAGTACACATAATTTTATACTTGAGTTGTACTAGCTCTATAACCTAGTACAAATAATTTTACACTGGAGTTGATCTAGCTCCATAACCTAGTACAAATAATTTTACACTAGAGTTGAACTAGCTCTATAGGCTAGTTCAAATAATTTTACACAAGAGTTGAACTAGCTCTATAGGCTAGTTCAAATAATTTTACACTAGAGTTGAACTAGCTCTATAACCTAGTACAAATAATTTTACACTAGAGTTAAACTAGCTCTATGACCTAGTACAAATAATTTTATACTAGAGTTTAACAATCTCTATAACCTATTACAAATAATTTTACACTAGAGTTGAACTACCTCTACAAGCTAGTTTAAATAATTTTACACTAGAGTTGACCTAGTACAAATAATTTTACACTAGAGTTGAATTAGCTCTATGACCTAGTACAAATAATTTTATACTAGAGTTGAACTTTCTCTATAACCTAGTACAAATAATTTTACACTAGAGTTGAATTAGCTCTATGACCTAGCACAAATAATTTTATACTAGAGTTGAACTAGCTCTATAACCTAGTACAAATAATTTTACACTAGAGTTGAACTAGCTCTATGACCTAGTACAAATAATTTTACACTAGAGTTGAACTAGCTCTATAGGCTAGTTCAAATAATTTTACACTAGAGTTGAACTAGCTCTATAGGCTAGTTCAAATAATTTTACACTGGAGTCGAACTAGCTCTATAACCTAGTACAAATAATTTTATTCTAGAGTTGAACTAGCTCTACAAGCTAGTTCAAATAATTTTACACTAAAGTTGAACTAGCTCTACTCGCTAGTTCAAATAGTTTTACTCTAATCTTTAACTACCTCTACAAGGTAGTTTAAATAATTTTACACTAGATTTGAATTAGCTCTATAGCCTAGTACAAATAATTTTACACTAAAGTTAAACTTGCTCTACAAGCTAGTACAAATAATTTTACACTAGAGTTGAACTACCTCTACAGTCTAGTTGAAATAGATTTACACTAGATTTGAACTAGCTCTATAACCTAATAAAAATAATTTTACACTAGAGTTGAACTAGCACTATAACCTAGTACAAATAATTTTACAGTAGAGTTGAACTAGCTCGATGACCTACTACACATTATTTTATACTTGAGTTGTACTAGCTCCATAACCTAGTACAAATAATTTTACACTAGACTTGAACTAGCTCTATAACCTAGTGCAAATAATTTTATACTAGAGTTAAATTAGCTCTACAAATTAGTTCAAATAATTTTACACTAGAGTTGAACTAGCTCTACAGTATAGTTGAAATAGTTTTACACTAGAGTTAAACTAGCTTTATAACCTAGTAAAAATAATTTTCCACTAGAGTTGAACTAGCTCTATGACCTAGTACGTATAATTTTATACTTGAGTTGTACTAGCTCTATAACCTAGTATAAATAATTTTACACTAGAGTTGATCTAGCTCTAAGACCTAGTACAAATAATTTTACACTAGCGTTGAACTAGCTCTATAGGCTAGTTCAAATAATTTTACACTAGAGTTGAACTAGCTCTATAGGCTAGTTCAAATAATTTTACACTACAGTTGAACTAGCTCTACAAGCTAGTTCAAATAATTTTACACTAGAGTTGAACTAGCTCTATAGGCTAGTTCAAATAACTTTACAAAGGATTTGAACTAGCTCTACAAGCTAGGTCAAATAATTTTACAATAGAGTTGAACTAACTCTATTACCTAGTACAAATAATTTTACACTAGAGTTGAACTAGCTCTATAACCTAGTACAAATAATTTTACACTAGAGTTAAAGTAGCTCTATGACCTAGGACAAATAATTTTATACTAGAGTTTAACAAGCTCTATAACCTATTACAAATAATTTTACACTAGAGTTGGACTAGCTCTATGACCTACTACAAATAAGTTTACACTAGAGTTGAACTAGCTCTATAGGTCAGTTCAAATAATTTTACACTAGAGTTGAACTAGATCTATAGGCTAGTTCAAATAACTTTACACTAGATTTGAACTAGCTCTATAACCTCGTACAAATAATTTTACAGTAGAGTTGAACTTTCTCTATAACCTAGTACAAATAATTTTACACTAGAGTTGAATTAGCTCTATGACCTAGTACAAATAATTTTATACTAGAGTTGAACTAGCTCTATAACCTAGTACAAAAATTTTTACACCAGAGTTGAACTAGCTCTATGACCTAGTACACATAATTTTATACTTGAGTTGTACTAGCTCTATAACCTAGTACAAATAATTTTACACTGGAGTTGATCTAGCTCTAAAACCTAGTACAAATAATTTTACACTAGAGTTGAACTAGCTCTATAGGCTAGTTCAAATAATTTTACACAAGAGTTGAACTAGCTCTATAGGCTAGTTCAAATAATTTTACACTAGAGTTGGACTAGCTCTATGACCTACTACAAATAAGTTTACACTAGAGTTAAACTAGCTCTATAGGTCAGTTCAAATAATTTTACACTAGAGTTGAACTAGCTCTATAGGCTAGTTCAAATAATTTTACACTAGAGTTGAACTAGCTCTATAACCTAGTACAGAAAATTTTACACTAGAGTTAAATTAGATCTACAAGTTAGTTCAAATAATTTTACACTAGAGTTGAACTAGGTCTATAACCTAGTACAAATAATTTTACAGTAGAGTTGAACTAGCTCTATGACCTAGTACACATAATTTTATACTTGAGTTGTACTAGCTCTATAACCTAGTACAAATAATTTTACACTGGAGTTGATCTAGCTCTAAAACCTAGTACAAATAATTTTACACTAGAGTTGAACTAGCTCTATAGGCTAGTTCAAATAATTTTACACTAGAGTTGAACTAGCTCTACAAGATAGTTCAAATAATTTTACACTAGAGTTGAACTACCTCTACAAGCTAGTTTAAATAATTTTACACAAGAGTTGAACTAGCTCTATATGCTAGTTCAAATAACTTTACACTAGATTTGAACTAGCTCTAGAACCTAGTACAAATAATTTTACAGTAGAGTTGAACTTTCTCTATAACCTAGTACAAATAATTTTACACTAGAGTTGAATTAGCTCTATGACCTAGTACAAATAATTTTATACTAGAGTTGAACTAGCTCTGTAACCTAGTACAAATAATTTTACACTAGAGTTGAACTAGCTCTATGACCTAGTACACATAATTTTATACTTGAGTTGTACTAGCTCTATAACCTAGTACAAATAATTTTACACTGGAGTTGATCTAGCTCCATAACCTAGTACAAATAATTTTACACTAGAGTTGAACTAGCTCTATAGGCTAGTTCAAATAATTTTACACAAGAGTTGAACTAGCTCTATAGGCTAGTTCAAATAATTTTACACTAGAGTTGAACTAGCTCTACAAGCTAGTTCAAATAATTTTACACTAGAGTTGAGCTACCTCTACAAGCTAGTTTAAATAATTTTACACTAGAGTTGAACTAGGTCTATATGCTAGTTCAAATAACTTTACACTAAATTTGAACTAGCTCTATCACCTAGTACAAATAATTTTACACTAGAGTTGAACTTTCTCTATAACCTAGTACAAATAATTTTACACTAGAGTTGAATTAGCTCTATGACCTAGCACAAATAATTTTATACTAGAGTTGAACTAGCTCTATAACCTAGTACAAATAATTTTACACTAGAGTTGAACTATCTCTATGACCTAGTACAAATAATTTTACACTAGAGTTGAACTAGCTCTATAGGCTAGTTCAAATAATTTTACACTAGAGTTGAACTAGCTCTATAGGCTAGTTCAAATAATTTTACACTGGAGTCGAACTAGCTCTATAACCTAGTACAAATAATTTTATTCTAGAGTTGAACTAGCTCTACAAGCTAGTTCAAATAATTTTACACTAAAGTTGAACTAGCTCTACTGGCTAGTTCAAATAGTTTTACTCTAATCTTTAACTACCTCTACAAGGTAGTTTAAATAATTTTACACTAGATTTGAATTAGCTCTATAGCCTAGTACAAATAATTTTACACTAAAGTTAAACTTGCTCTACAAGCTAGTACAAATAATTTTACACTAGAGTTGAACTACCTCTACAGTCTAGTTGAAATAGATTTACACTAGATTTGAACTAGCTCTATAACCTAATTAACTAGCTCGATGACCTACTACACATTATTTTATACTTGAGTTGTACTAGCTCCATAACCTAGTACAAATAATTTTACACTAGACTTGAACTAGCTCTATAACCTAGTACAAATAATTTTATACTAGAGTTAAATTAGCTCTACAAATTAGTTCAAATAATTTTACACTAGAGTTGAACTAGCTCTACAGTGTAGTTGAAATAGTTTTACACTAGAGTTAAACTAGCTTTATAACCTAGTAAAAATAATTTTCCACTAGAGTTGAACTAGCTCTATGACCTAGTACGTATAATTTTATACTTGAGTTGTACTAGCTCTAGAACCTAGTATAAATAATTTTACACTAGAGTTGATCTAGCTCTAAGACCTAGTACAAATAATTTTACACTAGCGTTGAACTAGCTCTATAGGCTAGTTCAAATAATTTTACACTAGAGTTGAACTAGCTCTATAGGCTAGTTCAAATAATTTTACACTAGAGTTGAACTACCTCTACAAGCTAGTTTAAATAATTTTACACTAGAGTTGAACTAGCTCTATATGCTAGTTCAAATAACTTTACACTAGATTTGAACTAGCTCTATAACCTAATAAAAATAATTTTACACTAGAGTTGAACTAGCACTATAACCTAGTACAAATAATTTTACAGTAGAGTTGAACTAGCTCGATGACCTACTACACATTATTTTATACTTGAGTTGTACTAGCTCCATAACCTAGTACAAATAATTTTACACTAGACTTGAACTAGCTCTATAACCTAGTACAAATAATTTTATACTAGAGTTAAATTAGCTCTACAAATTAGTTCAAATAATTTTACACTAGAGTTGAACTAGCTCTACAGTGTAGTTGAAATAGTTTTACACTAGAGTTAAACTAGCTTTATAACCTAGTAAAAATAATTTTCCACTAGAGTTGAACTAGCTCTATGACCTAGTACGTATAATTTTATACTTGAGTTGTACTAGCTCTATAACCTAGTATAAATAATTTTACACTAGAGTTGATCTAGCTCTAAGACCTAGTACAAATAATTTTACACTAGCGTTGAACTAGCTCTATAGGCTAGTTCAAATAATTTTACACTAGAGTTGAACTAGCTCTATAGGCTAGTTCAAATAATTTTACACTACAGTTGAACTAGCTCTACAAGCTAGTTCAAATAATTTTACACTAGAGTTCAACTAGCTCTATAGGCTAGTTCAAATAACTTTACAAAGGATTTGAACTAGCTCTACAAGCTAGGTCAAATAATTTTACAATAGAGTTGAACTAACTCTATTACCTAGTACAAATAATTTTACACTAGAGTTGAACTAGCTCTATAACCTAGTACAAATAATTTTACACTAGAGTTAAAGTAGCTCTATGACCTAGGACAAATAATTTTATACTAGAGTTTAACAAGCTCTATTACCTATTACAAATAATTTTACACTAGAGTTGGACTAGCTCTATGACCTACTACAAATAAGTTTACACTAGAGTTGAACTAGCTCTATAGGTCAGTTCAAATAATTTTACACTAGAGTTGAACTAGATCTATAGGCTAGTTCAAATAACTTTACACTAGATTTGAACTAGCTCTATAACCTCGTACAAATAATTTTACAGTAGAGTTGAACTTTCTCTATAACCTAGTACAAATAATTTTACACTAGAGTTGAATTAGCTCTATGACCTAGTACAAATAATTTTATACTAGAGTTGAACTAGCTCTATAACCTAGTACAAAAATTTTTACACCAGAGTTGAACTAGCTCTATGACCTAGTACACATAATTTTATACTTGAGTTGTACTAGCTCTATAACCTAGTACAAATAATTTTACACTGGAGTTGATCTAGCTCTAAAACCTAGTACAAATAATTTTACACTAGAGTTGAACTAGCTCTATAGGCTAGTTCAAATAATTTTACACAAGAGTTGAACTAGCTCTATAGGCTAGTTCAAATAATTTTACACTAGAGTTGAACTACCTCTACAAGCTAGTTTAAATAATTTTACACTAGAGTTGAACTAGCTCTATATGCTAGTTCAAATAACTTTACACTAGATTTGAACTAGCTCTATAACCTAGTACAAATAATTTTACACTAGAGTTGAACTTTCTCTATAACCTAGTACAAATAATTTTACACTAGAGTTGAATTAGCTCTATGACCTAGTACAAATAGTTTTATACTAGAGTTGAACTAGCTCTATAACCTAGTACAAATAATTTTACACTATAGTTGAACTAGCTCTATGACCTAGTACAAATAATTTTACACTAGAGTTGAACTAGCTCTATAGGCTAGTTCAAATAATTTTACACTAGAGTTGAACTAGCTCTATAGGCTAGTTCAAATAATTTTACACTAGAGTTGAACTAGCTCTATAACCTAGTACAAATAATTTTATACTAGAGTTGAACTAGCTCTACAAGCTAGTTCAAATAATTTTACACTAAAGTTAAACTAGCTCTAATGGCTAGTTCAAATAGTTTTACTCTAATCTTGAACTACCTCTACAAGGTAGTTTAAATAATTTTACACTAGATTTGAACTAGCTCTATAGCCTAGTACAAATAATTTTACACTAGAGTTAAACTTGCTCTACAAGCTAGTTCAAAAATTTTTACACTAGAGTTGAACTAGCTCTACAGTCTAGTTGAAATAGATTTACACTAGATTTGAACTAGCTCTATAACCTAGTAAAAATAATTTTACACTAGAGTTGAACTAGCTCTATAACCTAGTACAAATAATTTTACAGTAGAGTTGAACTAGCTCGATGACCTACTACACATTATTTTATACTTGAGTTGTACTAGCTCCATAACCTAGTACAAATAATTTTACACTAGAGTTGAACTAGCTCTATAGGCTAGTTCGAATAATTTTACACTAGAGTTGATCTAGCTCTAAGACCTAGTACAAATAATTTTACACTAGCGTTGAACTAGCTCTATAGGCTAGTTCAAATAATTTTACACTATAGTCGAACTAGCTCTATAGGCTAGTTCAAATAATTTTACACTATAGTTGAACTAGCTCTACAAGCTAGTTCAAATAATTTTACACTAGAGTTGAACTAGCTCTATAGGCTAGTTCAAATAACTTTACAAAGGATTTGAACTAGCTCTACAAGCTAGGTCAAATAATTTTACAATAGAGTTGAACTAACTCTATTACCTAGTACAAATAATTTTACACTAGAGTTGAACTGGCTCTATAACCTAGTACAAATAATTTTACACTAGAGTTAAACTAGCTCTATGACCTAGGACAAATAATTTTATACTAGAGTTTAACAAGCTCTATAACCTATTACAAATAATTTTACACTATAGTTGGACTAGCTCTATGACCTACTACAAATAAGTTTACACTAGAGTTAAACTAGCTCTATAGGTCAGTTCAAATAATTTTACACTAGAGTTGAACTAGCTCTATAGGCTAGTTCAAATAATTTTACACTAGAGTTGAACTAGCTCTATAACCTAGTACAGAAAATTTTACACTAGAGTTAAATTAGATCTACAAGTTAGTTCAAATAATTTTACACTAGAGTTGAACTAGGTCTATAACCTAGTACAAATAATTTTACAGTAGAGTTGAACTAGCTCTATGACCTAGTACACATAATTTTATACTTGAGTTGTACTAGCTCTATAACCTAGTACAAATAATTTTACACTGGAGTTGATCTAGCTCTAAAACCTAGTACAAATAATTTTACACTAGAGTTGAACTAGCTCTATAGGCTAGTTCAAATAATTTTACACTAGAGTTGAACTAGCACTACAAGATAGTTCAAATAATTTTACACTAGAGTTGAACTACCTCTACAAGCTAGTTTAAATAATTTTACACAAGAGTTGAACTAGCTCTATATGCTAGTTCAAATAACTTTACACTAGATTTGAACTAGCTCTAGAACCTAGTACAAATAATTTTACAGTAGAGTTGAACTTTCTCTATAACCTAGTACAAATAATTTTACACTAGAGTTGAATTAGCTCTATGACCTAGTACAAATAATTTTATACTAGAGTTGAACTAGCTCTATAACCTAGTACAAATAATTTTACACTAGAGTTGAACTAGCTCTATGACCTAGTACACATAATTTTATACTTGAGTTGTACTAGCTCTATAACCTAGTACAAATAATTTTACACTGGAGTTGATCTAGCTCCATAACCTAGTACAAATAATTTTACACTAGAGTTGAACTAGCTCTATAGGCTAGTTCAAATAATTTTACACAAGAGTTGAACTAGCTCTATAGGCTAGTTCAAATAATTTTACACTAGAGTTGAACTAGCTCTACAAGCTAGTTCAAATAATTTTACACTAGAGTTGAACTACCTCTACAAGCTAGTTTAAATAATTTTACACTAGAGTTGAACCAGGTCTATATGCTAGTTCAAATAACTTTACACTAAATTTGAACTAGCTCTATCACCTAGTACAAATAATTTTACACTAGAGTTGAACTTTCTCTATAACCTAGTACAAATAATTTTACACTAGAGTTGAATTAGCTCTATGACCTAGCACAAATAATTTTATACTAGAGTTGAACTAGCTCTATAACCTAGTACAAATAATTTTACACTAGAGTTGAACTAGCTCTATGACCTAGTACAAATAATTTTACACTAGAGTTGAACTAGCTCTATAGGCTAGTTCAAATAATTTTACACTAGAGTTGAACTAGCTCTATAGGCTAGTTCAAATAATTTTACACTGGAGTCGAACTAGCTCTATAACCTAGTACAAATAATTTTATTCTAGAGTTGAACTAGCTCTACAAGCTAGTTCAAATAATTTTACACTAAAGTTGAACTAGCTCTACTGGCTAGTTCAAATAGTTTTACTCTAATCTTTAACTACCTCTACAAGGTAGTTTAAATAATTTTACACTAGATTTGAATTAGCTCTATAGCCTAGTACAAATAATTTTACACTAAAGTTAAACTTGCTCTACAAGCTAGTACAAATAATTTTACACTAGAGTTGAACTACCTCTACAGTCTAGTTGAAATAGATTTACACTAGATTTGAACTAGCTCTATAACCTAATAAAAATAATTTTACACTAGAGTTGAACTAGCACTATAACCTAGTACAAATAATTTTACAGTAGAGTTGAACTAGCTCGATGACCTACTACACATTATTTTATACTTGAGTTGTACTAGCTCCATAACCTAGTACAAATAATTTTACACTAGACTTGAACTAGCTCTATAACCTAGTACAAATAATTTTATACTAGAGTTAAATTAGCTCTACAAATTAGTTCAAATAATTTTACACTAGAGTTGAACTAGCTCTACAGTGTAGTTGAAATAGTTTTACACTAGAGTTAAACTAGCTTTATAACCTAGTAAAAATAATTTTCCACTAGAGTTGAACTAGCTCTATGACCTAGTACGTATAATTTTATACTTGAGTTGTACTAGCTCTATAACCTAGTATAAATAATTTTACACTAGAGTTGATCTAGCTCTAAGACCTAGTACAAATAATTTTACACTAGCGTTGAACTAGCTCTATAGGCTAGTTCAAATAATTTTACACTAGAGTTGAACTAGCTCTATAGGCTAGTTCAAATAATTTTACACTACAGTTGAACTAGCTCTACAAGCTAGTTCAAATAATTTTACACTAGAGTTGAACTAGCTCTATAGGCTAGTTCAAATAACTTTACAAAGGATTTGAACTAGCTCTACAAGCTAGGTCAAATAATTTTACAATAGAGTTGAACTAACTCTATTACCTAGTACAAATAATTTTACACTAGAGTTGAACTAGCTCTATAACCTAGTACAAATAATTTTACACTAGAGTTAAAGTAGCTCTATGACCTAGGACAAATAATTTATACTAGAGTTTAACAAGCTCTATTACCTATTACAAATAATTTTACACTAGAGTTGGACTAGCTCTATGACCTACTACAAATAAGTTTACACTAGAGTTGAACTAGCTCTATAGGTCAGTTCAAATAATTTTACACTAGAGTTGAACTAGATCTATAGGCTAGTTCAAATAACTTTACACTAGATTTGAACTAGCTCTATAACCTCGTACAAATAATTTTACAGTAGAGTTGAACTTTCTCTATAACCTAGTACAAATAATTTTACACTAGAGTTGAATTAGCTCTATGACCTAGTACAAATAATTTTATACTAGAGTTGAACTAGCTCTATAACCTAGTACAAAAATTTTTACACCAGAGTTGAACTAGCTCTATGACCTAGTACACATAATTTTATACTTGAGTTGTACTAGCTCTATAACCTAGTACAAATAATTTTACACTGGAGTTGATCTAGCTCTAAAACCTAGTACAAATAATTTTACACTAGAGTTGAACTAGCTCTATAGGCTAGTTCAAATAATTTTACACAAGAGTTGAACTAGCTCTATAGGCTAGTTCAAATAATTTTACACTAGAGTTGAACTACCTCTACAAGCTAGTTTAAATAATTTTACACTAGAGTTGAACTAGCTCTATATGCTAGTTCAAATAACTTTACACTAGATTTGAACTAGCTCTATAACCTAGTACAAATAATTTTACACTAGAGTTGAACTTTCTCTATAACCTAGTACAAATAATTTTACACTAGAGTTGAATTAGCTCTATGACCTAGTACAAATAGTTTTATACTAGAGTTGAACTAGCTCTATAACCTAGTACAAATAATTTTACACTATAGTTGAACTAGCTCTATGACCTAGTACAAATAATTTTACACTAGAGTTGAACTAGCTCTATAGGCTAGTTCAAATAATTTTACACTAGAGTTGAACTAGCTCTATAGGCTAGTTCAAATAATTTTACACTAGAGTTGAACTAGCTCTATAACCTAGTACAAATAATTTTATACTAGAGTTGAACTAGCTCTACAAGCTAGTTCAAATAATTTTACACTAAAGTTGAACTAGCTCTAATGGCTAGTTCAAATAGTTTTACTCTAATCTTGAACTACCTCTACAAGGTAGTTTAAATAATTTTACACTAGATTTGAACTAGCTCTATAGCCTAGTACAAATAATTTTACACTAGAGTTAAACTTGCTCTACAAGCTAGTTCAAAAATTTTTACACTAGAGTTGAACTAGCTCTACAGTCTAGTTGAAATAGATTTACACTAGATTTGAACTAGCTCTATAACCTAGTAAAAATAATTTTACACTAGAGTTGAACTAGCTCTATAACCTAGTACAAATAATTTTACAGTAGAGTTGAACTAGCTCGATGACCTACTACACATTATTTTATACTTGAGTTGTACTAGCTCCATAACCTAGTACAAATAATTTTACACTAGAGTTGAACTAGCTCTATAGGCTAGTTCGAATAATTTTACACTAGAGTTGATCTAGCTCTAAGACCTAGTACAAATAATTTTACACTAGCGTTGAACTAGCTCTATAGGCTAGTTCAAATAATTTTACACTATAGTCGAACTAGCTCTATAGGCTAGTTCAAATAATTTTACACTATAGTTGAACTAGCTCTACAAGCTAGTTCAAATAATTTTACACTAGAGTTGAACTAGCTCTATAGGCTAGTTCAAATAACTTTACAAAGGATTTGAACTAGCTCTACAAGCTAGGTCAAATAATTTTACAATAGAGTTGAACTAACTCTATTACCTAGTACAAATAATTTTACACTAGAGTTGAACTGGCTCTATAACCTAGTACAAATAATTTTACACTAGAGTTAAACTAGCTCTATGACCTAGGACAAATAATTTTATACTAGAGTTTAACAAGCTCTATTACCTATTACAAATAATTTTACACTAGAGTTGGACTAGCTCTATGACCTACTACAAATAAGTTTACACTAGAGTTGAACTAGCTCTATAGGTCAGTTCAAATAATTTTACACTAGAGTTGAACTAGATCTATAGGCTAGTTCAAATAACTTTACACTAGATTTGAACTAGCTCTATAACCTCGTACAAATAATTTTACAGTAGAGTTGAACTTTCTCTATAACCTAGTACAAATAATTTTACACTAGAGTTGAATTAGCTCTATGACCTAGTACAAATAATTTTATACTAGAGTTGAACTAGCTCTATAACCTAGTACAAAAATTTTTACACCAGAGTTGAACTAGCTCTATGACCTAGTACACATAATTTTATACTTGAGTTGTACTAGCTCTATAACCTAGTACAAATAATTTTACACTGGAGTTGATCTAGCTCTAAAACCTAGTACAAATAATTTTACACTAGAGTTGAACTAGCTCTATAGGCTAGTTCAAATAATTTTACACAAGAGTTGAACTAGCTCTATAGGCTAGTTCAAATAATTTTACACTAGAGTTGAACTACCTCTACAAGCTAGTTTAAATAATTTTACACTAGAGTTGAACTAGCTCTATATGCTAGTTCAAATAACTTTACACTAGATTTGAACTAGCTCTATAACCTAGTACAAATAATTTTACACTAGAGTTGAACTTTCTCTATAACCTAGTACAAATAATTTTACACTAGAGTTGAATTAGCTCTATGACCTAGTACAAATAGTTTTATACTAGAGTTGAACTAGCTCTATAACCTAGTACAAATAATTTTACACTATAGTTGAACTAGCTCTATGACCTAGTACAAATAATTTTACACTAGAGTTGAACTAGCTCTATAGGCTAGTTCAAATAATTTTACACTAGAGTTGAACTAGCTCTATAGGCTAGTTCAAATAATTTTACACTAGAGTTGAACTAGCTCTATAACCTAGTACAAATAATTTTATACTAGAGTTGAACTAGCTCTACAAGCTAGTTCAAATAATTTTACACTAAAGTTGAACTAGCTCTAATGGCTAGTTCAAATAGTTTTACTCTAATCTTGAACTACCTCTACAAGGTAGTTTAAATAATTTTACACTAGATTTGAACTAGCTCTATAGCCTAGTACAAATAATTTTACACTAGAGTTAAACTTGCTCTACAAGCTAGTTCAAAAATTTTTACACTAGAGTTGAACTAGCTCTACAGTCTAGTTGAAATAGATTTACACTAGATTTGAACTAGCTCTATAACCTAGTAAAAATAATTTTACACTAGAGTTGAACTAGCTCTATAACCTAGTACAAATAATTTTACAGTAGAGTTGAACTAGCTCGATGACCTACTACACATTATTTTATACTTGAGTTGTACTAGCTCCATAACCTAGTACAAATAATTTTACACTAGAGTTGAACTAGCTCTATAGGCTAGTTCGAATAATTTTACACTAGAGTTGATCTAGCTCTAAGACCTAGTACAAATAATTTTACACTAGCGTTGAACTAGCTCTATAGGCTAGTTCAAATAATTTTACACTATAGTCGAACTAGCTCTATAGGCTAGTTCAAATAATTTTACACTATAGTTGAACTAGCTCTACAAGCTAGTTCAAATAATTTTACACTAGAGTTGAACTAGCTCTATAGGCTAGTTCAAATAACTTTACAAAGGATTTGAACTAGCTCTACAAGCTAGGTCAAATAATTTTACAATAGAGTTGAACTAACTCTATTACCTAGTACAAATAATTTTACACTAGAGTTGAACTGGCTCTATAACCTAGTACAAATAATTTTACACTAGAGTTAAACTAGCTCTATGACCTAGGACAAATAATTTTATACTAGAGTTTAACAAGCTCTATAACCTATTACAAATAATTTTACACTAGAGTTGGACTAGCTCTATGACCTACTACAAATAAGTTTACACTAGAGTTAAACTAGCTCTATAGGTCAGTTCAAATAATTTTACACTAGAGTTGAACTAGCTCTATAGGCTAGTTCAAATAATTTTACACTAGAGTTGAACTAGCTCTATAACCTAGTACAGAAAATGTTACACTAGAGTTAAATTAGCTCTACAAGTTAGTTCAAATAATTTTACACTAGAGTTGAACTAGGTCTACAACCTAGTACAAATAATTTTACAGTAGAGTTGAACTAGCTCTATGACCTAGTACACATAATTTTATACTTGAGTTGTACTAGCTCTATAACCTAGTACAAATAATTTTACACTGGAGTTGATCTAGCTCTAAAACCTAGTACAAATAATTTTACACTAGAGTTGAACTAGCTCTATAGGCTAGTTCAAATAATTTTACACAAGAGTTGAACTAGCTCTATAGGCTAGTTCAAATAATTTTACACTAGAGTTGAACTAGCTCTACAAGCTAGTTCAAATAATTTTACACTAGAGTTGAAGTACCTCTACAAGCTAGTTTAAATAATTTTACACTAGAGTTGAACTAGCTCTATATGCTAGTTCAAATAACTTTACAATAGATTTGAACTAGCTCTATAACCTAGTACAAATAATTTTACACTAGAGTTGAACTTTCTCTATAACCTAGTACAAATAATTTTACACTAGAGTTGAATTAGCTCTATGACCTAGTACATATAGTTTTATACTAGAGTTGCACTAGCTCTATAACCTAGTACAAATAATTTTACACTAGAGTTGAACTAGCTCTATGACCTAGTACAAATAATTTTACACTAGAGTTGAACTAGCTCTATAGGCTAGTTCAAATAATTTTACACTAGAATTGAACTAGCTCTATAGGCTAGTTCAAATAATTTTACACTAGAGTTGAACTAGCTCTATAACCTAGTACAAATAATTTTATACTAGAGTTGAACTACCTCTACAAGCTAGTTCAAATAATTTTACACTAGAGTTGAACTAGCTCTAGAGTCTAGTTGAAATAGATTTACACTAGATTTGAACAAGCTCTATAACCTAGTAAAAATAATTTTACACTAGAGTTGAACTAGCTCTATAACCTAGTACAAATAATTTTACACTAGAGTTGAATTAGCTCTATGACCTAGTACAAATAGTTTTATACTAGAGTTGAACTAGCTCTATGACCTAGTACAAATAATTTTACACTAGAGTTGAACTAGCTCTATGACCTAGTACAAATAATTTTACACTAGAGTTGAACTAGCTCTATAGGCTAGTTCAAATAATTTTACACTAGAGTTGAAGTAGCTCTATAGGCTAGTTCAAATAATTTTACGCTGGAGTCGAACTAGCTCTATAACCTAGTACAAATAATTTTATTCTAGAGTTGAACTAGCTCTACAAGCTAGTTCAAATAATTTTACACTAAAGTTGAACTAGCTCTACTGGCTAGATCAAATAGTTTTACTCTAATCTTGAACTACCTCTACAAGGAAGTTTAAATAATTTTACACAAGATTTGAACTAGCTCTATAGCCTAGTACAAATAATTTTACACTAGAGTTAAACTTGCTCTACAAGCTAGTACAAATAATTTTACACTAGAGTTGAACTACCTCTACAGTCTAGTTGAAATAGATTTACACTAGATTTGAACTAGCTCTATAACCTAGTAAAAATAATTTTACACTAGAGTTGAACTAGCTCTATAACCTAGTACAAATAATTTTACAGTAGAGTTAAACTAGCTCGATGACCTACTACACATTATTTTGTACTTGAGTTGTACTAGCTCCATAATCTAGTACAAATAATTTTACACTAGAGTTGAACTAGCTCTATAACCTAGTACAAATAATTTTACACTAGAGTTAAATTAGCTCTACAAATTAGTTCAAATAATTTTACACTAGAGTTGAACTAGCTCTACAGTGTAGTTGAAATAGTTTTACACTACAGTTGAACTAGCTTTATAACCTAGTAAAAATAATTTTCCACTAGAGTTGAATTAGCTCTATGACCTAGTACGTATAATTTTATACTTGAGTTGTACTAGCTCTATAACCTAGTATAAATAATTTTACACTAGAGTTGATCTAGCTCTAAGACCTAGTACAAATAATTTTACACTAGAGTTGAACTAGCTCTATAGGCTAGTTCAAATAATTTTACACTAGGGTTGAACTAGCTCTATAGGCTAGTTCAAATAATTTTACACTAGAGATGAACTAGGTCTACAAGCTAGTTCAAATAATTTTACACTAGAGTTGAACTACCTCTACAAGCTAGTTCAAATAATTTTACACACCAGAGTTGTACCAGCTGTATAAGCTAGTTTAAATAATTTTACACTAGAGTTGAACAAGCTCTATATGCTAGTTCAAATAACTTTACACTAGATTTGACCTAGCTCTATAACCTAGTACAAATAATTTTACACTAGAGTTGAACTTGCTCTATAACCTAGTACAAATAATTTTACATTAGAGTTGAACTAGCTCTATGACCTAGTACAAATAATTTTATACTAGAGTTGAACTAGCTCTATAACCTACTACAAAAAAATTTACACTAGAGTTGAACTAGCTCAATGACCTAGTACAAATAATTTTACACTAGAGTCGAACTAGCTCTATAGGCTAGTTCAAATAATTTTACACTAGAGTTGAACTAGCTCTATAGGCTAGTTCAAATAATTTTACACTGGAGTCGAACTAGCTCTATAACCTAGTACAAATAATTTTATTCTAGAGTTGAACTAGCTCTACAAGCTAGTTCAAATAATTTTACACTAAAGTTGAACTAGCTCTACTGGCTAGTTCAAATAGTTTTACTCTAATCTTGAACTACCTCTACAAGGTAGTTTAAATAATTTTACACTAGATTTGAACTAGCTCTATAGCCTAGTACAAATAATTTTACACTAGAGTTAAACTTGCTCTATAAGCTAGTACAAATAATTTTACACTAGAGTTGAACTACCTCTACAGTCTAGTTGAAATAGATTTACACTAGATTTGAACTAGCTCTATAACCTAGTAAAAATAATTTTACACTAGAGTTGAACTAGCTCTATAACCTAGTACAAATAATTTTACAGTAGAGTTGAACTAGCTCGATGACCTACTACACATTATTTTATACTTGAGTTGTACTAGCTCCATAACCTAGTACAAATAATTTTACACTAGAGTTGAACTAGCTCTATAACCTAGTACAAATAATTTTACACTAGAGTTAAATTAGCTCTACAAATTAGTTCAAATAATTTTACACTAGAGTTGAACTAGCTCTACAGTGTAGTTGAAATAGTTTTACACTAGAGTTGAACTAGCTTTATAACCTAGTAAAAATAATTTTCCACTAGAGTTGAACTAGCTCTATGACCTAGTACGTATAATTTTATACTTGGGTTGTACCAGCTCTATAACCTAGTATAAATAATTTTACACTAGAGTTGATCTAGCTCTAAGACCTAGTACAAATAATTTTACACTAGAGTTGAACTAGCTCTATAGGCTAGTTCAAATAATTTTACACTAGGGTTGAACTAGCTCTATAGGCTAGTTCAAATAATTTTGCACTAGAGATGAACTAGGTCTACAAGCTAGTTCAAATAATTTTACACTAGAGTTGAACTACCTCTACAAGCTAGTTCAAATAATTTTACACACCAGAGTTGTACCAGCTGTATAAGCTAGTTTAAATAATTTTACACTAGAGTTGAACTAGCTCTATATGCTAGTTCAAATAACTTTACACTAGATTTGAACTAGCTCTATAACCTAGTACAAATAATTTTACACTAGAGTTGAACTTGCTCTATAACCTAGTACACATAATTTTACACTAGAGTTGAACTAGCTCTATGACCTAGTACAAATAATTTTATCCTAGAGTTGAACTAGCTCTATAACCCAGTACAAATAATTTTACACTAGAGTTGAACTAGCTCTATGACCTAGTACAAATAATTTTACACTAGAGTTGAACTAGCTCTATAGGCTAGTTCAAATAATTTTACACTAAAGTTGAACTAGCTCTTTAGGCTAGTTCAAATAATTTTACACTGCAGTCGAACTAGCTCTATAACCTAGTACAAATAATTTTATTCTAGAGTTGAACTAGCTCCACAAGCTAGTTCAAATAATTTTACACTAAAGTTGAACTAGCTCTACTGGCTAGTTCAAATAGTTTTACTCTAATCTTGAACTACCTCTACTAGGTAGTTTAAATAATTTTACACTAGATTTGAACTAGCTCTATAGCCTAGTACAAATAATTTTACACTAGAGTTAAACTTGCCCTACAAGCTAGTTCAAATAATTTTACACTAGAGTTGAACTACCTCTACAAGCTAGTTCAAATAATTTTACACACCAGAGTTGTACCAGCTGTATAAGCTAGTTTAAATAATTTTACACTAGAGTTGAACTAGCTCTATATGCTAGTTCAAATAACTTTACACTAGATTTGAACTAGCTCTATAACCTAGTACAAATAATTTTACACTAGAGTTGAACTTGCTCTATAACCTAGTACACATAATTTTACACTAGAGTTGAACTAGCTCTATGACCTAGTACAAATAATTTTATCCTAGAGTTGAACTAGCTCTATAACCCAGTACAAATAATTTTACACTAGAGTTGAACTAGCTCTATGACCTAGTACAAATAATTTTACACTAGAGTTGAACTAGCTCTATAGGCTAGTTCAAATAATTTTACACTAAAGTTGAACTAGCTCTTTAGGCTAGTTCAAATAATTTTACACTGCAGTCGAACTAGCTCTATAACCTAGTACAAATAATTTTATTCTAGAGTTGAACTAGCTCCACAAGCTAGTTCAAATAATTTTACACTAAAGTTGAACTAGCTCTACTGGCTAGTTCAAATAGTTTTACTCTAATCTTGAACTACCTCTACTAGGTAGTTTAAATAATTTTACACTAGATTTGAACTAGCTCTATAGCCTAGTACAAATAATTTTACACTAGAGTTAAACTTGCCCTACAAGCTAGTTCAAATAATTTTACCCTAGAGTTGAACTAGCTCTACAGTCTAGTTGAAATTGATTTACACTAGATTTGAACTAGCTCTATAACCTAGTAAAAATAATTTTACACTAGAGTTGAACTAGCTCTATAACCTAGTACAAATAATTTTACAGTAGAGTTGAACTAGCTCGATGACCTACTACACATTATTTTATACTTGAGTTGTACTAGCTCCACAACCTAGTACAAATAATTTTACACTAGAGTTGAACTAGCTCTATAACCTAGTAAAATTAGCTCTACAAATTAGTTCAAATAATTTTACACTAGAGTTGAACTAGCTCTATAGTGTAGTTGAAATAGTTTTACACTAGAGTTGAACTAGCTTTATAACCTAGTAAAAATAATTTTCCACTAGAGTTGAACTAGCTCTATGACCTAGTACGTATAATTTTATACTTGAGTTGTACCAGCTCTATAACCTAGTATAAATAATTTTACACTAGAGTTGATCTAGCTCTAAGACCTAGTACAAATAATTTTACACTAGAGTTGAACCAGCTCTATAGGCTAGTTCAAATAATTTTACACTAGGGTTGAACTAGCTCTATAGGCTAGTTCAAATAATTTTACACTAGAGATGAACTAGGTCTACAAGCTAGTTCAAATAATTTTACACTAGAGTTGAACTACCTCTACAAGCTAGTTCAAATAATTTTACACACCAGAGTTGTACCAGCTGTATAAGCTAGTTTAAATAATTTTACACTAGAGTTGAACTAGCTCTATATGCTAGTTCAAATAACTTTACACTAGATTTGAACTAGCTCTATAACCTAGTACAAATAATTTTACACTAGAGTTGAACTTGCTCAATAACCTAGTACAAATAATTTTACACTAGAGTTGAACTAGCTCTATGACCTAGTACAAATAATTTTATACTAGAGTTTAACTAGCTCTATATCCCAGTACAAATAATTTTACACTAGAGTTGAACTAGCTCTATGACCTAGTAAAAATAATTTTACACTAGAGTTGAACTAGCTCTATAACCTAGTACAAATAATTTTACAGTAGAGTTGAACTAGCTCGATGACCTACTACACATTATTTTATACTTGAGTTGTACTAGCTCCATAACCTAGTACAAATAATTTTACACTAGAGTTGAACTAGCTCTATAACCTAGTACAAATAATTTTACAATAGAGTTAAATTAGCTCTACAAATTAGTTCAAATAATTTTACACTAGAGTTGAACTAGCTCTAAAGTGTAGTTGAAATAGTTTTACACTAGAGTTGAAATAGCTTTATAACCTAGTAAAAATAATTTTCCACTACAGTTGAACTAGCTCTATGACCTAGTACATATAATTTTATACTTGCGTTGTACTAGCTCTATAACCTAGTACAAATAATTTTACACTAGAGTTGATCTAGCTCTAAGACATAGTACAAATAATTTTACACTAGAGTTGAACTAGCTCTATAGGCTAGTTCAAATAATTTTACACAAGAGTTGAACTAGCTTTATAGGCTAGTTCAAATAATTTTACACTAGAGATGAACTAGGTCTACAATCTAGTTCAAATAATTTTACACTAGAGTTGAACTACCTCTACAAGCTAGTTCAAATAATTTTACACCAGAGTTGTACCAGCTGTAAAAGCTAGTTTAAATAATTTTACACTAGAGTTGAACTAGCTCTATATGCTAGTTCAAATAACTTTACACTAGATTTGAACTAGCTCTATAACCTAGTACAAATAATTTTACACTAGAGTTGAACTTGCTCTATAACCTAGTACAAATAATTTTACACTAGAGTTGAACTAGCTCTATGACCCAGTACAAATAATTTTATACTAGAGTTGAACTAGCTCTATAACCTGGTACAAATAATTTTACACTAGAGTTGAACTAGCTCTATGACCTAGTACAAATAATTTTACACTAGAGTTGAACTAGCTCTATATGCTAGTTCAAATAATTTTACACTAGAGTTGAACTAGCTCTATAGGCTAGTTCAAAATTTTTTACACTAGAGTTGAACTAGCTCTACAGTCTAGTTGAAATAGATTTACACTAGATTTGAACTAGCTCTATAACCTAGTAAAAATAATTTTACACTAGAGTTGAACTAGCTCTATAACCTAGTACAAATAATTTTACAATAGAGTTGAGCTAGCTCTATGACCTACTACATATAATTTTATACTTGAGTTGTACTAGCTCTCTAACCTAGTACAAATAATTTTACACTAGAATTGAACTACCTCTATATCCTAGTACAAATAATTTTACACTAGAGTTGAACTAGCTCTATTACCTAGTTCAAATAATTTTACACTAGAGTTGAACTAGCTCTACAGTCTAGTTGAAATAGATTTACACTAGATTTGAACCAGCTCTATAACCTTGTAAAAATAATTTTACACTAAAGTTGAACTAGCTCTATAACCTAGTACAAATAATTTTACACTAGAGTTGAACTAGCTCGATGACCTACTACACATTATTTTATACTTGAGTTGTACTAGCTCCATAACCTAGTACAAATAATTTTACACTAGAGTTGAACTAGCTCCATAACCTAGTACAAATAATTTTACAATAGAGTTAAATTAGCTCTACAAATTAGTTTAAATAATTTTACACTAGAGTTGAACTAGCTCTACAGTGTAGTTGAAATAGTTTTACACTAGAGTTGAACTAGCTTTATAACCTAGTAAAAATAATTTTCCACTACAATTGAACTAGCTCTATGACCTAGTACATATAATTTTATACTTGAGTTGTACTAGCTCTATAACCTAGTACAAATAATTTTACACTAGAGTTGATCTAGCTCTAAGACCTAGTACAAATAATTTTACACTAGAGTTGAACTAGCTCTATAGGCTAGTTCAAATAATTTTACACTAGAGTTGAACTAGGTCTACAAGCTAGTTCAAATAATTTTACACTAGAGTTGAACTACCTCTACAAGCTAGTTCAAATAATTTTACACCAGAGTTGAACTAGCTCTACAGTCTAGTTGAAATAGATTTACACTAGATTTGAACTAGCTCTATAACCTAGTAAAAATAATTTTACACTAGAGTTGAACTAGCTCTATAACCTAGTACAAATAATTTTACAATAGAGTTGAACTAGCTCTATGACCTAGTACATATAATTTTATACTTGAGTTGTACTAGCTCTCTAACCTAGTACAAATAATTTTACACTAGAGTTGAACTACCTCTATAACCTAGTACAAATAAGTTTACACTAGAGTTGAACTAGCTCTATGACCTAGTTCAAACAATTTTACACTAGAGTTGAACTAGCTCTACAGTCTAGTTGAAATAGATTTACACTAGATTTGAACTAGCTCTATAACCTAGTAAAATAAATTTTGCACTAGAGTTGAACTAGCTCTATAACCAAGTACAAATAATTTTACAATAGAGTTGAACTAGCTCTATGACCTACTACATATAATTTTATACTTGAGTTGTACTAGCTCTATAACCTAGTACAAATAATTTTACACTAGAGTTGAACTACCTCTATAACCTAGTACAAATAATTTTACACTAGAGTTGAACTAGCTCTATTACCTAGTTCAAATAATTTTACACTAGAGTTGAACTAGCTCTACTGTCTAGTTGAACTAGATTTACACTAGATTTTAACTAGCTCTATAACCTAGTAAAAATAATTTTGCACTAGAGTTGAACTAGCTCTATAACCTAGTACAAATAATTTTACAATAGAGTTGAACTAGCTCTATGACCTACTACATATAATTTTATACTTGAGTTGTACTAGCTCTATGACCTAGTACACATAATTTTATACTTGAGTTGTACTAGCTCTATAACCTAGTACAAACAATTTTACACTAGAGTTGAACTAGCTCTATGACCTAGTACAATTAATTTTACACTAGAGTTAAACTAGCTCTATGGGCTAGTTCAAATAATTTTACACTAGAGTTGAACTAGCTCTATAGGCTAGTTCAAGTAATTTTACACTAGAGTTGAACTAGCTCTACAAGCTAGTTCAAATAATTTTACACTAGAGTTGAACGAGTTTTACAAGCTAGCTTAATTAATTTTACACTAGAGTTGAACAAGCTCTACAGGCTAGTTCAAATAATTTTACACTAGAGTTGAACTAGCTCTATGACCTAGTACAAATAATTTTACAATTGAGTTGAACTAGCTCTATAGGCTAGTTCAAATAATTTTACACTAGAGTTGAACTACTCTATATGCTAGTTTAAATAACTTTACACTAGATTGGAATTAGCTCTACAAGCTAGGTCAAATAATTTTACACTAGAGTTGAACTAGCTCTATAGGCTGGTTCAAATAATTTTAAAATAGAGTTGAACTAGCTCTACAAGCTAGTTCAAATAATTTTACACTACAGTTGAACTAGCTCTACAAGCTAGTTCAAATAATTTTACACTAGAGTTGTACCAGCTCTACAAGCTAGTTTAAATAATTTGACACTATAGTTGAACTAGCTCTATAGGCTAGTTTAAATAACTTTACACTAGATTTGAACTAGCTCTACAAGCTAGGTCAAATAATTTTACACTAGAGTTGAACTAGCTCTATAACCTAGTACAAATAATTTTACACTGGAGTTGAACTAGCTCTATAACCTAGTACAAATAATTTTACACTAGAGTTGAACTAGCTATATGACCTAGTACAAATAATTTTACACTAGAGTTTAACAAGCTCTATAACCTAGTACAAATAATTTTACACTAGAGTTGAACTAGGTCTATAACCTAGTACAAATAATTTTACGTTAGAGTTGAACTAGCTCTATACCCTAGGACAAATAATTTTACGTTAGAGTTTAACTAGCTCTATAGGCTAGTTCAAATAATTTTACAATAGAGTTGAACTAGCTCACTAACCTTGTACAAATAATTTTACACTCGAGTTCAACTAGCTCTACAAGTTAGTTCAAATAATTTTACACTAGAGTTGAACTAGCTCTACAAGCTAGTTCAAATAATTTTACACTAGAGTTGAACTAGCTCTATATGCTAGTTCAAATAACTTTACACTAGATTTGAACTAGCTCTATAACCTAGTACAAATAATTTTACACTAGAGTTGAACTAGCTCTATAACCTAGTACAAATAAATTTACACTAGAGTTGAACTAGCTCTATAACCTAGTACAAATAATTTTACACTAGAGTTGTACTAGCTCTATGACCTAGTACAAATAATTTTACACTAGAGTTGAACTAGCTCTATAGGCTAGTTCAAATAATTCTACACTAGAGTTGAACTAGCTCTATAGGCTAGTTCAAATAATTTTATACTAGAGTTGAACTAGCTCTATAACCTTGTACAAATAATTTTATACTAGAGTTGAACTAGCTCTACAAGCTAGTTCAACTAATTTTACACTAAAGTTGAACTAGCTCTACAGGCTAGTTCAAATAGTTTAACACTAATCTTGAACTACCTCTAGAAGGTACTTTATATAATTTTACACTAGAGTTAAACTAGCTCTACTAGCTAGTTCAAATAATTTTACACTATAGTTGAACTAGCTCTACAAGCTAGTTCAAATAATTTTACAGTAGAGTTGTACTAGCTCTACAAGCTAGTTTAAATAATTTTACAGTAGAGTTGAACTAGCTCTATAGGCTAGTTCAAATAACTTTAGACTGGATTTGAACTAGCTCTACAAGCTAGGTCAAATAATTTTACACTAGAGTTGAACTAGCTCTATAACCTAGTACAAATAATTTTACACTAGAGTTTAACTAGCTCTATAACCTTGTACAAATAATTTTACACTAGACTTGAAATAGCTCTATAACCTAGGACAAATAATTTTACACTAGAGTTGAACTAGCTCTACAACCTAGTACAAATAATTTTACACTAAAGTTGAACTAGCTCTATAGGCTAGTGCAAATAGTTTTACTCTTATCATGAACTACCTCTAGAAGGTAGTTTAAATAATTTGACACTAGATTTGAACTAGCTCTATAACCTAGTACAAATAATTTTACACTAGAGTTAAACTAGCTCTACAAGCTAGTTCAAATAATTTTACACTAGAGTTGAACTAGCTCTATAGTCTAGTTGAAATAGTTTTACACTAGAGTTGAACTGGCTCTATAACCTAGTAAAAATAATTTTACACTAGAGTTGAACTAGCTCTATAACCTAGTACAAATAATTTTACACTAGAGTTGAACTAGCTCTAAGACCTAGTACAATTAATTTTACACTAGAGTTAAACTAGCTCTATGGGCTAGTTCAAATAATTTTACACTAGAGTTGAACTAGCTCTATAGGCTAGTTCAAGTAATTTTACACTAGAGTTGAACTAGCTCTACAAGCTAGTTCAAATAATTTTACACCAAATTTGAACTAGCTCTACAAGGTAGTTCAAATAATTTTACACTAGAGTTGAACTAGTTTTACAAGCTAGTTTAATTAATTTTACACTAGAGTTGAAGAAGCACTAGAGGCTAGGTCAAATAATTTTACACTAGAGTTGAAGAAGCTCTACAAGCTAGTTCAAATGACTTTACACTAAAGTTGAACTAGCTCTATAGGCTAGTTCAAATAATTTTACACTAGAGTTGAACTAGCTCTATGACCTAGTACAAATAATTTTACAATAGAGTTGAACTAGCTCTATAGGCTAGTTCAAATAATTTTACACTAGAGTTGAACTAGCTCTATATGCTAGTTCAAATAACTTTACACTAGATTGGAACTAGCTCTACAAGCTAGGTCAAATAATTTTACACTAGAGTTGAACTAGCTCTATAACATAGTACAAATAATTTTACACTAGAGTGAACTAGCTCTATAACCTAGTACAAATAAATTTACAGTAGAGTTGAACTATGTCTATGAACTAGTACAAATAATTTTGTACTAGAGTTGAACTAGCTCTATAACCTAGTACAAATAATTTTACACTAGACTTGAACTTTCTCTATAATCTAGTACAAATAATTTTACACTAGAGTTGAATTAGCTCTATGACCTAGTACAAATAGTTTTATACTAGAGTTGAACTAGTTCTAAATCCTAGTACAAATAATTTTACACTAGAGTTGAACTAGCTCTAAGACCTAGTACAATTAATTTTACACTAGAGTTAAACTAGCTCTATGGGCTAGTTCAAATAATTTTACACTAGAGTTGAACTAGCTCTATAGGCTAGTTCAAGTAATTTTACACTAGAGTTGAACTAGCTCTACAAGCTAGTTCAAATAATTTTACACCAAATTTGAACTAGCTCTACAAGGTAGTTCAAATAATTTTACACTAGAGTTGAACTAGTTTTACAAGCTAGTTTAATTAATTTTACACTAGAGTTGAAGAAGCACTAGAGGCTAGGTCAAATAATTTTACACTAGAGTTGAAGAAGCTCTACAAGCTAGTTCAAATGACTTTACACTAAAGTTGAACTAGCTCTATAGGCTAGTTCAAATAATTTTACACTAGAGTTGAACTAGCTCTATGACCTAGTACAAATAATTTTACAATAGAGTTGAACTAGCTCTATAGGCTAGTTCAAATAATTTTACACTAGAGTTGAACTAGCTCTATATGCTAGTTCAAATAACTTTACACTAGATTGGAACTAGCTCTACAAGCTAGGTTAAATAATTTCACACTAGAGTTGAACTAGCTCTATAACATAGTACAAATAATTTTACACTAGAGTGAACTAGCTCTATAACCTAGTACAAATAAATTTACACTAGAGTTGAACTATGTCTATGAACTAGTACAAATAATTTTATACTAGAGTTGAACTAGCTCTATAACCTAGTACAAATAATTTTACACTAGACTTGAACTTTCTCTATAATCTAGTACAAATAATTTTACACTAGAGTTGAATTAGCTCTATGACCTAGTACAAATAGTTTTATACTAGAGTTGAACTAGTTCTAAATCCTAGTACAAATAATTTTACACTAGAGTTGAACTAGCTCTATGACCTAGTACAAATAATTTTACACTAGAGTTGAACTAGCTCTATAGGCTAGTTAAAATAATTTTACACTAGAGTTTAACTAGCTCTATAGGCTAGTTCAAATAATTTTATACTGGAGTTGAACTAGCTCTATAACCTAGTACAAATAATTTTATACTAGAGTTGAACTAGCTCTACAAGCTAGTTCAAATAATTTTACACTAAAGTTGAACTAGCTCTACTGGCTAGTTCAAATAATTTTACTCCAATCTTGAACTACCTCTACAAGGTAGTTTAAATAATTTTACACTAGATTTGAACTAGCTCTATAGCCTAGTACAAATGATTTTACACTACAGTGAAACTTGCTCTACAAGCTAGTTCACATAATTTTACACTAGAGTTGAACTATCTCTACAGTCTAGTTGAAATAAATTTACACTAGATTTGAACTAGCTCTATAACCTAGTAAAAATAATTTTACACTAGAGTTGAACTAGCTCTATAACCTAGTACAAATAATTTTACACTAGAGTTGAACTAGCTCTAAGACCTAGTACAATTAATTTTACACTAGAGTTAAACTAGCTCTATGGGCTAGTTCAAATAATTTTACACTAGAGTTGAACTAGCTCTATAGGCTAGTTCAAGTAATTTTACACTAGAGTTGAACTAGCTCTACAAGCTAGTTCAAATAATTTTACACCAAATTTGAACTAGCTCTACAAGGTAGTTCAAATAATTTTACACTAGAGTTGAACTAGTTTTACAAGCTAGTTTAATTAATTTTACACTAGAGTTGAAGAAGCACTAGAGGCTAGGTCAAATAATTTTACACTAGAGTTGAAGAAGCTCTACAAGCTAGTTCAAATGACTTTACACTAAAGTTGAACTAGCTCTATAGGCTAGTTCAAATAATTTTACACTAGAGTTGAACTAGCTCTATGACCTAGTACAAATAATTTTACAATAGAGTTGAACTAGCTCTATAGGCTAGTTCAAATAATTTTACACTAGAGTTGAACTAGCTCTATATGCTAGTTCAAATAACTTTACACTAGATTGGAACTAGCTCTACAAGCTAGGTCAAATAATTTTACACTAGAGTTGAACTAGCTCTATAACATAGTACAAATAATTTTACACTAGAGTGAACTAGCTCTATAACCTAGTACAAATAAATTTACAGTAGAGTTGAACTATGTCTATGAACTAGTACAAATAATTTTGTACTAGAGTTGAACTAGCTCTATAACCTAGTACAAATAATTTTACACTAGACTTGAACTTTCTCTATAATCTAGTACAAATAATTTTACACTAGAGTTGAATTAGCTCTATGACCTAGTACAAATAGTTTTATACTAGAGTTGAACTAGTTCTAAATCCTAGTACAAATAATTTTACACTAGAGTTGAACTAGCTCTAAGACCTAGTACAATTAATTTTACACTAGAGTTAAACTAGCTCTATGGGCTAGTTCAAATAATTTTACACTAGAGTTGAACTAGCTCTATAGGCTAGTTCAAGTAATTTTACACTAGAGTTGAACTAGCTCTACAAGCTAGTTCAAATAATTTTACACCAAATTTGAACTAGCTCTACAAGGTAGTTCAAATAATTTTACACTAGAGTTGAACTAGTTTTACAAGCTAGTTTAATTAATTTTACACTAGAGTTGAAGAAGCACTAGAGGCTAGGTCAAATAATTTTACACTAGAGTTGAAGAAGCTCTACAAGCTAGTTCAAATGACTTTACACTAAAGTTGAACTAGCTCTATAGGCTAGTTCAAATAATTTTACACTAGAGTTGAACTAGCTCTATGACCTAGTACAAATAATTTTACAATAGAGTTGAACTAGCTCTATAGGCTAGTTCAAATAATTTTACACTAGAGTTGAACTAGCTCTATATGCTAGTTCAAATAACTTTACACTAGATTGGAACTAGCTCTACAAGCTAGGTTAAATAATTTTACACTAGAGTTGAACTAGCTCTATAACATAGTACAAATAATTTTACACTAGAGTGAACTAGCTCTATAACCTAGTACAAATAAATTTACACTAGAGTTGAACTATGTCTATGAACTAGTACAAATAATTTTATACTAGAGTTGAACTAGCTCTATAACCTAGTACAAATAATTTTACACTAGACTTGAACTTTCTCTATAATCTAGTACAAATAATTTTACACTAGAGTTGAATTAGCTCTATGACCTAGTACAAATAGTTTTATACTAGAGTTGAACTAGTTCTAAATCCTAGTACAAATAATTTTACACTAGAGTTGAACTAGCTCTATGACCTAGTACAAATAATTTTACACTAGAGTTGAACTAGCTCTATAGGCTAGTTAAAATAATTTTACACTAGAGTTTAACTAGCTCTATAGGCTAGTTCAAATAATTTTATACTGGAGTTGAACTAGCTCTATAACCTAGTACAAATAATTTTATACTAGAGTTGAACTAGCTCTACAAGCTAGTTCAAATAATTTTACACTAAAGTTGAACTAGCTCTACTGGCTAGTTCAAATAATTTTACTCCAATCTTGAACTACCTCTACAAGGTAGTTTAAATAATTTTACACTAGATTTGAACTAGCTCTATAGCCTAGTACAAATGATTTTACACTACAGTGAAACTTGCTCTACAAGCTAGTTCACATAATTTTACACTAGAGTTGAACTATCTCTACAGTCTAGTTGAAATAAATTTACACTAGATTTGAACTAGCTCTATAACCTAGTAAAAATAATTTTACACTAGAGTTGAACTAGCTCTATAACCTAGTACAAATAATTTTACAGTAGAGTTGAACTAGCTTGATGACCTACTACACATTATTTTATACTTGAGTTGTACTAGCTCCATAACCTAGTACAAATAATTTTACACTAGAGTTGAACTAGCTCTATAGGCTAGTTCAAATAATTTTACACAAGAGTTGAACTAGCTCTATAGGCTAGTTCAAATAATTTTACACTAGAGTTGAACTAGCTCTATGACCTAGTACAATTAATTTTACACTAGAGTTAAACTAGCTCTATGGGCTAGTTCAAATAATTTTACAATAGAGTTGAACTAGCTCTATAGGCTAGTTCAAGTAATTTTACACTAGAGTTGAACTAGCTCTACAAGCTAGTTCAAATAATTTTACACCAGATTTGAACTAGCTCTACAAGCTAGTTCAAATAATTTTACACTAGAGTTGAACTAGTTTTACAAGCTAGTTTAATTAATTTTACACTAGAGTTGAAGAAGCTCTACAGGCTAGGTCAAATAATTTTACACTAGAGTTGAACTAGCTCTAGAAGCTAGTTCAAATGATTTTACACTAAAGTTGAACTAGCTCTATAGGCTAGTTCAAATAATTTTACACTAGAGTTGAACTAGCTCTATGACCTAGTACAAATAATTTTACAATAGAGTTGAACTAGCTCTATAGGCTAGTTCAAATAATTTTACACTAGAGTTGAACTAGCTCTATATGCTAGTTCAAATAACTTTACACTAGATTGGAACTAGCTCTACAAGCTAGGTCAAATAATTTTACACTAGAGTTGAACTAGCTCTATAACATAGTACAAATAATTTTACACTAGAGTGAACTAGCTCTATAACCTAGTACAAATAAATTTACACTAGAGTTGAACTAGGTCTATAACCTAGTACAAATAATTTTACGTTAGAGTTGAACTAGCTCTATACCCTAGGAGAAATAATTTTACGTTAGAGTTTAACTAGCTCTATAGGCTAGTTCAAATAATTTTACAAAAGAGTTGAACTAGCTCACTAACCTTGTACAAATAATTTTACACTCGAGTTGAACTAGCTCTACAAGTTAGTTCAAATAATTTTACACTAGAGTTGAACTAGCTCTACAAGCTAGTTCAAATAATTTTACACTAGAGTTGAACTAGCTCTATATGCTAGTTCAAATAACTTTACACTAGATTTGAACTAGCTCTACAAGCTAGGTCAAATAATTTTACACTAGAGTTGAACTAGCTCTATAACCTAGTACAAATAATTTTACACTAGAGTTGAACTAGCTCTATAACCTAGTACAAATAAATTTACACTAGAGTTGAACTAGCTCTATAACCTAGTACAAATAATTTTACACTA
Organism: Triticum monococcum; assembly: GCA_034509565.1. NCBI lineage: Eukaryota > Viridiplantae > Streptophyta > Magnoliopsida > Poales > Poaceae > Triticum > Triticum monococcum. The sequence continues at coordinate 632,818,705 of CM067843.1, forward strand.
GAGTTGTACTAGCTCTATGACCTAGTACAAATAATTTTACCCTAGAGTTGAACTAGCTCTATAGGCTAGTTCAAATAATTCTACACTAGAGTTGAACTAGCTCTATAGGCTAGTTCAAATAATTTTATACTAGAGTTGAACTAGCTCTATAACCTTGTACAAATAATTTTATACTAGAGTTGAACTAGCTCTACAAGCTAGTTCAAATAATTTTACACTAAAGTTGAACTAGCTCTACAGGCTAGTTCAAATAGTTTTACTCTAATCTTGAACTACCTCTACAAGGTAGTTTAAATAATTTTAAACTAGAGTTAAACTAGCTCTACAAGCTAGTTCAAATAATTTTACACTACAGTTGAACTAGCTCTACAAGCTAGTTCAAATAATTTTATAGTAGAGTTGTACCAGCTCTACAAGCTAGTTTAAATAATTTTACACTAGAGTTGAACTAGCTCTATAGGCTAGTTCAAATAACTTTACACTGGATTTGAACTAGCTCTACAAGCTAGGTCAAATAATTTTACACTAGAGTTGAACTAGCTCTATAACCTAGTACAAATAATTTTACACTAGAGTTGAACTTGCTCTGTAACCTTGTACAAATAATTTTACACTAGACTTGAAATAGCTCTACAACCTAGGAAAAATAATTTTACACTAGAGTTGAACTAACTCTACAAGGTAGTTCAAATAATTTTACACTAAAGTTGAACTAGCTCTATAGGCTAGTGCAAATAGTTTTACTCTTATCTTGAACTACCTCTAGAAGGTAGTTTAAATAATTTGACACTAGATTTGAACTAGCTCTATAACCTAGTACAAATAATTTTACACTAGAGTTAAACTAGCTCTACAAGCTAGTTCAAATAATTTTACACTAGAGTTGAACTAGCTCTATAGTATAGTTGAAATAGTTTTACACTAGAGTTGAACTGGCTCTATAACCTAGTAAAAATAATTTTACACTAGAGTTGAACTAGCTCTATAACCTAGTACAAATAATTTTACACTAGAGTTGAACTAGCTCTAAGACCTAGTACAATTAATTTTACACTAGAGTTAAACTAGCTCTATGGGCTAGTTCAAATAATTTTACACTAGAGTTGAACTAGCTCTATCGGCTAGTTCAAGTAATTTTACACTAGAGTTGAACTAGCTCTACAAGCTAGTTCAAATAATTTTACACCAGATTTGAACTAGCTCTACAAGGTAGTTCAAATAATTTTACACTAGAGTTGAACTAGTTTTACAAGCTAGTTTAATTAATTTTACACTAGAGTTGAAGAAGCACTACAGGCTAGGTCAAATAATTTTACACTAGAGTTGAAGAAGCTCTACAAGCTAGTTCAAATGACTTTACACTAAAGTTGAACTAGCTCTATAGGCTAGTTCAAATAATTTTACACTAGAGTTGAACTAGCTCTATGACCTAGTACAAATAATTTTACAATAGAGTTGAACTAGCTCTATAAGCTAGTTCAAATAATTTTACACTAGAGTTGAACTACCTCTATATGCTAGTTCAAATAACTTTACACTAGATTGGAACTAGCTCTACAAGCTAGGTCAAATAATTTTACACTAGAGTTGAACTAGCTCTATAACATAGTACAAATAATTTTACACTAGAGTGAACTAGCTCTATAACCTAGTACAAATAAATTTACACTAGAGTTGAACTATGTCTATGAACTAGTACAAATAATTTTATACTAGAGTTGAACTAGCTCTATAACCTAGTACAAATAATTTTACACTAGAGTTGAACTTTCTCTATAACCTAGTACAAATAATTTTACACTAGAGTTGAATTAGCTCTATGACCTAGTACAAATAGTTTTATACTAGAGTTGAACTAGTTCTAAATCCTAGTACAAATAATTTTACACTAGAGTTGAACTAGCTCTATGACCTAGTACAAATAATTTTACACTAGAGTTGAACTAGCTCTATAGGCTAGTTCAAATGATTTTACACTAGAGTTTAACTAGCTCTATAGGCTAGTCAAATAATTTTATAATGGAGTTGAACTAGCTCTATAACCTAGTACAAATAATTTTATACTAGAGTTGAACTAGCTCTACAAGCTAGTTCAAATAATTTTACACTAAAGTTGAACTAGCTCTACTGGCTAGTTCAAATAGTTTTACTCTAATCTTGAACTACCTCTACAAGGTAGTTTAAATAATTTTACACTAGATTTGAACTAGCTCTATAGCCTAGTACAAATAATTTTACACTAGAGTGAAACTTGCTCTACAAGCTAGTTCACATAATTTTACAATAGAGTTGAACTAGCTTGATGACCTACTACACATTATTTTATACTTGAGTTGTACTAGCTCCATAACCTAGTACAAATAATTTTACACTAGAGTTGAACTAGCTCTATAGGCTAGTTCAAATAATTTTACACAAGAGTTGAACTAGCTCTATAGGCTAGTTCAAATAATTTTACACTAGAGTTGAACTAGCTCTATGACCTAGTACAATTAATTTTACACTAGAGTTAAACTAGCTCTATGGGCTAGTTCAAATAATTTTACACTAGAGTTGAACTAGCTCTATAGGCTAGTTCAAATAACTTTACACTAGATTGGAACTAGCTCTACAAGCTAGGTCAAATAATTTTACACTAGAGTTGAACTAGCTCTATAACATAGTACAAATAATTTTACACTAGAGTGAACTAGCTCTATAACCTAGTACAAATAAATTTACACTAGAGTTGAACTAGGTCTATAACCTAGTAAAAATAATTTTAAGTTAGAGTTGAACTAGCTCTATACCCTAGGACAAATAATTTTACGTTAGAGTTTAACTAGCTCTATATGCTAGTTCAAATAATTTTCAATAGAGTTGAACTAGCTCACTAACCTTGTACAAATAATTTTACACTCGAGTTGAACTAGCTCTACAAGTTAGTTCAAATAATTTTACACTAGAGTTGAACTAGCTCTACAAGCTAGTTCAAATAATTTTACACTAGAGTTGAACTAGCTCTATATGCTAGTTCAAATAACTTTACACTAGATTTGAACTAGCTCTACAAGCTAGGTCAAATAATTTTACACTAGAGTTGAACTAGCTCTATAGGCTAGTTCAAATAATTCTACACTAGAGTTGAACTAGCTCTATAGGCTAGTTCAAATAATTTTAAACTAGAGTTGAACTAGCTCTATAACCTTGTACAAATAATTTTATACTAGAGTTGAACTAGCTCTACAAGCTAGTTCAAATAATTTTACACTAAAGTTGAACTAGCTCTACAGGCTAGTTCAAATAGTTTTACTATAATCTTGAACTACCTCTACAAGGTAGTTTAAATAATTTTACACTAGAGTTAAACTAGCTCTACAAGCTAGTTCAAATTATTTTACACTACAGTTGAACTAGCTCTACAAGCTAGTTCAAATAATTTTACAGTAGAGTTGTACCAGCTCTACAAGCTAGTTTAAATAATTTTACACTAGAGTTGAACTAGCTCTATAGGCTAGTTCAAATAACTTTACACTGGATTTGAACTAGCTCTACAAGCTAGGTCAAATAATTTTACACTAGAGTTGAACTAGCTCTATAACCTAGTACAAATAATTTTACACTAGAGTTGAACTAGCTCTATAACCTTGTACAAATAATTTTACACTAGACTTGAAATAGCTCTATAACCTAGGAAAAATAATTTTACACTAGAGTTGAACTAGCTCTACAAGGTAGTTCAAATAATTTTACACTAAAGTTGAACTAGCTCTATAGGCTAGTGCAAATAGTTTTACTCTTATCTTGAACTATCTCTAGAAGGTAGTTTAAATAATTTGACACTAGATTTGAACTAGGTCTATAACCTAGTACAAATAATTTTACACTAGAGTTAAACTAGCTCTACAAGCTAGTTCAAATAATTTTACACTAGAGTTGAACTAGCTCTATAGTCTAGTTGAAATAGTTTTACACTAGAGTTGAACTGGCTCTATAACATAGTAAAAATAATTTTACACTAGAGTTGAACTAGCTCTATAACCTAGTACAAATAATTTTACACTAGAGTTGAACTAGCTCTAAGACCTAGTACAATTAATTTTACACTAGAGTTAAACTAGCTCTATGGGCTAGTTCAAATAATTTTACACTAGAGTTGAACTAGCTCTATAGGCTAGTTCAAGTAATTTTACACTAGAGTTGAACTAGCTCTATAGGCTAGTTCAAATGATTTTACACTAGAGTTTAACTAGCTCTATAGGCTAGTCAAATAATTTTACACTAGAGTTGAACTAGCTCTATAACCTAGTACAAATAATTTTATACTAGAGTTGAACTAGCTCTACAAGCTAGTTCAAATAATTTTACACTAGAGTTGAACTAGCTCTATAGGCTAGTTCAAATGATTTTACACTAGAGTTTAACTAGCTCTATAGGCTAGTCAAATAATTTTACACTAGAGTTGAACTAGCTCTATAACCTAGTACAAATAATTTTATACTAGAGTTGAACTAGCTCTACAAGCTAGTTCAAATAATTTTACACTAAAGTTGAACTAGCTCTACTGGCTAGTTCAAATAGTTTTACTCTAATCTTGAACTACCTCTACAAGGTAGTTTAAATAATTTTACACTAGATTTGAACTAGCTCTATAGCCTAGTACAAATAATTTTACACTAGAGTGAAACTTGCTCTACAAGCTAGTTCACATAATTTTACAATAGAGTTGAACTATCTCTATAGTCTAGTTGAAATAAATTTACACTAGATTTGAACTAGCTCTATAACCTAGTAAAAATAATTTTACACTAGAGTTGAACTAGCTCTATAACCTAGTACAAATAATTTTACAGTAGAGTTGAACTAGCTTGATGACCTACTACACATTATTTTATACTTGAGTTGTACTAGCTCCATAACCTAGTACAAATAATTTTACACTAGAGTTGAACTAGCTCTATAGGCTAGTTCAAATAATTTTACACAAGAGTTGAACTAGCTCTATAGGCTAGTTCAAATAATTTTACACTAGAGTTGAACTAGCTCTATGACCTAGTACAATTAATTTTACACTAGAGTTAAACTAGCTCTATGGGCTAGTTCAAATAATTTTACACTAGAGTTGAACTAGCTCTATAGGCTAGTTCAAATAACTTTACACTAGATTGGAACTAGCTCTACAAGCTAGGTCAAATAATTTTACACTAGAGTTGAACTAGCTCTATAACATAGTACAAATAATTTTACACTAGAGTGAACTAGCTCTATAACCTAGTACAAATAAATTTACACTAGAGTTGAACTAGGTCTATAACCTAGTACAAATAATTTTACGTTAGAGTTGAACTAGCTCTATACCCTAGGACAAATAATTTTACGTTAGAGTTTAACTAGCTCTATAGGCTAGTTCAAATAATTTTCAATAGAGTTGAACTAGCTCACTAACCTTGTACAAATAATTTTACACTCGAGTTGAACTAGTTCTACAAGTTAGTTCAAATAATTTTACACTAGATTTGAACTAGCTCTACAAGCTAGTTCAAATAATTTTACACTAGAGTTGAACTAGCTCTATATGCTAGTTCAAATAACTTTACACTAGATTTGAACTAGCTCTACAAGCTAGGTCAAATAATTTTACACTAGAGTTGAACTAGCTCTATAACCTAGTACAAATAATTTTACACTAGAGTTGAACTAGCTCTATAACCCAGTACAAATAAATTTACACTAGAGTTGAACTAGCTCTATAACCTAGTACAAATAATTTTACACTAGAGTTGTACTAGCTCTATGACCTAGTACAAATAATTTTACACTAGAGTTGAACTAGCTCTATAGGCTAGTTCAAATAATTCTACACTAGAGTTGAACTAGCTCTATAGGCTAGTTCAAATAATTTTAAACTAGAGTTGAACTAGCTCTATAACCTTGTACAAATAATTTTATACTAGAGTTGAACTAGCTCTACAAGCTAGTTCAAATAATTTTACACTAAAGTTGAACTAGCTCTACAGGCTAGTTCAAATAGTTTTACTCTAATCTTGAACTACCTCTACAAGGTAGTTTAAATAATTTTACACTAGAGTTAAACTAGCTCTACAAGCTAGTTCAAATTATTTTACACTACAGTTGAACTAGCTCTACAAGCTAGTTCAAATAATTTTACAGTAGAGTTGTACCAGCTCTACAAGCTAGTTTAAATAATTTTACACTAGAGTTGAACTAGCTCTATAGGCTAGTTCAAATAACTTTACACTGGATTTGAACTAGCTCTACAAGCTAGGTCAAATAATTTTACACTAGAGTTGAACTAGCTCTATAACCTAGTACAAATAATTTTACACTAGAGTTGAACTAGCTCTATAACCTTGTACAAATAATTTTACACTAGACTTGAAATAGCTCTATAACCTAGGAAAAATAATTTTACACTAGAGTTGAACTAGCTCTACAAGGTAGTTCAAATAATTTTACACTAAAGTTGAACTAGCTCTATAGGCTAGTGCAAATAGTTTTACTCTTATCTTGAACTACCTCTAGAAGGTAGTTTAAATAATTTGACACTAGATTTGAACTAGCTCTATAACCTAGTACAAATAATTTTACACTAGAGTTGAACTAGCTCTAAGACCTAGTACAATTAATTTTACACTAGAGCTAAACTAGCTCTATGGGCTAGTTCAAATAATTTTACACTAGAGTTGAACTAGCTCTATAGGCTAGTTCAAGTAATTTTACACTAGAGTTGAACTAGCTCTATAGGCTAGTTCATATGATTTTACACTAGAGTTTAACTAGCTCTATAGGCTAGTCAAATAATTTTACACTAGAGTTGAACTAGCTCTATAACCTAGTACAAATAATTTTATACTAGAGTTGAACTAGCTCTACAAGCTAGTTCAAATAATTTTACACTAGAGTTGAACTAGCTCTATAGGCTAGTTCAAATGATTTTACACTAGAGTTTAACTAGCTCTATAGGCTAGTCAAATAATTTTACACTAGAGTTGAACTAGCTCTATAACCTAGTACAAATAATTTTATACTAGAGTTGAACTAGCTCTACAAGCTAGTTCAAATAATTTTACAGTAAAGTTGAACTAGCTCTACTGGCTAGTTCAAATAGTTTTACTCTAATCTTGAACTACCTCTACAAGGTAGTTTAAATAATTTTACACTAGATTTGAACTAGCTCTATAGCCTAGTACAAATAATTTTACACTAGAGTGAAACTTGCTCTACAAGCTAGTTCACATAATTTTACAATAGAGTTGAACTATCTCTATAGTCTAGTTGAAATAAATTTACACTAGATTTGAACTAGCTCTATAACCTAGTAAAAATAATTTTACACTAGAGTTGAACTAGCTCTATAACCTAGTACAAATAATTTTACAGTAGAGTTGAACTAGCTTGATGACCTACTACACATTATTTTATACTTGAGTTGTACTAGCTCCATAACCTAGTACAAATAATTTTACACTAGAGTTGAACTAGCTCTATAGGCTAGTTCAAATAATTTTACACAAGAGTTGAACTAGCTCTATAGGCTAGTTCAAATAATTTTACACTAGAGTTGAACTAGCTCTATGACCTAGTACAATTAATTTTACACTAGAGTTAAACTAGCTCTATGGGCTAGTTCAAATAATTTTACACTAGAGTTGAACTAGCTCTATAGGCTAGTTCAAATAACTTTACACTAGATTGGAACTAGCTCTACAAGCTAGGTCAAATAATTTTACACTAGAGTTGAACTAGCTCTATAACATAGTACAAATAATTTTACACTAGAGTGAACTAGCTCTATAACCTAGTACAAATAAATTTACACTAGAGTTGAACTAGGTCTATAACCTAGTACAAATAATTTTACGTTAGAGTTGAACTAGCTCTATACCCTAGGACAAATAATTTTACGTTAGAGTTTAACTAGCTCTATAGGCTAGTTCAAATAATTTTCAATAGAGTTGAACTAGCTCACTAACCTTGTACAAATAATTTTACACTCGAGTTGAACTAGCTCTACAAGTTAGTTCAAATAATTTTACACTAGAGTTGAACTAGCTCTACAAGCTAGTTCAAATAATTTTACACTAGAGTTGAACTAGCTCTATATGCTAGTTCAAATAACTTTACACTAGATTTGAACTAGCTCTACAAGCTAGGTCAAATAATTTTACACTAGAGTTGAACTAGCTCTATAACCTAGTACAAATAATTTTACACTAGAGTTGAACTAGCTCTATAACCCAGTACAAATAAATTTACACTAGAGTTGAACTAGCTCTATAACCTAGTACAAATAATTTTACACTAGAGTTGTACTAGCTCTATGACCTAGTACAAATAATTTTACACTAGAGTTGAACTAGCTCTATAGGCTAGTTCAAATAATTCTACACTAGAGTTGAACTAGCTCTATAGGCTAGTTCAAATAATTTTAAACTAGAGTTGAACTAGCTCTATAACCTTGTACAAATAATTTTATACTAGAGTTGAACTAGCTCTACAAGCTAGTTCAAATAATTTTACACTAAAGTTGAACTAGCTCTACAGGCTAGTTCAAATAGTTTTACTCTAATCTTGAACTACCTCTACAAGGTAGTTTAAATAATTTTACACTAGAGTTAAACTAGCTCTACAAGCTAGTTCAAATTATTTTACACTACAGTTGAACTAGCTCTACAAGCTAGTTCAAATAATTTTACAGTAGAGTTGTACCAGCTCTACAAGCTAGTTTAAATAATTTTACACTAGAGTTGAACTAGCTCTATAGGCTAGTTCAAATAACTTTACACTGGATTTGAACTAGCTCTACAAGCTAGGTCAAATAATTTTACACTAGAGTTGAACTAGCTCTATAACCTAGTACAAATAATTTTACACTAGAGTTGAACTAGCTCTATAACCTTGTACAAATAATTTTACACTAGACTTGAAATAGCTCTATAACCTAGGAAAAATAATTTTACACTAGAGTTGAACTAGCTCTACAAGGTAGTTCAAATAATTTTACACTAAAGTTGAACTAGCTCTATAGGCTAGTGCAAATAGTTTTACTCTTATCTTGAACTACCTCTAGAAGGTAGTTTAAATAATTTGACACTAGATTTGAACTAGCTCTATAACCTAGTACAAATAATTTTACACTAGAGTTAAACTAGCTCTACAAACTAGTTCAAATAATTTTACACTAGAGTTGAACTAGCTCTATAGTCTAGTTGAAATAGTTTTACACTAGAGTTGAACTGGCTCTATAACCTAGTAAAAATAATTTTACACTAGAGTTGAACTAGCTCTATAACCTAGTACAAATAATTTTACACTAGAGTTGAACTAGCTCTAAGACCTAGTACAATTAATTTTACACTAGAGTTAAACTAGCTCTATGGGCTAGTTCAAATAATTTTACACTAGACTTGAACTAGCTCTATAGGCTAGTTCAAGTAATTTTACACTAGAGTTGAACTAGCTCTACAAGCTAGTTCAAATAATTTTACACCAGATTTGAACTAGCTCTAGAAGGTAGTTCAAATAATTTTACACTAGAGTTGAACTAGTTTTACAAGCTAGTTTAATTAATTTTACACTAGAGTTGAAGAAGCTCTACAGGCTAGGTCAAATAATTTTACACTAGAGTTGAAGAAGCTCTACAAGCTAGTTCAAATGACTTTACACTAAAGTTGAACTAGCTCTATAGGCTAGTTCAAATAATTTTACACTAGAGTTGAACTAGCTCTATGACCTAGTACAAATAATTTTACAATAGAGTTGAACTAGCTCTATAGGCTAGTTCAAATAATTTTACACTAGAGTTGAACTAGCTCTATATGCTAGTTGAAATAACTTTACACTAGATTGGAACTAGCTCTACAAGCTAGGTCAAATAATTTTACACTAGAGTTGAACTAGCTCTATAACATAGTACAAATAATTTTACACTAGAGTGAACTAGCTCTATAACCTAGTACAAATAAATTTACACTAGAGTTGAACTATGTCTATGAACTAGTACAAATAATTTTATACTAGAGTTGAACTAGCTCTATAACCTAGTACAAATAATTTTACACTAGAGTTGAACTTTCTCTATAACCTAGTACAAATAATTTTACACTAGAGTTGAATTAGCTCTATGACCTAGTACAAATAGTTTTATACTAGAGTTGAACTAGTTCTAAATCCTAGTACAAATAATTTTACACTAGAGTTGAACTAGCTCTATGAGCTAGTACAAATAATTTTACACTAGAGTTGAACTAGCTCTATAGGCTAGTTCAAATAATTTTACACTAGAGTTTAACTAGCTCTATAGGCTAGTTCAAATAATTTTATACTGGAGTTGAACTAGCTCTATAACCTAGTACAAATAATTTTATACTAGAGTTGAACTAGCTCTACAAGCTAGTTCAAATAGTTTTACTCTAATCTTGAACTACCTCTACAAGGTAGTTTAAATAATTTTACACTAGATTTGAACTAGCTCTATAGCCTAGTATAAATAATTTGACACTAGAGTGAAACTTGCTCTACAAGCTAGTTCACATAATTTTACACTAGAGTTGTACTATCTCTACAGTCTAGTTGAAATAAATTTACACTAGATTTGAACTAGCTCTATAACCTAGTAAAAATAATTTTACACTAGAGTTGAACTAGCTCTATAACCTAGTACAAATAATTTTACAGTAGAGTTGAACTAGCTCGATGACCTACTACACATTATTTTATACTTGAGTTGTACTAGCTCCATAACCTAGTACAAATAATTTTACACTAGAGTTGAACTAGCTCTATAGGCTAGTTCAAATAATTTTACACAAGAGTTGAACTAGCTCTATAGGCTAGTTCAAATAATTTTACACTAGAGTTGAACTAGCTCTATGACCTAGTACAATTAATTTTACACTCGAGTTAAACTAGCTCTATGGGCTAGTTCAAATAATTTTACACTAGAGTTGAACTAGCTCTATAGGCTAGTTCAAGTAATTTTACACTAGAGTTGAACTAGCTCTACAAGCTAGTTCAAATAATTTTACACCAGATTTGAACTAGCTCTACAAGCTAGTTCAAATAATTTTCCACTAGAGTTGAACTAGTTTTACAAGCTAGTTTAATTAATTTTACACTAGAGTTGAAGAAGCTCTACAGGCTAGGTCAAATAATTTTACACTAGAGTTGAACTAGCTCTAGAAGCTAGTTCAAATGATTTTACACTAAAGTTGAACTAGCTCTATAGGCTAGTTCAAATAATTTTACACTAGAGTTGAACTAGCTCTATGACCTAATACAAATAATTTTACAATAGAGTTGAACTAGCTCTATAGGCTAGTTCAAATAATTTTACACTAGAGTTGAACTAGCTCTATATGCTAGTTCAAATAACTTTACACTAGATTGGAACTAGCTCTACAAGCTAGGTCAAATAATTTTACACTAGAGTTGAACTAGCTCTATAACATAGTACAAATAATTTTACACTAGAGTGAACTAGCTTTATAACCTAGTACAAATAAATTTACACTAGAGTTGAACTATGTCTATGAACTAGTACAAATAATTTTATACTAGAGTTGAACTAGCTCAATAACCTAGTACAAATAATTTTACACTAGAGTTGAACTTTCTCTATAACCTAGTACAAATAATTTTACACTAGAGTTGAATTATCTCTATGACCTAGTACAAATAGTTTTATACTAGAGTTGAACTAGCTCTAAATCCTAGTACAAATAATTTTACACTAGAGTTGAACTAGCTCTATGACCTAGTACAAATAATTTTACACTAGAGTTGAACTAGCTCTATAGGCTAGTTCAAATAATTTTACACTAGAGTTTAACTAGCTCTATAGGCTAGTTCAAATAATTTTACACAAGAGTTGAACTAGCTCTATAGGCTAGTTCAAATAATTTTACACTAGAGTTGAACTAGCTCTATGACCTAGTACAATTAATTTTACACTCGAGTTAAACTAGCTCTATGGGCTAGTTCAAATAATTTTACACTAGAGTTGAACTAGCTCTATAGGCTAGTTCAAGTAATTTTACACTAGAGTTGAACTAGCTCTATAACCTAGTACAAATAATTTTACAGTGGAGTTGAACTAGCTCGATGACCTACTACACATTATTTTATACTTGAGCTGTACTAGCTCCATAACCTAGTACAAATAATTTTACACTAGAGTTGAACTAGCTCTATAGGCTAGTTCAAATAATTTTACACAAGAGTTGAACTAGCTCTATAGGCTAGTTCAAATAATTTTACACTAGAGTTGAACTAGCTCTATGACCTAGTACAATTAATTTTACACTCGAGTTAAACTAGCTCTATGGGCTAGTTCAAATAATTTTACAGTAGAGTTGAACTAGCTCTATAGGCTAGTTCAAGTAATTTTACACTAGAGTTGAACTAGCTCTACAAGCTAGTTCAAATAATTTTACACCAGATTTGAACTAGCTCTACAAGCTAGTTCAAATAATTTTACAGTAGAGTTGAACTAGTTTTACAAGCTAGTTTAATTAATTTTACACTAGAGTTGAAGAAGCTCTACAGGCTAGGTCAAATAATTTTACACTAGAGTTGAACTAGCTCTAGAAGCTAGTTCAAATGATTTTACACTAAAGTTGAACTAGCTCTATAGGCTAGTTCAAATAATTTTACACTAGAGTTGAACTAGCTCTATGACCTAGTACAAATAATTTTACAATAGAGTTGAACTAGCTCTATAGGCTAGTTCAAATAATTTTACACTAGAGTTGAACTAGCTCTATATGCTAGTTCAAATAACTTTACACTAGATTGGAACTAGTTCTACAAGCGAGGTCAAATAATTTTACACTAGAGTTGAATTAGCTCTATAACATAGTACAAATAATTTTACACTAGAGCGAACTAGCTCTATAACCTAGTACAAATAAATTTACACTAGAGTTGAACTATGTCTATGAACTAGTACAAATAATTTTATACTAGAGTTGAACTAGCTCAATACCCTAGTACAAATAATTTTACACTAGAGTTGAACTTTCTCTATAACCTAGTACAAATAATTTTACACTAGAGTTGAATTAGCTCTATGACCTAGTACATATAATTTTATACTAGAGTTGAACTAGCTCTACAAGCTAGTTCAAATAATTTTACACTAAAGTTGAAATAGGTCTACTGGCTAGTTCAAAAGTTTTACTCTATTCTTGAACTACCTCTACAAGGTAGTTTAAATAATTTTACACTAGATTTGAACTAGCTCTATAGCCTAGTACAAATAATTTTACACTAGAGTTAAACTTGCTCTACAAGCTAGTTCACATAATTTTACACTAGAGTTGAACTATCTCTACAGTCTAGTTGAAATAAATTTACACTAGATTTGAATTAGCTCTATAACCTAGTAAAAATAATTTTACACTAGAGTTGAACTAGCTCTATAACCTAGTACAAATAATTTTACAGTAGAGTTGAACTAGCTCGATGACCTACTACACATTATTTTATACTTGAGTTGTACTAGCTCCATAACCTAGTACAAATAATTTTACACTAGAGTTGAACTAGCTCTATAGGCTAGTTCAAATAATTTTACACAAGAGTTGAACTAGCTCTATAGGCTAGTTCAAATAATTTTACACTAGAGTTGAACTAGCTCTACAAGCTAGTTCAAATAATTTTACACTAGAGTTGAACTACCTCTACAAGCTAGTTTAAATAATTTTACACTAGAGTTGAACTAGCTCTATATGCTAGTTCAAATAACTTTACACTAGATTTGAACTAGCTCTATAACCTAGTACAAATAATTTTACAGTAGAGTTGAACTTTCTCTATAACCTAGTACAAATAATTTTACACTAGAGTTGAATTAGCTCTATGACCTAGTACAAATAATTTTATACTAGAGTTGAACTAGCTCTATAACCTAGTACAAATAATTTTCCACTAGAGTTGAACTAGCTCTATGACCTAGTACAAATAATTTTACACTAGAGTTGAACTAGCTCTATAGGCTAGTTCAAATAATTTTACACTGGAGTCGAACTAGCTCTATAACCTAGTACAAATAATTTTATTCTAGAGTTGAACTAGCTCTACAAGCTAGTTCAAAAAATTTTACACTAAAGTTGAACTAGCTCTACTGGCTAGTTCAAATAGTTACTGTAATCTTGAACTACCTCTAAAAGGTTGTTTAAATAATTTTACACTAGATTTGAGCTAGCTCTATAGCCTAGTACAAATAATTTTACACTAGAGTTAAACTTGCTCTACAAGCTAGTTCAAATAATTTTACACTAGAGTTGAACTAGCTCTACAGTCTAGTTGAAATAGATTTACACTAGATTTGAACTAGCTCTATAACCTAGTAAAAATAATTTTACACTAGAGTTGAACTAGCTCTATAACCTAGTACAAATAATTTTACAGTAGAGTTGAACTAGCTCGATGACCTACTACACATTATTTTATACTTGAGTTGTACTAGCTCCATAACCTAGTACAAATAATTTTACACTAGAGTTGAACTAGCTCTATAACCTAGTACAAATAATTTTACACTAGAGTTAAATTAGCACTACAAATTAGCTCAAATAATTTTACACTAGAGTTGAACTAGCTCTACAGTGTAGTTGAAATAGTTTTACACTAGAGTTGAACTAGCTTTATGACCTAGTAAAAATAATTTTCCACTAGAGTTGAACTAGCTCAATACCCTAGTACAAATAATTTTACACTAGAGTTGAACTTTCTCTATAACCTAGTACAAATAATTTTACACTAGAGTTGAATTAGCTCTATGACCTAGTACATATAATTTTATACTAGAGTTGAACTAGCTCTACAAGCTAGTTCAAATAATTTTACACTAAAGTTGAAATAGCTCTACTGGCTAGTTCAAAAGTTTTACTCTATTCTTGAACTACCTCTACAAGGTAGTTTAAATAATTTTACACTAGATTTGAACTAGCTCTATAGCCTAGTACAAATAATTTTACACTAGAGTTAAACTTGCTCTACAAGCTAGTTCACATAATTTTACACTAGAGTTGAACTATCTCTACAGTCTAGTTGAAATAAATTTACACTAGATTTGAACTAGCTCTATAACCTAGTAAAAATAATTTTACACTAGAGTTGAACTAGCTCTATAACCTAGTACAAATAATTTTACAGTAGAGTTGAACTAGCTCCATGACCTACTACACATTATTTTATACTTGAGTTGTACTAGCTCCATAACCTAGTACAAATAATTTTACACTAGAGTTGAACTAGCTCTATAGGCTAGTTCAAATAATTTTACACAAGAGTTGAACTAGCTCTATAGGCTAGTTCAAATAATTTTACACTAGAGTTGAACTAGCTCTACAAGCTAGTTCAAATAATTTTACACTAGAGTTGAACTACCTCTACAAGCTAGTTTAAATAATTTTACACTAGAGTTGAACTAGCTCTATATGCTAGTTCAAATAACTTTACACTAGATTTGAACTAGCTCTATAACCTAGTACAAATAATTTTACAGTAGAGTTGAACTTTCTCTATAACCTAGTACAAATAATTTTACACTAGAGTTGAATTAGCTCTATGACCTAGTACAAATAATTTTACACTAGAGTTGAACTAGCTCTATGACCTAGTACAAATAATTTTCCACTAGAGTTGAACTAGCTCTATGACCTAGTACAAATAATTTTACACTAGAGTTGAACTAGCTCTATAGGCTAGTTCAAATAATTTTACACTGGAGTCGAACTAGCTCTATAACCTAGTACAAATAATTTTATTCTAGAGTTGAACTAGCTCTACAAGCTAGTTCAAAAATTTTTACACTAAAGTTGAACTAGCTCTACTGGCTAGTTCAAATAGTTACTGTAATCTTGAACTACCTCTAAAAGGTTGTTTAAATAATTTTACACTAGATTTGAGCTAGCTCTATAGCCTAGTACAAATAATTTTACACTAGAGTTAAACTTGCTCTACAAGCTAGTTCAAATAATTTTACACTAGAGTTGAACTAGCTCTACAGTCTAGTTGAAATAGATTTACACTAGATTTGAACTAGCTCTATAACCTAGTAAAAATAATTTTACACTAGAGTTGAACTAGCTCTATAACCTAGTACAAATAATTTTACAGTAGAGTTGAACTAGCTCGATGACCTACTACACATTATTTTATACTTGAGTTGTACTAGCTCCATAACCTAGTACAAATAATTTTACACTAGAGTTGAACTAGCTCTATAACCTAGTACAAATAATTTTACACTAGAGTTAAATTAGCACTACAAATTAGCTCAAATAATTTTACACTAGAGTTGAACTAGCTCTACAGTGTAGTTGAAATAGTTTTACACTAGAGTTGAACTAGCTTTATGACCTAGTAAAAATAATTTTCCACTAGAGTTGAACTAGCTCTATGACCTAGTACGTATAATTTTATACTTGAGTTGTACTAGCTCTATAACCTAGTACAAATAATTTTACACTAGAGTTGATCTAGCTCTAAGACCTAGTACAAATAATTTTACACTAGAGTTGAACTAGCTCTATAGGCTAGTTCAAATAATTTTACACTAGAGTTGAACTAGCTCTATAGGCTAGTTCAAATAATTTTACACTAGAGATGAACTAGGTCTACAAGCTAGTTCAAATAATTTTACACTAGAGTTGAACTACCTCTACAAGCTAGGTCAAATAATTTTACACTAGAGTTGAACTAGCTCTATAACATAGTACAAATAATTTTACACTAGAGTGAACTAGCTTTATAACCTAGTACAAATAAATTTACACTAGAGTTGAACTATGTCTATGAACTAGTACAAATAATTTTATACTAGAGTTGAACTAGCTCAATAACCTAGTACAAATAATTTTACACTAGAGTTGAACTTTCTCTATAACCTAGTACAAATAATTTTACACTAGAGTTGAATTATCTCTATGACCTAGTACAAATAGTTTTATACTAGAGTTGAACTAGCTCTAAATCCTAGTACAAATAATTTTACACTAGAGTTGAACTAGCTCTATGACCTAGTACAAATAATTTTACACTAGAGTTGAACTAGCTCTATAGGCTAGTTCAAATAATTTTACACTAGAGTTTAACTAGCTCTATAGGCTAGTTCAAATAATTTTACACAAGAGTTGAACTAGCTCTATAGGCTAGTTCAAATAATTTTACACTAGAGTTGAACTAGCTCTATGACCTAGTACAATTAATTTTACACTCGAGTTAAACTAGCTCTATGGGCTAGTTCAAATAATTTTACACTAGAGTTGAACTAGCTCTATAGGCTAGTTCAAGTAATTTTACACTAGAGTTGAACTAGCTCTATAACCTAGTACAAATAATTTTACAGTGGAGTTGAACTAGCTCGATGACCTACTACACATTATTTTATACTTGAGCTGTACTAGCTCCATAACCTAGTACAAATAATTTTACACTAGAGTTGAACTAGCTCTATAGGCTAGTTCAAATAATTTTACACAAGAGTTGAACTAGCTCTATAGGCTAGTTCAAATAATTTTACACTAGAGTTGAACTAGCTCTATGACCTAGTACAATTAATTTTACACTCGAGTTAAACTAGCTCTATGGGCTAGTTCAAATAATTTTACAGTAGAGTTGAACTAGCTCTATAGGCTAGTTCAAGTAATTTTACACTAGAGTTGAACTAGCTCTACAAGCTAGTTCAAATAATTTTACACCAGATTTGAACTAGCTCTACAAGCTAGTTCAAATAATTTTACAGTAGAGTTGAACTAGTTTTACAAGCTAGTTTAATTAATTTTACACTAGAGTTGAAGAAGCTCTACAGGCTAGGTCAAATAATTTTACACTAGAGTTGAACTAGCTCTAGAAGCTAGTTCAAATGATTTTACACTAAAGTTGAACTAGCTCTATAGGCTAGTTCAAATAATTTTACACTAGAGTTGAACTAGCTCTATGACCTAGTACAAATAATTTTACAATAGAGTTGAACTAGCTCTATAGGCTAGTTCAAATAATTTTACACTAGAGTTGAACTAGCTCTATATGCTAGTTCAAATAACTTTACACTAGATTGGAACTAGTTCTACAAGCGAGGTCAAATAATTTTACACTAGAGTTGAATTAGCTCTATAACATAGTACAAATAATTTTACACTAGAGCGAACTAGCTCTATAACCTAGTACAAATAAATTTACACTAGAGTTGAACTATGTCTATGAACTAGTACAAATAATTTTATACTAGAGTTGAACTAGCTCAATACCCTAGTACAAATAATTTTACACTAGAGTTGAACTTTCTCTATAACCTAGTACAAATAATTTTACACTAGAGTTGAATTAGCTCTATGACCTAGTACATATAATTTTATACTAGAGTTGAACTAGCTCTACAAGCTAGTTCAAATAATTTTACACTAAAGTTGAAATAGGTCTACTGGCTAGTTCAAAAGTTTTACTCTATTCTTGAACTACCTCTACAAGGTAGTTTAAATAATTTTACACTAGATTTGAACTAGCTCTATAGCCTAGTACAAATAATTTTACACTAGAGTTAAACTTGCTCTACAAGCTAGTTCACATAATTTTACACTAGAGTTGAACTATCTCTACAGTCTAGTTGAAATAAATTTACACTAGATTTGAATTAGCTCTATAACCTAGTAAAAATAATTTTACACTAGAGTTGAACTAGCTCTATAACCTAGTACAAATAATTTTACAGTAGAGTTGAACTAGCTCGATGACCTACTACACATTATTTTATACTTGAGTTGTACTAGCTCCATAACCTAGTACAAATAATTTTACACTAGAGTTGAACTAGCTCTATAGGCTAGTTCAAATAATTTTACACAAGAGTTGAACTAGCTCTATAGGCTAGTTCAAATAATTTTACACTAGAGTTGAACTAGCTCTACAAGCTAGTTCAAATAATTTTACACTAGAGTTGAACTACCTCTACAAGCTAGTTTAAATAATTTTACACTAGAGTTGAACTAGCTCTATATGCTAGTTCAAATAACTTTACACTAGATTTGAACTAGCTCTATAACCTAGTACAAATAATTTTACAGTAGAGTTGAACTTTCTCTATAACCTAGTACAAATAATTTTACACTAGAGTTGAATTAGCTCTATGACCTAGTACAAATAATTTTATACTAGAGTTGAACTAGCTCTATAACCTAGTACAAATAATTTTCCACTAGAGTTGAACTAGCTCTATGACCTAGTACAAATAATTTTACACTAGAGTTGAACTAGCTCTATAGGCTAGTTCAAATAATTTTACACTGGAGTCGAACTAGCTCTATAACCTAGTACAAATAATTTTATTCTAGAGTTGAACTAGCTCTACAAGCTAGTTCAAAAAATTTTACACTAAAGTTGAACTAGCTCTACTGGCTAGTTCAAATAGTTACTGTAATCTTGAACTACCTCTAAAAGGTTGTTTAAATAATTTTACACTAGATTTGAGCTAGCTCTATAGCCTAGTACAAATAATTTTACACTAGAGTTAAACTTGCTCTACAAGCTAGTTCAAATAATTTTACACTAGAGTTGAACTAGCTCTACAGTCTAGTTGAAATAGATTTACACTAGATTTGAACTAGCTCTATAACCTAGTAAAAATAATTTTACACTAGAGTTGAACTAGCTCTATAACCTAGTACAAATAATTTTACAGTAGAGTTGAACTAGCTCGATGACCTACTACACATTATTTTATACTTGAGTTGTACTAGCTCCATAACCTAGTACAAATAATTTTACACTAGAGTTGAACTAGCTCTATAACCTAGTACAAATAATTTTACACTAGAGTTAAATTAGCACTACAAATTAGCTCAAATAATTTTACACTAGAGTTGAACTAGCTCTACAGTGTAGTTGAAATAGTTTTACACTAGAGTTGAACTAGCTTTATGACCTAGTAAAAATAATTTTCCACTAGAGTTGAACTAGCTCAATACCCTAGTACAAATAATTTTACACTAGAGTTGAACTTTCTCTATAACCTAGTACAAATAATTTTACACTAGAGTTGAATTAGCTCTATGACCTAGTACATATAATTTTATACTAGAGTTGAACTAGCTCTACAAGCTAGTTCAAATAATTTTACACTAAAGTTGAAATAGCTCTACTGGCTAGTTCAAAAGTTTTACTCTATTCTTGAACTACCTCTACAAGGTAGTTTAAATAATTTTACACTAGATTTGAACTAGCTCTATAGCCTAGTACAAATAATTTTACACTAGAGTTAAACTTGCTCTACAAGCTAGTTCACATAATTTTACACTAGAGTTGAACTATCTCTACAGTCTAGTTGAAATAAATTTACACTAGATTTGAACTAGCTCTATAACCTAGTAAAAATAATTTTACACTAGAGTTGAACTAGCTCTATAACCTAGTACAAATAATTTTACAGTAGAGTTGAACTAGCTCCATGACCTACTACACATTATTTTATACTTGAGTTGTACTAGCTCCATAACCTAGTACAAATAATTTTACACTAGAGTTGAACTAGCTCTATAGGCTAGTTCAAATAATTTTACACAAGAGTTGAACTAGCTCTATAGGCTAGTTCAAATAATTTTACACTAGAGTTGAACTAGCTCTACAAGCTAGTTCAAATAATTTTACACTAGAGTTGAACTACCTCTACAAGCTAGTTTAAATAATTTTACACTAGAGTTGAACTAGCTCTATATGCTAGTTCAAATAACTTTACACTAGATTTGAACTAGCTCTATAACCTAGTACAAATAATTTTACAGTAGAGTTGAACTTTCTCTATAACCTAGTACAAATAATTTTACACTAGAGTTGAATTAGCTCTATGACCTAGTACAAATAATTTTACACTAGAGTTGAACTAGCTCTATGACCTAGTACAAATAATTTTCCACTAGAGTTGAACTAGCTCTATGACCTAGTACAAATAATTTTACACTAGAGTTGAACTAGCTCTATAGGCTAGTTCAAATAATTTTACACTGGAGTCGAACTAGCTCTATAACCTAGTACAAATAATTTTATTCTAGAGTTGAACTAGCTCTACAAGCTAGTTCAAAAATTTTTACACTAAAGTTGAACTAGCTCTACTGGCTAGTTCAAATAGTTACTGTAATCTTGAACTACCTCTAAAAGGTTGTTTAAATAATTTTACACTAGATTTGAGCTAGCTCTATAGCCTAGTACAAATAATTTTACACTAGAGTTAAACTTGCTCTACAAGCTAGTTCAAATAATTTTACACTAGAGTTGAACTAGCTCTACAGTCTAGTTGAAATAGATTTACACTAGATTTGAACTAGCTCTATAACCTAGTAAAAATAATTTTACACTAGAGTTGAACTAGCTCTATAACCTAGTACAAATAATTTTACAGTAGAGTTGAACTAGCTCGATGACCTACTACACATTATTTTATACTTGAGTTGTACTAGCTCCATAACCTAGTACAAATAATTTTACACTAGAGTTGAACTAGCTCTATAACCTAGTACAAATAATTTTACACTAGAGTTAAATTAGCACTACAAATTAGCTCAAATAATTTTACACTAGAGTTGAACTAGCTCTACAGTGTAGTTGAAATAGTTTTACACTAGAGTTGAACTAGCTTTATGACCTAGTAAAAATAATTTTCCACTAGAGTTGAACTAGCTCTATGACCTAGTACGTATAATTTTATACTTGAGTTGTACTAGCTCTATAACCTAGTACAAATAATTTTACACTAGAGTTGATCTAGCTCTAAGACCTAGTACAAATAATTTTACACTAGAGTTGAACTAGCTCTATAGGCTAGTTCAAATAATTTTACACTAGAGTTGAACTAGCTCTATAGGCTAGTTCAAATAATTTTACACTAGAGATGAACTAGGTCTACAAGCTAGTTCAAATAATTTTACACTAGAGTTGAACTACCTCTACAAGCTAGTTCAAATAATTTTACACCAGAGTTGTACCAGCTGTACAAGCTAGTTTAAATAATTTTACATTAGAGTTGAACTAGCTCTATATGCTAGTTCAAATAACTTTACACTAGATTTGAAATAGCTCTATAACCTACTACAAATAATTTTACACTAGAGTTGAACTTGGTCTATAACCTAGTACAAATAATTTTACACTAGAGTTGAACTAGCTCTATGACCTAGTACAAATAATTTTATACTAGAGTTGAAGTAGCTCTATAACCTAGTACAAATAATTTTACACTAGAGTTGAACTAGCTCTATGACCTCGTACAAATAATTTTACACTAGAGTTGAACTAGCTCTATAGCCTAGTACAAATAATTTTACACTAGAGTTAAACTTGCTCTACAAGCTAGTTCAAATAATTTTACACTAGAGTTGAACTAGCTCTACAGTCTAGTTGAAATAGATTTACACTAGATTTGAACTAGCTCTATAACCTAGTAAAAATAATTTTACACTAGAGTTGAACTAGCTCTATAACCTAGTACAAATAATTTTACAGTAGAGTTGAACTAGCTCGATGACCTACTACACATTATTTTATACTTGAGTTGTACTAGCTCCATAACCTAGTACAAATAATTTTACACTAGAGTTGAACTAGCTCTATAACCTAGTACAAATAATTTTACACTAGAGTTAAATTAGCACTACAAATTAGCTCAAATAATTTTACACTAGAGTTGAACTAGCTCTACAGTGTAGTTGAAATAGTTTTACACTAGAGTTGAACTAGCTTTATGACCTAGTAAAAATAATTTTCCACTAGAGTTGAACTAGCTCAATACCCTAGTACAAATAATTTTACACTAGAGTTGAACTTTCTCTATAACCTAGTACAAATAATTTTACACTAGAGTTGAATTAGCTCTATGACCTAGTACATATAATTTTATACTAGAGTTGAACTAGCTCTACAAGCTAGTTCAAATAATTTTACACTAAAGTTGAAATAGCTCTACTGGCTAGTTCAAAAGTTTTACTCTATTCTTGAACTACCTCTACAAGGTAGTTTAAATAATTTTACACTAGATTTGAACTAGCTCTATAGCCTAGTACAAATAATTTTACACTAGAGTTAAACTTGCTCTACAAGCTAGTTCACATAATTTTACACTAGAGTTGAACTATCTCTACAGTCTAGTTGAAATAAATTTACACTAGATTTGAACTAGCTCTATAACCTAGTAAAAATAATTTTACACTAGAGTTGAACTAGCTCTATAACCTAGTACAAATAATTTTACAGTAGAGTTGAACTAGCTCCATGACCTACTACACATTATTTTATACTTGAGTTGTACTAGCTCCATAACCTAGTACAAATAATTTTACACTAGAGTTGAACTAGCTCTATAGGCTAGTTCAAATAATTTTACACAAGAGTTGAACTAGCTCTATAGGCTAGTTCAAATAATTTTACACTAGAGTTGAACTAGCTCTACAAGCTAGTTCAAATAATTTTACACTAGAGTTGAACTACCTCTACAAGCTAGTTTAAATAATTTTACACTAGAGTTGAACTAGCTCTATATGCTAGTTCAAATAACTTTACACTAGATTTGAACTAGCTCTATAACCTAGTACAAATAATTTTACAGTAGAGTTGAACTTTCTCTATAACCTAGTACAAATAATTTTACACTAGAGTTGAATTAGCTCTATGACCTAGTACAAATAATTTTACACTAGAGTTGAACTAGCTCTATGACCTAGTACAAATAATTTTCCACTAGAGTTGAACTAGCTCTATGACCTAGTACAAATAATTTTACACTAGAGTTGAACTAGCTCTATAGGCTAGTTCAAATAATTTTACACTGGAGTCGAACTAGCTCTATAACCTAGTACAAATAATTTTATTCTAGAGTTGAACTAGCTCTACAAGCTAGTTCAAAAATTTTTACACTAAAGTTGAACTAGCTCTACTGGCTAGTTCAAATAGTTACTGTAATCTTGAACTACCTCTAAAAGGTTGTTTAAATAATTTTACACTAGATTTGAGCTAGCTCTATAGCCTAGTACAAATAATTTTACACTAGAGTTAAACTTGCTCTACAAGCTAGTTCAAATAATTTTACACTAGAGTTGAACTAGCTCTACAGTCTAGTTGAAATAGATTTACACTAGATTTGAACTAGCTCTATAACCTAGTAAAAATAATTTTACACTAGAGTTGAACTAGCTCTATAACCTAGTACAAATAATTTTACAGTAGAGTTGAACTAGCTCGATGACCTACTACACATTATTTTATACTTGAGTTGTACTAGCTCCATAACCTAGTACAAATAATTTTACACTAGAGTTGAACTAGCTCTATAACCTAGTACAAATAATTTTACACTAGAGTTAAATTAGCACTACAAATTAGCTCAAATAATTTTACACTAGAGTTGAACTAGCTCTACAGTGTAGTTGAAATAGTTTTACACTAGAGTTGAACTAGCTTTATGACCTAGTAAAAATAATTTTCCACTAGAGTTGAACTAGCTCTATGACCTAGTACGTATAATTTTATACTTGAGTTGTACTAGCTCTATAACCTAGTACAAATAATTTTACACTAGAGTTGATCTAGCTCTAAGACCTAGTACAAATAATTTTACACTAGAGTTGAACTAGCTCTATAGGCTAGTTCAAATAATTTTACACTAGAGTTGAACTAGCTCTATAGGCTAGTTCAAATAATTTTACACTAGAGATGAACTAGGTCTACAAGCTAGTTCAAATAATTTTACACTAGAGTTGAACTACCTCTACAAGCTAGTTCAAATAATTTTACACCAGAGTTGTACCAGCTGTACAAGCTAGTTTAAATAATTTTACATTAGAGTTGAACTAGCTCTATATGCTAGTTCAAATAACTTTACACTAGATTTGAAATAGCTCTATAACCTACTACAAATAATTTTACACTAGAGTTGAACTTGGTCTATAACCTAGTACAAATAATTTTACACTAGAGTTGAACTAGCTCTATGACCTAGTACAAATAATTTTATACTAGAGTTGAAGTAGCTCTATAACCTAGTACAAATAATTTTACACTAGAGTTGAACTAGCTCTATGACCTCGTACAAATAATTTTACACTAGAGTTGAACTAGCTCTATTGGCTAGTTCAAATAATTTTACACTAGAGTTGAACTAGCTCTATAGGCTAGTTCAAATAATTTTACACTGGAGTCGAACTAGCTCTATAACCTAGTACAAATAATTTTATTCTAGAGTTGAACTAGCTCTACAAGCTAGTTCAAATAATTTTACACTAAAGTTGAACTAGCTCTACTGGCTAGTTCAAATAGTTTTACTCTAATCTTGAACTACCTCTACAAGGTAGTTTAAATAATTTTACACTAGATTTGAACTAGCTCTATAGCCTAGTACAAATAATTTTACACTGGAGTTAAACTTGCTCTACAAGCTAGTTCAAATAATTTTACACTAGAGTTGAACTAGCTCTACAGTCTAGTTGAAATAGATTTACACTAGATTTGAACTAGCTCTATAACCTAGTAAAAATAATTTTACACTAGAGTTGAACTAGCTCTATAACCTAGTACAAATAATTTTACAGTAGAGTTGAACTAGCTCGATGACCTACTACACATTATTTTATACTTGAGTTGTACTAGCTCCATAACCTAGTACAAATAATTTTACACTAGAGTTGAACTAGCTCTATAACCTAGTACAAATAATTTTACACTAGAGTTAAATTAGCTCTACAAATTAGTTCAAATAATTTTACACTAGAGTTGAACTAGCTCTACAGTGTAGTTGAAATAGTTTTACACTAGAGTTGAACTAGCTTTATAACCTAGTAAAAATAATTTTCCACTAGAGTTGAACTAGCTCTATGACCTAGTACATATAATTTTATACTTGAGTTGTACTAGCTCTATAACCTAGTACAAATAATTTTACACTAGAGTTGATCTAGCTCTAAGACCTAGTACAAATAATTTTACGCTAGAGTTGTACCAGCTCTACAAGCTAGTTTAAATAATTTGACACTATAGTTGAACTAGCTCTATAGGCTAGTTCAAATAACTTTACACTAGATTTGAACTAGCTCTAGAAGCTACGTCAAATAATTTTACACTAGAGTTGAACTATCTCTATAACCTAGTACAAATAATTTTACACTGGAGTTGAACTAGCTCTATAACATAGTACAAATAATCTTACACTAGAGTTGAACTAGCTCTATGACCTAGTACAAATAATTTTACACTAGAGTTTAACAAGCTCTATAACCTAGTACAAATAATTTTACACTAGAGTTGAACTAGGTCTATAACCTAGTACAAATAATTTTACGTTAGAGTTGAACTAGCTCTATAACCTAGGACAAATAATTTTACGTTAGAGTTTAACTAGCTCTATACGCTAGTTCAAATAATTTTACAATAGATTTGAACTAGCTCAGTAACCTTGTACAAATAATTTTACACTAGAGTTGAACTAGCTCTACAAGTTAGTTCAAATAATTTTACACTAGAGTTGAACCAGCTCTACAAGCTAGTTCAAATAATTTTACACTAGAGTTGAACTAGCTCTATATGCTAGTGCAAATAACTTTACACTAGATTTGAACTAGCTCTACAAGCTAGGTCAAATAATTTTACACTAGAGTTGAACTAGCTCTATAACCTAGTACAAATAATTTTACACTAGAGTTGAACTAGCTCTATAACCTAGTACAAATAAATTTACACTAGAGTTGAACTAGCTCTATAACCTAGTACAAATAATTTTACACTAGAGTTGTACTAGCTCTATGACCTAGTACAAATAATTTTACACTTGAGTTGAACTAGCTCTATAGGCTAGTTCAAATAATTGTACACTAGAGTTGAACTAGCTCTATAGGCTAGTTCAAATAATTTTATACTAGAGTTGAACTAGCTCTATAACCTTGTACAAATAATTTTACACTAGAGTTGAACTAGCTATACAAGCTAGTTCAAATAATTTTACTCTAAAGTTGAACTAGCTCTACAGGCTAGTTCAAATAGTTTTACTCTAATCCTGAACTACCTCTACAAGGTAGTTTAAATAATTTTACACTAGATTTGAACTAGCTCTATAACCTAGTACAAATAATTTTACACTAGAGTTAAACTAGCTCTACAAGCTAGTTCAAATAATTTTACACTACAGTTGAACTAGCTCTACAAGCTAGTTCAAATAATTTTACAGTAGAGTTGTACCAGCTCTACAAGCTAGTTTAAATAATTTTACACTAGAGTTGAACTAGCTCTATAGGCTAGTTCAAATAACTTTACATTGGATTTGAACTAGCTCTACAAGCTAGGTCAGATAATTTTACACTAGAGTTGAACTAGCTCTATAACCTAGTACAAATAATTTTACACTAGAGTTGACCTAGCTCTATAACCTTGTACAAATAATTTTACACTAGACTTGAAATAGCTCTATAACCTAGGACAAATAATTTTACACTAGAGTTGAACTAGCTCTACAAGTCAGTTCAAATAATTTTACACTAAAGTTGAACTAGCTCTATAGGCTAGTGCAAATAGTTTTACTCTTATCTTGAACTACCTCTAGAAGGTAGTTTAAATAATTTGACACTAGATTTGAACTAGCTCTATAACCTAGTACGAATAATTTTACACTAGAGTTAAACTAGCTCTACAAGCTAGTTCAAATAATTTTACACTAGAGTTGAACTACCTCTACAAGCTAGTTCAAATAATTTTACACCAGAGTTGTACCAGCTGTACAAGCTAGTTTAAATAATTTTACACTAGAGTTGAACTAGCTCTATATGCTAGTTCAAATAACTTTACACTAGATTCGAAATAGCACTATAACCTAGTACAAATAATTTTACACTAGAGTTGAACTTGCTCTATAACCTAGTACAAATAATTTTACACTAGAGTTGAACTAGCTCTATGACCTAGTACAAATAATTTTATACTAGAGTTGAACTAGCTCTATAACCTAGTACAAATAATTTTACACTAGAGTTGAACTAGCTCTATGACCTCGTACAAATAATTTTACACTAGAGTTGAACTAGCTCTATTGGCTAGTTCAAATAATTTTACACTAGAGTTGAACTAGCTCTATAGGCTAGTTCAAATAATTTTACACTGGAGTCGAACTAGCTCTATAACCTAGTACAAATAATTTTATTCTAGAGTTGAACTAGCTCTACAAGCTAGTTCAAATAATTTTACACTAAAGTTGAACTAGCTCTACTGGCTAGTTCAAATAGTTTTACTCTAATCTTGAACTACCTCTACAAGGTAGTTTAAATAATTTTACACTAGATTTGAACTAGCTCTATAGCCTAGTACAAATAATTTTACACTGGAGTTAAACTTGCTCTACAAGCTAGTTCAAATAATTTTACACTAGAGTTGAACTAGCTCTACAGTCTAGTTGAAATAGATTTACACTAGATTTGAACTAGCTCTATAACCTAGTAAAAATAATTTTACACTAGAGTTGAACTAGCTCTATAACCTAGTACAAATAATTTTACAGTAGAGTTGAACTAGCTCGATGACCTACTACACATTATTTTATACTTGAGTTGTACTAGCTCCATAACCTAGTACAAATAATTTTACACTAGAGTTGAACTAGCTCTATAACCTAGTACAAATAATTTTACACTAGAGTTAAATTAGCTCTACAAATTAGTTCAAATAATTTTACACTAGAGTTGAACTAGCTCTACAGTGTAGTTGAAATAGTTTTACACTAGAGTTGAACTAGCTTTATAACCTAGTAAAAATAATTTTCCACTAGAGTTGAACTAGCTCTATGACCTAGTACATATAATTTTATACTTGAGTTGTACTAGCTCTATAACCTAGTACAAATAATTTTACACTAGAGTTGATCTAGCTCTAAGACCTAGTACAAATAATTTTACGCTAGAGTTGTACCAGCTCTACAAGCTAGTTTAAATAATTTGACACTATAGTTGAACTAGCTCTATAGGCTAGTTCAAATAACTTTACACTAGATTTGAACTAGCTCTACAAGCTACGTCAAATAATTTTACACTAGAGTTGAACTAGCTCTATAACCTAGTACAAATAATTTTACACTGGAGTTGAACTAGCTCTATAACATAGTACAAATAATTTTACACTAGAGTTGAACTAGCTCTATGACCTAGTACAAATAATTTTACACTAGAGTTTAACAAGCTCTATAACCTAGTACAAATAATTTTACACTAGAGTTGAACTAGGTCTATAACCTAGTACAAATAATTTTACGTTAGAGTTGAACTAGCTCTATAACCTAGGACAAATAATTTTACGTTAGAGTTTAACTAGCTCTATACGCTAGTTCAAATAATTTTACAATAGATTTGAACTAGCTCAGTAACATTGTACAAATAATTTTACACTAGAGTTGAGCTAGCTCTACAAGTTAGTTCAAATAATTTTACACTAGAGTTGAACTAGCTCTACAAGCTAGTTCAAATAATTTTACACTAGAGTTGAACTAGCTCTATATGCTAGTGCAAATAACTTTACACTAGATTTGAACTAGCTCTACAAGCTAGGTCAAATAATTTTACACTAGAGTTGAACTAGCTCTATAACCTAGTACAAATAATTTTACACTAGAGTTGAACTAGCTCTATAACCTAGTACAAATAAATTTACACTAG
Source organism: Triticum monococcum (assembly GCA_034509565.1). Taxonomy (NCBI): domain Eukaryota; kingdom Viridiplantae; phylum Streptophyta; class Magnoliopsida; order Poales; family Poaceae; genus Triticum; species Triticum monococcum. The sequence continues at coordinate 632,848,374 of CM067843.1, forward strand.
AGTTGAACTAGCTCTATAACCTAGTACAAATAATTTTACACTAGAGTTGTACTAGCTCTATGACCTAGTACAAATAATTTTACACTAGAGTTGAACTAGCTCTATAGGCTAGTTCAAATAATTGTACACTAGAGTTGAACTAGCTCTATAGGCTAGTTCAAATAATTTTATACTAGAGTTGAACTAGCTCTATAACCTTGTACAAATAATTTTACACTAGAGTTGAACTAGCTGTACAAGCTAGTTCAAATAATTTTACTCTAAAGTTGAACTAGCTCTACAGGCTAGTTCAAATAGTTTTACTCTAATCCTGAACTACCTCTACAAGGTAGTTTAAATAATTTTACACTAGATTTGAACTAGCTCTATAACCTAGTACAAATAATTTTACACTAGAGTTAAACTAGCTCTACAAGCTAGTTCAAATAATTTTACACTACAGTTGAACTAGCTCTACAAGCTAGTTCAAATAATTTTACAATAGAGTTGTACCAGCTCTACAAGCTAGTTTAAATAATTTTACACTAGAGTTGAACTAGCTCTATAGGCTAGTTCAAATAACTTTACATTGGATTTGAACTAGCTCTACAAGCTAGGTCAGATAATTTTACACTAGAGTTGAACTAGCTCTATAACCTAGTACAAATAATTTTACACTAGAGTTGGCCTAGCTCTATAACCTTGTACAAATAATTTTACACTAGACATGAAATAGCTCTATAAGCTAGGACAAATAATTTTACACTAGAGTTGAACTAGCTCTACAAGTCAGTTCAAATAATTTTACACTAAAGTTGAACTAGCTCTATAGGCTAGTGCAAATAGTTTTACTCTTATCTTGAACTACCTCTAGAAGGTAGTTTAAATAATTTGACACTAGATTTGAACTAGCTCTATAACCTAGTACAAATAATTTTACACTAGAGTTAAACTAGCTCTACAAGCTAGTTCAAATAATTTTACACTAGAGTTGAACTAGCTCTACAGTCTAGTTGAAATAGTTTTACACTAGAGTTGAACTAGCTCTATAACCTAGTAAAAATAATTTTACACTAGAGTTGAACTAGCTCTATAACCTAGTACAAATAATTTTACACTAGAGTTGAACTAGCTCTATGACCTAGTACAATTAATTTTACACTAGAGTTAAACTAGCTCTATGGGCTAGTTCAAATAATTTTACACTAGAGTTGAACTAGCTCTATAGGCTAGTTCAAGTAATTTTACACTAGAGTTGAACTAGCTCTACAAGCTAGTTCAAATAATTTTACACCAGATTTGAACTAGCTCTACAAGCTACTTCAAATAATTTTACACTAGAGTTGAACTAGTTTTACAAGCTAGTTAAATTAATTTTACACTAGAGTTGAAGAAGCTCTACAGGCTAGGTCAAACAATTTTACACTAGAGTTGAACTAGCTCTATGACCTAGTAAAATTAATTTTATACTAGAGTTGAACTAGCTCTATAACCTACTACAAATAATTTTACACTAGAGTTGAACTAGCTCTATGACCTCGTACAAATAATTTTACACTAGAGTTGAACTAGCTCTATTGGCTAGTTCAAATAATTTTACACTAGAGTTGAACTAGCTCTATAGGCTAGTTCAAATAATGTTGCACTGGAGTCGCACTAGCTCTATAACCTAGTACAAATAATTTTATTCTAGAGTTGAACTAGCTCTACAAGCTAGTTCAAATAATTTTACACTAAAGTTGAACTAGCTCTACTGGCTAGTTCAAATAGTTTTACTCTAATCTTGAACTACCTCTACAAGGTAGTTTAAATAATTTTACACTAGATTTGAACTAGCTCTATAGCCTAGTACAAATAATTTTACACTAGAGTTAAACTTGCTCTACAAGCTAGTTCAAATAATTTTACACTAGAGTTGAACTAGCTCTACAGTCTAGTTGAAATAGATTTACACTATATTTGAACTAGCTCTATAACCTAGTAAAAATAATTTTACACTAGAGTTGAACTAGCTCTATAACCTAGTACAAATAATTTTACAGTAGAGTTGAACTAGCTCGATGACCTACTACACATTATTTTATACTTGAGTTGTACTAGCTCCATAACCTAGTACAAATAATTTTACACTAGAGTTGAACTAGCTCTATAACCTAGTACAAATAATTTTACACTAGAGTTAAATTAGCTCTACAAATTAGTTCAAATAATTTTACACTAGAGTTGAACTAGCTCTACAGTGTAGTTGAAATAGTTTTACACTAGAGTTGAACTAGCTTTATAACCTAGTAAAAATAATTTTCCACTAGAGTTGAACTAGCTCTATGACCTAGTACATATAATTTTATACTTGAGTTGTACTAGCTCTATAACCTAGTACAAATAATTTTACACTAGAGTTGATCTAGCTCTAAGACCTAGTACAAATAATTTTACGCTAGAGTTCTACCAGCTCTACAAGCTAGTTTAAATAATTTGACACTATAGTTGAACTAGCTCTATAGGCTAGTTCAAATAACTTTACACTAGATTTGAACTAGCTCTACAAGCTACGTCAAATAATTTTACACTAGAGTTGAACTAGCTCTATAACCTAGTACAAATAATTTTACACTGGAGTTGAACTAGCTCTATAACCTAGTACAAATAATTTTACACTAGAGTTGAACTAGCTCTATGACCTAGTACAAATAATTTTACACTAGAGTTTAACAAGCTCTATAACCTAGTACAAATAATTTTACACTAGAGTTGAACTAGGTCTATAACCTAGTACAAATAATTTTACGTTAGAGTTGAACTAGCTCTATAACCTAGGACAAATAATTTTACGTTAGAGTTTAACTAGCTCTATACGCTAGTTCAAATAATTTTACAATAGATTTGAACTAGCTCAGTAACCTTGTACAAATAATTTTACACTAGAGTTGAACTAGCTCTACAAGTTAGTTCAAATAATTTTACACTAGAGTTGAACTAGCTCTACAAGCTAGTTCAAATAAATTTACACTAGAGTTGAACTAGCTCTATATGCTAGTGCAAATAACTTTACACTAGATTTGAACTAGCTCTACAAGCTAGGTCAAATAATTTTACACTAGAGTTGAACTAGCTCTATAACCTAGTACTAATAATTTTTCACTCGAGTTGAACTAGCTCTATAACCTAGTACAAATAAATTTACACTAGAGTTGAACTAGCTCTATAACCTAGTACAAATAATTTTACACTAGAGTTGTACTAGCTCTATGACCTAGTACAAATAATTTTACACTAGAGTTGAACTAGCTCTATAGGCTAGTTCAAATAATTGTACACTAGAGTTGAACCAGCTCTATAGGCTAGTTCAAATAATTTTATACTAGAGTTGAACTAGCTCTATAACCTTGTACAAATAATTTTACACTAGAGTTGAACTAGCTGTACAAGCTAGTTCAAATAATTTTACTCTAAAGTTGAACTAGCTCTACAGGCTAGTTCAAATAGTTTTACTCTAATCATGAACTACCTCTACAAGGTAGTTTAAATAATTTTACACTAGATTTGAACTAGCTCTATAACCTAGTACAAATAATTTTACACTAGAGTTAAACTAGCTCTACAAGCTAGTTCAAATAATTTTACACTACAGTTGAACTAGCTCTACAAGCTAGTTCAAATAATTTTACAGTAGAGTTGTACCAGCTCTACAAGCTAGTTTAAATAATTTTACACTAGAGTTGAACTAGCTCTATAGGCTAGTTCAAATAACTTTACACTGGATTTGAACTAGCTCTACAAGCTAGGTCAGATAATTTTACACTAGAGTTGAACTAGCTCTATAACCTAGTACAAATAATTTTACACTAGAGTTGAACTAGCTCTATAACCTTGTACAAATAATTTTACACTAGACTTGAAATAGCTCTATAACCTAGGACAAATAATTTTACGTTAGAGTTTAACTAGCTCTATACGCTAGTTCAAATAATTTTACAATAGATTTGAACTAGCTCAGTAACCTTGTACAAATAATTTTACACTAGAGTTGAACTAGCTCTACAAGTTAGTTCAAATAATTTTACACTAGAGTTGAACTAGCTCTACAAGCTAGTTCAAATAAATTTACACTAGAGTTGAACTAGCTCTATATGCTAGTGCAAATAACTTTACACTAGATTTGAACTAGCTCTACAAGCTAGGTCAAATAATTTTACACTAGAGTTGAACTAGCTCTATAACCTAGTACTAATAATTTTTCAGTCGAGTTGAACTAGCTCTATAACCTAGTACAAATAAATTTACACTAGAGTTGAACTAGCTCTATAACCTAGTACAAATAATTTTACACTAGAGTTGTACTAGCTCTATGACCTAGTACAAATAATTTTACACTAGAGTTGAACTAGCTCTATAGGCTAGTTCAAATAATTGTACACTAGAGTTGAACCAGCTCTATAGGCTAGTTCAAATAATTTTATACTAGAGTTGAACTAGCTCTATAACCTTGTACAAATAATTTTACACTAGAGTTGAACTAGCTGTACAAGCTAGTTCAAATAATTTTACTCTAAAGTTGAACTAGCTCTACAGGCTAGTTCAAATAGTTTTACTCTAATCATGAACTACCTCTACAAGGTAGTTTAAATAATTTTACACTAGATTTGAACTAGCTCTATAACCTAGTACAAATAATTTTACACTAGAGTTAAACTAGCTCTACAAGCTAGTTCAAATAATTTTACACTACAGTTGAACTAGCTCTACAAGCTAGTTCAAATAATTTTACAGTAGAGTTGTACCAGCTCTACAAGCTAGTTTAAATAATTTTACACTAGAGTTGAACTAGCTCTATAGGCTAGTTCAAATAACTTTACACTGGATTTGAACTAGCTCTACAAGCTAGGTCAGATAATTTTACACTAGAGTTGAACTAGCTCTATAACCTAGTACAAATAATTTTACACTAGAGTTGAACTAGCTCTATAACCTTGTACAAATAATTTTACACTAGACTTGAAATAGCTCTATAACCTAGGACAAATAATTTTACGTTAGAGTTTAACTAGCTCTATACGCTAGTTCAAATAATTTTACAATAGATTTGAACTAGCTCAGTAACCTTGTACAAATAATTTTACACTAGAGTTGAACTAGCTCTACAAGTTAGTTCAAATAATTTTACACTAGAGTTGAACTAGCTCTACAAGCTAGTTCAAATAAATTTACACTAGAGTTGAACTAGCTCTATATGCTAGTGCAAATAACTTTACACTAGATTTGAACTAGCTCTACAAGCTAGGTCAAATAATTTTACACTAGAGTTGAACTAGCTCTATAACCTAGTACTAATAATTTTTCAGTCGAGTTGAACTAGCTCTATAACCTAGTACAAATAAATTTACACTAGAGTTGAACTAGCTCTATAACCTAGTACAAATAATTTTACACTAGAGTTGTACTAGCTCTATGACCTAGTACAAATAATTTTACACTAGAGTTGAACTAGCTCTATAGGCTAGTTCAAATAATTGTACACTAGAGTTGAACCAGCTCTATAGGCTAGTTCAAATAATTTTATACTAGAGTTGAACTAGCTCTATAACCTTGTACAAATAATTTTACACTAGAGTTGAACTGGCTGTACAAGCTAGTTCAAATAATTTTACTCTAAAGTTGAACTAGCTCTACAGGCTAGTTCAAATAGTTTTACTCTAATCATGAACTACCTCTACAAGGTAGTTTAAATAATTTTACACTAGATTTGAACTAGCTCTATAACCTAGTACAAATAATTTTACACTAGAGTTAAACTAGCTCTACAAGCTAGTTCAAATAATTTTACACTACAGTTGAACTAGCTCTACAAGCTAGTTCAAATAATTTTACAGTAGAGTTGTACCAGCTCTACAAGCTAGTTTAAATAATTTTACACTAGAGTTGAACTAGCTCTATAGGCTAGTTCAAATAACTTTACACTAGATTTGAACTAGCTCTACAAGCTAGGTCAGATAATTTTACACTAGAGTTGAACTAGCTCTATAACCTAGTACAAATAATTTTACACTAGAGTTGAACTAGCTCTATAACCTTGTACAAATAATTTTACACTAGACTTGAAATAGCTCTATAACCTAGGACAAATAATTTTACACTAGAGTTGAACTAGCTCTACAAGTTAGTTCAAATAATTTTACACTAAAGTTGAACTAGCTCTATAGGCTAGTGCAAATAGTTTTACTCTTATCTTGAACTACCTCTAGAAGGTAGTTTAAATAATTTGACACTAGATTTGAACTAGCTCTATAACCTAGTACAAATAATTTTACACTAGAGTTAAACTAGCTCTACAAGGTAGTTCAAATAATTTTACACTAGAGTTGAACTAGCTCTACAGTCTAGTTGAAATAGTTTTACACTAGGGTTGAACTAGCTCTATAACCTAGTAAAAATAATTTTACACTAGAGTTGAACTAGCTCTATAACCTAGTACAAATAATTTTACACTAGAGTTGAACTAGCTCTATGACCTAGTACAATTAATTTTACACTAGAGTTAAACTAGCTCTATTGGCTAGTTCAAATAATTTTACACTAGAGTTGAACTAGCTCTAGAGGCTAGTTCAAGTAATTTTACACTAGAGTTGAACTAGCTCTACAAGCTAGTTCAAATAATTTTACACCAGATTTGAACTAGCTCTACAAGCTACTTCAAATAATTTTACACTAGAGTTGAACTAGTTTTACAAGCTAGTTTAATTAATTTTACACTAGAGTTGAAGAAGCTCTACAGGCTAGGTCAAATAATTTTACACTAGAGTTGAACTAGCTCTAGAAGCTAGTTCAAATGATTTTACACTAAAGTTGAACTAGCTCTATAGGCTAGTTCAAATAATTTGACACTAGAGTTGAACTAGCTCTACGACCTAGTACAAATAATTTTACTATAGAGTTGAACTAGCTCTATAGGCTAGTTCAAATAATTTTACACTAGAGTTGAACTAGCTCTATATGCTAGTTCAAATAACTTTACACTAGATTGGAACTAGCTCTACAAGCTAGGTCAAATAGTTTTACACTAGAGTTGAACTAGCTCTATAACATAGTACAAATAATTTTACACTAGAGTTGAACTAGCTCTATAACCTAGTACAAATAAATTTACACTAGAGTTGAACTATGTCTATGAACTAGTACAAATAATTTTATACTAGAGTTGAACTAGCTCTATAACCTAGTACAAATAATTTTACACTAGAGTTGAACTAGCTCTATGACCTAGTACAAATAATTTTACACTAGAGTTGAACTAGCTCTATATGCTAGTTCAAATAATTGTACACTAGAGTTGAACTAGCTCTATAGGTTAGTTCAAATAATTTTATACTAGAGTTGAACTAGCTCAATAACCTAGTACAAATAATTTTACACTAGAGTTGAACTAGCTCTACAAGCTAGTTCAAATAATTTTACACTAAAGTGGAACTAGCTCTATAGGCTAGTTCTAATAGTTTTACTCTATTCTAGAACTACCTCTACAAGGTAGTTTAAATAATTTTACACTAGATTTGAACTAGCTCTATAACCTAGTATAAATAATTTTACAGTAGAGTTAAACTAGCTCTACAAGCTAGTTCAAATAATTTTACGCTAGAGTTGAACTAGCTCTACAGTCTAGTTGAAATAGTTTTACACTAGAGTCGAACTAGCTCTATAACCTAGTAAAAATAATTTTACACTAGAGTTGAACTAGCTCTATAACCTAGTACAAATAATTTTACACTAGAGTTCAACTAGCTCTATGACCTAGTACATATAATTTTATACTTGAGTTGTACTAGGTCTATGTCGGGGGTGTCTGATCCCTCGCACACCTATGGGGATCGGCGGACCGAGCCCCTTTTGGTTCGACAGGGGGCGGTGGATGCACAAAGAGCAGATCGAGGCAAACACACGAGCGAGACGATCGATTTACCTAGGTTCGGGCCGCACGGATGCGTAAAACCCTACTCCTGCTTTGGTGTTTGTATTGAGTTCTTGCTCGGGAGCGGCGAGTGCTACAGTACACTCAAGCAGCTGGCGAGACCGAGCGTGAGAATGGCTGTCCCCCCCCTCTGTTGCACATGGGCCTCCTTTTATATGTCTAAGGGGTCACCGACACGTGGCAACAGAGGTGAGGGCAAAAATGTAAAAGGGGTGTTAGTTGGCTCCACCGCCTACAACTGTCGCATCCTACCTAACCCTGACGGCAGGGGCCAAAGGCATTAAATGCCTGTCTGTGTCGCTTAGACGGGGCGGAAAGGGACCGTCACGGGTGCCACCGTTTGCCACGATGGCTCCTTGTCAGAATCTGCTTGCCACCGCATGCCCCCGGCTGCACAGCCTCCCGCCACGTATGCCAGGGGTGGCCCCTGAGCGACACGTTGGTGGGTAGGCTGGAGCGCGGACTGTGGGGTAGTAGCTTGCCGCGGCAAGCGCCTTGCCGCGGCAAGCGCCTTGCCGCGGATGTTGCCTTGTCGCATCCAGGAGCTTGTCGCTCACCGGGCCTTGTCGGGGCGCGCAGAGCGCCGCAGCGAGCTTCTTGGGAAACTTTGGTTGGTCTTCCTGGCAAGCTCCTCTTGCCGGGGTCTTGTCTCCTTCCCGGTAAGCTCCTCTTGCCGGGGCCTCGTTTCCTTCCCGGCAAGCTCCTCTTGCCGGGGTCTTGCCTCCTTCCCGGCAAGCTCCTCTTGCCGAGGCCTTGTTTTGCTCTTGGATACTTTGTTCTTGAATGGCTCCAAAGGATCCACGGAGGGTCTTGGCGGTCGCCCGGCAAGCCTTGCCGCGGATCGCTGCGACTGCCCGTGCACAAGTTCGGGATACTAAGATACCCCTACTTTAGTACACCGACAGGATCCCCCGGGCTTGGGCCATACACGGTCCCGAGCGCTTTTGGGCCAGGCCCAAAACAGTGCACGGGCATGCGCGGCCTAGGTTACGCCATAACTCACTCCGCATCCACCGCGCCCTCCAAACGGCACGCGTCAAACGCGGCATCGTGGGAGAGACCGTGGGTGGTTTTCGAGGTGCCCACTCCCCATGATCATGGGGTGGGGAGAGGCCGCCCCATCCGTCGCCTCAATTCTGCACGCCTGCCACGCGGCTCCCATGCACTTGGGGCCGCGGACGGCGGAGGCAGGAAACGGGGCCGTCATGGGTCGAGGCAGCGGGCCGGCCCCAGCTCCCTGTCTTCCCACGTCTTGATTCGCTGAGCGGGGCGGCCGGGCCCCCACCTTGCTCCTTTATAAAGAGTGGGAGGGGAGGACGGAAGCCTGCATTCTCCCATCTTCTCCTCCCTTCAGCTCCTGCTCCCCTTCCTCCCATTCGCCATGGAGAAAGGGAACCCAGGTCCTTCATCAATGGCGGCGAGGGTTGCCGCCAGACAACGCCTCCCTCCCTTTCCCGCACCCCGTGGTGGCGGAGCCAGCCGCAAGGGGAAGAGGGAGGGGGCGAGGTCGTGGACGAGGTCGACGACGAGGCCGTGGCGCTCGGGGAATAGGTGGACGAGGCGGCGCGTCGGCTTCGCCTCCGCCGGCAGCTCTTCTTCCCGCGGTGGCCCATGCCGGGGACGAGCCTTGCGAGTTCTTCGTCAGGCTGCGGCGGGCGCCTCGTCGTCGCCTCCGACTCCCAGATCCGTTTGCGGAAGTGGTGGAGTTGGACCCGCCCGAGACGCTGAGACTGCAGATAAGGGGCTGTGGGATCAGCGGCACGCGGGTCCGTGCCGAATTCCCAGCCCCCGGCGTGATGTATCTTGGCCGAGGGTGGAAGACGTTCGCCCGCATCCACAGCTTGACGCCGGGGCTCACCCTCCACTTCAAGTTGGTGGAGGGCGATCTCCTCTCCGTCAAGGTCTTCGGGTGCTTCGGCGTCAGGGCCCGGTGCTGCGTGGAGAGCTCCTCCGATAGCGAAGGTTCCTCCTCGAGCGAGAGTGACGAGGAGGGGAGCTACAGCGACGACCTAGGGGAGCGGGCGGCAGGATGGCGGGTCCGACTAGGTGTCGGGTGCCGCTCCATGCGGCACCGGCAACCCCATCATCGGTGTCGCCGGCTCCTTGAACTCGCCGGGGTCGTCTCCTTGGGCGGCTGGTGTAGGGAGGCTGCGGAAGAGGAAGAGGGGCCGGCGGCAGGGCCGTCAGGTCGGAGTACGATGGCGTGGTGCCCTCGACAGCGTGCTGACGTCCTGCCGCCTCATCTTCGAGCCCTGCTTCCGGCGCCGCCATCACCGTCCAGCCTTGACGGCCCCCGGGATGTTCTCTTCGTGTCTTCTAGCACCCGTAGTTCGCCTAGGTGCTCCTTTTGCCCTTCTCGCCTCCTTGACCTACCTCCTGAAGAGAGGGACAGGAAAAGGATTACGGGCATCTTATCTTTTTAATTTGTAAGCCCTCGGGCCTTAGTTGCATTTAAAACTTGTAATCCTCTCTTTCATGTTTTTCATTCTCTACGGACTGTACCTGCATGGAATGTTTTTAATGAAAAGGGGGTGTTTGCCGGGTCATTTGTCTCGCGGGTAGAACCCATGCCAAGGAGCAAATCCTTGGTATCTTTCAGATAGACACTCCTTCCCCGGCAACATGCCCCGCCGTCTCCCCACGCCGTTCGACCTTTCTCACGCTCTCGATGGAGGCAGGGACGAGGCGGGTGCGGCCCCTCGTTTCATCCCTTTCCTGCCGCGACTACGACCAAAACTTGGCCCTGGGGCCCCAGGGACCAGAGCTAAGGGAGCACGGTGGCTTTCGGGAAGAAACGAGGCTTCGTATTCCCAGTCCAAAAGAGAATGCATGAAGAGGGATGAAAGACTTATCTGAGACTGCAGCCCCCGGCAACTCTGGCTTGCCGTGGGGTGAACCTTGGTACTTGCAGCCCCCGGAAACACTGGCTTTCTGGGGTTCAGATGCCGGCACGTCCTTCTTCTCCTTTTCGTCCTTAGGCGGTCCGGCAAGGATATGCAAGTCCTGCGAACCAAAGGAAACGAAAGACAGGCAAAGGGACGCACACTCAACCTCTAAGTTAGGGGTTAGTTGCTGTTAGGCACTATCAACCCTAACCGAGGACTCGACTCGACCTAGCATGCATGCTGCAACTCTGGGCGCCAGCGCTTCATTTACTTGTGCTCAGGGTCTGCGCCTGGCTTTGTACAAAGGATTACATGCAACAGCGGCAAGACTTGTACAAAAGGGTGGTTGCCGGACAGGGTCCGACAATCGTGCCTTATGGGTAAAACTTACGAAGAAGCTCGATATTCCAGGAGTTGCTCACTGGTACGCCATCTTCGGTCTCTAGGCGGACAGCGCCAGGCCTGGTGACTCGTTTCACCCGGTAAGGGCCTTCCCACTTCGCCGTCAACTTGTTGGAATTCTTGGCGGACTGAACGCGCCGAAGAACAAGGTCGCCTTCCTCGAGACTTCTGGCGTTAACTTTGCGGCTATGATAGCGGCGCAACGCTTGCTGGTAGCGAGTGGCTCACACAGCAGCCTGAAGACGATCTTCCTCAAGGAGCAGCGCGTCATCTTGCCGCAGCCGCTCTTGCTCAAGCTCATCATAAGCGAGCACTCGAGGTGACCCGTATACGAGTTCCGTGGGGATAACTGCCTCCGCTCCATAGACTAGAGCGAAGGGTGTCTGTCCAGTGGCTCGATTTGGCGTCGTCCTGATCGACCAAAGAACCACTGGCAGCTCCTCGATCCAGTTGTGTCCGCGCTTGTGCAGCCTGTCAAATGTTCTGGTCTTGAGCCCGCGCAGCACTTCAGCATTTGCCCTCTCCGCTTGACCGTTGCTTCTCGGATGAGCAACAGAAGCGAAGCAGACCTTGGCGCCAAGATCTTGGACGTACTGCATGAAGGTGCGGCTCGTAAATTGTGTACCGTTGTCGGTAATTATCCTGTTAGGGATCCCGAAACGGCAAACAATCGACCTGAAGAATTTGATCGCGGACCGTGCCGTCACCTTCCTCACTGGTTCCACTTCCGGCCACTTTGTGAACTTGTTGATTGCAACATACAAGTGCTCAAAGCCCCCGACAGCTCGGGGGAAGGGGCCGAGGATGTCGAGCCCCCAGACCGAAAATGGCCAGGATAAAGGGATTGTCTGGAGAGCTTGAGCTGGCTAGTGTATCTGCTTGGAATGGAACTGGCACGCTTCACACTTGGTTACTTGTGCAGTTGCATCCTGGAGGGCTATCGGCCAGAAGAAGCCTTGTCAGAATGCCTTTCCGACAAGAGCTCTTGCGCCAATGTGGTGACCACATATGCCTCCGTGTATCTCTGCCAACAGCTTCTGTCCATCTTCCCGGGGAATACACTTCAATTTCACACCGTTGAGTCTTCTTCTGTACAGTGTGTCATTGACAAACTGGTACATACTAGACTACCGGGCTACTCTTTCCGCTTCTTCTGGCTCTTCGGGAAGTTCTCCTGTCTGGAGGAAACGGACAATCTGCTGCGCCCATGTCGGAGCCTGTGGCTCGACAACAAGGACCAAAGGCATATCTGCTGCTGCGGGAACGTCCGCTTCTACGGCAAGAGCCTGCGACTCTGCCGGAGCTTGACATTCCCCGGCAAGCTTGCCGGAGCAGAGCTTGCCGGGAGTGTCTGCTGCAATGGAACAAACCCTGGGGTTTGCCGGAGTAGACTGCTCCTCAGCACTCTTGGCATCGATCTTGGGGACCTTCTTGGCGGCGGCTTCGGGAAGCTCTACCGGAAGATAGTCGCCAGAAATCAACTTCCTCTTCTTGCTTTGTCCTGTTGATGGTGTTACGGATGGCTGAGTCAGCTTGAGCACAAAGGTCCCCGGTTCCACAGGTAACTTGAGTGTTGCGCACTTTGACAGGCCATCGGCAATGTCGTTCTCGGCTCTTGGAACATGTCCCATTTGCAGGCCGTCAAAGCGCTCTTCCAGCTTCCTCACTTCATCAACGTAAGCTTCCATCAACGGACTCCGGTAATCCTTGTTCACTTGGCGGACGACAAGCTGCGAGTCACCCCTGACAATGAGCTTCTTGATCCCAAGTTCTGTCGCGATCCTAAGACCGGCAAGCAAGCCTTTATACTCTGCAGTATTGTTTGTCGCTTGCTCCTTGGGAAAGTGCATCTGGACTATGTACTTGAGGTGCTCTCCGGTGGGCGCGACAAGCAGTACACCAGCATCGGCGCCTTGCAGCGAGAAGGCACCGTCAAACTACATGAGCCACTCTTTGCTTGCTTCCTTGGCGGGGATGCTCGTCTCCGGAATCTCTTCGTCTGGAGTTGGTGTCCACTCTGCTATGAACTCTGCCAATGCTCTGCTCTGGATTGTTGACGTACTCTCGAACTTGGGGCCAAAGCTTTACAGTTCTAGTGCCCACTCGACAATCCTGCCTGTTGCTTCTGGATTTTGCAATATCCTCTTCAGCGGAAAGCGAGTGACAACTGTGATCTCATGTGCTTGGAAGTAATGGCGCAGCTTTCTCGAGGCCATGAGGAGGCCAAAAAGCAGTTTCTGCACACCAGAGTACCTTGACCTAGCCCCCTGTAAAAGGGAGCTGACAAAGTAAACTGGGTGCTGCACCATTTTCTTCCGTATCTCCCCTTGCATCTGCGCAGGCCCTTGCTTGTCGGGACCTGAGCTTGTCGAGGCAGCCCCCTGCTTGTCGCTGGATGCGCTTGCCACGGTCGCTGGCTCGTCGTCGGCCTCCCTTTCCGCTACAACCCAGCACTAACCACTTGGTTGGTTGCCGCTATGTACAGCAGCAACTTCTCTTGTGGTTTGGGCGCGACAAGTGTTGGAGTGGAGGACAGGTATCTCTTCAAGTCTTGCAGCGCAGCCTCCGCTTCCGGAGTCCATCTCATTGGACCTGCCTTTTTTCAAAATTTTGAAAAACGGCAGGGCGCGCTCAGAAGACCGAGAGATAAACCTGCTGAGAGCAGCTACGCAGCCGGCAAGCTTCCGTACATCCTTGACGCGCCTTGGTGCTTCGATCTGCTCAATGGCCCCGATCTTGTCGGGATTAGCTTCGATTCCCCGCTAAGACACAAAGAACCCGAGAAGTTTGTCGGAAGGGACTCCAAACACACACTACTCGGGGTTGAGCTTGAAGTTGACCTTGCGCAGATTTGCAAAAGTCTCTTCTAAATCTTGGATCAGAGTTGCCCTGTCTTTGCTTTTAACCACTATATCATCCATGTAAGCTTCTACATTTTTGTGTATCTGTGGCTTCAAAGCAATGTGGACTACTCTGGCGAATGTTGAACCAGCATTCTTTAATCCGAAAGGCATCCGTACGAAACAGTACGTGCCACATGGAGTATTGAATGCGGTTTTCTCCTCATCCTCCTCTGCCATGAAGATCTGATGGTACCCGGAGTATGCGTCAAGAAATGAAAGCAACTCACATCCGGCTGTGGAGTCAACAATCTGGTTAATGCGCGGCAAGGGAAATGGATCTTTGGGACAAGCTTTATTCACGTCAGTGAAGTCAATACAAAGCCTCCACTTCCCGTTTGCCTTGCGCACTACAACCGGATTGGCCAACCACGTTGGATGGAGCACCCCTCTGACAAGGCCTGCTGCTTCCAACTTCTTGATCTCTTCTGCTATGAACTCTTGGCGCTCCACCGCCTGTTTCCTGACCTTCTGCTTGACGGGCCGCGCATGAGGACAAACGGCAAGGTGGTGCTCAATTACCTTCCTGGGAACACCGGGGATGTGAGACGGTTGCCATGCAAACACGTCGACATTCGCCCGCAGGAAAGTAACGAGCGCGCTTTCCTATTTAGGGTCAAGCGTGGCACTGATGGTGAAGGTACCACCAGTGCCGTCCTCCTTGGCGGGCACCTTCTTGGTAAGTGGTGGAGCTGCCATTGTCTTCTTGCTCTTGCCGGCGGAGCTCGATGGTGTGTCCTCGACGGCAGTGCAGCACTCCGAAGAGGTGCGCTTGCCGGAGTAGGCATCAGAGCACTCGCCAGACTTGGTCTTCTTCTTGCCGGTGGAGCTCGATGGCGCATCCTTGACGGCAGCGCAGCACTCCGAAGAGGCGCGCTTGCCGGAGTGGGCACCAGGGCTCTTGCCGGACTTGGTCTTCTTCCCCCCGGGAGCTTCAGCGGCAAGTGTCTCGCGGTCTGTCGCGGCAGCAGCTTCCCGGTAGATCTTGTCGGCGCAGATAAGGGCGTCCTTCTTATCGCCGGGGACAGAGATGACGCTTATCGGGCCTGGCATCTTGAGCATGTTGTAGGCATAGTGAGAGGCCGCCATGAACTTGGTGAGCGCGGGACGGCCAAGTATCCCATTGTAGGGCAATGGGAAATCGGCAATGTCGAAGGTGACCCTCTCAGTCCTGAAGTTCATCTCGCTGTCGAAAGTCACCGGCAGCGCGACTTTTCCCTTTGGCTTGCTCCTTCCCGGGTTAATTCCTTGGAATGTACCAGTTTCTTCGAGCTCGCTGTCCGAGATCTGGAGTTTCTGGAGCACAGCGGAGGAGATCAGATTCAGGCCGGCCCCGCTGTCAACTAGCATCTTGGTGACCTTGAGGTTGCGGATTGTTGGGGAAACCAACAACGGCAAGCACCCGACCGCAGTTGTGCGATCATGGTGGTCCTCAATGTCAAAGATGATAGGCGTGCTGGACCACTTCAGAAGCTTGCGCGATTCGACAGGTGGCTCTGCCGCATTAACTTCCCGGAGCCACTGTTTGAGTTGGCGGTGGGAAGTATGCAGAGAAGTGCCACCGTCAACACACAAGACTTCTGTAGCCTTCTGAAACTCCTGCTCGCTGCTCTCAACATCATCCATGTCTTCATCGTCGTCTTCGTCTTCGTCCTTGTCGCGGCCGCGGGGAGGTTTGTCCCCTTGCCGCTGCTTGGCCTTGCCACGGCTTCCTCCCGGGCCAGCATGCTTCTTGCCGGCTTCTCCACCGCCTCCTTGGGCTCTCTCCTTGTCGCGCCGCTCGTACTCAGCTTTTTGTTGCTGGACAAGCTGCTCGACCCTCTTGCAGTTCTGGAGATCATGGCCCTTGGTGCGGTGGATCTTGCAGTACTGCTTGTCGGAGCTGCCCTGCTTGTCGGCGGCCGCCACAGCCTGGCAGTTGGCGCACGCGGCAACCTCCTTGCCGGAGCTGCCAACTTTGGCTTACTTGGCGGGGCTGTCATCGCCGGACTGCTCAATGACCAGTACCTCTTTGCCGCTCTTCTTCCTGTTGCGCCTCCGGTTTTTCATTGCCGGGGCGGCATCCTCGCTGTCAGATCCCCCTGCTCCAGCATCTTCTCCGGGGAGTTTCCTCCATTCTTCAGCGCGTGCGCACTTGTCGGCCAGGGCGTATAGCTCGCTGACGTCCCTGATCCTGCTCATCGCCATCTCCTCCCGCATCCGGCGGTTACGCACGTTCTGATGGAACGCGCTAATAACCGCGGCAGGGTGGATGTCTGGGATGTTGCGCTGCACGCGGCTGAATCTCTGGATATACTTGCGCAGGGGTTCTCCTTCCTTCTGGGCAAGCAGGTGGAGGTCACTCTCTTGGCCATGTGGTTTGTGGCCGCCTGTAAGGCGCCGACAAACTGATGGCACAAATCCGCCTAAGAGGATATGGAGTTATCCGGCAAGTGCATGAGCCAGGATATGACTTCGGGCTTGAGCACGAGCAGGAAGTAGTTGGCAAGGACCTTGTCGTCTCGCCCCCCGGCAGCTGGCACCGCAATGGTGTAGATGCTGAGGAACTCCGACGGGTGCGACTTGCCGTCGTACTTCTCTGGCACGTCTGGCTTGAAATGCTTCTGGTTGGGCCACTGGACTTGCCGCAGCTCACGGGTAAACACAGGACAACCTGCCACGTACGGCAAGGTACCTGGCTCTCCAGGCGCTTGCATGTCAACAGAGGGCCCAGCGCGCAGGTCTGATTGACGCCGCACTTCCCTTCGGCGCTTGATGCATGTTCGAGCGTCTTCTTGCTGTCGCTCATGAAGAACTTGGCGTTGATCGCGACGAGCTCGCGGATCTGACGACGCGGTGGAGTAGCTGTCGTGGTGGATCCGGTGAGCCGGCGATCTTGGCCTTCGGGGCGGAGAGTGCACAGTGGTTGCACCCTCGCCGGTCTTGTCGCCATCGGCTCGCGCCTGGGTGACTTGCCGCGGCAGCGATGCGCTCGGCTGCCGTGGGTTGTCACCATTGGTGAAGCCGATGAGGCTCTAGATAGTGGCCCTCCAGTCATCGATCTTCTCTGGCGCTGGAGGGTAGTCCGGGAGCAGCTGGGCACGCGCCAACGCTTCCGCTGGAGTGGTGGGCGGCGGCAGTGAACGGTGCGAGGAGTGAGATATGCTCGGACTCCTAACTGCGTTAGAAGGAGCAACATCCCGTCCAAGCGACCACGCCACGCTCGCGCCAGCATGTTGACGTGCATGCTGGTCCTGAGCACTCCGGGATCCGCCAGCTTGATCTTGGCCCAGCAGACGTATGGTACCGTGGGTACCATGACGCTGCTGGTCCCGCGCCTCCTGGGATGGGCGCAGTGCGTGTACGGACGCCGAGGTCTTGGAGTGCGCGCGGTCGTTGTGGGAGGTGACCGCGCCGCCAACGTGTGGCGCGACCTGGTACTTGGACCTGGCAGCGCCATGGGTCTCCCCGTCGGCGCCCGCTCTTCCACCGGTGTCTACCCCACCAGCCGTGCGCCCCGGCGATGGTGGGTTCGGCGCAGATGGAGCAGCTGCTTCCGAAGCCTTCTTCTTCGGCGGCATGTTGACAAAGACGATGAAGATTCGGCTCGTGCGAACACCGGATCAGGTTCGCACAACCTCGACGCACCCCCTACCTGACGCGCCAAAGATGTCGGGGGTGTCTGATCCCTCGCACACCTATGGGGATCGGCGGACCGAACCCTTTTTGGTCCGGCAGGGGTCGGTGGATGCACAAAGAGTAGATCGAGGCAAAACACACGAGCGAGACGATCGATTTACCCAGGTTCGGGCCGCACGGATGCGTAAAACCCTATTCCTGCTTTGGTGTTTGTATTGAGTTCTTGCTCGGGAGCGGCGAGTGCTACAGTACACTCAACCAGCTGGCGAGACCGAGCGTGAGAATGGCTGTCCCCCCCCTTTGTTGCACATGGGCCTCCTTTTATATGTCTAAGGGGTCACCGACACGTGGCAACAGAGGTGAGGGTAAAAACCTAAAAGGGGTGGTAGTTGGCTCCACCGCCTGCAACTGTCGCATCCTACCTAACCCTAACGGCAGGGGAAAAGGCATTAAATGCCTGTTTGTGTCGCTTAGACGGGGCGGAAAGGGACCGTCAGGGGCGCCACCGTTTGCCACGATGCCTCCTTGTCAGCGTCTGCTTGAACTAGCTCTAAAGTCTAGTTGAAATAGTTTTACACTAGAGTTGAACTAGCTTTATAACCTAGTAAAAATAATTTTGTACTTCAGTTGTACTAGCTCTATAACCTAGTATAAATAATTTCACACTAGAGTTGAACTAGCTCTATGACCTAGTACAAATAATTTTACACTAGAGTTAAACTAGCCTATGGGCTAGTTCAAATAATTTTACACTAGAGTTGAACAAGCTCTATAGGCTAGTTCAAGTAATTTTACACTAGTATTGAACTAGCTCTACAAGCTAGTTCAAATAATTTTACACCAGAGTTGAACTAGCTCTATAAGCTAGTTCAAATAATTTTACACTAGAGTTGAACTAGTTCTACTAGCTAGTTAAATTAATTTTACACTAGAGTTGAACAAGCTCTACAGGCTAGTTCAAATAATTTTACACTAGAGTTGAACTAGCTCTCCAAGCTAGTTCAAATAATTTTACACTAGAGTTGAACTAGCTCTATAACCTAGTACAAATAATTTTACACTAGAGTTGAAGTAGCTCTACAAGCTAGTTCAAATAATTTTACACTAAAGTTGAACTAGCTCTACAGGCTAGTTCAAGTAGTTTTACACTAATCTTGAACTACCTCTACAAGGTAGTTTAAATAATTTTACACTAGATTTGGACTAGCTCTATAACCTAGTACAAATAATTTTACACTAGAGTTGAACTAGATGTATAACCTAATACAAATAATTTTACACTAGAGTTGAACTAGCTCTATAACCTAGTACTAATAATTTTACAGTAGAGTTGAACTAGCTCTATGACCTAGTACAAATAATTTTACACTACAGTTGAACTAGCTCTATAGGGTAGTTCAAATAATTTTACACTCGAGTTGAACTAGCTCCATAGGCTAGTTCAAGTAATTTTACAATAGAGTTGAACTAGCTCAACAAGCTAGTTCAAATAATTTTACACTACACTTGAACTAGCTCTACAACCTAGTTCAAAGAATTTTACACTAGAGTTGTACCAGCTCTACAAGTTAGTTTAAATAATTTGACACTAGAGTTGAACTAGCTCTATAGGCTAGTTCAAATAACTTTACACTAGATTTGAACTAGCTCTACAAGCTAGGTCAAATAATTTTACACTAGAGTTGAGCTAGCTCTATAACCTAGTACAAATAATTTTACACTAGAGTTGAGCTAGCTCTATAACCTAGTACAAATAATTTTACACTAGAGTTGAACTAGCTCTATGACCTAGTACAAATAATTTTATACTAGAGTTTAACAAGCTCTATAACCTAGTACAAATAATTTTACACTAGAGTTGAACTAGGTCTATAACCTAGTACAAATAATTTTACGTTAGAGTTGAACTAGCTCTATAACCTAGGCTAAATAATTTTACGTTAGAGTTTAACTAGCTCTATAGGCTAGTTCAAATAATTTTACAATAGAGTTGAACTAGCTCAATAACCTAGTACAAACAATTTTACACTAGAGTTGAACTAGCTCTACAAGTTAGTCCCATTAAATTTACACTAGAGTTGAACTAGCTCTACAAGCTAGTTCAACTAATTTTACACTAGAGTTTTACTAGCTCTACAAGCTAGTTCAAATAATTTTACACTACAGTTGTACCAGCTCTACAAGCTAGTTCAAATAATTTTACACTAGAGTTGAACTAGCTCTATATGCTAGTTCAAATAACTTTACACTAGATTTGAACTAGCTCTACAAGCTAGTTCAAATAATTTTACACAAGAGTTGAACCAGCTCTATAACCTAGTACAAATAATTTTACACTAGAGTTGAACTAGCTCTACAAGCTAGTTCAACTAATTTTACACTAAAGTTGAACTAGCTCTACAGGCTAGTTCAAATAGTTTAACACTAATCTTGAACTACCTCTACAAGGTAGTTTAAATAATTTTACACTAGATTTGAACAAGCTCTATAACCTAGTACAAATAATTTTACACTAGAGTTGAACTAGGTCTATAACCTAGTACAAATAATTTTACGTTAGAGTTGAACTAGCTCTATAACCTAGGCCAAATAATTTTACGTTAGAGTTTAACTAGCTCTATAGGCTAGTTCAAATAATTTTACAATAGAGTTGAACTAGCTCTACAAGTTAGTCCCATTAAATTTACACTAGATTTGAACTAGCTCTACAAGCTAGTTCAAATAATTTTACACTAGAGTTTTACTAGCTCTACAAGCTAGTTCAAATGATTTTACACTACAGTTGTACCAGCTCTACCAGCTAGTTCAAATAATTTTACACTAGAGTTGAACTAGCTCTATAGGGTAGTTCAAATAATTTTACACTCGAGCTGAACTAGCTCTATAGGCTACTTCAAATAATTTTACAATAGAGTTGAACTAGCTCTACAAGCTAGTTCAAATAATTTTACACCAGAGTTGAACTAGCTCTATAAGCTAGTTCAAATAATTTTACACTAGAGTTGAACTAGTTCTACTAGCTAGTTTAATTAATTGTACACTAGAGTTGAACAAGCTCTACAGGCTAGTTCAAATAATTTTACACTAGAGTTGAACTAGCTCTCCAAGCTAGTTCAAATAATTTTACACTAGAGTTGAACTAGCTCTATAACCTAGTACAAATAATTTTACACTAGAGTTGAAGTAGCTCTACAAGCTAGTTCAAATAATTTTACACTAAAGTTGACCTAGCTCTACAGGCTAGTTCAAATAGTTTTACACTAATCTTGAACTACCTCTACAAGGTAGTTTAAATAATTTTACACTAGATTTGAACTAGCTCTATAACCTAGTACAAATGATTTTACACTAGAGTTGAACTAGATGTATAACCTAATACAAATAATTTTACACTAGAGTTGAACTAGCTCTATAACCTAGTACTAATAATTTTACAGAAGAGTTGAACTAGCTCTATGACCTAGTACAAATAATTTTACACTACAGTTGAACTAGCTCTATAGGGTAGTTCAAATAATTTTACACTCGAGTTGAACTAGCTCTATAGGCTAGTTCAAATAATTTTACAATAGAGTTGAACTAGCTCTACAAGCTAGTTCAAATAATTTTACACTACACTTGAACTAGCTCTACAAGCTAGTTCAAAGAATTTTACACTAGAGTTGTACCAGCTCTACAAGTTAGTTTAAATAATTTGACACTAGAGTTGAACTAGCTCTATAGGCTAGTTCAAATAACTTTACACTAGATTTGAACTAGCTCTACAAGCTAGGTCAAATAATTTTACACTAGAGTTGAGCTAGCTCTATAACCTAGTACAAATAATTTTACACTAGAGTTGAGCTAGCTCTATAACCTAGTACAAATAATTTTACACTAGAGTTGAACTAGCTCTATGACCTAGTACAAATAATTTTATACTAGAGTTTAACAAGCTCTATAACCTAGTACAAATAATTTTACACTAGAGTTGAACTAGGTCTATAACCTAGTACAAATAATTTTACGTTAGAGTTGAACTAGCTCTATAACCTAGGCTAAATAATTTTACGTTAGAGTTTAACTAGCTCTATAGGCTAGTTCAAATAATTTTACAATAGAGTTGAACTAGCTCAATAACCTAGTACAAACAATTTTACACTAGAGTTGAACTAGCTCTACAAGTTAGTCCCATTAAATTTACACTAGAGTTGAACTAGCTCTACAAGCTAGTTCAACTAATTTTACACTAGAGTTTTACTAGCTCTACAAGCTAGTTCAAATAATTTTACACTACAGTTGTACCAGCTCTACAAGCTAGTTCAAATAATTTTACACTAGAGTTGAACTAGCTCTATATGCTAGTTCAAATAACTTTACACTAGATTTGAACTAGCTCTACAAGCTAGTTCAAATAATTTTACACAAGAGTTGAACCAGCTCTATAACCTAGTACAAATAATTTTACACTAGAGTTGAACTAGCTCTACAAGCTAGTTCAACTAATTTTACACTAAAGTTGAACTAGCTCTACAGGCTAGTTCAAATAGTTTAACACTAATCTTGAACTACCTCTACAAGGTAGTTTAAATAATTTTACACTAGATTTGAACAAGCTCTATAACCTAGTACAAATAATTTTACACTAGAGTTGAACTAGGTCTATAACCTAGTACAAATAATTTTACGTTAGAGTTGAACTAGCTCTATAACCTAGGCCAAATAATTTTACGTTAGAGTTTAACTAGCTCTATAGGCTAGTTCAAATAATTTTACAATAGAGTTGAACTAGCTCTACAAGTTAGTCCCATTAAATTTACACTAGATTTGAACTAGCTCTACAAGCTAGTTCAAATAATTTTACACTAGAGTTTTACTAGCTCTACAAGCTAGTTCAAATGATTTTACACTACAGTTGTACCAGCTCTACCAGCTAGTTCAAATAATTTTACACTAGAGTTGAACTAGCTCTATAGGGTAGTTCAAATAATTTTACACTCGAGCTGAACTAGCTCTATAGGCTAATTCAAATAATTTTACAATAGAGTTGAACTAGCTCTACAAGCTAGTTCAAATAATTTTACACCAGAGTTGAACTAGCTCTATAAGCTAGTTCAAATAATTTTACACTAGAGTTGAACTAGTTCTACTAGCTAGTTTAATTAATTGTACACTAGAGTTGAACAAGCTCTACAGGCTAGTTCAAATAATTTTACACTAGAGTTGAACTAGCTCTCCAAGCTAGTTCAAATAATTTTACACTAGAGTTGAACTAGCTCTATAACCTAGTACAAATAATTTTACACTAGAGTTGAAGTAGCTCTACAAGCTAGTTCAAATAATTTTACACTAAAGTTGACCTAGCTCTACAGGCTAGTTCAAATAGTTTTACACTAATCTTGAACTACCTCTACAAGGTAGTTTAAATAATTTTACACTAGATTTGAACTAGCTCTATAACCTAGTACAAATGATTTTACACTAGAGTTGAACTAGATGTATAACCTAATACAAATAATTTTACACTAGAGTTGAACTAGCTCTATAACCTAGTACTAATAATTTTACAGAAGAGTTGAACTAGCTCTATGACCTAGTACAAATAATTTTACACTACAGTTGAACTAGCTCTATAGGGTAGTTCAAATAATTTTACACTCGAGTTGAACTAGCTCTATAGGCTAGTTCAAATAATTTTACAATAGAGTTGAACTAGCTCTACAAGCTAGTTCAAATAATTTTACACTACACTTGAACTAGCTCTACAAGCTAGTTCAAAGAATTTTACACTAGAGTTGTACCAGCTCTACAAGTTAGTTTAAATAATTTGACACTAGAGTTGAACTAGCTCTATAGGCTAGTTCAAATAACTTTACACTAGATTTGAACTAGCTCTACAAGCTAGGTCAAATAATTTTACACTAGAGTTGAGCTAGCTCTATAACCTATTACAAATAATTTTACACTAGAGTTGAGCTAGCTCTATAACCTAGTACAAATAATTTTACACTAGAGTTGAACTAGCTCTATGACCTAGTACAAATAATTTTATACTAGAGTTTAACAAGCTCTATAACCTAGTACAAATAATTTTACACTAGAGTTGAACTAGGTCTATAACCTAGTACAAATAATTTTACGTTAGAGTTGAACTAGCTCTATAACCTAGGCTAAATAATTTTACGTTAGAGTTTAACTAGCTCTATAGGCTAGTTCAAATAATTTTACAATAGAGTTGAACTAGCTCAATAACCTAGTACAAACAATTTTACACTAGAGTTGAACTAGCTCTACAAGTTAGTCCCATTAAATTTACACTAGAGTTGAACTAGCTCTACAAGCTAGTTCAACTAATTTTACACTAGAGTTTTACTAGCTCTACAAGCTAGTTCAAATAATTTTACACTACAGTTGTACCAGCTCTACAAGCTAGTTCAAATAATTTTACACTAGAGTTGAACTAGCTCTATATGCTAGTTCAAATAACTTTACACTAGATTTGAACTAGCTCTACAAGCTAGTTCAAATAATTTTACACAAGAGTTGAACCAGCTCTATAACCTAGTACAAATAATTTTACACTAGAGTTGAACTAGCTCTACAAGCTAGTTCAACTAATTTTACACTAAAGTTGAACTAGCTCTACAGGCTAGTTCAAATAGTTTAACACTAATCTTGAACTACCTCTACAAGGTAGTTTAAATAATTTTACACTAGATTTGAACAAGCTCTATAACCTAGTACAAATAATTTTACACTAGAGTTGAACTAGGTCTATAACCTAGTACAAATAATTTTACGTTAGAGTTGAACTAGCTCTATAACCTAGGCCAAATAATTTTACGTTAGAGTTTAACTAGCTCTATAGGCTAGTTCAAATAATTTTACAATAGAGTTGAACTAGCTCTACAAGTTAGTCCCATTAAATTTACACTAGATTTGAACTAGCTCTACAAGCTAGTTCAAATAATTTTACACTAGAGTTTTACTAGCTCTACAAGCTAGTTCAAATGATTTTACACTACAGTTGTACCAGCTCTACCAGCTAGTTCAAATAATTTTACACTAGAGTTGAACTAGCTCTATATGCTAGTTCAAATAACTTTACACTAGATTTGAACTAGCTCTAGAAGCTAGTTCAAATAATTTTACACAAGAGTTGAACCAGCTCTATAACCTAGTACAAATAATTTTACACTAGAGTTGAACTAGCTCTACAAGCTAGTTCAACTAATTTTACACTAAAGTTGAACTAGCTCTACAGGCTAGTTCAAATAGTTTAACACTAATCTTGAACTACCTCTACAAGGTAGTTTAAATAATTTTACACTAGATTTGAACTAGCTCTATAACCTAGTACAAATAATTTTACACTAGATTTGTACTAGATGTATAACCTAGTACAACATATTTTACACTAGAGTTGAACTAGCTCTATAACCTAGTACTAATAATTTTACAGTAGAGTTGAACTAGCTCTATGACCTAGTACAAATGATTTTACACTAGAGTTGAACTAGCTCTATAGGGTAGTTCAAATAATTTTACACTCGAGCTGAACTAGCTCTATAGGCTAATTCAAATAATTTTACAATAGAGTTGAACTAGCTCTACAAGCTAGTTCAAATAATTTTACACCAGAGTTGAACTAGCTCTATAAGCTAGTTCAAATAATTTTACACTAGAGTTGAACTAGTTCTACTAGCTAGTTTAATTAATTGTACACTAGAGTTGAACAAGCTCTACAGGCTAGTTCAAATAATTTTACACTAGAGTTGAACTAGCTCTCCAAGCTAGTTCAAATAATTTTACACTAGAGTTGAACTAGCTCTATAACCTAGTACAAATAATTTTACACTAGAGTTGAAGTAGCTCTACAAGCTAGTTCAAATAATTTTACACTAAAGTTGACCTAGCTCTATAGGCTAGTTCAAATAGTTTTACACTAATCTTGAACTACCTCTACAAGGTAGTTTAAATAATTTTACACTAGATTTGAACTAGCTCTATAACCTAGTACAAATAATTTTACACTAGAGTTGAACTAGATGTATAACCTAATACAAATAATTTTACACTAGAGTTGAACTAGCTCTATAACCTAGTACTAATAATTTTACAGAAGAGTTGAACTAGCTCTATGACCTAGTACAAATAATTTTACACTACAGTTTAACTAGCTCTATAGGGTAGTTCAAATAATTTTACACTCGAGTTGAACTAGCTCTATAGGCTAGTTCAAATAATTTTACAATAGAGTTGAACTAGCTCTACAAGCTAGTTCAAATAATTTTACACTACACTTGAACTAGCTCTACAAGCTAGTTCAAAGAATTTTTCACTAGAGTTGTACCAGCTCTACAAGCTAGTTTAAATAATTTGACACTAGAGTTGAACTAGCTCTATAGGCTAGTTCAAATAACTTTACACTAGATTTGAACTAGCTCTACAAGCTAGGTCAAATAATTTTACACTAGAGTTGAGCTAGCTCTATAACCTAGTACAAATAATTTTACACTAGAGTTGAGCTAGCTCTATAACCTAGTACAAATAATTTTACACTAGAGTTGAACTAGCTCTATGACCTAGTACAAATAATTTTATACTAGAGTTTAACAAGCTCTATAACCTAGTACAAATAATTTTACACTAGAGTTGAACTAGGTCTATAACCTAGTACAAATAATTTTACGTTAGAGTTGAACTAGCTCTATAACCTAGGCTAAATAATTTTACGTTAGAGTTTAACTAGCTCTATAGGCTAGTTCAAATAATTTTACAATAGAGTTGAACTAGCTCAATAACCTAGTACAAACAATTTTACACTAGAGTTGAACTAGCTCTACAAGTTAGTCCCATTAAATTTACACTAGAGTTGAACTAGCTCTACAAGCTAGTTCAAATAATTTTACACTAGAGTTTTACTAGCTCTACAAGCTAGTTCAAATAATTTTACACTACAGTTGTACCAGCTCTACAAGCTAGTTCAAATAATTTTACACTAGAGTTGAACGAGCTCTATATGCTAGTTCAAATAACTTTACACTAGATTTGAACTAGCTCTACAAGCTAGTTCAAATAATTTTACACAAGAGTTGAACCAGCTCTATAACCTAGTACAAATAATTTTACACTAGAGTTGAACTAGCTCTACAAGCTAGTTCAACTAATTTTACACTAAAGTTGAAGTAGCTCTACAGGCTAGTTCAAATAGTTTAACACTAATCTTGAACTACCTCTACAAGGTAGTTTAAATAATTTTACACTAGATTTGAACTAGCTCTATAACCTAGTACAAATAATTTTACACTAGAGTTGTACTAGATGTATAACCTAGTACAACATGTTTTACACTAGAGTTGAACTAGCTCTATAACCTACTACTAATAATTTTACAGTAGAGTTGAACTAGCTCTATGACCTAGTACAAATAATTTTACACTAGAGTTGAACTAGCTCTATAGGGTAGTTCAAATAATTTTACACTCGAGCTGAACTAGCTCTATAGGCTAATTCAAATAATTTTACAATAGAGTTGAACTAGCTCTACAAGCTAGTTCAAATAATTTTACACTAGAGTTGAACTAGTTCTACAAGCTAGTT
Organism: Triticum monococcum; assembly: GCA_034509565.1. Classification (NCBI taxonomy): domain Eukaryota; kingdom Viridiplantae; phylum Streptophyta; class Magnoliopsida; order Poales; family Poaceae; genus Triticum; species Triticum monococcum. Next base: position 632,875,703 of record CM067843.1, read on the forward strand.
TAATTAATTTTACACCAGAGTTGAACAAGCTCCACAGGCTAGTTCAAATAATTTTACACTAGAGTTGAACTAGCTCTACAAGCTAGTTCAAGTAATTTTACATTAAAGTTTAACTAGCTCTATAACCTAGGACAAATAATTTTATGTTAGAGTTTGACTAGCTCTATAACCTAGGACAAATAATTTTACACTAGTGTTGAACTAGCTCTACAAGTTAGTTCAAATAATTTTACGCTATAGTTGAACTAGCTCTACAAGCTAGTTCAAATAATTTTACACTAGAGTTGAACTAGCTCTACAAGCTAGTTCAAATAATTTTACACTAGAGTTGAGCTAGCTCTACAAGCTAGTTCAAATAATTTTACACTAGAGTTGTACCAGCTCTACAAGCTAGTTCAAATAATTTTACACTAGAGTTGAACTAGCTCTATAACCTAGTACAAATAATTTTACACTAGAGTTCAACTAGCTTTATAACCTAGTACAAATAAATTTACACTAGAGTTGAACTTGCTCTATAACCTAGTACAAATAATTTTACACTAGAGTTGAACTACCTCTATGACCTAGTACAAATAATTTTACACTAGAGTTGAACTAGCTCTATAGGCTAGTTCAAATAATTGTACACTAGAGTTGAACTAGCTCTATAGGCTAGTTCAAATAATTTTATAGTAGAGTTGAACTAGCTCTATAACCTTGTACAAATAATTTTACACTAGAGTTGAACTAGCTCTACAAGCTAGTTCGAATAATTTTACACTAAAGTTGAACTAGCTCTACAGGCTAGTTCAAATAGTTTTACTCTAATCTTGAACTACCTCTCCAAGGTAGTTTAAATAATTTTACACTATATTTGAACTAGCTCTAACCTAGTACAAATAATTTTACACTAGAGTTAAACTAGCTCTACAAGCTAGTTCAAATAATTTCACACTAGATTTTTACTAGCTCTATAGTCTAGTTGAAATAGTTTTACACTGGAGTTGAACTAGCTCTATAACCTATTAAAAATAATTTTACACTAGAGTTGAACTAGCTCTATAACCTAGTACAAATAATTTTACACTAGAGTTGAACTAGCTCTATAACCTAGAACAAATAATTTTACACTAGAGTTGAACTAGCTCTATGACCTAGTACATATAATGTTATACTTGAGTTGTACTAGCTCTATATGCTAGTACAAATAATTTTACACTAGAGTTGAACTAGCTCTATGACCTAGGACAAATAATTTTACACTAGAGTTAAACTAGCTCTATAGGCTAGCTCAAATAATTTTACACTAGAGTTTAACTAGCTCTATAGGCTAGTTCAAACAATTTTACACTAGAGTTGTACCAGCTCTACAAGCTAGTTTAAATAATTTTACACTAGAGTTGAACTAGCTCTATAGGCTAGTTCAAATAACTTTACACTGGATTTGAACTAGCTCTACAAGCTAGGTCAAATAATTTTACACTAGAGTTGAACTAGCTCTATAACCTAGTACAAATAATTTTACACTAGAGTTGAACTAGCTCTATAACCTAGTACAAATAATTTTACAATAGAGTTGAACTAGCTCTACAAGCTAGTTCAAATAATTTTACACTAAAGTTGAACTAGCTCTAGAGTCTAGTTGAAATAGTTTTACTCTAATCTTGAACAACCTCTACAAGGTAGTTTAAATAATTTTACACTAGATTTGAACTAGCTCTATATGCTAGTTCAAATAACTTTACACTAGATTTGAACTAGCTCTACAAGTTAGTTCAAATAATTTTACACTAAAGTTGAACTAGCTCTATAGGCTAGTTCAAATAGTTTTACTCTAATCTTGAACAACCTCGACAAAGTAGTTTAAATAATTTTACACTAGATTTGAACTAGCTCTATAACTTAGTACAAATAATTTTACACTAGAGTTAAACTAGCTCTACAAGCTAGTTCAAATAATTTTACACTAGAGTTGAACTAGCTCTACAGTCTAGTTGAAATGGTTCTACCCAAGAGTTGAACTAGCTCCATAACCTAGTACAAATAATTTTACACTAGAGTTGAACTAGCTCTATGACCTAGTACACATAATTTTATACTTGATTTGTACTAGCTCTATAACCTAGTACAAATAAATTTACACTCGAGTTGAACTAGCTCTATGACCTAGTACAATTAATTTTACACTAGAGTTAAACTAGCTCTATGGGCTACTTCAAATAATTTTACACTAGAGTTGAACTAGCTCTATAGGCTAGATCAAGTAATTTTACACTAGAGTTGAACTAGCTCTACAGGCTAGTTCAAATAATTTTACAACAGAGTTGAACTAGCTCTACAAGCTAGTTCAAATAATTTTACACTAGACTTGAACTAGTTTTATGAGCTAGTTTAATTAATTTTACACTAGAGTTGAGGAAGCTCTACAGGCTAGTTCAAACAATTTTACACTAGAGTTGAACTAGCTCTACAAGCTAGTTCAAATAACTTTACACTAGATTTGAACTAGCTCTACAAGCTAGGTCAAAAAATTTTACACTAGAGTTGAACTAGCTCTATAACCTACTACAAATAATTTTACACTAGAGTTGAACTAGCTCTATAACCTAGTACAAATAAATTTACACTAGAGTTGAATTAGCTCTATAGGCTAGTTCAAATAATTGTACACTAGAGTTGAACTAGCTCTATAGGCTAGTTCAAATAATTTTATACTAGAGTTGAACTAGCACTATAACCTAGTACAAATAATTTTACACTAGAGTTAAACTAGCTCTACAAGCTAGTTCAAATAATTTTACACTAGAGTTGAACTAGCTCTAGAGGCTAGTTTAAATAGTTTTACACTAGAGTTGAACTAGCTCTATAACCTATTAAAGATAATTTTACACTAGAGTTGACTAGCTCTATAACCAAGTACAAATAATTTTACACTAGAGTTGAACTAGCTCTATAACCTTGTACAAATAATTTTACACTAGAGTTGAACTAGCTCTATGACCTAGTACAAACAATTTTACGTTAGAGTTGAACTAGCTCTATAACCTAGGACAAATAATTTTACGTTAGAGTTTAACTAGCTCTATAGGCTAGTTCAAATAACTTTACACTAGATTTGAACTAGCTCTACAATCTAGGTCAAATAATTTTACACTAGAGTTGAGCTACCTCTATAACCTAGTACAAATATTTTTACACTAGAGTTGAGCTAGCTCTATAACCTAGTACAAATAATTTTACACTAGGGTTGAACTAGCTCTATGACCTAGTTCAAATAATTTTATACTAGAGTTTAAGAAGCTCTATAACCTAGTACAAATAATTTTACACTAGAGTTGAACTAGGTCTATAACCTAGTACAAATAATTTTATGTTAGAGTTGAACTAGCTCTATAACCTAGGACAAATAATTTTACGTTAGAGTTTAACTAGCTCTATAGGCTAGTTCAAATAATTTTACAATAGAGTGGAATTAGCTCAATAACCTAGTAGAAATAATTTTACACTAGAGTTGAACTAGCTCTACAAGTTAGTCCCAATAAATTTACACTAGAGTTGAACTAGCCCTACAAGCTAGTTCAAATAATTTTACACTAGAGTTTTACTAGCTCTACAAGCTAGTTCAAATAATTTTACACTACAGTTGTACCAGCTCTACAAGCTAGGTCAAATAATTTTACACTAGAGTTGAGCTAGCTCTATAACCTAGTACAAATAATTTTTCACTAGAGTTGAGCTAGTATATAACCTAGTACAAATAATTTTACACTAGATTTAAACTAGCTCTATGACCTAGTACAAATAATTTTATACTCTATTTTAACAAGCTCTGTAACCTAGTACAAATAATTTTACACTAGAGTTAAACTAGGTCTATAACCTAGTACAAATAATTTTACGTTAGAGTTGAACTAGCTCTATAACCTAGGACAAATAATTTTACGTTAGAGTTTAACTAGCTCTATAGGCTAGTTCAAATAATTTTACAATAGAGTTCAACTAGCTCAATAACCTAGTACAAATAATTTTAAACTAGAGTTGAACTAGCTCTACAAGTTAGTCCCAATAAATTTACACTAGAGTTGAACTAGCTCTACAAGCTAGTTCAAATAATTTTACACTAGAGTTTTACTAGCTCTACAAGCTAGTTCAAATAATTTTACACTACAGTTCTACCAGCTCTACAAGCTAGTTCAAATAATTTTACACTAGAGTTGAACTAGCTCTATATGCTAGTTCAAATAACTTTACACTAGATTTGAACTAGCTCTACAAGCTAGTTCAAATAATTTTACACAAGAGTTGAAACAGCTCTATAACCTAGTACAAATAATTTTACACTAGAGTTGAACTAGCTCTACAAGCTAGTTCAAATAATTTTACACTAAAGTTGAACTAGCTCTACAGGCTAGTTCAAATAGTTTTACACTAATCTTGAACTACCTCTACATGGTAGTTTATATAATTTTACACTAGATTTGAACTAGCTCTATAACTTAGTACAATTAATTTCGCACTAGAGTTGAACTAGATGTATACCCTAGTACAACATATTTTACACTAGAGTTGAACTAGCTCTATAACCTAGTACTAATAATTTTACAGTAGAGTTGAACTAGCTCTATGACCTAGTACAAATAATTTTACACTAGAGTTGAACTAGCTCTATAGGGTAGTTCAAATAATTTTACACTCGAGTTGAACTAGCTCTATAGGCTATTTCAAGTAATTTTACAATAGAGTTGAACTAGCTCTACAAGCTAGTTCAAATAATTTTACACTACAGTTGAACTAGCTCTACAAGCTAGTTCAAATAATTTTACACTAGAGTTGAACTAGTTCTACAAGCTAGTTTAATTAATTTTACACCAGAGTTGAACAAGCTCTACAAGGTAGTTTAAATAATTTTACACTAGATTTGAACTAGCTCTATAACCTAGTACAAATAATTTTACACTAGAGTTGAACTAGCTCTATAACCTAGTACTAATAATTTTACAGTAGAGTTGAACTAGCTCTATGACCTAGTACAAATAATTTTACACTAGAGTTAAACTAGCTCTATAGGGTAGTTCAAATAATTTTACAATCGAGCTGAACTAGCTCTATAGGCTAATTCAAATAATTTTACAATAGAGTTGAACTATCTCTACAAGCTAGTTCAAATAATTTTACACTACAGTTGAACTAGCTCTACAAGCTAGTTCAAATAATTTTACACTAGAGTTGAACTAGTTCTACAAGCTAGTTTAATTAATTTTACACCAGAGTTGAACAAGCTCCACAGGTAGTTCAAATAATTTTACACTAGAGTTGAACTAGCTCTACAAGCTAGTTCAAGTAATTTTACATTAGAGTTTAACTAGCTCTATAACCTAGGACAAATAATTTTATGTTAGAGTTTGACTAGCTCTATAACCTAGGACAAATAATTTTACACTAGTGTTGAACTAGCTCTACAAGTTAGTTCAAATAATTTTACGCTATAGTTGAACTAGCTCTACAAGCTAGTTCAAATAATTTTACACTAGATTTGAACTAGCTCTAAAAGTTAGTTCAAATAATTTTACACAAGAGTTGAAACAGCTCTATAACCTAGTACAAATAATTTTACACTAGAGTTGAACTAGCTCTACAAGCTAGTTCAAATAATTTTACACTAAAGTTGAACTAGCTCTACAGGCTAGTTCAAATAGTTTTACACTAATCTTGAACTACCACTACATGGTAGTTTATATAATTTTACACTAGATTTGAACTAGCTCTATAACCTAGTACAATTAATTTTGCACTAGAGTTGAACTAGATGTATACCCTAGTACAACATATTTTACACTAGAGTTGAACTAGCTCTATAACCTAGTACTAATAATTTTACAGTAGAGTTGAACTAGCTCTATGACCTAGTACAAATAATTTTACACTAGAGTTGAACTAGCTCTATAGGGTAGTTCAAATAATTTTACACTCGAGTTGAACTAGCTCTATAGGCTATTTCAAGTAATTTTACAATAGAGTTGAACTAGCTCTACAAGCTAGTTCAAATAATTTTACACTACAGTTGAACTAGCTCTACAAGCTAGTTCAAATAATTTTACACTAGAGTTGAACTAGTTCTACAAGCTAGTTTAATTAATTTTACACCAGAGTTGAACAAGCTCTACAAGGTAGTTTAAATAATTTTACACTAGATTTGAACTAGCTCTATAACCTAGTACAAATAATTTTACACTAGAGTTGAACTAGCTCTATAACCTAGTACTAATAATTTTACAGTAGAGTTGAACTAGCTCTATGACCTAGTACAAATAATTTTACACTAGAGTTGAACTAGCTCTATAGGGTAGTTCAAATAATTTTGCAATCGAGCTGAACTAGCTCTATAGGCTAATTCAAATAATTTTACAATAGAGTTGAACTAGCTCTACAAGCTAGTTCAAATAATTTTACACTACAGTTGAACTAGCTCTACAAGCTAGTTCAAATAATTTTACACTAGAGTTGAACTAGTTCTACAAGCTAGTTTAATTAATTTTACACCAGAGTTGAACAAGCTCCACAGGTAGTTCAAATAATTTTACACTAGAGTTGAACTAGCTCTACAAGCTAGTTCAAGTAATTGTACATTAGAGTTTAACTAGCTCTATAACCTAGGACAAATAATTTTATGTTAGAGTTTGACTAGCTCTATAACCTAGGACAAATAATTTTACACTAGTGTTGAACTAGCTCTACAAGTTAGTTCAAATAATTTTACGCTATAGTTGAACTAGCTCTACAAGCTAGTTCAAATAATTTTACACTAGATTTGAACTAGCTCTAAAAGTTAGTTCAAATAATTTTACACTATAGTTGAACTAGCTCTACAAGCTAGTTCAAATAATTTTACACTAGAGTTGAGCTAGCTCTACAAGCTAGTTCAAATAATTTTACACTAGAGTTGTACCAGCTCTACAAGCTAGTTCAAATAATTTTACCCTAGAGTTGAACTAGCTCTATAACCTAGTACAAATAATTTTACACTAGAGTTCAACTAGCTCTATAACCTAGTACAAATAAATTTACACTAGAGTTGAACTAGCTCTATAACCTAGTACAAATAATTTTACACTAGAGTTGAACTACCTCTATGACCTAGTACAAATAATTTTACACTAGAGTTGAACTAGCTCTATAGGCTAGTTCAAATAATTGTACACTAGAGTTGAACTAGCTCTATAGGCTAGTTCAAATAATTTTATAGTAGAGTTGAACTAGCTCTATAACCTTGTACAAATAATTTTACACTAGAGTTGAACTAGCTCTACAAGCTAGTTCGAATAATTTTACACTAAAGTTGAACTAGCTCTACAGGCTAGTTCAAATAGTTTTACTCTAATCTTGAACTACCTCTACAAGGTAGTTTAAATAATTTTACACTATATTTGAACTAGCTCTAACCTAGTACAAATAATTTTACACTAGAGTTAAACTAGCTCTACAAGCTAGTTCAAATAATTTCACACTAGATTTTTACTAGCTCTATAGTCTAGTTGAAATAGTTTTACACTAGAGTTGAACTAGCTCTATAACCTATTAAAAATAATTTTACACTAGAGTTGACTAGCTCTATAACCTAGAACAAATAATTTTACACTAGAGTTGAACTAGCTCTATGACCTAGTACATATAATGTTATACTTGAGTTGTACTAGCTCTATATCCTAGTACAAATAATTTTACACTAGAGTTGGACTAGCTCTATGACCTTGTACAAATAATTTTACACTAGAGTTAAACTAGCTCTATAGGCTAGCTCAAATAATTTTACACTAGAGTTTAACTAGCTCTATAGGCTAGTTCAAACAATTTTACACTAGAGTTGTACCAGCTCTACAAGCTAGTTTAAATAATTTTACACTAGAGTTGAACTAGCTCTATAGGCTAGTTCAAATAACTTTACACTGGATTTGAACTAGCTCTACAAGCTAGGTCAAATAATTTTACACTAGAGTTGAACTAGCTCTATAACCTAGTACAAATAATTTTACACTAGAGTTGAACTAGCTCTATAACCTAGTACAAATAATTTTACACTAGAGTTGAACTAGCTCTACAAGCTAGTTCAAATAATTTTACACTAAAGTTGAACTAGCTCTAGAGTCTAGTTGAAATAGTTTTACTCTAATCTTGAACAACCTCTACAAGGTAGTTTAAATAATTTTACACTAGATTTGAACTAGCTCTATATGCTAGTTCAAATAACTTTACACTAGATTTGAACTAGCTCTACAAGCTAGGTCAAATAATTTTACACTAGAGTTGAACTAGCTCTATAAACTTGTATAAATAATTTTACACTAGAGTTGAACTAGCTCTATAACCTAGTACAAATAATTTTACACTAGAGTTGAACTAGCTCTACAAGTTAGTTCAAATAATTATACACTAAAGTTGAACTAGCTCTACAGGCTAGTTCAAATAGTTTTACTCTAATCTTGAACAACCTCTACAAGGTAGTTTAAATAATTTTACACTAGATTTGAACTAGCTCTATAACTTAGTACAAATAATTTTACAATAGAGTTAAACTAGCTCTACAAGCTAGTTCAAATAATTTTACACTAGAGTTGAACTAGCTCTACAGTCTAGTTGAAATGGTTCTACCCAAGAGTTGAACTAGCTGTATAACCTAGTAAAAATATGTTTACACTTGAGTTGAACTAGCTCTATAACCTAGTACAAATAATTTTACACTAGAGTTGAACTAGCTCTATGACCTAGTACACATAATTTTATACTTGAGTTGTACTAGCTCTATAACCTAGTACAAATAAATTTACACTCGAGTTGAACTAGCTCTATGACCTAGTACAATTAATTTTACACTAGAGTTAAACTAGCTCTATGGGCTACTTCAAATAATTTTACACTAGAGTTGAACTAGCTCTATAGGCTAGATCAAGTAATTTTACACTAGAGTTGAACTAGCTCTACAGGCTAGTTCAAATAATTTTACTACAGAGTTGAACTAGCTCTACAAGCTAGTTCAAATAATTTTACACTAGACTTGAACTAGTTTTATGAGCTAGTTTAATTAATTTTACACTAGAGTTGAGGAAGCTCTACAGGCTAGTTCAAACAATTTTACACTAGAGTTGAACTAGCTCTACAAGCTAGTTCAAATAACTTTACACTAGATTTGAACTAGCTCTACAAGCTAGGTCAAATAATTTTACACTAGAGTTGAACTAGCTCTATAACCTACTACAAATAATTTTACACTAGAGTTGAACTAGCTCTATAACCTAGTACAAATAAATTTACAATAGAGTTGAACTAGCTCTATAGGCTAGTTCAAATAATTTTATACTAGAGTTGAACTAGCTCTATAACCTAGTACAAATAATTTTACACTAGAGTTAAACCAGCTCTACAAGCTAGTTCAAATAATTTTACACTAGAGTTGAACTAGCTCTAGAGGCTAGTTTAAATAGTTTTACACTAGAGTTGAACTAGCTCTATAACCTATTAAAAATAATTTTACACTAGAGTTGACTAGCTCTATAACCTAGTACAAATAATTTTACACTAGAGTTGAACTAGCTCTATAACCTTGTACAAATAATTTTACACTAGAGTTGAACTAGCTCGATGACCTAGTACAAAAAATTTTACGTTAGAGTTGAACTAGCTCTATAACCTAGGACAAATAATTTTACGTTAGAGTTTAACTAGCTCTATAGGCTAGTTCAAATAACTTTACACTAGATTTGAACTAGCTCTACAATCTAGGTCAAATAATTTTACACTAGAGTTGAGCTACCTCTATAACCTAGTACAAATATTTTTACACGAGAGTTGAGCTAGCTCTATAACCTAGTACAAATAATTTTACACTAGGGTTGAACTAGATCTATGACCTAGTTCAAATAATTTTATACTAGAGTTTAAGAAGGTCTATAACCTAGTACAAATAATTTTACACTAGAGTTGAACTAGCTCTATAACCTAGTACAAATAATTTTGCACTAGATTTGAACTAGATGTATACCCTAGTACAACATATTTTACACTAGAGTTGAACTAGCTCTATAACCTAGTACTAATAATTTTACAGTAGAGTTGAACTAGCTCTATGACCTAGTACAAATAATTTTACACTAGAGTTGAACTAGCTCTATAGGGTAGTTCAAATAATTTTACACTCGAGTTGAACTAGCTCTATAGGCTATTTCAAATAATTTTACAATAGTGTTGAACTAGCTCTACAAGCTAGTTCAAATAATTATACACTACAGTTGAACTAGCTCTACAAGCTAGTTCAAATAATTTTACACTAGAGTTGAACTAGTTCTACAAGCTAGTTTAATTAATTTTACACCAGAGTTGAACAAGCTCTACAGGCTAGTTCAAATAATTTTACACTAGAGTTGAACTAGCTCTACAAGCTAGTTCAAATAATTTTAGACTAGAGTTGAACTAGCTCTATAACCTACTACAAATAATTTTACACTAGAGTTGAACTAGCTCTACAAGCTAGTTCAAATAATTTTACACTAGAGTTGAACTAGCTCTACAGGCTAGTTCAAATAGTTTTACACTAATCTTGAACTACCTCTACAAGGTAGTTTAAATAATTTTACACTAGATTTGAACTTGCTCTATAACCTAGTACAAATAATTTTACTCTAGAGTTGAACTAGCTCTATAACCTAGTACTAATAATTTTACAGTAGAGTAGAACTAGCTCTATAACCTAGTACAAATAATTTTACACTAGAGTTGAACTAGCTCTATAGGGTAGTTCAAATAATTTTACACTTGAGTTGAACTAGCTCTATAGGCTAGTCCAAATAATTTTACAATAGAGTTGAACTAGCTCTACAAGCTAGTTCAAATAATTTCACGCTACAGTTGAACTAGCTCTACAAGCTAGTTCAAATAATTTTACGCTAGAGTTGTACCAGCTCTACAAGCTAGTTTAAATAATTTGACACTAGAGTTGAACTAGCCCTATAGGCTAGTTCAAATAACTTTACAATAGATTTGAACTAGCGCTACAAGCTAGGTCAAATAATTTTACACTAGAGTAGAACTAGCTCTATAACCTAGTACAAATAATTTTACGTTAGAGTTGAACTAGCTCTATAACCTAGGACAAATAATTTTACATTAGAGTTTAACTAGCTCTATAACCTAGGACAAATAATTTTACATTAGAGTTTGACTAGCTCTATAACCTAGGACAAATAATTTTACACTAGTGTTGAACTAGCTATACAAGTTAGTTCAAATAATTTTACACTATAGTGGAACTAGGTCTACAAGCTAGTTCAAAAAATTTTACACTAGAGTTGAACTAGCTCTACAAGCTAGTTCAAATAATTTTACACTAGAGTTGTACCAGCTCTACAAACTAGTTCAAATAATTTTACACTAGAGTTGAACTAGCTCTATATGCTAGTTCAAATAACTTTACAGTAGAATTGAACTAGCTCTACAAGCTAGGTCAAATAATTTTACACTAGAGTTGAACTAGCTCTATAACCTAGTACAAATAATTTTACACTAGAGTTGAACTAGCTCTATAACCTAGTATAAATAATTTTACACTAGAGTTGAACTAGCTCTATGACCTAGTACAAATAATTTTACACTAGAGTTGAACTAGCTCTACAAGCTAGGTCAAATAATTTTACTCTAGAGTTGAACTAGCTCTATAACCTTGTACAAATAATTTTACACTAGAGGTGAACTAGCTCTATAACCTAGCACAAATAATTTTACACTAGAGTTGAACTAGCTCTACAAGTTAGTTCAAATAATTTTGCACTAAAGTTGAACTAGCTGTACAGGCTAGTTCAAATAGTTTTACTCTAATCTTGAACTACCTCTACAAGGTAGTTTAAATAATTTTACACTAGATTTGAACTAGCTCTATAACTTAGTACAAATAATTTTACACTATTGTTAAACTAGCTCTACAAGCTAGTTCAAATAATTTTACACTAGAGTTGAACTAGCTGTATAACCTAGTAAAAATATTTTTACACTAGAGTTGAACTAGCTCTATAACCTAGTACAAATAATTTTACACTAGAGTTGAACCAGCTCTATGACCTAGTACACATAATTTTATACTTGAGTTGTACTAGCTCTATAACCTAGTAGAAATAAATTTACACTAGAGTTGAACTAGCTCTATGACCTAGTACAATTAATTTTACACTAGAGTTAAACTAGCTCTATGGGCTAGTTCAAATAATTTTACACTAGAGTTGAACTAGCTCTATAGGCTAGTTCAAGTAATTTTACACTAGAGTTGAACTAGCTCTACAGGCTAGTTCAAATAATTTTACACCAGAGTTGTACTTGCTCTACAAGCTAGTTCAAATAATTTTACACTAGAGTTGAACTAGTTTTACAAGCTAGTTTAATTCATTTTACACTAGAGTTGAGGAAGCTCTACAGGCTAGTTCAAATAATTTTACACTAGAGTTGAACTAGCTCTACAAGCTAGTTCAAATAATTTTACACTAAAGTTGAACTAGCTCTATAGGCTAGTTCAAAGAATTTTACACTAGAGTTGAACTAGCTCTATGACCTAGTATAAATAATTTTACAATAGAGTTGAACTAGCTCTATAGGCTAGTTCAAATAATTTTACACTAGAGTTGAACTAGCTCTATATGCTAGTTCAAATAACTTTACACGAGATTTGAACTAGCTCTACAAGCTAGGTCAAATAATTTTACACTAGAGTTGAACTTGCTCTATAACCTAGTACAAATAATTTTACAGTAGAGTTGAACTAGCTCTATAACCTAGTACAAATAAATTTACACTAGAGTTGAACTAGCTCTATTGGCTAGTTCAAATAATTGTACACTAGAGTTGAACTAGCTCTATAGGCTAGTTCAAATAATTTTATAATAGAGTTGAACTAGCCCTATAACCTTGTACAAATAATTTTACACTAGATTTGAACTAGCTCTACAAGCTAGTTCAAATAATTTTACACTAAAGTTGAACTAGCTCTAGAGGCTAGTTCAAATAGTTTTACTCTAATCTTGAACTACCTCAACAAGGTAGTTTAAATAATTTTACACTAGATTTGAACTAGCTCTATAACCTAGTACAAATAATTTTACACTAGAGTTAAACTAGCTCTACAAGCTAGTTCAAATAATTATACACTAGAGTTGAACTAGCTCTACAGTCTAGTTGAAATACTTTTACACTAGAGTTGAACTAGCTCTGTAACCTATTAAAAATAATTTTACACTAAAGTTGACTAGCTCTATAACCTAGTACAAATAATTTTACACTAGAGTTGAACTAGCACTATAACCTAGTACAAATAATTTTACAATAGAGTTGAACTAGCTCTATAGGCTAGTTCAAATAATTTTACACTAGAGTTGAACTAGCTCTGTAACCTAGTACAAATAATTTTACACTAGAGTTGAACTAGCTCGATGACCTAGTATAAATAATTTTACAATAGAGTTGAACTAGCTCTATAGGCTAGTTCAAATAATTTTACACTAGAGTTGAACTAGCTCTATATGCTAGTTCAAATAACTTTACACTAGATTTGAACTAGCTCTACAAGCTAGGTCAAATAATTTTACACTAGAGTTGAACTTGCTCTATAACCTAGTACAAATAATTTTACAGTAGAGTTGAACTAGCTCTATAACCTAGTACAAATAAATTTACACTAGAGTTGAACTAGCTCTATAGGTTAGTTCAAATAATTGTACACTAGAGTTGAACTAGCTCTATAGGATAGTTCAAATAATTTTATACTAGAGTTGAACTAGCCCTATAACCTTGTACAAATAATTTTACACTAGATTTGAACTAGCTCTACAAGCTAGTTCAAATAATTTTACACTAAAGTTGAACTAGCTCTAGAGGCTAGTTCAAATAGTTTTACTCTAATCTTGAACTACCTCAACGAGGTAGTTTAAATAATTTTACACTAGATTTGAACTAGCTCTATAACCTAGTACAAATAATTTTACACTAGAGTTAAACTAGCTCTACAAGCTAGTTGAAATAATTATACACTAGAGTTGAACTAGCTCTACAGTCTAGTTGAAATAGTTTTACACTAGAGTTGAACTAGCTCTGTAACCTATTAAAAATAATTTTACACTAAAGTTGACTAGCTCTATAACCTAGTACAAATAATTTTACACTAGAGTTGAACTAGCTCTATAACCTAGTACAAATAATTTTACAATAGAGTTGAACTAGCTCTATAGTCTAGTTTAAATAATTGTACACTAGAGTTGAACTAGCTCTGTAACCTAGTACAAATAATTTTACACTAGAGTTGAACTAGCTCTACAAGCTAGTTCAAATAATTTTGCACTAAAGTTGAACTAGCTCTAGAGTCTAGTTGAAATAGTTTTACTCTAATCTTGAACAACCTCTACAAGGTAGTTTAAATAATTTTACACTAGATTTGAACTAGCTCTATATGCTAGTTCAAATAACTTTACACTAGATTTGAACTAGCTCTACAAGCTAGGTCAAATAATTTTACACTAGAGTTGAACTAGCTCTATAAACTTGTATAAATAATTTTACACTAGAGTTGAACTAGCTCTATAACCTAGTACAAATAATTTTACACTAGAGTTGAACTAGCTCTACAAGTTAGTTCAAATAATTTTACACTAAAGTTGAACTAGCTCTACAGGCTAGTTCAAATAGTTTTACTCTAATCTTGAACAACCTCTACAAGGTAGTTTAAATAATTTTACACTAGATTTGAACTAGCTCTATAACTTAGTACAAATAATTTTACACTAGAGTTAAACTAGCTCTACAAGCTAGTTCAAATAATTTTACACTAGACTTGAACTAGCTCTACAGTCTAGTTGAAATGGTTCTACCCTAGAGTTGAACTAGCTGTATAACCTAGTAAAAATATGTTTACACTAGAGTTGAACTAGCTTTATAACCTAGTACAAATAATTTTACACTAGAGTTGAACTAGCTCTATGACCTAGTACACATAATTTTATACTTGAGTTGTACTAGCTCTATAACCTAGTACAAATAAATTTACACAAGAGTTGAACTAGCTCTATGACCTAGTATAATTAATTTTACACTAGAGTTAAACTAGCTCTATGGGCTACTTCAAATAATTTTACACTACAGTTGAACTAGCTCTATAGGCTAGATCAAGTAATTTTACACTAGAGTTGAACTAGCTCTACAGGCTAGTTCAAATAATTTTACAACAGAGTTGAACTAGCTCTACAAGCTAGTTCAAATAATTTTACACTAGACTTGAACTAGTTTTATGAGCTAGTTTAATTAATTTTACACTAGAGTTGAGGAAGCTCTACAGGCTAGTTCAAACAATTTTACACTAGAGTTGAACTAGCTCTACAAGCTAGTTCAAATAGCTTTACACTAGATTTGAACTAGCTCTACAAGCTAGGTCAAATAATTTTACACTAGAGTTGAACTAGCTCTATAACCTACTACAAATAATTTTACACAAGAGTTGAACTAGCTCTATAACCTAGTACAAATAAATTTACACTAGAGTTGAACTAGCTCTATAGGCTAGTTCAAATAATTGTACACTAGAGTTGAACTAGCTCTATAGGCTAGTTCAAATAATTTTATACTAGAGTTGAACTAGCTCTATAACCTAGTACAAATAATTTTACACTAGAGTTAAACTAGCTCTACAAGCTAGTTCAAATAATTTTACACTAGAGTTGAACTAGCTCTAGAGGCTAGTTCAAATAGTTTTACACTAGAGTTGAACTAGCTCTATAACCTAGTACAAATAATTTTACACTACAGTTGAACTAGCTCTATAACCTTGTACAAATAATTTTACACTAGAGTTGAACTAGCTCTATGACCTAGTACAAACAATTTTACGTTAGAGTTGAACTAGCTCTAAAACCTAGGACAAATAATTTTACGTTAGAGTTTAACTAGCTCTATAGGCTAGTTCAAATAACTTTACACTAGATTTGAACTAGCTCTACAATTTAGGTCAAATAATTTTACACTAGAGTTGAGCTACCTCTATAACCTAGTACAAATATTTTTACACTAGAGTTGAGCTAGCTCTATAACCTAGTACAAATAATTTTACACTAGGGTTGAACTAGCTCTATGACCTAGTTCAAATAATTTTATACTAGAGTTTAAGAAGCTCTATAACCTAGTACAAATAATTTTACACTAGAGTTGAACTAGGTCTATAACCTAGTACAAATAATTTTATGTTAGAGTTGAACTAGCTCTATAACCTAGGACAAATAATTTTACGTTAGAGTTTAACTAGCTCTATAGGCTAGTTCAAATAATTTTACAATAGAGTGGAACTAGCTCAATAACCTAGTAGAAATAATTTTACACTAGAGTTGAACTAGCTCTACAAGTTAGTCCCAATAAATTTACACTAGAGTTGAACTAGCCCTACAAGCTAGTTCAAATAATTTTACACTAGAGTTTTACTAGCTCTACAAGCTAGTTCAAATAATTTTACACTACAGTTGTACCAGCTCTACAAGCTAGTTCAAATAATTTTACACTAGAGTTGAACTAGCTCTATATGCTAGTTCAAATAACTTTACACTAGATTTGAACTAGCTCTACAAGCTAGGTCAAATAATTTTACACTAGAGTTGAGCTAGCTCTATAACCTAGTACAAATAATTTTACACTAGAGTTGAGCTAGCTATATAACCTAGTTCAAATAATTTTACACTAGAGTTGAACTAGCTCTATGACCTAGTACAAATAATTTTATACTCTATTTTAACAAGCTCTATAACCTAGTACAAATAATTTTACACTAGAGTTAAACTAGGTTTATAACCTAGTACAAATAATTTTACGTTAGAGTTGAACTAGCTCTATAACCTAGGACAAATAATTTTACGTTAGAGTTTAACTAGCTCTATGGGCTAGTTCAAATAATTTTACAATAGAGTTCAACTAGCTCAATAACCTAGTACAAATAATTTTACACTAGAGTTGAACTAGCTCTACAAGTTAGTCCCAATAAATTTACACTAGAGTTGAACTAGCTCTACAAGCTAGTTCAAATAATTTGACACTAGAGTTTTACTAGCTCTACAAGCTAGTTCAAATAATTTTACACTACAGTTCTACCAGCTCTACAAGCTAGTTCAAATAATTTTACACTAGAGTTGAACTAGCTCTATACGCTAGTTCAAATAACTTTACACTAGATTTGAACTAGCTCTACAAGATAGTTCAAATAATTTTACACAAGAGTTGAAACAGCTCTATAACCTAGTACAAATAATTTTACACTAGAGTTGAACTAGATGTATACCCTAGTACAACATATTTTACACTAGAGTTGAACTAGCTCTATAACCTAGTACTAATAATTTTACAGTAGAGTTGAACTAGCTCTATGACCTAGTACAAATAATTTTACACTAGAGTTGAACTAGCTCTATAGGGTAGTTCAAATAATTTTACACTCGAGTTGAACTAGCTCTATAGGCTATTTCAAATAATTTTACAATAGAGTTGAACTAGCTCTACAAGCTAGTTCAAATAATTTTACACTACAGTTGAACTAGCTCTACAAGCTAGTTCAAATAATTTTACACTAGAGTTGAACTAGTTCTACAAGCTAGTTTAATTAATTTTACACCAGAGTTGAACAAGCTCTACAGGCTAGTTCAAATAATTTTACACTAGAGTTGAACTAGCTCTACAAGCTAGTTCAAATAATTTTACACTAGAGTTGAACTAGCTCTATAACCTACTACAAATAATTTTACACTAGAGTTGAACTAGCTCTACAAGCTAGTTCAAATAATTATAAACTAAAGTTGAACTAGCTCTACAGGCTAGTTCAAATAGTTTTCCACTAATCTTGAACTACCTCTACAAGGTAGTTTAAATAATTTTACACTAGATTTGAACTTGCTCTATAACCTAGTACAAATAATTTTACACTAGAGTTGAACTAGCTTTATAACCTAGTACTAATAATTTTACAGTAGAGTTGAACTAGCTCTATAACCTAGTACAAATAATTTTACACTACAGTTGAACTAGCTCTATAGGGTAGTTCAAATAATTTTACACTTGAGTTGAACTAGCTCTATAGGCTAGTCCAAATAATTTTACAATAGAGTTGAACTAGCTCTACAAGCTAGTTCAAATAATTTCACGCTATAGTTGAACTAGCTCTACAAGCTAGTTCAAATAATTTTACGCTAGAGTTGTACCAGCTCTTCAAGCTAGTTTAAATAATTTGACACTAGAGTTGAACTAGCCCTATAGGCTAGTTCAAATAACTTTACAATAGATTTGAACTAGCTCTACAAGCTAGGTCAAATAACCTAGTACAAATAATTTTACGTTAGAGTTGAACTAGCTCTATAACCTAGGACAAATAATTTTACATTAGAGTTTAACTAGCTCTATAACCTAGGACAAATAATTTTACGTTAGAGTTTGACTAGCTCTATGACCTAGGACAAATAATTTTACACTAGTGTTGAACTAGCTATACAAGTTAGTTCAAATAATTTTACACTATAGTGGAACTAGGTCTACAAGCTAGTTCAAATAATTTTACACTAGAGTTGAACTAGCTCTACAAGCTAGTTCAAATAATTTTACACTAGAGTTGTACCAGCTCTATAAGCTAGTTCAAATAATTTTACACTAGAGTTGAACTAGCTCTATATGCTAGTTCAAATAACTTTACAGTAGATTTGAACTAGCTCTACAAGCTAGGTCAAATAATTTTACACTAGAGTTGAACTAGCTCTATAACCTAGTACAAATAATTTTACACTAGAGTTGAACTAGCTCTATAACCTAGTACAAATAATTTTACACTAGAGTTGAACTAGCTCTATAACCTAGTATAAATAATTTTACACTAGAGTTGAACTAGCTCTATGACCTAGTACAAATAATTTTACACTAGAGTTGAACTAGCTCTACAAGCTAGGTCAAATAATTTTACACTAGAGTTGAACTAGCTCTATAACCTTGTACAAATAATTTTACACTAGAGGTGAACTAGCTCTATAACCTAGTACAAATAATTTTACACTAGAGTTGAACTAGCTCTACAAGTTAGTTCAAATAATTTTGCACTAAAGTTGAACTAGCTCTACAGGCTAGTTCAAATAGTTTTTCTCTAATCTTGAACTACCTCTACAAGGTAGTTTAAATAATTTTACACTAGATTTGAACTAGCTCTATAACTTAGTACAAATAATTTTACACTATTGTTAAACTAGCTCTACAAGCTAGTTCAAATAATTTTACACTAGAGTTGAACTAGCTCTACAGTCTAGTTGAAATGGTTTTACACTAGAGTTGAACTAGCTGTATAACTTAGTAAAAATATTTTTACACTAGAGTTGAACTAGCTCTATAACCTAGTACAAATAATTTTACACTAGAGTTGAACCAGCTCTATGACCTAGTACACATAATTTTATACTTGAGTTGTACTAGCTCTATAACCTAGTACAAATAAATTTACACTAGAGTTGAACTAGCTCTATGACCTAGTACAATTAATTTTACACTAGAGTTAAACTAGCTCTATGGGCTAGTTCAAATAATTTTACACTAGAGTTGAACGAGCTCTATAGGCTAGTTCAAGTAATTTTACACTAGAGTTGAACTAGCTCTACAGGCTAGTTCAAATAATTTTACACCAGAGTTGAACTAGCTCTACAAGCTAGTTCAAATAATTTTACACTAGAGTTGAACTAGTTTTACAAGCTAGTTTAATTCATTTTACACTAGAGTTGAGGAAGCTCTACAGACTAGTTCAAATAATTTTACACTAGAGTTGAACTAGCTCTACAAGCTAGTTCAAATAATTTTACACTAAAGTTGAACTAGCTCTATAGGCTAGTTCAAAGAATTTTACACTAGAGTTGAACTAGCTCTATGACCTAGTATAAATAATTTTACAATAGAGTTGAACTAGCTCTATAGGCTAGTTCAAATAATTTTACACTAGAGTTGAACTAGCTCTATATGCTAGTTCAAATAACTTTACGCTAGATTTGAACTAGCTCTACAAGCTAGGTCAAATAATTTTACACTAGAGTTGAATTTGCTCTATAACCTAGTACAAATAATTTTACAGTAGAGTTGAACTAGCTCTATAACCTAGTACAAATAAATTTATACTAGAGTTGAACTAGCTCTATAGGCTAGTTCAAATAATTGTACACTAGAGTTGAACTAGCTCTATAGGCTAGTTCAAATAATTTTATACTAGAGTTGAACTAGCCCTATAACCTTGTAGAAATAATTTTACACTAGATTTGAACTAGCTCTAGAAGCTAGTTCAAATAATTTTACACTAAAGTTGAACTAGCTCTAGAGGCTAGTTCAAATAGTTTTACTCTAATCTTGAACTACCTCAACAAGGTAGTTTAAATAATTTTACACTAGATTTGAACTAGCTCTATAACCTAGTACAAATAATTTTACACTAGAGTTAAACTAGCTCTACAAGCTAGTTCAAATAATTATACACTAGAGTTGAACTAGCTCTACAGTCTAGTTGAAATAGTTTTACACTAGACTTGAACTAGCTCTCTAACCTATTAAAAATAATTTTACACTAAAGTTGACTAGGTCTATAACCTAGTAAAATAATTTTACACTAGAGTTGAACTAGCTCTATAACCTTGTACAAATAATTTAACACTAGAGTTGAACTAGCTCTATGACCTACTACATATAATGTTATACTTGAGTTGTACTAGCTCTATATCCTAGTAAAAATAATTTTACACTAGAGTTGAACTAGCTCTATGACCTACTACATATAGAGTTGAACTAGCTCTATAACCTTGTACAAATAATTTAACACTAGAATTGAACTAGCTCTATGACCTACTACATATAATGTTATACTTGAGTTGTACTAGCTCTATATCCTAGTAAAAATAATTTTACACTAGAGTTGAACTAGCTCTATGACCTACTACATATAATGTTATACTTGAGTTGTACTAGCTCTATATCCTAGTAAAAATAATTTTACAATAGAGTTGAACTAGCTCTATGACCTAGTAAAAATAATTTTACACTAGAGTTAAACTAGCTATATAGGCTAGTTCAAATAATTTTACACTAGAGTTTAACTAGCTCTATAGGCTAGTTCAAACAATTTTACAATAGAGTTGAACTAGCTCTACAAGCTAGTTCAAATAATTTTACACTAGAGTTGTACTAGCTCTACAAGCTAGTTTAAATAATTTTACACTAGAGTTGAACTAGCTCTATAGGCTACTTCAAATAACTTTACACTAGATTTGAACTAGCTCTACAAGCTAGGTCAAATAATTTTACACTAGAGTTGAACTAGCTCTATAACCTAGTACAAATAATTTTACACTAGAGTTGAACTAGCTCTATAACCTAGTACAAATAATTTTACACTAGAGTTGAACTAGCTATATAACCTTGTACAAATAATTTTACACTAGAGTTGAACTAGCTCTATAACCTAGTACAAATAATTTTACACTAGAGTTGAACTAGCTCTACAGGCTAGTTCAAATAATTTAACACTAAAGTTGAACTAGCTTTACAGGCTAGTTCAAATAGTTTTACTCTAATCTTGAACTACCTCTACAAGGTAGTTTAAATAGTTTTACACTAGATTTGAACTAGCTCTATAACTGAGTAAAAATAATTTTACACTAGAGTTAAACTAGCTCTACAAGCTAGTTCAAATAATCTTACACTAGAGTTGAACTAGCTCTACAGTCTAGTTGAAATAGTTTTACACTAGAGTTGAACTAGCTGTATAACCCAGTAAAAATATTTTTACACTAGAGTTGAACTAGCTCAATAACCTAGTACAAATAATTTTACACTAGAGTTGAACTAGCTCTATCACCTAGTACACACAATTTTATACTTGAGTTGTACTAGGTCTATAACCTAGTACAAATAAATTTACACTAGAGTTGAACTAGCTCTATGACCTAGTACAATTAATTTTACACTAGAGTTAAACTAGCTCTATGGGCTAGTTCAAATAATTTTACACTAGAGTTGAACTAGCTCTATAGGCTAGTTCAAGTTATTTTACACTAGAGTTGAACTAGCTCAACATCCTAGTTCAAATAATTTTACACCAGAGTTGAACTAGCTCTACAAGCTAGTTCAAATAATTTTACACTAGAGTTGAACTAGTTTTACAAGCTAGTTTAATTAATTTTGCAGTAGAGTTGAAGAAGCTCTACAGGCTAGTTCAAATAATTTTACACTAGAGTTGAACTAGCTCTACAAGCTAGTTCAAATAATTTTACACTAGAGTTGAACTAGCTCTATGACCTAGTACAAATAATTTTACACTAGAGTTGAACTAGCTCTATAACCTAGTACAAATAATTTTACACTAGAGTTGAACTAGCTCTATAACCTAGTACAAATAAATTTACACTAGAATTGAACTAGGTCTATAACCTAGTACAAATAATTTTACACTAGAGTTGAACTAGCTCCATGACCTAGTACATATAATGTTATACTTGAGTTGTACTAGCTCTATATCCTAGTACAAATAATTTTCCACTAGAGTTGAACTAGCTCTATGACCTAGTACAAATAATTTTACACTAGAGTTAAACTAGCTCTACAAGCTAGTTCAAATAATTTTACACTAGACTTGAACTAGCTCTAAAGTCTAGTTGAAATAGTTTTACACTAGAGTTGAACTAGCTGTATAACCTAGTAAAAATATTTTTACACTAGAGTTGAACTAGCTCAATAACGTAGTACAAATAATTTTACACTAGAGTTGAACTAGCTCTATAACCTAGTACAAATAAATTTACACTAGAGTTGAACTAGCTCTATGACCTAGTACAATTAATTTTACACTAGAGTTAAACTAGCTCTATGGGCTAGTTCAAATAATTTTACACTAGAGTTGAACTAGCTCTATAGGCTAGTTCAAGTTATTTTACACTAGAGTTGAACTAGCTGAACATCCTAGTTCAAATAATTTTACACCAGAGTTGAACTAGCTCTACAAGCTAGTTCAAATAATTTTACACTAGAGTTGAACTAGTTTTACAAGCTAGTTTAATTAATTTTGCACTAGAGTTGAAGAAGCTCTACAGGCTAGTTCAAATAATTTTACACTAGAGTTGAACTAGCTCTACAAGCTAGTTCAAATAATTTTACACTAGAGTTGAACTAGCTCTATGACCTAGTACAAATAATTTTACACTAGAGTTGAACTAGCTCTATAACCTAGTACAAATAATTTTACACTAGAGTTGAAATAGCTCTATAACCTAGTACAAATAAATTTACACTAGAGTTGAACTAGGTCTATAACCTAGTACAAATAATTTTACACTAGAGTTGAACTAGCTCCATGACCTAGTACATATAATGTTATACTTGAGTTGTACTAGCTCTATATCCTAGTACAAATAATTTTACACTAGAGTTGAACTAGCTCTATGACCTAGTACAAATAATTTTACACTAGAGTTAAACTAGCTCTACAAGCTAGTTCAAATAATTTTACACTAGAGTTGAACTAGCTCTACAGTCTAGTTGAAATAGTTTTACACTAGAGTTGAACTAGCTGTATAACCTAGTAAAAATATTTTTACACTAGAGTTGAACTAGCTCAATAACGTAGTACAAATAATTTTACACTAGAGTTGAACTAGCTCTATAACCTAGTACAAATAAATTTACACTAGAGTTGAACTAGCTCTATGACCTAGTACAATTAATTTTACACTAGAGTTAAACTAGCTCTATGGGCTAGTTCAAATAATTTTACACTAGAGTTGAACTAGCTCTATAGGCTAGTTCAAGTTATTTTACACTAGAGTTGAACTAGCTCAACATCCTAGTTCAAATAATTTTACACCAGGGTTGAACTAGCTCTACAAGCTAGTTCAAATAATTTTACACTAGAGTTGAACTAGTTTTACAAGCTAGTTTAATTAATTTTGCACTAGAGTTGAAGAAGCTCTACAGGCTAGTTCAAATAATTTTACACTAGAGTTGAACTAGCTCTACAAGCTAGTTCAAATAATTTTACACTAGAGTTGAACTACCTCTATGACCTAGTACAAATAATTTTACACTAGAGTTGAACTAGCTCTATAACCTAGTACAAATAATTTTACACTAGAGTTGAACTAGCTCTATAACCTAGTACAAATAAATTTACACTAGAGTTGAACTAGGTCTATAACCTAGTACAAATAATTTTACACTAGAGTTGAACTAGCTCCATGACCTAGTACATATAATGTTATACTTGAGTTGTACTAGCTCTTTATCCTAGTACAAATAATTTTACACTAGAGTTGAACTAGCTCTATGACCTAGTACAAATAATTTTACACTAGAGTTAAACTAGCTCTACAAGCTAGTTCAAATAATTTTACACTAGAGTTGAACTTGCTCTACAGTCTTGTTGAAATATTTTTACACTAGAGTTGAACTAGCTGTATAACCTAGTAAAAATATTTTTACACTAGAGTTGAACTAGCTCAATAACCTAGTACAAATAATTTTAGACTAGAGTTGAACTAGCTCTATAACCTAGTACAAATAAATTTACACTAGAGTTGAACTAGCTCTATGACCTAGTACAATTAATTTTACACTGGAGTTAAACTAGCTCTATCGGCTAGTTCAAATAATTTTACACTAGAGTTGAACTAGCTCTATAGGCTAGTTCAAGTTATTTTACACTAGAGTTGAACTAGCTCAACATCCTAGTTCAAATAATTTTACACCAGAGTTGAAATAGCTCTACAAGCTAGTTCAAATAATTTTACACTAGAGTTGAACTAGTTTTACAAGCTAGTTCAATTAATTTTGCACTAGAGTTGAAGAAGCTCTACAGGCTAGTTCAAATAATTTTACACTAGAGTTGAACTAGCTCTACAAGCTAGTTCAAATAATTTTACACTAGAGTTGAACTAGCTCTATGACCTAGTACAAATAATTTTACACTAGAGTTGAACTAGCTCTATAACCTAGTACAAATAATTTTACACTAGAGTTGAACTAGCTCTATAACCTAGTACAAATAAATTTACACTAGAGTTGAACTAGGTCTATAACCTAGTACAAATAATTTTACACTAGAGTTGAACTAGCTCCATGACCTAGTACATATAATGTTATACTTGAGTTGTACTAGCTCTTTATCCTAGTAGAAATAATTTTACACTAGAGTTGAACTAGCTCTATGACCTAGTACAAATAATTTTACACTAGAGTTAAACTAGCTCTACAAGCTAGTTCAAATAATTTTACACTAGAGTTGAACTAGCTCTACAGTCTTGTTGAAATAGTTTTACACTAGAGTTGAACTAGCTGTATAACCTAGTAAAAATATTTTTACACTAGAGTTGAACTAGCTCAATAACCTAGTACAAATAATTTTACACTAGAGTTGAACTAGCTCTATAACCTAGTACAAATAAATTTACACTAGAGTTGAACTAGCTCTATGACCTAGTACAATTAATTTTACACTAGAGTTAAACTAGCTCTATGGGCTAGTTCAAATAATTTTACACTAGAGTTGAACTAGCTCTATAGGCTAGTTCAAGTTATTTTACACTAGAGTTGAACTAGCTCAACATCCTAGTTCAAATAATTTTACACCAGAGTTGAACTAGCTCTACAAGCTAGTTCAAATAATTTTACACTAGAGTTGAACTAGTTTTACAAGCTAGTTTAATTAATTTTGCACTAGAGTTGAAGAAGCTCTACAGGCTAGTTCAAATAATTTTACACTAGAGTTGAACTATCTCTACAAGCTAGTTCAAATAATTTTACACTAGAGTTGAACTAGCTCTATGACCTAGTACAAATAATTTTACACTAGAGTTGAACTAGCTCTATAACCTAGTACAAATAATTTTACACTAGAGTTGAACTAGCTCAATAACCTAGTACAAATAAATTTACACTAGAGTTGAACTAGGTCTATAACCTAGTAAAAATAATTTTACACTAGTGTTGAACTAGCTCCATGACCTAGTACATATAATGTTATAATTGAGTTGTACTAGCTCTATATCCTAGTACAAATAATTTTACACTAGAGTTGAACTAGCTCTATGACCTAGTACAAATAATTTTACACTAGAGTTAAACTAGCTCTACAAGCTAGTTCAAATAATTTTACACTAGAGTTGAACTAGCTCTACAGTCTAGTTGAAATAGTTTTACACTAGAGTTGAACTAGCTGTATAACCTAGTAAAAATATTTTTACACTAGAGTTGAACTAGCTCAATAACCTAGTACAAATAATCTTACACTAGAGTTGAACTAGCTCTACAGTCTAGTTGAAATAATTTTACACTAGAGTTGAACTAGCTCTATAACCTAGTACAAATAAATTTACACTAGAGTTGAACTAGCTCTATAACCTAGTACAAATAATTTTACACTAGAGTTGACCTAGCTCTATGACCTAGTACAAATAAGTTTACACTAGAGTTGAAGTAGCTCTATAGGCTAGTTCAAATAATGGTACACTAGAGTTGAACTAGCTCTATAGGCTAGTTCAAATAATTTTATACTAGAGTTGAACTAGCTCTATCACCTTGTACAAATAATTTTACACTAGAGTTGAACTAGCTCTACAAGCTAGTTCAAATAATTTTACACTAAAGTTGAACTAGCTCTACAGGCTAGTTCAAATAGTTTTACTCTAATCTTGAACTACCTCTACAAGGTAGTTTAAATAATTTTACAGTAGATTTGAACTAGCTCTATAACCTAGTACAAATAATTTTACACCAGAGTTAAACTAGCTCTACAAGCTAGTTCAAATAATCTTACACTAGAGTTGAACGAGCTCTACAGTCTAGTTGAAATAGTTTTACTCTAGAGTTGAACTAGCTCAATAACCTAGTACAAATAATTTTACACTAGAGTTGAACTAGCTCTATGACCTAGTACACATAATTTTATACTTGAGTTGTACTAGGTCTATAACCTGGTACAAATAAATTTACACTAGAGTTGAACTAGGTCTATAACCTGGTACAAATAAATTTACACTAGAGTTAAACTAGCTCTATGGGCTAGTTCAAATAATTTTACACTAGAATTGAACTAGCTCTATAGGCTAGTTCAAGTAATTTTACACTAGAGTTGAACTAGCTCTACATCCTAGTTCAAATAATTTTACACCAGAGTTGAACTAGATCTACAAGCTAGTTCAAATAATTTTACACTAGAGTTGAACTAGCTCTACAAGCTAGTTCAAATAATTTTACACTAGAGTTGAACTAGCTCTATGACCTAGTACAAATAATTTTACACTAGAGTTGAACTAGCTCTATAACCTAGTACAAATAATTTTACACTAGAGGTTAACTAGCTCTATAACCTAGTACAAATAAATTTACACTAGAGTTGAACTAGGTCTATAACCTAGTACAAATAATTTTACACTAGAGTTGAACTAGCTCCATGACCTAGTACATATAATGTTATACTTGAGTTGTACTAGCTCTTTATCCTAGTACAAATAATTTTACACTAGAGTTGAACTAGCTCTATGACCTGGTACAAATAATTTTACACTAGAGTTAAACTAGCTCTACAAGCTAGGTCAAATAATTTTACACTAGAGTTGAACTAGCTCTACAGTCTTGTTGAAATAGTTTTACACTAGAGTTGAACTACCTATATAACCTAGTAAAAATATTTTTACACTAGAGTTGAACTAGCTCAATAACCTAGTACAAATAATTTTACACTAGAGTTGAACTAGCTCTATGACCTAGTACACATAATTTTATACTTGAGTTGTACTAGGTCTATAACCTGGTACAAATAAATTTACACTAGAGTTGAACTAGGTCTATAACCTGGTACAAATAAATTTACACTAGTGTTAAACTAGCTCTATGGGCTAGTTCAAATAATTTTACACTAGAATTGAACTAGCTCTATAGGCTAGTTCAAGTAATTTTACACTAGAGTTGAACTAGCTCTACATCCTAGTTCAAATAATTTTACACCAGAGTTGAACTAGATCTACAAGCTAGTTCAAATAATTTTACACTAGAGTTGAACTAGCTCTACAAGCTAGTTCAAATAATTTTACACTAGAGTTGAACTAGCTCTATGACCTAGTACAAATAATTTTACACTAGAGTTGAACTAGCTCTATAACCTAGTACAAATAATTTTACACTAGAGGTTAACTAGCTCTATAACCTAGTACAAATAAATTTACACTAGAGTTGAACTAGGTCTATAACCTAGTACAAATAATTTTACACTAGAGTTGAACTAGCTCCATGACCTAGTACATATAATGTTATACTTGAGTTGTACTAGCTCTTTATCCTAGTACAAATAATTTTACACTAGAGTTGAACTAGCTCTATGACCTGGTACAAATAATTTTACACTAGAGTTAAACTAGCTCTACAAGCTAGTTCAAATAATTTTACACTAGAGTTGAACTAGCTCTACAGTCTTGTTGAAATAGTTTTACACTAGAGTTGAACTACCTGTATAACCTAGTAAAAATATTTTTACACTAGAGTTGAACTAGCTCAATAACCTAGTACAAATAATTTTACACTAGAGTTGAACTAGCTCTATGACCTAGTACAATTAATTTTACACTAGAGTTAAACTAGCTCTATGGGCTAGTTCAAATAATTTTACACTAGAGTTGAACTAGCTCTATAGGCTAGTTCAAGTTATTTTACACTAGAGTTGAACTAGCTCAACATCCTAGTTCAAATAATTTTACACCAGAGTTGAACTAGCTCTACAAGCTAGTTCAAAAAAATTTACACTAGAGTTGAACTAGTTTTACAAGCTAGTTTAATTAATTTTGCACTAGAGTTGAAGAAGCTCTACTGGCTAGTTCAAATAATTTTACACTAGAGTTGAACTAGCTCTACAAGCTAGTTCAAATAATTTTACACTAGAGTTGAAATAGCTCTATGACCTAGTACAAATAATTTTACACTAGAGTTGAACTAGCTCTATAACCTAGTACAAATAATTTTACACTAGAGTTGAACTAGCTCTATAACCTAGTACAAATAATTTTACACTAGAGTTGAACTAGCTCAATAACCTAGTACAAATAATTTTACACTAGAGTTGAACTAGCTCAATAACCTAGTACAAATAATTTTACACTAGAGTTGAACTAGCTCTATAACCTAGTACAAATAATTTTACACTAGAGTTGAACTAGCTCTATAACCTAGTACAAATAATTTTACACTAGAGTTGAACTAACTCTATAACCTAGTACAAATAATTTTACACTAGAGTTGAACTAGCTCTATAACCTAGTAAAAATAATTTTACACTAGAGTTGAACTTGCTCTATGACCTAGTACAAATAATTTTATACTAGAGTTGAACTAGCTCTATGACCTAGTACAAATAATTTTACACTAGAGTTGAACTAGCTCAATAACCTAGTACAAATAATTTTACACTAGAGTTGAACTAGCTCTACAGTCTAGTTGAAATAATTTTACACTAGAGTTGAACTAGCTCTATAACCTAGTACAAATAAATTTACACTAGAGTTGAACTAGCTCTATAACCTAGTACAAATAATTTTACACTAGAGTTGACCTAGCTCTATGACCTAGTACAAATAAGTTTACACTAGAGTTGAAGTAGCTCTATAGGCTAGTACAAATAATTGTACAATAGAGTTGAACTAGCTCTATAGGCTAGTTCAAATAATTTTATACTAGAGTTGTACTAGCTCTATCACCTTGTACAAATAATTTTACACTAGAGTTGAACTAGCTCTACAAGCTAGTACAAATAATTTTACACTAGACTTAAACTAGCTCTACAAGCTAGTTCAAATAATCTTACACTAGAGTTGAACTAGCTCTACAGTCTAGTTGAAATAGTTTTACACTAGAGTTGAACTAGCTGTATAACCTAGTAAAAATATTTTTACACTAGAGTTGAACTAGCTCAATAAACTAGTTCAAAAAATCTTACACTAGAGTTGAACTAGCTCTACAGTCTAGTTGAAATAATTTTACACTAGAGTTGAACTAGCTCTATAACCTAGTACAAATAAATTTACACTAGAGTTGAACTAGCTCTATAACATAGTACAAATAATTTTACACTAGAGTTGACCTAGCTCTATGACCTAGTACAAATAAGTTTACACTAGAGTTGAAGTAGCTCTATAGGCTAGTTCAAATAATTGTACACTAGAGTTGAACTAGCTCTATAGGCTAGTTCAAATAATTTTATACTAGAGTTGAACTAGCTCTATCACCTTGTACAAATAATTTTACACTAGAGTTGAACTAGCTCTACAAGCTAGTTCAAATAATTTTACACTAAAGTTGAACTAGCTCTACAGGCTAGTTCAAATAGTTTTACTCTAATCTTGAACTACCTCTACAAGGTACTTTAAATAATTTTAAAGTAGATTTGAACTAGCTCTATAACCTAGTACAAATAATTTTACACCAGAGTTAAACTAGCTCTACAAGCTAGTTCAAATAATCTTACACTAGAGTTGAACTAGCTCTACAGTCTAGTTGAAATAGTTTTACTCTAGAGTTGAACTAGCTCAATAACCTAGTACAAATAATTTATACTAGAGTTGAACTAGCTCTATGACCTAGTACACATAATTTTATACTTGAGTTGTACTAGGTCTATAACCTAGTACAAATAAATTTACACTAGAGTTGAACTAGGTCTATAACCTGGTACAAATAAATTTACACTAGAGTTAAACTAGCTCTATGGGCTAGTTCAAATAATTTTACACTAGAGTTGAACTAGCTCTATAGGCTAGTTCAAGTAATTTTACACTAGAGTTGAACTAGCTCTACATCGTAGTTCAAATAATTTTACACCAGAGTTGAACTAGATCTACAAGCTAGTTCAAATAATTTTACACTAGAGTTGAACTAGTTTTACAAGCTAGTTTAATTAATTTTGCACTAGAGTTGAACTAGTTTTACAAGCTAGTTTAATTAATTTTGCACTAGAGTTGAAGAAGCTCTACAGGCTAGTTCAAATAATTTTACACTAGAGTTGAACTAGCTCTACAAGCTAGTTCAAATAATTTTACACTAGAGTTGAACTAGCTCTATGACCTAGTACAAATAATTTTACACTAGAGTTGAACTAGCTCTATAACCTAGTACAAATAATTTTACACTAGAGTTGAACTAGCTCTATAACCTAGTACAAATAAATTTACACTAGAGTTGAACTAGGTCTATAACCTAGTACAAATAATTTTACACTAGAGTTGAACTAGCTCCATGACCTAGTACATATAATGTTATACTTGAGTTATACTAGCTCTATATCCTAGTACAAATAATTTTACACTAGAGTTGAACTAGCTCTATGACCTAGTACAAATAATTTTACACTAGAGTTAAACTAGCTCTACAAGCTAGTTCAAATAATTTTAAACTAGAGTTGAACTAGCTCTACAGTCTAGTTGAAATAGTTTTCGCTAGAGTTGAACTAGCTGTATAACCTAGTAAAAATATTTTTACACTAGAGTTGAACTAGCTCAATAACCTAGTACAAATAATTTTACACTAGAGTTGAACTAGCTCTACAGTCTAGTTGAAATAATTTTACACTAGAGTTGAACTAGCTCTATAACCTAGTAAAAATAAATTTACACTAGAGTTGAACTAGCTCTATAACCTAGTACAAATAATTTTACACTAGAGTTGACCTAGCTCTATGACCTAGTACAAATAAGTTTACACTAGAGTTGAAGTAGCTCTATAGGCTAGTACAAATAATTGTACACTAGAGTTGAACTAGCTCTATAGGCTAGTTCAAATAATTTTATACTAGAGTTGAACTAGCTCTATCACCTTGTACAAATAAATTTACACTAGAGTTCAACTAGCTCTACAAGCTAGTACAAATAATTTTACACTAGAGTTAAACTAGCTCTACAGGCTAGTTCAAATAATTTTACACTAGAGTTGAACTAGCTCTACAGTCTAGTTTAAATAATTTTACACTAGAGTTGAACTAGCTGTATAACCTAGTAAAAATATTTTTACACTAGAGTTGAACTAGCTCAATAACCCAGTGCAAATAATCTTACACTAGAGTTGAACTAGCTCTACAGTCTAGTTGAAATAATTTACACTAGAGTTGAACTAGCTCTATAACCTAGTACAAATAAATTTACACTAGAGTTAAACTAGCTCTATAACCTAGTACAAATAATTTTACACTAGAGTTGACCTAGCTCTATGACCTAGTACAAATAAGTTTACACTAGAGTTGAAGTAGCTCTATAGGCTAGTTCAAATAATTGTACACTAGAGTTGAACTAGCTCTATAGGCTAGTTCAAATAATTTTATACTAGAGTTGAACTAGCTCTATCACCTTGTACAAATAATTTTTCACTAGAGTTGAACTAGCTCTACAAGCTAGTTCAAATAATTTTACACTAAAGTTGAACTAGCTCTACAGGCTAGTTCAAGTAGTTTTACTCTAATCTTGAACTACCTCTACAAGGTAGTTTAAATAATTTTACACTAGATTTGAACTAGCTCTATAACCTAGTACAAATAATTTTACACCAGAGTTAAACTAGCTCTACAAGCTAGTTCAAATAATCTTACACTAGAGTTGCACTAGCTCTACAGGCTAGTTGAAATAGTTTTACACTAGAATTGAACTAACTGTATAACCTAGTAAAAATATTTTTACACTAGAGTTGAACTACCTCAATAACCTAGTACAAATAATTTTATACTAGAGTTGAACTAGCTCTATCACCTTGTACAAATAATTTTACACTAGAGTTGAACTACACTAGAGTTGAACTAGCTCTATAGGCTAGTTCAAATAATTTTATACTAGAGTTGAACTAGCTCTATCAGCTTGTACAAATAATTTTACACTAGAGTTGAACTAGCTCTACAGGCTAGTTCAAATAATTTTACACTAAAGTTGAACTAGCTCTACAGGCTAGTTCAAATAGTTTTACTCTAATCTTGAACTACCTCTACAAGGTAGTTTAAATAGTTTTACACTAGAGTTAAACTAGCTCTACAAGCTAATTCAAATAATTTTACACTAGAGTTGAACTAGCTCTACATTCTAGTTGAAATAGTTTTGCACTAGAGTTGAACTAGCTCTATAACCTATTAAAAATAATTTTACACTAGAGTTGACTAGCTCTATAACCTAGTACAAATAATTTTACACTAGAGTTGAACTAGCTCTATGACCTAGTACATATAATGTTATACTTGATTTGTACTAGCTCTATATCCTAGTACAAATAATTTTACACAAGAGGTGAACTAGCTCTATGACCTAGTACACATAATTTTATACTTGAGTTGAACTAGCTCTATAACCTAGTACAAATAAATTTACACTAGAGTTAAACTAGCTCTATGGGCTAGTTCGAATAATTTTACACTAGAGTTAAACTAGCTCTATGGGCTAGTTCAAGTAATTTTACACTAGAGTTGAACTAGCTCTACATCCTAGTTCAAATAATTTTACACCTGAGTTGAACTAGCTCTACAAGCTAGTTCAAATAATTTTACACTAGAGTTGAACTAGTTTTACAAGCTAGTTTAATTAATTTTGCACTAGAGTTGAAGAAGCTCTACAGGCTAGTTCAAATAATTTTACACTAGAGTTGAACTAGCTCTACAGGCTAGTTCAAATAATTTTACACTAGAGTTGAACTAGCTCTATGACCTAGTACAAATAATTTTACACTACAGTTGAACTAGCTCTAAATTCTAGTTGAAATAGTTTTACACTAGAGTTGAACTAGCTTTATAACCTAGTTGAAATAGTTTTACACTAGAGTTGAACTAGCTTTATAACCTAGTAAAAATAATTTTACACTAGAGTTGAACTAGCTCTATATGCTAGTTCAAATAACTTTACACTAGATTTGAACTAGCTCTACAATATAGGACAAATAATTTTACACTAGAGTTGAACTAGCTCTATAACCAAGTACAAATAATTTTACACTAGAGTTGAACTAGCTCTATAACCTAGTACAAATAAATTTACACTAGAGTTTAACTAGGTCTATAACCTAGTACAAATAATTTTACACTAGAGTTAACCTAGCTCTATGACCTAGTACAAATAATTTTACACTAGAGTTGAAGTAGCTCTATATGCTAGTTCAAATAGTTGTACACTAGAGTTGAACTAGCTCTATAGGCTAGTTCAAATAATTTTATACTAGAGTTGAACTAGCTGTATCACCTTGTACAAATAATTTTACACTAGAGTTGAACTAGCTCTACAGGCTAGTTCAAATAATTTTACACTAAAGTTGAAATAGCTCTACAGGCCAGTTCAAATAGTTTTACTCTAATCTTGAACTACCTCTACAAGGTAGTTTAAATAGTTTTACACTAGAGTTAAACTAGCTCTACAAGCTAGTTCAAATAATTTTACACTAGAGTTGAACTAGCTCTACAGTCTAGTTGAAATAGTTTTGCACTAGAGTTAAACTAGCTCTATAACCTATTAAAAATAATTTTACACTAGAGTTGACTAGCTCTATAACCTAGTACAAATAATTTTACACTAGAGTTGAACTAGCTCTATGACCTAGTACATATAATGTTATACTTGAGTTGTACTAGCTCTATATCATAGTACAAATAATTTTACACAAGAGGTGAACTAGCTCTATGACCTAGTACAATAATTTTACTCTAGAGTTAAACTAGCTCTATAGACTAGTTAAAATAATTTTACACTAGAGTTTAACTAGCTCTATAGGTTAGTTCAAACAATTTTACAATAGAGTTGAACTAGCTCTACAGGTTAGTTCAAATAATTTTACAATAGAGTTGAACTAGCTCTACAAGCTAGTTCAAATAATTTCACACTATTGTTGAACCAGCTCTACAAGCTACTTTAAATAATTTTACACTAGAGTTTAACTAGCTCTATAGGCTAGTTTAAATAACTTTACACTAGAGTTTAACTAGCTCTATAGGGTAGTTCAAATAACTTTACACTGGATTTGAACTAGCTCTACAAGCTAGGTCAAAAAATTTTACACTAGAGTTGAACTAGCCCTATAACCTAGTACAAATAATTTTACACTAGAGTTGAACTAGCTCTATAACCTAGTACAAATAATTTTACACTAGAGTTGAACTAGCTCTATAACCCAGTACAAATAATTTTACACTAGAGTTGAACTAGCGCTACAAGTTAGTTCAAATAATTTTACACTAAAGTTGAACTAGCTCTACAGGCTAGTTCAAATAGTTTTACTCTAATCTTGAACTACCTCTACAAGGTAGTTTAAATAATTTTACACTAGATTTGAACTAGCTCTATAACTTAGTACAAATAATTTTACACTAGATTTAAACTAGCACTACAAGCTAGTTCAAATAATTTTACACTAGAGTTGAACTAGCTCTACAGTCTAGTTGAAATAGTTTTACACTAGAGTTGAACAAGCTGTATAACCTAGTAAAAATAATTTTACACTAGAGTTGAACTAGCTCTATAACCTAGTACAAATAATTTTACACTAGAGTTGAACTAGCTCTATGACCTAGTACACATAATTTTATACTTGAGTTGTACTAGCTCTATAACCTAGTACAAATAATTTTACACTAGAGTTGAACTAGCTCTATGACCTAGTACAATTAATTTTACACTAGAGTTAAACTAGCTCTATGGGCTAGTTTAAATAATTTTACAATAGAGTTGAACTAGCTCTATAGGCTAGATCAAGTAATTTTACACTAGAGTTGAACTAGTTTTACAAGCTAGTTTTATTAATTTTACACTAGATTTGAAGAAGCTCTACAGGCTAGTTCAAATAATTTTACACTAGAGTTGAACTAGCTCTGTAACCTAGTAAAAATAATTTTACACTAGAGTTAAACTAGCTATACAAGTTAGTTCAACTAATTTTACACTAGATTTGAACCAGCTCTAAATTCTAGTTGAAATAGTTTTACACTAGAGTTGAACTAGCTTTATAACCTAGTAAAAATAATTTTACACTAGAGTTGAACTAGCTCTATATGCTAGTTCAAATAACTTTACACTAGATTTGAACTAGCTCTACAAGCTAGGTCAAATAATTTTACACTAGAGTTGAACTAGCTCTATAACCTAGTACAAATAATTTTACACTAGAGTTGAACTAGCTCTATAACCTAGTACAAATAAATTTACACTAGAGTTGAACTATCTCTATGAACTAGTACAAATAATTTTATACTAGAGTTGAACTAGCTCTATAACCTAGTACAAATAATTTTCACTAGAGTTGAACTAGCTCTATGACCCAGTACAAATGATTTTACACTAGAGTTGAACTAGCTCTATAGGCTAGTTCAAATAATTGTACACTAGAGTTGAACTAGCTCAATAACCTAGTACAAATAACTTTACACTAGAGTTGAACTAGCTCTATAACCTAGTACAAATAATTTTACACTAGAGTTGAACTAACTCTATAACCTAGTACAAATGATTTTACACTAGAGTTGAACTAGCTCTATAGGCTAGTTCAAATAATTGTACACTAGAGTTGAACTAGCTCAATAACCTAGTAAAAATAACTTTACACTAGAGTTGAACTAGCTCTACAAGCTAGTTCAAATAATTTTACACTAAAGTGGAACTAGCTCTATAGGCTAGTTCTAATAGTTTTACTCTATTCTAGAACTACCTCTACAAGGTAGTTTAAATAATTCTACACTAGATTTGAACTAGCTCTATAACCTACTACAAATAATTTTACACTACAGTTAAACTAGCTCTACAAGCTAGTTCAAATAATTTTACACTAGAGTTGAACTAGCTCTACAGTCTAGTTGAAATAGTTTTACACTAGAGTTGAACTAGCTCTATAACCTAGTAAAAATAATTTTACACTAGAGTTGAACTAGCTCTATAACCTAGTACAAATAATTTTACTAGAGTTGAACTAGCTCTATGACCTAGTACATATAATTTTATACTTGAGTTGTACTAGCTCTATAACCTAGTACAAATGATTTTACACTAGAGTTGAACTGGCTCTATGACCTAGTACAAATAATCTTACACTCGAGTTAAAACTTGCTCTATAGGCTAGTTCAAATAATTTTACACTAGAGTTTAACTAGCTCTATAGGCTAGTTCAAATGATTTTACAATAGAGATGAACTAGCTCTACAAGCTAGTTCAAATAATTTTACACTACAATTGAACTAGCTCTACAAGCTAGTTCAAATAATTTTACACTAGAGTTGTACCAGCTCTACAAGCTAGTTTAAATAATTTTACACTAGAGTTGAACTAGCTCTATAGGCTAGTTCCAATAACTTTACACTGGATTGAACTAGCTCTACAAGCAAGGTCAAATAATTTTACACTAGAGTTGAACTAGATCTATAACCTAGTACAAATAATTTTACACTAGAGTTGAACTAGCTCTATAACCTAGTACAAATAATTCTACACTAGAGTTGAACTAGCTCGATGACCTAGTACAAATAATTTTATACTAGAGTTTAACAAGCTCTATAACCTAGTACAAATGATTTTACACTATTGTTGAACTAGCTCTACAAGCTAGTTCAAATAATTTTACACTAGAGTTGAACTAGCTCTACAGTCTAGTTGAAATAGTTTTACACTAGAGTTGAACTAGCTTTATAACCTAGTAAAAATAATTTTACACTAGAGTTGAACTAGCTCTATGACCTAGTACACATAATTTTATACTTGAGTTGTACTAGCTCTATAACCTAGTACAAATAATTTTACACTAGAGTTGAACTAGCTCTAAAGTCTAGTTGAAATAGTTTTACACTAGAGTTGAACTAGCTCTACAAGCTAGTTCAAATAATTTTACACTAGAGTTGAACTAGCTGTATAACCTAGTAAAAATAATTTTACACTAGAGTTGAACTAGCTCTATAACCTAGTACAAATAATTTTACAATAGAGTTGTGACGCCCCCGATTTGACCGTACACTAATCATGCACGCAAATGTGTACGATCAAGATCAAGGACTCACGGGTAGATATCACAACACAACTCTACAAATAAAATAAGTCATACAAGCATCATATTACAAGCCAGGGGACTCGAGGGCTTGAATACAAGAGCTCGATCATAGAAGAGTGAGCGGAAGCAACAATATTTGAGTACAGACATAAGATAAACAAGTTTGCCTTAAGAAGGCTAGCACAAACTGGGAAACAGATCGAAAGAGGTGCAGGCCTCCTGCCTGGGATCCTCCTAAACTACTCCTGGTTGTCATCAGCGGGCAGCACGTAGTAGTAGGCACCTCCGGTGTAGTAGGAGTCGTCGTCGACGGTGGCGTCTGGATCCTGGGCTCCAACATCTGGTTGCGACAACCAGGTAGAAAGGATAGAGGGAAAAGAAGGAGAAGCAACCGTGAGTACTCATCCAAAGCAATCGCAAGCAAGGAGCTACACTACATATGCATGTGTATATGTGTAAAGGGCCATATCGGTGGACTGAACTGCAGAATGCCAGAATAAGAGGGGGATAGCTAATCCTGTCGAAGACTACGCTTCTGGCAGCCTCCGTCTTTCAGCATGTAGAAGAGAGTAGACTGAAGTCCTCCAAGTAGCATCGCATAGCATAACCCTAACCGATGATCCTCCCCTCATCGCCCTGTGAGAGAGCGATCACCGGTTGTATCTGGCACTTGGAAGGGTGTGTTTTATTAAGTATCCGGTTCTAGTTGTCATAAGGTCAAGGTACAACTCCAAGTCGTCCTGTTACCGAAGATCACGGCTATTCGAATAGATTAACTTCCCTGTAGAGGTGCACCACATAACCCAACACGCTCGATCCCATTTGGCCGGACATACTTTACTGGGTCATGCCCGTCCTCGGAAGATCAACACGTCGCAACCCTACCTAGGCACAACAGAGAGGTCAGCACGCCGGTCTAAATCCTGTGGCGCAGGGGTCTGGGCCCATCGCCCATTGCACACCTGCACGTTGCGTATGCGGCCGGAGAGCAGACCTAGCAACCTCCATTACAAAGGAAGTTGCGTTACGCGGTCCAACCCGGCGCGCGCCACTCAGTCGCTGATGTCACGAAGACTTTGGCTGATACCACGACGTCGAGTGCCCATAACTGTCCCCGCGTAGATGGTTAGTGCGTATAGGCCAGTAGCAGACTCAGATCAAATACCAAGATCTTGTTAAGCGTGTTATGTATCCGCGAACACCGACCAGGGCCAGGCCCACCTCTCTCCTAGGTGGTCTCAACCTGCCCTGTCGCTCCGCCTCAAAGTAACAGTCGGGGGCCGTCGGGAACTCAGGCCCACCACTACCTGGATGGAGCCACCTGCCCCTTCAGCCCCCATCTCCGAACAGTATCATAAGTAATATAACAGTATAAGTATATATCATATGCCCGTGATCACCTCCCGAAGTGATCACGGCCCAGTAGTATAGCATGGCAGACGAACAAGAGTGTAGGGCCACTGATGGAGCACTAGCATCCTATACTAAGCATTTAGGATTGCAGGTAAAGGTAACAACAGCAGTAGCAAGGACAGGCTATGCATCAGGATAGGATAACGGAAAGCAGTAACATGCTACACTACTCTAATGCAAGCAGTATAAAGGAGAGTAGGCGATATCTAGTGATCAAGGGGGGGCTTGCCTGGTTGCTATGGCAAGAGAGAGAGGGGTCGTCAACTCCGTAGTCGTACTGGGTAGCCGCGACATCGGTCTCGGTGTCTAGCGAGAGAAGAGGGTGGAAGAAACCATGAATACAATGCAAACAGATGCATAACGATGCATGACAAGACAAGTAACGGTGCGAGGGGTGCCCTAACGCGGTATGAGGTGATACCGGCGAAGGGGGGAAACATCTGGGAAAGTATTCCCGGTGTTTCGCGTTTTTGGACAGACGAAACGGAGGGGGAAGGTTGCAGGTTTGCTATGCTAGGGATGTGTGGCGGACGAACGGGTTGCGTATCCGGATTCGTCTCGTTGATCTGAGCAACATTCATGTAGAAAGTTTTTCGATCCGAGCAACGGTTTATTTTGTATTAATTTTAAAAGATTTAAATCATTTTTAGCATTAATCTAATTATTTTAATTTGAAATTTGGATTTATGACATCAGCATGATGTCATGCTGACGTCAGCAGTCAACAGGTGTTGACTGGGTCAATCTGACGATGGGTCCCGCATGTCATAGACTCATAGTAACTAACAGGGTTAATTAGCTTTAACTAAATGATTAGGTTAATCTAATCCAATTTAATTAAGTTAATTAATTCTTTAAGTAATTAATTATTTATTTATTTTCATTATTATATATTTTTTAATTCCTTTATATATATATAAAAAATTGTTTTGGGGCTGGTGGGCCCCTCATGTCATAGGCATAGGGGCCATAGTGGGTTCGGGCACTATCGGACGGGCGTTGGGCGCTGGGTGCGGTCGCCCATCGAGGGCGAGGCCGTGGCCTCGGCTGGGCACACCCGCGTAGTAGGGGGGCCTCGGCTAGGGCCGGCAAGCGGCACCTGGGGCGGGGTGGGGGAGAGCAGGGGCGTGCAGTGGGGCGTGGGCGCGCGCCGGCGAGCCGGGGCGCAGCCGAGCGCGGATGTGCGCGCACGCACAGCGGCGACGAGTGGCCAGGGGGGCGGATGTGGTCGGCGCGGTAGTCGGATCAATGACAGAGTGCAGGGGGGGCAAGAGGCCGGTGGCGAGCGCTAGCAGGATCCTACGGTAGTGGATCGATAACGGGGCGAGCGGGAGACGGAGGAGGGGCTCACATCAAGCATTAGAGGAGCTTGGGGAGGCCGGAACGGGTCATGCTAGTCGTGACCGGCGGCCTGTCGGCGTTGGAGGGCATCGGAGCGGGGCGACTCACTGGGAGCGACCGCGGCCGGGTTCGGTGCGCGCCGGCAGGACCCTGCCGGCATGGTCCAGCGACGAGGTGGACTCGGCGAGGGGCGCCAGTCTGGTGGCGGGGACGGGAGGCACCCACCGAGGATGGGCAGCGGGGTGCTGCCCCGATCCAGT
The DNA here is from genome assembly GCA_034509565.1 of Triticum monococcum. Lineage (NCBI taxonomy): Eukaryota > Viridiplantae > Streptophyta > Magnoliopsida > Poales > Poaceae > Triticum > Triticum monococcum. The sequence continues at coordinate 632,916,766 of CM067843.1, forward strand.
CGAGGGAGGTGAGAGGAGGGGCGGCGGCCTTAGCGGAGCGGTAGCAAGGGGGCGCCGTTGCGACCCGATCCAGATCGGGAGGGAGCGAGGGGAGAGTGGGGGGGTCGATCCCGATCCAGGGGAAATCGGGGGAGGGAGTGGGGTGAGTGGGTAGCGTTTTAGGGTTCGGGGGTGGGGGGGCCATGTAGGCCAGGCGCAGGATGGGCCGGCTAGCATGTGGATGGGCCGAGGCCCAGTGGGGGGGGAAGGCCTTTTCTGTTTTTATCTCCGTTTGTTCTATTCTTGTTTATTATCCTTTAGCTGCTTTCTGTTTTATTTTAGTTCCCATTTGCATTTGGTTTTATAAACTACAACATTGGTTCCTAATTTAGTTTTAATAAGTATGTCACTGCCCCATAAGTTTTTGGCAATAAAACAAATAGTTTAATATTTTATCAAATTGAAAAGGGTAGTTAGTTAAATGTTTTGTTGCTGTTTTAGATATTTTAGTGCACTTAAACCTTTTAAAATTGTGGTTTCTCCACAATAATTACCTATGCATTATTTGGCACAACCCGGACATTTTAGTTTCATTGTTTGAAAAACTTTCATTGTTTGCCTTTAATTCATATTTGAATTTGAATCGGTTTGCACTAATGTGAGATTAACAACAGTAACCGCGATGACGTGGCATGATTAATAGAGAATTACTGTAGCTTAAATATCCGGGCGTCACAATTCTCCTCCACTACAAGAAATCTCGTCCCAAGATTTTAGGGGGAAAGTGACGGGGAAGGGATTTGGTTACGAAATTCTAACTAGTCATCTCGGTCTTGGTTGCTCTTCTCGAAGAGGTCGATCCATTACGTGGTTGTCTTCATTTCTCTGCTCCGGGTCATCATGACGATGTTGGCATCCTTTATTCGGGAGCTCTATCGTACTTACGATAATGATAAGGCGTAACTTCAGAAGAATGGACCTTCAAGGTCAACTATCTGGCAGATAACTCAGGGAATGTGGTAGAAGGTAACACTCCAATAGATACTTAAGAAAATATCGAGAGTAAAGTAAGAAGGTACCAAGGGAAGTTTCAAACGGGTAGGCAATCGTTCGAAGCCTGAAACAAAGTGAAAAAGGCGTCCAGAGCAACGAGATTAAGTATTACGTCTGTTACCAGAATAGATCACTAGGAAGGTGGCCCGTGAACTACATACGAGGCCACGCGTGAGGAATAGCTTTGGAAACAGGGGGTGTACAGGAGAGTCAGGTTTTGATCCTGTGGAATTGTGGGTTATGGGCCCACCATGTGGGTTAAAAGTAGGAAGGTGATGACGTCTTACACGATCATGTAAGCGAGGCATGTCAGAGGATAGTCCGTCAGTTATGTCGGCAACAACATCGATACCAAGGGCGAGGGACGAAGAGAACCATTTTCCTGCTCGTTGAACGAGGCGGACCAATAGGCAAAGTTCTCGTCCATCGGTGGTTACCGGAATGTCATCAACAAAAGTAACAGGGTCTTACTGACAGTATTGTACACGAGGGGTCTACATAAGCAGGGAATTAATACTGCTTAGACCATAATGATCAGCAGAAAGGGTAAACCAAGTAATGGAAAGGAAAATATGATTATCAGATATTTCATGGGTATATCCTTCCCAAGGACAAGCAGAGCATGATAACCATGACATGATATTAAGTAGAAAAGCCTCTAGGTGAGGGGAGAGAAATTTTCATGACATTATCCATACAACGGTGTTCGGATAGTTGAGCAAGAAACAATTAGCATTGGGCTTCAAATGTTCTTGCTGAAGAACGGAGTACCATAGACATGCTTCGATATAGTATTGACATGGTCATCAGGTAAGGATCAGACTTAAGATACACAAATGGTCCATCAAGAAAACTCGTAGAATAAGCCTTACAATTTCCTCATGGAAGAATGGATAACCTTGCTAAAAAGGAAACTATAACACTAGGTCCTCCGGTCAAGAGTGCTAGGCATGACATCACCTTACCGGCTCATATGAGGATCAATGTTATAACTCTTGAAAATATGTTCCAACCATCATATCTGACCGAGATTCAGATCTGAATGGTGTCAAAATACCTCAGACTCAGGATGCCTGAGAGGAAAAGCTGTAATACAAATTGACGAGATGCCATTGCAAAATTATTGAGAAATGAACTATGGAAGCGAGTTCCGAAACAAGAGTTCACCGGTAAACCAAGGAGAGGTGAGGAGGTGACTGAATGACTCAACGACAATCCATTGAGGTTTCCAAAAGATGGATTTCCCCAACTATGTGAACAATGAGATAACATTATCTAGATCAATTGACTGAATGATGTATGCTCGACGAAAACATACACAATTAAACATTGGTTGAAAGGTGCGCCCGAAATATGGGTAGGGTTGCACGATCAATGTCAGAATGGTGATTCAATAATCAATAGTCTAAGAATGAACGGCCGACCATTAACTTCCAAGCAATAGGGTTGCTAGAAGGGAAGAATCCAAACAACACCGTTCACTTGTTGGAATCAACACGGGGACAAAGAAAGAATGGTGATGGTGAGAAGTATCACTATACCGAGAATTTTTTTAAGAGGTGATGAAATTCTCACGACATTCTTGACATAAAAGATGGTAATACTCCAAGGTAATGGAGAACAAATGCTGGATAGTAAGGATCTCAAGGTATAACACAAAACACGAATAAGTTTGTGTTGAATGGGAGGCAATAAAGTGGTCGGTGATAACACAAACCATTGAGGGGCGAGGATGGTATTTCTCATCAAGAATTCGATATATATATCTTGGGAGAGCCCAGGATGTTGATGATGACCACGACACATTTGTCGAGAGATTTCATGAAGATGTAATCGGTCGGCGATGACATCAAGTCAAAGGAATGATGAAGCAAAAAGTTAATGGAACCAAGGGTACGACACAAACTCCAAAGCAAGCTTGCTGTCCAAAGCAAAATGATATGATGAGGAAGATCGACGTAAGCTTAGCTCATCGTCAAATGTTGTACTCCGGGAATAAGGACCATGTAGCACAGTTAAAATCAGCACGATAATGATATAGCCAATCAGACTACGAATGACTTGAAGGATTATTAAACTCATAAGCAACAAAAATTACTTTAGAGTTATCGTATCGGAGCGCGGAATTGATTCACTTATGGATGTCCTCGGTTGACGACAACCCAGAACCCGTGAAGTCACTATGACAGGGAAGGTACTACTTCATCAGAAATTCATAAGACATAGTACAATGGCATGATATCCTCGAGATATTAGGGGGCAATATTCGAGGTAGTTCGGTATAGAGGTTGGACAAGCATATTTATTTGCAGAAGACAAGTGCTTTAACTTGTTCGAGAAATGGGATCAAAGAAGAACAATCATGGTCAGAACCACGAATGCAAAGGACCAAAACCAAATACAAAATGATTTTATCATGAGAGAATAATTATTATTACAAGAAGCTTCCATGATAGGATCTACATCATGTCCATGGGCATGAACACAAAGGTCCAAGGTCGACTCCCACTTGTTCAACGCATAACCTTTCATTCACCTCTCGTATTTTGAAAATGACATTAGTTGTTGAAAGTTTTACCTGGTGCAATACCAGATAAGTATGACCCGTGAAATCTTCCGGGTTTGCACAGATTAGGGAAGGCATTAGTTCAAACCATCGGGTATCTTAGGAACATATATCACAAACTTCAGGAGTAAATAACACAAGCTCAAAAGTAGAGCATGGTTGACAAGGCAGAGGGTACAGTTTACCAAAGGCATTATATACCTGTGGAAAGGCTCACAAGGTTATTCAATATGAAGCACACTGTCGGATAAAATCCAACAAAGGAACCGATGGTCCACAAGGGATATGATGTGAGCATCGGTACTCAACCAGAGGAAGAAGAATGCAAGGAGATCTGATTATAGAAACACCTGACTAATTCAAAGTTCAAATGCAAAAGGATTATGATTTGCGATCAAGGGATCAGAAGCAAACACTCTGCTTAAGGATGAATAAGTTGCATAGACTTAGGGGTACAATCGATGGCAATCCTACTGGTCGGGAACCAGCTCATGTTTAAAAGGATGTCTGAGCCGGAAAGATAATTTAGAAGGGTTGATAGATGATTGTGTGCATTCGCACACATGTTGAATCAATAGGATCAAAATGACGGTGTCAAAAGATACTAGTGAATATTGCTAGTGATATGGGAGCACCCATAATGTAAGCATACAAGTATTTGCAGAGCATTAGTGGTAAGGATTTTCAGAGGATTGAATAGTATTTCAAAGAATTTTGTGAAACACCTGAACAACTGGGGATGAGCGGATACTCGGAAAGTGCGAGAAATTATTATTAGGGGTATTCAGGTGGCAAAGAACTGCAGGGCAGTAGGCACAAAATATTCTCGGGGTATCTTGTAATAACAAGATCGACTGGGAATAAAAGTAAGCACGACAGGTGTAAGTATTTATCCATAGGGATATTTCGGTGGAAGGGAATTGCAAATGCAACGGGCACAAGGTCTAGAGAGAATATCGGAGAGTATCTTCGAAATCTTCTAGTGCAGCCGACGATCATCTGGACTGAAGGGGCTCTCCGGGAGAAAGTATTTTCGAGAACCTAAAGTTAGATTTTAGTAAAAATCATTTAACCCGAATAGAAGAGAGTTTAGAATCCCAGAGTAAAGATCGAGGAGTAAAAGATCCTAATACCACCCGATGGCGACGTGTGCCCGTAAGACACACAGCCATGTTAGCATAAAGTTTAGTAATGTCTAGACTCGACTTCGGCCAAGGAGTTTGGAAGGGGGATTCCTACAGGCAGTCGGCTCTGATACCAACTTGTGATGCCCCGATTTGACCGTACACTAATCATGCACGCAAATGTGTACGATCAAGATCAAGGACTCACGGGTAGATATCACAACACAACTCTAAAAATAAAATAAGTCATACAAGCATCATATTACAAGCCTGGGGCCTCGAGGGCTCGAATACAAGAGCTCGATCATAGACGAGTCAGCGGAAGCAACAATATCTGAGTACAGACATAAGATAAACAAGTTTGCCTTAAGAAGGCTATCACAAACTGGGATACAGATCGAAAGAGGTGCGGGCCTCCTGCCTAGAATCCTCCTAAACTACTCCTGGTCGTCATCAGCGGGCAACACATAGTAGTAGGCACCTCCGGTGTAGTAGGAGTCGTCGTCGACGGTGGCGTCTGGATCCTGGGCTCCAACATCTGGTTGCGACAACCAGGTAGAAGGGATAGAGGGAAAAGAAGGAGAAGCAACCGTGAGTACTCATCCAAAGTACTCGCAAGCAAGTAGCTACACTACATATGCATGGGTATATGTGTAAAGGGCCATATCGGTGGACTGAACTGCAGAATGCCAGAATAAGAGGGGATAGCTAATCCTGTCGAAGACTACGCTTCTGGCAGCCTCCGTCTTTCAGCATGTAGAAGAGAGTAGACTGAAGTCCTCCAAGTAGCATCGCATAGCATAACCCTAACCGATGATCCTCCCCTCGTCGCCCTGTGAGAGAGCGATCACCAGTTGTATCTGGCACTTGGAAGGGTGTGTTTTATTAAGTATCTGGTTCTAGTTGTCATAAGGTCAAGGTACAACTCCAAGTTGTCCTGTTACCGAAGATCACGGCTATTCGAATAGATTAACTTCCCTGCAGGGGTGCACCACATAACCCAACACGCTCGATCCCATTTGGCCGGACACACTTTTCTGGGTCATGCCCGGCCTCGGAAGATCAACACGTCGCAGCCCTACCTAGGCACAACAGAGAGGTCAGCACGCCGGTCTAAATCCTATGGCGCAGGGGTCTGGTTCCATCGCCCATTGCACACCCGCACGTTGCGTACACGGCCGGAGAGCAGACCTAGCAACCTCCATTACAAAGGAAGTTGTGTTACACGGTCCAACCCGGCGCGCGCCACTCAGTCGCTGACGTCACGATGGCTTTGGCTGATACCACGACGTCGAGTGCCCATAACTGTCCCCGGGTAGATGGTTAGTGCCTATAGGCCAGTAGCCAGACTCAGATCAAATACCAAGATCTCGTTAAGCGTGTTATGTATCCGCGAACGCCGACCAGGGCCAGGCCCACCTCTCTCCTAGGTGGTCTCACCCTGCCCTGTCGCTCCGCCTCAAAGTAACAGTCGGGGGCCGTCGGGAACTCAGGCCACCACTACCTGGATGGAGCCACCTGCCCCTTCAGCCCCCATCTCCGAACAGTATCATAAGTATATAACAGTATAAGTATATATCATATGCCCGTGATCACCTCCCGAAGTGATGACGGCCCAATAGTATAGCATGGCAGACGGACAAGAGTGTAGGGCCACTGATGGAACACTTGCATCCTATACTAAGCATTTAGGATTGCAGGTAAAGGTAACAACAGTAGTAGCAAGGACAGGCTATGCATCAGGATAGGATAACGGAAAGCAGTAACATGCTACACTACTCTAATGCAAGCAGTATAGAGGAGAGTAGGCGATATCTGGTGATCAAGGGGGGGCTTGCCTGGTTGCTCTGGCAAGAGATGGAGGGGTCGTCAACTCCGTAGTTGTACTGGGTAGCCGCGGTGTCGGTCTCGGTGTCTAGCGAGAGAAGAGGGGGGAAGAAACAATGAATACAATGCAAACAGATGCATAACGATGCATGACAAGACAAGTAACGGTGCTAGGGGTGCCCTAACGCGGTATGAGGTGATACCGGCAAAGGGGGGAAACATCCAGGAATGTATTCCCGGTGTTTCGCGTTTTTGGACAGACAAAACGGAGGGGGAAGGTTGCAGGTTTGCTATGCTAGGGATGTGTGGCGGACGAACGGGTTGCATATCCGGATTCGTCTCGTCGATCTGAGCAACTTTCATGTAGAAAGTTTTTCGATCCGAGCTACGGTTTATTTTATATTAATTTTAAAAGATTTAAATCATTTTTAGCATTTATCTAATTATTTTAATTCGAAATTTGGATTTATGACATCAGCATGATGTCATGCTAACATCAGCAGTCAACAGGTGTTGACTGGGTCAATCTGACGATGGGTCCCGCATGTCCTAGACTCATAGTAACTAACAGGGTTAATTAGCTTTAACTAAATGATTAGGTTAATCTAATCTGATTTAATTAAGTTAATTAATTCTTTAAGTAATTAATTAATTATTTTCATTATTATATTTTTTAATTCCTTTATATATATAAAAAAACGTTTAGGGGCTGGTGGGCCCCTCGTGTCATAGGCACAAGGGCCATAGTGGGTTCGGGCACTATCGGACGGGCGTTGGGCGCTGGGTGCGGTCGCCCATCGAGGGCGAGGCCGTGGCCTCGGCTGGGCACGCCCGCGTAGCAGGGGGGCCTCGGCCAGGGCCGGCAAGCGGCACCTGGGGCGGGGTGGGGGAGAGCAGGGGCGTGCGGTGGGGCGTGGGCGCGCGCCGGCGAGCCGGGGCGCAGCCAAGCGCGGATGTGCGCGCACGCACAGCGGCGACGAGTGGCTAGGGTGGCGGATGTGGTCGGCGCGGCAGTCAGATCGACGACAGAGTGCAGGGGGAGCAAGAGGCCGGTGGCGAGCGCTAGCAGGATCCTACGGTAGTGGATCGATTACGGGGTGAGCGGGAGACGGAGGAGGGGCTCACATCGAGCATTAGAGGAGCTTGGGGAGGCCGGAACGGGTCATGCTGGTCGTGACCGGCGGCCTGCCGGCCTTGGAGGGCGTCGGAGCGGGGCGACTCGCTGGGAGCGACCGCGGCCGGGTTCGGTGCGCGCCGGCAGGACCCTGCCAGCATGGTCCGGCAACGAGGTGGACTCGGCGAGGGGCGCCAGCCTAGTGGCGGGGACGGGAGGTGCCCGCCGAGGATGGGCAGCGGGGCGCTGCCCCAATCCAGCCGAGGGAGGTGAGAGGAGGGGCGGCGGCCTCAGTGGAGCGGCGGCGAGGGGGCGCCGTTGCGCCCCGATCCAGATCGGAAGGGAGCGAGGGGAGAGTGGAGGGGTCGATCCCGATCCAGGGGGAATCGGGGGAGGGAGTGGGGTGAGTGGGTAGCGGTTTAGGGTTCGGGGGTGGGGGGGGCATGTAGGCCAGGCGCGGGATGGGCCGGCTAGCATGTGGATGGGCCAAGGCCCAGTGGGGGGGGGGGGGAAGGCCTTTTCTGTTTTTATCTCCGTTTGTTCTATTCTTGTTTATTAACCTTTTGCTGTTTTCTGTTTTATTATAGTTCCCTTTTGCATTTGGTTTTATAAACTACAACATTGGTTCTTAATTTAGTTTTAATAAGTAGGTCACTGCCCCATAAGTTTTTGGCAAAAAAACAAATAGTTCAATATTTTATCAAATTGAAAAGGGTAGTTAGTTAAATGTTTTGCTGCTCTTTTAGATATTTTAGTGCACTTAAACCTTTTATAAAATTGTGGTTTCTCCACAATAATTACCTATGCATTATTTGGCACAACCCGGACATTTTAGTTCATTTCTTGAAAAACTTTCATTGTTTGCCTTTAATTCAAATTCAAATTTGAATCGGTTTGCACTAACGTGAGATTAACAACAGTAACCGCGATGACATGGCATGATTAATAGAGAATTACTGTAGCTTAAATATCCGGGCGTCACAAGAGTTGAACTAGCTCTATGACCTAGTACACATAATTTTATTCTTGAGTTGTACTAGCTCTATAACCTAGTACAACTAATTTTACACTAGAGTTGAACTAGCTCTATGACCTAGTACAAATAATTTTACACTAGAGTTAAACTAGCTCTATAGGCTAGGTCAAATAATTTTACACTACAGTTGAACTAGCTCTATAGGCTAGTTCAAGTAATTTTACACTACAGTTGAACTAGCTGTACAAGCTAGTTCAAATAATTTTACACCAGAGTAGAACTAGCTCTACAAGCTAGTTCAAATAATTTTACACTAGAGTTGAACTAGTTCTACAAGCTAGTTTAATTAATTTTACACTAGAGTTGAACAAGCTCTACAGGCTAGTTCAAATAATTTTACACTAGAGTTGAACTAGCTCTACAAGCTAGTTCAAATAATTTTACACTAGAGTTGAACTAGCTCTATAACCTAGTTCAAATAATTTTACACTAGATTTGAACTAGCTCTACAAGCTAGTTCACATAATTTTACACTAAAGTTGAACTAGCTCTATAGGCTAGTTCAAATAATTTTACACTAATCTTGAACTACCTCTACAAGGTAGTTTAAATAATTTTACACTAGATTTGAACTAGCTCTATAACCTAGTACAAAAATTTTTACACTTGAGTTGAAATATATGTATAACCTCGTACAAATAGTTTTACACTAGAGTTGAACTAGCTCTATAACCTAGTACAAATGATTTTACACTACTATTGAACTAGCTCTACAAGCTAGTTCAGATAATTTTACACTAGAGTTGAACTAGCACTATAACCTAGTACAAATAATTTTACACTAGAGTTGAACTAGCTCTATGACCTAGTATAAATAATTTTACACTAGAGTTGAACTAGCTCTATAGGGTAGTTCAAATAATTTTACACTAGAGTTGAACTAGCTCTATAGGCTAGTTCGAATAATTTTACAATAGAGTTGAACTAGCTGTACAAGCTAGTTCAAATAGTTTTACTCTAATCTTGAACTACCTCTACAAGGTAGTTTAAATAATTTTACACTAGATTTGAACTAGCTCTATAACCTAGTACACATAATTTTACACTAGAGTTGAACTAGCTCTACAAGCTAATTCAAATAATTTTACACTAAAGTTGAACTAGCTCTACAGGCTAGTTCAAATAGTTTTACACTAATCTTGAACTACCTCTACAAGATAGTTTAAATAATTTTACACTAGATTTGAACTAGCTCTATAACCTAGTACAAATAATTTTTCACTAGAGTTGAACTAGATGTATAACCTAGTACAAATAATTTTACACTAGAGTTGAACTAGCTCTATAACCTAGTACAAATGATTTTACACTACTGTTGAACTTGCTCTACAAGCTAGTTCAAATAATTTTACACTAGAGTTGAACTAGCTCTATAACCTAGTACAAATAATTTTACAGTAGAGTTGAACTAGCTCTATATCCTAGTACACATAATTTTACACTGGAGTTGAACTAGCTCTGTGACCCGGTACAAATAATTTTACACTAGAGTTGAACTTGCTCTATAGGCTAGTTCAAATAATTTTACACTAGAGTTGAACTAGTTCTATAACCTAGTGCAAATAATTTTACACTAGAGTTGAACTAGCTCTATGAGCTAGTACAAATAATTTTATACTAGAGTTGAACTAGCTCTATAACCTAGTATAAATAATTTTACACTAGAGTTGAACTAGCTCTATGACCTAGTACAAATAATTTTACACTATAGTTGAACTAGCTCTATAGGCTAGTTCAAATAATTTTACACTAGAGTTGAACTAGCTCTATAGGCTAGTTCAAATAATTTTACAATAGATTTGAACTACCTCTATAACCTAGTACAAATAATTTTACTCTAGAGTTGAACTAGCTCTATAAGCTAGTTCAAATAATTTTACACTAAAGTTGAACTAGCTCTACAGGCTAGTTCAAATTGTTTTACTCTAATCTTGAACTACCTCTACAAGGTAGCTTAAATAAATTTACACTAGAATTGAACTAGCTCTATAACCTAGTACAAATAATTTTACACTAGAGTTAAACTTGCTCGACAAGCTAGTTCAAATAATTTTACACTAGAGTTGAACTAGCTCTACAGTCTAGTTGAAATAGTTTTACACTAGAGTTGAACTAGCTCTACAAGCTAGTTCAAATAATTTTACACTAGAGTTGAACTAGCTCTATAACCTAGTAAAAATAATTTTACACTAGAGTTGAACAAGCCCTATAACCTAGTACAAATAATTTTAGTAGAGTTGAACTAGCTCTATGACCTAGTACACATAATTTTATTCTTGAGTTGTACTAGCTCTATAACCTAGTACAAATAATTTTACACTAGAGTTGAACTAGCTCTATGACCTAGTACAAATAATTTTACACTAGAGTTAAACTAGCTCTATAGGCTAGTTCAAATAATTTTACACTAGAGTTGAACTAGCTCTATAGGCTAGTTCAAGTAATTTTAAACTAGAGTTCAACTAGCTCTACAAGCTAGTTCAAATAATTTTACACCAGAGTAGAACTAGATCTACAAGCTAGTTCAAATAATTTTACACTAGAGTTGATCTAATTCTACCAGCTAGTTTGATCAATTTTACACTAGAGTTGAACTAGCTCTATGTCGGTGTACTAAAGTAGGGGTACCTTAGTATCCCGAACTTGTGCACGGGCAGTCGCAGCACCCCGCGGGGTGGCTTGCCGGGCGACCGCCAAGATCCTCCGTGGCTCCTTTGGAGCCATTCAAGAACAAAGTATTCGAGCCAAGGCGCAAGGCCCCGGCAAGAGGAGCTTGCCGGGAAGGCCACTCGAAGCACAAAGACCACGGCAAGAGGAGCTTGCCGGGAAGGAGACAAGACCCCGGCAAGAGGAGCTTGCTGGGGAGGCCCACTAAAGCATCTCAAGGAACTTGCCACGGCACAACATACGTCCCGGCAAGACCCAGTGAGCGACAAGCTCCCGGACGCGACAAGACAACATCCGCGGCAAGGCACTTGCCGCGGCAAGCTACTACTCCGCAGCCCGCGCTCCAGCTCACCCGCCAACGTGTCGCTCTGGGACCGTTCCTGGCGTACGTGGCGGGAGGCTGTGCAACCAGGGGCATGCGGTGGCAAGCAGGCGCTGACAAGATAGCCATCGTGGCAAACGGTGGCGCCCCTGACGGTCCCTTTCCGCACCGTCTAGGCGACACAGACAGGCATTTAATTCCTTTGTCCCCTGCCGTCAGGGTTAGGTATGATACAACTGTAGCAAGCGGTGGCGCCCAACCACCACCTCTTTTACCTTTTTACCCCCGTCTCTGTTGCCACCTGTCGGTGACCCCTTTGACATATAAAAGGAGGCCCATGCGCAGCAGTGGGGGGAGGACAACCATTCTCACGCTCGGTCTCGCTAGCCATCCGAGTGTACTGTAGCATTCACCGCTCCCGAGCAAGAACACCAATACAAACCAAAGCAAGAGTAGGGTTTTACGCATCCGTGCGGCCCAAACATGGGTAAACCGATCGTGTGCGCTCGTGCGTTCGCCTCGATCTGCTCTTTGTGCACTCTCCGCCCCCTGCCGAACCGAAAGGGGCCCCGGTCCGCCACGGTCCCATAGGTGTCCATGGGATCAGCACCCCCGACATCTTTGGCGCGCCAGGTAGGGGTGCGTCGAGGCTGTGTGAATCTGATCCGGTGTTCGCACGAGCCGAATCTTCATCATCTTCATCAACATGCCGCCGAAGAAGAAGATTTCGGAGGCAGCTGCTCCGTCTGCGCCGAACCCACCATCACCGGGGTGAACAGCCGGTGGGGAGGACGTCGGCGGAAGAGCGGGCGTCGACAAGGGAGCTCGCGGTGCTGCCCGGTCCAAGGACAAGACTGCGCTGCACATCGGCGGTGCGGTCTGCTCCCACAACGACCGGGCGCACTCCAAGACCTCGGCGTCCGTACACGCACCGCGCCCGTCCCAAGAGGCGCGGGCCCAGTAGCCTCACGGTACCCACGGTACCATCCGTCTGCTGGGCCAAGATCAAGCTGGCAGATCCCGGAGCGCTCAAGACCAACATGCACGCCAACATGCTGGCGCGAGCGTGGCGCGGTCGCTTGGACGAGATATTGCTCCTTCTAACGTAGTTAGAAGTCCGAGCATATCCCGTTCCTCGCACCGCTCGCCGCCGCCGCCTGCCACTCCGGCAGAAGCGTTGGCACGGGCTCAACTGCTACTAGATTACCCTCTAGCGCCAGAGAAAATTGATGACTGGAGGGCCACTATCCAGAGCCTCATCGGCTTCCCCAACGGCGACAACCCACGGCAGCCCAGCGCATCGTTGCCGCGGCAAGCCAGCCAGGCGCGAGCCGGTGGCGACAAGACCGGCGAGGGTGCAACCACTGTGCACTCTCCGCCTAGAAGGCCAAGGTCGCCGACTCGCCGGATCCACCTCGACAGCGGCTCCACCGCGTCATCAGATCCGCGAGCTCGTCGCGATCAGCGCCAAGTTCTTCATGAGAGACAGCAAGAAGACGCTCGAACACGCATCGAGCGCCAAAGAGAAGTGCGGCATCAATCAGACCTGCGCGCTGGGCCTTCTATTGACATGCATGCGCCCGGAGAACCAGGCGACTTGTCGTACACAGTAGGTTGCCCTGCGTTTACCCGTGAGCTGCGGCAACTCCAGTGGCCCAGCCAGAAACATTTCAAGCCAGACGTGCCAGAGAAGTACGACGGCAAGTCGCACCCGTCAGAGTTCCTCAGCATCTACACCATTGCGGTGCAAGCTGACGGGGGGAGAGACGACAAGGTCCTCGCCAACTACTTCCCGCTCGTGCTCAAGCCCGAAGTTAGATCCTGGCTCATGCACTTGCCGGACAACTCCATATCCTCTTGGGCGGACTTGTGCCATCAGTTTGTCGGCGCCTTTACAGGTGGCCACAAGCCACATGGCCAGGAGAGTGACCTTCACCTGCTTGCCCAGAAGGAAGGAGAGCCCCTGCGCAAGTATATTCAGAGGTTCAGCCGTGTGCAGCACAACATCCCAGACATCCACCCTGCCGCGGTTATCAGCGCGTTCCATCAGAACGTGCGTAACCGCAGGATGCGGGAGGAGATGGCGATGAGCAGGATCAGAGACGTCAGCGAGCTTTACGCCCTGGCCGACAAGTGTGCGCGCGCTGAAGAAGGGAGGAAACTCCCTGGAGAGGACACTGGAGCAGGAGGATCTGACAGTGAAGATGTTGCCCCGGCAAAGAAAAACCGGAGGCGCAACAGGAAGAAGAGAGGCAAAGAGGTAGTAGTCATTGAGCAGTCCGGCGATGACGGCGCCGCCAAGCAAGCCAAAGTTGGCAGCTCCGGCAAGGAGGTTGCCGCATGCACCAACTACCAAGCTGTGGCGGCCGCCGACAAGTAGGACGGCTCCGACAAGCAGTACTGCAAGATTCACCGCACCAAGGGCCATGATCTCCAGAGCTGCAAGAAGGTCGAGCAGCTTGTCCAGCAACAAAAAGCTGAGTACGAGCGGCGCGACAAGGAGAGAGCCCAAGGAGGCGGTGGAGAAGCCGGCAAGAAGCGCGCTGGCCAGGGAGGACACTGCGGCAAGGCCAAGCAGCGGCAAGGAGACAGACCTCCCCGCGGCCGCAACAAGGATGAAGACGAAGACGACGAGGACATGGATGATGTTGAGAACAGTGAGCAGGAGTTTCAGAAAGCTACAGAAGTCTTGTGTGTTGACGGCGGTGCTTCTCTGCATACTTCCCACCGCCAACTCAAATAGTGGCTGCGGGAAGTTAATGCGGCAGAGCCACCTAACGAATCGCGCAAGCTTCTGAAATGGTCCAGCACGCCCATCATCTTTGACATTGAGGACCACCCTGTTCGCACAACTGCGGTCGGGTGCTTGCCGCTGTTGGTTTCACCAACCATACGCAACCTCAAGGTCACCAAGATGTTGGTTGACGGCGGGGCCGGCTTAAATCTGATCTCCTTCGCTGTACTCCAGAAACTCCAGATCCCCGACAGCGAGCTCGAAGAGACTGGCACATTCCAAGGAATTAACCCGGGAAGGAGCAAGCCAAAGGGGAAGGTCGCGTTGCCGGTGACGTTTGGCAGCGAAATGAACTTCAGAACGGAGAGGGTCACCTTTGACGTTGCCGATTTCCCATTGCCCTACAATGGCATACTTGGCCGTCCAGCACTAGCCAAGTTCATGGCAGCCTCTCACTATGCGTACAACTTGCTTAAGATGCCAGGCCCGATAAGCGTCATCTCTGTCCCTGGCGACAAGAAGGATGCCCTTATCTGCGCCGACAAGATCTACCGGGAAGAAGCTGCTGCGACAGATCACAAGGCACTTGCCGCTGAAGCTCCCGGGGGGAAGAAGAAGACCAAGTCCGGCAAGAGCTCTGGTGCCCACTCCGGCAAGCGCACCTCCTCGGAGTGCTGCGCTACCGTCGAGGACACACCATCGAGCTCCACCAGCAAGTGTAAGAAGGCCATGGCAGCTCCACCACATACCAAGAAGGTGTCCGCCAAGGAGGACGGCACTGGTGGTACCTTCACCATCAGTGCCACGCTTGACCCTAAATAGGAAAGCGCGCTCGTTGCTTTCCTGCGGGCGAATATCGACGTGTTTGCATGGCAGCCGTCTGACATCCCCGGTGTTCCCAGGAAAGTAATTGAGCACCACCTTGCCGTTTGTCCTGATGCGTGGCCCGTCAAGCAGAGGGTTAGAAAGCAGGCAGTGGAGCGCCAAGAATTCATAGCAGAAGAAATCAAGAAGTTGGAAGCAGCGGGCCTTGTCAGAGGAGTGCTCCATCCCACGTGGCTAGCCAATCCCATGGTAGTGCGCAAGGCAAATGGAAAATGGAGGCTTTGTATTGACTTCACTGATGTTAATAAAGCTTGTCCCAAAGACCCATTTCCCTTGCCGCGCATTGACTAGATTGTTGACTCCATAGCCGGATGTGATCTGCTTTCATTTCTTGACGCATATTCAGGATACCATTAGATCTTCATGGCAGACGAGGATGAGGAGAAAACCGCATTCATTACTCCATGTGGCACGTACTGTTTCATACGGATGCCTTTCGGATTAAAGAATGCTGGTTCAACATTTGCCAGAGTAGTCCATATCGCTTTGAAGCCACAGATACACAGAAATGTAGAAGCCTACATGGATGATATAGTGGTCAAAAGCAAGGACAGGGCAACTCTGATCCAAGATTTAGAAGAGACTTTTGCAAATCTGTGCAAGATCAACCTCAAGCTCAACCCCGAGAAGTGTGTGTTTGGAGTCCCTTCCGGCAAGCTTCTCAGGTTCTTTGTGTCTCAGCGGGGAATCAAAGCCAATCCCGACAAGATCAAGGCCATTGAGCAGATCGAAGCACCAAAGCGCATCAAGGATGTACGGAAGCTCGCCGGTTGTGTGGCTGCCCTCAGCAGGTTTATTTCTCGGTCTGCTGAGCGCGCCCTGTCGTTTTTCAAAATTTTGAAAAAGGCAGGTCCAATGAAATGGACTCCGGAAGCGGAGGCTGTGCTGCAAGACTTGAAGAGATACCTGTCCTCCACTCCAACGCTTGTCGCACCTAAGCCACAAGAGAAGTTGCTGTTGTACATAGCGGCAACCAATCAAGTGGTTAGTGCTGCGCTAGTAGCGGAGAGGGAGGCAGATGACGAGCCAGCAACCGCAGCAAGCACATCCAGCGGCAAGCAGGGGGCTTCCCCGACAAGCTCTGGTCCCGACAAGCAAGGATCCGCGCAGATGCAAGAGGAGATACAGAAGAAGATGGTGTAGCGCCCAGTTTACTTTGTCAGTTCCCTTTTACAGGGGGCTAGGTCAAGGTACTCTGGTGTGCAGAAGTTGCTTTTCGGCCTCCTCATGGCCTCGAGAAAGCTGCGCCATTACTTCCAAGCATATGAGATCACAGTCGTCACTCACTTTCCGCTGAAGAGGATATTGCAAAATCCAGAAGCAACAGGAAGGATTGTTGAGTGGGTCCTGGAATTTTCATGCTTTGGCCTCAAATTTGAGAGTACATCAACAATCCAAAGCAGAGCATTGGCAGAGTTCATAGCAGAATGGACGCCTACACCAGACGAAGAAGTCCCGGAGGCAAGCATCCCCGCCAAGGAAACAAGCAAGGAGTGGCTCATGTACTTTGACGGTGCCTTCTCGCTGCAAGGCGCCGGTGCTGGTGTGCTGCTTATCGCACCTACCGAAGAGCACCTCAAGTACATAGTCCAGATGCACTTTGCCAAGGAGCAAGCGACAAACAATACTGCAGAGTATGAAGGCTTGCTTGCCGGTCTCAGGATCACGGCAGAACTTGGGATTAAGAAGCTCATAGTCAGGGGAGACTCACAGCTTGTCGTCCGCCAAGTGAACAAGAATTATCAGAGTCCGTTAATGGAAGCTTACGTTGACGAAGTGAGAAATCTAGAAGAGCACTTTGACGGCCTACAAATGGAGCACGTCCCAAGGGCTCAGAATGACATTGCCGATGGCCTGTCAAAGTGCGATGCACTTAAATTACCTGTGGAACCAGGGATTTTTGTGCTCAAGCTGACTCCGCCGTCCGTAAGACCACCAATTGGACAGAGCAAGAAAAGGAAGTTGGTTTCTGGCGACTATTTTCCGGTAGAGCTTCCCGGAGCCGCCGCCAAGAAAGTCCCCAAGATCAACACCAAAAATGCTGAGGAGCGGTCTGCTCCGGCAAGCCCCAGGGTTTGTTCCGTCGAAGAAGACGCTCCCGACAAGTTCTGCTTCGGCAGGGCTGCCGGGGAACATCAAGCTCCGGCAGAGCAATAGGCTCTTGCCGTGGAAGCAGATGTTCCCGCAGCAGCAGAATTGCCTTTAGTCCTTGTCGTTGAGCCACAGGCTCCAACATGGCCGCAGCAGATTGTCCATTTCCTTCAGACAGGAGAACTTCCCGAAGAACCAGAAGAAGCAGAAAGAGTAGTCCGGCAGTCTAGTATGTACCAGTTTGTCGATAGCACACTGTACAGAAGAAGACTCAACGGTGTGAAATTGAAGTGCATTCCCCGGGAAGATGGAAAAAAGCTGTTGGCGGAGATACATGGAGGCATATGTGGTCACCACATTGGTGCAAGATCTCTTGCTGGAAAAGCATTCCAGCAAGGCTTCTTTTGGCCGACAGCCCTCCAGGATGCAACTGCACAAGTAACCAAGTGTGAAGCGTGCCAGTTCCATTCCAAGCAGATACACCAGCCAGCTCAAGCTCTCCAGACGATCCCTTTATCCTGGCCATTTTTGGTCTGGGGGCTCGATATCCTCGGCCCCTTTCCCCGAGCTGTCGGGGGCTTTGAGTACTTGTATGTTGCAATCGACAAGTTCACAAAGTGGCCGGAAGTGGAACCAGTGAGGAAGGTGACAGCACAGTCAGCAGTCGAGTTCTTCAGGTCGATTGTTTGCCGTTTCGGGATCCCTAACAGGATAATCACCGACAATGATACGCAATTTACGAGCCGCACCTTCATGCAGTACGTCCAAGATCTTGGCGCCAAGGTCTGCTTCGCTTCTGTTGCTCACCCGAGAAGCAATGGTCAAGCGGAGAGGGCAAATGCTGAAGTGCTGCGCGGGCTCAAGACCAGAACTTTCGATAGACTGCACAAGTGCGGAAGAAACTGGATCAAGGAGCTGCCGGTGGTTCTTTGGTCGATCAGAACGACGCCAGATCGAGCCACTGGCCAGACACCCTTCGCTCTTGTCTATGGAGCGGAGGCAGTTATCCCTACGGAACTCGTATACGGGTCACCTCGAGTGCTCGCTTATGATGAGCTTGAGCAAGAGCAGCTGCGTGAAGATGACGCGCTGCTCCTTGAGGAAGATCGTCTTCAGGCTGCTGTGCGAGCCGCTCGCTACCAGCAAGCTTTGCGCCGCTATCATAGCCGCAGAGTTAACGCCAGAAGTCTCGTGGAAGGTGACCTTGTTCTTCGACATGTTCAGTCCGCCAAGAATTACAAGAAGTTGACGCCGAAGTGGGAAGGCCCTTACCGGGTGAAACGAGTCACCAGGCCTGGCGCTGTCCGCCTAGAGACCGAAGATGGCATCCCAGTGAGGAACTCCTGGAATATTGAGCATCTTCGTAAGTTTTACCCGTAAGGCGTGGTTGTCGGACCCTGTCCGGCAACCACCCTTTTGTACAAGTCTTGCCGCTGTTGCATGTAATCCTTTGTACAAAGCCAGGCGCAGACCCTGAGCACAAGTAAATGAAGCGCTGGCGCCCTAAGTTATAGCATGCATGCTAGGTCGAGTCTCGTCCTTGGTTAGGGTTGATAGTGCTTAACAGCGGCTAACCCCTAACTTAGAGGTCGGGTGTGCGTCCCTTTGCCTTTATTTCGTTTTCCTTGGTTCGCAGGGCTCGCATATCTTTTCCGGACCGCCTGAGGACGGAAAGGAGAAGAAGGACGTACCGGCATCTGGACCCCGGCAAGCCAGTGTTGTCGGGGGGCTGCAAATACCAAGATTCACCCACGGCAAGCCAGAGTTGCCGGGGGCTGCAATCTCAGATAAGTTTTTCATCCCTCATCATGCATTCTCTTATGGACTGGGGAATACGAAACCTCGTTTCTTCCTGAAAACTGTCGTGCTCCCTTGACTCTAGGCCCTGGGGCTCGTTCCTGGGGCCAAGTTTGGTCGTAGTCGTAGCAGCAAAGGAATGAAACGAGGGGCCGCATCCGCCTCGCCCCTGCCTCCGTCAAAAGCGTGAGAAAGGTCGGGCAACGCGGGAAGACGGCAGGGCCTGTTGCCGGGAGAAGAAGTGTCTGTCTGAAAGATACCAAGGATTTGCTCCTTGACGTGGGTTCTACCCGCGAGACAAATAACCCGGCAAGCATCCCCTTTTCATTAAAAAACATTCTAATCAGGTATAGTCCATAGAGGATGAAAAACATGAAAGAGAGGATTACAAGTTTTAAATGCAACTAAGGCCCGAAGGCTTACAAATTAAAAAGATAAGATGCCCGTAATCCCATTCTTGTCCCTCTTTTTAGGAGGTAGATCAAGGAGGCGGAAAGGGCAGAAGGAGCGCCTAGGCGAGCTACGGGTGCCAGAAGACACCAAGAGAATACCCTGGGGGCCATCCGAAGGATGGACGGTGATGGCGGCGCCGGAAGTGGGGCTCGAAGACGAGGCGGCAGGACGTCAGCACGCTGTCGAGGGAACCACCCCCTCATACTCCGACTTGACGGCCTTGCCGCCAGCCCTCTTCCTCTTCCGCAGCCTCCCTACGCCAGCCGCCCAAGGAGACGACCCTGGGGAGTTCAAGGAGCCGGTGACACGGATGATGGGGTTGCCGGTGCCGCACGGAGCGGCGCCCGACACCTAGTCGGACCCGTCATCCTGCCGCCCGCTACCCTCGTCGTCGCTGTCGCTCCCCTCCTCGTCACTCTCACTCGAGGAGGAGCCTTCGCTATCGGAGGAGCTGTCCACGCAGCACTTTGCCCGAGTGCCGAAGCACCCGAAGACCTTGACGGAAAGGAGATCGCCCTCCATCAACTTAAAATGGAGGGTGAGCCCCCCATCAGGCTGTGGATACGGACGAACGTCTTCCACCCTCGGCCAAGATACATCACACAGGGGTTGGGACTTCAACGCGGACTCGCGTGCCGCTGATCCCACAGCCCCTCATGTGCAGTCTCAGTGTCTCGGGCGGGTCCAACTCCATCGCGCTCGCGAACAGAGCTGGGAGTCGGAGTCGACGACGAGGCGCCCGGCGCAGCCTGACGAAGAACTCGCAAGGGTCGTCCCCAATATGGATCCCCGTGGGAAGAGGAACCACCGGCGGAAGCGAAGCCGGCGCACCGCCCCGTCCGCCTCTTCCCCGAGCGCCTCGGCCTCGTCCTTGACCTTGTCCACGACCTCGCTGCCTCCCTCTTCCCCTTACGGCTGGCTCCGCCACCGCGGGTGCGGGAGAGGGAGGGATGCGCTGTCTGGCGGCGACCCTCACCGCCACCGATGAAGGACCAGGGTTCCCTTTCTCCATGGCGAATGAGAGAAAGGGGAGCAGAAGCTGAGGGAAGGAGGAGATGAGAGAATGCGGGCTTCCGTCCTCCCCTCCCGCTCTTTATAAAGGAGCGAGGTGGGGGCTCGGCCGCCCCGCTCAACGAATCAAGACACGGCAAGAGCAGGGAGCTGGGGCCGACCCGCTGCCTCGACCCGCGACGGCCCAGTTTCCCGCCTCCACCGTCCGCGACCCCAAGCGCATGGGAGCCGCGTGGCAGGCGTGCAGAACCGAGGCGACGGATGAGGCGACCTCTCCCCACCCCGTGATCGTGGGGAGTGGACGCCTCGAAAATCGCACACGCCGCCCACGATCTCTCCCACGATGCCGCGTTCGACGCGTGCCGCTAGGGGAGGGCGCGGTGCATGCGGAGTCAGATACGGCGTGAGCCAAGCCACCTTAGTATCCCGAACTTGTGCACGGGCAGTCGCAGCACCCCGCGGGGTGGCTTGCCGGGCGACCGCCAAGATCCTCCGTGGCTCCTTTGGAGCCATTCAAGAACAAAGTATTCGAGCCAAGGCGCAAGGCCCCGGCAAGAGGAGCTTGCCGGGAAGGCCACTCGAAGCACAAAGACCCCGGCAAGAGGAGCTTGCCGGGAAGGAGACAAGACCCCGGCAAGAGGAGCTTGCCGGGGAGGCCCACTAAAGCATCTCAAGGAACTTGCCGCGGCACAGCATACGTCCCGGCAAGACCCGGTGATCGACAAGCTCCCGGACGTGACAAGACAACATCCGCGGCAAGGCACATGCCGCGGCAAGCTACTACTCTGTAGCCCGCGCTCCAGCTCACCCGCCAACTTGTCGCTCTGGGACCGTTCCTGGCGTACGTGGCGGGAGGCTGTGCAGCCAGGGGCATGCGGTGGAAAGCAGGCGCTGACAAGATAGCCATCGTGGCAAACGGTGCCGCCCCTGACGGTCCCTTTCTGCACCGTCTAGGCGACACAGACAGGCATTTAATGCCTTTGTCCCCTGCCGTCAGGGTTAGGTATGATACAACTATAGCAAGCGGTGGCGCCCAACCACCACCTCTTTTACCTTTTTACCCCCGTCTCTGTTGCCACCTGTCGGTGACCCCTTTGACATATAAAAGGAGGCCCATGCGCAGCAGTGGGGGCAGGACAACCATTCTCACGCTCGGTCTCGCTAGCCATCCGAGTGTACTGTAGCATTCACCGCTCCCAAGCAAGAACACCAATACAAACCAAAGCAGGAGTAGGGTTTTACGCATCCGTGCGGCCCGAATCTGGGTAAACCGATCGCGTGCGCTCGTGCATTCGCCTCGATCTGCTCTTTGTGCACTCTCCGCCCCCTGCCGACCTGAAAGGGGCCCCGGTCCGCCGCGGTCCCATAGGTGTCCGTGGGATCAGCACCCCCGACACTCTACAAGCTAGTTCAAATAATTTTACACTAGAGTTGAACTAGCTCTATAACCTAGTACAAATAATTTCAAAGTAGAGTTGAACTAGCTCTACAAGCTAGTTCAAATAATTTTACACTAAAGTTGAACTAGCTCTACAGACTAGTTCAAATAGTTTTACACTAATCTTGAACTACCTCTACAAGGTAGTTTAAATAATTTTACACTAGATTCGAACTAGCTCTATAACCTAGTACAAATAATTTTACACTAGAGTTGAACTAGATGTATAACCTAGTACAAATATTTTTACACTAGAGTTGAACTAGCTCTATAACCTAGTACAAATGATTTTACAGTACTGTTGAACAACCTCTACAAGCTGGTTCAAATAATTTTACACTAGAGTTGAACTAGCACTATAACCTAGTACAAATAATTTTACACAAGAGTTGAACTAGCTCTATGACCTAGTACAAATAATTTGACACTAGAGTTGAACTAGGTCCATAGGGTAGTTCAAATAATTTTACACCAGAGTTGAACTAGCTCTATAGGCTAGGTCAAACAATTTTACACTAGAGTTGAACTAGCTCTACAACCTAGTTCAAATAGTTTTACTCTAATCTTGAACTACCTCTACAAGGTAGTTTAAATAATTTTACACTAGATTTGAACTAGCTCTATAACCTAGTACAAATAATTTTACACTAGAGTTGAACTAGGTCTATAAGCTAGTTCAAATAATTTTACACTAAAGTTGAACTAGCTCTACAGGCTAGTTTAAATAGTTTTACACTAATCTTGAACTACCTCTACAAGGTAGTTTAAATAATTTTACACTAGATTTGAACTAGCTCTATAACCTAGTACAAATAATTTTACACTAGAGTTGAAGTAGATGTATAACCTAGTACAAATAATTTTACACTAGAGTTGAACTAGCTCTATAACCTAGTACAAATGATTTTACACTACTGTTGAACTAGCTCTACAAGCTAGTTCAAATAATTTTACACTAGAGTTTAACTAGTTCTATAACCTAGTACAAATAATTTTACAGTAGAGTTGAACTAGCTCTATGACCTAGTACAAATAATTTTATACTAGAGTTGAACTAGCTCTATATCCTAGTACACATAATTTTACACTGGAGTTGAACTAGCTCTGTGACCCGGTACAAATAATTTTACACTAGAGTTGAACTTGCTCTATAGGCTAGTTCAAATAATTTTACACTAGAGTTGAACTAGCTCTATAGGCTAGTTCAAATAATTTTACACTAGAGTTGAACTAGCTCTATGACCTAGTACAAATAATTTTATACTAGAGTTGAACTAGCTCTATAACCTAGTACAAATAATTTTACAATAGAGTTGAACTAGCTCTATGACCTAGTACAAATAATTTTACGATAGAGTTGAACTAGCTATATAGGCTAGTTCAAATAATTTTACACTAGAGTTGAACTAGCTCTACAGGCTAGTTCAAATAGTTTTACACTAATCTTGAACTACCTCTACAAGGTAGTTTAAATAATTTTACACTAGATTTGAACTAGCTCTATAACCTAGTACAAATAATTTTACACTAGAGTTGAACTAGATGTATAACCTAGTACAAATAATTTTACACTAGAGTTGAACTAGCTCTATAACCTGGTCCAAATGATTTTACACTACTGTTGAACTAGCTCTACAAGCTAGTTCAATTAATTTTACACTAGAGTTGAACTAGCTCTATAACCTAGTACAAATAATTTTACACTAGAGTTGAACTAGCTCTATGACCTAGTACAAATAATTTTACACTAGAGCTGAACTAGCTCTATAGGCTAGTTCAAATAATTTTACACTAGAGTTGAACTAGCTCTATAGGGTAGTTCCAATAATTTTACACTACAGCCGAACTAGGTCTGTAACATAGTACAAATAATTTTACACTAGAGTTAAACTAGCTCTACAAGTTAGTTCAAATAATTTTACACTAGATTTGAACTAGCTCTAAAGTTTAGTTGAAATAGTTTTACACTAGAGTTGAACTAGCTTTACAACCTAGTAAAAATAATTTTATACTTGAGTTGTACTGGCTCTATAACCTAGTACAAATAATTTTACACTAGAGTTGAACTAGCTCTACAAGCTAGTTAAAATAATTTTACACCAGAGTTGAACTAGCTCTACAAGCTAGTTCAAATAGTTTTACACTAATCTTGAACTACCTCTACAAGGTAGTTTAAATAATTTTACACTAGATTTGAACTAGCTCTATAACCTAGCACAAATAATTTTACACTAGAGTTGAACCAGATGTATAACCTAGTACAAATAATTTTACACTAGAGTTGAACAAGCTCTATAACCTAGTACAAATGATTTTACACTACTGTTAAACTAGCTCTACAAGCTAGTTCAAATAATTGTACGCTAGAGTTGAACTAGTTCTATAACCTAGTACAAATAATTTTACACTAGAGTTGAACTAGCTCTATGACCTAGTACAAATAATTTTATACTAGAGTTGAACTAGCTCTATAACCTAGTACAAATAATTTTACACTGGAGTTGAACTAGCTCTATGACCTGGTACAAATAATTTTACACTAGACTTGAAATAGCTCTATAGGCTAGTTCAAATAATTTTACACTAGAGTTGAAATAGCTCTATAGGCTAGTTCAAATAATTTTACACTAGAGTTGAACTAGCTCTATGACCTAGTACAAATAATTTTATACTAGAGTTGAACTAGCTCTATAACCTAGTACAAATAATTTTACACTAGAGTGGAACTAGCTCTATGACCTAGTACAAATAATTTTACACTAGAGTTGAACTAGTTATATAGGCTAGTTCAAATAATTTTACACTAGAGTTGAACTAGCTCTACAGGCTAGTTCAAATAGTTTTACACTAATCTTGAACTACCTCTACAAGGTAGTTTAAATAATTTTACACTAGATTTGAACTAGCTCTATAACCTAGTACAAATAATTTTACACTAGAGTTGAACTAGCTCTATAACCTAGTAAATTTGATTTTACACTACTGTTGAACTAGCTCTACAAGCTAGTTCAATTAATTTTACACTAGAGTTGAACTAGCTCTATAACCTAGTACAAATAATTTTACACTAGAGTTAACTAGCTCTATAGGCTAGTTCAAATAATTTTACACTAGAGTTGAACTAGCTCTATAGGCTAGTTCAAATAATTTTACACTACAGTTGAACTAGCTCTGTAACCTAGTACAAATAATTTTACACTAGAGTTAAACTAGCTCTACAAGTTAGTTCAAATAATTTTACACTAGATTTGAACTAGCTCTAAAGTCTAGTTCAAATAGTTTTACACTAGACGTGAACTAGCTTTATAACCTAGTAAAAATAATTTTATACTTGAGTTGTACTACCTCTATAACCTAGTACAAATAATTTTACACTAGAGTTGAACTAGCTCTACAAGCTAGTTCAAATAATTTTACACCAGAGTTGAACTAGCTCTACAAGCTAGTTCAAATAGTTTTACTCTAATCTTGAACTACCTCTACAAGGTTGTTTAAATAATTTTACACTAGATTTGAACTAGCTCTATAACCTAGTACAAATAATTTTACACTAGAGTTGAACTAGCTTGTGACGCCCGGATAATTAGGCTACAGTAAACCCCTGCTAGTGTTGCCACGTCACCATGATTACTGTTGCAAATCTCGCAATGATTCAAAACTCGTTCAAATTCAAATTTTAAATAAAGTCAAACTAGAAAAAATTTCAAATATTAAAACTAAAATGTTTGGAGTGAGCCAAATAATGCATAGGTAATTATGGTGGAGAAACCACACTTTTATAAAATGTTTAAATACTCTTAAATGTATAAAAGAGTAGCAGAAACAATTATTTTAATGCTTTAACAATAATAATCATTTTCAAAACTAAATTGTTATAAGTATTAAACTATTGTGGCAGTGGCATAATTTGTAAAATCTTATTTAGGTGCCACTTTGGTAAATTACTAAAACTAAAGTAAAAGGAAACTAAAAGAAAGCAAACTATATAAAAAAACAGAAAACAAAACTAACAAAAAAAAAGGAAAAAGGACCCCCCCCCCCCACTCGGCCGTGGCCCAACTTGGCCAAACGGCCTTGGCCCACCTGGGCCTCGGCCCACCCCGGCCCCCCTTAACCCCCCACTCCCCCTTGACCTAGAGTGTCCCCCCACTCCACGCACTCCCTCCCCCACTCGCTCTCCCCCCCACTCCCCCGATCCAGATCGGATCGGGGCGACCACGCTCCCGCCCTCGTTGACTCCTCGCCCTTCCCTCCCTCGCGCGACGCCCGCCGGAATCCGCGACCACGCCTCGCGCCGACCGTTCCGCCGATTGGATCGATCCCGCCGCCGCCGCCTGGGACCACGTCGCTGGAGCCGCGTCGCCGCCCTCGACCTCGCCGGACCTCCCCGAACCTCCCCACGCCCGCTGCCCCGCACCCTACGAACCCCCAGTGATGCCCCCTCCTTCTCCTCCCCGCACCATGCTAGTCGCCGTCGCCGCGGACACCGCGCACTGGCCGCACGCCGCTCCGTCAGGCCGTGCCCGTCGCCTCGCGCCGACGCGCCTCACCTGCGCCCCTTGCTCGCCGTGTGCCGCGCCACTGCCCGGCTTCCCTCGCTACACTGCAGCGCCGCACACACCGCAGCCGCCGCCCTTGCTCCCCGCGCTGAAACTGCCGCTGCTCCCTGCCGTCTTCCCCCGAGCGCCTCAACGCGGATACGCGTGCCCGTCCCTCGCCGCCCGCGCCCCCTTCTACTGCCTTTGGCTGCATCGGCGCTGCCGTGCCACCCCCCCTCTTCTCGCCGCTGCTGGGGCCGCTTCTGCTGGCCCCGCGCGCCGCTGGTGGTGCTCTGCTGCCCTCCGGCCGCCGTCCCCCTCCGGCAACCGCCCGACCTCGCCGGCCTCGTTCGCCATGGCGCCCCTGGACGTGCGCCCGTTCGGTCGCGCCCGAGACCCGTTGCCCAGCACCTGCTATGGCCCCCTGGGCAGATGACAGATGGGCCCCACGGCCAGAACATTTTCAAAAAAAAAATATAAATAATAATAATAATAATAACAATTAATTAATTAATTAAGTAATTAATTAACTTAATTAATCTGTTGATTAAACCTAATTAACCTGCTGATAAAACTAACTACTGTTAATTAAATAACAGCCTATGACATGCGGGACCCACCCTTTAGTTGACTGGTCAACGGTCAACTTTGACCGCTTGCATCACGCTGATGTCATGATGACATCATAAATGCCTTTTGATTTAATTAATTCTGTTAATTTAGGAAAATGATAAAATTCTTTTAAAATTAATATAAAATAAACCGTAGCTCGGATGGAAAAACTTTGTACATGAAAGTTGCTCAGAACGACGAGACGAACCCGGATACGCAGCCCGTTCGTCCGCCACGCATCCCTAGCATAGCAAACTCGCAACTTTCCCCCTCCGGCTCCTCTGCTCGAAAACGCAAAACACCGGGGATACTTTCCCGGATGTCATCCCCCTTCACCGGTATCACCAATTACCGCGTTAGGGCACCTCTAACGCCGTTGCTTATCATGTCATGCATCACTATGCATATGCTTGCTTAAATATTTATTGTTTCTCCCCCCTCTTCTCTCGATAGACACCGAGACCGACGCCGCTGCTATCCAGTACGACTACGGAGTTGACGACCCCTCTCTCTTCCCAGAGCAACCAGGCAAGCCCCCATTTGATCACCAGATATCGCCTACTCTTCTCTATACTGCTTGCATTAGAGTAGTGTAGCATGTTACTGCTTCCCGTTAATCCTATACTGATGCATAGCCTGTCCTTGCTACTACTGTTGTTACCTTTACCTACAAACCTAATGCTTAGTATAGGATGCTAGCTTATCATCAGTGGCCCCACATTCTTGTCCGTCTGCCATGCTATACTATCGGGCCGTGATCACTCGGGAGGTGATCACGGGTATATACTATATACTTTATACATGATACATGTGGTGACTAAAGACGGGTAGGCTCGTAGGAGCACCCGTGAGTGGATCTTTGAGGCGGAGCGACAGGGCAGGTTCCGACCACCTAGGAGAGAGGTGGGCCTGGCCCTGGTCGGTGTTCGCGGACACTTAACACGCTTAACGAGATCTGGGTATTTGATCTGAGTCTGGCCATTTGGTCTATACGCACTAACCATCTACGTGGGAGCAGTTATGGGTATCCTGGCGTCGTGGTATCAGCCGAAGCCTTCGTGACGTCAGCGACTGAGTGGCGCGCGCCGGATTGGACTGGAAAGCCACTAGGCTAGGTCTGCTTCCGGCCGCGTACGCAACGTGCAGGTGTGCAAAGGGCGATGGGCCCAGACCCCTGCGCCATAGGATTTAGACCGGCGTGCTGACCTCTCTGTTGTGCCTAGGTAGGGCTGCGACGTGTTGATCTTCCGAGGCCGGGCATGACCCAAGAAAGTGTGTCCGGCCAAATGGGATCGAGCGTGTTGGGGTATGTGGTGCACCCCTGCAGGGAAGTTTATCTATTCGAATAGCCGTGTCCCTCGGTAAAAGGACGACCCGGAGTTGTACCTTGACCTTATGACAACTAGAACCGGATACTTAATAAAACACACCCTTCGAAGTGCCAGATATAACCCGGTGATCGCTCTCTAACAGGGCGACGGGGAGAGGATCATCGGGTAGGATTATGCTATACGTTGCTACTTGGAGGACTTCAGTCTACTCTCTTTTACATGCTGCAAGACGGAGGCTGCCAGAAGCGTAGTTTTCGACAGGATTAGTTATCCCCCTCTTATTCTGGCATTCTGCAGTTCAGTCCACATATGATACCCTTATTCCATTTGATACCCATGCATATGTAGTATAGCTCCTTGCTTGCGAGTACTTTGGATGAGTACTCACGGTTGCTTTCTCCTTCTTTTCCCTCTATCCCTTCTACCTGGTTGTCGCAACCAGATGTTGGAGCCCAGGAGCTAGACGCCACCGTCGATGACGACTCCTACTACACCGGAGGTGCCTACTACTATGTGCTGCCCGCTGACGACGACCAGGAGTAGTTTAGGAGGATCCCAGGCAGGAGGCCTGCGCCTCTTTCGATTTCTATCCCAGTTTGTGCTAGCCTTCTTAAGGCAAACTTGTTTAACTTATGTCTGTACCCAGATATTGTTGCTTCCGCTGACTCGTCCATGATCGAGCTCTTGTATTCGGGCCTTCGAGGCCCCTGGCTTGTAATATGATGCTTGTATGACTTATTTTATTTGTAGAGTTGTGTTGTGATATCTTCCCGTGAGTCCCTGATCTTGATCGTACACATTTGCGTGTATGATTAGTGTACGATTAAATCGGGGGCGTCACAAGTTGGTATCAGAGCCGACTGCCTGTAGGAATCCCCTTCCACACTCCTTGGCCGAAGTTGAGTCTAGTCGATGGAAATTGTTTTACTAACTTGGCTGTGCGGCCCTTGGGCCCACGTCGCCATCGGGTGGTATTAGGATCTTTTACTCCTCGATCCTTACTCTGGGACTCTGAGCTCTCTTCTATTCGGGTTAAATGATTTTACTAAAAACAAAACTAACTTTAGGTTCTCGAAAGTACTTTCTCCCGGAGAGCCCCTCACCTCAGATGATCGCCTGCTGCACCAGAAGATTCCGAAGATACTCTTTGCTATTCCTCTCGAGACTTTGTGCCCATCACTTTTGCTATTCCCGACCACCGATAAATCCTTATGGATAACTACTTACACTTGCCATTCATACGATCATCCCCCATTGATCTTGTTATTACAAGATACCCCGAATTCTTCTCTATTGTTCCGAGAATACTTTGTGCCTACTGCCTAGCAGTTCCTTGCCACATGAATACCCCTTCAATTAAATCCTCGCACTTGTCGAGTATCCACTCATCCCCAGTTGTTCATGTGTTTCACAATGGTCTTCGAAATACTATTCGATCTTTCAAAAATCCTTAGTAGCTTATTGCTCTGCAATACCTGCCTGCTTGCATTATGGATGCTTTCCATATGTCTGGCAATATTCGTTAGTATCCTTAGGCATCGTCCTTTTGATCCTATTGATTCAACATGAGTGCGAATGCATGCAATCATCAGTTGATCCTTTTAAATTATCATTCCGGCTCAGACGTTATTTTAAAACATGAGCTGGATCTCGACCAATCAAATTGCTGTCGATTGTACCCTTAAGGCTATTCAACTTATCCATCCCTGATCAGAGCATTGCTTCTGATCCCTTGTCTTGGAATTGATAATTCCTTGCATTTGAGCCTTGAATTAGTCAGTTGTTTCTATAGTCTGATCTCCTTGCATTGTTTCTCCCTCTGGTTGAGTACCGATGCTCACACCAGATCCCTTGAGGACCACCAAATCAATTGCTGGATTTTATCCGACAGCATCCTTCGTATTCAATAAGTCTGTGAGCCTTTCCTCGGATACATAATACCTTTGGTAAATTGTATCCTCTGCTTTCTCAAACATGCTCTACTATCGAGCTGGTGTTATTTATTCTTGAAATTTGTGGTATATACTCCTAAGATGCCCTGATGGGTTGGACATATGCCTTCTCTAAACTGTGTGAACTCGAAAGTTTTCACGAGTCATACTCTTTTGGTATTTTGCTAGATAAAATTTCTATACTACAGCTTCATCAAAAGCGAGAAGTAAAATGAAAGGTTATGCATGGAAGAATTGGGAGTTGACCTTGAGCCTTTGCGTTCATGCCCATGGACCCGATGTGAAACTTATCATCGAAGCTTCTTGTAAATGATATTAGTCCCCTTGGTATAAGTTCATCTTATATCTGGGAACCGGCCTTTTACAATCGTGGTTCCGACCATGTTCTCTTTTAAATACCATTTTCGATGCAAGTGTAAGCACTTGTCTCATGTGGATCAATACCTCGGTCCAACCTCTACTTTGATCCGTCTTCGAGTATTACCCCCTGGTATCTCGAGATTATCTTGAAACTGCATAACTTCTTATGAGTTCTTCATCAAGTACTACATTCTCACTGATTACAGTTTTCATGGGCTCTGAGTTATTAAACACTCAAAGACACCGATAACTGAACCGAGTCTGCCCTACGGTTCAGCAACTCTTGATAATCTTCTTTAAGTCCGAGTTTGTACTCGATCATGTCATTCCTAGCCTGATCGGCTATATCATTATCGTGCTAAATTTTAACTGTGCTACCTGGTCCTTAATCCCGGAGCACAACTTTCGATCATGAGCTAAGCTTACGTCGATCTTCCTCGTCATATCAATTCACCTTGAACAACAAGCTTGATTTCAAGTTTGTGCCCTACCCATGGTTCCAATAACCTTCCGCTTCATCATTCCTTTGATTTGATGTTGTCACTAATTGATTACATCTTGAAATCTCTCGACCAATGTGCCGTGAAGATCATCAACCTTATGAGGTCTTCCTGGATATCAATTGAATTCATGATGAGAAATACCATCCTTGCCCCCGATGAATTGTATTATCATCGGCCACTTTATTGCCTTCTCTCCAACACAAACTTATTCGTGTTTTGAGTTATACCTTGAGATCCTTGCTATACATCATTTGTTCTTCCTTACCTTGGAATGTTACCACCTTTTATGTCAAGAATGTCGTGGTAATTTTACCACCTCTTGAGAATTCTTGATATAGTAATATCTCTCGCCTTTGGCGTTCATTTCTTGGTCTCCGTATTTGTTTCTAACCGGAATACCGACTAATGAACGGTGTTGTTTGGATTCTTCCCCTTCTAGCAACCCTATTGCTTGGAAGTTATTGGTCTACAGTTTCATTCTAAGTCTATTGATTATTGAATCATCATTCAAACATTGATCGTGCTACCTAGTCCAGATTCCTGGGTGCACCCTTCTATCATTGTTCAGTTGTGTATGTTTCCCTCAAGCATACATCATTATGACATTTGATCCGACAAATGATATTTCCTTGTTCACATAATTGAAGAAACCAATCCTTTGGAATTCTCGATGATTTGTTGCTGAGCCTATCAGCCACCTCCTCATCCTCTCCTTGGTTTACTGATGACCTCTTGTTTCAGAGCTCACTTACATAGATCACTTCGGAGAATCTCACTATGTCATCTCGTCAAATTGTGTTGCACCTTTTCTTCTCAAGCATCCCGAGTCTGAGGTATCCTGACACCAATCAAATCTGAATCTCGGTCCGATATGATGGTTGGAACATATTTCCAAGAGTTATAACGTTGGTCTTTAGATGACCCGGTAAGGTGGTATCATACCTAGCCCACCTGGCCGGAGGCCCTATTGTTATAGTCCCCTTTTAGCAATGTTATCCACTCTTCCATGAGGAAACTGTAAGACTTATTCTACAAGTTATTCCTAATGGATCCTTTTTGTTTCCAAAGTCTGATTTTCACCTGTTGACCATGTCAGCGCTATCTCGAAGCATGTCTATGGTACTCCGATTTTCAATAAGAACATTTGAAGCACCATGCTAAATGTTTCTTGTTGAAATTACCCAAACACCGTTGTATGGGTAATGTCATGAAATTTGTCTCTCCTACCTAAAAGAGGTTTCTACCTTCTATCCGGTCTTGGGTATCATACTATGCTTGTATTGGGAAGGATATACCTCTGAAATATGTGTTTAATCACATTTTCCTTTCCATTCTTCTATTTAATCTAAGAATCACATTTTTCCTTTCCATTGTTTTGTTTAACCTTTCTTGTGATCTATATGATCCAAGCAGAAATATTCTCCTGTTAATGTAAACACCGTGGTGTACAATTCTGTTAGCATGACCCTGTTACTATTGTTGATGACATTCCGGTAGCCACCGATGGACGAGAACTTTGCCTATTGGTCCGCCTCGTTTCGACGAGCAGGAAAATGGTTCTCTTCGTTCCTCGCCCTTGGTACCGATGTTGTTGCCGACATAAATGACAGGCAATCCTCTGACATGCCTTGCTTACATGATCGTGCAAGATGTCCCCGCCCTTCCTACTTTTAACCCACATGTGCGCCCATAACCCACAGGTCCCGGGATCGAAACCTGACTCCCCTATACACCCTGTTGCCAAAGTTATTCCTAGGACTTGACTTCGTATGTAATTTGCGAGCCACCTTCCTATTGATCAATTCTGGTATCGGACACAATACGTATTCCCGTTGCTCTGAACCCCATTCACACTATGTTTCAGGCAATGAACGATTGCTATCCGCTTGAAACTTCTTATTGCACCACTTAGCTCTCGATGTGTTTCATTTATTCAACTCGAGAGATACTCATATGTTCGTTCTTGGGATACCCCAGATGATTTTCCCTTATAACATCCTATCGTTGTAGGGCTGCCCCTTACCTATTCGTAAGTACGATGGAGTTCCTCAAAGAAAGGACGACAACTTCATCATGATGCATTGGAATAAAGAACTGAAGACATCAACGAAGGGAATTAACTTCTTCGAGAAGATCCATTAGCATATCGTAACCAGAACTTTCCCCTTACTCCCCTCATAAATCTCGGGACGAGATTTCTTGTAGTGGAGGAGAATTGTGACGCCCGGATAATTAGGCTACAGTAAACCCCTGCTAGTGTTGCCACGTCACCACGATTACTGTTGCAAATCTCGCAATGATTCAAAACTCGTTCAAATTCAAATTTTAAATAAAGTCAAACTAGAAAAATTTTCAAATATTAAAACTAAAATGTTTGGAGTGAGCCAAATAATGCATAGGTAATTATGGTGGAGAAACCACACTTTTATAAAATGTTTAAATACTCTTAAATGAATAAAAGAGTAGCAGAAACAATTATTTTAATGCTTTAACAATAATAAACATTTTCAAAACTAAATTGTTATAAGTATTAAACTATTGTGGCAGTGGCATAATTTGTAAAATCTTATTTAGGTGCCACTTTGGTAAATTACTAAAACTAAAGTAAAAGGAAACTAAAAGAAAGCAAACTATATAAAAAAACAGAAAACAAAACTAACAAAAAAAAGGAAAAAGGACCCCCCCACTCGGCCGTGGCCCAACTTGGCCAAACGGCCTTGGCCCACCTGGGCCTCGGCCCACCCCGGCCCCCCTTAACCCCCCACTCCCCCTTGACCTAGAGTGTCCCCCCACTCCACGCACTCCCTCCCCCACTCGCTCTCCCCCCCACTCCCCCGATCCAGATCGGATCGGGGCGACCACGCTCCCGCCCCCGTTGACTCCTCGCCCCTCCACTCCCTCGCGCGACGCCCGCCGGAATCCGCGGCCACGCCTCGCGCCGACCGTTCCGCCGATTGGATCGATCCCGCCGCCGCCGCCGCCTGGGACCACGTCGCTGGAGCCGCGTCGCCGCCCTCGACCTCGCCGGACCTCCCTGAACCTCCCCGCGCCCGCTGCCCCGCACCCTATGAACCCCCAGTGAGGCCCCCTCCTTCTCCTCCCCGCACCATGCTAGTCGCCGTCGCCGCGGACACCGCGCACTGGCCGCACGCCGCTCCGTCAGGCCGTGCCCGTCGCCTCGCGCCGACGCGCCTCGCCTGCGCCCCTTGCTCGCCGCGTGCCGCGCCACTGCCCCGCTTCCCTCGCTACACTGCAGCGCCGCACACACCGCAGCCGCCGCCCTTGCTCCCCGCGCTGAAACTGCCGCTGCTCCCTGCCGTCTTCCCCCGAGCGCCTCAACACGGATACGCGTGCCCGTCCCTCGCCGCCCGCGCCCCCTTCTACTGCCTGTGGCTGCATCGGCGCTGCCGTGCCGCCCTTCCTCTTCTCGCCGCTGCTGGGGCCGCTTCTGCTGGCCCCGCGCGCCGCTGGTGGTGCTCTGCTGCCCTCCGGCCGCCGTCCCCCTCCGGCAACTGCCCGACCTCGCCGGCCTCGATCGCCATGGCGCCCGTGGACGTCCGCCCGTTCGGTCGCGCCCGAGACCCGTCGCCCAACACCTGCTATGGCCCCCTGGACAGATGACAGATGGGCCCCACGCCCAGAACATTTTCAAAAAGAAATATATATATATATAAATAATAATAATAATAATAATAACAATTAATTAATTAATTAAGTAATTAATTAACTTAATTAATCTATTAATTAAACCTAATTAACCTGCTGATAAAACTAACTACTGTTAATTAAATAACAGCCTATGACATGCGGGACCCACCCTTTAGTTGACTGGTCAACGGTCAACTTTGACCGCTTGCATCATGCTGATGTCATGATGACATCATAAATGCCTTTTGATTTAATTAATTCTGTTAATTCAGGAAAATGATAAAATCCTTTTAAAATTAATATAAAATAAACCGTAGCTCGGATGGAAAAACTTTGTACATGAAAGTTGCTCAGAACGACGAGACGAACCCGGATACGCAGCCCGTTCGTCCGCCACGCATCCCTAGCATAGCAAACTCGCAACTTTCCCCCTCCGGCTCCTCTGCTCGAAAACGCAAAACACCGGGGATACTTTCCCGGATGTCATCCCCCTTCACCGGTATCACCAATTACCGCGTTAGGGCAGCTCTAACGCCGTTGCTT
Organism: Triticum monococcum; assembly: GCA_034509565.1. NCBI lineage: Eukaryota > Viridiplantae > Streptophyta > Magnoliopsida > Poales > Poaceae > Triticum > Triticum monococcum. Next base: position 632,952,350 of record CM067843.1, read on the forward strand.
ATCATGTCATGCATCACTATGCATATGCTTGCTTAAATATTTATTGTTTCTCCCCCCTCTTCTCTCGATAGACACCGAGACCGACGCCGCTGCTATCCAGTACGACTACGGAGTTGACGACCCCTCTCTCTTGCCAGAGCAACCAGGCAAGCCCCCATTTGATCACCAGATATCGCCTACTCTTCTCTATACTGCTTGCATTAGAGTAGTGTAGCATGTTACTGCTTCCCGTTAATCCTATACTGATGCATAGCCTGTCCTTGCTACTACTGTTGTTACCTTTACCTACAAACCTAATGCTTAGTATAGGATGCTAGCTTATCATCAGTGGCCCCACATTCTTGTCCGTCTGCCATGCTATACTATCGGGCCGTGATCACTCGGGAGGTGATCATGGGTATATACTATATACTTTATACATGATACATGTGGTGACTAAAGACGGGTAGGCTCGTAGGAGCACCCGCGAGTGGATCTTTGAGGCGGAGCGACAGGGCAGGTTCCGACCACCTAGGAGAGAGGTGGGCCTGGCCCTGGTCGGTGTTCGCGGACACTTAACACGCTTAACGAGATCTGGGTATTTGATCTGAGTCTGGCCATTTGGTCTATACGCACTAACCATCTACGTGGGAGCAGTTATGGGTATCCCGGCGTCGTGGTATCAGCCGAAGCCTTCGTGACGTCAGCGACTGAGTGGTGCGCGCCGGATTGGACTGGAAAGCCACTAGGCTAGGTCTGCTTCCGGCCGCGTACGCAACGTGCAGGTGTGCAAAGGGCGATGGGCCCAGACCCCTGCGCCATAGGATTTAGACCGGCGTGCTGACCTCTCTGTTGTGCCTAGGTAGGGCTGCGACGTGTTGATCTTCCGAGGCCGGGCATGACCCAGGAAAGTGTGTCCGGCCAAATGGGATCGAGCGTGTTGGGGTATGTGGTGCACCCCTGCAGGGAAGTTTATCTATTCGAATAGCCGTGTCCCTCAGTAAAAGGACAACCCGGAGTTGTACCTTGACCTTATGACAACTAGAACCGGATACTTAATAAAACACACCCTTCCAAGTGCCAGATATAACCCGGTGATCGCTCTCTAACAGGGCGACGAGGAGAGGATCATCGAGTAGGATTATGCTATACGTTGCTACTTGGAGGACTTCAGTCTACTATCTTCTACATGCTGCAAGACGGAGGCTGCCAGAAGCGTAGTCTTCAACAGGATTAGTTATGCCCCTCTTATTCTGGCATTCTGTAGCTCAGTCCACATATGATACCCTTATTCCATTTGATACCCATGCATATGTAGTATAGCTCCTTGCTTGCGAGTACTTTGGATGAGTACTCACGGTTGCTTTCTCCTTCTTTTCCCTCTATCCCTTCTACCTGGTTGTCGCAACCAGATGTTGGTGCCCAGGAGCTAGACGCCACCGTCGATGACGACTCCTACTACACCGGAGGTGCCTACTACTACGTGCTGCCCGCTGACGACGACCAGGAGTAGTTTAGGAGGATCCCAGGCAGGAGGCCTGCGCCTCTTTCGATCTGTATCCCAGTTTGTGCTAGCCTTGTTAAGGCAAACTTGTTTAACTTATGTCTGTACCCAGATATTGTTGCTTCCGCTGACTCGTCCATGATCGAGCTCTTGTATTCGGGCCTTCGAGGCCCCTGGCTTGTAATATGATGCTTGTATGACTTATTTTATTTGTAGAGTTGTGTTGTGATATCTTCCCGTGAGTCCCTGATCTTGATCGTACACATTTGCGTGTATGATTAGTGTACGATTAAATCGGGGGCGTCACATAGCTCTAGAAGCTAGTTCAAATAATTTTACACTAAAGTTGAACTAGCTCTACAGGCTAGTTTAAATAGTTTTACACTAATCTTGAACTACCTCTACAAGGTAGTTTAAATAATTTTACACTAGATTTGAACTAGCTCTATAACCTAGTACAAATAATTTTACACTAGAGTTGAACTAGATGTATAACATAGTACAAATAATTTTACACTAGAGTTGAACAAGCTCTATAACCTAGTACAAATGATTTTACACTACTGTTGAACTAGCTCTACAAGCTAGTTCAAATAATTGTACACTAGAGTTGAACTAGTTCTATAACCTAGTACAAATAATATTACACGAGAGTTGAACTAGCTCTATGACCTAGTACAAATAATTTTATATTAGAGTTGAACTAGCTCTATAACCTAGTACAAATAATTTTACACTGGAGTTGAACTAGGTCTATGACCTGGTACAAATAATTTTACACTAGAGTTGAAATAGCTCTATAGGCTAGTTCAAATAATTTTACACTAGAGTTGAACTAGCTCTATAGGCTAGTTCAAATAATTTTACACTTGAGTTGAACTAGCTGTATGACCTAGTACAAATAATTTTATACTAGAGTTGAACTAGCTCTATAACCTAGTACAAATAATTTTACACTAGAGTTGGACTAGCTCTATGACCTAGTAAAAATAATTTTACACTAGAGTTGAACTAGCTATATAGGCTAGTTCAAATAATTTTACACTAGAGTTGAACTAGCTCTACAGGCTAGTTCAAATAGTTTTACACTAATCTTGAACTACCTCTACAAGGTAGTTTAAATAATTTTACACTAGATTTGAACTAGCTTTATAACCTAGTACAAATAATTTTACACTAGAGTTGAACTAGATGTATAACCTAGTACAAATAATTTTACACTAGAGTTGAACTAGCTTTATAACCTAGTACAAATGATTTTACACTCCTGTTGAACTAGCTCTACAAGCTAGTTCAATTAATTTTACACTAGAGTTGAACTAGCTATATAACCTAGTACAAATAATTTTACACTAGAGTTGAACTAGCTCTATGACCTAGTACAAATAATTTTACACTAGAGTTGAACTAGCTCTATAGGCTAGTTCAAATAATTTTACACTAGAGTTGAACTAGCTCTATAGGCTAGTTCAAATAATTTTGCACTAGAGTTGAACTAGCTCTGTAACCTAGTACAAATAATTTTACACTAGAGTTAAACTAGCTCTACAAGTTAGTTCAACTAATTTTACAGTAGATTTGAACTAGCTCTAAATTCTATTTGAAATAGTTTTACACTAGAGTTGAACTAGCTTTATAACCTAGTAAAAATAATTTTATACTTGAGTTGTACTAGCTCTATAACCTAGTACAAATAATTTTACACTAGAGTTGAACTAGCTCTACAAGCTAGTTCAAATAATTTTGCACCAGAGTTGAACTAGCTCTACAAGCTAGTTCAAATAGTTTTACTCTAATTTTGAACCACTCTACGAGGTAGTTTAAATAATTCTACACTAGATTTGAACTAGCTCTATAACCTAGTAGAAATAATTTTACACTAGAGTTGAACTAGATCTACAAGATAGTTCAAATAATTTTACACTAAAGTTGAACTAGCTTTACAGGCTAGTTTAAATAGTTTTACACTAATCTTGAACTACCTCTACAAGGTAGTTTAAATAATTTTACACTAGATTTGAACTAGCTCTATAACCTAGTACAAATAATTTTACACTGGAGTTGAACTAGATGTATAACCTAGTACAAATAATTTTACACTAGAGTTGAACTAGCTCTATAACCTAGTACAAATAATTTTACACTAGAGTTGAACTAGCTCTATGACCTAGTACAAATAATTTTATACTAGAGTTAAACTAGCTCTATAACCTAGTACAAATAATTTTACACTGGAGTTGAACTAGCTCTATGACCTGGTACAAATAATTTTACACTAGAGTTGAAATAGCTCTATAGGCTAGTTCAAATAATTTTACACTAGAGTTGAACTAGCTCTATAGGCTAGTTCAAATAATTTTACACTTGAGTTTAACTAGCTGTATGACCTAGTACAAATAATTTTATACTAGAGTTGAACTAGCTCTATAACCTAGTACAAATAATTTTACACTAGAGTAGAACTAGCTCTATGACCTAGTACAAATAATTTTACACTAGAGATTAACTAGCTATATAGGCTAGTTCAAATAATTTTACACTAGAGTTGAACTAGCTCTACATGCTAGTTCAAATAGTTTTACACTAATCTTGAACTACCTCTACAAGGTAGTTTAAATAAGTATACACTAGATTTGAACTAGCTCTATAACCTAGTACAAATAATTTTACACTAGAGTTGAACTAGATGTATAACCTAGTACAAATAATTTTACACTAGATTTGAACTAGCTCTATAACCTACTACAAATAATTTTACACTAGAGTTGAACTTGATTTATAACCTAGTACAAATGATTTTACACTCCTGTTCAACTAGCTCTACAAGCTAGTTCAATTAATTTTACACTAGAGTTGAACTAGCTATATAACCTAGTACAAATAATTTTACACTAAAGTTGAACTAGCTCTATGACCTAGTACAAATAATTTTACACTAGAGTTGAACTAGCTCTATAGGCTAGTTCAAATAATTTTACGCTCGAGTTGAACTAGCTCTATAGGCTAGTTCGAATAATTTTGCACTAGAGTTGAACTAGCTCTGTAACCTAGTACCAATGATTTTACACTAGAGTTAAACTAGCTCTACAAGTTAGTTCAACTAATTTTACAATAGATTTGTACTAGCTCTAAATTCTAGTTGAAATAGATTTACACTAGAGTTGAACTAGCTTTATAACCTAGTAAAAATAATTTTATACTTGAGTTGTACTAGCTCTATAACCTAATACAAATAATTTTACACTAGAGTTGAACTAGCTCTGTAGGCTAGTTCAAGTAATTTTACACTAGAGTTGAACTAGCTCTGCAAGCTAGTTCAAATAATTTTGCACCAGAGTTGAACTAGCTCTACAAGCTAGTTCAAATAGTTTTACTCTAATCTTGAACAACTCTACAAGGTAGTTTAAATAATTTTACACTAGATTTGAACTAGCTCTATAACCTAGTACAAATAATTTTACACTAGAGTTGAACTAGCTCTACAAGATTTTTCAAATAATTTTACACTAAAGTTAAACTAGCTTTACAGGCTAGCTTAAATAGTTTTACACTAATCTTGAAGTACCTCTACAAGGTAGTTTAAATAGTTTTACACTAGATTTGAACCAGCTCTATAACCTAGTACAAATAATTTTACACTAGAGTTGAACTAGCTCTACAAGTTAGTTAAACTAATTTTACACTAGATTTGAACTAGCTCTAAATTCTAGTTGAAATAGTTTTACACTAGAGTTGAACTAGCTTTATAACCTAGTATAAATAATTTTATACTTGAGTTGTACTAGCTCTATAACCTAGTACAAATAATTTTACACTAGAGTTGAACAAGCTCTAGAGGCTAGTGCAAGTAATTCTACACTAGAGTTGAACTAGCTCTACAAGCTAGTTCAAATAATTTTGCACCAGAGTTGAACTAGCTCTACAAGCTAGTTCAAATAGTTTTACTCTAATCTTGAACTACCTCTACAAGGTAGTTTAAATAATTTTACACTAGATTTGAACTAGCTCTATAGCCTAGTACAAATAATTTGACACTAGAGTTGAACTAGCTCTACAAGATAGTTCAAATAATTTTACACTGAAGTTGAACTAGCTTTACAGGCTAGTTTAAATAGTTTTACACTAATCTTGAACTACCTCTGCAAGGTAGTTTAAATAATTTTACACTAGATTTGAACTAGCTCTATAACCTAGTACAAATAATTTTACACTAGAGTTGAACTAGATGTATAACCTAGTACAAATAATTTTACACTAGAGTTGAACTAGCTCTATGACCTGGTACAAATAATTTTACACTTGAGTTGAAATAGCTCTATAGGCTAGTTCAAATAATTTTACACTAGAGTTGAACTAGCTCTATAGGCTAGTTCAAATAATTTTACACTTGAGTTGAACTAGCTCTATGACCTAGTACAAATAATTTTATACTAGAGTTGAACTAGCTCTATAACCTAGTACAAATAATTTTACACTAGAGTTTAACTAGCTCTATGACCTAGTACAAATAATTTTACACTAGAGTTGAACTAGCTATATAGGCTAGTTCAAATAATTTTACACTAGAGTTGAACTAGCTCTACAGGCTAGTTCAAATAGTTTTACACTAATCTTGAACTAGCTCTACAAGGTAGTTTAAATAATTTTACACTAGATTTGAACTAGCTCTATAATCTAGTACAAATAATTTTACACTAGAGTTGAACTAGATGTATAACCTAGTACAAATAATTTTACACTAGAGTTGAACTAGCTCTATAACCTAGTACAAATGATTTTACACTACTGTTGAACTAGCTCTACAAGCTAGTTCAAATAATTGTACACTAGAGTTGAACTAGTTCTATAACCTAGTACAATTAATTTTACACTAGAGTTGAACTAGCTCTATGACCTAGTACAAATAATTTTATACTAGAGTTGAACTAGCTCGATAACCTAGTACAAATAATTTTACACTGGAGTTGAACTAGCTCTATGACCTGGTACAAATAATTTTACAATAGAGTTGAACTAGCTCTATAGGCTAGTTCAAATAATTTTACACTAGAGTTGAACTACCTCTATAGGCTAGTTCAAATAATTTTACACTAGAGTTGAACTAGCTCTATGACCTAGTACAAATAATTTTATACTAGAGTTGAACTAGCTCTGTGACCTAGTACAAATAATTTCACACTAGAGTTGAGTTAGCTCTGTGACCTAGTACAAATAATTTTACATTAGATTTGAACTAGCTCTATAACCTAGTACAAATAATTTTACACTAGAGTTGAACTAGATGTATAACCTAGTACAAATAATTTTACAATAGAGTGGAACTAGCTCTATAACCAAGTACAAATTATTTTACACTACTATTGAACTAGCTCTATAAGCTAGTTCAATTAATTTTACACTAGAGTTGAACTAGCTCTATGAACTTGTACAAATAATTTTACACTAGAGTTGAACTAGCTCTATAGGCTAGTTCAAATAATTTTACACTAGAGTTGAACTAGCTCTACACACTAGTTCAAATAAGTTTACACTAGAGTTGAACTAGCTCTAAAAGCTAGTTCAAATAATTTTACACTAGATTTAAACTAGCTCTATAACCTAGTACAAATAATTTTACACTAGATTTGAACTAGCTCTATAACCTAGTACAAATAATTTTACACTAGATTTGAACTAGCTCTATGACCTAGTACAAATAATTTTACACTAGATTTGAACTTGCTCTATGACCTAGTACAAATAATTTTATACTAGAGTTGTACTAGCTCTATAACCTAGTACAAATAATTTTACACTAGAGTTGAACTAGCTCTATGAACTAGTTCAAATAATTTTACACTAGAGTTGAACTAGCTCTATAGGCTAGTTCAAATAATTTTACACTAGAGTTGAACTAGCTCTACACGCTAGTTCAAATAAGTTTACACTAAAGTTGAACTAGCTCTAAAAGCTAGTACAAATAATTTTACACTAGAGTTAAACTAGCTCTACAAGTTAGTTCAACTAATTTTACACTAGATTTGAACTAGCTCTAAAGTCTAGTTGAAATAGTTTTACACTAGAGTTGAACTAGCTTTATAACCTAGTAAAAATTATTTTATACTTGAGTTGAACTAGCTCTATAACGTAGTACAAATGATTTTACACTACTATTGAACTAGCTCTACAAGCTAGTTCAAATAATTGTACACTAGAGTTGAACTAGTTCTATAACCTAGTACAAATAATTTTCACTGGAGTTGAACTTGCTCTATGACCTAGTACAAATAATTTTATACTAGAGTTGAACTAGCTCTATAACCTAGTACAAATAATTTTACACTAGATTTGAACTAGCTCTATGACCTAGTACAAATAATTTTACGCTAGAGTTGAACTAGCTATATAGGCTAGTTCAAATAATTTTACACTAGAGTTGAACTAGCTCTACAGGCTAGTACAAATAATTTTACACTGGAGTTGAACTAGCTCTATGACCTGGTACAAATAATTTTACACTAGAGTTGAACTAGCTCTATAGGCTAGTTCAAATAATTTTACACTAGAGTTGAACTAGCTCTATAGGCTAGTTCAAATAATTTTACACTAGAGTTGAACTAGCTCTATGACCTAGTACAAATAATTTTATACTAGAGTTGAACTAGCTCTATAACCTAGTACAAATAATTTTACACTAGAGTTGAAATAGCTCTATAGGCTAGTTCAAATAATTTTACACTAGAGTTGAACTAGCTCTATAGGCTAGTTAAAATAATTTTACACTTGAGTTGAACTAGCTCTATGACCTAGTACAAATAATTTTATACTAGAGTTGAACTAGCTCTATAACCTAGTACAAATAATTTTACACTAGAGTTGAACTAGCTCTATGACCTAGTACAAATAATTTTACACTAGAGTTGAACTAGCTATATAGGCTAGTTCAAATAATTTTACACTAGAGTTGAACTAGCTCTACAGGCTAGTTCAAATAGTTTTACACTAATCTTGAACTACCTCTACAAGGTAGTTTAAATAATTATACACTAGATTTGAACTAGCTCTATAACCTAGTACAAATAATTTTACACTAGATTTGAACTAGCTCTATAACGTAGTACAAATAATTTTACACTAGAGTTGAACTAGCTTTATAACCTAGTACAAATGATTTTACACTCCTATTGAACTAGCTCTACAAGCTAGTTCAATTAATTTTTCACTAGAGTTGAACTAGCTACATAACCTAGTACAAATAATTTTACACAAGAGTTGAACTAGCTCTATGACCTAGTACAAATAATTTTACACTAGAGTTGAACTAGCTCTATAGGCTAGTTCAATTAATTTTACACTAGAGTTGAACTAGCTCTATAGGCTAGTTCAAATAATTTTGCACTAGAGTTGAACTAGCTCTATAAACTAGTACAAATAATTTTACACTAGAGTTAAACTAGCTCTACAAGTTAGTTAAACTAATTTTACACTAGATTTGAACTAGCTCTAAATTCTAGTTGAAATAGTTTTACACTAGAGTTGAACTAGCTTTATAACCTAGTATAAATAATTTTATACTTGAGTTGTACTAGCTGTATAACCTAGTACAAATAATTTTACACTAGAGTTGAACAAGCTCTAGAGGCTAGTGCAAGTAATTCTACACTAGAGTTGAACTAGTTCTACAAGCTCGTTCAAATAATTTTGCACCAGAGTTGAACTAGCTCTACAAGCTAGTTCAAATAGTTTTACTCTAATCTTGAACTACCTCTACAAGGTAGTTTAAATAATTTTACACTAGATTTGAACTAGCTCTATAGCCTAGTACAAATAATTTGACACTAGAGTTGAACTAGCTCTACAAGATAGTTCAAATAATTTTACACTGAAGTTGAACTAGCTTTACAGGCTAGTTTAAATAGTTTTACACTAATCTTGAACTACCTCTGCAAGGTAGTTTAAATAATTTTACACTAGATTTGAACTAGCTCTATAACCTAGTACAAATAATTTTACACTAGAGTTGAACTAGATGTATAACCTAGTACAAATAATTTTACACTAGAGTTGAACTAGCTCTATGACCTGGTACAAATAATTTTACACTTGAGTTGAAATAGCTCTATAGGCTAGTTCAAATAATTTTACACTAGAGTTGAACTAGCTCTATAGGCTAGTTCAAATAATTTTACACTTGAGTTGAACTAGCTCTATGACCTAGTACAAATAATTTTATACTAGAGTTGAACTAGCTCTATAACCTAGTACAAATAATTTTACACTAGAGTAGAACTAGCTCTATGACCTAGTACAAATAATTGTACACTAGAGTTGAACTAGCAATATAGGCTAGTTCAAATAATTTTACACTAGAGTTGAACTAGCTCTACAGGCTAGTTCAAATAGTTTTACACTAATCTTGAACTAGCTCTACAAGGTAGTTTAAATAATTTTACACTAGATTTGAACTAGCTCTATAATCTAGTACAAATAATTTTACACTAGAGTTGAACTAGATGTATAACCTAGTACAAATAATTTTACACTAGAGTTGAACTAGCTCTATAACCTAGTACAAATGATTTTACACTACTGTTGAACTATAATTGTACACTAGAGTTGAACTACTTCTATAACCTAGTACAATTAATTTTACACTAGAGTTGAACTAGCTCTATGACCTAGTACAAATAATTTTATACTAGAGTTGAACTAGCTCGATAACCTAGTACAAATAATTTTACACTGGAGTTGAACTAGCTCTATGACCTGGTACAAATAATTTTACAATAGAGTTGAACTAGCTCTATAGGCTAGTTCAAATAATTTTACACTAGAGTTGAACTACCTCTGTAGGCTAGTTCAAATAATTTTACACTAGAGTTGAACTAGCTCTATGACCTAGTACAAATAATTTTATACTAGAGTTGAACTAGCTCTGTGACCTAGTACAAATAATTTTACACTAGAGTTGAGCTAGCTCTGTGACCTAGTACAAATAATTTTACACTAGAGTTGAACTAGCTATATAGGCTAGTTCAAATAATTTTACACTAGAGTTAAACTAGCTCTACAGGCTAGTTCAAATAGCTTTACACTAATCTTGAACTACCTCTACAAGGTAGTTTAAATAATTTTACATTAGATTTGAACTAGCTCTATAACCTAGTACAAATAATTTTACACTAGAGTTGAACTAGATGTATAACCTAGTACAAATAATTTTACAATAGAGTGGAACTAGCTCTATAACCAAGTACAAATTATTTTACACTACTATTGAACTAGCTCTATAAGCTAGTTCAATTAATTTTACACTAGAGTTGAACTAGCTCTATGAACTTGTACAAATAATTTTACACTAGAGTTGAACTAGCTCTATAGGCTAGTTCAAATAATTTTACACTAGAGTTGAACTAGCTCTACACACTAGTTCAAATAAGTTTACACTATAGTTGAACTAGCTCTAAAAGCTAGTTCAAATAATTTTACACTAGATTTAAACTAGCTCTATAACCTAGTACAAATAATTTTACACTAGATTTGAACTAGCTCTATAACCTAGTACAAATAATTTTACACTAGATTTGAACTAGCTCTATGACCTAGTACAAATAATTTTACACTAGATTTGAACTTGCTCTATGACCTAGTACAAATAATTTTATACTAGAGTTGTACTAGCTCTATAACCTAGTACAAATAATTTTACACTAGAGTTGAACTAGCTCTATGAACTAGTTCAAATAATTTTACACTAGTGTTGAACTAGCTCTATAGGCTAGTTCAAATAATTTTACACTAGAGTTGAACTAGCTCTACACGCTAGTTCAAATAAGTTTACACTAAAGTTGAACTAGCTCTAAAAGCTAGTACAAATAATTTTACACTAGAGTTAAACTAGCTCTACAAGTTAGTTCAACTAATTTTACACTAGATTTGAACTAGCTCTAAAGTCTAGTTGAAATAGTTTTACACTAGAGTTGAACTAGCTTTATAACCTAGTAAAAATTATTTTATACTTGAGTTGAACTAGCTCTATAACGTAGTACAAATGATTTTACACTACTATTGAACTAGCTCTACAAGCTAGTTCAAATAATTGTACACTAGAGTTGAACTAGTTCTATAACCTAGTACAAATAATTTTACACTAGAGTTGAACTTGCTCTATGACCTAGTACAAATAATTTTATACTAGAGTTGAACTAGCTCTATAACCTAGTACAAATAATTTTACACTAGATTTGAACTAGCTCTATGACCTAGTACAAATAATTTTACGCTAGAGTTGAACTAGCTATATAGGCTAGTTCAAATAATTTTACACTAGAGTTGAACTAGCTCTACAGGCTAGTACAAATAATTTTATACTGGAGTTGAACTAGCTCTATGACCTGGTACAAATAATTTTACACTAGAGTTGAACTAGCTCTATAGGCTAGTTCAAATAATTTTACACTAGAGTTGAACTAGCTCTATAGGCTAGTTCAAATAATTTTACACTAGAGTTGAACTAGCTCTATGACCTAGTACAAATAATTTTATACTAGAGTTGAACTAGCTCTATAACCTAGTACAAATAATTTTACACTAGAGTTGAACCAGCTCTATGACCTAATACAAATAATTTTACACTAGAGTTGAACTAGCTATATAGGATAGTTCAAATAATTTTACACTAGAGTTGAACTAGCTCTACAGGCTAGTTCAAATAATTTTACACTAGAGTTAAACTAGCTCTATAGGTTAGTTCAACTAATTTTACACTAGATTTGAACTAGCTCTAAAGTCTAGTTGGAATAGTTTTACACTAGATTTGAACTAGCTCTAAAACCTAGTACAAATGATTTTACACTACTGTTGAACTAGCTCTACAAGCTAGTTCAAATCATTTTACACTAGAGTTGAACTAGTTCTATAACCTAGTACAAATAATTTTACACTAGAGTTGAACTAGTTCTATAACCTAGTACAAATAATTTTACACTAGAGTTGAACTAGCTCTATGAGCTAGTACAAATAATTTTATACTAGAGTTGAACTAGCTCTATAACCTAGTACAAATAATTTTACACTAGAGTTGAACTAGCTCTATGACCTAGTACAAATCATTTTACACTAGAGTTGAACTAGTTCTATAACCTAGTACAAATAATTTTACACTAGAGTTGAACTAGCTCTATAACCTAGTACAAATGATTTTACACTACTGTTGAACTAGCTCTACAAGCTAGTTCAATTAATTTTACACTAGAGTTGAACTAGCTCTATAACCTAGTACAAATAATTTTACATTAGAGTTGAACTAGCTATATGACCTAGTACAAATAATTTAACACTAGAGTTGAACTAGCTCTATAGGCTATTTGAAATAATTTTACACTAGAGTTGAACTAGCTCTATAGGCTAGTTCAAATAATTTTACACTAGAGTTGAACTAGCTCTGTAACCTAGTATAAATAATTTTACACTAGAGTTAAACTAGCTCTACAAGTTAGTTCAACTAATTTTACACTAGATTTGAACTAGCACTAAAGTCTAGTTGAAATAGTTTTACACTAGAGTTGAACTAGCTTTATAACCTAGTAAAAATAATTTTACACCAGAGTTGAACTAGCTCTACAAGCTAGTTCAAATATTTTTACACCAGAGTTGAACTAGCTCTATAGGCTAGTTCAAATAATTTTACACTAGAGTTGAACTAGCTCTACAAGCTAGTTCAAATAATTTTACACCAGAGTTGAACTAGCTCTACAAGCTAGTTCAAATAGTTTTACTCTAATCTTGAACTACCTCTACAAGGTAGTTTAAATAATTTTACACTAGATTTGAATTAGCTCTATAACGTAGTACAAATAATTTTACACTAGAGTTGAACTAGCTCTACAAGCTAGTTCAAATAATTTTACACCAGAGTTGAACTAGCTCTACAAGCTAGTTCAAATAGTTTTACTCTAATCTTGAACTACCTCTACAAGGTAGTTTAAATAATTTTACACTAGATTTGAACTAGCTCTATAACCAAGTACAAATAATTTTACACTAGAGTTGAACTAGCTCTACAAGCTAGTTTAAATAATTTTACACTAAGGTTGAACTAGCTCTACATGCTAGTTTAAATAGTTTTACACTAATCTTGAACTACCTCCACAAGGTAGTATAAATAATTTTGCACTAGATTTGAACTAGCTCTATAACCTAGTATAAATAATTTTACACTAGAGTTGAACTAAATGTATAACCTAGTACAAATGATTTTACACTACTGTTGAACTAGCTCTACAAGCTAGTTTAATTAATTTTACAATAGAGTTGAACTAGCTCTATAACTTAGTACAAATAATTTTACACTAGAGTTGAACTAGCTCTATGACCTAGTATAAATAATTTTACACTAGAGTTGAACTAGCTCTATAGGCTAGTTTAAATAATTTTACAATAGAGTTGAACTAGCTCTATAGGCTAGTTCAAACAATTTTACACTAGAGTTGAACTAGCTCTGTAACCTAGTACAAATAATTTTACACTAGAGTTGAACTAGCTCTATAGGTTAGTTCAAATAATTTTACACGAGAGTTGAACTAGCTCTAAAGTCTAGTTGAAATAGTTTTACACTAGAGTTGAACTAGCTTTATAACCAAGTAAAAATAATTTTATACTTGAGTTGTACTAGCTCTATAACCTAGTACAAATAATTTTACACTAGAGTTGAACAAGCTCTATAGGCTAGTTCAAGTAATTTTACACTAGATTTGAACTAGCTCTATAACCTAGTACAAATAATTTTACACTAGAGTTGAACTAGCTCTACAAGCTAGTTCAAATAATTTTACACTAAAGTTGAACTAGCTCTACAAGCTAGTTTAAATAGTTTTACACTAATCTTGAAATACCTCTACAAGGTAGTTTAGCTAATTTTACACTAGATTTGAACTAGCTCTATAACCTAGTACCAATAATTTTACACTAGAGTTGAACTAGATGTATAACCTAGTACAAATAATTTTACCCTAGAGTTGAACTAGCTCTATAACCTAGTACAGATGATTTTACACTACTGTTGAACTAGCTCTACAAGCTAGTTCAATTAAGTTTACACTAGAGTTGAACTAGCTCTATAACTTAGTACCAATAATTTTACACTAGAGTTGAACTAGCTCTATAGGCTAGTTTAAATAATTTACACTAGAGTTGAACTAGCTCTACAAGCTAGTTCAAATAATTGTACACCAGAGTTGAACTAGCTCTACAAGCTAGTTCAAATAGTTTTACTCTAATCTTGAACTACCTCTACAAGGTAGTTTAAATAATTTTACACTAGATTTGAACTAGCTCTATAACCTAGTACAAATAATTTTACACTAGAGTTGAACTAGCTCTACAAGCTAGTTAAAATAATTTTACACGAGAGTTCAACTAGCTCTACAAGCTAGTTCAAATAGTTTTACTCTAATCTTGAACTACCTCTACAAGGTAGTTTAAATAATTTTACACTAGATTTGAACTAGCTCTATAACCTAGTACAAATAATTTTACACTAGAGTTGAACTAGCTCTACAAGCTAGTTTAAATAATTTTACACTAAAGCTGAACTAGCTCTACACGCTAGTTTAAATAGTTTTACACTAATCTTGAACTACCTCTACAAGGTAGTATAAATAATTTTGCACTAGATTTGAACTAGCTCTATAACCGAGTATAAATAATTTTACACTAGAGTTGAACTAAATGTATAACCTATTACAAATAATTTTACACAAGCGTTGAACTAGCTATATAACCTAGTACAAATGATTTTACACTACTGTTGAACTAGCTCTACAAGCTAGTTCAATTAATTTTACACTAGAGTTGAACTAGCTCTATAACTTACTACAAATAATTTTACACTAGAGTTGAACTAGCTCTATGAACTAGTACAAATAATTTCACACTAGAGTTGAACTAGCTCTATAGCCTAGTTTAAATAATTTTACAATAGAGTTGAACTAGCTCTATAGGCTAGTTGAAATAATTTTACACTAGAGTTGAACTAGCTCTATAGGTTAGTTCAAATAATTTTACACTAGAGTTGAACTAGCTCTAAAGTCTAGTTGAAATAGTTTTACACTAGAGTTGAACTAGCTTTATAACCTAGTAAAAATAATTTTATACTTGAGTTGTACTAGCTCTATAACCTAGTACACATAATTTTACACTAGAGTTGAACTAGCTCTATAGGCTAGTTCAAGTAATTTACACTAGAGTTGAACTAGCTCTACAAGCTAGTTCAAATAATTTTACACCAGAGTTGAACTAGTTCTACAAGCTAGTTTAATTAATTTTACACTAGAGTTGAACAAGCTCTACAGGCTAGTTCAAATAATTTTACACTAGAGTTGAACTAGCTCTACAAGCTAGTTCAAATAATTTTACACTAGAGTTGAACTAGCTCTATAACCTAGTAGAAATAAATTTACACTAGAGTTGAACTAGCTCTACAAGCTAGTTCAAATAATTTTACACTAAAGTTGAAGTAGCTCTAAAGGCTCGTTCAAATAGTTTTACACTAATCTTAAACTACCTCTACAAGGTAGTTTAAATAATTTTACACTAGATTTGAACTAGCTCTATAACCTAGTACAAATAATTTTACACTAGAGTTGAACTAGATGTATAACCTAGTACAAATAATTTTACACTAGAGTTGAACTAGCTCTATAACCTAGTACTAATAATTTTACAGTAGAGTTGAACTAGCTCTATGACCTAGTACAAATAATTTTACACTAGAGTTGAACTAGCTCTATAGGGTAGTTCAAATAATTTTACACTCGAGTTGAACTAGCTCTATAGGCTAGTTCAAATAATTTTACAATAGAGTTGAACTAGCTCTACATGCTAGTTCAAATAATTTTACACTACAGTTGAACTAGCTCTACAAGCTAGTTCAAATAATTTTACACTAGGGTTGTATCAGCTCTACAAGCTAGTTTAAATAATTTGACACTAGAGTTGAACTAGCTCTATAGTCTAGTTCAAATAACTTTACACTAGATTTGAACTAGCTCCACAAGCTAGGTCAAATAATTTTACACTAGAGTTGAACTAGCTATATAAACTAGTACAAATAATTTTACACTAGAGTTGAACTAGCTCTATAACCTATTACAAATAATTTTACACTAGAGTTGAGCTAGCTCTATGACCTAGTACAAATAATTTTGTACTAGAGTTTAACAAGCTCTATAACCTAGTACAAATAATTTTACACTAGAGTTGAACTAGGTCTATAACCTAGTACAAATAATTTTACGTTAGAGTTGAACTAGCTCTATAACCTAGGACAAATAATTTTATATTAGAGTTTAACTAGCTCTATAACCTAGGACAAATAATTTTATGTTAGAGTTTAACTAGCTCTATAACCTAGGACAAATAATTTTACACTAGAGTTGAACTAGCTCTACAAGCTAGTTCAAATAATTTTACACTAAAGTTGAACTAGCTCTACAGGCTAGTTCAAATAGTTTTACTCTAATTTTGAACTACCTCTACAAGGTAGTTTAAATAATTTTACACTAGATTTGAACTAGCTCTATAACTTAGTACAAATAATTTTACACTAGAGTTAAACTAGCTCTACAAGCTGGTTCAAATAATTTTACACTAGAGTTGAACTAGCTCTACAGTCAAGTTGAAATAGTTTTACACTAGAGTTGAACTAGCTCTATAACCTAGAACATATAATTTTACACTAGAGTTGAACTAGCTCTATAACCTAGTACAAATAATTTTACACTAGAGTTGAACTGGCTCTATGACTTAGTACAAAAAATTTTATACTAGAGGTGAACTAGCTCTATAACATAGTACAAATAATTTTACACTAGAGTTGAGCTAGCTCTATGACCTAGTACAAATAATTTTACACTAGAGTTGAACTAGCTCTATAGGCTAGTACAAATAATTTTACACTAGATTTAAACTAGCTCTATAGGCTAGTTCAAATAATTTTACACTGGAGTTGAACTAGCTCTAAAGTCTAATTGAAACAGTTTTACACTAGAGTTGAACTAGCTTTATAACCTAGTAACAATAATTTTATACTTGAGTTCTACTAGCTCTATAACCTAGTACCAATAAATTTACACTAGAGTTGAACTAGCTCTACAAGCTAGTTCAAATAATTTTACACCAGAGTTGAACTAGCTCTACAAGCTAGTTCAAATATTTTTACACTAGAGTTGAACTAGCTCTATAGGCTAGTTCAAATAATTTTACACTAGAGTTGAACTAGCTCTACAAGCTAGTTCAAATAATTTTACACCAGAGTTGAACTAGCTCTACAAGCTAGTTCAAATAGTTTTACTCTAATCTTCAACTACCTCTACAAGGTAGTTTAAATAATTTTACACTAGATTTGAACTAGCTCTATAACCTGGTACAAATAATTTTACACTAGAGTTGAACTAGCTCTACAAGCTAGTTTAAATAATTTTACACTAAAGTTGAACTAGCTCTACAGGCTAATTTAAATAGTTTTACACTAATCTTGAACTACCTCTACGAGGTAGTATAAATAATTTTGTACTAGATTTGAACTAGCTCTATAACTTAGTACAAATAATTTTACACTAGAGTTGAACTAGCTCTATGACCTAGTACAAATAATTTTACACTAGAGTTGAACTAGCTCTCTAGGCTAGTTTAAATAATTTTACAATAGAGTTGAACTAGCTCTATAGGCTAGTTCAAATAATTTTACACTAGAGTTGAACTAGCTCTGTAACCTAGTACAAATAATTTTACACTAGAGTTGAACTAGCTCTATAGGCTAGTTTAAATAATTTACAATAGAGTTGAACTAGCTCTATAGGCTAGTTCAAATAATTTTACACTAGAGTTGAACTAGCTCTGTAACCTAGTACAAATAATTTTACACTAGAGTTGAACTAGCTCTATAGGTTAGTTCAAATAATTTTACACTAGAGTTGAACTAGCTCTAAAGTCTAGTTGAAATAGTTTTACACAAGAGTTGAACTAGCTTTATAACCTAGTAAAAATAATTTTATACTTGAGTTGTACTAGCTCTATACCCTAGTACAAATAATTTTACACTAGAGTTCAACAAGCTCTATAGGCTAGTTCAAGTAATTTTACACTAGATTTGAACTAGCTCTATAACCTAGTACAAATAATTTTACAGTAGAGTTGAACTAGCTCTACAAGCTAGTTCAAATAATTTTACACTAAAGTTGAACTAGCTCTACAAGCTAGTTTAAATAGTTTTACACTAATCTTGAACTACCTCTACAAGGTAGTTTAAATAATTTTACACTAGATTTGAACTAGCTCTATAACCTAGTACAGATGATTTTACACTACTGTTGAACTAGCTCTACAAGCTAGTTTAATTAATTTTACACTAGAGTTGAACTAGCTCTATAACTTAGTACCAATAATTTTAGACTAGAGTTGAACTAGCTCTACGACCTAGTACAAATAATTTTACAGTAGAGTTGAACTAGCTCTATAGGCTAGTTCAAATAATTTTACACTAGAGTTGAACTAGCTCTATAGGGTAGTCCAAATAATTTTACAATAGAGTTGAACTAGCTCTACAAGCTAGTTCAATTAATTTTACACTAGAGTTGAACTAGCTCTATAACTTAGTACAAATAATTTTACACTAGAGTTGAACTACCTCTATAGCCTAGTACAAATAATTTCACACTAGAGTTGAACTAGCTCTATAGGCTAGTTTAAATAATTTTACAATAGAGTTGAACTAGCTCTATAGGCTAGTTCAAATAATTTTACACTAGAGTTGAACTAGCTCTGTAACCTAGTACAAATAATTTTACACTAGAGTTGAACTAGCTCTATAGGTTAATTCAAATAATTTTACACTAGAGTTGAACTAGCTCTAAAGTCTAGTTGAAATAGTTTTACACTAGAGTTGAACTAGCTTTATAACCTAGTAAAAATAATTTTATACTTGAGTTGTACTAGCTCTATAACCTAGTACACATAATTTTACACTAGAGTTGAACTAGCTCTATAGGCTAGTACACATAATTTTACACTAGAGTTGAACTAGCTCTATAACCTAGTTCAAATAATTTTACACTAGAGTTGAACTAGCTCTGTAGGCTAGTTCAAATAATTATACACTAGAGTTGTACTAGCTCTACAAGCTAGTTCAAATAATTTTACACCAGAGTTGAACTAGCTCTACAAGCTAGTTCAAATAGTTTTTCTCTAATCTTGAACTACCTCTACAAGGTAGTTTAAATAATTTTACACTAGATTTGAACTAGCTCTATAACCTAGTACAAAT